>OX421460.1:36176102-40976102 GCA_949126895.1 Eilema caniola | reverse complement strand
AGGTTCAGGACCTACAACTCAATACTAGGTCCTCCAACATCGAGATCAGAAACGTGCCACTCCATGAAAATGAAACCCCTGTCGTTTTAATGAATACAATTAGCAAGATTGGTCAAGTAATCGGGACTCCTATCCTGTCCTCTGATCTAAGAGACATATATCGCCTTGCTGGTAAGCCTGGAACTGTGCGTCCAATTGTAGCCGAGTTTAAAACGGTGCAATTGAAGATGGACACATTATCTGCTGTCAGAAATTATAATAAAAACAAAAAAAACGAGGAAAAACTCAATACAGAAGTACTACAACTGCCTGGCAAGCGCAGTGCTGTATTCGTATCGGATTATCTACCCACAAGTTCAAAGAAGCTCTTCCATCAGGCTCGCGATTTTGCAAAACAGAACAACTATAAATACTGCTGGACTATAAATGGCAACATTTTTTTGCGGAAAACAGATGGACAGAAGCAGTTGCTTATATCGTCGGAAAGGTCTTTATTGGAGTTACATCGGAATATTTGACTATCATTATTGTTGGTTTGTTTTTTGTACCCTCGTTCTAATGTACTGAGATTGTTACTCGCTTATAAGCATCACTATTTTTTGTATAGCTGCTATTTAGCTTCTTTACCTGAAATATATATAATTTTCATTATATTTATGAACAAACATCACATACACGCACGCACACATCACTACAAATGTAAACAACCACACATATCCGATATGAGATTACTACTCCCGTACAAGCATCATTGTATGTTGTATATTTGTCATCTAATCTCCTCAACTGAAACAAATATTATATACTGCAAGATATGTATAATCACACTTACACACTACTACGGACATAAATATTCACACATATACTATCTACCAAACCAAAATACTAAATTACACATTCCACATCACTTACCTGTACAACAACTAACATATAGTATCTATACGAGTATCCTTAAGGATGAATTTATAATATATATTCACTTCTTATACGGCAGGGCATCCGCTGGTGACGCAACCACCGATAAACCCTCTTCAAAGATTATAAATAAACATAAATGGCAAACATAAATGATATAAACACCGAATTGGATTTAGACTCACCTTTCAGATCGTATATGTGCAATCCGGAGGACTGCCGATTGCATCTATCTAATTATAGCTGTGCCATTAAAATAATTCATATAAACATATGTAGCATTAGTAAAAACTTTGACCAATTTTGCGTATTGCTATCGGAGTCAAAAGTCACATTTGATTTAATTATTTTCACTGAATGCTGGCTCAGTAAAGCCCACACAATACCTACGCTAGACGGTTACGTATCATACCCATCAAGGACACTATTAAACCAAAATGACGGAATAGTAATATACGCGAATAAGCAACTTATATGTACGATAAGTGAACCTTATTTTAAGGGCGCTAGCTGTTTAGTCTGTCAAATTGACAAAAAAGTTAGTGTGGTAGCTATCTACCGCTCACCATCACTGCAAACTACTGTAGATCACCATAACTTCATAGAAAGTCTGAACAGCGTGTACGATACTCTAACAACTCAACATTCACTTCTAATAGGAGATATGAATATTAATATACGACCGGATAGCACAGACTCACTATTCGAGGAGTATATAACACTCAATGCATCTCATGGTCTTTTTTCTACACACACATTCCCGACCAGGCAAAGTGGAAGATGCGTAGATCACATTTTCGCCAAAACCAGCCAACCTTCAACGACCCTAGTAATAGATTCACATATAACTGATCACACCCCGATAGCCTTCTTTTTGGATCAATCTTATCACTCCTATAACAAACAACAATCTTGTGAGAAAACCCATATAAACTACATTAAAGCTACAGCTGAACTTGAAAATACCGATTTTTCAGAAGTTTTTAAAACTCATGATGCCAACTCAGCAGCTGACGTGCTCATCTGTACGGTGTCGAATATTTTAGCGACTAACACAAAAACTATCAAAATTTCAAGACGAAACCGTACCCTGAAACCATGGATGACACCAGGATTAGTTCGATGTATTCGACACCGAGACAGATTACACATTAAAGCCAGGCGATCCCCGGAGAATATAATACTCAAAATAACCTATATACGATACCGCAATTTCTGCAATCTCCTATTACGTAAACTGAAACTAGAATACAACAAAAACCTTATAGATGAAGCCGGTTCAAATCCGAAAGCTCTCTGGAAAGCAATAAAAATAGTTACCAACACCCAAAAAAGCAAAGATTGTCCAACGGAGCTCTTGCAAAAGCATTTAGACCCAAAACAAGCTGTAAATCACGTCTGTAACTTTTTTTCTTCCATCGGCAAAAATTTGGCTGAAAAATTTACCCTGTCACATCCTAGATACAATTATTCATCAGACAAATCAAAATTATCTTCAATGGTATTACTAGAAGTAAGTGAGGCTGAAATAGAAACTTTAATACTGCAGTTACGACAAGATTGTGCCGAAGGGTGGGATGGCATACCCTCTTACTTTTTGAGACTATCCCGTAACTCTCTGGTTTCACCCATCACCCACATCTGCAACCTCGCCATAAACACAGGAGTTTTCCCCGACGCTTTTAAAAAAGCTGTTATTCACCCGATCTATAAGAATGGGGACAGAGACTGCGTCAATAATTATCGACCTATCTCAATACTGTCAGGGCTATCAAAAATTCTCGAGAAGATCCTTAATAATGCCCTAAAGAGATACATCGACAAATTTACCATACTTGCTGGAAATCAATATGGTTTTCGTGCAAATCTGTCTACTGAAGACGCAGTTACTGACCTTACAAATACGGTTATCAAGAACTTAGACAAAAACAACAGATGCTTGTGTATCTTTTTAGACCTCTCGAAAGCGTTTGACACTGTCTCCGTTCCCATTCTATTAGATAAACTAGAAAAACTTGGCATACGAGGTACCGTGCACAACTTATTTAAAGATTACCTAACAAACAGGAGACAAAGAGTTAAAATAGGTGAGCATGTGAGTGATGAGGAAGAGATATCCTATGGCGTTCCACAGGGGAGTATTCTAGGCCCGACACTCTTCCAGCTATACGTAAATGACCTCTGCAGTATATCTCTTCCACATACTGACATATTTGCATATGCTGATGATACTGCAGTAGTCGTAAATGGTCCAAACTGGCCAATAGTGAGGGAGAGAGCCGAATACTCCCTAAAACAAATCATGATCTGGCTCCGTACTAACCTACTAACACTAAACCTTGAAAAAACATTATATATCCCCTTCGCATTATCGAAAATTAATACCCCTAATCATGATTTCTCCATAAGAGCCCACATATGCACTTCAGCGAACGACTGTGACTGTAAGGAACTAACTAGAGTCACCAACACCAAATATCTAGGAGTACATATCGACAGCAGGCTTAAGTGGGATGTTCAAGTCTCCACAGTGAAGAGCAGAACTAGAAAGTTGATTCACATTTTCAGAACTTTAAGAAAAGTGGCCACAGAAACGCACGTAAAAATGGTATACCTAGCACTATGCCAATCAATTATCCAATACTGCATACTGGTATGGGGTGGGTCCGGTAAAACCCAAATGCTCGAACTGGAGAGAGCACAAAGAGCCGTTCTGAAGGTGATGGGCAAGCGGCCAATGGGATATCCCACTGCTAAGCTCTACGAGGATAATAAACTTTTATCGGTGCGGAAACTCTTCATCCTCAGATCGGTACTCAGAACACATCGAAATGTTCCTCCACCTAACCCTAATAAACGCAGTAGACAACTTGCCTGTCCCATAGTGCGTTACAGAACATCCTTTGCCAGAGGCCAGTGCCTGAGTTTGGGCTGCAAAATTTATAACACTTTAAACAAAAAGCTGAACCTAGTTAGATCGAATAGGAATGAGATAAAAAGGAAGGTAACAAACTGGCTGCTCCAACTAGATTATGCAGGCACCGAAACATTACTCAAATTCATCGAATAAATAAAGATACAACAGTCTCCTGCACTCTCGTAAATACAATATAGGTACAAAAAAGACAAACACACACAGCACACACTATCTCTGTTTTACACACACACACACACACACACACACACACCCACACACACACACACACACACACACACACACACACACACACACACACACACACACACACACACAAACACACATAACATTATCGCTTCGAAAAAAAAAAACTAATTGTATGTCACTTACCGAACCTGTAAGCACATGACTCGCTCGGGGATAATAATTTACTGTCTATCGTTAGAGCACTGACTTCCATAATACAGGCTCCTGCCTAGTTTGGGAACCAGTAACATTTAAAATTTAATAAATTATTATTATAGCCCTAGATTTAAGCACAACCTATGTAGATTGCTTTTGTGACAATAAACAATTATCTTATCAATTATCTTATCTTATTCAATTGTATTATGGCATGCATTCTTGACACTAAATATTGACATTAATAATGGACATTTTATTTAAATTCTAATTTTGACCTTATAACAATTCCTAATGTGAAATTTCAGCGAGATAACTTTACTTGCAGAGAATCTGCGAAACATATCAGACCTTTTGTAACGGATTTTGTAACACCTTTGTAACATACCGTGTTTCGAGTAATAAATTATTTACTTACTTACTAAAAATCCACCATTTTTTATATAAAACTTGATGCGCCCTTGTTTCCTTCACTCTTTGAGAATTCAATACATTATTATAGTACATTACTACAGAGGCCGGGAAGAAAGGGGTTGCCGGCCGAAGACATATAGACGGATAGGTCTGAGGCAGGCAACCCCATATTTCCCGCCGAGGTATGTATAGTGCTTTTCTCAAACAGGCAATGAAATAAACAACAAAATAAATTAAAGATTTATTTTTAAAGAAATTAAAAGTAAACAAGATAAAAACTAAAACTCACATGTATATTACTATTTCGTCTATTTTACCTTGATTTTAACAGAAAACATTTACATTTATATTCATTATCATGTTACTTAAAAAAAGTATAAGGGCACGTTTCTGAACGAACACTTATCATTGTTATAAATGTCAATTTGTTGCAACTAAATTAGGCAAATATTAATATTTCAATGTTTATATGTATAGTTAAGAAAACAATTGATAATAATGTGTTATTAGTTATGTTAATGTGGATTTTTTATGTAAATAAAACTGCTCTAAGTACATACTAAGTCGTTTATTGTTTTTTAATAGATACGCATAGTGGCAGAGTGTCGATGCCTTTGCCACAAATTTATGTGGAATCGAAATTAAATAGAGGACTTTTCTGGCCTAGGCCTTGCAAGGTTTGTATGAAATTCCATTAAGCCTCTGGTCCTAGCCGCGCCTGAAACGTCATACTTCGCAGCCTATTAAGAGGAACGTAATGTCGATATTCCATTGCATGTTTGAGAAAAACCTATTTCCCTCTACCTCTACGGTCCCAATTTTTTTATACAACTATTATATAGTTTGTTAAAAACTCAGATTCGGTAATTCCTTGGTGTACTTTTTTTTTAATTTACTACGCACGCGCCATTTTATCCTTTCCTTGCTGAGGTGGGATGAAAAGTTACGTGTTGAACTCGACATTTTTCACCTCATGCTCGTGTAATTCCCTCGCTAATGCTTAGGATTGTAATTTTAGAATCCTTCGCTTGTTCGGTCATAAAAATGAGCACGCGGTTAAAAATCAACTTTACACTCTTGTGTAACAAATAACTATTTCCATTCTTTCTTCTTTCTATGGTTTTGGGAAGCGATTAGGAGAGAATATTTTTCTGAAAAAACAACATTTATGGAACGACAATCCTTGGACCCTGTACAAATACAGGGCGATATCTCATACCCTCATAAAATATCAAAGTTTGCGATCGATCAAGCAATTTATTCACCAGCTTTTGCCCCCTGTGACTCGTTCTGATTACTAAACTCAACTGAAATCCTTGAAACAGATGTCTGCAGTTAAAGTTTTGCCAATATTATTTTGTATTTAGCTCTTAGTACTTTTAAGCTACCAAAAGCATCATCATATAATCACAAGTGTTCTAACGGAAGGCTTAGGCAGAGGTCTGTATATAAACACATTTACATCGCCAATCACTGTATGCACCAGAGAAGGCTCTGGTGCATGCATTCCTTTCAAACTATAGAAGTAGTAGAAGTATAAGTAGACCTCGAGCTTCAATCCAAAAGTAAACAAGGAACACCACTGATACATTTTCGGGGAGAAACTAGAACGCGCGAACTAATGACAATGATGATGTTTTAATCAAATAACTCATCGATTACGTCACAGATGTTTGTGAATCTAGCTTATAGCATACGTAAAAGTGTGTATTAAGTTGGTTTACGCAGAAATGTGATCGTAAGATGAAAGTATAGTAAGTCCAATAGCATGGTGAGGCTATTAGGTCTAATTTATGTCGTGTGTCCATTGTTATTAGGTTCCCACTAGATATATTGGCATTCTATAGTAATTTAATTGGACCATATTTTCTAATATACCTCTCGGTAGTATCAACTATGTTTAGATTCCTACTTTATATTAAAATATAAAATTAACATAGCTATTTTATTATGAGTAAGACTCTTGTTAACTGGGTAGCTTAAATAAGTAAAATTCAGTACTTTCCTTACTAAATCTTTATATCTTACTAGCTTTTGCCTGCGGTTCCGCCCGCGTGAATGTCGGTTATCGCGACCAAACAAAGCCTATAATCTTTCTCACGGTCTAATCTACCCCTATACAAAATTTCATCATAATCAGTTCAGTTGTTTAGGCGTGTAAGTGTAACATACAGACAGGCAGAGTTAGTTTTGCATTTACAATATTATAGTATGGATTATTGCATCGCATTGTAACTCATTGTCACAATAAATTGATTTATTTGAATTTGAATTAACTGGTGATTATGTTTTTGAGCCGTTTGGGGTTGAAACGTTGGGGACATGGGGTCCAAGTGCCCGTTTTCTTTATAAAGAATTGGCAAAGCGACTGATCGACGCCATGCGTGACCAGAAGGCTGGTTATTATCTTGCACAAAGGATAAGCATTGCCATCCAACGTGGCAATGCTGACAGCCTTCTGGGAACGTTACCGGTCGGTGATGATGCGGAGGAATTCCACGACGCATTATGTGTGTAAATATTTATTTATTTTAGATTATTTTAATTGTCACATTATTGAATCAAATTTGAATTTTAAATTTGTACCTACATATAAATATTTGTAAGTAAAGTTGGTGATATAAATCAAAGTAGGTAGATATAAATGTAGGGTTAACGGAAATACCATTAATTTCCGTCACTATAATAGTACTTACTCCTGTAAAAAAATATACATAGGTCACGTAATTTGCTTTAAAATTGAGGTATGATAATACCGGAAATCTGCAGAACACGAAATGTTGTAAAAACACAAATTTATATTCAACACTGCCAAATACTCCCCGTCGACCGTAACATCCGCCAGACGTTTTAAAGCTCCCAAAATTTAACTTTACTTGACTGCTAGCTTATGTTTAATTTTCACTCATATCCAACTTTAATTATTTAATGAAACTGTTCTAAGGTTATTAATAGTTCAAAGTTCAAAATCTAGTAAAATATTGTTACGAGCGTGGGGGTCGGTTTAAATAGAAAATGCGAGGACAACCGTTGAAAACAGATTTTATTCAGCTGCACTTAAATTACAGCAAAGCGCGTAGAAATTCAAAACTTCTTCCTTACACAATACACAGTCACTTGTATAATCGCACTGTATCGCTTCGCACACTTTATCGCTTTGATCGCTTCGAATACTAGTCGTAGACTAACTTGAGCGGAGGCTGTTAGCTCGCCTTTTATATCGGGCGCGGCCCAGTAGTGAAAGATCGAGAAAAGACAGGAGCGTTCTGAAAAAGACTGGAACTTTCTGGAAGGTTCTATTGGGTCTTGTGTCTCTTTCTAGCCTGACGTCTCGTTCTATTCATTCGATTCCTTCTAGAGCAGTGACGTCAAGGTATGCTGTCTCTTTCTATAGTGCCGTCTCGCTCACTCCTATGGAAGTGGCCAAGCGCCGGGCGTAGTAATATATAAATATACAAAAAAATATAATGTCACTTAATCTAACCGTAGGCGGGGGGGCATCGAGGTCTAACCGTAAGCGGGGGCATCGAGGTTACGTTACAATACTTATCAATATAGTAATTCATACATTTGTCGTATTTATTTATTTCTTTGTAAATGTCACCAACTAGCTTAATCAGCCGTTTAATTAACTGCCTAGTCACTTTACTGAACGGCGCCGTTCGGTTAGCAACCTGAATGGTGCTCAGCCATTTGATTAAACAGCTAGACTTATAGCTTGCATCCATGGCGTTTAAATATTTGCCTAGCTATTTAACTATCTAACTAACTAACCTAACCTAACCTATCCAAGTCTGATTGCGTAACTTTCTCAATAAACACATCACTAATTTTCTGTGAATACAAACAATGTGAGTATATGCATGTGTATGTAATTTTGTGTCTTATTTCGGGGTGGTGCCCCATCTTACGAATGACCTTAGCAATAACCAGCTAGGTTATTAAATGTTTTAATAAACGTTACGGCTGAATATCAATCGGACCGTTCATTAAATGGTGCCGTTTAGTTAACAGCGTAGGTAGTTAATTGAACGGCTGATCATTGCAAGGAATAACAATCTTTAACGCCTTCGTTAATTTCTCTAACCACGCATCCAGACTTCCGCTAATATGGAAGTCTGGATGAATGTCTGTGTTCGCCAATGCATGCATGCATGCATAAAATTAAAAAGTATAGAAAACATTATGTCTAAATATTGTAAATTTTCCACTTTTACACATAAAAAATAAATGATTTTACATCAATCTTAGAAAATGAAACCAAATAGTATACCTCGATATGATTTTTTTCGCATTGCCCTGTTGGCGCCAAAACGACCTACCTACTTAACCTGCGAGCGAACTTCCCATAATGGGACGTGTTATCAGTGAAATGAAGTAGATGACGACTAATTTTAACTTGTCTATACGGCGCTTGCATAAATGTAATATGCAATAACAATTATAAAATAACATGATCTTTTATGAATGTGTCTACATAATTATCACTTAAATAAAGTCATGAGGACTTTGACTAGGTGGATAAATTATTAGGTCTGTGATTATGGATAATACTTTGACATTATGCCGTGATTTTAAACATTGATAAATACAGCACATCGTAGTGAACAGGACTTACCTATTTACTTTTATCAATCTGTATTGTTTTTTTTAAAAGAGTATTAGCAACCGAAATTATCGAAATTACTAATATTCTCTCTAACCCCTGAAACTAAGATAAATTGCTTGTACTAGGAATGGTTTCACCTACATAAGTAGGTTACTTAAATTATACCATAGTATAAGAAGAAGAAGGAGGTTACCTACTTCCGCTTTGCGAGATAATAATATGGCTAAACATGCGTTGGCGCTTAGGGCTGTGAGTAAAACGAGCTTATCTTCAGCTTTTCTCTATTGTGTTGCTAACATGTTGTTGATTCTATTTGTGAAACATAAACTACTTCTACTTTTAACAAAAGCATTTCATCTAGCTTTAAGTCTGGATAACGCGCAGTAACGAGTTTTAATATATACAAAAGTATACTATTGTATGGTCCATACCTTACCTTTAAACAAAAATAAAATACTATCTTGAATTCGTTTTATGGATCGTGAAACTTATAAAGGACTTTGAAAACGTTTCAATTTTCAAGTCGTCGACACCAACAGGAAATAAAATGTAGATACAGGTTTGTCTTTAACCGAGTGAGCGAAGCGAACGAGAGTCTCCATTTCAAAAAGCTGGCAGACTTTGCCTTTGTTCGTATCTATGTCGGTTTGTCAGTTCCGGTCTAGAGTGCTCATTTCTTTACCAATTTTCACCAAACATGGCACACAACATGTTCTTTGATTTAAAACTCAACTATTTTGTCGAGAGCTCTTTGATAGGAGGTAAAATGGGAGATAAAAGGGGGAAGTTTGCTGTCACGTTACTTATGAACGGATCTTGACGATTTTTGTCTGAAATTTCAAAGACTAGATTCCTCACAGGTTGTTGTGAAAAAAAAAGTGAACTAGTTATAAAAAAAGAAATGAGAAAAGAGTTTACAGTAGCTTTTTTAAGAACGGATCGTCTTTATTTTTTGTTTAAACAATTAGGGTTGTTCAAAAAGAAGATACGTATCGTTTTTTTTTTGTTAAGGATGCCAGATTTTATTAAGGTTACCTGAAAATTGTGGTAAGGGCATAACCGTCTCCTTGTCATGGACCTCTGTATGAAACCCAAAGGCAATCGTGTTGAGCGCGGCCAACGCAGAATCACGTGGTTGCTGCTTGATGAAGCCAAGTCTTAAAGTTTCGTTCCAGCCATCATGGACAAGTGCGCCGATGCAGTAGGCCAGATTGTTGGGACAAGATTCAGGCAGCTAATCTTGAGGCGGAAAAGGCCGTGCTCGGCATAAGGGTGGACGCAAGAGTGACAGGGTCACTTGGTGTTGGAATGACATAGTCCAGAGGGATATCATGGCGAAGAAAGCCCTCTTTAAAAAGTGGTAAATGCGTATTAATCCCTAGAAGACCGCGACGCGTACAAAGACGCTAAATGCGCCACTAAGAGAGCCGTACCCCGAGGCTAAACGAAACCACTTGCAACCGCTGTACAGCTCATCTCATACAGTGTAGAAAGCTCATCTATAAGTTGCCGCGTTCTTGTCATTTTACACGGCTGTGAGGCATGGCCACCGTTAGAGCGACACAAGCAGGAGCTGCGTGTCATGGAGATAAAACGGTGTGCGGAGTCACGCGCGAAGATCGGGTGAGGAACTCTCATCTGGGGTAGCTTTCATGTCCGTGACATCGTAGATAAAATGCATAATCATGCCTTCGCTGGTGTGGTCACGTCTTGCGGCAATAGCCAGGCCACGTGAGTAACAAATGCCTGGCAATGGCGCCCCAGCCGGGTCCCGGTAGAATGGGTCCCAAGAAGTCCTGGCTGGACGTCGTGGAGGATGACCTGCGTGCAAATGGTCTCACTATTGTGGACGCCCAAGATAGTGCGAAGTGGAGGAGGAAATGCCGGAAGGCGGACCCTGAGCTGCGAAGGCATCTTGGCCTCGGATGCAATCAGGATAACGTCTAAATGTAGTTAATAAAAAATGTGGCAAAGGGTGCTCGCGAGGTCTACTGTTCACAGAACTACTAGTTTTAATTATCTTTTACTATTGACCTAAGCACCTATAAATGTATGTGTGTACAGTATCATATCTAATTGATTAATATTTTAGTCTTACATTTTATTATCCACAATATATAGCACAAAAACATATAAGCATGTGAAAACCTAAACGTTTTGTAACAAATGCGTAAGGTGCTATAAATATTTCTTTTTTCCTAAGTGCAAAACTCGAGACCGACTCGACAGTCGACCGACTCGACAGTCGACCGACTCGACCGTCGACCGACTCGACAGTCGACCGACTCGGCAAGTTTTTTCAATTTTTTTCGTATGTTCTAAAGAAAAATCACTAGAAAGGCAACAGCATTCCAGGCAGGCGAACTTAAACGCGAACAGACTTCGATGCAGGTGAAGCCGCGAAAAATACAATTAAAATTATGTTATGGTCATGTAAACACTGTATAAAGAAATACTAAAACCTAACTATTGATGTGGTTGTACAGCTGACTGATGCTAACATCAGATCCAACCAACAAAGTACTTAGAATGATCTTAATACCTACCTTGTTATCCCCCCCCCCCCTTCTTGTTGACTGATTGTTCTGACATTTGGTACACACATTTAGTTATGACAATACAATGTAAATCAATAAATCAATTTCATTTGCTCTTAATGCCTTGAGAATTTGTAGCCAAGATCGTTCTGACGCTGACTGTACAGAGTGCCTACATACTCTACATACTACGATATATGCGGCCACTTGCTCCTTCCGACAGAATTCAGTTACCTCATCCCACTCAGACAATCAGAGGACACCTTTATCGACTCTAAGCCGAGATGAGTAGGTAACTACTATGCTACGTAGCATGTTTGGTAAAAAAGTAGGCAGGTACCTAGTGTTATTGTCCTTGAATCTGTGCTTACAAAAACTAAAGTCTGACATGTTTGAAATAAATTAAAATTTCATTTTGTACGGAAAACAAGACTAATAAATTTAATGTCAAAAAGAGCAAGTCGCAAGCACCGGATTCGCATACGGTGCACAACCAAGACCTTTGGAGCCACGCCGAACTTGCCCATAAGCCGTTACACCCGTTGATTGATTAACAGGGATCTGGTGCTTTTCTATCGGTGTTGGAATGTTACTCTTTCCCGTAAAGTTCAAACCAAAAGGTGGTAGAAGTAACCAGGTCCCAGACTCTGAGGTGAAAGCCCCTGTTCTTCGTTACAATGCGAACATTCAATAAATTTCACTCCCCAAGTCCCCAATCGCATAGTCTAGTACTAGTTAGACAGAGAAGTTGGACCACTATCCCAGAAAGCAAAAATACAAACGTAAATATTGTGTTAAAAGGATTTGGCCTTACGATCGAGAGTTCAGCTGGGCGTACTGACCTGCTTGTGGGGTTAGGGGGAATTTTAATAATTTCGGTTATTAATATTCTTTACCAAAAAAATGAGGAAAAAAGACGATGACGGTGACATTTTAGTCCTGTCAAACTGCTCAGTTATTGTAACTTATAGATTTGATTCTACTGTGAGTTAGTTCGGTGTCACCTGTTAGAATAGAACCCTAACGAACCACAACATAATTAGGGTAACTTCCCACTAAGTAGATAAACCTAATCTTGTAAGAGCGGCTTATACAGATTTAGAGCAACATCTGTTGGTTTATGTATCTATATTCTTAGACCACCTATATACAGTATGGTCTACGCCTATGTTATAATTATGCTCGTGTTCAAAAGCCTGCATAGTATGTATGGTACTGTGCAAAATTTATCATAGCTATGCCTTTTTAACAAAATGTATACTAAAAAAATGAATACCAGTACCGATTGGTACTGGAATTCTTTTTTTTTATCATCCCTTGGTCAGATCCCATCAAACTGAATTACAGTTTAATTTAATTATTTTTTTATGGTTCTCTTCTCAGTATTTATGACAAGAAAAAATAAGAAAATTGCGTAAGAAATTTCAAACTTTCCGAAAGCTTTATGACTAGTTCTCTTTATCACATGAGCGGACTTACAACCTACAAACTTGATATGTTTGGTATTGTTAACCCATCCTGGGTTAGCCATAATAAACATATCAAGTTAAGCTACCTCCTTACCAAATTTCGCTAAAATTATTACGTTTCTTCACTTCTTTCGTCTTTATCTTTGAATATTTCATCTTAAAGTGGATATACACTTATAAGAGTTATAAGCATTTGCTATGTAAATAATAATAACCGAAGAATCAGTCACGAAATAAAATCCTCAACAAAATCAAATCCTATACTAAATTATTATATCTCAGTAACATGAACGCATTATATTTTCTTGCTATGTAGGTATATAATGCTATAATTAATGCTAAAAATATCTTCTTTCTTATTTCAAGCCAAATTTGTTATTTGTTAGAAAGAGTTCTCTAGAATTTGTGTCTTTATTAAAACAAACAACAAACATGTAAAGCTACGTTCTAACTGACATGCTTTTATTAACACTTCACTGCCATGTACATGCCTCGCATCTGTGTATTGTTCAGGTACTTATAACTTAGCGGGTCTTCGTCTATATTTATAGAGGTATCCTAGAGAACTTTAAAACAATTGGGACACTTTTGCATCTGAAAAAAAGTAATTATACGCCAAAGGCAGCTAGAATTTTACATTCTTCTTGCACCTAATATAATTTATGTCAACATCATTAGCCAAACTCTACATAATATGGATTGACTACAAATCTACACAGCAAAACAACATAAAGATCATGGTGTTTACCTATTTAAGAAAAAATAAATACTAAAACGTTGCGATTAACGAAAAATCTTCGGACTCCAATTCTCACTAAGATCTGACAATTTTATTCATCAGGAACGTTATATCGATTTACTTAAAAGAAGTTTTTTTAACTGATGGATTCTGAATTCATAATGATATTCTGCTGAAGAACCGTAATCGCCCTCAGCAAGAAATCGTTTGACAAAACGTGTGACCGAAGACGATTGTCCAAATAACGGTATGATATGCGATAAGGTACAGGTATACATGTGGTTTGTATCCATTGGCCATCTACATTTAGACCTTTATCGCTTCGGGGTTAAGTTCATATTTCAAGTAGATCGGATATCTGAATGCACGAATGAAATATTATCATGTTGTAGTGTCATTGATGTTTCTAGGTTTTAGGTGGAATGATATCGATAACAATCTTGTTATTTTGGTGTTACATTGAACAATTTTTATACCAGTAAGGTGGCATACATCTACTGCCCATCTTACAGTAAGCGGTCGAGTGATGTCGTTTAGGTTCTCCGAAGTTCTGCATCCAAGCTTGTCTGTAACAAGCTTGGTTGCAGTCGGCGTTGCACTAGCGTGGTCACTACACCTACATCTCTATGCGAATTTTGGGTGCTATTTATCTAAATCAGTCCAAAATATTGATAGTGCCACAGAATTGTTATATCGTATATGTATAGCTTCATTCATGTTGGTACTTTCAATATTTAGGTAACTATAATAAAGCAACATTGTCGCGAGCAATTTAACTTTGAACTAATCAGATAAGTAGAAAGCCAAGCACACAGTACCAATTGGTTGCAAATCTATAGCAAAATGAAAAATAATAAACCTTGGTATTTGTAGAGCGATCTCATCGAGGCTGTCGATCGGTTCGCTGAGTGGTCGCTCGAGTAGTCGTGATGGGGTAGTGTACATGTCAGAGTTCATATTTCGTCTAGTTTTCTTGGCTCCGTTTAACTTCTTTCGTCTCTCCTCAGCGCGTTGTAGGTTGTGGAACCGGAAGAAGAACATCGACATTATATCCCGATAATGTGCACTTGAGTATGGACATTCGTGTCTCTCAACGCAAAAAAAGTGCGGTGTAAAATTCACTGATGTCTTTTTACATGAAAGTTCACTCACGTAGTCTTTGTTTCATATGGATAACATATATGTTTGACTTGGGTAAAATATTGATAAAACTCATAGATTTATCAGAAGTAGTACGTATTATATGGCAAATTAATATCGGTACGATAAACGCTGCGAACTAAATTTGGTAACCCACTCTAAGAAAGCTGTTATTGTCTTGGTGAATGAGATATGTAAACAGTTTATTACTTAAGCATAGCACATAAAACTGAGGCGAATATAAAGATGCGTACACGAGTGCAATAAGACGGTTGTTAATGTGGTGAGTATGTGATATTGAGCCTTTTCACGCGTTTCATGACCTACTTTTCATTTGGGAGCGGCAGTTCGTAGTACATAATTTATGATCCTGATCTATTCTGAGAAGCCCACCTGTCCGCTGTTATTACTCGTCTCCTATTTTGGCAACAGCGCAGCAGACATCGGACATCACTGATGCATAATATAACTTGAACTTAAGCATTTTTCAAATGAATATAAAAGTAAAATATAAGTTTCTGTCAAAACAAGGTTGATTTCCTATATCAATACTATCGTAATGACAAAACTTTATTCACTTTCGGATATACATACATACCTAGTATGCAGACGCATCGACTTTTAGTTTGGAATAGGATTGACTAAAACAAATATTTAAGTTAAGACAGGATAAAGTCACCCATATAATTTTTGAAGTCATACAAGCCAATATTTTAAAAATTAAATAAATGAATATTGGTGAAACTCTCACTATCTTTTAATCACGTCTCGTTTACAGATCTACGAGATATAGTTGTAAGACACAACTACATTTATGTAGATATGTGTTCTTATTGATTTCGATAAGGACGGTATGGCCGGACTACCTGTCATGAATTCCAATACCAATACCTACGGCCGCTCTTCCTTTGATTAACCCGATTACATAATGTCCAACTCAGTTAACACGAACAAATGTCCCTAGGTACGTGCTAATACCGCTCCCTATATAGTTTTGTTTAACTAATATTGCCGTATGATTTGACAGTTTTGCGTTTGTTCTAACTACTTTAGTAACAATAAATATCAATAGTTTTAATGATAAAATCAAGAGTTATGATGTTGTTAAGATTATATGCTCAAAACGATACTGTAAAGGTATTCGACATAATTCACAACGCGTTTGGCTAATAAATGCAATGGACTTTTATGCTTGTAGACTGGATAATTCTGTAATGTTTTGTAACTTTTGTATATCGTGATTAGCTATATGAAGTATATGAGATGAGATTAGATTTCAATCAATTGCCAAGATTTTGTATATAATGATTTTGGCAAATTAAATTCCGAAGAGTCTGCCTAAAACTTGCTCTATTTTTTCATCTCTTTTCTGCTGGCACTCTTTAATTTTAGATCTTTTAATTATTTTTTTTGACTGATATGACTCACTGTCACCTTCTTTCAGTTTAGGAATTTACCTACTGCAGATTTTGTGAATTTTAATTACGAAATTTTCTTATTTGCCTGCAAACAAATAAACCACTTTATTGCTCCCTTAAGCAAAATTCTGAAATCCTTCTATTTTTCACGCTCTACAACCTCTGACTACTACTCATAATTTCCTTAAGTAATGATATCCCTTCTCTCCTTAATTTCGTCTTTGTTTCTACACCTATTCATGTCAACGTGTAAGTGTATAACATTTTTAGGTACCTACGAAAAGACTAAAAGAGCACGGCGTTTCGTCACATCTGCGTGTGCTGCCGAAAAACTAGACACATTGGATCCGGTGATCCTAAAATTTTATTTAAGATAAAGTTTCTCCTCCACTATAGAAAGGCTCGTGTGAAAATTCTGCTATGGTGATGGCTACTTCATCTACTCTTGCCACGACCCTTTACTATAAAATTTAACCATTCGAGGCAAAAGTGAAAATTATTTTACTATACAATACATTCACAATGACGCGACGCCGCTGTTTGGATATTATGACTTACGCAAATTCACAACTTACTACTAAATGCTTGAATGAATGTTTTTGCTCAATCATGCTAAAACAAATTTGGATGGAATGTGGCATAGAGATATAACCTGGCAAAGAGATCGGTACCCGCAAGCGACAGCTAATAAGTGAATGTTCTGCCTTCTAAAATCCTTCCCTTCTAGTATCTATCACATTAACTTACCATTTACCCTTGGCTTATCGAGGATATTAACGTGTGTATTGATAAAATCCTTCATTTTCTATGCCATGTCCTAAACTATTCACCAACCTGATGCCCTTCCTGATAAAAACATCCGTTTTGAACGCTTTCTAGAATAGTTTCTCTTCCCGGCCTGTATCCAGCAGTGGACTGCAATAGGCAGATTGATTAATCGTGAAATGTATGGCAATCTGATGGCTGTGTGTTATTCATACTTTTGCAAAGATTATGTTGTGTTGCTATTATAGGAATAAGTTTACTTTTTCATTTGCAGGCACTAAATCGCGCGAATTTAATCAGTAAAATGTAGAAAGCGCCCCAATGTAGTAGGTTTCTTGTGATAAAATATTTCCTAACTGGAAATATTTCCATAAAATACATACGAACACGAACGAACGAAATCCTTCACTTAGAAGTTATTTTCAATTAGCTCTAAAAACTTTTTGGTCAAGAAGAAGCATTCGATAGAAATTAAATCCATCTATGCGAATACAAATTTTAAGTCTATTGCAATAATAAAAAAAAAAGAACGCGGAGTTTTATTACACTTATTCGTAAGCCAATTCTGTCTCTGAAATTTTTCATCCTGCCACCTTTATGCGGATGATCCATAAATTTATACATAAGCTCCCGTAACGCAGTTATTATACCATGGATTTAGAGCCTATTTCTGAATGGAATAAAATTATAGATTCACGGTGAATCCAACTGAAACACTAATTATTATTGTTGATACTACACGGCTGGATGGTTTCGACCATACTTCACATACTTGGAGCCGTTGCACAAGGATGGGTAATAATATTAAGAACTTGGTCATCTATAACTTCTACTAAGGCTCCAAGCTCCATGAACATAGTCACAAAACTTAGAATACTTGAATAAGCATTGTAATATCGTCTAACAGTCGAGAATATAATGAGAATATATTATAGTCTGTTACGTCTTTTATGAGTCTCAGGAATGAGGGTCTCAATTACCAATAAAATGCTACAATGGTGAATCTCAACTTGACGACTTCATCGGATGCTTTTTCACGTCCCGATTACAGAATTCAAAGACTATGCGGTAAAGATTACATGTACTTATAAAATGAGGAGAGGTTATTAGTTTTGCAGGATATTTTAAATGTGATAAGTTTAGGGGGTCTCAAGGGCCATAAAAAAGATTTCTTTTTACAACGTTAATAAACTTTTCGAACGATCACAACTTGAAAAAGTAAGTATCTAATTTAACTTGTTCTTGCATGTATGCAGTACTCTTTTACAGAGGACACCTCTAGGCGCCATCTCGATGTGCATGAGCGAAATTAGTTACCACGTAACCTACTTAACTAGAATTTAGGTAATTTATTTTTGTATGGCGGAACTACTCTTCACCATTTTTGCTTGATTGGCGCATCAGCACGACAAATAAGAAATGACAATCACATGTCAATTAGCCATATACAAATAACACATAGCGAAGTGTGGTCCTACCAGAATGCCCTTTTATGGGTATCAAAAATCAAATGAAAAAGAAGAGATTTCTGTTCGCGCTTATGCGTTATGCGTGCGAATAAAGCACATATAGACGAATGAAGCCGCCACTTTTAATTGTGTCCGGCCGTATAAGACGAATTGTAAATAATATACAGTGAAGTCGGGTTGCACCATAAGAAAATAGAAAAGCCGCGGGAAAAACGCATTTGGGCAATACAGGGCACGAACAGTTAACAGTATAATATACGTATAAGTATATACTTTAGGAGAAAAATAGAACACTTAACGACATTGTTAATTTAGTAAGTTATTGGTATAGCAACACTAATAAGATTAAGTGGGCGAATTCGTTCATGGCCATGGTTGGAGCGTGGGGTTGTAAGGAGGCCTGACTTCACTTTGACTTCTGACTAATGTCTTAATGAACTTAAGCTGAGCGCAGTAGTGTCAGAGCTGTTTGTAATAGGTGTTGTTTGTGGATATATTATCAGCTATATGTTTATTATTAAATTTAGTTCATAGAAGTTGTTTGTTGTGAAAATTGTATTTATTGATTTTATTTCTATATCCTTCATATATCTATTCATACTTCGCTGGTCCCTATTAAAATTGTCGGAACATCAAAAATGCAATTTTTATTTTATTTCATAAAACGTGTCTATATACCTAGGTCTATTTTCCGTTAAAAAGAAAGAAATTCTTGTATGCCTAGTTTTTGAAATAGCCAAATTAATAACGTCGGATATTACCTAGATAGCCCGCTAAACTTGGTCGGTTATTAACTACCTACGATCTTAGCGGGGCGCGGATCTCCCAGTTCCCAGAATTCAAAGACTATGCGGTAAAGAAACGAGAAAATACTTTTTATAGTTTTACGAGCGTGGGGGTCGGTTTAAATAGAAAATGCGAGGACAACCGTTGAAGACAGACTTTATTGAGCTTCACTTCAATTACAGCAAAGCGCGTAGAAATTCGAAAACTCTTCCTTACACAATACACAGTCACTTGTATAATCGCACTGTATAGCTTCGCACACTTTATCGCTTTGATCGCTTCGAATACTAGTCTTAGACTAACTTGAGCGGAGGCTGTTAGCTCGCCTTTTATATCGGGCGCGGCCGAGTAGCGAAAGATCGAGAAAAGACAGGTACGTTCTGAAAAAGACAGGAACTTTCTGGGAGGTTCTATTAGGTCTTGTGTCTCTTTCTATTCGTTCCATTCCTTCTAGAACAGTGACGTCAAGGCATGCTGTCTCTTTCTAGCCTGACGTCTCGTTCTATTCATTCCATTCCTTCTAGAACAGTGACGTCAAGGCATGCTGTCTCTTTCTATAGTGCTGTCTCGCTCACTCCTATGGAAATTTGGCCATATATTGAAGTGGCCAAGCGCCGGGCGTAGCACTACCCCCTTCTTAGACATGCTCGTCCCGAGCATTATTAGATCCGTAGTATCTCGCCAGTCGGTCAACATGTACAACCTTCAAGGGGCTTCGCTGGTTGCGTTGTATCCGGTATGTACCGTCATTGATCCTGGTGACAACTTTATACGGCCCTTCCTAGGTTGGAGACAACTTCGGAGATTTGCCTTTGCGACGCATCGGATTGTGTAGCCATACCAACGAGCCTTCGTCGAACCCGGCTTGATGAGAGTTGCGGTCGTATCGGGTTTTCATTCTTTCGCTTGCCTGGAGCCCAGATTCACGGACGTGGGTGTGAACGTCATTTAGTCTATCGCGCAATGCACTAGCATATTCCGTGATTGCTTGCGGTGAATCTGGAGGACGTCCAGTCAGTAGATCAGCCGGTAGTCTCAGTTCTCTGCCAAAGTTTGCACACGCAGGCGTCACCGTTGTGTTTTCATGTATCGCTGTTCTATAAGACAACAAGAACAAAGGAATATGACTATCCCAGTCCTTCTGGTGGCTCTCAACAACCTTAGCCAAATGCCTTTCCAAGGTTTGGTTAAATCTTTCAACCATTCCGTCAGACTGCGGATGATATGGGGTGGTCCTGGTTTTATGAATACCCATTATCCTACAGGTTTCTTGAAATACCTGTGATTCAAAATTCCTTCCCTGGTCACTGTGTATTTCCAGAGGAACTCCATATCGGCAAAACACTTCCGTGACTAGTCTTTCCGCGACTGTAGTTGCTTCCTGGTTAGGTATGGCAAAAGCCTCCGGCCATTTAGTAAAGTAGTCCATTACTACTAGGATGTATTTGTTTCCAGACTCCGATGCAGGAAATGGCCCTGCAACATCTAATGCAATCCTTTCCCAAGGCGCTCCAACATTGTATAGCTTCAATGCTCCCCTGCTCCTTGTATGCGGCCCTTTTACCGATGCGCAGCATGTACATTTCCTACACCAATCTTCAACATCCTCACGGCAATGGATCCAATAGAATCGTTGACGAATCTTCATCAACGTCTTCTTCACACCAAGATGGCCGCCTGAAGTTCCGTCATGAAATGATCTCAAAACCTCATTAATTTTAATCTTTGGGACAACCAACTGCAGATGTGAGTCTTTCCCGTTTGCAGACTCCCATTTTCTACACAGGACTCCATTGTGTATCACGAGGCTTTCCCATTGTGCCCAGTAGCTCTTCGTAGCTGCACTCATTTGGGAGACATCACTCCATTTCGGCTTAGGTGTTCCTGTCCTTATCCAATCGAGAATAGGCTTGATGTCTCGATCCTCTTGCTGTGCTTGCTGCATGGCTTCGCTACTCCATTCATCGCTGACAGTAACAGTCCTAATCGTTCTAACCGCCACACTGTCCTTAGCTTCTTGCCTGCCACAATGGTTACGTTCCACCGGACAAGGTCTTCGAGAGAGCGCATCTACATTTCCATGCGCTTTCCCACTCCGATGCTCTCGTATTCCTGGCTCTTCAATCTGTCGCGCCGCTTGTTCTTGGCCATTACCATATTGAGTCCGTTTCGGGCAGCTAGGCCGAATATGTCCTTGTTCTTTGCAGAAATAACACCTGGGGGCGAATTTCCGACGGTACACACGTTGCTCATTTGTTGAGATCTCACGCAATCTATGTGGTCGAGGGTCATGTCGTACAGCTTCCACTTCAAGGGCGTGAGCAACAGCATCTTTAAGGGTTGCATGGTGACCCAGGCGGACGGCAGCTCTCACCTCCAAGTCTCTAATCCCGTCAATAAAAGCTTGCACCAAAATGCTGTCAAGAAATGACGAAGACGCTCTTTGGTAAGCTTTTCTCACGAGCTTTTCTATTTCCAAAGCCCACTGCTGCAGAGACTCATTAAGACGCTGGTTTCTGTCCTTCAATTGGGCACGGTAGACATGTTCCAAGTGACTATCACCGTAACGTGATTCCAACGCTTCAAGAAGGCGGTCGTAAGTCACTTCGCCTCCAAGCGCCTCTAAAACACTGAGTGCTTGGTCCCGTAACCCCAACGTTAATGCTGTATTGGCTTGCTCCTTATCCCAACCGTTCGCCTTTGCCACAGACTCGAACTGCAGTTTGTATGCAGTCCACGAGGAGGTCCCGTCAAATGGCGGTACTTTGAACTTTCCGACAGCCTGTGCAGATGGAATGGTTACAGAGCCAGCTGTTCCGCAAGCTATTCTCGTCTCCAATTTTTTTACGTTTTGAGCCACAGACTGCAGCCGTTCCTCATAACTCTCAAATTTCTCGTCGATGCTTCCTAATTTTTCGTCGTGGCTTTCTAATTTAACGTTGTGGCAGTCGAGCTTGTCTTGTACCGAATGAATTTCCAACCAGTTGTTACGAGCGTGGGGGTCGGTTTAAATAGAAAATGCGAGGACAACCGTTGAAGACAGACTTTATTTAAACCGACCCCCACGCTCGTAACAACTGGTGTCAGAAGTGGGATAGAAAATGCCGATAACGCCGAGAGACGACAGGGAGGGAGTTAAAACCCGAAGCCAGGCCGCGGAAGAGGCTGCGGGTACTCCGAGTACGTCGACGGGTGCTTCAAGATCATCATCGGAAATTAACCTGAGCGCGATTATGACCTTATTGAAGGAGCAAGCCCGTCACCAGGCAGAGCAGGCCCGTCGCCAGGAAGAGCAGACTCTGCAATTGAAGGCACAGCTCCAGCAACAACAGGAGGAGCAAGCCCGTCACCAGGCAGAGCAGGCCCGTCGCCAGGAAGAGCAGGCCTTGCAACTAAAGGTTCAGCTCCGGGAACAACAAGAAGATCTATTTGCCTTCTTGAAAGAGTCTAAAGCGGAATGGCAAAGAGAAATTCATTCGGTACAAGACAAGCTCGACTGCCACGACGTTAAATTAGAAAGCCACGACGAAAAATTAGGAAGCATCGACGAGAAATTTGAGAGTTATGAGGAACGGCTGCAGTCTGTGGCTCAAAACGTAAAAAAAATGGAGACGAGAATAGCTTGCGGAACAGCTGGCTCTGTAACCATTCCATCTGCACAGGCTGTCGGAAAGTTCAAAGTACCGCCATTTGACGGGACCTCCTCGTGGACTGCATACAAACTGCAGTTCGAGTCTGTGGCAAAGGCGAACGGTTGGGATAAGGAGCAAGCCAATACAGCATTAACGTTGGGGTTACGGGACCAAGCACTCAGTGTTTTAGAGGCGCTTGGAGGCGAAGTGACTTACGACCGCCTTCTTGAAGCGTTGGAATCACGTTACGGTGATAGTCACTTGGAACATGTCTACCGTGCCCAATTGAAGGACAGAAACCAGCGTCTTAATGAGTCTCTGCAGCAGTTGCAATAGTTTACATGTACTTATAAAATGAGGAGAGTTTTAGTTTTGAAAGATACTTTAAATTTTGATAAGTTTATGTTAGCGGGATGAGCAATTAGATTTTTATATTATTTTCTCAATTGACCATTTTTTTTTTGTTCATTGTCAATAAATATATATGCATAGACTTACATTTTTGGTGTTTTTGTTAGTAATCATTAAACATCGTACTAAATGGCAGTTCCGACAAATAATTATAAATTACGCCCAGCAACAATGTTGGTTCTGGAGTTCTTCCGACAAACAATTATCAATTTTTTCCAGCAACAATGTCGGTTCTGATACTTCCGACAAATCAACATTAGTTCTAAACTGTTAGAAAGGTCACAAGTGGCTTTTCTCACATTTACACTTAATATACCGGCTACTTATAATACCTATTGTCCTGAACAGGCATAACTTGTACAGCTAATGCTGTAAACTTTCAGGACTCTACTTAAAATAAGTAAAAAGTTACACGGAATTTAAACTGTTAAGCCGCGTTAAAATGCTCTCCTGTAAAGTTGCAGTTTTTCACATCCGACAATTTTAATAGGGACCGTCGACGTGTCTCGTGGTGTCACTACTATAAATGCCGTGGGAACTGAAGAAGTAAGAGCCGGAAAGGTTGAGTGTATGTGCTGTGACAGATGCGTAATTAGGTAACAGAAATTAATTTGTAAATATTTACCCCAACTTTCAGATCGGTCTAGATATTCAGCAAAGCTGTGTGACTGACGGACTTACAGATATACTCACACAGTGATCCTGTAAGGGTTCCATTTCTGCATTCGAATAAATCTAATGAGAATATCAGGTATGAAGGCTACCTACATCGCTGTATCAATCTGTCAAGGTCATCAGCAAGCTAACAGGTACACCATTTTGTCTGAGTTCTAGGTAGTCGTAGGCCGAGGGGCAACCGGCATGCGAGAGAAAGGATTTAGGGTCAGTTTCATTCAGGCGAAAAAATGCTCTATGCTGAGGCAATGGTATCTCAAAATTATCCGTGCTATTTAACAGCCATGGGCTGCAGTAAATACGAAACAACCCAAATCACAAGTATATCTGTTTGTCAAGAAGGTATTACGTTGAAATTAATATCAAATACACGAGTCTAAAATTTCTTACAGTTGTTAAAAAATCAAAGTTCTATCTAGGGCAACGCAATAAAAAGATATTGCCGTTTAGATAGCATAAGTTCTCCCCCAATTCAGTCTTGTACGGAACCCTCAGTGCGCGATCCCGACCCGCACTTGACGGGTTTTATATTTTATACGATACTAAACGAATCTTTTGGTACTTTGTGCGTACCCATGGCAAGCTGAGGTATAATAGGGTATAAACTCCTAAAACTGGACGGGTGGTCTACCAGATCAGCTTGTACACGTCACTACGAAAGTGTGTTCTACCCCTTTAGAGAAACATATCTTTCCACTTATTTAAGAGTCCAACATATATATTTAAAAACGAAATGAATATTGTTTACGATACCTAGTACTGTACCTATCGTTAAATAAACGCTGGGGTATATTTTAACTGTAAAGCGCACTAAGAAAAAAAACCAAAGTTTTAAAAAGTGTAATGGTACTCGTAGTGAGGTCCACTGAGTTTTAGAGAAGTTGGACCTGCAAGTTGTCAAAACTCGTTTACAAGTTGTTCTTGGCGTTCTTTTCCTGAATAACATTTCATTTTAACTGGTCAATTGTATAGGACTTCTGCATTTGCATTAGAATCAGGTAATCTAGTAAGCGGAGAAAAGCTGAATGTCTTCTCTGTGAGAAATGTATTTCTCAGAAAAAATCTTAACAAAATTTAGAAAACTATCTAAATTACCTGCAGTATCTTACAATGATGTTATTTTTAATGTAACGACAGAGAAGTGAGAATGAGAGACCTGCAGTTCAATGTCGCCTTTAGCTGATATAAGCATAAGTCCATGTAGATGCCATTCGTGTTCTTTGGCGATAAGTTTCAGTCTGATAATTATTTTCGTGACTACTTAGTTGAAGAATTATCATCTAATGTTAGATTATACCTACTCGTATTTTATCAAGGCGTTTGAGTATTACATTAATAAGTGGAAGATTATCATTATTACGCTTTTACCCTTACGTACGCTGAATTAAAATCCGGCGCAAAAGTGTTCTTTCGGTAGCATTTTGACATTTAAGGTTGGCTTCTCTTGCGTGACGATTGCTATGGATTTTGTCTGACCGGCTCACTAACACGCTGAGTAGTCTCCGGAGTTCGTGCTGACTTTAAGCGAACTTTATTAATAATTGTTACTGCAGACCCAGTTGTCGCAAACATTTTTATTTATGTATGAGTTGACTTCGTCCTACTGAAGTGTCTTACACCAAAGTTTGCAAGACACAATTGACAAATACAGCTTGAAGGAAGTATAGGAGTTGTGGTGTAATGGTGACAATGATTAAATAGCACTACTAAGTACGGTTAGTAGGGTAATTCTCAAGAATCTGATGAAGAATACTTCTACAGCAACGGCAGTCCAACAAACACCCGTTATGCTGCTTAGAAGAGGTATGGGATAATGAGCCGGGTGTCACGTCCCTCTGGAAATAAACCCACTACCCTACAATACGCTGACCTTCTAAATTAACGGTAGAACTAAACAGTTTGTTTTAAGACAAAAATCATTCTCATATCCACAAAAAATTGGAGGTAATATGAGATTCCTTCCTTTTTTTAAAGAATGCCTACTTAAGTACCAGTAACCCAAATTAACAGCATTCACGTTAACCCCTTTAACTAAGCTAAATTGCTTTTATTAGGAGCTGGTTTACACCGGTAGTATAATGGCTTTGATTCGAATTCGCTTAAGAATCTGTCAACCCCTTAATTAAACTAGCTGTCATTCAATTACTTTGAAAGCATTTTATAGTGTTTTAAAAGCATTTCAAAGAATCTTTCACTACATAATGATATGAAAGGTCTCACCTTGCCAAAGCTCTACACACCTCACGAATTTCTAAAACAGGTTGTAGGTGACAGCACTTAGCTTTATCTCTCATTAGCGTCAAGCTCCGCTATGTTTTGAATTCTTTTTTTTTTTCTTATTTCAGTTACTTTTATCCCAGTATGACTTGTCTATCTTTAAGAAGCTTTTAAATATGATTTTACATAATATAACGATTAGCCGCCTAATTTTGTTTACGTTTAGAATACTGTTTTGGCAAAATTGGTTGAAAGGGTAGCAACCAATTTTCTAATGTGAAATTGGGACAAAGGCTAATCCAACTGACCTTTTATAATTTTCGAGATGTAAACCAAAACGCGCAAGGCTTCAGCATATTACTTAAATATTTCGGGACGAATTTTTGTAATATTTTTAGATTTATAGGATTATCTAATCTTAATTCAGAACTTTTTTGATGAAGGTGGTTATTTTTTAACATTCATACTTTATTTCAATTTTCAACACTGAAGTTCAATAATTAAATACATTTAACAATATTTGCAATTTAACATTAAGTAATAAAAATAAAGCTTGGAAGGCCAGACACCCTGATCCTAAACCCTAATAGCAAAAAATGCACTTTCTCAATTACTCAATTGCAGCAAAAATGTACGTAGAATCTCTTGACTTCTACACTAGGTACATAAATATAAATAAATGACACGCACATTAAGGCAACAAAGTTTACTCCTCGTGTTATTTTACTCAACACAAAAGGCGATAAGCTTCATAGAATACAAAACGCCCTCGAGCGACGTACACACAGACTCCTGGAAACGAAATCTTGTAACGTACACGAATAGGTCGGGGTCGAGAGCCACAGATACGAGATACGAGATTTTCTTCGAACAGAGAGCTACGAAAAAAGTAGCTATATAAGCCGTCGCTAAATACGTGTGAATATGGACTGTTTTTAACATTGGAAATGTTCTTTAGATCGCGTTGGTAGGGGAGAGTTTTCAGCAAAAGTGAGACATCGCTCTGGCGTCGTCAATTATGGTGTTAGGTGGTTCAATGGAGTATCAAAAGATGCATCTTGATAAGATCTACAAGATGAATAAAATAATACTAAATGAAACAAAAATAATTTTATATATACTATATCAAAAAAAAATCGCATTGTACTTTTTAACATTGATTACATACACCACAAAGATTTAGGTATGTATTTAGAAGATAATTCTTTAAAATATGCCATGACCATATTTTCTGAAAAAGACTGTAGATTGTATGAAATTTTGGTACACTAATAGATATTTTTCCTTCGAGTTTTCAGCTAGTAACATTCCATAACATTAAGGGCTTCACTTCCTATATCGGGCTACGTACTACATACATCGGTCTCTTCATAACTAGTACTTGTAGACATTTTAATTAATAAATAACTGGCGGAAATAATTAATTAGATTTTCTATGCTCGCGTATTGATCATAGACTAAAAGAATCAAAATACTTATTTGTTTATCACGCGTAAAAATGGTAAATTTAAAGCTTTAACATGAAGAAAACAAACATTATATTTGAGTAAAAGTGTTGATTATTATACACGTACAAGATGAATTTTTCTATTTAAATACGAAGTTGCATGAAAAGAACAAGCAATAGGTAGGTATATTAATTTATTTGTTCTATTGAACACGATCTTTTTTGTATCGTTTTTTTTAAACAATCAAGCACTCGACCAATGAATTTTAAAAAAAAGACGGGTTGCACTCTGGTAGTGCCGGCAGAAGTGAAAACTTTTTCTTTCTTTTTTTCTTCGTTAAATAGCATAGCAAAAGATAAAAAGAACATACCATACCATACCATACCATACCACACCATACCATACCATACCATACCATACCATACCATACCATACCATACCATACCATACCATACCATACCATACCATACCATACCATACCATACCATACCATACCATACCATACCACACTATACTATACCTACCTATAATATAGTGCCAATCATAGAACCTATCACTAATTTTCTGCTTATTTTCTGTCAGAAGAAATTAATAAATTACAAAAAGAAAAAATAATCACAAATAGTAATAAATGACAAAAAGAAAAAATAATCACAAATAGTAATAAATTACAAAAAGAAAAAAATATCACAAAAAGTAATAAATTACGAAAAGAAAAAATAATTACAAAAAGTGTCAGAAGGCCAGTTTTGAACCCGGTACTATCTGAAACCGTAAGGACTTACAGCCGAAGCGCTAACCGCTATGCTACGAAGCTATTTATGATGACATGCAACTTTTGACATCTTTTTTCTTTTTTATTGAATTACTGTTTGATTTTTATTATCTTTGTTGTACCGCCATTAGACTAAGTTAATTTTAAGTTACAACATTTCAATACAATGTGAAATTGTTTAAGAAATATATAGATAAAAATAAATAAACCCTCTAGTGCCGGCCCATTCTTGAATTTTTTGGCACGTTCAGCTTCAGCTTCTATATTATAACATACACTATATGGGTTAAGGGTTACCACCATTTTAAAGTGTCTGTTTATGAATGACGCGAACGTTATACCTAAAAATCATACTTAATATTTGATAAAAATACTTAGATTTCCTTTTTGCAAAACTTTAGTACCGTTAACCTGCCAAAACTTTCTTACCTGTGTTGGCATGTGCTGACAAACTTTCAGTTTTTTATAAAGTGACGAAGATCTTGTGTTTACGGGCTCTCAGTCTATGGGTGTCAATATAGGTACCCCTTCGAGGATTTACAGGCGTGAGTGTATGTTTGTATGTATGGGTTAGGTTACAGTTACTTTAGTTTCCTAGGTCACGTGTTTTGTAGAGTTACTTTAAAAATAACGATTTTAAAAGAAAAAGGACCAAGTAAAGTCTTTCTAACAACATTAATTTTGCACACTGTTTGACATTAATTACTTTCTTATTTTATTACTTCTTGAACTGTAAGTTGAATCATAATCCGGTAATTACTTTAGATCTCGTCGAGACAATAATAAACTTGATAAGAAATAAGTTTGCGGAGCAGCTGTTGACAGGCAAAATGAAAAAGTAGATTTGAAAAGTCACAAAATCTGACAAACACTGCCTAAATGAGATGATTTTAATTTAGGGATGATATCTGATGGTTGTAATTTTTTTGGTAATGTATAGGTATAATACAAATGTGATAAGAACGGAACGAATGTTTCAATAACTGAAATCTTGTTTAGCCTTATTTAGATGATTTATTTATTACTCGTATTTGGATATTGACATTTTCCAGGAACTTTCTAGAGTTAGCCATTTTGTTTTTGATATTGTATTCAGATTATATAACATTTCACCATATTATTTAGAACAAACGTATGCTAAGTAATTTTCTATTTTTCAAAATTAATTAGTTTGAATAAACCATTTTTAAATATTTTTCATTTTTCCTGCAACAATTCCTTTAAACGCCATTGAGATTATTTAGGGGCTCATGTTTTTTAACCGACTTCTAAATAAGGAGGAGGTTCTCAATTTGGATGTTAATATTTCTTTTTTATGTTTGTACGCGTATAGCTCCTTCATGTGTAAACGGATTTGCAAAATTCGTTTATAACCGATTTCCGAAAAGGAAGATGTTCTCAATTCGATCGGTATGTTTTTTTTATGTATGTACACCGATTACTCTGGGATTTATTATTCGACTTACGTGATTTTTAGTTAAAAGTGTCGATTAAAAGTTTTATATAATTTGTTCCAGTAATTTCAAGTTATGAATATTTTTTATTATTTTAATTCAAACTTTTAAGCGTCATACTATTTATGTTGTCCCATATTTCCGTCGTTTATGAACCGATTTCAAATATTCATTGCATTAGGTTTAGTATAACTCACAGGTGGTCCCATATCAATTTCATGGGTACTGGACCTTGGACTCCGAAGACACACCAGAGAACTCAAAATCAAATAGGAAATGGAAAATGATTACATTCATTATTAAAGTTAAAAAAAAAAACCTACTTTAAAAATAACCGACTTCAAAAACTGAAAAGTATAAAACCACTTAGAGAAAAATAACTGTATTTACAGATTTACGGTTCTATTAGAAATCGGTGCCAACTTTGTTTGTGGTGCCTGAACTACTATGCGGAAATCAATTAAAATATTACCTCGGGGTAGGCACCGACTTCTAACAAGCCAGTAAATTTGTAAATTCACTTATTTGTCTCTAAGTTACTTTATACTTTTCAGTTTTTGAAGGGGGTTTTTAAACATATTTTTTGAAGTGATAACTTCTTTAGTGGCGTTGGATGGGTAAAATTGTTAAACTCGCGCGTCAGGTTCACTTGACATTTGACCCGTAACCGACGAAGGACGAAGTGACGTCATACAACATTTCTAGCTACAGAGTGTTTATTTTGTTAGGTACGCTAAGAAGTTTCATAGCTTAGCGGTAAGCGCTTCGACTATAAGTACTTATGGTTTCAGATAGTACCGGGTCGAACCCGGTACTATCTGAAACCATAAGTGGGCTTCAGACACTTTTTGTGATTATTTTTTCTTTTTGTAATTTATTACTTTTTGTGATTATATTTTCTGTTTGTAATTCATTAACTTCTTCTGACAGATAATAAGCAGAAAGTTAGTGATATGTTCTATGATTGGCGATATGGTATGGTATGTTCTTTTTATCTTTTTCTCTGTATATAAGGAAGAAAGAGAGAAAGAAAAAGTTTTCTATTCTGCCGGCACTCCCGGAGTGCAACCCGTCTTTTTTTTTCATGTTTGTAATGGGTGATACCTACGCATAAATCAATACGATCGCACTGCATCAATGATGAATACATACATGCGTGCTTGTATCGATTTCTCGTATCGTATGTACCTACCCAGAAGTCAGACAAACGAAGTATCATTGTCTGATACTGACTTTTTATTTACAATTCAGAATTCATTGAAACAAATGCCATCTTCGCACTTAATGCCCCAAAAAGTTGGTAAATCTGAATCAACGAAAAACTGGCCTGCAGTTTTTCGTCGAGTCAGATCTACCAACTTTTATAGCGATATAGATCTCTGCATGGTAATGATGCATTTCATAATATGCGTACTATTGAGATACATTGAACGCATTTGAGGTTATTTAAATGCCGCCAAAACCTGAACTGCAGCTCCACGAAAGCTGAATCTTTTATATATACTTATGCGTAAACATTGAGTGTCAAAACGAGTTCATTACAGTTAACTCAAACAACAGAAAAACCTTCAATCGATATTTTTTCTCTACCACGTATCGGCTACGTATGTATCCGTACCTACTAGGGAATTGTTCGAACATCGTCTCGCTACTTTCTTTTCTTATTTATGGTTTTCTCAAGGGATATTCTACAAAAATGACATAAGATTATTATAAAAAGAATAGTGTTGACGCCCATAGAATATGCCTGTATGGACACAATATATGGATTATTACCACTGTGTGGCAAAGTGACGTATTAGGTATGTAAATAATAGTGTTATGAAAACAGGAAGTGAATATTGGGTTTGTTTACAGAAGTAGGTGGACAATGCCATTTTCAACAAGCGAAAACTCAAATTTTGTCTTTGAATTTGGAACGAGTAGGTAGGTTGTTACGGTGTGGGCAAGAGTAAGATACTTGACGGATGGTGAACCTTAAATCATGCTCCGAATCTTTTCCAAAATTATTCGGTCGACTTTTACACACTTTAAAGCAACCAAACATTGATATTTTTCGTGAAATTACTGCCGTCTAACAACCACAATCCACTGGCGATAAATTAGTTCTGTAGTAAGACCAGCTTACGGAGTATTTGGACTCTAATTTATCAAATACCACAGATGTTTATATAGCAACCGATATAGATTTATTATTTCTACCTGAAAAATATTTAAGTATGATAACATACATAAAGTTACTTAGTATGCAGCTCATTTAATTTCAATCCGTTCATCACGTAAAAATGACGCAATACCTATTTGATATGAATGTGGAATAATAAAAAAACATCATTTATTTTTAAAAGTGTTGCTATATTTCCAATACACCGATAATATTTTGAGAGCATCAAATAACAAACGCTGTTTTTATGAGTTGAAGTAATTTTCACTCTTATTGAATTTTCCTTTTGGATTTCAGATATGCAGGTGGCAATAGCCGTCCATTCTACGTGGTTTATTTTACACGAGTAATTTAATCCATTCAGTCCAAGAGCATTAGGTGTATCTCGTTTATGGGCTCTTTCCGTTTATTGTTAAGCCCTGCTTCTCTTTTTGCTGTGTCAGTCGTTAAGACATTCATGTGGCGCGAAAGAGTGTTTCCTGCATCATGACAATTCATCAGACGAGATACCTAACAATACATGTAGTGCTGCCACTTTTGGAGGTATTCAAGACAAATTATTATTCCTACTTCATCCACAGATATTTTATATTTAAATGCAAAAAAATATTTCGCTCTCGTTTTGCTTTCTTTCCGCTCGTACTTTTAGATACACCTGTTGAAAGCTATTATTAAGTATTTACTCCCCTATTTTATCGAAATTGGTGTCAATTTATCTTATAGTACGAAAGGTTAATTATGACTTGTAATACAAGAGTGAAGCGGTCCGCAGTTTTGGGGTGCTAATGGTTACTACCTATAGAAACAACACTGAAATATGATGGTTTCATACCTTTCTAAATGATGGGTACCCGTAGAGTTACCTGCGATTTTATGCTGTGTTTGTAACAACGTAGCCTTCCTACTTCCTTTGGCCACGTCATGTCGCTTTTGCACAGCCCTCTTGGCTTCCGACAAGACGTCTCAAAAACATTGTAACTACAAAAACGACGCAATAAGAGTAATACACCTTCAAAGGAAAGAATGGCACGGTGCTAGTCAAAAGCTTTGTACCATTTTTACACCGTTCAGTTAGGTACAGGGTTTATTGGAATTGACAAATGAAATGTGATTTTTCAAAGGTCGTAAAGACCGGTTACGTTCAAGTTTCACATGCATAAAGCTTATCAAACATCGCATTTATTATGTTGTTGAGTTCTAACTTTGTTTATCGATATAATGAAACAAAATTGTATATTTAGTTCGATTACAAATAGTCTAGAAAGTTGTCAACATTCTGATTTATCTCAAATCAAATTCAAATTCAAATTCAAATTCAAATTCAAATTATTTTTATTTGCATAAAACAGGTATACAAAGAGTTGGACAAATACATAATAGAGTGCAAGTGCTCTGATTATTACCTTTGACAGGTGTGCAAATTTATAAATACATTACACGCAAAATTAGAATGTCTAAAAAAAAAAGAGAGAAGGTTATCACAAAAAATCAATAATAATAGGTATCACATAATTCTGAATGTCATAGTTATAATTCATAATATCGTAGTAATAATTAATAATGTCATAGTAATATTTAATAATGTCAAATATGAGGTCAACAATGTCAAAATTATTATGTTTCGCAAGATTTATCCTCTAAGTATTCGTGCAATGAGTAATAGCATTTATTGACCAGGAATTTTTGCAGTCTTTTTTTAAAGAGGTTTATATTCGGAAGATCTTTTAGCTCCTTAGGCAATTTATTATAAATATGAGGAGCGATACAAAAAAAACTTCTATGCATTAAGGCCGTTTTACAAGGTACGACACATAGCTTTTCAACGTGGCGTATCCTTGTTCTTCTCTCAAACAGTTCCAAATGTTTTTTTGTGAATATGGCACATTCTAATATATAAATACAGGGCAACCCTAGCTAACGTGAATAATATGGAATCAAATAGGACATTAACGGTTATTAAATGACAGATGAGTGAAGAATCGATATTTGCCCGGGATTCCCGATAACAGCCGGTTCAAAGTTATAAATGCGCTGACCTGACCTGCACCAACTACTTATTCTTTACAGCCAAATCCGTAAACGCTATCTCGTCTTATATCGTCCGTAAATACTTCGCATTAGTCTATCAGACCACCAATACACATATAAATACAACTACCTTGTTTTCTTAATGGAAAACGCTAGCGATTTGTAGGGTACAAATGTTTTTGTAGTACAAATTAATGGCTACAAAGTTCGTAGCTAAATTCAATGCCACGCGAGCGATTTAATTTTTTATTTAATCACTTTTTCAAGAATATTAACTACAATAGCTAATTGTTGTATAACCTCTTCAACTAAAACAAATTGCTAGGTATACTTAGGTTGGCCATCATCCATCCATCATTAGTACCTATGTGTCTTTCGATCTGATTTCTGGCTGACCTGACTGACTGTTAATATTTTTCCCAATTGAATCATCGTCTATTCTCAAATAGACTTGCCTCTTATTATGAAGAACTAAAAATATGTCTGATCAAATGCCCGTTTTAAAAGTTTCTGCTCACATTTTGTGTAAGTAATTTAATGTTATCAGTAGATAGATATTGAAGTTACGTTTTTCATTGTTTTAGAATAAAGCATCCTGTTCCAATTTCTTAGATGTTTAATTAAATTAAGAAATAAGTGCAAAGCAATGATGTGGAATAAAAATCCAGTAGGGCCTAGGGCTTCATTATTTGTTGCGAAAAAATGTACCTACTTAAACAATTTATAGTATATGTACTGCTAAAACTGTGCTAATTTCGTTCGTTCTGTTGGCAACTAATATTTTAAATGCGAAAGTAACTCTGTCTATCTGTATGTTACGCTTTTACGCCCTCCCGAGGAGGGCCAGTCCGAGAGAAATGGCCCTGGGTCAGCCGGAGTGCGAGGGATATGTCGCGAGACAACCTCACCTTCGGCCTAGCACTACAACCCGCAGACGGCGTGCGGTTTAGTCAGTTCGAGTCCGACATAACCTGCCTATCCGGCTGCGGAGGGGGGGGGGGGGGGGTATCCGTGGGGATTTCCCGCACGTAAAAAAACGCTTACGCTTTTACGCCTAAAGCAATCGATCTTTATGAAAAATGACACTAGAGGTGGATTAGAGCTTGAGAACGGACATAGCCTACCTTATATAGCTAAAAGGGAGGTTTTAGGGAACGCGGGGAAGGGTATAAATAGGGTATGAAAGTTTGTCATTTTTTAAGATATTCTGATGAAATTTGGTACAGAGATGGGTTAGAGTTTGAGAACGGATATAAGCTACCTTTTATTGCAAAAAAAGGCTAGAGGGGGGGGGGGGGGGGGGTAGGCTATGGAATGAAAGGCTATGGAATGAAAGTGAGTATGCATGTTTGTCATTCTTGTAGAAATCCTGATGAAATTTGATACAGAGAGGGATTAGAGCTTGGGAACGATATGGTTACCTACCTTTTAAAACTACGGTTAAAGGGGGGCGGGATAATAGGCGATGAAAGTTTGTATGACATTTGTTATTATTTAAGGTATTCTGGTGAAATTTGATACAGAGATGGATTATAGCTTGGAAACGAATGTAGGCAGGGCCGGATTTAGAGGTCTGGAGGGCTCGGGGCATCAAAGGGTGGAAGCCTCCTAGCCCCAAATTATTTTTCGAAAAAAAAAACATTATTTTTTCAGTTGAGTTTTTCAATATTTTATTGTGAAACGCAGGTAGATTATTCTAGTATTTAACAAACTTATATAAATATAATTGGTAACAAAAATTATTTGAAATTAAATTTTAGTGTTAACAAACGGAACCTGCCGAGCTTTTTTCGCCGACGCTAAAATCCAGTTCCCGAAGTAAATTGCTTTCAATGCTCAGGAGAGAAAGGTTTGATAAACGGTTTTGTCCCATCGCGGTTCGAAGTCTATTTTTAAAATTTTCATTGAACAAACACATGAACAAAGATAAAACAATGACATTACTGTTAATTTTCAAGAATAATTTCATGTTTGCACAAAGTTCTGTAGGTAAAGGTAAAAAGCGAAAAAAAATATCAAAGGAAAAGATGTTTACTAGTGTTTACTAGACGGAATTTTAAAAAAATTCCGACGTCTCTTTTGTGGAGGCCCCGGGGCTGCCCTCCTCTAAATCCGGCAGTGGACGTAGGCTACGTATTATCGCGAAAAAAGGCGTAGACTGAAAGGTGGTATGAAATTAGACATTTTTGATGATAACCTGTTGAAATTTGGTTCGTGAACAGATTAGAGATTGGGGAAGGACCTGTCAAGTGAAGAGTCGGATATAGACGCGAGTAGAGATCGTTATAGAGAGGCAAGTGGATAGGCGTGTGGAGGTCGAATAGAAAGTCGAGTAGAGAAGAGTACAGGGGCGAGTAGAGATGCGGCTAGGGAGTAGAGTAGATGTGAGTAGAGAGGCTAGTGAAAAGGTAAGTAGAGAATCGAACAGAGAGTCAAGTAGAGAGGCGAAAAATAACATCGATTGGATGGGCGACTAAAGAGTCGAGTAGAGAGTTAAGTAGCGAGGCGAGTAGAGATGCGAGTATTAAGGGGAGTACAGAGTCGAGTAGAGAGGGGAGTAGAGAGTCGAGTACAGAGGCGGCAGGAGGTGAGTAGAGAGGCGAGTAGTAAGTCGAGAACAAAGGCGAGTAAATAGTCGAGGACAGAGTTGAATAGAGGCGAAAGTGGAGAGGTGAGTAAAGAGGCGGGTAGACAGTCGAGTACAGAGACGATGCTAATGTTCAATAGCGTAGGATACTACGCGATAGCCGAAATCCACGCGGTCGGAGCCGCGGGCAAAAGCTTGTTTAATATAATTTGACTTCGTCATTGAGGAACATTAAACATTTGTCGAAATAAAGTAGAAGAAGATGAATTGAGGGCTATTTGAGCAAGCTGCGGTATTCTAATATACGATCACAAAATCATATTTGCGTAAACCAAATATAAATCTTATACATAAGTTATGGACGCGTTCACGAATATCCTTTTGCTCTTCAGTGATATCAAAGACGAAGGCTACATGTGTAAATTTGGTGGCCGTTGATAGCAAATTGCGTAGACTACACAAAGACTTTGCGGATGCGAACAGTTTGGGATTGAAATCCGGTTATTGGAAACCCCAAAACAGTATCGAAAATAAGTGATTGATGGTTGACTAATAATTACTATTCTGTCCGTTTACTGGAGATGCTATTACGTTTTACAAGTTTTTGTAAGATTTTTCTTTGCTTTCAATTTTTAGTATATATGTAATTTAATTTAATAGCGCTTTATAATACACCACGTCAAGTGAATTCGGAAGCAAACGGTGTGCATAAATAAATATTGTATTTCTACTACGACATTCTACACAGGCTTAAATACTAGTACCTAACTAGTGGTATGGCTTTTAGTTTGTGGAGAACATATATAGATACTATATTTTGTAAATATATATTACATAGAAACACTCAGACCGATGAAACCATTAAGAAAGTAGGGAAAACGAACGACGTATGTCAAGGTCGTGGCAAGTGGAAAGATGTTGTTGTCTCCGCTCACCCAATGGGAAAGTGGCGTAACCGTGTGACTATACGCTCGGATGAGTTTGCTTATATATATATCCTGTAATTGACATATCCTCTATAGTGGATTGGTAGTCGTCATGAAGACTAAGGCCCATATTTTAGAATGTCACTCAGCTCAATCGTGATTTATATGAGGAAAAATTGTATAGACAATTTGCCAACCAACCGGTCGTATTTGTCAATGAGTATGCAATCTTTTCCCAGATAAATCGAGGCTCAGCTGAGTGGCCTTCCAGAATACGGTCACAAGTAACTTATTGTGTTATAAATCATCTGAATAAATAATTACATCATGCATCTTCCCTTTATGAAATTGTACAGTCAGCATCATTAAAATGTTGCTAGCAAAAGTACTCAAAATAATCCGAATACCAAAATTCCAATTTTATATTGGTTATAAGAGTACTCAAATAGTTATAAGTGTCCAGAGTGGTCCAACTATCTTAACAATCGGTCTTCCAGTATTATGTCAGTTAGTAGAGTATTCATATTCATATACACAATCACGCCGGTCGACGGTATCCAGACAAGTGTAATTTCAAAAAATCTAGACATTGTCATTTAATCGCAATTTATTTCCTTTTCTTACTTGTAAAGCCATTCCTTTCACACAATGGCGGGATGATAAGGGATGGGTATATGAGTAAGAAAAAGATACAAAATGTGTCAATTGACAATGTCTTTTGTATTTTTTTAAGTTGACAGTTGAATAAGCCATGAACTATCAACTTGCATTAGTGAGAAAAGTATGAATGTCTAGATTTTTTGAAAATATACTTGTCTGGATACCATCGACCGGCGTGATTGTGTATATGAATATGAATACTCTACTAACTTAGATAATACTGGAAGAACGATTGTTAAGATACAGGAGCACTCTGGACACTTACAACTATTTGAGTACTCTAATAACCAATATAAAATTGGAATTTTGGTATTTGGATTATTTTGACTACTTTTGTTAGCAACATTTTAATGATGCTGACTGTACACTATAATGAAATAAAATGTTCTGAAATGTAAAATGTAAATGTGAATAGAACTAAAATGTTCTTATCTGTTTATTATCCGTCACGTGACGTCACCAGCTGCCGCTCCGCCAAATGAAAAGTATGTAAATATAGCGTGGGAACATTAAATAAATCAGACAAAAATAATTCGTGTAGTTTTGAAATTCCCAAAGGTACCCATATGAACATACTAGAAATCTCCGAGGGTGGGACCGACGGGAGCTGGCGGCGGGGGAGGGGGTAAAGGTCCCTTTTTCAGTTTTGTGCTCGTATATTGAAAACTATTAATAACATCTCTTAAGTTACTACTAAATTATTTATCTACATCTTTACTACAAATTATGTCTACACATTCTTAATGTAGGATCAGTCCATACTAATAATATAAATGGGAAAGTGTATGTGTGTGTCTGTTTGTCCGTCTTTCGCGGCTAAACCACTGAACCGTTTTTGATAAAATTTGGTATAGGGGTAGATAAGACCTTGAGAAAGGACACATGTACTAGGCCGCGGTTAAAAGCTAGTACTTTAATAAATACGAGAGGTCAAATAGAATAAAGCTTATAATTTCGCTAAAATCAACTCAACTTGACTACAGAGAGATCGGCGCTTGTTCCAGTATTTTTCTGGCGAAAAGATGTTTAGGTATACCGAGCACTCAATACAGTAGGAGAACTGTTAAAAATTTCTGGATAGGTGTTGGAGGCTGTTATACCCCCTTATTGATATAATTTTGAAAAAGGCCGATACACCTTTTCATTTATTTCGAAATTTCATACTTTTCTTTAAAAATAACGGACTTTCTTACAAACTTTCATCCATTATTTTACCACATTAGGAGTGAAATTTGCTAAAGAAATGTATCGCAAATTATAAGCTTTGTTCCATTTGACCACTCGTATTTATTAAAATATTGAACCTACAGTAAAAATGTCTAAACATAATTTATAGGTTGTTATAGGTTTATATGGTGTTAAAGTAACTAAAGAGACATTATTATTAATTTTCAATAAACAAACAACTGATAAAAGGGAACTCCATCCCAATTCGTTAACGCCGGCTCGGGTCCTACGCTCGGGGACTTCTCCTACTAATTTGCTAGATTACCAGTTCCAGTGACAATTTGCCTCATAGAACAAGCGAGATTTTTTCTCTAGTGCCATTTACTTTGAAAACGAAACTAACCTTTAATTAACATGTCTTATCTCCATATTCATTCAATGGACAAGTTTGGTCTCAACATAAAAAAACTACTTAATTTCCTCTTTTATGACCCAGTGTGTGTTCTGTCAGTAATTGTTTTGCAATCGATACCGTGGTAATGTTATCAACGTAACGCGGCATACATTAATCAGCCATTGTTTTTTTGTAATCGATGATATTTGCCTCTTGTCACAATTCTCATCTCTATATATAGTATATGACTATGAACAACTCTGTTCACTCCACTACTAATTTTCATAACTGAATATTTCAAGGGAACTGACATTTTAAACAAATAACTAACGACATCTAGCGGTCATCACGTAAATTTCCAAATTTGAAACAGAATGTATTTTTTATTTTATTCGTGTATGTAGTGTATAATATTTTCTATTAATTTTGTCTAAATATCAAATAATCTTCAAATGAGCAGAAGTACCATGGTACCCAATGCAAAATGAAAGTAAGTAGGTATCTTTTCGTAGGTACTCGACACTCACGGTTGCTGTGTCTTCATGTAGGTTACTAAGTATATATATATATATATAAAGTGCTTTTAGATTAAAGAAAATGATTGTGTCAACGTGATCTTAGAACTGAGTGCATGCAATCTACGTCTACGTATCTCAGTATTTATTATACAAGTACTAAGTAAATAACCTAATCGTATATAGTATTTGGTAGATACCTAAGATAGTAGGCACTCAATACTTTTATTATGTTACCAGAGCGAAGAGAAGGGTGAGGAAATAGAGATGAGTGCGAAAGTCTCGAGTGTTGTGGCGCTTTACAATAGCCTATTTTCGCCTACTATGAGCTTTCTTTCAGCAGTTGACCTCAAATTGAGATTCTCAAACAAATATTTTGTAATGTTGTTCTATGTTGTAGTGGAGTTTGTATCTTACAGATTTATTATGTGCTTTTACAGTTGAGTGCGGGGACTACGATGTTTTTCCTCTAAAATGACTTATTTACAAAGGCACCGCTAAATAATACAAACCCGCTTCCTCCATATATGAAAAATATTTCGTCCCCTAATTCCATAACCACTAAGTACTTTTAATTTCTACGAACAATTGAAAGTGACTTTGGGCAAATCAGTTTAAAAGATAAAAGTCATAAATGAAATGTCGTATAGTTAAAAGGAATGATTTCTTTAAATGTGTTAGTAGTAAAAAACGTCATTGAAGGTCAATAGCAGCTTAAAACAAACATTTTAATCACTTGTAAAGAGCACTTATGATGGTTAAAAAGAGTTACACGCAGTTTAGTTTTGTTTGTCGTACTACGCTTACACGCGGTCGTGAATGACGTCTCGGCTGTGAACCGTGCGTTTCACACTACCAGTAAGACTAAATGTGATTTGAGGCAGCGTCGTTCACGAGATACTGCCCGCCGCCCTCGTCACGACTGCCTCCCACTCTTTCAGCGCGCTCCCCCGCTCCCATGGCTATACTTACTTATACAATGTTTGATTCCTTATATAATGGGTATATAAGTCCTTTCCTTTACGATCTTTTTATTCTGTTCAATCAAGATGTTGGTCAAATCTACTTACCCATTAATCCATCTGGAATAACTCTTCAATCTGAATGATGTCTCAATTACTTACAATAACGTACTCAAAATATTGTTCTTTATTGTTAGTATTTACAACGCACTTGACGATAATAATATTTTTTTTATACAGCTCAATCAGTTGCTCTTGCTCTGATAGTAAAACTAAAATGGACGAAAAGATGCAAAATGAGGATGTTAACACAGATCTGTTTACAAAGCCCTAAGGGTATACAAAGACATGTGAGTATACAAGCCAATATTCAGCGCTAAACGTTAATTTTGGTTATTTGACGAGTATTGTACCACCGCAGACAAACATTGCGTCAAACTCATCGACCCGATAGCAATCTTTTACAGTAAGAGGAAGATTGGATACGGGAACGAAAAAGTAATTGAGCTTTTGAAATTCGAGTAACATTCGACATGAAGGTAACATGGTAACTCGGAACAGATCGGTTTGTAACCCGTGTACGGTGTATCAACACGCTTTTGTGACCTGAACAAATACACGTTTAAATGTATTATTATACATCAGAAACATTCTTTATTGACACAGAGAAGAATTCACACATATAACAAAGTATAATATGAACGTATTTACAAATGAAAATGTAAGTATGTTTATCTGCATTGTAAAACCCTTATTACGTTTTATTTAAGTTACGCTGCCTGTAATTTTTAGTGGAGAGCGAAACCGGAGTCTGTTAAGCCAGAGTCTGTTCTGAAAACAGACTCCGGCCTCCTCGGAGAGTACGTTAAGTCGTCAGTCCCGGTTGCCAAACAAAAATCTACGGCAGTCGTTACGGGTAGTTAGAGCCCTAATAAGTCCAACAACTAGTCTAGCCGCAACGCTTCATTGCAGCTAGACTAGTTAGTAGTTAGATTGTTATCACCTTTGGGTTATGAACATCATATGACATTCGCTTCAGTCAAATCCGCAGTTAGACAAGTGAAGCGGACTCCAGACTAAAACTTGAAAGCTTGGCATGCGACTGGGATCTGGACTGGGATTAACGCTAGAATGAAGAAGAAGGCTCCGGCCTACAAAGTACATATTTTGAATGCAGCTGGGACTCACTCTGTGATGTCAATGATATCTGAACTAATTTCTTTTAAAAAAAAACATTACTACTAGGCAGATCTTCATAAAAATTTGCAGTTCGAAAGAACTTATTCACGGTCAATATCCGTATTTTAAGTCATCACGCCTCCGCGGTAGCAGAAACTGATGAGCAGCAATACATACATGCATACGTACATGTATACATACATACATACATACATACATATACTCACGCCTGTAAACTTTACATAAACACCCACATAAATAAGCAATACTTACTTCAAATTAGATTCAGATAGGCCAGTGGAGCTGCTGTAAGACTCACAGTTTACTGGTAATTCATGTTCAATCCAATTGCATATAATTATATCTTTCTGTGTTTCTTATTTTGATTTTTGTATTTTATTATTACACACTTATTTCTTCTGTGCGTGTGTTTGTCACCTAACTTCTCCTATATATCTACAGGTCCAGGAGAGATAGGGGGTCAGAAACTGTAATAAAAAATAAACTACAAATAATTTTCAAAATTAATTATTATACTTTTAAAAGGGTGATAAATGGAGTTCTTTAAAATAATGTTATCTAGATATCTTCCCTCACGTTGCAGACACTCCTCAAATCATGTCCGCAAAATCTTTTGTCACCAGGCCAACGTCTACTTGGACGGTTACGTCAACTAACAAAACTGCCGATATTGGGTTCTAAGTAACCCTAAATTAAAACATCAAACGCCGCTACCATAACCCCTCCTCTACATAACCCTTCATGAGAATGGACTGCCATGTCTGCTCAAGACATCATTGGACCTTATTTTTTCGAAGTTGAGAGAGAATATGCCGTTATTGTAAACAGTGATTGTTATAATCACATATTAAGGAACTTTTAGGCCTCCAGGCTGCAACAATTTAATTGATTTAATTCTAGGACTTGTTGGATTAGTCTGTCCTCCGTGCATTTAACCAATCAATGGAAGCTGTGGTTGAATTATTCCCCAATAAGTCATTTTTCCAAGGAGGACCATTAGACACCATATGTCGGATCAAGGATAGCTGAACAGCCCCTCTAGACAAGTGGCAATTCGCTAGCCGGCGTTTGGTGGAATAGAATGACGAACGTATGGGATTTGACGTAAATGACAGTCGTTAACGTATGTGAAATACGTCAAATCCTATACATTCGTCATTCTATTCCATCAAACGCCTGCTAGCGAATTGCCACTTGTCTAGAGGGGAAGTTTTGTGTCGAATTTATGATATAATACCTACGTATATTATAGGTGGCTGTAGATGGCCCAGGGTAAGCCAGGTGCGGGTGCAATTTCTTGTTGGGTCCCCTCACCCCGGCAAAACCCCGATACGGTGAGTGGTTTTAGTCAGGTCAAGTCTAACATAACCACCCCAGGTGAGACTACGTCTGTTCTCAATAAGTTCTGAATAGGTCAAGGTACTTTTCCTTTTACATTCTCGATCCCAACTCACATTGAGATATTTAAATTTCATCATTATATTCTCAAGTGGGTACCTGCTATAAAACGGGGTGAATAAAATCAAAATCGTTGTTCTAATAACGATTTTAAATCTGGATATTATTATGGAAGTTTCTTTCACAAAATTTCAAAAGTTTGATAATTCTGTATACTTAATTAATTTTATTGAAGTAAGTGTTTAAAGATTTTAAATAGTTTCGCTTAATTTTATAAATAGCTTACAGTATTTAGTAGTGGCAGTATAAATAGTTATTAATATAATCCATACTAATATTATAAATTCGAAAGTAACTCTGTCTGTCTGTATGTTACGCTTTCATGCCTAAACCACTGAACCGATTTTGATGAAATCTGGTATATGGGTAGATTAGAAAGTACCTTGAGAAAGGACATAGGCTATATTTGGTCGCAATAACCGACATTCACGCGTGCGGAGCCGCGGGCAAAAGCTAGTAAATAAATAAAATGTTTAGTTTCGCTTAATAAATAATTCATGTATAAATTTATTCATGTATAAATTTATTCTTGCAACTTCAACTTCAGGCGATGTGTGACATATAGTCGTTTAATGCATGCTCTACGGTCTACAGTGAAACCACTTGTTGTGGTCATTTCGTTCTCATTTCCTTTTCCATGATTAAAACCAATATGTTAGCGTCAAATGCATACTATTTTATTGTAAATCAAAGGCGATTCAGTAGCATTTGTTATTCTTGAAAGGAAAATGGGAGCCTCGTTAATTTTACGGGAAATCTTGGTTTTACTATAGTTGTGTACGACGGATTTTCTAAGTATAAGTACTAATCAAAATCTTTTTTTTTGGAGTGCTTTGGTCCACCAAACCGATTTATGATTAGTCCTTGTTTTGGTTTTTAGTTGGTGCGTAAAGATAACCAACATCTGAAAGTTCGCGTTGTAACGTTTGTCCAAGAAGTTGGCCGGTACTTTCCAGTAATTATGCTGACACTATATACAGATACATTTGGTAAACGAAATTGCTATGGAATCAATTATGTGATACAAAGCTACTCATGCAATGTGCCACATTAATCACATAGTCATTTCATTAGTTATAATTACTTAAATGATATTAGGAACACAGAATACACAATTACAGAATTCTACTACTAATATTTTAAACTAGCTGTAGCCTGCAGCTATGCCTGCGTGGACCTTTGATCAAGTCAAGGGATGAAACGCAGCCTATGGGTTAGTCCAGACTACAATCTATCCCTGTGCCATTTTTTAGCTAGATTCGTTCAGCCATTTTAGCGTGATTGAGTAACAAACATTTAAACATCTTCACAAACTTTCACATGCACGCCAAGTTATTATGTATACTTATATTTAGTAATTAGGATTCCGAGCCATATAATAAAGTCCACGCACGTGAAATCAAAGGTACTGTAAATGGTACACTCGACAAAGGATAGTTATTATAACTCACGTATTGCTAACTCTGCGAAACTAAGGCACAAGAATAACAACGTACTGCCGTTATCATGCGTCCGATCGTAACTTTTTTACAATCGGTCTTGCTCGCTTCCATTATTCTTAAAGATAGTGATGTTTGTCGTGACGTTTATGGCCAGACTCAGTACGTCTGTACAGTTAGCATCAGATCGATCTTGATGAGCAAAGTACCCAAAATGATCTTAATGCCTTGGATTATGTCTTTCTAATATTTGGGAGACACCTTTAATTAAAGCAGTTTGATTTGTTCTTAATCCGAAAGTTATAAAATTACTAACTGTTACCCGCGGCTCTGCCCGCGTGGATGTCGGTTATCGCGGATCGGGGAATGAAAAAAATAGTAGTAGTAGTTTCGGAGGAGTATGGGAACGAACATTGTGACACGAGAATTTGATATATTTTAGAAGATTTTAAGACTTAGTCTTAGACTAATATTAAGATATTTTTAACGTTGACTGTCCTGTAAACCACTAAAGAGACAAATTGACAGAACAATGACAACTCCACTCATTATACACTAGCTGTCCGTCTCAATTTAGCGCCAGAAAATTCAGGAAAACTATTTTCATAAAACAAAATTAGCAAAGTTCCACCTTTGAAAATTAGCTACCTGCCAGTATTAGTATGAGGCTCGTAAAAACCTTTTCAAACTTTTTAGAAACTAACGTCAAAAGGGCCGTGTTGGTTCCCGGTAGAGTAGAAAAAGGCGACTAAGGGATAGGATTGTCCTCATCTGATAGTAAACATAACTAAATATCCGCTTGCCGCCAAAAGACCCCTTCCCCGCTATTACGGGGTCCGATAATCATAGTTTGTGAAATGTGGGTGTTGTGGTGTATGCATGCACGTATTAATTAACGCACAGTTGGATATTTGCTTTAGTAATTCGACGACCTGTGGCGTCTTGTTAGAGCCTCGTATTATAGGGCATTCGACTACTATTAAACGCTCAGGTTAACACTACGCCACAGAGGTCATTGAATTACTAAGAAGTTGTTAATTTAATATAATTAATAGACAATGTAATACCATTTACTCGTATAGATGTTAGATAAACAGATGCGCACGCACTTTCATTTACATTTTACTTCAACAAAGAAGGATAAATATTTACTTATATTGTAGGGCAACAAGCTAGTTCAAATTATTTGCATTGTTTACATTTCCGTTGTTATTATTATTATTATAATCATGTTCTTACAAACTACTGTAATACATCGAATTTTAATTGGATTTAAATTAAACGTCTATTCAAAGGTTTAAGAGGTGAAGGTTTTATGAATGAAAAACGTTTCTTCATGAAAATTATTTATTATATATGAATTATAATTATTATTTGTTTTTAAAACTTAATGCAGAACTGTTTTTCATCCATTAATTACCTCTTATTATTTTTACCTTCGGAAACATTTTATCGCCCCACTCGTTAAAAAAAGATGTGATAACTTTTTATATGTTAATTGATGATAGTTGTGGTTTTTTGCATTCTCCTATATAAGTATAATATATATAAAAGTATATATAATTCTCCTATATAGTAATAGTAGCTATACAATATAATAAACTTTGCTGGGGTGACCGCTCACCCCAGTATCCTTTTACTTAGGATTTTTTTTTCCCAACGGGTAATTGAAAGAAGGTCATTTTTGACATAAATGAAACTAACGACCGATGATATTGTTAAATATTTGGGAAACCTGCAGGGCTAACATGCGCGCGTCGTCAAATATCTCGAATCGAGATGGGATATCATCTCGAGTCTTCTCGAGCGAAGTAACGCCGACATATTTTGTCGCGTCAAACTTTTTCAATTGTTGTCTATGGCATACACATTTTTAAACATTTATCTGATAATATCGGCCCGATACGGCCATTTACTCGAAAGCACAGACTAGTTAGGGATGCTAGGTATGAAAAAAGAGAAAAAATAGTGCAATCAATTTTCGACCTTATTGACATGACATGCTATCGAATTTTTTTTCTTATATTCGTGATCAGCGTCATCAATTAACGCGAAAAGACACGTAACAAAGGAAATGTCATTAAGGTCGAAAATTGCTTGCAGTCGCACAAAGGTACTAAATTTTGATCCAAAATGAACCGAGCACAAGAAAAGTTTACACGAGATAACTTCTCGTCGACCAAATGAAGGACGAGAGACAAAACATTTTAAATGTCAAAATTCGAGTAAATAAGGGCACGTGTGTTACAATTTGCAGACACTAAGTAGAGATGATTTCTCGAAGTCGAGTTATGTCGACATCTGACAGATCGCCATGAAATTTGCCAAGTTACCAACAGTCGATATCGACATAAAACGGCAAAATGCCTCGAGATAGCTATCTCGTGGCGCGCATGTTAGCCCTTCATGCTACCAACAGTCGACATATCAACATAAAACGGCAAAATGCCTCGAGATAGCTATCTCGTGGCGCGCATGTTAGCCCTGCTGGGTAGTACAAATCCTGGAATATTCAATAGACGAGAGGAATAAATCTGACTGTGCCTTTGGCGCAGGATGACGATATTGAATACATTAAAAGTGACGATGACCACGTCTTGTTTGTCCAATATTCATAAACGTAAGGATATGGGGGTCAACCACCTATCCTTACGTGTAGGAGAAAAAACCTATCCTGTCGAAAAATGTAATTCAAATGAAATTCTTAGCAAATATCGTAAAATTAAAACTATCGCGGAACAATTTGAAGTCTAGACCGCGACCGGCGCTGCAATCGGGTCATAGGATTTCTTTTTACGGAATGTATACCCACGCAAAGCCAAGACCCTCTAGCAAATAATAATGACGTATTAATAAAATTATGTTTATAAAAAAGTATTGTCCTGATAATTTTCTTTTTATTTGAACTCAAATAAACTAATTTAAATGGTGATATTTCCCGAAACTTCATTACGGACCAATTATATTTACTTGTCTCGCTTCAGTAACAGGAGCATGGCTTCGGAACTTTCATAAAAGAGAAAATTTTCATGAGCACACAAAACACGCCCTTTACTGAAGGACGTTTTTTGGGTCTTACTGGGATAATAACGTTATGTTTTTATTCAGATGTTATTCATTTTGAAGGGGTATAAAGTGTCCGAGCCAACAATTTTTCTGCCAAGGACTCAGATGTTGTGAGGTGACCAAATATGTAGCCTGGTTATATCCCTTTTTTGTTATAAATCTGGCCAATGCGCAAAATCATCTTATGTACACCATTTTCAGGATTTTTACTCTGTTCTTGTTAACATAACATACACGTTAAAAGGTGAACGGTGCAGTTTGAACACATATTCGGTTAAAATTAGTGTGTATCCATGTTGAACTAACTTTTCTGGTAATAATAACTGGGGCCATAAATTGTCGTTGCTCTGACCCCTATTGTTATAATTGGTCTTATCATCCTATAGTTATTCATCTAGTAGATAAACATTCTCTCTCAGACACACACTCAGTAATAAAATAATCAGTAATAAGTTCTCATTTCAGTTTTAAGCATTAATAATCTAAACTTTTGACTGATAGGTTGAAAATAAACCTATCCTCAAATTGTGACCAGAATTATTCATCACTCGCAGACCGTATCTAAACAATTATTCAATGAAACTCTCGCAACCAAAGGCCAAAGTTCAAGTAACGTGTCAGTACATCCATTATCCATGAATGAATGGCACGTTAAGATAAAAGCAACATTTCAGCTGGGAGTCTGTAATTTCGATTTATTCGGCGTATAATAAACTGGACGTAGATACCTAAGGGATCTAATAGGATGATCCTACAGAAATTTGAAATGTTTGGGACTACAAACTAGGCCGAAACAACGTTATGTAGGACAGGAGAGATCCTAATGGGAGAGAGATAACCTAAACTTTTAAGAAATTTTGAAAGTAGGTAATCTCTGAATAAGAAGCAGGCCCAGGGTGGCGAAACGCCGTCTTTCAGCGCGCGCCTCTCAGTGGGGAGGGGAAATTTGCACCCCCTTTTTTTTTTTTTTACCTGCGGGAAATCCCCACGGATACCCACCCCTCCGGTGCCGGAGGGGTAGGTTATGTCGGACTCGAACCGACTAAGCCGCACGCCGTCTCTGGGTCGTAGTGCTAGGCCGAAGGTGAGGTTGTCATGCGACATATCCCTCGCACCCCGGCTGACCCAGGGCCATCCCTCTCGGTCTGGCCCTCCTCGGGAGGTGGGGAGCACGCGGTCCCCGACTCAACCCCGGTGTGGGGGACGCGCATCGTCCTACGATGCGCGCCGCCGCCGTGGCCTGCTTCTGCTAGGGTGACGGGCGGCTCCACCCGTCACCCTCAGGCCCGCGCTCATGGGGGGCGGAGGTCAGTTTGCGCCCTCCGACGCCCGAGCCGCCTTCGGGCGCGTGCAGCGATGTCAGTGAGCCTTTCTCGCTCATCGCGCCGCGCCTGGTCTGCTGTCTCCATCGCGAGCATGACCTGCTCGCAGAAGGAGGCGCTGGCCGCCCATGCATCCGCGCAGTGGACCATCGCCGCGAGCAGGGTGGAGAGCGTGAGCACTCTCACCCCCAGGGCCGCCACAAGCTCCCGCCTCGGCGTCTCAAACGCCGGGCACTCGGTGAGCGTGTGCAGCCCCGAGTCCACGCTCGCGTCGCAGTGATGGCACTCGGGCGTTGGCTCTTTACCCATCAGATGCAGATACCGCCCGAAGCTACCGTGCCCGGTGATAATCTGCGTCTGACGGTACGAGAGGCTACCGTGTTGCCTCTCTAGCCACTCCCCCATGATGGGTCTTACCGCCGCAATCACGGCGTGCCCTGTGCGTGGTTGCCCAAGTCGTCGCTAACACTCGGCCACCATGACCTGGTGGAGCCGGGATTTCTCGGCCCGAATATCTTCGGGCTCGGGATCGAATCCCCGCTCCCGCGCCTCCTTTCGGAACTGATATAGTGCCGAAAGGGCCCTCGCTTCCAGGATCCACGGTGACGATCCGGCCAGGAGACTCGCCGCTTCGTAGGATATCGTGCGGTATCCCCTGATGGCCCTGGAGGCCATCGTGCTCTGCGCCGTACGGAGCAGAGGCACGAATCTGGCCTCCAGGGTGTCCGCCCACACGGGGCACCCGTATAGGGCCATGGACCGCACGACACCCGCGTAAAGTCTCCTGCAGGAAGGAAATTTGCACCCCAATAAAATATTATTGTCACTCGAGCTAGCGGCCAAGGCCGGTAGGAGTCTTAGGAATATCCTTTCGAGAACAAATTTCTTTACCTAGCAACACAGAAATCGAAATAACTAAATCCGCACCTGACTCATGTCATCGTGAGTTTCGGTAAGATGAAACCTAAAGGGGGTTCCAGACGCAAAAGTAATTAACAGAATAATTTCAGACTAGGGCGATTTCAACCGAGACAAATAATTTAAACCTTGCCTTTGCTAACCTTTGACAGTACTTATATATGAGTCCATTGTACTCAAATTGTCTCAAATAAATAATAGGTACATTATCGTCAAAGTGGAGCACTAGTTAACACGATCACTGTGGTAGGGGGCTTAAAGGCATCTCACGTGTACTTCCACATAGTGCGGGGTGTTACTGTCGTCTCCCTCTGGTGCGCAGGCCATAACGTGTAGATTTCTACACGTTTGTCAGAGATAAATATACGCTTTTATAAAATACACTTGGATCTCGAAAAGCCTAAAAACATGTAACAGGTCTATAGACTCCTTATTTTTGTCCTCTGGTGCAGGAGAGAAAATCATCATTCAGTGCGGATGAAGAGCCGATAGATTTACTAGTATTAAAACGTGGAGGCGCTTCAACCCCCTACCGCAATAGTTTGTATATCTGATTTGTGACCTATGAACTAGAGTTGCGCGTACGTAGCCCATGCATATAATATTACATTCGATAAATTTATTACGGCTATACTCACGTCACTCGTCAGGATGCGCCTGACTAGTTTCGGACCCGACCGGAGTCCTTAATCATGAAACCAGGCGCGGCGACGTCAGGTGCTTTTAGCCGTAATAAATGTATCGAATGAAAAATGGCTCACGATAGTTTCTATAATATTACATGTTCTAATAGTGACAATTACTCATAATTGGAGAAAAAAGTTTGGTAAAAATAAAAGTTTGCAATGTACGATTAAGCAATGTCTCAACCTTCAAGTGATGCCAGAACACAGCTATTCCAAAATAAAAACAAAGACTCGGTGCTAAGAATTTAAGTAATTTTAGAGTACAAATCTGTCCGTCCTTCGTGCAGTCCATTACAACGCTTGACGTAAATATATGAATGTCGAGTATCGATAAATTTCATGTTACTATATATACATAACCTGATTTTAGCATATATAATTCAGTGCGGTGAAAGGTTGATGTGCCTCCAAAATATTTTCACATTTTCAGGGCTTTCCCGACTTCAGAGCCAAGGGTGAACTAAAACTAAGATAGAGTGGCGCTTTAGTTATAAACTGATCGCCATTTTATATCATCTTTATGATTTCATTAAATAAAATGCATTTAAGACCCTTGGCAGCGTCAAACATTTTTAGGCGGATGTTTAGAGACCAACTACTTTTTTATTTATGAACCTATTTAAAAGCTATCAATACTATGTTATTGGTTGGTTTCTTGGTTACAGTTTGAACATTTGTTGCTGTTCTGTGATGTGTCCCCTCTGTACCTTTTTTACCTACATTGTTTTTATATAATAATCACTTTAGTGATGTGTGTGCGGGGTGGTACGGGGCTACGTTATTACGTTCGTAGACTCCACCCATTCACTCTAAGACATCGTCTCTTATAAGCACCTTAAAGAATTGAATTCGGTAACAGGCAGAAAGATCCCTATCGCACTGGCAAAAATGTATATATCGCACTGCAAGAGAGTTCTTCGAATTCAACCCTGCAGTGAATGTGTTAAAACAGAACAACTATTTTTACCAGTCATATTCTAGTACGGAGTACCTACTAATGAACTAACAAACTCAAAAACCTATGACGTCAGTCTTTAATCGGAGTCAATTCTAAAATATGCCACAGCACAGCAAAACCGCACTCTACCAATTCCCCTTCTATCGAAGAACACCCAGCACACCGAAGTCTGTGTTTACCAATAAACTACAAACTAAGTGTTCGAGTCACGGGTGATATGTATTGTGCTAGAAGGGCACATATCACCCGTGTATTCTATTCCCTCGTGGATCGATAGCATCTTACTCCCTATTTTCAAGTAATCAAGTTATTAATAAAATATGAAATCTGTAGCTTACCTATACCTTTTTTATTATACGAAGATGGCGAAACAAGCCCGAAATGTGCGTTCCTGGCGCTTTATAAAAGAGAAAGGAACATAAATTAATGAGGGTATTTGATTAAGTAATTTAAGACCTTAAAGCCAAGCGAGGCGATAAATTAAGTGCCGTTACACTGCCTTAAATACTGCAATCACTGGTTAAAGAACAAGAAAACATACATTTTATTAATCGTCTCATATAGCAGCAACGCCACAGACTTTTTTAAATGTTAGTTTGGATACGCGAATAAGCGGTTGTCGTAGGGTCGAGTGGGAGGGCGGACCCCGGACGCTGAAGTGCATGCAAGACTATATTTAAATCACGTTTTTAATTACCTAATTCTCAATTTTGTATTTGTATAAAATATCTAGTAAAATTTCATCGTAATATTTCAAAAGGAGGCTGTTGCTTATATGTATTTGCGTAGACCATTATCAATGGAAAAAATAATAAATATTTACAGGCTACTTGATCACTGGTGCCGTAGACGCCTGCAACACGTGGTCAACCGAGTAACATCTTTTACTTGACTTTTGAATCATTAATGCTTACTATAATTTAATTATTTTGTTACGTTCATAAGAGAACTTAATCCTTTCATTACATGCTGGCTTAGGTTAGGATAAAAATTAATCGAAAAATATAATTTTCAACAAATATTTCTAACAAATAATTATAAGTACCCCAGAATCCATGAGTGTATCTACTTCTCAGAAACATTTCTTCAAACTGATAGCCAGATTAGTTTACCGTAACATTACTAGTTTCTTATTCACCGAGAGTGCAGCGTTTCTATCCATTAGCCAGTCAATTTTCTGAACTTCATGTTACGTTAATCTCATCTTGAATCGTTTCGTACGTACTTTCCAAGTAATCATTTTGGTCGGGGTAGTAGCCAAGATATTCTATGCAATCTGCGTCTGGCAGGAGATGAGTTTCAACATCAATGTCAGTATGGCTTGCCAGCGTAAGTTGCATATCCGTAATGTGATTGATTTCCGAACGTCGCCGTCGAGCACGTATGCGTTTTTCTTTAGTACATACAAACATATACTCACATCTGTAAATCCCCGAAGTCTTACACTTACACTAACACCCACATATCGTCAACTATGCTGTTAGGCTACGACTTGAGCAACCACGCGCAGGGCACTTGAAACGCCGAGGCGGGAGCTTGTGACGGCCCTGGGGGTGAGAGTGCTCACGCTCTCCACCCTGCTCGCGGCGATGGTCTGCTGCGCGGATACGTGGGCGGCCAGACAGCAGAGCGGGCGCGGCGTAGCGAGCGAGTAAGACTCGCGGACATCGCTGGCCGCGTTCGAAGGCGGCTCGGGCGTCGGAGGGCGCAAACCGACCTCCGCCCCCCATGAGCGCGGGCCTGAGGGTGACGGGTGGAGCCGCTCGTCACCCTAGCAGAAGCAGGCGCATCGTAGGACAATGCGCCCCCCCCCCCCCCATACCGGGGGCGAGTCGGGGACCGCGTGGTCCACCCTCCCGAGGAGGGCCAGACCGAGACCAACAGGGCCAAAATGGATGTCCTTACAACGTCGTCAAGCCTTTCATTCTTCGCAATGATTAGGTAAGTATATATTTATAGTATCAATCAAATTTACAGCTTTCTGTAGGTACATTATTAAAGAAGGAACTGTCTGTACTGCCTCTCTATACACGTGGCAATTCGGTGACCGACGTTTAATGGCATAGAATGACGAATGTATGAGATTTGACGTATAATGATAGTCGTTATCATAAACGTTAAATCCCATGCATTCGTTATTCTATTCCATTAAACGCCGGTCAAAAATCAATCTTCAGTATTTCTATCGAATGAGATCCCAATCGATTGATCGATTGGGATATTTAGCATACTTACTCGTAGTTGCTTTAAAATTTCATTAAAATTTTTCATTAAAATTTCAATGATGGTTAAAACTATTTCATCACTCTACAACTTACACTTCAACGTAATTAAATTCAGTGGTTACGAATGGTCCAAGAGGACGTTTCATTACCATACATGTCAAACAAAAAGTATTATAATAAATAAGTTTATTGTTGACAATTGACCGGATTATACTCGCCGCAAATACTAAATTCTGATTGATATTGCCAACTTAATGAATACAATACATACAATACAATGGCAAACTACATTTGAGTGTTTAAGGTCTCTAAGCCAAGGCAGTGCGAGGATCTGACGAAGGCGCTCTTTTCCGGGTTCTGAGGTCAGACAGTAGGTAGGTACCTAGTCGCTCTCACTCATCACACATCGTTGACCTAATTAGCTAAATGAAAATCATGTGGACCCAGGACGCCAGACAGTAATACTCGTTTACCATATTGCAAAGTAGGTATTGGCCACTACTTTAAGAAAAAAATTAATTGGTTATCGTTTAGCCTCAAACACACATAGATGTGGCTTCATCAGTCGACTTTGTTTTGCATCGATTTAACTTTTTTTATCAACAATATAATTATCAATGATTTAAATAGACTAGTGTATCCTTTGTTTAAGGAAATATAATTAATTTCATAATTTAGTGGATCTATTAACATCTTGGGATACAAATATGCCTTCCTATTTGTGGCATTATTGTTACAAAGGAAAATATTTCAATGAAATAAAGTAAGCAAATAACAATATAAATGACAGTTGTTTCAATATGTACCTTCACCAATCGTAAGACGCGAACGTATCCATTTTCAAAGGTAAACAGTGGAATCAAGTTTCCAGGTCGTACATGCCATTAAATATTTATTAGTGAACTCACCACGGACATAAGACATTCGAGTGGGCTGGATAATATTGTCGTGGACATGTTAACGCGCGTCACTACAATAGATTGAACCGTGGTGATTGATTGGGATGCGGGGGACTTGCTCGAGAATGGCTGCGCGATATCACAGATATTAAACTTTATATATTGGTGACAGGATTGACATATTTTCTGGTTAATGAAGTGACGCGCTATGATGACATTATATTTTAATCAAATTCAAATAATTTATTTCAGATAAGAAGATCCATATCTGGGTTAGTAACAATGTAGCTTAATAATAGTGTAAGTATGCAATGAATAAAATTGCAATAAAATACATAAATTATAGATACGTTAGAACATTAATATGAGCAGTTAAATGACATATAATTTGCATTAAAATTGACTAATTGGTAAAATAATATTGATTTGATTGAAAAATAATTTAAAATAAGATAAGTTACGATAAAATTGCTGTTAATTAAAAGCAGAAGTAAAATAAATTAAAATCTCATAAAAATTCATTAGAATATTTTTTTTTGTATAATTAAATAACGTCAATAGAACAATATAACATGTAATACAATCTTAAGATAAATAATAATCACAATTCTTCGGCATCGGGACAGCAATATGTCTGCCGCAACAATGACGTAGGAAGGGACGCGCGGTCTGCTACCATCGTCAGAACAGCGTTAGAGCTGGCCCGCACTCCGCGCTCCAGAGACGCGAACCGTTTGCACATGGTACGCGTGTATCCACAAACATGCCAGAGGCGCTATAGAATCGGGGCAACTCCAACACCATTCTAAAAGAGTTATTGTACAGGATGCGGAATGCGCTGTAGCTTTTTTTAGTATAATCAGCCAACAGGCAGCACTTGTAGAGGGACGTACAGTACGCTGTAAAAAATTGTAATCTGTACCTCAGCAGAGCATACGTGTGAACCTGCAAGCTATCATGTTCGCTCGTATCGACAGCGTCCTCCACTCCTACTCAATGTTCCACAGGGCTCGCCTAGACCTAGTGTAGGGCCACCGGAAATGTAACAACAATATGTAAGTGTCTATGGTAATAAATGAATTATTATTATTACCACCTAGGTATTTAAACTGTTCTACAGAGTCTAGGACATATGGTAATAGATAATTTATTATTACCACTCATGTATTTAAACTATTCTACAGAGTCTAGGACCTCGCCATAGAGCCGTACCAGTGGTACATTCCGTGTGTCGTTGGTGCCAGCCTTAAAGACCACACATTTGCTCTTTTTTACATTGTATTTCAAGCCGATACCCGTTCTCCTTATATATCTTTAACAGTTGCCTTATACCGCAGACTGACACACTCAGCAACCACACTTGATGGAAAATGGTTACCATGGCCTATGGACGTGCGTATGCAACACCAGGGGAATCACACTCGTGCTGCCGACCCTGTGAGAAAAGAGAGTTTCTGTGCCGTCAGTACAGAGATAAAGCAGGATAAACCTTTGGTCTTCTCACTAATAGCACAAAACCTCTCCAGTGAGCCCTGGCTACCCACAACACGAACAACACTTGGACAATACATACCTTTGGTTCATTAGATATGAGGTAATAAAGAATATTACAAACATACATACAAGGAACGCGCGAGAAACATAACCCTTCTTAGCAGTTGGGTAAAAAGACATCGTACCTATCTACTAAACAAAGACGCTTTTAAATTTGAACACATTCCTGTCAACCTCAGGACCTCAGAACAGGACAAGGGTTTAGATCTCGACTTAGATATTATAGATATAACTAGATCTACCAACTTATCTGTGAAATTGCGAAAGTAGGATACGGTCTGTGAAATGTTATTCGATTATATTATCAAATGAGTGCTCAAATGGTTTTGTTCTGAATGTTTCTATATTTTCAACGGTAAATATAATGAAAAATGATAAATGAAGTCCGAAATATTAATCTGAGACTGATAGAATTTTTCGTAGAGGCAGTTCCGTAGAAGGCTCCTATAATTTCATTTAATTAATTTGCAGATGAATTTCAACCATTACATGTGAAGCGAAGGTAAGTGTTGATGTACATCAACAAAAGGGGCCCCTTCTAAACCCTAACCTGGGTCGCAAGTCCCAGGCACTGTTCCGAGAACACAACTCAGCAACGCGATGGACCCGGCACCCGCACGGAGAATCCATGCATTGCTAAGAATATCGGTCCAATAGGAGACTGTCCTCAAGAATCTGAGAGATTAGATCACTGCACATTGGATCACTGCACATTAGCTTGTGGACTAGTTTTGTAACTCTCAACTTCTATGCTAACATTTGCTTACTTAAAGATACCGGATTTGGGCAGCAGGCTTTATGAAGTGATTGATATGCAACACGAAAAATGTAGCAGAGGACTGATCCCTGAGGGACCCCGATGTTAATTATAATTATCATTAGTCCGCAAAGCAGTCATCAATTACAACTCGGATTGATCGACTATTCAGGAACTAAGAAATTCATACACATAAGGCAGTGGGCAGGCAGAGAAATGGATGCTTGCCAATTAGACCATCGAGCGACTATCCTATCGAAAGCCTTCGAAATATCGAGGAAAACCGCAAACGACATGAAATGAAGATTAAAAAAAAAACACTTTTACCTAACGCGACGCATGTCAGTCTACGTGAATATCGGATACTTCTTTTATAATTGGTTAAATTTCGAGTCTTAAAACCGAATGCACGTGTAAAATCAATACCGTATCTTGCGAAAATGAGACCCGGAATGTCTACATGTGACCATGACGTTACGTAATACGCTTCATTTTTTCAAGTAACACCAATAGCCTGAAGGTAAATTTAAACAACGATAAGTTTAACAAATGTATTCGTGTCAACATGACCAGTTAACGGCGACAAATCAATAGCAATTTGTCAATAACATAATAGCTTCGACTTCGACAACGATTTCATTCTTTTATTGATCACATATTGAAACTCGGCCGTTTACACTTATTGAACTATAACACATTATGGTGTATAAGTGTGTAAAGTTGGTGACTGGCTTTTTACACACTTTTTTGCAGTTTTCAGAACTATTTTGTTAGTAAACTTTCCCTAACGTTAAGGGCTTCACATCAATCACATCGTATATCGGATGTTGTACAACATAACTCATTTTCTTCATAACTACTTGTAGACATTTAAATTTATAATTAAGAATAATTTCAAAAGTGAAAATGAGTTGATAATTTTTATTTCGCAATAGTGGGCAATAGTTATTTGGGCAACATGTGAGCAAAATTTATTTTTGCTACGAGTGCTGATTTTGACTCCCAAGCAAGCGAGGGATTCTAAGATTGAATCACGAGCGTAGCAAGTGATTCTAATGTAGAATCTTGAGCGTGGCGAGGGATTCAAAGGCACGAGATGCAAATAATTTTACTCTCGTGAGGCACACATTACTGTTCACTTCAGCAGCGAGAACACATAATAAGTATTACTTAGAAGATAACACAATGAACATGAACAGATAGAAATAATGCTGAACATTTTCAAAGTTAAAGGTGCAATTATTGCAGTCTGCAAATTCTGCAAATTTTATACAATACAATAGTAACGCAGTCACCGAACAAGTCTTTGCACCCTTCGTAAGTCTCCTTTTATTGAAGATATGGTATGCTTTTAAATATTTCTCGCGAGACTTCTTAGGAAGGCAACTAAATTCCGCAACTCTTCTGGCGTTAAAATCCTGACTTTGTCGCCAGTATCGCCCATCTTTTATGATTATTTTAATATTTTTATTCTTATTCGATACTTTACTTTCTATTCCCGCAATTTTTTAAGGTGCGTTCAGAGACAGCGTCTGTGATGTTTTATTTTTCAAATATTGAAAATGGAAATAATTTTATAAATGTACTTATGCATCAAGTATTGATTATAAATACTTACGCGTTACCCATTTTCGTATATAATAATACATTAAATAATAAATAATTCAAATAAATAACGTGGTTATCCATTCACAAATACATTCAGATTTAGTTTATTTACGCGTTTCAGAACGAGTTTTCGTTGGGGACGAATTTCGAAATTTGATCTTCAAATTACTTGTGTTTGTCACTCGCTCTTTTTTAAGGACGGGAAAGAGACAGAGTGCATTGTAGTTCGAAAGGTTTCCAACTTTTTTCGAAATCTATGGTCTCTTCAATAAAAAACATAATTAAAAAGTTACTTTGTCTCACTGTTTTTACGCAGCAAAGCTTACATTTTCGAGTTGCTGAAGTGAAAATGAAAGCTTGGTTTATTAAACACGTACACGTACACGTACTATTGAACACCTTTTTGTATCCAAAACGTTTTCAAGAAAAAAGCAACTCTACCAATAAAAAAATTCTACAACTCACTTGTGAATGAAAATGTCACAATTTGTTTACAGGTGTATTATGTGGCTAATTGCGGTAAAATTATAGCCACTTTATGAGCATGTGTGCTGAAAAGGATTTTAATTGATGTCTGAATTTAAAGTTAAAATAAGTTTTACTTAATATAGTCTTTTATTTACTTGTTGACTTTTAATTTGTTAAAAATAAAACATCATTAAAATTCTTAAAAGTCTAATTATTTATCCTACTAATAAAATTATTGTAAGTGTGAAAGTGTGTGAAGAAATTTGATTGCTTGTTATTCTACTACGCTAAATAACTACGCTAAATAAAATAGAATGACAAATATATGGGATTTGACGTATATGACAGTCGTTAACGCATGTCAAGTACGTCAAATCCCACATTCGTCATTCTATTCCATCAAACGCCGGTTAGCGAATTGCCACTTGTCTAGAGGGGCCGAACGGATTATAGTCTGGAATAACACATAGACTTTTTATCCCAGGCTGCCTTAAATACTACTTCTATTACTAGTACGTAGTTTATAGCAGTCCCATCAAAATGTTGTTACTGGACGAATTCATGCTGTATTCTTAGGATTAAATATTACTTAAGTTTACGTGTAGTTTTCTAAAACAAATTGTACCTAATTGGTTTGGATAATAAGAATGTTAAATATTAATTTGATTAACTGAATCAAATTAGAATATTATTAATTAAGTAATAAAAACAATTTAACATAAAATATAGTCGGTACTTAATATAAAACCTGCTAAGTAAGTGCGTGTCGGTCCACGGGCAGTATAGTATGTTACGGCATAGTTGCTTATTGGCACGATGAGTAATTTTTACTTCTTCAAATATATTTTATGATGAAACATAAAATTAAGCCTTCTTCGTTGTGTAATTTGCCTTTTAAGTTCATAATAATCTGCTACTACTGTGATTTTTTCCACATTTCTAAAACAAACATTTTTTCCTTGTATGATAGGGCGGACACATGCTTCTAACAGCACTTACAATTCCAATATTTCACAAATGTAATCACAAACCTGCAGTATTTTAAGAGGCCTATCCAACAACACCCACATCATGGCGTACACGAAATATAAAATAAAATCATCCTCACTTTACGAGTGGGGGAGATACGTAATAAAAGAAATAAGATTTTATTGTACTCCTTTGGTGGTATCTACATTATATCCATGCAAAATTATATCTTTGTAGAACTAAGGGTTCGGGGCTAAGCAACGGACAAGCAGGCAGTTAGATATACATACAAAAAACGTAATAATTCCGTGTTGACTACCGAACCCTAAAGAACGAGGGTCTAAACAGGCTAGCTTGTTATTTACGTGACCACAACTATCATGTCAAATATGAGGTCCCCAGGGCATAAGCAGTGTGTGTATCACTTTCACGCCAAGTGAAATTATTTCGATACTCAATTGACGTTAATAGTAAGTACTCTCCTGATGATTAGCTTTTTAAAGTGACGGTTAATTAAAATTTGACATGGTATAATGCTTTTATTAGATACTAACAATGATGGAGTGCCTGATTCTTGTGTTTTTGTGTTAGACATTACTTTAATTCTAACATACATACATACATATAATCACGCCTTTATCCCCGGAGGGTTAGGCAGAGCTAAATTAACACCCACATTTCACCAATCTGTATTCGGTCCCACATAACAGGGGGTGAGCCTATTGCCGTATTCCGGGCACTATTGTTGACTCGAGCCGTGCATCTGTACGTATCTGTCTGATGTTAAAGTTAATCAGCCCTATCCCTTAGTCGCCTTGTACGACACCACATGGGAAGAGAAGGGGTGGCCCAAATTCTACTATGCTTATGCTATTAATTTTAAAGACGTGCCTTAATTGACTGTTGTACTCGTAACTAAAAGTTAGCCGTTAAACAGCCGAGATTTGTGAACTGCTCTAGCGCACTGCTGCTTCAGGACAACGCTAGACCAAACACAGCACAACAGACGGTGGCTAAACTAGAGAAGCTGGGACTGGCATGCCGCCGTCACCCACCATATTCCCCGGACCTTGCTCTAACCGATTACCACGTTTTTCGGCATTTGGATAATTACTTAATTGAAAAAAAAAGTCAACTTCAGAAACATTTCAATTATACCAGATAAAAGTGGAATACACAATGTTATACAATATAGTCAAATATCGCCATTATCAACAATTCGAAAATCGAAAATCCATTGAAGTGGACTAAAGACCTTTTCAATGTGTAACCTCTACCGCCGCGGTCCGAATTGCGCATGACGAAAGGAGTCCGAGATGTTAGAATGCGTCAAGCGTTACACATAGTCGCAAATACGCTCATTTCGTTTTATTTGTAATTAAATTGGTGAGTGGATGTAGAAAACCTCTAACGATACCCCCTGTTTATACGCCATTCTATAAGAGCATGAGTTCTTTCGCCCCGAAACTAGCACATGAAAACTCGCACACTTCCTGTATAGCATGTCTTCCTGGTCGCTATCAATTTATGTAACCTAATGTATGTCCTGCCACGGTAACGAAGAAAGAGTACACAGCTAGTAAATTCTAATGTGGAACTATTGCAATTGTAAAACTGTATTTGGTACCTCTTCTGTAATCTGTCACTTTAATGTAGGTAAAGATATTAAAATGTATTTTCTTATAGCGATATTATCAAGTTTTTTCATTCACTTAGTCGGAATGTTTAGCGTTAATTTGTTGCCTATTTTAAAATTAATTTCGAGCAATCTGATTGAAGTATTACTGTATTAAATTTTATAATATATATAAGATGTTGAGAAAAATAGAAAAGCTAAAAAATATAATTAATATTTGTGTGAAATGTTGTGGAATATTTATTGTTATTTCTTTATTCATTTTCAAAACTTACAAATTATATTTTTAAATACATATAGAAAAAAAAAGTATATTATTATTATTATTATTGAAAAATTTCACAACTACTGACCTTTCTTCAAAACGTATGCTGGATCGGCTGATGTCGCTCCAGGCGCTCATAGAACGTCCACGGCCTCGGTGGTACGCGGCGCTGGCAACTGCAGACACTGTAGGCCGCCTTTCTAACTCTACTTCCGGAGGGAAGTTGACCTTGGTGGAACCTCTTGACGAAGGCCCTTCCACAGACTCGCCACCGCCCGAAAGTTCCATTTCAAAGGCAGCGTACTCGGGAGCCTCGTCGAGCTCGCCTTCACTCCCGTCGCTGGCCGCGGAGAGCGCCTCATACCCGTAGCCAGGGCGGACGCCACCGGCGGCGCCGCCGGCCACGTCGTCCTCGTGGAGGTCGCTCTCCGCTTCTCCGGCCAGCCTCGGCGAAGCTTCTATACGACTCAATGATGATGCTTTAACTGACTGTCTGATATTTAATGGTGAACCTCTTGATGGAAAGTGGTTTGAGTAACGGAGCTTGCTGTGACGAAACGTGGTGAAGCTTTAATAGTCGACAAATAAAAAAAAAACCACACGTCTGATGTTAAAGCACTGAACGACACGTGCGATGTTTCACACTTGTGTATTGCATATCACTTCGTGACACTAAACTAGAGCAGATTAAAAGTTGTTTAATAAACAGATATGTCAAATCGAATTCGTATACATTACTTAAATGTATTAAGATACGCCGCAATGTTAACCAGCAAACGTCCACAGCGTTGTAGTTTTATTCTCACTTCTCTTATGATGAGTCGTTGCGCATTTCGTGACTTTTGTTACACAAAACACTAAATTTTGGGAACCCAAAATTAAAAAAACAGAGAAACGGCAACCGTTACAAGGCAATAAATGATATGATTCCTACGTCCCCTTCGCTTTTCGACTAGTGACCTTTGTGCCGCCAAGCGTTAGTATATCAAGTTTTGGTAATGAGGGGCTAAACAAAAAAAGCGTATAGATACTACGTTTCATACATAAGCTGGTAGTCGTGAAGTGAGCAAGGTAAAGAACTAGCGGAGTGAAGTGCGCCCTAGAGGCGAGCGGGTGGGGCGGATCGATGCGGCCACCACGCCGCCGCCGCGTAGCATTCCCGTAGTACATGTTCGTACCACCGTAGCAGCGTAGCGCTATTGTGTGACTCCCCTATAAAATAACACATATTACTGTGTACCTACTGTGTACACAACATAATAACTACAGTAACTGATAACACTATAATTTCTGTTTATTAAATAAATGTTATATATATATATATTTAATATATATACGATGAAATGTCTGTACTAGTACAATAAGCATTTTTTAATTATTAATATGCAACTAAAAGTTTCATGTTGAAGGTTGTAACTAAAATTAGGAAAATGGGATAGGCGTGATTCATTAACCTTGAACCATTAAATTCAAATGCGTGGAATTGATTTATGACTTTTAAAGATTCCTAAATGTAGGTATTTTGCTACGGACATGAATAAAAAGATTAATTGCGCTCCATGTGAAAAACTATGTCTCCACATTACTATGTAGAGACATAGTAAGTCTTGCTTTGGAGCTTGCAGTGCCATAAGCAACGTGGGTCACGGCCATAAGACACAGTGTCAGGCCCTGTGTCGAAAATTAATTCAAAACTAAACGAATCATTGTCAGAAATAATAACTAGACACATGCTTGCCTTAGCAATTAGCGCCCTTTTCAAATTTGCCGCTGCTATTTATGACGTTGAGCCAGAGAGAACTAACTATAGCCCCAGTGCTGTTACACAATTTTAGTATTTTAGTAACTGTAAACAGGGAGCTTCCCTCCTAAAAAATTATATGTGATGAAAGGTCACAAAAAAACAAAACTGTGCCATAAACTTATACATATAAGTCGGTACTAAATCCGATAGACAACAAAAGTATCAATGATTCAACATCGTTCGAAAATCGAGTAGTATGACAGTGACATCTACTAGACTGGAGTTTAAGGTTAATGAATATGTATAGTTTATCCGTCAATTGATTGTACCCCGCTGGATGGTAAAAAGGTGAGTCCAAAAGTCCCTATCTTGACGGCCTCGATAGATGCTTGACACGCACGGCTTGAAAACCCCGGGTCAGAAAACATTTGTAAGAAGAGGAAACCAGGTGCGGGGGCAGAGTATTCCAGCTCTTTATCGTGCGGCAGAGGAAGGAGACCTCAAACCGTTTGTTGCGAGACAGTATGGATTCTACCTTGTGTAGGCGGCACGGCAGGCACTAGTTGTTCTGGATAGGATGGGAGAGAGTGAATCAGTTGAAATAGCTCCTCAGAATACTAACCGTGGTAGAGGTGGTAAAATACGGCAAGAGAGGCAACGTAGAGACGAGTAGAGACACATCTACAGGGGTTCCAAGGTGTCAGTAACCTCAGGATCGCCAATGACGTGTCAATTGTCGAAGAGCGCCTAACAGGTATTGTGCGGAGCCATCACAGAGATGAGTCAAGAAGGTCGAATTTGAAGTAGCTTCTCCACACGTTGTTGTTAAGCCTTGCGCTTCAGACCCTGGTGCTGGCCATTGTAAGCGGCGAGAGTGAGTGGAATGCCACTGGTGACGTCTAGTACTCCGGTGCCGCAGAAGGTACACATGGCAGCGTAGTCCAATCCAGGGTGCCGTGCGCCGAAATTTCCACCAACAACAAGCCGGGTGGCTGATAGGGATATTCAAATCATTTAACAGTTTGAGTATTATACTCATCTCGCTAGCTCCACCTAGAGAAACAGTGCCTGTTTTTACATTACAGATATGTCAAAAATATGTGCCTGATGGATGACGTAACCATTTTATAAATTCATCTTTCGCTCATAAAGTGTTTAACTAGATATTTTTCGTTAGAACCAGTGTCCACTACCGGCTTTTTTTAAATGTTTTTGAATAAAAGCAACATTGTTGAACAACTCCTATGCAATCCACCTGGGTTGCTTTTTAGCCCGAGTTCTCTGGTGTGTCTCCGAAATCCAAGGTCCAGTACCCATGAAATTGATATGGAGCCACCTATGAATTATACTCAACCCAATGCAAATATGTGACAACATAAATAGTATGTCAGATAAAAGTTTGAATTAAAATAATACAAAAATGTTCATAATATAACGAAAAACAAACTATATAAAAAAATTATAGGACTAAATGGCATATATTACGCATTGAACTAAAAAAAATCACGTTAATAGAAAAATAAATCTCAGAGAAATCGGTGTACATACAAAAAAAAATCGATTGAATTGAGCACCTCCTCCTTTTTGGGCGTCGGTTAATGATTAAGATAGGAAAAATTTCATCGGTTCAGGCAGGATTCGAACTCACGATCTTTCTCTTACAGGTGGAATCCCTCAGACAACTAAGCTACCAACCCATGCCTGAATCCATCCAATTTTTTTTATATATCTGTCTTCGGGGTGATGGTGGAGCCATCTACCGACATTCTAACGAACTATCGGAACCTCGGTCAGTTCTACACGTAACAGAATACAAGGATTTATTAATTAAATCAGCTATATTTCGGCCAAGTTCTTCTTCCCTCTAACTAGCTTGTACACGCGCTGATTGATGGGTGAAATTTAACGTAGACTCTCCTTTCGGGGTTGGTAGTGCACACGTCAGTTGCTCCCATTAACCCAAAAGGTGGAGAAGTAGTGGGAAAGTAGAGCCCAAGCTCCGAGATTAACGCCTCAGATGCAACCGTAAATGTGTTGTTAGAAGAAAAAATAAATGTTGAGAATAAATAATTGATATAAAAACTAATGAAAGAAGTCAAAACACTAGTACACCAAAACAGATAACATCCACAGCAATATGTGTATATTAGACTTCTGTCAAATGGAATTTATTGTTGTGAAAACACACGCGCGCAAGTTCTTTTGAAACCCGATCTACTGCAGATTTGTGAGAAATAGAGTTCGGTGAACACCGATAGTGCTTTACTAGAAAAATGAAGAAAAAAATGATCATGTTTACATACTGTTGGATAGTACTTATACCAATGGCGAAGGTAAGATTTTAAGGAAATATATTATTTTACAAGCCTGGTCCCCGATTCTGCTAATTTTTGAACATAACAAAACCATTGTCATTCCGCTGACATTGCATAAAATGTCATTAAATTTTAGACTCTATAGCTGAAAATTAAAGTGCAAAATGAAAAAAGAAAGACTTTAAATTATTTTTCATTCACTATACCAGATTGTCATTTAATTTTAGACTTTAACGGTATAACAGTAAATTCTGAAGTTAAATGGCATTGGTTATAGTGTCTATGCTACCACAATGGTTTTGCTATGAAAACATAACAACAGAATCACGCCCTGGTATGCAGCAATCATACGTCGTTTAAGACATTTTGCATTTAGCGAATTCCACCGACACCTATTCCGTGTTGGTGGTACCTTCGCGGATATTGGACACTTTAATAACAATAACTTAAAATATCAATGAGCAACTAATGATACCTAGCTATACACACATCTGAATAGTATTGGAACATTGGAAGACACTGGGAGGTTTTTGCAGAACGGTATTCAGTTGCCAGTCCAAACTCAGTTTCTGGATTAAAATATATTCAAACTATTACTCTTCAGGGAGATTGCGAAGCGTATGGTCGGCGCTTCTCGTGACCAGAAGGCTGGCCTCTTTTAAGGTCAGAGATTAAGCATTGCCATACAACGTGGCAATGCTGCCAGTTTTCCGGGAACACTTCCACAAGAGGCGTGCGATGCGGATGAATTCCACGACGCATTTTAACTTTTAGTTTTCTTTTTAGCATTGTGTAATTATTTAGTAATGTAGTTTCAATCTAAAAACCATTGTTATGTTAATATTTTTAATTATTTTCAAACTATCAAAATTACCATTGGAGTTATGTAACAGTTGTGTGAATATGTTCAAGCAGCAATTTTGGATTCTCCATAGATTTTCGTATTATTATATTATTATGAGATCTTTATAAAGCTACACGTGCTGATACACCAACGCGAATACGCTTGTAGCGCCACCTGCGCGGATGTCTGGATCCCGTCGTCAACAGTCACCTGAACATGAGACTATTTCAAAAACAGAGAAATCAGAATCAGAAATTTAATAGCAGAAAAGGGACCTACCTATTCCAATGATAAAAGTAACCGATAATTTTTTTTATACAACTTAGCTGGCAGACGAGCACACAGTTCACCTGCTGGAAAGTGGTTACCGTGGCCTATGGACGTGTGCAACACCAGGGGCGTCACACTCGCGCTGCCGCCCTGTTAGAACATAGAGTTTCTGTGCCGTCAGTGTAGAAGATAAAGCAGGACGAGCCTTAGGTCTTCCAACTGACAGCACAGAAACTCTCTAGTGACCTCTGGCTACCCTACTCACCGCCGGGAACACAACACGAGGTTATTATGACCGCGGTATTCTGTAGGGCGGAGGTACTTGCCCAGTCGGACTGCTCAATTGGACGGAGATACCGTCGTGTTCTACCTCCTATTTTTTTATTATCACATTAATAATAGTACTTAGTAGGAAATTCGTTTGTGGAGTTTCACCTAAAAGGCTTTCTACATTGAATGTTACAGAATTATTATCAAACTAGCTGTGGCCCGTGGCTCCGCCTATGTGGATGTTGCTTATCGCGTAGTGTTGTAAATTTTAGCGTTGAGGGTTAAGCGCTGAGTCGTCACTATTGCGCGTTGAATGCTCAAGCGTATTCGAATCTCGACTTGACTCTCTACTTGCTTCTCGTTTCGACTCTCTACTTAACTGTGTTCCAGTCTCTACTCAACTCAGTACTTGACTCTGTACTAGACCCTCTGTTCGACTCTCTACTCGCTTCTCTATTCGACTCTGCTCGCCGCTCTATTCGACTCTACTCGCCACTCCACTCTACTCATCTCTCTCATACTCACTGTCTTTAATCATCTCTGTGTTCCCCCCTCTCCTCGACTCTCTACTCACCTCTCCACTCACTCCTCCATTCGCCTTATTTTTCCATTTGCCCTTTCCCCACTCAGGCGCCAATCTTCCCGCTTCCTTGACTCAGGCCCCACCCTTTCCCCCTTGCTCCACTCATATCCCACACCTTTCCCCTTCCCCCACTTATGCCCACCCTTTGTCTATTGCCTCGCTCATCCCCCACCTTTTCTTATGTTCTCCACTCATGCCCACACCCTTTTTTCCAATAAAAGCTGGCCTACGTCCGTTCGCAAGTTCTAGTCCATCTCCGTACCAAATTTCATCAGGATCGGTTCAGTGATTTAGCATGAAAGCGTAGCAGACACACAGGCAAAGTTACTTTCGCATTTATAATATAAGTATAGAAGTATGAATATGGATAGGGCTTCCATGCCATGACTTTCTTCAGTGAAGTGGAGTTCCTTAAAGGGGCAGAACTACATAATTCCAGTGTAGAATCGCCTCGGGCATGATAGATAGGCATCGGGTTCCCTTAAGTATGGACATCTTCTGCAAGAGTGCACCTTTCAAACTTTTATCTTTAACTTGGGAGTAAAATACCGTCCCAAGCTGTCCAAAGACCCAGTCGGCACATTCGTCGGCAAAACAACGGCAGCGCTGTTACGCATACTGTCGCTTTTCTATTAGATTAACTTATGCAATGTATAAACACATAACATATGTGAACAAAACCGAATAGCTTATCATGTTTCCACTTAAATGAGCCTACTGAACACGAAAGACACACACGTATATGAGATTATTTACGCGTGTTCACATAGTGTTTAAATTAAATAACTTTTATGTTATCGCCAACCGGACACATGCTCTATTTTACCCGAATCGATGACAAAGTAAAATCACACAATTAATGTTCCTAATATTAAGGGATACGATGATGCTAAATATGTAGTTACTCGAGTGTCGCGGAAACCTATCAAATGGTAGAAAGAATAATGGTAGGTACCTATACCGGATGTAAGAGGAACGCTCCTGAAGCAGAAGGCCCCTGTCCCTCTAGACAAGTGGCAATTCGCTAGTCGGCGTTTAGTGGAATAGAATGACAAAAGTATGGGATTTGACATAAATGACAGTCGTTAACGCATGTCAAATACGTCAAATCCTATTCATTCGTCATTCTATTCCATCAAACGCTTGCAAGCGAATTGCCACTTGTCTAGAGGGGCTGGTACGCTACACACTTTTTCGGGTACGCTACACATTGTCATATTGTTATTTTTAATTTGGTGCAAAAAATAATTCTTTATTTTAATTTTTTTCTGTTTGTTACGCATTATTTATTCTACATCGTATTGGCAAAGCTCAATGAAACGACAATTTCATTTAAAAAAAAGACGGGTTGCACTCTGGGAGTGCCGGAAGAAGTGAAAACATTTTCTTTCTTTCTTTCTACGTTATATACAGAGAAAAAGTATGTTTTAGTTTACCTGGGCTGTTCCGCATTAGCCTCTTGATTGGGCAATTGTGCGGTACCATCTTTGTTTGCCTGCTTGCTTCAGTGTTTGTTTGATGGGTTTCTTCTCTACTTTTTCGTAGCCAAGTTTTGACCTGTGCTTGAGGTATGGGTAATCACAAAAAGTGTCAAAAGCCCAGGTTCGAACCCGTTCCTATCTGAAACCATAAGGACTTACAGTCGAAGCGCTTACCGCTAAGCTACGAAGCTTCTTACCGTACCAACAAAATAAACACTCTGTAGCTAGGAATGTTGTATGATGTCATGTCGTCCTACAAAGTCGTCGGTTACGGGTCGGTCAAGTGATCCCGACGCGAGTTTAACACTTTTTACCCATCCACCGCCGCTAAAGAAGTTTACACTTCAAATCGTCATCAAGGCAGAAAGAAAACAAATGGCGCCAAGCGCGTTTTTCAGCAAATCGAAAAATGAAATGTCTATATATACTTGGTTTTGCCATAAATATTATAACGAAGAAAAAAAAGATTATTGCAAATAATATTTATTACTTTTACAGTGTGTTAGTTTAATACATAAACATAAAACAATTTAATATATAAAAAGCTTATTCGAAGTGGTCTCCATTGGCTGCAATACAGTCCTTTAAACGGTGAGGCCAGTTATCAATATTAGCACGCACTTTTTCATGGGAAAATTATTCACTGCCAATCGTACGGCTTGTTTTAGGGACTAAAAATTATCATGGCGTTTAGAGCAAGCTCTAAAACTGACCATAAATCATAATCCTGCGGATTAATATCGGGACTAGACGACGGCCAGTCTTCAGTTCTGATGAAGTCCGAAACGTTCACTTCCAACCAAGACTGCGTGGACCGAGCTTTATGACCCGGCGCCGAGTCTTGTTGGAAGGACCATACTTGGTTATTGAACATGGTGTTGTTAAGGGGCTTAACTACCTTCTCAAGAATGGTATCTTAATACACTTGTGCCGATGTTTTGATACCTTTTCACAAAAATATGGCTCAGTCACTCCTTCATAGCTAACACCCCACCAAACCATCACTGAAGTCGGATAATGCTCACGTTGCACTCTGTCGACTAATTGGGAAGCTTCCTTAGAGCTTTGAGCCTAAATACGGTCATTTTGTTTGTTAAAATGTTGCTCAATTGTAAAGATTTTCTCATCCGTAGACAAAAATTTTCTGTGACCTCCCTTTGCGTACCGCTTCAATAGTTGTTTCGATTTTACCACCCTATTCTTTTTTAAATTATCAGCCAAACAATGACGAGTGCGTCTCTTATAGGCTGCAAGTCCTAGGTCATCTTTTAAAATACGCGACATGGTTTCTGAGTGCTATCTTCATCTCCCGAGATAAAATCTTTTGCTTTTGGACAGGATTTCTTCGAATTCTTTCCCTTACTGCTTTGACCACCTTTTTCGTACGAACACTACGTGGACGGCCAGATCTTTTTCTGTCAAAAACAGAGGTGGTCTCATTGTACCTATTAATAACCCGGTACACAAACATTTGACTAATACCAAGCGTATGGAGAGTTTTAAAAATTATATTTGGCTCCATACCAACATTGTGTAATGCAATCACAGCGATTCGGTTCTCTTTATCACCTCACTCCATTTTAATATTGCAAAATATTGTACAATGTGTTGGCGCTAAAATTAGAAAACTCAATAAACAATCGTATTAAAATGACCGATTCCAAATTCAAATGTAATATCTTTCTTATTTTTAATTGTAACAGTATTTATGGCCAGACTGTGTATAGTATACCCGGAGTAGTACTAGCGGCCTTTAGCTTCCGGAGCGTTCTCCTTACACCAGGTATAATGTTTCCACTTCTAGTGGTAGGTCAACATAACATTATAATAAATAAATACATAAATACATACATCTAAATTAACGTTTTGTTTTGCTTTAGTCTTATTTGATGTTTTTGAATTATTCCAGTACGTTAAACTATAAAATTAAAATAAAAGAAACGACCGCGATCGAATAAATCCATACATCGATTTTTGCAACTATACGACCTCCCCACGTTACCTATGGGCAGGTTACTTTTAAATCGCCAGCAAATTAGCAAAATTGACAATTGTTAGTTAGTAACTAACCTATAATCTTAATCTGATGCGTACGTGAAGTTCAATGGTCGATTTGTTTTGCGCACCCATCCATATTCATGCTCTATCTCTTCTTTTCGATATGGACTTGTTAATATGTAAGGTATCCTCCCGTATTTTTGAATGGAACTTTCTTGTACACCGCCCCTACTATAAAGGTTCTTGAAATAGGACTCAAGTTTTCTAATCACTCGAAACATCGTTTATTTATGTTTTCAGGGAGCAATTCCGGGTACCTTCTTTTGGAAGCCCCGCTTGGGTATCGATTTGTCTCTTCCTACAACTGGTAAGATATATAATACTTTCATTAGATTTAAAGTTATAACCTCGGAGCCCACAAGTGTAGAGTGAAAATGTTGCGTATTGGCGAGCGTGTTCCCTCCTCGACTAAAATAGTAAGTATTTTCGTTGTAGCAGAAAGTAAAATGAAAGAGAGAAAGGGAAGGGATTATTTTTGATTATAAATATTTAATAAATAAAATTAGTTATTGGCATAGTCACACGGATAACCCCTCTATCAACAACTTTAGGGCCTAAGAGTGACTTGCAATTGGTTGGCCAGGCGATAATCGCTCCTCCCGACATACCAATCACAAACAACAAGTGGACCCTTTGCTCCGAGTTTAAACTTAGGAAGCAACTGGGAAATCGCCATGAGGATGACGATGTTCTTAAAAGATAACCAGTGGCGTGAGGAGCAGGAGGTAATAAATCCACATTTTCATCTCAGATTACCGTGGGATTGACCTATGTCCTAAAAATGGGTAAAATTACCCCACTAAGGTCTTCGGGATACAAGTAAACGGACGTGGCTATGGCTCAGACTTTCCTCAAGGTGTTAAGGGATCAGAAAACAGTCGCACCCGTAAAAGCCAGGATAAGCTCAAACAAGATAATTTAGTAAGAGAGTGGACTACGCGTGCCACGCGCTTTTCAAGGTGTTTAAAATGGCAATGTTTGAATCTAAGCCCAATAGTATTTCAGACATAAATTAATTCAACATTTAATAATATAATATATCTACCTATATAAATGTAGTTTAAAGCAAATAGAAATGATCAATAACAGTCAGTACATACTACAATTTTTTTTTATGTAGTAAAGCCCTTTATTTTTGAAGCTATAACCTAAAATATCTGTAAAAAATGCGCTTTCATTTGTTTGTTACAAAGATTATTATTTATTTCAGAATTGGACGAAAGGGTAGTGGTGCCCTCTCTTGACAACATTGAAAATGGCCTGGTAGTGATAATGGACGGATACCAGGCTGGCATGACTTTTATAGGTTTTGCTTCTGGAATGACTAGTGGCGAATATTATCCACACCTGAATCCTTTAAAATCATTTTATTACACTAATGCATACCGATGGTTTCTAAGATACGTCAGCCTGTAAGTTAAAAAAAAACCTTTACAAAAAAAAATGCTCTCAGCAGTTTATTGAACCACTTATAATTTTCCTCAGATTACCCTTCTGGATAGGAGGCAGCGCTGGCCACTACTGCGATACACATAAAGTATGGAAAAGGCGTTTCTATTACATGGATGAATTTTTACCGGAATGGTTAAGAAAGAGTTTATTCTGGTATGTGTCGAAAGAAAGTTGGGATCAAGAAATGAGCGATTTCAAAAGATTCAAAAAATATGCAGAACCCGCCTTCGGCAAGCATTTCCGTTACCCATCCAAAGTGTTCAGAGATTTCGCATCCGAGTATACTCAAGAATCTACCGAAGATATGACTATTTCACTGAGTTCTCTATCTAAACCATCATCAGAAGAAAAAACAGATGAAGAAATGGGCAAATAAATAAATAAAAAATAAAAAAACATAGACGATTGTGCATCTTGTCCGGCAACTTTTCCGTAAAATTAAATATAAACTCCTAATAAGTCACACTATTGTGGAGTCCGTTAGGTACTGATATTTTAAGATATTTTTCTCTTTATTTTGTATCACTTAGGTAGCAGACAAGAACACGGCGCACCTAAAGGAAAGTGGTTACCGTGGCTTATGGGCGCGTGCCACACCAGCCCCTCTAGACAAGTGGCAATTCGCTAGCCGGCGTTTGGTGGAATGACGAATGTATGGGATTTGACATAAATGACAGTCGTTAACGCATGTGAAATACGTTAAATCCTATACATTCGTCATTCAAGTCCATTAAATGCCGGCTAGCGAATTGCCACTCGTCTAAAGGGGCAGGTGTGTCATACTCATGCTGCCGACCCTGTAAAAACAAAGAGTTTCTGTGCCTTCAGTGCAGAAAACAAGGAGGACAAGCCTTTGGCCCTCACACTGACAGTACAAAATCTCTCCAATGAGGTCTGTCTACTGGATCGCGAAACCATTGGCACACATGCCATCCATTACGACGTCCAACCAGGGCCTCGATTCTACTAAAGTAAAACCATTGTCATTCCACAGACACTGCAAAAATTAACCATTTAATTTTAATCTTTAAAATTATTTAGTTAAGGTCTAATATTAAATGGCTTTTTGTAGAGTGAATGAAAAAGTGAAATGTGACACTCTTCATTTAATTTTGGACTTTAAAATTGTGACGATAAAGTCTAAAATTTAATGCCATTTATTGCAGTGTCTGTGGTATGACAGTTGATTTGGCTTTAGCAGAATCGAGGGCCAGCATATTGTCTCGGTTGTTGCCCGAAAGATGATGGCTAAACATTTGTACCCCACATAGCCTCAGGTTGTTTATACTAAGTACATGGGTGGAAATATTTTACGAACTGATAAGGATCACAGTGGAGTAGGTACTATCCTCAAGAAGCCCATTACCTTTACCTATTTGATTTTATTTCCAGGTTTATCACTCAAAAATTGTTACAAACCGTTTAAGTGTAACTGGTAGAAGAGATAGTACCATTTGGCTAAGTGGGTTATCTTGTCATGCCGCTACCGCCAGGCCCTCGCAGGAGAGACTCAAGTGCTCATTTGACGTCGTAAGGAATAACGTGCGTGCCAATGGTCTCATTGTCATGTCAAGACCGTGCAATTAGAACTAGCCGAGACATGGAACCCGGATCCCGAGATGAATCTCGGTGTCCGGGTTCTGTCTCGGCAGTTCCGTGCTTCGGATGCAATTGTGTCCAAAAAAGGCCACATAGAGCGATTCTGCTAAAAATGAGTAACTTTATGCAGATCTCAATAGATTCCTATAAAATTGAAATGGTCACTCAAATGAACAGAATCACAACAATCCATTTACTAAGCAGATTCTATTTCCGTGTAAATATCGCCACAAGTTAAAGTATTATCCTAATACGATTTTAATAAAATGACGTGATTTAATAGAATGACCTGATGAATGAATGATGAATGATTTTAGAATTATGTCCTGCGCATCTAGCGCAGGACATAATTCTAAAATGATGATAGTTCAGTATTGTAATGATATTAAGCAGTACAGTAAAATTTAAATATAAGATGCTAAGTATGAAAGTAATAAATTGCATGCTGCTACTAAACTACTAGACGTAGGTGTACCTATCTACTACGTTGCACTGGTATGTCCACAGACGTCGGATATAAAAGAACAAAGGCGACGGTATACACAATTTAAATGGACCTCGTTCCCTTGTAATTAAACCAGAACATTGGCAGATTGGAACAAACGAAGCACTTCGCAAACATGTTTTTTTTTTTGTGTGTTCGAGGTTTTCCTTCGTTTATAGTAAGAATTACAAGGAAATTAAAAATAATTCGATGGTAGAACATCAGATGGTCTGAATTTAATATATATGTACTATTTTCCATGATATACTTAGGCACTTACATTGATTGGTGAGTTTGGCTTGGACCCCGTCGTTCTACGACTTCCATCTTCCATAAGCGACCCTAAGAGCAACGTCAAGTTAAGGACCACAATCAAGCTCTATACTGTAGACCGACTCGGTTAGATGAGGTAGTGAATAACTTCTCAAGTTTCATTTGATCACCCATATTTCGACCTATAATTCACATGGCAAAAGTCTCGCGGTCATTTTCGTCATAGCGACGGTGGGTTGCACAGTATCCGCATACTAAAGTCGTGCGCTCTCGTAGTGATTAAATTTCGTCCCACCTTTGGTTTCTCAAGTTATAAAAAACAGCAACTCCATTGCGCTTTTCCGGCCTAAACAGCCAACTGACCCCCAATCCCAAAAGGAAAGCTTGTACAAGAGTCTCGTCCGTTGTCTCAGTGGCGATGGTTCCCTGCAACACGATTCCTGCAGGCTTGTTCTGAAAAAGGAAGATTGCCGATATTTTTACATTTACACTGCAACATTCACCATTAGCCACTGGTGTGTCTGCATGTGAGGTCGAGACCAGCTCCCCTAGATAAGAAGCAATTCGTTGGAATCCTAGAATAGAATGAGGAATGTATAGGATTTCACCTTTATGACAACATACGTTGACGACTACCACATATGGGAGAGTAGATAATAATGAACCACTTTTGACTTGGACTCGGATAAAAAGATCAATAGGCATGTAAAATAAAGTTTAATGTATTGATTATCATATGACAAAAAAAATGCCTTGCCTCTACGTTAAATTAGATAAAATGTAGTTTTTGCGGCGGTCTGCCACCGGTAGGTACAACTGAGCAGTCTAGTTTAAGTAACCAAACAGGTAAATTAAACAAATGCAACGAAATAACTTCGAAACCTAGTGAAACCGAATGCATAAAAATCTAGTTTAAATTTGTAGTTAAATAATGTAAACTGCGTAATTGTTTACCTATTTCACGTGGTACGATTTAAAAGACGGTACAATTTACTCGACTCTCCCCTACGTCAAATGCCATACATTTTTATATTTTATACGCCGGCCAACGAATTGCCACTTGTCTTGGGAGGGAGGGATCTTGGTGAGGCACGATACGCTCTAGATTATTTTTTCAGCCTAACAGTATCGGTACAGAAGTAAGTGAACAGTGAATTCACCATACCTACAGCGTGTCTTTTTCAGTGTGGGGACATCCGAAATCACAGTACATACCTACTTCAAAATTGTCTGCATGATATTTTGTTATTACGTCAAATGTGAGCTCTCCATGGTTGACTAAAAAATTAACTAAGTATGTCAAACATTTTTCTTTTTTTTAATACCTAAAATGGTTCTATGACAGTTCTTTTAGTACCTAAAAGACACACGGTACCTGAACTCACTATTTATTTTCTAAATTTCAACTTATAAACGACCTAGGTCTTGTGCCTCTGGCATCTTACTGTGCTATATTAAAGCCGGTAATATTGTTGGTATTTCCTGCTATAAAATGACAGCCGTCAGCTGGAATTTTTCATCATAACACAGTACAAAAGGTCATTTCTGAATGCAATGCATTTCATAATAGTGGATTATCTCACTGAGATCGTTCGTTCTAAGTTTTTTAAGATGGGAAAAGATATAACCATGTTCATATATTTTATTTTTGTGCAGATATCTTTGACGATGGTAAGCAATTTGAATTTATTTGCTTTATTTAGATAACACGTGGTTGCCTATGATTATTTATTTCCGCCAAATAGAAGTTAACTAGTACTTTTGCTAGAACCGTCATCATATAAATTAAGTAAGTAAGTATTTTCATAGAATTTTAAACTAAGTTTAAAATACAATTCATTAAGTAATCATTATTAAGTTAAGTAGATATCTATTAAATATTCGATATTTGTGTTCATAATCGCATTATTAGACAAAGATACAGAGACTTTTATATCGATACTGTTATGGTAGGTACTTTTCACTAAACTAAAATCTATTAAGAAGTAAATTTCTTTTGTTACGAGATACTCGAGATAGACTCTTTAATTTCGAACATTGTACCTACTTTGTGTAATTAGGTACATATGTACAGTCAGTGTTAGAACGATCCTGACTACAAAGTTTAAAAATGATCTTAATACCAAGGTACGGTACTAATTTAGAGTAAATCAAACTCTTTTGATTTAAATTGTAATATTGACCTAACTAAAGGTATGTAGGTAATCAGTTAACGGGAAGGGGGAAAATCAAGGCATTAAGATCATTTTGAGCACTTAATTCGTCAAGATCGATCTAATGGCTGACTGTAGCCGAATTAAGGGGCAAAGCCTAAAAAAATCCTAGTAGCAATTTTCTTTCGGAATTCGCTGAGGGAGGTCACTTGTAGTCTAAATTTCGATTTGTGTGGTATTTGGTTCAATGCGTTCTCCACCACTTTGAACTTAAGAGTGAATGTTTACTAACTGCATAAAACGTTTATTGTAATTTTTTCTATGACAAACAAAAATTTACCACCTTGCCAACCGAATGCCACGCATAACTAAATTTAGATTGCCAGTGACTTTCTACAAACAAATGGGTTAGTCGTGTTCTCGATTCCCCCCGGGTTGCAATCTTTTTTTTACAAGAAACAAAGTAGTAGTAAAGACAAATGGAAAATTACACGATTTACGATTTTAGGCAGGATTCAGAATACTAATAATAGAGAAATCTACGGTAGTCAGACAGAAGCATCATTGAATAGCCAGCCATATTAAATATATAGAATCAGATATATGGCAGTATGGCTTTGACGTAGACAGATTACCTATCTACGTATCAGTTGTCTCCTGTATACAGACGATCCTATTTCTCTAATAGCTGATAGCTGGTATCGTGTACAAAGGTGTTACAAGAGATGTAGGTAAATTGTAATGAATGAGGCGGAGACCTTTCAAAAAGCGTGAGTGCAAGCAAGCTGTGAGACGAATTAGGCAGTTGACATATGTACCTAGGCTACTTTGGGGAAATGCAGCAGATTTAGAAACTATATTTATATTGCAAAAGAGGGCAATTCGTGCCATTTATTGTTTAGGCGAAAGAGACGCCCTCAGAGAACGGTTTAAGGGTATAGATATTTTAACTGTAGCTGCCCAATATATTTGAAAGCATTATGTATGTCAGGAAAAATACACTCGAGAGCAATGAATCCGGGTCACTCAAAGAATCCAAAAAATCTCGGAAAGTAAGAATGCTAGGTTAATGCAATAAATTGTATTTAATAGACAATTTAATACTCCTTAAATGAAAGTATTAAAACTTCTTAGTTATTGTAAAGTTATATCATAAAAAAATCAAATTTGAAAAGGGAACACTGTCGAAGATGGAACTACGAAATTACAGGATTTGTTTTTGCTTTTGTTTGTAATCTGTCATTTATGTTGGTACATAAACCAGGTTGATAGTGCTCAATATTCATTATTCAAGCTGAAATCATGTCGCTTACACTTGAAGAATGCACCAGAATACTTACATTGGTGGAAACCGGCCGGAGTCAGCGCGATACAGCCAGGACTGTCGGTGTGTCGCTGTCAACAGTACAAAGAGTTCTCCGACGTTACGAAGAAACTGGTTCTAACCTACGCAGACCAGGAACGGGCAGAACTAGGTGTACCACAGCACGAGAAGACCGATACTTGGTGAACACCATGCTTCGAAATCGCTTTCTCACAGGAACTGAACTCACAAATCAGTTTCGACGCCTCGGAGGAAGTAACCCAAGTGCATGGACAGTAAGACGTCGGCTTGCTGAATCTAACTTAAAACCCCTTAGACCTGCAAACGGCCCTAAACTGGAGCGTGGCCATCGTATTTCAAGACTAAGATATGCCCAGAACCACGTAAATTGGAGTATTGAAGATTGGTCGAAAGTTATGTTCTCCGACGAATCAAAATTTATGCTCTACAAGCACGATGGAAGACACAGAGTGTATAGAAGACCAGGGGAAAGATTCAAGCAAGCATGCATCGAAGAAAAAGTAGCCTACGGTGGTGGGTCTGTACTTGTGTGGGCCGGAATTTCCTCTGAAAGTCGCACAGAGCTGGTGATCATAGAAAACGGCTCTTTAACTAGCGTAAGATATGTGGAAGAAATCCTCAACGAACACGTTGGTCCATTTATGGTCAATTTGGGTGAGGATGCTATATTTATGCATGACAATGCCCGACCTCATACAGGTAGGATTGTGAATGACTACCTTCAAGAGATGAACATTACTTGTATGGAGTGGCCAGCGCGCAGCCCGGATATCAACCCGATCGAGCATGCTTGGGACGAGCTAGGGAGATGCGTAAAACAACGAAACCCTCCCCCAATCACGCTTCCTGAGCTCAAAATTGCTCTCACAGAGGAATGGGAGAATATTCCCCAAAATCGTATAAGGAACTTGGTGTACAGCATGCCAAACCGCGTAAACGCAGTAATGGAAGCACGAGGAGGTAATACGAAGTATTGAAATTCAAGAAAATCGTCATAAAGTTCAAAAATTTCATGTTTCCTATTTTTGTTTTAAGGAGAGATCAGCAGTTTTTTTTCTTTATGTAATTTTGTGTAAATAAAATGTATGGTGACTCATATTTTTTTAACTTTCATTTAAGGAGTATTAAATTGTCTATTAAATACAATTTATTGAATTAACCTAGCATTCTTACTTTCCGAGATTTTTTGGATTCTTTGAGTGACCCGGATTCATTGCTCTCGAGTGTATATCTCATTTCACAAAAATCTGCGAAACAAACATAAACTGCTCCTTCCATGTTATTGGCTTAGCAGAGTTAGCGATTCTTTTAAGGGGGAAGGTCGCCTTTATAATAAATTGCCTGAATCGGTCCTTGGTATGCCTGACAATTACATTTTAAACCTCTATAAAGACCATCTTATGTAAAAAAGCATACTATAGAAAAGATGATTACCTATCTTAAAGACAAAAATGTCTGGTTTGAGTATGGTGCAGGCACCTCCTAAAATGTTGTAGTTATGGCATAATACTGTACTAGGAAAGTGATTTTATTGCCATATTTTAACTTAGGTTATCTAATTATTTTACTATGAAGTTTTGTATATACCTATTGTTTATTCAGAGACGAGATAAACGTAGACTCGTCCACATTTAGCCTTAAGGATAAAAATATTATAAGTTGACGTCTTAAAATATACCGCAGTGGAGTTTGTTTAAAAAAATTAAGCTAATCTAACGAGATTTTAAGTGGCGTAGGTGTAGGAATTTATTCGAAGGACTTTGAGATAAGAACACGTAAGTATTAGTGAAATTCCTACATAATAAATAGGATAAATATCGATTAAAATGGGTAACGTTTGATTCGGTCTAAGCGGGGTTTGAACCCGCGATCTTCGTCGTACAAGGGCAATCTTTTTGACCACTATTTGATTGATTGAACAAACATTCATTAGTTCCGATAGTTTGTAAGAATATTGGTAGACACTTCACTGTCGCCTCTAAGACAGATATAACTACATAGGAGAAATTTGGATTGGTTCGGGCGAGGTCTGGTAGCTTAGTCGTCAAAAGCATTGCCCTTGTAAGGGAAAGATCGCGGGTTCAAACCCCGCCTAGACCGATTTAAACTTTTCCTTTTTTGATCGATTTGAATATTTAGCATGCGAAATGCTTCAACATTTCATTAAAAAAATTATATTATGTAGGTACAGGTCGGGACAGGTTGTGGTCCTAAGTACCATGACCCTGTTCCTGGAAAAAAATGGAATCTATTTGACCGAGCGAGTGAAGCGAAAGACTCTCCAATTGACCAGGTGGCCGATTTTGCTTTTGTCCGTCGTAGGTATATTTTAAGTCAGTATGTTTGTTGGTTCCGACCCAGAGGGCACATTTCATAAATATATTGTCACCAAACTTGGCACACAATACATGTTCTATCATTTAAAAGTTAAAACTAACTTTTGTCGAGAGCTTTTTTAAGAAAGAAAAAATGGGGGAGAAAAGTCGTGGAAGTTTGCTGTCGCGTTATTTGTAAATGGACCTTGAAAATTTCTAGATGTTTTGAAAAAAATCTGCCTTGTTAAAGAGAACTTAGTTATAAAAAAAGATGACAAAAAGGGGTGAAGTTTTCATACCTTTTTTTTTAAATAACGGATCGTCATTGTTTTTTGGTGAAATTCAGGGTTGTTTAAGATGGATACAAGAGATAATATTTTGTTGCACACCATTTGAGTTACAGTAGAGACAAGTCGGTTGCATGTATACAGTTGAATGTACAATTGGCGGCCATAACGCTGGAAGCGATTTCTTCCAGACAACCATGCAATGGACAGGAATGTGACAAATCCAAATTATGGTGTAGTTATCATATTTAAGCTAGAATACTAGACATTAAAGTGTAGATACTAAACAAAAGAGAGAGAAAAGCACAAATAAAGTGAAAATAAAATAAATATACGACTGCGTAACGTATATCGACAGCCTCTGTGGCGTGGCGGCACTGAACGCGGCTGCCACTCAGGAGGCGCGGGTTCGATCCCCGCTCAGTGCAAATATTTGTATGCATGAATATGTATATTTGCATTGGTCTGGGTGTTTCTATGTAGGTATGTATTTACAAAAAAAAATATTAAGTATGTTTATCCGCATTCTAGATTCCATAACACAAGCTAGTTAAGCTATGCTACAATACCAGGGGTGTTACACTCGTGTAATGCTCTTCTTGACGAATCCCATATTAAAGTCGCTTGGAACACAGCAGGGAGTTCGTTCCACTTGAGCGTGCGTGGGCTGAACTTTATTTCGTACCACACAGTGTCACCGTTTCCGGTCGTAATGTGTGAAGATGAATTCCCTGCCTATGCCGAGCGGTGCGATAACAGAAAGTAGCTGTAAGCATAATGTCGAACAATTTATCTAAACACAAACCAATTATGCTAAAACACACATAGCAAACCCATGTATCCCCTGAGGTTGAGAGGTTTCACACCACCTGTGAGAATGGGATTGCCGACGACCCTAAGCATTCGTTTTTGCACCTAGTCGAAGGGGTCCAGCTGGTGTTCCCGGCAAAATCGTCACGGCAGTACTTCATATGGGGCCGAACCTACGGCTTATGAAGAAGGAGTCTTTGCCCCACAGTGAAGTACTGCTTCACCCTGTTGAGCACTTTAATTTCTTTGATGCTAGTTTAATCTTGTCTGCCAAGTGACTGTGGTACTTCGCTAGAGTTACCAACACTAAGGATTCACGAAGAGATGGTAGGCGGTGTGTCCAGGTAATACGGCTAAATGGGGTTATCTTAGCGATGAATGCACATACTTGTCGCGTACAGAAGCGGGGTTAAGTTGTTCGCAAGTTGTTCGCGAATTTCCTCCACCTCAGACCGAGGGGTATTTACTCAGCCTGTGTAATATGCGTCCTCGGTACTGTCATCCGCATAACCATGGATGGAGTAATCAGACAGTATGTCATTGATATGCAGCAGAAATACGGTCGGAAATAACGCGGAGCCTTGTGAGACACCAGCGTTTAAGCTCATGCGGTCCCTCACAGCACAGTCCCTCTGGAAGTCCATAAGACGGCAACATCGCAAGCAGACCTTTGTACCAAACGCGATCATAGGATGCCTTTGATCGGTTTTGCTAGAGAGGTCTGTTGTATCAAAGCTGAACGCTAATACTTCACATTGACTCTCAATGGCTTGCGCCTAGCGTGTTTCTTGCCCAAGTCGTTGAGTAGATCGAGCAGCTGGATCTCAAGGTGGCTCAACATAACACATCGACCCGGATCGTACATGGGCCTCGAAGTGTGCCACTGAGGGATCCAGTCTCGGCTGACGCAGATGATCTCCAGGAAAGGTCGTTATAGGGGGCACCTGTTTCGGATCAGGAAGGAGTAATGTAAGCGAGGACTCAGGGCTGCACAGTGCACTGTAGTTAGAGACGCCGAGGCGGGCGCTGGCGGTAGCCATCGGAGTGGAAGTCCTCTCACTTAGCGTCTTGCTCACCGCGATAAAGTGGAGCGCGAGTCCGTGGGTTGCCACCGCCTCCTTCTGCGAGCTAGTCATGTTGTAAAAGGAGATGGAAAAGTGGATCCGGGAGAAACTGGGTCAGCTGGGGTGTTTGGAATATGTTTTACGCAATATTGCACCCTGGCATCTGAAGACACATTTTTATGTACATAATTTCCACACAAAAAAGTTGCAATAGGCGCAACATTACCTTGTTAAAAATTATAAAACCTGTAAATAGTAAGTATTAGGTCCTTACGTATGAAATTAGCGTTTTGTCGTACTAATCAATTTGATCTGAAATATCTCCTCTTTGGTTAAGAATTCCAAATTCAAATTAATAAATTCATTTAGCTGGTTTTTTTTTCTTTGGAATACAGTCATTCATTTGTTATTTTCTTCATTATTTTTTCTTTGGCGTCGCTTATTACCACGCAATGGAAAACATGAAATATCGGTATATTTATACGAGTACGAGTTCTACCGTGGCACCAGTGCTGCAGAAACAGCTCGAAGAATTAATGATGTGTACGGCGCTGGTGTCGCTAAAGACAGCACGGTACGTTTTTGGTTTCAACGTTTTCGTCCTGGAAATTTCGACCTTAAGAACCAACCCCGTGGACGGCCGGTGATCAAAGTGAAAAACGAAGAATTAATGGCTATTGTGGAAGCGGATCCATCACAAAGCACTTCAGAGATAGCAGCAGGCTTCGGGGTAAGTGACAAAACTGTATTAATCCACTTGAAGCAAATCGGGAAAGTAAAAAAACTCGAACGATGGGTACCTCATGAATTGAGTGAATCGAACTTGCAAACACGGGTCGCCTGCTGTGTTACTTTGCTCAACCGACACAATAATGAGGAAATTTTAAATCGAATCATTACTTGTGATGAAAAGTGGATATTGTACGATAATCGAAAGCGCTCATCGCAATGGCTGAACCCTGGAGACCCAGCCAAATCCTACGCTAAACGAAAATTGACTCAGAAAAAGTTACTTGTAAGTGTTTGGTGGACTAGCGCCGGTGTCGTTCACTACAGCTTTCTTAAATCTGGCCAAACGATTACGGCAGATATCTATTGTCAGCAACTGCAAACCATGAAGAAAGAACTAGCTGTTAAACAACCGAGATTGGTCAATCGCTCTAGGCCACTGCTGCTTCACTCAACGCAAGACCACACACTGCACAACAAACAACCACTAAGTTAGCTGAGCTACAATTGGAATGTCTGCGACATCCACCGTACTCCCCGGACCTTGCTCCAACAGATTACCATTTCTTCCGGAATTTGGACAACTTCTTACAAGGAAAAAAATTCCACTCCGATGCAGCAGCCCAAACCGCCTTCAAAGAGTTTATTGATTCTCGCCCCCATAGTTTTTATAGTAAAGGGATCAATGAACTACCCATAAGATGGCAAAAGTGCATAGATAACAACGGTGCATACTTTGATTAATTAAATATATTTAACAAAAAAAAACGACTTTTAATTCCTCCCGTACAAAACGCCAATTTCATACGTAAGGACCTAATACCAATTGAAATATAAAGATTCATAAAATTAAGAGGCGCTTCATAGGGTTCGCACATATGCGCTGCCGGGGGTCGGTGCAGCCCTGCTTACTTATCAGACAAAGCCATTATCTACCCAAGTAGGGCAGGGTTTGTTGCGTGGTATTCCGGCTCTTTTGCAGGGCATTGCCCGTGTCGACGTCGACACCCTCGAGACGACACTAAATCTGAAGCCACAGCCGGAGGTGCCGAAGTCGTTAGATGTACCTTTTCAGTGTTTAGGCTCCGAGGCCTATACACTTAATAAGTAGTAGGTATCCTAGGGTTCTCCAGCCAGCCAGCCAGCTAGATGTGACGTAACGCCATGCAGTTTTAGTTGCCTCGAACCGACAGACAGCCTCTGTGGCGTGGTGGTTAAGAATAAAGTAGGTAAGAAGTTTTTTAGAGATTAATAAAAACACATCGAACTGCTGTTCGTAACCCACTGAGCTGTTTGTATACCGACTTGATATTTAAGGTATGATTCCAAAGCCAACCGCATACGACAAGATTGACGTATGTAACACATGTATTACATACGTCGGTACCTACATTACTTGTTAAACTTCGATACGGATTAAGAATTGAAGAGCCGCAAGGAATTGCGTATCTGCTTCGTGCGTCGGCAACTATCGTATGAGGTTTTCTTCGGAATCATAACTTTAAACAGTTTAAATGATAGAGATTTGATATCGATATATAATTTAAATAAATACTATTTCAATTGTTTTTTTTTGCATCCTATACAAAACTAACGAAATAACATACCTAGATACTATTACGAAAATGTGGTCGTTTACCCTACTTCTTCCTCCATGGCCGTTCGACCCCGAACCCCGAGCTGAAAGCCTACGCTAGAGCCTCGCCTGTCAATTAGTGGAGCAGCGGCCAGCCGGTGAGGTTGGTTTGGGCTTCGAAGATCTTACACTCTGCTCGAGTTAAGATTATCAGAATCAATGTAGCAATTAAAAAAGTAAACATTTTTATCGATTCGTATTTGGCTGCTTGCGGTGAAAAATTGCGAGCGTGACCTTATACTTAGTTGAACTTGAAACGTATTTATGTAAGTACCAAGTAGCTCACCTATATCTATTCTTTTTTCTAAATGCACTTTAAGTTTAAATTTATTTACTTTTTGTTCCAGGGGGCCATCCCAGGCACATTCTTTTGGAAGCCTCGCTTGGGTCTTGATTTGACTTTGCCGGGTGCACGTAAGTAGGTACCTACCTAGGTAAATACGGTTTTTATAACTTTCTTTTCTACTTATAAATAAAGTACCTAAGTGAAGATGTTTGTTACTCAATAACGCTCATGCACACCATTCTGGCTGAAAGATGTTAGGTACAGGAATAGATTTGTCTGAAGTAGCACATTACTTATGATGCGGGATCGCTAGCGTCGAATTCTGATCACAAATTCCACGCCACCGGCGCGGGGATGTTCCGAGGGCAACAGCTAGTAAATAAATAAAATGATTAAATTGCCATCACAGTCAACAACTCACCAATGGCATGCTAGAGTTGCCACACACGCACGCACATCACACATTATGCTTAAATAATGAAATAGACCTTGTGTTGGTTGGATTTTGTAGCATACGTGGGGCGCACTAAAAGTTTCCGGAATGAATAAGAAAAAAATACTATTAAAGGTCAAAAATGAATTTATTGTTTCTCAAAATATTCTCCCTTTGCTTCAATGCACTTTTTCATTCGTTTGAACCAATTTTCAAAACTTTTGTGCCACTCCTCCGTGGTGACCCCAGAAAAGTATTTTGCATACTCTTCGACAGCCTCTTCTGGTGATGAAAATCGTTGACCGCGTAATTGGTTGTTAATTTTTGGGAACAGAAAAAAGTCACAAGGTCGGGACTGTATGCAGGATGGCTTATAAGTTCTACGTTTTTCACCTTCAAAAAATCGTTTGTCTGTCTGGCCATGTGGGAACTAGCATTGTCGTGGTGCAAGATGATACGGCGTTTACGGTTATTTTTACGGAGTACGTCAATAACTTCCAGCAAAAAAATGGTCGTGTACCAGTCACTATTCACGGTACGACTTCTCTAAAGCAACAGTAGCCACGTGTCCAGTTTTATTAAAAAAAGAAGCAATCATCCGCTTAGATGCACTTTTCACGCGCGCGGCTTTGGTTGGTTTCGGCTCATCTTGAAAGACCCATACGCTCGATTGCTGCTTCGTTTTGGGATCATAGCAATAAATCCATGTTTCGTCACCTGTTACTATGTCCCACACCAAATTTGACGCACCTCCGTTGATTCTGGTAAGCATGGCACTGCACCAAGTGACGCGGTCCGTTTTTTGAGCCTCGGTCAAATTGTGTGGGATCCACCGCGAGCACAGCTTTCTCACACCCAAATGTCTGTTGTATAGGATTGATTGTATTTGACTCATGCCTATGTCTAAGGATGAGCGAATTTCATGGTAGGTCACATGCCCGTCTGTTTTAATCATACGGCGCACAGCATCGATGTTTTTGTTGTTCACAGCGGTGGACGGGCGACCATCGCGAGATTCGTCACTGAAATTGACACGACCGCGCTTAAATTCTGCAAACCAGCTATAAATAGTCGTCTTGCATGGTGCTTCATCACCAAAAGCAGATTGAAGCTGAGCGATGCTCTGTTGAGCTGTCAAATTACACTTAAAATCGTAGAAAATCATACTACGAAAATTTTCCCGACATAATATCCATGATGATGTAGACACACAATTTTTAAAATGGCGCCACAATGTAAAAACAATTGACAGTCAGATGAAACAAACTGCATTCTACAGCCTGTTCTATTTTCAAATGTTGTAATTACTTTTCAAATATTGTTTATGTAAGTGGCTAGTTCCGAAAAACTTTTAGTGCGGCCTATGTACTAACTTTTCCGGGTACCTATTCGAATCTCCATCAAAACTTTTTGGCCTAGTCACCCTCACCCCGCTGATTGATGGAAGCGGCTCTGGTGCAGGCTTTCCTCTCTTATTTCGGAGGTAAAACAAACTATCGTTTCAGCTCCTATGCATGAGCTACATGAGCCAAATCCAAAAGAGGAGAAGAAACTTCCGATGCAGCTTAGTATCTCACTATGATGTGGACGAGTACCTATAAATTCTCCAATTTATTTTTCCAGCGGAGGTAAATATGACAGGAACAAAGCCATCATTAGAAAACATCAGAGAAGGTAAAGTAGTGGTCGTCGAAGGGTACCAGACGGGCATGACCATGCTGGCGCTTTCTGCTGCGTACTCAGCCGGCACCGAACATTACCATCTGGACCCGTTTTCAGCTCCTTTTTATACTAATTCATTCAGATGGGCTTTAAGGCACTTCAATCTGTAAGTTACCCAAATTAGTTATGACATATTTTTAAAAGAATCTTTAAAATAATCTACAAGTAACATAAATATACTATTTATATTTCTACTTCTACTATTAATACTATTTACTACTTACTATTTACTATTTATACTATTTATACTTCGTCCGCGTGGAATAATGACTTTGGGGGTATAGTGAATTTCTGGATTATTTATTTTTGTGTGATGCTGAGATAATTTGGTAGATGCAGTTTTAGGTTATTCTCAAAATTAAAGTACTTCTGCGTAAACTATATTTTTAGTTTTGTCGTCTGGCAGAAGTAGAAATTGATGTTCACCCGAACCAGAGCTTGACAGACCAACATTCAGTTGCCCGTGCGAAAAACACTCTGGGCGTAAATGTATTCCTACGTACTTAAATGTTTGTCCCTGGGCCTTATTAATTGTTTTTTTTTTTATTACCGCAAACGATACCTTCACGGGAAATAGAATTGGCTTAAAGTGAAAAGGCAAATCCTTTAGTATCATAGGTATCCAAGGTATCAGCACTGTTTGCCCTACTGCTGGACCAGTCAATCTGTAGCACCAATCACGTTATCGCGAAGGAAGTTAACGCTCAAGCGCTCTCTTGACTCTCTACTTGCCTGTCTATTTAACTCCTTTACGCCTCTCTTCCCCTGGCTCTTGCCCTCCCCCACCACTCCCCTGTTTCCCCTTATCCTAACCACCGTTTCTCCCTTACCTCACTCGTGCCCCGACCTTTAACCCTTTTCTCACTCATGCCTCCACTCTTTCTTCCGTCCGGCGATGGGCATATTAATGCCCATCACACTGACCACACACGGTTACAATAATTTTATTTTCCTCAGATTACCAAATTGGATTGCTGGTAATGGTGGTAACTACTGCGAAACTCATAAAGTATGGAATAGACGGTTCACTCACATGGACACGTTTATGCCGGATTGGATGAAGAAAATGTTTTTCTTCGTAAAGAAAGAGGATTGGGATAAAGAAGAAAAGGAGTTCAAACTATTCCAAAGATATGCTGAACCAGCATTCGGGAGATATTACCGTTATCCTAGTAAAGTATTTAACGACTTTGCGTCCTGGAAAAAAGTTGATTCAATTGACAATTACTTTTCTTCAGGACCGTAAATGAACAAGGCAAGACGAGGCCTTAGCAATTTTTCAATAACTGTAACAGAATGGTATATCAATCGTAAGAGAGGCGCCACCGTTCGAGTTTATAACAAGTTTTATAACAGGTGAATTGAACCTACAGAAAAGGCAAGAAGTTTCAGCAAAATGTTCTATATCAACGCAATTTTATTTTGCTTTGCAATAGCGTCGAGCCGTATTATGCTTTAATTTGATAGTTATGCCTACGCCTTATCTGTATGTGCGCTTATTATTACAACATAGAGAGATATCTCACAGAGATAGAGATAGCTCAATCCCATATTGAGTTAGCTCATATATCTACGCTGTTCCTTTCGTAATAAGTAACTACAATATTATTTTCATATTAAAGTATTTTGTTAAAAATATAGTTGTTTTATTTTAACTTTTGGTTAATATCTAAACTACTTACCTGTTTGCAGACATTTATAATAAATAGGCGACATATTGTTTTTTGTCACTAAAATTTATACTTTTTAAGAAGAATTCATCGCAATGTCATTCGATTTCTGAATTATTTGTGTAAGATTCCTCAACCCCTAACGGTTAAGAAGTGTCGGATCATACTATTTAGCGATGTCTGAACGCCTGAATATAGTTTATGATACACTGTTTCCATCACTATGAAATAAAACGAGGCTCAAATTTATTTGTCATGGTATATTTCAATTTGCATTCATGGAGCAAGTCTTTGGTTTACAATACTATTTTTAACATTAGAATCCGTAAAGATATACATTAAAGTATCATTGAAATTTGTTACTATAGATTCAAAAACACTCAAAACGTTCTACATCTATTAAGGTCAAATTCTGACTGATATATAAATCCGTTTATATTTTTATCTATATTTTGCGGCGGCAAACAGATTTTCTTACGAATTTGTTTTTGGCCTAAACTAGGACCCAGGACGCTAGTTTAATATACTTATAAAGTCTACAGTATGTCACGAAACCCCTGTCCGAACAATTAAGAGCAAATAAGGAGCTATGTGATTGAATATAATAAATGAAAATAAGCGTATATCAATAGAACTTGAAATGTCATTTTCAAGGATCATAATTACCTACAATCTGCCCAGAATTTCGAAATGCGGCATCACTACAAGATAGACATCCAAAGTTAGCCCATGATAGGTACTACGTATCCACCACTGTAAATGCCATGTGTGTTTAATCATTGAACTGACCTTTATTTTTTTATGGTTTCATTTCTCTACACTCGTTGGACACGGGTTTTTTTTACATGACATCATAGCATAGTAATCACTGGTTATAAGAAACTTCAAAATTAGTATTTTAATAAAAAATATCTAAATTACGACACATCAACTTATGAGATTCCTTATCTTTTTTTTTCTTTTTTTTCCTAGCAAGACTGTCTCACTGACTCAAGAATCCAAACGTTACTGACAGCGTTATATGTAAATATTAACAATTTTAATATATAAATGCAGCATAGAAGTATTAAGCGGTATTTTGTTCTTGCTCTTAATATTACGTATTTATCTTACGAACTAATAGTAACATGTATGTTATGCTAATATCCTATGTGTGTTGGTTGTGACAGGGAATGCGCGCTACGTTCACGGGTCGACAAACGACACCATAATATAGCGCGTGCCTTTTGTGACAAGTAGCCCTTCGTGGTAGTGGGTCAGTCGTCCCGGGTGCATGAGCAACCAGCCCCGTTTAGTGTCGCGTACGGAGCAGTTGTAGCGAATGAAGCGACATCCGCCACCCTCGTAGTCTACATCTGAAACATTGAAATAATTTAATGGTACCATGTACTATGGTATGACCGCAACCGCTGTACCGCGCCCTTGGCAAACGCGACAAAACGCGGAACTAAAAATGACATCGACATCATACTGTTTGTTGATTGGTTGGAGCCATAACAGAGTTGTTAGCACATTTTTTTTATGTTGTGCTAGTAAGAATTATACTTATTATATTAATTATTAATCTAAGATCCCAATCACGTCACAACATGTAGGTATTCTAAATACACAGTACGTGTTTTTTGGTATAGCATAAGGTGGTACACTATTATGGTATATATAAACTTTTTTCATCAGTAAAGAGGAGTTGCTGTCGCTATTTTAAGTGTCACATACATAATCAGACTCTGTATCGCTATCACTCTCTATGTTGTTGCATCTGTTAATCCACCTTTTTTAAAACAATATCTTCTAGGTGTTTCACATGATCACATTCTACCGTTCTAACGTTGGAAACGGGCAAATATAACTTGCTTAAGTTCTGTGGTTTTAACTTGAGAAGTCTAAACAATAAATGATCTGGTAAAATAAAAAGACGATACCGGCAACAATGTTGCGACAACCACACCGCGCCTAAGGGACTTATTTCGTGGCACGTACTCTACAGCGGTTGCGGTCAAACAGCACTAGGCTAATTTTATCATGAGAATAGTACATTACTGCCGCGGCCACCAATTGTAGTGTTGCCGGACGATCGTGAAGTATGCGGGCCGAGGCGCAGCCGAGGCACGCATTACGGAGTCCGGCAACGCTCAGTTGTGGCCAAGGCTTGTATAGTGCTTTTCTCAAACAATGCGCGGAAATTAAAATTAAGTAGTATCTAAGCAGATTTTTTTAGTTACCTACTTTTCAAAATCAATGACGAACAACGAACAACAGTAATTTTTCACGCGGCGAAATGTTCATTGGTTTTTTATTTTTCTTAATAAACAGCATTCTATTTGCAAGCCAGTTCTATATTTAAATAACGCCTTGGATAAGTTACCTCCTTGGTTGCCATGGTTCGGAGTAAAAGTTGGTTCCATTTTTAAATTACACGACAGATATGAGTTTACATAGTAATTTATTTGGCCGCTAAAACACGACAGATATGGATTTTCATACAACTTTATCCGGCCGCTGCTCGCATGTACAGCAATTTCGATTTATCTCGAAGAAGGTTGTCAAAATAATGTTCACATTTCCAAGCATGTTTGAGAAATAGCTTTTATCTGCGTAAGAGCCTCGTCCGTCAATCAGCAAGTTCACAGGCCTGCAGGTAAGGTTGTTTCCGCAAAGATCTTATTCGAGTCTCGTATATCCTGAACAATAAATAAGGTGGGAAAAACTGTGCTACGATAAACGTGCAAGCAATTTGCAATTATGTTTCGTTTAAATCATGTAAAGTTACGTTCCGGTGTCTATTAATTTATTTTAACTATAATTCTCAGCATAAACACTGTAGAATTTTATTATTATTATCAAAAGAAATTGTACAAATGCAATCCTTTCTATGTTGAGACACGTATAATTTCTTATTTTTAAAGATTTTGAACACTTTTTAGAAGGAAAATTTTCCTTATTTGTGTTAAAAATCTTTTTGAAAAAGTCTTTCGTGTAGGTAGAGCCGCCGGCAACAACTACTATTTTTTTAATTACTATTAAATAAAGTCAAAAATTCTGCACTTACTTGGTGTGTTCAAAGCCAAATTAATGGTGTAAGTAGATGAATCATGATGTGGGCGCAGGGAAGGCTGCTCATCAGGCCTGTAGCGCACCACGAAGTTCATGATCGACACAGGAGGCTGTGGATCACACAAACACATAATTCATTACTAAACGTTGTAGTGTTTACCACGGACATATATCTTAAGCATAAAATGTGCTCTATGCGCGCAGTACACGGTTCTTGGGTACCTTTTGAGGATAACGTGGGGTGCTATGGCGGTGGACGAGCTATAATTCACCAAATATTTCATTGTAAAACGATCCTCGGGCACGGCTTTGTTACTAGATATGCGTCCTGGGGTATAATTAGCTAGCTTGCTCTAGTTCACTCGCTAAAAAATTGTAGGAGTCGATATTGTAATGTGGCGACACCACATGTACCCAGCGCCATCTAGCGACATCAAGCCGAACTAATACGACACTACAAATCCTGCATCGCGAAAGTGAAGTTCCCGCGCTGGTACAATAGATATACAACATCCCAACGACAATCGTTGGGCCGCGGCCCGCCAGGCGTGATCACCTTGCCTGGTCGGAGGAGCCTCCCTTTGTGTTGGAGGAACATCAGACCCCGTTCCTCCACAGTAATAATTAGCTAGCGTTTACTCGCTATAAAGTTGTGAGGAAGATAGTGTACTAGCTAGCTAGCGTTTAGCCTCGATGGCACTAAGCTAATTTAGGAGCTACTAGTCGGTGACTTTAAAAGCTAGCGAGTGGGCGAAGAAGCGAGTGTCGGTGACAACAAATTAAGCAATTGAATTCAAGATTGAAATTGGGAAATTGAATTGAATTCAATTGAGCAAAAAAGCAATTAAGCAGTCCGACTGGGAAAGTACCTCCGCCCCACAGAATACCGCGGCCATAATAACCTCGTGTTGTGTTCCCAGCGGTAAGTAGGGTAACCAGAGCTCACTGGAGAGATTTTGTGCTGTCAGTGGGAAGACCAAAGGCTATTCCTGCTTTGCCTTCTCCACTGACGGCACAGAAACTCTCTGTGTTTACAGGGTCGGCAGCACGAGTGTGACTCCCCAGGTGTTGCACACGTCCATAGGCCACTGCAACCATTTTCCAATCAGGTGGACCGTGTGCTTTTCTGCCACCTGAGTGGTATAAAAATAACTTGCCACACGCTCGGTAGCGAACTAAAACGCCAGCGATGGCAAGTAAATTAACGTGATTCTTTGACACGAAGCGAGTTTATAAGCTGCTCGTGACTCGGTGGCTTGGAGCTAGTAAAGTAGCCCAGTGTCATAGAGCCTTAATTGCAAGAAACTAAAGATATAAGTAGATTGTGATGATTGTCTTGACTCACATTATGGTAATATCCAGTGAACACCATCTCCTGTAGTGGGCGCACGAACTCCTTGAGTATATGCAGCCAGTGTCGGTCCAATCCGACCTGACTCATGTGGATATCACGGGTAGGCACCGCCTCGTACCCGCTCTCTAGACGTTTGTCCTAAAATTATAACTCATCATTAAGCATCGCAAAGAAACGGACAAGTATTCCAAAAACATATTCTTAATATATTTCGTGTTCATTATCGTTAGTAGTTATAACTGAACCCAAGAACTTTTGATGTAGTAAGCGGGTTTTTAAATATGTTTATATGTCAATTAATCAATTAGTCTAAATTTATCTTCTACATACACTGTTACTGCCATCGCTCCATTGACCGAATGCTTCCATTATGTCGATCCATTCCGTACAAAACTGTTTGGACATGAGTGGGAACCAGTACACATCAGGACATGGCTGTAACACGGGAAAGTACAATAATTTTATTATCATAATTAGTTTTTTATACTAATCAAGCATAGTTTTTAGTCAAAGTTCTAGTCAAGCAATCAAATAAACAAAACACTCTCAAACATGCAGAAGCTTGACCAGGACTTTAACTTGTGTACTTCCAATTTGTCCCACGAAGCGTACCCACTAGTGGGGCAAAATGCAAATATCCACTTTTCCCCACTTTCATTCAAAGTTACTAATCCTAGTGGGGGCAATTGCACTCGGGCCCTAAACGGGTATAATATTAACCACCAGAATGAATTTAAACAAAGTGGATTTACATGTTTATAGCATTACACTTTGCCCCACCAGTAGGGATGCTGGGTGGGGCAAACTAGAAGTAGCGATAAAATCCGTACCGTAATTTTACATCCATCGCAAATAATCGGGTAGACGGCGCCCTTTAGATAATCCTTCGTAAATGTGTCCGTAATAATACAATTATTTTTATATAGGACATGTTAATAATTTCACGTGCCCATCAGGTGGTGTGAAGATAATACGTGTTAGGGTGCAGACTCAGGAATTAAGGGAATCATGACAGACGCCAATTGGGTATTTGACTGACTAGTCAAATTAGTTACTAATTACTATAAGGATTTCTATAGGGAAACTTGTATGAAATAATTTATTGTGATAGGAAAGGTTGGGTGGATAATTAAAAATAAATAAAAACGATAAAATGAAAACCGACGCAACTTTTACCACTCTTCTACCATTCTTAATGTAATAAGTTCTGCTAAATAATTTATTTTAGCTATGGAAAAATACCCAATTATGCCACAATTGTGGCCTTTGCTTGACATCCTCGAGACAAACTTTTTCATGTCCTGGTTTGTAGGAATTTGGTTTTTTTTTAACCCAAATTGTTTTAAAAATGATTCGATAATATTGTTCACTGAGTTTCTTGCTGGTATCATCTCAGTAGAACCAACTTACCAAACCAGCGAAAGAATTATTTTCAAATGATTTCTTTACTTTATTTAACATTCTATTAATAATTTCTTGACATGACTGTAAAATTTTGACGTTCATATGTGCTCTTTATGTGCCTAAACTGAATAAACGAAATTGATTCTTTGACTCTTCTTTGATTTCTTTGAACTCGGGATTGTCGGATTTGTGGGATTTCTAATACTTACCATTAGAGGTTTCTTCTTCTCATCAAAGTTGGAAAGATAATCTTCATGCAGGTAACGAGTGGTCCATTCCACTTTGTTGTCGAACAACTGGTACATATCGGGATGAGTGCGGCTAATGTCATAAGACTCTGGATTGACCAAATGACCGAACTCCAATTCATTGCTGACGTGCATGAATACACCCTGCAACACAAAATTGAAAATAGTCCGTCTGTGAATCTGTAATTTTGCGCACCTGTCATACGATATTATAAGACTATTTAACGAACACATCATGGCAGGAATTAAAACATTTTTCCATAAACCAAGTCAAGGGCTTGATACGCTCCTCAACACTGTATTTACTGTGAAGATATCCCTTTCTTTAAAAGTGGTTTTAAAGAAAGAGGTATTATCATTATATCTATATCCAATACCATTGGAACACTGTTTCATTATATAGTATGATTTTCTTTATTAAAGATTTACAGTAAATAACATATTACTAGAGCTTCCGTCCATATGCTTTACGCCCACTATTTAAATATCGTTTCTCGGTAACGTAAAGTAAAAAAAGTAGTACTCGTATTCTCGTTTATCCGTCCAACTAAGCTAAATTGCTTATATTAGTAGTAAGTTTACGTCGATAGTGTAATGGCCAGGATTGGGACCCGGGACCTCTCGATCAAGTCAACTCTTTAAACACAGGTACTGAAACTACAAGTATGCAAATAGAAAATTAACTTACCAGATCTCTTAAGCTGGCGCAAAAAGCCATATCTGGATCCAGACCTTCTTTAGTGTAGGTCACAGCTTTCGCGGCTGGTGACCTGAGCACCGTCATCTTTACTAAGTAGCAATTCGTGATGAAAGGCACGTTCCATATTCCTCTGAAAACAATACAATTTATAATCAGTATGTATTTTTTATAATTTCAATATGCAATGATGTGATATCAGATGATAATGATGATGATGATGAGGTCCTCACTTCGGAGCCCGAGGTTCGCTTACTCAATCTCCCACTATTGGTTTGACTTATATGGCTTATGTCCAGCAGTGGACTGTGGTGGGCTAATCGATTGATTAATATGGCTTTTATGGGAGCTGTAACCATTTAGGCTCTAAACCTCGAAAGTATGCGACAGAGATTGGCCGTCAATTAGCAGGTGTGCTGGCTTACAGGTCAGGCTGACTTGCGCCTCAGAGATTTTGGTGGCGCTTCAAAAGCACCCACACATTGATAACAACTAGGGGTTTCATTGATAATGTAGAACAGCAACGAACAAGTCCTAGAGTTTCTAAAAATTAAGCTTACAAACACTACTACTGGATTTTGTGTAAGTATCTACACAAAAGAAATATCTAGAAGTCAGCAGGTCATGCGATATGGTGATCCATTGACCTGTGTTCAAATATATAAATATCCTCCATTTATAGTATTGTCGTACGAAATGCGAAAGGAAATGACGAATATCGTACATCACATAGGGGAGACAAGGGCCCTCCTGCTAGCACCTCGTCATTAGCCAATTGAAAGATTGGCGCAACAGGAATCGCCGATACCTCCAGTTGCACTCAGAACTCGTACAAGAACATACCAGAACATATCATCGCACTATCTTGTATGGGATAACACTCAACGTTTATAACCCAATCGTTCATAAGTTGATTACACAAATGTTACTCATGAAACCAAAAGTTTTATTGATTTTGCTAATAATTTATTCGATTTTTATCGCTACGGAAGCACGACGTGGCCGGCCGAGGAGTAGGACAAAGTCAAAGGTATGAACCGTTATAATATACTATTTTATTTCATAACTAAATAAGTAATATTATAGGTACATAATGAATAACTGGATAAGATATTAGATAACCCCTTATAGCTTTCATATTCGTAATTTGTATTAATAATACTTAAGACGTATTTTATCAGCAATATAGATTCAAAGTGAGAGTAGCTTAAATAGCTTGTGTTCCAGAATGCTGTTAAACATATTTAGATGCATTTTCTTTTGTAACCGCGCCACTGAGGTCATTTACGTTTTCATTAAATTAATGGCCATCAGTAAATTTAAATTCATACACTGCGACTATTTGGTTAATTTATATTTTCTTTTTCTTAGGTACAAATTGGATTACCAATAACGGGGAAGTACAGAGATCCGGAGTCGGACCAATATTACAACAACAATGATGTACGCCTTTATCAATTTCAATTTTAATTTATAAACATGTAACGTTTCCACTGTTTTAACTGTAATGAAATACTTTTACAGGGAGCTAAAATTCTACTCGCGTCACATTTTGATCTTGAATACGTTTTGGGTCATAAAATCGCTTTCCTGTGCATTGCCAAAGGCTCGCCTCGACCTCACATTACATGGTTCAAGGACGGAGTGGAAATTTATGCCCATCACTATCTACACGTAAGTTAATTATCTGCAAAGCGATCTCTAATTTCGTGTTTTTGTTATATTGTTGGGTGTGATTACATAAGGTTTATTACCTAACTGCGCCTAAATTCAAATCGTCAGAACCGTCATTTACGAGAGTGGGAAATGGAGCTAGAGCAGGAACTAACCGTCCTGTCGATTTCGCCGCGTACGGTCAGACTCTCGCCCTCACTTAATTCTGATTGATAGAAAAGGCAAGCACAGGAAAATGCTATGATTCCGAAGCCGACCGCATACAACGACTGCCAACGCACGCAGTAGATACGTGTAATTCATTGCGGCTTGTCAATGTTCTACTCTAACCGTATCGATGTTTAACAAGTAATGTATGTAATGCATGTGCTGCATGCGTCGGTAGTTGTCGTATGCGGTCAGCTTCAGAACCATACCTTAAGGGTACCGAGCACAATGCTAGTAATAAAATGTATGGAAGTGTAATAGCTTTGCGTTTTCTATACCAAAAAATATAAATAAAACTTTTTGCTATAAACGCATAATTTCATACATAACTTTATACACGTTCAAGCACATATACGTAGTTCTATTATTTATTCTGTGGATATATAGACATGGCTCATGGATGCGAATCTCAGCTCGCGTGGAAGCCTATACGATGTTCAAATTACACTTTAAAAAGTAACATAAAGTATTTCCACAAGATTGTAATGTAACAACATGAAGGATCGTGATAACGTAATATAATACTCTCGCCCCTCTTTTTGGTACAAGTGCGTAAAGTTGGTGATTACCGCTGCGGCGATATTGATTAATTCTAAAGCGACCCGAAGACGGTAATCAACAATAAAAACGTGTATCATACGACGATTTTCAATTCACTTGTGAATTATATAATACTAAAATAGATATTTACCTTTGCAGTTTTTAGATAGTAAACATTCCATAGCGTTAAGGACTCATTCTGTAATGTTAAGGAATCAATCAAATCATATATTGGACGTTGTACAGTATATATTATGTGTACATATTAAAAAAAATCGAAAAATCTATCTATCCCACTCGTAATATAATAACAATCAAAAAACTAGTTTGATAATAGGTATCATTATGTGCCTAATTGCGGTGAAATTAAGCTATATTATGAGCAAGTGAATTGAAAACTACTTTATGTACTTCTTATTATTAATCTTGTGGTTCTTTTCCTATGCTTTTTGAATCCCTAGGGGATTCATCACTTAGCGTTTCGTGCCTTTTATCGTCATCTAAGCGAGTTCCCGATGGCATACATTTCTTTCACCTCAGAGCCCAGGGTCTGTTTACTGCTTCTCCTCGTTTTGATTTGTAAGTCATGGAAGCGACTACCGTCTGAGCTACCAAACCCGAGAAAAACTCCTGCCTAAAGCGTACCTAAAGCGATAGTGTAAAAATATTAAGGAATAGGGACACATAAAGTTCTAGGACTTATAACTGACGGTAAATCAGTTCAAGAATATTTATTGTTATCTGCTTTTGTGCTACGCAACAATTATCGCATTACTATCAACGTACTGACAAAAATATCAGGCATATAAAAAAAAGTGCTTATCAGTGGGTTATTTTTTGCGGTTGTTACTCCATTTATCGAATATATCAAAGAATAAACAAATGATGAGATAATAGAGTAACGTGTAAATTACAACATAATTATGAATAGGAACTTAAAAATCGGTGCCAGTTCCATTAAAAGTATCAGCCATTTAAAATACCAACGCCGCACGAGGCAAAATATGTCAATTGAAGCGTATGTTATACATTTTAAACTATGATACACACACTTCAGATCTTTCTAAAGACTACGTCTTCTCTGATTCCTCACAAGACGCGATTATAAACATGAAAAAACTTTAAATGATGATTTCTAACAACTTTACTTAAAAAGAATTCGATCATGTAACCTTTTGATTGCTAAGTCTTTGGTTTTCTAATCTAAATTATTTGTTTATCTTTGCTAACACTACCATTAATTTAATGACAATCGGGTATTTTCCTGATGTTAAAATAAATTATTTAGCTAAACTTATTAAATTAAGAATGGTAAAAAAGTGATAATAGTTGCGTTGGTTCTTATTTTATCGTTTTTATTTATTTTTAATCCACCAAACCTATAATAGCTAATGATTTGACTATTAAATATTATGACGTCACAAATACATTTTTCGTACAATTATCCTTTTAACTTACCGTTTTGACGTTTAGTAAAAAGTAACTAGTCAGTCAAATACCCAATTCCAGTAATTCCGAATTCGGAATCATCTTTTCGAGATTGAAATTATTTCAAATAGTAAAAAGCTATTTAAATCTTTAATTACTTTACAAATCAATCCGTGTGATATAAAATAATGATTCTCTTTGCTTTTGGTTTCTCTTTTGTGTATCACGTTTAACAATAGCTGTAGGTATGCTATATCACAACACAAATCTAAACAAACTGTCATGACATTGTAAGGCATTCTGAGCTAGCTAACACATAATCGTCAACAAGCAAATTCTAGTCTATAGACGACATGAAACCAGAACAACGCATAGGTACCTATAAGATGGTATATACCTAAGAATATTTGTTTAGGTAGGTACGATATTAATGTCGACGTGGTACATAAATATCTTGTCCGTTCAGTCTAACTTCCTGTCAGATATGTGTTTTGTGACCCCAAAACATAGTTAATGCGAGATTCTAAGCCCAGATAATATTATGATTTACAATTTTCAAGACTCATGCCGGGATTTCTATATCGGTTGCTTATAAAGAATTATAAAGGGGAAACACCAATGTCTGCGTTTATCAGGCGGAATAAATAATGCATTTGGAATATTACGACGTTCTATATAAGTTTAAAGTTAAATAAAATGAAAAGAAATCCGTGATCCACTCCTTTTTTGAATTTGCAAAACGTGTTAATCGTCTGCCCATTGTGTGTTTTAAAAATTATGTATTTTTGTCTAGATCCATGAATGGCCGATAGGCAACGACCGCGTGAAATCTAAGATAGAAATCGATCCGGCCACGCAGATGGACGCCGGTGTATACGAGTGCACAGCAGACAATATGTACTCCATCGACCGTCGTTCATTTAAAACGGATTTCTCCATCGCCTTCGACTGAACATGTACATACATCATGTATTCATATTCTAAGGCCCCTATTTCAGTAGCAAATTATGCAGACAGTGGAAAACTACAGCGTCCAGCGGACGACAAAATAACACCAATTTCTATTTAAGACAAGTGACGCATATCACAATAGATGTTATGAAATATTTGTCAGCGCGGCGCCGAACTGTTCTGATTTAATCGACACCATACACTGTACAGAAGCCAGTCATTGTCCTCATTAAGAGATAAAACGCATACACATGTGTACACGAGATCCTAACCTCATTTGTTTAATAAAAAGAAAGACACACGTCCCTATAACATATTCATATTGTGAATATTGAAATTTATAATAGTTATTTATCTAATTAAAGGTCTTTAATATTGTTTGTTTTTGGAATTTGGTGCCAATTTAAGGTGCAGTAACGGGTACCTTATCAGGTGCAAAGATGGATTCTGCGGTCATAAACACCAAATGATGATATTCATTTACAGCAGCAATCGATAAGTCCTCCTAAAATCAGCTTCAGTGTTCATCTACTTCGTTTTCATAGAGTATTCTTTGTATCCACAAAGCATGTATTAGCGCTCTCGGGGTTAGAGAATTGAAAGCAATCGCTCAAGTAAAAGCCAAAAATAAACCAAATAATGAAAAGGAGGTATAGGTGATTGGCACAGGTGATGATGATGAAAAAAATTACATACATATATCATGTCGTGGGTATTCGGGCAATAAATATGTAAATATGACTTACTTCACACCTCTGTAGACAATGTCCATATAATCAGATGACCTGGCGTAGAAACCGGCAGAGTTAATAGCACCCCAGAAGTTGGACCACGCGTGTCCTGGCCGCACCAGCATAGGAGCTATGACATCATAGCCCGAAGACAACAAATAACGCAAAGTATTCGCCTCAAGCCGTGCCAAACTGTCAATAGCGAAGAGATAGTCGCACGCACTGTTCACGCAGCGGTCCCTAAAACATTAATATTATGAAACACAAATAAATACCAGGTAAAATGCAAGTACAAATAAATTTCTTGTGGTTTAATGCATGGCATGGGGGCAAACATACTTGGAGATTTGCAATATAAAGGCGGCTCTACATGGTATTATAGGTGATTCTGTAGATTTCATCACGTATGGCATTAGGACAGTTATGAACCATGGAAAGCAGTTTTAAAGTTTTCACAGTTGACCCTAGTTATTACAGGCGTCCATTACCGACCATGACCGATTACTATACATACAAACAATCTTGTCTATTTCCCAGTGAGGTGGGCACAGGCAGAGACCACACGTTTCCACCTGCTTCGATACATTATTACCGTTTACGTACTAATTAAAAGTAACCGCTCAAACTTTAAATGCAGTGTAATTGATTGCCATTATGATAAATTAAGTTTTATTGAATACTGGCTATTCGTGCCCGGCGTCACCCGAATATTTAAAATATTTTCTTTCCTAACCTTGACCTGACAATTAAATAATAAAATACAAATCAAATTAACTAAATAGTTGCAGTCGTTTTGAAGCAATGCCAGAGATATCTGATAGTTGGAAGTAATGCGCGGCAAGTAAGTTTTTTGTAAAGATATAATAATTAAATTCATCTAAGCATATACATGCACGTAAGTACCTACCTAACGACATCTTTCTAAGAAAGCCTTTTTACTGCAACAGTTCAACTTCGGGACAACACTTACATAAACAGCTTATATTTCGCAACCATTCAATAGAGCAGATACAATTTAGCTAGCAAGGCAATCCAGTTAGCACAGCTTCCAATCAGAAATTGATACTTATCATACGCAGTTTACATATGAGTAGTGTGTTATGGCACAGAATAATTAATAGTACTAACGTACAGAAGAATCACTGCGCAAGAAGATTGAAATTAATTCCAGTCTTGCTTCGACGCAATACGGTGGAATTCAGCTTGCACAACATTAAGTACCTATAATTTTATTCAACTACAACTTGCGTCTTCTTCTATCGCGTACCTCTTATCTCTTCTTACGCTGTTAGGGTTGCCTTCTTGTGAAGATCTGAATATTTGATTAACAGACCAGTTATGTACCTATTACTATTTTTCTACTTATGTGAAAAATTACAACTTTCAAACACACCTACTAGGTAGGTATGTTTGAAAGTTGACGTTTTTTATTTAGATGAAAAAAGTATTTTATTACAATGTCCGCATATTTTAACATAAGAAGATAAGCATACTACTACATTTAGTATTCTTTGCTACTACACTTTAGTGTATTTGCTAAATTGAACATTATCATTTAGGTGTTTAGTTACATGCGTATCAAATCTGGAATGCCGTACGACGCAAACACGAAACGGCTTAAACTAATCCGAGAGCCGACACCCAAAAATGATGTTGGTAAATTATTTCGATTTGCCCTTTCTAAATTCTCGCTTATTAAATTAAATTGACAGGTAAATGGAAAAATGTTAGGTATTTATCCCTTCTTTTACATGATTTGCACCCATCTACAGCACATAAGGCACCAGATGGCATCGTAGGCACGCGAACGAACGAACGGAGCGATTAAAATTAAACAGCGTGCGTGCGCTTCGCTTGCGAAAACCGCACTGAATTTTGGTCCGCAAACGGCCCGAGGCCGCTCGGCCGGGCGGTAGGTAATTATAGCGCGCAAGTATATGGAGTGAAGGAGGCCTATCATATCATCGTTATATTATATCACAACTTGAGAAATCATGTGCTATGACCGCTTCTAAAACAGTGGCGTAGCTAGGTGACCAAGGTGCAAAGATAAACACAGGCCCACATATTTTTAATTTGTTCATTGTGAAAACTTCCTCACGCTTCGAATGTCGTCGCCCTTCTGGAGTAAACGATGGCGTGGGCATGTCTAGACTGAGACCAACCAGCCTTGGTCACACGACGAAGGTGTTTACGTCAGAATCGAATCCATTATAACCGTACGCCGTTTCGAGTCTCAATTGCCGGTGTGTAAGCTGGACCAAAGCAATTCCTTCGCACCCCGACTGACCCTAGGCCAGAGTGAGGAGTGTGAGACTACTAGCTCCGCTGCTACCAGAACACAACACCACTCTAATCACGCTGGGCACTGTGGTCTGTGGCTGTGTTTGTAGTGGCGTGCCCACAGAATTCCAAGCCCTATCAGCTTACCGCAACTTACAGCAACGATACATCGTTAAAGAATAACAGCCTAACATTTTATATCGACGGATTTATTTTTCGACTTGATAGGGCAGTAGTAAAAGGACAAGTGATTTCTCTAGCGAAAAAATAATAATATTTAGTACAGGAACTATTTTTTATAGTGCCGGCGGGGGACGTTATGTCGGATTCAAATCGACTAAAACAGCACGCCGCCTTGGGGTTCATCAATTGCCAAAGGTGAGAGTGCCTCTGGCATATCCCCGGCTGACCCAGGACCATCGAAATAGCCTCCTCGGGTATGAGACTACTGAGTGCCTACCTTCCCCCAGCCTGCTCCTTTTAGGGCTAGGGTGACAGGCGGCTCTACCTGCGTCAGCTGGTATGAGAGGCCCCCGTGATGCCTAGTCAAAATCTATAATTGTGACCCATCCTGACTTTCTTGAGTGCAAGCTGTAACTGCCTCCGTTGCCTCGTACACGTGAGGCATAGAGATGCCTCTAAGTATCGACGTGTAAATCGCATGGACTTTTTGCACGATTGTGAAATTAGTTCTTTATTATTTGCACGAAACAAGCACCCTCATGTGTGCACATGCACGCTTAGATTTATCGCAATGTGCTGAACGGTACAACAGCACATAAAATATGGACCCACAGAGAAAATAAAATAAGAAGTATTGCCGGGGTGCGTGAGATATATCTTTTTTTTTTTTTTTTTTTTTTACGTGCGGGAAATCCCCACGGATACCCGCCCCTCCGGAGCCGGAGGGGTGGGTTATGTCGGACTCGAACCGACTAAACCGCACGCCGTCTGTGGGTCGTGGTGCTAGGCCGGAGGTGAGGTTGTCTTGCGACATATCCCTCGCACCCCGGCTGACCCAGGGCCATCCCTTTCGGTCTGGCCCTCCTCGGGAGGTGGGGACCACGCCGTCCCCGACTCAACACCGGTGTGGGGAGGCGCGCATCGTCCTACGATGCGCGCCGCCGCCGTGGCCTGCTTCTGCTAGGGTGACGGGTGGCTCCACCCGTCACCCTCAGGCCCGCGCTCATGGGGGGCGGAGGTCTGTAAGCGCCCTCCGACGCCCGAGCCGCCTTCGGGCGCGAGCAGCGATGTCAGCGAGTCTCTCTCGCTCACCGCGCCGCGCCCGATGAGATATATCTTAGCCAATCTCACCTCCGGCAACCTACGGCAGACGGCGTGCGTTTTCGCCGGTTTGAGTCCGACATAACAAACACACTGGCCCTATAAAAAAAGAGTTCCTGTACTAAATATTGTTATTTGGTATCCGTCCACGAGTGGGTACAGAAAATAGTCGTTCTTGAAATATGAAGTGAAAAAGTGTATAAAATATGACAATGGTCTCAAATTCACACAGTACCTATTTAAATTATTTCTGTTTTTCTGTATAGGGATACCCCACGAATCATTACTTTATCATATAAAAAAAAAAAAAAAAAAAAAAAAAATCAATTACACCGTTTCTATACGCAATTGTCAATCTATAAATGTGTTCTCATAATACGTAGCTGAATAATGAACACATGTTGACATGATTCGAAAACCAAAACAAACCTCCAAATATGTTATTAGTAGCTGTAATAACAACAATAGACATTGTAATTACAGAGTGCTGGCAAATATTTTGAAGAAAGTTCGCGTGCATTAAATGGACCAACCAACAAGCCATTAAAATCACTGATCAACCAATGACACGAGCTCGTTGAACTCGTTGAATTGGTTTGGTATGATATATGATTGGTAAATTAGTGTGCCTAGGCCGTCGCAGCTTGTAGAACTACTTAAGAGATCTAAAAAAGGCTTGTAACGCAGCTAGAGTTCATTATTTCAAAGGGCTCGTGTCATTGGTTGATAAGTCGTCCTTTGCACCTTGCACTCCCATAAGTGCTTGTTTGTGCACATACGTAAATTTGCCTCTACTACTCGGACTTTATTGTTCAGGATATTTGCCAGCGTCTATAACTATATAGAGGAATCACAATCACTCTCTTATTTTTAAAGACGAGTGAAGAAGAAGAAGTCTTACTTGGCAATATTTCTGGCTTCAGATTCAGCAATAAAGTCGTCGGGTTTAATCCTCTTGGCTGAGGTATAATACTTAGAATGGGCTTGAAAGAACTCATCCACTTCAGTCTCATGATATTCAACATTATTTCTTATTAATAGATGAATCTTTTCTTTTGGATAGTCCGTAGTCAAAACTTGATCTAAAAACTCTTTCAAGAAAGGTGTTGCTTGCTCTATAAATACTGCTATCATAATAGTTGGTAAATCATCCTAGAACAAATAAAGACAGCCTTAATATTCAGCACTAAGGCCCGTTTACTAGTACGATTACTCACGTCATGAATCTCATGAATCAAATTCAGCTCTAGGATACAGATTCGCTCCTAGATCTGTATCCTAGAGCTGAATTTGCCGGGAGATTTTATGAACGCTTAGGTGAATTAGGTTCAACCGCGATCGTTATATTTTAGGTGTTTTAGGCTCCACAAAGATCTTTAGGACCTTGGCCATCGTCTACTACAGACTAACACACTTGCTTATTAACGGAAAAAAATTCTGAGCATGGTTTTCTCCCTACTTAACTGACTTCCAGAGTAGGGATGTCAGCATTCACTCTCGCTAAAGCCAGGATAACCCAGAAAAGAATAATTGTAGCAGTACAGACCAGGGACTACAAAGTACAAGCTTCGGATACAGCCGGGAATACTCTGATGAATACAAGTTAGGGACACACAACCAAAGAAATGGGTATGCAGTTTAAAACGTTTACTTGTGCAGTAGTGTGACCTGTCCAGGTAACTTTTAGGCCATGTATACTCAGATATAAAGCAAGATAGAAAAACTGCAAGTAGAAGCAACCACATTGTAATTAGAAATTTGCTTACCTTTAATATGACCCTCTTCTCATTGCACAAAACACAACCTTCAGTGCTAGACCATGCTTTGGCCAAATAATTACCAAAGTTATTCAAAACTAACTTGGAAGGACCATTTCCATGTAAAATGAGTGGTCGCTGTTTAGTAACTACATTCTCAATGTATGGATAAGATTCTGTCGTGTTCGTTTTTAGTTGTACATCAGCTGTGAAAGTATGAGCAAGTATATAAAATTCGTTCATGTATAGCGTACTAAGGTTAAAAAATATAATTTTTATGCAATAACAACTAAGAAAATAAATAAAAATGCATATATGCAAGACTACTATTATACTTAATCAGCAACATTTAGGGCACTTCTGTCATGCGGATGAATTACAAAAAGGCGCGCAAATCTATACAGATTTGTACAGGTGTTTCGTCCTATTCCACATTCCCGTGCCACCCAGTCCGTTGAAACAATTTTCGTTCTAACAGCTTGTCTAGTAGTATAAAGTCATTATATTTATATAATAAAATATTTATACTCACACAAAGCACCGTTAAGATTTTGGAATATTGCAGAATTATGGTCGAGTGATATTTTTAGTGATTCTCTCAATTTACTGTCCAAATATATCTTAGTATAATACAGTTGATCATCTTCCTTATCACTTATTATTTTATAATTAACTATAGCATGAAGCTGTGTCAAGTAGCCTAAACAAAATGTAGGTAATTAAACACAGTAAGTACTTAGAAACAGGAGAATGGCAATGCTTTCACTGCAAGCATTGCCGACTGTGATGGTACACATCATCATCATGATCACAGCATTAGTCCCTTTTGCTTAGATGAATTCAGGATGAGTAGGAAAACTTGCCCTTTGGAGTCTGGGATCTCTCCTACAGTTCCCATGAATGGTTTATCTACTGATGTTTTGAGTTTTACAGTGTAATTGAAAAATAGTTTTTTTTAGTTCAGTGGCTCTAAAGTAAATATGTATTGTGATTTGATGCTCATTGTTTAGGACCTATTATTATGAGATAATTCCAGACAATGATGTAACTATTGAGTGTTGCTGGACAAAATGTTTACAGAAAACGCTGAACCAAACAGTGCCAGATACAAATATTGTTCTTTAAACATCTCATAATTTTAGACCAGCACTTTTTATAACTATTGTGTATTTAAAAGATGGGTGTGTACTTGGTGGGAATTATTGGGGTAAAAGCTAATTTCTACCTACAATAGAATGACCACAAGCGCTATACCGCGCCCTAGGAAATACGCGGTGTTGCTGGGGACGATGTAAAAAAGAGAAAGAAGGAACATGAGACGAGAGCGAGCGAGACCCTGCTGCAAGCGCTCACGGCGGTATCTCCCTCGCTATCAGCTAATACCCTAGCTTGCTCTTTTTTTTACCGCGTCCCCCGCTACTTCGCGCGTACCATGGGGGCGGTACAGCGCTCGCGGTCGGTCTATAACCGGTATACCGGCTGCTGATCGACATAGGACATTGACATATAATACTATTGTGTCAGGCTTTTCTGTCTGTGTTCGAATTTCGGAGGTTAGACAGGTCAAACAGCAGTTGTTCCAATAAGCGCGACCACAAGACTAAGGGAGAGAAGTTAAGCTGCCTGAACTCTGAGATGTAAGTCCCAGATGCAACCAGGAACAACAGTAAGATAATGAAATCTTTAGTCCAGGCATAACAAAGTATTTAGGAAATGATTTGTAATGTTAGTTTAAGTTACCTATAAATCCTCCAGAATTCAGGTACGGACTAGAAACTTCTATCTTAGGATATGCTCCAGCAAGCTTAGCATCAGGCCAACAAAACTGTTCTGCAGCAAATAACACCCTTGTGTTTGGGTATGCCAGGAATTTTTTTACTATATCTTGGATGCTTGCCAAGAACAACACGTCGTAACTGCAAGGAGAACATAATTTACTAATATATGCAATTGTTTAATTACCATATTTAGACCCCATAACAATATTCTAGAACAATACTCAGTCATGAATCTTGAATTAAGACTAGCTATATACAGGTTGTATTCTAGATTAAAATTTGTGTGGATATTTCATGAATGCTCAGGTAATTTACATAGGTCTAGAATACATTCTGTTCTTAAAACTATTTTCTGCGTGGATATTTCATGAATGCTCAGGTAATTTACATAGGTCTAGAATACATTCTGTACTTAAAACTATTTTATCGTTCTGGTATCATTTACTAATGCCCATGCATTAGTAAAAGATATCAAAGAAATAAAATAACAAAAACAGTTCGCACAAACCTGTCAGTAAATAAGACAATAGTTTCTGGGCTACTGGTCTCCATCATCTCATTCAGTTTATCTTTGAGGAGGTTGATCTTTTGCCCTCCACCTGGGAAATTCATGTCCCCACCAGCCCATATTTTCGATTTGCCAAGAACCTCTACATCGATTCCATAAATCTTGGCCGATCTCATAAATCTCTCGTAACCATGATTCTCTTCAGTTGCAACTGTTAGCACTTTCACACCTGCAACAAGTTTCATTTAACAATATGAATATTACAGAGGATAGGATGAGTACAGATTCGCAATATCACATCGCTGACATGTAGCACTATTTTAGTTAATAATTACCACACTTGCATATTGCCTTTGTATTTCATATTTAGAGTGAACTGACAAATTAATGGTACTTTACATTGGTTTAGAGGTTTTTTTAAGGAATTGGCTGAGACCCTGTACTGCGTCAACAAAATGCAACAGAATACAGTATGATGTTAGCAATTGTTTGAAGAAGGGAATCACAGTGAGAAGCCACAAAAGAGGATAGCCATGCAGTTGAGACACATGAAATCAACTAATTAATATCAAAATACAGCATGACTGAATGTCAAAAACAAGTCGCAAAGAGAAGCAAACTGTAATAATTAATGTCTATTTTTGAGATAAGGGCATCTCAGTTGTAGAAGTGGCCCAGAGAGTACTTCAGAGCATTCTCTTGATAGACTACACATAGCCGATGAGTTTACATGAAAAACTAGATTCAATGCACATTGTGTAATATTATCCCACTCTAGAGTTTATACTGAGGAAAAGCTCATTCTTGAAGTAAGAGGATGTAATAGTGGAATTTAGAGTGTTTAGTATAGGTATTTCTAGCATATCTGGTAGTTATTGATGAGTCATTTGCTTGCTTGTATAATGATTACGGCTCTGGTAACATAAGAGTAGCAAAGCTTTGACCTCAATAGAATTAGTGATTAAAGCTTGAGCAGGAGTTTTCATGTGAATGGCAATTTTGTAGGTAAAAATATGGATATTTGTTCTAGTCTTTAGACTCTTGATGTGAAGTATGAGTAATGTGCAACTATCCAACAGCTAGCATTTTCTTTTCTGTAGACAACTAGGGTCCACAGAATAACTTGGAGAAATGATAAACTTGATAACTATAGTTACTGGATCTCAAATAGAAAGGTTGTGTAAATAAATATTTATCTGTTAAAAGCTTTGATTTTACTGAAGAATATCAGATGATTTTATTGGATAATTTAGTAATGAGCTATCTAAAGTATTGAGATTCTAAAGTATTTCTCCTTTACAAATTGACTTTCACTATTTGTAAAGTTTGACTTTGCCCACGGCATTTTCTCTGATCTAAACTATAAGCCTTTTTTTTGTTGTCCAACTGCCCATGACAAGCATCTCTTTGTACATTATGAATACAAATCATACTTTAACCAAATTCTCTCAATAGTATTACAGCAGATTCAAACACAAAATACTAAAATGTTTAATAAAAAATTAAAAACATCTTCAACTTCACACATTAAATGAATATCCTGTCTTACTTTATGCAAACAAAAATCAAATAAAGTTAATTCAAGAATTATTACAACATAAGATTTATCAAAGCTCATCTTTATTTACGTTCAATGAAGGGTGTCTTACTAATGGTACAGTAACAAATCAAACATGTGTTAAAGAATTTGCATGAGATCATTTAATTGTGTGACATGCTCAGCAATAAACTACGCCAGCTATATTCTAATTACAAGAACATACCTGCTCCTTCTGCTAACTGAATGATAACTAGTAATTCTATAACTTGTATTAATATTATTTTCACAGATCGCTGCATGATGAGAACTGAGTTCAGTGGACTTCCTGACAGTACAAAACGCACATAAACTGGAACTCGTTAAACAAAACGCGGCTAAAGGAACATTCGTTTACGGTTCTCTTGTTCCAGATATGTGTCCCCGCTTCCGAGTCGATAAGCTTCCAGTGAGTCAGTTATAAATACATAACGATAAAATGTATTTCACAAACGGTTGTAAACGTCCCCTGTTCACGCCGCCTTGGCTGCATATGAGATCACTAGCGTCGTGGGAATGGTTTTATATTTCGTTGACGCTGACATTATTATCAAAATATAAACGTACAGTCAATCACATAGGTATACAAGCATTCGGTCCTTCACAGCTAGTAAATATATACAAAACATTACGACAGAAACGCATCACACTAACAGTGATGAGCACAATATTTGGACACAAGTATCATGTATGTCTACAAACAAAGATCGAGATTAGAGATTTCAAAGAATCCTAAAAACCTATATGCATTGAAGAAAAGAAACAAAATTTAATGAGTTATCCCGCATTAACCAGAAGAGAACTGTCATACCTAGTGTCAGTTTTCACCCCACAGACAATTAAAAAAAACAAAAGGAGTGTTGCTACAAACTACCCCCGTGACCCCAGCTATCGCTGATTCATGGTTATGATTTTATTATATTTCATTTCAATTTAATTTTGACATACTTATGTACTTAGTTCAATGCATGAAAACGTGCACGTATTATACAAACAAACACAAGACGATTCAATTTTATTGATTTATGATGTAAGAATGGAAAAGCACAAATAAGTCTTACTTACTTTCATAGATATAGTATTTTTCTTTTCTTACTTTAATTATTTCAACAGAATCAAGTACGAAATTGGGCATATTGTACAGGTACTTATATTAGTATAGATTACAAAAATTAAATTACGCATATGAGTTAGGGGTAACATTCAACATCTTCTATCAATCATAATAATAATAATAATAATCATATCACAATTTAAGTTTTACTTTTTTATGCACTCCTATGCCCAATGTCTGTCTAGGATTTCTTTTATACCACTTAGGTGGCAGCCAAGCAGCAGCGAGCCCCCAATAGAAGCAGGCCAGTCATGAGTCAAGCCGTAGCTGAATTCGGCTGAGCCCATATTTATTTTTTATAGCTGCAAGTGCGTTGCATTAAATATTTTCGGTTTCCAATAAAGACAGTCATGCAGCCAGCCAACCGCATATGCGTTGTGGCTTGTGGCTTATAATATTTAAGAATAAATTATATATTTTTTTTACCACTCAAGTGGGCAGACAAGCACACGGCCCACCTGTTGGAAAGTGGTTACCGTGGTCTATGGACGTATGCAACACCAGGGGCGTTACACTTGTGCTACCGATCCTGAAGAAACGTTCCGATGTATATTTTGAATTGTAGATTCCGATTACATAACTAGCTACTTAAATTACAAAAAACATGACATGCTTGCGCAAAAAATTCGCAATGATCCGCTATCACTTGTAACTTGGTTCACCACTTAGATACTTATCTAATTACTCAAGTTGTAACTTTGTATTAGGTATGTATTTTCAATCTTACACTACCTAGAAGGTAATTATTCTGGGTATTTACAAAACAGGTATTTTATATTTCCCTACTCAGTGTGTAGGTAGGTACGTATGCCCCACCTAAGTAATATCTTCATCTGATAGTGATGATTATTGTTAAGTTGGTTTGTGTATAATTAAAAAAATCAATAAGTTCATCTTTTGCACAACTCCAGCTAAAATATTGACACGCTGAATGAATGATGACATGATGAATTGTTATTTTATATAAACGATAAAATTAGCGATATAATTAATAACGATATCAAAAAATAATGCGTAGGTACCTTTTAAATACAGGAACTGTTCTTTACAATTTTCTTCTTGACTGTCCTTCTCGCAAAATTCTTGAGATTTGCCTTGTCTGAGAGCTATCAGCATAGCCAAAACCCAGCAACATTTGAGTGCAAAACATCGGCGATTGAAAACCATGTTTTCACCAAAGCTCCCGCCAATCGACTGCAACCGCTGTCGACCAAAACGTCTCAAATTGATTACATCGGAAAGGTGAGAGCTATTCTATACAATTTACTTTTATTGCTTTCAGAAAAAGTTATTAAACCGTGAAATGAAAGCGTTAAATCAGAAAACTCAAGTAACTGTAACATTGAAATGTAGTCCGCTGTCTGTATAATAATAAAAGTAAGTTTATCGACTACTGTAATGATTGGATAAACAGAAATAGTTAATACCTATGGGCACAATGACTTACGCTAGATAATTCTGTTTACGACTGCATAGATGCGCGCAATATTGTACACTTAGGTATGTAGAAGGTATGTGTTAGCTCCTCTTACCGGGTTCCAGTGGAGGTCCACTGGAACCCGATAAGAGGAGCAGTTCCAAGAAGTGCTGGCTTGGTGTCGTAGAAGATGACATGCATGCCAATGGTCTCATTACCTTAAATGCCCAAGACCGTATAAAGTGAAGAAGCAACCACGTATGCAAGTGGAACTATGATGATCGGTTATGGGCTTGGGTATTAATCAGTCATAGTTATAAAGAAATAATTTTATATTTTGTATAGTGCTGGAGGATCTACCTACTTTCTATATTTTAACTTATTCTCTTCTTCGACACTTCACTCTCCTCACCTCACTGAGTCGATGTGTATTGTCAATGTTGTCACACTTATTGATATTTTTAGTGCTGCAAGCCTTTATAAGCCACTGTAATTTCTTGCTTATCGAAGCACTGGACAGTCTAACTCGATAAGGCTTAATTTATTTTCAGCTTCTTTATCTCTTTCAGATGTCATACATATACAGAATTCACAAGTCACAACAAATACTCGATCAACCTATTAATATTAATGAATGAATCTATTAAACTGTTTTCTAACACGATATTCAATCTCTACAGCTTTACGAACAAAATAGATAGAAATTGTTTCGGTTGGTAAGTTCCTTTAATACCTATTTCATAATAAATTAATTTGTTATGTAAATAATAATAGTGTAACACTGCTGGATATAGGCCTCTCCTAATGATGGGAGGTTTTCGCCTACTACTACCACGATAGCCTAACAGGTTGGTACAGGGCTTTATTTCGAGTTTTTAACCAACTTCAAAAAAGGAGGAGGTTCATCAATTCTTGAGTATAATTTTTTGAAGTGAAAACTTCTTTAGCGGCGTTGGATGGGTGTAAAATGTTAAGAAAGCGTCAGGATTAGTTGACCTTTGCACCGTAACCGACGACTGACGTCATACAAGCTTAGGTAAAGACTATCTATTTTGCAATTTACCATGGATAGCGTCGTAGCTTAAACGGTAAGCACTTCGGCTGTAAGTCCTTATAGTTTCAGATAGTATCGGGTTCAAACCACTTGGCCTTCTGAAACTTTTTGTGATAATTTTTTCTTTTTGTAATTTATTACTTTTTATGATTATTTTTTCTTTCTGTAATTTATTGCTATTTGTGTTTATTTTTTCTTTTCATAATTAATTAATTTCTTCTGACAGAAAATTAGCAGAAAATAAGTGATAGGTTCTATGATTAGCGCTATATTATAGGTATGGTATGGTATGTTCTTTTTTATCTTTTTCTATGTATATAACGAAGAAAGAAAAAAAGAAAATGTTTTCACTTCTGCCAGCACTCCCAGAGTGCAACCCGTCTTTTTATTCACCGATTACTCGAAGGCGCCTGAACCGATTTGCAAAATTATTTTGTTTGTTTGATAGGTTATACTTTCCAGGTGGTCCCATAGGCATCAGGTAAGGATCTGATGATGGTACCCTTAAGAAATTGGTGGAATTCTTAAAATTTTGACTACTGAATGGATTTTAATGAAACTTTACAATAATATAGCTTATAGGTACATCAGATTAACACATAAGTTACAATTTAAAACGGTAACCGATATTATAGCGATATCCGTCATCAACATCATCCACGCAGGCGAAACTGCAAGCAAAAGCTGGTAAAATAATAAACTAGACTTGTTTAGCAATAACTTCTTTTTTCGTTGTTTTAAAACGTGAATTTCATTGGTAATTAAAGCAGGGCTCTGCTACTTATGAAATTAAAAAAATATGATTGCACCTAGCAACTGAGAAGTAGGTACTTTTGAGTTATTTAACGTGTCGTGACATCAGTTACCGATCGGTCAATCGGTAACAATAGCCAAAAAGAAGTGAAACTTTTACAATAAAAAGTGATTGCGTCGTATTTGGAGCGATTCTTGTTGTGGTTGACTACTTTTCAGCTTGCATTGTTGTACCTACCCAATAATATTGTTAGACCTAAGTATTTACCTTCATTTTTAGTGTTCTTCTTCAAATGACGCCATAAAGCTCGATAATTTCCAACTTATTTATACAAATAAATATTACCTATTAGAAGGTGTGACAACCCTGTACCTAAATATTTACGTACACCATAATATTAGAAGGGCCTTATCATCCCTGCTAACCGAAAACTTAACGACTATTACGGTATTCCAGGCCCTTATTCTGCTAATTTTGACATAACAAAACCACTATCATACCGCTGACATTGCATTAAATGTCATTAAATTTTAGACTTTATACCTGAGTTTTAAAGTCCAAAATGAAAAGAGAAAAAGTTTATAATTTTTTTCATTCACTCCACAATATTGTCATTTAATTTTAGACTTTATCAGTATAAACGTAAAGTCTAAAATTAAATGGCATTGGTAACAGTGTCTGTAGTACCGCAGTGGTTTTACCTGTAAAAATATTAGCAGAATCAGGGCCCTGACGGAAAGAACTGCGGTACTAAAAACACCTCAAATGCAGTAGGTATACAATCAGCATCAGATCGATCTTAATGAAAATAATGCTCAAAATTATCTTATTTGGTCTCCCCTTCGTCCTTCCTGTTGACTGATTGTTCTAATATTCGGTACACACAGTTCGGATTCGGACGATAATTGATACAGTCAGCGTCATTTAAATGGTGCTAACAAAGGTACTCAAAATAATCCAAATACCAAAATTTCAATTTAATATTGGTTATTAGAGTGCTCAAATAGTTGTAAGTATCCAGAGTGGTCCAACTATCTTAACCATCGGTCTTCCAGAATTATGTCAGTTATTAGAGTATTCATATTCGTATACACAATCACACCGGTCGATAGTATCCAGTCAAGTATAATTTCAAAAAATCTAGAATCCTGCCTATTGCATTGCCGACGTAAACTCAATACTAACACAAGTGGCTTAGTTTATTCGAACAGGTTCACGGCAATACTAGTAATTTTTGATACTAGTGCCTACATACGTTCAAAAAATAAAATTAGGTACCTACCTAGTACTAGTATGTAAGTACTTCACCAAAGATAAAAAGTTCATCAATAATTCAAGGTCTTAGCTATACAAACCAGTCTGGTGAAAAAAGGTTAATTAAACAATATAGTCAAAACTACTTGAAACTAAATCTTGCGCGAACCAAAGTCAACATGATGGAATCTTCGCCATTGCAAGCAAAGTTGGTACCTATGAAATATATTTACAAAGGTTGACTATTAATATAGGGCATTGGGTTTACCCTCTGCTGCCTAAATAGTCGACTAACGTAGGTACAGGGCCTCGATTCTGATAAAGCAAAACCACTGTCATTCCATAGAAACTGCAAAAAATCTTTTAAGTAGACTTTAGACGAAGTAGACTTTAATAGAACGTTTTTAAAGTCTAAAATTAAATGGCTCTTTATGGAGTGAATGAAAAAGTAATTTTGGAACTTAAGCTCATATCAATTAAGTCTAAAACTTATTCCCATTTTTGCAGTGTCTGTAGTATGACAGTGTTATTGCTTTAGCAGAATGGAGGGCCTAGCTACTAACAACACCTTTTCGGCCCATATTCTAGCTAGAATAACACTCAGTCCTGAATCTCGATTTATCTGAGAACAGATTGTATAGTAGACAGATTGACAGATTTGAATTATTGTCTATAGTTCTATACAATCTGTTCTCAGATATTTCGAGATACAGAACTGAGTACCATTCTAGAATACCGGCCTTGGACTCGAGCTCACCTACCTGGGCCCTGATTCTGCTATTATTTTTTTCATGGCAAAGCCACTGCGGTCCCACAGACATTGTAACCACTGCCATTTAACTTTAGACTTTACTGAAATACTGTTAAAGTCTAAAATTAAATGATAATCTTGTAGAGTGAATGAAAAATGTTATAAACTCTTTTTCTTTTTATTTTGGACTTTAAGTTTATAGAAATAAAGTCTAAAATTTAATGACATTTTATGCAATGTCAGCGGTATAACAGTGGTGTTGCTATGTCATAAAATTAGCAGAATCGGGGGCCTGTTAGTCGGTGAGCAGTCGCTCTCGGAAAAGCGGATAAAGCAATAAAAAGCAATAAACCTGGTCAGGTGTCTTGGAATGGCGTCATAGTGGCTTGGAACCTGAGGTTTCAGGTTCCAAGCCACTATGACGACGATGATAATGAAGAAAAGAGCTTTTTTATAAAAGAGATTTTTCGGTCTTTGAATGTAACACATAGTGCATTGTTATATCGAGAAACACTGAAAGTCCCTGCCTCGGAGAGCACATGAAACCGTCAGTGCCGGTTGCTTTACGAACATCAATGGCAGTTGTTACGAATGTTTAAAGCCCTTTTTTTTAGAAAGTCAATATCACCAATGGGTAATAGAAGTCAGATTGCTGAGAATATCTCGTTTCAACAGAAAAAAGCAGACCCCGGGACCCAACATGAAAGCCTCGGATGCCACCGAGAATTACGCAAGAATGAAGATGATGACTGAACCACTCAAACCAGTAGGTACAACTGAATATATTCTTGGATACTATAATTGTTAGGTAGGTACGAAATAATAATTGCTAATGGGCACGTGTAAAAAATCTGGACATGATTGCAAATTTGTAAACACTGATCATCAGGTAGAACTTAAAGCCATCATCTTTGTTAATTAAGTTAAATTAAGATGTATTTGCACTGCTACACAGGCATATGCATTGATTAGAAGAACTGTTACTTTAACTTTACAAACAGATAACTAGAAGGAATTCTTCTCAATTGTTCCTAGGATCTATTGTCGACGACACAAATGGATAGAGTAATTTTGTAAACAGCGGTAGGTAACAGATAAAAATAATAAAAACAAAACAACAACGCACACTAGTAACATAAAAAACTGGGGTGAGTAAAACACTAGTTGACACATATAAAGCTTCAGTTGACCAGTAGGTAACTCTAAATCCAATTTACGCAAATGAGATTAGAGACTATGTCTCGGTTGTGCTAAGCTCATAACTGTCCACGAAGTGCACAGTGCAACTGATACTTCAGCTGTTCGACTACAGGAACCATGCCTAAAGAGGATCCAGAACAGACTGCCCTCCAAAAAGAACTCACCGATCTTATCGCTAAAGTCAAGGTAAGTATAAATATCTAAGGCAGCAAGCAGAAAGTACAAGGCAAATTGGTAAAAAAATAAATGCTATTTGACAAGAGATGTCAAGAAGCATTAGTTATGTCAATGAAGGACAATTTGCTGGGTGCTTGCTGCTTATGTGTGGCCCCCTTAATTTATGTCTTGGGGCAGAAAGATGCACACTTCGTTATATTATGCCATTTATTATGAAGAGAAGCAACGAAAAGAGAGCTCATATATATATATGCTATAGCGTTGTAAGCGTGATTAGCAATTGTCAAATAAGAAATTATTGGACGAATACAGCTTTAGACGCATAAGAAATAAGACATAATTATAGTGGTTGCATCTTTATAGGTATGTAGTAGACGCATAGCCTTAGCCTGTGCTATTAGCGATAATACTCATAATTCTTAATTGTTTATACCTAAACAGGCTGAACAGGAAAAAGTAGCCGACGCGAAGCTAGTGGAAAAATGTGCAGATTTAGGCAATGTGTCGAAAATACGATTTGTAACAAAGAAGACATTGAAAGGCCATATCAATAAAGTGAACTCGGTGCATTTCAGCGGGGACTCCAGGTGAGATACATTTGTCACTAGCTGTGCCCGCGAGTTCATCAGCGTTTTTTTCGCTGAATAGTTGTTGTTAGGATACTTTATCTAAAATAAAAGTGCCTTAGTTATGCTTTATATGATCAGCTGTCCGCAGTAAAATATTCCATCGATATCCACACAGCCACTTCGGGATACAGCTACCTGGTACTAATAGGTAGACTTTTTTGAAGAGCGCCAAATTCTTCCAGACCTTGGTGTGTTGTGACATTGACATGACTAAACTATTGAACTTGCGACACTGTTACCGTTACTGCTACTGACACCTCTGATAAATCTAAGTATCTCCATATATTGGCCACGAGAGCTGTTATTTCAATACAAATAAAGACTTTTGAGTGTTTTGACTATTGAGTATTGAGTGCTTTCCTTTCTTAGTTTGCAACAAAATATGTTGTACTTACATCTAAATAATTTATTAGATAGTATTAGCTTCATCGTCAAGGTCTCTGCAGGTTATCGCGTCGTCGTCAGTTCGATAGTACGTCACAATAGTGGTTGTAGACTAAATGACTTGTAATTTATCTACTATATACCAGGAATTTCAACTGCAGCTATGTATATACTATACCAGCCTCTCCATGCATTATTATATGTTCAATTCAAAATAATCAGATCATAATTATTAATTATGGTTGTGTTAACACAAAATATGTACTGAATTAGGTTATGTTATTACCGGCACGATCGTTCTATCCGATGTGCAAGTGAATTTAAAATTAGAATATTATTTATCTCATCAAATCTGCGTATTGGCTCTATTGGGTATTAACAATTGACTCACCTGATTACAGTAGCGTCTCTTATGTTGGATGCTGAGTCAATCATCTACTGGTCACAGTCCTGGAGAGATAATTTGTTATTTAAATAACTATCGGCACGTCACACGAATAATCTTTATGACCTACTCATAGCAAGTGTAGTCTGGAACTATACGTGACGTTGACTGAGCGGAAGCCAACCGGACAAACAGACGGTTTAAATAGTTGGGCTCAAGTTTGTAGATAGATATAGATAAAATCTCCTAATATTTTTTAACTAGTAGGTATTTGTTATGATCAGTTATAATGTCATGAAACTAAGCAATGGTTTTTGCTTTAATGTTTGATTTTAATAATGTTTGTCATGTGAAGCTTTCGTCCCGAGACGTCTTATGTCTTGAAGTTCTAGACTTTTACTAAATTTATTTACCTATAGATACTTATCTCTAGACACGGGATTTTCCTGTTTTATTAACTCTCGAGTTACGCTTTTCATTTTATAAAGATCATACAAAGCTCATAATAAGCTTTATAAGCTTTCGACACTGTCCGCCGTGGGAGACGAAGTAATGCTCGTGAAGGAGCGCCCCTCCTTCACGAACATTACTTCGGTGGGAGCGCAGGAGACTCGTGTTCTGCGCTACTCGCCCGCTGAGGCAACTAGAGCGTCGGAGGTCGATGAATGACCTCCGTTCCCCATGAGCGCGAACCTAAGGGTGACGGGTGTCGCCGCCTGTCACCCTAGCAGGAGCAGGCCGCGGTGGCGGCGCGCGTTACGCGCCCAATTAATACCGGGGACGAGATGGGGACACCGTGGTCCCCCCACCCGATGAGGGCCAGAGAGAAGATATGCACTAGCAACCTCACCTTCGGCTTTGCACTGCGACCCACAGACGGCGTGCATTAGAAACTTCATCGTCATCATCATCATATCAGACACATAGTCCACTGTTGAACATAGGCCTCTTCTATAGTCTTCCAGAACGACCGATCTAAAGTAGCCCCCATCCATCCATCCATCCATCCATATTAGAAACTAAAGTAGATGTAATTTGCAGACAGAAAACGTTTTTTTTTTTTAAAGAATATTAGCAACCGAAATTATCGAAATTACTAATATTCCCTCTAACCCCTCCAACTAAGCTAAATTGCTTGTGTTAGGAGTGGGTTCGCGTCGATAGTGTAATGGCCAGGATTCGAACCCGGGACCTCTCGATCGTAAGGCCGACTCCTTAACCACCAAGCTTCCGTCAAAGATGTAATTTGCAGACAGAAAACTTTAAAAATGGCCTTATATTAACTACTTAAGTTGTTTTAATAATTTTTGTTGGTAAAATGAGCATCTAAGTCTTTAGAAGTCCCAGTTCTCGTGTGACGTATGAGACCAGACCCTACATCCATTTTTAGAAGAAAAGAGAATCCTGGAATTTGATAGGTATAAAATGAACCTGAAACTTTACAAATAGCAGTGATGTAAAAATAAATGTATTATTGTACAAAGTCGTGTACACGTTTCATACCAATTAGACGTAAAATATTCGAAAATAAACTAAGCCTTTTTTTACATTTTTTCAATGGTGGATCACACGATGCCATCGGTTTGAAGAGTGAGAATCCACAAAATCTGCTTGCTGGTCTTGTAGAGCGTTTTTTAATCGCAGAGGCAATAATACAATTTCGTTTAAGATTAGTTGAAAACTTATAGTATTTTGAATTCACCAACGATTTAAATTGCTCTATGAACGTATCGGTCTACTGCACGGAGGACAGAATATGACTAAGTTCCTTCTCCATGGTCTACTGTCAGTCCCAGACCTTTATCTTTGTCTGACTCTCACTCTACTTCCCGACATACCAAAACAATACCGTATACTGTACCTTCCTTCTTATGTTCGATTAACAGACTTACCTACTGTGGGACAAGACTTATGCATTTTTACTGTATTTATAGCATTTCTAGTGGTGATATGACTAAACATGAGTTTCTAACGAATCCTTTCTGAATAATCAATAATTTTTCCAATTATTGTTGTGGTACAAACTCACAATACTCTTTATAATGGTATTAGAATAGATTATGACTCGATATATTTGTTACACAATGCACACAAAGCGTAAACAAAGCGTACCTACATCGATCACAAATATAATTTGGTTAGGTTGCGTTACTCGACAGTGGCTACAAACATTAATATTTTATGCACATGACTCTACATAAAACAACCATTGCATTCAATTAGCCTATCTCTATCCACTGCTAAACATAGACCTCTCCCTATGTTGGGAGCCTTTGGCCTACTACCTATTGCATAATTAATAATAATAATAAATAATAATTTCAATTAATTCTGAACTTCACCATTTTTCCTTTCCTAACAAATGAACAAGAAAAAATCCGAGTCGAGGAAACGTTCTTTTAAAACATCAGAAATTTTGATCCTAACATCAGATCTAGCGATCCATTTTTATTCAAATAGATTTAAGTGTAACTGAAGTTGATACTGTCACTTACAGACACTGCGTCACCGGCTCGCTGGATGGTAAATTGATCATTTGGGACACTTGGAGCGGCAACAAAGTGCAAGTGATACCGTTACGATCTGCTTGGGTGATGAGCGTCGCGTTCGCACCATCGGGCAACTTCGTCGGTAAAAAGCATTGAAATTGATTACTTTATATTTTTTAGTTGTGACCTACATGTTGATAGTAGTTAACGGGATGAACAATCGTCAAACAGTTAAGTGCTCTGTTACATTTCAGAGCATGCCTTGTAGGTCCTCCTCTTTCTGTTCTTAAGGCAAGTATTCAATAAGCGTAGGCCTTATAGGGCTTGCGTATACCTATCCCTATCATTAAACATCATTAAAACCTATCATTAAACAAATTCTGCAAGTATATTTCTGAATAAAAAAAAATACTTGAGTATCGTCAACGCCTGTTTACGCACAATTCCGTACTGCGCACTGTGGGTAACTAGGCGTTGATGAAGAGTATAGAGAAAATGAATTGTCTCTTATTAAATTATGTTTCACTAGCTACTACATGCCGATATCTCTTTATAACGGCAGTTTACTTGTTTAATACTTTATAAGTATAATATATAATATTCCAATATATATTTTAAAGCTTGTGGCGGCATGGACAACATGTGCACAGTCTACGATGTAAACAACCGTGACTCGACTGGCGCAGCTAAAATGGTGCGTGAGCTGGCAGGATACGAAGGATTCCTCAGCAGCTGTCGGTTCCTCGACGACAGTCATATCCTCACAGGCTCTGGAGACATGAAAATGTGAGTACTATCAGTGTCAACAGTTGTACCCACCGAGAGTAGAAAGCTCCGAGCAGTATGCTAGATAGAAGAAAGTGACCAATTACCTACGATGCAGTTGTTTTAAAGTAGTCGAAGGTACTGGAATAATTTATTTTTCTCAAGTGTTTTTTTTTTCACCTTTGATACCCGCTGCCCATACAAGGAAAACAATAACCGAAATGAATAACTAAGCCAACAAACTAACGTGCAATTTAAAAAAATGAATCTTCCTGGTTGTAACAGTCACCATTGGAATTAGCTTAGCACATTTTTACATCAAATTATAAACTAAAATTGGTACAATTATTAAACTTGTACAGAAATTACAAAAATAATTACATAATTTATGTGTGTGTACCTACATAAATTAGGTATTCATTTAATTTGATGTTTTTGGTCGTTTGTAAAACTTTTAGGGCGACTGTACAGTGTGCCTGTACCTACACGTACGTCTATACTGTACCTGTCTTAAGGTCTGAAACCGGTGTGTCTATTTTATAACAACCTACCTACTTTATAATCGTTTCAACCACTGTTAATATCGAAATTACAATTTGCATTTACATAAATCGAAAGATGTTATTTCAAAATGATTTTCCTCATCAACGACCTTCAGACATACATTGAAGTATCTCGCAAAAAGTTATTGCGCAATTCATTCACATACTTACATAACAAGACAATATGTAGGTAGGTATACCTAAGTATCATGGACCTACAAAAAGATAAAATGATTATTCTTGTAATTAAATCCCCGGCAGAAATAGGAACATGTGAAATAAATAAATTAAGCACTAGGATGCACGTGATAGTGCACGGGGCAGCACGAGTGTGACGCCCCTTGAGTTGTATACGTCCATAGGCCACCGTAACCACTTGCCATCGGGTGGACTGTATGCTTTTCTGCCACCTAAGTGACATAATAACTAGAAAAAACTATAAAAAAAGAACTTCCTAGTTAGATATTTATTTATTGTACATCAATATTATTACTGATTATTGCATAAATATAAATACAGTTACAGTTAAATGTACCTACAATGAGCGGCCTTATTATCACGAAAAGTGATTTCTTCCAGACAACCTTAAGATGGGCAGGAATGAAAAGTATATAACAACATACGACAGTATTGTATCAAAGCAGTTATACTGTCATAGGTATATTGTTACAACTATACAATTGATTGATTTTAGTTTATTTTTAATTCTATGTTTATCTTCACAGTTGCGTCTGGGACTTAGAAGCTGGTAAACGTGAGATGGAATTTGATGCCCATGCCGGAGATGTCGTCACTATTTCTTTATCACCCGGTACCTATAATACATTTATGATATTATATCCAAATGACATAAAATAAAAGAAATAAAACGTGGTGTTGCCATTTCTATTGGTACAGTCAGCGTCTAAACGATCTTAAATACAAAGTGTCGAAATAATCTTTAATGCAAGGTATTAAGCGCAAATCCAACTGTTTTATTGATTAAAATTGTAATATTGTTCGAAATAAAGGTGTGTACCAAATATCAGAACAATCAGTCAACAGGAGGGAGGGGGGGGGGGGGGGGGGGAACCAAGGCATTGAGATCATTTTGAGTATGTACTTTGTTCATAAAGATGGATCTGATGCTGACTGTACAATAATAAGCATAATATTGAAATTTGCAGATATGAAGACGTATGTGACGGGATCTGTGGATAAAACCTGCAAGTTGTGGGACGTTCGAGACGAGAAGGCTAAGCAAACTTTCTTCGGTCACGAAGCTGACGTCAATAGCGTCTGCGTGAGTCTCATTATCTTCTTCCCTTGGTGATTCACCTAGGTATCTGAACTTAATTTATTGCACAAATTTTGGTGCTCGGTGGAGTTCAATAGGAACCACACTAGAGATGAGACGTATTTACTTTCCCAGGTTTTAAAACCAGGGCTCCACTTCGAAGTACGGCGCCCTGGTAGGAGCAGATAATACTTGCAAGTATGAAAGTACCTACCTATGTGCTTAAATAAAAAATACTATGAACTTCAAAGTATTTTTTTGTTTATATGATTTTGACACGATTTTAATTACGACGACATGACATACGGCTCAAATTCCTATGCAAGTATTTTCAAATACTGGATACTTAACTCACGTTTTAAATAAATACTTTCAAGTATTTTGAAACCTGGTTTTCGACCCTGGTATTTTGTGTACTCGTACTTAGAAGCCCTGGTATGGGATTTCGCAAGTATATCTCATCTCTAAACCACACCAACTCATACTGTGGGTGTCGTAAAAGGTGACTGAAGGATAGGGCTGTCCCCCATCCGACAGTAAGCATACAGCCTAAGATAAACCGCTAGACGGCAATTAGCTCGACCACTATTACGTGGGACCGAAAATCATAGTAGACGATACGTGGGTGTTTATACACCTCTGCCTAGTCCTTTTTTTTACGTGCGGGAAATCCCCTCGGATACCCACCCCTCCGGAGCCGGAGGGGTAGGTTATGTCGGACTCGAACCGACTAAACCGCACGCCGTCTGTGGGTCGATGTGCTAGGCCGGAGGTGAGGTTGTCTTTTGACATATCCCTCGCACCCCGGCTGACCCAGGGCCATTCCTCTCGGTCTGGCCCTCCTTGGCAGGGGGGCCCACGCGGTCCCCGACACGCCCCCGGTATGGGGGGGGGGCGCGCATCGTCCTACGATGCGCGCCGCCGCCGTGGCCTGCTTCTGCTAGGGTCACCCTCAGGCCCGCGCTCATGGGGGGCGGAGGTCGGTTTGCGCCCTCCGACGCCCGAGCCGCCTTCGAACGCGGCCAGCGATGTCCGCGAGTCTTTCTCGCTCGCTGCGCCGCGCCCGCTCTGCTGTCTCCTTCACGAGCATGACCTGCTCACCTCTGCTTACCCCTTCTGTGATTTACAGGCGTGATTATATGTATGCATTATGTATGTAAATTTTAAAGTCACCACTTAAGCCTGGCCCAGCATGCTCTGTGAAGAACAGTAGGTGCCAAATGTTGAAATGTTCATCTGTAGCGCTCAAACGTGTACCTATAGTTTTTGCCACCTTCAATAACTTAACGATATATTGTTGTATTGTAATGTTTGTGCATGCAGTTTCACAACAGTGGCCAGGCTTTCGCGACTGCTTCAGAAGACAAGACGGCTCGACTCTTCGATATCCGAAGTGACCAGCAACTGGGGCACTACACCCCACCAGGCCCAGGCGGCTTCACCAGTTGCGGTAATGCCTCAGAATAACAAATAATACAGCATTTTGCTAATTGATTGGATGTACAGTCGACAAAGGAGATTCGATTGCATTTTTTTTATATAAAGTTGTATGTGACTGTATGTACATGGAGAATGGAGACTTGTAGCATTTGAGCTAAAACTCCGTACCTTTTAAGTACACATCATCAAAAAGTTACAATTTGACACTTCATTATTGTATAATTCACTCACAAATCTGTAATTAATGACACTGATTATCCTTACTTCGCTTGCTATAAATGCACTTAGGTAGGTAGATACTATACGAATGACTATAAAAACATAATGAAATGAACATACGTGTCGCTTTTTGCACACAAAAATATTGTCTTCTACAGATCTATTCTTAAGCCTCCAACTCGTTAATCAACTCTACAGAAATATAGCTGACCTTGGATTTCTTGAGTATTTTGTGATCACGGAGAACCAGTATTCGAAATACAATTATGTAGTTATGCAAATAATCTATCGGTAGGTCTGATTCACAAACAGGGAAAAGAAACGCAGATGCGTTCTCGGTTTCAAGAATGACACGAAAAATTTCTTCGCTGTCTTATGTTTTCATTCATTCTTATATAATTAAGTTTTAAGTACCTACCTAATGAAATTCTTCTACCTGAAGGGTAGCCAGAGCTCACTGAAGAGGTTTTTGCTAACCACTGTCCATTCGGTGGGCTGTGCTTATTTGCTACCCAAGTGGTAAAAAATATATCAGGAGAAATTGAATCCTTGCAGTTCGCATCCTGTACCTTTCAGAGCCCACAAGAAGTACCTAAAACAGCAGTACTCACCTACCTAGTAGCTCATTAGCAGTAATCGTATTAGCGGCTAAGACCTAGAGGAAAGTTTTCCAAGCACATATCTACCTTGACCTTCAGTAAAAAGCGAAGGACTACGACGAAAAATCAAGTTCTATAATCATGACATCACACCTTGCCCTTTACAAGCTGGTAGCCGAATATGTCATTACATAAAAACAAGTAATTACCTAGTATGAATATTTTGTTTTTCTTTTTAAACTTCGCAATTGTATTTTCAAACCAGTAATCACGTTGTCTCAAAGTCTAAAAATCACCAGAAAACTTTATGGTAAGGAAATCGAGGACAATAGTTTGGTTTTGCAACTATGTACGTATCAATCAGCTGCATCCAAAAGCTGATTAGAACACTTGAGAATTTTCAAAATCAATGTAGGTATGGATGAGCATTTAAACATAATTTAATTACGATATTCACGTAAACAAACTAATGCAGTCAAAATAAATGAATAAAAAAGCAAGCTTGCATAAATTTACATAGAGCTGGAAATTTGTAGGAGTCTTAAGTAGGTACAGTTGGACGTCTGCCTTCTTTATATTCAAGCTAAAAGGTTAAAAAATTTGGATTCTTGCATTTTTCTCGTAAACGGCAAGTGTTAGCGCAGAAGTAGTTTGGACAAAGTTGTAGATCATGTAATTACTTACAAAATTGGGCTCTTACTTTCTTTGTGCGGGTCACCATTTCGGAGATATCGCGATTTCAAAATTGGAAGAAGTCATATTTTATTAGTATAAAATTTCATTCCCAGTATGATTCATCAACCTAGAACCTGAAATTTTTACAGTAGAGGCTTTTCATGTTGCTAGCATCCATCAAGAAAGGATTTTTGGAGATTTTGTTGCTAAAGATGTATCTAAAATATGGGATGAAAGTTTGTATAGAACTTCATTTCCGCTCATCCCTTATTTTAGGCCGTTAGTAACAATATTTCCAAAATCCTTTCTTAGTGGATGTTTTCAACATGAAAAGCATCTACCGCCAAAATTTTATGTTCACAGGACCAGCGGCTCTACATTGATGAATCATTCTATGGGAACAAGTAATTATTTGTATGAATGATATGACTTCTTCCAACTTTGAAATCGTGATAGCTAAGAAATATTGTTTTTTTTTTATATAGGACACGTCAGTTTTACTTTCCCGCCTGATGGTAAGCTGAAGGCAAACTCTCAGAAAAGAGGGCCGCCATTACATACATGTACCATGTTACCAATGGTGGCACTCAGCTTGACGGCCTCATCAGATGCTTTTTCACACCCCGCTTAAAGGACCTGTGACTGTAGGAAGAGGGAAACACGTGAGCTGGCAAGGAATTCCAGGTCTTAATGGCGATCCGTACAAAAAAAAAGAATGAGATCAATTTTGTTGCTAATTATATTATACTAGCTTTAACCCGCAGCTTCGCCCGCGTGGATGTCAGTTGACGCGACCAAACATAGCCTACGTCCTTTCTCAAGGTCTAATTTACCCCTATATCAAATTTCATCGAAATCGGTTCAGTGGTTTAGGCGTGAAAGACGGACAAACAGACACACACATACACTTTCCCATCTATAATATTAGTTATGGGTGTATTTTCTGGATTACACACTCGTATCCACGACACGACACAGCCTTACAGATTTCATGTTACTTACTTACTTACTTACTGCCAGCAGGGGACGCCGCTTCCGGACGGGTGATCTGCCCTTCGGTGTGGGCCATTTCACCCATTTCCCCTATTTATCCTGTAACGGATAGGGGTGCCCGGCAATCACGGCGTTTCGTCAAACCTACCTGTTTCCTTGCAAAAACTTACAATCTGTTCCACCCTCAGATTGGGAATGTCTTCGAGATCTAGTTCATCCGTTCCCATGATTTCCCATCTTTTCAGCGCGTACATGGGACATTCGGCCAGCAGGTGGATGCTGGTTTCCTCGGCATCCATGCACTCCGGGCATTTGGGATCGGTCTTCACTCCTATTAGTGTCAGGTGCCTGTTCAGTCGGCAGTGACCCGTTATCACTTCTACGACAAGCCTCATGTTTTTCCTGGATAGTTTCATCAGTTGGCTTGTTCTTTTGTGTCTAAGCTTTTTATGAACACCTTCGACTGTCTCATGACAGGCGATGTTTTCCATCTTCGATTGGTTTCTGCCACTATGCTCCTGCTGGTGACTCCCTTGGTGATTTTGTGGGCTATTGGCAGCCTGGGTTCAGGGCCCACTTGGTTTTTATCAGCTCCTTTCCTGGCCAACTCATCGGCTACCTCGTTGCCCATATTGCCTTCGTGTCCGGGTACCCAGGCAATCGTCACGTCGGTTGCTCTAGCCAGACTTTCCAACGCCTTTTTGCACTCCTTTACTATTGCCGAGGTGGTCTCTATCTTGCCTAGGGCTTTCAGCGCCGCTTGGCTATCACTGTAGAGAATGACCTTTTCGGCATTCAGGTCTTTTGTTATTTCCGCGCACTCCTTGATGGCAAAGATTTCTGCTTGGAATACACTTGCATACTTGCCCAATGTTGTTGAGCTGTTTATCTCTGTTCCGTCCTCGCATTTAATGTGCACTCCGGCGCCAGAGAGCTTCGTTGTGGCCTTTCTGGAGCCGTCTGTGTAACAGACAATGCCATCTGTGTCTATCTTCCAGTCGTCTCTCTGTCCTATATGTACTCTGTATTTCTTGTCAAAGGTTCTCTCTTTCTTGATTAGGTCATTGTTTGAGAGAATCATTGACAGTTTGTCTTCATAGCCCTGACTAATCTTGGCATGGCCTTCATCGAACGAGTTTGCTGTCCAGAGGCCAATGCTTCTTAGTTTGAACCATTGTTCAGCTGCTTTCTTTTTTGCCTCTAGGTCTAGTGGGTTTAGTCCTAGTATTATCTCTAGCGCGGCAGTGAGTGTTGTTCTCATTGCACCCGTGGTCATTAGTGCTGCCATTCTTTGGGCCTTGTCTAGTTCTTTTTTATTGCTCCCAATGTTGGCTCTGTGCCACCATACCAGGGCTCCATGCATGATTCTGGGCATAATTATGGCCTTGTATATCCACAGTACTATGGCCGGTTTTATTCCCCAGGTTCTTCCTACAGCTCTTTTGCACTTCATCATAGCCATTTTGGCCTTCGAGCATGCGTTGCTTATGTGAGTCTGGAATGTCAGTTTGCTGTCCAGTGTCACACCCAGGTATTTGACCTCTTTTACCTTTTCGAGATCGTGACCGTCAAGTCTTACTGGTTCAGCTAGTCCTAGTTTTCTTTTCCTCGTGAAGAGTACTAGTTTTGTTTTGTCCGGGTTTAGGTCCAGGCCTTTACTCCTGCACCATTCTAGTGCTTTGTTGATCCCCTTGTTCATGATATTACATATGACACTGAGGACCTTTCCTGTTATCAGAAGCACACCATCATCAGAGTATACCTGTGTGTATATATGCATTCTGTTTATCTTGTTTACTAATTCGTCTATTAGCAGGCACCATAGTAGGGGTGATAGGCATCCTCCTTGGGGGAAGCCTCTCCTTGCTGTCACTATGCGTGTTTTTCCCGCTAACTCAGCCTGTATCAGTCGTTGGTTCAGCATGTTTCTTATCCAACCTGATATATCTTTGTTTATGCCTTCGCGGTTTAGTGTCTCCTCGATTGAGACTGGGGTCGCCTTGTCAAAGGCTCCCTCTACGTCGAAGAAGCATCCTAGTGCATATTCTGTGTTGCTTATCGATCTCTGTATCCTGTTGACCAAGTTATGCAGGGCGGTCTCGGTGGACTTGCCTTCCGTGTACGCATGTTGGTTCTGGTGGAGCGGAGATCCGCTTGCGGCGACTTGTTCTCTTATTAGTCTATCCAATATCTTCTCTAGGGTTTTGAGTAGAAGTTGCCTACGTATTCCTCACTTTCTGGAAAGTGTGTTTCCAACATTATTTCCAGTATTCTTTCTGGGTCAGATATGAGTTCGTCCCCTTGCTTAATGCTACCTAATTTGCAGTTGCTGGTTTTTGGGAACATTTTGGCAAGTCTCGCTGCGTCAGGGTATTTCTCGATACCCTCGCAAAACGCTTTCCAGCCATTTCTGTTCTCCCTTCTGCATTCTTTTTTGAAAAGGTTTCTTTCTCTCCTGTACGTCAGCCAGCTTTCCTCGTCGCCCCTTCTAAGTGCTGTTCTGAGGGCTCGCCTGGTCTTTTTCCTTTTCTTCTCTAGTGCTCTTGTCCACCATGGTTGGCCTTTTCCTGGTTTTATCTCCCTGAGTGGGCATGCCCTGTGGTACGCCTCCCTGAGGGCATTATCCAGTCGGCTGGCTTCTTTTTCTATATGTATGATATCTTTTATCGAGTTGCGGTCTGCTGGATTCCACTTCTTCATATGCTGTTCAAATGTCGTCCAGTCAGTTTTCCTCGCGTTTCTTGTCATGGTTTTCTCGATTTCGGTTCCCACATTGAAGATTATCCGTCTGTGATCCGACTTCGAGTCTCTTTCGTCCACTTTCCATTCTGAGATGTGTTGGCTGATCCTGTCGGTGGCGATCGTGATATCCAGCACCTCTTTCCGGTTTTTCGTAACGAATGTCAAATTTCATGTTACGTATGACATTGTTATAATTTAACGATAATGTTACTTCACGTTACGATACTGTTAGAGCTATTTCACATTCATCCGATATCCGATATCCGATAGCCGACATCCGATAGCCAACATCCGATAGCCAACATCCGATAGCCGACGCCTTGTGCTGTTTTCACATTTTTCCGCTAAAATACGGCCATTTGCTCGAAAGCACAGATTAGTTAGGGATGCTAGGGATATAAAAAAAAAACAGTGCAAGCAATTTTCGATAACCGATATCGGGCCGGACAATGTGAAAGCGAGATACTTATGTCATACATTTGAATTCCTCCGATATCGGATATCGGACAATGTGAAAACGCTCTTACTGTGAACGATACGATCAATGAAACTGTTATTTTTTCAGCTTTGTCACTAAGTGGAAGATACTTGCTTGCCGGTTCCGATGACAACTTCGTCCATTCCTGGGATACCCTGAAAGTCAGCCATACCGGTATGTGATAATATTTATCCTTCCAGCCCGTCTAGGCAAGTGGCAATTCGTTGGCCGACGTTTGATGGAATAGAACTTGAATAGAATGACAAATGTATGGGATTTGACGTACCTATATGAAATGCGTTAACGACTGTCACTTCTGTCTAGAGGGGCTAACGCAGATTATTACCGGGCATGGTAGCTTCGGGCGGTATCTGCATCTGATGGGTATAGAGCCAACGCCCGAGTGCCATCACTGCGACGCGAGCGTGGACTCGGGGCTGCACACGCTCACCGAGTGTCCGGCGTTTGAGACGCCGAGGCGGGAGCTTGTGGCGGCCCTGTGGGTGAGAGTGCTCACGCCAGCGCCTCCTTCTGCGAGCAGGTCATGCTCGCGAAGGAGACAGCAGAGCGGGCGCGGCGCGATGAGCGAGAAAGACTCGCTGACATCGCTGCACGCGCTCGAAGGCGGCTCGGGCGTCGGAGGGCGCAAACTGACCTCCGCCCCCCATGAGCGCGGGCCTGAGAGTAACGAGTGGAGCCGCCCGTCACCCTAGCAGAAGCAGGCCACGGCGGCGGCGCGCATCGTAGGACGATGCGCGCTTCCCCACACCGGGGTTGAGTCGGGGACCGAATGGTCCCCCCCTCCCGAGGAAGGCCAGACCGAGAGGGATGGCCCTGGGTCAGCCGGGGTGCGAGGGATATGACGCATGACAACCTCACCTTCGGCCTAGCACTACGACCCAGAGACGGCGTGCGGTTTAGTCGGTTCGAGTCCGACATAACCTCCCCCTCCAGCTCCGGAGGGGTGTTTATCCGTGGGATTTCCCGCACGTAAAAAAAAGAGGGGCTAACCATACATGAGTAGCTAGGATAATGGACCCGGTAGTGATGGTTGAGAGAAAGACCAAAGAGAAAGTGTAGGAGACTGGACCGCGAGCTCGCAAATTTTGATACTGATGAGGGAATCTGGTGGAGTACCTATGTGTGCGTGAATGGTGTTTTTTTTTTATTTCAACAACAAAGTCCCTTAAAAAGACTTATGACTTATGTTAAAGACTTTCGTAGCATGACAATTAGAGCTTTTCAGTATGATATTAGGGGGTCACGGGTTCCATTTCCATTTAGATCTATTTGCATTACACCTAATATTTATTTGTAATACATATAGTGAAATTACTTCAATTACTTAGATGGTACCTATTATTGCTTTTAGTAGCAAGATACAAGAAAGAGACTTGAACTAAAGACACTATTCGTTATATCCATTCAAGTGCAGAAAAAGCATAGGTGCATTGCAGCATTGCAATATTTGGCCACATCCATTATCCGTTACCCAATAGGTACAGGTCCTCGATAGTACAGGTGGAAGGACACAGTGGGCAAGAGAGCAATGTTGTTAATTATACATGCAGTCCGTTAACTTTAACAATGAACCTGGTGTCTATGTAACGTTATCGACACCAGGTCCAGACTTAAAGTAAACAGGTAATATAACCTAACCTTACAACACATTTGCAGGGACCCTCAACGGCCATGACAATCGCGTGACATCCATCTCAGTAGCTCCTAACGGCATAGCCATGGCCAGCTGCTCCTGGGACCAAAGCGTCAGGGTTTGGGGCTGAACCCCACTCCGTTAAGCCTGTATGCTGCTGACCTTTACACACATTTTGTCATAATACACAGATATCTGAGTGAACCCCCTCGAATAAACTGTTATTACAATCAATTCGTTTTATTCCATCAATATAGTTTGTATTTAGTGGACGATTAAAAGGGAAGGGAAGAAGGGAAATTGAAGTAAAGTCAATATATAAAGTAAAACTGCTCAGAACTCGTATCCTGCTGTTTATTGCAATTTAATTTTTACATGAAAGAGAGATTTGATTGAACAAATGAGAATTCAATACGAAATACGAATGTACCTAGTAATAAAATATATTAGTTACCTACCTAGTATTGTACTAAGAAAGCACTGTACTGAAAACGGTACAATATTGAGGTCACTAATGATCGAAATTTTACGGGTGAAACATTACTGGTCATGCCGTTATTTAATCTTATTCTTATTGATCTATCTTATTGAATACCTACAAGAAATCAGTGCTGCTGTGGTGGGAGTACCAACACACTGTTGCACCTTATTTATATTTGTAAAAGTACCTACCTATTGGACCTGTTTTTAAGTAAAACATTTAAGGTTGATGGTCATTGTCACAGATTCTTTTTACGTAGGTAACTAGTTATTTAGTAATTATAGTAGTTGACTCTTCTGGGCATTATAAAACAATTTGTCAAACTTAGTCCACATACATAATGCATGACATAATTTTGCGATATTAATATTTAGTACAGATAGCCATTTATGTAGTTAGATACTCATACCTACTACCTACATATGTATATGCTAATTAGTAGGTACTGTGTATCTAACACAAGCGTGTTTGTGTAGGCTCAAAAAATAAACAGATACGACTAGCTAAATTAAATTTTGTTTAAGGAATCTTCACAATTCATTGCGTACACTGCTTACCGTTGCTGTGTATTCGAATGTAATCAAGAATGTGCGTATAAACAGTTTTCATCATTTAATAAACACAAACAGGACATCTATGGACATATTACCAAATCAGGCTTAATAATTGTATACCGCAGTCTACAACACTGTTGGTAACGATGCAATTCAATTTTAAGAAAGTCAAAGGCGTGTACTGCATCTCCACGACAGTTTTACTATTTATACTGTTTTATTCAAATAACAAAATATATATACCGAAAGCGATACGCATTGATAAAGCTGCCAAAAAACCAGCCGTGACTGAATTGACCACCGTCACTGTAAAACTTGAAACTAAATATATTTTACTTTGGACTGATAATAACAAATCCCCGTTTATCTACTTTGAAGAAGGAGACGCTATATTTAAAAAGAAATCGTGTGAATTCGTTAACTGTTACGTAACAAATGATAGAAACCTTTTGGGACACTATAGTGAATTTGAAGTGATAGCATTTAATGGACCTCAACTAACAGATGTTATCAGTATGGGTGATGCACCCAAAGTTCGATCTCTTCGTCAGAAATATGTTTACGTAAACATAGAAGCCGAGCATACTTATCCAATTTGTAGTAAAACTTGGAATCGATTTTTCAATTGGACTTGGACATACAAACTGAATTCTGATGCAGTTTGGGGATATTTTGTAATTAGAAATGCAAGTAATCATGTCATTGGGCCGAGTATGAATATGAATTGGATGAGTGAAGAAGATATGCCACCGATTGATAAGGACATAAAATTAAAACTAGAGAGCAAGCATAAAGCAGTTGCTTGGTTTGTTTCAAACTGTATGACCATTAGTAAAAGAGAACAATTCTTTGATATGTTCCAGCATTATCTGAGCGAATACAATTTAAAAGCAGACGTGTTTGGTCACTGTGGTGAATTTCAATGTCCGAAAAATACAATGAGCCGATGCCTTGCTGAACTTCAACGAAGTTATTACTTTTACTTAGCCTTCGAAAATGCGATTAGTGAGGATTATGTTACAGAAAAGATTTTACACGCTCTTCTTCATTATACAGTACCTATAGTGTACGGTGGAAGTAATTATAGCAGGTAAATTATCAAATCCACCTATCACTTACAACTATCTATCTAATTTATCTCTTCCTTCTGCATCTTTTAATTGTAATTATTGAAATTGTAGATTCCTGCCACCAGGCTCGTATTTGGATGCTCTTAAACTAGGACCTCGATTGTTGGCAAAAGCCGTGTATGAGATAATTGAGAACAGCGAATCATACCACAATTTTTTTAGATGGAGAAGGTACTACTCTTACCATTTTAGATACGAGTCTCCAGAAACTGACGATTACTGTCAATTTTGCAGAATGATAAATAACGTAACATTGATGAATCAAACTACTATATACAGCAATTTTAGTACCTGGTGGAGTAAAGCATCAAGTTGCCAAACGGGATAATACCCTGCATTTTTAAGATAAAGTAACCTAAGCAAATATATTTAATATATGATATTATGTACTATATTAAAGCTCGTCTGTAAATCGGTTATTGCGCTTGTTGTGCCACAGCGGTAATGTGCCCCAATAACGCGACCGCGAGGCGAGGTCCTTCTTCATCTCTGATTGTGTTTTTATTTCTAAATATTCCATTTCTTGCCCACCACTCGCTGGTTTCCAATTGAATGGCACTTTTACAGGTTTATTTGGGTTCCTGAAATTAAAATTGTATGGTACTATTTGTATCAACATTAAATGTTCGAAATTTGAAGTTTAAAAATCAGACGAAGATTTCAATTTTAAAAGCAGATTAACTAGGTTACCAATAGTAATTGGCAGAAACTAAATTATACACTACATTCATAAATATAATGGTTAAATTTTCATTTGGTCTGTTAGCATATACATGACTCGGTTATGAACTTCTTAAAAAAATGAAATAATATCACTTTATCGTTTAACTAAACTGAAACGAGTTATAGTAGTTACACGAGATACTTACGCTGATGTAGCAAAGTTCGTAAAAAGCGTTACAAGAGTTTCGCTCATTTTAATATCTTCAGGACTGAAGGGATGCAAAAGAAAATGGATAGGGAACAAATGCATCAGATCATCAGCATGGCAGACGCCTGAAAATAATACAAATATAAATAAATTAAATTAGCCCGTCGCAGTCCACTGATGGACATAAGCCTCTCCGAATGTGCGCCATAATACAAATATAAATATCAAGGCTAAATAAAATTTTGGACTTTCTGTTATTAGCAAAAACCATGATAGTCGAGGAAGAGGGATGGTGCCATACATATAGGATATATGTGTAGCTCCATTGCTTTTTCCCACTCAGACCCACTCAGGTAAAATCGAGAGATTTAGTTTCGAATAAAAGACGGTCTGAATTAAACTGAAGTCAGAGACATCGGTTGATCTTAATCCGTTCAAAGCCGGAATGACCGCTTCGTTGTATCCTCCACAATGACGTGAAGCATTTTCAAGGCAGGTTACCTGTAAGCAATACCTGCACCTTGTCAGCCTTGAAACTACATAATTACCGATATGTATATTAACTTGAATTTTTTGGCAACATTCAGACATTAACTTTTATTGCTTTGCATTTCAGGTTGGATTTGATAAACTGAAATCTTTTTTTAAATTGTAGTTTTTTGCCCACCTGATGGAAGGTGGTTTAAAATTTACTTTCTTCGCTATTTGTAGAATCGTGAAACTAAGTAAATCGTGAAAATCGTCAAAGAAGACGAAACTTTTTCTAGACGAGAAGAACTTAAAACACGTTTATGTAATTCTAATAATTTTTAACAGCCAATTCTTACAGATAAACTTACCGTAATCTTGTACCGCGTCTCCAAAAATTTGGGAAAAGCTGTTTGTACCTCTGTATGCCAATTCGTATAAGTAGATTGGATTCTTGGTGTAGTTAAATACTAGTTCAACAGCCTCCACGGCTGGATAAGCAAAGTAGGAATCGGTGTACAACTGAAAGCATCATCGAGAATTAATTTAAAACGGAAATTTATTTGACCGTGCACAATACCACTAGGCTAATGAACTATAGATATGACTGTGTGAGGAGCACTTTTAGATGATAAGCTAAAGAGTAAAGTCTTTATTACACATATGGTAAACATTTCAAGACGCTGTGCAAGTGACTATCCAGCCTTATGTTCGCGTGTAGCGTCAATCGGATGCTTTGCTAAGTCTTCGAATACAAGACCCCTTGACCCCAACCAAACCCCAACCTCCCAGCCCCGAAAAGGCACAAACAATAATCACCTATTACGTTAGTTCCTCTGCGCATCCGGCAGAAAGACACCCGGGCTGCTGCCTGCTTCTGCTAGCAAGACGGTTAGCCCAAAAGTCCCCCGGCCACCGTCTTGCCTGTTTCACCTTGTAAATGTTTCTGCACGCCACTAACAAGCTATTACTTTGTAAAGGCGGATAATTTATGAATGAAATTCATAGTAATTACGTGACGCATTAGCGGTAGCTGTTAGTAGTTAGCCTACTACTTATGCATTCCGTAGGTGATTAAGATATCACCAACAGACAACAGGCGAAATCTGAATATTTACCCGTATCTCTTTTTTAAATTGATATGCGCAATGCTCATACTAACTTGTGTACTATTTACTTATTTACACACTAAATGTGTATATTATACAGTAAGTATACCCTGTCATATTTCGATTTTGTAGAGCGTTCTCTTTATCGTACATCGAATTTACAGCAGTTAGATACATTTATATGAAGCCAATATAATTGTTCTGTACCAATCAAGGCAGGGTCGGCAGCGCAAGTGTGATGCTTCTGGTGTTGCACACATCCTAAGGCCACGGTAATAGTGATTACAGAGAGAACGCTCTATAAAACTGGACGAAACCAAAGCAAGTCGCTCCGAGCCGGCGACGCCCCGTCTTACTGATCTGTCCGACCGAAGTGCCAATCCAAACGTCGAGCACTGTTGTAATAATTACTTACATCAAGAATGCCTGATGATTTAGCTGTCAAATCGTTTCCTTTTAGATATTTCTCTCGAATTTCCTTAGTGATTTCTTCGGCATATGGAGAATTCTCGTAGTAGAATGTAACAGGAGCTATCGCATCGAATGCCGACATAAATTCTTGGTACCTGCTTTCATACGCTGTTATCCCTTTGAAAATAAATTTAATTATTTAAGCATATATTCGGTGAGATAAAAAAATATAAGATCCTACAAGTTAGCGTCAAAAAAGTATAAATAATTTGGTTATACATACAGGGTGTATTTTCGAGACGGGGCAGTGAGGGCATGTACCTTAAGAGCGATTTCACATTATAGCCGACACCTTGTACTGTTTTCACATTTATCCGATAAATAAATAAACGATTCTCGAAAGCACAGATTAGTTAGGGATACTAGAGATCAAACAAAATTAAAATTTTGACCTTATTGACATGACATGTTCTCGAGAATTTTTCTTATATTCGTGATCAGCGTCATCAATTGACGCGAAAAGACACGTAACTAAGAAAATGTCATGTCATGTGTCATTAAGGTCCAAAATTGCTTGCAATCGCTGTTTTAGTCTCTTTGTGATCCTATATCGGGCCAAAACAGTGGTGTTGGCTCTGATATCCGATATCGGACCGGACAATGTGAAAGGGAGATACATATGACATATATTTGACTTCCTCCGATATCGGATGTCGGATACCGGATATCGGACAATGTGAAAACGCTCTAACAGTTATAGTTGCAGCAAAACATTTTTAGAGGAGTTCTTTCGGAGATTATCCATAACTCTTTAAGATATTCTGAACTGCAAAGACAGATATTGAAATATCGTTCATGCAGCAAGAAAAATGCAACAATACAAACAAAATTTTGGCAATCTATCCTATTTCATATGGGAATCAAAGTATTTTTTTTTATCATTTTTATTTGACTTATGCGGCAACAGGGGCGACTGACGTCTGAGCGAGTACTCCAAGCCCCGACAGTTAGTGCCAGCCCTGACAGTCTACTGTCTGGTTCAGACGACAATCGCTCCCGTAAAACCTAGTTATACTCGAGTGTAGAGAATGCGTTGCCAATCCCGCCTTCGGCGTTGCACTACAACCAACAGACGGCGTGCGTTTTAGTCGATTCGAGTCCGACATAACCTCTCCCTCCGTCTCCAGCCTTAGTAATCCGTGGGGATATTGTGCACATGAAAAAAGGGTAGTAAAAGAGTGTGATCGGTATACGAACCGAAGCGGAGGTGTGAGTGAATTCTTCTTTGAATTAGATAAGCTATATTACGAAAGAATTTACGTGATGTATTATTCGGATCCTTTAATGAATTTCCTTCATGAGTCAACAGGGCTGTGCTTCGGGTCTGATACAGCCTTGGACCAACTGTTATTATAAAAACCAGTAGAATACCTGAGGTTTCCGTAAATACTGAGTAAGGCATATAAAAATAAGGATTATGGCTAGAAGAGAAAACATGTTTAGCAAAGCAAAAGGTAATTTAAGCTGCAACGTCATGCCTCAATGATCATAATATTCAATTTCATCAACTTCAGCTTTCTGTTGCACAATAACCGCAAGATGTGCAAATAAAATCATACAAGCACGAATAGCAGTTTTAATTAACTTTCACCTTTACCGTTGTCGCAAGTTTTTAGTTCGAAAATAAAACCTTACAAACTGATTTCAAGCATCCTTCGTTTTTGGTTAAGCCCGTCATCCAGGGCACAGCCGGAACGTTTGGTATTTTGCGTGGACTTCTCTTTAAGAAGGCCCCCGGCAAGTCGGGTTCTACAACCGCTTTGAACGGAGTCATAGGCTCGTAGTCCCACGTCTAAAACAAAGTTTATTATATATTGTAATTTTGTTTTAAATTTCTTTGCTAAATGCTATAAGCACCCTTGATACTTTATTAGGAAAATATTTTTACCCGACTTCCAAAAAGGAGGAGGTTCTTAATTCGACTATGGGATTTATTATTCGATGTACGTGATTTTTGTGCTAAAAATGTTATGTAGTTTCTTTCAGTAGTTTTCATTTTATGAACATTTTTGTATTGTTTTAATTCAAACTTTTAACAACAGTAGTAAATCGTACACCTAAAGTTTCGCCATGTGAAATTTTAAACCGTAAACAACTAACCTAGGGGATTACTGTAAAAATATTTAGAAAGATAACTTAAAATATGCTTACGTAGAATCCGAATTCTGTATCGATAATCTCGTAACTGTCTTTAGTACGAAGACAATTGAGCATTTTCTCTGAAGGTGCTTGTGGGCATTTCAAGAACTTTGCCAATCGGAAGGCGTTCCTCAATGCCTCTCCAGGAGGAGCTTCAGCCCATGGTACTAAAGCAGTACCTGATTCCGATATAGCCTTATGAAACAGTCCTGAAAGGAAATACAGTAGATTTTTACTGGTATCTTATACATTGCTTATTTCATAATACGCGGCTTTACATATCACTTTACTTTGCATAAAGAATCTTTTTCGGGTTTCTCCTTACCGGAGCTAATAATGATATGGGTAAATCAGACTCGAACTGTTTAAAATCCCAGACTGTTTCCTCACAACAGCTTGTGTGGCCGGGAGACCAGGTGTGCCTTATAAAGGACTTCCTTGAGACTCCAACAGAACAATTACTTTACCTGCACTAGTTTCAGATATCATGTGATAGTGGACGCTGGCACCTCCTGCACTCTCTCCAAATATTGTAACAGAGTTCTTATCACCACCGAAACTCTCAATGGTTTTTTGTATAAATCGTAATGCTTCTTGTTGATCTTTAAGGCCATTATTTCCAGGACAGTGCTCATCTAGGGTAGACAGGAAACCAAGCGGACCTGAAACATAAATAATTATGGTTGTGAATATTGTCTAATCTCTGTTTACTGAGCGTGGTATGGATTACCAAAAATCTGCTCAAGCAGTAAACCTATCTTTACCCTAGAGATGGCAATTAACACTTATATGGAGTGTTGTCTCGAGTTGAAAAACTTTTCAGACTTAACCAGCCATACCCTTAATTTTGCTTTCATTTTGGCATGATGAAATATACTAGTTTAATTTATATTACAACAATTTATTTTTCATTTGTGCTTTTGCTAGCACTCGCTTTATACTCACAAACTGATATTTCGCAACTTATTCGATCACATTTCGCAGATGGGGATGGTGATAAAACCGTTCACGTCATTAGGGATGCATCACATGCGTGTTAAATGTTCTCTTTATTGGATCCCAAAGATCGTGCGAAGTAGATAAGAACGACCTGGCAATTGTACTGTAAGTTCCAACATAGAACCTCAGATGCATACGAAACCTCAGTCCACCAGGATCAAGCGATACGATCAACCAGCGGTGCAAACAGCGCTCTTGAGTTCACTGTGATTAACCGTTGGCCTAGCAAGACTTTGGCGAATTCCATGACACTTGCAGCTATTTTAGGATCCACCGTTTGCTCTACTAACGAACAGCAATATAATGATTACTGGTAATATTAGTTTTGAAGTGCCGATATTTTGGCATATTTGCAAGCACCGTAATCACGGAGGAACTGAAGTACCTACTGGCGAACATTGAAAAAGTTTTAGTACATTATTGTGTCTTTTGTTTTTACTTTTGCTACGTGCAATGTGAATTCACTAGGAATTAAGGGCAGTGGAGTTTAATGAGAATGATGCTATTGCGAGTTAGGGTATATGCTTACCTAATCTATAGTTTATGCCGACTAACAGGACGTCTTTGTCTAGTAAATACTCAGGACCATACATTTCAGTTGTAGCATCGCCGCACATCCACCCACCTCCGTGTATGAAGACCATTACAGGTAGTAGCTTTTTCTCCTCCTTGGAATTCTATTAAAAGAAAAAATACTATACACTCTGATTTTATAGTCATTTCTGAAAAAAGAATTTGTGCACAGTTTCGATAGTAAAATCGTATTAACGTATTCATTTGGCGAAGAACTGCATAGACAGTTAGCCCTACTCTAAAGATGGCAACTAATACTTATATGGAGTGTTGTCTCGAGTCGAAAAACTTTTCAGGCTTGACCTTCCATGTACCCTTGCCTGTCCCTGTCCCTTAGTGGCCTTCTAGACACTCACAGGAAGAGATAGGATAGCCTTATTCGACTCCATCGGGAACCAACACGGCTTTAAAAAGGATAAAAAATAGAGTAGAATTTGGGCCACCCCACCTCTTCCCACGCGGTGTCGTACAAGGCGACCAAGGGATAGGGCTGTTAAACATCAGACAGATATGTACAGACCAGACTCAGCCTCAAATTCATGGCTCGAGTCAACAATAGTGGCCAGAAAACGGCAATAGGCTCTATTACGTGGGACCGAATACAATGATTGGTGAAATGTGGGTGTTAATTCACCTCTGCCTAACCCTCCGGGGATAAAGGCGTGATTATGTGTAATTAAAAAATAGAATCACAATACAACCTAACTTTGGATAGTTCTACTATCGTCATAATTGAATACGCACATTTATCGTAACCGGTGTGTAAATGTTAAGATACAAGCAGTCTTCTTGTCCCACGATTTCATTTAGGCGCACGTAGGGATTCCTCTGTACACACACTGGGCTAACTCTCGTCGCATCGAAGGTGTTTTGCCACGGCTCGACCGGGACTGCAACCTGTCGAGAAATAAATGTTATTAAATATTTTTAGTCCATATAGCAAGCTATGAATGCAACCGGAATGTTAATGATTGCATTTTATGATTGCCATTTTTTCTTTATAAAGTACTGATATTAGTAATCTGGAATTAATATGATCTCCAGATAAGCTAAACTGCTGTTGTTAAGAGTGAGTTCACGTCAGTAGTGAAACTGTATCCTTGAGCACAACTGTATCCTTGAATCCCAGGATGCACACTATTTGGAAATTTTGTGTTTTTTGGCTACAAGCTGTCTGTGCAACCGGGAATATTGCCAGCCATGTGTTATTGCTATGATTATAATGGTGATGATTTGTTTGTCCTTTAGTAAAAATATACCTTAATAGTGTCTAGAGACAAATCGCCTGTCGTATTTTAAGACTACTGAGCACCCAATGCTATATACAGGACAACCACGTTTATAAACTTTTTAGGGTACCGTAGCAAAATAACAAAAAAGGAACGCTTATGGATTTGTCATGTCTGTCTGTCCGGTCCGTCCGTATGCCACAATAACTTTTTTCCTAAACTACAAGAACTATGCTGTTGAAACTTGGTGAGTAGATGTATTCTGTGAACCGCATTAAGAAATTCACACAAAAATAGAAAAAAAATAACGAACATTTTGGGGGTTCCCCATACTTGGAACTGAAACGCATTTTTTTATCCATTTAACCAAATGTTTTGCATATCTATGGAAAGGTCTTCGAAAATGATATTGAGGCTTCTAATATCATTTGTTTCTAATCTGCCCCTCTAGACAAGTGGCACTTCGCTAGCCGGCGTTTGGTGGAATAGAATGACGAATGTATGTATGGGATTTACGACTGTCATATACGTCAAATCCTATACATTCGTCATTCTATTCCATCAAACGCCTGCTAGCGAATTGCCACTTGTCTAGAGGGGCTGAATAGTTTGCGAGAGACACTTTCAAAGTGATAAAATGTGTCCCCCCTGTAAGTTCTAAAATAAGAGAACATAAAACTAAAAAAAATATATGATATACATTATCATGTAAACTTCCACCGAAAATTGGTTTGAACGTGATCTAGGAAGCGGTTTTTTTTTTTTAAAAAAGGGGTTATATCGTAAACCGCAATTTACCTTTCATTCAATCAATTCAAATAAACAAACGGGTTACACTCCGGAGTGCAGGCAGAAGTGAAAACTTTAAATTATTAAATCATGTCCATGTAGAATTTGATATCGACGCATTATATAATTGTAAATGTATAATAATCACAAAAAGTAATAAATTACAAAAAACTAAAAATTTATCACAAAGTGTCAGAAGCCCAGGTTTGAACCCGGTACTATCTGAAACCATAAGGACTTACAATCGAAGCGCTTACCGCTAAGCTACGAAGCTTCTTAGCGTACCTAGCAAAATGAACACTCTGTAGCTAATGTCGTATGACGTCAGTCGTCGGTTACGAGTCAAAGGTCAAGTGATCCTGACGCGACAAAGGTCACGAGATCCTGACGCGAGTTTAACACTTTTTACCTATTCAACGCCGAAAAAGAAGTTTTCACTTCAAAAAACTTTTATGTTATGTTACTTGTTGCTACGGAACCCTTCATGGGCGAGTCCGACTCGCACTAGGCCGCTTTTTTACCTACAGATTTAGGCAACATTCATAGTCATCTGTTGACTTTTAATAGAATTCGCAGAAGTCGCAGTCAACTAACTGAGTAATAATAATATCATCTATTTCAAAATTTCTTCTATAGTTTTGTTAGTAAATAACTTTTAACTAATGTTACTTTAATTCAATTAATAAATTAAACTGCAAACATAAGTCATTTTTCTCGCTGTCATTAAAGCAGTTAGACGTCATCGATCCAAGCCATTTGCCTAGCCGTTAAGTTAACGGTCTAGGCAGTTAATTGATCGGCTGATTAAGCTAGTTGGGTGCGAAATACCTATACACCGCAAAGGTAGTGGGTATACATATACCCATTACCGGTATCACTTGACCTTTGACTCGTAACCGATGACTGACGTCATACGACATTAGCTACAGAGTCTTCATTTTGCTAGGTACGCTAAGAAGCTTCGTAGCTTAGCGGTAAGCGCTTCGATTGTAAGTCCTTATGGTTTCAGATAGTACCGGGTTCAAACCTGGGCTTCTGACACTTTGTGATTAATTTTTCTTTTTGTATTTCTAAGAAATTTCGCGTACCTAGATGTCGTTAGTTTTGCCAAACTATTATCAAACTGAAAAAATTTAGGGAATTATGTCACGGTCGTTGTTAGGGTAAATTTAAAAAGTCCCAAAACATAGTAATGCATTATTTTTGAACTGGAAAAATCTTGTAGAGTTAAGAACATTTGGAACAGAAATGAAAATACGATTTTCCGGTGAAATGTTTGGTTATCATAGTTGTTATTTGTTTTCCCCAACTTCTTGTTGCTAACGGCACCATATAGGCATATAATTTCATGCCATCAGCCATGGAAATAAAATGAGCCAGGTACCTAGGGTTAAAGAGAATAATTATACACAATCCATTATTGTTCTTATTGTACTTAAACAATGTGCGTAAAGAATTTTATAATATTTGAAGATATACTATTTTCTTGTAAACTTACTTTTTTTAAGTATAAAGAATATTAGCAACCGAAATTTATTCGTAATGTAAATTTAACTCGTTAAAATCATAATTAGAGGTCACGTAATTTCTCTGGACAGATAGGATCATAATAGGTATTGAAGGAGTAACATCAAATAATAAAAGTACAACTTAATTCTTCTTGAACAACTACTACATGCTTTTATACCTAAATTGCATAATTTCGTCAAATTTATATAAAGGTCTACTAAGCATCCCATGAAAGTAGTTTGCTGTTAAGTAGGTACATCTTATAAAAATATTATACATAATAAGTTGAATAAAAAATGAAAAATATCAGCATGGCACTACAGAACGTTATGTAGAAATTGTAGAGCAATAGGCATGATGACATTCGCTAAGAATCACTCAATCACTTAAAGGATAGGCAGATTTTAAATAACTATAGTAAAAACTATGTAAAGATCTATAGATCATTAATTATGTTGTAGATTTCTTTATCTTTATATTTTATTGTTCTTCTATTCGAGCTGTTGCACGTCAGCATGATGTTTACTAAATGAAAATAATCTAATCTCCCTATGGTAGTAGTAGGTAAGTAGGTAGATATATTGGTTTCATTTTGTTATAAAATCGTTGAATGTATGAATGTATGTATACGTGGGAAACAAAGATGTAAATGAATTAAGAAAAAAATTATTAAATGCATAAAATTATTCATGTCTAATTACCTAGGTCGGCATTAGGTAGAGTTATTTATGTACTTGCATCATGTTGATATTAATGTGGATCTTCCCGAGATTTCTGATGGCCGAAACCCATGTGGCCAACAATAGACAAATAAAATAAAAATAATGGCATATCTTTTTCCTCGAAATTTGTTGACTCTTTGTATTTTCTTATATTAGTAGGAACAGAATATAATAAAATAAAATAATACGTGCAAGCCATTTTGGGCCTAATTAACTATCTACATAAGGGAGATGACGCTGATCGACAATATAAGAAAAAATCTCTGTACTATGTGATGTCAATAAGGACGAAAATTGCTTGCACTAGTCTTCTTCAACCTGTAGGTGAAGATCGTTACTAACTTCAATTCGTACGTAGCTTTTAGTCTAATTTCCGTGATCATCATCATCAGATGCCAAAAAGCTTATTTTCATAGATATTTCTAGGACATTGATCAATAAAAACAATGAAAGCAATGAAAGTTGCTTGCATTGCCGCTTGCACATTAATTACATTTCCTTATTTTCTTAAATGTTCTGTCGTATAAATTACTATAGTATAGATGCCGCTGATCACGACTATAAAAAGAACTCGGTACTTTGTAATCTCAATAAGGTCGAAAATAGCTGGCATTGTTTTATTTTTATATTAGTAGGCGAAAATCATGGTAAGAAATATGTGCATACTATTTTGAACATAATTAACTATGTATACATATGAGATATAGACGATTATGTACATAAAATGACTAAAATCTTAGTAAAAATCTTGTGCGTCCACGGCACTGTCACGTCACTGACATGTGTGAACAAAAAGTTCCTGTCCGGAGCATGTATGCTTAGTCATCCAGATTCCTGCTATGGCCCTAGCACGGCTCGAACCAATGTGGACAGACAGGGTTTTCTATTATAATCTGACCCGTAACAGGGTTCTCTTTTCGAATCTGACCCGCAACAGGATTTAGAGCATGGGTAAGCAATTTTACAAAGGTGATCCTGGTTGACTTTTCTCAAGGACTATATTTAAAATTCATTTTTACACAATTGGAACCATGGTAGGTACAATGTCACAAAGTATCATAAATCAATCAATAAAACACGGACAATTTTCTGCCTTTTAAAATTAATCTCGGAATTCGAGGATTATCCACATGCTAATTACTTATTTATGCTGCAATAATCAATACACATTGTATTTTATTGCAGAAGTATTCATATAGTATTCTGCGACGCAAAAGGGATCTCTTAGTAGGTAAGGTGAAGTAATTATTTATTTATTCATAATACTCACCATCGGTAAAATTAGAATTTTTCATTGTATTCGCGCTTCATTCTATAGATTATGATGTAGATTAACTTTTAAACTTTCGCGTCCCATGATATTATAACAACCAGGTTACACCGGCCGTGGTCCTGTGACATCTTACCTGGTCGAAATTTCAGGCAGTCAAAGATCTTTAAAACTATGCAACGAATTTTGATACGGTTTTTTTTAATAGATAGAGTGATTGAAGAGGAATCTTTATATGTATAATAACATTCATTGCACCCATGCGAAGCCAGGGCGGGTCGCTAGTTATGATATATAATGTAGATTTATAAAAATAAATCTCTGTTTCCCGTGACCACGCTATGACTTTACCGATTTCATTCGTGTAGTGCCTTAAGTTTTCACTTTATGAAAGACTAGCTTTTGCCCGCAGCTCCGCGCCCGTGGATGTCGGTTATTGCTTAGTGTTGAGCCGACACTACTGAGCATTTAAATCGCCTCTCTATTCAACTTTGTCCTAGACTATTAACTCGCCTCTTTTCTCGACTTTCTACTCGACTCTATATTCGACCCCCTACTCGAATTTCTACTCGCCTGTATACTTGAATTTATACTTGACTCTCTTCTGACTCCTCTGCTCCCCTCGCTACTCGACTGCTTTTTCATTGGCCTCTCTACTCGCCCCTCCACTCGATTCTCTGTTCGCCTCTGTACTTGACTTTTCGCACTCGCCTATCTACTCGCCTCTTCACTCGCCTCACTAATCGCCTTTCTACTTAACTCTCTACTGCACTCTAATTGATTCTATACTCGCCTCTCCACTGGCTTCTGGCTAGTTGACTCTACTCGACTTTCTATTTGATCTCTACACGCCTATCCACTCGCCCCTATAACAATCTCTACTCGCCTCTCCACTTGTTTCTATATTTGGCTCGTTACTCGACTTTGTCCGTTCCGAAGCTATAATCCACCTTTGTTCCAAATTTTATGAGGATATCTTAAAAAAAATATTCTTGCTATTTATCCCCTATTCACCCCCTTTTGTGCGCGATTGTATACAAACTTTATAATCGCCTAGCCCTATCCGCCCTCTTCTACCCCGTTTTTCAGGATCAAATGTAGCCTATGTCCGTTCCCTAGCTCTAATCCATCTCTGTACTAAATTTCATTAGGATATAACACACTTTCACGTTCCCTTATTTCCCTATAAAAGGTAGCCATATCCGTTTCCGTTAAAGTAAGTAATTTCCAATCTATCTCTGCAAAATTTATCAGGATATCGTCAAAAATATCAAACTTTCGTCCCCTAGCCCTTCCCCCTCTTCTACCCCCTTCTTCGCGATGAAAGGTAGCCTATCTCCATTTCCAAGCTCTAATCCATCTCTATACCAATTTCATCAGGATATCTTCAAAATTGATAACCTTACATCCCTTAGCTCTATCCCCACCTACCCCCATTTTCGCAAAAAAATGTAGCTTATGTCCATTTTCAAGCTCTAATCCATCTCTATGCCAATTTCATCAGGATATCTTCAAAATTGACAAACTTACACACACTAACCCTATTCCCCCCCCCCCTCCACCCCCTTTTGCGCCATAAAAGGTAGCCTGTGTCCATATCCAAGCAATATTAGTATGGATATAGTTAGTATAGATTCTTACGAATTCAAATATGTGTAGGACTTGGAAAAATAGATATCAGAAAACTTGTGTTCGGGGCTGGTTAGAAGCAAATCCTACCTAAATATATGAAATAAAGTTATTCAACATAATATTAAACACGATGGTAAGAGACGGGACGGCATGTCTTTAATGCCATGAAAAATGGGTAGGACTCTGGTATGTGACGCAACATGCGTCGACACCATTGCTCCTTCCCATATACCAGGCACGGCTGGCTGTGCCGGTGCTGCCACAGCTTCTGCAGAGGCTCCCAAGCGGCGCAAATACACCAATCTCATCGGAGATTATGATTTTTTGCCGTTTGGAGTCGAAACGTTGGGGTGGAGCCCGAGCGCCCGCAATCTCTTCAGGAAGATTGCGAAGTGTATTTTTAGGCCAGAGAATCAGTATTATATAGCTCAGTGGTTAAGGAGTCCGCCTTACGATCGAGAGGTCCCGGGTTCGAATCGTGAACCCACTCCTAGCACAAGCAATTTAGCTTAGTTGGAGAGGTTAGAGGGAATATTAGTAATTTCGATAATTTCAGTTGCTAATATTCTTTTTGAAAAAATATGCTGCCAGTCTTCTAGGAGCGCTACCAAAGAGACATGGAATTTTACGACCCATTTAAATTTTTATTCTTATTTATAATGATGTTTTACTTTTAATTTTAAATTATTTATTAAAGTAGGTATGGTCCTTGTAATATTGTTTAAAAACAATTTGAAATAAAGTATAGATATTATCCATATTATTATGTAGATAACGATGTTATCATAATACTGTAAACCAAGTTTATTTCATAACTGTTGTAGATAATATTTGCAATTCAAATAAGCAAGAAGCTAGTACATATGACTTTAGGTAAATAAGAATTGTAATGTATACTTGTAAACTGTATATATTATAATATTTTAAATAGGAAAGATTTGATTGTTTGTTTGTTTTGAATAGGCTCTGAAACTACTAGACCGATTTGAAAAAATAGTTTACGAATAGAAAGTCACCTGATATAGTGAGTGACGTATTATATCATGAAGCTAGTGTTCATAGGAGCGGAGCTGTAATCATAAATTTCAATAAATCCCCGAACATTTTTCGAAGTCTTTTAAATTACAGGTATATAATTTGTATATATATATAATGTGTGTGCGTGTGTGTGTAAGTTAGATGTTTGCAACGGGCGTTCAAAGTAAGTCACACGCGGAGCTGGTGAGAGAGGGTCACAGGGTCACAGTCGCGAACAATAGCTAGTACAAAATATAAAAAAGCCAATTATTGATAAGGATAATTGGCACATATAAATTGCTAAGCATTATAAATTAATGATTAAGATTATTTAATCATAAAGATTAGTGGAGATATGATATGGATATTTAATGTTGCGTATGTTACAATCCCTTGTGAACGTACCTTAAATCTAAGTTCGCCGACTGGTGGGATGGCATAGGGTAACGCAGTGAAGGCCGCAATCTGTCTTCCTCCCCTTGTTTTCATATAGTACCCGGCAACCTCACCCAATGGTGTTTTAACTTTAGGCGGTTCCTGGCTACTCACATCACTACTATACAACGTAACTAAGAACGCCATCAATAAAATATTTGTCGTTGATGTCCACATTTCGAAGTTTGCAAATACGCGAAACGTGTTCATCATTATCGAAGCGGATCGTGCCGCTACGCCAGCCAAAACGATATGAAAACAAACGACTGATGCCTCGAGTTTTTATTATGTTGTGGCTGAGTGATTCTAGGCAAAAGTACTTGTTTAACAGCTCTACCCTGTCGTAGCATTAGGCTTTGTATGTAATGAGGCGGAGGCGGAGGCGAGTAGGTTAAATCACGTTGCTCGAAATTCAAAATATCGTCTCACCTCGCTTGAACAGAAAGACTCATGGCAGAGTCTGTAGTAAAATCTTTGAATGGGGCAAGGAAAAAGTGAGTGCTCAGTAGTCGCTTGCTGGCGCGAGTAGCGACGAGTAACTAGCATAGTGCGATAGACTGGTTACGCGACAATTGTACGGAGTGGAGAAAAGTGAACGATTACCAGGGTTCAGAGTTCAGGTTCCTCGTATTTCTATAATATTGGTGGTAATTCTCATTCATTACAGCCCCTCTAGACAAGTGGCAATTCGCTAGCCGGCGTTCGGTGGAATAGAATGAGGAATATATGGGATTTGACGTATATGACAGGCGTTAACGCATGTCAAAGACGTCAAATCCCAAACATTCGTCATTCTATTCCATCAAACGCCGGTTAGCGAATTGCCACTTGTCTAGAGGGGCAGTACCGATGTTGAGAACTTTTTTTGAATAATTGTGATTATAATAAGTACATTAGTTTTTACAGTCATATAGAAATATAAAAACTTAATATATTTCCGATATTCTTAACATTAGAACAGGAGGCTACCTGTCCTAACCTTCCTCTTGATTTCGCTTATCATGGCTTTTACAGGAGGGACTGTATTTCTAGCTATCCCCCAACGTCGATAGGACAGCCAGTTCCTTGTTCGTGAATCAGCAGGTGTACCGGCTAGCAGACGAAATTAGGTAGAGCCCCGAGGATCGCTCCCTACAATGAGTAAAATATGTAGTTTATACAATACATATTTATATTCATCAGTGAAATCCATTCTAAGTCTTAAAATTTGACTTTTTTAAAACATGTTCAATTTGGTCTATTGTTGTTTTTCTGTTGCGTGAAATTACAATACAATATTAGGTATACCTAAATATTATCCCGGCCACATCTGAAGCTTTCAATTCGGAACCCGAGGTCCAAATTATCCTTCTCCTCAATTTGATTTGACTCCCAGTACGGGGTGGCAAGTCGGACAGGGCGTGGACCTTTAATTTGCGGGTGTATCCACAGAACAGAAAAAACTATATCTGTCGCCGCCAACTAGCTTATCAGTCGTTCAATTAACTGCCTAGGCTGGTTACTAAACAGCGCCATTTAATTAACGGCCTTTAATATTCAGCCGTCATGTTTATTACAACATTTAATAAACTAGCTGGCTAATGTCTAGGCCATTCGTAAGATGGGGCACCACCCCAAAATAAGATACAAAATTACATATATACATACATGTACCACGCCTGTAAATCCTCGAAGAGCTAAATAGAGGTGTTAGTAAGTATTCACAAAAAATCAGTGATAGGTTTATTGAGATAGCTGCGCAATCCGACTAGGTTAAGTTAGGTTAGAAGGCCCGCATTGAGCCTTGTTGTTTATTTTTATATAACCACGTAAAAATAAGTCATTTTCTTAGCTGTTTGATTAAACAACAACTAGTAATTAAATGTCATCGATCCAAGCCATTTGCCTAACCGTTTAATTAAATGGCTGAACATCTTTCAGGCCACTAATTTAACGGCGCCGTTTAGTTACCAGCCTAGGCAGTTAATTGTACTGCTGATTAAGCTAGTCGGCTGCGACATATCTATCGGCTTGTAGGCACAGAGTATATTGAATCTTGTAGGTGACATGCTATTAGGCCACAAACGCGTCGGTAAATTAATAAACTGACAGACGGACAACCAAGTGACTTTTTCATTTATCCTTTTGTGATATTGGACCCAACAAAAGCCTCCTTTTTTACCTTAAAAACTAACGATCTAAGTACCTCGACATGAGCGATATTAGGCATAAAAACTTGAACGTTCTTTATAAGTTTATTCCAACGACACCAGAGGTCAAAGGTTACAAAAATCCTTATATTTTTTGTGAGTCTTGTTTCTTTTGCTAAAAATTATTGTCAATGTAATGACAGCAGTTATGTTGTAGATCAACATTTCTTACTATGCAATTTTTTACGAACAAAGGCATCATGTATGTAAGAACTTAACTAAATATACTTGTGATCTTTCCGTGACATTTGACCTATTATATCTCGTTCGAAACGCGTAGACAACTAGTCTAATCTCTTGAGCTAACATAAAAAACGACAAAACTAATCGAATCCATACTAATATTATAAATACGAAAGTAACTCGGTCTGTCTGTATGTTACACTTACACGCCTAAACCACTGAACCAATCTTGAAAGTATTATATTTAGTACAGAGGTGGATTAGCTAGGAACGGACATAGGCTATCTATTATCGCTAGAAAGGAGGTTCAAGGGGGGGAAATAGGAGATAAAAGTTTGTTTGGAAGTTTGTCATTGTTGAAGATATCCTGATGAAATTTGGTACAGAGATAGATTAGAACTTGGGAACGGACATAGGCTACCTTTTATCGCGAAAAAGGGGTTAGAAGGGAAGGGGATAGGGATAGGGCCTGAAAGTTTGTCCTTTTTGAAGATGTCTTGATGAAATTCGGTACATAAATGGATTAGTGCTTGAGAACGTACATAAGCTGCCTTTCATCTAGAAAAACAGGGTTTAGGGGGGGGAATATGGGAAGATGTGATATAATATGGATTAGAGCTTATGCTACCTTTTATTGTGAAAAATGGGATAGACGGGGGGGGGGGGGGGGGGGGGCTAGAAGATGAAAGTTAAGGAAACAACAGTTTTGGGGTCCAAGCCAATCTCACGCATTAGTCGATGCACCTGCCAAACATCAGTGGTGGGTAGGTCATATGGCGGTCGCTACCGTAAACACTGTCATATACTAATCAAAAACAATTGGTGGACCCCGAGCTCCAAAGTGTGAACTTGGGATGTAACTGACTGAATTAGTGCAAATCTATGCTTTGTGTCTGTGTGGTTTTGTAGAGATTTTTTCTTCTCGGTAACTACAAGTCTAGACTACCTTGCATAACAGATTTCACCACAGTCTTTAAAGCGAAATACGTGGGGATTTTGCTCAATTAAAAAAAAAGCCAGCAAACGCGCCAGAGTGTTCCCTTCAATTTTGAAGCAAGACTTTGGAAATTTAATGCTCTCCAAAGACCCACCGGAAGTCGAGCGCGAGCTCCAGATATTTCATTTGGGGATTGATGTCTGGCTGGACACCTCCGCTGACGTGCTCTGAGGCCCATGAAAGAACAAGGCCTCGGTTTTATGCAGAACTACCTCGAGAACTGCTCGCCGTCACTAGTGTGTCATCCGCATGGCGTGACAGCGTCACCATCCGCGAGCTCAATACAAATGTTAAACAGGAGCGGCCGCAGGACCGATCCTGCTTAACACCACACGACATGTCTCTCTGAGCGAGGTCGGTCGTCGAGGACCAGTTCCACTCCCTTCCATACTTTCGGAAACTGGCCCCGCTCCAGACATGCGCTGAGAAACCCTCTCAGTCGGGGTCCGAGAGCGTCTTCCCCTAGAGGTAGGATCGACGCACGGCCTGGAATGCCGTTGGGTCCCGGGCTGGTGTTCTTACTATTAAGCATACTACTTCTAGTTCCACTTAGTGACACTTTAGTTTCACACTGAGCGCCATAAGCAATCGAGGTGGCACAGTCATCTTCGGTGGAACATGAACAACCACTTCTCCGAACAAACCGGCTGGAGACACTGGGTCAACGGCGGCTGAAGCAATGCAACTTCGAAATATCCTGTGCTGTTTTACCTCTCCAACGCGCCACTTATAAATATACTTTTTTTATTTGGTCCATAATTGACTGCACCCCGCCAGATGGTAAAAGTTGAGGCGTAGTCCAGAAGATACGGACCACCATTTCTGATTGCCTAACCTAAATAGTACTTTAACTTGACGACCTTGATAGATGCTTTTTCATGTCCGCTTGAAGAACCCAGGACTGTAAGAAGAGGGAAACACGTGCGCGGGCAGAGCAATCCAGCTCTTATAGTGACCTCAATAGACTCCAACTTCTCGTATAGTGGCAATACGACAACTGTCTTATCTAGGTCTATCTACAAATTCTCTAAGTGTCACGCTTTGTATCTCTATGCGCACTCCTCTCTGTACTCCTAATCCGCAATCGTTTAACGACGTCTGCCCTCCATGAGCGTGGGCTTATAGTGACAAGTGGAGCCTCCTATCACCTTGGTTTGGGTTTGAGCCCGAAATACCTAACAACCCCAGCCAGTTGGCATTTTATCCGAGCGGAACGAAATATTTGTTCTACTGTTCGGGGTGAAAGCTCCAAAGTCGGAGGGTTTCACGCTTCTAGACCGGTTTTACGAATTTTGGTGATGGCAGCCCAAGTGGATAGTGCTCAAATGATAATGATGATGATAATGATGGAGAGTATGACAATTAGCAGAAAGAAAGAAAAGAAAGACAAAACATTTATTCAGGATACGCAGTACCAAACAAACGTATGGACCCTTATACTGCTCTACAAAAAGTTCGAATGCAAAAAGGTTTCGGCAATTCTAAGTAGGTACCTACCTACTAGTTATACGTAGGTACCTATTATTAATGCAAAAAAATAGTTTTTTCGAACGCAATAAGTATTATAATGAACTGTATATTTGCATATTAAATACTAGCTTTTGCCTGCGGCTTCGCTCGCGTGGATGTCGGTTATCGCGACCAAACATAGTCTATGGCACTTTTTCGAGGTCTAATCTGAATCTAAATAAAAAAAACTGGTCTATCTAATTTCATCAAAATCGGTTCAGTAGTTTAGCCATGAAAACGGACAAACAGACACACACATACTTTCCCATTATTTTCCCATTATTATTAACATTGGAAATAATTTATAAGTACGCTATTAAAAAAAGACGGATTGCACTCCGGGAGTGCCGACAGAAGTGAAAACTTTTTCTTTCTTTTCTTTCTTCGTTATATACAGATAAAAAGATAATAAGTACACACTATACCTATACCACACCATACCATACAAATATAGCGCCAATCATAGAACCTATCACTAATTTTCTGTCAGAAGAAATTAATGAATTACAAAAAGAAAAAATAATTACAAAAAGTAATAAATTACAAAAAGAAAAACTAATCAAAAAATGTAATAAATAACAAAAAGAAATAATAATCACAAAAAGTGTCAGAAGCCCAGGTTCGAACCCTGTACTATCTGAAACGATAAGGACTTACAGCCGAAGCGCTTACCGCTAGGCTAGGATGCTTCTTAACGCACCTTACAAAATAAACAATCTGATGCTGTTGTAATGTTGTATGACGACAGTCGTCGGTTACGGTTCAAAGGTCAAGTAATCCTGAACCGAGTTTAACACTTTTTACCCATCCGACGCCGCTAAAGAAGTTTTCACTTCAAAAATATTTTTGCATTCTGCAGTTAAGCGGTTCTGAAAAGGCCACATTGAGCGAAGAGCAATTTTAGCAATTACCAGTAGATCTCAAAAGATTCCTAAAATCTGTGAAATGGTCACTCATATGTGCCAAATCACAACAATTCATTTACTAAGCAGATTCTAAGTTCATCTAATTATAACAAAATATTCTCTTAATATGATTCCAAATAATAAATGCCTCTTTAGACCTACAGTTCTTTGCAATGGTTAATAAGCTACATAACATCATGATATACACTACAACTCTTGGCAGCCGACCAATAAAAGGAGTAAAAGGGTAGGCGAGCGATACTACTACGGACGACGTAATTGAATAAACCGAAAGAAAGTAAAATCATTTGGCATAAATGGTAAGAATATAAAATTGCGTGACAACATATCATCTTCATCATCATATCAGCCGCACACAGTCCACTGCTGAACATAAGCCTCTCCTATGGACTTTCAGAACGACCGATCTAAAACAGCCTACATCCGGCGCTTCCCGGCGACCTTGATGAAGTCGTCTATCCACCTAGCTTTAAATCTTACCTTACTCACTGGCAGAGTACAAAAAGTCAATATTAATGGCACTAACTCATCTGGCACCCCATTAGTCATGGGAGTTCCCCAGGGCTCGATATTAGGACCCCTTTTATTCTTGATATATATGTCAATGATCTTCCTCACTTCACTAAAAGTCTTTGTGAAATAGTATTATTTGCTGATGACACATCATTAATTTTTAAAACTGATAGACATTAAGTATTATTTATTAAAATATTGCATTGGTTAACATGGAACAACTTGCTGCTTAATGCGAAGAAAACAAAATGTGTAAAGTTTACTATGCCTTATGTAAGACAGATAGATACTCATATTACAATGAACGATGAATATGTTCAAATAGTCGATACCACAGTTTTTCTTGGAATGACTCTAGATAGTAAGTAAACTGCAATGGGGTTCTCATATCGCAGCCTTGACAAGAAGACTTAGAAGAAGACTCAGCTGCCTATGCGGTGAGAAAAATAAGGTCACTCACTGACTGATGAGGAAACGGCACGATTAGTTTATTTTAGCTACTTTCATAGCCTTATATCGTATGGTCTGATGCTGTGCGGCTCAGCTGCCGAGATTGACTATTTTCATATTACAGAAACGAGCGATATGAGCAATCTATAGCCTCAGACCCCGTGACTCGTTGAGAGAATTTTTTAAAGAAATTACTATTTTAACAGTTACTTACCAATACATTTACTATAATGTCTGATAAGTACGCAAGAACCTAGATCTCTTCAAAAAAAACTCTGACGTACACAATTATAATACGAGAAATATAAATAAACTTGTATTGCCAAAACTCAGACTTCATAAGGTTGGTAATTCGTTTGTAGGTAACAGTATTAAAATGTTTAATGAAATTCCTCAAGATCTGATTGAAATGCCACTAAATAAGTTTAAAATAGAAGTAAAAAAGTGTTTAATGAAAAAAGGATACTACAAAGTAAACGAATACCTCAATGATAAAAATGCATGGTCATCCTAATCTTTTCGCTTGCTCGCACAATATAAATTTAAAAAAAAGAAACTATAATATTGTTCACTGAGTTTCTTGCTGGTGTCTTCTCAGTAGAACCAACTTACCGAACCAGCGAAAGAATCATTTTCAAATGATTTATTTACTTTATTTAACATTCTATTAATAATTGGGCGTCCTACACTACGTTTGCCCGTACGCGGTCGCCATTCCAGAACTTTTTGACAACATAAAATAAGATTTAAAAAATAGTAAACTGGCTACTTTTAAAAAGTACTTAATATTAGCACATGTTGGCAGTTGTGAATTACATATAATAGTTAATATAATAACTACCCAATCGAACAGCAGTATGTCCTGTCTCAAAGAGCCTACATTACTTGTTTAAGAATAAATGATTAAATCATTTTCAAATTACACGTTTTTCAAGGTCATCATCACAATAAAAATTACAAAAAAAGTTGAGGAGTAGATAAATGTGTTCACTTAACCAGATGCGATTAAAGATTAACTAGTAAGTTGTATATTTGTATTAATTATTCAAAGATATTCATTTATTTCTTTGTCTAAGACCCTCATTTTAATAGTCAGCCACATGTAAGTAGGTACATATTTTTTTTCATTTCTCTTCCTCATAAGACTCTAATGACTAATCACACCGAAATTAGGCACATTATAATACCTATTATAAAACTGTGGTTTTTTGATTGTTATTAAATCACGAATAGGACATGACATTTTTTTACTTAGTTTTATTCATAGATTATTATGTATAGTTGGTTGAGTTGCAAAATTTTCTAAATCAAAAATCTGATACAAAAAGCTCGTGTTCAATAGAACAAATAAATTAATATACCTACCTATTGCTTGCTCATTTCATGCAACTTCGTATTTAAATAGAAAATTAAATCTTGTACGTGTATAATAAACAAACCTTTTACTTAAATATAACTTTCGTTTTCTCTCTGTTTAAAACTAAGTAAATTCACTATTTTTTAGTCTGTGGCCAGTGTTTTTTTTTATACCTGCCAGTCCGCCAGTTCCAAAAAGTTCGCAATTCGTTTTTACTGATTAAAATATAGTTATTTATTAATTAAAATGCCTACAAGTATTTACAAGTAATGAAGAAAATAAGGAAAATAGGCCGATATATATGTCGCCGCCAACTAGCTTAATCAGCCGTTCAATTAACTGCCTAGGCAGTTAACTAAACGGCACCATTCAATTAACGTGTCCCGGTGTTCCTGCCAGTAGAACTATTTAGTAGGAGCACGAGTGCAATGCGCTCGGGTCCACCCCATGGTCCACCTCATTAGTTCACCTGGGTGGACCACGGGCATTTTTCTTTACCGTTGGTTCACCCAGGTGGAATAAGGTGGACTACAGGCAAATTTATTTACCCTTGGTCCACCTGGTTATTCGATCTCTTTTGTCTATCTATCTAATTAATAAAGAAATTTCTATTGGTTATGCGTTGGAGAAACTACGGTAGTACCTAGAGCATTGGGTTCAATTTTTTTTTTGTAAATCTTAACTTAAATTTTTGATTTAACAACAGGGGATTTGAAGGTCAGTCTTAAGAATTTTATGTCAATGTTAAATATCATGAAAAACACAGACTTATGAAAAATATAAATAGGCCGTTGAGTTTCTAAATAAATGATTAAAAGAGCGTCTAGATCATGGGTGTACATTACAATTTGATTCAACGGCATTAATTGAATATCGAGGGCAGTCGCCCTCTTAAAAGTTATACAACCGAAATCATTATTGAAGCAAATGAGGAGGAAAATGAAGGCCTGTCTGAATGAAGGAGTCAAGCTGTGGCTACAACCTGGTATAAAGATAGGTGATGATGATGATGCTGATGATTCTAACACTTTTATGCTATCATAAGTCATTTTGAAGTACCCACATGCAAGAATACAGGTTAGTTTGCCACACAGACTCAGGACACAGACCAGCTACATGAACAAGACACTGTGAATGTACCTACAGTGCTTCAACTGAATCACCTGGAAACTGGACAAATAAGACTCGCTCCGGAATTCCATAATCAAGGTGCCGCTTCAAGTCTGGACGGAACTTCAATAATGGCGGACGGACAGATTCCGCCTTTCCAATACCATGACATTACTTAACTAGTTATAAACATACAATAACTCTACTTATGTCTAGGGAAATGTTAATAAAATTGTTTCGAGGAACATCATTTTATTACAAGAATAATAAATTCATGTGTTATAATTTCCTTGGACTGCTCACTGCGTTGGCTTTTTTCATCTTTCTATTTAATATTTTAAATATTTTCAGTAAAAGGTAGGATCTCCTTCGTGTTCGGTACCTTGCTGCCTTTTCCGTAAACGGCATTGGAACATCGTCATTATTATCTGACATGCAAGTCAACTTTGGAGTAAGATTTACATTTCTTTTACGATATCTGTTAGTTGAAACACTAAATATTTGAGTATCTCCTTTCCTTTTCTCATCAATTTTCTCAAATTTTCTCAATATACATTCATTCTGCTCAGCAATGCGGTCTGCGACAGATTTAATATTCGCAAGATTGCTGTTTAGTTTCGGCAACTGTATTTTATTTACCATTTCGAACTTTTCATTCAAAGCACTTACAAGCTGCATTAAATTCTCATTATTTTTGTCTCTGCTTGATTCTGACGAACTACTATGAAGATTACTTACATAGTTTTGACAGAGACTGCATTTCCACTGATAGCCTTTGTCACCGTTGCCACGATATTCTTTTCCAGCATCGTTAACACAGCGCATATGTAAGCAAGACTCGCATATTCCACATCTGAGTCCTTCCCCGCTTCGAAGCGAACGTTGACAACGTTTACAGATCATATCAATGGAATGGAGGTGACAAGCTCATACATATGGCCTTATGAAGCTGTTAATTGAATTTAAATTTGAATAAGAAGTATGCTTTTATAAATAGTGGTGGCCAACACGTTTATCTTGTGAAATATTGAAAATATCATGCATCTGAGAGATAAGTAATATAGATAAGGTGATCCGCTCTAAGACCGTACTATAAGTATTGAAGACCGTTGTAATAACGTACATGAATCTAATAGTAGATAATTTTCTTAATAAACTGAAATTCACAGCGTAAAAAAAAAACAAGGATAATACATTACAAACTAAATATTAATAAAAATACTTTCTACGAGTATATCATTATAGATAATTATATACTGTGACGTATTTACTTCTGTCATAATTTTTATTCACAATCAGAGAAAAAAACCAATAAATATCCAACCTGCATGGGTTAGTTTAATACAGTTTAATAGGTACTCCTTATTTCTTAGAAAAAATGGCTGATCATGATGTATATTGTTACTTTAGGCTGATGGCAATGTTTTAGTATGTTAAGACTAGTCAAGACATCATTTTATTCTTCTTTCCCTTTGTGTCTTTTTTTACCTCCTGCCGAGGCCGGTCGGAACCAGCATGACCTGATATCGCTTACACACGTAGCCTGGCAGATCCAGCGTGGCTATACATGCGCAGACGACTGTCCAGTACACACGGTATTGATTAAAAATAATTGGTTATGTGACAAATCCTAGTAATATAATGTAATTCAATATTAGCGTTGCTCCCGGGAGCATCCGCAGCTTTCTACTCGAAGTTCGTAGTCCGTTTGTCTTATACGGCTCTTTTGAAAACGACGGCAGTCTAAATTCCCAAGTCACGGTAATACCATAGTCTAACGATTCATCAGTCTGTCGACGAAGCCGTCTAGACAGAACATTCGTGCAGGGTGAGCGGAATGGCGGGAGAAGGGGTACCGTATCGAGTAGCCATACATTTAATTCGGTACTAAGGATTCAAGGCTGTCTTATTTTGTAATCCCGTTTTTTATTTTAGGATATTTTTATTGACTCAATTTGTTTGTTAAAATTACTTTGACAAACTTTTAAAATTGCTTTGTAAAAAAAGATGGACTCGAAATTTTCAATAAAATTATATCAATTGTGTATCGTTTTCAGTGTTTTTGAGGTTTCTGATTACGAATATTATAATAATATCACACATTTAGGGTTCAAAGATGGCAGACTCGAATTTTTCAATAAAATAGATATGAGTATCGTTTTCAGGGTTTTTGGGGTTGCGGATTATGAATATATCATCCTTTTAGCGAAAGATGGCAGAATCCGGGTTGCTAATAAGAACATAATATCCATTTCACGAATTCAAATTCAGATTCAGATTCAAATTCAAATTCAGATTTAAAATAATTCCGTTTGGTCATAATTGGTTGAGTAGAACCGAAGATATGATGCTAGTTATTTATATTTGCGTGAGTTGATGTGCCTTGAGAGTACAACTAAATAAATATTACAGAAATTAAATTAAATGTACAAACTAATGTGACAACCCGACAAAACCACAAATGTCTGTATTTCTACAAACATCAAACGAACTGTCGTTCGCTCAGTAGATCGTTTACCTCAAGGTATCTCAGGAGCTGGGTATTAATAATCCTTCGAGAGAAGGGAGGTTATAGCAATAGGCCTGTAATTGGACGTCTCAGTCGAGGTGCAAATATTTTTGATCGCAAATTAAAATATAGATTTGTTATTAACTCAAATCAAAAAATAACATGCATCTTTATTGAACCCTTACTATTACATTCACAAAGAATTTAATTTGTTTAAATAAAAACATAAATAGGCAGGTACATATTTACAATCATAAAACTAGATAGAAAGGTAAAGTAGGCAGATGTAATTAAAATGCTGTAGGAGGGCAGCCCTATCGCATATTTACGTACTGTGCGGTTGTAGGCACTTATTTCATAAATACGGTTGAGTTACAATACTGTATGATAATATTACCGAACCTATAATTACACTTGAAATTCCCTTAAGTCATGGGGGCCTCATTCTCTTATTATTCCGAAGTAGGTATTGCCAAGATAAATGTTGACAATTAGTTACAGGCAACTAGTTTGATGAATCCTGTTAAAAAAGGTACCTGTTACCAGTAGCCATTAGCTATCAAATCAACACAGCGGAAACAATTAGTTCATCCTGTCTGGTTCTCAACAAATGATCAAAGTATAAATAAATTGGCACAAATTATATGTTTACACGGATATTCGCATTAGTCGGGTATGAATAAAATTAAGTACATCATTTGTTAAACCAGAGTAATAGATAATTGTCCATTCTTTCCTAATGCACTATACTGTACCTACCTTATGTACCTAAATGCGTCCGGAAATTCCCACATAAGTTAAGTTAGAATTACCGCCATAATCTGTTGTCATTCATCTGTTTTAAGGTTTATTTCTATTAAAACAAAAGTTACTATTGTAACTTTAGCCATGTAAATTTAACGCCTTGCTTTACCCCGCGAAGCTGTGGGTGGTCGCCCAGTCCGCCACTAGTCTCCGCCGCCTCTGGGGTTGGCATTCAGATGGCAGTTGTTCCCGTTAGCCAAATAAAACCGAATTTCGGAGTTTTTGAGATTGGATTATCATGGGCGCATAGATCAAAAATCTTGGCTTTACATGAGATCTGACCACTTTTTAATTTATTTTGAGTAAGGTGTAGTGTAGAGCTTGTAGGTTTAGAGCGTAGAGTCTTTAGAGCTTGGCTTTATACGAGATCTGATAACTTTTTCACAGGGTAAGGTACGTAGACTCATCTTGGCAACATTTTTAAATGAAAATGTTTTTAGCGGGATTCCTAATTTCATTAAGGAGCTTACTAAAAAAAGCTTATACAGTTACCCCGGAAAGAATTGCTAATTTTATGGAGTCCACTATCACAAACTACAAGTTTGTTTTTATGTTTGATATTGATTAAAATACAGGCATAAAATGCCTGTCGCAAACTCCTGAAAATTTTGACATACTTTTCCTAACATGCAATGGGTTCGCGAAACTTTCTGTCATAAAAGATTAAGTAGATAATCAAGAGCAGGGAAGTATGACAGTTCTATCACAGAACATTAATCTTAGCTTGATTCTGTTGCGGTATGAAGAGATTCATGAATTTAGAATTCTTTTAATCTAGAAGCTAAACGCCTAGCCGTATTTTAATATCACTGGTAGGTGGTAGGATTTATTATGCATGAATAGACTTTGTTGCTTGCAAAACATAGTAGGCGTTACAACCTACTGCTTATTTTGAAGATTGTACTTACGTAGGTACTTGCGTTATGTACAACTGTCCTGCCAGAGTACCTATATCATATATCATATTCTTAACTGCCGAATCAGTTAGTAACAGTTTCAGTCAAGTACCTTTGACACTTACTAAATAATCTCCACTTTTAATATAAACTTCTTCATCACTTTGGAACCCTGAATCCAGTCTCAAAAACTCCGAAATTCGGTTTTATTTGGCTAACGGGAACAACTGCCATCTGAATGCCAACCCCAGAGGCGGCGGAAACTATGGGCGGACTGGGCAACCACCCACAGCTTCGCGGGAGCATAGGACCTCGCGGGGTAAAGCAAGGCGTTAAATTTACATGGCTAAAGTTACAATAGTAACTTTTGTTTCAACATGAAATAAACCTTAAAACAGATGATTGACAACAGATTATGGCGGTAATTTTAATTTAACTAACTGTACCGACAGATGCAGGTGATCACTGAGCACGAATGTTTTGGGGATTTCTGCAATCTTAACGTATGCAGCCTTATGGTAAAAGGCAAGCTGCGCCTCCGCCGTTAACTCGGTGTCTTTACTAGAGCTACTCGGAGGAGTTATTGGGCCCTTGTTCCCAGCCTGTTTGTCGGTTGCACCCAGCATAGAATATGTCAACGTGTCCGAGGTTCCTTGGGTGAAACTAGAGCTGGCCGTGCGAAGGCTTAAGACCAAGAACACTCCCCGAGACCGAGCATGGGTGCTAGCTCCAGGGGAAGATGCTCTTGGGCCTGGACTGAGAGCTTCCTAGCGCATGTTTGTAGTGGGGCCAGTGTCCGCAATTGTGTAAGACGGGGAAACTAGTCCTCGTCCGAAAGGACTCACCATCCGCCTACCGACCCACAGTGCTACTTGAGGTGTGTAATCTGTTTGAAAGAGTTATAACGAAGCACCTCATTGAGTACCTCTTCAGAGTGTGGTCGGAGCTGTTGGATTGCCAAGATGGCTTAGCCTTTTCAGGAGCTCGTGTACCATGAAGTGCTTTTCTACTTTCATCACATAGTCTGTATCTGACAGAGAGGACCATCATCTACCCAACAGTGCCGGGCCTTGGTTGGCCATGCAGTATTCTGCAGGGATCGGTTTTGGGGTCACTTCTGGGATAGGACTGGTTGCTTCGCAATGCGCAATGGATGACATGCTCGTGACGGTGCGTGGTGCCCCACCACGAAGCGACCCTTAATGCTGACTGGTTGCTCAAGTTGTGGAGCAGATCTGGCAGCTGGATCTCGAGGTGGCTATGGCTAAAACCGAGACTGTTCCTCTCCGCTCCTATGGGCCTCAGAGCGTGCCACCCGAGGGATCCATATATGGATCATAATGGAAGGTATTAAGATCAGCGTCTAGCATCAAATAAAATAAAGGAAGCTACTCGAAGGCCGATGGGACTACTGGTCCCCTAATTGCTATATTACGCGGAAGCCGGTGTCCATGAAGACTTGGGCAACTAAGCGCAGGGCACGCCGTGTTATCGTCATGGTAGCCTACCGTATACGGCTGATGCAGCTGATCTCCGGGAGAGGGAGTTTCGGGGACCACCTTTATTGGATCAGGAAGGAGCCGACGACATCTCTGTATCGTCACCGTGATGCAAGTACACACGTTGACGGAGTGACCATTATCCGAGGAGAATTCCGCAAGAAAAAAAAGTGGACGGAGATGGCAATTTTCAGATATAGCCCCGCCCAAAAAAAAAATATATTCAGGCCTGCCGCCACCTCCTTTTGTGAGCAAGTAATGCCCGAGAAGGAGGTAGCCAGGCGGGACCGGAGGAGGGCTTGCATGGTCAGCGACGATCGAAGGCAACTCGGGCGTCGGAGCTTAGGAATTACCTCCGTCCCCCATGTGAGAGGGCCTGGGAGTGACGTTTGGAGCCGCCTGCGAATCTCACCTCTGACAATTTACAACTCACACACGCACCGCGCTAAACGCGGGGGGAAGGGGGACGTTTAGTACGTGAGGATTTTGCGCACATTCCAAAAAAGAGGCCTCGCAAAACCTATCTTGCCCATATAAGGACTACGTCTCACACACACACACACATACACACACAATACTGTGACTGTTTAAAGCTTGCAGTTCGGCCCTGCTTTCAGAGAATATTCGCATTGAGTGGCCTTCTACTCTCCTAGCCATTACTGCTGAAGCTGCCAGGGTAATCCCGATGCATTCAGCTTGAAATACTGTGTTATGGGTCCCCAGCGGTGTTGAAATGGATATATTAAGGCCCTCCGAGAAGACGCCAGCCCGGTGCCTGTATCAGTTTTTGATCCATCTGTGAAAATGCGTAATTCCGTTGGGCATAAAGCCTCGCAGCGGTGGCCCTCATGGAGTTGAACCTTGTGTTTTTTTGCCTTTTTTTAACGTGCGGGAAATCCTCACGGATTCCTCCCCCGCCGAAGCCGGAGGGGGGAAGGTTATGTTGGACTCGAACCGTCTAAACCGCACGCCGTCTGTGGGTCGGAGTGCAAGGCCGAAGGTGAGGTAGCTATAGAGCATATCCCCCGCACCCCGGCTGACCCAGGACCATCTCTCTCGATCTGTCTTCGGTTTGGGGGGTATGTAGTCTTCGTGACACGGACTACGCATCCGGCGCGCGATGTGAAGGATCGTTTAACCTCGTGTAACGAAGGGTGCATGCAGAGAATAGCTCTTACAAGTAGTACCACGGATTAACATATCCTATTGCACGGTGCACCAGTACAATACAATTTAATATTTTTATAACCATAGCTCGATTGGTAGAACTAGAGGCAAAAAATGCCCTTGGATTAATAGAACTCCAAAATCGGACCACGGGCAACAAACGGTCACGCCTATTCGCCTGCTCCCCCCTCTTTTTCTGGGAAAGATGGGGACACCGAGGGGGCCTTCTGTGGACTTGGGTCAGCCGGTATGTGCGCGGGACATGTTAGAGGCTACCTGACTTCCGATAGCCCAAGACAAATCCGACATAACCTACCGGTCGGTGTGGTATTCCTTGGTATTTCCGCAAGTTGTAAAAAGAAAGTTTAGTTAAGTAAACCCGCAAAACCCTGGTTTTCAAAATTGGGTCGGGTTTCGACTCCCTACGATCGTGAAAGCAATAAATACCCGCGATGTAATTTCGGTGGAGATGTGGGAACGAAAAAATATTACTGCAGGTAATATATAATTACGGTAGCGGCCAACTATATCTGTGGTAGGTACAGACAGACTCGCAGGTACAGAGGCCTGCGAACACCTTCAGGGTCCAAGTGACCCTCACCTGCTGGTCAATGGTCGATGGTGATGGATATGACGCAGCTAACTAGTTTAATCAGCCGTTCAATTAACCGCCTAGGCTCTTTACTGAACGGCGCCATTCAATTAACGGCCTGAACAGTGTTCAGTCATTTGATTAAACGGCTGGGCAAATAGCTTGTATCGATGACGTTTAATTATCGTAACCAAAGTTGGCACCGACTGGCACCGACTTATCAAAAATCTCTAAATTCTAGATTCAGTTATTTCAACTTTTGAAGTGAAAACTTCTTTAGCGGCGTTGGATGGGCAAAAAGTGTTAAACCCGCGTTAGGATCACGTGTTAAACTCGCGTCAGGATCACGTGACCTTTGACCCGTAACCGACGACTTTGTAGGACGAATGACGTCATACAACATTCCTAGCTACAGAGGGTTTATTTTGCTAGGTACGCTAAGAAGCTTCGTAACTTAGCGGTAAGCGGTCCGACTGTAAGTTCTTATGGTTTCAGATAGTACCGGGTTCGAACCTGGGCTTCTGTGTTTTTGTGATTATTTTTTCTTATTGTAATTTATTACTTTTGTGTTTATTTTTTCCTTTCGTAATTTATTCATTTCTTCTGACAGAAAATTAGCAGAAAATTAGTGATAGGTTCTATGATTGTCGCTTAATTATAGGTATGGTATGGTATGGTTTTTTCTTTTTCTATGTATATTACGAAGAAAGAAAGAAAGAAAAAGATTTCACTTCTGCCGGCACTCCCGGAGTGCAACCCGTCTTTTTTTACCTGTTTGGTTTTGAAGTCGGTTTAATTTTTTTTCCCCATTTTAGTAGGCCAAGATATGACTTCGAAGTCTTAGTTTAACCCAGTCCAGCATGCCATCGATATTTTCGACCGCTATGATAAATCCGTTTATGATAAAACTTGCAATTCACGTTCATTGATTTCGTCAGAAAATGGGCCATTTAATTTTTTTTAACTATCTCCATATTCTTTTTCCCTAAATCATCACTGCTTTATCAAATGTTGTACCCTGGAGTTTGTGGACAGTTACCGCCCATCATTGCTACACAACCAGAATTTTCTTTTATTCTGATGCCAACAGTCACGTTTCAGATTCAGGTAAGGTCAACTTGGGTAATTGCGTCTACGGGGCTAATGCGTCTTTTTTAAATTATTCGATAACTGTTCAATCTACATTGATTTCTGCCATCTAGTTACATTTGCTTAAACTAAATACTTTCCATGATGTTCGTACAGATGGCATTTTAGCTCTCTTATTGAAGTATGTAGCCATTTTGTAAATTGCACGTTTCTGGACAACTTGTCGCTGCGAGAGGTGAGTAACCAAATCCATGTTAATTTTCTGTTTTCTTTATTTGACTGATTTTATTCAATAACCATTGTAAAGAATAGTCAATGGGTTGCTTACACAGACAGTTATTTTTAGTGTAATAGCTTTATTTAAAGAAATAATTATATCTCCATTTTTAAGGTTAGGATTAATGTCTGGGGGTAAATGCGTCTGCCTTTACGGGGTAATTGCGACTGTGGGACGCATTTACCCCGAAAACAGAAATCGACAACCTTTTTATGTCCGCACATTTTAATACGAAAGTGAAATTTTATTTCAATGATGTGGAATGCCAAGAAACATAATACCCAATATCCCTTATCATTTATTATAGGTAATATAATAATTCAAAATGCACAAGTGATGTTGGAAAGTTCATTTTTCTGGTGTCCATTTTGCTCCATTTTTACCCAAGCCGGAACGGAGACGGTATATGCGTTTCGGGTGAGAGGATGTTTGTATAAGTATGTTTGTGCAAATACATGTTGACATTTTTCTCCAAACAACTAGTCCGATTTTGATGTAGTTTACAGTTATGGGTTCGGGTTTAATTGGTGCATGTTCTTAGATAGATGTTACGGTGACAAATCACCAGGTGGCGCTGCAACAAACATTGTTTGTGCAAATCCATATTTTTTTAATATTATAGGCGACAAACGAGCAGACGGTTCACCTGATGGTATGTAACTGCCGTCGCCCATGGACACCAGCAACTAAAAGCTGCGAATGCATTGCCACCTCGAGGACTAAGATGGAATGCCTCTAGTGTTGTTATTTCCCCGGCTGTCTTACCCTCCACACCGACAACAGTGCAAGCACTGCTGCCTTAGCGGCAGGATTAGCGGGTAAGATGGTTCTACCACCCGCATCCGCCATATTACCATTTTTCTCTAAAACTGTTAAAAATAGTAATTTGATATAATAATAATAAAAATAATTATAATAACTGGCAACCCTGTGGCACGAAAGTCACGTTTTCTTTTGCTGCGTTTATTTTAATTTATTTTATTTTATTTCAACTGATACCAATTTAAAATTTAAGTGAGATTCGGCCCCTAACATCTTTATTTAATTTAATTTTATAATCATATAATGTATCACAGTTATCCAAAAGACAGAATCTACGAGATAAAACACATGATGACAGATGTCAAAGATAAATAAATTCAGAATAAAAATGGTGAAAAAATGTTGACTCGTTATCAAGCCCGAAGACACAATGCACAAACAACACCTCCGGACTCGTCGCTTAGCTCCGCCGCGCAGCCTCCAGCAATGGAACCAGTGGCGTCGAGCTCCTCTTCGAGCGACGAGTTCTTCTCCCCGCCGACGTCGCCAACACCTGTACGTCGGCCGGGGAGAGGCCGGCCACCGACTTGCCTGGGACCCCGACGCCCTCCGGCTTCGAGCAGGGCCCCCGCTTCCGGTGGTGATGTGCACCGCATGCAATGGACTATTTCAATAAACGAAAACGTCATGCGGGCATATTTTGCGGCTACAGAGGGGGGAACTAACCTCAGTGCATACCGTTCTCGGATACTTCCTTTGTTTCAGGCGCTTGAACCATCCGTCAACACATCAGCACAACGACTGTCGGACCAAGTGCGGGCCATTCAACGCAACCGCATGTTGAATGAAACCGTACTTGAGACTCTACGGCTAGAATGCTTGCGAAATATCTGTGTCACCCCCGCCCCGGTTCCTGCTTCTACACCTGCACAAGGAACAGATGAAGACACATTTGTTGTGCGGGATGACACACCTATTCCAGTAAGTATTCAGTACAATGACGAGATTCAGGAGGCTTTGGAATGTGCGTTGCGGGAATATCGATCGATGCCCCTACATTTTAGGCCACGTCTGCCTCGGTTGCCTATGCATAGACGAAATATAGCTCTGGTGGGTGCCCTTGATTCACTATTGGCTAGGTATCTAGAAAATAGTGAAAACCTCGGTGACACTCATTCAATGCTGTATTGTACTGCTGTGGCGGCATGTCGTATGGCAGGGGTTAAATTCCCTATTAAAGACCCTGTCATACGACCTAAGTCTGCTAAACCAGCATGGCAATGCAGGATTGAACGACGTGTGGCCGAGGCAAGGGTGCTCATCGGCAAGCTAATCTGCTTCAGGTCGGGTAATACTCGCCCTAGAGTGATGCGCTATGTGACCCAAGCGTTTGCAGGAACTGGTATTGGTCCCCAAGAATATACGTCTCGGGTCACAGAGCGCATTGACTTCCTGAAGCAGAAAGTATATGCATGGGCAAACCGTATTCGCAGATACAAAAAACGCGTCGATCGATTTACCGTTAATCGCATGTTCCAAAGAGACCAAAGATGGGTGTATAGAAGCTGGGAGCGAACAGAGGAAAGTGTGGATGACGTGCGGCGGCCGGATGCTGAAACCACAAATTCGTTTTGGCGCAGTATCTGGTCGGTGCCCGTTAGCCACACTGAAGGCGATTGGATGTGTGAAGTTGAAAGAGCATGCGAGACCATACCGGATATGGATGACATACATATAGATGCCACTGATGTAGATTGTGCGGTCCATTCGCTGTCTAATTGGAAGTCTCCGGGACCGGATGGACTGCACAATTTTTGGCTAAAGTGGCTACGAAGCTCGCATGTTGTCTTAGCTTCACAATTTCAATCTGCTGTTGAATCTGGGACGCTACCAGCTTTTATGACGACAGGAGTTACCCATCTGCTCCATAAAACTGGTAGTACTCTGGAGCCCAATAACTATAGACCGATTACATGTCTACCAACGATCTATAAACTTCTTACATCCATTCTGAGAGTCAAAATTAACAATCATATTAATAATAATTCTATTATGTGTGCCTCTCAGAATGGATGTAGGAATGGGGCCCGGGGTACTAAGGAGCTCCTCCTCATTGATATGGCTATTAGCCAGCAAGCTCGCCGCAACCATAAGGACCTGACGGCATGCTGGATAGATTACAAGAAAGCGTTTGATTCCGTGCCACATACATGGCTTTTGAGGGTGCTGGAGTTGTATAAAGTGAATGCAACTCTATGTACCTTCTTAAAGTCATGTATGGGGCAATGGAAGACGTTTCTTTTCTATCCAGGGTGTCGTCAGGCTTTAGGTAATGGCCGGCCGATAACAATAGAGCGGGGTATTTTTCAAGGAGACAGTCTGAGTCCCCTTTGGTTCTGCTTAGCCCTGAACCCACTTAGTACTTTACTAGTGAATTCAGGGTTAGGGTATAGGCTACGAAAAGAGGGTCAGATGGTATCCCACCTGCTTTACATGGATGATTTAAAGTTATTTGCCCACACCAATTCTCAATTAATGGTTTTACTGAAGATAACTGAAACGTTCAGTAATTCCATTAAAATGGCGTTTGGTGTGGACAAATGTGCAGTTGTTCATGTAAAGCGAGGGCGGGTGGTGGAGTCGGAGGGTATACCACTCTCTGATTCCACTAACCTGAGATCACTCCTCGTAGCTGAGACCTATAAGTACTTGGGTATGTCACAGGCGTTATGCATTAATGAGGCCGGCATGAAACAAATGCTACAGGAACGTTTCTTTGGCCGCCTGAAAAAGGTACTTAGCAGTCTTTTATCAGGTGGTAACAAGGTGCGTGCTTGTAACAGTTGGGTCATGCCACTCTTGATGTACTCCTTTGGCATACTCAAGTGGACTCAGACTGAACTCGACACCATTGATAGGAAAGTCCGGACTCAGTTGACTGCATTTCGAATGCATCATCCACGGTCGTCAGTCATGAGATTGTACATCCCGCGGAAATGTGGGGGTCGAGGATTTTTAAATGCTAAGACCCTCCATAACCGTGAGGTGTGCAGTCTCAGAGACTATTTTCTTAAGTCCAACGTGGATATGCATCGTGATGTAGCCAACGTAGATGTCGGGCTCACCCCGCTCGGTTTGGCTAAGGGGAACTGGCGTAGGCCTACAGTTATTGGCACTGATAGCCGCAGGGAGGTATGGCAGAGTAAGGAGCTACATGGCAGGTTCTATCGGGCTCTTCACAGGCCCGAAGTAGACCTATTGGCATCTGTATCCTGGCTACGTTTCGGTGACCTTTTTGGGGAAACCGAAGGTTTTGCCTGTGCAATTGCTGACGAAGTTATCAAGACGAATAACTACCGGAAGTATATCATGAGGGATGGCACAATCGACATCTGTCGAGCGTGTCACCAACCTGGTGAATCCCTCAGGCATATTACTTCCGGTTGTTCTCGTCTTGCTAACAGCGAGTACTTGCACAGACATAATCAAGTAGCCAGGATAATCCATCAGCGACTTGCTCTGAAATACAACCTTGTGGGAGTTGAGGTGCCTTACTATAGGTATGTTCCTGAGCCAGTTCTAGAAAATAGTCATATCACATTGTACTGGGATCGATCTATCATCACTGATAGGACTGTTGTAGCCAACAAGCCTGACATTGTGGTGATAGACCGATCCGAACGCCGAGCATTGATTGTTGATGTCACCATTCCTCATGACGAGAATCTCGTGAAAGCTGAGAAAGATAAACAGATCAAATACTTGGACTTGGCCCACGAGGTTGTCGACATGTGGAATGTTGACTCAACAATCATTGTACCGATAGTCGTGTCAGTCAACGGACTGATAGCCAAGAGCCTCGACCAACACCTGAAGAGGCTCGGGTTAGACGGTTGGATCAAGGGCCAGATGCAGAAGGCAGTGCTCCTTGATACGGTGCGCATCGTGAGAAAGTTCCTTTCTCTGGAGCCCTAACCACCGGTAGCTTGGTCCTTGTATCCGATACCGGTGGGACACTACTTTTTATATTTTTAAATAGATGTTTTTATTTTTTTTTCTGTATATGTATTTAAAAATATAATTTGTAAGTTTTTAAAATGAATAAAGAGTATAATAATAATAAATTTAATAAACTGTCGTGGGTTTTTACAAATTTTTGAAGTGAAAACTTCTTTACATTTTTTACCCATCCAAAAGTGCACAACGCCGCGGCGTTGAGCACTTTTGGATCGGTAAAAAATGTTAAACTCGCGTCAGGGGACACGTAACCGTAAGACGCGACGTTGTCGTTCTGTTTTAATTACATTGCTTCTTTTGTTCCTTATTATCCAAATATTACCTCATTGCGAAAAGCAATGTATTTCGTACAGAACTTCGTACAGAACGACAACGTCGCGTTCTCGAATTATTAGTGGTACAGCCGCAATAGCCGGCGCGAGCTAGTGACAAATGCCTATCGGATATCCATGTGTGGGTAAAAAAATCATAGTTATATACATTTTCAACGTTAAACAATGAGAATTAAAGGTTAATTTCGTTCACACAGCATTTTGGGAACTATCAAGTTTTCACTTCAGCCGGCACTCCCGGAGTGCAACAGATTTTTTTAATTTTGTTACTTGTTACTATTTATGAACACTATCCTGAAGATGAATGCTGGTGTTGAGAAAATTTTTGATTAGAAAATGAAAATAATTTTGAATGCTACGATAATTTTACGGCATAATCACTTTATAAAATTACAATTATAATCACATTATAATTACTTTATAAAAAAATAGAACTTGACATTAACATAAGTACTTAGGTAATTTGTTTAATTCATTTCAGATGTAATAGGACAATAATCAAAATGGTACGCCACTATATAAAAAAAAAGAGCCTGCGGCCTATAACCCTATAATTAGGTAAAATGTTGACAACGTCTGCATTTAGTATGAGGCTAATGCGTCCATCAAAAACTAGACGCATTTCCCCAATTTTTACTAAATTGTCTCTGAATTCCTCAATTATTCTTTTTTTTTAGTTTAATTGTCATTCTTTTGCACAGAAATTTGATCCGAAAAGAACTACTTTGACTTTCTCACGAATAGCTTACCAATTAAGTATTTACTCAAGAAAGACGCATTTGCCCCAGACGGGGAAAATGCGTCTAAAATTCCAATTTTTTTAAAACAATCAATATGACACAGTTGTAAAACTCTGGCGAAGAAATCAATAATAGGATTTTGTACAGAAATAGCCATATTATGAGACTAGAGTTTCAAAAAGTGCATAATGCCATAAATTCACTCACAATAAGGCGATAACTTGGAGTGATCGAGAAATATGACGCAATTGCCCCGGTTGACCTTAATTCATATTCGTGATAGACCAATACTTGAAATTTTTCCCCTTTTAATGTTGACTAATTGACCTGCTTCATTTAGTTTAATTTCTACTTACTCTAAATCAGTTTAATCATTTGAACCGTTCATTTGACAACTTGTTCATTTGACAAATTTCTTGTTGCCTATAATTTGAGGGTTGCCCGCGAATTCCCCAAGATCCTAGCATCAGAACCTGACTGTAATTTTTAATAGAAAACGCATACTTATTGATTTTCCTTGTGAAAAAGATATGTATGTCGTGTAACTAGCTCAATCAGCCGTTCAATGAACTGCCTAGGCAGTTAACTAAATGACGCCATTCAATTAACGGCCTGAATGGTGTTCAACCATTTAATTAAACAGCTAGGCAAATAGTTCGGGTCGATGACGTTTAACTACTTGCCTAGCCATTTAATTAAACAGTTAGAAAAATGACTTATTTCCGCATGGCTATAAAAAAATAACCACGAAGGCTTAATGCGGGAGCTACACTCCGCTCCGCTCCCGCATTAGTCTTTTAACCTAACCTAACCAAGTCGGATTGCGCAGCTATTACAATAAACCTATTACTAATTTTCTGTGAATACACCTCTGTCTGCGTGAGTGCATGCGTGCGTGCGGGTCTGTATGTATGTAATTTTCTATCTTATTTCAAAGTAAGTAGTGCCCCATCTTACGATTGGCCTAAGCATTAGCCAGCCAGGTTATTAAATAATGTAATAAACGAGACGGCTGAATATCATTTAGGCCGTTAATTGAATGGCGCCGTTTAGTTACTTAGGCAGTTAATTGGACGGCTGATTATGCTAGTTGGCGGCGACATATTAGCATACTATAATTTTATTATTAGCCGCAAACATAATGATTGCTAACACATAATAAGTCGGCGTATTTTTCTGTATTTTGAGGTTTTCCCTTTTATTTCTCCAGGATCGTAACATAATTTATAGCTCTACTGGGGTATACACTTGCCTTTGTTTTGTACAGCGGCTTTCATAATAACAACACAACATATATTAATTAAAACGTATGTGCCGTAAAATGGTTGTATTTTTAAAAAACATCACAACACTACAATTTTAATAGAAAGTCCCCAGGCGCATTTGTTTTATGAAAACGAAACGACATTATACAAATGATTGCTAACATACAACTAAGTAGGCGCTTGGCGCGATGTCGTATAATTTTGCGGTATTCCTTCAATTTTTCCAGGATCTCAGCCTCAGATCCGTCATTTTGGCATATGGGACCTCTCTGACAGTATACACCATATAACGCCACCAAAATAATAAAATTTCGTTCTTAACTGCCTTGATATCGCGTAACAAACATAGGTACATAAAAATAAATATTATAGCGGTCGAATTGAGAACCTCCTCGTTTTTTGAAGTCGGTTAAAAACTTTACCTACCTGTGACGAGCTTCGCCCCGCGGTTTTTCCCACGACTTTATTCCGTGAGAAAATTGAGATAACAAGTATCTATGCTATTAAGAGATAATGTTGTAGCATTCTAATAGTGAAAGAATTATTTAATTTTAATAATTTATTTAAATCGGTCCAGAAGTTCCAGAGTATTTTCTCTTTATAATACACAAGATATAAAGTGCACTTTGGTCTTCATAGAGTCGCAACATAATTATATAACTGTCGAATGCTGTGATAATTATAATTATAGGTAGGTACAAATAATGCAAAGGTCTATCGCTCGTATCTTAATGACTGAAGTAAACAACAGCCCCACTTATGAAATAACTCGGCTATCAGTTAGGTTTTCTTTTTTATCAAATACCTACCTGATAATGATATATTGTGTAACAGTAGGCACGGATTAGAATACTTTCAAAATTATAATTTGACACGTGCTATTAACTTAGATAAGTCTATCACCTATTAAATTTTATTATCTATCTATAGGTACATACTAATATTTTAAAGAGGAAAGATTTGGCTGTTTGTACTAAACTAGGGAAACGGTTTTAAGTATTTCATGAATCAAAAGCCAATTTTCCCAGAAATAATATAGGTAGTATATTTGTACACCAAATTTACCAACAAGATTAGGAATTAAGCGGGTGAAACCGAGGGGCAATGTTCGTGTTTTATAAAAATATATTCAAGTACACATGTAGCATGCTAGTTGGTTGTATATAATTTGGATTTAGATAGTGTGTAGAATATTCTAGAATATTATTATGAACACCATATGTACATGCATACTAATATTGTAAATGGGAGTACTTGTGTGTGTGTGTGTATGTGTGTGTGGTGTGGTGTGTGGTGTGTGTGTGTGTGTGTGTGTGTGTGTGTTTGTCCGTATTTCACGGCTAAACCACTGAACTGATTTTGATGAAATTTGGTAGGTATAGGGGTAGATTAGACCTTGAGAAAGGATATAAGCTTTGTTTGGTCGCAATAATCAACCACGCGGGCGAAAGTTAGTTCGTAATAAATTTAGTACCAATGAACACAGAATAGGATATTAAAATATAAACACACTCACAACATACAGTGCATCCACATCTTGTGTACACAACCTGTATTTGTGTATAAATAATATTTTTCACAGGCAAATCTATGTGTACCTAACTAAATTACAGTAAAAGACAACAAATATAAAAACTTATTTTATTAACAATAAAGAACCAGTCACAAATATATAATATAATGTGTAAGTAAGTATATTGATATACATTATTTAGATTAAAATACAAAGATGGAATTTTAAAAGCATTGTAACCTATAAGAAAAACTTTTTCATTTAATAATGCATGTATATTATTATGCTTTGCATATGGCAGTTTGGAGTATATATGATTACATATGTAGAGACCCAAGCTCCCCTTAAAATTTTAATTTCAACAACAAAACCTGATTGCTTAGTATCTAATTATATAAAATTGTACCTTTCACTTATTCTAGGATCAATTCACAAATTAGCATGGTATTTCTTGAAGGGAGCCAGACCAGAAGCAATTTTGCTTCCTAAATCTGGATGAACTTGGGTGAACATTTTGATGGCCCTTTCTTGAATAAATCCAGCAGCACCTTTAAGGTGACCAACAATGTTATCAACAGCTCGTTGTTTCTGGCCGTCATCAAAGACATTCTTGTATAGTGCAGAAGCTTGGCTGAAGTTGTCTTCCTGGCCACTATCGTATCTATCAATATCACCAGTAATATTGTGTCTTGGCTGTAAGCGCTGGGCGCGTGGGCACTCTTGAGGCCCTGAGAACGAATTTGGGAAGTAGTTCGGTTTACCATCTTGGTTGTTTACAGCTTGTGGTCCATCTCGCTGGTAGTTAGACACTGAGACACGGTATGGGCAATTCACAGGAATCTGCAAGAAGTTTGCTCCAAGGCGATGACGATGTGTGTCACTGTATGAGAATAAGCGGCCCTGCAACATCTTGTCAGGGGAAGGTTCAATGCCGGGTACCAGGTTTGAGGGGCTGAATGCAATCTGCTCCACTTCAGCAAAGTAGTTCTTTGGGTTTCTATCCAAAACCATTCTACCAACAGGTATTAATGGGTAATCACCATGTGGCCATACCTTAGTCACATCAAACGGATTGAACTTGGAATTTTCTGCTTGAGCCATAGTCATAACTTGAATTTTCAAATCCCAAGATGGGCGTTCACCCTTTGCAATAGCATTGTATAGATCTCTAATGGAATAGTCAGGATCAGATGCAGCCAGGTCATTAGCAGTTTCAACAGGCAAGTTTTTCACACCCTGGTTGGTCATAAAGTGGAATTTAACCCAGTGAGCAACTCCTTGGGCATTAACAAGCTTAAAGGTGTGAGAGCCATATCCATTCATGTGTCTGTAACCATCAGGAATACCACGGTCACCAAACATGTACAGCACCTGATGAGCAGTCTCTGGCCGCAAGGTAATGAAGTCCCAGAACATGTCTGCATCCTTCAAATGTGTTGCAGGATTCCTCTTTTGTGTATGGATGAAGCTAGGGAATAGTGATGCATCCCTAATGAAGAAAATAGGTGTGTTGTTGCCAACAAGATCCCAATTACCATCATCAGTGTAGAACTTCAAGGCAAATCCTCTGGGGTCTCGGACAGTGTCGGCTGAACCACTTTCACCGCCTACTGTGGAGAACCTTGCAGCCATTGGGGTTTTCTTTCCAATAGTTTCAAAAACTTTTGCAGCTGTGTATTTGGTGATATCATGTGTCACTTCAAAATAGCCAAATGCTCCAGCTCCTTTGGCATGCACCACACGCTCAGGAATGCGCTCTCTGTCAAAGGCTGACATTTCATCGAGAAAATTAACATCTTGAAGAAGGGCAGGTCCATTTTTTCCAACAGTTAGGAGAGCAGTTTTAACTCCAACTGGTGCTCCAAACTTTGTTGTGATGTATCCAGGATCCTGAAAATATATATAACATAAAGTTTTTATATAGTTTAAACAGTTTATAATGAACTGAAATAGATTTCATTAAGAATATTCCATAGGTAAGAATACAAAAGGTGAATGTAATGTTATGTTAATTCGCAATGCATACAAGGTGAACATTAAGAAAGGTTATAAATATTACCATAGTATGCAGTGCTTTACACAACTTAAAATTATTACAGCTTGCTATTTATATATTGTTGTAGTCTAGAAATTTCCAAAGAACCAATTTTATCAGTTTAGCAATGTAGGTATAATAAAAACAAAAGTACAAAGATCAACTCAATGACGTGGGACATCACTAATAAACATACAATGCATAGCTTCTGACAGAAAACAACTTATCGAAATGCAAATAGCTAAAATCTAAATAATAAATTACGTAAATATTCTTTGGGTGAACCTAAAAAGTAACTACGTTCAATTTAAAGCCAGATATGGACACGAGATAAGTATAAATGCAGTTAATGGACCTAATTAAAATGTGAGAGGATATTTGATTGCACTTGTTTATGGACAGCACTTACTTTCTGAGCTTTTTTATGGTTGACAAGTTGGTCTGACGCAGGGTCTCTTGAAGCCATTTTAGTGTGTTGTCTAAAACGTGTGAGAACAGCAATAGGGAGCGGCACACGAAGCAACGAGGCGCGAGCTGTGAGCACAAATACCGCTTCAACGCCGCGCATCACTTATATAGCCTCCAGCGATAAACAACTATCGTGCCAAACAAGTACGAGTTGCGAACGGTGACCGATATAGGTAATATAGGTACAACTTACTTTGTTCGCTTATCGTATGTCGCATATGTCGCACAAGTTTTTAAAACAAATACTATACTATCCATAGATATGAGTGTTTTGTGATCGTAATAATATTTATGTCATTTATTGGAATGAGTAGGTAGGTAGGTAATTGTTGTTCATAAATATTAAAAGGACTGTTTTGTTTCATAAACTCTAGTAGGTATCGAATAATGTATCCAATAAAGATCTAAAAAGTCCATCAATCTACTTGAATCAACCTATCAAAATGAGATAAAAAAGCTCTTAATAAAAAAAAACAATGAAAAAGTAGGTACATAGGTACTGAAAAAATTGAAACGTCAAACACAAAGTCACAAACAAACGTCTTTTATGCACAGATTAGAATAAAGAAATTAATTTGTAGATAATGTACCTACTTACTGAAATAGGGAAGTTGACAAGGTCATCCTTTGAGTATTTAATACCTAGGTACTCAAAGATACATCAGATACTCAGATACTCTCAGGGTTCATCAGATACTTTCGAACACAGAGGCTGTTTGTTGTACCGTTTCCTCTCCACCAACGGCTTGGAAGCGACAGCAAACTTAGAATAAGTAGAATTTATTATTGACATCAAAATCATGTTGTTCTTCTTCTTCTTATTTTATTTAAATGACGCTATAGGTACCGATGATTCTGCGAACCTCAAGGTATAGAGTAAATGTCAAGTAAAATGTATTATAAAATTATTAATAGGCGAGGTGAAGTCAAATTGCCGTGTGTATATTTCAATGCGTGTCGCAGTCAAATTCTACTATACATAATAATCTATGGTCAAATTGACGTGTCCTACATTTAAAAAATCCTGTCCCCCTAGCATGACCATCATAACACGATATGATAAAGCGTTTTATCCACGCCAACTGTCAAAATATGATAAATATCGCCGCCATGTTAAATTTTTATCGAAACAGCGAGCATAACCGTGCCCAGTGACGTCACGTGTTATGATATGTTACAATAGATAGAAGAGCGAGCATGGCAGTCGGTTATTTATCGAAAAGTCGAGCATGGCCAACTATTGGTGGATATAAAAAGTAAAGTTTATCGATTTTTGACATTTAGTCGTATTATTTTATCGACGAGGTTTAGAGTGCGTGATATACTCGATAAAATATAACAGTCACCAGTTTATTATGCAATCACTAGTCATTAACTGATTTTAAAAGGTAAGAATCATTTTTATGATTATTGTGTAAATGTATATGAAAAATACAGAAAATAATAAGATATTACAACTCCTTTTTTCAGTTAAAACTTCACAAGTTAAGCTTCGCCTAAAATCTTTTAAAATGGCTAGACCATACATAAGAATTAATTAACTTGCCGCGGAGGACAAAGAAATGAAATAGGAAAAGAGGACCCTAATTAGAGAAATTAGCAACGAATTTCTATAGCCATGTTCACTCAACATAGCCCGGAGTTCTTCCCACTGACGATTTTCTGTCAGTCAACCCTGTGGCGCACTAAACTCCCCATGCGCCAATCGGGGATGAGTCTGCATGTACTCAGTCAGTAGCTTCAGCTGCTGCGCTGTACTGCGAGTTCTAAAAGACGACGAATTTGAACAGAGTTAACCGAGAGACAGACAAAAGTATATGTAATTTTCAAAATGCAAACTTTCTAAGTTCTAAACGGCGAGGCAATTAAAAGAAACTTCCCGTGTTTTTCCTTTGTTTTCCATTATTGTGATGAAACACACATCAAACAAATAGGTAAATAAACTTTTATTCTGTTGACGGTTTTTTGTGTTATGGGGATCCGGTTCCAAGAAAAGTAAATAAACAAGGTGTGATGAAGACAAAGACAGGTCGGACAGGTCCACAGATTACACACGCACGTCAAAAAAGGTGATAAAAGTTGCAAAAGAACAAAAAAAGAGTGAGTGGCAAGTGAATGATGATTGAAAATTTTTATTAGTACTGGCAGCATTGTTATTCCATATCGCGAGGCTTATCATTTCATAACACGTGATAAATTTTATCATATCCTATCATATCATATCGCTACTTTGGCCATGCTCGCGAAATCGGTAAAAATGTTGGTGTTATATGATACGATATCTTGTATCGTATATCTACGACGTGTGGTCATGCTAGGGGGGCTGAACCACGTTAGCCACAGCCACACCAGTTAATTTGTTTCGGTGTGTCCGTCCCACGAGATTCAGGTGGACGATCAGGACGTGTGGTTGGATTTTAGTAGAATGAATAAAAATCTTTGACACATCGTATATACCTAGTACTTTTTCTGGAAAACAGAAAAATAAACATGATTTTTCTATATTCAAAATTTAAACAATCAATTTAATTACAATTGAATTTCAAATTACTTTTATTATAAACTCTTAATATTACTAAGTACACCTGTAAACGCAACGTAGGTATACTTACCGAGATAAATGCGATATTCTCTTATACTCCATAAATATTATTTGAACTACGCGCTGCAAGCGCGTGACGACATCTGCTTTACTTACCTCAGTACTTACTCGTAACAATTTTTTATGAAGCGTTTTCGGGCGGCTCTTGTATTTTCAAAAATCAAATATCTTTTGAAGTAGGTAGGTATTTCACGTAAGAATTCTTACTTCTATTTTTTTTTACTTTAGCAGTTCATTATGTTATTGTCTGAGAGGCGTATCTTTTTTGTCTTTCTTCTAGCCTGCATATTCTATTACGCGACTGGTTTATTAGCATCTTGCATTAGCACAGCATTCCATTCCTCAAAGATTCATTGTTCGAGTTTCAAAATTCATGCAGGTTAATGCTGACGTATTACTCTCTTTTCAACCGACAAAAAAACGGAGAAGGTTCTCAAGTCGACGCGTACCTATATTTTTGAAGTGAAAACTTCTTTAGCGGCGTTGGATGGGTAAAAATTGTTAAACTCGCGCGTCAGGATCACTTGACATATGACCCGTAACCGACGACTTTGTAGGACGACATGACGTCATACAACATTCCTAGCTACAGAGTGTTTATTTTGCTAGGTACTAGAGTCGAGGGTCAAACTACTGTAGGCTGAATTAGAAGAGAAGAATTTAAGTTCATCATCATCTTCTCAGCATCACGGGGCAGCAAATTTAAACGTTGCAGACGATAAGCTGCCCCCCTGGGGACGGCCTTACCTTAGGGTAAGAGGTAAGCAGTGCTCCCGGACCCCGCCGTTGACCCGGTGTCTTTACCAGAGCTGTTCGGAGGGGTTATTGGCTCCTCGTTCCCAGCGTCAACATGTTCCACCGCAGATGACGCCGGCTCGGTCGATCATGGCGGACAGCGTGGATGACGACGACGTGCCTGAGATTACTCCAGCTCTAGTTCCACTTCTGTGGAACTAGACTTTACGTTGCGAAGGCTTAAGGTCAAGAACACCGTCCCGGGATCCGACGGGATTACAGGCTGAGCCTGGGTCTTAGCTCTAGGGGAAGATGCTCTCAGTGCGAGTTTGTAGCGGGGCCAGTTTCCACAATTTTTGAAGACAGAGAAACTAACCCCCGTACGGAAGAAAGTGCGCCCGGCTACCGCTATCTTCTTGACGAGGTGTGCAAGTGCAAAGTCTTTGAAACAGTTATTGTGAAGCATCTCACCGAGCACGTCTCCAGAGTGTGGCCGGAGCTGGCGGAAAACCAATATGGTTTCAGACAGAGGCTCTCCACCGTAGATGCCATCATGCGGTTGATGGCGCTGGTGAATGATGCGGTTGCCCGGGGCGCGATAATGTTAACGGTGTACTTGGACATCACCAACGCGTTCAACACGTCGCCCTGAGGTCTCATAAGGGAGGTATTCGTGTATCAAGAAGTGCCTCTCTACCTTCAACGCATAGTCGAAGTGTATCTGACGACGGAGAGAGTCATAACGTACCCAACAGCGACGCCTTGGTCGGCGTGAAATGTCATGAGGCGCAGGGATATCTGTTGGGGTCACTTTTGTGGAACATCGGATACGACTGCAGTCTTCGCAATGAGCTCAGAAAATGCCGCCATCATGTATTATGTGGATAAAATGCTCGTGACGACGTGCGGTGCTACCATCACGAAGCGACCCTGAAGGCTCCGATCGCGGTTGCCCTCGTTGTGGAGCTGATCTGGCAGCTAGGTCTCGAGGTGGCTCTGAAAAAACTGATTCTGGCTCTGTTCTTCCATGAGCCTCGGAGCGTGCCAAAGGTGGCGAGCGATCAGGCACAAGAACCCGAGGTTCGAGAAATTGAGGCCGTGAAGTTCCAGCTCCACCAGGACATCATGGTGGAGTGGAACTTGTGGCTTGGGCGATCGAGTGCAGGCCACGCAATATTATCGCCGCCGGTCAGCTTGGGAGGATACGCGGGAGCCTACCGTACCGTCTGATGTAAGTGATCACCGGGAGAGGGAGTTTCAAGAACCATTTGTTTCCGATCAGGAAGTAGCCAACGTCTGTGTATCGTCACTATGATGCGAACGAGGACTCAAGACTGCACACGCTGGTGGGGTGCCTGGTGAGGAAGGCGCCGTGGCGCGCCCTTAAGAAGGCCCTCATAGGAGTCATTGCTCACAGCACAGCGATGTTGCGGAGCGCAAGCACGTGCGATGACACCACCTCCTTCTGCGAGCAACCAACGCTCGAGAAGGAGATGGTGGAGTAGGCCCTGGAGAGAGACTGAGATATCTCTCGAACCACAGAGCTCATGAGGCACGGAGGTGACTAAAACGTCAGAGGTCGTTTGACGACCCCCATCCTTCATGAGCGGAAGCCTGGGGGTGACAGGATGCCTGTCATCCTAGCAGAAGCGACTTAACGCAGGGGAATGATGGGGACATACAGTACAGTACATGTACGGACAACATATGAAAAATGTACAAATGGCGGCCTTATCGCTACAAGCGTTCTCTTCCAGGCAACCTTTGGATTTCCCTGGGCCAAGTGAGGTGAGGGATACGCCTTGATGTCTTGGCAATCTAACACTCTGGCATCTGACGACCCGAGACGGCGTGTGGACACCCATACGCCTCCTCCTTTCCGATCTCCGGTTCCCGATTTTCGCACGAGAAAGAAAGTTGCCCCGCCTAAAAAAATTTGAATATCCGGGGCTAACCTTCCTACAGCTGAGATTCCTACCCGATTTATTTAACACAATTAGAAAGAGTAAGAGTCCAGTTGATTTCGCCTTGCTTTTTTTGCTTGATTGATGGTTTGATTTTCGGTACCTGCCCACCTTAGTATATTTTTTATTCAATGAGATGTGATGATCCAGTTAACATTTTACCACTAATGTACTGGTGAAAATATGTTTTGTATATTAGGTTTACCTCACATAAGCAACGACACCACAGTACTAATTGATGTGATAACTATGTTAAAAACTTGTTACCATGGTGGGTGACGTGCGTCAAAGCAATAAATGTAGGTGAGCTAATATGTCGAGATATCATTACCTACGTAAATTACGTATTATGTAAATACTGAAGATAGTTCAAGCAACAGTTGTGCAATCAGTGACCTTATGAATTTGTTACCATACCATTATTTTTATACAGATTAAAGTACAAAAGGCATTTAGACTACTCGTAGGTAGGCACTGAGGTAAACAATTAGAGTGGCAAACCAGTACAAATCGCCGCCACAAAAAGCGATGCCACTAGTGAGCTTAGAAGCGCAACTACGAGAAAAACTACTTAACTATTCAAGATGATGAATGTTAATATATATGTCTCACTCGCACGCGTGGCATGAACATCAATGTCGCTGGGATTAGACAAAGACAAAAGTATTAACATGTGATCGTGGGTCAGTGTAGTTTTTACAGACGTATATATATTTACCCACGATAATATAGAATTTCTAAACCAATTTTGTAATAAAAATCATTAATATAATGTTTATTTTTACCAGACTGCGGGTTTCGATTTTGAATGGTATGTAGGTATGTATGTATCTATTAGTACATTATGAAACAAATTATTTATATTTGAAAATAGTTTATAATTAAGTAAAACGTATATGTATGTAAGTATAAGCCTTATGATTTTTCACCTTCGAAAATAAAATGTGCCAAAGGAAATCAACTGAATATATTATCGACCTTCATTCAAGATTCGTCCATTAAGGTAAAAGCACCAATGGCCGACACTTTATGGACAAATCAAACTTCAATAGGTATACAAAACTACTTAATTTATGTTTTTAAAAGAATGGTCGTTACGTCTTTTCTCAATTCTAACAGCAACATTATGACATTAACTTTTATAAAATTACTTCTTATTATTACTTCTTTACAACTTTTTTACTTCTTATTACTTCTTTATAAAATAACATATTTTTAGTTTAAATACAATTATGAAACACTTGATCCTTATCACCAAAAGTGGACAATCACATAAAACTGTTTGAAATTCTAACCATAGAAATACGTCAATGGTCTAAGTAGGTCAAGAACTTATTTAATTTTTACATCCCTCCCATCATTATATTAATTTTAAAAAAAACTTTTCGAAAGGGTCGACTATCGGGTCACAACTATACCAATAGTTCAACAATTTACATATTTATAACATCCATACTAATAGTGATAATCATTAATAATAAATAAAAAAATTACACCTATTAAAAAACTTAACAAATATCTTTAAAAAACAACTGCCTCCAATTCAATATTTACTTACGACAGCGAATTGCGAATTTTTTAACATGTATTATATATGCCATTAGATGTATTTTAAGTAAATATTCATATAAGTAAACAAAATAGTTACTTTTCTTACAATAAAGGTTATGCAGTGTCCACCATTGGTGCTTTTACATTATAAAAATGATATATTTTTTATCTAAGTATTCCTAATGTTCTTATACAAGTATAATATCCTACTATACCTACTGACAATACAAAATACGCGCGTGCGGTGGCCCCTTAACTCCCTACTCACCTCAATCCGAGGCGCCTGCGCTCGCGTTAGAGTTAGACGGTGCACAAGTCAATTACTCTAGGTCTAGTGAGTAGCAGCCAGAACGTCTCGAAGGGTAGGTACGCGTGCTTCTTTATTATTGCGAGGGAGCCCGAGAACGTGATGCTATTTGTAATTGTATTTTGATAGTATTTAACGTGTATGAAGGTCATTACTATAAGACCTTGTTGTAAACTGATTTGTGTTCAACGTATATAATTATATAGCCTAAATTATGTATGATCTCAATATAAATTTAAAGGTAGGTACTTGGATTATGCACTCGCGAGTTTACTTCAAGTCCCCCAAGTAAGAAAAGAAAATATTATTCTATAATTGACATAATTCCTGATTCTCCCAATAATGTGGGTAAACCAAAACGATGTTTTAGTGGTAACACTAAATGGCAATCATAATTATTAATTTTAAAACTGGATTATAGCGGTATTTGCGTCAATATCAATGTATAAATAGTGTAGTTACGCGTGAAAACTAATTCCTTTTGATTTTTGTGCATGTAGGACTTAGAATCACAAGATTTTACTGCGCATTTCACCATTTTAGCGCGCTCGGTTCAGTTCGGACGTGTTAGTGCGAACGCTAAAACACAAGCGGATGCGGACGCGGGTGCCCGCGTCGGACGTCCGCCGCGGGCAACGAGTCCGCGAGCGGGCACCCGTCGCGTGCGTCCGTGTCCGTCTCATTTAGCGCTGCCAGTATAATTTTGATCTCGAGCGTCTACAGTTGTGTCGAGTAGATTACCATGGATTATTTGCTTATTTATTATTTGGCAAAGAGACGTATGCGTAAACAACGTTGACTACCTAACCTGTTCGTGACAAACAGGCTACTCAGCGGAGAATTCGTAACCAAATTTTCGAAGTTGAGGGACAATGAAAACGAATTTTACAAGTATTTAAAATTAAGTACAAAGACATATGATGAATTATTTTCAATTCGATTATTACACGCTCTGTATCGATGTTCATGATTGTACTTATATCTAACCTCCGACGCGTGTGACCGTAGCATCTAGCGGCGCTCGACTGATTTGTTGAAACCAACCCGCGAGCGGGCGAACGTCGCGTGCGTCCGCGCCGTGCGCCCGTCGCCCGCCGCGCGTGTTACAATCCGTCGCCCGCGTCCGCGCTCCGTCGCACGCGCCTGCGCTGCTCTAACTATTTTTCATTGAGCGTCCGCCCGCGGGCGCCCGCGCAAGTTTTAGCGTTCGGCCTTACAGAACTGTGTGACGTCGACTAAACTGAAGTCGCCTCAGATCTGACCGTGGTCAGATCTGTGGTGGCATTGATTTTGGTGCGGCCATTGCTAATCTAGTGTGTATATATCAATGTAGGTAGGTATAATATAATAGTCAAGTTTATTAGACAAGTCGCATTTGTTACATTTTCAATGTATACCGATCTTCAGACCTCAGCCAACCTCAGCTGCTCTAGCCAAGCTTCTGAGAGGTAATTTAGCATAGCTATCCTCTCAGTGTTGGTAGCTCAGAGGACAGAGATAGTTGGTAGACAGCTAAGCCAACAGTGATTCCCGGCCTCCAAACTGCAACTAGGTACGGCAACACTGCAAGCTTTTGGATACAACTGCGACGGACGCTGTGATAATGATTATACGGCGATTTTTATCAGCTACGATGAGTGGATGTACGCAATTGCGGTCTGAAAAATGTATGACTGACCGACGAATTCAAGGTTGGCCAAAAACCTAAACCGCCACATCACACCACATTCATGCACAAATAGGCCATAATCAGACTTTTATAAGTACCTACTTACCTAGGTAGGTACAAGAGAAACCCCATCGGCCTTCAGCGAAATCTTCAAGCAATACAATAATAGTAGGTATACGCTCTGCCCCTTTAATTTAATACGTTTTATTATTATAACATCTCTCTAGTTTGTGTAAATGTAATTTATGTGTACAATAAAGAATAAGTACCTATAAGTAATATTATAATAATAATTAAATAATGGAGAATTGTAAGTGGCCTGAAATTATTTTAGCCTCTCAAATAGTATCTCTTTTGTCATCATCGTCATCTTCATGAACACTCTTTTCCTGATTGCATCCGAGGTCAAGGTGTACTTGGAGCTCAAGGTCCGCCTTCCGGCTCTTCCTCCTTCACTACGCACGACCTTGGGCGTCCAAGGTAGAGGCCATTAGTATGCATGTCACCCTCCACATCAAGGCAGGAACTGCTTGGTCCTGCCCCTTCTACGTGGACCCGGCGGTGGCGCTCGGAAATCTGTTATGTGAATTGTATTAGCTAAATTTTGTTTGTTTGCATTTTACCTACCAAGCTGTACCAAGCTCATTAGCCGATGTTTACGCAGTAAAAATTTAAATCGAACATTCTCTATAGCTCGCGAATATAATACAATTTAATAGCAGTCGGTACGTTGCCGGTTTTTGGGCACATTTCAAAAGAATCGTGGCAATTCAATGAATTATGTTAATGCACGATTACGTGAGCACCTACGTGATGACGACTCATAGTTCTTTGCCCATTGCAGAGACTAGCCACGGTGTATAATGGGGACTTAGTATTATGTTTATCGTTCTCTCAGCCTGAATTCTCTATTGCATGTTTTAAGATGCCGTGTAGGTATAGCCCTAAGGTATCTCATAAAACTGAGCAATATGCTTCGATGGCAACGATAGCTCAAGTAAGATGAGATATCGGGTAGAGCCTTGTGTGATTTACACGTGACTATTTACTTTTACTTTTTAATGCAAATATCCAAAGGGCAATCAATACTGTGTCCTTATCAAGTTGTAAGTACCTACTTATGTACTTTTAATCAACATTTATCACAAGTAGTTAGGTATTTTGATATGTCGTTGATAGTGAAAAGGCCACGCCATTACAAACGAAGCTGATTTGAGATCTAGCGTACAATAACATATTTTTATTCACAGGCGATAGCATTAAACTCAAAATGTCACTATAATATTGTTCTTGTTAGTAGGTACTAAATAAAATTTAATTAGAGTAAGTATCATAATCTGCTTCAACATTATGGTTGTAGATACTCGGCAGTGGCAAGGAGTCCCTTCAACACGATTCGTGCCGGCTTGATCTGCAAAGGTAAGCCGTGGTAGAGATGTTTATATTTCAATCAACCAATCAATTAGCCCACCGCTGTCCGTTTATATTTATACTCCAACATTTTCACCGGCTTGGCTTTGAAATTTTTCGCTCTGCGCCACTGGTAGTTAGATCTGGGACCCTCGCTTCGAAGCTCGATAGTCCACTTACCTAGGTACTTGGAAAGCTTGTAATAGAGCCTCGTTGTTCAAACAGCAGGTGTAGGTACCAGTTGCAGATGAGGTTGGCATGGGGCACAGGTCTTGATGAGGCCTGGTATATCTGTCTCGAGTCTCGACCTAGGCATGTTATCTATGCTGTGCTCGAGGTATACAACGAGAGGGGTTGTTAGACTGTGGTAGTACCTCTCTCGTTATACTGTGGTGCAACGGCTGGTATACCCAATAGCGTCTCTTGATCTCTCGAGCCTTTACCTTAAAACAGGGTCGAGAACACACCCTCAAATTGCTTATATCATCAGTAGGTACTTAATGAGAGTACACATTTTCACCTTCTAGCCAGCCCCTCTGGACAAGTGGCAATTCGCTAGCCGGCGTTTGGTGGAATAGAATGACGAATATATGGGATTTGACGTAAATGACAGTCGTTAACGCATGTCAAATACGTCAAATCCTATACATTCGGCATTCTAATCCATCAAACGCTAGCGAATTGCCACTTGTCTAGAGGGGCAGCACTTCTTGGGTCTACCCCTACTTCCGGAGCCCGTGGAGAACGCGGCCAAACATTCGTTACTTACGCAGCCTGGCCAATCATAGATAATAGGCATACCTACGTATTTAAAATCATGTGATGTTAAGCTGTAAAAATATGTAGATTAAAGCAACAACAATTATACACAAATTTTTAATTAGTCCGATGTTGATTTATTAATCACTGATAAAGGCATGCCCACACAGTACACATCTCAACAAGAGTCTTTTTTTTATATCGCTTACAAGCACACGGCCCACCTGATGGAAAGTGGTTACCGTGATCTATGGACAACACTGGGGGCGTTACACTCGCGCTGCCGACCCTTAAGAAACCTTCTTTTTTGCTTCTTGAAGAACCCCATATTGTAATCGCTTGGGAAAACCACAGCAGGAAGTTCATTCCACAACCTGAGCGTGCGTGGGATGAAGTTCCTTTTAAACCGTATGGTGCGCACCGTTTCCAGTCGCAATGTGTGAGGATGAATTCTCTGCCTATGGCGAGGCTCCAGCAAAAATGAGACAACAGTACTCCATATGGGCCGAACCTGTGCCTTATAAAGAAGGAGTCGTTGCCCCGCAGTGAAGTACTGCTTCGCCGTGTTAAGCACTCCCAGTTTCTTTGATGCCAGCTTGCCTTGTCTTCTAAATGATTTGATGAAATGAAATGATTCCCAGGATCCCGATACTTGAGGAGATGGTAAGTGGTTTTCTTAGGGGTGAATACTCACACTTGTGTCTTAGTGGGGTTGAATTGGAGAGTCTACCCCAATCGGATCTCTCCCGAGAGAGGAGTCTCGATTTCGGACACAATTGTTCGCGACTCTCTTCCACCTCGGACTGAGGGATGTTTACACGTCCCGTGTAACATACATCTCCAGTACTGTCGTCCGCATAACAATGAACGGAGTCGTCCGACATGATGTCATTGATATGCAGCAGAAACAGGGTCGGAGACAACACGGAACCTTGTGGGACACCCCCGTTAATGTCCATGTGGTTCGAGCGGCTGCCATCCACGACGGTTTGGATGCTTCTTTTGGATAAAAAGCTGGCAATTCAATCACACAATCCCTCAGGGAGTCCATAGGATGGTAGCTTCGCGAGAAGACCTGTGACTGTGACCAATGCCTCACCTCAAGGCTCGATGGCTCGCGCCCACCGGTTTGTGAGGTACACAAGAAGGTATGGTATGAAGTCATATAAGTATAACTAGCTATTGCCCGCGGCTCTGCCCGCGTGGATGTCGGTTACCCCTGTAATACGTATCGGTTATCGTTCTAAACTGTACCCTGTACATCTGATTAACACACAGGGTACAATTTAGATGCTAATTTCTAAAGTTTTATTCAAATCCATTCACTAGTTTTTACGTGAAAGAGTAACAAACATCCATCCATCTATGCTTACAAAGTTTGGCGTTTATAATATTAGTAGAATACCTACTATCTTCTACTATACTACCCTCCATAGTAATCCAATCTCGGTTGGATTGCGTTCAGGGGTCAGCAAAGTGTTTTTACTATGGTTTTATTAGTGGGAGCTCATCGATCACTCAGCCCATTGAGAAGACTCTCGGAGCAATACTGAACTAGCTGTGACCACCAAATTTGGTCGTGTTTTTTTTTTGTAGTTGTTAAGACTTTTTGTAGATTTTAAATTTTATTTAATCCTCTCTAAGCTGCCACCTCATTGATACTCACGCTGCTCAATATGCTTCCACACCACAACATAACTACTAAGCTGATTTTGATGATATTCGGTACAGAGTGGGTATATTGTTTTTTTATTGTTTTTGTTTTTTTACATTTTAATTTAATTTCTATAGTTTATTTAATTTTTCTTGCTTTACATCACATTGGCAATTTTTCGTAGGCCTAGGGCAGCCATAACGTATCAAATCCGCCCCTGCCTGATTCCATTCCCGTGCCCTACAGGTATACAGGACGATTCTAAAGACGAAAAGTATACCCTATCTCTCCGATATCCTAAGTACCTATATGAATTTCATCCTAGTCCGGTATGATTTCGAAGCCGAGTGCATATGACAACTGCAGACGCATGCAGCACACACATTACATACATTACTTGTTAAACTTCGATACGGATAGAGGGGGCTATTAAGAAGCCGCAATGAATTATTTACGCGTATCTGGTGCGTGCGTCTGCATTTGTCGTATGCTGTCACCTTAGGAATCATACCTTAAGCAAGAGTATACAACCATTCAACCATCCACCGCCAAAACTCTTTTAGTCCTTGTCTCTGATATCGAATATAACTTGTAAATATTAGCTCTTAGTAGTATCGTCCACCATATCTGAGTATTGTTAATTAGAACGTCTTTAGATAAGGGCCCTTGGGACACAGATTGGGATGGGCACCCATTTTGATCAACTTGAGTTAGCTGCAGTGTCCAATTGGGTCAAGATTTAAATATGTAACGCTAGAAACGCTTCTACATAGCCTCCGTGGAGTAGTGGTGAATGCGGCTACTCAATTCTAATATTTGTATGCATGAATATGGGTAAATACACAAGTGCATTGGTCTGATTGTGCCTCGGAGAGCACATTAAGCCACCAGTCCCGGTTGGCATACAAACATCTATGGCAGTCGTTACGGCACAGGTTACCTAAATAGTTGGAAAAAATAGTTGGTTACGGGTAGTTGGAGCCCAGAAAAGTCCAACAATTGGTGTAACTGCAATGATTCGATATCGCCTCAGTTATTCCCAACTGTCGTCCCCACTACTGGATTTCTTTCCAAAAAATGTCCCACTTACCACCTCTGGTGGCGTCACCAGCGGTGGCAATTGGGAATGGTCACTTTTTTGTTCCCAGTTGCCACCAGCAGTGATAGATGACTTATTTTGGATTGTGGAGGTCAGATTGGCAGTCGTTTCATGGAAAATATAGAAGTTCAGCCAAATCCGCAGTTACACTGGTAAAGCGGACCCCATACTCCAAATTGAAAGGTTCAGATGCAACTATGATTACTTAACGGTAGGATGAAGAAGTAACGCTTCTAGGCAGCAGTTCTATCGCACGCGCGATCCGTTCAATTTAGTTTAGATTACTTACATTTTTAGTTAGCGTTTCAACAATTAAAGTTCATATTTATGATCTATATACGCTTAAAAAAATCGCATAAATATAATTGTTATGATTCTTCTGATATTTCGAGTAGATATTTCAATGTGTTCCAGCAGGGCTAACATGCGCGCGTCGTCAAATATCTCGAATCGAGATGAGATATCATCTCGAGTCTTCTCAAGCGAAGTAACGTCGACATATTTTGTCGCGTCAAACTTTTTCAATTATTGTCTATGGCATAGACATTTTTTAAACATGTTAGTTGCTGTTTTCACATTTATCCGATAAAATTGGCCCGATACGGCCATTTGCTCGAAAGCACAGACTAGTTTTGGATGCTAGGTATGAAAGAAGAGAAAAAATAGTGCAAACAATTTTCGACCTTATTGACATGACATGCTATTGAATTTTTTTTCTTATATTCGTGATCAGCGTCATCAATTAATGCGAAAAGACACGTAACAAAGGAAATGTCATTAAGGTCGAAAATGGCTTGCAGTCGCTGTTTTAGTCCAAAATGAACCGAGCTCAAGAAAAGTTTACACGAGATAACTTCTCGTCGACCAAAATAACGACGGGAAACAAAACATTTTAAATGTCAAAATTCGAGTAAATAAGGGCACGTATGTTACAATTTGCAGACACCAAGTAGAGATGATTTCTCGAAGTCGAGTTAGATCGCCATGAAATTTGCCAGGTTACTGTAACGGACTGAAACACCGTTTCGAGGTTCTTATAAAACAAGAAAACATAAATAAATAAAATAATTCAATGTCGTAAAACGCCATCTAGTAATTAAGTAAGAATTTCTACAAGTAAATTGAATATCACTTGGTTTTTTATAAAACGAAAATAATTCAATGTCGTAAAACGCCATCTAGTTGATTAAGTAAGGAATTTTTATACGTAAATAAAATGATGAATAAATATACACTATGGTATGTGGTCAAAGAAAAAAATTGATTCATAAAGAAATTATTCTGTTAAATTGCAAAGGGCAAGTAAATTTGTTTTGTGAACAAATAAATTTAAAATGTAGTTTAATATATACAGTACCTATAGATGGGACTATGATTGAAAGAATTTAAGAAAAATAGTCTATGGATATTTACACAAGAATAATATTATAATAGTTTTGTGTATTGTTTATAATAAAATTAATAAGGAAAAGAATAAACAGATAAAGTTAAAACTTATTAATTATTTACAAGGAACAATAATTATAATATTTAAAGCAATAAAGTACTGTTGAAAAGAGATTATAAATACTATTTATTATCTGTGTGCCTCAGAGCTATGGAAAATGCAGGAAGTGGCTCTGATTGGTTATTATTGTTTAAAGGTCAAATGATTATTGAATAATTTTCTATATCTATTATTGAGTATTATATGGATGTTTATTAAACATAAAATTAATCTTATATTATTATGAAAATATTGACAGTTAGAATCAATGAGTGTAAGTATGTAAATAGTTTATAAATATTTAAAAAAGGGCCACTGGTTCACGGAAGATTTAAGTTAGTTCATAATTATAACGCAGGCGCCATAGAAAACCTAGCGCTGTTGTCAATTATTCAGAAATTGTGACTTTTGGCGGGAAAATAAAAGCTTCTGATTGGTGGAGGACACTATTGGAGCCCTAATTCGGCGAAAGTAGGATTTTGAGTGGGAATTCAAGGACTTTTTTTCTTTGAGCTGGCTTCGGGGTTGGTCGATTCGCGAAAGGTATTCTGTACATTGTACTTTGGCGGGAATTTTGAGAATTTTACATTTAAAGTCGTGAAGATTTTTTTTACCTTGATTGTGAATAATTGAGTTTAATTAGTAAATATATAGTGTTTAAATTAGTGAAAAGAGGAATTAGGTAGCTCGCCTTTATTGAAGTTTATAATTCGCGAAATGAACATTTTATCGTATGAGCCAGACAAGACACCTTTATCTCTGGGATTAAGAATTGAATCTCGTGTTCAATTCGGAATATCAGCTGTACTGTGAGTCTGCGGTACAGGGCCATACATGAGATAAAATGTTTATATAGGGATTCTTTGTGGGACTTTGGTAGGGCTAGGGACGGTTGAGGCCTTAGGTATTAGCTAGGTTCCCCCGCTTAGGAAGTCAATCGACGTGATTGCCCTGAGTTGATACCTATCGGTGATAACGAAGCTCTTGACCTCTGTTCAGCTAGGCATGCTGAGGATAGTCTGAAGCGCTCAGCACACGGATTTTGCCTGAAAGGGATCCGTGAGCTTCCAGGATGGTTTGTGACTGGAGAGGAGGCGGTTGTCGCTCTCCAGAGCGGATCAGTCCTGTCTATCTTTATATATGTATATATACACACTTTTATGTCCTTGTCCTGTGAGAGAACACATCCTTGGCTTCGGCCGTGGTCTCTTGCTCGTAGGGGGTACTAGTGATAGTTCAAAGTCAGGCTTACTACCTGCGCCCTAGTCAGATAGATTAGCTTTACACATTTCACGTTTAACGTAGTTGAATGTTTGTTGATACATGGTTAGTTTAGTCAGGTAGGTGAGTAGGTACACACTAATAGCAAACATATGAATATATATATTAGGTAGGTAGTATTGCGTTTGTAAAGGGGTGATCTAAGTTGTTATTATTGTAAATCATGATAAACTGATTGGGAAATTAGATAGACAATTGGTTCAATTACAACAAAGCAGATTTGTAAAGGACCGCCATCTTGTGACCGAAGAATGAAAGTTTTCCCGCTAATTTTTGCAAGCCAATTTTCATGTCGATTTACGTTGTTGGAATTTACTGGGATTATAGTGACAGTAATGTGTAATAATTACGCTAAGATTATGGTGAAAATAAAACTACAAGCGAATGCTGCAACACCACGACGAGTGATTTAATAGTGAAGTGAGTGATTGTGAGTGAAATGGAGACAGTGAACTGGTGTATTCATTACAGAATTCAGATATTGTTAAAGGTAAATACACAGTGATTGATCTGTCCTAACCATCTTTGATATAATATTTATTATTTACATATAAATCCTTGCTGGTTCATTATTGAACGACAACACAACGGTATATTGTACATTCACGCTAGTGAAACCTTTCTGACTACAGAATTATGTGCAAGACCACCGAAGTCTGAAGGGTCGGAAGTATCCAAACAGACTAGCTACAGAGGTAGTTATTTTACTATTGTTCTTTGTGTACGAGCAAGATCTTACACATGAGATTACCATGGCTACAAACACACAAATAATGATGTTTGGACATTTTAATCACTGTTGCATAATCAGCTATTATATGTACTGTATCGAATGCACATGGTCGCTCGATCGCTATCTTATAGTAACTTTGTCATCCGCTAGGGTGAAGCAAAAGCTATATCTGAGCTGAATTATTGTAGTTTGATCAAGTGTTCGGTGAGAATGTATTCTCTCTGAAGTGTCTATATAGACATTATTATTCAGAAGTGAATTGGTTCTAGTATTAACTATAATTATTTAGGTCTGTGCTAATAAATGAGCTTTTCCTAACTAAACTTATCGTTAACAATCAGCGCAGAAGTTACTGCGATAGATACTAATGTAATTGTCCTAAAATGACGCTTAGAACGATGATTCTGTGTTATTATCTTAATACCTTATATTAAAGGAATTACGACAATAGGACTGAAGTCCTGCGTTAGAGTTACGCTATTCTGAAAATAGAATTGGGGATTTGTGTATCGGATGCTTCGATACAGTAGGCAGGAGACTTTAAAATTGTCTTCTAAATACCTACTTAGGCATAGGAAGGACTATGTTGGTACTAGTGGCGAGTCCTACTGAATGTGGCGAGCACGGGGCCACATTTCTTATACACGGGGGGGGGGGAAAATACACTATATTACAGAAATAATAAAGATTTATAGAAGTTTCAACGATGAGTTGATCTTAACTATAAATTGTTTGTGTTTTTTTTTTTTTTGAATAACACGACCTCTGTTGGTATTCTCGAAAACAATTATAATTTGAAGTATTGAATGATTGACAATTAATTTTGTAGATTCTAATTTTACGTGTAGTGCAAACGTATGTGGTAGGTGTCTCTGTGCTAAGTGTTGAATGAGGGCGGTGAAAATTGTCAAATTCCAAACGTCATTAAGAATGTAGTTGTCAAAAGATTATCTGGTCGTATTCCACTAAGTAAATAAGTGAAATTGTATGTTATATTGTGAGTTTAGTATAATAAATAAGGTGACGAACTGTGGATTGACTACGAAGTAAGGTTGGAGTAGCGACAAATCTGTTAAGAGGTATGTTAAAGTAAATACGAGTTACAATCATAAGAGTATGTGAACTTTGGTTGGGGAACTAGGACTGGGATATACATGAATTCTATTGTAGATAAAGTACGATAAGGAATAGGTCTTTCACAACCCATTTTTCTATAGAATCACGGATTACTGCGTATCACGATAAGCGGTCTGAAGGTCATTAGACGATAGCGCGGCTGGGAATTGTAGGTTTGAATACGAGAGGCATACGGGGATAGCTTTATACATCTAGATTCAATGGTCATGACATAGAATTAGTTACAACTTGGTCCCGCGTGACCAGGATATTACAATTTGGTGCCGTGACCAGGATATTACAATTTGGAGCCTTGACATAGGATCATTACAACTTGGTGACGTGATCCATGGCACTGAGCATTACAATGTGGGACTCGGTGACCAGGATAACACCACAATTTAGTGCCTGGTAAACAGGATGACACTACAATTTTGTGTCGTTAACCAGGATGTTAACGTTTGTTTGTCCCGGGAAGGTCAATATCACGGTGCTACTTGGTACTGTGCGACCAAGACTAGCTAGGGATGCACGGAAGTAGGTATAATACTAATATCTTGAAACCAGGATCCAGTAGGGTCTGGTATTAAATAAGTAAATGCATTTATATTAAGCGGAGAATATGGAGTGGAATAGAATGGTAGTATTATGGTCACAAGATGGTATTAATAATTTAGTATCATTAATTAGAATATATTAGGTATCGGTGCAATCACTCTGTGAATTATAATATAATTGAGATGTAAACAAAAAATATCATTGACCAGAAAATATTATTATTGGTTATATTAAATAAAAACAAGAATTATATATAGTAGTAGTTAGATTGATGTATTGATTTCTTTACAGTTTAGGTATTTATAAAAAAAAAAAAATATAACAAAATGGATTTAAAGAATTATTATGAGTTGGAAATAAGAGGGAGAAATATTGCCATTAAAGCAAAAATATATTGGTATAAGGTTAGGAAAAAAAGAGGGTCTTATGGGGTGGTTTGTAAGAAGAAAGTAAGTAAGTATTGAGTGAAATTATTTGGGGTTAATATAAGTTAATAAGTTCCTTAAGGTACGGTATGGTTATGCTATACCGTACAATTTGTTGCCGTGAATATATATAGGTAAGAGGGAAATGGGTTGTATTAATATATTAGAGGGGGTTTAATAGTAATAATTAAAATTAAAAATATTAGAAAATGGGGGGTCGAGATAGTGTTTTAATTAAAAAAAAAAAAACATGATGAAGGAAATAAAATATTAATAGTTGGGGGGTCGTCCTTGGAATTTATGATAGATAGGGAAGTAAATGGGGGAGACAGGAGTATAGTATAATAGTGAATAAGTGTATACAATATACAAAGTTAATGCAATTGTTAATTAATTTTTAGAACTAAAAGTCGTCATTTATTAATAAATAAAAAGGGAAGAGAAGAGAAAAGAAGGTGTAATTTGATAAGTGTACCTTGAAAATGTGTAAATTTATTAAAGTGTAATGAAGTGTAATTGATAAACTGTAATTTGATGAAGTATAACTAAATACGGTGTGACTTTATTGTGTTGTGATACTATTTGATATTGGAAGCCACAAGGGGGGAATTGTGTGTGGTTTCTAGTGAACTAAATACATTTAGAATATTACCTTGATAATTGTCCAAGAGAAGATGGTTAAGCCAAAAGGTAGAGTGCGTAAGACACCTGCTCGATATAGGGAGTCAAATACTGGGTTTACATGTGCAAATAGCATGGGAGATCTGAGTTCTGAGGAATCGTTCAACGTTCACCCAGTTTCTAGGCAAGTAAATAAAGGAAATAGTGGGGGTTTGAACTCTAATAAAGTAGTGGAGCCAATGGATTGTTCAGTGATAGAGAAGATAAATCAGGCATTGGGAATATTGACTTCACAGATAGAGGCATTGAGGGCCGAGGTGAAAGAGGTTAAATCGGCGTCTGTCAATCAAAATGAGGAAATGTCATCCGAGGTAGGGAATCCTTCTGCAGTGGAACCAGAGCTTTCGAATTCTTCACACGAACAAACCAGAGTGTGTTTGGATAATGGAGAACGTAAGGAGTTTAATAATCAAGGTTTACCAGGAAATATTAATTATCATATACGGAATATCACATTAGATAAGCCTAAGTATGGAGATGATATGGGTTTGCACCCAGTGACCTTTTTAGAAGATTTAGAAACTTACCTTAAGAAGATTGGACAAGGGGGTAATCAACTAGAATTAATACAAGAATGTCTGTCAGGAGAGGCCAGGGATTGGGCGAGGGTTTATAAGTTGCGTTGGACTAATTTTGAGGATTTCAAGATGGATTTTCTATCCACCTTTTGGAGTGAGAGCAAGCAGAATGAGCTGCGGAGGTCGATCGTAAATGGCGTTTGGGATAAAGATAAATCTTCAACTATGTTGGGGCACTTTTTGAATTTAACCGGGAAGGCGCAAATGCTTACCTATAAGATCTCAGAGAGACAACTAGTGAATGATATAGTCAGACAGTATCCTAAGTACATACAACAAGGATGGTATACTTCTAAATTGAACACAATCATAGAGACGGCGGATTATTTAAGGGAGATGGACGACATCGCACGAGTAGACAGTGGGGTTCAACAGGCAAAGGCGGAGAGGAAGAAGGAGTTGGACCGTAATTTCAAGGAGCATCGTCAAAATTATAAGAAATGGCCAAGACCAGCAATTAGTCAGCAGTCAAAGGTAGCAGCCGTTGCAGCTTCGGGTTCATCGGTGGTAGTAGAAGATACAGCGAGGGAAGGTTTAAACTAGGAGGGATTGGAAATTTGGTTCCCGGTCCAGTCTCAATTAAAGGGGGCGCTGCATTGGAGATTATGCGTAAAATGGGGTGGAAACCAGGTGAAATGCTAGGAAAAGGGGGAAGGGGAATTAGGACACCATTGGCACCGGTATTATTAGATAGGAAGGCAAAAGAAGGATTAGGTTATAGACATTTTGAACCAAAACAGTTATATATTGACGAGCAAATAGTAGATTTAATTAAGTGGAAGGCTGACTTTAAACAAGTAGGATGTATAAGTCCAAGGGTAGAAGGGGTAGTATTTGAAGAACAAGAAGGTAAAGAGGGAGAAATTAGTTTTACTTCGGAGGTATATGTACACGTTTTCGGGTGTGAGGTAATGGCACTGATTGACACAGGTTGTGATATTACTAGTGTGTCAGAAGAGTTTTTGAACGAGTTAAAGTTAGGCCGGGAGGTAGAGATACCCTGGCTACCAATTAAACCCTTTCAAATAAGAACAGCTGTAGGGCATAAAAGTTTGGAAATAAAGAAGGTAGTTTTGTTACCGTTACAGTTAGGAGAGTTTGTTGCGGAGACGGGGTTCATAGTAGTTCCGGGGTTGATAAATCCTTTAATATTGGGGTTTGATTGGCTGAAAGGACATGGAGTAACTCTTAATACCAGTGGGGAAAATAGAGGTTTAGTGATAAAACAGGGGGATCAGTTATCCGTAATTCCGTTCGTTAAACGTAACAACGGGTGTAGCTTTAAAGAAGTTCAAGATTCCTTATTAATAGAGACTAGATTAGATGAAGTTAATTGGTCAGAGTTAGAAACGGGGGTTGTATTAGAGAGTAATCAAAGGGATAAACTGTTAAAATTGTTACAAAAGTTTGAGAATTTATTTACATCACGGTTGGGTAGAGCTAATTGTTATCAACATAAAATAGTTATGGTATCGAACGTCCCCATTGTTAAGAGGAGTTATCCAGTACCTTATGCTTACAGAGAGCGAATGGAATTAAAGTTAAACGAAATGGAAAATTTAGGTATTATTAGTAGAGCTTCAACTCCATATTGTAGTCCCTTAACCTTTACAATCAAAAAGGATGATTCCATCAGAGTGTTATTAGACGCTAGAGAAATTTAACAAGTTTATGGTAGCTGAGACTGAGAAGCCGCCTTTACAATTAGATGTTATGAACTCATTCCATGGGGCTAAATTTATTAGTATAATAGATTTAAACAATGCGTACTTTCAAATACCAATATCTCAGGATAGTAAGAAATATACGGGGTTCACCTTTAATGGGAAGTCTTATGTTTATAACGTATTACCGCAGGGGTTAAAGACATCTGTTGGGAGTTTTAGTAGGGCTATGGACACTATATATTGGGACATGAGGTTAGGGAGTATTGTGTAAATTACCTAGATGACCTAGCTATTATTACTACAGGATCATTTAATCAACATTTAGAGCATTTGGACATAGTACTTGGGAAATTACAAAAGGCAGGCCTTACTTGTAATTTCAAGAAGTGTGAGTTTTGTTGTGAGGAAGTGAAGATGTTAGGTTATATTATTTCTACAAAGGGATTACGCACTGACCCAGAGAAAGTTAAAGCTATTCAAGACTTTCCAGCACCTAGAAAAATTAAACAATTAAGAGCATTTTTAGGATTATGTAATTTTTATAGGAAATTTATTCCAAATTTCATAGACAGGCTCAGCCATTATATAATTTATTAAAAAAGGGTAAGGTTTGGAATTGGGGAGATTTGGAACAAATAGCTTTTCAACAACTTAAATCATTGTTTTTAGGAACTATAATGTTGCATCATCCAGACTTTACTAGGCCATATTACTTACAAACTGATTGTTCACAAATAGGGCTGGCCGGGGTTCTATACCAGATAGATAGTAATGATGAGCAGAAGATATTGGGGTTCTATAGTAGAGCTTTGAGGGGTGCACAATTAAATTGGACTACAACAGAACAAGAGTTTTATTCAGTGATTTGTTGTTTAGAGAAATTTGAATCATATTTACGGGGTGCAAGGGTAATTATTCAGACTGACCATAAGGCTTTATTATTCGTGAAGACTTGGAAATTATATAATGCAAAAATAACTCGCTGGATAAATTATTTGGAAAATTTCCAATATGAAATACAACATATTAAAGGTAGGGATAATATAGTAGCCGATATATTATCACGTTATCCGCCAGAGGGGAAGATTTTACAAGAGGAAAAGATTAAAATGCCTAGTATTCTTTACATGGAGTCAAAACAAAATAAAGAATTGTTAAAAAGACTTGAACAAATAAAATTATATCAAAGGGAAGATGAAGAGATTAGCAAATTACTTAACATATTACAAAATCCTAGTGAGGTAGGTAGACAATCGTCCAGGCTGATTAATAAGTGTAGATTAAAAGATGGGGTTTTGGTTATAGAGAGGGATGGTGGAAAGAGAAATTCGATATACTTGCCAGATAAGCTTAGAGATGAGGTAATTAAACAGGTACATTTGGAGATGGGACATCAAGGTAGTTATAAGATGTTAAAATATATAAAGGAGAGGTTTTATTGGAAAGGTTTGACTAAGGATGTAAAGCGCAAAGTAAGGGGGTGTAATGTATGTCAGTTAACTAAACATAATAATAATAATAAAGTGGGTCCATGTTGCCCCATTGTGTCTAAAGATATAGGAGATTTAGTGATGGTAGATCTATATGGACCTTTACCTGTGGGGAAGTTTGGAATGAGATACATATTAGTTTTACAGGATTCCTTTAGTAAATTTGTGAACTATCATTTGACCAAGCTATAGGGAAGGATAGTGATAGATTAGATATAGTGGAAATTAGGAATTCAGTGAGGGAGAACCTGAAATCAGCTGCAGAAAAAAGGAAGCTGGGATTCAATAAAAGAAATAGATTGATAGAGTATCAAGTGGGAGATTTTGTCAAAATAAAGAAATTAAATAAATCTAATGCTGAGTTAAAAATTACTAAGAAATTTGAAAATTTATATGAAGGGCCTTATGTCATAGCGGGGAGTCCCTGTAAGAATGTTTATATTTTGGTAAATCCATTAACAGACGAAGTGAAAGGAAAGTTTAATACTATACATTTATCGAGGTATTATAAAGAACCATGATAAGAATTGCTACACAATGGGTTGATTCCTAGGAGTCATAAAGGATGATAGGGGGAGATGTTATTAAAGCTAGGATAAGACTGGATTGGGGAACAATGGGAATGGCTAACTGTATCTGTCGAAATTAAATTGAACCGTATTTGTGTTATAACTTCTGAGTTAGGAATTGGTGATTCAAAGTCACACCAAAGTAAATTGGTGATTGGTTGAAAGGTTAACTATATGTATTTAGTGAAGTTATTGGAAGTTTTTTTTTTTTCTTTCTCTTTTCCTTCTCCAGAAAGGGAGCAATTTGTTACGATAATTTTACGTTTGTAAGTAACTAATGTGTTGTTAACAGAAAGTTATATTATTTATTTTGATTAAAGGTTGAAAATTTTCTTTAAAATTAAAGAAAGTAATAAATTGAAAATTGTAAGATTTAATTAACACTTAAAAAGGGGAGGAAATGTTTAACAATTGTTAAACATGATTGATAATTATTGAGTAGAGTAAAATTAATATTGTAAAGTAAAAATTCAAAATAAAATGAATAAAAATGAATTAAACAAAGAATTGTAAAATTTTGAATTAATGTTAAAATTGTTGGAATTGTAATTTTTGTTGTACTAATAATTGATAATAAAAGGAGGAAAGGGGTGAAGCCCATCTGAGGACATGAAGGAGAATGTGGCAGTTTAAGAATTTCTTAAGTTCTGTATACATGTAGTCAAATATTAAAAGGGTCAGATATGTTTATATATATCTTGTTCATTTCGTCAGATGGTGGGGCGTAGAGGTGGCTCCACCCAAATAAAATAATAATAACTAAGTAAAGTTGAATATAAAAAAAAAAGGAAATGAAGGAAACATATATAATAATAAAATAAATAAATAATATGTTTACGTATAATGTCAATATTAAAGGAGACGAAAAAAGGGGGGGGTGGAAGGAAGACAAATAATGAGAACTCTTTTACTTTATTAGTATTGGTCGGTTGGTAGTGAGCACAACCGCAGAAGTTGGTTTTGAAAGTGTGTATGATGAATTTCTTCGTTATATGAGATGTATATGTTAGCGAATTGCATGAGATGATGGAATGGGATTGTTAAAATCAGAATGGAGGGCCATCCCGATTAATACTATAATTAAAGTGTTAAAATTATTATACCAGTTTGGTTCAATTATCTATGCACACTACAATAGATTTTGTGAAGGTTATGCAAGGTGTTAGGTTAAGGAAGGACTAGAAGTCTAAGCATGCCGTTAATGGGCCTTCACAGGGTCTCAACTATACACGTTAGGAACAATTAAGAAAGCACACTCTACATGCTTGTTTGAGAAATGGGATGTGTGTCCTTGGATCTCCTTCGGGTGGAGTGGAGGCTATTGGCCCCTTTATTTTTGTTTGTCCACAAGGTTTGGCTAATTTTGGGGAATGGGGTAGGCGGATCATGGGCGACGTAGATGGATCATGCTACAAAGTCCCCTATGATCTTCTACTCTATGCGACAGCGCTGAGATGATTCACAACCATTTTTTCCCGCTGAATTGGTCAGGCTGGCAGGAAATAACGTGGTCCCGTAGTTTTCGCCTTAAAACTTGAATGTGGGAGCAAGCGATATCGTGTCCCAATTTTGAAACACACACACACACATATAGAAATTGGACCTAAATTGGATTTAACCAATCTAACAATATGTATACTACCAAAATAAATTTTAATTTCATGCAGGTCATTTAGACTAGAGTTATAGCTAGGTTAGTGAATCTTTACTTCGGGCACAAAGGGGGAATGGTTGTGCCTGCGTAAATGATTCAGGGGGTCGGATGTAACGGACTGAAACACCGTTTCGAGGTTCTTATAAAACAAGAAAACATAAATAAATAAAATAATTCAATGTCGTAAAACGCCATCTAGTAATTAAGTAAGAATTTCTACAAGTAAATTGAATATCACTTGGTTTTTTATAAAACGAAAATAATTCAATGTCGTAAAACGCCATCTAGTTGATTAAGTAAGGAATTTTTATACGTAAATAAAATGATGAATAAATATACACTATGGTATGTGGTCAAAGAAAAAAATTGATTCATAAAGAAATTATTCTGTTAAATTGCAAAGGGCAAGTAAATTTGTTTTGTGAACAAATAAATTTAAAATGTAGTTTAATATATACAGTACCTATAGATGGGACTATGATTGAAAGAATTTAAGAAAAATAGTCTATGGATATTTACACAAGAATAATATTATAATAGTTTTGTGTATTGTTTATAATAAAATTAATAAGGAAAAGAATAAACAGATAAAGTTAAAACTTATTAATTATTTACAAGGAACAATAATTATAATATTTAAAGCAATAAAGTACTGTTGAAAAGAGATTATAAATACTATTTATTATCTGTGTGCCTCAGAGCTATGGAAAATGCAGGAAGTGGCTCTGATTGGTTATTATTGTTTAAAGGTCAAATGATTATTGAATAATTTTCTATATCTATTATTGAGTATTATATGGATGTTTATTAAACATAAAATTAATCTTATATTATTATGAAAATATTGACAGTTAGAATCAATGAGTGTAAGTATGTAAATAGTTTATAAATATTTAAAAAAGGGCCACTGGTTCACGGAAGATTTAAGTTAGTTCATAATTATAACGCAGGCGCCATAGAAAACCTAGCGCTGTTGTCAATTATTCAGAAATTGTGACTTTTGGCGGGAAAATAAAAGCTTCTGATTGGTGGAGGACACTATTGGAGCCCTAATTCGGCGAAAGTAGGATTTTGAGTGGGAATTCAAGGACTTTTTTTCTTTGAGCTGGCTTCGGGGTTGGTCGATTCGCGAAAGGTATTCTGTACATTGTACTTTGGCGGGAATTTTGAGAATTTTACATTTAAAGTCGTGAAGATTTTTTTTACCTTGATTGTGAATAATTGAGTTTAATTAGTAAATATAATATAGTGTTTAAATTAGTGAAAAGAGGAATTAGGTAGCTCGCCTTTATTGAAGTTTATAATTCGCGAAATGAACATTTTATCGTATGAGCCAGACAAGACACCTTTATCTCTGGGATTAAGAATTGAATCTCGTGTTCAATTCGGAATATCAGCTGTACTGTGAGTCTGCGGTACAGGGCCATACATGAGATAAAATGTTTATATAGGGATTCTTTGTGGGACTTTGGTAGGGCTAGGGACGGTTGAGGCCTTAGGTATTAGCTAGGTTCCCCCGCTTAGGAAGTCAATCGACGTGATTGCCCTGAGTTGATACCTATCGGTGATAACGAAGCTCTTGACCTCTGTTCAGCTAGGCATGCTGAGGATAGTCTGAAGCGCTCAGCACACGGATTTTGCCTGAAAGGGATCCGTGAGCTTCCAGGATGGTTTGTGACTGGAGAGGAGGCGGTTGTCGCTCTCCAGAGCGGATCAGTCCTGTCTATCTTTATATATGTATATATACACACTTTTATGTCCTTGTCCTGTGAGAGAACACATCCTTGGCTTCGGCCGTGGTCTCTTGCTCGTAGGGGGTACTAGTGATAGTTCAAAGTCAGGCTTACTACCTGCGCCCTAGTCAGATAGATTAGCTTTACACATTTCACGTTTAACGTAGTTGAATGTTTGTTGATACATGGTTAGTTTAGTCAGGTAGGTGAGTAGGTACACACTAATAGCAAACATATGAATATATATATTAGGTAGGTAGTATTGCGTTTGTAAAGGGGTGATCTAAGTTGTTATTATTGTAAATCATGATAAACTGATTGGGAAATTAGATAGACAATTGGTTCAATTACAACAAAGCAGATTTGTAAATGACCGCCATCTTGTGACCGAAGAATGAAAGTTTTCCCGCTAATTTTTGCAAGCCAATTTTCATGTCGATTTACGTTGTTGGAATTTACTGGGATTATAGTGACAGTAATGTGTAATAATTACGCTAAGATTATGGTGAAAATAAAACTACAAGCGAATGCTGCAACACCACGACGAGTGATTTAATAGTGAAGTGAGTGATTGTGAGTGAAATGGAGACAGTGAACTGGTGTATTCATTACAGAATTCAGATATTGTTAAAGGTAAATACACAGTGATTGATCTGTCCTAACCATCTTTGATATAATATTTATTATTTACATATAAATCCTTGCTGGTTCATTATTGAACGACAACACAACGGTATATTGTACATTCACGCTAGTGAAACCTTTCTGACTACAGAATTATGTGCAAGACCACCGAAGTCTGAAGGGTCGGAAGTATCCAAACAGACTAGCTACAGAGGTAGTTATTTTACTATTGTTCTTTGTGTACGAGCAAGATCTTACACATGAGATTACCATGGCTACAAACACACAAATAATGATGTTTGGACATTTTAATCACTGTTGCATAATCAGCTATTATATGTACTGTATCGAATGCACATGGTCGCTCGATCGCTATCTTATAGTAACTTTGTCATCCGCTAGGGTGAAGCAAAAGCTATATCTGAGCTGAATTATTGTAGTTTGATCAAGTGTTCGGTGAGAATGTATTCTCTCTGAAGTGTCTATATAGACATTATTATTCAGAAGTGAATTGGTTCTAGTATTAACTATAATTATTTAGGTCTGTGCTAATAAATGAGCTTTTCCTAACTAAACTTATCGTTAACAATCAGCGCAGAAGTTACTGCGATAGATACTAATGTAATTGTCCTAAAATGACGCTTAGAACGATGATTCTGTGTTATTATCTTAATACCTTATATTAAAGGAATTACGACAATAGGACTGAAGTCCTGCGTTAGAGTTACGCTATTCTGAAAATAGAATTGGGGATTTGTGTATCGGATGCTTCGATACAGTAGGCAGGAGACTTTAAAATTGTCTTCTAAATACCTACTTAGGCATAGGAAGGACTATGTTGGTACTAGTGGCGAGTCCTACTGAATGTGGCGAGCACGGGGCCACATTTCTTATACACGGGGGGGGGGGGGAAAATACACTATATTACAGAAATAATAAAGATTTATAGAAGTTTCAACGATGAGTTGATCTTAACTATAAATTGTTTGTGTTTTTTTTTTTTTTTGAATAACACGACCTCTGTTGGTATTCTCGAAAACAATTATAATTTGAAGTATTGAATGATTGACAATTAATTTTGTAGATTCTAATTTTACGTGTAGTGCAAACGTATGTGGTAGGTGTCTCTGTGCTAAGTGTTGAATGAGGGCGGTGAAAATTGTCAAATTCCAAACGTCATTAAGAATGTAGTTGTCAAAAGATTATCTGGTCGTATTCCACTAAGTAAATAAGTGAAATTGTATGTTATATTGTGAGTTTAGTATGATAAATAAGGTGACGAACTGTGGATTGACTACGAAGTTAGGTTGGAGTAGCGACAAATCTGTTAAGAGGTATGTTAAAGTAAATACGAGTTACAATCATAAGAGTATGTGAACTTTGGTTGGGGAACTAGGACTGGGATATACATGAATTCTATTGTAGATAAAGTACGATAAGGAATAGGTCTTTCACAACCCATTTTTCTATAGAATCACGGATTACTGCGTATCACGATAAGCGGTCTGAAGGTCATTAGACGATAGCGCGGCTGGGAATTGTAGGTTTGAATACGAGAGGCGTACGGGGATAGCTTTATACATCTAGATTCAATGGTCATGACATAGAATTAGTTACAACTTGGTCCCGCGTGACCAGGATATTACATTACCAACAGTCGATATCGACATAAAACGGCAAAATGCCTCGAGATAGCTATCTTGTGGCGCGCATGTTAGCCCTGCCATGTTACCAACAGTCGACATATCGACATAAAACGGCAAAATGCCTCGAGATAGCTATCTCGTGGCGCTCATGTTAGCCCTGCAGGATAGTTGAAACATTATGTGGGACGACGTCTGTTAGGTACACTACCTAGTAGGTATTAAATATATAAATATCCATCTAAATATATCATGCGTAGGTAAGTTCCGACACTTTCAATTCACAGCAATCAAGGTGAGAAATATAAGCACACGATGCACAATTTTTACAAATTGAAACCACGTCTAAATTAACAAAGATCGATATAATAGTTCTGTGCATATGATCTGGTATGCATAGGTGTAGAATCTAATTGAAATGTTTAGAACAAGAGGGATCTAATGAGCAATTCCAAAATACCTAATTCTTATTAAACAACTGATGTCTTTTGTATCGATCAAGAATACTACTCAACAAAGAAAGTATCTAAGGATCAATTTTATCTAGTCAGTTGAATAAGGTACAGAATTTTAGGCTGATTTTAGATAGTACGTTAAAGAGGTTGACAAGTCGAACAAAAGAAAAGAAAACTGCAGCCTTAACATGCCAATCATTCCTCGTAGGTATTTAGACTGAATATCGACACTTGTATATATAGGTATACCTAACTAATTTCTTTTGGAACTCGTTTTTCCCAGTTAATCTAGATTTGCGAAAATAAATAATTAATAAATAATTAATTAATAATATAAATAATTATTGTTAATAAAATTTCATAAACCCTAATCTAGATTTGCTAAATGTAAGAAAGTAAAATAATTTTAACTGATATTTAATTTTAGCATTACATACCTATCAATAATAAATAAAATTATTAACTTAATGTTAGTTAGGCATATATCGGAAGACGCTCCACTGTCGCCTTTTAGATAGATATAAAGGACACATTTGGATTAGTTCGGGCCAGCAGGGCTAACATGCGCGCGTCGCCAAATATCTCGAATCGAGATGAGATATCATCTCGATTCTTCTCGAGCGAAGTAACGTCGACATATTTTGTCGCGTCAAACTTTTTCAATTATTGTCTATGGCATACACATTTTTTAAACATGTTAGTTGCTGTTTTCACATTTATCCGATAAAATCGACCCGATACGGCCATTTGCTCGAAAGCACAGACTAGTTAGGGATGCTAGGTATGAAAAAAAGAGAAAAAAATAGTGCAAACAATTTTCGACCTTATTGACATGACATGATATTGTTTTTTTTTCTTATATTCGTGATCAGCGTCATCAATTAATGCGAAAAGACACGTAACAAAAGAAATGTCATTAAGGTCGAAAATGGCTTGCAGTCGCTGTTTTAGTCCAAAATGAACCGAGCTCAAGAAAAGAATATACGAGATAACTTCTCGTCGACCAAATGAACGACGGGAGACAAAACATTTTAAATGTCAAAATTCGAGTAAATAAGGGCACGTATGTTACAATTTGCAGACACCAAGTAGAGATGATTTCTCGAAGTCGAGTTATGTCGACATCTGACAGATCGTCATGAAATTTGCCATGTTACCAACAGTCGATATCGATATAAAACGGCAAAATGCCTCGAGATAGCTATCTCGTGGCGCGCATGTTAGCCCTGCAGGTCTGTAGGCTTAGTGGTCAAAGCATTGTCTCGTAAGGCAAAGATTGCGGGTTCAACTTTTCCTATTTTAATCGATTTGAATATTTAGCATGGAAAATGCTTTAAAATTACATTCAAACAGGCATTTTATTCAACAACTAAGTAATTTATAACTAGAAACAATATTGTTAAAACTGTACATAAATTATACACACAAACGAACACGTAAGTTCTTAAAATTTTGGTTGACTGCACCCCGCGTGATGGTGAATCAAACTGTTTCACTACAAATGATACCGTCTCACTCGGTGAAAGAGTGAGACGGTATAGTTTCCACGGTGCGCGGTGAAAAGCTAGGACGAATTGTTGAATCAATCAGGCTGGAAATGGCTGGGCCGATTTTAATGGCATTTATACTGTAGCTGATGTTTTAAAACGTAACTTAGACTATTTTTAATTTTATTTTATTGGTGTTCCTCGCAAAAAATAACCCAGTAGAGAAAAGTCGTTGGGCATAGCTAGTTGTAAAATAATACAACTATCAGTTAGGTTTTCTTTTTATCATTAATACCTACCTAGTAATGAGTATAGCTGATAATGAAATGTTGTGTAATAGTAGGTAAGTTCGGATTAATAAAACGAGATCGCTCGCAACGTTGACAATCAATTTTATGATTCGTAGGTAGTTAGATGATTTATATTTATGTCAATATTATAATTTGACACGTGCTATTGAATTAGATACGTAAGTCTATTACTACCTACGTAATTTTTATCTATAAAATAAAATAAAATTGTAATGTCTGTTTGTAACATTAAAATAACAGTTAGGTAGGCCCATGACGGCAGCGTGACGTGAGAGTTCACGCACGCGTAAGAAGCGGGGTGACCCCCCCCCCCCCCCCATAGACGCGGGATAACACCCGAACCACCTAGGTGAGGCCGCAGCCGTAGGTCTGTTGGTACCTAGTCCTGGGACATCCTTCCGAGGGCTTACCCGGGGCTACCAACCGCAGGCTATAAGGCGGTACGTGAGGGTTTTTTAGTCGGTAGGAGTCCGGCATAGCATCCATGAAGGATTTTCCCTCATGTTAAAAAAAAGGTATTTGGGTGAATATGAATTTAGCTAACAGACGTCATCCTATGTTGAACATACAGGAACCTAAAACCGACAATATTTTGTAAGCGTTTATAGACTAAGATTATGGTGACATATTAATGAAAAAAACTAACACAATTTTCTCAGCAATGTATTGGTTTATTTCACGGAAGAAACAAGAGAGTACATGTGATGTCACAAGTGATACGAGCCAGCATTTCATATTGAAAAGGTTGCATTCTCTATTCAACATAGACCATAAATAAGAACTTCAATTATTGAAACGCTACGTAAAAATATAAGTAATCTAAACTAAATTGAACGAATCGCGCGTGCGATAGAACTGCTACCTAGAAGCGTTACTTCTTCATCCTAGCTTTAAGTAATCCCAGTTACATCTGAAAGCTTTCAATTTGGAGTATGGGGTCCGCTTTACTAGTCTAACTGCGGATTTGGCTGAACTCCGATATTTTCCGTGAAGAAACTGCCATCTGAGCTCCTCAACCCAAAGACGATATCGAATCATTGCCGTTAGACCAGTTGTTAGACTTTTAGGGATCCAACTACCCGTAACCAACTACTTGGGTTGCCTACGGAAATGAAATGGGATACCTACCTATAGCTATCCTATTTCATTTCCGCACCCCAAGTCTTTAATAATTTTTATGTTCCTATCAGAAGTAAAATTACTGGAACCAATAACACTTCGTTGTCTGTCTGTCGGTCTGGCAAAACCATTTTTTTTACTAGCGCAATCTTGTTAGTGTCTAGTCTAAATATATATAACTCAAAGGTGACGACTGACTGATTATGTAGTGATCAATCAACGCACAGCACAAACCACTGGACGGATCGGGCTGAAATTTGGCATGCTGGTAGATGTTATGCAGTAGGCAGGATTTTGATTAATTCTACCCCCAAAGGGATAAAATAGGGAATGAAAGTTTGTCTGAAACTTTGTCAATTTTAAACCAATCGGGCTGAGACTTTGCATGCATAAAGCTACTATGTTGACTCAACACTTAGAGATAACCGACATCCACGCGGGGCGGAGCCGCGGGTGACAGCTAGTTAATAATAAAATTAGACTCAATACACTGATTTAAAAGAATAACAAGTACCTAACAAAGACGATTACGAAAAATATCCTTGACCGAAACTGCACTAGATGCATCGTTAATACCTATTCATTTATAATCATTACCATCTCTGACTTTTGTTGCAATAGCACTTAGGTACTTTTACACTTTACAATTTCACATTCTGATTAGAAACTATTTTCCATCAGTCTTTCTGTTGGTTTATTTCGGCTAATCTCCTTAACACAGTTAGGTAGGTACTAATAATTAGGGCGCAATTTAGGTTACTTTTATTATACGAGTAAAAAAGAGAGATTTTGAATTTCGCACAAATTTATATGACATTGTGAACAAAACAAGTTCCACACGAATGAAGTCGCGAGTGCGAGCTAGTACCTACGGTCACCTACCTAATATATATAGCAAACTGGTTGTGCGTGGCGAAAATCAACTAGCTACTCTTGTTTATAATCGGAGTCACTGACCTCAATCTCAAGTTTGTCTGTGATGAAATGCCTTAAAACAAGATAGGACAATCTACATAATTCTAAGTAAAAGCTAATCTACCTAAAGTGGGCGATACCCTCACAGAATACAGAATATTGTCCTGAATTCTGAGGTGATATCTAAATTTTGTTCATCGAGTTGCGGAATTACCTATTTATTATTATTACCCGGTGAACTTCTTAGTGCAAATTTCTTTCCGCCCGCGTGGTGTCAGATCCCGTTCCCGCTGCACTGTCTACTATATTAGGCATTTCTTATATTCATATTAACCTTCCTCTTTAACTACTCTATCTTTTAAAAGAAACCGCATCAAAATCCGTACCTTAGTTTTTAAGATATTAGCATACATACTGACAGACAAACGAAAAAAGCGACTTTGTTTTATACTATGTAATGGTTTCCAGTGTTTCCCAAACATTGTTCTGCGGGCCATGCCCGGTAATTTTCACACTGGTCTTTCTTAACCCATTGAAATCATTTTAACCCAAGGTGGTTCCATTAATAATACACATTTATTAATAGAAGAAATGTTTTATTAATACTGAATACATACAATATTTTGGTATTACCTACTTAGTGACTAAATTTTAGTGCGAAGTATGGAGCTGTTGCTTGTTTTTTACTAAAGAATCCAAGTCTGCGGAAAATGACGAAAGATTTATCCTAAGGTCTGGTTGCACATCAAGTCGGTTTCTATATTTATTTTCTAAGAAAACTAGTCTTCAAACCCAAATTCATTTAAATTAATATACGATGCTTCGATCGATAGTAGGTATTTTTTTTAAAGGGCCGGAATCGGGCCACTCTGTATTTCATTTTGATGGTCCGCTACCTGGTAGCAAACCGTAAAATGGGAAACGCTGATAATGATTATTAATAAGGGGAACTATTAAATAGCATCTAAAATTAGACACACCAGATGTTACGTTACGTACATATCTGCTTCAAATGTCCATTTACACGGCCACTATTTTGTGCTTAGCGTTTATCCCAGTTGCCCACACTTTCTCTCTTTCATGGTGCTTATACTTTCCTACCTATTTTATCTAAAAAGTGGCAATCCGTTGACCGGCGAATTGTGGAATAGAATAATGAATGTATGGAATCGAGACGTATTTTGATATTTACTTTTCCACAGTTTATTTTTATTTTTAACCTGACCGGTTTCGCTTCACAGCCTTACAATACCGCGTAAATAATGCCGTGAGGTGAAATCGGTCAGGTTATAAATAGAAATAAACTGTGGAAAAGTGCAAGTGAAATTGTCATTCAATATGTACATCAATCCCATTCATTGATCAATCTATTCTATTCTACAAACGTATTGCCAATTGTCTAGAAGGGCTGGTCCGGCGAATAATCCGTTTACTTATCAACAGGTGCATCGGCTTGCAGGACGGAAGGTGTTTTTGGAGCCCCATCCAAAAGTAGAGGGTTGACTCGATCGACTCCCCGAGTACCTATTTGCATAATCACGTCTAAAATGAGTGACCAAATTGAGGATACGTTTAGAAATAGTTGGAGGTTATAAATAAGAATCGAATCTATAACACAATTGTATATCTGTCGAATAGGATACATATACTTACCTATGCCATTTGAGTATAGCACCGTCATCGCCACCCCGGCTTACTTCTGCTAGCAGTTCTGTGAACAGTAGACCTCACGAGCACCCTTTCAAATCTGGTATCCTTAAAAAAAAACTATATGCATCTTCTCACTTTAAACAGCCTGAGAAGTTTCATCAAAAAATTATGACCATACCTTCCTAAAAAAACCACAGCAAACTGACTGCTTATTTTATAAAACGACGTTCTTCCTTACGAGTCGTGATTATTATTCACAACAACCTGTTAGGAATTGTCTCCTTGATGTTTCAGGGAAAAATCATCAACATCCGTTCTTAAACAAATCGACAATAAGGTTCCCCCCATTTCACCTCTTTTCAAAAAAAAGCTCTAGACAAAAGTTTTTTGTGTTGTGCAATGAACATGTGTGCCAAGTTTAATGAAAATCGGTTGCGATCCCTAAACCAGCAGGGCTAACATGCGCGCCACGAGATTGCTATCTCGAGGCATTTTGCCGTTTTATGTCGATATGTCGACTGTTGGTAGCATGAAGGGCTAACATGCGCGCCACGAGATAGCTATCTCGAGGCATTTTGCCGTTTTATGTCGATATCGACTGTTGGTAACTTGGCAAATTTCATGGCGATCTGTCAGATGTCGACATAACTCGACTTCGAGAAATCATCTCTACTTAGTGTCTGCAAATTGTAACATACGTGCCCTTATTTACTCGAATTTTGACATTTAAAATGTTTTGTCTCTCGCCCTTCATTTGGTCGACGAGAAGTTATCTCGAGTAAACTTTTCTTGTGCTCGGTTCATTTTGGATCAAAATTTAGTACCTTTGTGCGACTGCAAGCAATTTTCGACCTTAATGACATTTCCTTTGTTACGTGTCTTTTCGCGTTAATTGATGACGCTGATCACGAATATAAGAAAAAAAATTCGATAGCATGTCATGTCAATAAGGTCGAAAATTGTTTGCACTATTTTTTCTCTTTTTTTCATACCTAGCATCCCTAACTAGTCTGTGCTTTCGAGCAAATGGCCGTATCGGGCCGATTTTATCGGATAAATGTTTAAAAAATGTGTATGCCATAGACAACAATTGAAAAAGTTTGACGCGACAAAATATGTCGGCGTTACTTCGCTCGAGAAGACTCGAGATGATATCTCATCTCGATTCGAGATATTTGACGACGCGCGCATGTTAGCCCTGCAGAACTGACAAACAAACATATGGACAAGAGTTAAATCGGCTACCTTGTCGTAACGGAGACTTCTCGCTGGCTTCGCCCCTGCGGCCTATCACCCCAGGCCTTCGCTTATAGAGAACGGAGGTCGTTGATTGACCTCCGACGACCTATAAAATGTCTACTCTACATCCATCTTTGAATTTTAGTAAATATATCGTGTATTCTGTATAGCTCTTCTGATTTAATATTATAGATAGCTATATATTTTGCTATAGATATACCTACTGCAGTTTTATTAAACTAAACTCCTTACGAACACATATTTGTAATTTCGAAGCCAAGCCCTCGTTATAATCAAACCGGTATTACGAGTTTGTCGTACCCACTGCACTCGACATCACCAATCCAAACCTCTTGAATGGTGTAGGTTAAAGATTTTATTGCTATATAACTAGATGTTGCAAGCGGCTCCGCCCGCGTGAATGTCGGTTATCGCAGACAAACATAGCCTACCTATGTCCTTTCCCCAGCTCTAATCTATATGTATACCTTCATCTGGTTAACTTAAAAAAAAGACGCACTTTCATACAGACTTTTATCCCCTGTAACCTTTTTTTTTAGCGAAAAAAAAGACGGGTTGCACTCTGGGAGTGCCGGCAGAAGTGAAAACATTTTCTTTTTTTCTTTCTTCGTTATATACATAGAAAAAGATTAAAAAAACATACCATACCATACCTATTATATAGCGCGATTCATAGAACCTATCACTTATTTTCTGCTAATTTTCTGTCAGAAGAAATTAATAAATTATAAAAAGAAAAAATAATCACAGAAAATAATAAATTACAAAAAGAAAAAATTATCATAAAAAGTAATAAATTACAAAAAGAAAAAGTAATCACCAAAAGTAATAAATTATAATAAGAAAAAACAATCACAAAAAATCTCTGAAGGCCCGGTTGGTTTGAACCCGATACTATCTGAAACTATAAGGACTTACAGTCGACGTGCTTACCGTTTAAGCTACGACGTTATCCATAGTAAATTGCAAAATACATAGTCTTTACCTAATCTTGTATGACGTCAGTCGTCGGTTACGGTGCAAAGGTCAACTAATCCTGACGCTTCCTTAACATTTTACACCCATCCAACGCCGCTAAAGAAGTTTTCACTTCAAAAAGCTAGCCTATGTTCTTTCCTATGCTCTAGTCCATCTCTGTACCAAATTTCAACAAGATAGGTTGAGTGGTTTAAGCGTGAAAACTAACAGAGAGACAGACAAACAGAGCTACTTTCGCTTTTATAAAATATAAATATTTTTATGGAGTACGGATACTCGTAAGTATGTGTAATATGTTTGCGTAAAGTTTATTACGCAGAAACGCTGTGATAGAATAATCATTACATTTATTGTACCAATATATTTATACCAATCGGATCCAGTGCCCTAGTTACCAATGATTCGAAAGTATGAAAAGATCAAGACTGTTTCTTTTCATTTAGGAATATCCTTATACGCTTCACGGGCGTCACAACACTACTCTGCAAGTCCGCCGGTTTCAAATGATTTTGACCTGCCCTTTATATATAATACTAGCTGACCCGGCGAACTTCGTACCGCCAATATCTTTCTGCCCGCGTGGCGTCAGATCCCGTTCCCGCTGCACCCTATACTAAATTAAACATGTATTATACATATAAACCTTCCTCTTGAATCACTTTATTTATTAAAAAAAACCTTCAAAATCCGTTGCGTAGTTTTAAAGATTTAAGCATACAAAGGGATATAGGGACAGAGAAAGCGACTTTGTTTTATACTATGTAGTGATTATCATTTATTCATCAGTGTATGCCTCTCGCCTTCAAGTGATAAAATATAGGTCCCAGAGAACCCTCTTGAGGTTTCATTGCACAGATTCATTTTGCTCACAGTCATTCAACAGGTAGCCACTATGACTGTCTTAAGTTGTGTTGTGACTTAATTGGGGCAATTGTAGCTAAGTCAAGTGACCTCGTTCAACTTACAACAGGCAAGGGAGTTACGCAACTAGAATATCTAGACAAATTTAATAAATTGAGTAAGTATCGAATTAACTATGACTGCTCTTCCAAGATCAGCTTTAATATATTTTCACCTGTGGACGTCTCCACGAGGAAGTATAGGTACCGATAAATTGTCATCATCATCATCCAAAAGTTTGCAAATTTACATTCGAAGTTTACACTTTGCAGTCCGCTTATGGGGTGCTCGTTGGGTAACTTCCACGTCGGCTTCTCCGTTTCTTCCCCCTTTGGACCGCGGTCCTGGGGAGCGGAAGCGGGGGGGCTGGTGCACCCTGGACAACGGCTAACAGCCCTTTTAAGGGCTAGCTGATCCCATTGCACGAGGGGGTCGTGGTATGGCGGGCCTGCAAGGCCCGCGGGGAGGGATCCGTAGGGTTCCTCCCACCTCAACAGCCCCAGTGGGACATCATGGAAGACCTTATTACAAAACCCAAACAAAACCTACCTAGCGAAACAGTCTGCACGGAGGCCGTGCAGCACCACGACGCGGAAGTCGCGTCCAATGCGGTGTCAGACAACCTTGACACCGCCGCCCAGAGCAGGGCTAGCAGTCCGGGCGTAACAACCCGGAGCTCAGCTGGGAAGAGGAACCTAGTTCCCTCCCCCCGGCCATTTGAGCCGGATCCGGAGGTCAGTATGACTGACTCTTCGACGACCAGCAGCGGCCGGGAGGGAGAATTCCTTTCTCCCCCGCCCAAGTTTGCGGCGCTTGGCCGCCGAAAGACGCGGGGTGGCAAGAGGGCTGCCCCACAGAAGCGTGCCCCAGCCCCAGTCCCGAAGGGTGTCATGGCGCCGCCGAGTTCCTCCTCCTCGGCGGCGCCCTTGCCTTGTGCCGGCGACAGCACCTCTAACCAGGTGGTGGAGGCCCTTAAAGGCCTTGCTAAGGCCCGAACTGGGGCTATGAAGTCGGAGGAGGACCGGCTCATGCGGTCGGCGCTCCGCCTTGTTGAGCAATACATTTTGCTCAGGGCGGAGCTAAGCCGTGCGCAACAGGAGCGGGCTGACCTTGGCAGGCGTCAGGAGGCGCTGCTCGGAGAAACCGAGCGGCAGGCGGCGGAATACCGCAAGGAGATGTCGAAGATGGCGGCTGAGTTGGCGGCGCTTCAAGACCGTGTGTCCCGCACAGAGAGGCGGAGGGTCGAAGCGCAGCCGGAACCATCTCGGTCGAGGTCGCCGGTGTGGCCGGAGACGCCGCCACCGGCGCAGCCGGAGTCACCGGCGCCTCCGCGTTTGCCGCCGCCGCCGCTCCCGCCACGTTTGCCGGTCCCGCCGCCGCTGCAGCCGAAGTTGCCGACGCCGACGCGAGTTCCGCCGCGTTCGTCGGCAAACTCTTTGGAGGCCTGCATGGCGGCAATGGCGGCACAACAGGCGCGGCACGAGGAGTGGACGCGGAGCTGTCTGGAGGCCATTATGGCCTCCATTCATCGTCCATCCCTGGCACAGCCGAGTGGGGTATACGCCGGAGCGGTCAAGCGGGGCCCAATCCGCACGGTAGCGGCGGGGTCCCCGCAGGAGTCGGCCCGCGGCGCGCCCACTGCCCCGGCTGCCCCGGCCTCCATCGCCGCGTCAGCCAGGGGTGCCCAAGCCAAGGGCAAGGGAAAGGGGAAGGGCAAGGGGAAGGGCAAGGGGAAGTCGTCCTCGGTCCCTGCCCCGGCCCCAGCCCTGGCACCGGTTTCGGCCCCGACTGCCTCCAGTAGCTCTGCACCGGCAGGGGGCTGGGAGGTGGTCGGTGAGGCCAAAAAATCGCGGAACGCCCGTAAAAAGGCAGCAAAAAGGGCCAAGAAGGCCCAAGCTGCTGCGAAGGGAGCGCCAGGAAGGCTGCGCGTCCCCCGTACCACCGCTGTCGTCTTAACGATGACACCGGAGGCGACGGAGAGGGGCGTGCAGTACGTGGACCTGGTAAAACAGGCGAGGGGCCTCATTGACATGAGGGCCCTCGATGTGGCGGGGACCCTCCGAGTGACACACACTCGGACGGGTGCCCGGCTCATCCACGTCCCTGGCGCTACTAGCGGTCCCAAGGCCGATGCCATAGCGGCTAGGCTTAGGGAGACGCTGGATGCAGCCGACGTCCGGGTGTCCAGGCCCACCAAGTGCGCAGAACTGCGCATTTCGGACCTGGACGACTCCATCACGGCCGAAGAAATTCGGGCCACCGTGGCGGAGGCCGGGGGTTGCCCCCTGGAGGCGGTTAAGGTCGGAGCGATTCGCTACGGCCGTCGCGGACAGGGGGCAACAGTTGTCGGCTGCCCCATCGCAGCAGCCCAAAAAGCTGCCGACCGGCGGATCCTCGCGGTAGGCGGCGTTGTAGGAGTCCGGGTACGGCTCCTGCAGGCTCGGCCGGACAGGTGCTTCAGGTGCCTGTCGGCCGGCCACGTGGGTGTACAATGCAAGGCGGAGGTGACGGTCGGCGACCGTTGCTTCCGCTGCAGCCAACCCGGTCATAGGGCCGGTAATTGCGAAGCTCCGCCGCACACCTGAAACAGTGCAAGCCGGCCGACCATAGGGTTGGCAGTAAGGCTTGCACCCGCGGGGAGCCGCCGCCGCGAGGAGGGCGTTCTGCCGATGGTTCGGGGCGGGATGCGGAGATGGTTCCATAATGGATCCTCATCTCCGCATCCTGCAGGCGAACCTGGGCCACGGTGTCGATGCTCAGGCACTTCTGCTCCAGAGCGTGGCACAGTGGTCCATCGACGTCGCCGCTGTCGCCGATCCATACACTCATAGACCACATGGTCGATGTTTTCTATAATCTTACAATGTCAGTAATAGAAAAACACACGCCTCTAACTAAAAGAAAGCATCTCAAGTATCCCACGTGGTACAGTCCTTCTCTGATTAAGGCACTAAATGAAAAGTCGAAGTTTCACAAAATTTTCAAAAAATATAATAATCCTCGAGACAAATTAACTTATAATATGCTGAGGGACCGTTGTAATAAAATGATAGCACTATGTTATTCCAATTTTAAAATGGACGCGAAAGAGAATATCAAGAGAAACCCAAAATACTTCTGGAATTTCATGAAATTTTCAAAATCGAATAGCTGCAATATACCAGATGAAATGTATTTACTGAATCAAACAGCGCATGGTGGCAAGGAGATCGCGGAATTGTTCTCTCAATACTTTTATTCCACGTTTAACACAACCATCGATGGCAGAGACCACCAAGATGTCGACATCAATAGTACTAGCCACAGGCATTTACATAACTTCGAGATATCAAAATCTGAAATATTAAAATCTTTACAATCGTTGGACAGTAAAAAAGGTCCTGGACCAGACCAAATTCCTCCAATTTTTCTCAAATATTGTGCTAAACAACTGTATGAACCATTATACACTATTTTCAACAGATCTCTATGCCTTGGTGAATTTCCATCTAAATGGAAAACTGCTCACGTTACTCCAATTTTGAAAAAAGGTGATGCATGTAATGTTTCAAATTACAGGCCAATATCTATCTTGTCCGCTTATGGTAAACTTTTTGAATCCATGGTTCAAAATGTGTTACTGCATTTTCTAAAAAACGACATTAGTGACCATAAACATGGATTTTTACCTAAACGATCCACCACATCTAATCTTATGTGCTATGTTAATGAGATATCCCAAGCAATGGAAAGAAAATTGGAGGTTCATGCAGTTTACACAGACTTTTCAAAAGCCTTCGACGTGGTAAATCATAATCGATTAGTTCGCAAGCTTGGTCACGCCGGCATATGTGGTTCGCTATTAAGGTGGTGTGAGTCGTATTTGCGAAATCGCTCACAAATGGTAAAAATTCGGGGATTTCTATCGGAATCCAGATGTGTACCATCTGGCGTACCGCAGGGCTCCCATCTGAGTCCGCTATTTATCATTAATTTTATCAACGATTTATGTAGTGCTATTGAGTGTAGGTTTCAGTTGTTTGCAGATGACCTCAAAATTTATAAGACCATTGCATGTTTCTATGATACCCAAACCCTACAAAATGATATAAATAGAATAAACGAATGGTGTGTCACCAACTGCATGTCTCTCAATGTCTCAAAATGCCATCACATAAAATTTACTCGCAACCAAAGAAAACCTACCCCTGTAAGATATTTTCTCAATGGAACAATACTTAGCGAGGTTTCGAGTATAAGAGATTTGGGTGTCATAATGGATGCAAGGCTGAACTTTCGGGAGCACATTGATCATATTGTTAGGAAGGGAAGCAGACTCACTGGTTTCATTATTCGACAAACTAAGATTTTCAGAGATCCATCAGTGTCAATACTGCTTTTTAATTGTTATGTTCGTAGTTTAGTGGAGTACGGCAGCTCTGTATGGAGCCCTACTTATAAAACACATATTGATCGGCTTGAAGGAGTACAGAGGCGATTCATGTACCATTTATCTTTTACGGATAACAAGTGCCGTGAGCTTGCTTCCTATGAAAGACGACTGGGTCATTACAGCGTTGCCTCGCTACATCAGAGACGAAATGTGGCTGATCTTATATTCTTGTATAAAGTTGTAAATGGTTTAGTCGACTGTCCAGATCTGCTGGAAAGAGTAACGTTTGCGGTTCCTCGTGGTGGCAGCCGTCTTCACAATAGGAGAACCTTTGTAGCACCAACTGCTCGAACTAATCTTGGGCAGCACTCGCCTATTTTTCGTATGTGTTTTGCATATAACTGCATTTGCAGCGAGATAGACATTTTTGGTAAAATCAACAATTTTAAGAAGCTCTGTTTTGAACAAATAATTGGATAATTTCTGTATTTTTCTCAGTAGTGTACCTAACTTGTAATTAGTTGTGTATGTTGTGTTCGCATCTAGTAGGTCATACAAACATGGAACACCCCAATGTGTTAAATTATAAGCGTAATTGTTAATTGTATGGAACAGTTTTATGAACCTTGAATAAAAAAAAAATAAAAAAAAAAAAACGCCGCTGCGGGTGCCCCTCCCCTTGTCGTGATCGCAAGGGAGCATGGCATCGTAGCGGCGCGGGTGGGGGAGGTCACACCGACTCATAGGGCAGTATCGGCGGTCGCTGGAGCGGCTGACCGACGTCGTCAATGCCTGTACGCCTCGTCCGGTTCTTGTGCTCGGGGACTTCAACGCCTGGTCTCAGGCCTGGGGTTCCCCGCGCACAAACGCGCAAGGCAGGGCTCTGGGGAGCTGGGCCGATTCTCTCGGCTTAGTTCTCCAGAATCGCGGGGCCGAAGCCACGTATATGGCCACGTTTGTGGCGGGGGAGCGCAGTTCGATAGTAGATCTTTCGTTCGCGAGCGCTTCCCTGTCACTCCGCGTGCGGGACTGGCGTGTCGCGGCGGAGGTGGAGACACTATCGGATCACCGATACGTTCGGTTTGATGTCTCCCCTCCCCCGAGCGATGCGCCAGTCATTTCGGCGCAACGCGAGCCGCGCTGGGTGTTGGGGCGACTGAATCGGGAGGACCTCCTGGAGGCCGCCATCGTACAGGCCTGGGCCATTGCGCCGGACAGGCCTGTCGATGTCGACGATGAAGCGGCGTGGTTCCGGGAGGCCATGACACGTGTCTGCGATGCGAGTATGCCTAGAGTTCCAGCCTATAATCCGAGGCGTCGGATCTGGTGGTGGAATGCGGAGATCGCGAGGCTGCGTCAAGCCTGCGTGATCACGCACCGCCGGTGGGCCCGATTCCGTAGGAGGCGTACTCGTCCCGCAGACTCGGAGCCCCGATTGGCGGAGCTTCATGAGGGATTCAGGGAGGCCCGGAATGCCCTCCGAGCGGAGATCAAGCGGTCAAAGGCCGCTTGTTACCGGGAGCTCCTGGAGACGCTGGAGCGGGACCCATGGGGGCGGCCTTACCTAATGGTAAGAGAAAAGCTGCGCCCCCGGGCCCCTCCGCTGACCCAGGTGCTCGAACCGGCTCTGCTCGGAGGACTGGTGGAGTCCCTGTTCCCGGCGCGAGCGGAACATGTTCCGCCGCAGATGACTCCGCCGCCTCGGTCGCCTACGGCGCCCAGTGTGGTGATTGACGACGAAGTGCCCGAGGTCACTTGGGTAGAACTAGAGCTGGGCACCGCCCCGGGACCCGACGGCATTCCAGGCCGCGCGTGGGTCCTAGCTCTAGAGGAAGACGGCCTCGAACCCCGACTGAGAGGGTTCCTCAGCGCATGCTTGGAGCGGGGCCAGTTTCCGAAGATGTGGAGGACGGGGAAACTGGTCCTCATCCGCAAGCAGGGACGCCCGGCGGACGAGCCGTCCGGGTACCGGCCCATAGTGCTGCTCGACGAGGTGGGCAAACTCTTTGAAAGAGTTATTGCCAAGGTCTATCTCTCTAGAGTTGGGCCGGACCTGGCGAACACCCAGTCTGGGTTCCGCCGGTGGCGTTCCACTGTGGATGCCATCATGCGTGTGAGGACTCTGGCGGGGGATGAGGTTGCCCGGGGCGAGGTGATGTTGGCGGTGTCCTTGGACATCTCCAACGCCTTCAACACCTTGCCCTGGAGTTGCATCAGGGAGGCACTCGTGACCACAATGTGCCTCTCTACCTCCGCCGCATAGTCGGGGCGTACCTGACGGAGAGCGCCGTCATCTACCCAAGTTCGACGGGAGTCGGTAGGCGTGAGATGTCGTGCGGTGTTCCACAGGGGTCGGTCCTGGGGCCGCTCCTGTGGAACATCGGTTACGACTGGGTGCTTCGCGGTGACTTCGCGTACGGGGCCACCGTCACGTGTTACGCGGATGACACGCTAGTGACGGTGAGCGGGGCTACGCACCGCGAAGCGACCCTGAGGGCCACGACCGCGGTTGCTCAGGTCGTCGACAGTATCCGGCGGCTGGGTCTCGAGGTGGCTCTGCACAAGTCCGAGGCCATGTTCTTTCATGGCCCTCGGCGCAGGCCAGGCCCGGGAGCCAGCCTAACAGTGGGAGGTACTCCCATCGACATCAAGCCCCGGTTGAAATACCTGGGGCTCGTGCTTGACGGTCGATGGGACTTCGGACAGCATTTCCGAAGTCTGCGCCCCAAGTTGGTGCTCACGGCGAATGCCTTGGGCCGGTTGTTGCCCAACTTGAAGGGCCCAGAGGCCTCCTGCAGGAGACTCTACGCGGGTGTCGTGCGGTCCATGGCCCTATACGGGTGCCCCGTGTGGGCGGACACCCTGGAGGCCAGATTCGTGCCTCTGCTCCGTACGGCGCAGAGCACGATGGCCTCCAGGGCCATCAGGGGATACCGCACGATATCCTTCGAAGCGGCGAGTCTCCTGGCCGGATCGCCACCGTGGATCCTGGAAGCGAAGGCCCTTTCGGCACTATATCAGTTCCGAAAGGAGGCGCGGGAGCGGGGATTCGATCCCGAGCCCGAGGATATTCGGGCCGAGAAATCCCGGCTCCACCAGGTCATGGTGGCCGAGTGGGAGCTACGACTTGGGCAACCACGCGCAGGGCACGCCGTCATTGCGGCGGTAAGGCCCATCATGGGGGAGTGGCTAGAGAGGCCACGCGGTAGCCTCTCGTACCGTCAGACGCAGATTATCACCGGGCACGGTAGCTTCGGGCGGTATCTGCATCTGATGGGTATAGAGCCAACGCCCGAGTGCCATCACTGCGACGCGAGCGTGGACTCGGGGATGCACACGCTCACCGAGTGCCCGGCGTTTGAGACGCTGAGGCGGGAGCTTGTGGCGGCCCTGGGGGTGAGAGTGCTCACGCTCTCCACCCTGCTCGCGGCGATGGTCCGCTGCGCGGATGCGTGGGCGGCCAGCGCCTCCTTCTGCGAGCAGGTCATGCTCGCGAAGGAGACAGCAGAGCGGGCGCGGCGCGATGAGCGAGAAAGGCTCGCTGACATCGCTGCACGCGCCCGAAGGCGGCTTGGGCGTCGGAGGGCGCAAACTGACCTCCGCCCCCCATGAGCGCGGGCCTGAGGGTGACGGGTGGAGCCGCCCGTCACCCTAGCAGAAGCAGGCCACGGCGGCGGCGCGCATCGTAGGACGATGCGCGCCTCCCCACACCGGGGTTGAGTCGGGGACCACGTGGTCCCCCCCTTCCCGAGGAGGGCCAGACCGAGAGGGATGGCCCTGGGACAGCCGGGGTGCGAGGGATATGTCGCATGACAACCTCACCTTCGGCCTAGCACTACGACCCAGAGACGGCGTGCGGTTTAGTCGGTTCGGGTCCGACATAACCTCCCCCTCCGGCCCCGGAGGGGTGGGTATCCGTGGGGATTTCCCGCACGTAAAAAAAAAAAGCAAACCGCTTATTTTTTTTGCGATTTATTGGTTTTGCCGGAGCGACCAGAGGGCCCTGATTCTGCTATTATTTTTATCATAGCAAAACCACTTCCGTACCACAGTCACTCTAACAAATGCCATTTAACTTTACACTTTACTGCTATACTTACTGTTAAAGTCTAAAATTAAATGATAATTTTGTAGAGTGAATGAAAAATGTTACAAACTCTTTATCTTTTCATTTTGAACCTTAAAAATTCCGTAAAGTCTAAAATTTAATGACATTTTATACAATGTCAGCAGTATGACAGTGGTGTTGTTATGTCACAAAAGTAGCAGAATCGGGGCCCAGCGCTAAATCCATTAGGGATCATAAGGTTTAGGTAGGAAAAAGGACTTTCCAATAGTTAGTCCTCTCCTCTGGTCATGTCTCACTATCCTGCATTCCTGCCCATCTAGACAAGTGGCAATTCGTTGGTCGGCATTTGATAGAATAGAAGGAGGAATGTATGGGATTTGTCATTTATGACGTGCGTTAACGACTGTCAAATACGTCAAATCCTATAAATTCGCTATTCTCTTCCATCAAACTCCGACCAACGAATTGCCACTTGTAGTCTTGTGCCTAATCGGACATCTGTCGGTACGCACCGTACTAGTACTTTTCGTACAGTGTACTAGTACACCTTATTAGTACTGTTAGTACTTTAGTACACCTAATCATAAGCATACCAATTTGATTTTCCTTCATACTTTACACAGGCTTAGGACTGTCACTCTAGAAATGCGTTATGAATTTATATAAAATAAAATAATAAACTTAGTTTTGGTCAATTCAAATATCGTAAATTCACAATATTAATTTATCAAACAATCATCCTTAGTTTTTTAATAGAATAATTGCGTGAAGATATATCTAATACTTACATCTCTAAAATTAATAAAAAAGAAATTAACGTAATTAAATTGATATATTTTTTGTAGAATATTATCTTATTACAAAAACGATTTTCTATAGTCTGTGGTTATTCTTCACATGTAGCACTTCACTAAAGGGGCTATCGCTGTCGCATTCTATCGTATTTACTCGCTCGTACTCGCCGCGCGCCGCTCGTATCGCTATCGCACTACCATATAACAAAATAACCAATAGACGTCCGACTGTCCGAATAGTACTAAATGTCCGATTAAGAACTGTGGTTGAGTAACGTTGCTTTTAGTACAGTGCTAAGTTACGTTACCTAATAGTACATCGGACGCGTACTACCCAACACTAGCCACTTGTGTAGAGGGGCTGAGAGGAAAGCTGCTCCAGAGCCTCGTCCTTTGTTGTGAAAATGTAGACTGGTAGGGATTTTTCGGTGTTCAGGGGGTCATATGGCAATCGATCATGGAAAAGTTAAGATAAGTAAAATCAAGACACTGAATAGAAAGTTGCTGGAACCCCATAGACACAACTAATTTTGTCTATCTATTATTTTTTTATTATTAAAACATAAAATCTTCGTTATTAATAGTGAATACCGTGACTGTGCAAATGCAAAAAGATATCTTAATATTTGCCCTGCTTGAAAAGTACGATTTTTTTACTTTATGCTAATTAAGTTATCTTGATACCTACCTGCGCATTCAAAAAACGTGTTCAATACAATTTGATCTCATGATAAATATTATAATGCATATTATACTTACTAGCCGTGCCAGGGGCTTCAATAATATACACATGGTGCGAACTTTTTTACGCAGAACATCAATTATTTTTCTAAAATATAACTATCCTTCACTAGTTTATGTTAGTTACATCTCATATCTTATAATATCAACTATAAACGTAAAAGTCCTGCACTTTGTCGTAAATCTTTTGAAGGCTGTTGCACCTATCTATACAGAATTTTCTCACACACACAGAATAAGCGAATATTGTCTTAGCGACGCTAAGAAAATATTCGCTTATCGAAAAAGAAATTATGCCAATATGTAGTATACCCGGAGTACTACCACGGGCTTGCGGCTTCGGGAGCGTTCCGCTTACACCGGGTATATTTATAAGAATTTCTCGTTTAAAGATATAGGGTCGTTTCGCCTGTTCGCGTCCATTTAGTGTAGTTGGCAAGTTTGACGGCGATAATAAAAATGCCCTTGCACAAATTTCTATGAAAAATTTGTGTAATGTATTCATTATATAGTCTATTTTAAGATTAACTTTCAGTTTTATTGGAAACATCTTGTGTTTTCTTTTTAAATAGATAAACTTCAGAATTAGGCGATTTACCCACTTCGCGTCCATCAAATCCAAATTGCGTCCACCCGTGGACCATTTAGCGTCCAGCAGCTTAGAAAAGGAATATGGGGTGATATTTTTAAGAATTTGTAAAGAAAAATTATATATTAATAATTTCTTTATTTAAGAATATAAATATAAAAAATCAACATTATTATCATTAAAAATCACTTTAAAAGAAATAATTCTACATAACAGTGGTTGAACTTAAAATTAAGCACCTTAGTAGTGGGCAAATAGCGATTGCAACTTTAAGATTAAACAGTAATCAGTTCTGTTAATTTTACCCTACTTATTTACTTCCAGCGGCGGACGCCGCAGACCGGACGCGTGATCTGCCCTTTTATGGGGGCCATTTCACCTAATTCCCCTATTCCTCCTATTTGGAGGCTAAGAAGTGCCCGGCAATCACGGCGTTCCGTCGAACCTACCTGTCTCTTTACAGAATCTTACAGTCTGTTCGACCTTCAGATCCTCGAGGTCTTGTTCTTCTAGGGTATGCGTCCCCATGTATTCCCATCTTATCATTGAATAGATGGGGCATTTGGTGGAGACTGGATTCCTCTTCCTCCATGCATTCTGGGCATTTGGGGTCGGTTTTCCGCCCTATAAGTGTCAGGTGCCTATTTAGTCGGCAGTGTCCCGTTATCACTTCTACGACCAGCCTTATGTTTCGTCGGGAGAGTTTTAACAGTCGGCTTGTTTTCGACTGTGATGAAGATCTTCGACTGTCTCATGACTGGCAAGGACTCCCATCTTCGATTGGCTTCCGCTTTCTTTAAATCTTCTTCTATGTGTATTCTCTTTTCCTTCTTCTTTCTTCTCTCCGAAGAACTCATCTTAAATGGAAAAAAGAATGAAAGATAATACTCATTTCAATAAAAAAATAGAATTATAAACACGTGGTCTTAATAAAAATGTACCAAAATAATAAACAATACATGTTAAATTATTTTTACAAGCAAGTATTCAACAAAATATAGTGGACGCAATTTGGTTTATTATTATCCCCTGTATGTATCGTTTGCGTCCATTGAGGACGCAAAATGGAAGTTTGGTAAAATTCGATGTACTAATTCGCGTCCAGCTTATTTTATTCGTTACATATAAAAAATATAAGCAAATTCATAATTAATATTATTCCTTTTTTCATCATAAAAGTATAGAAACAGCTATGTATGCTAAAATTCACATAAAATAATAAAAAACTTACCATCAAACGCGCCGCTGCACACTAATTATTAGTTAAACATCCCGACCGAACGCGCTTCCTTGTTGAAGACCCGAGATTACTTATTTTTTTAAACGGGATTGGTTTGACGCACAGAACTTTTGTCCATGTGTACGTGCCTCTTATACATTGAGGTATAAGTGGTAAATACTTTTCATTTGATTGGTGTGTTAGTTGACTTATTTTCGAAGATTTTCAAAGGGAGATCCGCAAAATAGACGCGAATTGGGCGATGGACGCGAACAGGCGAAATGACCCTAGGTAAGATAAGATGTATATTAACTATGTAATTTAATAAATTATCTTTTCTAAATATCTTGTATTTTCTTGTGTCTATTAAATAGATAACAAAAATATATATAAGTATCTAGGTATGTCATTAATAAAGCTGGAGCCACCCACGAGAATTTTTAAAAACTCGGCGCCCCTTTGGAGAAACTGGGTAACCCAAAACGTCGTCGGTAGAAGGAGGCAGAAATGTAATGGAATTGCACATAAATGATACGAGAAATCGTTAGAATTGCACTAAGTAGGCATACGAACAGTTAAAATTGTAACGAAAAATAATTGCGTGTTTGCTTGTAAAAATCGAAAATATGTAGGTTTTGTTACGCTGCCGCGCTGTTATGGTTCGGATTATCGCTATGTATGTAGCCAAGTATTCGCGTATACTTCGGCACTTCGCGAAAACTTCGCTCCGTTGTCGGTAAACGCCGCAGTTCAAAGGGTATTATCGCGATATTTGCGATAAACTTCGCTTGAGTGGATACACTTCAGCCAGTCATTCGGTACATGTACTATCTATGCAGCCATCGTGCGTAGAGGACGTGTTTCACACAACAATATAAACCCAAATGGGACGTGCAATCGGTGCATAATATAAGAAGAGAATAAACATGAATTGGAGTAGTGAGAAAATTTTAGATGATATAAATATTGAAAAATAATACAAAATAATACAGAGCAATCGCGGCATCCATTTTGTTTCACTACACTCGTACCTCGCAATAAAGTACTTCGCGCAATAAGTATGTAGCCACGAAGGGAAGCTTCGTCGTAACCCGAATATGAAGATTTTCAACGGAACGTCATCTCGATGTCATGCGGACAACACAAACACATTTAAATACGTGTTCCTTTATTGGTGCAGTTTCAAGGGTAGATACTGTGCAATCGTAACGATTTCTCGTAGCTTGTGTACCACCAATTCCTATTGAATATATTGGTGGAACACACGCTAATCCACGTGTCTACATTCTACATTTCTACTCTATATTCTCTATATAAAATGATTAAATTATATTATCTGTGTTAAAACCTGTGATTGTGGCCTCCTCAAGGCTTTAGGGCCAAGTCTACGGCACGTGGTGCATCTATCAACCCTTGCTCTTCTTGACCAAGTCCAGGGCCGTCTTAAGGCTATATAGCGCCAGGGTGCGAAGCTCAGACTGCGCCCCCTCCCCCCGGTCAACAAAAAAACGCAATAAATTTTTGATGTTTCATTTATTTTTCTCTAAGATCTGTAATCCATACTTTTAATATTATAAATGCGAAAGTAACTCTGTCTGTCTGTCTGTATGTTACGCTTTCACGCCTAAACCACTGAACCGATCTCGATGAAATTTGGTACAGAGGTGTATTAGAGCTCGAGAACGGACATGGGCTACCTTTTGTTGCGAGAAAGGGGTTTATGGGGGGGAAATAGGAGATGAAAGTTTGTCATTTTTGTAGATTTCCTTATGAAATTTGGTACAGAGGTGGATTAGAGCTTGGTAACGGACATAAGCTACCTTTCATAGCGAAAAGGGGGGTAGAAGAGGGGAGTAGGGCCATGAGATGAAAGTTAGTCATTTTTGAAGGATATCCTGATGAAATTTAATATAGAGATTTTTTTTTTTTATAAATAGGACACGTCAATTTGACTTTACCTCGCCTGATGGTAAGCTGAAGGTAAAGTCTCAAGAAAGAGGGCCACCATTATATACACGTGCCATGTTAACAATGGTGACACTCAGCTTGACGGCCTCATCAGATGCTTTTTCACGCCCCGCTTAAAGGACCCGGGACTGTAGGAAGAGGGAAACACGTGAGCTGGCAAGGAATTCCAGGTCTTAATGGTGCGACAAAGGAAAGAGTCACCGAACCGCTTGGTTCTTGAAGGAATGTTCTGCACCGTATAGGGGTGACATCTAAGTCCTGCACGTGTCGTCCTGTATAGGAAGGGGGAGGGTGGGACTAATTGGAATAGCTCTTCAGAACATTCACCATGGTAGAGACGGTAAAAAACTGCCAAAGAAGCAACATCTCTACGCATCTGCAGAGACTCGAGGGTACTCGTGACCTCAGGATTTCCGATAATGCGGATCGCACGTCGCTGCAACCTGTCGAGAGCATCTAATAAGTACTTTGCGGATCCATCCCAGAGATGTGAGCAGTACTCCACGCAGGAACGAATTTGTGTCTTGTAAAGAAGACACCGTTGCTCCGGCGTGAAAAACCGTCTCACTCTGTTCAGGACTCCGAGTTTACGCGAGGCTGCTTTGATGATACTCTCGATGTAGTTTTTGTTGTTCAGTTTGCAGCGAACATCCATACCGAGGATATTGAGGTTGTCCTGCAGTGGCAGTGGCGTGCTCTGAAGAGTGGGAAAGGGAAGGAAAGAAGATACCTTTGCTGTAAACGCACATGCCTGCGTCTTCTTGGCATTGAACTCGACCAAGTTCTCAAAGCCCCATTGGGAAATGTGATTCAGGATCCGGTCAAGCTCAGTGACAAGAAGCTGCCTTTTTTCCGCGATATGCGTCTGCTTATCCGCAGGACGTCCATGATAACTCCCGTGTAGGGTGCTATCATCCGCATAGCAATGAATGCTGCCGGTCGACAGCATTTCATTGATATGCAGAAGAAAGAGAGTTGGCGATAGGACAGATCCCTGCGGTACGCCGGCATTTACCTGCAAGAACTCCGAGGCTCGTCTATCACAAAGGACGCGAATACGGCGCTCCTGTAAGAAGCCGGCAACCCAGTCGCACAGTCTAGGAGGCAGACCAAAGGCTGGTAACTTGGAAAGAAGCGACTTGTGCCAAACTCTATCGAAAGCTTTGGCGATGTCAAGGCTAATTGCCAATGACTCGCATCGTATGGTTAACATACGCCAGAAGATCACCCGCTGACCGTTTCGGCCTGAAGCCATATTGCCGGTCATTAATTAGGGAGTGATCTTCAAGGTGACGCATGAGCTGTTTGTTAATAATGTGCTCGAACACCTTGCACAGCACTGAGGTGACGGCTATAGGTCGATAGTTGTTTGGGTCTGAGCGATCCCCCTTCTTGGGGATCGGCTGTACATTCGCCTCTTTCCAAGCCGAAGGCACTGTACCAGAGCTGTAGGACTCCCGGTACAGCCGCGCAAGCATTGGAGACAACTCCGCTGCACATTTTTGCAGAACCACCGCTGGAATACCGTCCGGACCACTGGCTTTCCGGACATCGAGTGACTGCAACACTGCTCGGATATCGCGTTGCCTGATACGAATATCAGGCATTGCATGGTCACTGACGGGCAGTGTCGGCGGCTCCATACCACAATCATCGACTCGGGAGTTGGCCGCAAAGAGATTAACCAGCAAATTTGCTTTCTCTTGCGGCTCATGGGCCAGGGATCCGTCGGGATTGCGCAGCGGGGGCAGCGAAGGCTGGCAGAAGTTGGCTTGCACGGCTTACGCCAGTCGCCAGTAGCCACGGCTGCCCGTGGGATGCTCTACTAACTCCTGACCAAGCCGCGCTATGCGCTGGGCATCCGCTCTGACATAAGCCCTCTTGCAGGCCTTTGTGGCTCTGTTGTACGCCGCCGCCTTGAAGTGGCCCACGTTGGGATCGCACTTAGCGCGCGCCCTGATCCAAGCGCGGTACGCAGACTGTTTATGATTAACAGCCTCCGCGCACTCGCGCCCGAACCAGCGGCGTGCCCTGCGGACACCGGCGACATCAGTGTAGGGGATATAATATTCCATGCCCAGACTGATCTCACCGGCGACAGCAGTTGCGGCCTCAGATGGGTTCTTACCTCCAAAGCAGCGTTCAACCCACGGGATGGACGCAAAATAATCACGCAGTCCATCCCAGTCCGCTGACGAGTAGTGCCAGAGACGCCGCTTCCCCTGCACGGGACGTGGGGGCGCTAAAATGGGCACCTCGGAACGGACTAGACAATGGTCGGATTCACCTAAAGCGGCGCTCACCGAAATACTGTACTGGTCCGGGCGACTCGTCAGCAGAAGGTCTAGCAGAGAGGGCTCATGGTCCGACCTTTTTGGTATCCTAGTGACCTCGTGTACCAATTGGGTCAGGCCATGCGCCAGAGCAAATGCATGGGCTGCTCTTCCCGCGTGGGTTGTTTTGGCGGAGCCCAACCAAATCTCGTGGTGGGCGTTAAAATCCCCCAAAAACACCAGTTCAGCGTTCGGAAACCGCTCCTGCGCATCATCTGCCGCCTGACTAAGGTATTCAAAGAGTCGAGTTGTCTCGGTATCTCCTGTATGGGAGCGGTAGAGGCACACATAGATCTGACTCGTAGAGCCATGGTCTATGTGTACCCAAAGGGTGGAAAAGGATGGGCATCCTCTAGGCAGCGCAAACGGCGACAACAAACATCCGCCCTAACAAACACGCACACCCCGGCTTTTGCGTGGAAATTCTCCTCAAGGACATAGCCGGGGTAGAGTAAATAGGTCGTGTCATCAGGGCGGCGTATTTGTGTCTCCGTAAGAAACAGCATTGCTGGTTTCGCCCCCAAGTAGCACAAAAGTGCATTATAATTTATCACACTAGGTCACATTGGACATATGAGCATCTTAAATGAGTTATAAGGGTTTACTCCAACTGCAACAGCTGAATATCAGAAATTCAGGCCCAATTTAAAACATTCTGCTGAACAATGACTTTATTATATATCATGAAGACGCCACTATAGTGTTCTTGATGTTAGTATTGTGCACCGAAGTTGTATTATTAAGCCGTTAGCAGTTGTGGACATCGTAAGCATTATGAGAGCATTTTAGTAGATGCACATTATGGTTATTGTCATATTAACGGTCACGCGTGGATCGCTAAATTGCTTGCATATTAAGGAAGAACATTTGGATTATTATAATGCAAGCAGTTTTTCAGTGAACTTTGTTAACCATCTTTTAATGCATCACGCTGTATTTCATTGAACTTCGACAGTATTCTTCAGCTGTTATGACTGCTCTTATAACGGCATTTATGTGGTTCACGAGAACATTATTATAGAGCTTTTCTGCTGATGTATAACAGCAAACTACTTTAATTCGTTTCACATGCACCTCTCTATTCATGACTAGGCTGTATAATCAGACTGGCTGCGCACTTAATCTAGTGTTGATGATAAAATGATTCTTAATCAGAGTGTTTTAATGCCATAGCTGGTATTTTTGAGATTTTGTGAACATTCATATATATTCAGTTAGACGTTCACTTCCCGGTGGACGCCATTACGTGAACAAATAAGGGCTCCTAAAAGCTTATAAAAGGTAAATGCATAATGAGCATGAATTCAGTTCACTCGTGAGCATTCGAAGTAAATGTGAATCATTATTACTACATAGCATTGCCATTGGCTTACTTCCATGGCACATAAACCACCCTTTCTTACTCGTTACTGAATTATTATGGACAAGTGAACGTACATACAGCATATTGCATTTTATTGTAGTATATACGTTTCACATTGATTTTCCACCATTTTTCATTTTTATAACCTATAAAAATATACTTTAATTGTTAACTCATTTTAGATTTTAGAAACTGTACAACTGAATAATTAAGCTTTAATTTTAAGTTCTTTACGCACAAAGAATTTAGTTCTAACTCTATTTCCAGATAAAACAAATTTAAATTAATTTGTGTACCAGTAGACCCATATCTGGTTTTAGTTTTTCTATTAAAACATTTATATTTTCGGGGCGCGTGAGAATTTTCCACTAATATTGATAGTATTTCACCATACACTTGCATTCCCAATAAGATCTCACGTAAGAATTATGAAAAATGAGAGTTTAAGTTATATAGTAACTCTCTACCATTCTCGCCGCAATACTTTGTTTGGCACCATTTAAATTTACTTATGTAATATTGAAGACGAATGAATTAATTAAAGACACAATTTTATCCAAAATTGTGCTCTCAACAGTATAGAAGCGTAAAAACTGTTCCAATTAATTGCATTAACTGCCTAAGAGGTAACACACGCCCTCGATTTCAGCAGATGTTCAGCTCTTGGGGTAATTGTGCCCCAATTAATGCTTATATAACGTCGTTAAGATGCAATCAAACAGGCAGATAAGAACTAATTGCAGTCAAGTTTGTGCCCAAATCTGAGTTATAGCACCGTAGGATACGCATCCTCAGCTATTATGCAGCTAACTACAACTGCTATCGTTACCTAGGTGAACCGTAAATCTGTAACTGTACAGCACTTTTGTGCTACTTGGGCCGTCTCCAGGTGTTGGTGGACGGCGTTGAGGTTTGTATGGAGCCCACAGATGTTCGTGGACTCCACCTCAAATAGCGAGCTCGAGGGAGAGTTTCTTGCCGCTGTGTAGACCAATCTACTGTTATTATGCGCTGCCATGAGGATTAAAGCTTGGAAACGAACATAGGCTACCTTTAATCGCGAAAAAGGGGGTTTAAGGGGAGAGGGGGATAGGGGATGAAAGTTTGTCAGATTTGAAGATGATGAAATTTGGTAAAAGGATGAATTGGAGTTTGAGAACGGACATATGCTACCGTTTATCGCGAAAATGGTCCCCCCTTTTCACGATAAAAGGGGGGAGTAGGGCCATGAATGTCTTCTATTGTGAAATTTGGTACAGAGATTATTTAAAGCTTGCGAACAAACATAGGCTACTTTTGATCACGAAAAAGGGGGTAGAGGGGAGGGGGATAGGGCCAGGGGATGTTAGTTTGTCAATTTCGAAGATATCTTGATAAAATTGATATAATATAGAGCTCGGCCTGCGCCCCCTCGGGCTACGCGCCCGGGTGCGGCCGCACCCTTGAACCCCCGGTTAAGACGGCCCTGACCAAGTCAGCCAAATCTCAAAACACATGCGGTCCTCGAGGGGAAAGGCCTCGGATGCATCAACGTTGTTAGTAATGATTCTCGACGTAATAACCAATTAAGGAAACTTCTGCCTACCTTTTTTGCATAAAGAACAATACTTAATCATTAATTTGAGACTCAACCTACCCCACTTTAAGAAATCCTGTCGTCCCTAGTGACATCAAGGCTGTCAGTACCCCTAGCCAGAAAGCACGAAAACACAGTTTCAAATTACACAAAATCACAAATTTCGACCGGGTGGATACTACCGTGCACGATTGCGAAAACTCTCCATAGTAATCTAATCTCGGTTGGATTGCATTCAGGGATCAGCAAGTACATAGCTGGGCAGCGGGGTTGCGGTCGTGGCACTAGTGGGACCAGTGGGTGTCACGCGGTGTTGCGACGACAATCCCTTTTTGATAAGGCGGTCAAACTGAGTGCCACCATTTCCTGAGACTTTGCCTTCAGCTTATCATCAGGCGAGGTGAAATCAAAATGACGTGTCCCATATATAAAAAAAAGACGGGTTGCACTCCGGGAGTGCCGGCAGAAGTGCAAACTTTTTCCTTCTTTCTTCGTTATATACACAGAATAAGATAAAAAGAACATACCATACCATACCATACCTACCTATAATATAGCGGCAATCATAGAACCTATCACTAATTTTCTGCTTATTTTCTGTCAGAAGAAATTAATAAATTACAAACAGAATAAATAATCACAAAAGTAATACTGTTTATACTGGAGATCGATGGCACTTGGTGGAATCTGCTACAAATATTGAATAATCATATAGCATTTGTGCTTTTCCACACTTTAATAAAGTAGTTAGTAAATTACAAAAAGAAAAAATAATCACAAAAAGTGTCAGAAGCCCAGGTTCGAACCCGGTACTATCTGAAACCATAAGGACTTACAGTCGAAGCGCTTACCGCTAAGCTACGAAGCTTCTTAGCGTACGTAGCAAAATAATTACTTTGGCTGCTAGGAATGTTGTATGACGTCATATCGTCCTACAAAGTCGTCGGTTACGGGTCAAAGGTCAAGTGATCCTGACGCGCGAGTTTAACAATTTTTACTCATCCAACGCCGCTAAGTTTTCACTTCAAAAATTATACTGTAAACGAATCAAGAGAAGCATTGCAATTGGCAGGCTTCACACATACACAGGTTCACAGGTGGCAGATGGGCAAATACAATGCACTGTTCCCTAGATGCGTTTACTGTTTAGAATAGTTTTTAGTGCTAGGGGTACTGTACAGGCCCTCTAGACAAGTGGTATTTCGTTGGCCGGCGATTGGTAGAATGACGAATGTATGGGATTTGACGTTTATGACATGCGTTAACGACTGTCTCGTACGTCAAATCCTATAGGTGCATATGTCATTCTATTCTACCAGCCTCCTAAAATCCAACAACACGTCCTGATCGTCCACATGAATCTCGTGGGGGTGGGCTTGGCTCTGGTACGCTTGTCAATGGCGTTTCGCCATTAATCATTTTACTTGACATTGGCAAAATAGTGGCGTTTTGCTGCAGAGGCCATTTTGATGAAGTTGAAATTTAAATTCCTTTCTCGTTACTTCATCTAGCTCGATTATGGGTTTAATTTATAACACAAAAAAACAATTTTACCCTCATTATTATATATATCACTTAAGCCGTTTTCATTGAATGAAATTGTTTATACTCGTATTCATGGGTGAAAATCCAACCTATCGAGTAAAAATCCGGAATGGCTGGTGCCATGGAGGTATACCGGATTATGCTTTATCTCAAAAGCATTGACCTCAACTTGAACTGTACCTAAGTGTAAATAGTGCGATAATATTCATATATTCGTGTGCAGAATTTGCATTGTAAAATACTAGCTACTACCCGCGGCTCCGCCCGCATGCATGTGTGCAGGTGGGGTTGCCTTGGGCACCATAGATGGGAATAACATTTATAAGTATTTAATATACTTTGTATGTAGACATTTCCGAAAAATTGTAAGTACCCATTGTAGTACGTTTATCCGCATTCCAGAACTCATAATCATAATGCAAACTATAAGTACTTATAGGTACCCTTACTTCGGGTCTTGGGTCTAGTTAGCTAGCATTGTTAGTACCTACTTATAATGTAGAATATTATTATTATTCTAGTAGCATTGCTAACATCCGCAATAGTTTCATGAAGATGAATGTTAGATGAAGTCAAATGGGCGAGGTGGAGTTACGAGTTACCCTACTCAACCGAGACTCAAGCGACTAGCGAGTACCATGTTTATTTATGATGAAAAAGAAATATACTTAGTTACTTTATTTATACTAAGTAATTATCATTCATGACGTTATAGTATTCAGTTGAGTGGAAACCTACAGACATTGATATTGTTATCGAAAAAATAAGATATTTTTATGAATTTAACTTGAACTCGTTACGGACAGATTATACCTAGCAGCTCATTTCGAATCAAAACTTGTTTATCCAAAAATATCTAGGTAGGTAGACTTGATGAAATGTTATGCAATAGCATAGCAATATTAACCTATTTATACAAGCTCGTGGTGGTAATGATGTGAATAGACAAATACACAAAGACGTGGTAAAGTGTTAATGGAATTTTCCATTTGAATTGGAAACTTCTCGGCTATATATACCTACAAAGAAGTGTATTATTGCGTAACTATAGTACATACTAGAGTTTAGGTAACCTGTGCTAGACTGCTTGATCCGGGACTTGCACCCTGGGCAACGGAGGCAAAAGAACAGGTAGGATGTACCACCTCCGTGAGACAGGCGAGATGGTATCGCCTACGCCGTAGGCGATAGCATCTCGCCTCCGGCAGAGAGGTTGAAATTGAGGTTCTCCGTAGACCCTACGGCGAATCCCAGCTGAGGAGAGAGTGGTTCTGTAAAGTCACTAGCAGATGCCATAATGAAGAACAGGCAGGAGACTGACTGGTGCAGGCAGGCCCGAGTGCAGAAGTGATGGTGACACGACGGCTGCCTGTCACCCTAAATAGGTACATTGCCGGCGCGACATCTCTCAATTCCCGGGTTTAGATGGGAATATCATGCTTCGAACACTTGAGGGAGCAATCTTAAAACCATAGATGGCCCGGGATCAACCTGAGTGCTAAGGATTATTAGGTTACCTTACCCTTATTGAGTTACCTTACAGTACTTACACCCTGGTACTGGCGTGAGTTGATACACTTGACGGAATAGATGACCTAAGGTCCTAGTGTGCACCGCGTGGAGGTTGCGTCATGGTAAATGGAGAAGGAAAGGATATGAAAGGAAGGATATACTGTGGTTGCCTTGCGGTCCAAGTACCCCGATTTGTGGGTAGGTACCATGCTATGCTTTAATCCGAAAGAGGTTCTGTAGCCACACAGAGTTGAGTCATGAACTTGATTGTGTTAGTCCCATGGTAGGTCTAGGCCAGAATTATGTCGATACTTACCTAATATCATTTGGACTAGCAAATCTAACTTAAGTAGGTAGGTACCTATATCTACTTGAACTTATCAAAGTCAACGGATCACACGGAACAGAGGTGTTGTTGTTTAATCTGAGCACAGACTAACTACTCACAACAATAAAATAATAGTATAATACATATTTTATCAGTGTACATTAGAATATATTTACATCGCGAATTTGCTACTTTTAGCCTTCAACGGGGTTACAATACGAAATAGATGTGTGGTACAGTCAGTGTCAGAACGGTTTTGACTACAAAGTTTCAAAATGAAATGATCTAAAAACAAGGAATTAAGAGTAAATTAAACTGTTTTATTGATTTAAAATGTATTATTATCCAAAATAAAGGTGTGTACCAAATATCAGAACAATCAGTCAACTGGGGGAAAGTCAAGGCAAGGTATTATACACTTGTGGACACATCTATTGGCCCACCTTAGAGTTTAGGTTTCGATGGCCTTACCTAAATATGATTGCTAGATTGAACAAAAACTATTGATGCAGTTTTAAACCTGATACATTTTATCATCTTTTTCGATCGTATCGTTTTAAATTTGAATTCAGAATACCACAGGACATGGAGCTACGCCTAACAAGTCGCGTATGCGCCTTGATGAGTGCAGTTGATTTTTGAATAAAAAACATGTTTATTAAAATAAAGGTTTAATTATCAAATAAAGGTTTAAATTATGTTTAGGCATATAGTTTATCAACCGTTCTATGAAATTTTGAGGGATCATCTCCCATTCCTCTTCTATGGCAGTTTTCAACTCCGGCATCGTCTGGGCAACTGGCTGACGAGCCCTAACACGTCTTTTTAGCTCGTCCCACATGTGTTCAATCGGGTTCAAGTCTGGGCTTCTGGCTGGTCAGTCCATAACTGTGATGTTCCTATCCCGAAGATATTCCCTGACGATGCCGGCCGTATGGGCTCTTGCATTATCATATCATATAACAAGGAAATTTGGGCCCACATATTCCACGTATGGCACCACGTGAGGTTCTAGGCACTCACGAATGTACCTTTTAGCATTTAATGTTGGCAACCGTGGTCCCGTAACAACCTCAAGTTGAGTTTTACCGCTCGCGGATATACCGACGCAGATAGTCCATGAGCCACCGCCATAAGCAACCCTCTCTTGAAAGCAGCATTGTGCAAAACGCTCTCCCTTACGTCGGTAGACCATCTTCCTTCCATCATTGCCATGTAACGCAATTTTAGACTCATCAGAAAAAAGTAGGTACACGGCTCCAATGCTGCTGAGTCCAATTTAAATGAGTGCGCGCGAAAAGAAGACGCGCTGTTCGGTGGGTTCGCGTTAGTTTGGGGCCATTAGCTGGTTTGTGTGGTACCATATCGCGTTCTTCTAACCTTCTCCGAACAGTTCGAGCGCTCACAGATACTCCGTGGAAGTCGCGAAGTTGGTTTTGTATCTCAATGGAGGTAAGGTGACGATTTCTCAAGCTGGTCGACACGATGAATCAATCCTACCTTTCAGTTGTGACCCGAGATCGTGGCCTTCCTTGGCGACGAACAAAGTCGGCAGTCTCTAGGTACCTCCGATAAGCATTTCGGACCGCAGATCGACTTAAATAAAGTTGAGCACTCACATTTCTTTGGCTGTATCCGGCCTGAATAAGTGCCACAGCTTGGGCGGCGACTACAGGCGAAGTATCCATAGATTATTGATAGAACCTCACCTTAAAGCTAAGTATAAGTAATGTTTGTTGCAAAACCAAAGAGAAAAAGGACATAATTAAATCCAAGTAAACGAATAAACTCAAGTTTTCTTAGTATTCGATTGTTTAACATCAACGAACAGGCTCCAAATTGTCTTTTGTTTCTTTAAATTCTGTGTTCGAAATTCAAAATAAAACTATTGAATAAAATTATGAATGTGCCTGGTTCAAAACTGCATAAAAACTTTTTGCTCGACCTAATATAAATTTTTAGCTAGGACTACACGAAACTTAAAATGCAAGGTGGGCCAATAGATGTGTCCACAAGTGTAGTACATTGTTCATCGAGGGGAGAAAGTGACCGCGGGTGTAGTTTACACACAAGTTGGTAATCGCACTTTCTACCGAGTGATACATAGTGCTATATACACTTATTTTGGCATCCGCCTGTTTCTAGTCTTGAATTTTGAATTAAAAAAAAATAAAGGAAGGGAGAAAGTGCTTATTTTCTCCCCGCTGCAGCAGGGGAGAAAGTAAATCGCTTGGATTTACGTACTTTCTTCCCTTTTTTCAAGTAAGAACTAATATACTTTCCGAATACGTGTAGTATAAAGATAATTTTGAGTAGGTACCTACTTACTTTGTTTGTCAAGATCGATCTCTTGCTGACTGTACATACATACAATGGACACAATTGGTATGTGCCACACAAGTTCACACAACTATCCAAATACAAGTACGTAAATTTCTTATAACCGGTAGGTACCTACTTATACCTAATTTCAATTTGCATCTTTAAAGTTCGATTGTTTCTAGAATTTTCATAAATTTTAAGCGGTCGTCATTTACCAGGTATCTACACAGGTAGGTAGGTATTATAGATCTAGGTCTCGCGAATATATGGAAAAAAATCATTACGACAGTCCAGTCTCATCAGACAACAGGTTAAATACGTTCAGTGTTAGTTTAGTAGGTAGGTATGACAATAAATGCAGATTATCACGAACGAAAATTCGAACCTAAATAAAAAATTCGAGATTCGTCTATTCGTTTTCGTTTAACAGTCAGAAAGGTCTTTCAAGTGATCTTGGGCGTCACTCGCCACAGGTAGGTTCGTGAGTGAGTGAAACTGAGTGATAACTCAATGATTCTGCTTACTCCATGAAAGCATAATAGATTTTCTTACACTAGTAGGTACAAAATCAAAAGCTATACATATACACATAATTAATAAAGCTCATAGGCTTCAAGTATTCAAGTGCTGGCATTCGAATCACCAACCATCTGCTATCGGCATCACGTCCATTACCCACTCTTAAATAAAACAACCTACCCTCAAAACTCACTGACAGTGACGTGTCGGTACAGCATACGACTGCCAGAAGCGGATACGCTCAGTTCAAAAAATTTGCATTGTACTGAGTGCTTCATTGTAGGTTTAATAAAAAAAAAAGTTAACTACAATTAAAATTATCCTGCTTAATCCGAATCATACGGCTATGCAGCTTACCTACTTTGGCTCTAGAAAGCGTTGTACTCACAGATATCCGTGGCTGTGTATACTCATACTTAAAGCTGAACAAATTATGTCACGAACAATATGAACTTTAGAGAAAATAGAAACACTGACATAGCTAGGTAATTATAATTCTTACAAAACAATATTTAACAATGTTGATAAATGGTATCGATATGCGCCATATTCTGCGATATGGCAAATGCTTTCGATTAGTTTGGCTTCAGATTAGAGTATTATGTCATTCGAGGTAACGGATTAGAACTTAATCTATAAGTACATATCGATTATGATAGGAAAAATATTGAAACGGTCCAGGCGCGGTTCGAACCCGCCTGGACTATCTATCTCAATCGATTTATGATAGTAAGCATGCAAAATGCTTTAAAATTTCATTCTCTGACAAGTACCTACATACTTACATTTAAAATCGAAACGAGATGAAAACTGTGCATAAGAATATTTTTCTAAAAATAATTACTGTCTTGTATAGGAGCGACACCGATTTCATATCCTCTGCGGCATTCATATCCGTGAAAACCTTGAAAAAATTGTCAAAATTTGTCCCATTCAAAATGGAGATTCATCTTTCCTGGTGCGGTCACGTCCTGCAGCAACTAGGTACTTACCTGGTTTTGTGGGTAAAAATGTCTGGGTGTGCCACCTTCTTCGCTGGGAAGGTGGGGCAGTGTGTGAGAGAACCGAGAAGTATTTGTCTCTCGGTCTTACGCTATTATAGGTGGGTGTGATCGAACAGCAGACCAAAATCACAAGGTATAATAATTATTTAAGTCTGAATTTCTCACATTTCTTCCGTAGATTAGTGATTAGTCATGCGTGAGTCTACCGGCAATTTTTGTGATAATGCGTCTGCACTAACGTACCACGAAAAGTATTTTTTTCTTCATCTCTCTTCCAGAACTTGACAACTTAGGTAGACGCTGCTCTTGATTGATCTTCATCCTAACTTAATTCCAATCGCATCCGTAGCTCAACTTGCGAGTCTCGGGTCCGCTTTACCATTATAACTGCTGATTTGGCTGAACAACGATATTTTCTGGCAAGCGACTGTCCTCTGCCTCCACTACCCAAAGGTAATATCAAAGCATGGCAGTTAGAGTAGTTGTTGGACTTTTTTTCTGTTCTAATGATCTAATTTTGATCAAATCAAGCTTTGATAGTATATCAACGTTAAATAACTCCGTAGCACACCTAACTAGCGTAGTTCACCTGTAAATTAAAAGTACTGATTCATTAACGTTGTGACGGATCGCGTAAAGCTACGGGCACGCTTCGACGAACAGTGTCAATTAAACCTTGCAGTAAGAGACACATAATGGGTTTGCGTAGCAAAACTGCATATACTGTACCTCTAATTATGTTTCCAGTGGAAATTTTCTCGATTATTATCACAATAATACTGATGTTAGTTGTCCAAGGACAACCAGATACTTGTTCTGTTTTCTGCGAACAGTAAGTAACCCTGAACCACATTACACAAAGCACCATCATAATAAATAGGACATATTTTACGACAGAAAGCCAGTAAAACCAGGCAGTGTTTATATGAAGGCTATTAGGAAGTTTACCTATCCAAGGACCTTACCAACCAATGCCGATGCCGATGCCAAAAAAGCATCTGTTTGTTTTTTTTTTGTCTGTTTGTCGGCTGGGTAAAGAACGATGTTCGTATAACACCTTAAAATCACCGAACATTCAAATGATTACGTTGTTAAATACGTGGTGCAAGCAGTACTTTGATCTGAATTGTATTGATCATAATTTAATTAGATCTAAACTTTTCGATAGAACTTGGGCATGGTCAAGTTCCACATCTGAAAGGTGATGCACGGTGAAATATAAAACTACTAACTAGATTACAATCATAATCAGTGACGAGTACCTTCCTGTGTACCCTATTTCTTTCTTTGGATTTAGGAGACTCTAGATATAGGAAAGTCGAGAATGCAGAACAAATAGGTAAGGCGTTGAAATATTTGTATTCCAGTCAGGGACAACAGCCACAGTAGGAAAGAAATTAATTTATTAATTTATCTGCACATCCATACAGAGTACAAAATGTGAATGTTTAAGTATACCTATCGACCGCTAAAATTCGCAAATGGTTACAAACCTACAGTAATTAAAATTTAACAATCCTTTTTTATTTTGAACCTACTGTGTATTGTTTTATTGTTCCAGGTTAACGGATCAATCGAAGAGTTTACGACCGGAATGTATTTGCACTACTATTAGTCAACAAAGTCTATCAAATAATATCAGTTTATCAACTAGCAGTATCAGTATCAAAAATATTACCGCACCACTCAAGTTAAATTCGATGCCCGATTCGGAAGTAGGAGATACAATTTCTATCTCATTAAATCCAGCAACAAATATTGATACCCTTCAAAAAAGGATAAATAGTAATTTCGACAGTATCGGTAATAAGAGATTTGTAGACTTTCCTATTTATTTTGATATTGATTTATATAAACTGACAAGTAGACGAAATATGAATTCAGATATAAAAGAAGAACTGAATCATGTATTTGAAAAATTACGTGCGTCAGACCAAAATATATCGCAATGTATGGATCTACAGATGTATGTATTTTCTAAACGCAACGATATCGTTAATAAAACACGTTCAAATTGGGGTCACAATGTCGAATATGATAACGTAACCAATTCTGAAGTTTTAACTGAGTTTCAAAATAAATGTGATCATCCCACTACGATTGTACGAGAAAGTATTTATGAAATAATAAATAGAGCAGAAGTAGAAGCTAGACCTGTTAAAGATAGTATATATAATGACAAAAACGGTGTACATATTCAAGAAGACTTCAACAACAAAATGCAACATACTGACACTGATATTGAAAACAACCATTCGCTAGAATCCTCTACTAATATAAATGGTATCAAAAATCACACAATGTACCCACCGAGCCAAAATAATTTAAGAACATTATCCAGTACTCGACGTAATAATATTGAGGAAAAGGATTTACTTATAACAAAAATAGTAACTGTAGAACATACAAACAACACGATTACAAGTTTTGTCGATGGTTTCGAAGCTCTTCCTAATTTAGATTTCGTAAGTAATGGCGAATATTTTCCGACAATAAAATCACACACAGATCCATCAGATGCTGAAAAAGTTGACAGCGTTCTATCCGATCCTATGCAAGACATTGGTGCAAAACTACACACTTCACATGATGTTAATTCAATTTCAACTCGTTTTATACAAAATTCCGCAGGAGAAATGCACTTGGCTGTCGATGGTTTCTCGTTATGTGATCGTATGACCCAAAATAAAGAATTTACAAATATTTTCATGAAATTAATTTGCGATTGTATTCAATTACACAACTGTCTACGTTAATGTACTTTTATTACTTTATATTATTATTCTCTTTTCTTTTTACAAACTTATAAATTATATTTTTAAATACATATTTATAAATCATCTTTTTTAAAATACAAAAAATAGTGCTTCACCGGTATCGGATACAGGTGCGGTGGTAAGGTCTTCAGAGAAAGGAACTTCCTCACGATGCGCGCCATATCAAGGAGCACTGCCTTCTTCATCTGGCTCTTGAAGCAGCCGTCTAACCCGAGCCTCTTCAGATGTTGGTTGAGGCTCTTTGCTATCAGTCCGTTGACTGATACGACTATCGGTACAATGATTGCTGAGTCCACATTCCACATGTCGACAACCTCGTGGGCCAAGTCCAAGTACTTGACCTGTTTATCTTTCTCAGCTTTCACGAGATTCTCGTCATGAGGAATGGTGACATCAACAATCAATACTCGGCGTTCGAGTCGGTCTATCACCACAATGTCAGGCTTGTTGGCTACAACAGGCCTATCAGTGATGATAGATCGCTCCAGTACAATGTGATATGACTATTTTCTAGAACTGGCTCAGGAACATACCTATAGTAAGGCACCTCAATTTCCAAAAGGTTGTATTTCAGAGCAAGTCGCTGATGGATTATCCTTGATTGTCTGTGCAAGTACTCGCCGTTAGCAAGACGAGAACACCCGGCAATAATATGCCTGAGTGATTCACCAGGTTGGTGACACGCTCGACAGATGTTAATTGTGCCATCCTTCATGATATACCTCCGGTAGTTATTCGTCTTGATAACTTCGTCATCAATTGCACAGACAAAACCGTCGGTTTCCCCAAAAAGGTCACCCAAACGTAGCCACGATACTCATGACTGACGACCGTGGATGATGCATTCGGAATGCAATCAACTGAGTCCGGACTCTCATATCAATAGTATCGAGTTCAGTCTGAGTCCACTCGAGTATGCCAAAGGAAGCGATTGGCGGGTCGTCGAGGGGGTGGAGACCGCGTCGGACCATCGTTACATACGGTTCGACGTCGTCCCCGCCGCCTCGTCGGCTCGTATGGAGCTGGACCGCCCCTTGGTAGGGGAGGGTCCCCGGTGGCGACTCGGTTCTCTGGACCGGGAGCTGGCCAAAGAGGCGGCTGTCGTCGAGCGATAGGCTGCTGTTGACATCGAGAGTAGCATGACCCAACTGTTAGAAGCACGCACCTTGTTGCCACCTGATAAAAGACTGCTAAGTACCTTTTTCAGGCGGCCAAAGAAGCGTTTCTGTAACATTTGTTTCATGTCGGCCTCATTGATGCATAACGCCTGTGACATACCCAAGTACTTATAGGTCTCAGCTACGAGGAGTGATCTCAGGTAAGTGAAATCAGAATAGAATGGAATAATTTATTTCTTAGAATATGGTACATACACGTAATTGTAAATTATAAGTCTCACATATTCTACCGCAATTCGGTGTAGAAATACATACCAAACGACATGCTTTCAAGTTGTAGAATAAAAATAATAATGATTCTATGATTACAATAATGATGATAATTGTTGTTAAACTATTATTGGATATAATTAATTGTAAGTAGTCAATAAATCAAATTACAGCATGATAAATAAGGGATTAAATTGTCAGAGCTCAAATTACAGAAAGAATGAAAACAATACTATAATACGTACCATGTCACATAAAAAATAACTTTTATTGTCACTTCTATTTTGTTATTAATACGTAAATCCTAAAACTTAAAGTCAAGAAATTCATTGATTGAATAAAAACATTTGTCCAGTAAGAATTCGAATAACTGTCTTTTAAAGTTTGTGAGAGTTAAAACTCTAATATTGCGCGGCAGTTTGTTATACATTTTTATTGCCATATACTTAATAACACTCCTTGAATAGAGTTGTAATCTCTGTTGTGGAACTAGTAGTTTATTTGGATCTCTACAATTTTGATTTTGTAACACTGTGTCATGTAAGGGAAACAAGGAAGGATATCTTCTTACAAACATACACAGCTCAAATATGTAAAGGCATCGCAAATGGAAGTATTAGTAGTTTCTGAAAGAAAGGTTTGCAGGGAATTAGGTATTCTGCTCCATACAATGCACGTATACTTTTTTTGTATTATGAAAACATTCTGTGTTTCGACTAAGTTACACCATAGGACTATACCATAATATAGAACCAATGCTACGTATCCATGATAAGCAGTGAGGGCTGTTTCTCTGTTCACGCTCCATCGCAGTTTTCGCAATGCAAATACAAACCAGTAAAGTTTAACGCATATATTTACCGTATGTTCTTTCCAATTTAAATATTTGTTCAGTGTGATACCCCAGAATAGATTTGAACTTACTGGTACTATACTAGAACTACTATGAGAGTCGTATACCCTCCGACTCCACTACCCGCCCCCGCTTTACATGAACGACTGCACATTTATCCACACCAAACGCCATTTTAATGGAATTACTGAACGTTAATTATGTTAATTATTATCCTCTTTATTCATTTAAAAAACTTACAAATTATATTTTTAAATACATATAGAAAAAAAAACTAATTATTATTTTATAATTAACATAGTAACGCATCGTACGACATCAGGAATAAACTACCTACAGGCTGTACCTAGGTATTACCTATTCTGTGCTACAGGCAAAGTTTAAACAAGTATAAACATTTCTACTCAGCTACAGGTTCGATGCGGTGATGTTCGGAATCGGTTATTATGGCCTCCCCGAAACAAGCATTCGATAATCTAACATTGCGTGTGCTACGCAACGTTGCTGAACTTGTTGAGCAATACGTGTTGTACTTATTCAGTGCTATAGGTGCATCGTGTTCGTGAGCACGGTTATTATGGCCTCCTTCCAACAAGCTGTCGATAAATAATCTGGCAACATCGCGTATGCTACGCAACGTTGCCGAACTTGTTGCATTGCATGACACGAACGTGGTTCCAGTAGTGGATACGATGCCTTATGATCTATTAATTAGAATCGCACATACAAAATATTATTAGTAATTTATATCCCTTCTTAGCACCTGGAAAATGTAATACTACAACTCACCTGTATCAACACCTCAAAATAACAACATATGCCTGAAAGATACAGATCGTCAGCAGCCTTCTAATGTAGATATCAAACGATAAGTCATTCATAGAAAGGAAAAGGACATAAAAGCGCCTGATAATATAAAACTCAATTTCATCAATTCACGGTCCACAAGGCTAATAATGTTATTCAATTAGGTACAACTGCAAGGATTGACCAACGAGTTAATAAATGAAAGTGTTTATAGAACTGCAGTCACAGGAAATTTATTTTTATTTATGTTGATACAGACGTATACATAGATACTCAGTAACTAAGTAATTGTCGCGAATAATCGTACGACGTGCCGCCAGCTTAATTCAGCGTTGCTATTTAATAGAAATGATACAAGCCCACGACGAAAGCCAGCGCCAAACTCACTCAATGCAGCGAATGACATAAGATCTTCTATACCCTCGAACCGGTCTACTGGTGTCGTGACAGGAGTGCGAAGCCGATGTGATCTTCGAATGGAAGTGGTGTGAAAGATGATGCAGGAGCTGTAACAAATATATTATCCACATAATAAGTATTTGATCTTATTATTACTTTGATCTGGTGATTCTTTTTATATCCTACAGGGAAACTTAACTTCGAACGGCGGCCTAAATTTTAATATCTAATTACTATAACCCGGCTGTTACAAACAGGTTGTAAGTCATCACCGATACCAGTCCAGTGCTGTACTGGATTGTAGTGGTCAAATTATTCCAGTGTTTTAAACGCGCTTGAACAATCCACTGGACTGGAATTACTTACTGGAATGGACACATTCAGTGATGGTTCAAATTATTCCAGTAGCATTCCAGCACTGGATTAGGTCGCTGGACTGTAATGCTACTGGAATAATGTGAACTGGGCATAAGGCTCGTATTTCAAGCCAGAGATCTACTTTCCTGGGTGTATATGAGGCCCAACCAAGACCTTAAAGGTCAAGCCAACCTCACCTGGAGGCAGGTGCACCAGCTTATTGACGGACGATGCTCTGACGCAGACTTTCCTCTCGGGTCTGTGAGGTCAAACGTTAGTCACACCCATGATAGCAATATAAGACAAACTAAAAACCGGAAAAGGAGTAATTTCTTTCAAATTGCTTTTACTCTATAATCTGTAGTCTCCTCTTACACTATACTTGCGGCACACTATGATGGCCATTTTGGCATATTACAATAGTGATGTGAAATGTCAATTTATTCTAGAAATAGTAGTTTATGATACTGTTGCATAATAAGGGTTCTTATAACACGAGTGTGTTTTAAAAAAACGAGCCGTAGGCGAGTTTTTTTATATTATCACACGAGTGTTATAAGACCAAGTTATGTACAGTGTCATACACTACTTTATCTACTCTCATACTATAATACATTAACTAATTTATTTTACAAACCAAACCAAACTTTGTTTAATTTAAATGTATAGAACAAAAAAAAATTGTTCGCGCCAAGGCGCAAACGTCGATTGCGCATGCATGCGTGTTTCTTTTTTTTTCCCGAATCGGCGGATTCTTTTTTTAAAGTTGAGGTTTGGTCCAGATGGAGGTTGTATAGGTGTATCGTTATGATTAAAAAGTTATTTTATGATATAGGTGTCCATACAAGACCTGTATCGTAATAAAACTTTTTTTTGGCCTGTGCGTAATGTTTGTCATAAGAGTTTTGATTTCAATTTTATAATCTTTGTATTATAGTATCAGAGTAGATAAAAAATATTATGAAATCTATAAGCTTTTATTGCAAGTAGTACCTGATTAAAAAGGTTTAAAAGACTTCCGGAAGTATTCCGGTTTTAACATATTTATGTTTGCATCATGTAACATTTATTTTTCTGTAGTTTGATTGCTTTCATCGATGAACCTTATTAGTGGTGACATCTGGCCGACCAGAATGGTACTGTTTTGGTAAGGCTGGTCTGAACCTGTTTTTGCATACCACCGCCAGATGGCACGGTTTGGATTTGTCGAATGAAATCATTAAATTTCTCTAGTAATACCAATGCCTAATAATATATTTTTCTATTTTTTTTTATTTATTCTTGGAATTACGACGGGATTTTTCCCTTCCGTTAGTAATTAATAATTTAATGTGGTAATTACTAAAGATTATTTATGTACGGATTTACGCACTGGGATGCTTCTTCGACGTAGAGGGAGCTTTTGACACAGCCACCCCGGACTCAATAGAAGACGCCCTGGATCGTGAAGGAATAGACTCAGATCTATCAGTATGGGTGAAAAACATGCTTAAACACCGACTGATAAAAGCAGAAATAGCAGAAATGACTCACATGGTGATAGCAAGAAGGGGATTCCCTCAGGGAGCTGTGGTGTCTACTAATAGATGAATTAGTAAATAAAATAAACAGGATGCATATATACACCCAGGTGTACTCGGACGACGGGGTGCTCCTGATCACAGGGAAAGTCCTCAGCGTCATGTGCAATATCATGAATAGAGGCCTGAAGGAGACATTAGAATGGTGCAGGTGTAAAGGTCTGAACCTCAACCCTGACAAAACCAAAACAGTCCTATTCACCAAGAAAAGAAAGACAGGCAGAACTGCACCAGTGCACCTAGAAAACCAAATCCTGGAAACAGTGAAAGAGGTTAGATACCTGGGTGTAACACTGGACAACAAACTCGCCTTCAAGACCCATATAAGTAACACATGCGCTAAAGCTAAAATGGCTATGATGCAATGTAAAAGTGCAATAGGAAGAACCTGGGGAATGAAACCAGCGATAGTGCTCTGGATTTATAAAACAATAATCCTACCCAGAATCTTACATGGTGCTTTAGAATGGTGGAACAAAGCCACAGTAAAGTACAACAAATCGGAACTAGAGAAAGTCCAAAGACTAGCAACCATTGACTGCGGGCGCGATGAGGACAACACCCACAGCCGCGCTCGAAATCATATTGGGACTTAACCCCTTGGACCTAGAAATAAAGAAGAAAGCAATTGAACAATGGTTCAAACTTAGAAGCACTGGCCAGTGGATCGGAACCTTTATGGACAAAGGCCACGCCAGCATTAGTAAAAACTACGAAGAGAAAATGTCGATGATCCTCTGCAACAACGATTTGATAAGAAATTGGATTGTCCGTGGGGCCATCCGGCGTCCCCAAATTGAAATAATAATAATAATAATAGGCTACCTTTTATCGCGAAAAGTGGGGAAGAAGGGGGAGGGACCACGGCCTTGGGATGGAAGTTTGTCATTTTTGAAGATTTCCTGATGAAATTTGGTACAGATATAGATTGAAGCTTGGGAACGAACATAGGCTACCTTTTGTCGCGAAAGACGAGGTTAAGAGGGGGGGGGGGGGGGGTTATAGGGGATGAAAGTTTACCAGTTTTGAAGACATCCTGATGATATATTTGGTACAGAGATGGATTAAAGCTTGGGAACGAACATAGGCTACCTATTGACGCGAAAATGGAGGTGTAGAGGGAGGGGAGGTAATAAGGGATGAAAGTTTGACAGTTTTGAAGATATCCTGATGAAATTTGGCACAGGAATTAATTAGAGCTTGGTAACAGACATATGCTACCTTTTACCGCGAAGAATGTAAAAGGGGGGGGGGGGGGGATAAGGACTGGATAGTTAGTATGAAAATTTGTCATTTTTGAAGATATCCTGATGAAATTTGGTACAGAGATGGATTAGAGCTCGAAAATGGACTTAGGCTACATGTTATTGCGAAAAAAGGAGTTGAAGGGGTGGAATAGGGCTAGGGTATGTAAGTTTGACAATTTTGAAGATATCTTGATGAAATTGGTAATGGAAATGGACATAGGCTACCCCTTATCGCGAAAAAAGGGATAGAAGGGGGAGGGGGGAAGGGGAATAGGGCTATGGGATTAAAATTTCTCATTTTTCAATGGCACAAAAAAGGGGGTGGATATGCCATAAATAGTAAGAATTTCTATTAAGATGTCCTCATGAAGTTTGATACAAAGGTGAATTAGAGCTCCGGAACGGACATAGTCGAGTAGCGAACCAAATATAGAAGCGAGTGGAGAGGCGAGTAGAGATTGTTATAGGGACGAGTGGATAGGCGTGTAAAGATCAAAAGTCGAGTAGAGTCGACTACAGGGGCGAGTAGATATGCGACTAGAGAGCCAGTGGAGAGGCGAGTATAGAATCAAATAGAATGAAGTAAAGGGTTGAGTAGAGAGGCGAATAGGGAGGCGAGTGGAAAGATGAATGTAGTGGCGAGTAGAGATCGAATAGAGAGTTGAGTAGAGGTGAGAGTAGATAGGCGAGTGGGGAGAGTCAAGTAGAGAGGCGAAAAGAGAATCGAATGGATAGGCAAGTAGAGAGGCCAATGGAAAAGCGAGTATAGAGAAGAGTACAAAGTTGAGTAGAGAGAGGAACAGAGAAGTCAGTAGAGAGTCGAGTATAAATTCAAGTATAGAGGCGAGTAGAAAGTCGAATCGAGAGTCGAATATAGAGGCGAGTAGAAAGTCGAGAACAGAGGTGAGTACATAGTTGAGGACTAAGTTGAGTAGAGAGGCGAATTTAATGCTCAATAGCGTCGGCTCAACACTAAGCGATAACCGACATCCACGCGGGGGGAGCCGCGGGCAACAAGTAGTATCAATATATTTTGGAACAGTACAGTAGAATTTAAAGATTTATTTTCAATGAGACTAGCTTTCTTTCCAGTTAAAGTTGCACCTCTTTTCATCAAGTTTGTTTTGAGTTGTTGCATATTCCGAGTTGAATGCACACTGAAGCAAGTCCAGATAAAAAATATACCAAAAAACACGGTAGAATACAAAAACAAGTTGGTTCAAAACTGACAGCTATGAGTTTGTTATTGTTGTTTGGTCATTGCGCCCTTGTTGCCATCCATAATTAGTGTTGCATTGACATCCCCATTACTAATTAAAACGAAACTTCATGATCGGGCAAACGTCAAAACGGCCATCATACTGTGCCGGTAGTGGAATTAGGTGAAACAAGCAAGCAGCAACTCTTGTCAGTATACTTACAGACTTGTGATGATCTCTTATTGATGATTTTGATGGCCAATAAAGGACTTTCAATGTGTCCCAATATTATTGCTCAAAGATATAAGCATCCCTCCTGGCTTCCGACTAGTCCATTCCAAATTGTGAAATGCCAATAGTTCTGCAATCTCCAAATATAATGAGGTAGATGCACATTTCAGAAGTATTTGAGTTTTTTTCGTTAAAGTGGTCTAATTTCATCAAGGTGCAATAAGGCGATTTACATCCTGAAACAATATAATAATAATCTTTTAAAACACACTTCAACCAAGAAACCTATAAAAGGAATGATCAATCAATGATGCAAGTCCTTTGAACCCATGATAAACCCGCGATCTAAATTAGATAGGGGTGGAGCCACAGGCAATAGTAGCATTTTAAAGAAAGCCAGAAAGTTAGAGCATTTGTAATTTGGACGAACTAAAGAATCATTACATGACTGATCAACTAATTTGTCTTTCTTTCTACTAAAAGCTGTCAAGCTGAGTATTCCTATAAAATATATTTTAAAGTATGCTATAAGTTATTCTCCTATACTACTGTCTTAGGGCGACGGTGGGCGGCATCTACCGACATTCATACGAAATATTGGAAATGATTGCAACATCATTCATTGTTTCCGATATTTCGTATGAATGTCAGTAGATGCCTCCCACCGTCGCCCTACGACGGTAGTATAGGAGAATTTGGATAGCTTCAGGTGTAGCCCGGTGGCTCAGTGGTCAGAGCATTCCCCCTGTAAGGGAAAGATCGTGGGTTCAAGTCCCACCTGGGCATTCACTTTTTCCTATCTTAATCAATTTGAAAAGTTAGCACAGTAAATGCTTCAAAATTTCATTCAACTATAAGTTATTGACTAAATGTTGAAACATACTTTATTTTACTAGCGCAAGTTCTTCCTATGTTTTCGGTTTGCGCTACAAGCTTTTGAAATCAGCACAATCCTAGCAGAAAATCATTATTTTTGTTTTAGTACAACAGATTTTCTGAAGAAACATTGTTTTATTAATTATTGACAAAGAAAAAAACTATATTTTTTTTCAAAAAAATTTAAAACCGATGCTTACAACTGGATTTGTACCTTTGAAATGAAATTGTCATTATCAATTAAATGCCTCCTTTTCGTTTTACCTTTAAATAAAAGGCAAGCCGTAATAGCGGCGTTAAGTCCCATCATGGGAGAGTGGCTAGAGAGACCACAGCCTCTCGTACGGACTGACAGGTTTTCACCAGGGACGGGTGCTTTGTGGACTTCCTGTGTCGGATCCGGCAAGAGCCAACGTCCGAGTCCCATCACTGTAACGCGAGTGAAGAGTGCTCGGCGTGGGAGACGCCCAGGCGGGATCTAGTGGTTGCCCTAGGCCGCGTTTCTCACATCGATGGTGCGCTGCGCAGATACGTAGGTTGCCGTCGATTGATTTGTTTGTGTTTGATGCGCATTCGAGATGTCTTTTCTTTCTCCCAGCTGCTGGATCAAGAAAGACCCGAACATTTCAATATTCATTATTAAAGTTATTTATCTCTATCCACGAGCGGCACTTCAATGTGAAACAATATTCTTCTTCTTTCCTATAGCTGCTGCAATAGTCGCAAATCGCAATCGCAAAGCTGTAACAAATCCAACAACGCGAAAGTAAAAGCCAACCAACGAAACGGTGGTCGAGATGTCGAGATCAACAAACAATAATCTATGAAACAAACAGGTTCAAGTTCAGTTCTTAGTTTATGGCTCCGCTTGCGTAATTGCAAACAAGTTCAGTTCGGTTCTTGGTTTATGGCTCCGTTTGCTTACGCAAACAAGTTCGAGAAACACACAGACTCATACTAAAGAAACATGAGAAAGAGAAAATTGAGAAACGTCACTTTACTTATTTGACAAATGAAGGACAGTATTTTTTATATGCAAATCATATAATAGTTATGGTCTATGGTATATAAGCAAATCCATAGATGTAGAAATCAAACTGCGACTTCCATAGACAATTTATTTTGTCAGGATGTCAATGTTGTCATAGGCGAAATCCAATGAAAAGAGGGACAATTTTCGTTAAATAAATTAATTTTGCCATTGTTCTTTCTTGAAATTGTTTTACAAAAATACCGTTTTGACATTTGAGAATATGCGGTGGGATCGAAAATGAATTTAACCATCATGAAAACTAGCAGATTTGGTTAGAAGCTTCAGGCCCACCGTTATATACAAAGAGTATATAATAGTTGTTATAAAGAAGTCAGTGGCGGGCGTGGAATTCATGCATCGCACGCGAGCGGCCGAGCGGCACATCCAGCATTATAAATTTATATAAAAAATTAATTAATAATATTATTTTGTTTAAATAAATAAAAAATAACAAATAAATATTAATAAATTAATTATAACATTTCAACTGTAAAAATATTTGTTTACTTTAGAATCTTGATATAGATGGCTTTAATTATCAGACTGTCATTCTCGAAATATTTTGTGATTAACTTAGGAGTAGCCAATTAAAGCAATTTTCCCCATTATTTGGTACCAATAATGCCCCCGGACCCCGCCGTTGCCCCAGTGTCTCTACCAGAACAATTGACTCCCTGTTCCCAGCGCAAGTGGTGGTACATGTTCCACCGCAGATGGCTCCGCCTCGGTCGCTCATGGCATCCAGCGTGAACCGGGACCTAACTACAATCCAAAACGAAACGACGAGAGTGGGTTCTAGGTCTCGGGGCAGATACTCTCGAGCCTTGAGAGTTTCTTGACGTATGTTTATAACGGGGCAAAATTCCGCATTTGTGAAAGATGAGGGAAGGAGGGACACACCGTCTGCCTCCCGACCCAAGCTGTTTTAAGTTCGTTCTCGACGGCCGGTGGGACTTCGGGGAGTATCTCCGAAGTCTGATGTGGAAGGCGCAGAAGCGGGCCGACAGAGAAGGACTCCTCTCGCTCATTGCTTTACTTATAGCTCTTTCTGCAAACAAGCAATGCTTGAGGAGATGTCGGAGTGGACCTGGGAGACACTCCAATAACTCCTGAACCACATCGTGAGGCGCGGAGGTACCTCAACGACCTCCATTCTTCATGAACGCAAACCTGGGAGTGACAGGTCGCCTGTCATCATAGTAAAAGCGGCAAAACGCAATGCGCTGTCCACATATTCAAGAGAAAGATGGGCATCTCGAAACCAGAAATGGCCATGGGTCAAGGATCAAGTGGGGTGATGAACATGGCTTAGGCAATCTTACACTCCGACGACATCTGAAGATCCGAGCGGTTTTAATCGAGTCATAAGTTTGCTTATGATTTAAATCGCGAATAAGAGGGTTTAAAGGGGGGAAATAGAGGATGAAAGTTTGTGTGAAAGTTTGTCATCATGACAGGCGAGTAGTGAATCGAAGGGAGTCTAGAGGAGATAGACGAGAGTATATAGGAGAGTAAAAAGTCGAGTAGAGACTCAAGTATAGATTCAAGTAGAGAGGCGAGTTGAAAGTCGAGTTCAGAGTCGAATATAGAGGCGAGTAGAAAGTCGAGGCCAATGTTGAGTAGCGAGGCGAATTTAATGCCTAATCACGTTGGCTCAACACCAAGCGATAACCGACATCCACGCAGGCTGAGCCACGGGCAATAGCTAGTTCTCTTAAATTCTGTTGTAAAGGTCTCAAAACCTGACATCAATACCTATGCTAACCGTTCCATATCGATATGTCCAGCACATGGTTGCAGTAAGCAGACGACTTTTGGAATGCAATGACCGGTGGGTGTTTCGTAGGTAAGTTTCCCAAGAGAGGCCAGGTAAGAGAGGCCCCAAATTCCGATTTGCGAGGAGTCCTCTGAAGGCCCGCCTCTGCGCCTTCCACACCATACTTCGGTGATACTCCTCGAAATCTTATCGGCCCGTCGAATGCGAGCTTCAAGGTCATCTCAAAAACGAGGTTGGCCCAGAGTCAACACCGGGGAATGAAGGAACGTGATCCGATGAAGCATTGAGTTTGAATTTTTTTGAATACCTTTTCTCTTACAGACTGATTGCTACAAGAACGTTTGCCAGCAAGTGTGATCTTTAAGGGAACGACTGCCGTCTGATTCCACAACCATTATAAAAAAGCCTGCGCAAGAGAATCGCTCGTAATTGAACAGGCGTACCAGTTTTTTTTAAATATGAATATGCGAAACGTACGTAATCAGTTACCTAATCACTTTTAAAAATAATATGTTAAGAAATATCAAGTAACTGATTTTAAGGACTTAAGTAAGTACCTAAATATGTTGTCACTCCGGCGGTGGCGTGGCGGTTGTACATTTCTTTATATATCTTATTGTACGTTATTTATTTAATATGAAGATTTTATTAATAAAATTATATTGTTGTTAAGTATATGTACTTACAAGGGAATTATTTATGATGCATTGAATTTTTTTAATTTAGGTAACTGTTTTAGGTGATAGCAACCCTTTTCCCACAGTTAGTCAATTGTAACGACGACGAAGACCAGTGAACATCGGAGAGGTCGTGGAGGAATTTACCATCTAGCCACCATCGCCGTTCGCCAATTACACCATGGCTGATACCGAAAAAGCGCCCCAGCCGCAGCCCCAACAGCAACAAGAGCAACCATCCCCACAGCAACCGCAACAAGCTAAAGCGGCTAAACAAAAGCAGGTCATTGGTGAGTGCCGCCACCGCCATCTTAGTTTTTGCGTGCCCCGGCGTCAAATTTATCAAAAGCACATGTTGAGAAAATTGCGAAATATTGAATTTCGTTAACTATAATTTGTATCATATGATAAAATATTCCAATTTGAATTGGAACACGTTTTGTTTATAATTGGAATAAGGGAATTGGGCGTCGTTATTGATAGAATGTTGACCCCGGTAGTACTAGGATAGGTTCATACGCCTACTAAGTACTAAGAGTCACGCGGCACACACAAATCAATATTTGAGCATTGGCGTTGCGTCCTGGAGCCATTTTGAATTGAATCGTTTTGTGCAGTATTTGATAAGTCTTCCGTATTTCCCGGAGTTTCAACCACATAAGCGTGAATGACGCCTCAACGTAACGTGCAATCTTGAATTCTTGCTTGCGAACCTAATTTTACCTTTGTAAACCAATTGAGCGTCACTTTTGATTACTTGGGTTCTTGTTGAAAAGTATTTGAGTATGAGAAGCAGAATATTGATAATCTTTGGTCTGAACACTGTGTTAAGTTTTGGTTAGGTATTTGCAACCATGCCTCACCTGTAACAAATGCATTATACCTGTGTATTTGTTATTGTGCTATATTGGTCCTTCAATAATAAACAAAACACTGGGCTACATAATATGTATTTAAATTTCTGTGCTTTGCGATTCACTTTTAATTTGACTAGATAAAAGTCAATATGACTATAATTGTTTTTTATCTAACAGTAATGTTAGCTACTAGACTTTAATATTTGACAAAAACAGTGCATAGAGGCATGGTTACCAAAATATTGACTTTTTATAAGTGTTGGGGCAGGTGACTCATAAAATATAGTGTTGAATAAGCAGTGAACATGTTACACCTACTATAATAACGAGTATACTTGTTTACATATAACATTGAAAGCATGATTAAGTGACATATTTGGCACTCATTGGGGGAAAAAGATGCATTATTTTATTTCCTAACTTAGTTTACCCTGATAGTTTCCAAAATTCATTGTAAGTTTTTAAGCCTCTAGTAAAGTCTCATTTACTTTTGACTTTGACTTGACTATGACGAACTGTTCTAAGCTTGGACTGTCTGTAACTAAATAAGAGGAAGAAAGTTAGTTTCAATTGAAAGTCAGTTCATTCTAACCAAAACCAATTCATATATACCTAACTACTCTGCAGAATGAAGCCTGCCATAAAAGGGCTACAAGCCAAACTAATAACAGGAGTAACCAAGCTCTGAGGGGAAAGTCTTATGATGAGATGATTATGACAGACTTTCTTTTATTTTTCAATAGTTTAGGATCTCAGTAGCCATTTTGATCAAAAAAGTTCAGTGAGGACACTTTTTTCTTTTACACTCTTGTACAGTTAAAGGAAGGTCATTCCTGAGATTGTAAGCATTTTATAACTTTGATACCCTTTCACTCTCAAATTGCCAAAAGCTTTTGCCACCTGAGTAGCAAAAATACCTACACAGTTGTATAGTTGACATGTATCTGAATTGGTCACTTTTATTTTCAGCGGAGAAAGTTTCGGGAACCGTCAAATGGTTTAATGTCAAGAGTGGATATGGTTTCATCAACAGGTATGCATACTCCTAATACTTTGAACCTTTTTATTCTTTCTTAATTTGATTTTATCATCAACTTTTCCAATTTGTGAAATCATACGATGATATGGTCACATTAGCAATTAAAAAGTATGTATATTGTATGTTGAAAAATATCTAAAATTTATATCTATTGGGGAATACATAGAATATGCTAACATAATGCTTATTTTACAGCTAAATACTATCTCTTTGAACCAAAATACAAGTAGCATGATAATTTATTTGGTGGATGTTAATTCTACAATTAAAATGTTAATTGCATGATTCTGACCAGAACTGACAGTAAATGTGTTTGCAAATTATCATAAATATGAAGAAATAAAATTAAATGAAAAGATTATTTCTCATGTTAGAGTATTGTTCTGCAGACACTACAAATATTAAAAAAACTAGTTGATAACCGTGTCTCCACCTGGTAGATGTTGGTTATTGTGACTTTTGATCATATTTCTGGTTAATAATAATAATAATAAGCCTTTTTATTCTGGACTTCGTACTGGCTGCAATATATATACATACATTAATACACATATATATATATATTATGTTCTTGTTAGAATATGTCCCGAAGTTCAGTTTGCCTCTTGGCATAGGCCTCCTCTTACCATTTCCATTGGGACCTGTCACTTGTAACTCTTCTCCAGTGAGGTCCAACCGTGAGTTTCAGGTCGCCTTCCCATCTGGTTTGTTGGCGTCCTCTGCTTCTCCTACCGTTTCTGGGATACCAGTTGGTATCGCTTTTGCACCATTTCTGGTTAATAATAAACAAATAAAAAGATCCAAGACCTCTTAAACAAGTTACGCGCATTAAAATCCACAAGTAATTTTTGCATCCATAGCAGAATAACACAAGAATACAAAATAATGCTTGTGTTCAGTATCCTGCATATAAAATACTCTTGTATTTATTTTTATGTGCAGACAAGAAATCTTTGTAATTATATAATAGTTTTTATAGATAGTAATTCACTAGCACAGTCATCATCCTTATAGCATAGCGACTTCCTAGTTGTCTTGGAGCCTGAGGTCAACATACTGAAAAATATTTATACTGAGTGAGTTGACTCAATATTATTTTTAAGACTTACACCCACATGGCAATATTAGATATCTCTTTCTCTTAGAGTAACACATCATCATCTTATGTTTTAATAATAATGTTTGTTTGACTAGGAATGACACCAAGGAGGATGTGTTTGTGCATCAAACTGCTATCGCCCGGAACAACCCACGCAAGGCTGTGCGCTCGGTCGGCGACGGGGAGGCGGTGGAGTTTGCCGTGGTTGCCGGGGAGAAAGGCTATGAAGCAGCCGGAGTGACTGGTCCCGGTGGTGAGCCGGTAAAGGGCTCGCCCTATGCAGCTGATAAACGCCGCGGCTTCCATCGCCAGTGAGTGGCTTATATGTAACATAGTGTGTATGTAATCTTACGATGTCTTGTCTTCTTATACTTCAACAAATACTTTCAGGTATTACCCCCGTCAAGGAGGCGGACGTGGCGGTGAGGGCGCTCCACGTAGAGGTGGCATGGGACGTCGTGGACCCCCGCCCAACCAGGGGGGTGCACAGGGGGATGAAGGTCAGGAGGGAGGCGGAGCACCACCGCAACAGCGCAGTTACTTCCGACGCAACTTCCGTGGAGGACGTCGCGGGGGTGGCCCTGGCCCTATGAACCGCGGCGGATACCGTCGCGTGCGCCCGCGTAACTTCCAGCAGGGCCAGGGTCAGTCGCCGCAGGGAGGCCAACCAAACCAGGCACCGCGCCAGAATGGACAAGAGGGAGAGGCCCCAGCTACTGCTCCATCACCACAACAACAACAGGCCAAGCCAAAGGCCACCAAGCCTGCCGGAGCCTCTATTGAGACTACCACCAATGAGAGCCAGGCTTAGACACCCGGCAGCTGCACAGTGTGGCACATTTATGTAGTGCATGTTAAATCTAGCCGTGCCACATATGATAACAACTTTGTCTTGTCCTGTACAACTGAAGAGTGTTTTGTTTTATTGTTGTTGCAGAAGCTATACTGTCTTAAGAAATTCTGCAATCTTATCTTGATTGGAATGCTGGGGAAGATTTAATGGAACTGCAAAGTATCATGATCAAAAATGTGATATTTTAATTATTCAGAATAACTATTACTTTGATTTTTGGTTGTATGTCCTCAGGTGATTCTGTATTATATTTGTCTAACGAAATGGACTGTTAATAACTATACAAGTTTTGTAAATCCAACAATTTGAAATTGTATGGACCTTAATAATGTGCAGGTTCCTAAGCCCCAAGGATTAAAATAATGTATTTAAAGCGATGATTATTTTATTATAAATTTATATGGATGGATGTTTTAACTTAAAAAGTTTTTTTTTGTATTAAAATTATTAGTACTCTGATAAACACTCTCAGAAATAAATACTTCTTTTTACCTGTGTGATAATAATTTTATTTTAATTCTGTGCACCCATGCCTGCCCAATTGGAAATGCGAATCGGGAGAATAAGACCGGCTGCTACCTGTTTTGTGCTTAGGTTGGTCGGTATCCAATCATTTGACAAAAAAGGAATAAAACTTATTTGATAAAAGTTTGTCAAAATTATGGTTGATAAACTTATCATTTTACAAACTATTGTCTAATAAACAACACATTAGACAATATATTTATTTAGAAAATTTTTATTATGCCTTAACATCATTCCACAATTGCTTACTTTTGGAACATATCAGATGGCGAAACGAGTTTAACTCTTCAAATTATTGTCTTGAATAGTCAAAACTTGGTGACAGTAATGAATCTGCAAATCCGACTTCACGTGGTCTTGTTTGCCCTACCGCTCGCTAGAGTGTAGGTTATTTAAGCCCGCGCGGAGCTGTGACAGAAACGATATTTGCTACATGCTACTTGCCTACTGTATGCTACACGCGTGGTAAATTTTAACAATTTAAATAAGTGGTGCTACATGTGCAAAACCATTATTTATCTGATTCTTTTAAGTTTGTCAAATGATCGTTTGTCATACCTACGTTTTTTGTCAATAGTAAACCAGGTTTGTCATATGTAAGTGTATCAGTGGTACTTTTTTGGTAGGTATTGTCTACGGGTCAATCCGCACTGAAAGAGCAACAGCCATCGGCGGCCAGACTCTTCCTAGAAATGATCGCGAGCAGGCTCGCGCGGCTGAGCGGCTTCGCTTTGCGCCTTGACCTCCTAATGACAGATCTATTTCCCTTGTAGATAAGATTCAAAATTGCTTGTAATAAAAAATAAGCTAAAGGTATAAGCCTTCTGCCTTCTAGCCTATATTTTGGCCTCGTGATGAGTCATACCGCTACTACGACGTGTCCTGGGCGAGGTTGCCCAAGTCGCAACTCCCTCTCCGCTACAATGTCCCTGGGGAGCTGGGACTTCACGGCTCAAATTTATTCAGGCTGAGCGGGGAAATGAACCCGTCGAACCCGTCATTTCCCCGCGCTCACGCCACCTTTCGGTACTAATATAGCACCAAAAGGGCTCTCTCCTCAAGGATCCACTGAGGTTGCAATCCGGTAAGAAGTCTTCTCGCCGGATTGCTACCGTGGATCCTTGTGGCGAGAGCCAAGGATATCCTCTTGATGGCCATCGTGCGCTGCAGAGCGCGCAGCTTCTGCGGGCAAGTGCCTGACCCTCAGGATCTCCGATCCAGAAAGAGCAATAGAGAGACGGTAATCAACAATACACACGTGTATCACACGACGTTTTTCTATTCACTTGTGAATAAAATGATACTTTAATAGATATTTACCCGTGCCGTTTTCAGATAGTAAACATTCCATAACATTAAGGACTTCACATCAATCACATCATATACGTTGTACAACATAAATAATTTTAGAAGTGAAAACTTCTTTAGCGGCGTTGGATGGGTAAAAAGTGTTAAACTTGCGTCAGGATCGCTTGACGTTTGAACCGTAACCGACGACGGACGTCATGCAATATTACAGACTGTCTATTTTGCAAAATACGATAAATAGCTTCGTAGCATAGCGGTTAGCGCTTCGACTGTAAGTCCTTATGGTATAAGATAGTACCGGGTTCAAATCTGGCCTTCTGACATTTTTTGTGATAATTTTTTCTTTTCGTAATTTATTACTTTTTGTGATTATCTTTTCTTTTTATAACTTATTACTCTTTGTGATAATTTTTTCTTTTTGTAATTTATTACTTTTTGTGATAATTTTTTCTTTTTGTAATTTATTAATTTCTTCTGACAGAAAATTAGTGATGATTCTTCACCACCAAACGCGTTCCGTTGCACATTTTTGGTTGGTTTATGTTCCGAAGCATGATTACTACGGAGCCAACCTTTAATCGTAAATTGTGCGGTGGTAAGCCCGGCACTTCCAAGGAGTTTAAAAATTCAATTGGATGGCTGGTGGCTTCATTTTCATTTGTTACACAGTCAATTGATTTGAAAGAATGCAGTGTACCAATGATCTCATTCTGAAATATGAAGATTAAGTCATCTAGGTACATCTTTATACTTAGCCGCCGAAATTACTCGCTCACTCAATTATTCATTATTTTTGTGGTTAGTGATGATGTTTAGGAATAATTTGTTGATGAGTTCGTCTTTTGATGAGACAAAGTTACAGAAATTCTGAGGAAATGACATCAATCCGCTCGATTCGTCGACAGGTACTCGACCTTTACCGATAGTCAGTAATTGCTCAGAGAAATCTTCAGCAGATGTATCATTCAGCAATGCAACTCGCATGTTTGTTGTCAGCTGAAGTTGCTTTACATAGCGCAATAGATTCAATGATTTGAGGCATTTCATTGCAGAACATCTTGAGTTATTGCGTAGATCATTAAATGTTCGATGAAATGCACGTTTATGGATCATTGTACATTCGTCCCAGATGATGATTTTCGATACTGATAAATTTTGGCCATGGTGGAGTGTTTTGCAATATTACAGGTTGGTTCTACAATAGTATGAAGATTTAACGGCAAGTCGGGGAAAGAAGTAAAAAAAAAGAAAAGCAAAGTAAAAAGTATCCTATATCCTTCTCCTGGTTCTAAGCTACCCCACCAATTTTCAGCCAAATCAGTTCAGCCGTTCTTGAGTTATAAATAATATAACTAACACGACTTTCTTTTATATACCTATATAGATATAAACAAAAATTTCTCGTTTAAATATATTAGACTGTGGTTAGATGTCGGTTATCGCGACCAAACATAGCCTATGTCCTTTCTCAAGGGCTAATCTACCACTATACCAAATTTCATCAAAATCGGTTCAGTGGTTTAGGCGTGAAAACGTAACATACAGACAGACAGACAGAGTTACTTTCGCTTTTATAATATTAGTATGGATTATGGATGTTTTCGTGTTGGTTCCGGTGGGATAGAATAGAGCCACCCCTTGTATTCATGTGGGTGTCGCAGAAGGCGACTAAGGATAGGACTGTGCTCAATCCGACAGTAAATTAAGTGCCCGCCTGAGGATAATTGACTCGCCCCATATTATGTGAGACCGAAAATAATAGTTATCGAAATGTGGGTGTTAATACGTTAATACGGTAGATTAGATAAATAATTGTCATGTCATTCAATAATAAACTACAGATATTGATATGACATGTAGATTTTACCATTTGCTGTATTGTATAACAAAGGTGAACGGCTTAGTTCTAACTGTTGGTTCAGGATAATATACTTATAAAATAATACTTCAAACATGACTTGATTTATGGTAATGGTCTCATATTGTGATTCTCCCTAAATTTTGGGAAAATTTATAAAGTGGTATCTCACTATTTTTGTCTACCCACACTGTCAATATATTACTCTAATTGACATCTGATACCCAAAAAACATGTATTGTATCAACCTTTGATAATGCCGTAAGGCGAAACCGGTCAGGAATTTAATAAATAATGTGGAAAAGTACAAGTATGTATTTTCATTGAAGACTATTTTTAGTACTTTTGTCTTCAACATTGTAATGATGCTGACTGTACCAAATCACTCAATTTACCGTCTCTTACCAAGTAAATGGACAAACGAATTTCAAGACCCGCACTCCTAAACATTTATTTTTATGTAGTGGTTGCGTATACTCTGGATTCCAGTGTATAAATATGTTACATGGCCTCTGAATCTTATACAATGGACACGATTGCCACATGGCTAACTATAAGATACGGAATATGGAAAAGTTTTGCCTGATGAAGTGATTAGTGACGATAGTTCTACACTTTTAGGAGCAATATCAAGCATTTTAAAAAATCGAATTGAATGATTATTTAAAATAGTGTTATGTTAAATTGAAATAAATAGTAAAAAGATCTGTCTGTTATACAATAAATAGGTCTCACTGCTACACATACCTACTGTTATTTGAATGTTACGATGGCCTATAAACTAAGATACCTAAGTGATCAGCGGTTTTTTACATGTTTAGTGTTTTGGTTAGTCTATTTATATGTGGAACAACATTCCAAGCTGAAACTTAGCAATAAATCAATTAACTTGACGCCTAAATTATTGATGTACACCCACACATCTTAGCCATTTTCTTGTATGTTGAACTCAAAGCTAAGGCGTCGTCGGCTTACTCAAAGTGAACCCCTCCAAAATTTCAGGCTGCGACCGCGCCTGATTCTGAAAAGTCCTCCGATTGGAAAAAGGAAAAATATTTATTCCCACTACTCCCAATCGGAGGACTGCTAACATGCCTACTTATTCCTTTTTTTAAAACTTACACTTTAAAAAAGTGCCAACTTTCCTTACCGTTTGATGCATCATGAGCGTCTAGTACAGTCAATACAGCTCTCAATTTACATCACGATTTTCTGACGAACAACATGTATGCGATTGAGTACTGTTAAGATTACTCGTTATACTACGGTGTTAGTATGTACCGCGTGGGTCCGGGAGAAACTCGGACGGGACCCTCCCGGCCCGCGTGACTAAGACTTCGATGTGCGCGTCACCACGAGGCACCGAGACAGTCTGCGGTTTTAGTCAGTTTGGGTCCGATATAACCAATAACCTCCTCCGCTGGCCAGTGGGGAGGTAGCCGTAGGGATTTCGGCACGAAAAAAGTACAATGCTTATCGACACGACACAGCACATTGAATTGCTTCTAACCTACCTTTAGATTCTCCATGGCTTGCTCCCAATTTTTCAGCATTCATGTCACTGGAGGAGCGGTCGATAGCCTTTGACGTCACAGGCTCAAGGCGTATGATACAGTACGTGCTTTATGAATAAGAGTATGAGCGTGAAACGAAAGTCGCAATACGCCAATGTTATAACTATACTATCCGTCAGTCAGACTGTTATCACCGCCGCCGCCGATGCTCCAGCCATACTACAGGTAGCATCCTACAAGCGCATTCTAATGCAGACTTATGTGTGGGAAGCAACGCAATATGTATAGGTATCTTTTCCATCACCAGCGGTGGAGCGCATGCGCTGCTGTGCCTACGGAGACTCGATAATTACGAATAATTGAGTATTTCCTGCTAAAAAAAAATACTGAACTTATTAAATTAAGAATGGTAAAAGAGTGATAACAGTTGCGTCGGTTCTTATTTTATCGTTTTTATTTATTTTTAATCATCCACTCAACCTATAATAGTAAACGATTTGACTTAAATATTAAGACGTTATAAATACATTTTTCATACAATTTTCCTTGTAACTTACCGTTAAGACGTTTAGTAAAAAGCAACTAATTTGACTAAGGTGGGGTTTTGAGTGCGCATGTAACTACCATCCCTGCCAACCCTATCTATGACTCGGTGGAGCAAATGTGGCTGATACTTATACTAAGAGGAAAAAGTTATCGCCCTCCGTGGCTTGACTTAAATCTTTTACTCGACGGTGTGACCGATGCCATGGCGGCCGTGGATGTGATTGATCATTGCATACTGTTAGGAAATTTTAATGTCAATTTCTTAAAGCGCCTATACACGCTGGTCGAGTCTTGCCGAGCGATGGCCAACGCCGACGTGTCGCCAGCCTAATTGCCTTGTTCATCGTTCGGTGTCACTCGCCTAGTAGAGCTCATTTGTAGCAACTTATCTTCACTCGCAGTCGCTTAGAATCACTTGCCTCACTTCAGAGCGTTATAGAGTCAAACAAGCTAGTAAAAACCACGCGTGTAGCAACCAGGCGTGATTTGGCAACTTGAACATTGAAGAAAATGTTAGTTTTGCTGCGTAAAAACTGAGGAAAATGCGATTTTGCTCACTGCGTGAGACAAAGTAACATTTTAATTATTATTTTTGAAGAGTATCAACCATAGATTTTGAAAAAAGTTGGAAAACTTTCGAACTACACTGCACTCTGACTCTTTCCCGTCCTTAAAAAAGAGCGAGTGAGAAACACAAGCAATTTGAAGATCGAATTTCTAAATTCGTCTCCAAATGTGCGCCACACGAAAGCAAAATTATTTGCATCTCGTGCCTTTGAATCCCTCGCCACGCTCAGGATACTACATTAGAATAACTCGCTATGCTCGTGATTCAATCTTAGGATCCCTCGCTTGCTTGGGACACAGAATAATTAATAGTACTAACGTACTTGGGAGTCAAAATCAGCACTCGCTGCAGAAATCTTTTTTTCACCTCAGCAGCTCCAAAATGTAAGTTTTGCTGCGTGAAAACAGTGAGACAAAGTAATTTTTTAATTCTATTTGTTTAATAAAGAGTGCCAACCATAGATTTAGAAAAAAAACCGATAACTTTCGAACAACACAGCACTCGGTCTCTTTCCCGTCCGAAAAAAAGAGCGAGTGACAAACAAAAGTAATTTGAAGATCGTATTTCGAAATTCGTCCCCATAGAAAACTCGTTTTGAAATGTGTAAATAAACTAAATTATTTGAAAGTATTTGGAAATGGATTACCAATTTTTTTATTTAAATTATTTAATATTTAATGTTTTATTGTATACGAAAATGAGTAACTCCTAAGTATTTACAATCAATACTTGATTGATCTGATAGAAAGTCAAGTGTTGAATAAGATTTTTTTTTTTTAAATAATCATAAAAGATGAGTGATACTAGCGACAAATTTAATATTTTAACACCAGAAGAGTTGAAAGTTTCAACTCTTCTGGTGTTAAAATATTCTTTATTTCACTTTATTTTAAAATATTATATTCGTCGCTAGTTTTTTTTACGTGCGGGAAAACCCCACTGATAACCCTCCCCCCTCCGGAGCCGGAGGGGGAGGTTATGTCGGACTTGAACCAACTAAACCGCACGCCGTCTGTGGGTCGATGGCGAAGGTGAGGTTGTCTCGCGACATATCCCTCGCTCCCCGGCTGACCCAGGGCCATTCCTCTCGGTCTGGCTCTCCTCAGGAGGGGTGACCACACGGTCTCCCCCTGGCCTGCTTCTGCTAGGGTGACGAGCGGCTCCACCCGTCACCCTCAGGCCCGCGCTCATGGGGGGCGGAGGTCGGTCTGCGCCCACCGACGCCCGAGCCGCCTACGAACGCGGGCAGCGATGTCCGAGAGTCTCTCTCGCTCGCCGCACCGCGCCCGCTCTACTTTCTCCTTCACGAGCATGACCTACTCGCAGAAGGATGCGCTGGCCGCCCACGCAACCGCGCAGCGGACCATCGCCGCGAGCAGGGTGGAGAGCGTGAGCACTCTCACCCCCAGGGCCGTCACAAGCTCCCGCCTCGGCGTTTCGAACACCGGACACTCGGTGAGCGTATGCAGCCCCGAGGCCACGCTCGCGTCGCAGTGATGGCACTAGGGCGATGGCTCTATGCCCATCAGATGCAGGTACCGCCCGAAGTTACCGTGTCCGGTGATGACCTGCGTCTGACGGTACGAGAGGCTACCGTGTGGCCTCTCTAGCCAATCCCCCATGATGGGTCTTACCGCCGCAATCACGGCGTGCCCTTATGAAATGTTCCAAATAACACAATAGTTTGTAAAATGATAAGTCTATCAACTACTTATACCTAATTTTGTCAAACTTTATTTGTCTACTTCCTAAGGCAGTAGCGCCAAAAGTCTGAAGCGATTTTAGCCTGCCGGCAGTGCCCTGCTGCCATTTTTTCGACTACACACTAGCAGTTGGGAGTCGAGATTTTAAGTCTTACCAAGACCTTTCTAACAAAACAGACTGTATTAAAATCAGTTCAGTAGTAGTAAACAAACATTCCGCGTTGGCCTACATTCTTACAGCGTGTATAGGCGCCTCATTTGCGTTGCACCTATTTGCAGACGCTCGCTAACGCTCGGCCAGCGTGTATATTAGGCGCATTAAGGTTCTGGAAAAAGTTGTGTGTAAGCAGTTAACAGCATATCTGTGGGAAGATAAAATCCTTACTGCACTTCAATCAGGTTTTAGAAAGTGTCGCAGCTCCAGCACTGCCCTACTGGCCGTGACGGACAATATACTCTCCGCCCAAGACCAGGGTATGTGCACGCTGCTAGTGCTTCTGGACTATTCCCGTGCTTTCGACTGTATTAACACGTCGCTGCTTATCTCAAAACTAAATTACTATGGATTTGACCCCAATACGGTCAGATGGTTCCATAGTTCTTTAGATACCGCCGAAAAAATGTGGAATTATGCTTGACGGATGGAACAACCGTCCGCTCTGATCCCACTCCTCTAAAAAGGGGCGTGCCACAAGGGTCAATCCTGGGTCCAATTCTGTTCCTCTTGTATTGAGCAGATATTACTGGGAGTATTGAAGTATGAAACTATCATTCTACATCTCTTTTAAACCTGAGTGCGAGGCGGCTGATGCAGCATTAAACAGCGACCTCGAAAGAATTGTTACCTACTGGTCCGACCTCTTTGGTACCCTACGCTCTCAAGACCAAGTTCATGCTGCCGGGTACAAAGAAATAACTAAGTAGCCTGCCCAGCCTGAACATTCTTTCTTTTGATTTCTTTTGATGGTAGGTATTAATCTGGGTCCACCTCACCTTCTATTATAATGGAAAGTTATGGACCAAGTGATAAATTGGGCATTATGTATAATGCCCGGGCATTATGATAAATATGAAAGTTTAAACAATCAGACTTAGTTTCATGAAGACTCAACTACGGTTCATCTATGGCTGGGAGGCCATAAAAAAATAACCACGAAGGTTAATCCTCCGCTCCGCTCCCGCCTAAGCCTTACAACCTATGTACAACTATCCATGTCGAGAGGCGCAGTTCACTTCTCATATTTATCATATTGCCTAATTTATCACTTGACCATAGTACACCAGAAATGCATCAGAAGTGTGATAACTACGATTATGATGACAGGCGCCACAATATTGACACCATTGGAAGTTGAATCAATCACGAGTCAATGCTAACCTATAAACCGATGCGCTTCAAATTATGTCCTCGGAGTCAAGAGGAAAACAAGTTTTTTGTTGTGAAATATTTACTAACCAAAATGAACTTGGATATAAATAGCCCATTCAGGGCTCTTTGTAAGTTATTGATAAATAAACTATTAATAATAGCTATTATTGATGATTTATAATTATTACTGCCAATTAAGTATTAAGCTAATATATCCTCACCATTATTGATGCTTTTAATCATCTTCACCGTTATCTAATATAAGTTCCTTGGTAAAGGAATAACGCAGGGCGTCTTATTACTTCTTGGTGCCAGGCCCGTCTTGGAGTGCGTGGTCGGGTAATCTCTACGTTGGCTTGCTTCTTTCTTCTACCTTGGAATCCGATCCTGCAGGGCTAACATGCGCGCCACGAGATAGCTATCTCGAGGCATTTTGCCGTTTTATGTCGATATCGACTGTTGGTAACATGGCGAATTTCATGGCGATCTGTCAGATGTCGACATAACTTGACTTCGAGAAATCATCTCTATTTACTATTTAGTGTCTGCAAATTGTAACATACGTGCCCTTATTTATTCGAATTAAGACCTTTTACTTCGTCCCGGTTCTGAAAAACATGACCCGTAACGGTTATTTTATTATTTCATTACTATTCATTTCAAAGATTCGCGCCATTTACGTTAAATTTTCGTTCTAATAAGTATTTGCTATGTCCAGCAGTGGACTGCAGTGGGCCGATTGATTGTTTGAATTATAAAATCATAAGGCATAAGACATGCTTTAGAAGATTAGTAGGTACGGCCTACGTTCATGATTGTTACGTTGCAATTTTTATTTTAGTTAAAAATAAATTAAACTGATTATAAAAACTTGATACCGTACTTGTTATTTAGCATGGATAAGCCCAATTTTCTTGGAATATACATAAATGGGACGGTTATTCAGTTATGTCGGACTCGAACCTACCATAACCGCACAAAACATCGGGTCTAGAGTGCCGAAGTGTAAGGTGGCTCGTTTCCATTCCACCTTAGCAGTACCCATTTCATTTATTTGTGTTCGGTACCGAATTTGCCGGGACGTCCCTCGATTTCCCGGGACGTGCAGATCTGAAACCGAGACAAGTTTATCCCTCCTCAGAACCGGAAATTGCAAACCCTCGTACTGCAAGATACTTTCGTGACACTTTATTTTTGGACGTTTTTAGATTAATTATTATACACGATATTTTTATACACGATAAATCTAATAATTGATGGATAGGTACTTATATAAATCAGCATTCGTTTACATTTGAAAATGCGACGAGAGAAAGTAGTTGTAGGTTGGTACTGAATAATTATTGATTTTTGATTCATAATACCTAACTTTTATTCGTATAAAAAAATTTAAAACTCTTTCAATGTTGATGTTTATTTAACTACATTTTTCGTAACTTCTATCGATAGATTCAAGACGTTACTTTTAAATTATAGAAATAAACTTACCTCGCGTCACGGGGAAATCTATGAAATCGTATGTCTTTATTGGCACTTGATTTCGAAAGACATCCGTACACGAAGCAATAGTGCACCATTATGGTAAGAAATGTAAAAAAAATCTTAATAATTATCACGCAAGCGATACCTATACGCGGCTACGGTAGCCCTCAGCGAACTTTCCCGCAAAAGACGCGATATTGGCGGACAGCGCGTCCGCGCCCCCCGACGCGTCAGGTTAGGGTTAGGTTAGGTTGCAGCGTCGCAAGTTCCCCTCCGTTGCTCTGTGTAAGTACATTCGTCGCGCTACTGTATGTAGTAGCACTGGGTCTCCACTACGAACAAATTTTATTAGTGACTTATAAAATATTCTAGATGGCGTTATGTGTATCAATTTAACATAAAATTCTAAATGAACAAGAATTGAATCCTATAAATATTATTTTTTCATAAAACTTTAATATTTGTTCCTCATAAACATAAAATAATGAACTTTTAAACCTAATTTCGACAATTTGTTATAATTATGCAGCGCCCTTCGCGTATTTTATCGGTACTATAATGATACTACCTATACTGTGCACTAGGTTACACACAATAGATGGCGTGTTATTCAATTCTCTATATTTCACGGCTGTTACTCAAACAAAAAACATATCGAACGAGATTTACTGCAATTAACAATTGATGAGGTTCTTTTTTAATTATTTTAGGAGTATGATTAAAACTAACAATTAAAAAGTTACTTCTGTTCTGTATTTTTTTAACGTACCACCTTTATTGTTGAAGAAAACCGCTGTTTTATAATCTACGAAATTTTGTAGGTATCGCCCTTTGTTCCGAACATACACCGCCGTCAACTTGAGTGTTAGGGTTGTCACTTTGTCAATGAAAATTAAACAATCCTATAAAACGTTTAGAATGCTTATTTATTTTTAACCCCCCACGCGAAAAGGATAAGTCATAATAATATTATTTGTTTAAAATTAAAAAATAATAATAACTCTCTCCAGTGTTCTAGGGTACATTTTTGTTCCGCCAACTGACCTCCGCCCCCCATGAGCGCGGGCCTGAGGGTGACGGGTGGAGCCGCCCGTCATCCTAGCAGAAGCAGGCCACGGTGGCAAGAAATAAGGGGAAATTAGAAGGCACTTGCATAATACCTTCTGAGGGTGTCAAAACTGTAAAACTAGGGACAGCATTTTGTAATGGCGGTCATTATTTTATGGATTGCACCCCAGCTTACCATTAAGCGGGGAGCAGTCAATTTGGTAACCGAAATATTTAAAGCAATTTAAACAAATTAAGAAAAATAACGCTCCTGGGGCGCGCGCGTTCTGTAGGTAATACTAGGTTAGGTAGGTAGTACTAGATAGGTAGGTAGTATCTGCTTCTTACCTATTAGAAATAACAAGGGCTTTTAAACATGCTGAGTACGGATTTGAAAAACAATTTAAATTTGGAATATTTTTCGCATATTTCTACTGAAATAATAACGCTAGGTACCTACTTTCTGCCTCATTTTTAAAGACTACCTATCTACTGGGGTTCTTTCTGAGTTGGTGTAGTGTAAATAATGAATTTATATAATTTTGTCACAGGCATTTTTCCAGTTTCCTCTGGAGTTAGAACTCTTAAAATTACTTTTTCAATCGGTAAGTACCGGTTTTTGGAGCTTAGGCACCCGGTGGAGTGGTGGACACGCCCGACTGAGACTCCGTATCCAAATTAGTATTCTTTCTACTTTTGCACAACCCTGGGTGACCGTTCTTAACATTTGAAGTTTTAAGCGATATTAGCCAGGTCGGCTTAAGGATGGGTGACCGTGAAAATAACAAGAAGGTAGGTAAGTATCTACCTAATACCTTTTATTTAAACGGCTTTATTAATTGAAAGTATGACATCTCAGGCAGGTATATTGTCGTCCGAAAAGACACACGCCTTCTTGCTTACCTATCTACCTATCAAATTTAATATCAGATCAATTACTCAACATGAATAGGGTAACATTTATACCTAAGTACATAAAGCGAACTTAATAAAATGTATCTACATCAAGGTAGTCAGTAGTAGTACCTACCGCTCATACAACGACACACGGCGACGAGCCAAGCGAGCGGATGATATACCTACCTATAACGAGCTCCTATGAGACGACTTTCCCGCTCGCACATACGGCCGCTCGCTTGATCGATTCATCCTATCTCGCTCTGTCTGTGACCGTTCTTAACATTTGAAGTTTTAAGCGATATTAGCCAGGTCGGTTTAAGGATGGGTGACCGTGAAAATAACAAGAAGGTAGGTAGGTATCTACCTAATACCTTTTAGTTAAACGGCTTTATTAATTGAAAGTATGACATCTCAGGCAGGTATATTGTCGTCCGAAAAGACACACGCCTTCTTGCTTACCTACCTACCTATCAAATTTAATATCAGATCAATTACTCAACAGGAATAGGGTAACATTTATACCTAAGTACCTACATAAAGCGAACTTAATAAAATGTATCTACATCAAGGTAGTCAGTAGTAGTACCTACCGCTCATACAACGACACACGGCGACGAGCCAAGCGAGCGGATGATATACCTACCTATAACGAGCTCCTATGAGACGACTTGATTCGTACCTCCCACTGATTAACGAATGCGGCTCTGGTGCAAATTGGCTTCTTGAGGATAGTAGGTCAAACGGCAGTCGCTCATGTAAAAGTCAAGGGGCTGAGTCATTTTGACCTTTTCGTACACTCTTTGATTAATGCATGGGACTCTGATGCAATTTTTCTTCTTGAGGATAGTAGGTCAAACGACAGTCGCTCATGTAAAAGTTAAGGGGCTGAGTCATTTTGTGCTATTCGTACCACCCACTGATTAACGAATGCGGCTCTGGTGCAAATTGGCTTCTTGAGGATAGTAGGTCAAACGGCAGTCGCTCATGTAAAAGTCAAGGGGCTGAGTCATTTTGTGCTATTCGTACCACCCACTGATTAACGAATGCGGCTCTGGTGCAAATTGGCTTCTTGAGGATAGTAGGTCAAACGGCAGTCGCTCATGTAAAAGTCAAGGAGCTGAGTCATTTTGACCTATTCGTACACCCATTGATTAATGCATGCGACTCTGACGCTATTTTTCTTCTTGAGGATAGTAGGTCAAACGGCAGTCACTCATGTAAAAGTCAAGGGGCTGAGTCATTTTGAGCTATTCGTACCACCCACTGATTAATGCATGCGACTATAGTGCGATTTTGCTTCTTGAGGATAGTAGGTCAAACGGAAGTCACTCATGTAAAAGTCAAGGGGCTGAGTCATTTTGAGCTATTCGTACACCCATTGATTAATGCATGCGACTCTGACGCAATTTTTCTTCTTGGGGATAGTAGGTCAAACGGCAGTCACTCATGTAAAAGTCAAGGGGCTGAGTCATTTTGAGCGATTCGTACCACCCACTGATTAATGCATGCGACTATAGTGCGATTTTGCTTCTTGAGGATAGTAGGTCAAACGGCAGTCACTCATGTAAAAGTCAAGGGGCTGAGTCATTTTGAGCTATTCGTACCACCCACTGATTAATGCATGCGACCATAGTGCGATTTTGCTTCTTGAGGATAGTAGGTCAAACGGCAGTAGCTCATGTAAAAGTCAAGGGGCTGAGGCATTTTGTTTTGAGTCGTTCGTCGTGCCGGAACAAAATGGCGAGAGTAGGGACCTAGTCATATTTATTCGTGTTTATAGGTGCATAGATACCTACATACGATATTTACATATTCTTGTCCCATTCTAGGTATGCCGACGTCCCACGTCGTTCATAAGTACTTATGTAAGGCGGGAATGCTTATGTCGTACTCGACATATACGCGGTGCATCCGCGACGGCTTAGTCGGTTCGAGTTCGAGTCCGACATGTCCACCGACCACCGCGCCGTGCCGCCGCGCCAGCCGCCGGTGATAACAGGTATGTTGAACTCGACTGGATATACCTACTCTGGCATGAGGTGTGTGTTTTTAATCGGTTCGAGTTCAACATAACCACCAAAATTACACCAAATTCGTACTCAGCACACCTACTCAAAAATAAGTTAGACCATACCCGTATTGCAATTTTGTATAAATTGGACTTTGATTATCGTCTAATTCATACTCAGCATACAAGAAATGTGAAGTAGTAACCCGATTGCAAGTTTGAAGATGCGATCTATATTATTTTACCTCTTTGGTATTTTATATTATTACTACACATACGACACCGCGGCGGCTATATTGGATCCCAAAAATGTCACCAAATTCACACTCAGCACGCTCGAAAACCTATTAAACCATACCCATATTGCAATTTTCTACCGACAGCGCGGCGGCCATATTGAAGGCCAAAACTGACGTCAAATTCGAACTCAGTATACTCGAAAACCCATTAGACCATACCCATATTGCAATTTAGTTAGGACACCGTGGCGTCCATATTGGATTCCAAAAATGACATCAAATTCACACTCAGCATACTCAAAAACCTATTAAACCATACCCATATTGCAATTTTCTACCTACAGCGCGGCGGCCATATTGGAGACCAAAACTCAGCATACTCGAAAACTCATTAGACCATACCCATATTGCAATTTATCTAGGTCACCGCGGCGGCCATTTTGAATTCCAAAAATGACATCAAATTCACACTCGGCATACTCAAAAACCTATTAAACCATACCCATATTGCAATTTTCTACCTACAGCGCGGCGGCCATATTGGAGACCAAAACTCAGCATACTCGAAAACTCATTAGAACAAACCCATATTCCAATTTATCTAGGTCACCGCGGCGGCCATATTGGATCCCAAAAATAACATCAAATTGACACTCAGCATACTCAAAAACCTAATGAACCATACCCATATTGCAATTTAGCTAGAACACCGTGGCGGCCATTATGGATTCCAAAAATGACATCTAATTCGTACTCAACACACTCAAAAACCCTCTTATCTGGCAACCGAGGGTATTACCCTTTTTTTCTTGCGAAGATCCGCTGTGGAAAAAGCCCGATTTCGAGTTTGGAGATGCGGTCTATACTAACATCACTCACAGTCAATCTTCTTAAATAAATAGTAGTAATAATGTGCCTACCTATGTTTATTTGTATTGTCATTTATGTATGACACTTCTTATCGTTGAAAATATAGTACACCACCATCTAGCAGCTACTACTGTAAAACGTAAGCTGAACCTCGGGCTATATTGTTGACATCTAGTAGCGAATATTAATATTTAAATTTAGCCCGTAAAATTGCCCGAGTTATGATGGCCTCATTTTTTTGTATGGGATGAGGTATCTGTACTTTAGTATTATGTTATCTGTGGTAGTAGTAATACTGTGATATTAGGTCCTTACATGTCATATGAAATTGCCGAAATTTTCTTACAGATTCACGAGTTCGTGATTCCTGTAATTTAATACCTATCCATTATTTATACTTTCAAGATTTTACAACTCTGTATTAAATTTTGTTTTTATTGGCCGATTTAATTAAATTCGATCTTCCAAAAGAGCACTTCCTAAATGCTATCCATTTTGATGATCGTATTACTTTTTTTATCACTTTTCATTCATTTTCACTGCTGAGGCAGCTTAGGCTGATCTAGTCTCAGATGGGAACTCCGAGCCCCGGGGATAGAATCTCCGGTGGTGGACTCGGCGGAGGCGCAAGCAACGGTGGAATTTTCCTGAATGGTGTTTGTCTCGTTCGGCACACATGTGTAGGCTGGAATATAAGAAAATATTGAAGAAAGAAAAAGATAATCTTACATAATATCACAAAAAAAATTACAGGGATTTTTTAAAAGTATGATCTAGAAAATCATTTGAACTACTCCCAAATCTGGGCAGCATTTGGTCCAAACCTTATTAATATCCTTTGTTATTAGCAATTGTATTCGTAATTCAGCTATGACCAATTTACACATCTGTAAGAATAAATACACGAATTTGCGTTTTATTATCACCAACATCCTTGTCCGCATATATAGACATCATTTTATTGTTTTAGTGTCCCAATCGGATACCGCCAATTACCAGTTCATGCTATCAGTCCAACCATGGTCTCGGAGAGGTTAGATCTGTGCCATTACTCGCTCGTGGGTTGAATTTTCAAATCTCAACTAGGGTAAAATCCGGATAGATGCCGCGCTTTTTGAAATAGTATCCTAATTCAATAACTATTAATTTTACGTTAATGATTTCTATAAATTTAACTACTTTAATCATTTACACTTAGTTACTAGTTGTTATTTTTACCCATTAATTGCAGGTTTTGCGAAATATAGTATTTTGTAGACACTTTTTTTGATGATAGATGCCTACAATGTGAGATAGATGCTCTTTATATGTATTGTATAAACGAAAATCCCCATCAGTTTTTTTTTTCATCTGATTCCTTTCCTACTTAGGGTGCCGTAAAAATGGAATATTATATGTATAGAGAATACTTTTACTAAGTACTTATCTATACTATAAAATATTAGTAAGTTTCATATTTTTAAACCATAAAAATAAACATATATCTATCAAAAATGGCCTCCAAACTTTAAGTTAGTCATTAACAATAAACTTTTTATACACTAATTTGAATGTAAGTTTTAAATAATTATAACCTTTTTTTCAGCTTATGTGGTACGGATAGTTGGCCTTGCCCTTAGAGCGCTCTAAGGGCAACTATCCGCAAAAGTAATTGGGGCAACTATCCTTTTTGATAAAGATTGTTGTCCTTTTATTTGCTAAATAAGTGAAAAATATTCGAGAATAAAACGTAAATAGTGTAGTATAAACTCTAATATATACAAAGAAATAAAAAGTTGACTGACACCTCAATCAGTACTTACTAAAAATATTCGATAGAAACTTCTTAGCAATATAAATGTTTCGTCCATCGAAGAATAGCCGCGGAAGACTTTCGCTTACACTGAGAAGACGTTTATGTCTACACTGATAATTTTTATGATACTGCAGTCTACACGAGGAGCTCTGACAATTGTAGTAAAAAGTTAACGTCGCTTACGTCCCTAACATTATAGTATTCAAAACTGGGGCAACTATCCTGGTTTTACCCTACTGTATGCCAGACACCCATAGCAGAAATTGCGAGGCAGGCAACTGACCCCTGAGGGACTAATATGATTGTTCCACCGAGCAGTCATCAATACCACTCGGATGGACCGATTTTTCAGGAAGTTCGCAAACACACGAATCAGTGCGACATCATAAGAAGGAAGCCTGCCATTTAGACTTTCAAGCCAGATCCAGTGTCTGATCTGTGAACTCATTAGCTTTGATCACATAGTTCCATGTCAAATTTGATCATCTATTCATGTTCCTATACCCCTGCTATGTGCTATGTAGGTAGGTATAGTATCTTTGTTTTTTCCCGAAAGGCCATATTTCAATTGATTTCAGGCACCACAAACAAAGTTGGCACAGTAAATATGTAAACTCGAGGTCTTTTTTTCTCTCAGTTATTTAATACTTTTCAGTTTTGAAGTCGGTAATTTTAAACGTAGTTTTTAGGGTTCCATACCCAAAGTGTAAGTGCTGATAAACAAAAGAGATCGAATAACAAGATGGACCAAGGGTAAATAAATTTGCCTGTAGTCCACCTGGGTGTATCTCAAGAACCGTAATAGCTAGACAGTTGAAATTTTCACAGATCGTGTATTTCTGTTGCCGCTATAAACATATACTAAACTATAACAAAATACAAAAAACAAATATTAATAATGAAATAATTATTAATAATATTATTAATAATTAAGGTTTTTTGTAAGGGAGTCCCCCTTACAAAAAACCTGATAATTTAGCAATTTTTCATGGCTTTTTGCCTTTTTTCTGGTACGGAACCCTTCGTGCGCGAGTCCGACTCGCACTTGGCCGGTTTTTTTACTTTTGTTTTGTCAGTATTTGTAATAGGTTGTTCCTAAATTTGTATTAATTTTATCCCCCATTTAGTGATTTAATCCAGTCCAGCATACCTTCGTAAGTAGATTTTGAGTTTTTAACCGACTTCCAAAAAGGAGGAGGTTCTCAATTCGATCTCATCGGTATCTTTTTTTGTTTCAGAAGATTGACATAATGCTCTCAATAACATAAACGAGACATTCATGCATTCATATAATTAAGGTGTTTTGTTGTCTACCTCCATAGTTCAAGACTGGGTAATTCCAGTACGTTCTTGACCATCATAATGTAGCTTACCTTAAAACTAGCTATAAAGCAATTATTTTCCATTTCCTATTTGATTTTGAAGAGTTCTCTGGTGTGTCTCCGGAGTCCGAGGTCCACACCCATGAAATTGATATGGGACCACTAGTGAGTTACACTTAATCCAATGCAAAATCAATTTCTGAATTTTGTTCATAAACGACGTAAATATGGGGCAACTTAATTATACGTCTGTTAAAAGTTTGAATAAAAAATACAAAAATATCATAAAATGAAAGCTACTGGACCAAACTATATAATTTTTGTATGGGACCAAATGGCGACTATCTCGTATCGAACTAAAAAAACATCACGTATAATAATCTTAATATACTTATATAAATCTCGTGTCACAATGTTTGTCCTCAATGGACTCCTAAACCACTTAACCGATTATAATAAAATTCGCACACCATGTGCAGTTCGATCCAACTTGAGAGATAGGATAGTTTAAATCTCAAATTATAGTCCGATTCGCGATAACCGACATCCACGCGGGCGAAGCCGCGGGCGACAGCTAGTCCGATAATAAATCTCGAGGTATTCTGTGTATATGTCGCCGCCAACTAGTTTAATCAGCCGTTCAATTAACTGCCTAGGCTCTTTACTGAACGGCGCCTTTCAATTAACGGCCTGAATGGTGTTCAGCCTAGCTAGGCAAATAGCTTGAATGGATGACGTTTAACTATTTGCCTAGCCATTTAATTAAACAGTTAGTAAAATGACTTTTATCTGCATGGTTAATATATAATATATATAAAATAATCACGAAGGCTTAATGCGGGAACTACGCTCCCACATTAGCAGGGCCGGATTTAGTGGTCTAGAGGGCTCGGGGCAAACAAAGGAGTGGAAGCCCCTGGCACCAAATAATTTATCCAAATGAAATGATTATTTTTTTCAGATGAGTTTTTTAATAAATATTTTATTGTGAAACGCAGGTAGATTCTTCTAGTATTTAACAAACTTATATAAATATAATTGGAATCCAAAATTATTTGAACTTAAATTTTAGTGTTAACGAACGGAACCTTACGAGCTTTTTTCTTTGATAAACGGCTTTGTACCATCGTCATTCGAAGCCTATTTTTTATAATTTTCATTGAACAAAGATAGAACAATGATATTACTGTTAATTTTCAAGAATAATATAATCAAGTTTGTACAAAGTACTGTAGGTAAAGGTAAAAAAGGCGAAAAATAAATATCAATATTTACTAGACGGAATATAAAAAAAATCCGTCGTCTCTATTGTTGGGGCCCCTCTTTTATGGAGGCACCGGAGCTCCCGCCCCGGTTGCCCTCCCCTAAATCCGGCAGTGCGCAATAGCCTTCTAACCTAACCCAACCAAGTCGGATTGCGCAGCTATCACAATAAACCTATCACTAATACCTTGTGAATACACCTCGGTCTACGTCCTCGGGGATTTACACGTGTAAGTATATGTATGTAATTCTCTATCTAATTTCGAGGTCGTGCCCCACATCTTACGATTGGCCTAAGCATTAGCCAGCCAGGTTATTAAATCATGTAATAAACGAGACGGCTGAATATCATTCAGGCCGTTAATTAAATGGCGCCGTTTAGTTAACTGCCTAGGCATTTAATTGAACAGTTGGCGGCGACATATAGGTACCTACAGTAAAAAAATACTGAGCGAATTGAGAACATTCTCTTCCTTTTAGGAAGTCTGGTAAAAATGACTACTGAACTCAGTTGACAGTTTCCCCAGAAAAGAAGCTATCTCGGGAACCCCATACATATATTATTATATTATCTGTGCCCATACCTTGGTGTAGAGGTTTTCGATACTAATATTCTTGAAATTGATTAATTAGAATTATCATTTTATTTCTACAATATATTTATTATGAAATAGTGAAGTAGGTATAGCTTAGTAAGATAGAGCAAAATATCCGTTAGAACTGCCAAGTACCTATCCACAATGTACATACGTGGAATACCTATATTTATGTCATATTTATGTATTTATGTACTCTCAAACAACCTACCTGCGATGAAAACCAATAGGATCTGTAATGAAAAGTTTATGTGCACGCCTAATCATCATTTTTTTAATTTTAAGTACCTTATAGTGATGTGATGCATTTTTAAAAACGCTCACGGCGGCGCGCGGCGCGGCGGCGCGGTGTTGCCTCAGCGATCAAGTTGTAGGTAGGTATTTACCTTGACACGAGAGTGGCGGTTAGCACTTCCGACTCCGAGCTATGTTACAGGCACAGCACAGCAGTCAGTATAGTGTCAACACTGGTGAACGGTACAGCACAACTTGCCGCGTATTTTCACCAAACAAAACATCGTTTTGTTGAAGTAAGTGATAGTTTACCTATATTATTATTTTTATAAGAAGCATGGCGAAGTTTTATTACTCTTATTTTTTCATGCTGGTGTATAATGAAGCGTGCGTGTAATGTTTTTAAAATATTTTCTGAGTCTAACAATAGTTGATAAAAAAATTTAACATTGCGGTAAATTTTTAACTCTTACCTAATTATTAAAGTTCTAGTATAAATACCCATATAATAGTTATTTAATTTTTAGTTATATTATCTAAAACAGTATAACTGTTTTTATGAGCTTATATTATGTTTTCAAATCGTTAACTACTTACCAAACTACCTATATAAATACCTACATCAGTATCAAGTTAGAAGTATCGCCCTCGAACTGTTACAAGGACTAACAAAACAAAAAAAAATATACCTATAATTACACGGTGAAATATCTGCTGCCAAGAATAATTATTTTTATAATTTTATTGCGTTCGTTTATCAAGAATAATGTAATTGTTTCCAAAATTTGTTCCTTCATGAAGCAGGTAGGTACCTACCTACATAAAGGGTGTCTTCTTTGCGGTTAATAGAACGTATACGTACCTACATGCACATTGAAGTGATCTTTGGAAATGGTCAGCTGAGTGCTATTTCAACGCTGCAACAAGGTTTAAGTTTAAGTTTCTTGCAACACATTTAATAATGAACGACTGTTGAATTCGAACTAGGTACAGCAAGAGGTCGCAGGTTATAAAATTATCTAACATCTATAACTAAATCATATAAATGTCAATAAGTAGGTATAACTGACAAGCTAGATAAGTATTAGGAGTAGGTACCTATTACGTATTATTCTAGGAAGTAAATACTAAACTAAGTAGCGATAACACAGCGCTACCTAGCCTAGACCCAATGTTTCTAGAATGCGTATAAACATTTTTTCACTTCTCATGCTCTTAAAATGTTACTTTACTCCCTGCATATCGGGACTAAAGTTCCTTATTAATCTCTAGGGACTAAAGTATTTTTTTTTTAATTTACTTTGATAACTCCTAAACAGCCAATCACGGTGTTTGTGAATGGGAGGATTATCACCTTTTTAGTGATTGTGTAGGTATAGAAATAACCTCAAAATGACATTAGAAAAAATCTAATATCCCATTTAATTTCGTGAACCACGAATAATGATATTTATTTAATTAATTATTATGTAAGTATTAAGGATAAGTCCATTTTATTATCCATTTCCAATTAGTTTTAAATTATTTTTCAAGTTTGAATCTGTTGGCTAAATATTATATATGCAAGCATATAAACCGTACGTCACTTATCAACAACAAAAAACCGCGGGACAAATTTCTTTGCAATTTGAATTTTGAATAGATTATTCGTAATAAGCTTGCGTTGTACCTACATAATCACCAATTACTTACACCAATTAATTGTGCAACTTAGAAACTTTGTTATTATAAATAAATAAAAATAAATAAATATTCCACAACATTTCACACAACGCTATCTAGATCCATGGTAAGCATAGCTTGTATTATGGAATCTAGAATACCGATAAACATACTTAGATATTTTTTTTGTAAATGCATACATATTATACATAGAAACACCCAGACCAATGCAAATACCCATATCCATGCATACAAATATTTGCACTGAGCGGGGATCGAACCCGCGCCTCCTGCGTAGCGACCGCGTTCACTACCGCCACGCCACGGAGGCATTACCCCGTTATCGATATGATGAAATTAATATATTCAGGTTGAAAAAGATATTTGCATATTTCTTAATTTTTTTTTTAAATATTATAATTTTGTATAAAAAGTCGCTTTTTTTTCCTCGCATTCAAAGTGAAAAGTAGAGTGTTTAACGTGGGACTAAACAACCATAATGACACTCGAACTATTAGCCACCCTCGCTTCGCTCGGGTGGCTAAAACATCTCGTGTCATTATGGCTTGTTTTAGTCCCTTGTTGAACAATCTACTATTACATAATTTTGTAAATACATACATACAGAAACTCCCAAATTATTTGGACTGAACGGAAATCGAACACGCGACCTCCGAAATTCCGTCAGGGCACGCCGTGATTGCGGCGGTAAGACCCATCATAGGGGAGTGGCTAGAGAGGCCACACGGTGTCCTCTCGTACCGTCAGACGCAGGTCATTACCGGACACGGTAACTTCGGGCGGTACCTGCATCTGATGGGCATAGAGCCAACGCCCGAGTGCCATCAGTGCGACGCGAGCGTGGACTCGGGGCTGCACACGCTCACCGAGTGTCCGGCGTTTGAAGCGCCGAGGCGGGAGCTTGTGACGGCCCTGGGGGTGAGAGTGCTCACGGTCTCCACCCTGCTCGCGGCGATGGTCCGCTGCGCGGATGCGTGGGCGGCCAGCGCCTCCTTCTGCGAGCAGGTCATGCTCGTGAAGGAGACAGCAGAGCGGGCGCGGCGCAGCGAGCGAGAAAGACTCGCGGACATCGCTGGCCGCGTTCCAAGGCGGCTCGGGCGTCGGAGGGCGCAAACCGACCTCCGCCCCCCATGAGCGTGGGCCTGAGGGTGACGGGGGGAGCCGCTCGTCACCCTAGCAGAAGCAGGCCACGGCGGCGGCGGCATCGTAGGGCGATGCGCGCCCCCCCCATACCGGGGGCGAGTCGGGGACCGCGTGGTCCCCCCTCCCGAGGAGGGCCAGACCGAGAGGAATGGCCCTGGGTCAGCCGGGGTGTGAGGGATATGTCAAAAGACAACCTCACCTCCGGCCTAGCACATCGACCTACAGACGGCGTGCGGTTTAGTCGGTTCGAGTCCGGTTATGTCCGGCTCCGGAGGGGTGGGTATCCGTGGGGATTTCCCGCACGTAAAAAAAAACCCTCCGAAATTCCGTAGCAGTCGAACACTACCTCCACACCACAGAGGTCATCAAATTGATAATAACTATTTGGATAAAATACAATGTTCATTTAATTTTCATTTAAGTCCATTCACTTCTTTTAATATATTTACCTACTAGACAAGCTGTTCAGTACAATAAAATACATCATGGGGGCATAGATTTATCTTTACTGATATTGTAAAGCTGTAGAATTGGTTTTGGTTGGTTTTTTTTATACCACTTAGGTGGCAGACAAGCACACGGCCCACCTGATGGAAAGTGGTTACCGTGGCCTATGGACGTGTACAACACCAGGACCCTGTTAGAACAGAGAGTAATGGTGCCGTCAGTGTAGAAGATTAAGCAGGACAAGCCTTTGGACTTACCACTGACAGCACCAAAAACTCTCCAGTGAGCTCTGGCTGGGGGTGAGAGTGCTCACGCCCGTCACCCTAGCAAAAGCAGGCCACGGCGGCGGCGCGCATCGTAGGGCCTCCCCCACCGGGGTTGTGTCGGGGACCGCGTGGTCCCCCCCTTCCCGAGGAGGGCCAGACCGAGAGGGATGGCCCTGGGTCAGCCGGGGTGCGAGGGATATGTCGCATGACAACCTCACCTTCGGCCTAACACTACGACCCAGAGACGGCGTGCGGTTTAGTCGGTTCGAGTCCGACATAACCTACCCCTCCGGCTCCGGAGGGGTGGGTATACGAGGGGATTTCCCGCACGTAAAAAAAAAGAAAAAAAGTGAGCTCTGGCTATCTTACTCACCGCCGGGAATACGAGGTTATTATGACCGCGGTGTTCTGTAGGGCGGAGGTACTTCTCCAGTCGGACTGCTCAATTGGACGGAAATACCGTCGTGTCCTACCTCCTACAACGCTGGTTGAACGCGCTACTCTCACAACTACTTGTTCAAATTGAAAATTCTTTTTGTATTGAATACTTAGTCTATTTATCGAGGCAATACCTAATCATACCAACCCATATATTATTTAAAAATTACAATGCATCCGAAACGTCGGCAAAAGTACCATGTGAATTTTGCGCACGTAAAATAAAAAAGCGGCCAAGTGCGAGTCAGACTCGCCCATGAAGGGTTCCGAGCAGCAAGTAGGTAAATTGCGGTTTACGATTTATGACGTATTAAAAAAAAACTACTTGCTAGATCACGTTCAAACCAATTTTCGGCGGAAGTTTGCATGGTAATGTACATCATATATTTTTTTTAATTTTATCATTCTCTTATTTTAGAAGTTACGGGGGGGGGGGGGGGACATTTTACCACTTTGGAAGTGTCTCTCGCGCAAACTATTCAGTTTAGAAAAAAATGATATTAGAAACCTCAATGTCTTCAGGCACACGTATGGGATTGATGAAAAGAAAAAATTGAGTTTCAGTTCTAAGTATGGGGAACCCCCATATTTTTTTTTGTTTTTTTTCTATTTTTGTGTGAAAATCTTAATGCGGTTCACAGAATACATATTACCAAGTTTCAACAGTATAGTTATTATAGTTTCAGTAAAAAGTGGCTGTGACATACGGACGGATAGACAAACAGACATGACGAATCTATAACTGTTCCGTTTTTTGCCATTTGGCTACGGAACCCTAAAAAACTTGTTGTTATTATTTTTTTTTTTTTTTCACTTCATGCACAACGTACATTGGCGGACTTAACGCCGTAGGAATTCTCTACCATTCAACCTAGGGTGGTGCAGAGATATAACGAGGTACGCACAAAAGATGTATACTGTTCAATGTTATGTGCAATTGTTATAATTGAATGAAATTTTAAAGTAATTAGTATGCCTTTAAAGTAAATAGGAAAAAGTGATTCGCTCAGGCGGGACTCGAACCCGCGATCTTTCCCTTGTAAGGGTTGTTGTTGTCCCCCAAGACGGTTGTATAGGAGAATTTGGATTGCTTCAGGTGTAGCTCGGTGGTTCAGTGGTCAGAGCATTCCCCCTGTAAGAGATCGCGGTGTTGTTATTATACTACCTTGTAAAATAACCTACCTAGTATGCAATTACTTATTTCCTCGTATTAAAATTTCTATGTACTTAATTAATCGATTAAGTAATTGTGCTGTCAGTGCCACTGCGTCGACTGCTAATGAGCTCTCATGTTAATTTCAAAACAGGGCCATAGATAAGTGTTTGTTCCTGACTTGCTTGAGTCATGACTATAATCACTATTATACATTATACTAGTAGCTGTGAACAGTATAATCGCGAGCTACAATTTCTCTGGAACCCTTAAGTAATCAATTGTTAAAAAAACAGTCTCTATTTTAACCTGTCAAGTGAGTAAATAATAGACACAATAGGTAAACAATAGACTCGCGGTGCGATCGCACCGCTTGGGATCTTAGACTCTAGTCTAGTCTAAATTAACTAAAGTCTAATATAATATTATACTTGGGTATCAAGCAGGTAGGTACATAAAATAATAATTAGAGAGCAATATGCTTTTTTTTTACATCCATACTAATATTATAAATGCGCAAGTAACTCTGTCTGTCTGTCTGTCTGTATGTTACGCTTTCACGCCTAAACCACTGAACCGATTTTAATGAAATTTGGTGTAGGGGTAGATTAGACCTTGAGAAAGGACATAGGCTATGTTTGGTCGCGATAACCGACATCCACACGGGCGGAGCCGCGAGCAAAAGCTAGTAAGGTATATGTTTTAAATTTATTTTCCCACATACCAAAGACCGATTGAGGCAATCATACTAATATTATAAACGCGAAAGTTTGTAAGTATGGATGGATGGATGGATGGATAAATATTTGTTACTCTTTACGTGAAAGAGTGAATGGATTGTAATGAAACTTAACAAATATATAGCTTATACATAAGAATAACACATACGCTACAATGTATAACGATAACCGATATTATGGCCATAACCGACATCCACACGTGCGGAGCCGCGGGCAAAAGTTAGTTTATTATAAAAGCGTATACCTTCCCTCTTAAAAGAATCGCTAACTCTGCTAACCCGATAACATGGAAGTCGCAGTTTATGTTTATTACGCAGATTTCTGTCTGTAATGTCACTTACTATTAAATTGTGAAATGAGATAGGTATATTTTTCCTGACATACTTACATAATGTTTTCAAATATATGTTGGGAAGCTACAGTTAAAATATCAAAATCCCGAATCGTTCCCTGAGGGAGTCTCTTTTACCTAAACAGCACGAATCGCCCTCTTTTGCAATATAAATAAAAGTTTCTAAATCTGCTGCATTTCCCCAAAGTAGTATTCCATAGGACATTAAGCTATGAAAGTAACTAAAGTATACCAGTCTAGCAGTAACTACATCTGTCAACTGCCTAATCCGTTTCACAGCATAGGCAGCAGAGCTAACAACCCTGCAGGTGAGATTGACTTTTCCCCGCACTTGCCGAAACCTGAATGAATTCCAACCGAGATTGAATTACTATGGAGGGTTTTTCGCAATCGTGCACGGTGGTACCCACCCGGCCGAAATTTGTGACACTAATTACCTATGTGATGTTATTAATAATACATTAACAGCTGTTTTGTAGCTAATATTTCTGACGTATTCGGTCGTATTACCAGTCGGTTGTAGTTAGTATTTATGATAAATATATCTCTTCAGAATCCGCTTCGAACGATGGCCTTGTCCTTTTTCCACGGTTAAAGTTTCAATCCATTTGATGATTTGTCAGTTGTATGTACTTGTATGTGTGTGTTGCGTTACATAATATAAGCTCGCCAACACCAAATGTTGTAGATGTAAATGTTTACCTTTTTTAATATAGGATCTATTAGTTCGGTACATACTTAATAGCTACAATGGAATGGTCACAAATAAAAAACTTATCTCTTAGGCCTGATGACTCATGCTGCTTCATGCGTGTGTATCCAAATAATATGTTGCGAATTTCTTGCACAAACAATATCGTATTTATGCACGAAATACTTACGTACGACCCTTAGAATATATACTGGCTGGGTAATGTTTAGGCTACACGATGTGGTACCACCCAGAAATAAGAATTGATAAAACAGCTCAGTCTATAGGAATAGTTTGTGGTCTAAGGTACGATCGCAGTGAGAATGCTTGCATGCGAGACACTGTAACACGCATAAGGGTCATATAGTTTGTACAGTCAGCGTCAGAAATATCTCAACTACAAAGTGTCAAATGATCTTAAAACTAAGGTATTAGGAGGAAATCATACTGTTTCATTCTTTTAAAGTGTAGTATTGACCGAAATAAAGGTGTGTTCCAAATATCTGAACAATCAGTCAACAGGAAGAGGGGAAAATCAAGGCATTAACCCACAGAATGGATAATAGTACCAATTTAATTAAGATCATTTTGAGTACTTTGTTCATCTAGATCAATTTGATGCTGACTGTACCTACAATACTTCCATTTAGTCTCAGTATATAAATTTGTCAGTCAGTGTTTTGATATTCTACGCCACACTGTAGTTTACTTAAGCATAGCTTAACCAGACTATAACAATGTGGTCTGGAATGCGGATAAACAAACGCAGGTACATTTTTCTTTTGTAAATACATACATCGAGAGCTACATTATGCTAATTACTAGGACGAATGTCTAATGCGGCACTAGTAGGTTCGCACCTAATTTGGTTAGGCAGGGAGAGGAACTTGGGCAGTGAAGGTGAGTGTTGATGTACATCAACAAAAGGGGCCCCTTCTAAACCTACACTTGGGTCACAAGTCCCAAGCACTGTCCCGAGTTCCCAACTCTGCAACGTGATGGACCCGGCACCCGCACGGAGAATCCATGGATTGTTAAGAATATCGGTCTCATGTATCATGCATAGAATCACGGAACCCAATGCAAGTAACCATACGTAACGTAACTTACTAATGTTTGCACTGAGCGGGAATCAAACCCGATACGGCAGATGTAGACAATCAACAGCATAGACCAGTTGACTGTGCATAAAGGACAAAGTTGACCAAAGACAAAATAGAAACAGTTTTAAGATCAGTCTTAAAATATTGGAATCCCTCCACGCTAGCAGGTTAGTTTTACTTAAACTTGCAGTGTGTTAACCAACTCATAATATCATTGTGGGCTCACGAATATGGGATTGTTAGATGGAAGTCATGTTCAGCTTTAGTCATGTTCTACCCTTGGTCATGAATTAGTCAAGTTCACTTTTTGTCATATACAGATTTTGTCATGTCCTGCTTTCGTCATGTTCTGCTTTCGTCATATTCTACTTTCGGCTTATTCAGCTTTCGTCATTGCTTACGAATATGTGAGCTCTCTGTAGCGTTCTTCACTCACTACTCACACACTAAATGGGAAAGTGATTTAGTTTGACCAACTCCCCTCTCCCAAACGCTTCGAGTATTTAGTGGAATTTCCCTTACTTTTTGTGTGTGTTTGTAAATCTGAGCTTGATGCAAATTAGTGAAAGTAGTCGCATTTACAGACGCCAACAACAATATTAGCTTCCAAGTTCGAGTGTTCCGTCGACCACCTTAGTTTTAAATTGTTATAAGTTCCTATAGATCTACATCAACCATTTCTTGATTTATTTCAATGTAAAGGTCGTACTTAGTGAATCGTGATGTTAGTGTTCTGTTGAGCAACCTCTGAGGACGACTGTAGTTTGGTACCTACCATTCACTGAATCTCCCTTTGGTTTGACTAACACCTACAGTTTTTATAGGAGCTTATATGAAACGAAAACCAATGTGAACCAGCAGGTTGAGCGGTTTGTAGGTGAGGTTGGCTCAAACGTCGATAATGCTAGTAGGTCCCGAAACACATCGCACTCCCAGAAAAATAAAGGCATAAGTGCAAATACGTCAATTTTTTTTTTTGCAGTTAAGGATTCAGACAATTTTTTTTATAATATTCTGACGTTAAAGTAGAAGTACCCCGGTTAAACAGTTTTTTGCTCTTCTGTAAAATTAACGTTTTCACTTAAGTACGCCTTTATTCGTCATGATCACGTTTTCCATTATTTTCATAAAAATGAATAAATCGCACCAAGTCCGTATGTTATGGCTGCCAACTTTATCGCGATTACCAATTTTCGTTCATGTGAATCGCTGTGCTATTGAACGGCAATTTGTATCATAACTATACATCAAGGTTCCAGTGTAACAATATAATATTTTCCGCTTGGCCAATATGTACGCAGGTGCTTTTTCATGACATAAAATATGGTTTAGCATTTGATTCACTGTGTAACAAGAACAAAATATATTGTCATTTGTTACCGCAAATATTAAGTAGGTACAAATTGAAAAATAAACGTAGATATTATAGTCAGACCAATGTATGTATAAATATATGTATATATAAACTAGCTTTTCGCCTGCGGCTCCGCCCGCGTGTATATCGTTTATTGCCGCCAAGTCTTTTACCCCACTACAGCATAGCCGCATAGTTATGATTTTGACAGGATATGTATGTGTCTACGTTCGTCTGTTCTCATAGCTCCTCAACTAATAAATTACAGTTCTTCCAGTCTGACTATGGGTTTGGCTGATGTTCGACATTTTACAAACACGTCTTCGTGAAGACGATGATGATGTTCTTATGGCATCCAGGACTGACGGCTTAACAAGCTCTCCGAGACACTGAATAAACTTAGCAGTATTTGTGATTATAACAGCAACAAAAATATAGTATCTATGATAACTTCAACCATCTAGCTATCCCGTAACATGAGATACAGCCTGTTGACAGACAGTCAGCAGATGAATAGACAGACGAAAAGTGAAGTCTTGGTAATAGCGTCTCGTACCCAGATTCAGGGTCTCATCGTAATTTTATATATTTTCTATTTCAAATGTGCTAGGTATTTAGGCTCAAATTCCAAACTAGTTACCAACGGCAAATTTATGTAAAAAATATTTTTATTAATAGATTCAGTGACACGTCATATAGCCTATTATAACCAGAGCGCACCGGTCTACCAAGACGTTTCTAACTAAACATCATTTATCCAGTTCTAAGTAAGTAGTTGTCATGTATCCAAGCTTTTTTGATATTGTTCAATGGTAGATGATCTATCTTATTTAGGTCATTTATTATATGTTTATCGACAGCTTCATCTATAGCGTGGCGTGCGTCCTTTATAACCTATCTTTCTCCCAAGAACTTAAAACGGCACCGATTCAGCGACTATGGAAAGTGGTTTATCCCCTATGAAGAGTCCCGGATCGTATAAGGTAAATTTAGTGTCCCGTTTACCCAGAGTCAAAGTCAAAGTCAAAAATCATTTATTCTGCATAGACCATTAAAACGGCACTTACAAAACGTCAAGTTTAAAAAAGTCTAGACTAGTTTAGCAAACGCGGCTCCGACCTGAGAAGACTCCGGCAAGAAACTCAGCGGGCATATTTTTTGGTCTATTTACAAACATTTGCTTAGTCTACTTAGTCTAATCTAAATACAGTTTGCTTGAGTAGCATAGTTGAGCGAAGAGCTAATTTCCAAGCTTATTTATCATCTAAATATTCTTGGATTTTATAATAGCCTTTTTGGCACAGTGTAGTCTTAATTACATTTTTAAATTTATTACAGGTAAATCTTTAATTTCATTAGGGAGCTTGTTGAAAAAGCGTATACAGTTGCCCCGGAAAGAATTACTAATTTTATGGAGTCGACTATCACAAGCTACAAGATTGTTTTTATGTCTTGTATTTATATTATACCTGTCACAAACTCTTGAAAATTTTGAGATATTTTTCTTTTTCTTCTTTGAGATATTAGGTTCTCGAAAATGTATTGTGACACTACGGTTAGAATGTCTATTTCTTTAAACTTTTCTCGAAGGGACACTCTTGGGCCCAAATTATAAATAGCTCTCACAGCCCGCTTTTGTAAGATAAATATTGTGTTTGAATCCGCGGAATTACCCCAAAGGAGAATTCCGTAGCTCAAAATACTATGAAAATAACTGAAATAAACTATTCTAGCCGTATCCACGTCTGTTAATGTCCTAATCTTTTTTACAGCGTAAGAAGCCGAACTTAATCTACTGGCTATTTTTTCAATATGTGATCGCCACTGCAGTTTGGCGTCAATACTTAAACCTAAGAACACTGTTGATTCCACAAGGTTCAACACTTGTCCATTGAGTTGTACATTGGTTTCCACCTGTGTAACATTAGGTAATGTGAATTTTATACATTTAGTTTTGTTCCCATTAAGGCAAAGATTATTAGTATTAAACCAATGGACCACTCTTGTGATTGCACCATTCAATTCGTCATAATTATTTCGGAGGTCATTAATATATATTAAGAATAAAAATGGTCCAAGTATCGAACCCTGTGGAACACCCATCGAAATCACAGATCCCACTGAACGTGTACCGTTAACTTCGACCTTCTGAATTCTATTGTTCAAATATGAAGTCAGAAGCTCGAGAGCCTTGTTCCTTATTCCATAATGTTCTAATTTCCTGATTAATGTGTCATGGTGGACGCAATCGAAAGCCTTGGATAGATCACAGAATATACCCAGTGCATCATGCTTATCCTCACAGGCCTCGTAAATACAATTTAACAATTCTATACCAGCATCAGCAGTCGAACGTCCCTTAGTAAACCCAAACTGTTTATCATGAAACAATTTGTTTTCACCAAAATGGCACATCAACTGTCCTAGGATTAATTTCTCAAAGACAATGACACTTTCTGGGTTTCGTCTTCACACCATTTATCCACGAACATTAACTCAGTGTATTTGTTATTTACTTTAAACCGCTAATCCCATTTCTTTTCGTGATTATCTTGATGAGTATTGATATATATATATATATGATGTGATTAAGATATTCATAACTATATTAAATGCTATTGGTGACAAGCAGCAACCCTGAAACAGCCCCACATTATTAATATATCATATTTTGGAAGCTTATATCAAATTTTAGCTGTGAGTATTACAACATTTAGTGAGTATTTTAAGGAAATTTTCGTTATTACGCCAAATTGCTTAGGCTTGCTTAATTTATTTTTTCAAAATTACGTATGAAACTGGGTGTTTCAAAGTTCAAATCACTTCGATACTGTCTAGTAGGCCGAGAAATGTCAAGAACCGGTTTTCTCTTAAAACACGACTTTCTAGGTTTTGAATTTGGGCAGCCGAACGGTTTGTTTACACTATCAAAAACATTCCGTTCGGCACAAAGTAGGTAGGTATGCAAAAATAGATTGTGATATAAATAAAATCTATTTTTAACCGATTTCAAAAACAAGGAGGTTCTCAATCCGATGGCTAGGAGAATTTTTTATGTAGGTATGTTTGTTACGCGATATCAAAGCCAGTTATGAACGGAATTTTATTGTTCTTGCGGTGTTGAATAGGGTATACTGTCAGAGTTGTCCCATATTCCAAAAGTCTGGGTCGGATGCTGAGATCCTGGAGAAATTGAGGGAAACCCTCAAAATTAGAGCCTAAGTAGTTAACCATTATTATAAAATTTCGTTTATTAAAAAACAAATGTATAGGCGTTTTCTATTAAAAGAACAATGGCGAAATCATATTTGATTAAAATTTAAGCGTCTTAAAATGTCATTAATAGCAAAATGATTCTAGTAAATATCTACGTTTTACGAAATTATCGTCTAAGCTAATAAGGGCCGAGGAAAAGAAAGACAAATTATTATGAGCTTAATTGATTAATTTATTTCCTTATCAACTCAGTGTTACCATTTTGCAGCTATTCTAACAGGTCGTAAAATGTGCAGTAAAGTCTACTTTGTAATTATTTTTAGTTTTATAAATTATTGTAAGAACTGAATCAATGAAATATGTTAGTAAGTGATATATTTATAAATGCATGTTTTTCAACCTCACAGGCTTACTGTAATGAATGTATAAGCTATATAAATAAAAACATACCTTGTGTTGTGTACACTGTTCAAACATTCTAAAAGCCCTATATCCATTGCAAAAAAAAAATGACTATGGCAACATTCGACGTTTGCGCTGTTGTTTTGTCGTGGCGGGCGAGTGTTTTCGAATTTTTCAATCATCTATACCGTTTTTTAAAGTGTATTGTGACCCGGACTGCTTAAGGACTCTGATCTTTCCCATTTGTGACCCCCTGCATTCCTACGGACTCTGATACCGATACTTACCCGAGTGACTGTGCTGTTTGTATATTGGATTCCGATTTTGCCTATTCTGTGGATCTCGTTGCTTTGAAACTTGTTTGCTGCCGCCAAGATGGGAGGCCAACCCGTATTCTATGCATCAATTGCAATATATGCGTCAATACACTGCGCCGATATCAAGCCTTGGAACTTGATACCCGAGTTACCACTTTACTTTGTAGCTGGGTGTATCCCCGAATCGTAAGTATTGAGATTTATTACTTTTATTAGGCATACCTTTTACATTAGAAACTAGTTGAGTGATCCCAAAACCATTCATATGAGTTATACCATTCAATTTATTTAGAAAGCAGAACATCACATTGCTTGATTAATACAAACATTAAAACTGAGTTTTCATATTACCATGTTTTGTTTTTCAGATTACTGATGAAGACTATGTATGTGAAGCATGTAGAGATCTGGCTATGTACAGCGTGAATGTTAATTTGCAGCAAGAAGCCAATCATAATGATGAACCACAAGCTGGACCTAGCCACCATGGCCATACTAATGTGTGTATTTTATGTGGTTGTTCCATTTTACGACGTCAAAGTGATAAAATATTGAGGGACAATCCGTCGGAACTGCAGCAGTCCATGATTAATATTATAGAAAGCAGAATAGCGCCAAGACAGGTTGGTTATATTATATTTTTAAAAACAATAAAATGGTATTTCATCGTCATCATCATCTTAGCTTCATATGTAAGGTCCCATCAAATATTTAAAAAACGTTATGCATGGAAAAAGCAGTCTGTGTTATGCATTTAAATGTGAATAGATATGATAGGAAAATGCATATGTAGTTTTAATTCTGAGTGTTGAAAATTAAAATAGTGTTCTTTATTTTCAGATAGCAGCATCTGATCGTGTGTGCCACCCATGCTGGTTACGCACTCAAAGAGAGGTACGCCGTATGACCCATATTGATGATACTAGACCATTGCCTAGTAGCAGTAATATTTCAATAGAGGAATCAACAGCAGTATCACAAGAGATATCTCAACCTGTGGCAACTCATACAATAGTATTACCTGAGTACAGAAGAGCGGCCAACTCAAATAATCATTGTGTTTTCCCTAACTGCAATAGTACCACATTGCATGGTATATCAGATAAATTGCGTGCAATTATTCTTCACAATCACCATTATTATGTACCAAACCTAGCTCGTGTTTGTGCTGAACATTTAAGGAGTAATACATGGCAGACACTATTTGAATCAGAAAATAGTATTGACTCATTTACCGCAGACCAAATACAACATGTGTTTTCATTTGTTAATTCATTTAGTCCAGCAATTGACTTTGATAATCTAGAAGAAATGGACAACAGAGTATTTGAATATTGGGTGGGGTACACTAAAGAACAGTTCAATCTCTTACTTGAAGAAGTACCTAGAATAACACAAATAAAAAGAGGCAGTCTAGGTCTGGCAGCGCTGCTATTGAAAATGAGAACTGGTGATTCCGATGAGAGAATTTCAACATTGGTGGAAGTACCACGTCGCACATTAGAATGTCTAATGGATAAAGTGAGGGAGGTTTTAGTACAAGATTTTGTTCCTGAGCACCTGGGAATTAATCAAATGACACGAGAGGAATTATTACAACATAATATGTTGATCCCAAACGGATTATACGGTAATGGCAGCAATGCCATTGTAATATGTGATGGCACCTACATTTACATACATAAGAGCTCAAATTATATGTTCCAGAAACAGAGTTATTCTCTGCACAAATACAGGAATTTATTAAAGCCATTTATGATTGTTGCATGTGATGGATATATTGTTGATTGTTTTGGCCCATATAAAGCAACTACATCAGACGCTGAAATAATGGCCAACCTTTTTTCTGCAACGGGTTCTCTAAGGCCATATTTCAGAGAAGGTGATGTGTTCATCTTAGACCGGGGTTTTAGGGACAGTATTAGTTTATTAGAGGGATGTGGCTATAGACCATGTATGCCAGAATCTCTTTTAGAAGGTGAACACCAATTAACTACAGCTCAAGCTAACCGTAACCGCTGCGTTACTATTTGTCGATGGGTGGTAGAGGCTGTAAATGGTCATTTCAAAAGAGATTTTAAACTCTTCAGACAAGAATACTTCCATAGGTCTCTGCCACACATGATGCAGACATTCCAAATAGCAGCGGCTCTCCTTAACAAGTTTGGTGTTCGCTTTCATGACAACATTTATGCGAATGAAATCTTGGAAATTATAAGAGAACGCATGGCTTTAAATAATAACCTGGCTGACATGGTCCAGTTCATAAATATGAACAGAAGGTCATCCCATTTTGAAAATATTACAGCGGATGAAAATAATATATTATACTTCCCAACCCTGGAATATAGGGATTTAATTTTGTTTGCCTTGGGAACGTACCAAATAAGACAAGCACGCTCATATTATGGCGAGCATGTACGTTTCCATGGAGGCTACAGAATTGAAGTGTGTAGTGAACAGATTGATCCCACTCGATATAATCTTAGAAGTTCTGGCATGACCACGTTAATAAGAGGTAAAATAAAGTCACGCCATGTTAGCAATAAACAATACTTTGTGTATATTTTAATACAAAATGATATTCCAGGCCGGGCAGGAATCTTAGAATATTGCTGCAATTGTTTGGTTGGTCGTCGCACTGTAGGCTGTTGTGCTCATGTGATGACGCTTGTTTGGTATTTGGGATGGGCCAGACGTCAACAAAATATTTCAGCACCGGCAGAATTTCTTGATGCAATTATTGTCCGAGAAGATGATGAATAAACTTACTTTAAAATAAAATGATTTAATTTTTTACCCTAAAATATACTAATATAATGTTTTAAACTTTTAACTAATAGAATGATAAAGATTGCCCCTCTCTCTCTCTCACTCTCTGAAGATTAAACACATGACGTGACGGCGAGTAGCGCGTGGGTGGCTGTTGCCGGTTTTTCTTTTTATACTACTGAGGTGGCAGACAAGCACACGGACCACCTGATGGAAAGTGATTACCGTGGCCTATGGACGTGTGCAACACCAGGAAAGTCACACTAAGCTGCCGATCCTGTAAACACAGACTTTCTGTGGCGCCAGTATAGAAGACAAAGCGGGAATAGCCTTTGGTCTTCCCACTGACAGCACAAAAACTCTCCAGTGAGAGAGCTCACTGGGGCTACCCTACTCACCGCCGGGAAAACAACACGAGGTTGTTATGGCCGTGGTATACTGTAGGGCGGAGGTATTTCCCTAGTCGGACTGCTCAGTTGGACGGGAATACCGTCGTGTCCTACGTGTGTTATGTTAACTAGTTTAGAAGTTCCAATTCATAACATCTTGAAATAGGCAAGTAAGAAAAAAGGATTTACCGACATAGGCATTTGCACATAAATGGGACTGAAAATCATGTTGGCGAAATGTGATTCATGTAGGTAGGTAGGTACATAAATATAAACAAAAATTGAGTACCTATATAAGTATTGATTTAATTGTTTACCTCAGTGTATATAGGTATGCCATTAATCAAAAACATTGAGACATTAAAGGTGATGTAAAGATATAACCTACAAAATGTTCAAGCCCGAATATCTATTATACTCGGCCTTCTCAAGAGTCAAAATCTATTACGTAGTGAACAAGTAATCACGCTGTATTAAATAGTATTTTTTTCATTTAAAGACGCATCATTTTATTCTCAAATAAAAATATGTATGGGAGGCTGCCATTGTTCTTTCAGTATAGTGAAAATTTATAATATACAACCTAGTAATGTCATTTTTGTCTAATGTGGAATGCGATATTCTTAGGCTCCGCGCAAACGGGCCACCGACCACGGCCACCGGTGGCCAGCGACAGCCACTTAACATACTTTTTCATATATTTTGTATAGACGCGCCGCACACCTGTAGCCGGTGGCGGCCACTCGCCACAGCAGTGTCCGCGACGCGCCACTAGTGGTCGCTACGGACCACATAAAACGCCGACACCCGCCACTGTCGCACTGCTCCACTCCCCGCGCAGTTAACCGCAAACGTTCTACATATCGCACGCGTCACGATGGAGCACGACGACGATGCCTCAATGGATGTTGATACATTAATATCGGAAATCCATTCACGTCCAGCAATTTGGGACTTACATTCTGATTTGTACAGCAATAGAAATGAGAAAGTAAAAGCCTGGGACGAGATTTGCGAATTATTTATTAACAATTTCAAGGACAAAAGTAGAACGGAAAAAAGCAACGCAGGTAGGTTAACATTTTAAATATGTAGGTAGTTTGTATCGTATTTATTCATGTTCTGTTTTCTTGCCATGGTATCGATCCTTCATTCATAAAGTAATCTTTTAATATGTCCCGTGTAGTAGATGATCGTAAAGTTGGTATACCTATATCTTCTACATTTTCGAATCTGCCTACATTCAGCGTGTGTTTGAAATTGTAACCATCTCTTTTGCGAACAAAGTTGTGCAAAATGCAACACGTTTTTACGATATCTTCCGAGAATTTAATAGATGTATTTAATGGGCGATGAAGTATTCTCCATTTGTTGGAAAGTAAACCAAACGCACATTCTATGCAGCGCCTAGCACGACTCAGTCTATAATTAAATTTTTTTTTATCTGAAGACAAATGTCTTCCAGCATAAGGTCTCAACATGTGATCGGATAAACCAAATGCTTCATCACCAACAAATGAATAATTTAGTGCTTGACGGCTACCAACTAGTCTTTCTGGAGGTATATTTATAGATTTGTCTTCAATCCTTTTAAATAATTCACTCTCTTTAAATATAGTTGTATCCGATGCTTTGCCATAGCAACCAACATCTACGAATGTGAAAAGGTAATTACTATCACAGACCACCAAAAGTACTATCGAAAAGTATTTCTTATAGTTGTAGTATAAGGATCCGCTGTCAAATGGATGAATAATTCTTATATGTTTTCCATCGATAGCACCTAAGCAATTGGGGAAATCAGTGTATTGTAGAAACCCACAAGCTATTTCGTTCCACATATCTCTCGTATTCGTCATAATAAATATTAAAATATTAAATCTGTTTTACTTACCTTAATGTGATTGCGAGTCTTTCTGCAGGGGCGATGCTCCTTGGTGGACTATTAGCCATGGGCGACGACGTGCACCTCGGGCGAAGCCCACGTCGTCGTCCACGTTACCACGTTAGGTCTGTTGGTAGTCCTGGGACATCCTTCCGAGGGCTTACCCGGGGCTACCAACCGCAGGCCATAAGGCGGTACGTGAGGGTTTTTAGTCGGTAGGAGTCCGGCATAGCATCCATGATAGATTTTCCCTCACGTTAAAAAAAAAAAAAAAAAAAAAAAAAAAGGGGCGATGCTTTGCCGCATACAGGTATTTTGCCGTATTAATCCATCTTGTAACACCAACAGTAGTTCTTGAAATGTAGTCAACCTCATTCGAAAATGTCTAAAAAACTTTTTTGGATATCTTTGAAGATTATCGAAATGCAAGTTATGTTTTACTGTAGGACCACATAAAATTGGATGAACCCAATATAGGCGGCGTCGGCGTAGTCTACGTCGTCTGCGTATTAACAATAGCGCGAGCAAACTTTCCGTGTCGGAGTCCATCGTAGACTGCGCAGCGGGAGCGGGTTATCAAAAGTGGTGGCTTCCGAACACCGGTGGCTGTCGCGCGCTTCGGACACTGTTACAGATGTGGCGGTGGCGCGACCGCCACCGGTGGCTGTGGTCGGTAGTCCGTTTGCGCGGAGCCTTAACCGCTGGATCGCGACAGTAGCGAGCCGACGCTCGTGGTTTAATAGGCCGTGCAGAGAAGCTAGAGGCGGCAAGCAATCTGTGTATAAGGCTTGGACCATTGAGAGCACTTGCTAATCAGGATCCGGACATCACTGATGTGAAGTTAAAATTGAATGTCGTCTCGAGGTCCTGTAAAAAAGCAACGGCCTCGGCTAAGTTCGAGTTCATCGGTAGAATGCACAGGTCGCATCGGTAGGAGCGGCTTGCACAGTATTTTATCTTGTATTTTGATCGCTCGCCAAAGCTGCCGAGGGAAACTTCTATCAGTCTTGCCTCCCGCCGCTGCAAAAACCCGACGGTAGTCTGGCTCTAAGGAGAAAACCGATCTCTTGGGTGGGTAATCTTTTTGCGTCAAACTCGACTATGTATGATGGGAATGCCGAGTCACCTATTCACACGCAATGGAGGGTCCGGTGGGAACTTAAATCGCTAGATGTTTGAAAGTCAAGTGTGCCGAACGGTATACCGGCGATGGTGCTGAGGCACTGCGCCCCCGAGTTGGTCCCAGGTCGGGAGGCACTAGCTGTCAGTGGACAGAGGTCCACTTACGAAGTTGCCATGCTATGGACTCCCCGATGTACTATGTGAATGGATTGCCAGTTTTATATCCAACAGAAGTATCCAAGCCGTCATCGATGGCAGCTGCTCGGACCGCATGGACATAAACAATGTTGTCCCACAAGGCTCCGTGTTGTCTCGGATCCTGTTTCTGCTGCATATCAATGATATGCTGTCTGATGACTCCATTCATTGTTTGCGGACGACAGTGGGTACACGTGTTTCAAGGGCTGTGCAAATATCTCTCAGTCCGAGGTGAAGGAGACTCGCGAACTACTTATGTCCGAAATCGAAACTACTCTCTCGGTATACCGTCCGGCCCATTCGACTTTCAAACATCTAGGGATTGAAGATCTAACCGGACCACCCTTCGGTTTTACGTTTTTTTGAAATATTTATTACCTAAACAACTGGTTTTTTTGTAACAATACAGACAGACGTTTAGAAAATGGGAAGACAGAGGCCATAATAAAAGTTAATGCAATGAGATATATTCAGATAACCTTTAAAACATTATCTAGATGTCATAAAATTGATTCATTCGAAGGTTCAACGTCGACGCCTGCGCCACCTTCCCTCTCCCAGTTACAGAACGAAACTTCTGCTGGATTTTGGCTGTCATCTCTCTCACGATTGATCCCTTCTTAGAACGGCTTGCCTCCTTAAAAAGATAATTATATGTCTGTGTTACTAGTTCATAGTTTTTAATTCTTAGTTCTTTATTGTACACACACATAACATAGTACAGTAACAGACATAAATACATTCTGATGTAGAAAGGCGAGCTTAACTCAGTATCTGTTGAGTTTTCTGAGTTGAGTCATCTTTGGGAGATAGAGGAGAATAAGGGTAAAAAAACAAGTATGTACAATTGTTTTTGAAGTGAAAACTTCTTTAGCGGCGTTGGATGGGTAAAAAGTGTTAAACTCGCGTCAGGATCACGTGTTAAACTCGCGTCAGGATCACGTGACCTTTGAACCGTTACGGACGACTTTGTAGTACGACATGACATGACGACATGCTAGGAAGCTTCGTAGCTCAGCGGTAAGCGCTTCGACTGTAAGTCCTTATGGCTTCAGATAGTACCGAGTTCGAACCTGGGCTTCTGTCACTTTCTGTGATTAGTTTTTCTTTTTGTAATTTATTAGTTTTTGTGATTATTTTTTCTTTTTGTAATTTATTAATTTCTTCTGGCAGAAAATTAGCAGAAAATTAGTGATGGGTTCTATGGATTGGCGCTATATTATAGGTATGGTATGGTATTGTATGTTCTTTTTATCTTTTCTATGTATATAGCGAACAAAGAAAGATAAAAAAAAGTTTTCACTTCTGCCGGCACTCCCGGAGTGCAACCCGTCTTTTTTTACCCTTGTGTTACTGTTCCTCCTGTTGTTGTGCTCTGTAATTGTAGAGAATATACATAGATAATAGAATACAAAAGTACTAAGAACATACATACCATACATATATTTTACTTACATACAGTAGACAAATTATAAATACATAAATATACAATAAATTATTGACATTACAAACATAAACAATACACAGTTATCTAGTTTGAGAAAGGAACAGTTTTATTTTACTTTTATCTTGAATACATTCAAAGAAGTGCTATCGCGTACAGAGTGAGTTAGAATCTCAAAACCTCTGAGAACAGTAACTAAGCCATAACAGCTGGAGCAGTAAAGAGGAGTTCGAAGGAGAAGCGCGGAGGAAGTGCGCCACCCCTAGGGCAAAATACTCAAAGCGTTCTCTTAAGTAAGAAGGAGAATCAGGATTGAAAAGTATAGAGTACAGAAGAGAGGAGAGAGAGAGAATATGAGAGTTTCTACGCTGATAAATAGCACCTCAACTGAGCCCATAATTCGGAAACATGGTCATACTTCCGAAGACCAAAAATGAAGTGAATATCCAAATTTTGCAGTCTTATGAGTTAATTATAAAATTTCTCCTTTTCATGAAGATAACAGACATCAGTGGGAGCAGAAGAGATTGCGCAAGAGTAACTTAAGTTTGAAATGGTAGAAATTTCTGGAGACGTTTGAGGGACTGAATTGAGCAGTAAACTCTTTTGCTAATTGCGATCTAAATCTGCAATTAGGACGTCCCACCTGAATTTTTCACGTGTTTCGAAAAACCAATAGGAGTCGCATCCTATAAAACTTTCGGCAGAGACTGGTGAACCAAAAGATTCGACATGTATCTGCTACCAACAATGACTGCTTGCGATTACGATAGGTTAATTAGAAGCCCAAAAGATCTAGCCGATTGACTAATGTTAAGCGTTCGTGGTTATTTTTTTTAATAACCATGCAAATATAAGTCATTTTTCTACCTGTTTAATTAAATGGCTAGGCAAGTAGTTAGCTATTTGCTTAGCCTTTTCATTAAATGGTTGAACACCATTCAGGCCGTTCAGTAAAGAGCCTAGGCAGTTAATTGAACGGCTGATTAAGCTAGTTGGCGGCAACATCGTATTATATTCATATGTCCAATTTTATTTAAATGTATAGATGAAAAAGAAAACTTATTCTATAGGTAGGTGATTGTCTAGGCAGTCATAGTCAGCGTCAGAACGATTTTGACTGCATAGTCTCAAAATGATTTTATTATCAATGTATTATTAAGAGCAAACCAAACTATTTTATTGATATCAATTGTTTTATTGTCAGAACTAAAAGTGTGTACCAAATATCAGAACAATCAGACAACAGGAAGAGGGGAAAAGCAAGGCATTAAGATCATTCTGAGTATTTTGTTCGTCAAGATCGATCTGATGCTGACTGTACCATTAATAAAGGTATGTATATTCCGAAGCCGACCACACACGACAACTGCAGATGCATTCAGCACATACATTACATACATTACTTGTTAAACTTCGATACGGATAAAGGGGACCATTGACAAGCCGCAATGAATTACGCGTATCTGCTGCGTGCGTCTGCAGTTGTCGTATGCGGTCACCTTCGGAATCATACCTTAAGTCTGTTACGTCAATCTTAAATCTAAGTAGGTATTTCAAGTGGGTAGATGTTACACATGTCGTCTGAGTGGATTATAATTGCGTGAACTTTATCACTCCTAACTGATAATTGATTTATGGGGTCACTGCAGAGTTTGCCACTTGCTACTCCGTTTGGTTCCAAGGGCAAATTTAAAACATTATTTCCCACTAGCTATTGCCCGCGGCTCTTTTGAAGATATCCTCATGAAATTTAGCACAGAGGTGGATTAGAGCTTGGGATTAGACAAAGTCGAGTAACGAACCAAATATAGAGGCGAGTGGAAAAGCGAGTAGAGATTGTTATAGGGGCGAGTGGATAGGTGTGTAGAGGTCAAATAGAAAGTCGAGTACAGGGGCGAGTAGATATGCGACTAGAGAAGCCAGTGGAAAGGCGAGTATAGAATCAAAGAGGTCCAATTGAGAGTCGAGGAGAGAGCTGAGTGGAGAGACGAATGTAGAGGCAAGTAGAGATCGAATAGAGAGTTGAGTAGAAATTCGAGTAGAGAGGCGAGCAGAGAAGCGAGTTGATAGGCAAATGGGAAGGCGAGTAGAGAAGCGAGTGAACAGAGTCAAGTAGAGAGGCGAAAAGAGAATCGAGTGGATGAGCGAGCAGAGTTGCGAGTGCCGAGGCCAATGAAGAGGCGAGTATAGAGGAGAGTACAAAGTCAAGTAGAGAGGGGAGTAGAGAGTCGAGTATAGATTCAAGTATATAAGCGAGTAGAAAGTCGAGTCCAATATAGAAGCGAGTTGCAAGGTGAGAACAGAGGCGAGTAAATAGTCGAGAACAAAGTTAACTAGAGAGGCGAATGTAATGCTCAATACCGTCGACTCAACACTACACGATAACCGACATCTACGCGGGCGGAGCCGCGGGCAACAGTTAGTTATAAAATAATAAATAATATGAATATTCTGGCGAATATGACTAATATAGCCTGATGATGATGATGATGATGATGATGATGATGATGATGAATATTCTAACACTACACAACGCTATTTAGGCCCAAAGTATGTATGGCGTAATTAGCTTGGCATTGTTATGGATGGAAGTTACATAGATACTTTATATACGTTCCTTTTTACATTGTATTATACTTAGACACACCCAGACCAAAGCAAATAGATATATACATGCATACAAAATTTGCATTGAGCGGCATTCTAATCCACGACGTACCTACAGAGGTTATGACCGTGAATCATGAACCAGCCGAATTAAATATCTATAGATTAAACTCGGATGATACTTACTGAGAGATGAAGGTGATATGTGAGCCAATAGTAGGTATTTATTGCCTGATGGCCAAGACCGGGCGCCGATGAAGGTCTCAGATGCAATCGGTCCACAATATATTTATGATAATAATGTTAGTCGTAGATACTCACTGAGGGCAAAGCGTCCGATGGCGGATCAGATTGTTTCCTTTCGCCAGAAATGTTCGACGCTAACACATTATTACCAGTATCATGTTCAGCAGCCATGGACGATGACGAAGTTGAAGGAACCTGTAAAATGATGCTTTTAGAAATAGCTTTCCTACCCATTAGCCCATTACTGATTCACTAGCTGTTGCCAGCGGCTATGCCGTCGTTGACGTCTGTTATTGTGACTAAACATAGACTAGCTATCTTCTTTTGCTTTCCCAAGGTTTTCCAAATCAGTGGTTTAGACGTGAAAACGTAACAAACAATATAGCGGAAGTAGCATCTCTTATAATAATACGTTAGCGTAACGCTCATAACTAAAATCTACCCAAACAATTTTCATCGGGTTTTTTAAAATGAAAGTTATGGTCCAAAGGGGTGTAGAAAAATAGGACATCTAAGACAAACGGGCGGAGCCGCGGGAAAAAGCTAGTTTATAATATTATGGATTTTGGATAGGGTGTGGAATAAATATTTACATATAGGTAAATGCTTAGTGTAAGTAGGTAGGTAGCTACACTTAGGTAGGCATAAATTAATAACTTATACCACTACTAGATTTAGACTTATTTTGAACGAATAAACTTAGACGTATTTTTGTTTGTTTTACAAACCATTTATGGTACAAGTTTGTTAAGTTGGTGATTACCGCTGAGGCGCCATTGAGACCCGAGCCGTCAGGTGAGGTTCTTAAGAGAGACGAGGACAGTAATCATTAATACACACGTGTATCATACGATGTTTTTCAACATTCTTGTGAATAAAATAATACTAAAATAGATATTTACCATTACGGGTTTCAGGTCGTAAACATTCTATAACGTTAAGGGCTTAACGTCATTCACATCATATATCAGACGTTGTACAACATAAATCATTTTGTGTATAACTAGCAATTGTAGACATTTTAATTGATAAATAACTACGATTTCAACAGTAAACACGAATTGTGAACCTTTTTGGTACTGGTGGACTTGCGGGTACAATTAATTAGTTTTCTATATTGGCCATAGACTAAAAGAATGAGGTTTCTTTTTTTTTTGTTTATCACGTGTATAAAATGGTAAAAACAAAAGTAATATTCGAGTGAAAGTTTGTTTATTACACGTACAAGATGAAATTTTCTATTTAAATACGAAGTCGCATGAAATGAACAACCAATAGGTACGTATATTAATTTATTTGGTCTATTTAACACGATATTTTTTGTATCGATTTTTTTTTAGAATAAAGCAGCCCACCCTACAAAATTTAAAAAAATATCTATCCCACTTGTGAAATATATTATTCAAAAAACCACAGTTTGATTACAGATATCATTATGTGCCTCATTGCGTTGAGATTAAAGCCATTTTATGAGCAAGTGTATTGAAAAGTACGATACACGTGTGTATTGATGATTACCGTCCCCGGCTCTCTTAAGACCGTCACCTGACGGCTCGGGTCTCAATGGTGCCACAGCGGTAATTACCAACCTTACAAACTTGTAGCATAATGAATTATTATTGTACTATTGAACACGATCTTTTTTGTATCGAAACTTTTTTTAAACAAAAAATTACAACAAAAATCTAAAACTCACTTGTATTTAATAGCCTTGAAACGGTCAGAGTTCGATAACAGAAGTCATTATGTGAACTTAGAGCCAGTTTATAAGCAATTGTGCTAAAAACGAAATTTACACGTTATGTTTACACAATACCTATAGAAATACAGGTTTAGATACTTTTAATTAATTTACATACCTGATATTATTCCGTAGGGCCCCAACAATGTTTACTTAATTGATACGTTAATAGACAACGTTATTATAGAAAGATGTGTAGTAATGATGAATGACCAAAAATTTGTTTTGATCGCATATACATACAGTACCACCTAATAGATGGACAAATCAAGACACGCAAGACTAACTAAAGGACTGACTCCCTAATCCTAGACGTTAGAAACGAGACGTAGAAACTAGATGATTGAGTTTAGTAGTTTTCAAATACGAGTGTGTTTAAAAAATGAGCCGTAGGTATATAATGAGCCGTAAGTTTAAAGTATCACATGAGTGTTTTACAGCGCGCCTTTTTAGGGTTCCGTAGCCAAATGGCAAAAAACGGAACCCTTATAGATTCGTCATGTCTGTCTGCCTGTCCGTCCGTATGTCACAGCCACTTTTTTCCGAAACTATAACAAAAGTTGAAACTTGGTAAGTAAATGTATTCTGTGAACCGCATTAAGATTTTCACACAAAAAAAGAAAAAAATAAACAATAAATTTTGGGGGTTCCCCCATACTTAGAACTGAAACTCAAAAAAATTTTTTTCATCAAGCCCATATGTGTGGGTGTTATCTATGGATAGGTCTTCAAAAATGATATTGAGGTTTCTAATATCATTTTTTTGAAGTGAAAACTTCTTTAGCGGCGTTGGATGGGTGTAAAATGTTAAGGAAGCGTCAGGATTAGTTGACCTTTGAACCGTAACCGACGACTGACGTCATACAAGATTGGTACAGACTATCTATTTTGCAATTTACAATAGATGCTTTGTAGCTTAAACGGTAAGCACTTCGACTGTAAGTCCTTATAGTTTCAGATAGTATCGGGTTCAAACCACCTGGCCTTTGGGGATTTTTTGTGATTGTTTTTTCTTATTATAATTTATTACTTTTGGTGATTATTTTTTCTTTTTGTAATTTATTACTTGTTATGATTATTTTTTCTTTCTGTAATTTATTATTTTTTGTGATTATTTTTTCTTTTCATAATTTATCAATTTCTTCTGACAGAAAATTAGCAGAAAATAAGTGATAGGTTCTATGATTAGCGCTATATTATAGGTATGGTTTGGTATGTTCTTTTTTACCTTTTCCTATGTATATAACGAATAAAGAAAAAAAGAAAATGTTTTCACTTCTGCCGGCACTCCCAGAGTGCAACCCGTCTTTTTTTTAAACTGAATAGTTTGCGCGAGACACATCCAAAGTGGTAAAATGTGTACCCCTCCCCCCCTCTGTAACTTCTAACTTATGAGAATGATTAAACAAAAAAAATATATGATGTACATTACGAGTACCGGGGTTTGAACGTGATCTAGTAAGTAGTTTTTTTTAATACGTCATAAATCGTAAACTGTACACTATTATTAAAACATCGAACAAAGTAACAACGAACTACAAGAACTTTTATATTATGTTACTTGCTGCTACGGAACCCTTCATGGGCGAGTCCGACTCGCACTTTGCCGCTTTTTTGTAATATCATTAAGGAATGACAGCACCCAAAACGTAGCGGTTTTAAATACCAATGCTTAATGCTATCCTCAAAAGCCCAAAAGACGTACCTACTGCGCATGTGGAGTACAAATTTGCCAATTATTATAATACTCGCTCAACGAGCTACGGAAAGGCCTATGCTCGGTATTTCCCTACGTGATCGCGTCAGAAATGATGATATCCGTAGGAGAACAAAAGTAACCGACGTAGCCCAGCGGATTAGCTCGTTGAAGTGGCAGTGGGTGGGACACATAGCGCGCAGAACAGATGGCCGATGGAGCAAAAAAGTTCTGGAATGGCGACCGCGTGCGGGCAAACGTAGTGTAGGACGCCCAACGGCCAGGTTGAAGGACGACCTCATCAAGGTTGCCGGGAAGCGCTGGATGCGGGCTGCTTTAGATCGGTCATTCTGGAAGCCTATGGGAGAGGCCTATGTTCTATAATGATGATGATAATACTTATACATAGAAGTCAGTGGGATTTACGATACCGGTATCAAAGAGGTCTTCTTCACTTGTTCAATAACAGTTGTTGCATTATCAGGTGGGTATAATATAGGGTCAATGCACAGCCTGTTGTCTTCATTCGCGTTGAATATGAAGAATGAGCTGGCCAGGGGCGGGAGGCATCGCACAAGGACATGAGCAGCTGCTAAAATGGCACATGCTACTGCTGCTCCCACTGCGATCACTGGAGCATATCCGAGGTATTCTACTGGTAAACTGCATTCAGCTTGACGTTCATCAAACCTGTGAAAACATTAGAAGTGGAGCACCATTAAGACCTGGAACTCCTTGCCAGCTCACGTGTTTCCTTCTACCAACAGACCCGGGTCCTTTAAGCGGGGCGTGAAAAAGTATGTGATAAGGCCGTCAGGCTGAGTGCCACCAACGTTAACATGGTACGTGTATTTAATGGTGACCCTCTTTCCTGAGACTTCGCCTTCAGCTTACCATCAGGCGAGGTGAAGTCTAATTGACGTGTCCTATATAAAACATGAAATGAATCCTAATAATATGAATATTGTGAAGATGTTTGGATGTTTGTTAATCAATCACGTTCAAGCGGCTGACCGTATCTGGTTGTGGTACAAACATAGATATAGGTTAGAATAACATAATTATAGGTTATATTTTATGACTGAAATAGATTCCCGTAACTTGCGGCAACGACGGGACCACCATTGCACTCAAGCAGGCAACAATTAGATGCCCGACTATGGCGAAGTGAAAAGGAAAGTTATGATTTTGGCCGGTATTTTATTCATAAATATGATGTACCTCTTATACACAACATATACTTAATAAATATATTGCAGCTATTGTAATGGATTTACAAAGTTGTCTCCTTTTCGTTGAAATTCGCATCATACATAAAAAACTTTAAAAAAGTTAAAATGAGAAGAATTAAATATATATATAAAACTTTAAAAAATCTAATAGAGAGTAGATAGTACTTACCAATCTCTGACACCGCAGTTTTTAATGCCGTCACACACGACCCCGCTCGTGAAGCAAAACTCTTGACGGTCGATGACACACAACGTCTCATTTCGGGAGTTACAGCCAGGAGCAGGCTTCTTTCTGGCGGCAGTGGCCGTGACTTGGTATACCTCTGCCTAAAATTGTTATAATAATATAGTTTACATTCGTCATTGTTCTTATTGCATATCGATGAGTTGAGATATATCTGAAAACTAAATATTGGATGTTTCTTACTCATTCGATCTGGTCGAAATTTTAGCCTGAGATAGGCCTTTTTTTAAAGAATATTAGCAACCGAAATTACTAACATTCCTTATAACCTCTCCAACTAAGCTTAATCGCTTGTGTTAGGAATGGGTTCGCGTCGGCAGTATAATGGCTAGGATTCGATTCTGACTCCTTAGCCACTAAGCTACCAACCGACTTTTATCCCAGAAAAGGTTACACATGTTGTAGGAACGGGATCAACATTTCATGCAAGTGGAACCTTGGGCAACCGCTAGGTTCAGCTAGTTCATATACCTAACAGAAAGGGATAGCTACTAATATCATACGAATCAGCACTCACATTTATATCTGAATTAATGCTGCTGTTACTCAGGAATCTAAATCGTAGTCTTCCTTTGACGGTAATGACAAAGTATGATGAGAATACATTTCTGTCACCGAGTAATTCGCACAGTCGAAGGCACTTATTCTTCTTCATGACCATAAAAGCATCTTCGTTAGCAAAACAGTTTTTAAGCAGATTCGTTGGAAACTTAATAACCACTACCAGAAAGACGTCATCCGCCTGAGCAGTAACCTCGATGTTGCACTCGTAGTCTATTCCATTTATTGTTCGGAACACCTGCACATACAAAATATTCTCAATTTCTGGAAGGTTCTTACTTCGACATTCGAATTTATGTGGGTGTCGGAGCATATATTCCTTCGACCCGCATACAGAGATTTCCCAGTTGCGTCCAAAGTTTGTACTTCGGAGCCCGAGGTCCCTGATTGTTATTAATTGGTATGTCGGTTTTTTGTGACTGGCGTTTTACTTTCCAACTGTTTTGGTGAGGCCTTGTACACTCCAAATATTAACAGTAATAAGTGAATTATTGTTATTCAATTCTCAGGAATATAACACATAATATTTGCGTTTACCAACCATTGTGATAGTATCGGACATTCCCATGCCAAAGGACAGATCGTAACGTAGACGACCCGAGAAGGCGCACTCATTGCTGACATCCAACGGTCGATAGAGTAAAAGCAAGCCATTTTGTGTAGTTCCCTTCGCTATGACACCTAAGCAACAGTTTAAAATATAATACAAGATACAGAACCATAACATTTAAAATGTTTATCTTAGTAGTATTGAAATTATAACATAATTTAACATATGTTTGAAAACTAGATGGCCATGCCAATGATGTGCAGCGTCTCTACGGGGGAAACAACCCTTTGTTACTGAAGGGCTTTTTAGGTATACCTAGGAGCTTTATTTGAATTATATTTCAGACTCTCAGAACTCAGAACTTGGAGATTTTCCGTGAAGTGACTGCGATCTAACAGCCACAGCGATATTCTGTTGTTAGAGGTTCCAACTCCAGGCTGACAGCCTCCGGGGCGTAGCGGTAGTGAATGCGGCTGCTACGCAGAAGGTACGGGATCGATCCCCGCTCAATGCAAATATTTATATGCATGAATAAGGGTTTTTGCATTGGTCTGGTCGTGCCTCGGTCCCGGTTGCTATGCGAACATCTATTGCAGTCGTTACGGGTAGTTGGAGCGCTTAAAAATCCAACAACTGGTCTAACTGCAATGCTTCGATATCGCATTTGGGTTGTGGGTTGTGGAAGTTTTTACATGCTTTCCACGGATGCAGGCACGGAGGGCTTACAATAATGTTCAACAATTCCACCAATTCTAAGACTCTAAGACGTACCTATTGCTTAACGTTACATTGTGCTGATCTATTCGGTTATCAATTAGCTACGAACCAGTGACAAAGGGTGAAAATTTTCAAAAGGCAAACCGGTGGAAATCTTTGAGTGTAAATGTACAACGGCTTCGCTTTGCTTGCAGAGCAAACCGGTAGGAATCGTGTTGTAGGGACCCCTCGCCACTGCAACGAAGAATGAAATTGATACAATATGTTGTTTCATGTTTTGAAAAAGTTCACGCATCGATGATCTTGCAATTAATCCGAAACGTCAATCCGTATATGAGGGTGATGCCGGCCACAGGTAGGGAGAGGGGCCTTGCTACACACAGCTACAAGATCAAAACGGTTCAGCATCTTTACTAGCCGCGCCATTAATAACTAAGGACATTGAATTATTTACCAACAGACGTGTTTATTTGCTTCTACGGTAAAGCCGGGATAGTTGCTGCAGGTTGCCCCGGTTTTGAATACTACTATATGTTAGAGACGTCAGTGACAGTAACAGTTTACTTTATAAGAGCTCCTCGAGTAGACCGCAGTGTCATCAAAATAATCAGTACACTTAGAAACGTTTTTCTGTGTAAGAGAAAATCTTCCACGGCCCCCGGCTACACCTACCTAGGGTTGATATAGTAGATTGTTCAACAAGGGACTAAAACAAGCCATACTGACACGAGATGTTTTAATGCTAATAGTTCGAGTGTCATTATGGTTGTTTAGTCCCACGTTAAACACTCTACTTTTCACTTTGAATGCGAGGAAAAAAAAGCGACGCTTTATACAAAATTATAATATTTAAAAAAAAAATTAAGCAATAGGCAAATATCTTTTTCAACCTAAATATATTAATTTATCATATCGATAACGGGGTAAAGCCTCCGTGGCGTGGCGGTAGTGAACGCGGTCGCTACACAGGAGGCGCGGGTTCGATCCCCGCTCAGTGCAAATATTTGTATGCATGGATATGGGTATTTGCATTGGTCTGAGTGTTTCTATGTATAATGTGTATGCTTTTACAAAAAAAAAATATCTAAGTATGTTTATCCGTATTCTAGATTCCATAATACAAGGTAGTAAAGCTATGCTTACCATGGATCTAGATAGCGTTGTGTAAAATGTTGTGGAATATTTATTTATTTTTATTCATTTATAATAACAAATTTTCTAAGTTGCACGATTAATTGGTGTAAGTAATTGGTGATTACAACGCAAGCTTATTACGAATAATCTATTCAAAATTCAAATTGCAAATAAATTTGTCCCGCGGTTTTTTTTGTTGTTAAGTGACGTACGGTTTATATGCTTGCATATATATTTAGCCAACAGATTCAAACTTGAAAAATAATTTAAAACTAATTGGAAATGGATAATAAAATGAACATATCCTTAATGCTTACATAATAATTTATTAAATTAATATCATTAATCGTGGTTCACGAAATTAAATGGGATTTTTTGATTTTTTCAAAGGTCATTTTGAGGTTATTTCTATACACAATCACTAAAAAAGGTGATAATCCTCCCATTCACAAACACCGTGATTGGCTGTTTAGGAGTTATCAAAGTAAATTAAAAAAGAATAACTTTAGTCCCTAGAGATTAATAATGAACTTTAGTCCCGATATGCAGGGACTAAAGAACATTTTCAGAGCATGAGAAGTGAAAAATATGTTTTGGTATGAACGTAGTATTTTTTGGAAAAAACTATAAAAAAGAAAATAAATTATTATAAATAAAAACCCGACTGATTTTGAAAAGAACGAAACAAGCTTTATAGCAGGCGGTACCCATTAATTTTCATCTGGTTTGAGATTTTAAATGGGTACCGCCTGCTATAAAGCTTGTTTCGTTCTTTTCAGAATTAGTTGGGTTTTTTATTTATAATATTTTATTTTCTTTTATATTTTTTAGTTATGGCTTATTAATATTTTTGTAATCGCCTTCTAATTTCCTTCATTTTGATACCGCACTCGATAAATTTGAGTGTTTTTTTTAGATAACATACATTTTGGCCCCCCAAAATCTAACATATAGCTTTTATACATTTTAAGTACCCAAGAACCATTGGGAGACGAATACCTTTCATTTGAGATATCAATTAATGAAATCTATATGGTGGTTCAGGAGATATGAGGTAGTAAAGAATATTACAAACATACATACAAGATACGCGCGAAAAACATATCCCTTGTCGGGAAAAATATAGTATTTTTTTAGAAACTACAAAAACTCCACTATCTTAATAAAATGAAGAAAATCCAAAATGATCGAACCAAGATAACAAGACAAAGTGAAACCAACAATCCTGTGAACTGAAGGAGACCGCCACTTTTCCTTCATATTGTCAAGTCGTGCTAAATTGTCTTTGATTTTTCATTAAAACATGATGTATTTTACGAATTTGCAGTGAATTATGGCAAGGACGCGCTCGGTTACACGTGATAGTAAAACCAAACATCCGTGAAACGGCGAAAATGCAAACTACGGTTGTAAGACAACTGGGATCTTATTGTTTCTCGAAAGATCCTAAAAGGGAAAATGAGTGAACCAGCAGCTTCACTCACCAGTCTGGGGTGGGTACTGCACGGATATTGCACCGGAGCCGTCGCCGCACATGTAAACTACGTGAATCATTGCCGCAGCACCGACTCGGAAGAAGAGATAGAGGACTTCATTAAGAAACACTTCGACTTGGACTCTATTGGGATAAAACAGCAATACCCCAGCAACGACGCCGATCAGCGAGCTCTTACAGTTTTAGAGAAGACAACGAAGCAACTGGCCGACGGAAGATACGAGTCTGGGCTACTGTGGAAGAGAGAAGACGAAACGTTGCCGAACAACTATGCTCAAGCTTATAACAGGCTTCTGGGCATAGAGAAGAAACTAGAAAAGAATGCGTCTCTCAAAGAAGAATATGAGCAACAGATGAAGAAATTGATGAACAGCGGTTATGCAGAAGAAGCGCCCTCGCACTCCACGCCGGGACGCACCTTCTACTTACCTCACTTCACAGTGGTGCATCCTCAGAAGAAACAAATACGCATTGTGTTCGACGCCGCCGCCCGATTCGAAGGGAAAAGTTTGAACGACGCGACGCACTGTTCCCGGGACCCGTCCTACTCCAATCGCTCTTTGGAGTATTGTTAAGATTCAGAGAAGGGCCTATAGCAGTCGTCGCCGATATAAAAGAAATGTTCCTAAGATCAGCATGAGAAGAGAAGATCGGGACAGCTTGAGGTTCCTGTGGCGCGACGAAGATAGAAAATCAAAACCCAAGGAATACCGAATGACGTCAGTAATCTTCGGCGCAGCCTCTTCGCCCGCTACGGCGATATACGTGAAAAATCTCAACGCGCAGAAACTAAAGAAGAAAAATGAAGAAGAATATCCCGAGGCGGCGAGAGCCATCATCAGACACCACTACATGGATGACTACCTCCAGAGCTTCACGACGATCGAACAGGCAAGACAAGTGGCAGAAGACGTGAACCGCTGGCTTTGAATTGCGTCAGTGGGCGAGCAACGAAGAACAAGTGTTAGTCAGCCTGAAGAGAGAAGATACTCTGGCAGAAAAGAAGCTCGGGCATGAAGAAAAGACACTCGGGATGCTGTGGTGTGCGAAAGAAGACGTACTGGCATTCAACGTCGGCCTGAGAAAGACACCAGCAGATGTCATCAGCGTTAATAGGCCCCCAACGAAGAGAGAAGTTACCAGCGCTGTGATGTCAACCTTCGACCCCATGGGACTCGCCGCCCCAGCACTGATGAGGGGTAAAATGCTCATACAAGACCTGTGGAAGACCGGAATGAAATGGGACGAACCTATAAACGAAGAGCAACGCGACGACTGGTGCCAATATTTAGAAGACGTCAAGGGCCTGCAGAACCTAAAAATACCCAGATGCCTGTCACCTGCAACAAGAAAAGGAGAGCTCCACACATTCGTAGACGCCAGCGAAACAGCCTACGCTGCAGCCGTATACTGGAGAACGAAGGACTGTGGGGAGAACGTACACGTCTCCCTGATAAAAAAGCAGAAAGCGAGAGTAGCACCAACCAAGGCCACATCGATCCCACGTCTAGAATTGCAAGCAGCGTTATTAGGAGCCAGACTCGCCAGCAGCATCGCCAAGGAATCGGACTTAGACATCACGAACAGAGTCTTTTGGTCCGACTCCACTACAGTACTGCAATGGATAAAGGTCGACCCACGACGCTTCAAGACATTCGTCGCCCACCGACTAGGGGAAATAGAAGAAATTGCTAAGCCACGCGAATGGAGATGGGTACCAACGAGAGAAAATCCCGCTGACGATGTCACCAGAAAACTGCCGCGCGATTTCAACAGTGCAGCTAGATGGTTCACGGGACCCACCTTCCTCTATCAACCGGAGGATCAGTGGCCCCAGAAAAGGATCACTGAAGAGAGCCACGACGAACAAAGGGCAACTACCTGTGCTGCGGTCACAGTGAAAAACCTCGAACTCACGCCTGACCCACACCGCTTCAGCTGTTGGACGCGCCTGCTAAGAACTACCGCGAGACTATTCATGTTCGCGGATCGAAGCCTGAAGAAGATGACCATCGAAGAAAATGAGAATACTGGGAGGTATCTAACCATCTCAAGCAGATACCTCAAGAAAGCACAGGACACACTTATTCGTCAGAGCCAACGAGAGTCATTTCCAAAAGAAATCGCAAGTCTGAAAAAGGGAAAGCAGATAGAATCGCCGAGTCGCCTGAGAAACATAGACGTGAACATAGACGCAGAAGGAATACTACGACTGAGCAGTCGCACTATGAAGATTGAAGCAACCAAGGGCTTGCCTGTGTTGGACGGGAGGCATAGAACAGCACATCTTCTCATCGATCACTATCACCGAAGACTTCACCACGGGAGCCACTCCACGGTTACAAACGAGATAAGGCAAAATTATTGGATCTTGGCACTACGCAACACCGTACGACAGATTGCTCACCGGTGTCAGTGGTGCATAATAAGAAGATAGAAGCCTGAAATACCGCCACTAGGAAACTTACCAAGAGAACGTCTCGCTCACCATCAACCACCATTCACGTGCACCGGGGTCGACTACTTTGGTCCCATGCACGTGACAATCGGCCGCCGAAGAGAGAAGCGATGGGGGGCCCTCTTCACCTGTCTCACAACGAGGGCCATCCACCTAGAACTGGCCTCCTCACTAACGACCAGTTCTATGATAATGGCGCTAAGAAGAATGGCTGCTAGGCGGGGAACGCCGCGCGTCATATACAGCGATAACGGAACGAACTTTGTGGGCGCAGACAGCGAGCTGAAAGAAGAAGCTAAGAAAATAAGGAAAGAAGAATTATTAGAAGCAGCTGAAAGAGAGGGACTGACCTGGAAATTCATACCTCCTGGTGCCCCCAATATGGGAGGGGCTTGGGAAAGATTGGTACGTAGCGTCAAGACCGCGCTCTACGCTACTCTTGGCGAGAGAAGTCCCCCAGAAGAAGTGCTACACACACTGCTGACTGAGATCGAACACACCGTGAACTCTCGACCTTTAACTCACCTGAGCGCCGACCCTACGGATGAGGAAGCCTTAACCCCGAACCATTTCCTCATTGGAAGATCCTGCGGCATGTCAGTAATGGGACAGCACGACGACTTAGACCTCGTTGGAAAACCCAGTTGAAGGACAGCGCAAAGAATGGCCGATCATTTCTGGAGCCGGTGGCTGAAAGAATACCTGCCGACCCTCATGCCTAGAAGAATTCACGGTGGAAAAAACGTGGAATTTAAACGAGGTGACGTAGTGATCATCGCAGATGCCTCCCTGCCTCGCAACACGTAGCCATGAGAGATAATAGAAGATGCCTTCGTCCGACCGGACCAGAGGACAAGGATAGTGAACGTAAGGACCAGAGGAGGAGTGATGCGACGCCCTACGTCAAGACTTATATTGGTGACTCCGCAACCGGAAGGAGAAGCGCGCGAATCATCGTGCGCTGGCGGGGAAACTAAGCTGCGTCACCTAAAATATGTTTATACTTGATAAAACTAGGTATAAGTATGTAAATAAACAAACCTTTTAGAATAGGATTAGAGATAAGAAACTGTTTTAGAATAGGTTGTTTCATTCTTAAAACGCGAGCGGCCTAAAATCCCCCGCCGCTTACGGGCGGAAAAATTATATATAAGTAGCGTGCATCCGGCCGCAGAGCACAGTTCATCGCCAGCTGCGCTCAAGACAACACGAAAACTAGCAAGAAAGAATTGTGAACATTTTTATAGAAATATAGGAAGAACCGTGAAGGAATTCTTGTTTCTGTTTCTTGTTTCTGTCTCCGCTTGTACCTTCACGCCGGCATACTTCAGGCAGGACCAGCAGCAGGATTCCGGCCAGCTAGAACTTGCATACAGTCCACTCGCTACCGAAACTTTAGGGGTTCATTTGGGCCCCTACAACGGTTATCACTGTCAAATGCATACTATTTTATTGTAAATCAAACACAATTTTATCTACTCTGAAACTATAATACAAAGATTATAAACTTGAAATCAAAACTCTCATGACAAACATTACGCACAGGCCAAAAAAAAAGTTTTATTACGATACAGGTCTTGTATGGACACCTATATCATTAAATAACTATTTAATCATAACGATACACCTATATAACCTCCATCTGGACCAAGAAGGTTGAACCCGTTACTTTAAAAAAAAGAAACCGCCGATTCGGAAGAAAAAAAAAAGAAACACGCATGCGCAATCGATGTTTGGCGCCAACATTTTACATTTAAATTAAAAAAAGTTTGGTTTTGTTTGTAAAATAAATTAGTTTATGTATTATAGTATGAGAGTAGATAAAGTAGTGTATGACACTGTACATAACTTGGTCTTATAACACTAGTGTGATACTATAAAATAAAACTCGCCTACCGGCTCGTTTTTTTAAAACACACTCGTGTTATAAGAACCCTTATTATGCAACAGTATCATAAACTACTATAACACGATTTGACATTATTCAAGGGGAAGTGGCAGCCTCCTTCAGTTCACAGCATTGCTGGATTTACTATAATAGTAGTTTATGATACTGTTGCATTATAAGGGTTCTTATAACACGAGTGTGTTTTAAAAAAACGAGCCGTAGGCGAGCTTTTTAATAGTATCACACGAGTTTTATAAGACCAAGTTGTGTACAGTGTCATACACTACTGTATCTAATCTCATACCATAATACATAAACTTATTTATTTTACAAACAAAACCAAACTTTGCTTAATTTAAATGTAAAATGTTGGCGCCAAGGCGCAAACATCGATTGCGCATGCGTGTTTCTTTTTTTCTTCCGAATCGGCGGATTCTTTTTTTAAAGTAGAGGTTCAGTCCAGATAGAGGTTGTATAGGTGTATCGTTACGATTAAAAAGTTATTTAATGATATAGGTGTCCATACAAGACCTGTATCGTAATAATAGTACATTACTGCCGCGGCCGCCAAGTGTAGTATTGCCGGACGATCGTGAAGTATGCGGGCCACGCATTACGGAGTTCGGCAACGCTCAGTTGTGGCCAAGGCTTGTATAGTGCTTTTCTCAAACAATGCGTGGAAATTAAAACTAAGTATCTAGGCAGAACTTTTTAGTTACCTACTTTTCAAAATCAATGACGAACAACAGTAATTTTTCACGCGGCGAAATGTTCATTTGTTTTTTATTTTTCTTAATAAACAGCATTCTATTTGCAAGCCAATTCTGTATTTAAATAATGCCTTGGACAAGTTGCCTCTTTGGTTGCCATGCTTCTGAGTAAAAGATGGTTCCATTTTTAAATTACACGACAGATATGAGTTTACATAGTTTGCCGGCCGCTGCTCGCATGTATAGCAATTTCGATTTATCTCGAAGAAGGTTGTCAAAATAACATTACACATTTCCAAGCGTGTTTAACAAAAACTTTTTTTTTGGCCTGTGCGTAATGTTTATCATAAGAGTTTTGATTTCAATTTTATAATCTTTGTATTATAGTATCAGAGTAGATAAACGTATATTATAAATATTAAGGCTGATTTATTTGGCTCATTGCGGGATCCGTTTTACTTAAATTATGTTGCAAAATTGAATGAAATTTTGGAGCATTTACTATGCTTACTTTTCAAATCGATTAAGATAGGAAAAAGTGAATGCTCAGGTGGGACTCGAACCCACGATCTTTCCCTTACAGGGGGAATGCTCTGACCACTGAGCCACCGAGCCACGCCAAAAGCTAGCCAAATTCTCCTATACTACCGTCTTAGGGCGACGGTGGGAGCCATCTACCGACATTCATACTAAATATCGGAAACAATGAATGATGTTGCAATCACTTTTAAACATTGTTTTGTGATGACTCCGCCTCAATAATTGAATGAAATTTTGAAGCATTTACTATGCTAACTTTTCAAATCGATTAAGATAGGAAAAAGTGAATGCTCAGGTGGGACACGAACCCACGATCTTTCCCTTACAGGGGGAATGCTCTGACCACTGAGCCACCGAGCCACGCCTGAAGCTATCCAAATTCTCCTATACTACCGTCTTAGGGCGACGACGGTGGGAGCCATCTACCGACATTCATCGGTGGCTCAGTGGTCAGAGCATTCCTCCTCTCGGGCTTGTTCACGTAAACACGGGACTTCAAAAATCCCCACAAAAAAAGTATGGAACTGTTAAATCGGGTGACCTTGCGGGCCAGTATAAGTCACCAAAACGAGAGAAGAGGCGACCCGGGAACGCCACCTTCAGAATATCGGTTGTGGCTCGCGCAGTGTGTGCCGTTGCTCCGTCCTGTTGGAACCACATGTCCTCCAGTCCCAATTCGTTCAATTGCGGCAGAAAAAATCGGATAAGATTGCCCTATAGCGCGCACCATCCACTGATGTCGTTTGACCAGCGGCATCCTCAAAAAAAAAAATGGCCCCATGACTCCTCCAGCGTGAACAGCGCACCGTGTTGTCACTTTGAGCGGGTGTAATGGCTCCTCGTGTATCACTCCTGAATTTTCGGTGCCCGAGAAGCGATAGTTTTGCTTGTACACTTTGACGCTGAGGTGGAAATGAGCCTCATCGCTCATTATGATTTTGGTCGAAAAATCGTCTACTTCTTCCTCGAGATTGAGGATGGCTTGGGCGTATCTTACACGCGTTTGGCGGTCGACAGGCAGCAGCTGATGCATGGACTGGACTTTGTACGGGAATATGCGCAGGTCTTTGACCAATATTCACCTTACGGACGACCGCCTGATGGCTAATTGCGAGGCACGGCGTCTGGTTGATGTTTCTGGCGACAGCTCGACATTCTCGGCAGAACGGGCGCTCCGGGACCGGCCACTCTTGGCAGCGTCTCGTGTGGTCCCATACTCTGGTTGGTGGCCAAACGGCGACTGAACACCACAAACGAATTGTTACGGAATAAAATAGACACGATTATTCCACGTTCTTGGAGAGTGTATCGCTTTATGGCTTGTTCACTTGTATTCACCATCTGTGTAGTTCACAAATGTCAAAACAGATTTGACATTGGCCGCCATTTGAAAAAATAAGGGCAAATAAGAGAACATGAATACAAGTATTTGCAATGAGCGGAAACCAAACCCAAAACCTCTGAATAAGCAGCAAACACTCTAGCGCTAAGCCACAGAGGTCGGGTTTCTACCTAATAATATCAATAATGTATTCATCTAAAAAAAACAGCTTTCCAATATACCGATATTGAAAACATTTATTTAAACAAAAACTGCAGATCGGATTTTGATGCGATGCAATCCCAGTGTCGTTGCTTATACTGTTGATTGATGGCACTTGGTGGAACTTGCTACACATCTTCAATGAAAACACTTGTACTATTCCACATTGTTGATACATGTTTTTTTTACCTTTGATAATGCCGTAAGGCGAAACCGGTCAGGAATTAAATAAACAATGTGGAATAGTACAAGTGTTTTCATTGCAGATGCCCAGTGTCGTAATTTACCAAAATTAATACAATGTCAAACATTTAGATATTTTACACCTCTCATTTATTACTCCAGCCACAGAATAATTAATAGTACTAACGTACAGAAGAATCACTGCGCAAGAAGATTGAAATTAATTCCAGTCTTGCTTCGACGCAATACGGTGGAATTCAGCTTGCACAACATTAAGTACCTATAATTTTATTCAACTACAACTTGCGTCTCCTTCTATCGCGTACCTCTTATCTCTTCTTACGCTGTTAGGGTTGCCTTCTTGTGAAGATCTGAATATTTGATTAACAGACCAGTTATGTACCTATTACTATTTTTCTACTTATGTGAAAAATTACAACTTTCAAACACACCTACTAGGTAGGTATGTTTGAAAGTTGACATTTTTTATTTAGATGAAAAAAGTATTTTATTACAATGTCCGCATATTTTAACATAAGAAGATAAGCATACTACTACATTTAGTATTCTTTGCTACTACACTTTAGTGTATTTGCTAAATTGAACATTATCATTTAGGTGTTTAGTTACATGCGTATCAAATCTGGAATGCCGTACGACGCAAACACGAAACGGCTTAAACTAATCCGAGAGCCGACACCCAAAAATGATGTTGGTTAATAATTCGATTTGCCCTTTCTAAATTCTCGCTTATTAAATTAAATTGACAGGTAAATGGAAAAATGTTAGGTATTTATCCCTTCTTTTACATGATTTGCACCCATCTACAGCACATAAGGCACAAGATGGCATCGTAGGTACGCGAACGAACGAACGGAGCGATTAAAATTAAACAGCGTGCGTGCGCTTCGCTTGCGAAAACCGCACTGAATTTTGGTCCGCAAACAGTGTTGCCAGATCACTGTTTCAAATTCACCCCAAAATGGATACGAAATCCCCCCAAAACGAAGGATTTTTTTCAAAATCCCCCCAAAGTTAGCAATATTTAATTAGCACCTAAAAAAAAAAGAAGTGTAGCATTAACAGCATCAGAAGGAAAAAAAAAAGATTTCCGGCTAAAACATCAAGGACATAATTCCTCACAGGTTTTCGTGAAAATAAAAGGGGGCCTCGAGAATAGAGAGCTTTACTCTTCGCCTAGATTCCCGCAGGAACCTATTATCGGATGATAAATTCCAATGTTTACGCGATTATAACTCATTGAGACATAACCAATTTTAACGGATTCAAGCGCGATTTATTTGTTATTACTTACTTTTAGACCGACATTTCGGCTACTTTTCAGTACTCATGTTCGTGGTTTGACTAAGGATGGCAGTTGTCATATAGTTGAAAGTGTAAGTTATCTCAAAGTACCCGAATACCTATAATACCTTTTAAACATCACAGATATCTTCAAACGCTTACGGACTGAATTTCGACAGTACAATACTTCGACATATAGCGAACTTCAAAAACACATAGATCGACAAGTCATTGCTTAGACAGACAATACTTAGACAAGACACATCTTCGAATGAAGTACCCAGTTACAATTTAACGAAAGATTACAAAAAAAAATATGTCGAAGTAGTTCGACAGATTTTTTTGTAATCTTTCGTTAAATTGTAACTGTATTGTTTTCTTTGGTTTTTATGCCTCAAATTGCTTCATTATGGTTAACACCACGACTCAGAGCACCCCGACTCGTTTTTTTTTGTTGTTTTTTTAAACCACCCAGTTATAGGAGAATGATAAAAAAATCTGTCGAAGTAGTGGTCATTCGAAGATGTGTGTTGTCTAATAATTGTCTGTCGAAGCAATGACTTGTCGATCTATATGTTTTCGAAGTTCGCTACATGTCGAGGTTTTGTACTGTAGAAATTCAGTCCGTAACTCATCTTCAAATCACGAGTTTGCAAGTTAAAATCCCCCAATTCCCTCCAAATGTATTATTTTCCCCCCGACAATCCCCCCAAAAAAATTGTCCCCCCAAAAAATCCCCCGTAACTCAAAAAACCCCCCAAATTTGGGGGGATTCCCCCCAATCTGGCATCACTGTCCGCAAACGGCCCGAGGCCGCTCGGCCGGGCGGTAGGTAATTATAGCGCGCAAGTATATGGAGTGAAGGAGGCCTGCTCCAGCGCCAATCTTGGTGGCATCCAAAGCTTTCTCTTTGAGCCTGATTTCCTTTTTGGCTTTTATGGCAATGACGGCTGTCTGCCCCTCCAACTCCTAGTAGAAAGCTATTCCTTCTCCACCACTGGAGGTGCTTTCTTTTGAACTAAATTTGTTATTCGGTTTACTATTGTTTGACAAAAAACGTATAACTAACGATCATTTTACACTTAAACTTTCATTTCGCAAACATATTACTTCAAAAAGAATGATTTCAAAAATAAAGTTTTTGAAAATGTATCACTTAGGAAATATTTCGATTGTTAAAATTTCATTTTAACAATATTCATTTGAAAAAATAAAGTCAGATAACAAACGGTCAAACAAGCAAGCATAAGCTACGACGCGTGTAGCATACAGTAGGCAAGTAGCATGTAGCGAACATCGTTTCTGTCACAGCTCCGGCGCTGCGGGGCTCCGGCGGCCCCATACGAACTAGTCGTCGCAGATGGCCGCCAGGCCGCCTCACCCCTCCGCACCTGCGCGGGCTTAAATAACACTCTAGGGGTAGGACAAAAAAGACCACGTGAAGTATTTGCAGAGATTCATTTCTGTCACTAACTTTTGACTATCCAACTAAAATGTTTAAAAAATTATCCATTTGCGAATTGATGTTAAAGGCGCCCACTCACTAACAGTTTACCGGACGACGGCCGGACGATATAAATCTGTCAGTTAATCGCAATAACCCACACACTAATAGTTTCGTTAACGATTTTGGACTGACGACTAATACGATCCGATAGTGTGTGGCCGCCGAACGATTCCGGACAGTTCTAAGCCGGACAGTCCTAGGCCGTCAGGGCGAACGAGCACAACGGGCCTGTCGATCGACGTTTCGTGTCAGTTTTTACTAAGATTTTATTCATTTTTTGTACATACTCGTCTATATTTCTTATGCACATAGTCCATAAGGTTCAAAATAGCTAACACCTATTTCCCACAATGATTAGCATGTACTCATATAAGAATAACGTAGTGCAAGCTATTTTCAACCTTATTGACATCATAACAAATCTAGATTTTTTCTTATATTCGTGATCAGCAGCATTTATTTATGCGAAAAAACATGTCATTAAGGAAATGTCAATAAGGTCGAAAATCGCTTGCACTGTTTCGTACTCTCTATGTAACTGATATTAGACCATTACCGGCAGGCGATCGTACGACCTAAAACTGACGACTCACAACTGCTAGTGTGTGGTCGCAAAACTGACAACAGGGAATTGCCGGCAGGCCAAAATCGCTTTAGAGTGTGGGCGTTATCGGCTAAGGACTAGAGGCCGCCGGACAGATCAGGAACTGCAGGCGGACTGTTAGTGAGTGGGCGCCTTAAGGAATAATGAAAATTTTCCAAATAAATATTTTGCCTAATGAGTAGTTTATTAAACAATATTTTGTAAAATGATAAGTTTATCAACTATAATTTGTCAAACGTTTGTCAAATGAAGATTTGTTATTCGTTATTTGTCAAATGATTGGATACCCAGTTATTCAGTTATTTTCGGAGCATTCGGTCCTCCACTTAATAGTTATAATTTCATCTTTTGTTTTAGATGACACTCGAGAAGAACATGACAGTAGCTGAAAAAGAGCTTGACGACCACAACAACAGTAATGACTATAAATATGAAAAGGATTTTCATACTGCACTACCACAAGTTCTAGCAGTTAGCGCTAAGAACTTGCTGCTTATAGGTAAGTAAGTGCAGACTACTGCCACTAAGATATTTGGACCCAAGCCAAGATTACCTCCGAACCGGTTTCCCGAGACCCGGCACTCAGAGATATATACTTACCATTGTACTAAGATATTACATAGGACCCTATCTACCAGTAATGGACCAGCGGTTAACGTGGTCCACGTTTCTAATTTTTTTTGAAGTGAAAACTTCTTTAACGGCGTTTGGTGGGTGTAAAATGTTAAGGAAGCGTCAGGAATAGTTGACCTTTGAACCGTAGCCGACGACTGACGTCATACAAGATTAGGTAAAGACTATGTATTTTGCAACTTACAATAGACAGCGTCGTAGCTTAAACGGTAAGCACGTCGACTGTAAGTCCTTATAGTTTCAGATAGTATCGGGTTCAAACCACCTGGCCTTCAGGGATTTTTTGTGATTGTTTTTTCTTATTATAATTTTTTTCTTTTGGTGATTAATCTTTCTTTTTGTAATTTATTACTTTTTATGATATTTTTTTCTTTTTATAATTTATTATTTTTTGTGATTATTTTTTCTTTTTATAATTCATTAATTTCTTCTGACAGAAAATTAGCAGAAAATAAGTAATAGGTTCTATGAATAGCGCTATATTAAATTAAATTAAAAATAGAAAATATAAAAAGATAAAAAAGAACATACCATACCATATGGTATGTTCTTTTTTATCTTTTTCTACGTATATAACGAAGAAACAAAAAAGAAAATGTTTTCACTTCTGCCGGCACTCCCAGAGTGCAACCCGTCTTTTTTTTTTTAAAGTATCACTGACTCCCTAGGTTTATCCGTGTGGTGACGAAGAAAGAATACAACTACCTACCTATAACCACCCCATCTCATTTGAAGGCTGTCGTAAGAGACGACTAATTTAGTACTCCTGATGTAAGTAGGTAGGTATCAATAGGTTATGGCATGGTTATTATAGTAGCCGTGATCATTTACCAGGCATTGAAAAGCCTTTTAAGTAATACAGGATGCATTAGACTATGTTGTGTAACTATTATTAATTCTGCACAAGGATTGCATTGCATACGTGCTTGATCATACTATAAGTCGTGGCTGCGAGGTTAGGGAGGTACCTACTCGTCTCAGAGTTGGAAAACTGCGGTACCTACTCGTCTCAGAGTGTGAAAACTGCGGTACCTACTCGTCTCAGAGTGTGAAAACTGCTGTAAGTACTGTAGAGTCGGGGCGACGAATTCCACAGTTTCCTAAGATACTTCAATGACAAGGCGATGTGTTTAGTTTTAATATAATTATTTATTTGAAAATATATCACTTCTTAACGAGTTTTATGGTGTTCACGTGAGGTTTCTTTAATTTTACTGAAGCGAAAGAGAGGGTCACTTACACTTTATAATTCGTTCAATCTTCCACTTGAAGAACTATCGCAGATTCCTCGATCAGCTACTGACACAGATAACTATATACAGTCCAGAGAGCTACTGACCCGAACTATCTTTCATCAGTTGTTTATTCCAATCTCTATTTGAATTTTATCTATGTGTTTTATTTTTTTTAACCGTTGATCCGTGGTGGCCAGGTAACTTCAAGTAGGTTTATCATGCTTATTAATTACATTTACATTTACTTTAATTACCTACTTATTGCTAGTTGTCCTGCGCTGGCGACGAACGTCTACAACCGCGTACAGACGTACGAACACGAACATTGTGAACATAAACATCAAACATGAACATTTGGTTTGTACGTCCGGACGGCATACCCGAACACGGAGGCGAACATGGTTTTGAATTGAGTTCGCGCACAATAGTCGCGAAATCAGCGCCGTTGGTAGTGGTCGATTTTGAAGTATCGTAAAGATTTTTTGGTGATTACAGTGATTCACAAGATAATGTTTAAAGTGGATCCTAGATGGTAGGAAACAGTTTTGTACTTATAAAAAATAAACGCCTGTACTCTTCCAAATTCTATACGAACAGTTTTGTTACGTAACATTTATTAAAACTATCCATACGGAACATACAGATAGAATCACCGCGAACATGTTTGAGGAACCAAGTGTTCGATGTTCTTTAGTGGTTCACACGTGCAAACCAAGTTGTTGCGTATCTTGGAACGCAACAAATTTGTTCGTGCGTGTGTACGCGGCTTTTGGAAATGTTACTGTTAGCACGCTTTCATTGTCATGATATTCAGCGCACCAATATTAATAGCACCAATTCATGTACAAAAAACATTATACTGTGATAATACGGACTAAGTCTAGGAATATGGACTATGAACTGCCTTGGACCGGTTTTCATCCGTTATCATTATAAGGCAGTCAGATATTATAATCATCATTATAAATATTATCTGAATACGTAATAGCGTGCGGTTATTGGTTATCTCCCAGCAGTTGCTCGTGTTATTTTAAGCCGCGTACACACGTACGAGCAAATTTGTTGCGTTTCATTCTACGCAACTACTTGGTTCGCACGTGTCTACGGTGGTACACACGTGCGAACTATCAGCGTATGCGCAACTTTGTAGATATCAAATATGGATTTCAGTTGTCCTATCCCATTTTATTATTCTTTTTCTTTTATGTATGATCTATGTAGTTTAAGTCGCTAATACAGACATGTGTACATCGACAAGAGCCCTTCTCTTCGGCTTCCCCCACCCCAGCCTTTTATTTTCCTAATCTCACTGATACGTTCCGAAAAATACTTTACACGCATAAGACGATTACCTATGTCCCACGTTTTGCGGCATCTTTTTTTTTACGTGCGGGAAATCCCCTCGGATACCCGCCCCTCCGGAGCCGGAGGGGGAGGTTATGTCGGACTCGAACCGACTAAACCGCACGCCGTCTCTGGGTCGTAGTGCTAGGCCGAAGGTGAGGTTGTCATGCGACATATCCCTCACACCCCGGCTGACCCAGGGCCATCCCTCTCGGTCTGGCCCTCCTCGGGAGGGGGGGACCACGCGGACCCCGACTCAACCCCGGTGTGGGGAGCCGCCACCGCCGTGGCCTGCTTCTGCTAGGGTGACGGGCGTCACCCTCAGGCCCGCGCTCATGGGGGGCGGAGCCGCCTTCGAGCGCGTGCAGCGATGTCAGCGAGTCTTTCTCACTCATCGCGCCGCGCCCGCTCTGCTGTCTCCTTCGCGAGCATGACCTGCTCGCAGAAGGAGGCGCTGGCCGCCCACGCATCCGCGCAGCGGACCATCACCGCGAGCAGGGCGGAGAGCGTGAGCACTCTCACCCCCAGGGCCGACACAAGCTCCCGCCTCGACGTCTCAAACGCCGGACACTCGGTGATGATGGCACTCGGGCGTTGGCTCTATACCAATCAGATGCAGATACCGCCCGAAGCTACCGTGCCCGGTGATAATCTGCGTCTGACGGTACGAGAGGCTACCGTGTGGCCTCTCTAGCCACTCCCCCATGATGGGTCTTACCGCCGCATTCGTTTTGCGGCACCAGTCAAGCTATGTAGGTAACAAATGCTTGGCAATGGCGGCCCCGTAAAAGGGCCCAAGAAGGCTTGTCGTCGTGGAGGGTGACATGTGTGCAAATGGTCACACTACTAAAGACGCCCAAGAGCGTGCGAAGTGAAGGAGGAAGAGCCGGAAGGCGGACACTAAGCTCTGAGGTCATCTTGGCCTCGGATCCAATCAGGAAAAATACACTTTTTGAAATTTACCAATTTGGTGACAGATACGCTCACGGCTCAATAGATGGAAAGTGGTTGTCGTGGCAACACCAGGGAGTCATGGCCTGTTGCCGAGCCTATTAGAACAGAGAGTTTCTGTGCCGTCAATGTAGAAGATGAAGCAGGACAAGCATTTGATCTTCCCACTGACAGCAGAAAAACTCTTCAGTGAGCTCTGGCTACTCTACTGATCACCGAGAACGCCACGAGGTTATTGTGGCCGTGGTATTCTGTAGGGCGTTACTTCCCCAACCGGACTGCTCAATTGGACGGAAATATCACCATGTCCTGATTAGATCTCCATGTTATGTGCGTACCTATGGAAATACTGGTATTTAATTATATGAGGCACAAAACATCAGTAGTTGAACGTCAAGTACTGAGTCTTCACCATGTTAAGCGTCAGTTAACTGCTGCCATTCTCAAGCGCCTCCTTCCACTTTTATCTGCCCCTGTTCGCGACATCATTCCTCAACATAAATGAGCCAATATTGAGATTACTCATGTGAGTTTCTTATGCCGTCTGACAAAACTTCTAATACCATACTGATCAGCTTAGGACTAAGGATGGGTCCTTGCAGACGAACTGTTGAGATGAATGCACTTACTCATCATTTATTTACTTGAAACATTGGGACATCCAGTAGATACTTATATTTACTCTGCCCCTCTAGCATGACCATCATAACACGATGTGATAAAGCGTTTTATCCACGCCAACTGTCAAAATATGATAAATCTCGAAAATTAATATTTTCGAAACACGTTGTGTATTTCATTGACGTTTATTTATTTATTTATTTATCATCACAAACAATTTTACATTGTGTAGGATATATACATGCAAAATCTTATACAAAAATACGGTAGAGAACCAATATACGTAACATTCGCTAAAAATCCGGTACCACATCTACGTTTAAATTCAAAAATATTAAGTAAATTGTACAAAAATTATGAGTAATATAATAATCTTCAATTGTCAGCCATTCATAAATTCAATTTCCTAAGATAAATTCAATACAAGTATGTCATGTCAATCTATTAAATTCATTGAATATAAATGTATAATAATTATGTAATTTATCCATTAACTAAAGAAGAATAACATTCATCATCAGTACTTCAGGAAAAAAATTCAATAAAATAAACAATTTCTATACATTGAGGGTCAGTCAAGCAAGTCCATTAATATGTAATATAAAAATAAAATTGTCAATTATAATCAGTTACCTACTCTTAATCCAATAAATAATAATCAAACAAATGTCAAAACTATAAACTAATTAAAAACCACAATCCATTATAAGTAAAACTTGCAATTCCACCTGTGCCGAATTCAAATGTCCTCTATAGAGTAATAACTACCCTCCAACAAAAATACCTTTAATTTGGCCTCAAAGTCACCTTTATAAAGTGAGAGCTTTAACTCTGATGGTAATTTATTAAATAGTTTTACCGACATATGTGCAGTGCCGTGCTTAAAAATATCTAGCCGTGGAGTGGTTGTTTTTGAAGTCCCTCCGCCTTGTACTTTCTCTTACTAATCGTTCATTTTCCGTTTCGTATTCATGAACATACTTTTTGAAATGGGTAAGTAACACAAGGACGTACAGGCTGGGGACAGTTAATATTCCCAGCTCCTTGAAGTATTCCCTACACGACTCTTGCTGCCTGATACGCACCATAGTGCGAATTGCTCTTTTTTGTATTATAAAAGCCTTCTGTATGTTATACTCGTAACTAGCTTCCCCAGAATAGAATGCTATATCTTAACCTGGACTCCACCAGAGCATAATATACAGTTTTTAGTTGTATTATGCCAACATCATTTCGGAGACTTCTAAGCACATAGCAGGCCGAACTAATGGAATCTTCCAGTACAGCAAGTTCATATTTCCAATTTAAGTCGCAATCCACATGAATGCCAAGAAACTTTGTTACTTCGACTGTTTGAACCTGGCTGCCATCTAGACTGCAACAGAGCCGGTCATCACTTCTGACAGAAGATCTGAAGAGCATGACACTTGTTTTTGCCGAATTAACTTGCAGACCATTTACCGTGAACCAGTTACTCAGCACCAACAGTGTCTCGGTCACACGTTCTTCGGCTTCACCTTGTGTCTCGAAGTATGTACTAGTACTTTTATCTATTCTGTGGTACTAATGTGGTAACCCAGTGCACGTTTCTTTTTAACACTAAGGTGGCAGACAAGCACACGGTCTACCTGATGGAAAGTGGTTACCGTGGCCTTTGCACGTGTGCAACATCAGGGGAGTCACACTCGTGCTGCCGACCCAGTAAACACGGAGAGTTTCTGTGCCGTCAGTGTACAAGACAAAGCAGGAATAGCCTTTGGTAAAAACTCTTCAGTGAGCTCTGGCTACTCCACTCACCGCCGGGAACACAACACGAGGTTAATATGGCCGCGGTTTGCTGTACTGCGGCCGAAGTACTCGTCCCCAGTCGGAATGCTCAATTAGGAAATACCGTCGTATCCTACAAAACGTGCCCCGGGCGGCTGCATCAGAGGGCGGAAAATCTAAACTTGGCCCCCGGTCGCCCCCGGACCCCGCCGTTAACCCGGTGTCTCTATCAGAGCTGCTCGGAGGAGTCATTGACTTCCTATTTCCAGCGCGGGTGGTGGTACAAGTTCCACTGCAGATGACTCCGCCTCGGTCGGTCATGGCGTCTAGCGTGGATGAGGACGTCGAATTAGAGCTGGCGGTACGAAAGCTTAAGGACAAGAGTACCGCCCCGGGACCCGACGGTGTTCCAAGACGAGACTACGAGCAAGGATCTATAGCTCTCGTCCCGCTTTCATCTTCTGACATCATTCTTAGTTCGGACATCTTTCTCACTCAAGATAGGGTCTAAAATTCCGATTTTGGTTGGACGCGACGGCATCGCAGGCCGAGCTTGGAACCGTCTCAGGGCTGTGTTCTTGGCTCTGAACCTTTAAACAACTCTAGTTTAGTAAATGTAAAATGGGCGGGGGTAATGTCAGACTCATACAAGCTTGAATGTGGGGTAAGACAGGGTGGATTATCGTCCCCAACCCTGTTCAACTTGTACATCAATGGGTTGATAGTCGCGCTCAGCATGTGGGCTGTTTTGTTGATGGAGTCTGTGTCAATAATTTGAGCTACGCAGACGACATGGTGTTGCTGAGTGCGTCTGTGTGCGGTATAAGGCGACCATTAAAGACCTGTGAGGAGTACAAGTGTGGTCTCGGTCTGAAATTCAATGTAAAAAAGAGCAAATGTATGGTCTTTAAGGCCGGCGCCAACTGTCCACGGAAAATATCACCGGTTCGGCTCTATGGAGAGATCCTAGACTCTGTAGAACAGTTTAAATACCTTGGACATGTGGTCACGGCCGATCTTACAGATGATGCGGACATTGAGCGGGAGCGAAGGGCGCTGTCGATACGAGCGAACATGATAGCTCGCAGGTTTGCACGATGCTCAGCTGAGGTAAAGATTACACTTTTTAAAGCGTACTGTACATCCCTCTACACATATAGCCTGTGGGCTGACTATACTAAAAAGAGCTACAACGCCCTCCGCGTCCTGTACAATAACGCTTTTAGAATGGTGTTGGAGCTGCCCCGATTCTGTAGTGCCTTTGGCATGTTTGCGGATGCACGCGTAGACTGTTTTCACGCGACCATACGCAAACGATGCGCGTCTCTGGTGCGCAGGGCTCGGGCCAGCTCTAACGCCGTCCTGACGACGATAGCAGCCCGCCTTATCGCGTGTCCCTTCCTTCGTCATTGTTGCAGCAGACATATTGCTGTCCCGATGCCGAAGAGAGGGTACTAAAAACTAAAAACTATGATTTAATTTTATTGATTTATTTTAATGTACAAATTTTTTTTTTAATTTTATCTTATAATTCATTGTTGTGTGATTTTTACTATTACATATATTTTACTTCCGGACATCAATTTTATTTTATTGTATCTTAACTTATCATATTTGAAATTATTAGAATTCAATTTATTTTATTGTGATTTTAAATTTTATTTATTGCATACTAACACTAGTTTTAAGCTACATTGTTACTAACCCAGATATGGATCGTGTAGTATCCGAAATAAATTATTTGAATTTGAATTTGAATTTGAATTTGAATTTGAATTTGAATTTGAATTTGAATTTGAATTTGAATTTGAATTTGAATTTGAATTTGAATTTGAATTTGAATTTGAATTTGAATTTGAATTTGAATTTGAATTTGAATTTGAATTTGATATTGAATTTGAATTTACTCAAGTGACCTCGCCATAGGCGACAGGAAACAGGAATCCAACAACTCCTCCTATACCTGTCATTCACCTGCTTCTTACGTTTGCCTGCTGCTTCCGAAAAAAATCTAATTTTAAATCGTCACAAAGTTTTAAGTTACCCAGTTGTCCAAAGTATTCCTAGTTTACGGCAGTGGCGAGGTGTCCCTACAACCCAATTCCTGCCGGCTTACTCTACAAAGAGAAGCTGTGTTAGAATTCCATACAAAATTGCTATAGTCTTTCTATAAGAAGGAAGATATTTTCCACGACCTTCTCTTTTCAAAATGTTCACTCTTCACCACTGGTTGACGGTACCTACCTACCTTTTCTAAACGGACTCCCAGTTTTCTCGGTGTTGCAAGAAATTTGTCACAAATTTCGGCCGGGTAGGTACCACCGTGCACGATTTGATTGCGTTTGCGTCAGCAAGTGCATAGCCGGGCAGGGGGATTGTGGTCGCAGCACTAGTGGGACCGGTGGGTGTCATGCGGTACTGCGACGACAATCCTCTTTTGATGAGGCCGTCAAGCTGAGTGCCACCATTGTAAGTATGGTACGTGCTGTATGTAATGATGACTCTCTTCTTGAGAGTAATGGTAATGGTAAGCTGAAGGACTTTGCCTTCAGCTTACCATTAGGCATGGTGAAGTCAAATTGACATGTCCTATACATAACAAAACAAAAACAGATAACAAAACAGTTAAAAGAAGATAGTGCCGTGGGGTGGGACGGTATTTCCTCCACCTTGCTGAAAAAATGTTTATGTATTTTGGTACCACCTATTACTTACCTGATTAATCTGTGCTTGCAAACAGGTCGGTTTCCGGATGCACTCAAAGTGGCTATAGTTCATCCTATATATAAGGGAGGGAATAAGAAAAATGTGAGCAATTACCGACCCATTTCGGTTCTCCCAGCACTATCCAAGATTCTTGAGAAAGTCCTCAGCAAACGTCTTAGGTCTTTCCTTGACAAGCACCAAATAATAGCAGATAATCAATATGGATTCCGTCCTGGGGTGTCAACTGAGGATGCCGTATTAGACCTGACTCAATTTGTGGCAAAAAATCTGGATAGTCGAGCCAAATGCCTGGGAATGTTCCTGGATCTGTCTAAGGCATTTGACACAGTCTTTATTCCCAAACTTATTGCCAAGTTGGAACTCACCGGAGTACGTGGCATTGCTCTTGAGATTTTCAAGGATTATCTTCGTAATCGCTCACAACGAGTTAAAATTGGTACTCACGTTAGCGACGAGGTGTATATAACCTACGGAGTTCCACAGGGGAGCATACTAGGGCCGATATTGTTCCAAATATATATAAATGACTTGTGTAGAATGTCCCACCCCAACGCCAAAATATTCACATACGCAGATGATACGGCTATTATTGTATCGGGTCCGACGTGGGATAGGGTCATGATCGCTGCCGAGTCGTCTCTGTCACAGATTATGAAGTGGCTCAATCTAAACCTTCTCACAATTAACTTACAGAAAACCTTTTTCCTTCCTTTTAGTATTAGCCACATAAATAGACTACCACCTACCTTCAAGCTCTTTGCACACACCTGTGGAAATGAACAGCCCTCATGCCAGTGTTCAACAATAGCTAGAGCTGAGTATGTAAAGTACCTGGGAATATACATAGATCAAGGACTAAAATGGGACAAACAACTTGAAGTTGTAGTTGCTAGAACGTTACGTCTCATACACATTTTTAAGACCCTAAGACAATCCGCTAACCTGGACACATTGAAAATGGTATACATATCCTTGTGTCAATCAGTAATATGCTATTGCATCACGGCTTGGGGTGGTGCACAAAAATGCTACATGCTGAGGGCGGAGATAGCTCAAAGAGCAATTCTGAAAGTGATGACGAAAAAGAAGTTTAGATATCCAACTACACTGCTGTACTCAGAGAGCGGGTTACTCACAGTCCGCCAACTATACGTGCTCAGATCGACTCTCCGGATGCACGCCACTCTTCCTCCGCAGGACCCTAATAAGCGTACTTACCTTCTGCCTAATACCTCACACAAAACAACTTTCGCCGAACACCAATACTTCACACTAAGTAGGAACATATACAAAAAAACAAAGAAGGTATTAAATATCATACACTTAAACCAACAAATAGTCAAGTCTAAAGTGACTGAGTGGTTAAAACATCAGGATTATGAGTTCACAGAAAGATTATTAACATACATAAAATAAAAACATTACAAGTCCTAGAAAATAAAACAATTTTTCACTCACCCTAACACTTGAATAGGCACTCTTTCTCACACTCATGCAGATAAACCCACCCACGCAAACACACACACACACACGCACACACACACACACACACACACACACACACGCACACACGCACGCACACAAGCATATAAAAGATATTTACAAAGTGTCGAATTTTAAATGTATAATAATAATGTAGTTGGCGTCAGCTCAGATTTGACATACCTAGTTCATGTAAGCGTATCGTACACTGTCTCTTAAGATACAAGTATTACTTAGTTTAAGAGGCAGGGTCTTATAATAATGTGCCGATAAAGTTTGATCAATATTTAATTGACACCGTCTTCAACACATATATTATGTAAAACTTCGAAAGCCTTACGTAAGCCTATCTTAAGAAATAAATAAACATTTTTTTTTTTTTTTTTTTTTTTTATAAGAAAAAACATGTCTGTGAACTTAGTCACTACGTCACAACATTGGTCTTTTTACTATAGACAAGTCAAGACTCTAGAATATTCAATCTACATGGTACTTACAGGCAGCGGGTTCGTATTCACTCATTAAAGCCACGACCCGCAATTTCACGGCCTACGCAGAGTGAAACTTCTCGCACCTTGGAAATCCGAGGGAATGGACCTACTGTGTGTGTCGCACTCTAAACCATTGATAAAAATAATATCACAATTTTCTTTAAAAAACATTTTTTTACCGTACTTACTAGTATTCCCGTTAACCCCTCCAGCTAATCCAAATTTCTTGTGTTAGGAGTGGGTTCAAGTAGGTAGTTCGAACTCGGGACCTTTCGATCGTAAGGCCGACTCCTTAACCACTAGTCTACCGACGCTTCAAAGTTAGAAGTATTACGCGTGGTGCTACTTCAATGTCCAACTAAAATATACCATGACTTAAGACTTATATGTATTATAACCCATTATTTTAATTTCAGGGTATGGAATGACACTTGGGTTTTCGACGATCCTTATACCAGCTGTGCAGACGCCGCAAGATGGTGAAATATTACATTTAAACAAATCAGAAATATCGTGGATAGGTAAGATGACTTTAAGCAGCCATATTTACGTATTTATTAGGACTTGCACGACTTATCTACGTATAAGGTAAATAACTGTTTCTGAGAACTAACCAAATAAACAATTATCAACCTGTAAACCTTCAGTCGCCCTCAGGAGTAGCGTAATACATTCCATGTTGCCTGTCACTTGTACATATGCATATTATAAAAATACTAAACTATACTAAAATCAATTACAATGAAAATAGTTTTTAAACGATTTCCTAAATTAGGGTGACCTCCATTCGCTTTAATGTATAATATTGTTCAATTTTTTTTTTGTACTAGTTAGATGGCAGTCTCTCGGCCTACCTGACGGAAAGTGGTTACCGTGGCCTATGAACGTGTGCAACGCCAGGGAATTCTGCCCACCCTGAAAGAACAGACAGTTTCTGTGCCGTCGTGTCAATATAGATTCAGTGTTATTAGATCGATAGGATACATTTTTTGTTATTATTGTATATTAATGTTCGATTCACTTTTGTTTCTTACTTTACTACTAACAAAAGCTAACGTACGAATATCTGTGGTAATATACTACAAATATATAAAAAAGTTCAAGCCCTCAAAACCTGAGTGCCACCAGCAAATACAATGTGATCGAATACACTAATATAGTACCTAGTGTACCTACTTACTGTTTTTGTGGTTGTTTGTGGTGCGTTTCTGATTGTGTTCATGAGCGTATTGTGTGTGTCTGTTGGTGAGTGTTTCTGCTCCCTCCTTATGTTGCATTACGCAGGAGGACTCTTCTCCATCCAAAAAACAATGCCACGCTTGATGGAGAAGTCCAATCACTGCGCTTTGCATTGAGGGGGTGTGCCTTGACGTCCGGGCTTGGTTCTTGGCGGGGCGATCTGGTTCCTGGCGGGACCTCCTTCGCGGATCCCGGCCGGGGTTCGTTCCAACCGACGCCACCTGTGTGTAGTGTGCTGCTTGAGTTGCTTGGGTTGGGGCGCTTAAGTTGCGGCCTACCTTTTTTTTTTCGCTGGGAAAATTGCGTTACGCAATCCTTCCCGTCGGGGGACGAGAGGGATATGTGGGACTCCCCGGGAACAGATTCCCGGTATACCCACTAAACGACCCAGCGGCACTCCCGCATCGCCTTTCTTGGAGGAGGTCTGGGAAACTGGTAGAGCCTTTACGTCCAGTCCCCCTCCGGCGATTGCCCGCCTAATCGCGGAGGGCCCTTCACGCCCCTCCCGAGCGCGGGGAGGGGCTCGAGGATGGCCATGAGTGCTCATCCTCGTACGGCGGGGTGGTGGGCAGTGTAATGCGGGTGAGGGCCCCCCGCACCTGTCTCTCGCTGCTCATCACCGGGGGGTCGGAGGCCGGCCGCGTGCCCGCCCTCTCCTGCCCCTCCTTCGTCGGCGGAGCTGCGGCGCGAGGGGATCGTCCTTCCGCGCGCGCTCCGCCACCTCCTTCTGTGACATTACGTCTTCAAGAAGGAGGCGACCGCTGCCCACGGCTCCTCGCTCCCCAGCATGGCCTTTACCAAGCTGGGGAGCGAAAGGGCCGGCCCGACCACCGCGACAAGACCGCGGCGCCGCTCGGACCACGACGCGCAAACCTCTAGGGTGTGCTGCGCCGTGTCCGTCGCCGCGTCACAGTCGTGTTACGACGGGCTCCCCTCACTCCCGATCCGGTGCAGGTACGAGCCAAAACAGCCGTGTCCGGACAGCACCTGTACCAGCCGGAGAAGAGAGGAAACCGCGTGGTCGCTCGAGCCAGTCCTTCAGGACAGGCCTGAGCGCGTCCAGCGTCCAGCGGCCGAAATTTGCGGCAGCGAGGTCCACCGTCTAGTGATGAACGATGGCATCCCTCGCCTCCCGCCGAACGGCCTCCCTCTCCTCAGGGGCGGGGCGCTCCCCGAGCGCCCTTCGCCCCGCCGTCCATTCGTACACTCTGACGTACCTGTGTCAGCTGAGCCAACCTGCAGGGCTGCAAGCTGATCGGTACTACTTGACTCCAAACCCGATAACTTATTGTAGTGGACGGGGCATATGAACCTAGCCTGTGTGGTATTTTCTGGGTACTCAAGGCACGGGCGTAGACCACAGAGCCATACGTCTTGGGATGCAATCTTGGGGACCCCCACTACAAGGCGCCCTTCCAGAGGGAGCACTTCCTAGCGGATCAGGTTTCATTTGGATATTTTTAAATCCTCTTCCCGGTTGTGGTTCTGGACCTTGATCAGCTCCAGAGGGTCGATTCTGTTGGCGCCTGCGTTACCGGGTAGCCATATGGCTACTTTGTAGAAGTCGAGCTTTTAAGAAATTCAAAAGTTTTCGGGCTAACCAGGAAATATTCTTCCGCCACTAGATCCGAAGCGACGAATTGTAAGCTTCGACCGTTCTGTCCTTTCAGCGCGGCGATCACGGTCAGGTCAACTCACAGTGTCCTTGATCTCCGCAGTTGTTGTCTTGTCCATTTCAGCCCCATCGCCTCATTTAATTCTAGGTCAAATCAAGGTAAAAAAGACAGTTACCATCCTAGGTCAAACCGCGATCATGGCTACTGTAAAGTACGGGAAACTTCGGTCTTAAAGTTAAATCCGTCATTAATCTGTTAAAAAGTGGTTTTATTTCTACAAGTGATATACCTCGCACCCCGGCCGACTTATCTACTTACCTATCGTAAATAAATTGTGAAATTGACGACCGTAAAAGAAAACTACAGACTACTGTCTGATTTGTAATACTTATTTTACAGGTTCCATCAATTTAATAGTAGTGCCAATAGGATGTGCACTCTCTGGACTAGTGACGACGCCAATCGGGCGAAAAAAATCAATGCAGATGGTGAACATACCATTTTGCATAGCGTGGCTATTGTTTCATTTCTCTGCAACGACGGGACATCTTTACGGAGCTTTATTTCTGACTGGACTGGCTGGAGGACTATTAGAGGCACCTGTAAGTGTTTGATTAAAACAAGTGACTTATACTATAAAGAAATCCATACTAATATTATAAATGCGAAAGTAACTCTGTCTGTCTGTCTGTATGTTAAGCTTTCACGCCTAAGCCACTGAACCGATTTTGATGAAACTGGATATAGAGGTAAGGTTAGACCTTGAGAAAGGACATAGGGTATGTTTGGTTGAGATAACCGACATCCAGGCGGGTGGAGCCGCGGGCAAAAGCGAGTATCTATATAAATAAAATTAGCAAAAATTCTAAGACCACCTTGCTTGACGAAAATGTTGAGTTCGGGTACCTTTCACGTCGGAACGCTTAAGTAGGTACTTAGGTACTTAGCTACCTAATCATAACAAGAATAAAAGGGAAAATGAATCCCTATTTCTTTTCGCCACGCTCACGTTCACGGTATCACGCGTGAACGAGTGCAGCGATTTCGCTAATTATTTTTCTGTAATGATTGTTATGAGCAGGACAGAGGGCTCTAATGGTCGTTTTTTTTTGGAAAATGAGATTAGTCGACTCTAGGTTGACATTGAGCGCTCATTTTTTAGTCTTTTACATTCTCGTTCACCCCTCCAGCCAAGCTAAATTATTTGTATTAGGTAGGAGTGAGTTCACGTCCCGGCAGAGTGATGGCCAACTTTCTAACCTGGGACCTCTTAATCGTAAGATCACCTTGTTAACCACGCTATTGACGCTCATCATATCAGCCGCACACAGTCCACTGTTGAACATAGGCCTCTCCTATGGACTTCCAGAACAACCAATAATGTATTCTCATGGTCTTAAAATGTTACTTTAGTCTCTGCATATCGGGACTAAAGTTCCTTATTAATCTCTAGGGACTAAAGTAATTTTTTTTTAATTTACTTTGAGAACTCCTAAACAGCCAATCACGGTGTTTGTGAATGGGAGGATTTATCACCTTTTTAGTGATTGTGTATAGAAATAACCTCAAAATGACACGATTAATGATTATTAATTTAATTAATTATTATGTAAGTATTAAGGATTAATTCATTTTATTATGCATTTCCAATTAGTTTTAAATTATTTTTCAAGTTTGAATCTGTTGGCTAAATATGCAAGCATTGAAAGCGTACCTACGTCACTTAACAAACAAAAAAAAACCGCGGCACTAATTTCTTTGCAATTTGAATTTTGAATAGATTATTCGTATTAAGCTTGCGTTGTAATCACCAATTACCTACGCCAATTAATTATGCAACTTAGAAACTTTGTTATTATAAATTTTATAATTTTGTATAGAACGTCGTTTTTTTTTCCTCGCATTCAAAGTGAAAAGTAGAGTGTTTAACGTGGGACTAAACAACCAAATGACACTCGCTATTAGCCACTCAACTGGCTAAAACATCTCGTGTCATTGTGGCTTGTTTTAGTCCTGTCGTGGACTGTATGACTTTTATCTCCCTATCAGGATTCACTTGAATAAAACTCCAATTTGCAGACTTGCAGCTTTATTCTTCTTACTTCTATTGTTCTTTATTTCCAAGTTGTTCTGAAGACTGTACTGTGTAGTACTGTACCGCCTTATACGGGCGTAACATGCTCGCTTAAGTACTACATTTTTCGTTAGCCCGCATAGGCACTTAAGGAGCAACCTAAATGACGCGGTTTGCTACCGTGTCTTACAATGTATTCTTAACACTACTTATACACTAATATATACATTATATATACATTATAGACCGTTCTTCATGCGGCATGGCTCGGCGTACTGGACAAGTCCCTTGTTGAACAATCTACTAATAATGAAGTAATCCTTTTTACAAAATTAGATTCTCGTGTTGGTTCCCGGTGGAGTATAATAGGGCCATTCCTTCTCTTCCTGTGGGTGTCGTAGAAGGTGACTAAGGGAAAGGGCTGTTCCCACAGTTACAGTAAACACACAGTTCATGACTAAGTGCCCGTTTGACGGTAATGGGCTCGCCCCCTGTTACGTGAAATATTGGATGTAATGCACCTCTGCTTACCCCGTCATGGGAGAGTGGCTAGGAGGGGGGGTATATCCGTGGGGATTTCCCGAACGTAAAAAACCTCTTCGGTAATTTACAGGCGAGAGTATTATATATGTATTTATGATATTATGTACTACAGGTAATTTGTTTATCGGCTTGTGATTGTAGACTTAGCGATTCTTTTAGCCTCGGTTATTGTGAGGTCACATAAAGCCAGAGAGATATTTGATTTAGCTCACGTGATAGTGAACGGTAGAAGATATTATGTGCAATGTCAGTTGATTTCGAAGTAATATTCAAGGATGTAGTAGGTAACCTAACCTAACTAATGCGATTAACTTTTTAAAATTAAATTGTTACTCGAAGCTTTGCACTATTGTTTTCAGATAGGTAATGATAGCTTCTTATTTGATAATCCCATCGGCTTTATAATAGTGTATCTATAAATCATAGGCACCCTCGGTAGCGTGGTGGTTGTGAACGCGGCGGCTACGTAGGAGGCGCGGGTTCGATCTCCGCTCAATGCAAATATTTGTAATCTTGAATATGCGTATTTGCATTGGTCTGGTCTTGCCTCGGACAGCACGTTAAGCCGTAGGGCCCGGTTGCCACACGAACATGTATGAAAAAATTGAGGGAAATTAGTGAAATACCACCACACTGAAGGGCTGATCATGTGATCAGCTGATGCTGAAGCTGATGAAGTAGTAGTATCGTTGAATAAAGTTATTGTAGCTTCAAATTAGGTCCACGGGCTAGGTCGCATAAACATTATATAAAAACAAATTTACTGAACTTGAAAAGTTACTTTACATTAAAAAAACACGAGTATTGAAATTTTTAACGATCCATCGATTCAAATCCATAAAATTAAACCCCAAGAATAAGAGAGTTGGGAACTCTTTTAGGGGGCTGTTACTAAAACTCAACCCGCTTTAAATAGTGATCAGTGTGACCACGCGACCCCAGAAATCTCGTGATAAAAAGCAATCATGAGCTATTCGAGACTGTCTTTCTTTCTTGCAAATTTCATCCAGATCTATTCAATTTTTAGCATAATTAAAGTAACTTACTTTAATAATCCTAACGAGGTAAAATTGTGTGTTACCGTTTATCGTGTTTCTAATGTGAACATGCTAAATACCCCTTAAAAATACTTTGAATAACCTTCTTCCGGTTAGATACAGATATACCTACACACATCGGGCGGGGTTCCTACACGGAAGAATCGCGTCGCAGAATTACAACAATAGCATTAGTGCAAAACTGATGTTTACGGTCATGTTATCGGCACCGGCAGCTTGACGAGTAGGTAGATTACATTTAAGTACATTTTTATGAAGTTAATTGGAAAACCTTGTAGTACAAGTCTCATATACAAACTTCCACCGTAGTAGGTAATCTGTGCTTCCACCTCCTATTACCAGGGGATAGGTTAGGTTAGGTTTGTTAATTTTGTTGTCTTTGTAGTAATATTAGCTTACATTCTAAATTTTAGCTTTCTAGGACTTCAGGAAGTAACCTACCACTAACAATTTTGATGATCAGTGAGTGATGAGTCAGTGACGAAATTAAGGGTTTTGAGAAATAAATAAAATCTAAATTATAATAGCTACGACATTCAAACTTTGTATGTTTAATGATTGTACCGATGGCATTCTATCTTGAAAATTTTAACTATTTGGCATCATCCAAAGCAAAGTTATGAGAGTTAAAAAAATCGACGAAGCGTTTCGAGAAAAGGTAGGTAGTGCCCTTGCGCTTCGCTTGGCTCGTCTTGGCGGGGGCACTGCCGTGCCCCCAGATAAATATATTTTACTAAACTTACTAGCATAATTGCTTGATTTTCCAAAATTTAACCCTACGTTAGTTGGTTCCCAGTCAAAGAATCAAAGAATCAAAAAATCAATTTCGTTTATTCAGTTTAGGCACATAAAGAGACATATGAACGTCAAAATTAACTGTCATGTCAAGAAATTATTAATATAATATTCCAGTGGAGTGAATAGGGCTACTCCATCTCTTCCCATAGGTGTCGTAGATTGTGACTAAAGAATAGGATTGTTCTCCATTCGATAGTAACAAACAGCTTATGACAAAATGCCCGCTTTATTGTAGGTAATTAGGCTTGCCCACTATTAGGTACGTGGGACCGTAAATCATAGTAAGCGATATTTGGGTAAATATGAATAATGTTCTAACTGTTGTACTGCATCTGCCTCCCTCTTCGGGGAAAAACAGACGTGATAACTATTATGTATGTAGTTGTAAATTTATAACTGAAGAAATGAAGGGGTCGAGTGAATGAACAAAAAGTTATTTAATGGAATATTACGACCGTATACAGAGAATCACGGCAGGTGATGTGAGGTGAACAATTAAAACAGATCGATATTCGCCATGTGCAGAAAAATGGGGTCGCTAACGGAATTGTTCCGTGGGGTGACCCTTCTGTTCTATTTCAACGGGATACACGCGCCGTATTAATAGGTATCGATTGAAAGTGTAATGTAAACTATCATCAAATTCGGTAGCTTTACTGACTGTTTCCACGGCTTCTCGGAATATTGTAATTCTAAATATGCCTGTGTTTACAATATTCCGTGATACACACAGGCACCTTTTCCTGGAAGAAAAATTCTTATTCACTTATACTATATTATTTTGGTAAGTACCTACTTAGGTACTCAGTTTATTTACGATATTTTGACAGAAAATTTATCAAAGTAAAGCCTATTTGTTCTGTCATAATACACTTTGGAACTGAATTGCGTAGTTTATTTCTCTCGCGTTTCAGGTGAGCGCACCAAGGCCAATTTCATAAAAAAATACCACTTAGGCATGATTGACGGAAATCAGAAAATTAAATATTTACTATGTTGGTGTACAATAAAGAGTTATCTATTTATCTATCTATCTATCTATCTATAATCCAAGTCTCACACATACCTTTCTCTGACACACACTTTCTCAAATCGTGTGTATGTATGCGTGCGTGTTAGTGTGTATGATAAGTGTCACATATTCAAAAGAGATCATGATATTTTTAATTCCAGGTGCTGACATATGTGGCAGAAATTACCCAGCCTCATATACGGGGTGCTCTCGCCGCTACCAGTTCCTTATGTATCATCATAGGGGTGTTCACCCAGTTTCTGCTCGGCCTCTTACTGAACTGGAGGATAGTGGCGTTAGTCAATATTACATTCACGGTAATTATCTACCATTAATCTATCTATCTTCCATGATTTTATATACTTATATACAACAGATTTTACATAAGCATTTATATGAAACCTATACGATTGGTAGCTATATAAGTACATGTTAAATGAATATATGTATTTAAACTCACATTACTACTAGAGTTTTCGGGAATACCGATAACTCTTATAGTAATGATTAATGAAATTGAATAAGTGAGTTGGGCCTAACCAATCTCACGATCCAAACTTAATCCTACTATTTATTGTGTTATTTATAATAAGTCGTTACATATGAAATTGTCGTTTTATTGAAGAAATTGGAGGAAACCCAATTTGCAGTACTAACATTTTAGCATTTTTTTTCCGGAACGATAAATCCAAATTTTATTAAAAAAATTGTGTCTAAATGAGACAACATTAAGCTAACAGTAACTTTTATTACATTTTTGAAAAGTGACAGCTGTAAAAAAGTAATACGAAATTTATCATCAAAATGGATAGCATTTAGGAAGAACTGTTTTTGAAGATCGAATTTAATTTATCAAGCGGCCAATAAAATCAAAATTTAATACAGAGTTGAAAAATCTTGAAATCAACTTTCAACCAAAGTATAAATAATGGAAATAGCTATTAAATTACAGGAATAACGAACTCATGAATCTGTACGAAAATTTCGGCAATTGTTATACGTACTACAAAATATTAGTTTATTTTACCTAAGTACCTACCCCATTTTATTTACTTAATTAGGCAAAATAAAATAATATTTTGTTGTTTGAAACGAGATACTCATTGAGGTATAATTAGAGGACATCTTCATTAAGAACTTTTCACGTTAAGAAAAATACCCGGAGGGTTTTCATTATTAGCAGCTTTTCCTTAGGGCAATGACCGTAACTGTTGCGTATCTCAATAAACAGTACCTATATATAGCGTCTGACTCAATTCAAAGATAAATTTAAATGCTGATTTGAATGTAGGTACGTACTTTAAATATGTATAAGTTAATTTACTTATATTGTTTTGACGGGACTAAATTAATACTTTTTTTTGTACCTACAATACTCAAGTATTGGGTACGTATTTGAATAACTAAATTTAAAAAGCCTAACGTTAAATAACCTACCTTTAGAATACCTAAAATCTAAATACCTAATCGTTGTTTGACTTACTTTTAAAATACCCAAAGCTTTAAATGACAAATTGATGGTTTACTAATGAAAAGCATAAAATAAATAGACATAACTAAATAACATTGGCATAACGAAATTCAGTATAATGATCATAACGCATAATACTATTAAGCATAAATGTTTTGGCATAATGCTTGTGGTTATAAATACTAATAGCATAATAATAATGAAGCATATTTTTATACAGTATTATGTTAGAAACGCGTAATGATATAAGTAAACACATAATGTTCTTTAGAATAAAACTAATAAACCCTAATAAATAACTACTAATTAACAATAGCTTTATAAAGGCATAAACGTTTAATTACTTGCCTAGCTGTTTAATGAAGTAATAGCTAAATGGATTTATTTTGCATGGTCATAAAAAAAATAACCACGAAGGCCTAATGCGGGGTCGCTACGCTTCGCTCCCGCATTAGCCGTATATCAACCTTTGTTGTTTTAACTTTATATAGACATTTTAAACATAAGGTAATTAGTCCAATAGGTATTTCAAATTTAGATATTTAGTACGTAGGTATTATATATATGGCTTAGGTATTTTAAACCATTAGGTATTTAGATTTTAGGTACTTTAAACATAGGTTATTTAACGTTAGGCATTTTAATTTTAGTTATTCAAATCCGTACCCCTAGTATAAGCTTCTTAACTGGCTTATACCCCTGGTTCCACATGTACGACGCGACCCACTGGTGGGACCACAAGCATATTTTCTTGCCCGTAGCCTCACTGTTATGCAATGGTGAGATTATTTTAGTCCCACCACTTAAAAAATACGGTAAGGACTTTATTACCAACATACCGACAGCATAATCGGCACGAATAATATAATTTGTAGAAATATCCAAATCCCAAGTTTGTTTTGGCAATTTATAAAACGACCGTGACGTTTTTCCTATGAAGTACCACGTCAGTATGAAACCGTACCACGGTAGGTACCACAGTGAGAGCCGCCCCTGTGCTTTTTTGGCTTCTGCCCCGAATTATTCTACATTCTCGATTGAAGTAAACATGAATGATGAATGATATACCTACCTACTATTTATATTGTTGACTTATGGTGGAACTTGGTAAACATGTTAAATGTAGTCACTTGTAAAGTACAACGTGGGTGTAAAAGTAGTAAGTACATTGTAATAAGCTGAACCGATTCCAACTCACGGTTTTGTGACCTAATTCGATAGGTATTATGAATACTAACATGACTCTGGCTTCTTTAATTTTCTTAACTTCTTATTGCGAATTTGATTTGTCTAGTTCCCATCTAAAACCTGAAAACAATATAAGCCTATAGGTTACCCTAGAGGTTATATTGTTTCAGGTTTTAGATGGGCTTATTACTATTAGTAGAGTTGCAAAATGTTAGTGTAGCTCAAGTGCAGTATGGTTAATAAACGTTGCTTACCTTTTTTTTTACATTTCATAAGAATTGGTTTATTGTATACTTAAAAGAGGAAGGCCTGCGCTTTAATTCATGGTTATGATTTTTGATAACTCACCACACCACTAGCCTATATGGGCTATAACCAAGTAAGTACCTATTGTATGGCAGATTGGTCAATCAGATAATCTAAAACGACTGTGACAGATGAAGCGTTTATTCAATTTGTTATGTAGTTCCAGTCCTTTAAATGTTAAATCTTACACGTTAATGGGGTTTAGTTACCTTTTTTAGGTGGTCCAATCATCTGCCTGGGGGCGAGTGATATTCAAAAATAGAATAGATACTAATAGGTGCATATCTTAATGAAATACAAATTCTAGGGGAGCCCACGATGCTAAATGTATACTTACTAGTGCGTCGCGGCAACTAAGTAGGTATAGTATTAGTAGATTAGATAATAGAAAAAATTATGATGTAAATCCGATGGTCGAATTTTTTTGCGCAACCTATTTGGTTGGTAAATATTAAACTCTTACTGGTCGTTGGAACTCATATTAATCTGAAACGCTCAAGTAACTATCGAATTTCCTTCTACGCCTCCCCTACAATATAAGAATGGAAAGAATTTGACAAAATCTTTTAGTAAATACAATAATATGAATTTCCAAGAAACTTAATTAAAAATTAAAACTTTATTGAATCTTCCTTACCTATATCGTGGTGGTGGTGGTGGTGGTGAACCCTTGAGCCCCTCATGGCTCTATGTTGACCTGTGAATAGTTAATGGTAATAGTAATATTGTTCTATTTATTGAAGATTCTGGCGATCGTCGCACTATGCTTTGTACCTGAGTCGCCACATTGGTTGGTGTCAAAGATGCGATACGATGATGCAAGAAAGGTATTCAGTTTCTTACTACAATAGGTACTAGTAGTACAGTCAGCATCAGATCGATCTTGACAAACAAAGAACTCAAAATGATTTTCTCCTCTGCCTGTTGTCTGATTGTTCTAATATTTGGTGCAGACCTTTAGTTCGGACAATAATCCATACTAATATTATAAATGCGGAAGTAACTCTGTCTGTCTGTCTGTCTGTATGTATGTTACGCTTTCATGCCTAAACTACTGAACCAATTTTGATGAAGTTGATATAGGGGCAGCTTAGACCTTGAGAAAGGACTTACAATCCTTTATAGGCTATGTTTGGTCACAATAACTGACAGCTAGTACAATTTAAATCAATAAAATAGTTTGATTTGTTCTTAATAACTTGGTATTAAGTTCCAACTGACTGTACCATTATAGAATACGAGCGTAAAAGTCGAAAATTGTGTGTATAATTAAGTTTTATGTAGGTATAGCAGTAACCTAATTAAACACACATAGCACACATTCTCTTCAATTTAGTATAATAATTAATAAGTAATGACAAAATATCTCAATATAGTATTCGAGTTCACCTTGGTTGCAAAGATCAGATTGACAGGTGATTTTCCACCAGAGGGGCGAGACGAGACGAGGCGAGGAGAGAATTGAAATTTGTATAACAAATTTTCAGTCCTCTCTCAGTGCATCTTTGGTGGAAACAGTGTGGATTGACGAGAATATTGACGCCTAATTTTTGTTCGGAGTTTTCGGCATTGACGCTCGAACAAAGTTATATCGAGCATTGTGTGTGAGCTGTCTAAAATACATTTATATATGAAGCATACGGGCGGCGGGGCGCGGCGGTCACGCGCGAGCTCGCGATGGCAATTTTTAGTGGAAAAGGGTCAGTGCGATTTCGATTCTCTTCTCGCCTCGTCTCGTCTCGCCCCTTACTGGGAACGTACTGCACAACTTCACATACGCTTCTTCTCTACTCGATCTTTAATCATTATTTGTTCATGCAGTGTTGTGCAAGTATCAGTACAGTTGAAAAGCGCCCCTACCTTACCACCACTTGTCAATCCAGTATTAAAGTAAGCAGTTAGTTAAAATGTTAACGAGACTGCACCAAAATCATGTTAAAATATTTAATATAGCGTCCATCTCATAGTGGACAGTACATCCACAGTTGGGAATAGTTCGTCCACCTGTGCTCCATCTATGTACTAGGTTATTCATTGAATGCTATTCATTTCAGAGCCTGCAATGGTTACGAGGTTGGACAACTGCTAGTGCTGTAGAACAAGAGCTTCAAGATATTCTAGTCTTATATAAAAAAGAAAAGGGTACGACTTTTAATTTTTCTGGCGTTATGGGTAGTTGGAGCCGTCAAAACGCCGACTAGTTTTACTACAGAACTTCGATGCATATATCTTATTAGTTGTGAGTGGTTGCACGGAAAATAGCGATAGCTGCATAGCGGTTAGACAGGGAATCCGACCTCAAAAAGGCTCACTAAATGAATTATGATTTTGTGTTCGAGTAACTTGGTTTCCTCATAATAACAGGCAAAAGTCATCTCAACAGCCGAGCGATACTTCAGATTACCTACATCCAAAGCTTGTTGGTACTTTGGAGCCACGAGTCTGATCTCCTTTCTCTTGATTTGGCTTATCTTGACTCTTATGGGCTTTGGGAGGAAAGCTGCTCAAAGCCTCGTTCGTTAATCAATAGTTAGGTGTACCGGCTAGCAGTTGCAGTTGGCTCTCGCACTGAAGATCTTGGTGGTGAACAGTCAACTGAACTGCACTAATAACACAGAAACTTAGAATATGCTATAGTTATGCTAAAAGTCAAATCTTTCATGCTCGAAATATTTCCTCGCTAATTATAGAACATTCCTTACCAGTGATTAATTAATAAAAAGAAATTGTTTTCTAATCAGCGTTATATAAATGCATACCTTCCTGATTAACTATCGGTACGGCTATGTGTATAGGTACCGAGACGATTAGACACGCTGTAACTGTGACGAATAATGACTTACGTGCCTAATCGTTGTTATAATCAGAGTGTTTTAGAAAGCGCTATCTGCATCGACCATGGTACGATACGATACCATGGTGTTTATAAGCGTCCATATTTAGAGCCACCGTTCAGAGGGAGAGTAATGGAGCTACATATGGTGTATAGCTCTATCTCTCACACTCTGGATCGCGGCGCTTCAAGGCACGTTGTCGTAAAGGGCCCGATATACGGTACGATTCCTCGTTACGATCCGTCGCTGCAGACCGATCGAAACAACTGATCTGTAGTGTTGCCACTCATACACGAAGTGATTGGTTGTTACGATCAATCATTTATTCATTTGAAATGGAACGATAAAAACATGCTCAATACATTCAATACGTGCGCTGTAAAATACAAAACGAACTTCTTTTCTCGTCTGTGGCGGTAACTTTGATTATGTTACAGAAGAAAACCTAGAAAAGTGTAGGTCGGTCATCGTTACGATATTAATGATTGCATGGGTTTTTGTTGCGATCTCCGATGTCGTCTGCGATCAAGTAAACCGTTAACGATCGTAGCATATATATTACAGATCCGTCGTTTTGATCAGTCTGAAGCGACAGATCGTAACGATGAATCGTACCGTATACGGGGCCCTTGAGACTGGTAGAACCAATGTACCTGTAAGTAGGTCAGTAGGCAGATATTATGTAATCAAGTAAGCAAATGCATAAAAATATTTAAAAATAACTAATAACCATAAGACATTAGTATAGAACTCCATAACTAGAACTAAGCAGATCCAGTAGGTACCTACATTTTTCTAAATAATTATATACATATTATAATAGACACAGCCCAGCCTTCGCAAATCATATTTATATGAACGGGAAACGAACTCGCGACCTCTGACTTAGCAGTTGAACACTACCTACCGCTATGCCACAGAGGTCATTAACACCCTCGCAAAATTGTGTAAGCACATTTTTGAAGTGAAAACTTCTTTAGCGTCGGATAGGTAAAAAAATTTAAACTCGCGTCAGGATCACTTGACCTTTGAACCGTTACCGACGACTGACGTCATACAACATTAGCTACAGATTGTTTATTTTGATAGGTACGCTAAGAAGCTTCGTAGCTTAGCGGTAAGCGCTTCGACTGTAAGTAATTATGGTTTCAGATAGTACCGGGTTCGAACCTCGACTTGACACTTTTTGTGATTATTTTTTCTTTTTGTAATTCATTAATTTCTTCTGACAGAAAATTAGTGATAGGTTCTATGATTGGCGCTATATTATAGGTATGGTATGGTATGGTATGGTATGTTCTTTTTATCTTTTTCTCTGTATATAACGAAGAAAGAAAGAAAGAAAAGTTTTCACTTCTGCCGGCACTCCCGGAGTGCAACCCGTTTTTTTTAATGTAGGACCCACGCATAACTTTTTACAGAGTACCTAGTCCGATTTTGATAATTCTTTTTTTACCAAACCGATACATTATTATTTGTTTCAGTTGCTGATGACACTGAAGAAACATTCACTGAAAAAATGTCACATTATCTAAAGAGAAGTTTTCTTATGCCATTTTTTATTGTTAGCTTTAGTTTCTTCGTGGGTAACTTCAGTGGCATGACCACTTTACAGGTGAGTTAAGGTATTCACCGATTTATAATTTTCTACGGATTTTACGGTAGTAGGTTCCTCCCCACACTGGGGTTGAGTGGGGGACCGCGTGGTCCCCCCCTCCCGAGGAGGGCCAGACCGAGAGGGATGGCCCTGGGTCAGCCGGGGTGCGAGGGATATGTCGCTTGGCAACCTCACCTTCGGCCTAGCACTACGATCCAGATACGGAGTGCGGTTTAGTCGGGTCGAGTCCGACATAACCTCCCCCTCCGGCTCCGGAAGGGTCGGGTATCCGTGGGGATTTCCCGCACGTAAAACGCCAAGGTGTTCAGTGCCACCGAAGTGTTGGTAAAAGTTAGTAGTTAGTCGCTATAACTGGCGATTTTTTTTTCCGGAGAATACGTGGGACTCATATAACCTCGATATGATCCAACAAACAAATGACTAAATTCTTCTAGTAGAATAAAAATGACCTTATTCTTCTAAAGTAGTTTAAGCTTTTTTGCAATGGGCAACTCCTTTTGCTATTTTGCGCAACAAACTTCTCATACGATAAATTTATTACGGCTGTACTCACGTCACTTGTCAGGATGCGCCCGACTGGTTTCCGACCCGACCGGAGTCCTTAATCATGAGCAGAGCACCCAGGCGCGGCGACGTCAGGTGCTAGCACCTGACGTCGCCGCGCCTGGGTGCTCTGCTCATGATTAAGGACTGCACCTGACGTCGCCGCGCCTGGGTGCTCCTGCTCATGATTAAGGACTCCGGTCGGGTCCGAAACTAGTCGGGCGCATCCTGACAAGTGACGTGAGTACAGCCGTAATAAATTTATCGAATGAAAAATGGCTCACGATAGTTTCTATACAAAAACTTCTCATAGTTTACGTTTAGTCGTAAGTAACCTACTTAGCGTTAGATAACGTGATTCGATTCCAATTAGAATATTCAGAATTTATTATTTCTAATGCTCTCTATTCAATTGCCCCCCAGTACACCCGCGGTACGATTCTTTGTTGTATTCTGGCGGATTATTGAAACGCGAAATGTGGGGTGCGTATGCCGAAACGAAGGTGAAATGGGCAAAAAAAAAACGCACCGTAAACACACACGAACGATGCACATCTAAGCAATATAGACCATTCAGCATTTCATTTTATTTTTAATGTTTGTAATCGAAATTAAAGTATTCCCTTAACCCCACCAACCAATCTAAATTGATTGTGTTAGGAGTGGACTCACGTCGGCAGAAGAATGTTAGGATTTGAACCCTGTACCCCTAGTACGTAAAAGTCTCATAATCGTATGGTAAATGTAGGTATTGAGAGAACGGAGCATTGTGATTGGCCGGCTGCCTACTGTGAACCTGTCTGTATGTGAAGCCGGCGGTGGGAATACGTTTACGAATAAATTAGTTTTTCGTGTTAAGGGTACTGACCTTTCGATGGATCAACTACCGACGCTGCCGATATTACCAAGTGTAACAACATTATAAAATATTTTATATTTTCCAGACATACGCCGTGTCGATATTCCAAATGCTACAGACCCCAATTGACAAGTACTACGCAACGTTAATACTAGGTTTGCTGCAGATCATCGGCTCCAGTACATGCGTCATCCTAGTCCATTACACGGGGAAGCGACCTTTAACATTTTTCTCCACTGGCGGAGCAGGAGTCTGTTGTGTACTGGTCGCATTTTTCGACATTTACATCAAAATGGTATGAAGATTGATTTACACGTCCAATTATTGTAATAAGAGTATTGATTTTAAGTGGCTTGGTATATCTACCTAGTCGCTCTAATTGGCGATTTTTTCGGAGAATACGTGGGTCTCATATTATTACTTATATAAGCCGTCGTTCGAGTCCCGGCAAGTCTCAAATATTGAAACTACTTTTTTTTTTTTTTTTTTTTTTTTCTTTGTATTAAGATTTACAGATTTTCTATGATCTGCTAACCTATAAAATCCATAAATACCTATAAAATCTTTAGGTTTACAAAGTTTTTGAAGTGAAAACTTCTTTAGCGGCGTTGGATGGGTGTAAAATGTTAAGGAAGCGTCAGGATTAGTTGACCTTTGAACCGTAACCGACGACTGACGTCATACAAGATTAGGTAGACTATCTATTTTGCAATTTACAAAAGGTGGCGTCGTAGCTTATACGGTAAGCACTTCGACTGTAAGTGCTTATAGTTTCAGATAGTATCGGGTTCAAACCACCTGGCCTTCAGGGATTTTTTGTGATTGTTTTTTCTTATTATAATTTATTACTTTTGGTGATTATTTTTTCTTTTTGTAATTTATTACTTTTTATGATTATTTTTTCTTTCTGTTATTTATTATTTTTGGGATTATTTTTTCTTTTCATAATTTATTAATTTCTTCTGACAGAAAATTAGCAGAAAATAAGTGATAAGTTCTATGATTAGCGCTATATTATAGGTATGGTATGGTATGTTCTTTTTTATCTTTTTTCTATGTATATAACGAAGAAAGAAATAAAAGAAAATGTTTTCACTTCTGCCGGCACTCCCAGAGTGCAACCCGTCTTTTTTTTTTTTAATTACTCCTTGTACTTTGTCTGACCCAGACTGATGTCTGACCCGCCAGTTCCGAGAGGAAAGATTGCGCAATTGCGCGAGAATCTCGTCAGTCACTTTGGAGGTGAGGTTGGCTTGGCTACTAAGGTTTTAGTGGGGCCCCATAAATCCCCCATATTTCGTTATCCAGATGAATTCAGACTTCAAAAGTCGGTAGTAAAAGTGTGTCGCCGTCGGTGTTGCACACGACCATAGGCCAAGGTTACCTGTTTCCTTTACGTGAACCGTGTGCTAGTCTGTCACCTAAGTGTTGGTCAAAGTTGGTAGATACTTAAGTAGGTATAAGCTATATCTAATATCCTAAATAACGCCTAGATTCTAATAAAACTATTTTTAATAGATTCAATCGAGATTAGTCAATGTTATTTTTAGGCTGTAGTTTAGTTGCACCAACCCCGTGACCTTAGCTGCCAAAAAGCAAATATAAAGTACTTTAAATAATATCCGGTAAAAATAGTTGTTTTTTTTCAGTGCTTACCTAGCATTCCTGTAAACTTTTGACATTATCAACTATCTACTTAGGTAGGTACTTCACAATATAAAATAAAAGAAATTAATATACACTAACTTGGCTCAAGTTTTCCTTTGTTTATTCGCCCTTGCGTGGGTTCTTTAACAGAGGTCAGGCAAGGTAGACGTCGAGGGGGAAGGGGCTACGCCATCTTCAACGTCTTTCTGAGAAAAACAATGATAACAGTTGAATGCAATACAATATACGTAGATAGCTTGACTGAGGGTAGAAACAAGTGGACAACTACGAACTTTGTGACGAACTAGACTAAAAGTTTTTTTTTAATAAAAAAATTTAGTAAGCTAATTTAATTTCTTTCGTAAATACCCCTTCCCCTTGTGTTAGGAGTGTTTTCGCATCTGTAGTGTAACGGCCAGAATCCGAACCCGGGAATTCTCGATTGCTCAAGTACCTACGGACAACCCAATTATATTCAAATAAACTAGATTCAAAAGAAAATAAAATAAATAGGTACTTTATTACGAGCACTTATTATTTTAGGCATACCAAGTACCAATTACCAGCATCCTCTTGAAACTTTTTTATAATAACTTAAGATGTTCGGAAACTAATCTATCCTACGAGCCTCCACAACATAATAGTTCGAATGTTTAACCCAAAAAGTATACCTAACTGCTGGCTCTGGAGAAGCAAAATACGAATACCTACCCGCGAAATTTAACGCTCACGTGCATAAGTGCACAACTGCACAAGGGTGGCACTTCCGGGGTGGCTAATTAGTGAGAGCGAGGGTTTATCCTCTCGCCGTCCGATGAGCGCACCCATCGATCCTCTCCTTGCCTTTTATAACGACACGTATACATGGCTGGCTATAAGGTATGACCCCGTACGGTGTTAATAATACCAATATGAACGAAGATACAGGGGTCAGATTCAGTAACAACACATTTAAGACGTGTGATTTTTTAGTACTTTTTGTTATTTCATTTCTTAAATTATTTATTCAGTTTACTCTCAGAAAAATATTAACTGAAAACTATGTCAGCAAAGGCTTGCGCGAATATGTAGGTAATTTAGTAACTTTTAGATTTTAAAATTAACACGGATACCCTCCACTAGCCACCCACGTTCCAGTAGGTACCTACTTATTAGTCTAGGTTACCATCATGTCATTATTATATCACAGACTTTTATTGTATTATATTGAATCTATTGTCCACAGTATGGCTTCACAAGTTCGATAGAGACAAACATGACGTCAGTAACCCTCAACGTCACGTCTCCGGTTATCCACGATGAAGTGGTAGGTCATGGTTAATGCTTATATGTAGTTTGGAATATCACAGAGATCGTTGTATATTTTCATAAGATCCGTCACTCCATATCTGTAAGCTTTTTTTTATTTTATCTAGATAAATTCTTTATGCTAGATACATAATATTATGTGCAAGTACAAGGTGTGCAAACCTTATAATTGCACATAATATTATGTATTTATTACCTACATTTATTTATAACAATGTTTTTGGAACGTAAGTAGGTACAATCTATCTAATTCCGTAAAACCAGTTGTATTCATTGAGGCCATATTAGTTTTTTATGAAGTAGATATTCCAACTTGTTTGTTTGGTCTTCACCAAGATCTTCGACGCCCAAGCCGTTTTTATTTGGCTTTTACGCTCATACAGCTTTGCGCCTCCCCACACCGGGGTTGAGTCGGGGACCGCGTGGCCCCCCCCCCTTCCCGAGGAGGGCCAGACCGAGAGGGATGGCCCAGGGTCAGCCGGGGTGCGAGGGATATGTCGCATGACAACCTCACCTTCGGCCTAGCACTACGACCCAGAGACGGCGTGCGGTTTAGTCGGTTCGAGTCCGACATAACCTCCCCCTTCGCTCCGGAGGGGTGGGTATCCGTGGGGATTTCCCGCACGTAAAAAAAAACTTACAACTTTATCTCATTTACCCCACCACCGAGACGAAAGCCGGCACCAGGCCTATCCATCAATCAGCAGATGCAGCGGCATATCTTCGGTGAGTTTTAACCTGGGCCCGGAAGAACTGTGTGGAGCGCCATCCGTATACCTACTCCCTATATTAATCGTAATGCCTAATATTACTGTCCCTATATCCCTTTCTATGCTTAAATCTTTAAAACGGTTTTTTAATAGATAGAGTGATTCAAGAGGAAGGTTTATATGTATAATACATGTTTAATATAGTAGAGGGTGCAGCGGGAACGGGATCTGACGCCACGCGAGCGGAAAAATATTGGCGTTACGAAGTTCGCCGGGTCAGCTAGTTTTCAATAATTTTAATATTATTTTTCAGCGGAACCCCTATTCTTGGATGCCCATAACACTGTTAATGCTTTTGGCTCTCATCTCACATACTGGTCTAAGATTACTTCCATGGATATTAATAGGAGAGGTAATGAGTTCTTTCTTCCTTCGTAGTTTATCTTCGATTTAAAGTTATTGGCAGCCAAATCATGGTATCTCTGCTGTGTCACAAGGCACAGTAAACATATTATCAAATATTTTGTTTAGCCACCTATCTACGAAGCCAGATATAAACGTGTAAATAAATAGATAAATACACTTAATGGTAGCCGTAGCGATAAAAATTGTTTGATGTTGAACCATGTCCAAGTTAATGTCAACATTATTAGTGGGCGCTACTTAGTAATAAATAATACACGTGGATACAATCTATCCACCAAACTTCCCCTGAGGCAGACACCCCGAGCTACCCTGCCATTATTTTTTCGTATTATTATTACACACCTTTAAGGCTACGTTTTGTTTAGAGTTTATTTCTAATGAGATCTGATTTATGAAATAAATTCTGCTGAAATATAGTACCCATGAAACATTGTGTTTCCTAAACTGACGGACTCATAAACTGCATCAAAGTTCAGGATTACTTTGAAATGATTTTTTTTAATAAGTATGCAAACTTTTTACATTATATTATATAAATATGGAGAGACTGACTCTTAATCTTAAAAAAAAGCATAATTTAAAAATAGAACTGCAGTAAAACAAATGAATATAGCCGGGCAAAGAAAATTTACTCGTAGTATCAGATTTGCGTGTTATTTAATGCAAAGTTTTAAATTGATTCGCATTAATTTTTTATTAATTGAATTCTTTTGTCAATTGACTTATTGTTACCAGCAGAATTGTTGGGTTAGTTTTTTAACTCATCGAGATTTTTTGAACCATAATATGGATACTTCGTCCGAACAAGCGGCTCAAATTGTAGCACTGGTGCGGGAGGGCTTGGATCAACGAACGATTGCTAGAAATTTAAATTTAAACCAGTCTACGGTTTCTAGAATATACAGAAGGTTTGTGGAGACAGGTTCTTACAGAAGGAGACGTGGTACAGGCAGGACTCAAGCAACCACCGGTCGTGATGACCGATTTATTGTTACAACTTCCCGGCGAAATCGTTTCCTCACGTCAGTTAACATCAAAACAGAGCTTAATGAAGTGCGTGGAGTAAATGTGAGTGCACGAACAATAAGAAGAAGGTTAAAGGAAGCGGATATCACCCCTTTTAGACCAGCAAATGGTCCAAAGTTGTCTGTAGCTCACAGACAAGCTCGCTTAAGATTTGCGCGTGATCACCTAAATTGGACAGAAGCGCAATGGGCCTCCGTCTTATTAACGGACGAGTGTAGGACATGTTTATATGGTGCAGATGGTCGCAGAAGAGCCTATCGTTGACGTGGGGAGCGATATGCTCAAAGTTGCATTGAGGAGCGTGTTCCTTTTGGAGGCGGTTCGTATATGGTCTGGGGTGGCATATCGATGAACAGGCGAACAGAACTTGGGTTCATAGACATGGTCCGTCAAAACGGTAATAGAGGGGGTTTGACTGCACATCGTTACATATCAGAGATCTTAGAAGATCACGTGGTGCCTTACATGGGATTCATAGGCGAAAACTTTACTTTAATGCAGGATAATGCCCGGCCGCACGCTGCTGCGCAAGTTCGACAATATTGCGAAGAGGTTGGGACACGTACAATGAATTGGCCAGCACGCAGCCCGGATCTTAATCCCATTGAGCATGTTTGGGACAATTTAAAAAGAGCTGTATATGCGAGAAATCCTGTGCCCACGACAGTGGCAGCACTAAGAACAGCACTTTCAGAAGAATGGGACAATATTCCGCAAGATCTTTTAATAACCCTAATAAAATCTATGCGGAACCGATTAGAATCGGTAATAAGGGCACGTGGGGGTAATACACTCTATTAAAACATAAATAAACCCTTGCATAAAGTTTGTGTCTATTGTTAAAATCAATTTTTTTATTAAACCAATTTTCCTTAAATTTCTGTTTTTTCTTCAAAAAGGTCCTTTCCAGTACACAAACTTAAACTTAAGGATACGCGGTTTCAAAGTTCACGGACCAATCTAGAGGTTTCAATTTAAATCAGTATAGAAAGTTTGCATACTTGGTTAAAATATTTATTTCAAGGTCGTCTATTACTTTGATGCAGTTTATGAGTCTGTCAGTGTATTTTTTTATTTATTTTTTATGTACGAATACATGTAAATATATTAATTAGTTCAGTACGACAACTTTAATGCTAATTTTTAATGAAAGATGCAACGCTAAGTTGATGATGTGCAATCTACTTTAGTGCTAACTCTATGTATGTATTAGTACATGGAAATGCTGAAATACTAGATAGGTAGGTAATACTGAAGAAAGCTAAACCATTGAGTAGGCAGTAGAATATTTAAGGACAATTATGTTTTAGGTATTCAGTGCTAAAACGAGAGCGGGTGGAGCAGGTTTCGCCAGCGCTGTGGGCTACATTTTCAGTTTCCTGTCAAATAAAATGTACATAAGCATGGTGGATACCCTATCTATATGGGGTACTTACGGCTTATACGGCATTGTGAGGTGAGAAATTGTTTAGCCTTAGCCCGAAAATAATACTAAGTATTGGCGTAGAGGGGTGTAAAGTAATATTCGCGGTGAACATGTCGTAACGTTGCTGCCTTTGTGTGCAAACATAATTATGTAGTATACCTGTACCTACTACCTATAATATTGAACTACCTACTCATACTTTTTTTTGGGGTTTTTTTTTACTTTTTGCTCGTTGCTCATTTTACAAAGCTAATTACCACTAAGAGACCCTCCATAAATTTATTTCGTCTTACTATTTTTCAGCTTCATAGGATGCATCGTATTTTATTTCATTCTACCAGAAACAGAGGGGAAAAAACTGAATGATATAGAAAACCATTTTGCTGGCAGGAAACAATTAAACAATCAAGTGTATCGGTCCAAGGTTTGTTTTCCACTGCTGTTAGCGATATTTCTTTCTCTTCCATTCGAAAGAAAATTAAAATTTCTGTTTGTATAATGTTATAATCGCTTTTTGGTGAATGTATATATATGAGTGAGTATGTACGATACCAAAAATAGCAACTTACTTATAGATGTCTACCTGTCTGACCTTCTGGTTGGTTCCGGCTAATCTCCAAAGTAGCAGGGCTGACTTTGTTGGGATTATCTGTGGCATACCTACATATAGTAACGTTATAAGGCGTAACTTATAAAAAATATAGAGAATATATTTATTATAGAATAAATGTTATTCTACGTCATATTCAGGGTTTTGTCGATCTACTACCTTAGGTCACCCACGCTATGTAGCCCGGCGGTTGCCACAAAACAAGACCAAACCAGGCAAATCGAATCTCCTGCGTTTATACGCGATTTCATGGACATGAAGGTTGCAGTGGATGCGGGTGAACCTCTCACTATCTTTACACGTGACTCCGCTCATCCACTGCAGCATTTTCATTTCCGTGACGTGTAGTTCCTACTGTGTTGATCCAGCAGTGGCCAACCATCGCAGCTACTAAAATTAAGTAGGTAATCTTCTTTCTCCTTTTCTTACAGATAAAGCCAAAGACCGAAGACTCAAGAATGCAAGAATTAAAAGGCACTGCTAATCCCTCTTTTGAAGGAGATAATTCAAGATTATAGCCATAGTATTGGAAGAATAGTGCCCTATTATAGTCAGTAAGAATATGAAAAGAATGTGATAAGACCATAAACCGATTAGTTATAGGTAGTAACACTCTAATGAGCCTCCAGAGTCTAGACCTCTCTAAAGTACATTCTATTAGCGATAACGAAAGTATCGAAAGATATCCCTATCACTAATGTGACTACAAATATTTAATGAAATTTAAATGCATTTTTGTAATTCGAAATAAATGATCTATTAAGTATATTTATTATTGTAATCAGCATGTGTCACGTGATTCCTTGGTAACTAATAGAAAACTATACCTACATTTCGCAGTGACTCCACTCTTTGTCTTAGGATATATAGAGAAAGATAGCTGGTAGCCGACGCCATCCTGATAAAAGCCACATAAAGCAAGCAGATTGAAATTAGATTTGGCTGATTCAATCTGCTTGCTTTATGTAACTATTACCAGGGTGGACCAGCGTCGACAAGCGCTGGTAGATTGCCTACCAGATTTCTTTTGTATACGGCGTTAGGGCCAAAACAGCAGATTTCAATATATACTTAGGAGATTTCCGTGGAAGTATCCTGGCGCCCGACGGTGAAATTTTGAAAGATAGGTATAATACCTGCTAATAAATAAATCTTTCAAATAAAACCGGTAGTCTCAGAGAATAGCGCGTTCAAGCAAACCAACTTTTCAACACACACATGTAATGAAGAAGTTGATGAGTATGTTTGTTTGAATAGACTAATCAGATAGTATAGGTATTATGTCACATGTTATTTATGTGATGAAAGATTGATAAATACAAAAAAAAAATATTATCATATTTGACTACAGCAGCTTTTGATATTATCAGAGCTCTCAAAAAACAAGTTTGACTTGGTAATACCACGCTCGTTTAAGGGGAATGACTGATTTAAATGCAGGTCCACAACGTTAAATGTATAAATGATTTTGGGTTCATTTGTTGTTTACTTTTTGTCGATATAGTGGTCCCATTCATGGGATACAAAACGCCAAGTTTCGTCTTCTTCAACCCGTGGCCCCCTGACACGCTGTCTTACATTTTCTGTTATCTCCCCTATAAATAGAATGTCACAAAAGCAAGACCGTCCGCACCCTCAGTGTGAACGAAGATCTTTTGTGTTCCACAATATTGTATCTAATAAAATCATAAGAGGGAAAAACTGTAACATGCCATGAACATTTTTTTTTAATATGTTTTGTCACTAAGTATAGATAGCAGAACTCTCTAAAGTCGTGTCCCTGGAATCTGGGTGAGCAATGAAGTCAATGACTTTTGTGTATAACAATTAACTACTAGACAAACTATTTTGGACGAAATAATGTGTCGCGGTTCCCGGGTGAAGCGGGAATGAATTCCAATACAGAAGTATTGGAACGGGAATCAGAAACTAGTCGCGGACAATATCTTGTTAATTTCGCTCTGGTTGTCTGGACCACTGTCCGGCCCTTACATCTCGTATTGTTTGCGATGAATGCTCCTTTTATGAATGGGTACCCTATGTATTTTAAAATCAACTGACATGAATGATAAAATTGTTATAGGTAGGTGTGTAAGTTATGTGATCAATAAATATATTGTAAATACCGATTACGAAATAAGATAGAAGTTAATAATAAAGAAAGAATTTACGTTTATAGTTTTATTAACTTTTATTTCCCGTAGTATCGAATTCAGTATTTATAAGAATTCAGATGATCAGCATCCTAAACGCCTTAAACGTGAAAACTAAACAATTCACCAAATAGGTGTACCTACAGATTTTCAATGGTAAAATTCAGTCAGTTTAAATAAGTATGAGGTAGGTACTTATAATAAAATACTAATTACTTATAATAAAACAATAAATAAAAAAAAATGGAAATTGATTGCTAAAGTGTTTAAACTAAAATAAACTTAATTATGTACCTACTTAAGTAATTGAATTCTAAGTAGGCATATAATGATTTTCATAGTGAGGTAGGTAATTGTACAAAATTGTTTTAGATTATTCGTTGTATTTAACTTAGGTACCTATATTGTTTATTGGCTATATAGCTTGACGAAAAATGTAACAACGAAATGTAGGGTAGTGTGCTACTGGTTGGTTACAAATCATTAAAAAAGTAATCCTCAACATTATAACTCCATTGTCTTTGGTACATTGCAGTACCTAGAATTTTAATACCATTGCAAAAAATCATGTACCTACCAACGAACTAATTCAGAAAGCTATCGTTTGAGAAGGCGTAGGTAAACTAAGTACCTACACTTGTGGACACATCTATTGGCCCACCTTAGAGTTTAGGTTTCGATGGCCTCTACCTAAATATGATTGCTAGATTGAACAAAAACTATTGATGCAGTTTTAAACCTGATACATTTTACCGTCTTTTTCGATCGTATCGTTTTAAATTTGAATTCAGAATACCACAGGACATGGAGCTACGCCTAACAAGTCGCGTATGCGCCTTGATGAGTGCAGCTGATTTTTGAATAAAAAACATGTTTTATCAAAATAAAGGTTTAATTATCAAATAAAGGTTTAATTTAATAACGCGTGTTGCCTCCATGGGCATCTACGACAGCTCTCATACAATTAGGCATAGAGTTTATCAACCGTTCTATGAAATTTTGAGGGATCATCTCCCATTCCTCTTCTATGGCAGTTTTCAACTCCGGCATCGTCTGGGCAACTGGCTGACGAGCCCTAACACGTCTTTTTAGCTGGTCCCACATGTGCTCAATCGGGTTCATGTCTGGCCTTTGGCTGGCCAGTCCATAACTGTGATGTTCCAATCCCGAAGATGTTCCCTGACGATGCCGGCCGTATGGGCTCTTGCATTATCATGCATAAAAAGGAAATCTGGGCCCACATAGTCCACATATGGCATCACGTGAGGTTCTAAGCACTCACGAATATACCTTTCAGCATTTAATGTTGGCAACCGTGGTCCCGTAACAACCTCAAGTTGAGTTTTGCCGCTCGCGGATATACCGCCCCAGATAGTCCATGAGCCACCGCCATAAGCAACCCTCTCTTGAAAGCAGCATTTTGCAAAACGCTCTCCCTTACGTCGGTAGTCCATCTTCCTTCCATCATTGCCATGTAACGCAATTTTAGACTCATCAGAAAAGAGTACACGGCTCCAATGCTGCTGAGTCCAATTTAAATGAGTGCGCGCGAAAAGAAGACGCGCTGTTCGGTGGATTCGCGTTAGTTTGGGGCCATTAGCTGGTTTATGTGGTACCATATCGCGTTCTTCTAACCTTCTCCGAACAGTTCGAGCGCTCACAGATACTCCGTGGAAGTCGCGAAGTTGGTTTTGTATCTCAATGGAGGTAATGTGACGATTTCTCAAGCTGGTCGTCACGATGAATCGCTCCTGCCTTTCAGTTGTGACCCGAGATCGTAGCCTTCCTTGGCGACGAACAAATTCGGCAGTCTCTAGGTACCTCCGATAAACATTTCGGACCGCAGATCGACTTAAATTAAGTTGAGCACTCACATTTCTTTGGCTGTATCCGGCCTGGACAAGTGCCACAGCTTGGGCGGCGACTTCAGGCGAAGTATCCATAGATTATTGATAAAACCTCACCTTAATGCTAAGAATAAATAAGGTTTGTTGCAAAATCAAAGAGAAAAATCACACTTTCGAGAATTAAATCCAGGTAAACGAATAAACTCAAGTTTTCTTAGTATTCGATTGTTTAATATCAACGAACAGGCTCCAAATTATCTTTTGTTTCTTTAAATTCTGTGTTCGAAATTCAAAATAAAACTATTCAATAAAATTATGAATGTGCCTGGTTCAAAACTGCATAAAAACTTTTTGCTCGATCTAATATAAATTTTTAGCTAGGACTAAACGAATCTTAAAATGCAAGGTGGGCCAATAGATGTGTCCACAAGTGTATATTGTATGGCAATCATCTCATCATCATTCAATCATCATCACAGCACAGCACTAAGCCAATTTCCACTGAGAACCGACAAAGACTCCGACTACGGATTCAGTATACACGCAAGTGAACTGTCAGAGTTTAACTAATGACATCATCCATTTTGGTCCTAAATCAGAAAATGCCGGCCAAAGAAATGTCCTTTCTTTATCATATTACTTTGGTGTGTCCGTACGAAGTGCTCGCCGCCAGATACCAACTTTTATAGTACTTGCCTAACTACCTGTTGCTTTCAAAGCTTACACTTTCGAGGCAGGGTGCCGTCCTTTGATTTATTACTAAGTTTTTAGCTTAGGGCATCAGACTAAGAAAGACCATTATTGAGATACATACCTCGTTTACATGGGTGTAAGGGACCCCACCAAATTCTTCAGAGCCCAAGCCAACCTTACTTGCAATGGCGGCACACTGCTGATTGGCAGATAATTGTATGATTCCGAAGGCACAGTATAATATAGTTTGTTTATACTTTGCCGAAGGTGACCGCATACGTCAACTGCAGATGCACGCAGCAGATACGCGTAATTCATTGCGGCTTCTCAAGGGTCCCCTTTATCCGTATCGAAGTTTAACAAGCAATGTATAAAATGTATGTGGTGCATGCGTCGACTGTTGTCCTATGCGGCTTGCTTCGGAATCATACAGCAAGTCTCCGGCGCAGGACTTCCTTTCAGAGTTGGCTCATAAAAGTCAAAACTAATTGAGAAAGTCATGGAGCTGACCTCGGACTCAAGGGTAGGTACAAACTTTCGATTATTCCGAACCTGACCCGAAAACCTGACCCGCTCGTGGGTTAGGTTAGAAACTTGAAAAAAAATTGTAATATTTGTTCCGAATGTATCTAACCTTCTTCCTAACCTGACCCGACGTCTCGTCCCTATCATAGCCCGAATAAGTACGTGTAGTAAACAAATTAGTTTTAATTCGTTTAAAACGCCGCCAACTAGCTTAATCAGCCGTTCATCAAATGACTTATTTCTGCATGGTTATAAAAAAACCTGTCACTAATTTTCTGTGAATACAATCGCAGCTGTCCAATCTGCGCAATTCGGGTTATTATAGGAACGAGACGTCGGGTCTGGTTAGGAAGAGGGTTACGTTCGGAACAAATATAACATTTTTTTCCAAGTTACCAACATAACCCGCGACCGGGTCAGGTTCGGAATAAACTTAAACTTTGTATGTTACCAAACAGCGGCCCTGTTTGGTTGCATACATTTAGGGAGAGAAAAAAAACATTCAAATTTCAACGAGTAAACACCGTTAAGAAATGATCCGATGAATTGAATTCTGGAAAAAATGGGACCAATATAAAATCCTTTGTAAAAAAAAAGGAATTATCCGTACCAGAACAAACATACTAGAAAAAAACAGCTGAGTTGGTAAGTAATCTCCTCCTATTAGGTATGATATCACTGATATCAGTTAACAATGATTAACTCGCTAGTTTTCAAATACGACCACTGCTATACAAATCATTCAAAGAATAGACAATAACTAAATTAGAAATTGACGGTATCTCTAATTTTCTGATAGGCACCCGCCCCATTCACACGTAGGTACGCCATGATTAAGTAAAATGACATTCTACTCGTGATTAAGTGTCGAAAAAAATTTACATGCAGTTCCAATTATGGATAAATCACAGAAAAAGGCCAGAAAAATTGATTTAAATTCTATACCAAATTCAAATCGTTATAATCATAATAACGGTAATGACTATAGGAGTGCAAATCCTCCATCAACAGACAGTGACCCACTGTGGTCCTCTTTACAATATATAGCGGAGCACAGTGACTTGTACGATTCCAGCAACTTGGAGCAATATGATGACTGTCCGATGTACTGCGCCACCTGCGCTGCCGCTAACGACCAGGTTGCTTACTACTACATTCACCGAGGTAAGCCACTCCTACACTTTTTAAGATCATCTATACATGGACCACAATCCACTGATAATACCTTTTTAATTATTGTCATTTCAATATGACCACACCTCGCTTGACGATACAGGAGGTCACTATTGCACGTATCAATTAGGTTAAAATGGCGGCCGTTGATGGCGCGGTGCTTTTACTGATTCTAATACATTGCGACTATAGGAGTGCTATATCTAAGGGCTACTTTCCAATTTAAAGACGCGTGCGCGATTTCAAGGACCACGCATCATGGAAAGTCGTTCGTACGTGATACTGCAGACACGTGTGTCATGGTATGTGCGTCCATGTGTGTGAGCGCGTCCGTGAAACCTCGCGCCGTGGAAACCCGGCGTAATAGGTTTATACATAATGTATCAAAATATCTGCTTACAGAAGAAAAATGTAATATGAAATTCTGAGCAACAGAATTATGCCTATTTTCGATATTATCTAGAAACAGTAGGTATAAATTAGTAAATAATTTTCGTCATTCTACGCAGCCTTATCTAGACCCAAATTAAACATAACTAGTTTGTGGATCTAGAACACGGATAAATTACTTAGATTTTTTTTTTGTACTTCTTAAAGCATTAGATAACTAAATATTAGATCATTTTCGTTCATGTTTATTTTTTATACCACTTATGTGCCAAACAAGCATACGGCCCACCTGATGGGAAGTGGTTACTGTGGCCAATGGACGTGCAAAACGTTCTTTGGGCAAAAATCAGTTGGTCAAGCATTTACTGGTACACCGTTATGTTGGCGAAAAGTTCATGGAACAAACGTTATTTGGGCGAAAATTAATAGTTAAAAGAAACTTGCATAAATTGTGCATGGAACAAATTGAGTGTCGGTCTAGCACTCTAGCCATATATGACTGTTGCATATCTCAATCTGAAGTTTTGGCGGGTAGTTTAATGAAGTGCAGGTTCAGAAATGCACATTAAGTATGTATCTAGCTAGTCTAGTGAATCTTGTTTCAGTCGAAACCAGTGTCTAAGAACTGAATACAACTACCTAATTTCGGTAGCTACCATATTATGATACCTATTTCTATATAAGGGGGTATAAAATATGTAGGCATATACCTACCGTAGCATAATCACGCACATTCTTGGTTTTATCTAGGCACTTTAGCAAACGTTATGAATTTGGATTGATTGTACTGTAATATTCTTTGAAAAAATAAAATTTGTAAAATCATGCTAATAATTTTGGCTGAACAATAATGTAAGTACACTCCGTTAGAGCCTCTAAACTTAGAGGGTGCTTGGGCGGTGACGTGGTGCACCCTCAGCAACGGAGACGACAATACTTACTTACCGTTACTAAGTACGTACTACATTATCTATAATATAGATTTGTACTGATTTATAAGTACAGTCACATAATTTTTATTTATGTTAAAATAGGACGAAAAATGGAAAAAAGCCTAACGTTAAAATCTTTATATCATTATCAGTTCATTGTCTTACCTACACTTAGAGGAGCTTTAATATCGACATTCATTGTCGCGAACTTTGGGGCGGGGATTACGGCACGTGCCACTGTCTCGATTTCTATTGGCTAATGAGTTCATAAAAGAAAATAAGTCGTTTTTCCTCTAGTCTGCTATGTAAACAAACATAGCGTAGTTGTCTCCTTGCGCTACTTAGTTCAGCTGCGTATATTGTTACACGAGCTTAAATTACGCGTTTACGTATTACTTTTCTTCATAATGTCTCAAAGTAAAGATCCATGTGAAGATCCATTTTGGAAAAAAATGCGCTCATCGAAACGAGAGACTGCGGTGTGTCCTTTTTGTAACAAGAGATACTCGCGAAAATATATCATGAATCACCTTTTAAATAGTCACATGAAGAACAAGCATCGAAAGGAATATGCTACAATGATGAATCCTACGACCAGTGATACGAAAAATTGGCGCAATAAAACATATTCGGACAAAAACCCTAATACTCCGTTCAGAAAATCAGGTACGCTTACTTTATTAAAAGGCTCTAAATTTTGAAATAATTACTTGAAGTCTTTAATATAATATTATTATTTAAAAAATCGCATCTATACTATAATATATCTACTAATATTATAAAGCTGAATAGTTTGCTTGTTTGGTTGAACGCGCTAATCTCAGGAACTGGTTGGGATTGAAAAAAATATTTTTGTATTAAATAATAACCTCGTGTTGTGTTCTCGACGGTGAGTAAAGTAGACAGAGCTCACTGAAGAAAGAGTTTTTGTGCTGTCAGTGGGAAGACCAAAGGCTACTCCTGCTTTGTCTTTTACGCTGACGGCAAAGAAACTCTTTTAATGACAGGGTCGGTAGCACGAGTATGACTCCCCTGGTGTTGCACACGTCTATAGGCCACGGTATGCACTTTCCATCAGGTGGGCCGTGTGTTTGACTGCCACCTCACTGGTATAAAAAAAGTCCGTATCGGGGAAGATTATAGGCTAGAAATCATCACGCTACTACTGAAGGGAGCGAAGCAGTATTTATAAACGTCAACAAATACGGCCGTTTTCCATAATAAGGTACTTGAAAGCTTGAAAGGTTAGCATGTTTTTTTGAAGTGAACACTTCTTTAGCGGCGTTGGATGGGTGAAAAGTGTTAAACTCGCGTCAGGATCGCTTGACCTTTGAACCGTAACCGACGACTGACGTCATGCAACATTAGCTATAGACTGTCTATTTTGTAAGATACGATAAATAGCATCGTAGTCGATTTTATGTCCTTATGGTTTCAGATAGTACCGGGTTCAAACCTGGCCTTTTGACACTTTTTGTGATTATTTTTTCTTTTTGTAATTTATTACTTTTTGTGATTATTTTTTCTTATTGTAATTTATTACTTTTTGTGATTATTTTTTCTTATTGTAATTTATTACTTTTTGTGATTATTTTTTCTTTTTGTAATTTATTAATTTCTTCTGACAGAAAATTTGCAGAAAATTAGTGATAGGTTCTATGATTGGCGCTATATTATAGGTAGGTATGGTATGGTATGTTCTTTTTATCTTTTTCTATGTATGTATGTATGTAAAATGTTTTCAATTCAGCCGGCACTCCCAGAGTGTAACCCGTCTTTTTTTTAATTAGGTATTCTTGCACCGTTTCCAAGTTCCATAGAACGTTCGGGTTTAAAAAACGAAACCGACAGAAACAGTGGCCGTGGTCAGTCAGAAGCAGGTGGGCGTTCCGCTCTGCGTGCGAACTGTCTCACTCCGATACCTACCTTATGATGATCTCTCTTAGAAAAGGGCTATTCGTTGGTCGATCAGCTCATTGTGGACTGGAACGACATTCGTCAATGCATGTCATAAACGTCAAATGCCATACATTCGTCATTCTATTCTACTATACGTACTAAAAGTTTTGCGTACAAAAACTTAAAAAAACAACATGTTATAACCGAAATATTATGTTTATTGCTTTTCAAAAATACTCTCCTCTAGATTTTAAATATTTTTCATGTGATCGAACCATTTTGTTTAAAAACAGGAGGACCATAGATCTGAATGCATGTTTTTTATGTGCTGATTGAACGCTATCACTGCCTTTTCGGAGTTGGTAAAAACCTCTCATTAAATCTTTGATATTGGGGCAAAAAAAAAAACCCACCAAAAACATTTTCATGCCAAATGTTGCCAAAACGAGTTTATGCAGGTTACCCTGTGAAAAAATTATCAGATCTCGTATAAAGCCAAGCTCTAAAGACTGCACGCTCTAAAGCTAAACCTAAGGAGTAGTGTAGAGCTTGTACAAGTATGTGTATTCACCGCTAAGAAAACCCCATTTATTGTAGCGCCGCAATTCCTGGGCACACCACTTTCCATCTCTTCGAGTATTGGGATCCTAGGTGTCGACATCTCAAGCGACGTTCAGTTCCGCAACCATTTGGAGGACAAGGTCAAGCTGGCCTCAAAGAAACTTGGAGTGCTCAACAGGGCGAAGCAGTACTTCACTGCGGGGCAACGACTTCTGCTTTATAAGGTTCAAATTCGGCCCCACATGGAGTACTACTGTCACCTTTTTGCCGGAGCGCCTGCATACCAGCTTGGCCCCTTCGACTCATTGCAAAGACGGGCGTTGAGGCTCGTCGACAATCCCATACTCACAGGCGATGTGGAACCTCTCAGCCTCAGAAGGGACTTTGCCTCGCTGTGTGTGTTCTACCGCCTATACAATGGTTTGTGCTCAGATGAATTGTTTGACATGATGCCCACCGCTGCATTCTATCATCGCACCACTCGCCATAGGCAGGAATTCATCATCACACACTGCGACCGGAAATGGTGCGCACCGTGCGTTTTGAAAGGAACTTCATCCCACGCACGCTCAGGTTGTGGAATGAACTTCCTGCCGTGGTTTTCCCAAGCGACTACAATATGGGGTTCTTCAAGAAGGGTATTAGAAGGTATCTACAGGGTCGGTAGCACGATTGTGACGCCTCTGGTGTTGCAAACGTCCATAGGCCAGGGTAACTACTTCCCATCAAGTGGGCCGTGTGCTTGTCTGCCACCTAAGTGGCATAAAAAAGAAAGAAGCGTTGTCATGATGTAGGAGAACGCAGCTTTTTGGTCGTCTTTCGCGAACTTTTTCTAACACCGTGGGTAAATAAATGGTCGAATACCACTAGGCATTAACACGCTTTTGATCTTCAAGTGTAATTGTGCAGATGGGACCCGTAGCTAAGAAAAAAAAACGCGATCATATTTTTACAAACGTTTCTCGCCTGCCTCACTTTTGTTGGCCTGTCCTCATTTTCAAACACCCATTACAAGATTGCTGTTTTTTTTCCGGGTTCAAAATAATAAATCCACGTTTCGTCTCATGTGACAATCTCATAAACAGCATTAGACTGTCCGTGGTCGTACTTCAGTAGCATCTGTGAGCACCATTCCACGCGAGCCCGCTTCTACTCCGCTGTCAGTTCATGAGGAATCCAACGACTTTTCGACGACGACAAAGACGTTCGATTTTTGAACGTTTGTTCGAACTTTCAATTCTCGTGTAAAATTTTTGAAATTTGGCTCATACCAATCCCAAATAGTCAATAGTAGTAGAATAGTTTTCGTTGATGGCAGTTGAAGGCCGCCCTTCACGAAATTCGTCATGGAGAGAGACCGCGAGAAGGCAAACGAAGAGTAGGACGCCCCAGATGGCCAGATGGACCGATGACCCAAAAAAGGTAGCATAAAAAATAATCGCTCTAAATTCTTTCGACTTAATTCCATTTTTGTTGCGTACGATGTGTGATAAAAAACAATTGACAAATGTTTGCCCACCAATTTTTGAAGTGAAAACTTCTTTAGCGCAACGCCGCTAAAGAAGTTTTCACTTCAAAAATTGGTAAAAATTGTTAAACTCGCGCGTCAGGATCGCTTGACTATTGGACCGTAACCGACGACTGACGTCATACAATATTAGCTATAGACAGTCCATTTTGCAATATACTATAAATAGCTTCGCAGCATAGCGGTAAACGCTTCGACTGTAAGTCCTTATGGTTTCTGATAGTACCAGGTTCAAACCTGGCCTTATGACACTTTTTGTGATTATTTTTTCTTTTTGTAATTCATTACTTTTTGTGATTATTTTATCTTTTTGTAATTTATTAATTTCTTCTGATAAAAAATTAGCAGAAAATTAGTGATAGGGTCTATGATTGACGCTGTAATATACCTACCTAGGTATAGTATGGTATGGTATGGTATGTTTTTTTATCTTTTTCTATGTATACAGGGTGTAATCGTTAAGTGTGTCCAGGCGATTATTCCGTAACTATTACAGATATCAAAAAACTTTAAACTGATATCGAAAGTACGTTACCTAAATGAGTAAAATGACATCAATAACTTTTTTTAAATCTAACGAGAGGTATCTAATATTTCGACATTAAACACTCTCATACATTTAGTATGAGATTAATAGAAAGGTTTTAGTTTCCTTATTTTAAGTGATCTAGTACCCATTTTACCTTAATCATATGTTATGATTACGTATAATAAGACAATGATGATTTTCAAGTAGATACACGTGTAAATTAATTATCTTATCACTTCAAATTAGTAATAAACCGTGTTTCAATATCGCATTAAGTAATTTTAGCTAACTGAAAAGCAACACACCACAAAAAAAAAAGACGGGTTGCACTCTGGGAGTGCCGGCAGAAGTGAAAACATTTTCTTTTTTTCTTTCTTCGTTATATACATAGAAAAAGATAAAAAAGAACATACCATACCATACCTATAATATAGCGCTAATCATAGAACCTATCACTTATTTTCTGCTAATTTTCTGTCAGAAGAAATTAATTAAATTATAAAAAGAAAAAATAATCACAAGAAATAATAAATTACAGAAAGAAAAAATTATCATAAAAAGTAATAAATTACAAAAAGAAAAAATAATCACCAAAAGTAATAAATTATAAGTAAGAAAAAACAATCACAAAAAATCCCAGAAGGCCAGGTGGTTTGAACCCGATACTATCTGAAACTATAAGGACTTACAGTCGACGTGCTTACCGTTTAAGCTACGACGACATCTATTGTACATTGCAAAATACATAGTCTGTACCTAATCTTGTATGACGTCAGTCGTCGGTTACGGTTCAAAGGTCAACTAATCCTGACGCTTCCTTAATATTTTACACCCATCCAACGCCGCTAAAGAAGTTTTCACTTCAAAAATATACTCTTTGGTGTTCTTTCTAAATTCAAAACTTTTATCTCGGGTTGTTGAGAACAACGATAAATTGGCGGGAACAACAGTTCCCGCCAATTTATCGTTGTTTTTTTTTTAATTTGCGTTAATAATCGTGATTGTTTCATTTACTGATTGCATTGCAAAATGGCATATTCCAAAGGAGAAAAGAGAGATATGCTAAAAATTTACTACAAATATGATTGTAACAAAAGAGCGGCCATTATCGCCTACAGAAGAGAGTACCCAGATAGAGAAGTCCTGGTGTACGTACCTAAAACCTTTCTACTAATCTCATATTAAATGTGTATGGGAGTGTTTAATGTCAAAATGTTAGATACATCTCGTTTGATTTAAAAAAAGTTATTGATGTCATTTTACTCATTAGGTAACGTACTTTCGATATCAGTTTAAAGTTTTTTGATATCTGTAATAGTTACGGAATAATCGCCTGGACACACTTAACGATTACACCCTGTATAACGAAGAAAGAAAGAAAGAAAAAGTTTTCACTTCTGTCGGCACTCCCAGAGTGCAACCCGTCTTTTTTTTATTTTATTACTAAGAAGGTTGCAGCGTTTCAAAAAAATATAACATTCAAAATTCAAATAGTTCCGATTAGCTTAAAGTGCAAAGCTTTTAGTGCGTGCCCCATGTAACTACTTGCAGATGTCGGATTATGATCGGTGAGGGGATTAGACTTAATTCAAATCAAATCTACCCATGGCAAAAGTGTTCAACGCTGAAACACCGAACACCGACCGTGTCTGTCTGCACCGAAAAATGGAAGAAAAATTATTTAAGGTCGTGATGGTGGGTTGGTGCCTATCCTATTCCTAGAAAAACTTAACCTGTAGTTCACTGAACGAACACTATAATACCTAAGCACATAAATACCTATACTAATATCATAATGTTTATTTGTTTCTTTGTTTGATTGTTCATTTGAGCGCGAATTTGAAACGCGTGAATCCGACAGATTACCATACAATTATTTGAAAATTAATAAACGCTGGGCATTATGTGGTTAGGGCAGTAGGTATATACTATACCTATACCGATACCCCATAAGTATTATCTATACTATAATGTAGTATGGTTCAAAGGACTGCCATTGGGATTTTGAAGTACGTATGACACGAGTGAAGTCGTGGTAGGGACTCGTAAACTGTACATTTTAAAGCCATTATACACGTTGCCGCATTGCAGAACGATGGCCAACACCAACGTGTACCTAGTCTAGTCATCGCTCGGGACGCTCGGTGTCACTCGCCTAGTTGGCCGAGTGAAGCTAAGCGCCAACATGATGTAGGGCTCATTTATAGCAACTTGTCTTCGCTCGCTTCACTTGCCTCACTTCGGAGCGGTGTCAGTTTTTGTGCACAAATCAAAGGCGCTCGTATGCGTACGGCCAATAGCATCCACACGTTGGTCTATCCGCCATTACACGGTGGTTATCTATCGCTATCAGATGTGTGATATTTTTTTGACGATAATTTTATTTGAATAGCTATCTTTCCACCCGCGTGGATCTCTTATCTCCGGTTCTACTCAACCGATTGCAATCAAACAAACCTAAAGGTACCCTCACTCACTGACAGTCCGCCTGCAGTGTCTGGTCCTATCCGGCGGCCTGCAGTCCTAAGCCAATAGCGCCAAAAGTCTGAAGCGATATTAGTCTGTCAGCAGTGCCATGCTGCCACTTCTGCGACTACACACTGGCAGTTGGGAGTCAATATTTTAAGTCTGACCAAGACCTTTCTAACAAAACAAACTGCATCAAAATCAGTTCAGTCGTTTTTGCGTCCATCGCAAATAAACATTTCGCGTTAGCCTACACTCGGCCAGCGTGTATAGGCGCTTAATTGTGTTGCACCTATTTGCCGACGCTCGCCACAGCACGCGTTAGCTTACACTATATAGGCCAGTCACGGCATTGTGCCGTGTAGTGCAAATGTATAGAGTGCAAGAGAATATCGCATTTATCTCTGTCAACGTTGACTTAACACATTTACAGATTTCGATTGTTTATATTATTATTTTGGAAATAGTCATAATTTCAGTTTAGAAAGGCAATTTTCGTGTCACAACGAATAAAATTAAAATTTTGTCAGACATTACACATACTTGTCATCTAAATATTCTTGCACACTATAGTATGCTTTTTGTACCAAAATATTCTTCAGCTTATTTTTAAATTCGTACAAATTATCGGTGCAGCATAGTTCAGTCGGCAGTTTATTGAAGATCCTTGACGTCATACATAAGATACATTTATTCATTAGAGTAGACTTTTTTGAATTATTTTTATCTTATGTTGATGACGAGTGCCACAGAGATGTTCAAACATCCGCTTATTACCTTTGACAAATTGAGCCACCTCCAATATACAGGGTGTAATCGTTAAGTGTGTCCAGGCGATTATTCCGTAACTATTACAGATATCAAAAAACTTTAAACTGATATCGAAAGTACGTTACCTAATGAGTAAAATGACATCAATAACTTTTTAAAAATCAAACGAGAGGTATCCAACATTTTGACATTAAACACTCCCATACATTTAGTATGAGATTAGTAGAAAGGTTTTAGGTACGTACACCAGAAGGGACTTCTCTATCTGGGTACTCTCTTCTGTAGGCGATAATGGCCGCTCTTTTGTTACAATCATATTTGTAGTCAATTTTTAGCATATCTCTCTATTTTGCAATCAATAAATTAAACAATCACGATTATTAACGCAAATTAAAAAAAACATCTATAAATTGGCGAGAACAACAACCCGAGATAAAATTTTTGAATTTAGAACGAACACCAAAGAGTATCTTTTTTTTGTAGTGTGTTGCTTTTCAGTTAGCTCAAATTACTTTGCGATATTGAAACACGGTTTATTACTAATTTCAAGTGGTAAGATAATTAATTTACACATGTATCTATTTGAAAATCATCATTGTCATATTATACATAATCATAAAATATGATTAAGGTAAAATGGGTACTAGATCACTTAAATAAGGAAACTAAAACCTTTCTACTAATCTCATACTAAATGTATGGGAGTGTTTAATGTTAAAATGTTAGATACCTCTCGCCAGATTTTTAAAAAGTTATTGATGTCATTTTACTCATTAGGTAACGTACTTTCGATATCAGTTTAAAGTTTTTTGATATCTGTAATAGTTACGGAATAATAGCCTGGACACACTTAACGATTACACCCTGTAAATAGGCTTGGGAAGGTTAAAAGCTTTAAATTAATGAAATGTGGTTTGCAGCTATCAGTTTTCGAGATTTAACAAACGGATCTGATACATCGCTTTTGGGCTTTGAAGACCATTTCCCAGTACGTGGAGTTACCCCAAAATATTACGCCGTAGCGTATTACCGATTCCGCGTAGGCATGGTATGCGGCCACTAAAGTAGTCTACGGATTTTGCCAGCATGTATAGATCGTACGAAATTCGATATAACTTAGTGCAAACATTATCAATATGTGGTTTCCAACCAAGGTTACAATACAATCGATCGTTAAACCTAAAAACTTTGTCGTGTCCACTTCTTTTATATTTGTACCCGCGTAGTCAATTGCTACGTCAATTGGCGGTCTGACTCTATTTCTAAACACCATTATAGTGGTCTAGTCAAGTTAACTGTAAGGTTATTCGATCACAGCCATACAACTACGTCAGAAAGTGTATTATTTAAGGTGTCTTTAAGTATTTTATGATTTTTATTTGGGAATATTAAAGTGCTGTCATCTGCAAATAAAGTCATTGGCACAGTGAATGATTTACGAAAGTCGTTAATGTAAACTAGAAATAATAAGGGACCCAGTACACTGCCTTGAGAGACTCCACATTCTACCGGTTCATAGTCCGAAGTATAAGTTATTTCTATTCTTTTGACTCACATATTTGGTTAATGGATGTAGCTTGTTTTCTATTGTTTAGGAAAGGCATAATAATATTTAATACATTACCTCTAATGCGACATTTATCCAACTTAGTTTTTAGAATTTTGTAGTCTACACAGTCAAAGGCTTTACGGATATCCATAAAAAGGGCACAAACTGATGTTTTATTATCTATATGAACCATGACGTCATTATTAGTCATATTTCTTCTAAAACCCGTCTGTGCATCCGTAATTATGTAATATTTTTCTAAATATTTGTAAAGTGCCTCATATATAATCTTTTTCGATATCTTAAATATTACTGGTATCAGAGCTATTGGTCTGTAACATGCCATATCCTCACGATCTTGTTTTCTAAAAAGTGGTTTAACAATAGTTGTTTTTCATTTCGAAGGGAAAATACCTTGCAGAATGCATAAATTGAAAATGTGAGACAATACCGGTGAAATAGTCTTACTAACATGCTTTATTACTTTAGTACTCGTTGTGTTCTTAAGCGTAGCGATTATTCGGTCAATGTCATATGCCGTCGTAGGATTCATAAAAATTGAATTATGGTTATTGCAAAATGTCAAAGTTTTATTATATGTCTCATTATTTCTGAATGTCTGGTTATTGTTTAATGCCAAGTTATTTATTGATGTCCTATCACTATTTAATGTCACATTACTGTTAAATGTCAAATTATTGTTTAATGGTGAATTATTATCTAATATTTGATTTTTTATAGATGTCAACGATTTGATTTGATTAATAAAAAATTTGTTAAAGTTTTGGGCTATGTCTAATGGATCAGTTATCACTTTACCATCTATTTTTAGACGCGTAATTGAGTCCTTGGGAATTTCAGGCTTTAAATTATTAATAACATTCCAAATAGCTTTGGGTTTATTTTCACTATACTATTATATATACTATTTTTACTATACTATACTACTACGTAGCCGACGTAAAAAAGGGACATTATGGGAAAGGGACGTTTCGGGAAGGGACATTATGGGAAAGGGACGTTTCGGAAAAGGGCCATTCTGGGAAAGGGACGTTTCTGGAAAGGGACATTATGGGAAGTTGATATTTTGGTACCAGGTGCATTTTGGGAAGTTGACCTTCTGAGCCAAAACGCTCCAGAATCATCAGGTAGTTATTGTTATTATTATTCAGACTTCTAGACTTCGGAAATGCTCCCCGACGTCGCACCGGCCGTCAAGCACGTGCCAAATTTTTCACCAGGGGCTTGATGCCGATGGGAGTGTCAGACTGGATCCTTTCAGTGCCGCGCACCGAGTCCCCTGAGAGAACATGGCCTTGTTTTGTGCAGTGCCACCGCGAGACCCAGCCGCTAGATCCGTTCCACGATTGGGCAACCGCAGCGTGTTGTCCGCATAGTACCAGACGCATCCTTCACCACAGCCCTCACGCGCCCTTTTGATCGAGTTACCTGAAATGCGAGATGCCACTGCAGGTATTATACCTAAAAATAAGATTTGCCTAAGAAGCTGTTTGCCTTAAATGAGAAATGCCGATGAAGCTGCATGTCTGAAATGTGAAGTCGACTAAGAAGCACATTGCCTAAAGTCGTTGCCTATGAAGCAAAATATTAAAGTGGTTAAATACCTACGCAGCAAAATGCCTAAGTAGTAAAATGTTTACAAAGCAAAATACCTAAGCGGTTAAATGCCTTATGTAATGTAATGTTTATGTCTGTAAATATTATAATTGTAGCATTGGTCACTTGAAAACTTTTCCGTCAATAATAGTGTAGGTAAGTACAAGTACTGTCCGATCCGTCGAACAAAGCACAGAGGGTTCCACCCCGACACCTGCCTAGTTTTCTATAGAGATTAGCAAATATGGTCCCAGTAGCCGTTCATTGGCATCTTACTTTTAAAGATTGCTGCCAATTTTGCTAAGGCTAAGCAGACATTACATTTATTATAGTATTTCAGGCAATCGGCTTCCTAGTCATTTTACATTTCAGGCATGCTGCTTCATTGTCATTTCTCGTTTAGAGCAAACAGACCTCTCAGTCATCTTGTATTTCTGGCAAACTGCCTTATAGTTAAATTAAATTTAGGCAATGTGCTTCTTAGTCGACTTCACATTTCAGACATGCAGCTTCATCGGCATTTCTCACTTAAGGCAAACAGCTTCTTAGGCAAATCTTATATTTAGGTATAATACCTGCAGTGGCATCTCGCATTTCAGGTAACTCGATCAAAAGGGCTCACGCGCACGATGGCATTCACGGCGAAGCGCCGCAGATCCGGCCCCACTCTAGAGAGGCCTTCGAAGAGGCACTTCGCATTAACTTTTTCAAGAAATTGCACACCTTGTCGAGCGACACTATAGGCTGGTAAGCGGCAGGTGGGTCCACTTGGGCCTTGAAGACCAGTTTCCCCGTCTTCCACATTTCGGAAGCTGGCCACATAACCGAGAGCGTCATCTCCTAGAGCGTGGAGCCATGCTCGGCATGGAATGCCGTCAGGTTCCGGGGCTGTATTATTAGCCTTAAGCCTTTGCACCACCAGCTGTAGTTCCACCCAAGTGGCTTCAGGTACGTCGTCTATATCCACTCTGGCTGACAAAGGCGATCAACTTGGCGGAGTAATCTGTGGCATATGTGTTCACTCAAGACGGCGCGCGGTTAACCCCACCGGAAGGGAAAGAGAAAAAATATTTTTCTGCTGTCCTGTACCTGAAGTATTCTTTTCTCCAAATAAAAAAATGGAACAAGCGCCGATCTCTCTGAGTTGATTTTTGACCTCTCGTATTTATTAAAATATTAACCCCACCGGAAGGGAAAGAGAAAAAATATTTTTCTGCTGTCCTGTACCTGAAGTATTCTTTTCTCCAAATAAAAAATGGAACAAGCGCCGATCTCTCTGAGTTGATTTTTGACCTCTCGTATTTATTAAAGTATAGTTTGGTTATAAACTGAAACAAACAGATTAATGCCCGTTTTCACCAACTATACTAAAATCACCTCCTCGGGCGCGGCGCGATGTGCGAGGGAGGCTCGCTGACATCGCCGCACGCGCCCGAAGGCGGCTCGGGCGTCGGAGGGCGCAAACTGACCTCCGCCCCCCATGAGCGCGGGCCTGAGGGTGACGGGCGGCTCCACCCGTCACCCTCAGGCAAGCAGAAGCAGGCCACGGCGGCGGCGCGCATCGTAGGACGATGCGCGCCTCCCCACACCGGGGTTGAGTCGGGGACCGCGTGGTCCCCCCCTTCCCGAGGAGGGCCAGACCGAGAGGGATGGCCCTGGGTCAGCCGGGGTGCGAGGGATATGTCGCATGACAACCTCACCTTCGGCCTAGCACTACGACCCAGAGACGGCGTGCGGTTTAGTCGGTTCGAGTCCGACATAACCTCCCCCTCCGGCTCCGGAGGGGTGGGTATCGTGGGGATTTCCCGCACGTAAAAAAAAAAATCACCTCCTAACTAAGAGCCCCCTAACGTAGGCAGCCCCTAAATATATTACTTACCTTAACCTATACAAATATCATATTGTAGTTAACATTCCACACCTATATTAACTGTGGGGCAAGTAAAGTCTGATATCATTGCATCGGATGAAGGAAATCAGTAACTTCATAACCTCTGGAGATGCGTGAGCCAGCAGGGATGCCAAATTAATAGGGACAGGGATTAACCTATATCTAGGGATCTAGGTCTATCTATGTCTAGGAAACCATCGTCCAGCCTACACTTGCGCAGTGATGAAAACGTATTTCTCTATGTTATGTAGGTACCTCAATGTCACTAAACTGTAAAATTATATCTATAATATAAAAATGAATCGCAAAATGTGTTGGTAAGCGCATAACTCAACAACGCCTGGACCAATATGGCCATTTTTTTTTTAAATGTTCGTTGGAGTTCAAGGATGTTTTTTACGGCGAGAAAAATTTAAATAAGGGTTAAGCTGTCACGGGAGCGGGAACAGAATTCCACGCGGGCGAAGCCGCGGGCATCAGCTAGTTATAAATAAAATTATATCGTTGTGTATCATCCGCAAAACAATTTTCACATAAAAGAAGGGACATTATGGGAAAGGGACGTTTCGGGAAAGGGACATTCTGGGAAAGGGACATTCCGGGAAAGGGACTATTTGAAACCGAGGGACATTTTGGGAAAGGGACATTCTGAACCTAAACCTTCTAGAAGACCGATTGTTAATATAGTTGGACCACTCTGGATGCTTAAAACTATTTGAGTACTCTCATAACTAATATAAAATTGGAATTTTGGTAAATGGATTATTTTGAGTACTTTTGTTATCAACGTTTTAATGATGCTGACTGTACCTACCAACTTAATCATATTCTGTCCTCCGTGGTACCTACTTATATGTCGCGGGTATATTGCCAAGCAGTGCTATTATTGTCAATCGACTTAAAAAATAAACCGGACTTAAAGGCGGAATCATACTTACATGTCGTCGCGTGTAGGGACACGCCAAGAGCATAATTATCAGGGTCCTAGTCCTACCTATCTCCGTTCCTAATTTCATCCATATCGGTCTAACGGTTGAGGCGCGAAGAGGTAAGAATCGCACACATAATATACACAAACTACTTTAACGTTTATAATAATTATTATTAGGAATAGGTAGTGGGATTAGGATTCCTGATTATATAGTATAGAGTACCGAGTCGATATAAAAACGAATTCTCAAATCACACATTTCATTAATATAAACGATGCGTCTTATTAACCCAATTAACAATATGGCCATTTTTGATATTTTTGTGATAAACGCATCTGATCGACATATCGACAAAAACAATCAAATTAATCAAATTAGTTCTCAGTACATTCACGGTGGCGCTTAAAATCGACACAAAACGGTCTACAAATAATGTATTTCCGTACCCTACGGTGCACTCGGCGGTGTAGGTAGATGTGCGTGCACGGCTACGTCTGTATTTTGACATATCGATGGCAGTAAATTAAAAGCGGACATCTGCATGTTGCCGAAAATCTTTTTTTTACGTACTTAATCGAATTCAGAATTTGCTCTTCTATCTAGACAAAACAAGTATTTTTTTTTATAAAAGTCGATAATTTAGTAGTTTTACACACTAAATTTACAAAGTAACAAAGTACACACAGACATCATTTGACACTTGTTCGCGTAGCGTCGTCGTTCAATTTGGCGCGTCGTTTGACGTAGGTAAACAAAGAAATATGGCCGGTTTTTGAAGTGAAAACTTCTTTAGCGGCGTTGGATGGGTAAAAAGTGTTAAACTTGCGTCAGGATCGCTTGACCTTTGGACCATAACCGACGACTGACGTCATACAACATTAGCTATAGACTATCTATCTATTTTGCAAAATACAATAAATAGCATCGTAGTCGACTTTAAGTCCTTATGGTTTCAGATAGTTCCTTAAGGGTTCAAACCTGGCCTTCTGACACTTTTTGTGATAATTTTTTCTTTTTGTAATTCATTACTTTTTGTGATTATTTTTTCTTTTTGTAATTTATTAATTTCTTCTGACAGAAAATTAGCAGAACATTAGTGATAGGTTCTATGATTGGCGCTATATTATAGGTATGGTATGGTATGTTCTTTTTATCTTTTTTTATGTAACTATATACCTAACGAAGAAAGAAAGAAAAAGTTTTCACTTCTGCCGGCAGTGATGCCAGATTGGGGGGAATCCCCCCAAATTTGGGGGGTTTTTTGAGTTACGGGGGATTTTTTGGGGGGACAATTTTTTGGGGGGATTGTCGGAGGGAAAATAATACATTTGGAGGGAATCGGGGGTTTTTAACTTGCAAATTAGTGATTTGAACATATCTGTGATGTTTAAAAATATAATCTGAATCTTATTTAATTTCATTATTTTAAAAAAAAACTCACAATTTTTCACAATACTAAGCATATGTCACAAATAACATTAAAAACTGAGATGAGAATCTATACTCCATTCGATTAGGTATTATAGGTATTCGGGTATGTACTTAGAGATAACTTACACTTTCAACTATATGACAACTGCCATCCTTAGTCAAACCACGAACATGGGTACTGAAAAGTAGCCGAAACGTTGGTCTAAAAGTAAATAATAACAAATAAATCGCGATTGAATCCGTTAAAATTGGTTATGTTTCAATGAGTAATAATCGCGTAAACTTTGGAAAGTTTCATCCGATAAATCAAATCAAATCAATCAATCAGGTTTCTGTGGGAATCTAGGCGAAGAGTAAAGCTCTCTATTCTCGAGGCACCCTTTTATTTTCACGAAAACCTGTGAGGAATTATGTCCTTGATGTTTTAGCCGAAAATCATATTTTGATGCTGTTAATGCTACACTTTTTTTAGGTACTAATTAAACACTACTAACTTTGGGGGATTTTGAAAAAAATCCTAAGTTTTGGGGGGATTTCGCATCCATTTAGGGGTGAATTTGAAACAGTAATCTGGCAACACTGTCTGCCGGCACTCCCAGACTGCAACCAGTCTTTCTTTTTAATTATGAATAGTCGTGGGTCGTAACGTCTTTTGGGCGTAATCGGTTATACGTAGTTTCATAGATATGAGTAACTAGTTTCAAAACCGATTATTTTTGTAACTAGTTACTTCTGTATACAGTAGTGTTGGTTAGTTTTGCACCGATTATTTTTGTAACTAGTTACTTCTGTATACAGTAGAGTGTTGGTTAGTTTTGCACCGATTATTTTTGTAACTAGTTACTTCTGTATACAGTAGCGTTGGTTAGTTTTGCCCCGATTATTTTTGTAACTAGTTACTTCTGTATACAGTAGTGTTGGTTAGTTTTGCACCGATTATTTTTGTAACTAGTTACTTCTGTATACAGTAGAGTGTTGGTTAGTTTTGTTCCGATTATTTTTGTAAGTAGTTACTTCTGTATACAGTAGAGTGTTGGCTAGTTTTGCGTTTAATGAACTTAAATTCTTTCCAATTGCATAATTATATATTTGCATGGGGATATGAAAATAAAAAAAGACGCAACGATTATTATATTGCCTTCTCTTTTTATCTTGCGTGTAAGCCATACCTATCCTTTACTCTCGTTGTCCGAGTCTTATAACGTGTAACCATAATCATTCTAATATTATTCTGTTGAACGAAACGCTAACACGTGTGTGAGTGTGAACTGCGTACGTAAAATAATCGTTACATTTGTGTCTACGAAACTAGTTACACGATTATCAGCCTCGTAACTAGTTACTGAAACCGATTACGTTAAATAACGCTCACCTCTAATTATGAATATGTCAACCTTCACTGTTTTCTTCCAAATGCTATTTTATTACAGTATTCCAAATTTGAAGAGGTTAGCTTTGGTTTTGTAAAAGTTATTACGTTATTGCGCTAAAAATGCTCTCCTGTAAACTAGTGTTTTTTTTTAATTTGCTACCATCGATGTTATGAAATCATTGAAATGTGCTCTTCGCTAAGCCTGTCTTTAACAAAAATCTTCACCGGCTGCTCACATATTTGCTGTCAACTGACTCAACCGTCACCATTGTCACCAATTCAAAATTTGCTTCTGACAGTGTTGCGAATTTTTGAACATGTCTTAAAGATGCCATTATCTGCTCAAATGATATGTATTTTCCATTTCACTTGCTTATAATATGGTTCTAATCAAACAAAAATTGGGCACATAATAATACCTATTATCAAACTGTGGTATTTTGATTGTTATTAAATCATGAGTGGGATAATGCCTTTTTTCAAATTTGATGGTCGAGTTGCATAAATTAAAAAAAAAAGAAACAAAAAGATCGTGTTCAATAGAACAATAGTAAGTTTAAAGAGCCAATGGACGACACTGACCCAATAGTCGACACTTTCGAAAAAACCTTTATTGTAAGTAAAGTAACCATCTCGTTAGCTTGACTACTTACTTATTAGACATCTAATGGCAAATATAATACATGTTCAAAAATTCGCAACACTGTCGTGAGTAAATATTAAATTGGCGTCAGTTGTTTCTTAAAAATTTTGTGAAGGGTTTTAATAATTGAATTTTTTTATTTATTAATAATGACTATCACTATTTTTAGCACGGATGTAATAAATATGTAACTTGTGGACCTACGCAGACCGTTGCCGTATTTTTATGGCTAGATTTTCAATCAGTTTTAAGAGTATGTCGACTATTGGTGTTTACGACCATGTGTTTAATAATTGTATTTAAAGTAAAAAAAAAATAGTTTATAAAGATTTTATCTACTAAAGTTAATGTAAAAATTTTGCTTTAACAGTTAGAAAAGGACGTAACGACCATACTTTAAAAAATATGGGTAATTTCGTAGAGTGGTTTGATTTGTCCTTAAATTGTCTACCATTGGTTCTTTTACCTTATATTATAATAATAATATTTACTATTATTTATCTTTTTACTTTTCGTGGATTTTTTATTATAGAATTGCTTTTGGTTAGGTTAGATTTTTGTTAAATATAACTGAATTTTCTCCTTTTAGTGAGTATAACACTAACTTGTTGAAAGCGCTTTCGGATGAGCCCGTTACCCACGTTACTCGTATGAGACAGTATTAAATCAATACTTGTTAAATGAGCTGAAACATTTATCACAGAGTAGAAAATATGCATCGAAGGTTATTTTGAAAGCAAAGAACTTAAATGCAAGCTAGAAAACTTGGCAGTACTGAAAACTAGATGGATTAACATGGTTTCAATTTGATTGGTACCTAAAAACACCGGAAATATCTCTGCATATTCTGAATACCTCTACGTACCCATTCAAAGGATATTGGCGTTATGTTATGATGTATAATGAATGACTTAGATATTGCAATAATATGCGATTACAGCAATCGCGGCTGATTTCCTGGTATTTATTAAAGATTTCCGAGGTCTATCTCTGGAACCCGCCACCACAGTTTCGCGAAATTTAAATGGAAATAACCTCTTTCGAACAAAAAATAAATTTTGTAAATCCAGCTATGCGCGTAGAAACATAAAAAAAATATAAACATCTTAATTTTATTAAAAACTTCTTCCTTGTTCAGAAGTCGGTTAAAAACATTCAGTCATTGATTTAATTGTTTACCTCAATGGCGTACGTAATAACGTAACGTAGCGTAATTTTATATAAAAAATTATATTCTGTAGTCGATTTCGATTCTGAAATTTTCAAGTTATATAAAAACAGTCGATCGACTGACTCCATCCCTAAAATTGCGTTCTGGCTGACGTGACGATGTCAATAATATAGTGGAAGAACTATAGACGTCTTTTAACTCGATAGTAAATAAATTTTTAAAATGAAGCATTTTTTCAAAAGCTGTGCCACTATTAGGTTAGTGTCCACTATTGGTGTTTTTGCCTTAATATAATCTTTATATCAATTGTATTTTATCATTATATTATATAAAAATTATAAAATAAGAAAATAATTGAAACAGGAAAATATACCAATTTCGATTTATTACGATGTCGCTGTTCAATAAAATGGAAATAAATAAATAAAATGTTCAAAAATTCACGGAAACATTGGTGCCTTTACCTTAAGTAGTTTGTATGTAAGTCATCCAAACTATTTCAGACAAAGGCACCAATGGTAGACACTGTAGATACTTTCGAAAAAACTCTTTATTTTAAAAAAGTAACCATTTGATTTACAATACTATTTACTTAAAAGACGCCTAATGGCATCTATAAGAGGTGTTAAAAAATTCGCAGCACTGCCCGAAACAAATTTTGAATTGTCGACAGTTGAAACCAAATAATGTAGGCCCATGAACACAGTCGTGAAGTTTCTTAAGATTTTTGCTATTGGTACTGATTTTTAATAGTTGTGATATCTTGTTTATTATTATTGATTATTAATCTAATATATAAAATTCTCGTGTCACAGTTTTCGTTGCAATACTCCTCCGAAACGGCTTGACCGATTTTGATGAAATTTTGTGGGCATATCGGGTAGGTCTGAGAATCGGCGATTTCATGCCCCGATTCGCGATAACCGACATCCACGCGGGCGAAGCCGCGGGCGACAGCTAGTAATTTATAAATATGTAAGTTATTGACATACTTAGACCATTGCCTACGTATTTTGGCTGGATTTTCTAGCAGTTCATGTACTGTCTACTATTGGTACCATATCGCATTAATAGTATTAGTGAGAATGGAAATAAGGATATGGATGTAGATGTAGATTACCGTTGTTGTGGATCCGGATCCGGAACGGATAGATTAGGTTAGATAGAACGTCTTGCTGAGACCTCCGCTGTACCCTTCGTTGGTTTCCTTCGGATGAAATAGCAGCCGCGAAGCTTGATTCCATCGATATCGCTTTAACTGTTAATTACATTTTAAGGTTTCATTTATTCCTTTTATCGAAAAAAGATGGTAATTATTAATACATAATAGTGGTGAATTTCAATGTTTTCATCACATTTACCGTTCTTGACATAAGTTTTTATTTAATTTTATCTTTATATTCTTTAAATTGATCTTCTAGTCAACTACTTTCTACCCATATGAGAAAATCTGCAATTTTCTAGTGGCGACCATCTCGGGCCGATTTTTATCAGTCATAGTTAAGATCACTCCCGATTAATTCACCTTTCAAACAAAAAAAAGCTTTATCAAAATCGGTTAATCCGTTCGGGAGCTACGATGCAACGGACACACACACACATACATACATAGATACGTCAAATTTGGAACACCCCATATCATTTCACTCTACAATATTGAATATATGATACATATATTCAATGTTGTAGAGTGAAATCTGACTGTCCTTAAAATGTCTACTATTGGTGCCAGTGGGTGTCTTCTATTGGGGAGATGTTGGTGTTTACGACCAAGTGTATAATATATTATTTAAAGTAAAAGTATGATAGTTTGTAAAGATTTTATTCACAACAGTTAATGTCTGAATGTTGTTATACAGTTAAAAAAGGATACAACGACCATTCTGTAATTAATATATTTAATTTTGTAGAGTGAATTTTGATTGGTCCTGTAAGTGTCTATCATTGGTGCTTTTACCTTAATATGTTTAGTTAGCATAGCAGTGTATCTAAGTATGAAAAAAGTCTAAAATATGTAATGTAAGTAGGTACATTAAAACAAAAATAATACTATATCTAAGTATGTTAAGTATACCTACTCATTTAGATTTCTTTATAAATAATATTAAAAAACATATATAAATCCATAGATATAAAGTTTGTTGGTGTTTATCTGTTATCAAAATATATTCTACTAAACTGTGTGACCATGCGTGCCACTCTATAGCTATGCCTACTATCATTAGATAAAAAATAACAAGTTTTGCTAGCGGGCGAAGCATTGCTGCATGCCATGATTGCATGCGTGACGTGAGTAGACGTGAACGATCGAATGACAGTTTTAAGATTTCAAAAAATACGTGATATTATTCTTAACGAAAATAAATATTTTTACATTTTTATCTATATTTAAACGGTTTCTTACTCCGGCATCAACACTAAAATTAAGTGAATAGCAATAATTTTCGACTATATCAGGGACAGTCACGTTTGTTTATTGGTTAACATCCGCCATTTTGTACTGTCGTTTGTTTAGTGACTGGGCCTCTATCCTAGTGATGCTGTTATCATTATCCAGAAAATATAGGTTGTGACTTCACAAGTGGTGTACAATGTTTTTACAAGAAACGTTGTTTTCAAAGGGTATAAATTAAAACGTGTGACTTGTCAACTGACGTCGGCACTAGGTCTAAACCTATGTGCCGGATGTGTCCTACAATCGGTTAAGGCGATTTTACGTGCCACCTTGAGTGGTGTACGTGTCTACTCGATAACTGCATCTGCATCTATGCTGCCAAGAATATGAGCAGCAACGGGAATCAGGTGCCATTGGCACCGAACCGAGGTCCCGGACCGTATCCTTTTTGAAATACTGTGTTTATTAAAGTTTGTATCTTCATATTTACGTAATATATGCCACTTCAGCACTTTAGTTGTTCCGCAATTGCGAATAATAATATAAATGTTATTTGCCATATATTACTTGCTTGAACTATGTGAGTATGCCTTAAATGTTAATAATGTTTAGGGTCCATGAATTGAACCTTTCGTTTAGAGATGTTGAAGTAGAAGCATTATTTGTTTTGCTACATCATAACTTGTTTCTATTGAACAGCTACAAGCTGAAGAAGTTACAACAATATTTATGAGAACTAAGAAACATTTGATTAATTTCCTTTTCTATATATTTCATTTAAGATGTTCCTTATTTTGTTATATTAGTTTTACTAGAAAAAGTCATTTCTTATATACATACATACGCTTACACCATTTCCTATATATGTTAATTGTTTACTTGTAGAGCAAAGCGAAAGTATTTACTTGTGTTATTATGCAAAATAAGCAGTTATTACTTCGTTTATTGATGTATATGATAGTCACTTTGCTCTACATAGCCTTCATATCTGCTTAAAAACAACAATGATACTGTTAGGACCCTGGGGCAGTGACATTAAATGAATTATATATAACATTATTACAATAATGAACAATACCATTGTTGATAAAGCTTCTTCAATATTATCTGCATAATGTTGCAGAGAAGTTCCAAGATCCATTCATATCAATCACATTCTTACACTTTTAACAAAATAAAACTTTGAACAATGAATATTTTCTCTTTTTGCAAAATTTTAATGTGAAGTTACAGTATGAAGCTGTATATACAATACAAACTATGTCACAAATGTTATCAGATGTAGTCCTTACATACATCCATAAATGGATCTTGGAAATCCTCTGCAACATTATGCAGATGATATTGAAGAAACTTTATCAACAATAGTATTGTTCATTAGTGCAATAATGTTTTATATAATTCATTTAATGTCACTGTCCCAGTGTCTCAACAGTATCATTGTTGTTTTACATTTTTATCCAGACTTCACTTGTTGAATTTTGTGAAAATTTTCTTAATTCATGTTTATAATAATTTGCATAAATCCTATATATGATAAAATGCTTGCAGATATTTTTGAGTTGTGCGAAACTATCATTACAACAAGTACAATAAATTGATAAATCTTCTTGCACTGTCTGCAAATTCACACTAAGATTATTATTTCAGTATTAACATCTAAAGACAAGGTTAAATTAAATTACTAATAAAATTGAAACTTAAAAATGACCAACTATTTTCCTTAAGGGAAATATATGCCTATGAATGTGTGTAAATGGTTGCCCCAGTGTGTTTTGTGACTAATCAACCTATTAATGTCCAGTATGGATATAATCAAGATGAAGTATCCCAGAGTGACAATTGTGTGCCACAAGGCTGTATTCAATGTTTAGTATAGTTCATAACAAAGTTACCTTACTAATTATTTATTTTTTCTATTTTAGCTGGGTCTCTGTAGAAAATTATAAACTATCCAATCCATATATAGTGTGATGTGATAGTTTGGCCACACTTGTCTCCATTGTCACTTCCTCTTGATTTCAAATTCCATACAATGCAATTTATTGATTATGAATTATGAAAACAAAACTAGCATATTATGTTATTTTGACAATATGTATATGTTTAAAAGTGGTCTACAAATCTTGTCTCACTTTCTTTTATTTTAATTATTTACATGTACACACACCAGCAATTAAATTAAGTTATCATTATATATTTATATTTTGTTTTCATGACTCATGTGTTGACTTATATTTAGTAACTAGCAACCCACCTTTGCTTAGCATGGTTGCAATGTGCTGTCCCATTGTTCAAAGTTTCTTTGAAACGCTGTATACCATTTCAATTACCTACTTAAATGTGACCTCTGCTTTGTATAGTGTATACAGGACATGCAAACTGTAACTTCTTGAGAACTATACCAAGACCACTATTTCCCTACATTATAAAAAAGTCATGATAATTTACTATATATTTGTGTTCTCCCATTGGGAGAGGCTTATGTCTAGAAGTGGACTGCAGTGGGGTAATAGATTGAATGATTGGGTTCTCTTACTTTACAGTTTTCATGAAAATGTTCTTAATATGCATGCTTTTCCACCTTGATGATTTAGTATAGTAGAGATCTTTATTTACTTATGTGATCTCTTTTATACTCCTACTATCTCTTGTTACTCCAATAGTCTGAATATGGAGTTTAAACAAATACCTGTTCTTTTATTTAGGTATCTGTATTCTTCCCACGTCTCTCACTAATATTGGTTCAGAAATGCTGGGTTGCTATGTGGAAATTTACCCTGTGGTTTTAGAACTTTGACCTTATTTGTTAATTTGACCACAAAGCATAATGAGTTTTGTTGTGATGATCATTAGCACAGTACATAATGTTTATAACTGATTACAGTATTTATTTACTTATGCAGAAACAAACATTATTAATGGTTCCTTTAATATTGAGCTAGCCAGCTCACCCCGGCTTTCGCCAAGCATATTTCTCTAAGCATACCTCTCAAGTCATATGTGTCCGCACTTTATTAATTTTCATATAATCTATGGTAACTATGATTACTATGATGATGGTATTTATGATTACTGCTTTGCTCCCTTGGGTGGTCAGGTGATGATGTATAGTGTTTAACCTTCCTACAAAAACACAAAAATCATATTTCATGAGATTAGCAAGTTCAAACAAACAAATTTTTCAGCTTTATAATATTAATTATAGTATAAATAGTATAATATTTTGAAATTTATTTAAAATCTTTTAATTAATAAGCTTGCTAAACCACACTGTGAATTCATTTATAATTTTCTGCCTTATGAGTGGGATGTATGGGGCCCCACCAAGATCATAGAGACCCAAGCCAACTTCACTTGCAAGATGATACAACTGCTGATTAACATGATGAGGCTCTGGCACAGGCTTCCCCTTGGGGTTCAAATGGCCTTTTTATCCCCCCTTGTAACATCCAAACGATGGAGTAGTAGCCCTGGCGCCCAAAGTGGAACGTCTAGCAGACGTGCGCGCCTGTCAATCAATTAATCAATTACCCTACTGCAATCCTTCGCTGGACATAGGCTTCTCCCAATGTGCGCCATTTTTGACGGTCCTCCGCCTTTCGCATCGTCTGCGCCAGCCACCTTTTTCAGGTCATCATTCCATCTGGCACAGGGGTTCCTATTTTCCGTTTACCTTGTCGCAGCATGAAGAAATGTTTTAAAAGGATATTTAGCTGTTTCAACAGTTATTAATTAGCATCTTTGACTTAGTTGTGCCCTATTAAGCAATGGATTCACGGCATAAACATACTTACACACATAACATAAATTTAAATAAGAAATAAGTGGACCATTGTACTTCTGGGTAGTCAGAGACAACTATCCTAAACTTGTTTCTTCTTGTAGACAACTTGCAATACCGAAATGGTTTCTGTACCTACCCCAATTTAACTTGGTTTAAAAGATTCATTTGATTAAGAAGTAGTATCGTTTGGTGATAAATAAAATTTTAAGTTTGTTGTGTCTTCTTATGAAATGTATGTGAAACGTTTTAGGCTATTTCTATCATTTCTAGTACTCATACCTTAAATGGTATTATCAGTTTTTAATATCCACATTAAATATGATTGATTAAAATGTGTTTTTTGGTATTTTAGTATTTTTCTTGCTGACTGTACGATTTTTCCAAAATCTGTGGATGCAGTACAGAACGGTTTAAAAAGGAGGATGCCAGATTTTGTATGGACTCCGTTTCAATCCACCAACAGGCATAGAATGCATGTTAGGTTGTTGCCTCCTAACCAAAAAAAGACAACATCTGATTTAGTTGGAAATATCCATGGGGTTTATTTAGAAAAGCTTTGCCTAAAATATGTTTATTTTCATACAAAACCTAACCTAACAATATGCGTGGGCCAAGGCAGGGACTCGTTTCACTCTTGACTTGGAGGTCAAGATATATGCTGGGAAACCATCAAAACAGTTCGGTGGTTGCCTGGTGGCTTCTCGTACCGTCAGACGCCGAGGCGGGAGTTTGTGACGGCCCTGGGGTTAGAGTGCTCACGCTCTCCACCCTGCTCGCGGCGATGGTTCGCTGCGCGGATGCGTGGGCAGCCAGCGCCTCCTTCTGCGAGCAGGTCATGCGCGTGAAGGAGACAGCAGAGCGGGCGCGGTGCGATGAGCGAGAGAGACTCGAGGGATATGTCGCGAGACAACCTCACCTTCGGCCTAGCACATCGACACACAGACGGCTTGCGATTTAGTCGGTTCGAGTCTGCCATAACCTCCCCCTCCGACTGCGACTGGATTTCCCGCACGTAGAAAAAAGCGCTTTAAACCTACAGGAAGTATCGTTATGAAGTCTGTGGGACCGGACCGTCCAGACCGATTTTCAAATCCGGTGGTCTATTCTGTGTAGCGCGAACTGCGCTACATGCGTCTACGCACTCCCCGTCTCATGAAGACCAGAGTTCTTTTTTACAGGTTCGTATGCATCGCTTTAATTATATTAGCGTATACTACATGAAAAAAAAATTCTAAACTCCAAACATAAAAAATATCCTTTCTACTAGACGCTTCGCATGACATTTATGTTACAAATCTGTGGGTGGTTGCGGACGTTTTTATGCATTGCCCTTTATGAATAGTCTTCTGAGAAAGTGTTGATATAACTATAGCAGACAGGGTACCTGCCTGCCCTGCCCCGTTTCTAAAATATATCCGGTATAACATTAGAACTCGGTTAGGGTAAATGCGGTATTTTTTGTAAGTTTTTTTGGCGTGGTTACAAAACCTAAAGCCATTGGTTAAAATCACTTTGAAAAATTCACACCCTCGTCTATTATTTGACTATAAGGCCCTTATTATATTAGGCAATTAGATAGAAAACGAAGTTTCGTCAGTTGCGTTTCATGGTTTTATTCCGCGACCAGTTTAAAAAGCGCGAAACTCACCATGCGCTACTCAAGTTGGCCGCAACTCGCGTCGCGTGTCTCCACAACCAATCAGCAACTCTCAAAAAGTGTTGGCAAGATGGCGGATTCCGTAGATTGAGGGACTAGGAAAGGAAGAAACTATTTATTCATACGTATATCATTCAGCTCTGCTTATGGAGGGTAATAGGGTGGCTTGAGAAAGATATTGATAGATAGATTGAGGATAGATTGAGATAGATATTCGTGCTTTCTTGTAGCTTAGTTAAGGTGGCGTTTTGGAACAGCGAGGCTATCCGCGCTGATGCGAGATGAATTACATTTCGGGTCACCCAGCATCTTTGAATTTTTTTATTAAATATTTGCGGCGTAATTACAACGTACATAGGCCTTTTACGTTTGTGGTGGTGTTTATGTTTGCCAAATAGGGTTGAGCCATCATAGCGCGATTGCACAATTTTGCACGCGCCATCCCGTGATTAGTACCTGTCATATCTTGGCAGAGTGGATACCTTGAATACCAGTATTTTACTGAATCTCTTATCTTTCATCATTATTCAGTGAGTTCCTAGAAACCATTAAGAGATTAAAAATATATATACCGATTCCGAATGTGACCGTAAGCTAATCTAGGGTCCATTAGAGTTTTTACTTTTTGATAACATTTTTATACAAACTCAAGCTTGTTTGCCCATTAGATATGTCAGGGTGATAGGTCAGAATATGAGTGTTGTTTATTGATATTTATTTATAATGTTGATATACGCCCTCCTAAACGATTGCTTCGGTTTGAGTAATGTTTCGTATTTCTTATTTGAGTAGATCCCTGGACTCGAAGTGACCCCGCAATCGGGTTCTGTGTCTTTTGTTGTGTGTTCAAGAATGGGTGGCCTATTGAATATGTTTTGGCTGCAATCAGGTAATATACAGAAGTAAAAAGAAAACTAAGTAAATCATTCTTACAGAAAATATAATACGAATAAGCTTGCGTCGCGTAGCTTGGCGTACTTTAACATTCCAAGCTCTATACTTCATTTAACGTTCATTCATTCTTAAGTTGAAAATATGAATTTTCTTTTTACATTGCGCAAATTTTTAAAGGGCAGAGATGTAGTTATTCCTTAAATTTGTTTTTTTTCCTAGTATTATTTATGTACTTTCAATGACCGATTCCCGCTCACTGCAAATATTTGTATAATTGGTAGAGGTTTTTCTATGAATAATATATGCTTATTAACAAAAAAGGTATCTAAGGTACCTATCTATAGACCATATAATGCTGGAATATTAGACATGCGCTTTTGTTAACTTTATTTAGTTTGTGAACCCCTTAGGAAATAAACAACAATTTCGAGGACCGTCTTATAAAAAATAGCAGTAAATCGTTGCATGGATTTCTGATCCCGTTCTCGCTGCTGACCTTCCTCGATAGCTTGATGATATATAGCCTACGCTCACAAATAATCGGGCTTTCTATTGGTAAAAGAATTCGGTTTAGTAGATCCAGAGATTACAAACACTGCACCGTTTTTTAACTCACAAACTAAATCGAATCGGCTACGAGACCTCGCTCTAACCAACAATTAGCAAAATCGGGGCACTGGTCTAATTGTGAATCTAAACCATCAAGGGACGCGTGTTACCAAATCCTTCTTTTTGTCAACACTCGTGTCGCATTGTGTTAAAGAAACCTTTGTACAACCTTCTCAAAACCCACATTATGTTGAGATAAATACGAAAAAAGCATTCTGTTCGCACGCTATTTCCGAAAGCTTCTTTGAGTGGACTCCAGTGGAATAAACACTCCAGTGGTGCCAAGTATTACTGATTTATAAGGATATAACAAATATATTATGAGCTCATTGAACTCGCGTGCTCCTGCACTGGTGGATTAGATGGGTAAGCCTTCGTGTTAGGTTACTTGTGATAACGCACGAACAAACAGGGCCCGCTAGTAATTCGTAAGATATAAAAACATCTAACCAAAACAAACGTCTCGGTTTCATTCAAACATTCCGTTAAACTGACACGGTGCGACGCGTCGCGGAACGCGGCTAGCAACAGGGACAAGCAGGGCTAGGGAGGGCGGGGGTGGTGAGCGCATCGTTGACCATTTCCAACGCAATAGGTAACATGCTAAGAGAACGCATGCACCTTTCCTTGCCACAACGTAGTGCGTTTATTGTACTACGGAAGGATGACTCGTTCATGCTATTAGTCTGCCCAGAAGCATCTTTAGCCCAACGTTGTAAGAGTATTGACACGAAGAAGCATTTAGAAACACGCTCCAGGGACCTACCACACACGCACTTTCATCTTGTGAATCTACCTGCTCAGTTGTTATTGCTAAAACCTGCACATTATTTTAAATATCATTCAAATCCGCTGAGCTATTCTTAATTTCTTGAGAAACAATAGAACAAGAGCCTGTGATGGTCAGACCTTCGTAGTTGTATAACAGCTGACTATTTATCTGTGTTTATCCCCAATACAGGTAAAAGCGGTCCCCGTCTGGTTTGGATAACAGTAGCTTTGCCCGGTAGACGCTGTATAAAATTATAATATATAATTATATATAATATTTAGCTTGTTAAGCTGTTTTACTTATTTCACGTTCGTAGTCGTAGTACCTATACCTATATTTGACCTCACCATATGACACATACGTTGTGCGGTTGTCGTAGAAAATTTTGAATGAACAAAAATCTTGGAACTCGCATGCGTGATCGCTAAGTAGGTACGTCTCCGTGACGTCATCATCACGACACCATAATTCACAATTTGTGACAAATTAAATAAGTATTATAATTCAATATAATTATAATAATAATAATTATTATTTATTTTTAATGTGCTACTAAACTAAATATTCAGTGAATATTTCAAGCGTCTATCTGTTGCCGTTATTAATATCTGCAAAAAAAAAACACGTTTTTGTATGGGAGCCCCTTAAAATTAATTTCTGTTCTTTTTTTTGTATTTGTTGTTAAAGCGGCTACTGAAATTCATCATCTGCCTCGAATTTCTTCTGTCTAACTATCACGGTTCATGAAATACAACTCTGGTGACAGACAAACGAAACAGCGAAGCGGTAAACTTGGTTAAGCAGAATTGGACGTCAAAAAGCTGTAATAGTATTATTACACAATTTTGAAAGTAAACAACTTGAATTTGAATTTCTTGGATTTGAAGTCTCAGTAACATTTCTACCCTTTGGGTACGGAACCCTAAAAAAGAAAATTGTATTATCTGACAAATGCACGCTAAGCCCGAAAAATTTAAGATTTTAATGGACTAGATAGGCTTATAAGGATCTTCTTAAATTACGTGTCTACTTTAAAAAGCTTTTTCACCTCACGTATACTAAATTAAGAACCTTGAAAAAGCTATCAAAGAAGAGCTACTATGCTTTCGATCGTTCTAAATATATCAAAATGTGAATCTGGCGAATTAATATAAACCAGACTTCTTGTTATATTTAGGTAAAAATGAAAATCTATAATCTACAGATTCAAGATACAGGGCCTCTGTTTCATTGTTCACGCCATTTACGTTCTTAGATTCATACAATACATCAAATTCATTTAACATGACTTCGTCCGCGTGAACTTGGTATCTGGATTTTAATTTATTTTGTGTGTAATCCTAAAACTTTTTCTAAAATACATACAAGTAACCTAAGTTAAACCTTATAACATCATCTATCTGCAATAAAAATTCCCTCAATCGCTCCAGCCACTTGACACAAACTTATCAAAAGACACAAAAAAAACGGTTTACTCTTGTTTTAACAAAAAACGTATGACAAACGATCATTTTACACACAACGTTTGGAAAACTAATCATTTGACAAACTTTCATTTCGCAAAAATATTATTTCAAAAAGAATTCGCCGGTCAGCCTCAGCCGCGGCGGTGGGCTTTATAACCACCTGCTCCTCAGCTCGTGAACCGCCTTACCCCTCCGCGCCTGCGCGGGCTTAAATAACACTCTAGGGGTAGGGCAAACAAGACCACGTGAAGTCGGATTTTTGTCACTAACTTTGACTATTCAAGACAGTAATTGAAGGTTAAAACTTATTTTGCCAACTAACATGTTTAAAAATAATCAATTTGTGAAATGATGTTAAGGCATAATGAAATTTTTCCAAATATACATTTTGTCTAATGAGTAGATTATTAAACAATAGTTTGTAAAATGATAAGTTTATCAACTATAATTTTGTCAAATGTTGTTTGTCCAATGAAGATTTGTTATTCGTTTTGTGTCAAATGATTGGATACCAAAAAAAACGTATGTAGGTATGGAAGGTATCATGAATTTTGGTTGTAAATTATTTTTACATTGTCAATATACTAGCTGTTGCCCGCAGCTCCGCCCGCGTGAATGTCGGTTATCGCTTAGTGTTGATCCGACGCTATTGAGCAATAAATTCGCCTCTGTACTCAACTTTGTCCTGGACTATGTACTCACCTCTGTTCTCGACTTTCTACTCGCCTCTATATTCGACTCTCTACTTAACTTTCTACTCGCCTCTATACTTGAATTTATACTCGAATCTCTAATGACTTCTCTGTTCTCTCCTCTACTCGACTTTGTATTCTTCTCTATACTCGCCTTTCCATTAGCCTCTCTACTTGCCCATCCATTCGATTCTCTTTTCACCTCTCTTCTTGACTCTTCCCACTCGCCTATCTACTCGCACCTCTACTCAACTCTCTATTCGATCTCTACTCGCCACTACATTCGTCTTTGCACTTGCCTCCCTATTCGCCTCTCTACTCAACCCTTTGATTCTATACTCGCCTCTCCACTGGCTCTCTAGTTGCATATCTACTCGCCCCTGTAGTCGACTCTACTCGACTTTCGATCTTTACACGCCTATCCACTCGTCCCTATCACAATCTCTACTCGCTTCTCCACTCGCTTCTATATTTGGTTCGCTACTCGACTTTGTCCGTTCCGAAGCTCAAATTCACCTTTGTACCAAATTTCATGAGATCTTAAAAGAAATTCTTACTATTTATGTCATATTCACCCCCTTTTTTTGCCATTGAAAAATGAGAAACTTTAATCCCATAGCCCTATTCCCCTTCCCCCTCCCCCTTCTATCCCTTTTTTCGCGATAAGAGGTAGCCTATGACCATTTCCAAGCTCTAAGCCATCTCTATACTATAGTATATGTCCGTTACCGAGCTCTAATTAATCCCTGTACCAAATTTCATCAGGATATCTTCAAATCTGTCAAACTTTCATTCCCTATAACCCCCCCCCCCCTTTAACCTCGTCTTTCGCGGCAAAAGGTAGACTATGTTCGTTCCCAAGCTTTAATCTATATCTGTACCAAATTTCATCTGGATATCTTCAAAAAAGACAATCTTTCATCCAATCCATATTCCCCCCTCCCCCTTCTACCCCTTTTTGTGATAAAAGGTAGCCTATGTCCGTTCCCAAGCTCTAAACTTTCTCTGTACCAAATTTCATCAGGAAATCTTCAGAATAAACAAACTTTCATCACAAGGCCCTAGTCCCCCCTTCTACCCCCCTTTTCGCGATAAAAGGTAGCCTATGTCCGTTCCCAAGCTCTAAACTACCTCTGTACCAAATTTGATCAGGAAATCTTCAAAAATGACAAACTTTCATCCCAAGGCCCTAGTTCCCCCCGTCTACCACCCCTTTTGCGCTAAAAGGTAGCCTATGTCCGCTTCCAAGCTCTAATCTACCTCTGTACCAAATTTCATTAAGATATCTTCAGAAATGACAAACTTTGTTAAAAACTTTCATCCCCTATTTCCCCCCTTAAACCCCCTTTCTCGTGATAAAAGGTAGCCTATGTCCGTGCCCAAGCTCTAAACATCTCTGTACCAAATTTCATCAGGAAGTCTTCTAAAACGGTAAACTTTTATCCCAAGGGCCTGGTCCCCCACCCTTCTTCCCCCCTTTTTTGATAAAAAGTAGCCTATGTCCGTTCTCAAGCTCTAAACTATCTCTGTACCAAATTTCATCCGGGAATCTTCAAAAATGACAAACTTTTATCCCAAGGCCCTAGTCCCCCCCCTTCTACCCCCCTTTTCGCTATAAAAGGTAGCCCATGTCTGTCCCAAGCTCTAGCCTATGTCCGTCCCAAGCTCTAAACTGTTTCTGTACCAAATTTCATCAAGAAATCTAAAAAATGACAATCTTTCATCCCAAGGCCCTAGTCCCCCCCCCCCCCCCTCTTCTACCCCCTTTTCGCGATAAAAGGTAGCCTATGTCCGTTCCCAAGCTCTAATCTACCTCTGTACCAAATTTCATTATTATATCTTCAGAAATGACAAACTTTCATAAAAACTTTCATCCCCTATTTCCCCCCCTTAAACCCCCTTTCTCGTGATAAAAGGTAGCCTATGTCCGTTCTCAAGCTCTAATATACCTTTGTACCAAATTTCATCTAGATCGGTTCAGTGGTTTAGGCGTGAAAGCGTAACATACAGACAGACAGACAGAGTTACTTTCGCATTTATAATAGTAGTATGGATAACACTTGCCGTAATATATAGTTCAAAGAAATATCGCTTTTGGTTCAACTTGAATACAACATTTTGTACTTACTAAAAAATAAATATTATTTAATTAAAAGATAGTTTTATTACTCTGTTAGGTTAATACACAGTTTCCTTTAATATCAGTACTAAGCTAAAATATTCTTTTAAATAAGGAAACTAAAACCTTTCTACTAATCTCATACTAAATGTATGGGAGTGTTTGATGTCAAAATATTAGATACCTATCGTTTGATGTTTAAAAAGTTACTGATGTCATTTTACTCATTAGGTAACGTACTTTCGATATCAGTTTAAAGTTTTTTGATATCTGTAATAGTTACGGAATAATCGCCTGGACACACTTAACGATTACACCCTGTATAATATTGGTACATTGTGGTATAGGTGCGTAAAGTTGGTGATTACTGCTGAGGCGCCATTAACACCCGAGCCGTTAGGTGAGGGTCTTAGAGTGTATGTATCATACGTTGTTTTTCAACACACTTGTTAATAAATTATTATTTCATTAATAATTTTTAATAAAACAACAAGTGTGTTAATAATAAAGTAATAACACACTTGAATAAAAAAACTTAACACACTTGTTAATTTGTTATTTCATTTTTTTTAATTAATTTGTTTTCCTATGTGCGCGCATCTCGATGGGCCATAGATAAAAGAGGTTACTTTTTTTATTTGTCGCAGACTAAAAGGGAAATTTAAAGTTTTTATAGAGAAAACATTTTTTTTAGTTGAGTAATTGAGTGGCAGTTTTGTTTATTAAACCCGTACAAGTTGAATTTTTTAATTATAATATAAATTTGCATGAAATGAGCAAGTAAAAGGTAGTATATTAATTTATTTGTACTATTGAACAAGGCGTTTATTGCATCGAAACTTTAAAAAAAAAAGCAAAACAGCCAATAGTAAAAACTATTACTCATTTGTATTTTATAGCCTTGAAAAAGTCACAGTTTGATAACAGGGGTCATTATGTGCCAGATTGCTGTGAAATTAAAGCCCCTTTATGAGCAAGTGTGTTGAAATTTTTTTATATGGGTTAAACGTCATATTTGCTACCTTTGACTTTACGGAGAAAATAAGATTATAGATTAAGACACATTTTCGATCTGTTGGATAGCGTTTAAAATTAACTTTCTAACACTGGACAATATCGTAAAGAGATTGTATCTCATGAAATAGGGATCCCACCAAAAACATTTTCATGTAAAAATGTTGCCAAGACGAGGGTACGTAGCTTACGCTGTGAAAAAGTTATCAGATCTCGTATAAAGCCAAGCTCTATACACTACACCTTACTCAAAATATATGATAAAGTGGTCAGTTCCCATGTAGAGCCAAGATTTTTGATCTATGCGCCATTACTTTACCAGGCCTACCTTCACAAATTCTACATTTTAGTCAAAACGTGTGGCTTAGCCGTTTTGTTTCACACCCAATTAACGAATATGAACGCCTATGACTATGAAACGATGACGGTAGCAAAACGGCCAAGCCACGCATTCTGACTAAAATGTAGAATTTGTTTTAGTATGCATCTTAATCAAAATCTTAATAATAACTTATGTCATTATTTTATTTAATTATGCTACAGATTACTTACACCATATCCACATAACTTTAGATCAAATTCTACTAAAGCACGAATCGATTTATATCACAAACATTACTAAATGAACGAATTTTGAAATAGCAACCCTAAACTAACCCAGAAAAGCACCGTGCCCGCTACTTTGCCATTCTTATTTTACAGCTGTACTCTTAGAGAAAAATCTGATGTATCCATTGCTGGCCGTCCGTGTGTACGTCCTGTCAAGTTATTTGAGCGTGGGCGGCAATGAACGCTGTATAACTCGGTTCGTTGCTAACTTCCAACGTATTACAGGGGTAACTAGGGGCGTCTGGGAACGCCCCAAAAGTGTAGTAGTGGAGAGTGTACCCTTGTCTCTCTCTTTCACTTTGTACATTATACAGATAAAAAGTTCATTGGTGCAATACCTCGTCGGAGGATTCTCTGATTGATCACTGCTGTTATTAATAAAGATATTTTTATAAATAAAACCATAGTAAAATTTGTACAAACTTGCATCAATCATTGACATAAGCGTGAAAGTGTCGCGTAACGTGAATGTTATATTTGAGTGCGAGTGTAGAGCGATGTAGCGTGTAGCGGGCGGTTGGCTTATCGATTTTCTCTATGCTGCATTAAATTACTATTTAAATGTGAATGCGGACTGCATTGGGTAATAATTTTACGACATGAAATGAATTGCTGATATTTGCATATCGAACCTACACATTAGTAGGTACTGTGATTACCGCGATACAGCTGATGCTAGTAGTACCTAGTTACCAAAAACGAGACAGATGCATTTCTAAAACTTAAAATGAACACATCGCGTGTCCTTCTATTATGAGATGATAGAATTAGTAACTCCCCTATGCCGATGATTGTGTCTCCATTGTTCTGGGAATGGTTCAACATTTGGCTTATACAATTTCTAAAAGATTTGTATCATGAAATTAAAATGGTTGCGTTAAGAGGAACAAATAGTTCTTTTAATACATTGTCACATGCGTGTGTAAACCATGGCAATCAGTCACAACAGAGTGCAATTGATGTGGCGCAAAGTTTACAAACATCATTGAATATGCCACAATCGGCAGTGGCACAGCATATCAATGCTAATCAAATCAATTTGCAACCCCTGAACAATGTTTCACTGCAGTTTATACAGCAACAAAATAATTCTAACTCTAACAAACATGACCAGTCGTCTTCCCGGTACTCAAATTCTAATGGTATGCTGCCTTCACGTCATTATCGACTACTAACGCAGACTAGTAAGTTTCTTAATCTTAAACATTAGTAGATACCTATACCTCGTAAGTATTTACACATTTATTAAAGGCTACATACGGCTCTTCCTCTCAGTTTTAACGATGTAATGTAATTTTATTTTCCATATCAAACTTTTATTATTGGGGTTATCGTATGTATGTAACTTATGTGCTAAACAAACTTACCTATTATTTATTATTTGATATTACAGTGACAAGGGTCACATTATTTTTTTTTAATATTTGTAGTACCTGGCACATAGAGGAAACTCCGTTAGCTTAAGGTCGGTGTCGTGTGCCATAACCAATACCTATAACCCCCGTTGAAACCTCCTAGAACAAGCAAGTTAACTAAGTAAATGAAGGTATTTAAGAAAAAGAGGGCGAGTTACTGGTAGCATTTGATTATATATATTTCACCACTACGTTTCCTTAGCGCCGCTCAGTTATCCACGGGCGTCAACACCACACAGTGAGTACTACACTAGAAGAAAGAAGAGAGCCGATTGATTGTTAAGCGTTACAACATGTAAGAATGATTTACAAACGCAATTAATGTTATGATTGAACTTTCAGGACCGGTAGAATGTTACCACCCTTCGGGCGCTCCCGGCGCAGCATATATGCCAAATTCAGCCGGTGGAGCACAACCCTCGACACAAGGTACTATGAGAGTCCAACCGACACCGCAGCAATCCGTACCACCAGCACCGCAACAAGACTTATCAAAGACAACCATGGTAAGTTCTTGTATAATGTAACTTTTGTCGTCGTGCTGACATCCCCTCGGAAACTCGAAGTCATTTTAGGGCCCCCTGCAGCCGTTTCCTCCTCGAGAATTATTTGCTCGCAAAAGGAGGCAGCAGTAGCCCACACGCTCGAACTCCCCTATTCTATTACTCGCCGCCTCGATTCGTCTGTCTGTCTATCTGTGCGTCTCTCCGGCTGTGTGCCCTTTACATCATCTGGCTACTATAAGGTTAGGGTAAGTCAAAGCAGGGTCAAAATAGCTGTGACAGCACTGTTTTACATACTGCCGGCAACTACAGGTCGAACTGATTCTAGTCTGAAGCTCTGATACTTCTTAGAGCATTGCAAAATAAACCTCATGGCTTATTTGATGTTATTTTTCAGGCTGGCCATAGTTATGTGTCGCAGAACCAGACGCCACAGCCACGACCGCAGTTTGGCAACTTCCAGTATAGGGCTTCCCAACACGGGACAAGACCAAATACGCATGCCAGGTAATTAACGACTTCTATCTAAAAGATACATTAGTATTTAATTTTGTTACTTATTGTTTACTATTAATAGCCGAATAAAAACTATTTTCGGCCCCTTTTTTACCCAAAAGGCGCCTTTACCGCCTCAAGCGTGAGCAGAAGTGGTTCAAATTACTGGACGCAAAAAAAAAAAAAAATAGGTGATAGCCCAGTTTGAATGATTTTTTAAATTCAAATATCTATTTTTTAGTCTTGTTTTTCCTATCAATAACACTTCTCTCACTGGTTAAGCCAAAAAGCTGTATGATTCATACGAGAGTAATTTTTATTTACATCGTGTCTGTGTAATAGTTTACAAGTGTTTTATTCTAAATTCCCCTGCACTCCACAAAAATTACTTTGCTAACTTGTTGAACAAATAACTGTTACCCAATGTATTACTATATAGTCTACTAATAAGACAAAGTCGAGTAAAATAATCGGTATAACTAGTAAATAATGTTTGCACTACACTATACAGATATCTTTTCCCTAAGTACATGTAATACAATGATCTCTCTGTAAGAGATCGCATCTCTCGAGCGTTAGTTACCCAAAAGTGAACACCAATACTACTAACCCATAAAAGAATTGATATATGATTTATTTTTGCTTCAGGCAGCAACAATCGTTTATACAGAGTGGTGGAGCTGCCGCAAGTACACCAGTCATGTATCCGACATTAGTCTTCCAACCTACGCCCATGGGTATGCAAAGTTACCAGCAGCCGCCGCGATCGAATGCGCCTACAGGGTTAGTACAATATAAGCTCAACAATATTATTGCTGATTTATTTGTTACACATAAGCACTGTTACCACTCTGTTAACATGAGAAACAGGCGTGTAGAGAATCTTGATAGTTGTTCATCAAGTCATTCATTCAAGTCTCCGAGGTGAAAGACTCCGATGCAACCAGGAACAACACTTATGATGATATGCTGACTAACATTAAACTCACTCAATTATCACAGGCCTATGATCCCGTAGTAGTGTTTGCAAAATATCTACCAGTAGCCCATGACGGTATATCCGTCCCAATTGAGTAGGCCGACTGGGTAAGTGAACTGTTAATTCCGTGTATGTATAGTCACAGACAATATAATTCTTAGTATATTGTAACTGAGTAAGTTAGTTTAATTGAAGGTTAAGAATTACAGTCATACCAAGTTAGTTTTAGGATAGGTGACCATTATTAACATATCGAAAAACCTATATCCTTTGAAGAGCATGTTAGCCATCACAGTGTGGAAATATGGTTCATTTGCTGTTCTTTCTAGTATTTTTTTTTATATTAGAAAAATAATGCTACAATTCTGCGTAATCATAGATTTTACGTAAACTTCAAATTGAACATAAACTAGTACCCGGGCAAGAAGGTGAGGTGAGGAAGGGTGGACTTTGGAGCTTTCATCCCGGACAGTTGAACAAGTTTTATGTTCCCTTCGGATACAAACCAGGCGCCGTCTTGGAAGATCAGATACCGTACTTAGAGATTACCATTGTCATATCCCAAGCATTTGACAGAGATCCCCGCTCATTGCAAATATTTGTATGCATGAATATGATAATTTGCATTTGTCTGGTCGTGCCTCGGAGATAACGTTAAGCCGTCGGTCCCGGTTGCTATACAAACATCTATGGCAGTCGTTACGGGTAGTTGGAGCCCTCAAAAATCCAACAACTGGTCTAACCGCAATGCTTCGATATCGCCTTTGGGTTGTGGAGGTCAACGGCAGTCGCTTCACGGAAAATGTCGAAGTTCAACCAAATCCGCAGTTAGACTGGTAGAAAGCGGACCCCAGACTCCAAGTTGAAAGCTTCGGATGCGACTGGGATTAAGGCTAGGGTGAAGGAGGTATACCATGCAATCCTGGCTGACCCAGGGTCATTTCCGGTTTCGAGTTCGAAATGGCCTCCTCGGTGTTTCCATCTGGGGGGCGCGCATTGTGCCACCGCCCCGAATTGCTTATGCTAGGGTTACAGGTGGTTTTACCTGTCAACCCCCAGGCCCGCAGGAGGACGGAGGTCGATGAGCAACTGCGGCTCAGGAGTACGTAGATTAGTGCACACAGAGATACAAAGCGTACCACTAAGAGAGCTGGTAGCTCGAGCCAGATGAGAGCACTTGCGATCACTATACCAGAAGTTGGAATTGTCTGACGGGCAAAAGCATATTTATAAATCGACGCGGAGCTAAAGCAGCACAGAATATTTCCAAATGTCACTGCGTTAACCGCTGTTGGCCCAGTGTTTTCAGCCGGACGCCGGATCCTGAAGGCTAGACAGCACAGAAGCTGCGTGCTACGCAGGATTCCTCCTCGCTCCTCGCCGGATTGCTGTCATAGATTCTGGCGGCTAGAACCTTTTTGGTGCTTTACTGAAAGGAGCAACGGGAGCGGGGATTTGAACCTGCGTCTGGAGAAATCCGGGCCGTGAAGTCACAGCTCCACAGGGACATTGGAGCGCAGTGGGAGCTACGACTTAGGTAATCACGCACAGGGCACGGTGTAATAGCGGCGCTAAGACCGGGGTCACCGTATGGCTAGAGAGGTCATACGGTGGCCTCTCGTACCGGCTGATTTAACCGGTGAAAACCTGCGTCGGATCCGGAAGGAGCGAAAGTCCGAGTGCCATCTCTGTGATGCGAGCAAGAGCTCGGGACTGCACGTGGTGACCGAATGCCTAGCATGGGACTCCGAGGAGGGTCCTAGTGGCGGTCCTAGGAGATCTCTCGCTCCCCGCCTTGGACACGGCGATCGTACGATACGCGAGCGCGTGGGCTGCCGCCTTCTCCTTCTGCGAGCAAGTAATGCTCGAGAAGGACATAGTGGAGCGGGTCCCGGGTAGACTCTCGACCCGCACAGCTCCCGACGAGCAGAGGTAACTCGCGGAGGACACCATCTAAACTAGGACAAACCTGGATGAATGGCAGGTCTCTGTGGCATGGCTATAGGGAACACGGTCGCTACGCGAAAGGCACGGCTTTGATTCCCGCTCAGAGCAAATATTTGTATGTATGGATGTAGATATTTGAATTGGTCAGGTCATGACTCGGGGAGCATGTTAAACCCCGGTCCCGGTTGCCGTACGAACATCTATAGTAGTCGTTACGGGTGGTTCAAGAACTAAAAATGGATTGTGAGGGTCGGATGTCAGTCGCTTCACAGAAAATATCGAAGTTGAGCTAAACCCGCAGTTAGACTGGCAAATACGGACCCCAGAGTTCGAGGTGAAAGCTTCGGATGCAACTGGGATGAATGGCTCTTGGATTTAGGTATTCTCATTCGGTTATGACAGTAAATTAAGAAAATAATAAGGGCAAGCCTTGGCTCCAAAATTTATTTTTTTAGATTTTTCGCAGCATGCCCAGACCGATGTAAACCCTAATCAGGGCACGAGGGCAAAACACTCGTTATTAAATCATTTAATTAATTTTAAACCGTCACAAAATCTAAACAATTCAACTGTTTCTCTGTTCCTACGAAATCTAAGAAAATTTGTTTAGTTAAGTTTTATTTTTATTAAACTTAAGCATGTTGTTGCAAATTAATGTCAAAACATGTTAATTTAACTGTTGCTTCATCTTTAATTATTATTTCTTTAAAAATAAAGCTATTTTAAACGCCCCTTTTTTGTGTTCCGCTAATTCTGCCGGTGTGTGTAGTTGCTTCGTAACAGATACATCACTACCATACAAGAACGACAATAATCTCAAAACAGTAATAGTTACAAACAGAAATATACCTTTCTCCACACTCCCATGGTCCGGTCATGGTCGTCATCGAGTCAAGATGGTAATACTTGTCGCCTAATAAATAAAAGACGAGCTGCGTCCCTAGTCCACGCTGAGGTTCCGGATAAATCTAGCCGTGTCTTATTTCTCATGCCAATTCGATGGATTGTTGTGGCCCTTGCTATACCGCCACGTTCTGTGCTGAACGTGGACTGCTACTGACTTCTCGCCGAGAAGTGTACAATCGCGTTCAGTCTTGAACAAAAATGTACGGCACAGCTCTACAAGCACATGCAGTAAAAACGTTTCGAACGATCGAACAGACTTGATAGCTGAATCCGTGGTGAGATTGGCGTGTAATAAGTGGGATTCCGCGGTAAGACTGTGCTGTGCGGATGGCTGTCGACTCCTTATTGATAAGTTGTGACCGTATACAGCGCTGAACTCATTTAAAGTATTCAACATGCTATGACGGGTTTTCATAGTATTACAATGCTGTACGCGTCTGATAAAAATCAATCAGCGTAACGCGAATGGAGCTGCAGTGTTGCTCTTTTCTTGGAGATGTGCTGTGGTGTATTCATTCATTTGCTTTGTGTTGACTAGAAGTTGAATTTTCATGAATGCAGGCAAGGTTACCCCCATGCGCCACACTTACGGTCTGCCAATTTAATGTCATATAAACTCATAGAGATCACCAGGGGGACCTGTAGAGCTGCAACAGCACTGCTGCGTGCTGCCGAGTTCAGAATCTTACCTTTTAACACATATTATTAATAACTTAAAGTACTTTAGTGGGAGTTGATTGTTAGGTATAATAATATAGAAATTGGCTCCTCAGACAAATGTGCTTGGTTGTGAAATATTACATTCTCAAATATCATATTCTTAAAATTATGTTAATTTTTCATTACTCAAATTGAGATCATTTAATTTGGCCCTGAACTCCAAAAGCCTTTTGAGTATTTGATTACCCTTGAAGTATTGACACTTCAAGAGATCAACGCTTATGACCTAAATAAAAGACAATAATTAAATATTGTAAATGTACCTATAGCATTTTAAATTTTGACATCTTGAATCTAAATCTAGAACTATAAGCTAAATGATTTTTAACATTTATAGCATTGACCTGAGAGCGGCGGGCTAGGAAGTCCGCTTGCTCTGGTAGAAGGTAGAAGCTCATGACGGCCGACTAGAAATTCGGTCCTGTTGGAGGCTGGTTCGTATTACACAGGTTAATTGTACGAATACGCTTGCCTTTTTTAATGGCCTGTATAACACCTTTAAATAAATTAGTCTGAAACCTGATAATAATTGTGACAAAGAATAATTTGGATAATAATTCATAATTTTGTAGTAATTTGAGAATATAATATTTTTGAATAACCCGTACGTCTCTTTTGTGTTAGTGGTATCGATGCGCGATGTTTTCTCACACTGCCGCCAATTGCCCTCTTACTACCAAGCCAAGGGTCCTGCATGTGCCCATTTTAAAATATGCATATGTGCTTTTTATTTCTCATAGGATGGTGTTGTTTACTGATTTACAACACCAATAATAACACCAGTATTTAATAATATCTAATGTGTACGGTTAAGATAATATAGGTTAGGATATGTAATGTGTACAATAAAGATTTCAATAGCTCGTTTTAGTTTTAAAATTACATCTCTCAAAATCAAAGTTCGTTGAAATAACTCTTCATTTGCGTCTCAGAACGGAATCGAAGGGATCTATTTACTTTAATATGAATGATATATAAAAAAAATGTTAGAATTATTTTTATAATTTGTATCTACATGTTTTTACGAAGTAATCTTTTCTTTATTTACAGGTACTATCCATACATGGGCCATTACATTGGTTACAATAACCCATCGAGCCACACTGCACCGTGTATGTAAAACAGTTATCAAATTATTTTTAAATTGTTATTGTAATTTTTATGTTGCTTTAAACTATTAGGCGTATAGAATATATCAAATTGTCTATAAGGGGAAGGCTCGAAGCCTAATCAATTGTGACACTATGAGAACTTGCTTGCAACATGATTTAGAGTACGCGCCACGAAATAAGTCCCTTGGCCGCGGCTTGGCTGTCGCAACATGTAATGTTGCCAGTATCGTCTTTTTATTTTACCAGATCTTTTATTGTTCAGTGAACCACCGAATTTAAGATGTTAAACTCGCGCGTTTCCAACGTTGGAACGTTAGAATGTGATCATGTGAACCACCTAGAAGATGATTATTTTAAAAAGATGAATTAATAGACGCAACAACACATCAACAGAGAGTAATAGTGATCCAGAATCTAATTGCATACGTACGACACATAAATAGTGACATCAACTCCAATTTACTAATGATTTTTTTTTTATTATAGATAAATATAAAAAAATATCCTTAGAAGACACCATAAAACACGTACTATGCATTTAGAGTACCTACATGTTATGACGTAATTGGGATCTTAGATTAATATGCCGAAGTATAATTCCCACTAAAACAACATAAAAAATGTGCTGGCAACTCTGTCATGGCTCCAATCAATCAACAAACAGTATGGTGGCGTTGTCATTTTTAGTTCCGCATTTCATCGCGGGACTTATTTTGTAGCGTTAATCTAATCACATCATAACATAGGTACTGTAAATGCACAGTATGTTTTTGGTGTCTTTTGAGGATAGCATGAGGTGGTAATTTTTTTTATCAGTAAAGAGTTCTTGTCGCTATATTAATTGTAACATACATACTGTATCACTATCGCTCTCAGTTTATATAATGTTGCATCTATTAATCCATCTTTATTGAAACAATCATGTTCTAGGTGTTTCACATGATCACATTCTAATGTTCTAAAGTTGGAAACGCACGAATAAGTTCTGCGGTTGAACTACTATTATAGTCATATCTGAACAATAAAAGATCTGGTAAAGTAAAAAGACGATACTGGCAACATTACGTGTTGCGACAGCCACGCCCCGGCCAAGGGACTTATTTCATGGCGCGTACTCTATATTCTGTCCAACCATTTTTTACTTCTGACAGCAGCTTAAGAACGTATCTGTTTCATTGCTTGTAAAAGAAAACCTTGAAATCCGCCGTCAAAAAAAGTCTGATTGGGGAAATACCGCCGCCCTACAGAATACCGTGGCCATAATAACCTCGTGTTGTGTTCCCGGCAGTGAGTAGGGTAGCCAGAGCTCACTGGAGAGTTTTTGTGCTGTCAGTGGGAAGACCAAAGGCTTCCTGCCTTGTCTTCTATAATGACGGCACAGAAACTCTGTGTTTACAGGGTCGGCAGCTGGTGTTGCACACGTCCATAGGCCGCGGTAACCACTTTCCATCAGATGAGCTGTGCGGCTGTTTGCCACCGCAGTTGTATAATCAAAAATTAGTCAACTGGCATGGGTTATATAGTTCATACGACTGTCGCTATATGCTCCCCACCGTCGCCCTAAGATTTGAAATGCTCATAGCGTGGCTCGGTAGCTCAGTAGTCAGAGCATTCCCCTGTAAGGGACAGGTCGGGGGTTCAAGTCCCGTCTGAGCTTGTAAGAAGAACAAAGAGATTAAAAAAAAAAGACAATGCAGATAACGTCAAAAGTGGCGAAAATCGGAAATATAAACAGCATGAGACATAAAATGAAAGGAAATATTGAGAAATAGTGCATTATGTAAAAGTGTGTAAGGTTGGTGATTACCGCTGATACGCCACTGAGACCCGAGCCGTAAGGTGAGGGTCTTAAGAAAACCGAGGACGGTAATCATCATTACACACGTGTATCATACGATGATTTTCAACACTCTTGTAAATAAAATAATACTAAAATATATTTACCCTTGCAGTTTTCAGGTAGAAAACTTTTCATAAATCACATCATATATCGGACGTTATACAACATAAATCATTTTCCTCATAACTAGTACTCGTAGATATTTTAATTAATTAATAATTATAATTTCAAAAGTGAAAACGAGTTGTGCATTTCTTTTTCTTAATAGCGGGAATAGCGCGATTGGCCATAGCCTAATAGAGGTTACTTTTTTTATTTGTTGCGCACTAAATGCGGAATTTAAAGATTTTATAGAGAAAACAGAAGTTATTAGTTAATTAAATGAACGTTTTGATTATTAAATTAGAAGTTGCATTAAACGAGCAAGTAACAGGTAGGTATATTGATTTGTTTGTACTATTGTACACGACCTTTTTTGTCTCTAATTTTTTGAGAAAAAAACACCGTAGTCAAAAAAATTAATAGGAATCTATAACTCACTTGTGAATGATAGCAATAAAAATCCACAATTTGATTAAAGGTGCCATTATGTGGTTTATTGCGGTAAAATTATGGCCGCTTTATGAGCAAGTGTGTTGAAAAATAAATTAAACTCTCTATGAAGTACGGCGCTGAAATGGCATTTTTAATATATTTTATTTTGAAGCTCAAACACAGTAGAGATTTTATTTTCAAACGAAAATACCTAAGTTTAAAAGCGCGATATTAAAAAAATAAAATTCATTTATATCAGTTGAATTGACTATTTTAATATATTGGAAAAGAAGTGACATTTATGTGAAGAAATTTTACAGGTAATGCAATAAACTGAAAATTGAATTGGAAATTCTTATTCAATTTTGCTAGAAAACTGTAAGGTAATGTGAAAAACAGATCAGTCAAAAGTTGTAAACCTTGTTATGACCTACAACTTTTGTGTTTAACTTTTTGTAAAGGAGGTTTAATTTCGGTGCAAATCATGGAACATCATTTTCACCCTTAAAATGCACGCCGTTTCAGCCCCGTACTTCATAGCGAGTTTAATTTATTTAACCCAGTGTTTTAACCATATTTCCTTTCATTTTCAACAGGTATCATGCTGTTATTATTTCACTAATTTTCTTGTAATTTGTCTGTACTGCCTTATTTTTTTTTTAAACAACTATGTGTAAAATCAATTGAAACTTCTTTATAAATAAAATCGATTGTTGTTTTAAATGAAATACATAATAGGTACCTAGGTAACGCCATGGTAACGCATTAGCACATAACTAATTGATAAATAATAATTATAATTGCGCTGTCAAAAGTTAAAGTAAGTGATTGGATAGAGTATAAATGCAGTAAGGCTTAGGCCGCATCACGGTTTTTTCCCGCAAACGGTAAACTGCGAAACCGCAAAACCACTCCAGACACCCACATTACGGTTAAAAATCGCGATTACTGGCTACGATTTTCACAGTTTGAAGATGTATTTCAAGGGAGCTATGTATTATGTGTTGTTGCTGTAATACTAAGAAGCAAAAAAATAAAACGTCGTCAAAGCTTTCGCAAATATTGGGTCCCATCCACGGACTAGCTGAAGACTTTTGAAGCTGAAGACAAATTTCTTTCATAAAAATATGAAGAAGTATGAAAATCTAGTACAGATTCCGATTCAGTCATCGACACATAGCATAGTAACGATACGACAACCGAAACACAACAAAGAACAAAACTTTTCAAGACGGTGTACCGAATAATGACAGGACCGCTGCTGCTCACGGTTACGGTATCAATGTGTGCGCGCCAATACAAGTTCTATGTATGTACTACAAATTTGGCGCAAGTTTTCTCCCGCTAACCATTCTGTAACAGAACGCAGTCCTAAAAATCAGTCGCGGAAGAAAAAGCGTCGGTGCGGCCGCTACTATTAGTTTCCTTTACCCACAAAACAGGCGGCTAAAATCCGCGGTGGTTTAGCCGCAGTGCGGCCTAAGCCTAATACATAGTTATCGGCATGTCTTGACCCCAGTGATGTCACAAAATGAACCAAAGTTCAACCCAAAAAACGCGTATTGAGCAAACTCAATACGCGTTTTTTGGGTGCCCTTTCGGCGGTGAATAAGCTCAAATTCACCACTCAAAGATTAGATCAACCCATTACGCGCGGGCCAGGGTCTCGTTTCTCTCACGACTTGGGGTCAAGTTATATGCCGGAAACCTCACAAGTGATAGATACAAGTCGATCGTAATAATCGATTTGCGTCGGTTTTGGAAAGTGTTCTCTCTACCTTATCCATTGACGGTTTGTTACCTGACCGGTGGTGGTTATGAAATGAAATCTACTACTAAAAACGTAGACAGTAAGATAAGGAGAACGGTCGACAAAACTGAAGCAAGTCGCTCTTAGCCGGAACTCTCACTCGCTTTAGTCTACTTCCAGACGTTCTACATCAAAAACCAGGTCCTATGTTTATATATTATCATTTAACAACATGTTGAGTTCAAGCTACAGTCCAGTAGCAGTGACATGAAGTTTGTAATATAAATACCTACGTGTTATGTATACTACTTAATTAGTAACAAGGCCACAAACCACACGTACACATATCATGCACTATTGCAATACAAGTGTTGCTACCCGCTGAGAGCCTAGCGTAGGGCAGGAGTAGGCGAAGCGTACGCCAATGAAGCTTCTACCAATATAATTTTTGACCCCAACTTTCAGATTTTGAGTCATTGCAAAATGAAATTGCATTTAGGTACCTTGAAAAAAAAAAAGCGCGCATACTGCGTTTTAGGGTTCCTTACCTAAAGAGTTAAAACGTAAACTAAAAGGATTCCTAAGAATCCACCATCCATCTGTCTGACGCTAGGCTGTATCTCATGAACCGGATGGCTAGACAGTTGAAAACTTCACGGATGATATTTTAATGTTAGAACAACAAGTCCTAAAAACGGAATATAATAAATATTTCGTATTTAGGATGAATATTTAAATATATAATATTTGATAAATATTAGTTTCATAGATAATAATCGTACGGAACCCTTCGTGCACATGTCCGACCGCACTTGGCCGGTTCTTTTCCCTCACAAATATCATCTTAAAATACCCTGTTTATCTTGCTTAAACATCGTATAAATTATTGACATTATATTATTTTATTATCCCACAGATTACTACACTTCGAATAGTCCCCAGCTGCCTACACCAAACTTACCATCGAACCCCCCTGGCGGTAGGAGTAACCCTACTACATTGGTGGGACCACAGGGTACACCTGTCACCCCCACTGCGCCCACTTCCACGCTTCCTCACCCACAAGCTTCTACACTCATGCACCAAACTATGCCTGGTAATCATTGACTACTATGTCATATTATTAGATATAACCCTTAAATAAGTTACGAAGGAGATGCATCTGGCTTATATCTCACAACTATTTGTCACATGTAACTTAATTGAAAATCTAAATATCATTCATCTTTCTTTCTCATGTGATGTTGGTAAAGTCAAATATCAGTCTAACATAATTATACATATTTATATAAGTTTATTTACTTGAAGGTGTAGCAAATATGTCTTCTCTTTTTATGCATAGTTATTTTGAATGAGAAGTATGTTTGTATTATTTTTATCTCGACCGGTCGTTTGTCTGCGCGCTAAAAGCACCCCGACTCGTACCTTGACGAACAAAGTACTCAAAATTATCTTAATGCCTTGGTTTTCCCTCCTTGCTATTCGGAATTTAAATCAGTAAAACAGTTCGATTTGCTCTTAGTACGTATTAAGATCATTTTGAGTCGGTCGTTAGTCGGTTCGGCTACTGCCGTCATCAGTCTGATTTGTTACAGGGGTTTAGGCCTCACAACCTCACAAAAGCATCATCATTGAAGAGTTAAAAGACTACGAAATAGAACGCCATATCCTTGTCTTTTTATCGTGCTCTGTGCTAATCAGAGAGCCCAAATCACTCAATAGCACTTCTACTTCGGTAGAAACTTAGACGGAAACAACCACCTTTCCGTTGAAGTAAAGAATAGAAGCGCTCTCATGTCCTTACAATGGGAGCGTTTTCTTGCTTGTATCCCCATTTGAAATTTAAAGCTTAATAAAATATACCATTATGTACACTCAAATACATCCATCGAGTTTTAACACGGATATATATGAACGTTTTGTTTATTTATTATCGAATGTCTCAAGAGCTGCATGTTCTAGTTAACAATAAAAGTTAAATGTACGCTATAGAATATATATTCATTTTCGGTAGGTAATAGACCATTGCCAATCTTGGAAGTTATTGCGATCGATGTTGCGAGGATTTAAGAAAAAAAAAAAACTAGCGGTCCACCCAGGCTTCGCACGGGTGGTAAAAACGTTCCCGTGGAAATCCAATACAGCCTACTCTACTTAGGGTGAATGCAGCTTTCCAACGGTGAAAGAATTTTTGAAATCGGCCCAGTAGTTTTGGAGTTTATTCATTACAAACAAACAAAAATATACAAATCTTTATAATAGTCGTGTAGATAATATAATTCTGATTTCCAACACGTATTAAATTTTGCATAACATATAAATGAAAAAGTTTATGAATAAAGTGCCTATGTTTATTGCTTTGCAAAATATTCTGTATTACCCAATTAAATTTACAAATTTGTTTGGAAAGTTTCTTTGTCCCAGTAAATCTAAAGATACAAAGAATTAGTTCTGGATTGTTCTTTTTCCTAAACAATTCGTCTGTGCTACGAGTACGCGAGCATTTCAGTTGACGTCATGTTATTGTAGGGACAAAATGGTGAAAAATGTAAATAGATATTTCAATTTTTGCATATCCGTGTTGTAGAAAAAAAGCCATTATTTCTTTACCTGCAGCCTATTATTTGTATATTCCCTTCGAACCCTCTGTCATTATTATTGTTACTAGTGAACAACAATATTCACGTTCCGTCTCGTATTACAATGGCAGACTGCCTTTGAGCGAGTCTTGGAGAAAAAAATATTTTATACCTGCAGGCTTTGGTCCACTGCACTGATCCCTTCGAACATACATTCATTGTTTTGTTACTTTCTTTGTGAATAATAATAATATTCGCGTTTTGTTTCCGGTTACAATGGCATAAATAGCCTTCCTTTGAGCGTCTATGGCCAAAATGTAATTACTTTTGTGTACCAATCTGCAAATTTCTAAATTCATTATCAACACATGGGCAAAAAATCGGGTCTGTAAATACTTAAGTTTTTTTTTTACGATTTCTAAGAAACTGCTGGGCTTACAGCAGTGCTTAGGATAAGACAAATTAAGGAAGTCCAGCGTAAAAATTAAGGAAACGATATGTAATAATAATAAATTAGGTGAGCGATAGTACTTACTACATATATATGACACGTGTATCAAGGTCGTGCGATGTAGAACGAAAAGCGGAAGAGTGAATCCCGGGCTTCAAGGTAATATATAGGCTTTCGGATGCTATCGCGACACTACGATGGTAATGATGACAATCCCTCATGTGACAATTCAATCAAGTATTTTATTATATATTTAATTTAATAATTTTATTATCAAATCATCATAGCGATTAGCTAGTTGCTTCTTAAATTTAGACTTCGGAGTCTGCTCCGTTGTTTTGCAGGTGCACTGATTCAGGTACACGTGGGGATGGCTCGGGTCTCAACGATAATGCTTGGGCTCTGCCCTGTACACCTAGTTAATATCAATAATAAAATATTAAACCAGGGAACTAACATGGAAATGACACTCGGTGGACTTCGGTGATCAAATTAATATATAAACAGTGGTTAGCTCTATTCTGCTAAATAATTTCCTTGAGTACGAAGAAATGCAGTTGTTAGATTTCCTTATTATTATTATTGTGTAACGTGATTCGGCAATAAATATACCTAGCTAAACTTTGTATTGATTAGTGTTCGTTCACATGCGTTTCATATTATAACAATTCCCTCAATCTGAAAACTATATAGGTAGGTATTAACAAATTATTCTGTGTCCTGCATTTTTGACCCCGCAACGACATACTTCGATTTCAAACAGTTATTTTATATTTTGGGTATCACAACATGCAACATTTAAGTTTTATCTGAAGTGGGTTGTACAATTTATTCAAAATAGCAATAGGTGGTAATATGTTAGTTTCCTAGGATTTCTCTAAAGCTATGTTAAAATACTTCATTCCATATTGATGTTTATATTCTCTCACCATCTTTATTTCTATACTTTTATTTCATTTATACGTTTTGAACTAAAACATTAATCTAGATAAACATGTAATCAATTTGCTAACATCTAAAAATATAAAGGATTATCTTTGAAGAGTTAAACTTGTAGGTGATGACGCTTTCAAGTTTCTCATAATTTACCAATAAATTTGACCGCTATTAATACTCATTTCTGATATCGTTGGAACCCTAATTATATTGGTAGCTCGGTATCTACCAATATAATGTAAATATTTAGCCTCGGGACTTTATCTTCCAATAGGTATAAAACTAGAAATTTGGTATGTCTATCTCGGTAAAATACCTACATTTTAATGTTCTGAATAAAAAAAAGTACTTTGAACTCCAATTGTTTATAGATATATCAAATCTATTTCAATATCACTCGGAGGTCGAGGATACATATTCACATATTATATTGCTAGCTTCCGAGCTTCATTTGTATGTTATTCACTATAGGTGTATTGGATCAGAATAAAAATATCCTTGAACCTTTAGCTAACCCTACCCAATTCTAAGATAACGATACTATTCAATGGTCATTATGCAATAAGACTACTGCTAATAGTACATATTAATTATAAATATATCTATTCCTTATGTATCTTTCGAATATATTATATTACATTAAGTTGGCTTTCAGGTATACGCCCGCCACCCCAAAAAAGAAGTCACAGAGTACCCATTATTGACCCCAAAACACGTAAGTAGAAAATATTTTTTTTATTTTTTTTTAAATCAATGTTACCTTTGAATGAAGTAATTTTATCACATTGTTACATACTGCATTTTTATTTTATTTTCAGAACAAGAAATCTGCTCCGATTCATTCACAAACGACAACAGTTTTTTAAGCAGCGAAGCTAACGACCGACATACACCACAGCCCGTAAGTCATATTTAAAAAAATGTGAGTTTTCACAAAATTCTTGTTATTATAGTGTGCTACATAATAATTTTGTTTATTGAAACAGGAGCCAACACATAGTATCGCCCAACAATTTAACAGAATGGTCAGCGAAGTCGCCAATCAACCTTCGTGTGATAATTCTATTAAATGGAATTACACAGCAAAGAACGTGGAAGTTCCTGTTACATCTACGTCAAGCTCTGTCCAAACTCAACAAAACGCAATAAATACTTTTAATAATAATTTAGTAAAGTCTGAAATATTAAATGTTAACGAAAATAAAAATTTAGGACCTGATATTGCCGCCGAATCTAGCGAAACGCCTATAGTGTCAGCAATATCAGATAGTCCTGTTATAGTGCCTAAAATACAAAACATTAAGCAACTCCAAAAGAATAGTGAGCAGACTGTTCAGTCTTTAGCCCTAGATACAAATAAGAATATACCACCTAATAAGCAATATAAACAAGTCAAACATGTGCCTCAAATCGACGAAGTAGAAAAGCCCTCAGATAATATAAATATTGTCCCAGTAGCAATAGTGACTTCTTTAGCGCCAATTGCCCCTGTGGCGACAGCGGTCACCTCTATAGTGCCTGCATCCATACATACGACTGCCAGCGTAGTAACGCCAACACCCGCTCCTATCCTCACGCCTGCTCCCCAACCGCAGAGAATAAGGGAGCCCAGGGAAAGGGTGAAGTCAGAAGACAAAGAGAAATTGAAAGAAGTTGAGTCGAAAGAGAAAGATACCCGTGCTGCCTCCTTAAAACCGAATGGACCTACACCATCTGCAGGTAAGTGACATGCTGTGTTTCAAATATACACCTATAACCTATAAAACTTCAAAAAGCATTTGATATTTATTTCAGATATATTTAACTTTAATGAAATTATCTTACGATATGATTTCGCCTCGTAGTATCGATAAGCTATGTGTATCTAATTCCGTTGTGACAGTTTTATATAAAACCTTAATAATGTGCACGTTTGCGTGTGTTACGAATCAATATTACATATATCCATTCTGCCTTCTATATTGCTTACATTATCAGTCTTGGCTTGTGAAGCCGTTACCTAATCTATTATGTAAATTCGTTTGTAACGAAAGATCAGAATACAGGAATACGGCTTTACATATTAAGTATCGTATCGGATATTAAGGTTACCTACAATCAAAATATACTACTTAATTGCGGTGTTGTAAAAACAGTGCCACTCTGGGAGTGTAACATGGTGGTGTACAAGGTGTGTAACGTATATACAAAGGTTTCACAAGTGAAACGAATAAACTCATAATAATGTACCTATTATTGTTGTTGCGTGCTAAGTCCATGGGAAAAGATGATACCGTTTTCGCGACCCATAGAAACCTGGTCCGAATATAAAAAGCTTATTTACTACCCGCTACAAGTATTCTAGTAATAACTATTCCACTCTATAATCTGTCTTTGTGGCGAATCTCATCCTCCATGATATATGCCACAGAGATAGCTTTCCGTTCACCTGTTTTGACGTGATCGGGTAACAAATACCCATCACTCCATATACCTGGCAACCCAAATCCAGGTATTTGGGTTACTTTAGACGGGTCCCTGACGTACAGAAAGAACTGTGAGGACGTCAAACCGAAGGTTTGTACACGGAATGTGATGAAAATACACCTGTTGAGAAAGATGACGGGCACAAACTTGGAAGCCTCGCCGCAAGTGCTGCGAACTACAGGACTGGGCCCTCCGCAGTGGAATACGCATACCCTGTGTGGTACCGTTCTACTCATGCCAAGCTAGTGGTACTTACACACATCAAAAAAGTTTGAGATCACTAGAAAAAGATGGAATAGGTATTTTACTTAATGTTACTTTTTAAAGGAATGTTGCTTACATAACATCTTTTTTTTTTAAAAAGATAAACTTTTTGAGGCATTTTTTATTAACAAAAATTTAATTTAAAAGTCCTAATGCAATTTCGACTAATAAATATTTGAAAAAAAAAAAGAGGTTTAACTAAATTGTCAACATTTATTATGAACTTGTTTTTATTTAGTATAAGATAACTCCTCCCCTGGCTTGAACATATGCGGCAATCCTTCTTGGCATGCTGAGAATTAACTTATCCAGCATTTCTTGCGGTAGCCTGTCCCATTCTTGAATAACGGCTTCCCTGATCTCTGGCACTATCTGGGGAGGTGGCTGACGGATCCAAACACCTCACTTGACAGCATCCGACGTTATGCATCCGGGTTTAGGTCGGATGCCAGTCTAACCTGGTAATGTCGTATTCACAGCGTTGATTCGTTGAGCTCGATGTGCAGGCGCATTATGTCAAACATTACGAATCGAGCGCCGGGCCATGTTTTATTCTAAATGACCTGACAATTCCATCAATATCAATGGTTTGGTTTATAGCTGCAGTCATCAAGCCACGATACGGGGATCAACGGCGTTCTAGTACCAATCATTATACCGCCCAAAAAGGATACCGATTTTCCGCCTTGTTGAACGGTACCGGTGTCAGTCCTTTGTCTTTTCTTCTCCAGACATGAAGATGTCGGTTGTCTGGATCAGTGCTAATTCTGAACTCGTCAACAATGAGACAATTCTGCCAAATGTTTTCCTCGTCGTTTTCTTCATTTTGGCGGCGTCTAGCCCACTGCAATCTGCGTCTCTGTCGTTGCTGTGAGTTCAGGGGTGCTCGCCAGGAACTCCTCGCTCGTAATCCAACCTTTTGTAAGCAATTCCTGATGGTTTGAGGGCTAATTTCTAGTCAAGTAGCAGCCCGCAACTCAGCTTTTATTTTAGTGGCATTGATTGTTGGGTCTCGGGCAGTCAGCAAACTGATGTAACGCTTCTGAGCAGCAATAAAAAAGATGGCTGACCACTGCGAGGTCGATCAGCAAAGTTATCCACGCCTCGATACCTTAACGTGTTCACGACACAGGATTGCGATACAGCTCACCAATCTCACTTTCGTAGAATGTCCTTCTTCCTCAAAGTGACAATTTTTGCTCGTAAAACTTCTGATAATCCCCTCGGCATCTTTTTGAATTAACTTTTTCTTCGAGTAGTCAAAAAAACGCTTGAATCAAGTTGGTCAGATTTTGAATGAGTGTAAACAAGGATTTAATTTTAAAACAATTAATATTTCAAATTAAAAAAAAAGAAATTTCATATTTAAATGAAGGAAAAAAAGATAACACGTTTTATTTTAACTAATTCTAACGTTACAAAAATGATTTCGTATTATCAAAGTGATCAATTTTTTTTTGATGTGTGTATGTTGTATCGACTGGCTGGCATTGCACCACCCAGTATTCGCAGAGAGATGGCTCCATCCATTGAGATGACTAAGCTTCAGAAGGATCAACGACACCCCACGTATACCACTCTGGTGGGACAAAGAGACAGAAATGTTGCAAGAGCTTTTGGCGCGTGCGTTGCTCGTACTGATAGCGAACCTTATCTAGCCAGAGTTGATCTCTGGGGAGCACAGTGACCGCCGCTCATTACCTTTGGCTCACTATATCTCCATAGGGACTCTTCCCCCCGGAAGGGACCTTGCCTGGTCCACCTTGAAGTCCTTAAATAGACTTCGGACGCACTATTATTTTCGTATTTATAAATGTACTAAGACAACAATACCAGGCAATATTCATGCGAGACAAACTCTGAAAAGTGATCGAAAACTGCAATAAATACTGTGGCCACATAATGCTTGATATCTGTACAGTATGCAATATGTCGTATATCGAGCTCTATACGCGCAGTACACGTTTCTTGGGTGTCTTTTAAGGGTAGCATGGGGTGCAACGGCGGTAGACGTGCTCAAATTTATTAAGCACTAGCGACTCGCCCCGGCTTCGCTCGGGTGGCAAAAAGTTTTCGTGAATTTCGTATGGAGCCTTAAACTTTTTGAAAATCCAGTATTGTCTATGTTACTCACGACGAATGTATGTAGCTTTCTAATGGTGTAAGAATTCTTAAAATCAACCCAGTAGTTCCTGAGCCTATTCATTACAAAAAAAACTTACAATACAAAACGCGCACGTCAGGGCCTCGTCTGCCCGACTACTTACATAGGTCTAAGATATGTATCCCGAGGTATACATTGCATTGCAATCAATGTTCTAAGACAGCCGCACTAACGTTGACGATATTTTACTAATTAGTATAAGCGTAAGCGCCGTAAGCGGCTTACACTATTTGGCTAGTTGTGTGAACTTTTTGTACCTATCTGTTCGTTAACGATTTTTTTAGCAATTTATACGTAGTATCTAGGGACGACTATAATGTTAATTTTCATCAAAACAAAATCATTCATGTCCACGTCCAAAGGTCAACCGAGAGAATTTATAGAATGTAACTTACATTACCGTTCACTGTAGAGGTGGCAGTTAGAATCGATTATAATTAATCGATTTTTCCAAAGTAGGTACCTGCCTATCTTTTTTCAAAACCTCGTCCATAGCTCATAAATAGCAACATTTTCACTAGCACAAGACAACATGGAAGGAAATCTCTCCATCTCTATGATTTCTCACAACATGTTTTTACAATGATGTTTGGCACTATGGTTGCTTTACATTTATCGCGACATTTTAGCAGTGTTGCCATGATGCGTTTTTTAACATATGGCAGTATCATCGTAGTAATTCGAAATAAATTTTCCATGCCAAATCGATCTCCTATTTTTAATTCTTGGTCATTGAGATTTAGAGATTGTAAATAGGCTCTCTCTCTAAATTTATGTCTTCTTGTTTTAATCTACATCTTTCACGTCTTCTGCAGTCATTTTATTATATAACTATTTTATACGCACTTAATTAAACATTAATAATTATAAATACAATTTTTCTTTGACGTCATAATGTCAAAGTGACTTTTTTTTTTGACAGCACAACATTTCGAAACTTTCTTTATTCTATATCACACAAATTGCCGTAAATTGAATTTTGCATGCAAGAATTTATGTCTTATATCTTTTTAAATGACATGATGCAAAAAAGTTGCCTTAAAGTGACAATAATTTATCCTTTCCCGACCCGATCTTAGTATCTCTGTACTTGGAAATTAATAAGGTTAAGATCCAGGTGGATCGTAATGAAAATCTGTTTAAAATTCAGTCTCAATCTCTCAAATAAAAATAAATAAAAAAATAAATAAAATAAAAAAATAAATATAAATGTCAAAAACTGACCAAAAGAACATTGATTTCATACCGTCATCATACTTAAACACATTGTCCAAGGCCTACACTTTGGAACACAGAACCTACCTTGATTTTATAGAATTATCCCTTCAACTTGACTGGCATTTTGGGGTCAAAACTGACCCCAGTTACCTTACGCTACTTGTCCACGTTAAGGTAATGCGTGCCTTGACGTCGCAGCAAATGTTACCAGTTACGTGAAGTACAGATCCGAACCGTGTAGCCTGACGGTGATGTTTGGTGTCGCCAACTATGGTCCGGACCGCGGAATTGGTATTTTGGTTCATATTTTGGATAGCGTCAATGTAAGCCTCAGTAAACCCTTTGGAGGCTAGCTATTTCACTATCTAGGTATGTACTAATATTGTTTGTGGTACTCCCCGGGGCATATCGATGGGTACCCAAAGGAGCGTATGGAGTCACGATGAAGCAGTTACTAAACCAACTAAAACTGGATCAGCCGATATCAGCCATTTTGCTGGGAGACTCGCGTGGACCATAGAGAGAAATACCCACTAGCCCCCGGCAGGTCTAGACCAACATCAGTGGTGACCCCGCTTGTTTAGGGGAGAACAAGTTAACGACAACAACAAAGGAGGATCAAGTGTATGTGAGAGACAAGAACGAGTCACCTGCCATAAAGTGTAGGGTCGCACTTTTAGCTCAGCGTTTTATAAAAGTTTTCTTTTTCGCGAGGTTTACGGATGTAGAGTGGTCTGTACAAGTAAGAATCAGTCCGGCTCTTGATTTTTATTGAGGTTTTTCCCTGAACCCCAAAAGACACCATTCCTGTTCGTTGGTATAATAAACCTGGTTGATTAGTTATCAAATCAAATCAATCAGTCCACTGCTGGACATAGGCCTCTCCCAATGTGCGCCATTTCGCTGGAGCAGACGAATCCTAGAGTGGAGATCGCGAGAAGACAGCCCCCCTAGCCAGACAGACAGACGGCCTGAAAAAGGTAGCTGGGACAGACTTGATGCGGAAGGTAGAGGATCGGACGATTACTAAATCTGTCTGACACAGTTTATCTATATGAATAAACTGTCAGACGATTTAGTTAGGATTACCTGCATATCTTGGGGACAGTCATGTCACAAAATGTACTCCACAGTACGGGGTTTCTAGCGGTCTTTTGCGGATAGCACAGGGCGTGGAACCCCGTGAAGGAGCTTAAATCTACTAATCATAGATTACATCAAACCAATCTGCGCGTGCCCTGACTTAGTTACTCTCGCGACTTGGGGTCAAGATATGTGCCGGTAACCTAACCTGTATTTTTGAACGAATGATTATAATATCATGTAAAAGTCACGTACAGGTGTACAATATCTGATAACATAACAATATAAATTTGCCAAAACATCAACACTTTGTTGCTATTTTTTATTCCACAAGTTGTGCTAAAAATGTGTAAACGGCGAATATAAAAAAAAATAGTAATCGATTAATTGTGTAGCTGCGCCGACTTGCGCACAACACTAGTGCGCCGGGCCTAAAAAAAAAAATCTTGTCCGCATGGAACGACCCAAGATGGCGGCTTTTACCTTACAGTCACTTTGAATATGGCTGCGTTTTAAATATTTGTAATTTTTTATTAATATCATTTTAACGTCTAAATTCAGTAATTTAGCATCTTTAGTATAAAATATTTATTTAAGTTTTAAAAATAAGTAATGTGTTTCATGTGAAAATAGTGTTAAAAGTTGACAATATTCTAGATCCTTGAGTGACCTTTTGTATAGACTTTCTTTTACCATATTGTTACATTATAGAATCTTACTTTAGGTGTGTGAAGATTTAATATAAAGTTTTACGGACTAACATTCTGTGATATAATTTATGTATCAGTGCCACATAAAGTCTGATATTCAGGTACTGTGCAAGAACTCCCACGTGGAAATATTTCACGTCTCTATTTTTAGATTTACGAACTTGGTTCATAAAAAGTGATAGGCTAGATTAAAAATCGATTGCCAACCATTTAATTTCCTTCACGCTGTAGCTAAAGAACATAATAACCACATGGTGTTAAAATAACATTGTTTAATTTTATACCGACATTTTAGTGTCCGGTTAGATTGTACTGTCACTCCATATTCTAGCGATGTTGTACGTGTATTATCTGTATGTATCTAACTATCTATATACATTAGACAATTCGTTTTCAATAATGGCCTTGATATTCATGAGTTGTATACTACTTCTACACTCAGTTTGAAACAAATTGTTGTTTGTGTACCTGTTTCTCAGAAAATTATACGTTCACCCAGGTTATGTCGAATTTTGACGAAGAAATGATTTCAGTGTAATAGAGCTATTCATAGTTTGAAGTATATAGGTATATTTTTTAATTGAAATATTTCTGTATTTGTTCTTTGCAGTGATTAGTTCAGTTGATAGTTTACCAGAAGCTATTAACCCTTCAACTAGTCAAAATAATCAAGTAATAATAGGTGTGGAACCTACAAAGAAGCACACAGTATCTCCAACAACGGAAGCCAATCCCCTTGCTACCCAAGAAACAAATGTCAGTGTTAGTGTCAAGAGCGAGCCTATAATTGAAAATACACCTACTGCCACAGAGTTGTTATCAGCTAGCATTGAGAAAGTTGCTAAAGAGCAGAGCCCACCTCCTCAAAAGCAAGCAGAAGTAAAAGAAGCATCAAGTGCAATTGAAGCTCAGGCTAAATTAACTCAGAGTATCTCCAGTGTGCTGCGCACCATACAACCTGAAAATAAAATGAAAGATATTAACCTTAATAATAAGACAACAGGTAAGTTTCTTTTGTTTTACAGCTTGTCTAAAGTAGCTTATTAATATTAGAGCTATCTGGATACTTCCCATGTTGTTTGGAGTTTCCAATATTTTGGTACTGTTGCAAGCACCATGATCATGGAGAAACTTGCAACAGTGCCAAAATATTGGAAACTTCAAACAGTTCATGGTAAATCCTGATAACTTAAATTGTAATTTGAGGGACTATGATAGTTTAAATCTTTGAAGGTTGCATATTTATAGGCAGGTCAGACATTTGATACCTAGTTGGCTTTTATGAAAGATTTAATGACAGTAAAGGAAGCATGATCAGCGAGGATGGAAACAAATGCTCCACTGTTTCTCAGTTTAAATTATAGTTAACATCAGTCATGAAAATGAGTAGAAAGGATTTTTCTTGGTTAACATTATTAAGACTCTGCTTATAACGTTGCATCATTCCATCTCGTCTTTTAATTTTAAGCTCAAAGTTAAATTTGATTCATTTAAATAACAGGGAGGGAGTCATGTCCATGAGGTGTTCTATGTATAGACAGTTAAAACCATCAGTCTAAATCCACAAGGAATGTTACATGTAGGTACAAAGCTTTGGTGTTGACTTTCCTCTCAGGGTTAGGTTGACGGAATGGCAGTTATTCTTTTCAAAATTATGGAAAGTAGGAGTAGAAGAGTGATCCTCAAGCTCCAAAATGCCAGCTTTAATTTTTTTGCCAATTTTATCCCCATGCGGCTTTTAATAACCGTATCTTAGTTTGTTAATCCTTTCTGTAAATTGTGACCAGTCCGTCTCCATTTAGGCTTAGGCTTTCTAGTTCCACTTTTTAGTTTTGTTTTCAAATTTCTGTCCTATTTAGGCTTTTATCAAAGCCATAATTCATTTTGCTACTCAGGAAATACACTTGTAACATTTGTCAACATCAATCAAGATTTCAAATGCTTTTCAATGCAAATGCAATTTAACTGTAGTATCACCTGTAATATAACCATATGTGTCATACATGTTCTAATGACATAACATTAATAATATTCTTATGCCAAGTTACCAAAGACCTGAACTTCCAGAGTTCAAGTTATGGATGTCACTGGTATAATACTGTATAATATAAAATGTATATATAATGTACAGATATTAATAAAGAAACTGATGTTATTATTATCTTGCTCATAATGGCTTGATCAGAATTTGGAACGATTTGGAAGGACTTCATATTAGGTCTTGCCCAATCAATGGGTATTAATATTGTCCAGATTTGCCAATAATATACAATTGTCCTTGTGGTGTAGTTGTTGGTGTAAAAATATTAGCAGTGTGACTATCAGTGATAAAATACTGGTGCAACCAAGAGTTCATACCTTTAACTGGGGTGACCTTGAACAGCTTGCTAACTTTGTGTTGGTTAACATTTGATAATTATAAAAGTAGTAGAAAAATGTAAGAAACTGGTGAATGATAGGAATATCACTTCAATTTCTGGAGAAAATTACGATAAATATGGATGATATTAGTAATTATAAAATATTAATAAATTACATTTTAATTGTCACAAGGTTACCCAAATATCCAAAGTAAACCCAGTTTACAGTAAACTAAGAACACTCATGGAGTAATTAAGACTTCTTAAACAATGCATCACTTAGGTAGCTGATGAATCATGACATGATCCACATTATTAGTAGCAATATCAATTTGACCCCAATCAAGTTGTTCCTATAGTACTGATTCGATTAATGTCTGTAAATCACCTCTGTATTTAATTTTGCATTGCCAGGTACATTGAAAAATGCATATTATTAAAGAGGTTATGTATAGACAACACCTACAATATTCTTCAACATAGACTGAAATTTACATATGAAATGTATACAAGAAGTGGTAGTACAATAAATAGCCACATTTATAAATATGCATTCCTCTTTCTATCAACCACAAAGTTCATAGTGATCTCATCACTACACAATTACTTTCATGATAAAGAAAGGAGTGGTTGAGCTGATTGTTAACACCACTCATACAATTTTTGATAACAATTCTTAGATAGAAGTGTCCACAATATACAGAGACAACTTCGCTGTTAATAATCAATTCCTATTCACTGTCTTAATAATTCCCACTTCTACCCTAGACATTGTTGACATTACATCTAGAAAGTGAACTCTGAAATCCTTTTCTGCTTCACCTGACAAGTGGTGTTCGAATAGAATGATGTATGTATGAGATTTGACATAGCCGACAGTCGTTAACGCTATTATATTATTATTTATAACATATAAACGTCAAATGCCATACATTCATCATTCTATTTCATCAAACGCTGGCTAACGAATTCGTGTCACGAACAGTATATTATATTAAATAACTATAATTTCAAAGATGAATTAAAAATGAAATGATTATGATGTGATATTTTATTCAATCTGCATAATTAAATGGATTATTTTGTAATCATTGTACATTTGTTCGGGCTACATCAATTTCACTACTACAGTTGTTTTGTTTATTATTCTTCTATCAGATCCCGATACTGCGAATGGAAACACAACCGAAGTTACTAAAACTGAGACTGTTAAGGAAGACTTCAACAAAAATGAAAAAGTTTTAAAAAGTTCTAAAAATAAGAAATCTGCTAACAAGATGCCGAATATTGATGTAAATGTGGAAAAAGCAGAATCATGTGAAAATGGGAAAAATGAGACTGATAAAGTAATTAATGTAGAAAAAGATAAAACTCAACCTACAGAGGAAACGTCGTTACCTAATATGCCTCAGCCAGAAGAAGAAAAACCTGCAAAAGAAGCAGCTCCAGCTGTTTTTGTGCCTAAATACAAATATGGGGAAGGTACATAAAAACAGATACTTAATAAAATTATGTAATGCTGCAGTTATTACTCATTTTATTAATACTCATTTCTACCTTTTAGATCAATGGTCTCCACTCAATACGGCTGGCAAAAAATGCTACGATATTGATTTACTCAAGCAAATCAAGGATGATCCACTTTCTAAAAATAAGCCTAACGCTCCACTGCTGGAGCAATGCAATGTCATTAGGGTTAGTTCACAGGCCTTTTACACTAGTAACTTACATGATCTTTATTGGTACTTATTAAAATCTTATTTATTTGATTTTAGACTACACCTATGCAGGAGCCGCCGTTATTCACACCTAATTTGAGGCCCATGAATGACTCACTATTTCCACCATTTGCCAAGGGTGCTGGTTTAGGTTCCAGAAATAATATTCCCAGGGAAGCTAAGAAAGATATGAGGAATATGACACCAAGCGGTAATTACTTATAAATATGAATATATATATATATATATTTGTGTGCTTATCTGATAACTATGAAGAGGTGTAATTTAATATTGGGAATTTCTGTAACAAAGCTGGTTTTCTTTTAGGTAAAGGAAGTGTCAAGCTAGCTCCCAATGCAGGTGGTAATAGCCCACATAAACCAGTTATTCATGTATCATTATCTTTAAGAGAGGAAGTGAAACTAAATGAAGTAGATTCTGCATGGAAACCAACCAGATTCCGTAAAGACAATATGACAGAAGAAGAACAAAGAACACAGGTATATAAACTTGCAAGATAACATGTCTCAGTCTATACACTAGTGTCTCCATAAAATTCATTATGTAATGCATCTTTTTATATTTCAGGAACTATATAAAAAGTTCAGAGGTATTTTGAATAAGTTAACACCCCAGAAATTCGACACATTACTGGATAGAGTCAAACACTTGGAGATCAATAATCAGAAGAGACTTGAGGGTGTCATTGATTTGGTATTTGAGAAAGCCCTTGACGAGCCTAACTTCTCAGAAGCTTATGCTGCTATGTGCAACAAGCTGTCTGTTCTCAAGGTAATTTAAATACAATATATTATTATATGCATCTACGAAATTGGCATGTATGGGTTGTACAACTTATAATTTTTCAGGTACCTGCCGATAACCCGACATCTCCTGATAAGTGCGTGAATTTTAGAGCACTAATTATCAACAAATGTCAAAATCAATTTGAAGCTCATAAAATAGATGACCAAGTGTTGAAATTAGAGATGGAACTAGCTGCATGCACCGACCCTGTAAGCAATTTTTTTTATTATAGTTTTCATTCCAAATATTTTTTGAAATGGTTTTATTAGAATATTGTTGTTTTCAGGTCAAAAAGAGAGAGATTTCGTTGATGCTTGTAGAAGAAAACCGAAGAGTAAGAATGAGATCTGTTGGCAATGTCAGATTTATAGGTGAGTTCTGTAGTTTGTCTATATTTAAAAATCATTTTGTGGTAATAATATTATCTTTATTTAATTTTATCGTACAAATTACCAAATTAGTAATATATACTATAAATTGAAACCCGCACTGCGAAATTTCGCTGGGTGATTCTTCCCGCAGGATTCCACGAAAATGCAATTGCATGGAGCTATGCACACTTACGTGTGCGATTTAAAACGGGTGAAAACAATTTCGCTACGATGTTTTGGCATAACATCCACCACCCCACAATGCGATTGCGAAAATTTTGTGTGCAATATTATGGAGGCGCATACTTACTATAAACTAACGTGCTTTGAAGATTACTATGCGTATTGTAACCGCTGAAAAAAATTCGCTGTGCGGGCTTAGCCTAAGAATGTTTAGCTCATTCTATTAAGTATAAATTAGCCAAGCGAAAAATTAGTTTGTGACATTGTTGGCTGGCGACTCAAATGTTATTATTTCACTGTGGGGACACTGGGTGGCCGAACAGATGATCCCTCCGCGACTCGAATGTTAATAAATTGTAACAAGATCTAATGCGAATTTAGTTGTTAAATACTAGTAAGTTACAGTAGTAGGCATATAATAGAATAAACCAATTTCTTTGTTATAGGGGAACTGTATAAATTAAAAATGTTGACGTCCAAAATCATGGATCATTGCATGAAGCAACTCATAGAAAAGTTAGAAGAAGAAAAGCTTGAGTGTCTGTGCAAATTACTTACCACGATTGGTGAACAAGTAGAAAATGAAGGAAATGGCCAATTAGATGCAATTTTCAAGAAAATGCAAGATATTGTAGATCGCAAGTCGAATAAAATTAGCAGTCGTGTCAGGTATAAACCACTTAATACTAAGCTAAACCATAATAAGCAAGCAATTGAGAATATTTAATCCTTATAAATTATCTTTTATAGGTTTATGCTTCAAGATGTAATTGAATTGAGATTGCGAAAATGGGTTGCTAAGACTGTTATTGATTCACAACCAAAAATGATGGATCAAATTCAAAAGGAAGCTGAACAGCAGCAACGTCACATTGAGGCAAGCATTTAAATTATACATCTTTTTAGGACACATTCTGGGCTCCGATTATATTCCTATTGCCAGATAAGCTTCTCAGCCATGAGGCCCGAGACGTCATCCGACCAACAGGGTCATCAGGGGGTACCGCACAATTACCAACGAGGCAGTGAGCGCCCTTTTGAGTTATTATTATTAAACCAGGCGGGAGAGCGGAACCAAAGGAGACTCGGATCTCTTCCATCCCGCATAGTTCGCAATGTGCGAAGGTGACTCGGGCGCTAAACGAGCTCTATCGCGCGAGGGTATTCTGCTTGGGTGACGGGCAGCTCACCCTGTCACACAAGCAGAAACAGGCCGAGACGAAGGCCCGATACGCGCCCCTCCATTTTTCTGGGGTAAGATGAGGACACCGTAGTCCCACATCCGAAGGGGCCTTTCCCCTGTGTGTGGGACTCTCTATCACGACGTGCCCTGCGCTTGGTCTTTCACTACTCTACACGTCGTGTCGTGTCATAAATGTTTAGAATACTAATCTGAGGGAGGCGTGTCCCCTTTGACCTCCCCCTTTCAAACCGCGTCTACTGATTCTGGCCCTCTTGGGAAATATCTTAAATTTTTTGGCTCCCCATTAAGAAAGTACCCCACTACTGGTTTAAAGTTACTCCTTCATGATAAATATATTTGAATAATTGCTGAGTACTCAATTGTCAAACAATCCTAATCGTATCACTGTTATTATAATACCTACCATAAATTTAATTCAAGTTACTATTGGAACAGTAACTAATTATGCAATGTTAATTAATTAATTGCTTCACTTATTTAGCTCATGAACGCGTGCCCAATGGGCGGATTCCGCGGCCGGGAAGAAGGTGGCCGTGGAAAGCGCGGTGGTGATAACCGAAGGCAAAACGCAAACAATGCATTTATGGATAACACTTGGAAAACGTCCAGGGCTCCCGTAGATACTTTAAAACTTAAGTCTGTGACACAAAAAGTAAGTTAAAATGTGTTTACATTCATTGTTGAGTTGATCAAAGTTCACAACACAAAGGCCTAAAGCCTAGCATGAAACATGCCCACTTGCGGGTCAAAGTTTCTCCTGTGATTGACCAATTGGTTTTTAGATTCCTCAACACAGCAAGTATTGAAAAATATTCGACCTTCAAAAGACTCTAAATTATGTGCATTCCATTTTGTGATTTAATTCACTCGTATAAGAAACGCAACCAATGCATTATTTAAATGCATGTATTAACTAGCAGTCATGTTTTTCGAGTCTTGTGACTACAGTCTATACGGTTGCTGTATTTATCAACTCTGATACTATAATACAAAGATTATAAAATTGAAATCAAAACTCTTATGACAAACATTACGCACAGGCCAAAAAATTACGATACAGGTCTTGTATGGACACCTATATCATTAAATAACTTTTTAATCATAACAATTACACCTATACAACCTCCATCTGGACTGAACCTCTACTTTAAAAAAAGAATCCGCCGTTTCGGAAGAAAAAAAAAGAAACACGCATGCGCTATCGATGTTTGCGCCTTGGCGCCAACATTTTACATTTAAATTAAACAAAGTGTTTTTTTTTTGCAAAATAAATAATTAGTTTATGTATTATAGTATGAGACTAGATAAAGTAGTGTATGACACTGTACATAACTTGGTCTTATAACACTCGTGTGATACTATAAAAAAACTCGCCTACGGCTCGTTTTTTTAAAACACACTCGTGTTATAAGAACCCTTATTATGCAACAGTATCATAAAATACTAGCTAGCATCTGATGAGGCCGTCAAGCTGAGTGCCACCATTGTTAACATGGCACGTGTATATAATGGTGGCCCTCTTTCCTGCGATTTCGCCTTCAGCTTACCATCAGGCGAGGTAAAGTCAAATTGACGTGTCCTATATATAAAAAAAAGAGTGCATGTTTCTGTGCTTTAATTTTTTCTGCTTGAAATTTTCAATCTTTTTCTAATATACGACTTAATTTGATCTAAATTAGGTCGTTATGTCTTCAAATTATCATCAGCTATCTGCTAGTGGAAATCACCTCACAATCGGCCTGTTTCTGAGATTAGCCGGCATGAACAATGACACAAAAAAGCATTTAAAATTGCTTTTTATAAGATTTCTTTATATCCATATATTTTACAGTCATTATAAAGCTGTTATTTGAATAGACACTTAATATTTTTTGGAGATATACTAATATGCTATTTGTTTCAGAATCTTAGTAATATCAAACTGGCTCCACACAACTCTTCGTGGAACCATGGGTCAGGTACTAAAAATACTGCTCAAGTTAGTAGTAATATCAGCCTCACCAAAAATATGTACAGTGTCCTTGAAAATACTCAAGATGATCCTACATCACTTAGAGGTATGTAATATATTTTCAGGTTTAATTTTTATAATTTATCACTATACACGTTATTTTAATATTCTTTCACATTATTAATTTATACGTACATATATCAGATTATTTATAAATATTGTTGTATTTTAGGTAATCGAGACATGACATCTGGCTATCACTCCAAGGGTGCATCTATAGAAAGATCTATATTCAACTCTAGAGGTGACTTTAGTGAGTAAAACAATCATTTTTTGTGTTTATCATATTCATATAGTCATTATAATATAACTGAATTGTAAATTTTTTACAGCAAGCGGTGGTGGCAATCGCTCTGGTTCAGTGGGCGTAGCACGCTCTAATTCTGGAACTCGAAGGACTAATGTGGCTCCGCCAACGCCCCCAGTGGCCAATGAAGCGCCAGCGGCGCCGGCGCCCGTGGTTGCTTCCATTCCTCAGGAGCCTTTGCCAGAGGCTAAGAAAAAGACAGTCAAGTCTATGATTGACCTTGGCCTTATTAACCCAGACGATGAAGAACTGGTAGCTGAAGTAAAGCAGTTGTATCCACCACAATACCATGCTGATGTAGTTAGTGAGATACTTGAAGTTGCTATGGAAAAGTAAGATTTTTTATACATTCACTGCATTTTAATTTTTTTATTCCTTATTAAAAAAAAACGTATTTCTTTTTAGGGCAGCAAAGGAGTTTGGAATGATAGCTAAATCACTACTACATCTAGTGTCTACTAATACGATCTCTGCGGATAATTTTGTAGCAGGGATGAAGAACATTCTAGAATGTGCTCCCGATCTTTATATTGATATCCCAATGTTGTACGATAATTTGGGTAAACTTATTGCACCACAAATTGAAAAGAAGGTAATATAACTGAAGTTATGTTTTTAACCGACTTCAAAAAACAAGCAGGTTCTCAATTCGAATGCTATGATTTTTTATTTCTTTTTATGTATGTATGTTACGCAATAGCAAAGCCAGTTATGAACGGAATTTTATTATTCTTGCGGCGTTGCTTAGGGTGTACTGTGAGTGGTCCCATATCCCAGAAGTGCGGATCTGATGCTGAGATCCTGGCGAAATTGAGGGAAAACCTCAAAATTACAGGAAAACGCGCCTACTTAGTTTGAGTAAGCAATAATTTTTGAATAATGTCGTTTTGTATTTATTAAAAACAAATGCACAAGCGCTTTCTATTCAAATTTAAGTAAGCTGAAAATTTATAAAATGCAACCTAGTAATGATATTTTACAGCACATACATATGTATTAATTAATAATTATATGTTGTGTTAGTACGTGGTGGTTTAGGCCACGCGACTATTTATCCGGGTGCGTAGTCAGCATAAAATATTCCATAATGATGGAAGCGCCTACCTCAGACCACAAACTCATCCGGGCGCAAGTGACACTCGCGCAGCCTGAACCACCGCGGCCACCTCAGCGGCGGTATGTTTGGCACTACAAGTCGGCAGACTGGGACGGACTGCGAGAATTCTTCGCGTCGTACCCTTGGAGGCGGCTATGCTTCACTTCAGATGATCCAAGCTCCTGTGCAATAGCAGTCGCTGATGCGATCCCAGCGGACATGGAATGCTGTATTACCAACCGCTGAATCGCGACAGGAGCAAGCAAACGCCCGTGGTTTAATAGGTCGTGCAGAGTAGCTATAGGCCGCAAGCAATCTGCGTATAAGGCTTAGACCATGGCACTTGCCAATCAGGATCCGAACATTGCTGAAGAAAAGCGGAAATTGAATGCCGCCTCGAGGTCCTGTAAAAAGGCAATGGCCTAACGGGTCTAAGTTCGAGTTCATCGATAGAATTGGCGAGCGGCTTGCACGGTACCCATCTGGCAGCCGTGCATTTTGGTCGCTAGCTAAAGATGCTGAGGGAAACTTCTGTCCGTCTTGCCTCCCGCCGCTGCCAACACCCGACGATGGTCTGGTCCATGGCGCTAAGGAGAAAACGGATCTCTTGGGTAATATGAATGATAGGAATGCCGAGCCACCTATTCTCCCCAGCTTTTGTGCTTGACTATGACTGAAGTAAAAATCACGCAACGGGTGGCCCGGCGGGAACTTAAATCTCTAGATGTTCGGAAGTCGAATGGGCCGGACGGTATACAAGCGATGGTGCTCAGGCACTGTGCCCCCGAGTTGTACCCAGTACTTACATGCCTTATCGCCCTCTTATTCTGGGATACAAGTCCTGGCCTCGTGGAAGACTGCGTTCGTACATCCTGTGCCTAAGAAAGGCGACAGAACAGACCCGTCAAATAACATGCCTATTGCTGTAATTCTCTTGAAGGTGATGGGTTATTTAGATCCGTTTCACTTATTGGGAGTATTATGATCCTAAAAGATTACGAAGGCAAATCGTGGCCCACTAAAATGGGCAAAATGAATAATTATAACATACCGAATTCAGTTATTCTAAACTTTTTTTTACCATATTGGTTTTGAAGTCGGTTTTTTTAAAATTATTTATTGTTAATGTAAATTCTTTACTACTTTTACAACTTAACCAATACTTACTAATGAAAAATTATTCATTTGCAGCATATCACGTTTCTACAGATCTATAGGCTTTGCGATAACATAGTCGCTACCAATCAAGGACATCTATTACTGAAAGCTATTCTCAAAGAATTAAAAGAGACAATGGGACCTTCCTTTGTGAAAAGCAAATGGCAAGAATCTGGGCTTCAACTTAGCCAATGGATGAATGAAACACAGGTATTTTTTTACTGGAACACTAGACATAATGATAAATATTCATACACACTTTATAGATTTATAAAACTACTGACTGTGGTGCTCTGTTTACATGAATAACTTTTCCTGCGCCATTTTTCTTTCTTCATCCTGTAAGAACCTATAACTTTTAGATGATGACGTGACCAAGGAAAACAGGCGTACATTTTTATACTGCGATAATTTTAAATAATGATGTACTAACTAGACTTTTTTTTTGTAGATTGCGAAGTGGTTAGAGGATAATAAGTTTGATTTCTTGGAAGGCGACACAAAAGTTACTGATGACACGAAGAACATATTGTCACCAGGCCAAACTCAAAGCAAGTTAAACCAACTAATGAATGCAGATGAAAGCTGTGATTGTATAAAGGGATGGGTAAAGGTAAAATAACATTTTATAGTACAAGTGTGTAAAGTTGGTGATTACCGAGGATGGTAATCACCAATACACATGTGTATCATACTATGTCTTTCAACACTCTTGTGAGTAAAATAATACTAAAATAGATATCTACCTGGGCAGTTTTCAGGCAGTTAATTTTCCATACTGTGAGTGAGTCCATACATTATAAATGCGAAAGTAACTCTATCTGTCTGTATGTTACGCTTTCACGCCTAAACCACTGAACCGATCTTGATGAAATTTGATACAGAGGTTAAATTAAAACACCACCACAGCTTGAGGATGGACATAGGCTACCTTTTATCGCAAGGAAGAGGGTATCATTGTTTTTATTTTAAGGCAACCTAAAGTTATTGTAATAATTAAAATAAATAATCTATTTATTCAGGATAAGTTTGGTAAATCTGCGAATGAGGATTGGTTTATGCGAGCACTAATTCAAGCTATATGTGAACATGCACTGTTTGGTCCTGAAGGACATGATGTGCCACACTTCAATCAAGATCGCATGAACAAATATGCGAGTCTGATACACGACTTTGGTGAAACAAAAGAAACTAGAGAAGCGAGCTGTTTATTCGGTATACAACAGCTAATACATAGGCTAGAACATCCCCAAGGTAGGGTTGTGTATTTGAAAAATAATAATTGTAGCATAACTTATAGTACTCGTTACTAATGTTTGTTTCTGTTACAGGTTTAACTTTAGAAATATTCCAATATCTGCATGAACAATATATAATTTCCCTAGAAGGCTTTCTTGCATGGGAGGCATCTGATAAGGAGCCAGAAGGCAAAGGTAAGTTTTAAAATATAAACTCATATATTACTTTATAATACTACCTAGCCCAGGACCTTTGTCCTTATCCTCGATGACGTGACGAATCCCGACGAAAATGTTTGCTTATAATGTCTGGTGTGGACCTTAACAGCTAGGCGTCCTTTAACGACAGATTGGAGTGGATCGTATCGAAACGGGCCGCGCCGCTTTAATGCTCGTGTGTCCATATAGTAAGAAGCGCGGCGGATCGACTGGTCGAATTTTTCGTCAGACATTTGAGCTACTGAGCGTGTGCGACCGCACTACAATGGATAGCTCAGATGAAGAATAGCGTCCACTAGGGGATCGGGCCGAGGCACGTCGCACTGCCGCCAAAAGTCCGCCTGGCGAGCAAAGCGCTATTGCGCTGCGTTCCGCTCCACCACTGGTGGACGATATTTCATTTAAATATAGGGAGGTGGATTTTTGTGTTGCGATGCGTCCCGACCCGATTCACCTAGTGGATGCGAGCCTATAATATTACTGCGTAATTTAATGCACTATCGATGAATGATCTCTCGATATTTGACAATAGGTATAACTAGCAAAAATACGAGTGTCACTTACCTTAGGTGATGTACACACAATATATCCATAGAGATCTCCATCATTTTTATGCCATTTTAGGATTCTATTGAAAGAACTACATCTACTCTTAGCTATATTATGTCACTGAAGCCATTTCCTAATATATCTGCACCCATCTCGCCATGAAATCACTAATATTGTAATATTTGCAGGTGTTATGTTAAAGGCGTTGACTTCGTTCTTCACGAACATTAAGGAGGCCGACAACGAGGACTCGTGTAGCGAGGACTGACGCGGGCCCCACGCCGCGGTCGCGGCGCCGCCGCCACTCGCGCCGGTGATCGTGCCCGGGCCGCCGCCACCGCCCGACACTGCACCACCTACGTTCAATGTCTTATATATTTTTATATATTAGGATCGTCCTAAATAGAACTCATAGATTATATTATTATTATTATGGTAATGCTTAACCTAACAGAAGCTAGAAAAAAGTTGTATAATATTTTTTATTGCGATAGTTATTTATCAAGGTTTTAAATTAAATTTGCTTTCAAAATTTTAATGCGTAAATTTATATCGTACCATAATGAGTTGAGAATGCATTACATTGGTAGCAATGATGTATTTTCCAGGGTACGCATAATCCTTATTTTACGGTTAAAATAGTTTTATTGGTTATTAAATCACAGAATTAAGTAGTCTGGTTTATAGTGATTTTTATTCATGTCTTAGTAATATGATTATTCAAAAATTCGTATAAAAACCAATTGCTTCATTCTCTGTTTTGCAAGATTTGCGATGACATATTTATAATTATGTATTTTGTTTATTGTTTGTACTATGTTTATTTTTAATTCTAGAGATAGAATATACATGGTTTCACATTAAATTTATACTTGAGGACTTTAAACGCTTTTGTCCTGATGCGAGAATAATTTTTTGAACTAATATTTTTATGAATCTAATATGGTACACTTTTGTATGCCCTATATCAAGGTACACTTTTGTGAGCCCATTTCTACGAATACAACGCTTACGAATTCGTATCCGAATCGTATACGTATCGAGTTCCTGAAGAGAGGACTATCGAAACTTGAAGGAAATGGATCTAAGGCAACAGTTTACCTTCGATATGATTTCAACTGCTAATCTTGTCAACAGAGAATTTAACATCAGTGATTCATAACAAATATTGTTTTCACTGAAGTGGGACATGCAGAAACCAAATAAATTATCCAATCATCTTTCCGACGGTGTTTTTAACCTTTTGGACGTTTTGTTTTTGCCGAGGTCTTAAATGTTGACTTTGATTGGAATTGAACTAACAAATATTATGTACACCAAACTGTAAAACTTGGAAAAACGATATTTGAATGCGTGCTTACTTTGAAAGTATATATTTATTATAATACAGTTCATAGTTTTAGGCATAGATTAAAAATCGTATATTGCGTTCAAAAAGGTTATACATTTTGTACAAGTCTTCAATCATTTACGTCGGAATGTACCCTTGAAAAAGTGGTTATTACTATTTACGTATTGACAAGTTTTACAAGTAGACTAATATAAATTATTCTTGCATTCTAATATAGTTGGCATATTACAATCATTTCGATTGATTTTTCTTTGAGAGTAAATTGAGATAATAGATATGAAAATGCGTCATACAGAAAAATTATATTTTAAAAGTTTAATTACATGATTTCTTTTAAAGCCATCTATTTCATTTTTGTCTGCTTTTTTATATTTTATAAGATATTAATTTCTTCATTATGATTAATCAAAAGTTCCAAGTTTCACTATGCTTCTTATACAATGTGACATGATTTATTACATATTTTTATTTAGTTTTAGTTTAATTAGCAGTGACTCAGTTAGCAGTGATATTTGTCTCAAATCCTTGGTGAATCCCATTTGGACGGCACGAGGCGTGCAGTCGGCCGCAGTATCCAGTTACCTGCTGCGGCGCCTGGCTGACTGACTCACTTTTACACCCGCTCTTTGCATTATTGTTTCATTTAAACTTTACTGTCTCCGCTACTGAGTTTCTATTACTTATAGCTACTCTTGTCAGTTACTATGTATGTTATGTAAATAAACTTTTTTAAAAAGCTAATTTTTACTGTGTATTTCTATTACTGCGCACCAATATAAAAGCAATATTAAAATTCATATTTAAAAAACTAAAGCCATTAATCAGCCTAGAAATAGACATGACTTTTTATAATGAATTGAAATATATATTCAACATAAAAATTAGCTACATATATTAAAACAAAATAAAAAAAAAAACATTATTTACAAAAAAAAAAGAAGTATCTGTTTGAGATTTTTGTGTATGCATAATCGTTGTTTTAATTTTTAGATAATTTAGATGCAAATAGTTTCACAGTACTATAACTACTGGCTAATTTAGTTTGTACATCGCAATGTAAAAATACTACGAGTGCAATCTGTAAAGAAACCTTACAGGAATATTATTACATACTATGTAGATCGAAATAAATATACATACATATTTTATAAATAATAACGTATAAGATAATTTAGTAGATTTTTTTGCATGCAGAAAGCTCGGAACAGCACTATATCTCATAATAATCACAGGGACATTGTTAGCCACAATATAAACGAATATTATATACTTTATAGCAATAGTTACGTAAATCGTATAGTCTTATAATAATATACATTGTTATTATTAATATATTATCTTGTCAGTGAATAGAACAGAGTAGATAGCATTAGTACCTACATGTTTTATTTGGATTGACAGTGTTGGTTATGTATGGTCAGTAGCATAGCAACCGTTATTTTTTCATAACAAATAATTATTTGAAAAATAAAACAACGATATTGTTAAAAATAAAATGTTTAGAAGGAATTTAAATTCCCGAACTAAACAGTTTAATGTAAAATAATCTTTTGCGTGGCGCTATTGCCACACTTTGCTATTGTTATCATAATAGAATAAGTAATGTTATTTACATAATAACCGAAATATGTTAGAAATTAACATTCGATAGATATTGATGATTTTTTTATTCCATTCGATCCCACTTCTGTTGCACTATACTGTATAGACACTACTTATTTATTACAGCCTGACATTCTAGAATGGTATGTGAAAGCCTCCTTTATGGCAGATGGATGTTTAAGTCTTCTGTTGAAGGCTTTTACTGTCCAACTGTTTATTGCAGCACTAATTCCGTGTTGCATAAACCTCTGCGCGGCTTGAGAAATATTTGTGTCATGTCATTACAATTTCCGGCATGGGTTGCAATGCCTCCTTTCTTTTAAGACTTGATTGGTACAAAAAATACTCAAGTTTGATCGCAATCGGTAAATAGTTTAGGAATGTGTAAGGAACAAACCAAACTCTTTGTTTGGTGATAGTTTATGATGATATAATGATACTATACTAATATCATTTATCACAATATGTAATTACGAAATTGTCCACTTGCATGCAAGTTCAATGTTTGAAATTGCTGAAACAAACTGAGTTTCTTTAGTTACTTAATTACTTTATTTTAACTAGATTACTTCAAAAATCATAATGTAATTATATCTAGCTATATGAACTAAGTGATTTTTGAAGGCCGATTATTTTTGTAATATGTAGTTAATCTACGCGCTTTTATCTAGTTAAGGTACATAAATAACTAAATCGGCAGCATTACGTATTAAATAAAGTATCCTTATTATTAAAACAGAAATTGTACAATTCACTTAAAATATCAATTCACCTGTAGGTATACATGCTTCAGTACAGTTCCAATATGTTCCCAGCTCATTTCTACAATGATTACTATGCTCACTCTACATAATTATGTGTACATTAGTCGCTAGTGTGGTCATTTGTGTGCCATCGTAATCCAGGTTCAGTCTGGTCGAAATGTCGAACCTAACAATATAACAATAACATTGAATAACCAATAAAACAGTTCATAAAACTCTTCCATACATAATGCCGTACATACCGGGTAAAACGGGGTGAATAGAGATCGATGGGTGAATAGAAATTAAATGGTCCGCTAAATTCTGTACTTACTTTCCATTCAGGTAAAGCTATGGACTAGTTCAACGTAATAATGAACTGAAATAGAATTGATACGTAACCATTTAAAATTTAGTAAAAGACATTATTTAAGAAAATATAACGATCATTTTATTTCTATGTAGTTTAACGGAACCGGGGTACCTACGGTATGACATGAACACGTGTGTTGAGTATGTATGAATAATTGGCGCGATATTGCCTAAAAGTGAAAATGGTTCGTCTTTCTGTTACCGTTATGTGCGAAAATCAATCAGAATGCAGATTAACTAGGTATTCTGCAGAAGTGCGCAAAATTATTGAGTTCTTACATTAACTAGGTAATCTGCAGACTGCCTAGGTAATCTTTTGATTAACGACTAGGTACGGTAAAGGGCATAGAACAGATATTTTTGCACATAGACATCCGCACGGGAGCGAGCGAAGCGTGTTCGTGGAAACGCGTGCTCCGACTCGGTGGGTTTCCTTGTGCTAATGCACAAAAAATATAACGTTTATTTAGGGAACTGTGTGCGTAAGTGGAACAAAAGTATTTCGTTCACCGTCTTCCGCACTTTAATGATCCGGTAATCTGCCGACTAACTAGGTGAAGTGCGAAAATGAGCTATTTAAATCAAATTCCGCGCTTGTTACTGATCATATCATCATATCGGGTAATCTGTAGATTGCCTAGTTAATGTGCACATTAACGGATTCTGCACTCTAACGGTATAACATATCACCAACGGTATAACATATCACCAGCGCGGATGATCTGCCTGCGAAAACAGCCTCAAGTCAAAGGTACGAGTTCGAAGCCGACAGCATACAGCAGCAGCAGGCGGCCGTGCCATGAAATAGATTTGAATGTGATAAGTATAAGTACTGTAAATTATTAAAGGCCCCGTCGTATCGTATGTACCATTGACCTTCTTAAATGGTGCCGTATCGAAGGTAAGGTGTCCATTACAATGGCGGGACCAAGTCCTGAATTCTGTCAATTCATATTACAGTGTTTAGTACTAAATTGGTACTATTTGCTACCATTGGTAAAAAAATTAGTACCTCTTCTATTTCAAAGTTATATTTAAAAAAGTCTGGTCCCGCCATTATAACGTTATAATGGCGGGACCAGACTGTACCACTCGTGTCGGCCATTGTTAGCTGTGATTAGTTTTATTAATATTTAGTACCTAAATAGTACTCTTGAAAAATGCGTAATGAGTGTGGCTGGGTACAGCATGTACTGGGCTGTTGTATTAAAACACTGATAGCGCCATTATGTTTGGTCCTTTCGTAAATAAACGTGTAACGGTCTATTATTTGTAAACTTTATTAATATAGATATGTAGTTAGTACCTATTCGCTACCTTTTTAAGACATGGTTCACAAGAGTTAAGTAAGTTCGTGTTTTCATATCATCGTAGCACTTCCATTTGTTATATCTTAAACAATTAGCTTTGTAATGTCCTATGTCACCGATAACCGGTGGTGTATAATCAATCACAGATGCGAGTTGATATTGGTGCTTGTTTAAAGTTTAAAGTTAATGTTAATGAGAGACCGACTCTTGTGAACCATGTCTTAAAAAGGTAGCGAATAGGTACTACATATCTATGTTAATAAAGTTTACAAATAATAGACCGTTACACGTTTATTTACGAAAGGACCAAACATAATGGCGGGATCAGTGTTTTAATACAACAGCCCAGTACATGCTGTACCCAGCCACACTTATTACGCATTTTTCAAGAGTAGATACTATTTAGGTACTAAATATTAATAAAACTAATCACAGCTAACTATAGCCGACACGAGTGGTACTGTCTGGTCCCGCCATTATAACGTTATAATGGCGGGACCAGACTGTTTTAAATATAACTTTGAAATAGAAGAGGTACTAATTTTTTGACCAAAGGTAGCAAATAGTACCAATTTAGTACTAAACACTGTAATATGAATTGACAGAATTCAGGACTTGGTCCCGCCATTGTAATGGACACGAAGGTAAGCAATGTTTAGGTGTGTGAAAAAATGAAAAAAATGTAGTAATAAGATCAATGAGTGTATCGCAGGATTGATACTAATGACACTTAGGTACACTATATTCTATGGACCAATACTAATGTGCGGCGGATGTCAGTTTTCGTAACTTCATATACTTATTCGGTTCTACATAAACGTAAGGTTTTAAGATGTCAAGATATTTCTAATAAAAAAAATCACAATTATTTATTATGACGAGAAGATGACGATGGGAAGAGAAGTCGGAACAAACGGTAGTTTTGGAAGTTGGTTGGTTGGTACAGTCAGCGTCAAAGTGATAGTGACACTTATATAGGGTAATCAAATTAAAAGACAAAAAAAGAGCAAAATGTCAATAATTTCGAACCCTACCTACAAGTAAAGTTTCCATATTGTTGACAACCATATAAGCGCTCAAAGGTCAAGACGTTCAAAATGCCTTAAAAATAGGCTCAGTCAATCTGCCATAAATATGGTTACAGTCATCCCACCAGTCTTATTCAAGCATTCAAGTGTTCAAAAATGTGGAACAAATTATGGTAAATAAACTTTAACGCTTAACATTTTAAATGTCAATTCTCATATCAAAACATATTACATACACATACAACGAAAGTGATAGGCACTGCTCTGTCCTTTTCATTTTAGGACGACTTACGATACTTACTTGTATTGTAAGCAATAAGCAGGTGTCTGAAAATTAATGTAAATCTCATTGATAATGAGCATTTTCAGACATACCTACAGAACACTAAATCTCCCCATTTATTAATTAAAATGACTACAAGTACCTACTAGTAACGCTTAATTATGTACCTAGTACACCGCCTGATATAAACATATCTACCTACTGTACAACGTCCGATAAATATGTGATGTGATTGATGGGAAGTCCTTAACGTTATGGATGTTTACTATCTGAAAGCTGCAAGGGTAAATATCTATTTTAGTTTTATTTAATTCACAAGTGAAATAAAAACCTCGTTGATATATGTGTGTATTGTTGATTACCGTCTCGGCTCTCTTTAGACCCTCGCCGCACGGCTCGGGTTTCAATATCGCCTCAGCGGTAATCACTAACTTCAGGATCAGTCCTCCCTGATAGTATGATGATTATAGCCTATGATACTTACATGTAAGATAAAAACACCAATGGTAGACACTTTAAGGACAAATCATAATTAAAGAATGGCCGTTACATACATTCTTTTTAACTGTTTAAGCAAAATTTAGATATTAACTTTAGCAGATAAAATCTTTAGACACTAACATATTTTTACTTTAAATACAATACAATAAACAATAAAGGTTTTTTCGAAAGTGTCGACTATTTAGTCAGTGTCGACCATTGGTGCTTCTACCTTAGGTACATAGGTACTTTGGTTGATTAAATTATAAAAAGACTAAAAAAGTACTTTTTCTTTTTCCATATAAACGCCAATTTTATATACAGGCTGGAAGACCTTACCTGGAGGGGAAGTACTCTAATACTGCATTATAGCCAATTTCACTCAAGGGAAACATTTCTTTATTTTTAAAAAGAAATAAAACGGCCTTCAAAATTCTTCGAAAATTCGCTTGTCAGTAGGAGTAGTTACATCGGACTAAAACCGCACGCAAGTCACAGGGCATGACGCGGCTGCTATCGAGGAAGCAGGGTTCGATCCCCTCAATGCAAATACATATTTGCATGCATGAATATGGGTATTTGCATTGGTCTGGCCGTGCCTCGGAGAGCACGTTTAGCCGTCGGTCTCGGTTGCCATACGAATATCTATCGCAGTCGTTACGGGTAGTCGGAGTCCTAAAAAGTCCAACAACTGATCTAACTGCAATGCTTCCATATCACCTTTTTTATTGTGAAGGTCAGGTGGCAGTCGCTTCGCGGAAAATATCGAAGCTAAGCCAAACCGAAGTTAGACTAGTAAAGTGAACCCCAGTTTCCGAGGTGAAAGCGTCGGATGCGACTGGGATGATGAAGAAGAAAATCACCACCAATACGGCAATTCTCTCGCCATCCCCGTTGCCCAGGGTGCAACGCATGGAGGTTTCCAATCAAGCAGCCTAAATTAAAAGATAGGTACCCTACCTACATTTCTCGTGCAGTTATCTACCCAATAAAGTTACATTGCAAACCGGAAACAAAGTTGTCATTTAGTATTTAATACTTCTTTTAATAAATACCTATTTGGCTTCAATATAAGTTTATTTTTGAAAAGTTTCTGATGACTCGTTGGGTAAAAATGCTGTATCTGCTGGCACTGGTTTTATAAGTAAATTAAGAAGTAAGATTTTATGGACTTCCTTTCATTTAATTTACCATGTTTCTAAGACATATTTAACACTATCGATTGATGCCATAAAAATACATGTTACTTATTCGGAGTTTAGTCGGTTCGATTACCGGGTGTGGCAAGCGAGTTTTCAAAATCATCAGCAACTCCTACCTAGGTTTCAATAGTCACGAAGATTTATACGAGCTACTAGCTGTTGCCCGCGGCTCCGCCCACGTAGATGTCGGTTTTCCTGAATTTTCTTTGCTATAAACCTCACGGAGCCCGAGACCTTTCCAACGAATGCAAAACCGTGGAAATCGGTTCGTGCGTTCTGGAGTTATAGCGTCAGGAAGGAAACCCGACTTATTTTTATATAGTAGACAAGAGGCAATTCGTTAGCCGGCGTTTGGTGGAATAGAATGACGAATCTATGGGATTTGACATAAATGACAGTCGTTAACGCATGTCAAATACGTCAAATGCTATACATTCGTCATTCCATTCCATCAAACGCCTGCTAAGTGCTAGCGAACTGCCACTTGTCTAGAGAGGAAGGTGGCTCTTAAGTCAACAAATATCGAAGTTTAGCCAAACTCGCAGTTAGACTGGAAAAGCTGGAACCCAGACTCCGGGGTGAAAATTTCGGTGCTACTGGGATTAACACTAGGATTAAGAAGAAGAAGGTGGCTTTTAAGAGTGATTTCCGAACCCTAAATTTTCGATGTCTGGAGGTTTATTTTCGCAACTAACTGACAAATCAGTCTGCAATTAATTTTAAAACATACTTCTGACTATTACCTATTGTGCACAAGTATTTTTTTTAGTAGGTAAGTAACTAAATAGTTTTTTAAATATTTGAATGTAACTAATATAGGTCATTCAAATACTGTCCACTAATTATTGCGTACTACTTATATTCAACTAGCTGTGCCCGCGACGGTGAAGTCGGTTCGAGTTCGACATTATGTACTAAGACTATCCGTGGGATTTTCCGCAGGTTAGGTACTTTAAGAAATATAATAAAACACCTCAATGAACATTTTCCATGATTTATTTATTATTAAAATATAAAAAATGTGTCGCGTATAAAATAATCAAATTTAGGTTTTGTATATACTAAAACATAGATCGATTTCATAAAGACTCATAATTTCAGCATATTGTTTAGTTAAAAAGTGTACAACGTCTTGCCAATAGGTCTTTTTACTCTCTTCGTCCTGTATCTGAATCCTCAGTTGCTTCAATCCTGAAAAGTAACATAACTAACTAACAACAACAACAACATAACAACACAACAACAAATATTTTGCTATTTCGTCTGCCAACTGCCAATCAACAAATTACGGCCGGTTCACACATGTCTCCGTTTTACTGTTCCGTTTTATCGTGTACGATTTTTTTTCGTCTATGGCGTATGTAGTTTTATGAGCGACTCACACATGACACAGTAAAAAATATCGTTCCGGGTGCGACAGGTTTTGACTCGCATTTTCTATTGTACATTCATAGAGAACGCGCACGTGCATTGTGTGTAGGTAATAATTATTATAATCACAAATTATGTCAACCAAGGAGTGGGAAAAGTTGTGTGCGTTTCGACTGCTCGGCCACTATGTCGTAGAAAAAAAAAACTTATGTCAGTATTTCGAAGGAATTTGTAAAAGACGAACAGTGAAAACCGCAAATTCGAAGAGTTAATATTTAGAAAGTATGGGTTTAACCGTGGCCGCGCAGTCCGCACGAATTCAACTGCGCGGCCACGAGTTCTCTTAAACGGAGCTACGTACAAGTCTAATTCTTTTTGCTAATCACTGATACGATTTCGAAGAAAATGTAGATTGTAAAAATAAAGCCCTACTGTTTGGACTTCACGACCTACAGCACTTCAAAGTTTGGCCGCGCAGTCCGCACAAAGCGAACCGCGCGGCCACGGTTTTTCTTAAATGAGGTAAACGGCCCAATAACCGTTAATTTTTGAACTTCGCTAACTTTCATGATCTGCTTAACTAAAACTATTATATTTACTAAAACGAAATTTGCAAGTCTAGTTAGGTCATTTATCGTATTTTTTGAGGGCTTACTTTTTTTCAAATTAATATTAACGTTAATACGGAATAATATGAAATTATGTGAAAAAGGGCCTTCTGTACCAGAACCCGGTAGAATTGTACTATTAAACGTTAAATTGTCCCGAAATCCGGCAATTTTCATTACAAATTTGAACTTTATTGCTTGGATTTAAAGTTCACAGAAAAAGGTATCTTACACATTTCTGTGTTTCAAAACAACACCTATTCGCTATGAAATACTAATGAAAAATATTATGGTTTTTTTAATGGAAAAAATATACTATCACAATAATAGGAAACTATCTAGGTAACAACATTATAATTAAATAAGTAAGTATTTTTCTCAACTAATTTCTATAAATCGACTTAACGATTCTGAATCACATTCGTTTTAAAAACGGCTTATTTGAAGAATATTTTAAAAATAAATATGTAGTTATATAAAGTTTGAACCGGCTTTTAGACCTAAATGTGCTGAAAAGTAAATTTTATTATAAACATAACTAAAAGATAAGCCCAAAGGATTTTGTTGAAGTTGCTGCCAAGCCACGATGTCCATCCATCTCCAAGGCCAGAAGACGAAGCCCATCAGCCACCAACAGGAGACAGGGTAAAGTTAGATCCTCCAAACTATTCACCAGCGTTTTGGAGGACGTCTTCAAGATTGGACTAGTATCAACAATTATGCTGTACATCTCATGTCTTCGAATCGCCGACGACATAGTGATAATTGTGGAGTCGCTGGAGCAACTGGGTGAAATGGTGCACAGCCTAAATGGAGCCTCTCGACGCGGCAGCCTCAGTTGGTGTAAACTTGGATAAAATCATTGCACCGAGATCGATTGCCATCGAAGGAGTGGTACTCGACGTTGTTTAAAAATATGTCTGCCTGGGACAGGTTATCCAGCTCGGTAAAAACAACTTCAAAAAGAACTAGCCAAAGGGATCCAACTAGGTTGAGCAGCATTAGGTTGGACACTGACAGTGGGGTTAGTTCAAGACCTTAAAGTCGTACACTATGGAGTAAGCTATGCTTGGAGACTTTTTAAAGGTGTCTGTCGAATGACAGTTGGCCGTTGGAGCAAACGAGTTAGTAGAGTACAGACCGTGAGAAGGCAAACGGATGTAGATACCGCCCGAAGCTACCGTGTCCGGTGATGACGGTACGAGAGGCTACCGTGTGGCCTCTCTAGCCACTCTCCCATGATGGTTCTTACCGCCGCAATCACGGCCTCCCCTAGTGTTTGCAGCCCCGTTTCCTCGTTTGCGTCATAGTGGTGATACTCAAGGATTGGCTCTTTCTGGATCCGATGCAGGTAACTCTCGAAAAAGTCTAGTAATCACCTGCGTCAGTCAGTACAAGAGGCCCCGTGAGGCCTCGCTAGCCGTTATCACGGCATGCCCTACGCTTGGTAGCCCAAGTCCTGGTGGAGCAGGGACCTCACGACCCGAATTCCTCAATTCAATTCTTATTGAATGGCTTCCGAATTTCTCCAGGCTGGGGTTCCCGTCTTCGTTTCTGCGTATAGGGCCATGTACCGCACGGTTCCCCCGTCTTCTGAAGAATATGACAAGTCTATTTGCAATTATTCTTATTCACCCGTAAAAGTGGAAAATACGAAATGAAACGAAAATGACACTTATTTCAATTCAATACAGATCAATAGCGGGTTTTGGTGCAAGACATTTTACAAAGCCGATGCCTGTGTACTAGTTACCGGTAAAATTATTTTTTATTTTGCCGAGCACTGGGACATGTGGGGATTTATGAGTACCAATAAATGTGGAATGCTTAAATATTCACTTTATAGCTAAATTCACTGCAAATTTTAGGATATTTGGTTTAGTAATTTAATCATATATTTAAAGAAAGTACCAATCTTACCATATATCGACCCACAGAGCCACAGCGAGCTAACCAATAGGACGTGGTGATGCCGTAGGTCAGTGGCAAAACCTCGTACTTTCTTAAAACATTTTTAAAGCACACTTTTGTTAATGGATATAATAGTAGAGACACTATTGAAATTTTTAGTCAGCGTTGCCATTATTATTGTTCAAAACATTAGTAAGAACATACTGCTATTGACTAAATTTAGTTTATTATTAATATAACGGTGCAAATTCCTAAAAACTGACTAGTTACCGGGTACTGGTACCTTACCGGCATTACGTACTTCTACCTTGGTCCTTAAACGGAGCTTAGTAGAAGTCCCATTCTTTTTGCTAATTACAGATACCATTTCGAAGAATATGTAGACAGTATGAATAAAGCCTAAAATTAAGAACTACATGACCTACAGAACTTAAAACCTAAAATCGAAGGAAAAAATAGGGTGACCAAGATTTATAGTGTGTGAATCCAGGCTTTCTTCCATAAAATTAGTTAGTTTTACGAAAATATGCTTGTAAGTTTTTAAGTTTTATTTTTACAATCTACATTTTCTTCGAAATCGTATCAGTGATTAGTAAAAAGAATTAGACTTGTACGTAGCTCCGTTTAAGAGAACTCGTGGCCGCGCAGTTGAATTCGTGCGGACTGCGCGGCCACGGTTAAACCCTTATAACTTTCTAAATATTGTCTCTTCGAATTTGTGGTTTTCACTGTTCGTCTTTTACAAATTCCTTCGAAATGCTGACATAAGTTTTTTTTTTCTACGACATAGTGGCCGAGCAGTCGAAACGCACCCGAAAAGTTAATAGACAAGGAAATGTTAATTGGTTTGGTGGAAGATAGGCCAGTCCTTTGGGACAAGACGCTGGATAAATACAAAGACTGCAAGTATTGCAGGTTGGCGCGAAATATGCGTTATTTTAATGGGCGATTTTGAGGTTATGGAACAAAGACAAAGACAAAAGTTCGGTAAGTATCTGTTTTATTATTTCATTACATTCTAAATAGCTTCATCCTGCCATGGAACTGATCTACCTTCGGACATGAAATAGTTCACGAATTCAGTTCGAACTAGCTAAATTGGCATTATTACCACCTCGTGTTTTTACTTCATGGGGTAGGTTTTCGTAACTATATTCTTCAGATACGTTATTATCACTAGCCCTCCTTGTCCCTTATAAAGTTGTGTAGAATAGTACATGCCTTGACGGTCCATAAAGCTGTTGTTTTATCGATGTCTAGAGGCCGATGGAATATTCTCCACTTATTAACTAAGATACCGAAGGCACATTCAACGTAATCTCCTAGCTCTAGTCAAACGATAGTTGAATATTCGCTTATTTTTGTCCAGATGCGTCCCGCCAAACGGCCTTAGTAAATTTTCGTGTAATCCGAAGCCTTCGCCTCCAGTAACCACATAAGGAACTGTCGTTTCTGAGTCTCTTGTTAATGGGCATGGTGCTGGTATTTGTAGACTGTCGTCTAGCAACATTTTCCAAAATGTTATCTCCTTGAATATTGATGAATCGCATTCTTTTCCATAAAATCCGACACTAAAGTATACAAAGCGATAGTCGGAGTCTACGATCGCTAATAATATGATGGAAAAACATCTTTGTAATTGATATACAGTGAACCGCTATTTAGTGGTTTTTTTAAGTCAGATATGTTTTCCATCGACAGCTTCGAGACAGTGGGGAAAAATAGCTTTTTTTGTTAAATCAACTTGCTATCTGTCTCGCCTAAATATTTAACTTAAATTGTTCCATATGCATCGTGAAAGTTCTTTAATAAAGTTGCTAACAGTCGATACACCAACGCGATAGGTGTAATGAAGATCTTTAAATGAATACCCGGATGCTGCATACCTAAAAATAAAATTAATCGTTTTATTACTTGTTATAAGATAACTTGTTATGAAAAAGTGTAGACAGATGAGAGATGCCTGGGTGAGAACACTAAAAGATAAAAAGTATTGCAAGACGCCTGGTTCCGCTGTCCTAAACACGAAGCCCTACATAAAAACACAAATACCATAATCAGATGCTGTTTTTTGAAAAAAGTAGTTGCTGCTTGTGAAACGCACGAAAGCGTCTTTGCTAAACAAACAGAAGAACACACCGAATATAACACCCCGACATCGAATGAACCTACATAGGAAGATGATAGTGTGACTACAATGATACAATTTGACAATGACAGTCAAAAGGACAAACAAAATCTAGGACTGTGCTCTGCGTTTTGGCGGGGGGGGGGGGGGCCCCCCCCCGCCAAAACGCAGAGCACCAGCCAAAAGAAATTTTAATGAAATGGACGCCAAAATGATGTCCTACATTGACTGTTAGATAAAACCGAAAAAAATTGAGCAGGAAGATCGCAATCTATCCTTCTTCAGAGGTATTTTGCCGTCTTTGGCTTTGCTTGATGACGACCAAGCTTTGAAATTCCAGTCGGGGTGTTAAACCTATTAAAAAATATTAAGCAAAGAGAGTTGGCCAGTCAACTTATGACTGGTCAGCCTATACACAAACATCTGGTACTAGTCACTATCAATCCCAGGGCTATTTTAGCCTACCGCAGCCTACTGATAGTGCACTATCGTCAGTACAATCTGTATACAGTGATGCTACGTTAGATCTTTCTGAGTTTTAAAAATAAAAGCACGTACCTTAAAAACATCGCTAGTTTTTCTTTTGGGCAGATACTTTTTCTCCAAAGAGTATCTTGCTTTTTCAAATCCTTTGCCAATAGTTTAAGAAGTTCATCTAAAGTAGACATTGACATACGAAAGTAATTGAAAAAATTCGATTCATCGCCTCGTAACTGACTCATAAGTCATAAGTAAACTGCAAGCACCCTCTCTAGATCGTTGGGCCATAAGTGGATGCTGCCAATAACGTCGAATCTTCTTTCTCCGACGATAGTACCAATACAACACGCCAGCGTCCGTCCTTTTAGAATAGCGGCGGTACCTATACAGCGAGTTTTCTGTTCACATATAGGATCCAGTAATGACGGATCCGTTGAACGTTATACGGTGCCTATGTGTGAACAGAGCATAAACTTATGACGTATCCGTTAAAAATGTACCAGGAAAACGGACTCCCATGTGTGAACGGGCCGTTACCTAACTATATGAATCTCGACCGTGTCCTTCAGACCGGGAAGACGGTACATAGACGTGATTAAGGGTAAGAGCGTTTTCACACTCATCCGATATCCGACATCGATATCGGAGGAAGTTAATTGTATGAGATATGGGAGAGATGTAGTCTCTTCCATAAAAGTCGGAAGCAATGATACAACCGAAAAAAATGCTTCTTTAGATGATGATCAATGAAGACAATAGAAAATAAACGCAATATGTACGAGAAAATCATGGAGAACCAATAGCACCTATCCAAATTTAGCGCAGAAATAAAACTGTAGGTAGACACATACATACATAATATATGTTCACGCCTGTAAATCCCCGAAGAGTTAGGCAGAGGTGTATTGACAGTAATTAACACCCATATTTCGCCACAATGATTTTCAGTCCCATGTAATAAGGGGCGAGCGTATTCTCATCAAGCGGACAATCAATCATGGGCTGTGTGTTTACTGCCGGATGGAGAATAGCCATATCCTTGCCAGCTCACGTGTTTCCCTCTTCCTACAGTCCCGGGTCCTTTAAGCGGGGCGTGAAAAAGCATCTGATCAAGCGTCGAGCTGAGTGCCACCATTGTTAACATGGCACGTGTATATAATGGTGGCCCTCCTTCTTGAGACTTTACCTTCAGCTTACCATCGGGCGAGGTAAAGTCAAATTGACGTGTCCTATTTATAAAAAAAAAAAATCCTCAACTTGTTAAAAGATAAAGGTATGCACGTATTTACGTTCCATTCCTGAGCCAAAGTAAAAACTAACACGCAGTTCATCTACTCAAATCATATACCTATTGATACTAACTGTCACAGACACCGCAAGTAACAATATCCAACATTCTTTGCAAGTCGACGTCATCTTCAACGCGCCCCACGTAGTAAAATCGCACCAGATGCGGCATCAGCTCTAGCACACGACGTAACGGAAATGTGGCGAACCGCCACTGGTGTATGCTGAGGGTTACTGAAATATTCAAATACTTATAGAATATAACTTTGTCCTCGACTCCGCCCGCGTGGAAGTCGGTTATCGCGACCCCTATACCAAATTTCATCAAAATCGGTTCAGTGGTTTAGGATAGAAAGTGTAACATACAAATAGAGTTACTTTGCATTTATAATATCAGTATTTACTCAGCCTTACAGGAATTAGCCTAGGTACCTACATTGAATACCTAAGACCGTGCGAAAGCCGGAAAGTAGAATCCAGACTGGGAAGCCCCGGTGGAAAATGAGAATCACACTAAGATGATGATGATGATGAGATGATGCCAAGAGTGACTGCTCCTATCACTTTTCCTCAGTTTCAGTGCTAGTCTAGTCATCTAATGCGACGTGCAAATGAAAAAAAATAATCATACCTATAGTGTCAGCGTATCGATAAGCTATGTGCCGAACGAAGCAGCTGATGTCAGAGTCCTGGCGCTGTCGCATCTTCAGGTCGATGCCCAGCTGTAAATGCACTTCGCGTATGCCCATGCTTGGTGTTAAGAAGCGCCTTACATTGTCGTAGTCTCGAACTCGGACTGTGCAAACAGGCATAGGTATTATAGTTCAAACAATAATAAATTATATGGGTGTACAGTCAACTACAAAGATATGTATCCAATTTAATCTTAAATAATATTTTGCCATCGGTTTTATTCGGAAAAGTTCGTATTTACTGTAGGACCATCGCGATGCGTCAAATCCATATTCTGTCCTCCGTGGTCAAATCTTTTGTTTTGCAGTTATGTCAATAATAGGAACATTTTTCTTTGACAGTATTTGGATAGATTTTTAATTACGATTGTAAGTGTACATATCACAGGAAATGTAGCGGGATACATAATTATTGCGCTTTACGCGCATACATTTTACTGTCAAGTTCGGTGGATATTATGTTTGTCACAATCTTTGGTTAGTTCATAGTGACACTCGCAGGTGTACATCATTATGTAAGATTAAATTGAATACATATATTTGTAGTTGACTGTACCTACACGAAATAAACACCTACAAATATTTAAGATAAGCGCAAAAACATACCTACTTATTTAAAAAATCAATTGAAGTCATAAACTTACATATCTAACTAGCTCTTCTTCAACCTAGCGTTAACACCAGTCGCATCCGAAGCTTTCAACTTCGAGGTCTGGGCTCCGCTTTACCAATCTAACTGCGGATTTGGCGGAGCTTCTATATTTTCCGTGAAGCGACTGCCATCTGACCTTCACAACCCAAAGGTGATACCAAAGCATTGCAGTTGTTGGATTTTTGAGGGCTCCAACTACCTGTAATGACTGCCATAGATGTTCATATAGCAACCGGCACCGACGCACTATGGATTATTATAGGTAGAACAACGGCAGATCAAAAATGGTTTTGCAGAATGTCGGCATTGATAATATTTTTTTTATTATTTTATTTCATGATATGATAGTTTTAGCAAATTTTAATGTAGTTTTCTTTTTTATTTTATAGAATATATATTTTTACAAAGCCTTAAACTTCTTGATTCTGAAACGTTCGTATCGACTGCGTTCACTTTACGTATTTCGAAGTGATTTTAACGTAACATTTTATATTATAAGATATCAAGTATAATAAATAATAATAATACTTGAAAATTAGCTGCTACCTTTACTGGTCCTTTAGAAGTTATGGACTGAAATATGGCAAGAGTCAGAACGCGGACAACCACTAGGTATCTGTTGAGATTTTAAGTATTGTCTTTTTATATTGATAGTTTGCAGTATGATATATTATTTACTATCAAACCACTTATGGAGGTATTTATCAGTTTTGCACTCATTACGTGTGGTAAAAGAATATCGGTACGATGCACATTACCCTTTTTCAAATTGGACTATATAAGACTTGATTTATTATTTTATACCATACCTACTCTAAAAAGCTTATTTTATTCACGAAAACAGTGAATAAAAAGGCCTTTTATTCACGGTTTTGTTTTTATTCACTATTTTGGTGTTTGAATTTGGAACACAAAAATATATCCTGTCTCTATTTCAATGCTTACACAAACTCCTTGCGCTAAGATTCGAAATTCAAAACTCTTTGGTGCAAATAAATTCTCGAGATTTGATTGGTCGATATTTGCGACAAGGAGTTTGGCATTAGATTAAAAACTGTTTTGTGTTCTTTGATGCCTAAGAAAAAAAATAGTGAATTGGCGCCATTTCAAATGCTTACTGTGAATTGTACGGACACAAAGTTTAGTGTTACTTTATAATAAAACGATTGAATTATATCTAATAAATCGATTATGCATTCAAGTGACGAAGAAGATATTGTGTTAACACCTGAATTTATGAAAGAGAGGGCAGCCGATATTGTTGCAAACTTGCTACCCAACAAATCACGGCTGGTTTACATCAAAACCTACGATGAGTTTTGTAAATGGAAAAATGAAAATCAAGCTTCGGGCACATTTTCTGAGTCTGTTTTCTTAACTTATTTTAATGAACAGTCGAAGAAAAGGAAGTCATCGACATAATGGAGTATATATTCTATGTTGCGGTGTACTGTAAAAACAAGGCATAACATTGATATAAAAACATATTCTAACTTGCATGCCTACCTTAAAAGGCTATCAGAAGGCTATAAACCGAAAACATCCCTGGTTTTTACCGCTCCAAATGTTGAACGCTTTTTGAATGAAGCGCCAAACTCGCAATTTTTGGCAGTAAAAGTAAGTAATCTTCAACAAATCTTGCTTAATACAAGTAGGTATTTTAGAACTATTTAATTGTAAACCTATCAACATCCATTTTGTAACAGTTTTTCTATTTTTGTTTGCAGGTTGCGTTAATTCTCGGCATTAGTGGAGCCTGTCGTTCAAATGAGCTTGTTAAACTGACAGTGGATGACGTGCAAACGATCTCTGACACTGCTTTACTGATTACTTTAAAGGATACAAAAACGAAAATCGACCGATCCTTCGTAGTCAGAGATGATTACATGAAAATCGTAGAAAAGTATCAAAGTTTTCGTCCTCCGAATACAAACAATAATAGATTCTTTTTGTTCTATTCTAAAAATAAATGTACAAATAATTCAATTGGAATAAATAAAATTGGTTCCATGCCAAAAGACATTGCACCATTTTTAAAGCTACCAAATCCCGAGATGTATACAGGGCATACTTTCCGAAGAACCTCTGCCACGTTATTAGCAAACACTGGTGCAGATATGACGGAATTAAAGCGACACGGTGGATGGAAGTCCACTACCGTGGCTGAAGGTTATATCGAAGATTGTATCGAAAATAAATCGAAACGCAGCCTTCAGATAGCAAGCAGCATAAACCTAAAGAAACCTGAAGACCCATGGACTCCACGCCCTTCAACGTCCAAAGATGCCCCAGAGTTTCCTCCAGCAGAAAGTTCTGACCATCGACAAGAAATAAATATTGTTTCACAAGTTGACCACTCTAATGATAATAATAAGAAAATTACGCTTAATTTCAGTCATTGCTCTAATTTTAATGTCCATTTCAATTAATGTAACAATTGTTATTTCTTGATTAAATTTCTATTTTCGCTTAAATTATGTCTTTTCTCGTAGTCATGGTATAAAGTATAGTATGCAACTCCTGAATAAAGTACGAATTTATATCGAGGGCCATGAATCACTCGCGTCGTTCAGGACTTGCTCGTGACTCATCTACGGCCCTCGCTTTAAATCCGTCCTTTATTCACTAGTTGCATAATATACTATATTTATAACAAAAGCAACGTATTCATTAAAAAGAAGTTTAATAGATACAAAGTCAGTACCTTGGTTTTTACATTTCTTTAAAATGTCACCATTCAAGTGTTCTAAACGTGAGATAATACTTTCTACTTTCTATCGAAGGATAAAAATCGATAAGAGTAACGTAACGTAAGTGAAAAAATTTAGAGAAGAACAGTGATTGGCTTGATTCCGAACATTCAGTAAATTTACCGAGCTCAGGATATGTTACAGTTGACACCACACCTAGTTCTATTGGAAAATGCAAAAGGCCATGCGTGAATTATGTAGATTCGTCACAATCCAGCAAGAAAAGAAAAAACGCACTTTTGCCTACTTAATATGAATTTAAACATATTTACGACGCATATGTTCAGGGATTACGTTTAATTGGGGATAAGATAGAAGCAAAAATTATGGAAACATTAAGATTAGCTGACAGTGAAAAGAAGATCTCATTTTCGAATCTCATTCAAGACACAAGACAAAAAGAAATGATAACAGATCAAGAAGCATTAAGCATGTTATCATGTAAATCATTTAATGAAAGCGCAATATTTGTATGTGAAGAATTTAACAGAGTTTTCCCACCGTATTACAAAGTACAAGAAATGAAACATAAATGCTATCCATCGTCTTCTACAATAGAAATGACAAACATAAGTGCGAAAGTTGTCAATCTCCAAGATTTATTAGATCACACTGCAGCAAGAATCTTAGCAATTGATTCTGTGTATAAAATTGGATTGAAGCATTTACGTCTTTACAGTAGGTAAATGGGGATGTGATGGCTCATCTGGCCAGAGTTATTATAAACGAAAGCTTTCGGAAGAATCGAGACTTATTTCTGATTCGAACTTATTTATCACTTCAGTGGTACCTATCAAATCAATTAACTAGTTAACAGGCGACTTTATTTGGTCAAATCCTGTACCTTCATTTCTTAGTTTTTGCCGGCCTATATCAATAAAATTTTGCAAAGAAACTCCTGAGAAAACCAAAGGTGTTGTTGATGAAGTAAAATTGCAAATAAATTCGTTGAGCCCAGTGTTGATTAATAGAGAAGGTGATGGAGAGCAAGTAAAACATGAACTGGTTTTAACAATAATAGATGGTAAAGTGGCACAAGTATTAATAGACACATCTTGTAGTTCCACATGTACAGTCAGCATCATTAAAATGTTGCTAACAAAAGTACTCAAAATAAGCCAAATACCAAAATTCCAATTTTATATCTATACTATTATATAATTGTAAAGTAGTCGTGTCTGTACATTGGAGATATTTAAAAAAAAATACTTGGAGTATGTTATATTAACGATACTGAACACGAAAACATATTTTTTGGAAATCCTGTCTGTTTGTCTGTTTGTCTGTTTGTCTGTTTGTTCGCGATGGACGCAAAAACTACTGAACGGATTTCAATGCGGTTTTTTTGTTAGAAAGGGCTTGCTCCAACTTAAAATCTTACGTTTGTTTGATCACAATCGGTTGAGTAGAACCAGAGATGTGAGCAATAATGTCGCTTTTTTACTTGAGATTATTTTTATGGCATATTTTTTATAGCTTATTATATCTAAGCAACTACGTAAATAAATAGACTTTATTTTTACATACACAATTGTGCATACAGATTCGTATTTAATCAATAAATTAAAATTTGAGATTTTATTATTTAGTTACAAAAATACAACTAGATGGCGATCACGCATTTTTAAACAAGGTATGGTTTCGTTCACAACAGAGGTATATAAGAAAATATATTTTTGCATTCTATAATTTCGTTACATCAATACAACTAGATGGCGATCACGCAGTTTTGAACAAGATATAATTTCGTGCACAACAGAAAATATAAGAGCTGTCATTTCGATTCCTACAAAATCTTTCAGGTTTTCACAATTTTCACAATTTCATTAAATTTCATTAAATATCCTGAGTCTTCTTCTTCATCTTAGCAAGCATTAATCTCAGTCGCATCTGAAGCTTTTTACCTTCGAGACGTGGATCCGCTTTTACCAGTCTGCGAATTTGGCTGAACCTTCGAAATTTCCCGTGAATCAACTGCCATCTGACCTCCACAACCCAAAGGCGATATCGAAGCATTGCATCTGGACCAGTTGTTGGACTTTTGAGGCGGCCATAGCTGTTCGTATGGCAACTGAGACCGACGGCTTAACGTAATTTCCGAGGCACGACCAGACCAATGCAAATACCCATATTCATGCATACAAATATTTGCACTGAGCGGAAACGAACACGCACCTCCTGCGTAGCAGCCGCGTTCAGTACCGCTACGCCACAGAGGCGGTCGACCCTTAATATCCTGCGTAATTCATACTAATATCATAACATAACGAGTCTGAAACTCTGAATGAAAGTTGTTAGACTGTGCTAACATTATAAATGTAAAAGGAACCCTGTCTATCTGTCTGTTGCCTTTCACGCTTTAAACGCTGAACTGAACCGATGTTGATGAAATTTGATGCAGAATTGGATTAGAGTTTAGAAAGGACATGGGCTAACCTTTATTGCCAATAAATAAAATGTTAACGACTGAAACCGATTAAGGACTAAGGGAACAAAAAAGAGGCACTGAAAAAAAGTAACTGATATTACAGCTGTTCTGGTAGAAGTCGGTACATAGCCCGTGAAACCATATATAAATTAATTACATCATAGTACTTCAGGCACATTAAACTATATTGGCACCGACTTCTAACAGTGTTTCTTGAAGTCGGTTTAACTTTATTATTATAATTTTATTTATTTTACCTTTTTAGTATCTAAGTATCTAACCGATTCATCGTTGATCATTTGCTTAGTTTGTTATTTGTTTTTATTATCAGTTTACTCAAATTCTGTAAAAGCAATAGAAACAGCATCTTTGCCTACATTTTGAGGATTTTCCTAGATTTCTAGATTCTTACTCTACTCCCTTGGCCAGGTACCGCCCTTCCCTTTCTAACCAAAAAAAAAATCGAAATCCGTTTTGCAAATTATGGCCTTAACATATAACGGTTCTTCGCCTATTTAGTTCCCAGAGTAGTAGAATTCTGAGAAATCTTGATACATGAATTCATATTTTATGGTAGTAGCGATGAATCCATATAACTCAATTCCTGCCGGCTTCCCTTTGCATAGATGGTAGAGACGTTTAAATTCGATAAATAACATCTTCCACCGTCTTCCATTTAGAAAATTTTCACCCTTTGCCACTCTTCTTCATCCTAGCGTCAATCCCAGTCGCATCCGAAGCTTTACAATTGGAGTCTAGGGTCAGCTTTTTACCAGTCTAACTGCGGATTTGGCAAACCTGCGATATTTTCTGTGAAGCGACTGCCATCTGACCTCCACAACCCAAAGGTGATATAGAAGCATTGCAGCTAGATCAGTTGTTGGATTTTTGAGGGCCTCAACTGCCCGTAACGACTGCCATAGATGTTTGTATGACAACCGGGACCGACGACGGCTTAACGTGCTCTCCGAGGCATGACCAGACCAAGGCAAATAGCACTGAGCGGGGATCGAACCCGCGCCTCTTGCGTAGCGGCCGCGTTCACACACTTTGCCACTGTTATGGCTTTACTGGGGAACATTCTCCCTACCAGAGCCACTGAGAAAACGTACTTAAGGCTGATAAATGTCACTGCACTAATTTACACAATGTATATTGATTAATATGCACGTGCTGTAAAGTGTTATTATTAAGTTGTATTTTATCAATTGTTACAATACTGTAATTTTAATAGAAAGCGCCTAGACATTCATTTTTTGAAAACGAAACAACATGATTGCTACCACAAACAAAGTAGGCGTTTTTCCTGTAATTTTGAAGTTTTCTCTCAGGTTATTTCATTTTATAGGGATACAAATACTATAAGTTACATAAATATTTTGTAACAATTATACCAAAGATATAGAATATGTCCCCATCTGGATTATTTTTCAAAAAGGCATTCAGGTATTGCACAGCTCTGTAAGTAGGGCTACTCTATACCAAAAAACGCCAAGCTGGTGGGCAAGTCCAGAGCTAATGCTGTCGCCGTCCAGCGCCACGCGTGTACCTGTCCGGCATATAGAAGTGAATACATTCACGACCCGAAGGGTTGTCCACTTTGAAATTTAAATGCAAACAATAGTACATGACGTGCGCTAACTCCCGCCTAAGTCGTAATGTATCAAGACCGACCATCCCTGATACGAAGATGGACGGGTAAATAAATGGATAGGATCTCGGCATCAGATACCGGATATATTCGATATGGGATCCTTCTGAAAGTATAGGCTATCCAACACCATAAGAATGACAAAATTCCGTTTATTATTCAACGAATTGCGAACTTCCTTTTGAGTGAAAATTCATCAATGAATAGATCCTGATGAAATAGACCCATAAGAGCTAGGGGAAAGGTATAGTGGAGTAGAAAAGAGAGACAACTGGGAAGAAACAAGGTTAGGGGCAGAGATGGGAGCAGAGAGTAGAATAGAGATGCAAGTTAAAAAGTCGAGTAGAGTGGCGAGTGGATAGGCAAGTTTTTTAAATGTTTTTTGATGTTCTTGATGCTAGACAAATGTATACATTCGTTCATATTTAGTCTTAAGCAATCAATCTTTGTATTTTGACATTTCAAAATGCTGTAATGGAGTTTGTTGTTCCACTAGCGCCTAAGAAGCGGTGGTAAATTTAGTTTTAAGCGGAATTTGACGGCAAAAGATGTAATCACGTTGCACAATTTTGCGAAATAAAGAATTTGAATTTGAAGTAGGGAGTCGAGTAGAGAGGCTGTTAGAGAAGTTAATGGTAGGCAGGTGGAGAGGCGAGTAGAGAGTCCAGTACAGAGTTGAGTAGAGTCGAGTAGAGAGTGAAACAGGGATGATGAGAGAGGCAAGTAGAAAGTCGAGTAAAGAGTCAAATAGAAAGGCGAGAAGAGTATCTATTAAGCTCTCAATGCTCGACTCTGCGCTAAAATTTACGACACTACGCGATAAGCGACATCCACGCGGGCGAAGCCGCGGGTAACAGCTAGTTGATTATAAGAGTACTCAAATAGTTGTAAGTATCCAGTGGTTCAACTATCTTAACAATTGCTCTTCCAGAATTGTGTCAGTTAGTAGAGTATTCGTATTCATATACACAATCGCGCCGGTCGATGGTATCCAGAAAAGTATAATTTAAAAAATCTAGACATTGTCATTTAATCGCTTTTTGTATATGAGTAAGAAAAAGATACAAATTGTGTCAATTGACAATGTCTTTTGTATTTTTTATAGTTGACCGTTGAATAAGCCATGAACTTGCAAACATGTTGTGCCATTTGCCCCATTATTGGTAACGACTTCAGGATAATGCTCGGGCTCACAGTGCTCGCTCAGTACAGGCATATCTAAACCATGTTGGTGTTACGGTGACGGAGTGGCCAGCACGATCCCCGGATATGAATCGGATTGAACACGTGGGACTTGCTACTGAGGAGTGTCAAATCAAGAATGCCACCTCCTAATAATCCTGGGTGAGCTGCGAAACACATTAGTTGAAGATTGGCTGAGGTTGCCCCAAGAAATCATTGACAACATCATTCGCAGCATGCCCAGACGGAAGAAAACCTTGATCAGGGCACGAGGGGGAAACACTACACATTCATTTAATTAATTTTAAACCGTCATTAAATCTAAAAATTCCAACTGGTTCTCTGTCACTACGAAATCTAAGAAAAATGCATTTTGTTTAGTTAAGTTTTTTTTTAAATTAAACTTTAAGTATGGTGTTGCAAATTAAAGTCAAAACATGGTAATTTAACTGTTGTTTTATGTTTAATTATTATTTGTTTAAAAATAAAGTTAACTATTTTATAGGTACTCTCCTTTTTTTGTGTTCCGCTAATTCTGCCGGTGTGTGTATTGAGTACTCTAATAACCAATATAAAATTGGAATTTTGGTATTTGGATTATTTTGTCTACTTCTGTTAATAATGTTGATATGTGGCTGTACAATATGTGGCTCTTCTCCTCGGCAGATGAACGATTTGACTAAAGTGAGTGCCAGGCCTGAAAATGAAGAAAGTTATCAATACGGACTTTCTACACTGCATGCCTGAATCCGTTGTATGGAAATGGTATTACACATTTCATACAATCTTTCTTTTAGAACATGGTCTGGTCAGCCACAACGAAAGAAAAAAAGCAGCAAAAACAACATAAGAAATCTCTTGTCCAGAAACGTTTTCGTGAAGAATAAGGACTAATTATAGACCAACCCCGTGAAATAAGTGGTAATACCAAATATGGTAATACTGCAAGAAGATTTTTTTACAATGCGAATTGTCCGCTGAAATTACTAGTGTCGATATAACTTTGATCAAACGACTTTATGTAATTTTGCAAGCTCCTCCATCAGGAGTACTTAATGATAGATGCTGAAAGATTCGGTAGTTACGCAATGGAGACTGCCAGGATTTATGTGAGTAATTATGAATGGTACTATTTATGCCTTCTTCAGTCCACAAAATTTTAATTCACGGGGAACATATCAAAAAGCATTTTGTAGTGCTTCCTATACAGGGTGTAATCGTTAAGTGTGTCCAGGCGATTATTCCGTAACTATTACAGATATCAAAAAATTTTAAACTGATATCGAAAGTATTAGGGGTTAAAGTATGAAATTGCCGATTTGTACTGACAAATTGAAATTCGTTTTTCTTTTTTAATTTAACGTATTTATTTAATCAAAATAATTACCATTATTATCTATACATTGCTGCCATCTAGTATTTGTTCTGTATCTGGTCATTTATGCTTTTGCGATAGAACTCTGGTGATCTAGATTCGACAAACTGTGTGAAAGCATTTTGTACTGCCTCCTGAGACGAAAACTTTTTATCACATAGAAAATTGTCCAAATCACGAAAAAAATGGTAGTCTGTTGGAGCAAGGTCTTGCGAATACGGAGGGTGACGGATAGTTTCTAATTGCAGTTCCTGTAGAGTTAAAACGGTTTCTCGTGCTGTATGAGGTCTCGCGTTATCATGGAGCAATAATGGTGAAGATCGATTCATGAGTCGGGGCTGTTTCACTGCTAGTTTTGCTATCATTGTTCGGAGTTCGACACAGTAGACATCTGCCGTTATTGCTTGACCAGATCGTAGAAAGCTATAGTGAATAACACCATGCTGAGACCACCAAACAGTTACCATTACCTTTTTATTGGTAAGCTTTGCTTTAGCACACTGTTGTGGCGTTTCACCTGGGGTCAGCCATTGAATTTTTCGCTTACGGTTATCGTAAAGAATCCACTTTTCTCACATGTCACAATTCGATCCAATATTCCTTCATTTCTGTATCGATTCAACAAGGCAACACAAGTTTCAACACGCATTTCTTTCTGCAGATCAGTCAAATCATGAGGTACCCATTTTTCACATTTTTTTATTTTATTGATTTGACGCAAATGAGTCAATATTGTTGGTAAGGTAACGTTAAACCATGCAGTTAATTCCTGGGTAGTTTGGCTCGGATCGGCTTCCACCATGTCTTTCAATTCATTGTTATTCACCTGTGGGACGGCCTTCCTCGTGGTTCGTTCTTCAAATCAAAGTTTCCATCACGAAAGCGTTTAAACCAAAATCGCACGGTGCGTTCATTAGCAGTCCCCTCTCCAAACGCAACATTGATATTGCGAGCTGTTTCTGCCGCGTTAGTTCCGCGTCGGAACTCGTATTCAAAAATCACTCGATTTTCGGAGAATCCATCTTTCTTGTCTAAGCTGAATAAAAAAAACAACTGAAAGTCGATAATCGAATGTTGCACATTTTTAAATGAAGAACTACATAGGTACCATGTGGAAAAAGTTTCACTCAAAAATCTCAAACCATGAAGGTTCTATGTCAATTCGAAGTACCTATTACAATGAAACGGCAATTTCATACTTTAACCCCTATTACGTTACCTAATGAGTAAAATGACATCAATACCTTTTTAAAAATCTAACGAGACGTATCTAACATTTTGACATTAAGCACTCCCATACATTTAGTATGAGATTAGTAGAAAGGTTTTAGGTACGTACACATGAAGGGACTTCTCTATCGGGGTACTCTCTTCTGTAGGCAATAATGGCCTACAGAAGAGAGTACCCCGATACTACTTTTGTTACTATCATATTTGTAGTAAATTTTTAGCATATCTCTCTTTTCTCTTTTGGAATATGCCATTTTGCAATCAATAAATGAAACAATCACGATTATTAACGCAAATTAAAAAAAACAACGATAATTTGGCGGGAACAACAACCCGAGATAAAAATTTTGAATTTAGAACGAACACCAAAGAGTATCTTTTTTTTTGTAGTGTGTTGCTTTTCAGTTAGCTCAAATTAGTTAATGCGATATTGAAACACGGTTTATTAGTAATTTGAAGTGGTAAGATAATTAATTTACATGTGTAGGTAGACTACTGGAAAATCATCATTGTCATTTTATACGTAATCATAAAATATGATTAAGGTAAAATGGGTACAAGATCACTTAAAATAAGGAAACTAAAACCTTTCTACTTATCTCATACTAAATGTATGGGAGTGTTTTTAAAAAGTTATTGATGTCATTTTACTCAATGGGTAACGTACTTTCGATATCAGTTAAGAGTTTTGTGATGTCTGTAATAGTTACGGAATAATCACCTGGACACACTTAACGATTACACCCTGTATAAGAAAATTTGTCTTCATCATGCTAGAAAATGCTCTAGAATAGCCACTAATAAAGATGTATTCCATACACGTCTTTATACTTCAGACCCGTATACAATAAGCCTTCGAAAACCGTATAAAAATGTAGAGGACCTCGATCAGGAAACGCTAGATCCGTTGAAAGTGAAAGAATTAATATCAGATCCCGAAGCTCACTATAATCCGCACGCTGAATGATGATCCGTATGACAGTTCGTTAGCGCTTAACATTGTACTGACGTCCTATCACATCAAATCCTTTAGAGGTCCATTAAAAAGACGAAAAAATCATAATTGTGTACAATTGTAAATTATAAAAATGAATATTAAGAAATTATTACGTAATGTTCGGAAATAATAGAAAAAAACTCAATGCAAATGTACATGGTACGTGCTGCAAAAGTTACGTCGTCAAGCTGTTATCGACTAAGAAGGGACACATCGATAAACAAAATATCGATAATTTGTTGGAAATATAAAACAAATGCTTTGAGTTTGTATTTTATTTATATCAATCTGAATCTGATACAGGGTCAATCGGATCTTCAAAATCTGAGTCTGAACTGCAGCTATCCGTGACGTTTATTATTAACGGTTGGTCAATGATATTGTCGTATTGTACATCTCGATCCCAGTCAGTGTAATCCATAATTGCCAGCTAATTATGAATTCTTTAAAATTCAATTCAAAAAGAATTTTAAAATCTTTAAATTATGCAATTTGAATAAAAATTAAAGTATAGTAAAATAAAATATAATAAGGCTGTTACTTTTTTATCTAGTGTTTTATGTCCATCAATGCGCGTAGTCTTTTTTTCAAAATAAATAAATATTGCTTATTATGTTGAATGACCTGGCTGAATGACATGACATTTGCCTGAAAAAATAGTATTTTATCGAAATTGTTTCGCATAACTAATACAACTGTCAGTTGAAACGTCATAGGGATCATGATTCGGCGTGCGGAGTATAGTTTAGTCAATCGTGAATATTTCGACTAATATAATTCTTAGTATATATTATATTTCATTCTATATAAATATATAAATTATTATTTTGTGGTATTTTTAAATTATATTCTCTATATTTTCTAAACAATGTGTTAGCTTTGATTTATTTAAGAATTAAGTGATTATTTTAGACGTGTACGTTTTTTTTTATATTATTGAAATTTATAATAAATTGTTTTTTTTTCTTTATTTAAAGTAAATAGTAATTAATATATTATGATTTAACGAAATAAAGGCAATTTATTTACTTTTTATAAGACTTCTATTTATAATATTTTTTGTTAAAATAATTACTAAACTAAATCAGACAAAAACTATTTAATTAGGAACTTATATATTCCTTTACAATTGTAAAAAAATTCGGCCTTGTATTGTAAGAACTAAAGAGATTATCGATTTTTGATCCGAAACAGACCTGCCATAGTGCGACGGCTTAACGTGCTCTCCGAGGTACGACCAGACCTATGCAAACACCTATATTCATGCATACAAATTTTTACGTTGAACGGGGATCGAACCCGCGCCTCCTGCGTAGCGGCCGCACTTTACTACATACTTAATATATTTAAATTGTGTAGGTAATGGGTAATGAACCCCAAATGATTATTTCCTTCTATTGTTTGTAATTTTATCCTATATGTGTACTTATTGTGTAACTTTATCGACTTACAATAATTATCGAACTCAATTGTAAGTAAAGATAAAGTTATACTTACAAACATATATCTATAAACCTACACTACATTTACTGTTACATATCTATTTCTACAAGGTAAGTACACAGTGCCCTACCAACATAAAGTAAACAATGGACGAGGATGTGGCGCAGGTTGTCCCCTCAGGGCTGGCAGGCCAGACGGCAGTCGCCGAGTGAAATCGACAGATCAATGAAAACCATTAAGCAGTCATTGAGTTTCATAGTGAAAACTTAGGACGCTAATTGAAAAATCGCTATAAGGTCGAACATGAATCAATAGTTAAAACTTACAGAATGCCAGCAATAGATAGAGATCAGGACAAGCCTTGACGACTTGCCTCCACGCCGTATCAGGTATGATATATCCTCCTGCACCAAGTGACGCATCCGTTCGACCAGGGACATGCGTCTCTCTACACACCAACTGGTGAAACATATTTGTTTAAGTCATCAACATCACGGACTAAAGCTTTGTTTACCTCGGGACACTTATTGTTGGACCTAAATCGCGAGACAAACGAGACCCTCAACTGGCGCGCGCGGATTGTTTTGTAATCCATACTAATATTATAAATGCGAAAGTAACTCTGTCTGTCTGTCTGTCGGTCTGTATGTAACGCTTTCACGCCTAAACCATTGAACCGATTTTGATGAAATTTGGCATAGGGGTAGATTAGACCTCGAGAAAGGACATAGGCTTTGTTTGGTGGCGATAACCGACATCCACGCGGGCGGAGCCGCGGACAAAAGCTAGTAATCTATATTTGGTGAATTTGAACTCGTCCACCGTCGTAGCAGCATGTAAAAGATACCCAAGAAAAGTGTACTGTGCGTATAGAGTACATTTTAGATCTAAAGGTACGTTTAGACTATGACACTATACACGGTACACTCAGTGAATACATCGAAGCGTCTCTGTATGAACACGATGCGACAATAATTATCGTGTCACAATACATTTTGCAATCAGAGACACTCGTGTTCATATAGAGACACTTCGATGTATACACTGAGTGTACCGTGTACAGTGTCAAAGGCTAAACGTACCATAAGATTATGTCCCGAGCCATATAAACTTCAGCCCGAGTTCAGACCCCACCAAGATCTTCGGAGCCCAAGCCAACTTCACCTGCCGGTACATAATAATGCTTTTAGTCGGGGTCGGGTAACCAGAAAGGAGTCACTTTTAATAAAAGCCAAAAATGCATTCCATAAGAAAAAAGAAAATAAGTACCTAGGAGAGTGGACACCAAAGAATAAGCATTGGATTTAACCTGGACTTGTGCTCGGATGATGAGTAAAAGTTACATAATTACCTGCAAACGGAAGTGCGGTTTCTTTAACACCGGTAGAAGCGACAACATTGCCCCTCCCGTACCATCAGCTAGGTGTGAATATTCTAGAGCTAGGACTCGAAGGTGTCTCAGCTCCCCAAGACTTCGTAGGAAACATTGTTTCGTACAAGGCCTTGGAATGTATTGACCCGTTCCTAAAATAACAAATAGATTATGGTTTGAATGAAATATATTACATATTAAAAAATCTGATGAGTGTATCAACATAAGCTACCAGACTGAATTACCCGCCTATACCGGGGGCGAGTCGGAGACCACGTGGTCCCCCCTCCCGAGGAGGGCCAGACCGTGAGGAATGGCCCTGGGTTAGCCGGGGTGCGAGGGATATGTCGCGAGACAACCTCTCCTTCGGCCTAGCAAAACGACCCACAGACGGCGTGCGGTTTAGTCGGTTCAAGTCCGACATAACCACCCCCCGGCTCCGGAGGGGGAGTGGGGGGGGGGTTATTCGTGGGGATTTCCCGCACGTAAAAAAACCAGTCTAGATTACCTATAGTTCACTGACCTGTAATAAATTGGAGGTTCTTCAGTCTAGTAAAATAGTTTCTAGTAGGCCCAACAGTAAAAAGGGATAAACTTTTGTGATTACTACTTAATTTGTCAGGAATGCAAGGACTGCAAGAAGATATTAAGAAATAGGACTACACGGAACGGATAGTAACAGGCAGGTACACGGAATAATTTTTAACCTAAGGCATCGAAAGCCAACCCAATTTTGAAAACCCGCGGGTCTTTGGGTTTAAACATAATCAACCCCCCCCCCCCCCCCCACACGAAACCAAGCGGGAGCGGTTATGTCAGTTTCTAACCAAATGGTCAGGTAGCCTCTGGAATATCCCTCGCACACTCCAGTTGACCCAGGACCATCGAAAATTGCGTCAGAAAAGCCACCGTCTCGGTGTCGGTCTGGGTTAGGGTGACAGGCGCCTCCACCTGCCACCTCCAGCCCAATGTTCTCAAAATACTGCCTCTGGTTCTATCAATCGGGCCATACTTATAAAAATATTCAATGTATTGTAAAGGATCTACTGGTTAAGTAGGATCCGACTATACCTAGTATTCTATTTACCTACTTATATCTAATGCAACGTCAAAGACCCTGAAAGCAATCTGTTATGCGAGGAAGTCGCAGTCAACATGTGGACATTCTTCTTGTAGAAACCTTTATAAACGTATATGTACTTCTAACCAAATTCCAAGCCACTAGAGGAGGAATGTTACTGTCCTTCCTGCACTTCTGTTTAGTGCGGTGTTAGACATTCTGTTAGACAGCATCAAAAACACAGACGAGCAGTCTCTTTTGTATGCTGATGACATACGTTGATGGATTCTGACAGTATTAGATTGGTGCGTCGTGCGAAGACGTGGAAAAAGGCACTTAAGTATGGTGGCCTGAAGTTAAATGTAGTGAGGAGTAGGTACATGGCGTTATACTCCACAGATCTTACACCCGTCCACATAAACGATGACTTGGTCGAGCGCTTGTTCCTACTAGCTGTGCCTTTAAACTACTATCTTAATCGTGTTATTTTTTTGTTGTAAAAGCTTTGTAACTCTAAGCTTGTATTTCGTGTCCTTTTGGACAAGAAATACAAACTAAGAGTTACCCGATGAAATTATTTACTGCTGCTTTAGTCTTTTACATATGAACCAGAATACAGATAGATCGTATCTACCTATTCGCGATACAATTTATAAACGAACCACAGGTAAATGAAATTGACTATAGTATTATCTATAGGACCACAGATTATTTGATTTACTCGTGATCCAATTGATAGAACTACGGATAAATTGATCTACACGTGATTGGATTGATAGAAGTAACTACTTTTTTCGTAATATAATAATAATAATTAAATAATTATATAAAAATTAAAACGTACGTTAGTTTGATACCGACGCCGCCTATACTCATTGTTATTTACCAAATAACGACAATGAAACAATTTTGAAAAACTCGAAAACAAACCCGCCTTTTAAGAATCAAAACCCGGGTTTGTTTTCGCCCCGAAATCCCGGAAAACCTGGGTTTCCGGGAAAATCCCAGTAAACCCGTGCTCGATGCCCTAGTTTTTAAATCATTTGTAGGTGTCGGTCTGTTTTTCCTTTTTCGTTTGTTATTTTAGCTATAGTTTCACTACTTTCTAGTCTCTTATATAATATAAAATTATATAAAAGCACTTAAATTGTTATAAAAGGAGTATGCCATAATTTTTTTTTATTGGTATGATAGCTATGATACCAAAGAGACGCAAAGAAAAGATGCATAGAAATTTATATTCTTTAGCATTCGGCACTGTCAATGTCATAAAAAATCAAGTAAAAATTTAGTATTTTGATATAAAATTTATAATAATAAAAATAAAAAGAGAATAATTATTAAAATTAAATAATATAAAACTACAAATAGATCAAAAATTGCAATCATGATCAATTGTTTGCCAGCATTGATATTGTGTCCGAGTGCAAAATTGTTTTGTTTTATGATACCGTGTGCAACATTTTTAGGTATGGCTATTGTATACGTCGGAGGACTATTCTCCTATTACTCAGATGTATCTTACGAGAAGATGAATGATCTCGCAAACCTAACCATCCATAACATCTAAATGTTACATTACATGACAACGGCTACGATATCACTTAGCAACCGGCTCATTTAGACCGCGTTGCGTTGGTAACGTAAACATATCAAATGAAACTGCAAGATGACTACGGACGAAGAAAAGTCCAAAATAGGTAAATTATTACAAAATGTAGAGGTGCCAGAAGTAAAATTAACGGAACGATGTATGGACCTCGTTAAGGAGTTTCACAAACGTTTTGATAAAGAAGTGGAACAAGAAATTACACAAGACAACGAGCAAAATGAAGTGTATGAAAATCCTTACAGGGTGGATCCACGGCTTCTCGAAGAAAATGAAAGGAAGTTGAGAGAGTTACTAGCTGAAAGTAAGAGGTTGGTATAAAATCTTATGTTTAGGAAGTGGATCTGCTACAAAGTGAACTACAATAGGGTACTCAGAACCGAGGCTTTAGGGTGTAGTCCACTTTGCCAGATTAGATGAAGTCGAGAGGCTAGACCTCCCGACATGGAAATTCAATTTTTGGCTAACAGTAAACATTATTTTGCTTTGATAGGATTAAAAAGCAAGTTGCAGAATTGAGTACGACACCGACAACTCAAGATCCAAAGCGGCCCTGGAGAACTAATACGAGCAAAGAGAAGCTACTGCGTATAGACGGAGAACTGAAGCGTCACTTGGAGAAGTCATCGCAGTTGATCCATCCATTGGGTGAAGATGAGATGCAAAACTTGGTTAAAGAGTGTAGAGAGGAGACACGGGTAGCACCACCCATCGGACTTAATCGGCTGAGAGACACGGTGATTGCAGCTAAAAAGAACTTACCGAATTTTCAATATAAAAGGATTGATAATTCTACAGCAGTTGCCATTATGTCTGAAGCTCATGATTTTGACCCAAGAAATGTAAAATCCCCAGACTGTGTAAAATTGAGTGATTGAGTAATGTTTGTAATGTATTTATTAAAAATTTGAACCTTACATTGTCTTATATATTCTTTCTCTCCGGACGATCTCTATGGCGTGGCTATGATTCCCGCACATTGCAAATATTTCTATGCATGAATGTCTAGCGTCTTAACATCGACGTTGTTACGCTTAGTTGGAACTAAGCTAAAATGTCAAACAACCTGTCTAACTGCAATACTTCGATATCGCCAACTGTGGAGGTCAGATGGCAATCGCGTCACGGAAAATATAGAAGTTCAGCGCGTCGCGGTTGGACTGGAAAAGGCGGGCTGGACTCTGATGGTAATGATAAGGACTCGATGTCCAGGACCTAAAGGATTTCGAAGAGGCACATTTTTCCCATGCGTGCTGATTATACCTACTGTATATTTTCAAGATTTACTAAGGTAGCAAACAAGCTTAATCAAAGCTTGCGCAATTCCTTGTAACAGATGTGACACCCGGAAAGGGGTTGCTAAGGGGGTGGGTAGGGTAAGCAAGGAAGGTGGACAAGGTCTTCGCAGTTTGACCAAAGGTATGAGTATAGGTTGTATAGTATAATGTTCTGGGCCAGATCTACCATATGGCATAATGGGCTTCAGCCTAGGGCTCTGTGGATTCAATGGGCCCCCAGCTAAGTCATTAGTAGACGATAATGCGTAAAAAATCATAATTTAATTAGTGTAGACACACACAGAGCGGTCAGAGCTCCGTTTGAGTGACCGTTGACTGCTTACGAGTTCCGACGCACAGAAGTGGCATTTGAATTCTAGCGTTCTTGTTTCGTTTGTATCTTTGTACCTACATCCTTGTCATTAGAACGTTCATCTTCTGATGAAGAATTACTGCTCTTGTGGAGCTTAGGAGCTTCTAAAAGAAAAGAAAGTACTGGGTGCACCCAATTAAGAACGAGAAACGGTGAATTTAGTATTTTTAAAGACTATTTGTAAGTTTGCATCACAATCGTATAATTAACTCCTTTCTTACTGTTACGTAACGTTGATTTTCTAAAGTGGGACACTCCTCTCGAACTAGTCTATTAGCGCTGGGAGAAGCTTTCCACATTTGTGTGATTCCGTACCTATTCGTATTTTTTTTTCTCCAATTGATTCTCATATATCCCACATTACTTTACGCATTCGTGCAATTTCATGTACGCACTGTCTTTTACAAAACTGATTCCCATTCCTCAATTCCCACATTAGGTAGATACATAATGCAGTAATCAATCTAGAATAGTACTGAAAAGGATTCTGGATTGTTGTGTTGACATGTGGTAATCCAGTATTTTAAACGCACTTGATAAATCTACTGCATTTCAGTGATGGTTCATATTATTCCAGTCGCATGCCAGTACCTACTGGATTCGCTCGCTGGACTGGAATGCTACTGAAATAATGTGAATCGGGCATAAAGATAGATATTTTACGTCTCTAACTGAAGCTGGCTCTAGTAGAATAGTTTTTTAACACACTTGTCCCTGCGATCTGCTTTTGTAGTTATTCAGCTTCTGACCTCAACCCTCAAAAGGAGCGCCAGTGCCACATACACTTTAATACACACCCTTTGATTACACACCCTTATATCAACTTACCCTCAAATCTTATAAATATAAAATCTTATCCTAGTGGCAGAAAGGCTAGAAAATCTTACAAAATTACAACGTCTCCCTATGAAGCTCAATTAGAACAAAGTTTCTCTTCCACGAATGACCGATTTCTGAATGGAAAAAATGAGTCTTATTGACGCCTTCTAACACACAGGTGCAGCACTTATGAAAAAGTGCGTTAGTAGCGTCGGTATACTTCAACTTCAATTTCTCAGTTCAAAAACCAACCAAAAATCTATATAAATACATCTTCCACATCATTTCACACAATGCTATCTAGATCCATGGTAAGCATAGCTTAACTAGCTTGTGTTATGGAATCTAGAATGCGGATAAACATACTTAGATGCATTTTTTTTTGTAAATACCCACATATTATACATAGAAACACCCAGACCAATGCAAATACCCATACTCATGCATACAAATATTTGCACTGAGCGGGGATCGAACCCGCGCCTCCTGCGTAGCGGCCGCGTTCACTACCGCTGAATCCAAAGTTTGCACTTTGGAGACCGCAGTGCACTTATTGTTTTTATTGGTGTGCCGGTTTTATGTCAGCGACCGCCGAGTTTTGCTTGGCCTGTAAAGGGCACTATGCCCTGTAGTTGTACACTCTTCTCGTAAACTCGTCAACTCATCACTCTCGTAACTCTCTCTCATAATGGCTAGTAATATTATTCACTCAATAGAACTGATTCATCGTCACTAAAACTAAGGTACCTACTTCAATAACAAATGCACAAACCGGTTATATAGCTGTAGTTAATAAGTAAAGGATTCTCATTGGGCAGAACAAAGTCCCAAAGAAACAAATACTTGAGAGATTCGGAGTTGAAGATTGCAAGTTGTTGAATCAAACGAACGCCTTCCAATCTCTTACAGCGCATGTTCTCGAAGGATACCAATTGGAGATGAGTTTGTGCACTGTAACAGTAATTACAAGCGTGATCTAAAATACTTACAAGTACACTTCATTTTCTTTTCTTCTGCATTCTAGTGTTAATACCGGTTGCATTTGACGCTTTTCACCTAGGGGTCCACTTTTTCATACTAGCCGTGGGTTTGGCTGATCATCGAAGATCAGCCACCATCTGACCTCCAAAACTCATTGACGAATCACAGATTTGCAGTTAGATTAGTTGTTGGACTTTTAAGAGCTTCAACTACCTATCTGTAACAACTACTACTGATGTTTGTATGACAACAGGGACCAACGGCTAAACGTGCACTCTGAGGTACGAAAATACTAAATAATAAAAAAAATTGCACTAAGCGCGAATCGAACCCACGCCTCCTGCGTAGCAGTTGCGTTCATTACCGTTACGTGAATGGCGACTTTTGGTCATATATCTCCGGCCCGCTCATTAATTTTACGTTTTGCTCCTATTGCAAACAGACAAACAGAGCAGAATTCCATAAAATATTTTTGGGGTATAGCACCTTTAATTGAATATACCTATACCCAAGTTTTTTTTTAAATGCCTCTAGTGTTTACAACTTCACATATGATATTTACCTTAGTACATCTACTAAGTTTTCAAAAAAGCTCTTTCTTCTATAATAATCGAGACGATCCAGGTGCACTAGTTGGTCAGGAACTATCAGACGGTCCATTTGCTCTACGTTCGCTCTTGTTTTCTGTCATAATATAGAATTTTTGTTACCTACAGTTTAAACTTTTAACTGTTACCTAAGTAATTCAAAATATATACCCGGACTCATCTTAACAGGACCATTTATATTTAAGAATAAAATAAAAACTACTGGATCAAACAACGTAAAATTTTTATGGGACCAAATGGCAACTATTTCGCATAAATCTCAGAGTAATTGGTGTACCTCTGGAGAACCTCCTTTTTGAAAACGGTTACAAAAAACAAACATTTAAAAATGGCGGTTAGTCTACGAGAGTGTAAATAGAACTTACATTACCTAAGTAAAATGCGCCGTTTCGGGAATTGCGACCTTATCGTTCACCGTGTGTCTGTATCCGTGTACCTATAGGTACACGGATACCGGTAGTTTAAAACCTACCTTAAGAGTAATCGCCAAATCTTTGTTCAAACTTTTCATAAACAGATTAGACGGGAGCTTTGTAGCGGTGTTGGCCCTCCACAAGTACTCTCCGAAGGGGGTAGGCAGCCTCAAGTTAGGATATTGGTAGGTATAAATGATTTGATTGCAATGCTCGTGGGCGTAAAAGTACCGCTGGACATCGTGGATGTTCCAATAACGTGTGTCGGTGCTTCTGCAAATGCATTCGAATTTGTGATGGATGACTAATAAATTGACAGTCGGCAAAGGAGATAATTAGGTACCTACACATCTTTTCATATATTTTAAAGATATTTTCTAATACCTATATAAAATTCTCGTGTCACATGTTCGTTCCCATACCTACTCTCCGAAACTACTGAACCTATTTTCATGATATCGGGTAGGTCTGAGAATCGGCGGCTATTATTTATTTTTCATACCCCGATCCGCGATTACCGACATCCACGCGGGCGGAGCTGCGGGCAACAGCTATCCCTAACACACTTCACGTGCTTCCTCTACTGTCAATAAGTAACAGTTTCTATTCAAATTTAAATCAGCAGGTAAAGAGGTGCTATAACTATTATCCAGCTAGCTGTGTTTCATGCAAATAAAGATTTCAATTCTATTCTATAGAACTTATTTTATACCACTGAGGTTTATACTACCGGCAGACACGCACACGGCCCCAGATGGAAAGTAGTTACCGTGGCTTTTAACGTGTGCAACACCAGTCACACAGAGGGTTTCTGAGCCGTCAGTGTAGAAAACAAAGCAAAGAACTTTTGTACTTACAGTAGAACATCATCGTCAGGTAATAATCCATCGGCACTTTCTACATAATGGAGCCAGATGTGCGGATTCTCGACCCAATCGCCGAGGGCTAAATAGCCAGCCCCGGGTTGAAAGAGTCGGGGGTGTACTAACCACTTCACGGCATCCAAATGACCAACAATTTGGGTACATTTGCAGTCGTTGTCTAAAAAATAGAATTATGTAAGAACTTAGAAATAAATTCGCTGTGCCGTGAAATATAGTGTTCCGACACGACGTAGGTAGGTTTAATGCCGCGAATAATTAGAGAAAGTCAATCTAAGTTGAAAAATTACCCATTGGACTATGTTCAACTTTAGAAACTTTTCGTTTTTTACTCATTTTGTGATTGAAAATGTTTAATTAATTGTATATGGGTAAACAAAAATATATTGACGAAATTGTTGCGTGACATCTGTCATTTATAGTAAGTTTTCTGCATTATCTATGGTGGATACCAATAACTTTATAGATAGTTGTATTCTATCTGTTGTTCCGCCACCTTAGATAATTTACGAGCAGATAATCTAAGATTATAACGGACGTTAAAGTAAAGAAATTATGAGCGTGCACCAAGGCTGCTTAGAGTCGGAATAGTCGCGATATGAGTACAATGCCTATCGATTGTCATGCATGGGTATCAGACGTATTGGCAGATCAGACGGCAGTCGCTTGCGCAAAAACTGATGATAAGCCAAATCAAGAGAAAGAGTGGTAGAGCGAGCCCTGGACTCTAGCTTCAAAAGCAACTGAGATTCACGCTGTGATGATGATGATTCAAGTGACTGCCTTCTAAACTCCGAACCACGGGAGGAAAGCCAGAGACTCGTACGTCAATCAGGAGGTATTGCCGCTTGTAGGTTAGGTTAAGACTGAGATCTTGGATCTTGGGCCTCGAAGAGCTTGGTGGGCTCTCTATACCTGCCTATATACTCACATAGAAAAGGTAAACAAATGAATCAACCAAGACACCCACCCACTATGTACATATTGTACATAGTTTTCAGGTCACCTTTGCATGGACTGTAGTGGCGGGGAGTCCCTGTAACCTGATTCCTATCGGCTTCCTCATGGCAAATGGGTCGCATGGTGCATGACATACCTACTGGACCGAGGTCAGGTATTTTGCTGTAGGCTTTCCTTTTGTAAATTTTCACCTTTCGTGACTGATGGGCTGTATGTATAAGTATACTGTGTCGGTTGGAGAACTCTTATGGCAATTTAGATCTGGTGGGTCAATGCTCGAACAGTTTTTAAATGGTAAGACAGCCTAAAACGTCAGCAGCCCTTTCTTGCATACTATTTTTAACTGACTCGAAATAGAATAAGGATGATATTCAAGCGAACCCTTAAAATATAGCTCGACTTTATTTTCCGACTTGATCTATTTATATTAGCCCTTAGACCGTACGCTGCCTTTTGCGTGTACGCGTATGTGAGCGCTTGTCTTGTGTAAATCATGTATCTAGTTACTGTGTAAAAAATTGTGCAATTTCTTTATTGTAGAAAATACTTACTGTTGGCACGAAGTGCGGGACATGCGTGATACGCTTGAGGCAATGGATGACCTTAGGCGTGAACTATATACGGGTACGATACGGCACGGATAACGCGTCAACGTGGTGACGTACTATCTCTAGCATACCTCGGGATACATATTTTGGACCTAAGTCGCGAACAACAGTCTTTTTGTATAATCTATGCTTGGTGAATATGAGCGTACTGCACGTATCGAGCTCATATTGGGCACAATTTAGGTCCATGATTTATGTCGGGGGGTAGGTGGTTAGTTAGGTACTCCGCAGGGAACCATGGAAGAAATATAAAAAAAAAAAACAATATCTTGGAATCTTTCGTTATATTTGAAAAAATATACAAAGAATTAATGTTATAATTAATTTGTTCTGTACAATTTAAACATAGGTGTTTAAGAATACTAATAAATGCGTTACACAAAGTGGATAATTCAACCAGTTTAACCTACATCGTTAGGTTTGTGTCGCAATGATAAAGTACAACCCGTATCTAGCTTTAGATTAGGATGTTCAGATATAGGATTTATTTGTTTATTATATACAACATTAACGATCAATTACTACTTATTTTCAGTATTTTAAAGTCCCGTTATGAGACTCGCGGCACATCAGAGCGTTAAAACATTAAATATTTAAATATTACTTTAGTAAAATCCACCACATAGCACGCACGTAGAGGTAACAACAAATTTCGTATATATAGTGTACAATTATAGTGGATATCTCATATTACAGCTATTACATACGATACTTAGGTATATTTGCTTATAAACTTATGTACATCATGCAGTTGACTTTACTATAGTATTTAAGGCCGTCCGCTGAGTCGTGCGTGTGCACGCAAGTGGGCACTCGGTTTCATGCAGACGTGGCTTTTGTCAAAATTATGTGTACAAAAATTGCTCCACATTATTTGCAAGAACCAGGTACACCCATACGAGCTCACGCACGTGGAAGCAGGCGCCTTTAAGTTATATCTGCATAGGCAGTGTGATGATTAGCCATCTAGCAGCGATCCTTACTAGCAGCAGCCTAAAAATAAAAAAAATGCAATACAGTGCAGATAAACGCCGCTGTACAGCACTCTATTTTATTTTCAAACCTTATTTGATATTTAGTTATAGTTTTGTTCAGCGAACAATGTCCGCTAAATAATATCCACAACAAATGATGCGTGCGCATGCGGGCACCCACAATACGTGCTGTGTCGTGCAGATATGCATAGAGCAGCGTAGGCATGAATTTACACGAAACAGTACGCACGCCCGCATAAGGCAGTGGAGAGCCTCAGTTTCTTAACTAGTTACATCAGATGTCGTTGTATCTAATCGATATTATCAATTCACAAACATTTTCTGACCAAATACTACCCAGTGGTCTCATATATACTAAAATTTCTTAATATTCATAGATCAGGCAATCTCCTGCCCTTTCCAAAATATCGATTAGAAAACGTTACGTATTGCTAAGTATGTGATAAGATCAATGATCCTTGAAATAAGCAATGTCAAAATTGTATCACATTGTTGGACAAGTCATGCTTTGTTTTCGTTCACAATCACTGATTAGTACATACATACACGTCCTGTGGATAAAATACTTTCGATTAGCAGAAACGTCTTAAAGCGAATTAATTTCTATTTGTCATCTGTGGATAGGTTTATTCAATTTATTTCGAGTTACCAAGACTCACTACAATTTCTTGGTACCTAGCCACAATAACGATTACGTTAGTCAATTCTTATCACTAGTGCCGAAAGTTTCCACTGGCGTTTTCGCTAATAGAATGTCATTTTGTTTTGAGACACTGTTAGAGCGTTTTCACATTGTCCGATATCCGATATCCGACATCCGTTATCGGAGGAAGTCAAATGTGTCTTCCTTTCACATTGTCCGGCCCGATATCGGTTATCGGAGCCATCACCACTGGTTTGGCCCGATATCGCATCACAAAGAGACTATAACAGCCACTGCAACCAATTTTCGACTTTAATGACATTTTCTTAGTTACGTGTCTTGGATATCGGATGAATGTGAGAACGCTCTTACACTCGCGCAGATTGGGGAATTTACCCGCGCAAAATTGAAGCGGGAATTCAAGCGCAAGTGCCGTGTCTTTCTTTTTATTAATGTAAGATCATTGGATACGATAACATAAGTTGACTGTAAAAGTCAGTAAACGAGATGGTAAGATTGAAATATAATAAAATTGTACTACTGTACTTGACCCATGTCTATTATAAACCCTGCTTTATCGAGTTGAGGTAAAAAAATTGATTTTTATTTACGGAAATGTAGACGTTATAGCACACCTAGGAATCTAAGGCAGTTTGAATTAGTCTTTGTCGAATGATTTAACGACTTCAGATAATTAATTGGACGTAAGCTTATTGTCAAAATCGGTGTATCTTTTCAGTCTTTACGATCCGAATGTGCATTGGATGGAGTCACTGTCGTACATAAAATAATCCAGCAATAACAGTCATGGCTCCCTGATCTTATAGGTATAAAGTTACCTATACTTAGTATACACCTATGTGAACATAACTTCCTGCTTTAGACGTGGGTGCTTACTGCGTCAATTCACACAAGTGTTGCCTATAAGCATAAATTTCTTTCATGGATTAAACATTAAGTATATCTAATATAGAGACAAATTTCTGTGAGCCGATTTTTTAAAATTAATATCAATTATTAAATTGGGATCGATTCCAACTATCGCACCTCATCTTCTTCACATTTTCAGTAATGATTATGGTTAATTTTGCATAAATCAGCTAGGTATTACACATTTTTTGCACGAAAAAAATGCAAAATTGATCAATGACGTCTATATATGTAGCGATGTATATTTATTATTTATGTAGTACCTATGTACACTGGGAACTACCTAATTGGAATGCAATTAATCTAATAACGTGAGAAGTGATTCAATGAGTGTATATATTTTGGTACTTAAACAGTGTGCAACGGCAATGTAGATAAAAACTGTATTATCAAAAAACAAATATTGTAAATGGATATCAAAGTTTCGTATAGGGTCACTATGGCTTCTATTGATACTTACTGCTTGTTGGTTTGATAAGTCCGTGACATATCTATCATATTTAGATCATGTACATCGACAAAAGTGATACGGTTGCACTTTTTCATATAAAGTTGTATGTGATGGTGCGCCAGTATTTCCTTTGTCGACTTGTACCAACCGTGAGTCTAATTATATAAATAAAAGGCGTCGTTGCCAAAAAATGAGCTAATACCACAAGCCACAGTCAGTGAGATAGATGAAGATATCTTTACAGAGGATGTGTACTCCCCATGACGATGCAGTTTAGCAGTCGAACTCTCTATTGATTGAGACTTTTAATTACCTGCCACAGTAGCAGCACTTTAGTTTTCCAACAACGTGGAGTGATAGCACATAATATTTACTTATCATTCCTTTTTTTGCTACTAAAAAAAGGTTTCTTTTAATGATGTTCTTTGACATTTATTACACAATAACATGTAATCTGTAGTTTAAATTATATCAACTGTTTAATTGATCAACAATTATTTGCGGATTTGATCAAGTTACAGGGGCGATACATTCTTAATTAATCATAAAACATTATATCTAGTCAGGTATTTAAAGCTTAATATAAAAGCTAATTAGCTACACTAAGACCGAGTTCTGTTACTGTAGTGCTCCGTTAAAAAAACATAAAAACAATTTACAAATAATATTTCAAATGTATACCTAGGTACACGCAATGGTGAGAATATAATCAAGACATAATCGAAAACTATTCGTTTATCGCAAGGCTACATGCTGTTATATGTATACCTAGACATTCTTAAATGGTCTTAATTATTTTGCCGCCGTTGCAATATCATAGTCTTCAGAAAATAAACCAGACACGATATATCACAGCCCGAACATAATAATAATGCTTACTGATGGTACAGTGAGATCAAACAACATTGGAGTTCTGTATATTTTTCATTCTGTCCCCTTGGAGCGCCAGTTCATTTGAGAGTCCGTTCCGACTTTACTTTAGTAATACTTGTAATAGCAAGAAGTAGGTATATGTGTAAATTTTACTAGAAAACCGAAAATATACCTATTATATTTTTTAAGAGAATTTAATATAAAAATGATATCTATGTATGGCACAAATAAGGTAGATATTTAACATCGACTTTATTATTTCTTAACACAAGTTGTTGATCTAGTTTTGTGTAGAATGGATTACAGTAATTCATAAATGCCTTAAATCTAAAGCTCGATATATGATGAATTACCTGATGTAAATAAAATTTGAGTAAGTATTGCCTGCGGGCCCTTGAGGTCATTGTACCTAAGGTTCCCCGATCAACGGGACCACACTGACAATGACATAATTAGCTAATATTATTATTAATATACTATTCCTATAACATCTAGACAGCGCCGAGGTACATACAACATACAATAATTAACTAGGAACATAACATAAAATTGACAAAACTCCAACTCATGCAATAAATATTATTTTGTAAGTTCACAAGCAATTTATTCCGTACTATCAAGTACCTACATCACATACAAACATTAAAAATTTTAACCTTCTAATAATACGTCCTAATTTATTTAATTTTCGTAATGACTTTTAACATTAATTTATATTGAAAGTGAACTTGCAAAAATCCCAACCTACATACCTTATTATACCTTTCCAAAATAGCACCCCATTCTGATTACTATGCCTTCAAAATGATAATATTTATCAACATTGGTCATTTTAAGTAAATGTAATCTATGCAAAAATTTCACATAGTACCTCCACACGGCCAATGAGATAAAGCTTATACAACTTAACCTAAAACTTCACATGTGAAGGTGTATACTTATTTCCTAGGCCGTGTGTAGGTACAGTGTTGTCTTTAAGCATATAATAACGTTATGAAATTTTCAACTAAATATGTCACTTTTTGATTACTCCCGAGAGCTCATTTCATTAAAGTACCACGTACAATGAGAAATCGATATAGTATCCGTAACATATAACGTACCAACGTAAATGCTTCTAACTCCAGTACATCGCCACTTGTTACCGATGGTAGCACAGCGCACGGTAAAGGATTCTTACACAGTGGGCTGTGCGGCGGGCGGGTGAGGGTGTGTCGTCAAGTGAGTGGACTCACTCCGGCGCGGAGGTGCGGGCGGCGGACGCTTCTTTATGGGCTTCGGCTCCTCGCGTCTTGGCTGCGGTTCTCGGCCAAACACGTTCTCATAAAACGGGTCCTCCACCCCAGTACCGTAGTGCTCTTGCACCCACATCGACACGCTCGTCTCTTTGTAGTCTTCAGACAACGGGTATTCTCTAAAGCCGAGCACCTCGTGCGGCGTTGTGGCGGGCTCCAATTTACATTTCTGAGCGACCTGCCACTTCTTTCTCATTACCCTTTGCAAGTCTCTTAGAAACTCCTTGGGAGGATTACTATTCGAATCGGCTAGTTTCTTTGGTGACGTCAATCTCGTGCTCTCATTCCGTTTGGGCGGTGGCGGCTTTCGAGGTGAAGATGGCGGCTGGTCTTTTAGATTAAAAGATATTTTCTTATTCTTTTTGCTGTCGGAACATGTCGGCAGGTCATCGGCAAAATTGACTTTCTTTATAGAACCGGTTCGTTCCTTACTACATTCATTGGTTAATTTCTTTTGAACAGAAGGACTTCCATTACTAATTTTCTTAGTTTGAAGTTCAGCGAGACAGGCGCCGTATGCTACATTTTGTTGTCCGTAGATGCTTTTATCAGATTGGAGGGACGATGATCGAGATGTTTCTGAAGTAACGCTATCGAGAGAGGGCTGCCGGGGGAACGTGCGGCTGGGATCAGCAGGACGTGCAGTGATTTTCAACTGGCTGGCTCGGGCCGCCGGATCTATCTGTTGTGCCGTGAGTTGGTTTACTATATCATAGACACGGCCCGGGCATCCATGAGCATCCATGGTGTGTTCCGGTGGAGGAGGCGGCAAGCTTAATTGAGAACCAGTTAGATCTTCGATAGGTTCTAGCGGTGGTGGTGGCGGAGGAGGTAGGGAATCCAGACTAAGAGTTGAATTGAACATAGCGTCAGGGATATCCTCATTGGGAGGAGGCGGCGGGGGTAAGTCCTCCATAGAAGGGACGTTCAGGGGTCGTTGCACTTTGTCATAGATTGTGGTGTAGCCATAGAGCGCGGAGCCACTGTCACCGCTGTTGCGGAACATGCTGTCCCGCGGAATGCTCTCGTAAAGACCGTAGGTGGGCGACGGCGTGTCGTGGCGGACGGGGCTCGCCGTGGCGCTGAGTCGGGTGCTAGCTGAGCAGCCGTATACCACTGTTTCTGAGGAATCTGTGAATGAAGTGGAATTTACTTAGTCACTAGATGGGGTTCGATTAAGAACTTCGGGGTCCAAACCTGCAAGACGGTGCTCATATTTATTGAGGGGCGAGTTTCTTTCTTCCTTGGTTTGAACCCCAAAACTTGCCGTTAGAAGTCAAGTAAATCATATTTTCGGGGAAGTTCAAAGTGCAAGCTATGGATACAGAATTGGCTTGGATGCATCTAATCAATTTTAATATACTAATCAGACGTGATAAGGATATTAGTATTGCTCGGGACATATATCTTGGGCATGTTTTGAGGATAGCAATGGCAAGGAGTGCTAGCTACGGTGGTGGACGAGCTCAAATTCACCAAGCACTCTACAAACAAATCCACGCGCGCCAAGGCTTCCTTTGTCTCGCGATTTCCGGCCAAGATACGTGTCCCGTATAAACGCTATGGAATATAACTGACCAATGGTATGATGTCGTTTGAGCGTCGAGTCGTCAGTCCTGGCGGGACGCGGACGGCGCGTGAGCGTGCCCGAGTCGCCGCCCCCCTCGTCCTCCCCGCAGTCGCCTTTCTCTACCATCTCCTTCAGCTGGCGCGTCATCCACGTCAACGGAATATTCGGCTTCATAGATGGCTTCCGCTTTATCGTGCCTGGAAACATATTTCAAATTGATTTAGACATGGCATGTAGTCTACGGTTTCTGATAACAACAGCTGCTAACCATTAACTATGAAATGTGATGGTCCCCCAATCCCGATTTAAAACTATCTTTTTCTGAAAGGGAGTAAACAAATATCATGTAACCTCGTGTCGAAAATGACAGGCAGTTAATAAGGGAAACTTACTCCAAATGTTTAAATGAATTCTATATATGTTTAAATGAATTCTATATAGGTACAGGTGATCCGATGTGATTTCAACGATATTTTTAAATTTCTCAATAATCTTTTATAAATACATGGCACGATGCAAAACAGGCGCAATTGCATGAATTTATAATCACAACTTTACATTAGATTTATTGAGCCGTGACCATTCTTTTACTTAAAAATTTGAAGTGAATATTCTATGAAAGAACGCCAAAGTAAGTAACATAACTGAAATGAATTACCCATAGGAAACTCGCAGTCAAAAGCGCTTTCTGATGCAGTGCCGCCGTCTGACAGACATCCACTTGAGCTTGACGACGAGGCGCGGGAATGTCTGCGTACATCAGAGGTGATCATCGAATATATTTATCAATAACTGTACAACTACTCGAAACATAGATGCATTACACACATTAAATAATCACAAATTAATAAAACATTTATTTTATTAACATTCGCTAATACAAGCGTACAAGCAATATAAATATCAAATTAATAGCTTAGATCGTTCACAATATAAAACAGAAATTCATAATAAAATTATATACATACATACGCGGAGCCTTTCTACATATCAAAATAGTAGTACACACATATTCAGGTAGGTAATCTAAAACAATTACAATAAAAACGCAGTGCTTGAACTTAACAAAAGGCAGGATAATAACACCTTATATTATGTATAATATACTCTCATGCGACAATAACCTATTATTTCAAGAACCAAATACTTAAACAATATATCTCGCAAATTACGTAAAACTTTAGTTATACTAACACATTTTGTTTAATACGCTATTGTCACAAGTAAGCGGTAATAGCCATACTCAAAAATACCAACCTGCCACTACTGATGTCAGAGTTGGCAACGCTCGCATTACTGGACGCTGACTGCGCAGGGCTACTGATGCTAGCTGCGACACTGCCATTTGTCTTAGTTGGAATCGACGTAATCTATGTAAAGAGACATAATAAATAGATTATTACATATTAGCCTGCAGGACCTACAATAGCCCAATAGATTTCACCGGAGCTTTTGGTTGACAAGATCGTAAATCTTATGGATTTGTGGCCGCCACCTAGTTTAATCAGCCGTTCCACTAACTGCCTAGGCAGTTAACTAATTCCATGCCATTCAATTAACGGCCTGAATGGTGTTCAGTCATTTAATTAAACGGCTAGGCAAATAGCTTGGATCGACGACGTTTAACTACTTGCCTAGCCATTTAATTAAACAGTTAGAAAAATTACTTATTTCTGCACGGTTATAAAAAAATAACCACGAAGGCTCCGCTCCGCTCCCGAATTAGCCTTTTAACCTAACCTAACCAAGTCGGAATGCGCAGCTATCACAATAAACCTATCACTAATTTTCTGTGAATACACCTCTGTCTACCCCCTCGGGGATTCACAGGTGTAAGTATATGTATGTATGTATGTATGTAATTTTCTATCTTATTAGCCTAAGCATTAGCCAGCCAGGTTATTAAATGATGTAATAAACAAGACGGCTAAATATTATTCAGGCCATTAATTGAATGGCGGCGTTTAGTTAACTGCCTAGGCAGTTAATTGGAGGGCTGATTAAGCTAGTTGTCGGCGACAGTTTCACAAGATCGTACTGTTAGGTACCTACTTCAAAATCCATACTTCCATACTAATATTATAAATGCGAAAGTAACTCTGTTTGTCTATCTGTATGTTACGCTTTCACGCCTTAACAACTGAACCGATTTTGATGAAATTTGGTATAGAGGTAGATTAGACCTTGTAAAAGGACATAAGCTATATTTGGTCGCTATAACCGACGTCCAAGCGGGCGGAGCCGCGGGCAAAAGCTAGTGACTAAATAAAGATTTACTCTGTATAAACATCGAGCTAATCATAACCTAGCATTTGCAAGAAAACAAATGTCGCATAGTAACTGGCAGGCATGCCTGATGGTATTCATCTGTAACCACCTAGCCGTCTCTGTAGTCTGCAAGGTACTATGTAATTATTACATTTGTTGAATAACACGAACCAGAGAAAGAATTATTTTCCAATGGTCTATCTACTCTATTTAATATTTTTATAAGATTTGTTGACATAGCTATAAAATGGTGACGATTGTATGTGCTCTTTATGTGCCTAAACTGAATAAATGAAATTAATTCCTTGACATGAGAGTTAATCATCAAATAAAATCATTGTTATTACTATAACTAAACTAAACTAAGAGATCACGCACACGTACCGAGCAGGAGCGCGCATGCGCGAGGTGATCCAAATCTTCCTGCGTCAATTCCTCGACCAGCGCGCGATGGTTCTCCAGCAGTTGTCTTCCGTGCTACGAACATTATTACATAGTAAGAAAAAAAAAACGAGTACGAATCTCAAACGGGAAGGGTTGAAATTAAGGGATGAATATGAATAAAATGATCGTTAGAATTTTTATCTCTAATTTCTGTAACATCGTTTGAACTACCTGATCAGATATTTGATGACGGTATCCTAATAATCCATAATTTAACGTAAAAGAAAATTACTGAAAAAAAAGTTCAAACCATTTTATTTCTTTCTATTCACCCCCTGAATTCACTCCTTGAATCTGATCACCCAGTAAGAAAAAAAAGTTGCTCGATTTCTTTAGTTCTTACCTTTGCTATGCGCATCGCCGTCACCCATCTCTCCAGAGAACGCTGGTCTTCCGCGCACAAAAACTTAATAAACTTAACGCTCTTTGGTTGCTGTAGCCTCGGGTGCTTTATAGCGAAACAGTAGTCTGTGGGCGACTTGTACTTCTTCTTCCAATTCAATCCTATATACACTTCGTTAGTGTCAAACGTCGCCAAGCAGACCAGCTCCTTCAACGTTTTCACTTTGTCCTTGGGCGAGTAGTACAGTCCTATACAAGTGACAATTAAAAACAAATAAGTTATATTTAGCAAATACTACATATCAATATTTTTTATTAAATTCGCTTTAGAATAGTCGCCTTCGCTTAAGAGAAAGTGTGGCCACACGATAGCGTTTTATTTATTCTTTACTAACCCGAAGGACGTAAGACACAATATATTTTCTTCCATCCTTTTTTAGTGTCGTTTTTTAAATACAGTGGTCCCTCCATAGGGGGTACGGGATGGCCGGAGACAGACGGGACGGTGCTGGTGGTTCCCCCGCTCTGGCCGAAGAACTCCTCGATAATGACTTGCCTTGAATGCTCGTCGTGCTCACTAGACCAACCTGTAAAACATAATGCGTTACGGTTACCGAACTTGCAGAAGCTGACTTATAAGACGTATGTTTTGTGTCTTAACATCAATGTCAAGGAAAATACCTCTATCATCTTCAGTCAGTAGAAATTTTTCGGGTGTTTGAAATAGGGATATTTTATCTGGTCGTTCGGCGAATAGTATTTTATTTTTCGACTCTCTCGTCCACAACATCAAATTATCAACTAACATCTCATGGTCTTCGTACACGCGTTCTGTAACAAAAATCCCATAATCCATTATTCAGAAATAAGCTTAAATATTTCAAAAATATCCACCTTGATGTACTGTTCGACCCTTACCCATGTGGAGGTCGGGCAAGTGTTCCACTACGGCCCATTTTGGTTCCATAATCACGTGGTTCTTATCTGCTAGAAGCCTTGCTACATATCCACATGTCATTTTTTCATCCACCAATAAGCTTTTGGATGACCCATCCATAGAGAATGCCTTGATGAAAAGTTTCTTTATATTCGCCTCGCGCATTCGTTCCAACGCTAGTTTTATTTTATCAGCCTTTTGTTGAAAACTCGGATCCTTAAAGAAGATAGTACACAAAAATTTTAGATATTTATATATACTCCTATAAATAAAGGAAAAGATAACGTATTATTATAGAGATTTACTTTTTGAGTAGTTTGAAGAAGGTTCAGTTTTAACGTTTTACACTTCGTGCTGGTGCTACTCGACGCCGATGACTCACTAGACAGCATGGACACCTTCAAAAAGTTAAAATATACTTCAATACCTGTCTTGTGAAGAGTAAACACATGTCAAATCATTAAATTCATCATAAAACATTTATTGTCCCACTTACAGTGTCGCTAAAAGCCGAATCGTTGTCCGGGGAATCAGTTCGGACGATACTAGAATTGCCATCGCTGCACTCCTTCTCTTGTCTCTGAGAAACCTCATGACCGCCATCTACTCTTGCTTTCGATGCCGATGATAAGGCTAAAAGTTATAATGGTATACTTTAACACTTATTACATTACATAGAATTTAGTAAATGAAATTCTTCATTGATAGAACTTACCAGACGAAACTCGGGATATTTCTTCGTCATACTCGGAGTCTAGTGCGCAGAGTTCTCCTAGAATGGCATCTAGGTCCGCATCCTGTGTTTCCTCAAGGTTCGCCATCGAGAACCGATATGTGTCTATTCGTGGAGCTACAATCTCCAGCGGCCTCAACGCGGTTGATGCCTCGTTTGAAGAGTTTAATCCCTAAAATTTTAGAAAATATTTGTTGTCATTTACTTGATATTCTATAGTGTATGCGCATCTTCAGTGTCCCTAACTGCGGCGTAACCCTTCACTAAGCAGTGGAAGGAACACAGTGAAAGACTAGTTACTATTTAGGGACAGGTGATACATTTATTAATGGTTCTATAGATAGGTACCAACAGTTCATTAGGCAGAGATTAGTTAGACGGTCAATAACTATGGCAATCGAAAATCGTGTGCCGGTGTTATGTAGAGACGATTTACATGAGTCGTACAATATCCTTATAATTCTGTTATATCTGTATTAAGATGATCGCGACATTAACTGTCTTAATCCCTGCCTTATGATTGATGGAATTAATATACCTTTAGATTTTCAATCATTGTTCATGTTTTTGACCATAACGACGTTACTACTAAATTAAACCGACACGAAATTTCCACTTATCATGTGGGAGAAATAATCTAACAAGGTTATAATTATAAAATATAGCACTAACAATCTGCACACAGTCACGAAAAGCCTGATGGTCAGACATAGTGGAGGAATGGAATTAGGAGGGAATGAGATGGATTTGTTATTTCTCAGTCAGTAATCTTAACTCATCGACATCATCGTAGCGTTGTTCTAGGTCGCTTCAGCTTCTTATACCTATTTTTTATGGGAGCGACTGTCATATGACCTCCCAACCCTAAGCGGTAAGCCTGAGCCAGAGCCTCGCCCGTCAATCAGTAGGTGTGCCAAATTGCAGGAAATGTTGACTTGGTTCCGAAAGACTTGGTGAGACCCCAAGCTTAGATTTACTCTGTGTCCCAATTACCCTTTGTAATCATAACGCATATTGCTTATAGCAAATCGACACGACACCTTTTATGTGGCGTAAACTATTCCCAACCCATAAAAGTGACACAGAGTTACAGGACAACATGAATACAAATTAAGTAAGCTATACTTATATGCTCAGAAATTAATTATTCAGGCCTATACAAGTTGACATCCCAAAACATAGTGGGGAATGCATTGTCTTGAAACAATGAGGCCTCTGTTGAGCATGTTATGTTTACATTTTTATAGTTTTAAGGACATGGTAGTTAAAGATTATACATGATTTAATACTTATTCTTACTCTTTCTACTTTAGATATGGATCATTGTTTGGTATCTGAAATAAATGCTTTTTTTAAATTTGAATCTTAACTATTTTGACCTGATTTGGTTAATTAGGATGTGATAAGTCACTTCTCTGTATATGTGTCGCTAATATAACCCTCACTTACAATGATTTCAATGTTCACGTAAAATAACAATTTCTCTTGAGGATAAATAAAAAAGTTACAGTAAGTTCTGGTGAAGACAAACTTCAAATCACTGTCTGTAATCAAAGCTTAGTTACAGTAGGTGTAAGTTATTTTACGTACCGTTGACACATCGAAAGTTTGCTCCATAGTTTTATGTTCTGTGGGTGAGTTGTTAACACTTTTTGATTTGCCGCTCGCCAATCGAAAACTTCTGTTTAGAGATGACAGAAACCCTCCGCGCTGCCACTTATGCGATTCACTTATTTGCACGTCCATCATTTCGTTAACATCGCAGTGAATGAGTCACGAAACAGCACTACACTATTAGGCTAAGCAAAGCGTGCCAAAAGGCCGGTGCTTTGTCATGCGGACTACGTACCATACTTCTACTACGAGCGACCTTATGTTCACTATGCACAATTCGATGCGATATTATTTCATAAAAAGAAATACCACGCGATTCTGTTCGAGTTTAATTAAGTGAGATCTATGTGAGTACACTTTTGATTAGTGAGTACGCAAACGAGTTTGTTATTGCCTACACAGTGCGGAGTCTGCGCGGAACTGCAACACGATCACAACTGAACTATACTACGACGGTATATCACGTTTAGATTAGTGATCTCACCCATTCACTTCGCCGAAAACAAAATTTTCGCGCCAGATTTCTTTAATATTTTTAATAATAACTTTAATTTAATTTAAGAGCACTATCTGGGTTAATGCAAGAAACGCGTAAGACGTACGCAGTCCCGACCACTACTAGGCAGCGTAGAGCAAAGTGAAGTGAGTAGTATTACAAAATGAACCATGAGCGTCGGCCGTGTGGCGCGGTCGGACGCAGGCAACAGCGCAGGGGGGAGGCAAGTAGACGAGCGGCAACCGTGTTTTGTGACTTGCGCACGTGTGCGGGCCCAGTATACTACGCGTTGTTTGACTCCAGAATGACGGGACTATCGCGGTGCGCTAGTGTGCGTGCTCGGGGACTAGCACTTCCCCTCGGTTCTAACCCCTCGCACGCGGCACGCGGGTCGACGAGACGCAAGCCCAGTCGGTATCACGGCTTCGCATGCCGTTCGAACGCACCCACGCCCCTTCAATGCATCGAACTCGGCACGCTGACATCGCAACAACACACGACGTTGACCGACACGAGTTGACGCGACCCTAGTTCCTAACATGCTTCCCACATTTCCGTATTCGTCCCGTTAGTCAGCTAATAAAGTTATGGTCAGCACGACACTGTAAAGTTTGCAAATGTATGCAAAATGACGATTTACATAATTCGAACCGTAATGTCGTAGTTTGCATATACCTATTCATACTTGAAGTTTTATTTGAATGGACAAAGGTTCCCGTTTCACTAGGTAGGTTACATTACGTAAGGTCGGCGTCCGAACAATCTTGACTACAAAGTCTCAAAATGATCTTAATACCAAGTTATTATGAGCATATCAAACTGGGCCCTGATTCTGCTATTATTTTTTTCATGGTAAAACCACTGAGTATCACAGATGACATTTTATGCAATGTCAGCTGTGTGACAGTGGTTTTGTTATGTCATAAAATCACCAGAATTGGGGGCCTGTTTTATTAAATTAAATTGCATTTTTGTCCGAACTAAAGGTGTACCAAATATCAGAACAATCAGTCACAAGGAAGGGGGGAAACCCAGATTTCAAGATAATTTCTAGTAATTTGTTAGTCAAGATCGATTTGATGCTCACTTTACCTACATTGAAATGAAATTTTAATCAGTAAAGTAGCTAAGTAATATAATATAGCCAACTGAAAAAATATCAAAATTGAGGTCATGAAGAAATATATGGACGGTGACCTAATTTTACTTGTTCTACTTGCCGCACCCCCTATTTCCCATCCCTAAAGGGGTTCCAAAAATACGTTTGTAGTAATTATGATTTTATTCTGCCCATTAATTTATTGTGATTTGACTTTTATTCATTTTATAAACGATATTAAAGAAAAACTACCACAGATTACTTAATAGCAATACTTTATAGTAGTACCTAATAGTACTTAAAATACTAGGTACCACAGATTATCTAATAGTTGGATATTACTAAGGCCACGTCAAATTAACGGAGATTCGAATAAAAAAGAAAAAAAAACGATATACGCAAAAACTACTGAACGAATTTTTCAAACTCCCGGATCCTGTCTGAAAAAATATTGTTGGATGTTTGATTAAAATTGGTTGAGTAGAACCGGAGATATATGACCATAAATAGAATATTACAGACATCCACACGGGTGGAGCATCGGGCAGCAGCCAGTTCTGAGATAAAATTATATAGGTGCTACTAAACGAACATTTTATTTTGGTTCTGTATTTTTATTATAGGTATATGGTTATGGGACTACCAGAAACTGTACAAAAAATTGAAACAAAAAATATGGGAAACAGGTGGTGTTTACGAACACCTGCTCGTGTGGAGGCATGGGCACACGACAGCTGTGCGGGCGCACATTTTGTCGATCTCCAAACTACCTTCTCCGATAATCATCTGTAGCACGCGAAATGCATTATTGTATATTATATTGCGTGTTTTGGTGTGTCTTACTTTCCGACTAATAACAGATATTATCGTATATTCAGGTACATTAATTCCAGGCCAGACGATACGCCAGTCTACATTGATATCAGATATAGGAAGTCATATGTCAGGAATATATATTTTGCAAGGCTTGAATCATAGGTTTTTGATTTAGCGAGATAATCTACTATATAAAAATAAGTCGTGTTTCCCTTCCTGACGCTATAACTCCAGAACGCACGAACCGATTTCCACGGTTTTGCATTCGTTGGAAAGGTCTCGGGCTCCGTGAGGTCAAAGAAAACTCAGGAAAACCGACATCCACGCGGGCGGAGCCGCGGGCAACAGCTAGTTTGGTATATAATATAGATCGACTAAATATTGTTTGTAATATTTTCAGTGATTTTAATTTGTCAGAATTTCTTAACGAAAACTGATTTTTCAACTGAAGGTTCTACTGAACTAAGCCTGTCTAAAATTCAAACTACCATCCTCTCCGTCATCAGAATAATTATTACTTATATCCATTATAATCAGAACCACCTTGGTTTTCACTTAAGTAGCGATAGTATTCGAGTTGATATATTAATGTTTTGTTCACATTTTTGCGAGACAGATGTGAATTTTTATCCTCCAAAAATAATACAAAATATCAATACCTATGTGGCAAAAAAAAAAAATCAGTAATCATGTCAAGAAAAGGTTAATATAATAACAGCTATAGGTCTGTTGAAAATCCAGTTACTCGTATCGGTTATTGGTTGGTATTCGAGACATTAACACAAGGCATAAGAATCTTTTCGGGCGTTGCAAAATCTTGGTTCCAACGCATATGCTTGCGCACCTGTCCTCACGCCCGCGCCTCGGCCGACGGCGCGGCCGCCCGTGCCGGCTGCAAGCACACACGTGTTCCATTTGTGATACAGCATCCATCATCCCTTTTTAAACCGAGGCTTTTCGTTTTTATTTATTTAATGGAGGTAAATCGTTCCGCTAAGTATAAGATTCGTGTTCCAGATGTCTCTATTTATGGCTCGTGATCGAGCGTTAGCATGCATAAAGTATTAGGCAACCTGAGGTTTTTAAAGAAAGTTAATAAGATACGACGACGTTAAGTAAACGAGTGCAAGCGATATCCAATTCAACAAAAGTGATTTTTATGTCAACTGTTATTGTTTCTTAGATACCTACACTTTCAGCCTTTTACAGTCCATCAAATCTAAGAGGTACCGTTTGACGTTTCATATTTTTCAAACCGAAACAACTTTGTTCATACGTACATTATTCAGTTTCGATAACCTTTTTCATAAAACCATGAATTTAGAAAGATTTCATTATTGTATCTAAAAATGTACAATTCTTAATATCTAAATGTAATTGAAAACTTTCAAACAAAGCAAAATAACACATATTTACACAGTAAATAATTTCTAATAGTTATATTCTTGACCGCATTACAAAGTTACGTAGTTAGGTCACTGCACGTAGTGTTGCGACTCTTCGGATACACTTGTATGCAAAAAAATCGTTTACATATACGAAAAATCGAATGTATTATTTACAAATTACACTTGACAACCAAACAAATATTTTTTCATGTGAATGGGATTTATCTCACATATTACGATTACATAACTAAATAGTTATGTAATCGTAAAATATGAGATAAAACCCATTCACCAAAAATACGTATTTATAAATCAAATATATTTGCTTCTTTAAAAAGTTGTCGAAAGCGATTTGTCGATTTTTGATTTTCGCGCCCAAATAAGTCGGGGTTTCTCGCGCTAACGCTGTCGAAATAGTAAATGGAGTCAGGGATAGTGTTTTTTACATTTATTTTTGTGTATGATAGTATGGGTTTGCATATTACAGAGAAATAAACAAATTTTTAACAAGCACATCCATTGATTTTACAATTACAATTTTTTCTTCTAAGTCTTATTTCTACGTCTATAACTAATAAAAATAAGGTATGTAGAACCCATTCACAAAAATGTTGTTGCCTGATGTTATAAATTAACGACGTTACTGCGCGACCGCATAATGCACTGAATACACAGATACCCTAAAATAAATTAATTTAATTATTTTTAGGTCAATAGGCAAAATCGCAGGTGTCCAAGTCTCTACAATTTTTTTTTTCTGGCAACACTGCCAACTACAAGCGCACGCGGTCCGCTCGGTCGGTTCGGCGTCAGCAGTCTCTCGCCATCTTGGAAGCTGACTGTGCGCGTACTTGCTTTCTCGTTTGTGTTTTACAATTTGTGACTTGGCTATTACTTTTCTGGACTGATCATTCTTTATCCGTTTACCTTGGCAATATTTATACTGGACTCCGAACTAAGCAAGTGTTTATTAATAATGTCGAAAAGAGGACGTACTTTGAACAGCCAGGCTCGTGAATTGGTGGTGAAATTACACGAGTATTTTGAGCGTGAATCTCAAAATGGTGGACTTCTACTGCCAGTTACACAAGTTCGGGATCGCGTCGGTGAAGCTCTCGGTATTGGTAGCCGCACCGTTGGCAAAATATTAAGTGAAAAATATGGGCCTTCGGGGAGTGACAGTAACGTACTTCACACACCGAAAAAACGAAAAAGAAATAAACCTGTGACAGGCATCGATGAATTCGATAGTCATGCTATTAGAAACCATATATACGGGTATTTTACAAGAGGCGAATTTCCAACATTAGCAAAGTTATGTGCAACTTTAAAAGATGCCGGGCTGTATAAGGGAAGCATAGAGTCGTTGAGAACGGTAATAACAGGAATTGGCTTCAGATACAAAAAAGTTGACAAACGAAAAATTGTTATGGAGCGACATGACATAATTATGCAGCGACTAACATTCCTGCGCGAAGTTAAACAAATTATAAACTGGGATAATGTAATATTTTTGGACGAAACTTGGCTAAATTCCAACCATTCTGTGCCGAAAACATGGACTGATGATTCTGAAGCTTCGTGCTCGAAGGTGCCGATAGGAAAAGGTGGACGCCTCATAATATGCCATGCTGGGTCAGCGTCTACAGGCTTCGTGGAAAACTCTTTATTAGCTTTCCAATCCAAAAGCACTAAAGAGTATCATGAAGAAATGGACGCAGTAAGGTTCCGAGAGTGGTTCTTAAATTTATTACAGAATATCCCTCCTAACAGCACAATTATAATGGATAATGCCCCATACCACTCTGTGCAAATTGATAAAGCACCTACGTCAGCCAATAAGAAAGCAGATTTGGTGGCATGGCTGCAAAGAAAAGGAGTGGATGCCGACATGTCACTATTAAAAGCTGAATTATTACAGTTAGTGAAATTGCATAAACCACCAAAACCGACATATGTAATTGACCAATTGGCCGAAGAGCACGGGCACAAAGTCATACGACTTCCTCCGTACCATTGCCAATATAATGCCATTGAACTGATTTGGGCCCAAGTTAAAGGTAATATTTTATAATATTATAATAATAACACGAGTACTTCTAACATTTATAATTTAAACAATGGTTTTCGTCTGCTATCAAATAGTTACATTATTGTTTTACAGGTTATGCAGCAAGACACAACACAAAACCACCCTTCAGTGTCAAGAAAATGGAAGGTTTATTAAAGGAAGCATGTGCCCAAGTTACACAGGAAGATTGGAGTAAAGTAGTACAAAAAACAAAGAAAATAATAATGGACGACTTCGAAAGAGACGTACACTTTGATAATGTAATGGACAATCAACTGGTCATTAATTTAAATGACGATGATGACGAAGACGACGATACTAGTACTAGTAGTGAATAAAAAAATATCCTAAACATTTCTTTTATTTAATTATAACAATTGATTTCTTAAAATTCGGATATTATAGTAATCGATCTCTTAAAGTTCGGATATTATAGTAATCGATTTTTTCATCCCATCCCTATAATTCAATTGTCAGAACTGTCAAACGGTACTTCTTAGATTTGACGGACTGTAACTGTCGATATGTATTGTTATGTAGGCATGTCTCATACGTTATAAAATAAGTGTAAGGGATAGATAGGAGGATATGTTTTATATAGTTCTAAACATACCGCAGTAAGCACGGTGAGTTCGCCGAGCCATTCGTTAAGTAAGGCTTCAGGGTCGTCGGTGGCCGTGCCGGCGCCCGCTTCCTCTACCAACGCCATCTGAAATGAAACATTTTAATATCAGTAACAGTTTTTAAAAGATCCAGCAGCATAGCAGGACAACGGAATCGTAAAATTTAGTTTCTATTGATTAATTCCCCTTATATTAGGAGCCTCTGATATAGTTTTTCACCAAATTTTATTACTCCTCCCTCTTTAACTCTCTTAATTTCAAGTAAAATCGAAGAAAATGGAGCAGCAGCAGGATGAACAGTTTCATCTAATATTGCCACATCTTTTTTTCTTAAGTATCTGAGGAAACCGTCTGTTTTCATTTCTGCACTGAACATCCGTTCGACTAAATTGGGTCCTCGGGTTTGACTCTAATGGAATTAATTGATTGAGGGGTGTTTTCATCCCATTATTTTTTTTGCTAGTTTCAAGCTTCAATGCTCAAGCTAACTTTTGACACGGAATAGCTTTTGGCTTAATAAGCCTTTTCCGTCTTCTTGCCAAAACAATTCAGGAAAATCCCCATGGATACCCCCCTCCCTCCCCTCCGCCGGAGCCGGAGGGCGAGGTTATGTCGGACTCCAACCGACTAAACCGCACGACATCTTCAGGTCGTTGTGCTAGGCCGAAGGTGAGGTTGACGACGACATATTCCTCGCACCCCGGCTGACCCACGACCATCCCTTTCGGTCTGGCCCTCCACGGGAGGGGGAACCACGCGGTCCCCGACTCGCCCCCGGTATTGCGATTGTAATAACGAACCTTTTTTATATCCTAATTAGATCCGATTCGTAATTTAAGAAAAAAAATATGAATGTTCGACCTCTAAAAATACAGTTTAAAGTAAGAAAAAAAAAGGTTTGGTTTAACTAATAAATCAACGAAAAGTACCGGAGAGTATAACCTTGTTACCTATACTACCTAAACTAGGTTAAGGGCCCTTGTCTTAGGAAACAGTGTTCGGTTCGGCCAAACGTACATTTTTAATAGGCAGACAAGTGTAATATAATCTGTCGATGTATCGATCATTAGCCTATATTATGTTCATACAGACTGTTTTATGAAGATATATTATTTCATGGACGTGGTGAAGGATTTTAGGCCTCTATGGTAGGTATACATATTTATATTCCTCAATCTGCTTTCATCATTATTAATTACCTCACCATTGGTCCCAAAGCTTCGATTTTGGATTTGAAAGTTGGAAGCTCTTTCTCTTGATTTGATTATTATATTTATTATTATTATTTGACTCCATCTGAACACCCAACGAAAGGAAACTTTGTGTCAGAGTTTTGTCTATTAATTAGTAAGTGTACAGTCAGCGTCAGAAATATCTTGACGACAGTGTCAAAATGATCTTAGAACTCTCGTATTACGTGTAAATCGAACTGTTTTAGTGCCCGAAGTAAAGGTGTGTAAAAAAAAGGCATCAGAGCGATCTTGGAAAAAAGATCTTAATGCCTTGATTTTCCTCCTTTCTGTTAACTGATCGATCTACTATTTAGTACACACCTTTAGTTCGGGCACTACAACAAACTGATTTACACGTAATACGAGAGATCTAAGATCATTTTGAGACTGTCGTCAAGATATTTCTGACGCTGACTATAGGTACTAATTAGCAGGTGTGGTTTTTTATAGACCCGGAGACCTCGGTGCGGCCACCATCCACATTTATATTTAAAAAAAGATTGTATTTACCCTAAATGATCATTTAACAGCAGCCGCTGCCTTATGCGTTCACACATGCGGGTGCCCGCAATACGTGCACAATATGTTCGTGCAAATCGTCTTTATTTTTTTTAAACGAAATTAGCTCATCCGCATGCGTGCATACGTAGTCAATCTATCTGGTAGAGATTAATCCTTTTTATTCCGAAAAACCTAACAAAGATTCGCAGCTTATCTCTCAGTTCACCTGCGTCCTGCCTCTCATTGACGAAGATAACTGTCTGAGATCGGAAATATAATGTTACCTGCATTGAATTAACGTTAAACAGATATTATATTCCTCTTATTATTAGTACCTTATCAATGGGGCGGAAAAGGAAATCAGCTACAGAAAATAAATAAGTAAATAGATCATTTATTCTACATATTTAGTTTAGCTTTAGACCATGAACTTAACCGAAGTAACACACGTATTACAAGCAGAAGTTCAACTCTGGTGGCCATGATAAGAATTAACTTATGAGTATTATGGATAAGGCATAAAAATAGCTAAATGATAAAAATAAATATCAACCATAAGACTTATTTTTTTTGATTCCGTTCTAACCTACCAGTGAAAAGTACTCAAAGAAATCTCATGTCCAATTGAAAACTAAAAGTACATCATTGAATTTTCGATAAATCCATATTCCTAGGCATGGATCCCTCATTCGCACCTGTTGATTTTGATAAAAAACCAGGTTTTTGTATTATAACGCTATTGGTTTTGTCGCTAATAAGGAACAAATTGTTGGAAGTAATTACATAAGAGTACGATAAACTTCAGGAAAGAGCACATTTTTCTTTCTATTGTAGGTCTTGAGTAAACAATAGGAATCAACCAAAAATAACCCTATCCAAAAATACTTTATTATTAATACCTTTTAGAATAAAAGTATTTTGATTATTAACACCTGGTCCCAAAAGTGTGTGGACTGTGGAGAAACGCCTTTCTGTTTTTAGTGCGCTCATTAGTTTTATGTCGAGTCATGATAGTTGGGTCCATTTAATTTAGTTTAAATTAAGTATATTAAATGAAATATATAATTTTATCTTTTTAACTAGTTGTACCCGCGACTTCATCCACGTATACATTTCTTTTTAAATTCACGTGAAAGTATTTTTACCTTATAAAAGTAGCCTTTAGTTATGCACAGTTCCGTCATAGTCAGCCAACATCCAAGATCAACACACAACAGATACCTATGTGATATCATATCAAATTTAAAAACATCGCTTTGAGTAGCTCTAAAAATATATTTTTTCTAAAATATTTTTACCCGACTGTCAAGAGGGGTTATGTTTTTCGCGCGTATTTTGTATGTATGTTTGTAAGAACCTTTATTACCTCAAATCTTGTGAACCACCGTACGGATTTCAATAAGTTATATCCCAAGTGTTCTTAGGTACATAAAATATGAACAAAAGCTGTACGTTGGTTTTTAGGCACCAAAATGTATGTGGTCAAAAATTTATTTTCTCTCTCTTCTCGTATCAAAATGAAGGAAATTTAAAGACGATAGACGACGAAAAGCATAAAATAAAATAAATTATGATAAATAAAAAACCCGACTGATTCTGAAAAAGATCGTAACAAGCTTTATAGCATGCGGTACTCATTTGCAAATCTCAAAACAGATGAATATTAATGGGTACCGCCTTCTGTAAAGCTCGTTTCGATCTTTTCAGAATCAATCGTGTTTTTTATTTTTAATAATTTTTTCATTGTTATAAATGTTTTGTATAAGTAGGTATGACATTGATTTATGTATTTACTTAAAATGCTGTTAATCTATGTTCAAACACACACTTGAATTCCATTTATTGTTATAGATTGGTGTGTCTGAATTTCGTTACACTTTGTATAGGTTTCCTGGTTAATAACTTGGTTACTCAGACCAGCCAACACAAGCCTCTCAAATTTTCCCTATTACGCAATATTACTGAAAAGGACCACTAGGGACCGTAGGCATAGTTTAGAAACTAGAGCAGATACTATATGTATAGTACCTCGGGGCACGTATCTTGGACTACTAGGGCTGGCGCGCGCGGGTTGTTTTGTAATACTTTTCTTATGTTTGGTGAATTGGAGCTCGTCCACCGGCACCCAGTGTTATCCTCTAAAGACTTCTAAGAAACGTGTGTACCTACTGCGCGTATAGAGCACATTTTGGGTCCAAGATGAATGTCCCGTGCTATAAGTAGGTCGGCCTAAGGCCCGTCTCGACCGCTGCTCGCCCATTGCTTTTGTTACGATAACTTCCATAACTGGGAAGGAAAGTACGATTGATGTAACACTTTACGTAATAATACCGACAATACATAAAAGATTTTCGCAACTTTAAATACAATAAGTGTCGTGCTCGATTATATGGGATTACAAAAATATTGTATTATACTTGACTCATTTCGTTTGGCTCTCTTTACAGGTGATCATAGGCAATAATGAAACTGATAAGCATTATTTCACAGCCATCACAGTCTCTTCACTTGTGTATCGAATAACTTTACATGTATAGTATGTATTATGAAAATAAAACCACTTGATACTATCTGAAATTTACGAGAATGTCACTCATTTGAATAAAACAGCTAAAAGTAAATAATAACAAATAATCCGTTAAAAAACAGTTTTATTTCAATAAAAACATATATTTATTATGGTCGTTATTATTAGGTAGGTACCTACTCATAGTAAAGCTAAAGTAAGAGCATCATCATCATCTAAAATAATCATTATCTCTAGAAGATTAAGTATAAATAACGACAAGTTTTGTGTAAGACACTATAAATCGCTGTTCTGTAAATTAGAAATTTTGCATTAGTATAATTCACTTTATTCAATGTGAAGGTGCGTGTATATTTTATTATCTAGAAACAAGTGTAGATTAAAGAAATAAGACCAAATAGTTCGTGTAATTTTAAAAGTTGGTACGGTTATTGCCCAAGTTGCCCAGATGAACATACTAAAAGGACCCGAGGGTGGGACTCGAGCCGGTGGTAGGCGAGGGGGGATGGTCCCTTTTTTAGTCTTTTGCTTGTATATTGAAACCTATTAATAATATCTCTTTAGTTACTTTTACACTATTTATCTACATAAAATTTCCTACAAATTATGTCTCAACAGTATTACTGTAAGATTAATACTTTAATAAATACGAGAGGTAATATGTAAGACAGCTTATAATTCGTGACAAAATCAACTCAGCTTGGCCACAGAGAGATCGGAGCTTGTTCCATTATTATTTTTTCTAAAAAAAAATGATGCTTCAGGTAACCTGATGACCCGCTATAGTAAGAAAGCTGTTAGACATTTCTGGGTAGGTGTTTCCGGCCTATTCATCGTTTTAATTCGATCGCCGTTCATCGCGTATTTAACGCTCTTAGTAGTGAATTCTTGAAAAATAGGTGTTCATTTATATCTAATCAAACGTATGTATACGAAATATCGTGCTGCTTACTTTAAAAATGGTAGACTTACATTAAAATTTTATCCCATCAGCAGTGAAGTTTCCAAAAATCCTTTCCCGTTTTATAAATAGAGTATTTGGGCAACTACATTTTCCATTTCCTTTCCTTTCAGCAGAAAATGGAACTTAGCAACGTGTCAGAAGCAGGAGGATCTAAAGTCGTAATTACCTCCAAGTTTCCATCGACTTCTCGCTTCCAAACCCATATTTTAGGGGGCAGTTGATTCCTAAGCCACTTCTGTACATGAGGGAATACTCTAAAAGCGTGATATTTCGGCTTGTTTGGACTTGGTAATAGTAAAGGTAGTGAATCGATATTCATTAATCTCAGACTGGGTACTGGGTGCTTGAAGAATGATATTTATTTTTCAAAAAAACAATGGAACAAGCACAGATCTCCATGTGGTCAAGCTGAATTGATTTTATCGCAAATAAAAATAGAATAAGCTTTATGACATTTGACCTCTTGTATTTATTAAAGTATTGATAGGTACTGTAGTAATCATGTTTAGACATAAGTGACATAACTTATACGATATTTAATGTAGGAGTAACTAAAGAGATTTCAGTAATAGTTTTCAGTATAGAAGCAATAAACGGAAAAGGACGACCTTCTCCCACCCCCCCTCCCTCTCCTCTCCCGGCTCAAGTTCCACCTTCGGGAACTTTTAGTAGGTATGTTCCTCTGGGCACCTTCAAGACTAACTGTACCAACTTTCAAAAGTACACGAATTATTTGGTCTGATCATCAATTTTCACTTTAAACGGGGTAAATTCAATTCAAACACATCACTTTTACATCTACTTGTTATGTTACCACCACTCAATAAATCACTAAAACGTTAAAAAAATTATGTTGTGCCGCCGTGTGTGTATTGTATTGAGGAGTTTGATGGGGCGTGCTATTGAGTGCATAATGTAATTCATAGTACCGATTCAAATCAGACCATAATGATCCCATAGCTATTAAGAAATAATTTTAGTGCAATTCGAAATTCGTACGCTTTTTCACATGTTCCTTTTTGATCTTTACATTCTGTACGATATTTTGTATAAAGCGTTATAGATACTCTTTAAAATTTAGTAGACCTGTGGTGTTTATGGACCGTTGGTAGAGTTATGGTTTGGTAGAGTCATGAGCCGGTAGAGATAGGATTTGTAGATTTTGGATCAACCATTTCCGCCTTCATCACTGCAACAGTGTACAGTGTGTAAACCGTCTAAGCATTTTTCTCTCTACCTTTTCGTACAGTACCTTGAAAAGTAAGTATGTATAAATAAATAGCAAGTGAGTGGGTAGGTATAGTATACATGGGTACAAGATCTTCGATACCAAGCCAATCTTACCTGCAAGCCCGTAGACCTACTTGATTTAGATTTCTAACGCTAAAACGGTATTATCCTACTAATATTGTAAACACAAAGGTTGTAAGTATAAATGGATGATTGTTAGTTACTCTTTCGCGTAAAAACTAATGAATGGATTTTAATTAAACTTTACAATAATATAGCTTATACATCAGAATAACACAAAGGCTACAATAACAAGAACCGATATTCTAACGATAGCCGACATCCACGCGGGCGGGGCCGCGGGCAAAAGATAGTTCATGAATACGGCGAAACGCTTCGGGAAAGGCAATTGCCCTGTTGCCTTTTGTCTTGTGCACGAATGTAACACTTTTGAACATATTTAAACTCTTGCACATACACAACATATGGCTAATTTCTTAACAACAAGAGATGCACAAATTACTTGTAATTTAACACGAGTCACGAGTTGGTTTCTTTATGAACGAGATATTCCACCAGTTGAACCATTCTATAAATTGTATAGTGATACGCTTTGTTATTTAATTAAGGGGTCCGTGGGGCTCTCGAAATCCGCCCTTATTATTTTTGTTACGAAAATGAGGTTATTTTGTGAAGGAGTTAAACCATATTGCATTTTTAATGTTATATATATATATATATATATATATATATATATATATATATAATACTAGCTGTTCCGCGGCTGCGCTCGCGTGGAATTAGGATTGCGACTATAAATTGAGATGTTAGCTATCCTATTTTTTAAGTTGGACCATATCATAAATGGTTACAATATTTTATCAAAATTCGTTCAGTAGTTTCGGAGTTTATCGCGAACATACATCGTGACACGAAATTTTTATATTTATAAGATATATAAGATTATGTACGTCAACAGGCAGTGATATTAATGTAATTATACATATTGCCCATCACCTTTCAGGCAGAGTAATAACTGTACAATGATGATCTTTTTTTGGTTTATTCAACTATTATTTGTTTAAATTAAGGTTGATTGAACGGCATTTCAATTCTACGGTTCATGACCACTCTCCTATTTAAATGTAATGGGTGGTAAAAAGAAATAACCACGAAGGCTAATGGCTCCACTCCGATCCGTTCCCGCCTTAGCCTTCTAACCTATGTCTATCCACGCCGAGGCTCGTGTCCACTTGGCGAGAAAACGCATTCGAGTAAATGCATACACATTATACATAGAAACACCGAAACCAATGCAAACACCCATATTCATGCATCCAAATATTTGCACTGAGCGGGGATCGAACCCGCCCCTTCTGCGTAGCGGCTGCGCCACACCACGGAAGCTGTCACTTATATAGATTATGTTAGTTTTAGTTAAATTCTTGACGTGGTTATTTTTTATAGCCGTTATAACCGTAGGTGAATTGTCCATTGAAATGACTAACATCTTCAATGAATCGTTCAAAAGTGCAATCAAACATAGTTAGTTAGATAATCATAATGGCCGCATTAAGCGCTTGGTTTTTAACTTATAAATATTGCAATCAAGCCTAATCCTGGATACATGCCTCTCTCAATAAGTATTGCTGCCATAGCACCCGATCCTCCCCCTTACTCAACCAATCTATTCCACTACCCTTTCCAGGTCGACCGTCTCTTGCTAGGGGGCTTTTAACCTTCAGTTTGCCTACACGGTCTCCACTCTAGGGCTTATTTGCCCCTTCGGCAATCAGTTCTAGCAATGTCCAATTTTTACTTCTCCAATTGTAAGAAAAACAATTTTTGCTACATATAATAATAGATACCCTCATCTGTATATCCTCAATAGGCTTTAAAGCATAGGTATTTAATTATGTGTATTACAGATAGTAATATCAAAAGGTTTCACTTTAATCTAACGTAACTACCTACTGCAAATAGCGACGATCCGCCTTCATCAATCATAATATACCCAATCCTCACAGCTAAACTGTTACTAAATTATTATAATACACATATAAATACTATGCCTTCTAATAGCAAATTATTGGTTCTCGAGTTTGCTATATAATCTGTGGCGGCAAGAGCATAAACTTAATGTATTGAATGAGCTTTCTCATAAAATATATAGACTCATATAAGTCATATAGTTAGGGGAAAGTGTAGCATTTGTTGAGATAAATTAACAACGTCAATTTGAAATGGTCGTCAATAACGGCCATGCGGGCCCGGGCTGGCAAACACCGATAAATTATGTATACGCACGTACCTACTGCTTATGTTTACGCATAGGATAGTTATACATATTAGTTATAATATGTTATGTTCTAATATGTTTATATGTTTATAAGTTTGATTCTGCGCCATCTGATATTTGTAACTTTACCGATTACTCCCCAATAACCGGTAAAGTTACAAATATCAGATGGCGCAGTATCAAACTTATAGAATATCTTGTTTAGGCATGGGATTGTCTACAAAAAAGAATTTAAAAATCTAAGCGGCCCGTGAGTCTAAAATCGTCCTAAGGTACTTAAGTTACTTTTAGTTTCAACGATAATGAGGTCTTTGTATTAAGGCGCTAAACTTTATTCAATTTGTAAATAATGTCCTATGTTGTGCCTATCGAAGTTAACGGCTTCAATATTTGATGAACTTTCCAAAGAAACCTCAATCTGTTGAAACAAGTTCCAGTATCCAGTATAAGTACTACTGGGTCCAACTGCAATCGGCTAATAGATTTTTTTCCGTTCTAAGCCAGTGCGGGCCCATAGTTACGAGTATAATACTTAACCTTAAATATTATCATGCTCTATGTTAAGTCTTCATGAAACTCCAGTTCTAACCCCAATTTTCCCAAACTTTAACTCAAGCTGGAAACGCGCTTGACTTAACAAAGTGTAACTGACAGCTGTATTTAGACGACACCATCTAATTGGTTGCCTTTGTCAATTTTGATCAGTGTCACCACGATCAAATTGCGTCTGAGAGAAATTGCACTGAAAGCAAATGCGATCAAAACAGACTAAACGATGTTATCAAGTTTAACTCGACGAATTTCAATTACTCTATGGATGTAATATTACGATAACACTTTCGGGTTATTTTGTACTTATGCGACGTTAAAGAATGAGTAGCGGTAATCATAATTATCTGGACCTCAGATCAGAGGTATACAATTTTTAATCCCTTTTCTCGCTTTTTTATAGCAATGAAACCGTAAGAGCGAGCTTTATCTAATGATATGAAGCGTTAAGTCCTAAGATGTTAGGGAAAGGAAATATCCAATAATATTATTATAACTTATACCTTCAAGATTCTAGTGGACGCACTACATATTTAATACTACAGTTAAGGTTAATTTTTTAGGTAAATGAAAAACGTGAACATGAATTTACCAACAGTTACGATTGAAATATCGAAAGGTAAATGCTGCTATATAGTAAGGACGCGAAATGACAGTAAGCAGCCGATAGTAGTATCGACTGTTATAATGAACTCCCACAAATATGAAGTTCGTTTGATTACAGAAGGCACTCACGAAGTGTACAAAAGACTTTATGCTTATTTGTTTCCTTTAGGGTCATCATCCTCTAAGCCTCATCTGAGGTCAGCTTACAATCTAACTACGAGACAGCCAAACTTTGATACCTATTTTACGTGAAGCGACTGCCATCAAACTTTCACAACCCACGATATCGAAGATCTGTACTTTGACCATGCAAGCTTTGCTGTTTACTTTGAGTTAGTAAATTTAACACTCTAGAAATAGCGGTACCTAAAAATGTGTTTGTAATTATTCCACTAGCCTTATTATTTACAGGTAAATTGGGGTCGGATGTGCGACCTCATTTTGTATGTACCCAGTAGCTATATACGCACCCGAGAGCTGATGACGAATTTGGGAGGAGTTTTAGTCTAAGTACCAATTTGATATTAAGTATGTTAATAAAATGTTAGTGAACCCAGCCTCCTGTACTCGGCACTACAGATTTGTCTAATGCTTTGCTCAATGTAATGACTTTATCCTACACTGATGGAGCATTGTTTTTTGTAACATTTAGATGGCAGACAAGCAAACGGGCAACCTGATGGCAAATGGTTACCGTGCCGTATGTTTATCTAAGTCGTAACATAACACTACCACAAATAAAGTGTATAATGCTACGTAAATATTATGCGAACTAGCCTCATTTTGCAATTACAGGTGCTTATCAGTCATTCAGGTTATAAGAGACGGCGCATTGGTCGCCTGTAGAGAACTAGCTGTTTTCGCCCGTGTGGATTTGTGACCCCTTCCTGTCAACCGTCGGGAAAATATTCCAGAGCTAACAATCGTCCAGCCATTTGTGAACAATTAAGTTTCAAACAACTACACAATCTTTCACATTTCAATAGATATTAATAATACTTAACTTATATTTAAAACTCCATTTTATTCCATTCGTCGGGATTTTGCGCAGGATAAAAAAAGATTCCTATTGAATCCATACCATACAGAAAAGTGCAGGCAGTTATATTTGTTGAAGAAATGTTTGTTTTCTCAGAGCCGCGTCTCTCGCTTCGCTCTGCTGAATATTGAAATGCAGACTTTTTTCCTGGATTTCAATTTTTCCTTTTCATGAATGAATTTTTCATATGAAAAGAAAATTAGAAATGGATTACTTCTTTTTTTATCACGTATATCATTGGAAATCATTTTAATCAGATTTTCACCATAGTTTCTTAAAATACCTAATCAATTAAGTATTAGTAAGCAAACGCCATTTAATTTACCTTTTCATACTTATAAATCTTCAATGAGCTGCTGTTACGAAACAGGGAAGTCCACGACACGCTTTAGCTAGACGGAAATGCTTTTCAAGTGAAACAAACAACGAAATAAACCAATTTCTTGAATGCTGCACTTAGCTACGGGCTTTCTGAACAATAATATCTTGAACAATGAACGCAAATAGTGGTGCAATTCGTTTCGCTCACATTGGTTTGCACATATAATCCCGCGGCGGTCCAAAGTGTGATTCTTGAACGATATTTCATTATTGACTATATGTATCGGCCGCTTACTAGATACTGAATGCGAATGAATCGGGTATGAGGTCGCGATATACCACCATCATCATTATAACCGCGAGTTACGTCACTCGTATCACACACACACATCAGCGCGGTTCCACAAAAAAGTAAGAAATCCTTCGCAGAAACAAGTTCTCGGTCATATCGCTTATCAGTTATTGTCATACCGGTGTATGAACACACTTCTATATTGCTTGCATACAAAAAGGGGCTAGTGGTTATGTGAGTAATTTCGCAATGGATACAAGCAAGATACGAAGAGGTTCGAGGAATCGAGACTTAATTTTACGGCATCGTGGGGTTTCAGTTGATTGAAAACTTGAAATCTAATATCGTTTTTTTTTGTTCTATTTTATATCAAAAAGGTTGAACGAACTGCTAAAGAATGTAACTAGGTACAGTACCCCGCTTTTGATATGTCACGTCACGTGTGTCGCGCGTCGGTAAGAAGAGTGAGTCCGGCTAAGATGCGTTTACTTCAGTTTTTAAAGCCCATTTTTCCGACTGATGAACGAGCAGAGTGTGATGGGATTTTCATTGGCAGATAGCTGATATTACAAAGTGAAAATTAGGCTACTTTTATTTAAGACGCAGAAGTGTGGAGCCGCGCAATAACATTAAACAATAAAATTGTGAACAAAATATGATCCACCCGGACGAACTCGCCGGTATCAGCTAGAACAGAATATTAATTATATCTCAAAAACATGTACATACTGAAATTAGCTCGATTATAAATTTTGGCTGCTCCTGATTATGACCACATGTTGCAGAATGTAAACATCTCACATACCTAATCCGGCTCACACGTGAACACTCAAGTTCTCTCGGTAAACAAAATTGCTCGGTACATAATGGTAAAGTTGTTCTTATTATAGTCTTCCATACTATTTTAAAATTGTTGTTCCGTCTTTACCTACACTAGAGATATTTGGAAAAAATACTTCGGTTATGTTAAATTAATGAGTATCTATTCATAACCAAAATTTTTTTTTTAACTCTTTATAGGTAGTTTGTCTATTTTCGGTTGTGCACAATAGACGCAAAAACTACTGAACGGATTTTGATGTTGTTTTTTATTAGACAGGTCTTGGTTAGGCTAAAATCTGCCGCATGTTTGATCGCAATTGGTTGAGTATAACGGGAGATATGAGCAAGAGTCGCGACAGCCGACATCCACGGGACAGAGTCGCAGTCATCAGGTAGTAGTAGCCTTTATAAATAGCGATGGCTAAACATTATCGATCTCACCTTGTTTACATCAACAGCTCAGCGCCGATGACTATTCTTCCGCCGAATAGCTGGTTCATAGCGTGACTCATAATATCTTATCGTATTCAAGTTTTTGTAACAACAGATTTTTTTAATAGTATTTATGTCAGTGATGGTATGTACTGTATACACACACAGTGAACGTGGGTTGTGAAAACTACTTACTTGGTCTACTTTAAATTGCCAACAATTTATAAATTTGAATTATTACCGGTTCTAAATGTTGTTTTGTTTTATTCGTAAAAAGCCTACGGTAATAACAAGTCCTAGTTGTGATAGACACGTTGACACCACCAGACCATGTTTGGTCAAGCCCCATAAAAAATAATGAAATTTAGTACATGGATAGGACAGGAAATGACACATAGGCCACTTTTTATACCGGGAATCGGGGCTATAAAACGAAATCAGAATTCCACGCGAAAGAAGTCACGGGCAAAAGTCAGTATTGAAATAACAGTTTTTGATCGGAAACCCATAAGGAAAATTCTAAACCCTCTAGTACCTTACTTTATGATGTAAAGAGGGTAAAAATTTCAAAGAAATTTCATATTATTTTTGTTATTCGAAAACGTTCCCTTTTACAAATAGAACTTTGTGGGTTTCATTTTATTTTCCACCTGAATTGTGGAATGTCGAAAATTTAAACAATTAAAATTATTCCAGACCGAGCCATAACATTTCGAAAATACGGAGAAACCCTTCATATATATAAGAATATAGAAACATACAAACTTGGGAGTCCCATTTGTTAGGGGTTAAAGTTAGGAATTTATTAGTTTTCTCGTTATTTGTATGCAAATCCTAATGCGTAAAAAAAGTTTAGCTTTCTAAAAGTAAGTAAAAAGTACATACTTTTAGAAAGTACTCTAGACTTTTCGCTTATAGCATCAGTGTTGAAATCAACGTACGATAGTGACGTAATTAGCTTTTTATAGAACCTGAACTATAAGTTCTTTTTACATGATACTTAGTACGTTACATTAGTACGCTGCCTTAACATGTTATCCTGAGAATCACTAGTGCTATCAAAATCGAATCTAAGACGGTTCGAAAGTACACAATATACAAACATGTAGGTAGTTCTTTTTTTAGCGGTTGGAGGGTGAAAGTTACCTAGCTATATAGACTTCTTAAGCTTTTTGTTACCGGGTCTTTAGTCGTTTCGCACCACGCATTTTCGAAACGCGGTTCGAATCGCCCAAGTACTATTTCTGAATAGGACCATTCACACCGCAGTGGCTGGAGAGGTGCGAATAGCCCAAGGTATCTTTTGAAATGGGTCGATTCGGAGCACTGAGCGAAGTACTTAATACTCATATTGTAGATCCTGATTTAAACTCATAGAAATAATGTCTAATGATTTATTTGTACAGACGATGAGAAAAGTGGTAAGTGCATATCAAGTGTATAACAAGTGTAATATTAGTTAAATTTTTTAATATCACAGTTTGATCAACATTTTACATTTAACTTAAAACTAACTCTCGGTTATCACAGATTATGATTTACATTATGTTGTGATAATTTAATCTAACGACAACGAGGTTGTCTTTGAATAAATGTCAGTTGTAGTCCGGTGCTGGTGGTTTCATTGAATTTACAACATGGTGACAACGGTATACGGATTAATATTGTCATAATTAGCATTTTCATGCGCAATATTCGTGATTGCAATGGAGCAGGCCCGACCACCCGCGGAATTAGGTTTGGACGGCGCCGGAGGGCCGGCTAGCCGTGCCGAGGTATGGAAAAAGTGGAAACAGCAATTTCAATTGTTTGTGAAGGCGTTAGGTGTAGATAAGGAGGCGGCGAGTGTGCAGTCTAGTTTGTTGGTGAACCTGATTGGCACAGAGGGCTTTGAATCGTGCCAGGGAAATATCATAATATAGTAATCGATAAATCTGTTCCACCTGTTATTTGTGCTCACAAAGTTCCTCACGGGTTACTCGACAGTTTAAAAAGTGAATTGAATGCCATGGAACAGAATGGGGTCATCAGGGAGGTTAGTCACCCCACGTTGGGTACATCCATTAGTATTAGTTGCAAAAAAGAATAATGGTATTCGAGTGTGTTTAGATTCACGTGAATTGAACCGCGTGGTACAGCGCGCGCACTTCCAACTGCCCACTGTAGCGGAGCTAGTCACCCACCAGCACGGTGCGTGGTACTTTTCGGTGCTGGATGCCAACGCGGGGTTTTGGAGTATACAGATGAATGATGAGAGTGCAGACCTGTGCACATTCGCTACTCCATTCGGCAGGTTCCAATTCCTAAGGCTTCCTTTTGGGTTAACTTGTGCTTCTGAAGTGTTTCATGCTAAAATATGACAACTTCTGGAAGACTTGGGAGGAGTAGAGTTATATTGATGACATAATTGTATGGGGTTCCTAGAAGGAAATTCATGATTAGAGGTTAAAACGTTTACTTGAGAGATCAAGAAAAATCAATTTAAAATTCAATAAAGGAAAATGTAGATTTTTTTGTGGAGGAAGTTAAGTATTTAGGGCATGTGTTTGATAAAAATGGAATGAAGCTGGATCCGGAAAAAATTAAGGCTATTAAAGAAATTCTTATAATGTACTTGCGTGTGCATACCATCACCTTTTGTCATCTATTTAACATTGTTTACTATATTTTAAGTTAATCTTATCCAGGTAATAATATTTAGTAAGTAAGAAAATGTACAGTGCAATAGCACCAATATTTTATGTAGCGGGCTTATGACAAATGTAATTGATAAATTATTTTTTGTTATTTTGTGCCTGTTTGTACGGTAAGGAATGTACAATAAAACTGCATGACTTTTCTGTCCGACTTCCACCTAACCAAAAAGAGAAATAATGTTCCCTATACTGTGGTCCGAATCAACCCATTGCCAAAAGTTCTTGGGCGATTCGAACCGCGGTGCGAAAGGACTCATTGAAGAAGAGCTCTTGGCCAATTCATACCGTGGTTCGAACCGCTCACGGTCCGAAACGACTAAAGACCCTTGTTGCCTACATACATGAAATTCCATTCTGCATGCTAAACAGCAACTTTCTAGGGTTACAGGAAGTATTCTAAAGATTTTGATAAGCATGAAAAAGTTACGTAATTCATGTTTAAAATAGAGTTAATGATCTATTTTATTTTAATTTATTTTATTCGGAACACAAACAACATCAAAAACTACGAGTATGTTACATTACTACTTACATTCCATTTGTAAGTTATAACACGGTTATTTAGAACAAGTAAGTAAAACGAAAGAACAATTGTGTACCTCGACACAGAACACCTAGAGAGCCAAATTAAACCAGTAATCACCAACAATACTTTTGTATTTAGCAGGACTTGTGTTAAATAAATCTAGTTCGGGATATTCGGACGTTCTTTTCACAAACATGGTTGATCTAAGGAAGAAAGAGTTGCTTCTATATTTGGTTACACTACTGGGTATATGGAGAGGGACAGGTATTCACACCGTTCTGGTTGGGACTTTCAAATATGTCATGGAGAGGAGATATGTAGATTCCACCTTGGATTGTGCTCTTTTTGATAGAAGAGCTACATCCACAAGTCTCCGCCTCGTGTGAAGGGGCAGTAAGTGGTGTCTCATACAGCTCGCCTCATAAGTATCCTAATGTGTGTAGCATTTATACCGCAAGAGATTTGTGAATTTATTCTGTATTGATTCCATCATACTGTGGATTCCATATTTGAGAGCAGTACTCGAGGATGCTACGAACGTACGAGCAATATAAAATTTTGATCACCTTCATATTGGAAAACTGTGAGCATGATCTAATCGCGATATTGTCTACATGCTTTTCATACGTGAGTTCAGTAAGGCGTCTATCTAGTAAGACTTTTACTGGCTTTACTATCTCCAACTACTATGTAGGCATACACGTACAAGTCAATAGTAAATCCTAGTGGCGGTATGGGCCGATTCCTGCCGGTTCTTAGCATAGATGGTAGTATAACAATTTTATAATTAATTTATCAGTGATGGTAAAGATGGTTATATTTGATAAACTAGCTAGATCAGCGTTTCCCAATTGCCGGGTAATGACCCGGTAACGGGCTATCAAAATAAAATACGGGGTCGTACCATTACTGCCCTTTTTTATAAAATAATACCTGCTATCGAAAGATGCATCGTAAATTAATTTAAATAAAGCTGGGTTTTCAACACTAGTTTACCTTAAAAATAAATATAGAAAATTACTAGACGTGGAACCAGACTTTAAGATAAAACTTTCGTCATTTTCTGCACCCTTATTTTTTGAAGATGGAGATTAGTGACTAAATAGGTGATATTAAAATATTGTATGTACTTTGTATTTTTAATGGAACCAGCTTAAGTTAAAAGTACTCAGTGAGTCATGAAAGGGCAGCGTGAGAATTACCGGGCCACGGCAGAAAAAAATTGGGAAACACTGAGCTAGATCGAAGTAACAACTTTTTTTCCACCGGCTTCCATTTTGTAAATTTTCACCTATCGCTACTGTATTTTTGACAGAGACTGTGCCCCAGATTGGTGACGAATGCAATCTTTTAGCAATTATAACATTTTATAATGGGTATAGTACATACACGTACAACTTTACACACTGACAAGTGCAAGATCTCGAGAGTTTGATGAACCGAATTTTCTAAAACTCATTCATTGTTATAATAATAAAATGTTCTTCAGTGATACTCGCTTAAACATGTTTCTATTGTGAGTCGATAACGAATTAACAACGTATTAACAATTACGGTATTAGATAAATCTAATATATAAAATTCTCGTGTCATAGTTTTCGTTCCCAAACTCCTCCGAAACGGCTCGACCGATTCTCATGAAATTTTGTGGGCATATCGGGTAGGTCTGAGAATCGGCCAACATCTATTTTTCATACCCCGATTCGCGATAACCGACATCCACGCGGGCGGAGCCGCGGGCGACAGCTAGCAAATAAATGAATGTTCCACAAAATTTTACACAACGACGCTATCTAGACCCATGGTAAGCATAGTTTAACTAGCTTGTGTTATGGAATCTATAATTCAGATAAACATACTTAGATACTTTTTTTATTTTGTAAATATTTACATAGAAAACACATAGAAACACCCAGACCAATAGTAATAGGTAAACTGGAAATGATTATCTATGTACTTTGACCCTGCCTATATCATTGCGGTATTTGCGGTAAGTAAGAACCAACTTTAGAGATATAGCCAAAAATTAATGAGCTACGTAGTGCCTTCCATTGCTAAAGTCTCACAATGAGTTTTACCCTCTTTGTATACTGATGAATATTTGAATTTGGAATACGTTTTTAATGTATTTTTTTAAGAATTGAATTTTAACTGTTGCATTCAAACTTTATGTGTAAGAGAACCTACATACAATTGATTAAAAAGTGTTATATAAACAGTTTAATTTAATAAATACTTAAATAAAACAAATAGGTATTCTAGGACTTTGCACACATCGCTGTCTAGATCAGAGCATTACTTAACTAGCTTGAATTATTATGGACTCCGAAATGCGGATAAACAAAGATACATGTAATGCACGTACTTTTAAAAAAAAGTCACATTATAGTAAAAAAATCAAGCAATGAAATTTATTTTTATGTTCTTTAGATTTTAATTACATAATGACAATAAAAAAACTAGCTGTTGCCAGCAGCTCCGCCCGCGTGGATTTCAGTTATCGCGACCAAACATACCCTATGTCCTTTCTCAAGGTCTAATCTACCTCTATACCAAATTTCATCAAAATCGTTTAGGCGTGAAAGCGTTACATACAGACAGACAGATAGAGTTTCTTTCGCATTTATAGGTAATATTATATGGATGAATCCCTATTTCCCTTGGTCACGCCATTACGCGTGAACGGCTGGACCGATTTCGCTAATTCTTCTTTTAAATGTTCCTTGCAGTATCAAGATGGTTCTTACGCAGAGAAAAAAATTAAAAAGGGTTACGCCGTCACGGGAGCAGGAATAGAATTACACGCGGGCGAAGCCGTGAAGATCAGCAAGTATTTTATAAAACCAAACAAATAAAAAAGGCTCTGTACCAACACCTACTTAACAGGTTACTGCAATGAACATAACCTACTAAGAAGTTTGTACCTATGTATTTTTATTAGACTTTGTGATATTGCAACAAGAGTGAAATTCTCGTCACATACAGTTTAAACTTTACAATGTATGTTATTTGAAAATACCTACTTAATAATAGTTTATATAAACACATTGTTAGCCACAAGTTAACATTGCAATGCCCGCTACAATGTTATGATATGGAGGTTTATTACTAAAAGTATTTCATAATGTTATAATAAATCAGCCTGGTCTTGGTCATAACTCGCAAAGGAATTTTCTGTACCTATACAGGGTGGATTTTAAGCTGGGGTGATACTATCTATACGGGGTAATACTATATCTTACCGTTATAGTTAAAAAAGCAAAGCGTCAAAGCTATGCTGTCTCTCTCTCTCTCACTGTTGCAACACAATACATAAATTATATTTATTACTAGCTGTTACCCGCGGCTCCGCCCGCGTGGATATCAGTTTTCGCTTAGTGTTGAGTCAAAGCAATTGAGCATTAATTTTTTCTAAAATAAAAGTAGCCTAAGTTACTCCCTATTACTTCAGCTACCTACCAATAATAGTCCCGTCAAAATCGGTCCAGCCATTTCAGAGATTAACCGGAACAAGCACACAGACAGACTTGTAAAAAATGTTATTTTGGTGTATGTGTACCGTAATATATTCATATGCATGTAGTTTAAAACGGTTATTTCAATATTACAAACAGGCACTCCAATTTTATTTATAATTATGTATAGATGTATAGATTACTATGAGAAACTAGCTGTTGCACCGGCTCTGCCCGCGTGGGTGTCTGTTTATCGCGACTAAGTATAACCTATATCCTTTCCCAAGCTCTAATTTGTATATATTTATTTATTTTATTAAATAAGTACAACCACATTATATGTATTACACAATTCACACAAAATTCAATCGTTCGTAAGGACCGATACATATAACCATTACGGTGTACATAACATTCACTATAACACTTGAACAGTGAGATAAACAATGTCTTAATTAAGTTACAGCATTAATAGTAGATACCTGTAGCAAAATGAAATAGTAAAGAAAACAAATAAAAAGCAAATACTGAAAAAAAAATTGTACATGTAGCATTGTAATATTATAGTGTTTTATACTTTACGTAGAAGGCATTAAGAGCGTTTTCACACTCATCCGATATCCGATATCGGTGTCGGACGCCGATAGCCGACACCTTGTGCTGTTTTCACATTTATCCGATAAAATTGGCCCGATACGGCTATTTGCTCGATAACATAGACTAGTTAGGATGTTAGGGATGAAAAAAAAAGAAAAAATTGTGCAAGCCATTTTCGACCTTATTGACATGACATGCTATCGAAGTTTTTTTCTTACATTCGTGATCAGAGTCATCAATTAACGCGAAAAGACACGTAACTAAGAAAATGTCATTTAGCTCGAAAATTGCTTGCAGTCTTATTGTGATCCGATATCGGGGCAACACAGTGCTGTTGGCTCCGATAGCCGATATCGGGCCGGACAATGTGATAGACAGACACATATCTCATACATTTGACTTCCTCCGATATCGGATGTCGGATATCGGATATCGCATGTCGGATGAGTGTGAAAACGCTCTAAGGGATAGAGGGCTGTCTTCAATCCGTCAGTTAACAACCACATGGCGTGTGCCTGCATGACGGCAATATTCCCGCCCCATATTACGTGGGACTGAAAATCATATTTGGGTTTTATACATTTCTGCCTAAGAATTCGGGCATTTAAAGGTGTAAGTACATGTATGTATAGTTTAGGTATATTTAACTTTTCGATATGCGGGTCGTGTACCGAAGCATGTTTTTTGCAGGAGAGTAGGTAGGTAATTCCGCTCTACTTAGTGAAGCGCGCGTGATACACGAGCGTGCGGACCTCTGGCCCGTTAATAAAGTGATAGCCAGTCAGTCAGCCATTAGGCTACCATAAGAGTGATTATTTATCGCAGCCACAAAGCACTAACGTTTATTATCTTCTCTGTATCAGACCAGGTATACCACTTTCTAAGAACACAGAGTGCCTTTTCATACTTATTCATCTGCTAATAAATATTTGAAAAATCTTCCGTCATCCAAAACGCAAGCCGTCCTTTTGGTGTTGGTGTCGCTACTTTTGCTGTCCAGATTGAGGAGGTTCTCTAGCTCTTAAAGGTGTATTCCCCTCCAGTAATACCAACATTTTGCGGTGTTACTCGTGGGGACTTGAGACAAAAAGTGTTGCATACAGTAACACCTATGACACGTTGGGAATTTTTTTCCCAACCAGTACCGGTGTTACATGTTTGAGTGTTACTGGATTGGATTACACCCTTAATGTTTTAGCTAAATTGATGCTTTGACAACTAAGCTACCAGACTTCGCCCTAACCAATTCAAATATTTCCTTCTATATCTGTCTTCGAGGCGAGGTCTAGTAGCTTAGTGGTCAAAGCATTGCCCCTGTAAGGCAAAGATCGCGGGTTCGATCCCCGCCTAGACCAATTCAACTTTTTCAATTTAATCGATTTGAATATTTAGCATGAAAAATACTTAAAAATGTAATAAAAAAAATAGATAATTATGTTTTTTCATTCTAGCAGAAGAATTTTGTAAAAATAAAAATAAAAACCATCTACTAATAAAATAATCCTGCATTTGCCTTATGTGTCAAAAAAAAACAATTGATAGACACGCAAAACTTAATGACATCAGTTACATTATCACTTACTATATAACAGTTTTTTTTTAGTTAACCAAGGCAGCGACGGAGCCTGTCTGCCAGTAAGCCATACTTCAATAACTTCGATACCGAATTCGAACATGCTTCGGTTATCGAAGCAACAGTTGAAGCAGTACAGTCAGCGTCTGAACGATATTGACTGCGAAGTCTCCAAATGATCTTAATACCACGGCATTAAGAGCAAATCAAACAGTTTTATTCATTTAAATTGTGTTATTGTCCAAACTAAAGGTGTGTACCATATATCAGAACAATCACTCTAGGATTAATCCATTTTTACTTGCACCATGTCAAGTCAACATTTTTGAAGTGAAATCGTAGCGTTGTCACCTGCCAGATGACATAAACCGAACGACCAGAATAACGATGATAGATGACAATCTTAACTACATATTAGAGCCATAAATTCCATCTTCAAAAATCTTACTTGTTATATTATTCTGTCAACTGTATCGTACCTATAATGTTTTTGGTTTTATCTGTCATTGCATAGTACATAATAAACACCAAAAATAAAGTACAGTCGACAAAGATGATGCGGTTGCACTTTTTCATATAAAGGTGCCGTATCTCTTTTGTTGGCTCTCCAGTACACTGGTACCGTAGATAAGTTAAGCTATCACCGAAATAGTACCTACCTACGGTCTTACTCTGCGGGCACTAGTATGAATCTAACTAGATTTTATCGTTTGTAAACGTATTCAGGTAAGAGATGCGAGATGTAATCCGGTCAGTACCTGCAATGCTCACCCTACCCAAATATAGAGTAGATTCCAGCTTGTTTAGACTGTTAATATCCTCCCACTCCTCGAGAACTCGTACAGTAAGGCGCCGCTGTGGCGTAAACAAGAGCGTTGGCCTCGAGTTAGCTTATACATACACTATACACCATACCACAAGTGAAATTTAACATTCAGGTAAACGTTTTAAGTTCACTCTCGTGACACTAATTAAGTTTAGATTGCATCAGAGACAATCGGTTTAATGAAAGTTAGTTTAATCAACGAAATTCATTAAGCAAAGTGAATTAGGCATGTTATTATTGGTCGCTTAAATCCTAACTGGAAAGTCTATTGACGTAGCATTGACTACATATCAACTTTGGGATGCCAACAATGATTCTGTATTATAATAAAAAGACAATTAGCAATTAACAAGCAATTCGCTTCCCTCAACGCCAGCAGGAGTGCATAAACACGCACCAATCAGTGAGTGCGAGTGAAAATAAAATATAAACTACTGTCAGACAACACGATACACTTCTGTCATCATGATAATATTGACTGTCGCATTAAATCTACACTACTATTATAAAGAGGGAAGATTTGTGTTTTTGTATGTTTGTTTTTCAAAAATTCTTTCACCATTAGAAAGCTACATTAATCCTGAGTAACATAGGCTATATTGGATTTCCAAGGGAACGTTTTTACCACCCGTGCGAAGCCGGGGCGGATCGCTACTATATTATAAGATCATTGGTACCGAGTGTACCGACCCAACATATTAATATAATTATTCGATGAAAGAAGCCAGTAAAACACGGACAATACAGTCTCTTGGAAATCTAAGCCTTATTCTAGCAAGTAATAGGTAAACCTAAATTCTTGCACAAGATAAGTAAAATGTACGCCAGTTGGTCTGCGTTTAAATAGGTGCTTCCATTTAAAAGTCCTTCAAAGCTCATTAGTGAGCCAGACCTAATAGCTTTATGTGTATTGGTTGCAGATTATCAATCATTGATATGCGACTACATACTTGTATTGCGATGATTTAATCACCGTCATCATGACGATAGTCATATAACATTAAATCAATGAACACAGTATTGATATTAATGATTGTATGGTGTTTATTTATGAAACTCAGAACTTTTGATTACTTACAAAAAGCTCCAGCCAGTCACTATTATAGTTGCATCGAGGTTACTTCTTCCAATTTTTATTATAATCGCTATAAGGGTCCTTCACGGTTCACCTCTCATCACGGTTACTTTGTGATGAAGTACGAAGAAATCAAAACGACATTAACTAAAGAAATTACCAAATATAGGTAACTAAGTGAAACCAAATAATGGTCAGTCAAAACGCAAACATATACCAAAGTTCTTTAAATTTTTAATTACTACACTTCACTAATTTAATTATCAAAATGTGGACGGATATTTCTCAACAAAGGTAAACAATGTAGGTAACTAAGTGAAACCAAATAATGGTCAGTCAAAACACAATCATATATCAAAGTTTTTTGGATTTTTAATTTTTACACTTTACTAATTTAATTGTCAAACGTGGACAGATATTTCTCAACAAAGGTTAACAATGTAGGTAACTAAGTGAAACCAAATAATGGTCAGTCAAAACGCAAACATATAGGTACCAAAGTTCTTTGGATTTTTAATTACTACACTACTTTAATTTACTTGTCAAATTAAATTATAATTAATAAAATTGTTTAATTCTCAACAAAGGTTTACAATGTAGGTAACTAAGTGGAACCAGATAATGGTCAGCCAAAACGCAATCATATATACCAAAATTCTTTGGATTTTTAATTACTACACTTCACTAATTTAATTGTCAAATGTGGACTGATATTTCTCAACAAAGGTTAATGATTATACGATATAGCCAAATAAAGGCCCTGTCGATACGATAGCTATGGATGGAGACATTAGTTGTGTGTATCAAGGATATTTTATCCTCGATGATTGCGTCATTGCATCACCCGCAGATAACGAACAGTTGGCGGTGTTAACACTCGCGTTGTCACAACAACTATACTTGTTGGTATCTACTATCGCAACATTTTATTTGAATAACTATAACACGCATTTTACTAGTCATTATTTCTTAGAACAATGGCTGCGTGTTCAGTAGGTATGCTCGCGAAAGCTCTTGCCGGGGCTAAAAGACATGACTTCGCATATTTTAGTCACTAGAGTTCCGCCTCTGCCCTTATAGTCTGACGATGTAATGATGTGTAGATACGCCTTTCCCGACGTGAATAGTGATAATGCGGCAGCGTAAGTCTGGAGAGAGATTTGGGGGCTTAAGCCGTCTGCTGAACGATGCAAAGTTAAGTGTGTGATACAAATGGACGGCACGTACGAAAGTGCACACTGATGGATAGACAACGGTGTCGTGTAGTGAAAATCTTATACATATTATAGTTTTAACATGGACTGTTTTACTCTTTAATTCTCAAACTAAGATAACTAGAGTCTTTACAATTGGTTAGGTAATCTAAAAACATTGTAATAGATCTGACATCTTGGCATTTCTCATGATCATCACTCTTTGAGCCTTTTCCCAACTATGTTGGCTTTCTAGTCTAACTTACATGCCGCTGAATTTCGATATTTTCCGTGATGCGACTACCTATTAATATTTGTATTCGTAACGTAATCCAAGTTGAGCTAATTCTGAATGATTGACAAAATTAGGCCTGGCCACCCATAAAAATAGCCTTGCTTAATTAAGTATTTATCAACAACCAAGGCTATTTGTATGGGTGGCAAGAGAAACAATATCAAGCCTATCTTGTCTAAGCTACTTCCGAATAATCGACTGAATTAGATCTGGCTCAGACCATCCATGAAAATAGCCTTGGTTATTTAATAAGATAAGTGAGATTCTTTGTATGGCTGGCATACTGTCTAACGAATACTTCGTCCCTTAGGCTAAAACACCGCTCAAAAAAATTACTTGTACGCTGTTGTAAACTTGTAATCTAAGGTACGATTTATAAAATTTATAAATCGTCCCTTAGATTACAAGTTATAGAAGATATACTATACTATGTTATAACACTGAAGGAATTTCATAACTCGGGAGATTGGGGCTTTAATTAAAATTAATTCCTTGGAGAAGCGAGTTGCGAGCGTAACGAGCCATTTGAGGCTATTAACACTCAACAATATTCGTACGAGCACGCAAGCCGCCAGTACCGAACAGCCGTCGCCGCGTCGTCCGCTCCGTTCATCCGAGCAGGAAATTATTTATTAGCACTAGACGCTATCCATTACGGTTATGGGGAAAGGAGAAAACTACGAATCGACGGGACGGAGACGCCATGACAGGCTTTGATCGGCAAATTAATAATGTACTCAATGTCCGATATGGTCGACGCATTCATATTTTTACCTGCAAATTTTGAAGTGAAAACTTCTTTAGCGGCGTTGGATGGGTGAAAAATGTTAAACTCGCGTCAGGATCGCTTGACCTTTGAACCGTAACCGACGACTGACGTCATACAACATTAGCTATAGACTATATATTTTGCAAAATACAATAAATAGCATCGTAGTCGACTTTAAGTCCTTATGGTTTCAGATAGTACCGGGTTCAAACCTGGCCTTCTGACACTGTTTGTGATTATTTTTTCTTTTTGTAATTTATTACTTTTTGTGATTATTTTTTCTTTTTGTAATTTATTACTTTTGTGATTATTTTTTCCTTTTGTAATTTATTAATTTCTTCTGACAGAAAATTAGCAGAACATTAGTGATAGGTTCTATGATTTGCGCTATATTATAGGCATGGTATGGTATGTTCTTTTTATCTTTTTCTATGTATATAACGAAGAAAGAAAGAAAGAAAATGTTTTCACTTCTGCCGGCACTCCCAGAGTGCAACCCGTCTTTTTTTTTAAATGTCAATCACAGTTATCGTGGCCGTCTTTTTATGGAGTTGATTATTCTGAACATTTATTCTATCTCCATTAGAGATATGATATACATATTTATTCAATGATTACATTTATGGTGTGGTCTAAAAACTGCAAGGTAGCCTATGTCCATTTCTAAGCTCTAATCCATTTCTATACCAATTTCATCTTGATAACTTCAATAATGCTAAACGTTCGTCCCCTATTCCCCCCCTTGAACCCCCCTTTTCGAGACAAAAGGTACCCTATATCCGTTTAAACTATCTCTGTACCTTTGATTACGATATCTTCAATAATGACAAACTTTCACATAACCCTTCATCCCATGGCCCTACTCCCGCTTTTCCCCCCTTTTCGCGATAAAAGGTAGCTTATATCCGTTCCCAAGCTCTAATCCACCTCTGTACCAAATTTCATCAAGATCGGTTCAGTAGTTTAGGCGTGAAAGCGTAACATACAGACAGACAGACAGACAGACAGAGTTACTTTCGCATTTTTAATATTAGTATGGATAATACTTATATTAAACTAGCTTTTGCCCGCGGCTCCGCCCGCGTGTATGTCGGTTATCGCGACCAAACATAGCCTATGTCCTTTCTCAAGGTCTAATCCACACCTATACCAAATTTCATCAAGATCGGCTCAGTGGTTTAGGCGTGAAAGCGTAACATACAGACAGACAGACAGACAGACAGAGTTACTTTCGCATTTATAATATTAGTATGGATTCTGTAATATGTTGGTTGGCTGCCATTGTCTTCTGTTCTCCAAGCATCTTATACTTATATTTTCTATTTTAAATTTACGGATGGCAAGTGTGTATTCAGGTTTAAGAGATCATTCGATGTTACTTCCTGTCTCTGCGGCTAAGGTTTATTGACGGGGCGCAAGTATCCATTGAACATGTAAGGGTCACGTTTCAGATTTTCCGTGATGGGGCGTTCAAGTGGTACGTAACCAGGCTTTAGGGCTGTGAGGCTTTATACTTCCTGAGTCATACTGAGTAAAGTACCGGGTGGGATTGTATAGAAATTATGGATCTTTTCTTTTTTCTTCTTATAGGTAGATACGCCGGAGGCTGGGGTTTTAAAATAATTAATGGGTAGGTAGCATTTGTAGGTACAGTTGTCTCATAAGTAGCCTAACATATTTCAAGTAACCGATCACTCATTATATCTCTAAAACTTTTAAAGAAATAATATGAACTGAAGATAACATCAATTTTATGTAGGTACTAGCTGTTGCTCGCGGATCCGACCGCGTGGATGTCGGTTATCTCTTAGTGTTGAACCGACGCTATCAAGCATTAAATTCGCCTCTCTACTCAACTTTGGCCTCGACTATTTACTCGCCTCTGTTCTCGACATTCTACTCGCTTCTCTACTCTCCCCTATACTTGAATCCATACTCGATTCTCTACTGGCTTCTCTACTCCCCCTTCTACGTGACTCTGTATTCTCCGTTATACTCGCCTCTCCATTGGCATCTCTACTTATCCATCCACTCGTTTTTTTTTTTTACCTCTCTACTTGACTCGCTCTACTTGCTTCTCTGCTAGCCTCCCCACTTGTCTATCTATTTGCCTATCTTTTCAAATTTCCACTCCACTCTCTATTTGATCTCTACTCGCCTCTACATCTGTCTCTAAACTCGCCTTTCTACTCGCCTCTCGACTCGACTCTCTACTGGCTCCTCTATATAGTCTCATATCTACTCACACCTGTAGGTACTCGACTCTACTCGACTTTCTATTTGACCTCTACACGCCTATCCATTTGGTCCTATAACGCTCGCCTCTATATTTGGCTCGTACTCGACTATGTCCGTTCCCAAGCTCTACCGGTCCTATAACGCTCGCCTCTATATTTGGCTCGTACTCGACTATGTCCGTTCCCAAGCTCTAATCTACCTCTGTACTAAATGTCATGAGTATATCTTAAAAAACCTTTTTATTCCATATTTCCCATTTCTTCTGCGATTGGAAAATGACAAACTTTCATCCCCCTTCTATACCTTTTTTTTCGCGAAATAGGTAGCCTATGTCCGTTCCGAAGCTCTAGTTTTTCACTGTATCAAATTTCATTAGGATATCAACTATTGAACTGATTTTGAGATCCACGCAGGAGGAGGCTGTAATGGCGAAAAGACCAACGTGTGGACGCTATTGGCCGAGCGCAGACGAGCGCCTTTGATTTGTGCAAGTTACCCCGAGCGATGGCGAGCGAAGACAAGTTGCTACAAATGAGCCCTACACACGTCGGCGTTCGGCTTCACTCGGTCAACTAGGCGAGTGACGTCGAGTGATGCGACGCGACCAGTCAAGGCAAATAGGCTGTTTACACGTTGGCGTTGGCCATCGCTTGGCAACACTCGGCCAGCGTGTAAGGGGGCTTTTAAATAGTATGGATTACTTTCGCATTTAACCTATTACTATGGATTGTAGTTAGATTTATTAATATTGTATTCAAATCAAAGATCGTATAAAAATCATTGAGTCATCGTAATCTTAGCTTAGATCCCGGTTGCCTCCGGAGGTTTTCCCCCGGAGCCCAGGGTCCGCTTACTCCTACGGCTTTTATGGGAGCGACTACCATCTGACCTAATCCCGAGATAAGAAGCCTGCGCCAGGCCTTCTTCGTCCCAAAAATTCTTATTGGGTCTGCTCCCAATATACCTATTTGACACAAATAATTGAGTAACCCACTCGTACTATTATAATTTTATAGTTTAAACTCAGTTTATTTGATATTAAATCATGCAAAACGAATATCACTGAAAATGCAGTTCCTCCTATAGGGCCTGCGGTAACGAATCCAATTTTGAACATGACTACATGTGTTGCGAACGATATTGCGCGTTACAGTTTATTAGTTGGAGAACGGAGAACTAATAAATTGAATATCATGTGCTTCACCTCTCAAGCTCAACCCGCAAACTATTACCGACATTCAATCAGCTGTTTGCTATCATGACAATTGCACTCTCATGGATACGACTGTAACAGTGATAAAATTGCGATATTGACTGCGGTATTATAAATTCTAAATTTGTTGTGTCTGTGCTCATACATTAAAGATATCGTATCTTTAATGGTATTAGTTCGCGATGGAAGCAAAAAACTGTTTAATGATTTTTCATAAGAACTTAAAATCTATATGATCAAACTTAATACGATCAAAACGATAGCTGACATCTCCGCGGGTTTACGGAATATACCATCAATATTGACCCCCATTTTCCCTGGTCAGGACACTACCAATATCATTCAATTACATTATCTAGTACTTCATAGAAAGTTCTTCACACGCATAGAAAAATTAAGAAAATTCCAGAATTTTCGCTGACAGTTCCAGATCTAAAATCGATATTTGGTGGTAGGCTATCTCCGATTGAGCTACTTGGATGCTGATAAAATAATTGCTTTGACACCCACACGCCCGTAAGTTCCCACGACACAGATTTTATTTTAAATCTCACAAAATATGCCAAGTTCAAATCTTTCATACGTAAACAAACTGTCTTTGAGATAGTTCGCTCTCTACCTGTGCGTTGAAAATCGATCAATTTTTGTTTACCGTTCTCATGGAGTGAACACATAATAACTTGCCTACCCGTCAAATTATTCAAATGTGTGCATGTTAACGGACCGTGTTTAAAATGTTCTTACTTCCGAATAACTTTCAAAATAATTACATTAGCAATTTGTATTGACGTCATTGCATAACTCCACTGCTCGGATCGAGTAGGTAAGCTTCTGTGTTCACGAGAAAAAAAAAATGTGTCTTTAAAAATAGGGAGGCCCCGATATCGTGTCCTTTAAATAATTTCATTTGAAATTGTCAGCACAGAATAAGGCAGTAGTAAAAAACAGCGGAATCACTTCAATTCTGCATTAAGTAATAAGTAATCTAAACCTCACAACATCGTAGCTTTGGCTTACATCCCATGATACCATTAAACTTAAAGATGGTTGAATTATACTGAATCCATCCAACTGACATCCAAACAATACCATTAAACGTAAAAAAATTCTTAAATAATCAAAGTAAAATACGTATCTTATGGAAAGTGTTTGCAGACCACTTACAAAGACGAGTTGAATGTTCCAGTTCAGTTCAGCGCTGCAGAAATCCAAAAGACTGCCTATTTCACAATGACTTTTACACAAAGCACACGACAGTCCATTATTCTCAGTGATCTTCATTTACGAAAGCAAATCTCATGAATACAGGTCTTGTAAAAGCATCATTAAATGATAAATTATATTATGTACTGAATTTGCTGTGCTCTTATTGCCTTTGGGCTTGTGGGATTCGTAACATGAAGAGATACAGTCATATTTTATATATATGTCGCCTACTAGCTTAATCAGCCCTCCAATCAACTGCCTAGGCTGTGAAATAAATGGCGCCGTTCAAAGAACGGCCTGAATAATATTAAACCGTAACATTTATTACAAGTTTCAATAACGTGGCTGGCTAATGCTTAGGCCATTCGTAAAATGGGGCAATACCCCGAAATAAGATAGAAAATTACATACATATATATATATACATACTCACACTTGTTCTACATTCCCGAGGGGGTAGGCAGAGGTGTATCCACAGAAAATTAGTGATAATTTTATTGAGAAAGTTACGCAATCCGACTTGGATAGGTTAGGTTGGAAGGTCTAATGCGGGTTATTTGCCTAGCCGTTTAATGAAATGGCTGAACACCATTCAGGCTGCTAATTAAACAGCACCGTTCAGAAAAGAGCTTAGGCGGTTAATTGAACGGCTGATTAAGCTAGTTGGCTGGGACATATGCATCGAAATATTATTTATTATATTACAGAACGGGCCAAAATTCTTGGAACGTGCAAAACATTATGTGCCTAATACATTTTACGTTTTTAATAACGTCAAATAATTTATGGTTAAATAAACTCGGGGGTGGCTTTTGTTCTATAGGTCTGCCATTGATACGTATAAGTCGACAAAAGAGGTAAAGGTGCACTAGTTATTTTTGTGCAACAAGTGAGCAAAATTGTTATTGCTGCGAGTGCTGATTTTGAGTGCCGAGCAAGCGAGGGATTCTAAGATTGAATCACGAGCGTAGCGAGTGAGTCTTATGTAGAATCCTGAGCGCGGTAAGGTATTCAAAGGCACGAGAGGCAAATAATTTTGCTCTCGGGTGGTATACATTATTTTTCACTTCGGCAGCTACAACACATAATAAGTATTACTTAGAAGACAATACAATGAACATGAACAGTAACACGTTATATTTATTATAAATCAGAATAATGCTAACATGTTAAAAGTTAAAGGTGCAAATATTGCAGTTCTACAAATTCTATAAAATACGTTAGTAACACAGTCTCCGAACAAGTCTTCGCACCTTTTGTAAGTCTCCATTTATTGAAGATATGGTATGCTTTCAAATATTTCTCGCAAGACTTCTCAGGAACGAAACTTAATTCCGCATTAGTAACTTGCTGCTTTAACTCTTCTAGTGTTAAAATACTGACTTCGACGCTAGTATCGCTCATCTTTTATGATTATTTTAATATTTTAAATCTTATTTAACACTTTCCTTTTTATTACCGCAATTTTTGAACGTGCGTTCAGAAACCACGTCCATGATGTTTTATTTCTCAAATGTCGAAAATAAAATTAATTATAAATATGTGCTTATGCATCAAGTATGAATTTAAATATAAATAATTATGCATTACTTATTTTCGTATACAATAGTACATTAAATATTAAATCAATTAAATAAAAACATGGTTATCAATTTTAATAAAAATACCTTTCAAATTTAGTTTATTTACTTATGCATTACCACAGAATAGATAATAGTACTAGCGGCATTACTTATTTTCGTATGCAATAGTACATTAAATTTTAAATAAATTAAATAAAAACATGGTTATCAATTTTAATATAAATACCTTTCAAATTTAGTTTATTTACGCGTTTCAGAACGAGTTTCGTGACGTATTTCGAAATTGGATCTTCAAATTCTGTTTGTCACTCGCTCTTTTTTAAGTACGGGAAAGAGACAGTGCACCGTTGTACGAAAATTCTTCGATTCTTTCTAAATCTAAGGTTGGCACTCTTTGTTAACAAATAATAAAAAAGTTACTTTGTCTTACGCAGTGAGCAAAATTGCATTTTGCTCACGGTTTTCACGCAGCAAAACCTAAATGTTTAAGCTGCTGAAGTGAAAATGTATAAAGTAGAGTACATATGTAGTGTCTTTATTTATTTTTTATTTTATACGTATTATTGTATTTGTAATGCAGATTATAACTAAGTATACTCCTTCTCTATATAAACTTTAACTGTACCCAATTTCATAATTTTCCGTCCGTGTAACTTTAGTCGAACGGTGCATTTTATAACTTGCCAATGTTTGAAAAAATTATTGCAGTGAGGTAAAAGATCCCGTTATGATAAATACTACAATTAGTAGATGGCACGCGCCAATTTCTGTTTTTTTTTTATGCTTCCCTGTTTTGTTACGGGGACAACTGTCGGTGCATCGAGCTTACTCGCCTGGGGAACAGAATACATGCAGAACTTAAGCTTCATACAATCCATGTTCGAGACACGCATACATACACATCGCTCACAGACACGAATTTCGGAATGAGCGGGAAAAGTAGGGGGTCGTGTCATCGTGTGCCAACCGGTAATGGCGTTAATAAATATTGAAATTAGACTTTTAATGGTCAATAATAGTTCTTAAACTTACTTAACTAAAGGTAAATAATGTTGTTGCGAATTTTTTTTTTGAAATAAACTAGGATAACAAACTGACCAATTGGTGGTTCAATTTCAGTTTTTAGTCTTTATAATAAGTTTCTAAGTAGAAAAATAATGAGAACTGAGTTTTTGAATAGAACATACTAAAAAGACACATAAAGATTGTTTACGTTTAGTTAAGTACCTAACTGAATGGAGTATAGATACGATTACCACCAGCACACCATGGTGCATCCTATGTTTTCTAAGTTTTTATGTTTTTTCTTAAGTCGAGAAAAAAATACTGTATACCTATACATAAGCTTAACTTCTGTATGTACCTAGTGTTCTGTGACTAGGGTGTGAGGCACGAACGCGGCGCGAGGGGCACGACGGGACTCAGTACAGTATTGATCGGTACTACCAGCTGCACCGCCTGCTACTGCAACTCGGGCAATTCGATTTTCTGACAATAAAATCGCCTGGACGATCCGCTAGACTTTTCTTTTTGTTCCTCATACTAATTAAATAAGACACTGCGAATGAATGCTTGGTAAAAAGGATCAATGTAAAATGATATTCCACTAAGTTCTTTATGAAAGGAAGCGCGCTCGGGCAATTTAATTTTTTCTTGTAATTTTACTGTCATTTTGTAAAATTAAGTAGTTAGTAGATTTTTGAACATGGCTCTTGAAGCACTTAAACTATATATTCCACCAAAATGGCATACAACATCCGTAATCTAATAATAATAAATAGGCAAAGGTTATCATTGGATGTATTGCACTACTTTAAAAAAATATTTTACCATAAAAAAAGACAGGATGCACTCCGGGAGTGCCGACGGAAGTGAAAACTTTCTTTCTTCCTTTCTTCGTTATATACAGAGAAAAAGATAAAAGAACATACCATACCATACCATACCTATAATATAGCGCCATCATAGAACCTATCACTAATTTTCTGCTAATTTTATGTCAGAAGAAATTAATAAATTACAATAAGAAAAAATAATCACAAAAAGTAATAAATTACAAAAAGAAACAATAATCACGAAAAGTGTCAGAAGCCCAGGTTCGAACCCGGTACTATCTGAAACCATAAGGATTTACAGTCGAAGCTCTTACCGCTAAGCTACGAAGCTTCTTAGCGTACCTAGCAAAATAAACATTCTGTAGCTAGGAATGTTGTATGACGTCATGTCGTCCTACAAAGTCGTCGGTTACGGGTCAAAGGTCACGTGATCCTGACGCGAGTTTACCACGTGATCCTGATGCGAGTTTAACAGTTTTTACCCATCCAACGCCGCTAAAGAAGTTTTCACTTCAAAAAGCCACCTTATTTGTGTTGTGAGTGTATTATAGGCTATATTAAATCCGAAAACCCTGAAAGAGATTCCTATGGGTTACGGGATCAGGGTCAGAAGCCACACGGGCGGAGCAAAAATTATATAAAGTCACTGTTCATTCGGTTATTTCAAAACTTTGTCAAATTGTGTGCACTTGTGAACCGCAGTAAAAACGGGATCGGGAAAGCGTTGAAACAATCTGCTTATTTTAGAATTTTTCAAAATTCCACGCGGTCAAAGCCACAGGCAACGGCTAGTTAGAAATCATTATAACTATTGCCTGTACCATTGAAACATTTATTTTACTTCATAGCTAGTTCTATAATACTTCGTAAAATATTAGATAATATATTATATCAATCTTATACCTACAGATGCACAATCAGGAATAAAAAATAGTTAAACTCGTGACTTCAAAAAGCAGGCAGGCAGCTGTTTAGTTCAGGAGTTATAACTAGATGGCGACATTGTTTTGGCAAACTTTAGCGTTTTAACTTTTTTTTTCTTTTTAAATGATTCTACTAGTTAGTGCCATCTATTCATTTTTGAGTATTACTAATAGTAGATTAGTTGCCAAGGGCAGTAAGGCATCAATTGCAGCCCGAGATATTTAGGCGCACGAGCGCAGTGAGCCTATGGTTCGAGGGTGCAATTGATGATTATACCCGAGCTAACTACTCTGCTTTACATCTCGATTGTGAGGTAAGCAGAAAAAACCGGCATTACAAGAATAAAACATTTTATTAGTTAAAATTTATAGTGAAATGCGAACAATTTTAAAATTTTAGGGACAGGTGTTTTTTGGGTAAGCTCAATTCAATTCTTGTTGACTGGCTTCTGTGTGTTGCCACAACTTGCCAATGTCAGAGTGTTGTGAAAAGTTATTCGGTATTTTGAGATTTGTCTTGGGTATGTTAATAATAAAAGATTTCTATTCCCGCCTTTTTTCATCTCTTTCTTTTTAATTTTTTTTCAAGAACGACAATTGAACTTCGCCGTTCGCTATTTAAAATCGATGCCTAATAAACTCATACGAAGACAAGGCTGAATAGCGAAGCGACCTCTTTTGTCATTGGGCTGAATGCATGATGTCTATTGCCAGTATGACGGTTAGATGTACGCAAACTATTTGAAAGAGTAAAGTGGTTTTTTTAAATTACTTACCGCCCTAGGGCTTTTATAGCTACATTATTACCCTAGAGCGCTAATTGGTCACCTACAAGCCCCGTTTGGGGGGAATAAGGACCTACTTACCGAACATGAGAGATGTAAAGATATTTTCTTAGTGTCGGTACCCCATACTCCAACTAAACAACTTCTTACAATGTTGGGATGTAAAGAAACAAGTTTACGATTACGTAGGCGACACGACAGCGTCATGAACGGGATATGCGATTGCAATCTTTGAACCGATACTTGTAACTTACAGGTGAACCAACTTATCTTCATGTAGGTATCTTTCAACACCTGATGCCTGCACTGACTTTTATGTATTTCGCTCCTGTATCAACGTTGCATGGTAGCCCATTGGACAACTGACAAGTGACGTTGTATTATGAATATTTGCATTAGTGTAGTGTTCTATAAACTTCTAATATTTATGTATTTAATAAAAAATGTATCTAAGTATGTTTATCCGCATTCTAGAATTCATAAAACAAGCTAGATAAGCTATGCTTTATATGGATGTAGATCGGTATTTATTATTTATTTACTATTTAAAACTAGATTGGCTGTTGGCTTAAAATAAATTGGAATCGCGAGAAACCGCTACTCAACCAGCAACAGTGCGTAACTTTTTTTCTGTCATAGAGAATGACATTACAAAATAGTCAAAGATGTTCTTGTTTTTGCGTCCTGTTCCAAATTCGGAATTTTTAATTAATTGGGTATATTCCTGTTGTTAAAGAAAATTAATGAACTTATTAAATTAAGAATGGTAAAAGAGTGAAAACAGTTGCGTCGGTTCTTATTTTATCGTTTTTATTTATTTTTAATCATCCATATGTTAAATAGTAAATATTTGACGCCACAAATTAATTGTTCATGCAATTTTCCTCACAACTTACCGTTTTGACGTTTAGTATTTAGTCGGTCAAATACCCAAATCCCGCCTCACCCAGGAATCATGACCACAGAATAGATAATAGTACTAGCGTACAGAATGGAAGCTCACCCCCTCCCACCGATTTCATTTCCTCTCCCCGCACGTCAAAATCATGGGCGCTTTCATGGGCGCCTAAAACAAAGGTTGTCGCTAGTAAAATTCGAGTAACGGCACTTCGGGAAGAAGAGTGAAAAGTTCGGCTAGCTTCGGTTTTTAAGGCGTCCTCTCTTTCACACATGACTATAGTGAAATTTAACCCTCAAAAGCATCTTGCTTTTTTGTATAAATAATTAATGAACTACACATAGTAAGAACATTTTTACTTTTTCCACAGTATTTATTATTGAACCTGACCGGTTTCGCCTTATGGTAACTTCAAAAGTATACATTGATGTTTTTGAAATGTTTCTAATCTTAAACACTAGAGGTGTTTACGACTAGAAATGTTAATAAACATTGCGATACTGGTCAGGTTCAATAATAAATACTGTAGAAAAAGCACAAGTGTTCTCAATATGTGTAACAACAAGTTCCACCAGGGTCATCAATGAACAGTATAAAAAAAACTAATGAACTGGATGTCAGGTTCGCCCAGTAATAAATTCGTGAAAAATCTTATCAATTATAATAATTTTCATATAGTCCAGATTTTTTAGAAAATAACTCTAGAACTAGCATGTTAAGTGACATTATGGTGGACCGATATTGATTATAGGTGTATTATTTTTTAACATTATAAAGATTATAACTCAAAAGCATATGATGCGGATTTACATTAGTAAACATTCTAGGGTTAACAAATGGGCGGTACCTGGCAATAACGGAATCCATGATGGACGACATTAATTGTGAAACATTCAAATTGAAAAAAATGCCACACTTCATAGGCGTGAGCTGTCAAAATATTGATTCTTAAATTTTATAAAGTATAGAGTGGTTAAAACCATTTGTTTCTAAAAAATATAAATAGATATCTTTCCGTGAACTTTCGTTTAGTATAAATTATACTTGATACTTAAATAAATTAACACTTTTTAATTAAAGTGTGCTCAACTTCCATTTTTCTAATTTCCTACTCGCCGTTGACAATTCTAAATAAGTATTAGGATAGTTATTACAAAAACCGGGCATAAAATCCGTGTCATTCAGTTGGGGTTCAGAAACCTTGGTACGTAATAAAAACACCATTTATAAAAAAATGTTCTACCTCACCCTTGGCAATGGAGCATTAATTACTAAGGGATAAATCTAGTAGTTTTGTAAAGAGTTCCAGATCATTTTTTGGCATCTGGAGATCAAATCTGGTATCCTCACTTATATTTCTTTTATACGATACGTATCTTTATTTTATAGCTCCCTGGATATTTCACCAATAAATATTGTCAATCCGTTCTAAAAAAAGCCACAACAAACGTCTCCGCCTTTTCTCATGTTTTTTTTCCACAACTACCTGTAAGGAATCATGTTATTTCAGCCAAAAATCATCAATATCCGTTCATAAATAACGCGACAGAAAAGGCACCCCTTGTCTCCTGTATGCCATATGTATGCCATGTTTGGTGACAATCGGTTAAGAAATGTGCCCTTATAGACCGAACAGAACGGAGACTATTTATAATTAATGAAAAATTTCACGCGGGCGAAACCGTGAGCAACAGCTAGTTTTTATAAACACAATCGGTTTTAATTACTCTATAAACATATCAAAGTTGTGTTGTAGTATTGTTTTGTTATTTGTGCCAATTCTGTTGATTGACAGGACCAAAATGTATCGCCATATTCTTTTCTTCCGAAGCGAAGAAAAAGATAGAAATACGTTTTAATGTAAAAATTATTAATATGAATTTTTGTAACAACAGAATTGTCGCCTCCGTCGGATGTGACGTAAATCATGACACTAAGGGATAGAGTGAGAAAAATCACGCTATCTCACTCGAAAATTAGCTCAAATTTCAAATAGTGCCATCCATGACATTTCTAATTTTCTCACACATCAACACTACCGTGCATGTACACGAGCTATGTTTGTAGTAATTACAACGCGATTGTTTCATACATTTTTCCGAGAGCTTCCGAGGTGTGTCATGACACAATTTTGGTTTTAAACAAGTATAATCATATAATTGCGGGATACTTAAATGCATTTCATGGTACCGATTACCCAAATCTTGGGATGTATTTCATGATACTTTTTTTATCCTGTTATCTTATTCATAGCTGTATACGAATCGAATCTTGGAATAAATTAATCAAAATAAGGGAAGGGGAGAAGATCTCGTAAGCGGCATTGTCAAGCACCATTAATACTCGGAATTTATGTACAAGTTATCGCGTTTGTCGTATCAAAGGCCCGTTTCAGTGACGTCACGTTTTCAAATACATATTTTGTTTCATTTCGATTAGTATGGAAAAAGTACCTACACAAACCCTACTCAAGTACATCTTTAATTCGGTGATTCTCAAGTTTAATAACCTCATATTAAATTTGAGAATCACCCGTTTGAATTTGATTGCGGTTTCAACTACAATTTTAACTTCTAATTTTATAAGGTTTCGTGATAGGCAGGTACTTATTGAATAAAATAACAGTTTGTTTTGTCTGTCTGTGTGAGTACCTTTTAACTTTAGTAGTTATTTTATTAAACTTAATAAAGGATTGTCTTCATATAGATATGTTCCGGCTAATCTTCGCTGTGGCTACTTTTATTCTACGCAAATAAAAAAAATCCACGTAAAAGATCTAACTCCACGCTGACGAAGTTACACGCGTACAGCTAGTTAAAGAATAAAATCGCTGTTTGTGTAAATATGTTAAGGGCTTCTTTTATTCTCATATTTCATGAAGGGAAACGCTTGACGTTCCCTCTGGCCTATCGGTTGAGTAAATATATATATAGTGTTAACGGTACCATGCACCTTATGGTACCAAGTACCAGCTTAATAACCAACATTGAATATATATGACATATCTAGTTACTGCATATTCATGTCCTACATACCGCCTGCATATAATGCATTCTAAGATATTATCTAAGACTGGGCGAACTATGTTCTTCGAGAAGTTACAATTTGTGAACGTGCTCAACATACGTCTAAATTGTATGAATAGTGAATACGTACCTATTTGAGACATAAAGCTTGTACTCCGAGACTTTCTAGAAAAGGATCATTTAGGTTAGAGAAAACTGTACTGGAAAAAGCAAAACGTTCTGAAACGTTATCTACAAATAGATTCATTAACAGAATTCTATCTCTGAATAACACTTGTTTTTTCATTGAAATTTCATTCAGTAAATCGTGAAAACTCAGTTTACTTGAACGGATCTTCACTGGTAAAATCTAGCTTTAGACGGAATCATTACTATCACGATATTTCCGGCTGTAATAGAGGCTTACGCCCAGGTACCTACCCGAGGACTATCTTCTCCTCTTTTTATTGGTTTGACTTATACGGGTTTTATTTATGGGAACTGCGACGATTGCCTGACATCCCAACCCCGGAGGAAAGCCTGAGCGTTGTACACAGGTGTATGGAATTGCAGATGAGGTTCGCTTCGACTAACATCTGCCATTAGAATTGCAGTCAAAATCGGCACTCGAGGATTTTTGTGGCACTGTACTACGTAATATGTATAATTTTATACGTGCACACATTAGGTTAGCTGTTATTACAAACAGACAATTAAATATTTTGTATATAAGTTAGAATGAATGATAAAACAATACAACACAGTTACTTTCGAGGTCATAGAAGGGCTCAGCGCTTTAAATGTACCTACGCTAGTATTCAACGTAGCTAAAGAAAAGAGGTGGAGGGTGGGTGTTGGGCCAAGAGTGGGAAGTGGGAAGAGTCGCGAGGCGGCGACGAGCGGCCAAGACCTTCAGCTAACGGTGTTATTGACCTGCGAATGGATTTTGTAACGTCATGTGTACGGTGTACGTAATCGGGTGTTAACGAGTTCGACATAACGTTTTTGGCGTGTAGGTACTTGCTCGAGTGGACAATAAACTCGATTACCCATAATAGGGTGAGACACCACACTCGACACGTTTTCGTACACGTTGGCCGGTCCACGGTCCGCGCATATTGTTTTAAATTGCTCTATCCTGGTCACCGTAATGTAATGGTAGGTATGTGCTAGGCAAATTCACTTCCCTCGTCGTACTTTGAGGCTATGTGTGTGAGATTTGTGACGTAAGTAGACAAAATTAGTGGGGCCTGTACACTCTGTACATTGGATGTATACCTGTTTATTAAAATAAAGTCAAATCCAAATAGATTTATTTTCGTGATGGACTCAAAAATCTTTTCAACAGATTTTGATGCGGTTTCTTTTATTAGATAGATCTTGATAATATGGATCTAAGTAGAATCTGAGTACCTACAACCAGAAATAGGACCAAAGGTGCGATTAGCGATAACCGTCATCCACCCCGCGGGCATCAGCTAGTTTGAGTACAAAGACAATGTAGCTGTGAAACAGGACAATGGTGCAAATTCGGTGGCATCGTTCCTTCCGGCAGTGCGCACAAGGTCTGGGTTGGTGGGGTCGACGGCCGCGCCTCCTCCCCGCACCCCCGCCGCCAGCTGTCTCCGCCCGGTTATATTTAGACCGGATGGCGGAGCTCTCACTGAAACAGTTTCTCCCCTCTGTTTGCGTAACACACCACGTTGTTTGACAGAGTGACTCTGAGGCCTTTAATGCAAGACAATGGTGGCCTGCACATCCGGGTCGACGCATTTGCCATTCGACCTTATCTGCTCTCGTCAAGCTAAGGGAAAAAAGGGCCAAATAACATCTGGCCGATTAGAAATAAATATTAATACAATAAAAAAAATCTAGGTATTATCCCGCTCGTGATATCGGTTTAAAAATATTTCCTAGTTTTTCAGCTCTAACTGGGAATTCAATTTGCTTTTGTCACATAGCCTCTTTATAGCTTGGGGTCGGCAGTGAGGCTTCGTTTGCATTATTGTTAAGCGAAATTGGATCTGATTATTATATCAGCACGCCATTCTTTTGTATTGAATAGAAATTGACGAAGTCGCACACCACTAAATCTGGAAATCTCAATTCGTTTCATGGCATATTACCACATATATGGTCGCGGCCGTACTTACCTATATGTTGCCAAGATGGTTAATCAAATGGGCGATCGATCCCAAAAAGGGCAATGTGCCGTTAGGCGACTAATGCAGAGATGCAAACGACTGTTGTGTCGTTGCGCACAGTTAGGCATACAGACACAGAGACATGCATGCGCATGACATGTCTGTTCAATTCTCGCCGCGAAGTCGCGACTCGCGACTACATTACAAAAAGCAAACATGTATTACTTGACATTAATGTGTATGTTAATTTCGCCGCTCAAGCGACGAGTCGGCCTATGCGACACTTGAAAAGAAAATCAAAAGAAGACAAATCAAACATTGCTTAGCAAACAGTTAACACAAACTACGGATAAGCTTCAGTTTTGTAATACTTTTTAAGCCACGTATTTCTTACTAAAGCCCGATACAGTGATACCACGATTTGAATTCGATTAGCTACATAGATAAGTTAAAAAAATATATTTTGTAACCATTCCGTATGATCTGTCAAAAATAAACTACCGTTTAATTTTCGTGAGCTTGAAGATTGTTTGCGTTTAGAATTTTAGATTTTGAAATTGTAATTTAAGTTTTCAAAACGTAACATCACTCAAATCGGGCCCCAGGTAGGCGTATTGCGGATTGTTGCTATCACGGAATTTTATATTCCGTATTTTCTCGTCAAAACAGTTTATAGATAATATCTACCCACTCGCCGTTTGTTTTTTTTACACATCTAATAATAGCTATCAAAAAAACTTATATAAAGATGTGGTATGGCTGCAAGCGCAATAATACTCTAATGAGTCATTTCTTTGTAGGTACAAGAATTTCACGTTATCTGAGGTTTTGCGTCCACAGTCATTTTGTTCATATCAATTTGTACAGTACATAGTGTTAGGTACACTGTGTACTGTGCAATACTTATAGTAGGTATAGTTGTACAAATACCAACAGCCACACATTCTACACAAATAAATTAAATTGAAGTGTCCCTTTATAACGTTAAAGTCACAACAACACAACTTTTAACTTATTTGTTCTTCTGTCTGTTTGTATCGGATCATTACCGAAGTGACTGCTCTGAACTTGACGGGATTTTTACTACAGATAGCTAATGTTGTTAAGACGTAACACAGCAGATTTTTATTTTAGAATCAGCTCCCTAAAAAAATCTAAAACACCGATCGAATGCACACAGACACAATGGCCGGCGCAGCTTATTTATCATAATGATAACTGTGTAAAGTAAATACTAATCGATAAGTGATATTTAGTATACTATTACATTACCGTCGATATCGCAGTAGCATGAAGTAAATAAACCCAGTGAAGCAGTATGTAATAGTAACAACTCTTGTACATTTATGTGTCGATTATTATGTTGACATCATTGCCTTATAATGTTCATTGTTTACCATGACGAGCGGTAATATAATTATATGAGAGTCTCGCCTAGTAGCACTATAATTATATAGCTATGACTAACCGTCTTAGTAATAGACTTATACTTTCTTAGTCATCTAAAGTAGGTACTCTTGGTATTCAGTTTTGAGTCTCGTTTTATCTGAGAACAGTTAATCTGTCCTTTGATAAATCGGGATTTATGACTGAGTGTCGTTCTAGAAAACGGGTCTTAATGTCATGTCAATTAAATTCGGACTCAACAATCAGAGCACGCAGCGTTCAGTGGTTCAATACGAGGCAAAACCAAGATCATCAGAGCCCAAGCTAGCTGCTAGCTAGTGCAATCAATGAATCAATTACGTTTATTCAGTTGAGGCACATAAAGAGCACATATGAACGTCAAAATTTTACAGTCATGTCAAGAAATTACTAATATAATATTAAATTAAGTAAATAAATCATTTGAAAATGATTCTTTCGCTGGTTCGGTAAGTTGGTTCTACTGAGAAGAGACCAGCAAGAAACTCAGTGTCAATTATTATCGTTTCTTTTTTAAAACAATTTGTTTTTTTTTTTTAAATAGATTTATATTTACGAGCAAGCAAAAAGATGCTTTAGTCGCATTATGTCCAATTCCCAAAATGTCCAGCGGGCTCAAATTGTCCAATTCTCACAACGTCCAATTCGCAAATTGTCCAATTCTCACTATGTCCAATATGGTTAACACCCCGACTCAGAGTACCCCGACTCGGATAGGTTAGGTTAGAAGGCTAAGGCGGGAGCGAAGCGGAGCAGAGCTCCCGCCTTAGCCTTCGTGGTTATTTTTTTTGAAACCACCCTAAAAATATGATAGTTTAATTAAAACTGAAATTACTTCGCACTGGACCAATTGCGAACTGGACTAATTGCGAACTGGACCAATTGCGAACTGGACCTATTGAGAGTTGGACAGTTGGACATTTTGCGAATTGGACATAATGCGACTAAAGGAAAAAGATTAGGATGACCATGCATTTTTATCATGGAGGTATATTACCCACCTAATAGAATAACGTATGACGGTACGACTACACGAGGCTCTGGTGGAGGCCTTCCTTTCAGGGTTGGGGGGACTGCTATCGTTCCCCTAAACACCAAGCAGGAGCACGAACCTCATATGCGGAACAAAGCAACAATCTCGTAAAGATGATGATAATGAATATGACGCGGTAATTTTCTGATACTTTACTAAAAAAAAAAAAAAAAACGATTTCAGTACAAATTTTATAATATATTCATAGAGCTGCTATTGCAGGCATGGCACTGTTACCAAAGTGAATTAAAAGCCAATGCTCTAGTAATGGCATTACGCTGCGCGCTGGTCACAGCAGCTTCTTCTTATACCGGTCAATCTTATTATACCTACTTACCTATCTATTGAAATACTAAATACGATTTTATCCTTTACTAGCTGTCGCCCGCGGCTCCGCCCGCGTGGATGTCGGTTATCGCGAATCGGGGTATGAAAAATAGATGTTGGCCGATTCTCAGACCTACCCGATATGCCCACAAAATTTCATGAAAATCGGTCGAGCCGTTTCGGAGGAGTTTGGGAACGAAAACTGTGACACGAGAATTTTATATATTAGATAGGCTTTTATTTCTTTTTACATGCTATACAATCATTCAAGCATGTACGTGACACTTAGGTTATAGTTATTTGTGCAATAAGTGAGCAAAATATATTTTTGCAGCGAATGCTGATTTTGACTCCCAAGCTAGCGAGGGATTCTAAGATTGAATCATGAGCATAGCTCACGCAGTGAGCAAAATCACATTTTGCTCACTGTTTTTACGCAGCAAAACTTACATTTTCGAGGTGGTGAAGTGAAAAAGCATAATTATCACGCCTTAACGGTCATTTGAACTGATAAAAACAAAAATTAAAAATGTATTTGAACAAAATCGATTTAATTTGGAAAAGTTCGGGTGAAGGACTTAGTAGTCAAAGCATTGCCTCTGTAAGGCAAAGATCACGGGTTCAAACCACGCCTAGACAGATTCAAACTTTTCCTATTTTACTCGATTGAAAAGCACCTATCCACACACCCGAAGTAAGGCGAAGATGAAGCTGATGAGTTTAACTACTCTATATCTTTCAACGAAACAAGTCAATCTTTACCGTTACCTACAAATATTCCACAGTAGTAAAGTAGGCACAAAAATATAACCATAGACAGGTTCTTAGGACAGTTATCGGGAAACAAAGCTTGTTATTTATTACAAGCTTCTATTTTCTTAAGATTCGAATTACCTGCACACATACTTACTAGAAATGTTTTGCGTAATTCAATCTAAGTCTAAGTTACTAATTTAATTCGTAGAAATTAGCGGCCTGCTAATATGGTAGGGTTTGCTACGTGACAGGCTCAAATTTACAAACCTCGCGAATATCAAATTGCAATGGCAGAATAGCCATCCAGTTACGGCATGACGATTCATCAAAACGTTTCAATAGTGCCTATGTAATATTATATTATGTCATGACTCATTAGATTGCGCCCTTTTGACGGGAGGCTTTCGGTACGGAGAGAGGTTGTAACCCTACGGCCATGGGCAGTGGAGCCCAACCCACGAATTTGTTGCACTCTAATAAGCTTATGTTAATGCACGATTAACTGACTGACAGTATTATGCTGGCACTTCACACGGCTACTTGTATTCGAGTATTTTTATAACTTTTACCAGGTGTGGACGGTATATTTGACAAAGTATTGGCCTTATATGCGTATTTGACAAATTTGGCAAATACGAGAACGACAGAAGGCTGTCAAATGTTTACATTGTGGTGTTTTGCATATTTGCGTGGACATCAAATATTTTGCCTAAAAGGACAAACACCGCCAGTCACTTCCGTAAAAGGCACCCACTTTGCTTAGGAGGATTAGGAGAGAACACCCCGAGCTTCGAGATTTGACCGCAACCGGTATTGGAGCTCTGTTGATGAACTAGTTTTATTAAAATCATTAAAAACTTACCCGCTACTATTGGATGATTTTATCGAAGCTGCATACTTATACGGCAGACCTGCAAAAGAAATTATGATACATTATGACCAAATATACGTACAAAGCTTAAAAATCATCGTCGTTCAGATCGGTAAAAATAGTGTTACTCGTAAGTCGAACTAAGCGTACCGAAGCCCGAGTCTCTACATGGCAAGACAAGTGTGGATTGCCATTAAGGGAAGCTGAACACATCCCATGCGTCTGACCAGTTTTTTCTGGTGCAGGAACTCTCAAGGTAGACAGAAGAATCACAAATATTGTAATTTATATGGTATGTTGTCTTATTTATAGAGGGCTCGCGGTAGAGGTAGAAAATGTTAAATATTTGACTGTATACAAATGGGATGTTATGTTACTTTATAAAAAATCTAAGAAATCAAGTCTTGGTTGCAAAGATTTGATAATTACCAGTAATAGAGATATTTCAAACCAAAAGTGTCGCATTTCAAACCAAAAGCAGGTTATCGCGACCGAAGGTGGAATCGCCGAAAGGTCTAATCTATCCCTATACTGAATTTCATCAAAATCGATTCAGTGTTTTAGGCGTGAAAGACGGACAAACAAACAGAGACATACATACACTTTTCCATTTAAAAAAATTGTATGGATAATATGTTTGCATTCTGCTGTAATCACTTATTCTCAACTTAATTTATTAGATTTCGTAAACATAAGTAATATGTCTTTTTACAAAATCAGTTATCTCATGTTATATAAGGCCCAGAACGCTGAAAACCTGCAATGAAAACCGGTCCCGGGTATTTTATGTTTGTGAAACCGGTGCACGGTGTGAATGTAGAGTTATTCCAAAGATTATGGATTATGGCCCACCTACTAAAGTGAGTTGTATATCCCTACATATGTATATATACCCTGAAGGAACTCATGAGCGCCTCTAAGAATGCAATTAAGTAAGCAGGAGAGTGGGCAACATATATTTGACGAATGCCATGGAAACGACCGAAGTAGTACTACAGAACATCACACTTTGAGCCAGGTGGAGTTATGTAAGTGATTAAATTTAGTACACAAATTACAATGTGAATGGTTATAGTGAATATTTATAGTTAATATGCAACATAATTTAGTAATAAGCGTTGGTAGATTAGTGATTAGTGGTTAAGGAGTTCGAATCCTGGCGTTTTCACTTCTCACTACTCCTAACACAAGTGATTTGGCTTAGTTGAAGGGGTTAACAGGAATACAAGTAATTTCTGTTACTAGTATTTTTTTTAGTAAAATAATTTAAAAATCAATACCTATATAATTATTTAGGTGCTTTTCCAAATGACTGATTCATTAGCGCAAAGTGTAACTAAACTGTTGGGACTGCGAATTTAACTTTGGTTTCTTAGCATCCAATAAGGAATGATCTTTTGAAATTTCACTCCTAAGAGGTTATGAATGAGAAATAGATGTTAGTCAGAGACTGATTAATCATTATCTTTTGACTGTTCCCAGGTGCATCGGCTTTCGTCTTAAAAAAGCCTGGGCTTCACGCGTGCGCCTGCTTTTTTTTCACGTGCACGGCTATTTAGCAAGAGCACTGTCAGGCCACGGACACTGAATTTGTTTAAAAAAAACGGGTTGCACTCCGGTAGTGCCGGCAGAAGTGAAAACTTTTTCTTTCTTTATTTCAAATTCAAATTCAAAAAATCATTTATTCCATAAAAATATTAAATTTGTTTGGAATCGTCATTATTTTTTTCCCCTACCGTGCAGTGCGTGACATAGCAACTACTGAGAAACACTGCCAAAAAAACTCAGTAGGAATCCTTTTTTAAAAAAAACGTCATTTTCTTGTGTTGACTTAGAGCTACTTAATCCCAAGCGTTTTTGTCATTCAAATAGTCTGAAATGTTATAATATGCTCTGCTACACAATTTGGCCTTAATCGTTGTTTTAAATTTATTTATGGACAATGTTCTAATTTCATTGGGAAGTTTATTGTAGAATCTAATACATTGACCCATAAAAGAGTTGCTTATTTTTTGGAGACGAGTAGTATGTAACACAAGATTACCTTTATGTCTAGTATTTATACCATGTATATCACTCTTTTTAGTAAAGGAGTCTATATTTTTATGCACATAAAGTAAATTTTCATAAATAAATTGCGAAATAACCGTAAGAATGCTTATTTCTTTGAACTTTTCTCTTAGAGACATTCTAGGACCAAGTTGGTATATTGCTCTTACAGCTCTCTTTTGCAATACAAAGATGGTATTAATGTCCGCAGAATTACCCCAGAGAAGAATTCCATATTATGACATAACACTATGGAAATAACTAAAATGAACTATTCTAGCTGTCTCAACATCAGTAAGCCGTCTAATTGTTTTTACTGCATATGCTGCAGAACTTAATTTGCCTGATAATTTTTCAATCTGCGGTCCCCACTGCAGTTTTGAGTCAATAGTGATACCCAAAAATACAGCAGTCCCCACAGGGTCCAACCCAGATCCATTAAGTTGTACATTGGTAGCTACTTGCCTTACATTAGGTGTCGAGAATTTGATTACTTTAATTTTTTTATTATTCAAAAGAAGATTATTAACATTAAACCAATGAACAACCTTTGAGAGTGCACTGTTAACTTTGTCATAATTGTGTAATTGTCTATTAATTTTAAACGTCAAGGAAGTATCATCTGCAAACAATACAATCTCATGCTTATCCCCTACATAGTAAGGTAAGTCATTTATGTATATTAAAAACAGAAATGGACCAAGGATTGACCCCTGCGGAACGCCCATTACAACTGGGCTTCCTGCAGATCGTTTACCTTTTACTTCGACCCTCTGAACCCTATTACTCAAGTAAGAAGTCAGAAGATCGAGGGCCCTGTTTCTGATACCATAGTGGTGTAGTTTTCTGACAAGAGTCTCATGGTGAACACAATCGAATGCCTTGGATAAGTCGCAGAAAAAATAAGCTTTTCAAAGATCTTACTTAGAGTAGGTAGAACGGAAACAGGCCGAAAGTTAGAGGGGTCTCCAGTATCACCAGTTATAAATAATGGAATTATCTTACCATGTTTCATCAAGTCAGGAAACACACCAGATGCGACACAGCAATTGAACACAGCTGCCAGGTATGGAGCTATTACAGTAATAATATGTGAAATAGTTTTAACAGATAAACCCCATAAATCTTTTGTGTTCTTCATATTAATTGATTTAAAGGCATTTAAAACATCTCTAGGGCTAACAGCTGAAAATTCAAAATCTGTGCCGCACTCATTCACGCAGTGCTTAAGAAGCTGCTCGGCAGTTTTAGAACAAGACGAAAGGTTTTTGTAACGACAATTGGAATGTTGGAAAATTTTTTTTCAAATTCAGTTGCAACCTCAAAGTCTTCTTTAATATCAATATTATTTATTTTTAGGTGAAAATCGTGACTACGTACTTTCGTTCTACCGGTCTCACTATTTATGACATTCCAAGTTGTCTTAATAACATTATTTGAACATTTTATTTTATTTTTTAAATACATTGATTTTGCTCCGAGACAGGCTTGTCTAAATATTCTTGCATATTTTTTTACAAACTCTTGAAAGTTGGGACTGTGATTGTAAGATTTCTCTTCATAGAGTTCATATAATTTATTACGGCTTTTGAAAATTCCAGGAGTTGCCCATTTCTTCGTTATATATACCTATAATATAGCGCCAATCATAGAACCTATCACTAATTTTCTATATCAGAAGAAATTAATGAATTACAAAAAGTAATAAATTACAAAAAGAAAAAATAATCTCAAAAAGTAATTAATTACTAAAAGAAAAAATAATCACAAAAAGTAATAAATTACAAAAAGAAAAAATAATCACAAAGAGTGTCAGAAGCCCAGGTTCGAACCCGGTATTATCTGAAACCATAAGGACTTACAGTCGAAGCGCTTACCGCTAAGCTACGAAGCTTCTTGGCTTACCTAACAAAATAAATAATCTGTAGCTAATGTCGTATGACGTCAGTCGTAGGTTACGGTTCAAAGGTCAAGTAATCCTGACGCGAGTTTATTACTTTTTACCCATCCAACGCCGCTAAAGAAGTTATCACTTCAAAAATAATTTCCGATTTTTTGTAGAGTGAATGAAAAAGTGTAATGAAACTCGTTTAATTTAAATTTTAACTTAAAGTCTATGTCTAAAGTCTAAAATATAATGCCATTTTTTTACTGTGTCCGTGGCATGACAGTGATTTTGCTTTAGCCGAATCGAGAACCAGTGGTACTGGAAACGGCATTTCGTCGACTTGTATCGATCGCACATCGTTCGCAGTAATGTACCGTGTGATTGTTTTTGTCATGAATGTCTGGCTTAATAGTGTTCATTTTTACAGTAATACCTTTTTAGGATGTATGTCACTATTAAACCTCTGTACCGTAACGGTGGACCCTTCAAATGCCAAGTCAGAGGTCGCGGTTTCAATTACCGCTCAGTGCAAATATTTATTTGATGAATAGGTAGGTATATTTAATTGCATTAGGCAGGGGGGTATCTATAGTATTTATAATAAACTAGCTATTGCCCGCGGCTCCGCCCGCGTGGATGTAACCGCTCGACCGATTTTGAGATATCTTCACATAAACCATCTAATCATCCGAAGAAAGCCTAAATATTTGGTTTGGAAAGGTGAGCCCGTGCTTGAGTTTTAAAATTACAACGGAAAGTGGCATTGATTTTTATATATATGTACTAGATGTCGCCCTCGGCTCCGCCCGCGTGGATGTCGGTTATCGCGAATCCGGGTATGAAAAATAGACGTTGGCCGATTCTCAGACCTACCCGATATGCCCACAAAATTTCATGAGAATCGGTCGAGCCGTTTCGGAGGAGTTTGGGAACGAAAACTGTGACACGAGAATTTTATATATTAGACTAGCTGTCGCTCGCGGCTCCGCCCGCGTGGATGTCGGTTATCGCGAATCGGGGTATGAAAAATAGATGTTGGCCGATTCTCAGACCTACCCGATATGCCCACAAAATTTCATGAGAATCGGTCGAGCCGTTTCGGAGGAGTTTGGCAACGAAAACTGTGACACGAGAATTTTATATATTAGATAGATCTAGATGCCATTCTACAAAGTTAAGCTATGGGTACTTGGGCCAAGTTTTGGGCAAATTTTGAGTCTAGTTTAGATGCGTTGTGTTGAATATCCTAGAACATATTTTTTAAAGTTACTCAGGCCGGAGTTCTCGTTGGTAACGGTACACCGGCTTGGTGGTAAGGTTGGCTTGAGCCTCTGAGACCTTAGTGGGGCTTCATACAGTTCATATCCCTAACATTAGATAGGTACCTAATTTGGGATATGCCTCGGATGTTAGAACAATCGCTTGATTAAATATTAAAACTCGTACAAAAATGCTCGCATCCTGTGTTATTCCGTATCGTGTTCCCAACCTACGATAAAAGCGAGGTCGTTTACAGAACGGAAATGCCGGGCCTACACAACCTGCGCCCGCGCCTATGTTCACAGCTAAATAAATTAACTACCTACTCGGCATACGTACTCACTGTACTGTTACTAAACACTAATATAATATGAGTAGAAGTGTGCTAACGATAGATACAGAATTACAGACGACAAAAATCCTACTCCTTTTTGAAGTCTGTTAAAGACTTCGCTCCCATAGAGTGTTATTACTCTTGACATATATCTTGGACCTTAACTGTGCTGGAAATGTGTTTCTCGGGTGTCTTTTGGGGATAGCACGGGGTGCTACTACGGAGGTCGAGCTCAAATTCACCAGATTATAGATTATTACAGAACAGCGCGCATCAATATCTCGTTTGTCTCGGGACTTAGGTCTAATATACGTGTTATGCTATGGGCAATGGACTGCTGAGACGAGGTCTCGGGTTTGATCTCAGGTTTTACCAAGGCACACACCAATGACTTTTCGAAGTTATGTGTGTATTTATCACAGGTTTATAAGTGCCCGATTAATGGTAATAGGCTCGCCACTTATTATTTATTGGGACCTAAACATAAACTGGCGAAATGTGGGTACTGGCACCTCTGCCTACCCCTCCGGGGATACAGGCGTGAGTTTATGTTACTTTTATGTTATAATAAGAGTAGACCTGTGTTGCCGTCGCAGACCGACCTCCGGCCTCCATGAGCGCGGGCCTGAGGGTGACGGTTGGAGCCGCCCGTCACCCTAGCAGAAGCAGGCCACGGCGGCGGCGCGCATCATAGGACGATGCGCGCCTCCCCACATCGGGGTTGAGTCGGGGACCGCGTGGTCCCCCCCTCCCGAGGAGGGCCAGACCGAGAGGGATGGCCCTGGGTCAGCCGGGGTGCGAGGGATATGTCGCATGACAACCTTACCTTCGGCCTAGCACTACGACCCAGAGACGGCGTGCGGTTTAGTCGGTTCGAGTCCGACATAACCTCCCCCTCCGGCTCCGGAGGGGTGGGTATCCGTGGGGATTTCCCGCACGTAAAAAAAAAAACTTGTGTTGCCGTGTTGGTTGCTAATTGACTAGAGTAGAGCCATGGAGAAGGAAATGGTCCTCCGTGAGTAGAGCCATCCCATTTTTTCCCGTGAGTTTCGTAGAAGACTACTGGGGGATAGGGCTGTCCTTCATCCGACAGAAAACATTCAGCTTATGACTAAGTGCCGCTTAACAGCAATAGGCTCGCCCCCTATTGCGAGGAACCGAAACTCATAGTTTGCAAAATACGGGTGTTCAGAAACATCTGTGGTATTTACAGGCCTGAGTATAATATGTAGGTATGTATGAAGAACTGTGGTAAGAGAAAATCAGATGAACATAAATTCGTTACCCTATGGCGAGGTTCGTGGTTGGTAGGTTCGAGCACACTGCAAGGTTAAGCCGTCGTCGTCAGTTACAGTTGCCTTATTTTATATAGGACACGTCCATTAGACTTCACCTCGCCTGATGGTAAGCAGAAGGCAAAGTCACAGGAAAGAGGGTCACCATTACCAAAACATACCATGTTAATAATGGTGGTAATCAGCTTGACGGCTCATCGGATGCTTTATATTTTTTATACCACTGAGGTGGCAGACAAGCACATTGTCCACCTGATGGAAAGTCGTTACCGTGGCCTATGGACGTGTGCAACACCAGCATCACGTTTAAAGGACCCGGGAATGTAGAAAGATGAAAACACGTGAGCTGGCAAAGAGTTCCAGGTCTTAATGGTGCGGCAAAGGAAAGAAGCACCGAATAGCTTGGTTCTTCACGGAATATTCTGCACCGTATGCGGGTACTGTCTAAGCCCTGCACCTGTTGTCCTGTGTAGGAAAGGAGAGGGTGGGACTAATTGGAAGAGCTCATCAGAACATTCGCCATGGTAGAGACGGTAAAATACTGCTAAGGAAGCAACATCTCTACGCATATCTGCAGAGGCTAGAAGGGTACTTGTGACCTCAGGTGGATTCCCAATAATGCGTACTTCACTTTGCGGAGCCATCCCAGAGATATGAGCAGTATTTCACGCAGGATTGAAATTGTTTCTTGTATAGAAGACACCGCTACTCCGGCGTGAAAAATCGTCTCACTCTGTTCAGGACTCCGAGCTTACGAGAGGCTGTTTTGCAGTGAACATCCATACCAAGGACTTTGAGGGTGTCAGCTGTGGCGTGCTTTGATGTGAGTGACGGACCCTTGCGGCACGCCAGCATTTACCTGCAAGAAGTCAGAGGCCCACCCACACTATATAAAACTCAGACTATTGTAGTTACGTGTAAATGGAGAGGCACTTAACCTACATAATTATTCAGTCTAAAAAGTTAAACTACGTGAGGATTTTGTCAATGCTTCTCAATATTTCGAATTGATCTTTTTTGTAATTTAAATTCCGAACACCAATCGCATTCCCTAACGAAATAATTAAAGAAACAGCCGAGATTTTGAAACTGTTCTTTTTTTAAACTTAAACATTAAACAACCCAACTTCGAAGAATGTACATGAAAGAATTTTTGATTCCATAAAAATTCATGTTGGAAATGTTTTTCGACGAAAAAACCATTGAGAAAATTTTTATTCTACTTCTTTCAATATTCTATTATTATTTATTATTAAAAATAAACCTAATTATTATGATGTCAACTATAGCAATTCCAAGTAGTCTTTTGCTTCATCGAAGCAGTATATAATCTGTTTATTACTAGTCTACTTAACGTATTCCATAGATTTATGATATTATATACTCTACATCTATATTAATATTATAAAGCTGAAGAGTTTGTTTGTTTGAACGCGCTAATCTCAGGAACTACCGGTTCGAATTGAAGAAATCTTTTTGTGTCGAATAGTCCGTTTATCGGCGAAGGTTATAGGCTATTTATCATTGCGCTACGATTCAAGGGAGCGGCGCAGTGACCATAAATGTCAACAAATCCGGAAAATTCCCATTCATTATTTGAAAACTAAAGAATATACGGGCGCAAAGGGCTGAAACGGTGTTTCAAAGTATGCCACGGGCGAAGCCGGGGTGGGTCGACTAGTATAATTATAATACTATACAGTACTTGCAAAATACTTAGGTATCACGTTGTTATCTATATGTCGCCGCCAACAAGCTTAATCAGCCGTTCAATTACCTGCCTGCCTAGGCTGTTAGCTAAACGGCGCCATTCAATAAACGGCCTGAATGATATTCAGCCTTAACATTTTATTACGTGAGACGGGGCACCACCCCGAAATAAGACAGAACATTACATACATTACATAGATATACTCACACCTCTAAATCCCCGAGGGAGTAGGCAGAGGTGTATTCACTAAAAAATAGCGATTAGCATTAGCCTCCGTGGTTATTTTTTTATAACCATGCAGAAATAAGTCGTTTAACCTAGCCGTTTGATTAAATGGCTAGGTAAGTAATTAGACGTCATTGATCCAAGCTATTTGCCTAGCCGTTTAATCAAATGGCTGAACATCATTCAGGCTGCTAATTGAACGGCGCCGGTACCGTTTAGTAAAGAGCCTAGGCGGTTAATTGAACGGCTGATTATGCTAGTTGGCAGCGACATGTACAATGTACATACGTATTGCACTGCAACTTCCCCTGATTGTCAAATATAGAGATAAATTTATACTTTTACTACTTACTTATTTTTAACTAACAAAATCTACTGAACCCACGGAGGTCGGAATATGATTCTGTAATTTACTTCTCTATGACTAAGCCACATAAACTCCTGATTAGTTCTGCCCCTCTAGACAAGTGGCAATTCGCTAGCAGGCGTTTGATGGAATAGAATGACGAATGTATAGGATTTGACGTATTTGACATGCATTAACGACTGTCATTTACGTCAAATGCCATACATTCGTCATTCTGTTCCACCAAACGCCGGCTAGCGAATTGCCACTTGTCTAGAGGGGCTGATCACTTTACGGTACTTTTCAAAAGCTGATTCTGTTAATATATTAGCGCTTTCCTGTAATAGTTTAAGCCCTTATTAAACTGTCATATACCTAGGCATGAGGTTCTGAAATGGGACAGCACAACCGATTTTTCAACAAAATTCTAAATAATTGTCACATTAAAAGGTGATAACTGATAACCGTGAGATAATTTCATATCAGTAAGTCGGAACAAAATGTGTTATCGTTCATTCACACCGACACCTCTTTCCACGCTTCATGTCACACCTGATAATATTAATTTATTGGGAACACCTTTGCCAAATTATATTTAAAAACTAATCAATTAATGTATTCTGTTTATGTATGTTCCGTTAAACGGAACCCAGCTTTTATTTTTCAATTTACTTCAAAAAATAAAACGTCTGTCTCTAGAATGACCTACTTCCGCACTACTATTATCAGGTCTCAAACATTGATAAGCTTGTATTTATTTTGTGATATATTACAATATTATACTTTATTGCATACGTGTTTAAGTACATAAATAATTATATGGTGGTTAAGCTGAAGCAGAAATCGAAACGTAGAAGTCGTTCACACCTTTATTTGCATTATAAATTATAAGTGGTCGAAATGGTGTGTGCAATTTGGCACAGGCAGCCGGCCGTAGGTACGATCTCTCTTGTTTTTTTTTTTCACGGAAATACATATGTCTGCCGTTGTCGATACGCATTCCAATAAACATCGACCTTTTAAGCATTATCATTATTAAAACGTTATCTATGCTAGACTAGTACCTACTTACTTAGGTCCTTGAAACAGTAATAAATAAGTTAGTTTGAAATTTTGTAGCCTACCTACTTAATAGAGATCCAAAATGCATAATAGTTAAAACATAGATAATTTCTCCAGCAATAGTGATACTTATTATAAGGAACCTGGAAGACATTTATGCAACTGTGATAAATTACGAACGTAGGTAGGTTGTAATGAATTGGGGTTTCGTCATCTAGACTGGATATATTATATTTCTCTACTCGAAAACGACTAAATATGTGGTCCTTGTGGAACTTACTGTACCGTGGGAAACAAAAATACCGAAGAACTACACTTAAGAAAAATAAATACTATGATCTCACAAACGAATTAATTAAAGGTTACGTGGTTAATTTGTATGCATTAGAAGTGGGAGCGAGAGGTATACCAGCAAAATCTCTATAACCTGCTTAAAGATTGAAGCCTATCGAGAGCTACAATAAGCTCATTACAAAGACGAATGTCTAAAGCGGCACTAGTAGGTTCGTATCAAATTTGGTTAGGCAGGGAGGGGAACTTGGGTAGTGAAGATGAGTGTTGATGTACATTAACAAAAGGGGCCCCTTCTAATCCTACACAACCTACACTTGGGTCGCAAGTCCCAACTGTCCCGGGTTCCCAACTCAGCAACGCGATGGACCCGGCGCACCCGCACGGAGAATTCATGGATTGCTAAGAATATCGGTCTCTTAGCTATATTGCTGTCAGCAAATATTATAATTCAAGGGTGACTCCCTTGATACATTAGTACATTATCCATACTAATACTATAAATGCGAAAGTAACTCTGTCTGTCTGTATGTTACGCTTTGACGCCTAAACCACTGAACCGATCTTGATTAAATTTGGTACAGAGGTGTATTAGAGCTTGGGAACGGATATAGGCTACCTTTTATCCTGAAAAGGGGGGTAGAAGGGGGGAGGGAATGGGATGAAAGTTTATATGAAAGTTTGTCATTGTGGTACAGGGATAGATTAATGCTTGGGAACGAACATATTATGCTACCTTTCATCGCGAAAAAAGGTGTGTAAGGAGGGGGGGGGGGGGAGGAATAGGGGACGAAAGTTTGTTAGTTTTGAAGATATCCTGAATAAATTTGGTACAGGGATGAATTAGAGCTTGGGAACGGACATAATATATGCTACCTGTTATCGCGAAAAGGGGCGTAGAAGGGGGAGGGGTAGCGCTAGGGCATTAAAGTTTGTCATTTTTTCAAACAGGGGGTGAATAGGGGATAAATAGTAAGATTTTTTTGTACAAAGGTGGATTAGAGCCTCGGAGCGAATATAGCAGAGTAACATGTCAAATATAGAGGCGAGTGGAGAGGCGTGTGGAGGACAAATAGAAAGTCGAGTAGAGTTGACAACAGGGGCGAGTAGATATACGACTATAAAAGCCAGTGGAGAGGCAAGCATAGAATCAAATAGAGTGCAGTGGAGAGTCGAGTAGAGAGGCGAGTAGATAGGCGAGAGGGGAGAGTCAAGTAGAGAGGCGAAAAGAGAATCGAATGGATGGGAGAGTAAAGATGCGAGTAAAGACGCCAATGGAAAGGCGAGTATAAAGGAGAGTACAGAGTCGAGTAGAAGGGAGTAGAGAAGCCAGTTATAAATATTCCACAACATTTCACACAACGCTATCTAGACCCATGGTAAGCATAGCTTAACTATAGTTTGTGTTATGGAATCTAGAATGCGGATAAACATACTTAGATACTTTTTTTTTGTAAATACATAGATACATATTATACATAGAAACATCCAGACCAATGCAAATGTACACATTCATGTACTTATACAAATATTTGCACTGAGCGGGGATCGAACCCGCGCCTCCTACGTATCGGCCGCGTTCACTACCGCCACGCCACGGAGGCTGACGGAGTTGAGAGTCGAGTATACATTAAAGAATAGAGGCAAGTAGAGAGGCGAGTAGAAAGTACACTCAACACTAAGCGATAACCAAGATCCACGCGGAATTTAGCTAAAGATAGAACGGTTAACCAGTCATCGTTTAGTAGGTACTTAAGTACCTAATAATAATTAATTTATTGCTACATTAAATGAACTGTGACAGTAGGTCAAAGATGTACAGTTGAACAATCAGCACCAGATCGATGTTGATGAAAAAAGTGTTCAAAATGATCTTAATTTCTTGGTTTTGCCCCCTTCCTGTTGATGGATTGTTCTGATATTTGGTGCACAGTTCGGACAATAATACAATTTAAATCAATAAAACAGTTTGATTGGCTCTTAATAACTTGATTTTAAGATCATTTTGAAATTTTGTAATCAACATATTTCTGACACTGACTGTACCTAGCCACGGTCGTACCCGCAATCAATTACCAGCCAGTTGTATTAGCTTTATAAATTTAATTACTTAATAATATTATCATTAATTTTAATGTTAATTCGAGTCATTGCATTTTATTAATAACGATTAATTTACTGCCATTGTGACATTGAGGTACGGTACCTAGAACGCTAATTCACCATTTAATATTTTAAGCTCACATACCTAAGTTACTAATAAAACTCAAATGCAACTTGACAACACCTGACAACAACACTTTTTAGGGTATTATTGGTATTTTTGGGTTTCAAATGTTTAACAGAAGAAAGAAGAGAAGGTCAGTTATGTTAATAAAAAGAAGTCCAAATTAAGTTCAATATCTCAAATGTCAAAAGCGGTAGATCTTCTCGTGACACAATTTGTCGAGACTGATGTGACAGCTAATTCGAACGTGTTTGGGCACGTTACGTTTGGTCAATCAGAAAAAGAAAGCTATTTTCAAAAATAATTCTCTTTATACCGGCAAAATCGTATGAAATACCAGCACACTAGGTCCTACCGTTAGATTTTTATCGCTGAAGTGACACATGAGTGTACAGTGTTTACAAAAGACGAAATTCATTTCTATGAAATGATAAGCACGATAGGCCTTCCAGTAATATAAAACTTTGCCATATTATATTCTTAAATAAAATACTTACACAATTTATTATACATGCTAGATTCCTCAATGATGCCTAGTTGTTCCAAGAATTATTACAGCAAATAATACTGGTGCTATCATTGTTTTCATATGAACCAGAGCTAAGGTATTGTTTTATTTCTTACGTATATCATCTCAACATACGCTTAGAATTATGTAAACATGTAGCTGGTTTGTCATACTTGTAGTCCAGCCATACTCAAAGTGTGTGCCGCGGAACCCTAGCGTTCCGTGATACCACGGTAGGGGTTCCGCAGGAATTTATAAAAAATACAAGATTACACGAATGTCACTCATTGAAATAAAACCACTTTTTACGGATTATTTCAACTATTTGTTATTATTTACTCTTAGTCCGACGTTTCGGCTACTTTTCAGTAACTATGGTCTCGGGGTTTCAGCGACCATGGCTGCTTAGCGAAGTTACAAATGCTTCTTTAAGAAACTTCTTTTAATTTGGAAGACCGTTTGTATGACTTGGTTGTGACGAAAATCTTTCAAAACTGAACGAATTAAATTTAACATTGCTAGGTAAATTGAACAGACAGCTAATTGATAAAAAAACTGTTTCATACCTCCCATTACTAACATATTTTTTAATTTCTTCTAGTATTATACTTGTTGTCTAATAATTAAGTAAGTAATAAGTAGTAACTGTTACAATGTACTTTACTTCTACTTTATTAAAAAATAATACATTTTTAAAAACATTTTTTACCGTAATGTTCCGGCACGTATTTCGCTTTCCAAAAGGGTTCCGACACCAAAAAAGTTTGAGAGCCGCTGTTGTAGTCAATGATCGCCTTCAATTTACTTTTCATTAATTTTGATGCGGGTTCTAAGCAAGTTTAACTTTCTCTAGAACTGCCTAAATATTAATGCTCGGTGTTTTGTGGCTCACACTTTAGATCCTTGTGAAACAGGACTTACAGTAAGTACCTACTGGGAATTCGGGAATCTTATATTATAAAGAGGTGACACGGCACCTGCGCGTAGGAACTTCCCTACAAAACTAGAAGAAATCTAGTTCTTCTTACTTCGAAAATAACGAATTTCAAAACAAACTTTCACTTCTTTTATTCCTTTAGGGATAAAGATAAGATTTCAGGTTAAGATTTAGTGTGTTGATGAATCAGTCAGTTGATATATTATCTATTTATAGATTTGCTGTTTTGCGTCAGATCTGTATTACGCTCATTACTGAAAATTGGCAGCGTGATTCTACTGATTAGTCATTTATCAAGAAATTGTAAATTAAGTATGTCTCGAAGTGAACAAAATATATTTCTTTTTAGAGATTATATTGAGCCAATATTTTCGAGTTCCAGTCTGACATAGGTACCTACTCGACTTCACACAAATGGTATACATTAACCGGTAATTGAGTATGTTTGTTTACTGGTATATTTGACTGAATAAAGAAGCTCCGTTTTCGGAATTTCGAATCGTAGCACTATTGTTGCTATTGAGCGATTGCGTATAAAATAAGTATGTCTCGTACAGTAGGAAATTACCTCATGTCGTGCAAAAAACCAGCTTACAATTAAAATGACCATACGCGCGTATATTTTACTGTAAATAAAATAAAAAATCCGTTGACGGGAAAACTGTGATCGTACTGCAAAATGAATGATTTCGAGTTGTGGGCCTACAATAGAGGCACAACTCTACTGAGCGATATGTTATAAGTATGTCTCGTACAGTAATTACGAACATGGCGTGCAGATGAACCTCCCAGTTTATAATTAAAGTGGTCATACGATTATTTCATGTGTGTCGTCCTTGTACCAAATAATAGCTCGGTGCTGATTCAATTGAGAGCGTGTGTCCGCAATTATTAACATAAAGTAAAAACTGATGTCGCCACTTTGTTGTGCCTATATTGCGTACGGCGCGAGGCGCCACGTCGCGTGTCCACTTAGTCCTTTTTGTACGGCATTTTGTGTAACAGAATTATAAATAAACTACCGACTCGGGTAGCGAAATGTGTAGACGTGAAAAATCGTTGCAACAATTAGAAGAGTCAATCTTAACAATATCTGCATAGTATTGGAAGTTCGTAATGTTGCTAGCTACGACTGTACTTGTGCATCATGTACATGACAAGTACATGTAAATATATATTTACACTGAGTGGCAATCGGGCCCTCGAAATGTATAAAACCTAAAGACAAATAACACCAACCTTAATAACAATTCTGTTTGTTAACATGGTTAAAACTTTGAGCGGATCATAATTAAACAAATCAATGAGGTAGATCTGGGCGAAACAGTCAAGGGTGAGAGTACTTAGCTTCACTATAGCCAATGTCCAGCTCCTCTTCACAAGTGGCAATTCATTGGCCGACGTTTGGTAGAATAGAATGACAAATGTATGGGATTTGACGTTTATGACATGCGACTGTCAACTACTGGGATTTGACATCCCATACATTCACGTCATTCTATTCTACCAAACGCCAGACAACGAATTGCCATTTGTCTAGAGGGACAGAGGCCCGAGTTCACTTTACTATACCCAATAATTTCACCAGAGACTTCAATGTTTAAGTACTAGGTACTAGATTGGGTGCAAGGAACAAAATAATTTATATCGAAGGACCACTAGCTTTTTGTAGCTGTCATATTACAAAAACCGCGCGATCATAATAATAGTTCTGCGTCCCATTCTAAAATGAAAATTCATTATTGTTTCAACTGTTGCTCATTGTTGGCGGAGGTGTTTCGAAATACCTACCAATTTTTTTATGTTTTGAAAACTGATTGGCAAAAATGTATAACTTTGTTTCCGCCTTTCAAACAAGTTGGGACATAATGTGACAGTATTATAATCGAATTATTTGTACTAGTCTAGGCACGTTTTGAGCGATTGTTAGACGCCGAAACCGCCGGAAGGATGTCCCAGGAGCGGTGAGCGCGTGCGCCGCATACGACACGTTTCATTAATAACATTAGTTTGCAGTTAAATGCGGCCACGCTTTCCGCTCCCTGCCACTGCATATCTAAATTTATATACTTCTGAAATAAAATCACAGGATTTTATGACATTAGAGAACAGTAAAGGCAAAAACTAGAGATGCGCCGAGTAGCACTTTTGCCGAGTAACGAGTACCGAGTTTTACTCGGTTCAATTTTTTTTCTACCGAGTACTCGGCCGAGTAACTCGGTTCAATCAAATCCCCGTTTCGGGCGCGTAAACAAGAACAAACAGATTCTCGCGGCACGAGCGGCCAGCTCGCGTTGATACACCCCTCACCCCGCCCCGCCTTTCATCTATCAGTCGCTTGCTAGTTTACAAACAAATACGTCGCGTTGCACGTCATAGTAAATAAATAATTGAAAAAGTTTGTTAATTAACAATTGACTGTGATGACTTCACGTAAAAGATTCCGAATTTGGACGTTTTACGACGAAATTGAAGAAGATAAAACGAAAGTGAAATGCACCTTATGCAATTCTCTGATTTCACGTTGCGGTATTGGACGGAAGGCTTCTACGACAGCAATGTTAAGCCATGTTAAAATAAAGCACACAGAAGAGTTTAAAGGTTAGGAAAATGAAACTTTGAAAGAAGAAGAAAGAAGAAAGAAAGAAAAACCTTTTATTTTAGTGCAGTACCGATTACACAATTAATTGTGTACACACACGCAAACAAGTTAATCAGGCACAATTGTTCTTCGCGCTACACCAAAAAAAGGGCCAGTTCTGCATGGTATCAGGCACAACTGCATGGTATTAGTCACAAGTGCCTGACGCTAGTTTTCAACTGGCTCCTATGTGGAGGGCATGCGACATGAATAATAAATAGAAAGATATTAAATTTATAAAAATCTAGAAAATAGAAAAAGAGATGGAACACTAAACAAAAAAAAAAAGACGGGTTGCACTCTGGGAGTGCCGGCAGAAGTGAAAACATTTTCTTTTTTTCTTTCTTCGTTATATACATAGAAAAAGATAAAAAAGAACATACCATACCATACCTATAATATAGCGCTAATCATAGAACCTATCACTTATTTTCTGCTAATTTTCTGTTAGAAGAAATTAATAAATTATAAAAAGAAAAAAATATCATAAAAAGTAATAAATTACAAAAAGAAAAAATAATCACCAAAAGTAATAAATTATAATAAGAAAAAACAATCACAAAAAATCCCTGAAGGCCAGGTGGTTTGAACCCGATACTATCTGAAACTATAAGGACTTACAGTCGACATGCTTACCGTTTAAGCTACGATGACATCTATTGTAACTCGCAAAATACATAGTCTGTACCTAATCTCGTATGACGTCAGTCGTCGGTTACGGTTCAAAGGTCAACTAATCCTGACGCTTCCTTAACATTTTACACCCATCCAACGCCGCTAAAGAAGTTTTCACTTCAAAAACCAAAAATAAAAACACAACAGCAGAAGCCAACATGCTGGAAATATCTCAAAATTGTGAGCTATTTGCGTCAACGTCAACAACCTAAATATATTGTTTTACCTAAACCGAGTATACTCGGCATTAAAACCGAGTTATTCGGCCGAGTACGAGTATCAAAAAACCCGCCGAGTACGCCGAGTACCGAGTAGCAACCGAGTACTCGGCCCATCTCTAGCAAAAACTATCCAAGGACTCTACGAATAATATTTTGTCCTAATAGTACAGAAAATACACAGAACCGATAAATTTTATAAACTAAGAAGACTATTGTGCCCCTTAAAAGCATGGCATTCATTGATTGATAAGGAACCAACTGAACTTAACATTGTTGCTAACACAGTAAATGTCGAGGCCGTGAATTAGTTTTATGAAGCCAATAAGGTCGCGAGTCTTAAGCGTTCTACAGAAGTTACAAACTTAAGTAAATAATGACATAGTCATATATACGCGGAAGTGAAATACACAGAAGTGAGATAAAAAAACAGTATGTACCACTGTTATATCGGTAAGTCCATACATATTGAACGTTACATTGTTATCATAATATCAATGTTTTCATCTGAATCGTCATAAAGCTTCCTTTAAAGAAAATCGAGGTCGTGCGAAATTAAAGAGTTGGTTGAATGTTTGGAGTGGGCATGTGGCAGACTTTGTGGATAAGTACCACATGGTTAAATAATATCACTCCTAGCAGTTTTAAGTAGGCCACATCAATGATAAGCCGAGGGTGAAGTTTTAGAAATGAGGGCCATGTGGCGTTCAGTTTGAGGACCTCATATACTTTTTCACTCCTCGGATTGTAGAAAGAAGGAAACAAATTTACTACTGTAAAATATTCCTAATCTTTATAAGGCGGCAAAGAAAAGAACGTAACAACTTTATCCTGGATGGAATTGATTGCACCATATGAGGGTGACATGTCAGGCCTGCACGTGTTGTTCATTGATAGCAAATGAAAGAGATCTGAGTTTATGAATTAGACTTAAAACTTTGTTCATACAAATAAAGACAATACATCTTTTCACTCGATTTTAACACAAAGAAGTTTAAAGTGTCTCATATTTGAAGTAGAACATGCTGACACATCGTATAAGTCATCTAGTTGAAACAAATACTGTAGGTATTCTTTACAACTAACGTAGTACTTGGTCATTCGTTATACTTTTCAGGCTGAGTCGGTACCTATACTAGTTTTATATTGTTTCTTGTAGATATATAAGTACATTTGAACCAGTCCATAATTGTTGATATGTATAGTACAAGCTAGTTAAGCTTTGTTTTCCTAAACATAATATTGTCTTGAATGGCAATTTTAAATTTATAGATCGATCGGTGTAGTCCACTTAGAGCACCTAGCCGAATAGCACCTGAGCGAACAGCACCTAGCCATGTCCATGAACAGCACCTATCAAAATTTTTGGCAGGTGCTATTCGTGGATTAATCGCATCGCACTTAGTGATAAGATAAACTGTAAATGAAAATAAATGTAAACCCTATGTAAAGACCAATTTATGTAAATAGCATACTATATGACAAAAGACAATAACGTCAGGCTTGAGCATGGTGCAGGCACCTCCTATAATGCTATAGTTACGGCATACCTAATACTGAAACTTTTGTCATATTTTAACTTGGGTTAATTATTTTATTATAAAGTTTATTTTTATACCTATACTTTTATTCATTTAGACACGAGACAAATGTAAGTACATTCACATTTAGCGTTAGGGATATAAATATTGTAAGTGGACTTCTGAAAAAATGCCGCAGTGGAGTTTGTTGCGTCGTTTCTTTTCAACCAGCGCCTTGGAAGCGGTGGGAAACTTAGGTTAAGTAGAATTAATTAATTAAATTATTATAGACGTCAATAAGAAACAATCATGTTGTCCTAGTTACAATAAAAATCTTTGACTACGATATTTTTTTTTTTTTTGATTAAAGAATATTAGCAACCGATATTATCGAAATTACTAATATTCCCTCTAACCCCTCCAACTAAGCTAAATTGCTTGTGCTAGGAGTGGGTTCACGTTGGTAGTGTAATGGCCAGAATTCGAACCCGAGACCTCTCGATCGTGAGGCCGACTCCTTAACCACTAAGCTACCAACGATATTGTTCTCTCATTTTATTTGTTGACTCATAATTTCTTTTGAGCCTTTACAAACATACAGACCATAGGTTTTAGCCTCGTAGATCTAGGTGGTCTCACGTACCTTGGCTTAAATCTCCTATCAGACAGTTCAAGGCCCCCTTTATTACTATTTCCAAACTAGGTATCACAATAACACTTTAACCCAAAATATTTTCTTTACAATTAGCACTCAGGTAGGCCAGTTACCTACGGCTACGAACAATTCAGCTTATATCGTGATAGTCAAGACAGTATTCAATTTCCATACGTGTTTGGTCATCTATAAACGTTACATAGTATCATTTACTGAATGCTGATTAGGATACAAGTGACGTTGTACGTCGATATGTCAAGCTAATAATGTCTACACAGTTTACCAAGGGACCTCCCGCATAGTGAGGCACAAGATTATGTTCTTGCGCACGACTGGTCATTATTTATTTATGGAATATATTTTACTAGACTATTCAAATAGTTTTATGCTGATGTGTTTTGGGGAACACATATAGTTGATAAACGTTGTGGTATAAGGTGTATCGACCAAGATCGAGAAAGAGATGTTGAAATGATTCGGATACTTCGAGATTGACGAAACAGATATATGAGGTGAGGATGAATGGATTACCGGGTAAAGGGCGACCCAGACAGGCGTACGTTTATGTCAATCAGGTCGCAGTCGTTCTAAGGAAAGGACATGTCAAGAGCAAAACTGCAAGCATGTATGACAACAGTAACAGCAAAGTAGGGGAAGCGATAGAGCGACGATCGCAACAAGCAGAAAAATAACTCTGTCTACCCAACAAGGTGTGTCTGAATGTATTAATTTATTAAAATAAATCTATTTTTAACGTATTCTATTGCAATTTCTTTGGTATTATTTTGTAATTCCCACTGATCCAGACGTTTCGGTGGATTTTCAGCAGTAGTACCAAATGAATCGTGATATAATCCGTTATAATAGTTTTATTTCAATGTGTGATATTCGCGTAAAGTTCTGACAGTATTGTGAATGTATTTATTTATCAAATTGTTTATGTTGTGGTAGAACTATGTCCTGGTTACTTATAGCTGTGATAGAGCTAGCGTACTTTAATTTGTATGTAAGTAACAGCTTGCGCCGGAGATTTAATGAAAACTAAGATATTTGCTACAAAAATTTTACTATTATTAATTATGAATGGATGGATGGTGGATGGATGTTTGTAACTCTTTCACGCAAACATACTGAATGAATTTTAATGAAACTTTACAATAAAATAGCTTATTCATCAGAATATCATATAGGCTACGATTTATAGCTATAACCGACACCCACGCGGGCGGACCCGCGGGCAAAAGCTAGTAATTCAATACAATCCTGTCCTGTTTCATATTATTCTTGTGCTTCTATATTTGTGATCTATTAAGTAACAAATCTTTATTAGATACTCTTCTAATTAAGGAAAATATTGAAATTGTTCATATTGTATGAATAAGGGTTTCTGGTCTAGTGAACAAGCCCCTTGTTCCTTCAACCGGAGCAGGGTGCATTATGTAAAGAATAATGGATTTGTTGTTTCTAGAAAGAGTTATTGAGATCTTTTTCTTATCTTTAATAAATCATTGGAAGTTACAAGGATTGCACTCTCTTTGATCCTAAAAGGGGCCTCATTAAGATCCAAGTGCAAGCCCACCTCACCTTTCACTCCAGCCCGCGACTGCCACATCCCATTCACGCAGGGCTTTCCTCATGAGATGGAATTCGCTCCCGCAGAAGCCAAGACAAGCCAAATCAAGTGAAACAGTGTGGGAGCAAAATCCGGGACTCCGGGATTTGGACATATTCAGAAGTGCGCTCAGATGATGAATATTATAAAAAAAACATGTTTGTACCGACTAAAAATCTCTAAACTGTGATTATAAGCAAACTATGTTTGTACTTGATGAACTAACCATACAGAGTATTACAAATTATATCATAGATAACAACAACACGTAAGAGAAACTAAGGGCCGTGATGGGATCGTGATAAGGCACGACGCGAGCATGACACACACAATCAGGCCCCCGATTCGGCTAATTTTATGACATAACAAAACCACTGTCATACCGCTGACATTGCATAAATTGTCATTAAATTTTAGACTTTATGTCTGGGTGTTAAAGTCGAAAATGAAAAGAAAAAGAGATTATAACATTTTTCATTCCCTTGACAAGATTGTCATTTATATTTAGACTTTAACAGTATCTGCGTAAAGTCTAAAGTTAAATGGCATTGGTAACAGTGGCTATGGTACCGCAGTGGTTTTGCCATGAAAAATATAATAGCAGAGTCAGGGCCCTGATGGATTACTATGTAACTTGCTTATACTTAGACGAATAGTTTCTATACTACCTATACTATCTCTGTTTATGACGTATCTATAAAATACATCATTGCGCCGGGTCTAGGCCCAGGTAACCTGACTACGAAGGAGCGTTATGATTTTGACAGGCTATATATATGTGTGAATATATTCGCTCAGAGCTCCTAAATTCATTATTAGAACTGGAAAAATGAGAATTAGAAGCATCTTAGCCTATAACCAGCGGACGCGGCTATATGACGTGTTACTGAATTAATTGTGGCGCAATGATGTATTTTATAGATACGTCATAGAGGCGAAAACACTAAATATTAAAAAAATATACTTTACTAATAATATGTCAATATTATTCATTTATATGAATTACATTATGATTTATATTAATAATAGATGTTGCCGGCGGCTCCGGCAGTCAACGCTTTTGAGCATTATATTTTTCTAAAATAAAAATAGCTTAAGTTACTTCTTATTACATCAGCAACCTGCCAAAAAAAGTACCCTCAAAATCGGTCCAGCTATTTCAGACATTAGCCGGAACAGACAGACAGACAGCCAAAATTGAAGAAACATATTGTATGTATTATATACGGTATATATACCGTATTATATTCATATGCATGTAGTAAAAAACGGTTATTTCAATGTTACAAACAGATACTCCAATTTTATTTGTATGTACAGATAATATTAAGAATTTATTACCGAAGACGTATCTTTTCCGTAGCGCACTGTCGCGTCTCCGATTAGTGCATAAAATGATGACCAAAGTAGCCATTTTAGAGTCCGGATAACGCATCTACAGTTTGTAATACATCATTGATGTGGCGTCCTCTGGTGGTCATCATAACAAAACGATACATTCTAGGGAAATGTGGCATACGACCACGTCTATTCTTGATATTTTCTTGTTTGATACTTTTTGGAGGTGAGTTTTCAATAGTCGAGTTTTTCTAAGTAATTTGACACATAATCATTGCACTCGATGTAAAAATAAGGGTTTGTGGGTATTGGTGTACGTGTGTGTAATATCTGTCTACATCTCGACTTCCAGTCGCAAAACTACATCGAAATCTCACAATTTTTAATCTTACAATTTCAATGTGAGTAGTTTTTCTGTGTGAAAGCTGGGGTAATTAGTTATACCTAGTTATGAAGAGTTCATGGATGAGATTAGACGGTCAAATACACCGCGATCTGCGCAATCATGTAATTTTTTTAATATTATTGATTTGCAAGACGATTCGTTCCTATGTTGTCACCGGATCACAAGTACTAATGTATTCTTGACTACAAAGTTTCAAAATGATCTTATAACTAAGGTATTAAGGGCAAATCAAACGGTTTTTTTTATTTAAATCGTATTATTGTCCAAACTAAAGGCGAGTACCAAATATCAGAACAATTAGTCAATAGGAAGGGGGGGGGGGACATTAACATCATTTGTACCTACTTTGTTCATCAAGATCGACTGTAATAATATAAACCAATGGAACGAGAAACATTTTGTTTATCATATCTGTCGCATAACTTTCGTGAAGTTAAAACCCTCGAGCGACTGGCGCCTCGGCACCATCCAGAGATGAGCAGGTCCTCCCACGCCTCGGCGATGCCCTGCCGCCTACCCACACCAAGTCGTCACAAATATATCATGAGCGAACCGTCTAATCATGTTTTCTAAGAAAAAGTGATGTAGGTGTACAACAATGTACGTGTATGTTTACATTTACATAAACCTGGATATTTACAGCTCAATGAATAATAATGGAAAGTGTTTCGATGAGTTCTGTATATTGATCAAGTGTTATGCAGACCCTTTTATGGGTGATATTATAAAAATTAGTAATAATTGGTTTGTGTAGAACTTGATACTCTTACATGCAAATATATTTATATGACCCGGCGAACTTCGTACCGCCAATATTTTTCCGCCCGCGTGGCGTCAGATCCCATTCCCGCTGCACCCTCTACTATATTAAGCATGTATTATACATATAAACCTTCCTATTGAATCACTCTATCTATTAAAAAACCGCATCAGATTCCGTTGCGTAGTTTTAAAGACTTAAGCATACAAAGGGATATAGAGACAGAGAAAGCGACTTTGTTTTATACTATGTAGTGATAATCTGGGTGAAATTTGGGACAAATATGGATCGGACTGGAATAAGATGACATTAGATCTGTGGGTCGCTAGCACGGTAGGATATCATTTAGCGCAGGTGGAGTCCGAGCTAATGTTAGATTAGGCTGGGAATAGCGGGACCACCGGGAGTAGGGGACCTTTTATTGTGGTGTCTATCTATTTTGGAGGGTTTTTAGTCTACTGTTGTCACACTGGTCAGACGGATTGGCAAAGGGTTTTATTTCAAGTATTCCTTCTCTCACAGTGATATCGTCTGCGTATTTTTCTGTTTAGGTGAGATGAGGTGGTGGTACTTGTATTCTTCCTCCGTCACCATACAGTTTATTTAAAACTTACTGACCCGGCGAACTTCGTACCGCCAATATTTTTCCGCCCGCGTGGCGTCAGATCCCGTTCCCGCTGCACCCTCTACTACATTAAACATGTATTATACATATAAACCTTCCTTTTGAATGACTCTATCTATTAAAAAAAACCGCATCAAAATCCGCTGCGTAGTTTTAAAGATTTAAGCATACAAAGGGATATAGGGACAGAGAAAGCGACTTTGTTTTATACTATGTAGTGATAGATATAAATAATATACATATATATAAATCAGTAGACATTATAGGTACAGAGTACAGTTATACTACTAACATTCAAAGCTTTATGTGAATAGTTAAAACGACTGCAGAACGGGTTCATGCCCTTTGTTCTCGACCGCAAGCTATTTTAAGTTTCACGATTTAATACTCCTTATTTATAGCCTTTGCACATACACAAAGTAATGGAAATAGTACGTATGGATAATACTCAATGGCTGATTGGTGATTTATGTGTAAAGTGTAAAGCAAGCCAATCTTAGCCATGCTGTCAACCTTCATTCCAAAGTGCCAAATCAAAAGCTGTGTTAGTACCTACACAGCTTTAAATTAATGTAGTGCACAGCTAAAAACCAATACCGATTGTATTAAAAAACTCCATCCGACAATAAAAAACAGCCCATGACTAAGTGCCCGCGTAACGGCAATAGGCTCGAGCCCTATACGTGGGACCGAACATCATAGTTTGTCAAATGTTGCAGTTAATATATCTCTGTCTACCCCTCCGGGGATTTACAGGCGCGTCAATGTATGTATTAAAAAACTACATACATTGACAAATGAGAACAGAAATCGAATCGTAAAATTACCATTCAAATCATATCATTCGAATCATTTATTGGCTCATAAAATTCGCCGGCACACCCGAAACCCGAATGTGACTCATGGTCGGGAAGTCGGGACAAGGTGTTGACAATGGTCGGGGTGCAGTACAGACCTGTACACTGTACAGTGCCTACTATTATTTATTCTGTGGCTGTACACTCAGCATCAGATAGATCTTGATGAAAAAAGATAAGATAAGATAAGCTCAAAATGATCTTGATTCCTTGGTTTCCCTCTTCTTGTCAACGGATTGTTATGGTATTTAGAAAACACCTTTAGTTCGGACTATAAAACAATTTAACGGACTCGCGCACGAAGGGTTCCGTACCAGAAAAAAGGATAAAAGTAAATATTATAACCTTAATAATTTGTAATTATTTCTAGCGTCTACTTAATATCAAGCAAAAAAAAACGGTAAAAAAAAACTTTTGTTTAATGGAAAATAAAAAAATTAATAAATAAATACTATTTTTATTTTGTTTTTAGTATTTTTTGTTATAGCCACAGTAAAAATACATAATCTGTGCAAATTTCAACTGTCTAGCTATTACGGTTCTCGAGATCCTGCTCGGTGACTGCAAATGGGCATGAAAAAGTGCTAAAATATCACTTTTTTGTATGGGAGCCCCCCTTAATTATCATTATTATTTTGTTTTTAGTATTTGTTGTTATAGCGGCAACAGAAATATACAATTTGTGAAAATTTCAACTGTCTAGCTGTTACGGTTCTTGAGATCTAGCTTGGCGACTGAAAATGGGCATGGAAAAGGGCTAAAATATCACATTTTTTGTATGGGAGCCCCCCTTAATGATAATTATTATTTTGTTTTTAGTATTTTTTGTTATAGCGGCAACAAAAATACACAATCTGTGAAAATTTCAAATGTATAGCTATTGCGGTTCTTGAGATACTGCCTGGTGACAGCCGGAGGGGGTGGGCGAAGTCTTAGTAATAGGGTTCCGTTGTTCCGTTTTACCCTTTGGTTACGGAACCCTAAAGAAAACTTTGTAGTCAACATATTACTGATGCTGACTGTACCTACCCAGAGACTACTGTGATATGGGGATCCAGTGTAAAATAAACTTAATAAAATACGTACTTAATATTTTCTGTTGTTCGAAAGCTTAAATTCGGGCACCGAAATATTTCGTAAAATTGACGACAATGTTCGCGTTGCAGATAGTTATACGTAAACGTATTAAGTCAACCATAACTAGATGACAAAATTTTAAGTTTTGTAAAACCGGTCAAGTCTTTGATTGTGACATTTGTAACAAACAACTTTTTATACGTGTATCATAATCATAATGTACCTACAGACTATTTTGCTGCTATTTCACGATAAAAAATTAATATCGAGCCGTCATGATCTTACTAAACGAACACTATGCATAACTTTCTCTCTTTGAGTGCCGCAATGTTGTTCAATACAATAATGAGCCATCGTAATGCAACGGTAGCTCGTTAGCATATTCTAGCACATTCCAAAATCAAATAACTGTCAAAATTTTGAGTTGCGTTGCATAGATAATACAGTTACATGTTACTCGTCGCATTTACTCCACTAACCCAGCATTAATGAAGAATGAAATATAACTGACGGAGATAATTCAGATCATTATGATTCCGAACGAATAAGACATACACAAATCAGTAGGGTGCCGATTCTGCTGTTACAAAATACTCTAAATTAAATTAAAAATAGAAGAAATTGTGGTTCTGACATAACGATATAAGTAAGTGCCTCGAAATCTACATTTTAACGTTATCTCCAATTGTGAAATAGGATTCATTTTTTTTACTGGTATTTGATTTCGGTGTGCAATCCTGAAATGGTTGTAATTACTTACCTTACCTTGCAAATTGCAATGTGCCAACGTACTTCGGTTTACACTACATTCGGTTACCACTTAGCCCTGTGTCCGTGGATGTCTAGTATATTACCCTGTTAGTATAACCAGATATGTCTCGTTATATCTATCTAAGAGGGTAATGTACTTTTGTATACTAATGTACTTTGTAAAATTTTTGATAATTGGAGCGATCTCTTAAGTAAAAATAAAAATTGAACAGGTGCAAAATATAATGAAATTCTAATTCAAATTTTTTTTTTACTCGTAGATAGGTATAATCGAGTTCAGTGAGAAGCGCAACAAAATCGGCATCGTTATGGATCTATTGATATTGGACACATACATTTACCTACTTAATTTAAAAGGTGAGGTAAGTTCTTTACTTATTTTACTATTGCATAACAGTGTAACAATTAGTTCTTGCTTTTCAAATTGAATGTATCTGACAGTACAGTTGGACGTTGGTGCATTGCATACTCTACTGTAATACCTGATATTGATGGCATTTATTACTACAGCAAGAGAGTGTTATGTCATTTATATTTCTACTAGTATTACATAATCGGTATAAATATATGACAATGAGTATCTAGCTATTATTACAGAAATCACATTAAGTGCGGTAATCTGTACCTAATTGTTCTCTTTTAGAGTATTTTACATAGCCTAGTGCGTTCGTTCGGGAACATACCTCAGTCCCTGAAGACGAAAGTCTTTAACCAATGTGTGTTACCAGTGATGACTTACGGATCGGAAACGGGGTCCCTCACTATGGGTCTCTTAAACAAACTCAAAGTCGCTCAACGAGCTATGGAAACGGCTATGCTCGGTATTTCCCTACGTGATCGCGTCAGAAATGATGATATCCGTAGGAGAACAAAAGTAACCGACGTAGCCCAGCGGATTAGCTCGTTGAAGTGGCAGTGGGCGGGACACATAGCGCGCAGAACAAATGGCCGATGGAGCAAAAGAGTTCTGGAATGGCGACCGCGTACGGGCAAACGCAGTGTAGGACACCCAACGGCTAGGTGGAAGGAAGACCTCATCAAGGTCGCCGGGAAGCGCTGGATGCGGGCTGCTTTGGATCGGTCATTCTGGAAGTCTATGGGAGAGGCCTATGTTCAGCAGTGGACTGTGTATGGCTGATATGATGATGATGATGAAACTGTGCGTGTCAAGCCGCGTACAGACGTACGAACACGAACATAGTGAACATAAACATCAAACATGAACATTTGGTTTGTACGTCTGGACGGCATTTCCGAACATAGACGCGAACATAGTTTGAATAGAGTTCGTGCACAACAGTCGTGAGCTCAGCGCTATTCGTAGTAGTCGATTTTGAAGTAGCGTAAAGATTATTGGTGTTTACAGTGATTCACAAGATATTGTTTAAAGCTGATCCTAGATGGTGGGAAACAGTTTAATATGAAAAATCCTGCCTGTACACTTCGAAGTTCTATACGAACAGTTTTGTTACGTAACATTTACTAAAACTATCCTTACGGAACATACAGATAGGATCGCCGCGAACATGTTTGACAAACTGAGTGTGTTGTTGCGTATCCCGGAGCGCAACGAATTTATTATCACGAGTGTACGCGCCACGCGGCGATATTTTAGTACACGAAATTAGCATTTGCTTAAGAAATTAATTGTTGTGATTCTGCTTATATGAGTGACCGTGTTACGAATTTTATAGGAATCTATTGAGATCTACTGGAAATTCATAAAATTCGCTCAATATCGCCTGTTTAGATCCGTAGGACGCTGCTTCACAGTTCCGTTTCATAAAAATTACCGGCTTTACCAGTTGGTGTAGGAAAGCCAATGACAATGACTAACTCAAATAAGTTCTTGCGTCCGGCCCATTACTTGATAGAGGGCTTCAGACTTCACTGGTACGAAATAGAGAAATGGGTCGTACAATTACCAACTCTGAAAACGCGGGTTCGATTCCCACCCAGTGCAAATATCTTATGCATATGCATGAATATTTTCATCGGTCTGGGTGTTTTTAACTTATTATTTATGTTTAACCGCATTCTAGAGCGCTGAGTAGATGTCTCAAACTTTTTTATATTTATTTTATTTATAGGATTATCAACATCCTTCGCTGCTTGATAAAGTACCCACTCTCAGTACTTTATCAAGAAAGTTTAATAAATGCAGATTATATTTTGTAAGCAAGATTAATTAAATTCCTCAAAATGAAAATGTCAGTTGTGTTTGTATATATTTTGTCAAAGAGCACCCGGCGGAGGTAACACCGAGATTGAAAGAATTTTATAATGGAAGTTAAATATTGAGATAAATATTCTATGAATATTAATTTGTATTTGCGCTATGCACACATACACACACAAGACAGTAGAGAACGCTGGTGGAGAGGGCATGACCGCATACAAGAATAAAAGCTTCATGCCCTTTGGCGCCACGGCATATTATGTTTTACATTAAAAGTGCTAAGAGTGCATTCATTCAGTTATTAATTATTAATTATATATCACGATCTTATCAATTATATTGATACAATATTGATGCACATACATACAAAAGCGATTTGTCTCTACAACTGGATCACAGTGAGCAATCGAATCCTAAAGTGAAGACGAGAGGTCAGGCGGAGTGTGCGGGGAATCTGCCAGAGGCTACCTCACCCTCGGTAACTTTGGTCCGAGATGGCCTTGCGGTTTTGATCGGTTGGAGTCCAACATAACCATCCCCGCTGACTGCGGGGGGGTTCTATCCGTGTGGATAGCCGCACGTAAAAAAAATCCAACAGTGGTTTTCTGGTTGGTCCACAATACCGCTGTGTGCCGCTATCTGTGTTCTGTATCAATATTAAATTACGTATCATCATTATACACGACAGGAGTAGGAGTGCTCGCTATCAACGATTCCATTCGGGTAACCTTTGTTTAAGTAACTGATAGTGCGGAGGAAACAATATAATAACTTACATTCTTGGAAACACTGTAATCTATGTTACATTAACACATTTTATCAATTGGTTCATAGTTGTGAAATTTATATTAAGTTACCTTAGGTATATATGTCTCTATTTATATGTCGTTTTACTGATTTCCGTGATAGCCGTGTTGGTTCACCCTGGAGTAGAATGGGACAACCCTAGGGCTGTTCTCCTTCCGACAGTGAACCACTAGACGACAATACACTTGCGCCTCTATTACCTACATGGGACCAAAATTCATAGTTTGCGAAACGTGGGGTTTAATACACTTCTGAGTCCTCTGACTAGCCCTTCGAGGATTCGAGTCTATGTTTACAGATTGCTTTAAGGCGTGTGAGCACACAATTGTTAATTAATCCATCGTATCTTAGCATCGAGTTTGGATAGCCATTCAAACCAGCCTTTTCAGAGCAGACAAAATCCGTGTCACAGCGAGTGCGCAACACTATTGTCTAGGTACTGTACGCCCCGTCAGCAACTGATACTGAAAGTTCGTGTTTATTTATGAACTAAAGTGCTTAAACTCTCATCGTTGCCTGTCTCACCCCTTAATTTGATTATAATTAAAGTACGGAGTGACACAGGCAAAGTTCTTTTACTCGCACTATTGTCTGTTTCACCCCGTACTTCAATTATTATAATTAAAATACGAAGTGAGGCAGGCAATGATGAGATTTATAAGTAGTTTAGTAACATATAAATCAACGGTGACAGGCCTTTATGATCCACAGAGTTCCAGTGGCAGTTTTTGAGATCGAAACCAACCAAATCGTACTTGTAACACGGCGCAATAAGTATGGCCAGATTAGATGTTCTATTCTTAGAACTGTAGCAACATTATGGTGAGGTAATGTAAGAGAACATGATGTTTAACTCATTTCCACGTCCACCACGACTTTGCACGCCTACGTCTATTAGAAGCATTTAGAATTAGTTATTATTAGGTAAATAGCTAATTTTGTAATTCGTATTATTGTAGGCGTGACAAGATTGTGAGTGGGGGACATTTAGTCCGCCAGCACCCTAAGTGCTGCTGACCCACAGAGTAATGAGTATTGAGTGCGTGTTTGTTAACTCGACTTTTTTTTATATTACCTTTTATCTATATAATATGTAACTAGTTATACAACCTTACAAACTCCTTTGGGGACACAAGAATCAAAAACCATAAGCGGCAACTACAAATTGCAAACTTTGAACACAACTGGGAAATCGCTTTGCGGGTGATGATCTATAGGTACAACTAGTTTATATTCGTATATTCCCATTTACCCGGTATCAGAGTTTCATCATATCGTACCGCACAGTTAAGGGCCATTCATTAGTCACGTAGGTAAGGGTTCCAAAGAGAGGGGGTTAAAATCACAAGATGGCGATCTCGAGGGAGACAGGAGTAACAGTCATTCTTACGTAATATTTTACAAGTCGGAATTTGAACAACATACCCTTTTAATTAGAAGAAAATATCTATGCAGTGAAATAGGAATATCTCGAAGACTAAATAGATGCTTACATATTTTCGTGAAATATGCAAAAACATAAATATAACGATCAAATAGGTATAAGAGCGTTTTCACACTCATCCGATATCCGACATCTGATATCCGATATCCGACATCCGAAGCCGACACCACTGTTTTGGCTCCGATAACCGATATCGGGCCGGTCAATGTGAAAGAAAGATACATATCTCATACATTTGACTTCCTCCGATATCGGATGTCGGATATCGGATATCGGATGTCGGATGTCGGATGTCGGATATCGGATATCGGATGTCGGATATCGGATGTCGGATATCGGATATCGGATGAGTGTGAAAACGCTCTTATTCTAATTGGAACTCAGCGTAATAACTTGCAAAATCACGATACTGAAGTTTAAGCGAACATCACTCTTTTTCGGCTACTTTTCAGTAGATTATGGTCGCGGAGTCACTAAGACGAAACGTCGGACTAAATGTGAATAATACCAACATAATCGCGAGAGAATCCGTTAAAAAGTAGTTTTTATTTCAAAGTGCAGTCTCATCAAATATTTTGTTAGGTAATAAATGATGTATACGAAATGATCAAATTATTTCTGACGTTCATTGAAGTAATAAACACTCCATAAAATTCTATTCACCCTAAGTCCCTACGCCAGTTTAATTAATGCAACTGATCCTCTTCTAAACGACACTTAAAATCTTACTAAGTTCTTCGTTCCACACGTACCAACTTAGACTTAAAAGTACTTTCTTACATGCGAGGTAAGGCAAAAAAATTTTTACGTAACTAATGAACGATCCCTTTCAAACCAAAATGCTAAATCATTAATGAATCTTTTTATAAACCTGAAAAGGAAACTACATATTTTAAACAATCCAAATAATTCCAACCAGTCACTGACAAGAACACAGGATGAATGAATATAAAAAGAAACTATTATTTCTTTACAGAAAACTAGAGTTTCTTTATGGTAAACATCTGCACGCACTTTGTACCGTCTAAGTTTGACAAAATAACCACTAATAACGAGTTCGTAGGCGACTAGCGACTATAAATAAACATCCTGCCAGCGGCATACGGTTTACGCATCGGACCAACTATGTTTAGAAACCGATGTTCGCGTTATCAATTCATTGCACTCGATATGTGTAACGAGTGCAATAAGTAGGTACGGTCAGCGTCAGAAATATCTTGACTACAACGTTTCAAAATGATCTTAAAACCGAGGTATTAGAGCAAATCAAATTGTTTTATTGATTAAATTGTATTATTGTCCGAATTAAATGTGTGTCTATAATCTCAAAACGATTCATCAACAGGATGGGGAGGAAACCAAGCAATTGAGATCAGTTTGAGCACTTTTTCAGCAAGATCGATCTGATGCTGATACAGACAGCGAAATAAGCTGCTGAAATTTTTTACCAATACCAGATTTTTTTTTTAATTACATTAGGTTTTTAGGTAATTTCGATAACTTTAGAATACCTAAAGTCTGAGTGTAAGGAGCATCACCAAGATCTTCGGGGCCATGCCAAATTTAGTAGGAGTGCGAACTTCGTTCTCGAAAGTACATATTTTGGATGTAACCACGACTGCTGTAACGGTGACGATTATTGTTTAAATAAAAAAACCATACTTGCATAATAATATGAAACATTATACCACGCAGAGATAAGTCGCTGAGCAAACTTTTCATTTGATGATAATATAATATTATGATCTTTATCTACCAAGAGGTTAATGCTTGCGTGACCCCAACTAATCGCTATACTTAGATAAGTGCTTATATATTATTTGTGCGATATCACCGCACATTTTCTTGAACAAAGATCATCCTTTCTACTAGTAAAACAAGGAAGTTCTAATTTCAAACCGTATTCAGGTATGCATGTTCATATGTCAGTGATTTTCTAAAAAAATATCAAATCTTTTATCGTGTAAAATATTGATCCCTATCACGCGACTCGAAGGACCAATTCTCGGGATAAAAAGTAGTATGCTTTACATAAGAACTTTTTACTTTGTGCCAAATTTCATCCAGATCCGTTTAGTCGTACTGGCATAATTTAATCGATGCGTTTATCCATTATATAGATACTTTCGCTTTTATAAATAGTCGTAAGTTTTTGTCTGCCAGTGTAAGGTATTATCCCTATCGGTATTATATTTACATTACAATTTAAAAATAAATAAAAAATAAATAGGTACATCAATCTTTCCTCAGAAGATTTCAGTGTAAAGATAGTTCAGCAAATTCTGAGCGTGACTGTACCTGCAACTCAGACACGTACTATATTAATGTGCTGCTACCGAAGCAAGGTGCTACTTTAATAGATAGTTTAACTAAATAAAGGCATCAAATAGACTGTGTTATCTTCTTGCGGGGAGTATCTGGCTGGCACGGTCGACGCCCTTGGGCGCCACTGACAAGCCACGAGTGCACTCGTTATTTTATTACATGAACATTATTCATACTACAAATAAGTACAGTCAGCAACAAAAGTTGACGTTATACGTAACTTAGTGTTAATGTAACGGTAAAGTTAAGCTGAAGGCATAATCTCAGGAAAGAGGGTCAGCACTTCTATACTTTGACGATTCATAAGCGTGAGTATACGTGAGTGTATGTATATCTTTCGCATATAATTGAACACGATTTTTTTGACAAAGCAATTCAACCAATAAAATAAAAAAAAATCTATAACTCACTTGTGAATTTTAGCAATGAAAATGTCACAGCTTAAATCAGGTGCCATTTTGTGCCTAATTGCGGTGAAATTAGGGCACTTTAGGAGCAAGTGTGTTGAAAAATACAACATTTTATTGGTAGGTACTAGATTACACCTAGATTTATCTTGTTCAGTCGTTTTTACGTGAAAGATTTTCAAACATCTATCCTCATAAACTTCTAGTACGATTTTCAATAAATACGGTGGTGTCTGATAATTGCTTTCAAGGAAAATACAAACTATACTAAATTATACTTATTTTCTTGAAAGGAAGTGTTGGTTCGTAAAAGGAATAAACGAGCGGGTGACAAAGCGAACGCCATACATTCCGGGCTCATGAGGCGTATTGCGAGAGCGAGCCGCACTCTATAAATAGTTTACTATAAAAATACAACATCTTCTGAGAACTTCCGCATAAAGATAGGGGACTCACAATTTATCGTGTTTTTGCGCGATCGCGGCCATACATAATGAAATGAGGTTCAAATGGAATAAGCGGTAAAAGAAACCCATTATATCTAAAAGACAGTAAAGAATTGGATATCCTATAATTATAAAAATCTTCCATAAAAATGAAATGTCAATAAGAGCAAATACGAGCAAATAATCGACAATAATAATATAATATGTATTGGTTTTGAAAAAAAGAAAAACAACATAAAATAAACGATTTAACCTAAGTATACATATTTTATTCCCAAAATATTTTTTTTGTTTTTATTACACTGTACCTACCTAGGCGTCGCTGACTGCGAATATATGGCGAAGCGCTCAGCTGGCGACGTGAGCAACGGATCCACGAGACACAGGACGCGGCGGAAGTCACTTCCGGGAACGAACATGGCTCACGGAGACGATAAGGCTACGTGTTGTGTCGTTTCAGTACCACATGTATCTACTGCTGCAGTGCTGTCGACTGCGTACGTCGCACTGCTTCCCGTCTGATTTCGATGCTGATATACGAGTAAAATTAACACCACAACAGTAATATAAGAGAACAGTAATACTTGAGATGTATCTAAAAATATATTTTGTTATTATTTCGTTTTTCTTGCAAAACGATCTCGCCGCTTCGTCCCCTAATAAGCACACGCAAAAGCTTGGAAAACTATATTTTTACATTTGTTTATAAGCAATTTATGAATCCTGTGAAGAATAACGGTAGAGCGTGTTAAATAACAGATCACAAGTTCGATCCCCCTCTCTGCAAATATGTTGTATTTGCATAGTTCATTTGCGAAGTTCTGCCAAGTTTGAGTTTTGATAGTGCTATTGGGTAATAAATGTCCTACAATATTATTTCTAATTTCTAGTAAGAAATAGCGTTGAATATACCCTCATAAATTTCGATATAGACGGAGCCGGGAAATATATAACCTAGCAGACTTTTTAGCCTTATTGGTGCCTCGCGGCTCTATCTCGCATCAAATTTCTATACCTCATTATTAGTTCTGTGATGGAAACTGAAAAGCGGCCAACGTTCCACACATCGCAACGTTCCTTAATTTCCGGCTCTTTTAATTTACCACACATTTAACCGACTTCAATTTCTAATTGGAGTGCATTGCACTGACGGAAATGTACAACGTTTTTACTCTAAGGCGCCGATTGTTTACCTGTTCTAAAAGCGGTGTCGGATTTTTTACCGTACCGATAACATCATACCGCATTTAATATAGCCGCATAATATTTTCTTAATAATGTCCGTCGTGCCACAAATTACGCATATATTTCCGTGGTCTATTTTACTTAATAAATGAATAATGAGAATGGCTTAGCTATCAGAATGATGAATCGTCGCATGACTACCTCAGCACACCGCACAGCCTGCGACAAGGCGCATCAGCTAGTCCCGCTTACTTATGACTTAAATAACTTATCTTCAGACATAAGCGGCCACATTATGTACAGTTTATTTATTTGCATGGTGACATGACAACGGAAATTAACTGCTTTTATTCAGTATAGCGGTAAAGTTAGTAATCCATCATGCTCGGTGACATTTTAACTCTCGTTTAATGGAACGTTTCCGGTGAATAGTGCGCGGACGCATTGCTGCGATTGACGACGCTCGGGTCAACAGGCTCGACCTTTTATTGTTTGGTTATCGATAAGCTAGGCGCCACTGTCAGCACCACATCACTAAATTAGTCAAAGCATAGCATATTGTTTCCTAATTTCGCAAACAAAAGTTATATATGGATAACTTTCATAACTTTTACGCATGATTAATTATTAGGAATTAATAAAGAACATAAGAATTTATTTGGCAATACATATTCATAACCGAAAATATCTGACCTCATTATATGGCATTTATGACGGATTTTCTTGCGTATATAGATTTACCCCAATCTAATCCATCGGAGGCATAGCAGGGCGGCAAACGGAAGTTCGTCGCGTGGTTCGGTGCCATATACTCCGCCTGAGCCATGCTCCCGCCTGCCTACCTTCCCCCCATCCCGCGCGCCCCCCGCCTCACCCGGCCATCTCCCTCGAGGTGAATGAACGTCTTACACTGGATTCTATTATGTATATTAGGAGGAATGCCTAACTAATGTAACTCACAATTAGACAACAGCTTCGACTACAATTCCTGTATGGGGCTGTATGGTACCACAGATAATATGATTACTATACAAATGCACAATCAGGAACAAAAAATGGTAACACTCGTAACTTCGAAAGGAGGCAGGCAGCTTTTTAGTTCAGGAATTATAACTAGAAGGCGTCATTGTTTTGGAAAACTTTATTAATTTTTACTATTAAAATTAACTTATTAGAAATCAAACATACACTAACCACATTATTGAGGATGTCTGAATAAAACTATAAATATTCTAATCTATATTGATTCTGCCAGGTTCTGCAGTAATTGTTAAAGTTACAGACATAATTCATCATGCCGCTAGGTGGCACAAAAATAAATAAATGGCATAATTGACACGAAATCTTTATTTATTACATTACCAACGATTTTTATATACTTACATGCTTACATTATCATGTGTTTAAGTTCTGAAATAATGTACGTGATTCTAAGTCAGCAAATACACGTTTTATCTTTTTATTTCTTTAAATGAGTCTACTAGTGCCATCTATTCTTCGAGTATAGACGTAAGGTGACAAGTGGCTCCTTAGGGTGCTTACATAAAGAAGCAGTTTGACCTTGTTTAAAATTAGTAGAGTCACAGAGAGTACTTGTATACGATCGCATGGGCTCGCGCGGGCCAACCTGCTTCTCTATGTAAGCACCCTTACTTTGGTATAGTCGAAATAAATCCACTTTCAATTGAAAGGATTCAATCGCGATTTATTTGTTACTAGCTGTTGCGCGCGGCTCCGCCCGCGTGGATGTCGGTTTTCCTGAATTTTCTTTGCTATAAACCTCATGGAGCCCGAGACCTTTCCAACGAATGCAAAACCGTGGAAATCGGTTCGTGCGTTCTGGAGTCATAGCGTCAGGAAGGAAAACCCGACTTATTTTTATATAGTAGATTATTTACTTTTAGCCCGATGTTTCGGCTACATTTTAGCAGCCATCGTCGTGGAGTCGGGCTTAAAGTGAATAAGAACAAAATAATCGCGATGAATCCGTTAATAAGTGGTTTTATTTCATTGAGTGACATTCGCGTAAGTTCAGAAAGTAGGTATCATTCGGTATAATTTTTGTTTTCCATTAAACTTTTGAAATCCAGTTTGATTACTGCAAATATCAAGTTATCATTGACATAGGGGCTTCGATAAAAATCAAAAACTGTTTGTTTTAATGCGTAATGTGGAGTGACAAGCGTGGTGGCGCGCCCTCGCCGATCGCCGCGCGCCTACCCATCGGCTCTTGCCGCAGCGGGTAGGGCCGTACGGCTCACGGTGACTCATTCTACTGTCAGCTGTAATCTAATTTTATTTTGACAATCCAGCCCTGTTTTAATATCAGCGAGGGTCGACGCACTTTACTTAGAATTTCGTGCTACATTAAAATGCTTTATAAATAATAGGTAGGTGCAATATTATGTGTTTGATAATGATAATTGATCCAATATTTTGTTTTATAAATAAAATAACAGCTAGGTATAAATCAAATATATTTGATCGAATATTTATATACCTACAGGCTGTAAGGGGAACGCTCCCGAAGCCGAAGGCACCTTGTAGTACTCCGGGTACACTACATATTGGCATAAGAACTATTACGATTTGATGTCTTTTTTGTTGTTTTATATAGGTACCTAATTGACTTCGCTAATTTGCAAATTAAATTACAGCGAATTTTATACTTACCTAAACGTTTAAGGCTACTTAGGCTGCTTTTACCTCAGAAAAAGAAGAGAAGTATTTTGAGTATGTTGAGAGTAAGTTTGAATTTTATTTTACTCTACCTAAATGTGTGCGGTTGCAATTAACTGATGGGATCGACACTCAGAGCAATACGAACGGTTAAATGGAGTACCCACTCTCATCATCATCATATCAGCCACACACAGTCCACTACTGAACATAGGCCTATCCCATAAACTTCCAGCGCTTCCCGGCGACCTTGATGAGGTCGTCCTTCTACCTGGCCGTTGGGCGTCCTACACTACGTTTGCCCGTACGCGGTCGCCATTCCAGAACTCTTTTGCTCCATCGGCCATCTGTTCTGCGCGCTATGTGTCCCGCCCACCGCCACTGCAACGAGCTAATCCGCTGGGCTACGTCGGTTACTTTTGTTCTCCTACGGATATCATCATTTCTGAAGCGATCACGTAGGGAAATACCGAGCATAGCCCTTTCCATAGCTCGTTGAGCGACTTTGAGGTTTTTTAAGAGACCCATAGTGAGGGGCCACCCTATAACAAAAATATTTCAACTATTTTAAGCTAGAGATCCTAATCATGCAGCTTTAATTAATATAAACCACATTTGTATTAGGTAGGCAGGTATAATATACAGCCTATTGATAATTTCTTTAAATCAATTTCATCATTGGTTTCTAGGAATTGCATGAATTGCATGTATAACATATATAGGGGTCCAACATACATGTCCGGAGCAATACGTGAAGTAAGTAGGTCTAGGATATACCTACAAAATGCTATTGACAATGAAATATTATGCAGCGTAGCTACAAAACAAACATACCTTCGAGAACCGCAGTCGTCGTATCGCATCGAGTTCCATATTCCGTATTGAATTCCACATAGGTAGGTAGATATTGCTTTTCACGGACAATCGTAATAAACATTCACATCGCCTGTTTATATTTAGGTATTAATGCGCCGTATCATTGTTCGTCATTGAATAAATAAATTGATTTATTGCATTGCGGTTCCGGAAATTACGGAGATTGAGCAAAAAGTGTAGCGTAAACAGCACCAAACAATAGTATTGCTTCTATAAATTTCTTTATGCAACTTGAATTTTTGACTGTTAACTTTTTACTCCTTATGTCAAGATCAACTTTATCTACATAACTCGTAGACAGATAATAATTACCCATCTGCCGATCTTACGCTTACCACAGAATTACAAATCATTATCATATTCAAAGATGACGCCCATTTTGCTCTTCCGCGCTCTGTGATATCATAACCTTAACCTTCTCTTCTCAGTACGATAACTTTATCTTAAACTAGTTGACCCATTCTGGCTTCGCACGCAAATATATTGCACGGTATATTATCGGGCACAAAAAAATGCACCGCCTCTAATATTAAAAGTCTAATATAAAAGAAATTGTAGGTACTATGGCTATTACTCGTATATATGGCTATTACTCGTATAACCACTGAGGTAAACAATTCAATGCGTATAACCTTTACCTATGTCAGTACAAGTCATAAGTTGACAATGTTTCATCGCAATCTGATGAATGAGTTCCATCCCAACTGTGCATAAAATACGAATAAACAAACATTGATTTCTAATTGCCTTGGCTTTCATCTATATTTGATCTTTTTTTATTTAATCAGATTGCTTCTGCAGGAATCTGACTAGTTCTCTAGTGATTGATATCATTACATACTACTCAACGAAGCATGGCACGAAGTATCAACAAAAGAATCAGTAGGTATTATATTATTTCAAACTTTCATTGATAGACTGTGAGTGCGGATATGATCGAACCGATTTCGAAACACGGATCCGTAACCCCGTACCGAGTAAGTACTGGTAAAGTTACATAATATTAGTGATGGCACAGAATAGATAATAGTACTAGCGTACAGAATGGAAGCTCACCCCCTCCCACCGATTTCATTTCCTCTCCCCGCACGTCAAAATCATGGGCGCTTTCATGGGCGCCTAAAACAAAGGTTGTCACCAGTAAATGTGTAGGAACGGCACTTCGGGAAGACGAGTGAAAAGTTCGGCTAGCTTCGGTTTTTAAGGCGTCCTCTCTTTCACACATGACTAAAGTGAAATTTAACCCTCAAATGCATCTTGCCTTTTTGTATAAATAACCAATGAACTATACATAGTAAGAACATTTGTACTTTTTTCACAGTATTTATTATTGAACCTGACCGGTTTCGCCTTATGGTAACTTCAAAAGTTTACATTGATGTTTTTGAAATGTTTCTAATCTTAAACACTAGAGGTGTTTACGACCAGAAATGTTCATAAACATTGCGAAACTGGTCAAGTTCAATAATAAAAACTGTAGAAAAAGTACAAGTGTTCTCAATATGTGTAACAACAAGTTCCACCAAGGGTCATCAATGAACAGTATAAAAAAAAACTAATGAACTGGATGCCAGGTTCGCCCAGGAATAAATTCGTGAAAAATCTTATCAATTATAATAATTTTCATATAGTCCGGGTTAGAACTAGCATGTTAAGTGACATGGTGGACCGATATTGATTATAGGTGTATTATTTTTTTAACAATATAAAGATTATAACTCAAAAGCATATGATGCAGATTTAGATTAGTATACATTCTAGGGTTAAAAAATGGGCGGTACCTGGCAATGACGGAATCCATGATGGACGACATTAATTGTGATACATACAAATGGAAAAAAAATGCCATACTTCATAGGCGTGAGCTGTCAAAATAATGATTCTTAAATTTTATACAGTATAGAGCGGTTAAAACCATTTGTTTCTAAAAAATATAAATAGATATCTTTCCGTGAACTTCCGTTTAGTATAAATTATAATTGATACACACATATAACACTATTAAATTAAAGTGTGCTCAACTGGCATTTTTCTAATTTCCTACTCGCCGTTGACAATTCTACATAAGTATTAGGATAGTTATTACAAAAACCGGGCATAAAATCCGTGTCATTCAGTTGAGGTTCAGAAACCTTGGTACGTAATTAAAACACCATTTATAAAGAAATGTTCTACCTCACCCTTGGCAATGGAGCATTAATTACTAAGGGATAAATACTAGTAGTTCTGTAAAGAGTACCAGATCATTTTTTTGGCATCTGGTGATCAAATCTGGTATCCTCACTTATATTTCTTTTATACGATACGTATCTTTATTTTATAGCTCCCTGGATATTTCACCAATAAATATTGTCAATCCGTTCTTAAAAAAGCCACACAAACGTCTCCGCCTTTTCTCATGTTTTTTTTCCACAACTACCTGTAAGGAATCATGTTCGGATATTTCAGCCAAAAATCAGACAGATAAGGCACCCCTTTTCTCCTCCGATTAAAAAAGCTCTAGGCAAAAATGATGTTTTAAATCAAAGAACATGTATGCTATGTTTGGTGGCAATCGGTTAAGAAATGTGCCCTATAGAACGGAGACTATTTATAATTAATGAAAAATTTCACGCGGGCGAAACCGTGAGCAACAGCTAGTTTTTATAAACACAATCGGTTTTAATTACTCTATAAACATATCAAAGTCGTGTTGTAGTATTGTTTTGTTATTTGTGCCAATTCTGTTGATTGACAGGACCATAATGTATCGCCATATTCTTTTCTTCCGAAGGGAAGAAAAAGATGGAAATACGTTTTAATGTAAAAATCATTAATATGACTTTTTGTAACAACAGGATTGTCGCCTCCGTCGGATGTGACGTAAATCATGACACCAAGGGATAGAGTGAGAAAAATCACGCTATCTCACTCGAATATTAGCTCAAATTTCAAATAGTGCCATCCATGACATTTCTAATTTTCTCACATATTTTAATACAGATTTTAAATATATTTTAATACAGATTCATGGTCAATGGTTTATTTTACACATTGTCGTGCGGTGTTCCACAGGGTTCGGTCCAGGGGCCACTCCTGTGGAACATCGGTTACGACTGGGTGCTTCGCGTACGGTGCCACCGTCACGTGTTATGCGGACGACACGCTGGGGACGGTGAGCGGGGCTACGCACCGCGAAGCGACCCTGAGGGCCACGACCGCGGTTGTTCAGGTCGTCGACAGGATCCGGCGGCTGGGTCTCGAGGTGGCTCTGCACAAGTCCGAGGCCATGTTCTTTCATGGCCCTCGGCGCAGGCCAGGCCCGGGAGTCAGCCTTACAGTGGGAGGCACTCCCATCGACATCAAGCCCCGGTTGAAATACCTGGGGCTCGTGCTTGACGGTCGATGGGACTTCGGACAGCATTTCCGAAGTCTGCGCCCCAAGTTGGTGCTCACGGCGAATGCCTTGGGCCGGTTGTTGCCCAACTTGAAGGGCCCAGAGGCCTCCTGCAGGAGACTCTACGCGGGTGTCGTGCGGTCCATGGCCCTATACGGGTGCCCCGTGTGGGCGGACACCCTGGAGGCCAGATTCCTGCCTCTGCTCCGTACGGCGCAGAGCACGATGGCCTTCAGGGCCATCAGGGGATACCGCACGATATCCTTCGAAGCGGCGAGTCTCCTGGCCGGATCGCCACCGTGGATCCTGGAAGCGAGGGCCCTTTCGGCACTATATCAGTTCCGAAAGGAGGCGCGGGAGCGGGGATTCGATCCCGAGCCCGAGGATATTCGGGCCGAGAAATCCCGGCTCCACCAGGTCATGGTGGCCGAGTGGGAGCGACGACTTGGGCAACCACGCGCAGGGCACGCCGTGATTGCGGCGGTAAGGCCCATCATGGGGGAGTGGCTAGAGAGGCCACACGGTAGCCTCTCGTACCGTCAGACGCAGATTATCACCGGGCACGGTAGCTTCGGGCGGTATCTGCATCTGATGGGTATAGAGCCAACGCCCGAGTGCCATCACTGCGACGCGAGCGTGGACTCGGGGCTGCACACGCTCACCGAGTGCCCGGCGTTTGAGACGCCGAGGCGGGAGCTTGTGGCGGGCCTGGGGGTGAGAGTGCTCACGCTCTCCACCCTGCTCGCGGCGATGGTCCGCTGCGCGGATGCGTGGGCGGCCAGCGCCTCCTTCTGCGAGCAGGTCATGCTCGCGAAGGAGACAGCAGAGCGAGCGCAGCGCGATGAGCGAGAAAGGCTCGCGGACTTCGCTGCACGCGCTCGAAGGCGGCTCGGGCGTCGGAGGGCGCAAACTGACCTCCGCCCCCCATGAGCGCGGGCCTGAGGGTGACGGGTGGAGCCGCCCGTCACCCTAGCAGAAGCAGGCCACGGCCTCCCCACACCGGGTTTGAGTCGGGGACTGCGTGGTCCCCCCCTTCCCGAGGAGGGCCAGACCGAGAGGGATGGCCCTGGGTCAGCCGGGGTGCGAGGGATATGTCGCATGACAACCTCACCTTCGGCCTAGCACTACGACCCAGAGACGGCGTGCGGTTTAGTCGGTTCGAGTCCGACATAACCTCCCTCCTTTTATGAGTGTTTTTGACTGATCTGACCCACAAAACTGCCATTGTTAGTAGACAGCGATGTCCAAAGGTAAGCACCTAAAACTAATATTTTACTATTAAACAGAAATACCAACAAACTAGTAGGTATCTATCTACTTAATATCGCACGTTCGTATAACTACTCGTACACGTAGCATTATAATATATTTTAGACTCAGTGGCTTTGCCTTCGTGTGAGTTTATGTACCTAGGTATGTTTATTTGTTTTTCAGAAAAGATTATACTAGCTTCAGATAGGGAATCAGATACTGAAATGAACTGTAATTTTGACAATATGCGTAATGAATCAGAATATTTATTCACTGAAAATGCTGATTACATTCCAAGAAAAAAAAATAAGCTTTCAGAAGTCGCCGGAAAAGACAATACTCCAAATTGCAGCTTACCTAGAAGTGATACGTACATATCAGAACCAGATGAGTACAGTCAGTACTCTCAACGTTGGTCAAGTCCAGATTATACAGTTAAAGAATCCCAAAAACAAATCCCAAATTCAGAAAAACAGTTTTGTGATGCGGCAGTGTTGACAGAACCAGAGTACAAAGCGGAAGAAAATGAGAACATTAGAATTTCAAATTTAATGATTTGTAAATTTATCTCGCATGAACTTGACCGGTATACCGGTGATGAACGGTATCATCTTATGCAAGAAATCATAAAAGTCTTTAAGAAAAATAATAAATAACAGTCTTAGTAATAGGGTACGGAATCGCCCCGCCGCCGTTGCCGCCGCGTTTGCCGGCCCCGCCGCGCCTACCGGCCCCACCGCCGCCGGCGCAGCCGAGGCCCACCAATCCGGTGGAGGCCTGCATGGCGACTATGGCCGCCATGGAAAAGCGGCAGGCGGCGCACGAGGAGTGGACGCGGAGTTGTCTGGAGGCCATTATGGACTCCATCCGTCGTCCGCCTCTGGCGCCGCCGAGTGGAGGATACGCCGGAGCGGTAAAGCGGGGCCCCAACCGTACGGTGACGGCGGGGACCTCGCAGGAGTCGGCCCGTAGCGTGCCCACTGCGCCTGCTGCTCCGGCCACTGCCGCCGCGTCAGCCGGGAGCGCCCAAGCCAAGGGCAAGGGGAAGGGGAAGGGGAAGGGCAAGGGGAAGACGTCCCCAGTCCCAGCCCCGGCCCCGGCCCCGGCTTCGGTCCCGACTGCCTCCACGAGCTCCGCACCGGCAGGAGGCTGGGAGGTGGTCGGCGAGGCCAGAAAAAGCCGGAACGCCCGTAAAAAGGCAGCCAAAAGGGCCAAGAAGGCCCAGGCTGCTGCGAAGGGTGCGCCAGGAAAGCTGCGCGTCCCCCGTACCACCGCTGTCGTCTTAACGATGACACCGGAGGCGACGGCGAGGGGCGTGCAGTACGTGGACCTGGTGAAACAGGCGAGGGGCCTCATTGATATGAGGGCCCTCGATGTGGCGGGGACTCTCCGAGTGACACACACTCGGACGGGTGCCCGTCTCATCCACGTCCCTGGCGCCTCCAGTGGTCCCAAGGCCGATGCCATTGCGGCTAGGCTGAGGGACACGCTGGATGCGGCCGACGTCCGGGTGTCCAGGCCCACCAAGTGCGCAGAACTGCGCATTTCGGACCTGGACGACTCCATCACGGCCGAAGAGATTCGGGTCACCGTGGCGGAGGCCGGGGGTTGTCCCCTGGAGGCGGTTAAGGTCGGAGCGATCCGCTACGGCCGTCGCGGACATGGGGCAACAGTTGTCGGCTGCCCCATCGCAGCAGCCCAAAAGGCTGCCGACCGGCGGATTCTCGCGGTAGGCGGCGTTGTAGGAGTCCGGGTACGGCTCCTACAGGCTCGGCCGGACAGGTGCTTCAGGTGCCTGTCGGCCGGCCACGTGGGTGTACAGTGCAGGGCGGAGGTGACGGTCGGCGACCGTTGCTTCCGCTGCAGCCAACCCGGTCACAGAGCCGGCAATTGCGAAGCTCCGCCGCACTGTTTCAGGTGTGCGGCGGAGGGCAAGCCGGCCGACCATAGGGTTGGCAGCAAGGCCTGCACCCGCGGGGAGCCGCCGCCGCGAGGCGGGCGTTCCGCCAATGGTTCGGGGCGGGATGCGGAGATGGTTCCATAATGGATCCTCATCTCCGCATCCTGCAGGCGAACCTGGGCCACGGTGTCGATGCTCAGGCACTTCTGCTCCAGAGCATGGCACAGTGGTCCATCGACGTCGCCGCTGTCGCCGATCCATACACTCACCGGCCCCTCGGGCCCGCCTGGGTGGTCGACCTGGATGGATCGGCGGCACTGGTGCATAACGCCGCTGCGGGTGCCCCTCCCCTTGTAGTGATCGCAAGGGAGCATGGCATCGTAGCGGCGCGTGTAGGGGAGATTGCGGTCGTGGCCGTTTATCTCACGCCGGGGTCACACCGACTCATTGGGCAGTATCGGCGGTCACTGGAGCGGCTGACCGACGTCGTCAATGCCTGTACGCCTCGTCCGGTTCTTGTGCTCGGGGACTTCAACGCCTGGTCTCAGGCTTGGGGTTCCCGGCGCACGAACGCGCGGGGCAGGGCTCTGGAGAGCTGGGCCGATTCTCTCGGTTTAGTTCTCCAGAATCGCGGGGCCGAAGCCACGTATGTGGGCACCTTTGTGGCGGGGGAGCGCAGGTCGATCATAGACCTTTCGTTCGCGAGCGCTTCCCTGTCACTCCGCGTGCGGGACTGGCGTGTCGCCGTGGAGGTGGAGACACTATCGGATCACCGATACGTTCGGTTCGATGTCTCCCCTCCTGCGGGTGATGCGCCGGTCATATCGGCCCAACGCGAGCCGCGCTGGGTGTTGGGGCGACTGAATCGGGAGGACCTCCTGGAGGCCGCCATCGTACAGGCCTGGGCCATTGCGCCGGACAGGCCTGTCGACATAGACGATGAAGCGGCCTGGTTCCGGGAGGCCATGACACGGGTCTGCGATGCGGGTATGCCTAGGGCTCCAGCCTATAATCCGAGGCGTCGGGTCTACTGGTGGAATGCGGAGATCGCGAGGCTGCGACAAGCCTGCGTGATCACGCACCGCCGGTGGGCTCGACTCCGTAGGAGGCGTAGCCGTACCGCAGATTCGGAGCCCCGACTGGCGGAGCTTCACGAGGGATACAGGGAGGCCCGGAATGCCCTCCGAGCGGAGATCAAGCGGTCTAAGGCCGCTTGTTACCGGGAGCTCCTGGAGACGCTGGAGCGGGACCCATGGGGGCGGCCTTACCTTATGGTAAGAGAAAAGCTGCGCCCCCGGGCCCCTCCGCTGACCCAGGTGCTCGAACCGGCTCTGCTCGGAGGAGTGGTGGAATCCCTGTTCCCGGCGCGAGCGGAACATGTTCCGCCGCAGATGGCTCCGCCGCCTCGGTCGCCTACGGCACCCAGTACGGCGCCCAGTGCGGTGATTGGCGATGACGTGCCCGAGGTCACTTGGGTAGAACTAGAGCTGGCGGTGCGAAGGCTGAGAGCCAAGAAAAACACCGCCCCGGGACCCGACGGCATTCCAGGCCGCGCGTGGGTCCTAGCTCTAGGGGAAGACGGTCTCGAACCCCGACTGAGAGGGTTCCTCAGCGCATGTTTGGAGCGGGGCCAGTTTCCGAAGATGTGGAGGACGGGGAAACTGGTCCTCATCCGCAAGAAGGGACGCCCGGCGGACGAGCCGTCCGGGTACCGGCCCATAGTGCTGCTCGACGAGGTGGGCAAACTCTTCGAAAGAGTAATTGCCAAGCGCCTCGTCGAGCATCTCTCTAGAGTGGGGCCGGACCTGGCGAATACCCAGTTTGGGTTCCGCCGGTGGCGTTCCACTGTGGATGCCATCATGCGTGTGAGGACTCTGGCGGAGGATGCGGTTGCCCGGGGCGAGGTGATGTTGGCGGTGTCCTTGGACATCTCCAACGCCTTCAACACCTTGCCCTGGAGTTGCATCAGGGAGGCACTCGTGTACCACGGTGTGCCTCTCTACCTCCGCCGCATAGTCGGGGCTTACCTGACGGAGAGAGCCGTCGTCTACCCGAGTTCGACCGGAGTCGGTAGGCGTGAGATGTCGTGCGGTGTTCCACAGGGATCGGTCCTGGGGCCGTTACTGTGGAACATCGGTTACGACTGGGTGCTTCGCGGTGACTTCGCGTACGGTGCCACCGTCACGTGTTATGCGGACGACACGCTGGTGACGGTGAGCGGGGCTACGCACCGCGAGGCAACCCTGAGGGCCACGACCGCGGTTGGCCAAGTCGTCGAGCGGATCCGGCGGCTGGGTCTCGAGGTGGCTCTGCACAAGTCCGAGGCCATGTTCTTTCATGGTCCTCGGCGCAGGCCAGGCCCGGGAGCCAGCCTTACAGTGGGAGGCACTCCCATCGACATCAAGCCCCAGCTGAAATACCTGGGGCTCGTGCTTGACGGTCGATGGGACTTCGGACAACATCTCCGAAGCCTGCGCCCCAAGTTGGTCACCACGGCGAATGCCCTGAGTCGGCTGTTGCCCAACTTGAAGGGCCCAGGGGCCTCCTGCAGGAGACTCTACGCGGGTGTCGTGCGGTCCATGGCCCTATATGGGTGCCCCGTGTGGGCGGACACCCTGGGGGCCAGATTCCTGCCTCTGCTCCGTACGGCGCAGAGGACGATGGCCTCCAGGGCCATCAGGGGATACCGCACGATATCCTTCGAAGCGGCGAGTCTCCTGGCCGGATCGCCACCGTGGATCCTGGAAGCGAGGGCCCTTTCGGCACTATACCAGTTCCGAAAGGAGGCGCGGGAGCGGGGATTCGATCCCGAGCCCGAGGAAATTCGGGCCGAGAAATCCCGGCTCCACCAGGTCATGGTGGCCGAGTGGGAGCGACGACTTGGGCAACCACGCGCAGGGCACGCCGTCATTGCGGCGGTAAGGCCCATCATGGGGGAGTGGCTAGAGAGGCCACACGGGAGCCTCTCGTACCGTCAGACGCAGATGATAACCGGGCACGGTTACTTCGGGCGGTATCTGCATCTGATGGGTATTGAGCCAACGCCCGAGTGCCATCACTGCGACGCGAGCGTGGACTCGGGGCTGCACACGCTCACCGAGTGTCCGGCGTTTGAGACGCCGAGGCGGGAGCTTGTGCAGGCCCTGGGGGTGAGAGTGCTCACGCTCTCCACCCTGCTCGCGGCGATGGTCCGCTGCGCGGATGCGTGGGCGGCCAGCGCCTCTTTCTGCGAGCAGGTCATGCTCGCGAAGGAGACAGCAGAGCGGGCGCGGCGCGGTGAGCGAGAAAGACTCGCTGACATCGCTGCTCGCGCCCGAAGGCGGCTCGGGCGTCGGAGGGCGCTTACAGACCTCCGCCCCCCATGAGCGCGGGCCTGAGGGTGACGGGTGGAGCCACCCGTCACCCTAGCAGAAGCAGGCCACGGCGGCGGCGCGCATCGTAGGACGATGCGCGCCTCCCCACACCGGGGTTGAGTCGGGGACGGCGTGGTCCCCACCTCCCGAGGAGGGCCAGACCGAAAGGGATGGCCCTGGGTCAGCCGGGGTGCGAGGGATATGCCGCAAGGCAACCTCACCTTCGGCCTAGCACCACGACCCACAGACGGCGTGCGGTTTAGTCGGTTCGAGTCCGACATAACCCACCCCTCCGGCTCCGGAGGGGCGGGTATCCGAGGGGATTTCCCGCACGTAAAAAAAAAAAAAAAAAAAAAAAAAAAAAAAAAAAAAAAAAAAAAGGGTACGGAATCCTAAATATGAGAAATTTTAGTGTTTTGGTAAAAAGTAACAAATAAAAATTTGTTATCTTGTTTTATTTTCTGATCTTGGTCGACTCCCCATTTTTTCCAATATTTGAAAAATATTTGAAAAATTGGAAAAAATTTGGAAATTTTTCATTTTTTCTTTTCTTTTCATTCCGAAATTTTTCCATTATCCATCACTACATAATATGAAAGATCATTGTGACCACGATCAACTCAAGTTCACACGTCCGTCCGTAACAATATACAGGTACTTAGTTTATAATATAAATACTAACTGATTTATAATAATAATACTAGGTGAAATATCTGTTTTTAAACTGTAAAATTCTTAGTAACTGAATGGTCTGTTTGTTTAGGTAATCTCCGAAGTGACAGGATTTTTACTATAGATAACTCGCTCATGTTATACATAGTATCATATACGAGTTATATTTTGTAAAAAGCTATAGGGTTCCTGCCCCTTTTCTAAAAGTTTTAGCATGCATGAAGAATGTAATGAGAGTGAATGAAGCGAGAGTAGTATGTCAGGATCGTAGCAAATAGAGATCCGTGATCTCTACCTACGCCTATGGGAAACAGGCGTGATTTTATGTATGTATGTTTGTAATAGGGTTCCGTGTAAAAAATGATTAAACCCAGATCTAAATCAATGCAGACGTCGCGTCGCAGGTACAGCCTCAAAATGATGCCTTGGTTTTGCCCCCCTTCCTCCGATATATGTGCTGTTGACTGATTGTTCTGATATTTGGTACCTACACACCTTTAGGTCGGTCAATAATACAGTTTGATTTGCTCTTAAAACCTTAGGTTTAAGGTCATTTGAGAATTTGTTGTGAAGATTTCTGACGTTGACTGTACAGCACTAGTTACGTAATATTTACGTCCTATTGCAGTAAAGCGAAGATCATTAAATACGACCTGATGATGTACCTATACCTTAATTTTAATGTTTAGAAAGCTAATAGACTAGTATACTCGCGTGTTTGTGAATGTATAAAATAAAAATAAAAACTATCACTCGGCGAGTGAAGGTGTGATAGATGAGTAATGTGTGATGTGATGTGATGTGTAATGATCGGTTCTGCTGGCGTGATGCGTAATGCCATCTACTTTGTTGGTGATGTGATAGTCGCACCGCATCACCGACATGTGTTTATTGTATTACAGAAATGTCTAACCAAACACGTTAACAAATTTAGAACAAAAATTGTATCACGGTTTCTAGTTGAGAAGGGAATGAATGTGATACGGGACGTAATACGGTACTATATATTATTTATTCTGTGACGGGACGCTGAAATAATTTAATAACTCAATGAATTTCGACTTTTTGTACAGTCATTTGTATGACAGTGCCTAAAGTTGCTGGTCTCGTAGTGGTTTTAGTCGTAGTTACAGTCAGTCGTAGTAGTACCTATAGGTAATTAAATAGAACACCACCGACCAGTATCATGGAATGTAAAAATATTTATTGTTTATAAAAATATTATAGAAACCATTGAGTGTCTATACATTTATTCATTTATAGAAGTTATTATATAAAAGTGTTCTATAAAGCGGCTATCCTTGCGTTTGTTAATACCAGTACCTACTTCTTCTTCATTCTAGCGTTATTTCCAGTCGCATCCGAAGCTTTTCAACTTTGAGCCTGGGGTCCACTTTTTACCAGTCTAACTGTGGATTTGGCTAAACTTCGATATTTTCCGTGAAGAGACTGCCATATGACCTACATAACCCAAAGGCGATATCGAAGCATGGCAGCTAGACCAGTTGTTGGATTTTTGAGGGCTCCAACTACCCGTAATGACTGCCATAGATGTTTGTATGACAACCGGGACCGACGGCTTAACGTGCTCTCCGAGGCAGGACCAGACCCATGCAAATACCCATATTCATGCATACAAATATTTGACCGCGCCTCCTGCGCAGCGGCCGCTTTCACTACCGCTACGCCACGGAGGCTAGTACCTACTACTTAGTTAATACATTTATTTTGCTCAACGAATTTCATTGAACTAAGGCTGGATTTTCATTAGTGAAAATTTAATTAACCCTAACGAGCTGCCGAGGATTTAAATCATCAAAACGTGTAGGCTAGGCAGTTTAAATTAAACCCATTTATATTCATCGATGATATACCCAATATTGTCAAGGACCAAATGTGAAAGTTCAATGTATTTTCTTTACTTAATTAAATGTCTACATATTGATAGAATACTTGTTTATAAGTTTACGCGAATATCACTCATTGAAATAAAACCACTTCGTGATTTATTTTGTTTTTATTTACTTTTAGACCGACGTTTCGGCTACTTTTCAGCAGCCATGTTCGCGGTTTGACTAAGGATGGTAGTTGTTATATAGTTTGATATGTAAGGTATCTCAAAGTACCGAATTGTTCGCGAGCGTGGACTCGGGGCTGCACACGCTCACCGTGTGCCCGGCGTTTGAGACGCCGAGGCGGGAGCTTGTGGCGGCCCTGGGGGTGAGAGTTCTCACGCTCTCCACCCTGCTCGCGGCGATGGTCCTCTGCGCGGATGCGTGGGCGGCCAGCGCCTCCTTCTGCGAGCAGGTCATGCTCGCGAAGGAGACAGCAGAGCGGGCGCGGCCGAAGGCGGCTCGGGCGTCGGAGGGCGCAAACTGACCTCCGCCCCCCATGAGCGCGGGCCTGAGGGTGACGGGTGGAGCCGCCCGTCACCCTAGCAGAAGCAGGCCAGGCGGGGTTGAGTCGGGGACCGCGTGGTCCCCCCCTTCCCGAGGAGGGCCAGACCGAGAGGGATGGCCCTGGGTCAGCCGGGGTGCGAGGGATATGTCGCATGACAACCTCACCTTCGGCCTAGCACTACGACCCAGAGACGGCGTGCGGTTTAGTCGGTTCGAGTCCGACATAACCTCCCCCTTCGGCTCTGGAGGGGTGGGTATCCGTGGGGATTTCCCGCACGTAAAAAAAAATAAAAAAAAAGTACCGAATTGTTGGTGTTACTATTTACGCAGAACGAGCTCACTGTGTTGATAAGTCTTGCTATATTTTGCTGTTTACTAGGTTTTTTTATTAAGTGGATTACTGGGTCCCAGGCTGCTGGTACGCTCCAACCATTTTCTCTATTAAAATTTGGGTGATTTTTGGGTGATCTATGCTCTTTAGCGAGTGTCTTGTGATTTATCAAACCTTATATATAACATGTATATTTATATACTTAGGTATACTTACCTAATAATCTTTGCGCGTGTTCACATACAGCTGACTTTGTTGAGCGTTGGTGTTTTATGTCAGCTATGTGACACGAGTGCCAATTCTTCGCTTGGTTTGCCCAAAATATGAGAGCTCACAGTCACAGTGCATTTTATAAACCCCAGCATCTTGTAGAGGTAGTTGGCACTAGGCAGATTGTAAGAATTGACTTAACTACCTTCGTTGGCGGCTTGTAGTATGTGTTGATTAAAGCTCGCTTCAAGATATAGCCAATGTTGTCAACGACCCCTCGTACGTATAGAATCCGTTAAAAAATGGTTTTATTCAATCTTAGAATACTTTTCAAATTATTAACTAAAATATCTAATAAATAGATGGTGTAGTCCACTTAGGGCACCCAGCCGAATAGCACCTGAGCGAATAGCACCCAGCCATGTCCATGAACAGCACCTATCAAAATTTTTGGCAGGTGCTATTCGTGGATACTAATTTATTTGTCATATGGAGCGACACTATAGAACTAATATTAAATGGTAACCTCTTATCATAATTCCCTGGGCCACACGGCACACCAAGATATTCGGGACCTGGGTCATCCACTCGTGCGACCCCGTGCACCTGCAGATTGATGCCTGTTGCTTTCCATCAGCAGTATTACCTGTTGGCTGCTGTACAATTTCTAAGCACACAGCGTCGAGCACAGCGCTGCGGCACACAGGTGATCTAGCCTCGTTAGAATGCAGTTAAATCTTAAGGGCTCCATCAAAACATCTTTGCTGCCTAATAAATACAATGAGCTATTAAAACCCCCGGGACCAAATTACGAAAGCCGGAAGCTGTTAGGTGAATGATAGCAGCCATTATATAATTCAAATTCACCAAATATTTATTACGTACCTACTTGTGAATTTATATTTATCTAGTACGATTGCAAATTGTAATTAACTAGAGAAAACCGTTACCAATTGATGAACAAAGAAATCGATAAATTAACGATTTTGTAAGCTGTAGGTTTTGTTGTTTGGGTCATTCAAAATAATATGGGAACTCATAAATTCCTACATTCCTAGCGGCTCCAGGTGGTCGGTCTTTTATATTTCCAAGTAACCGTAAGGACTACCACAGACGTTCGTATAGCCTGTACAATCGGTACACACTTAAAGTGCTCTGTGAAACACGGAGAGTAACTGTCACTGTTTTCAGAGTAATCCATAGTACATATAAGTAGGTATCAATCACTTGGTCCACCGTAGTCCATTGTTGGCCATAGGTCTCTCCCAGTGTTGGAAGGTTTGGCCTTATATTACAGAAGTACTTATAGTACAGAAACTCCACTATGATTAGTGATTACATTCGATACTGTCCAAGTTAAGATTAACCATCTATTGGAGTGCTTTAATGCATTGTGTTTATAAACATGCATGTACTTCCTATAATTGATCATAATCTGCGTCAGAAAATAGATAGTTAATGCGTCCTTAGAATCATTAAGAATACAACTGAGACAGTGTTTCGTAATCTAGTAACATCTATTAGACTCTAACACAGAATACGTAATACTTATCTACAGATCGGATCGGATCTACAGATCGGATCAGACAGAACCTATCGCAGAAAATAAATAATCTTTCCTTTTGATCATTAAGGATACAAGTGTGACTGGTCTACGTAATCTAGCAATATCCATCTCAAACAATTAATCCGTATTCCTCCATACTTCCATACTAATATTATAAATGCTAAAGTAACTCTGTCTGTCTGTTACGCTTTCACGCCTAAACCACTGAACCGATCTCTACGAAATTTGATATAGAGATAGATTAGATCTTGAGAAAGGCGAGGCTATGTTTGGTCGCGACAACCCACATCCACGAGGGCGAAGCTGCGGGAACAGATAATAATCCTTATATATATATATATATGACAGACAGAAGTAAAGGCTCGGTAAGCTTACCAAGGACGTACATCGGAAGTTGAGGACCGGAGTTTAGGCCATAGGCCAGAGAAATCCGGAGTAGCTTCTTGGTACGTGAATGCTTGCTTGGTCTTTCTTCTGGTAAGTTTCGGATATACATTCCATAGTAGCCCCCAGAATTCGAGGTAGATACAGAATCCGAAGTGCCCGCAATCCGCAAGCTAAGTGCCATAAGTGAAGTCGCTATAGACTAATCGGTAATGATTGAGGTTTTTCAAAGCTATTATTCATGAAGTTCTATTCAGGAGTTTGAGATCATTAGCTCATGACAGGAATTAACTATATTGGATATTTTGGCGATTTCAAAAGGCGGTCTTCATGCCATAGGCATTTTCTGCCAGTCAACCTTTGGGTGATGCACGAAGTATTGTTTACTTCGTATAAATATTTGTGCTTCGTGGAATAAATACCTATGCATTTTCTGTCTAATAAAAAAAATATTTTGACTATCTAATTACATACATAGTAAAGGGCTTGCTTGTCATTTTCATTTATGAGAATAACATTTGCCCGAGGCTGAATATGCGTTGAGAAGTTTTAAGTTCAGAACACAACAATCCACTTCTAGCAAAAGTACTTACTAGCTTAGAGACGTAAAACAATAAAGTACAATATCCGGCTTTTGACTTCACACATCGGGGCCTAACCACACTTATTCGGCTCAGTTTAGCTTTTGGCTCTGGAAAACAACGAGAATGGAGTATACACATCCGCCTGACTATCCGCGTTTACTTCAGTTTTCGCAGGAAACAAGTACAAATGAGCACGATCTGTTTTTATCATGCAAATATTAGAGATAGAGAAATGTGGTTCAACACTGTACCGCCGCATTCAGTATTTTCCCGCTGCGTTGAGACCACGTTCAGAGCTGTACTGGTACTGCGTTCAGGCGGCGCGGAGTCGGGAACAGGCCACGTTCAGCTCCGTTTTAGAAAGTGACGGAGCAGTACAAGCACGCTGTTAGTATTGACATGCACACAATCAATCAATTAGCCCACTGCATTCCACTGCTGGACATAGGAATCTGCCAATGTGCGCGATTTCGTACGATCCTCCGCCTTCCGCATCCAGTCCGTCCCAGCCACCTTTTTCAGGTCATCGGTCCATCTGGCTAGGGGGCGTCCTACTGTTCTTTTGCCTTCTCGCGGTCTCCACTCTAAGAACGGCCATCGGTCCTTCGATAGATGTGGCCAGCCCATTGCCACTTAAGCTGGCTTATTCTGCAAGCTATGTCGGTAAATTTGGTTCTTTATCGTATGATATTCGAATTCCATCCTTCAGAAAAACTCCAAGCATAGCTGGCTCCGTAGACCGCTGCGCGACCTTTAGTTTATGGGCTAGCCCTACCGTTAGTGTCCACGTTTCGGCACCGTAAGTCAAGGTCAAAGTCCTTCATTTTCAGGCATTGCAGTAGGGCAACCGGTCTTGGTGCAACATGTTCGCTGAACATGATCTTGGTTTTATCCAAGTTTACACCGAGGCCGACGCGAAGCTCCATCTAGGCTGTGCAGCATTTCGCCCAGTTGTTCCAGCCACTCCGCAACCATGACGATGTCATCGGCGAACCGAAGGTCTGAGATGTACTCACCGTTTATGTTGTTACCCCATCCAGTCCAATCCTGTCTTGAAGACGTCCTCCAATGCATATGTGAATAGTTTGGAGGATATTACATCCCCCTGCCTGACTCCACACTGGAGGCTAATGGCTTTGTTCCTCTGGGCTTGGAGCTGGACGGACATGCACTGTACAATAGAGATGTGCTCTACAAATCAAACGAACTTAGCCCGACTTTCACTCTCCTTCCTAGTGTGTCCAAGCAAAAACCTTGGAAGGGACTACACTAAGGAAAATCTCCACACGGTGCACCCTGGGAATCGGAGACAGCAGCGCCTTTCTTGTGAAGAGGAAACGCTACCGCCTACGGCAAATTCCGGCTGAAGTCAGAGCCGACCTGCAGAGGGCTGTCATATATTACCATTTTCTACTCTACAACATTTAAAGCTAGATTCACGACACATTTACTTTTAAACTCCTAAAGAGTAGGTAATACAGAGTTAAAATACTTTAAAATTATAGAAAAACAGTTCAGTTAATTCTTAAACAACATTTACGCAATCAAAACCATTTAGTAAAGTGTACCCGGAGTGTTTTAAAGTTGATCCATGTGGCGTGTTTGTCAATTGGTCACGCGGCCTAACTAGGCACATGTACTCTGTGAGATTATTGCGCCATCTTAGTTATAACAGCTGTTTTATTCTTAACCGACAAAATGTTCCAGATTACATGCAGACGGCCTTTGCGTTATTTTACATGATTCTGTTTTCATGTATTCTGAACGGTGTACAGGTCCCGTACCCTGTCTTGAACTTAAACGATGTCCGCTAATTTTCGTGTCACTGATTTTATAACCAGTAGGTATGCACGTAGGTAGGCTTCCCCCGACCAACGCTTAGAGAGTTGCGAGAATGTAATTTGAATAAGTAACACACCTAGGGAATAATTACAATGTAATAAGATAATGGGGCAGGGTCTCGTGCAGCATAAACTTTTTATGCTGAACTTCTTAGACACTTCTTTCAAACAGTATTTTTGGCTAATTTCCTTTTTATATAATTTGATTTAAATTTGTTTGACATGGAATTGTCATAGATTTCTCAGAAATTTAATATGGATATAAAACGTTTTAACAAAAAATTAAACCGACGAAATATGGGACTAACATTGGGGATTTTTTTTTTCATAAGAAAGAGTACTTTCTTATGAAAAAAAATTTAAGAAAATCAGACGACTCTGTAAAAAGTTGTGCGTAAATACCTTGCGAACTGAGTGAATAATCAATCATCCCTTGTTTTCCTACCCTTAGGGTTTGATTTTTATTTTCGAATTTATATGGGGCCAACTTCGGGGTAGGTATACTCTTTCCAATAAAAAAAGAATGATCAAAATAGGACTACTCTGTAAAAAGTTATGCGTGGTCATACCTATATTAAAAAAAATATACGCGTCGACTTGAGAACCTCCTTCCACCGTGTTTTGTTTTTTCGTCGGTTGAAAATTGTCCGAAACAGAATTAATTTGTTGAAAAAATTACGTTATCACAATATGGTTTCACAATATAACATCCATACTTATAATATTATAAATGCGAAAGTAACTCTGTCTGTCTGTCTGTATGTTACGTTTTCACGCCTAAACCACTGAACCGATTTTGATGAAATTTGGTATAGTGGTAGATTAGACCTTGAGAAAGGACATAGGCTATGTTTGGTCGCGATAACCGACATCCACGCGGGCGGAGCCGCGGGCAACAGCTAGTAATATGATAACAATAATAATTCTGTAAATACCGAGACGAAATTACCCTTATTATAAGGGTTCTCCCGAGGAGGCCACGGCCTTGTGAGTAGGGCTGCCATCTCCAAAATTCGTAAACCCGGACAAGAAGCGTTAAAACCCCGAACTTTTGGGCTTTAACCCCGGACTGTAGAACAAATTTTTCTTCTCAGATGCAACCTATGCGATGTAGTCGCGTCGCGGTGAAGGACAGACGGAGCTCTTACTTCCATTAACTGTAGCATTCTGGGTTTTAAATGTAGTCCGGGTTATTAGAGTCCGGCCAGGACGCTCCCCGGACGCCTTTTAATCTAGGACAAATCCGGGGAAACCCGGACGGATGGCAGCCCTACTTGTGAGGCATCAAGTCCTAATTGACAACAAGGTTCGGTACTCACACCCAATTGTCCCGTCTATATAATTGTGGTAATGTAATTTTACATTCATTATTGGACCTTGTGAAGTAAATCTGTACCTAATAGTCGATGAAGCCACCCCACGTGTGGAAACTATTTCAACTAATTTTTTAATAAGATTTTGTCAAGAGATCAAGATGTAACACATTGGATGGATATATTACATTTCAGACTTATTGTTCAACTTTTATAATATATTTATATTTTAAATACCAAATAGGTACTTTAAGTTAGAATATTAACTAATGTACCTACATTTGTCATTAATTAGTTTATGGATAGAGTGAAATATGCTTTGTGTTATTTCTATTTGAAGGGCTGATGTTGTAGTTGTTTCATTTATTGTTTAGGAATCCGACTTTTGTAAAAAATTAGGTAAGTGTTTAAACTCCAACCTGATACAAGGTATCAAATTTTTATTATTGTATTGTGACTTTAGTTTAGTTCCATTTAATATAATCAGATTTAAAAGTAAGTACCTAACTCCTCCAATTATTCATATCATACCCTTCTTTTCCTTTCGTAAATTGTCACGGGATCTAGATCAGGTCTTGGATTTTAGGTCAAGTGGCATTTTATCAAACATCCGCCCGAACCTAGATCCTAGCATCTACTATGCGACACAAGGCACTACAACTACAAAAGTAACTTCTGTTACCTACCTATTTAGCTAGATGCTTCTATCACCTACTTAGTTCGGTACGGCTAGCACCTGGTAAAGTAAGAGAAGTACCTAGGTACTTCTCTTACTTTGCCAGGTGCTTCTGTTACTTCGCTAGGTATTTTATTACTTAGCTAGATGCTTTTGTTACTTATCAAGGTGTTTTAATTGCTCAGCTAGATGCTTTTGTTACTTAGCTTGGTACTTTTATACCTCGAACCAAATTTATTGGCGGCTAGGAAGTTCGTACGAGTGCGGATTCAGGCCAATCGACGGGTTTGACGCATAACGTCCCATTCGCATTTCGTCACGAATTCAAAAATGGTCCCATTCGCATTCGGTCCCATTCGAATTTTGTCCCATTCGCAAAATGGTCACACTCATTTGAGCTATGTCGATGCAGCCCCGCTCCACGAGGCTCGTATTTCTTCTTGCGTTAGCACAAGAAACCTAAACCTATATCTATCAGTGTCAGGGCGCGCGGTGTCTATGAGCTCGCTTCGCTCGCTCCCGCGGCGTTAGTGAAACTTTAAATGTGAGTGTGACCATTTTGCGAATGGGACAAAATGCGAATGGGACTGAATGCGAATGGGACCGAATGCGAATGGGACCATTTTTGAATTGGTGACGAAATGCGAATGGGACGGTATGTGTCAAACCTCAATCGACGACGGTTGACTCGCTCTCTTTTCTCAAACGCTACTGGTCTGAATGAACCCGCACTGGTACGAACTTCCAAGCCGCCAATAAGTTTGGTTCGAGGTAGGTACCTATTCCTATTTCTTTTAGTTAGCTAGGTATCTTTGCCTAGCTAGGCATTTTTGTTACTTAGCTAAGTATTTCTGTTAATTAGCTAGTTATTTCTGATACTTGGTTAGGTAGGTTACTTAACTAGGTGTTTTTATTACATACGTAGCTAGGCAGTTCATTGACATTTTCGCGACACTCTTATACTTTTTCGAAATGAAACGTAGGTGCCTAGTCTAAGTTAAATAGGTACGCCTTATACTTAACATCAGTTAGGTATATTACTTATACAGTAAAAATCCCATCAAATTCGGGCCAGCCATTTTGGAGAAACCACCCTTGCTGGCGCCGGCTGGTGTCCGTCCTATTTCAGCAAGAAAAAATCGCTTTCGGAGATTACCCCGTAAAAACAGACAAGAAAATGTTATATTAGGTAGGTATCGTGTTTAGGTTTTATGAAATAGCTAAAGGTAAGTAGATATCCTACCCAGCAAACAAAGTAAGTAAATTAAATAAAACTGTTATTGACGTAGGCAAAGTAGGTATCTGCATCTACCTACCTAGAAGTATACCTACCTAGGTGGATAGGTACAGTTAATTAAACCTCAGAATATTAAATCATATTGTGCAAGGCAATAACGAGTCCTTAACAATCATGCATGTCTTAATAATTAAAGTAAAACCAAATACAGATAGGTACTAAAGATACAGTAACTCATTAGGCCAGTAAAATAAACTTAATCTTCGAAAATAACTAGATAAGTATGAAAAGTACTTGTTGCATTTAATTTGAGAACTCCACAAGGCAGTGTTCAATTAATCTAGGCTTGTGAATTGAGGCCATCGTTTCAATAATAATTAATTATAGGCAACTTATCACATCACAACAAATGGAACACTCACCAGTATTCAGAAATTCACTTCCAGATTGTTCATAACAAGTCCAGTTTATTAGCACAAGCGGAAATACATTATTAATTACAATAACAATAGTGAATTCAATATAATTTTCACTTTCAAAATGTTCACAAAGTGCGTACGCTGTGTCGGCACAGCGTGCACATTCCGTCGATAAATCAACACGGAGAAGAGTTGTCCGTTCAAAGAGTACGTCCGTACCGTGACTCTGCCGCCGGTATCATAACGAAACGAAACGAAGACCGAAACGATACTTAACCTAAACCCGGTTTATACTTATATCACACATTTTATAAAGATATCGCAGCGATGCATTGGTATTTGTAACGCCCTCTATCAAATGTGCACTTAACTAATTCTAAAGCAACAACTACACTATCAATTGTTTTAGTATATAATACATAGATGGCGCTATTACCTGAGTCATTAATTTTTATTTAATTTGATATTAAAATAAATTTTGTTTTTTTTTTAATTATTTTATTAATTAATTGAAATACAAAATTGTGAGGTATTCTGTAGTAAGTAATGAATTTTTGGTGATTCTGTCGATGCATGCAATGTTTATAATATGAAGGCAATGTAGAACTATCTGAGAACTCAAAAAATATTAACTGCAGCGCCATCTAAGAATATGTCTTGATTCCATAAAGGCTGTGGATGATCCTGGTTTGTAGAACACTAGAATCCCATGTAACTTGTTATACTTATTACTAGATGGTGCTAGTCTTGATTTACGACTGAAGTGCTTACTTGAAAATAATTGGCTTTGATATCGCGTAACAAACATACATAAAAAAAAAGACGGGTTGCACTCTGGGAGTGCCGGCAGAAGTGAAAACATTTTCTTTTTTTCTTTCTTCGTTATATACATAGAAAAAGATAAAAAAGAACATACCATACCATATCCATAATATAGCGCTAATCATAGAACCCCTATCACTTATTTTCTGCTAATTTTCTCTCAGAAGAAATTAATAAATTATGAAAAGAAAAAATAAACACAAAAAGTAATAAATTACAGAAAGAAAAAAAAATCATAAAAAGTAATAAATTACAAAAAGAAAAAATAATCACAAAAAGTTTCAGAAGGCCAGGTGGTTTGAACCCGATACTATCAGAAACTATAAGGACTTACAGTCGAAGTGCTTACCGTTTAAGCTACGACGCTATCTATGGTAAATTGCAAAATAGATAGTCTTTACCTAATCTTGTATGACGTCAGTCGTCGGTTACGGTTCAAAGGTCAACTAATCCTGACGCTTCCTTAACATTTTACACCCATCCAACGCCGCTAAAGAAGTTTTCACTTCAAAAAAGACGGGTTGCACTCCGGGAGTGCCGGCAGAAGTGAAAACTTTTTCTTTCTTTCTGTCTTCGTTATATAGGTACAGAGAAAAAGATAAAAAGAACCTACCATACCATACCTATAATATAGCGCCAATCATAGAACCTATCACTAATTTTCTGTCAGAAGAAATTAATGAATTACAAAAAGAAAAAATAATGACAAAATGTGTCCGGAGCCCAGGTTCGAACCCGGTACTATCTGAAACCATAAGGACGTACAGTCGAAGCGATTACCGCTAAGCTACGAAGCTTCTTAGCGTACCTAACCAATTAAACAATCTGTAGCTAATGTTGTATGACGTCAGTCGTCGGTTACGGTTCAAAGGTCAAGTGATCCTGACGCGAGTTTAACACTTTTTACCCATCCAACGCCGCTGAAGAAGATTTCACTTCAAAAATAAAAATCATAGCGGGCGAATTGAGAACCTCCTCATTTTTTTTAGTCGGTTAATAAAAGACAAGTTTCTCGTATCTCTTCGTTGTAAGTATTTGCAATTTATAAGTTTCCGTAATTATACTCCGCACGCCGAATGATGATCCCTATGACGTTTCAACTGACAGTTGTATTAGTTATGCGAAACAATTTCGATAAAATACTGTTTTTTCAGGCAAATGTTTTTGGCAATTCAGCCAGGTCATTCAACATAATAAGCAATATTTATTTATTTTGAAAAAAAGACTACGCGCATTGATGGACATAAAACACTAGATAAAAAAGTAACAGCCTTATTATATTTTATTTTACTATACTTTAATTTTTATTCAAATTGCATAATTTAAAGAATTTAAAATTCTTTTTGAATTGAATTTTAAAGAATTCATAATTAGCTGGCAATTATGGATTACATGGAAAAGTATTTAAAAGGAGGCCATAGACCTACCGTATTTTTTTAATTCAGTCATGTCATGTCTTGTCGGTCTGTTTTGTCTTCTTGTCACACCGCATCACATCGCGTCATACGAGTGCTCTAACGCCTTGTATGCGCCACGTCTTTCTTTGTTAGCTGAGTTTTGTTTCTGTTTTCGCTGTTTTGTGTTATTTGTTGATTTTCTGTTACCTGTTTGTTGATTTTCGGTTTTGCAAAATGCCGAAAAGACAGCGGAAAACTGTTCTCAACAGTGAAGTTCGCGAGTTTGTAGTTCGTTTGCGAGACTATTTTGCTCGTGAACAACAAAATGGCGGACCCTTGTTACCGCTTGACAATGTTCACGATCGTGTAGCCGATGCTCTAGGAATCGGCAAGGCTACTGTTTCTCGAATAACAAAGGAAAAATTTGGGGAGTCGTCCATGGAGGACAATAAACTATTAACACCAAAGAAGAAAAAGAAAAGGTTATGTCATATAACAGAACCTGATGAATTTGATTTAGATGCTATACGCAATCATATTTATGGTTACTACCTACGAGGTGAACTACCGACCTGCCAGAAGTTATTATCTTCACTAAAAGCTGCAGAACTCTTCAAAGGCGGTGCTACTTCTCTTAGAATTGTTTTGAAAAAAGGTGGATTCCGCTATAAAAAATGTGACAAGAGAAAAATATTAATGGAGCGTACTGACATAGCTTTACTACGATGCGATTTTCTTCGCAAAATCAAACAAATTGATAACTGGGAGAAGGTAGTATACCTTGATGAGACATGGCTGAACGCCAATCATACTGTAGGTAAGGCATGGACGGATGACACAGCCAAATCCAGCACAAAAACTCCTGAAGGAAAGGGCCAGCGCTTAATCATTTGCCACGCTGGCACAGCTACAGGTTTTGTGCCGAATTGCCTGTGGGCTTTTAAGTCAGTGAAAACAACGGAGTACCACGAGGAAAAGAATTTCGAAAACTTTAAGACATGGTTTATAAAATCCATTAGAAAATTTGAATGAGCCTCACTATATTTTAATGGACAATGCTTCATATCACTCAGCTCAAATTAACAAACCCCCCAGCAGCAATAACAAAAAAGCTGAAATTATAGAGTTGTTACACGGCAATGGTGTGGAAACTGACAGTCAGAAGTTAAAAAAAGAGTTGGTTAGACTGTTGAACTTTCACAAACAACAGACGCACCCATCATATTTTTTGGATGAATTGGCCAAATCAAATGGACACACGGTAATTCGGTTACCCTATCACTGCCAATATAATGCAATCGAGTTGATATGGGCGCAGATCAAAGGTATCTATATTTTTTATTTATAATATTATGTATATGCATATATTTCTAAAAATAATTACTAAATGTACAAATATTTTCAGGTCATGCAGCTAGGCATAACACAACTCCGCCATTCACGGCAAATAAAATGATGGTTTTATTGGAAGAAGCTTGCGCTCAAGTGACAGCTGACGATTGGCGAAAAGTGGTCGAAAGAACGAAGAAAATTTGCTAACAAGACTGGGATCGAGATGTACAATACGACAATATCATTGACCAACCGTTAATAATAAACGTCACGGATAGCTGCAGTTCAGACTCAGATTTTGAAGATCCGATTGACCCTGTATCAGATTCAGATTGATATAAATAAAATACAAACTCAAAGCATTTGTTTTATATTTCCAACAAATTATCGATATTTTGTTTATCGATGTGTCCCTTCTTAGTCGATAACAGCTTGACGACGTAACTTTTGCAGCACGTACCATGTACATTTGCATTGAGTTTTTTTCTATTATTTCCGAACATTACGTAATAATTTCTTAATATTCATTTTTATAATTTACAATTGTACACAATTATGATTTTTTCGTCTTTTTAATGGACCTCTAAAGGATTTGATGTGATAGGACGTCAGTACAATGTTAAGCGCTAACGAACTGTCATAGGGATCATCATTCAGCGTGTGGATTATAAAAAGTAAAAATAGAACCCTTTGGACAAGGAGGAAGGATAAAATGACAAGAAAATAACCCCTTACTTTCTCGTTCGTTTGTTTGAAAAAGTCAAAATATTCAAAAATTTACTGCAAAAATGAGGTCTACATCTACATTTCTTGAGCAAATATCATTTAATCCTTTACTTATCTGTACAGAATTTTACCGACTAATCGGTAGGTATCAAATTTTGCAATTCATTTGCTCATAACATAGTCTAATCTCACCGCAATTAGGCACCTATTATTAAACTGGGTTTTTTGGGTTGTTATTAAATCACAATTGGGATAGTGATTTTTTTAAAATTTAAAATGTAGTGTTGCATTATTCTTAAAAAAATAAGTTACAAAAAGATCGTGTTCAATAGAACAAATAAATTAATATACCAACCTATTGCTAGTTCATTTCATGCAACTTCGTATTTAAATAGCTTGTACGTGTATTATAAACAAAACTTTAACTCAAATATAACCTTTGTTTTCTCTGTTTAAAACTTAAAGCAAATTCATTTTGAACACGTGATGGAATAATAGGAATGTCATCCTTTTAGTCTGTGGCGAGTTTTTTTATTCCCGCCAGTCCGCCAGTACCAAAAAGTTTCGCAATTCGTTTTTACGGGTGAAATTATAGTTATTTATAAATTAAAATGTCTACAAGGATGTACTAGTTATCAAGGAAAACGATTTATGTACCTAGTACACCGCCAGACATATACACATATACTGAACAACGTCCGATATAAGAAGTCATTGATGTGAAGACCTTAACGTTACGGAATGTTTACTATCTGAAAACTGCAAGTTTAAATATCTATTTTTGAATATTATTCACAAATGAATTGAAAAACGATGTATGATACAAGTGTGTATTGTTGGTCTCAATGTCGCCTCAGCGGTAATCGCCAACTTTACACACTTGTACCATAATCTACTATAGTTCAGAATTTTACATTAGCACAGATTCGAGTAGAGAGGCGAGTAGATAGACGAGTGGGGAGAGGCAAATAGAGAGGCAAAAAGCGAATCGAGTGGATGGGCGAGTAGAGAGGCCAATGGAAAAGCGAGTATAGAGGAGAGTACAGAGTCGACTAGAGAGGGTAGTAGAGAAGTCAGTAGAGAGTCGAATATTATTCAAGTATAGAGGCGAGTAGAAAGTCGAGTAGAGAGACGAATATAGAGGCAAGTAGAAAATCGAGAATAGAGGCGAATAAATAGTCGAGGACAAAGTTAAGTAGAGAGGCGAATTTAATGCTCATTAGCGTCGGCTCAACACTAAGTAAGCGATAACCGACATCCACGCGCGCGGAGCCGTGGGCAAAAACTAGTATTATATAATTCTTATACAGATGCATAATCAGGAACAGAAAATGGTTACACTCGTAACTTCAAAAAGCAGGCAGGCAGCGTTTTAGTTCAGGAGCTATAACTACATAGATGGCGAATTGGTGACATTGTTTTGGCAAATTTTTTATAATTTTTAGTATTAAAAAAAATGAACATATCAAAAATAAAACATACACTAAACCCATTATTGAGTATGACTGAATAAAACTATAAGTATTCTAATCTCTATGGATTCTGCCATATTGTGCAGTAATTGTAAAATTTACAGACATAATGCACCATGCTGCTAGATAGCACAAAAATAAATAAATAAATAAATAACACGATTGTCACGAAATCTTTATTTATGACATTACCAACGAGTTTTATATGCTTACATGCTTACATTATCATATGTTTCAGTTCTGAAATAATTTACGTGATTCTAAGTCGGCAAATAAGCGTTTTAACATTAATTTACTTCGATGGGGAGTTTCACCACTACAATAATAATCATCCTTATTTTTCTAAAATGCTGTCTGTATTCCCTGTCAGTATTATAGAGCAGTTCAAATCTGTTTAATCCATGGACTTAATCCGCTCACCTTAAACAATCCTAATCCTTATAAGCGTAGAATTATAAGTCTATGCAAATAAGTAATAAATGCAACAAGTATCTACCTAATACCTGACAATTCTTTTATATTTTATTATAATCTGTAAGGTATTAGTTTTAATAAGGATTAGTGAGTTTATTCTTCTTTCTAGAAATATCATGATCATAACATTGTTATGATAATACCTTACATTATGGTAAATATAAATATACCTATTCACAATATCGTTGAAATTCGTTGAAATAGTTTTATTAGATTTTAAGGTCATCACCCTTGTTAATTTTGGCGCTGTTTCCGGTTACGTTTGAGGCTTTTACCTCGGAGTCTCAGGCCCGTTTACTTCTTCTTGTCTTTAGATTTGGTTTATTCCGCTCATATGCAATACGCCCAGTGACCACTGGAGCGTTCGCCACAATTTGAATCTGAGCATAAACATCAAAAGCGCAAAACTCACGTTGCTTATCCTTATCAAAATCTTAGCGCTGTGGTCCCCATTGAATCTGATGCCTTCACCAGCCAGTCAGATACAGAGCTCTACTTTCACCTTACTATTTGACAGTAACAAGCTGTGAATGTATATCGTTTACAGTACAAAAGTTCAATGTGCAAGCTATCCTAACCTAACCATCAAACCATACAATAATAGCTTGACAAAAAACGCATGCTTTCCTGTCATAGCCTATTCCTCTCATACTAATAAAAAACAATAAGTGAGTTTCGGAATCTACCTTGATAGTTATATAATTCAAATAGGAACCTGAGACACGCTTGTACTTCACAGAATTAATAATAGCTATCCTCCAATCCTTCCGACCTCTTGGTATCTACCGAGATGTACTTTTACACTATTTTATATTAAATTCCTCAGAAATGCACCTAATACCGATCTCCGAGAACAGCTTCTCGCAATTGCCTGCGACTTAGACTATTTAATTGACCTAGTTTCGTTTCTTCCGTGATTCAGTTGCGCGTCATGAAAAATTCTAAACAGACTTGAGATTTTTATATTAGTAGGTAACTACTTTTCTTTCCTCCGTTCTAATAGCTAATATTGGACATTTTCTCGTGGCAGGCGTCAGCAATGGATAAGCTCAATTAGCTCTTGACTGCGTTACCTGTAATTTTCCAAATTTATGCGCATGTTTCCTAATTTTTCTTTCCAAGTGGCTTTTTTTTAAAAGTAGCCTAGTTTACTCCTCATAACTTAGCTAACTGTCAGTGAAAATGGGCCAGTCACAGTCACATCCTGAAAGACAGACAGAAATATTCCTGACAGTTAGCCTTTCCTACCTGACACTACCTCAAAAGGAACCTTCATGGGATCATTTTCTTGTCCGCCTGTCTGTATAGACCATTCTTTCAGGAAAGTGAGAATTTATAAATAAGTTATCAAGTATCAAAGTTAATGCAGCACGGAGACAATCGCCCGGGAGTTAATAATATGTGAACAGTCCATTGGTATTCAGTCTCTTCGAACTATAATGGCTTTCAAAGAAATCAAAGACTTTGGACGGCACCCGTGCGCGAATCCGACTGCCACTTGTCAGGTTTAGTTATAAGTACTTGTACTTACCATGTGAACTAGGATATCTGTGATGTAAACATTCATTAAAAGACTGATGCGATCGAACATATATTAAATTTTATTCATTTATCAATGTAGTTTAGTTGAATGTCGCAGTTATTCCGCCGGACCGTTGACATTCTCTGGTACACTCAATCTGTACAAAACAAATTCACGGTTCTAATTTCTTGTGTATTTAGGTTATGAGGTACATTGTTTGTGAAACTCATGAAACCATATGAAATGTACAGCTGTCTAACAGTTACTTGTTAAAACAACTGTTACTTCCTTTATGAAACATAAAATCGGATAAAAATATCTCCTCTGGTGAAACTTGTATTTAATAAATATAAGTTTTAAATATAAAATCACTATGAAGATCTTCATTAATCATCTAATATATAAAATTCTCGTGTCACAATATTCGTTCCCATACTCCTCCCAAACTACTGGACCTTTCTTTATGAAATTTCGTGTGTATATCGGGTAGGTCTGAGAATCGGCTACTATCTATTTTTCATACCCCGATCCGTTAAAATGACGAATTTATGGAATTGACACGTATTTTGAGGTTTATAACAGTCGCCAACGTATGTCAATTAAATACATTGATTAATCTATTCTATTCTATTATACAAACGTACCTATTGACACTTTTCTGGGGGGGTCAGAGTTTGTACTCACGTGACTACCAAGGTACAGTCTACGACAGTACAACTAGTCCAAGTTGGAGTACCAAGTGGATATGTTACTTACCGGCAATCTGTATTATGCAGGCATTCTATACAATTATATAGGAATGGCTGCCCGCTGCTCTGCCGACAATGTGTGAAATGAAAAGATCTTAGTCTTCATTTGCCTATGGCTTTGCGGAAATGTTATTTTTGAATGGTTATAAAAAAAGCCACGAAGGCTAATGCGGTATTTTATAACCACCATTCATGTTTTTGAAGTGAAAACTTCTTTAGCGGCGTTTAATGGGTAAAAAGTGTTAAACTCGCGTCGGAATCACTTGACTATTGAACCGTAACCGACGACTGACGTAATACAACATTAGCAACACATTGTTTATTTTGTTAGATACGCTATGAAGCTACGATTGTAAGTCCTTATGGTTTCAGATAGTACCCGCTACGAACCTGAGCTTTTGACACTTTTTGTGATTATTTTTTCTTTTTGTAATTCATTAATTTCTTCTGACAGAAAATTAGTGATAGGTTCTATGATTGGCGCTATTTTATAGGTATGGTATGGTATGTTCTTTTATGTTTTTCTCTGTATATAACGAAGAAAGAAAGAAAGATAAAGTATTCACTTCTGCCGTCACTCCCGGAGTGCAACCCGTCTTATTTTTTACATTTCATACATTGCCGACTGCACACTCGGCATTCTATACATTGCCTAGGCATTGTATAGAATACCGGATTACACACATTGCCGGTAACAGATAAATTCATGCTTTTGGAGTTTGAAGCTTAATACTGTAGGTGCCCCAAATTGGTATTGGTTTTTTTTGTAAATACAGTTGGAAGAATGTGTGTCTCTGCAGAAGCGTTGTGTCTCCACTAGAGCAAAGATAGGCGCATCACGGTGCACGATTATAGTGAATATTTCGCGTTACACAGAGCTATCGCATTTATTACACTTTATACAAAATTATATTGTTTTCAATCAACTTAAAATGACAATGTAAAATATAAAATGTAGTGGTTCACCTTTAGACAGTTACTGTTCTCAATCAACATAATAGCTGTACAATATGATCCATATCTGTCGTTAATGTAAATGGTACGTTTTACTATTGTAATTCCTTCGACTAATAGATATAACTACAACAATATCATCATTACCATCATCATCATCATCACGATGCGATGATCCCGGATTAAAAAAAATGTACGTACCTACATGCCTTTTATAAATTACAACAAAAAAAACACCAAATTACAAACTTCAACTTCAAAATCATCATCAACATCGACATTAGACGTTATCCTGATTGTATCCGAGGCCGAGACGCTCTCGGAGTTCAGGATCCGCCTTCAGGCTCTTCTTCTTCCACTTCGCACGATCTTGGGCGTCCATGGTTAAGCCACACGACGTTAAGCCAGGACTTTTTGGGTCTACTCATTCTACCTGGACCCGGCGGGGGCACCATTACCAGGCATTTGTTCGCACGTAGCCTGGCTGTTGCCGCAAGACATGGTCTCACCAGCGAAGGCGACTCTATTGCATTTTATCTACGATGTCATGGACATGAAGGCTGCTTCGGATGCGAGAGTATCTCACGCGATCTTTACGCGTGACTCCGCACATCCACCGCAGCATTTTCATCTCCGTGAAACGTAGCTGCTGCTTGCGTCGCTCCAACAGCGGCCACGCCTCACAGCCGTGTAAAAGGACAGGCCTAATGTTCGTCTTATAGACCTGTCCCTTCAACCTGACTGGCATTTAAGGATCGCATGTGACACCAGTCATTTCGCGCCACATGGCCCACGCGGCGGCGATACGTGCCTTGACGTCGTAGACGATGTCACCAGTCACGTGAAGTACAGATCCCAGGTACCTACTTGACCTGGTCCGAGCGCTCGAACCAAGTCATCGCCTATGCGGACGGGTGTGGGATCTGTTGAGTTTAACGCCAAGTATTCTGTCTTTGCCACATTTAGCTTCAGACCGCCGTTCTCAAGCGCCTCCTTCCACACTTTCACGCGTCGCACCAATCTGTTCCTGTCCGCGTCCATCAACGCAATGTCATCAGCATATATAAGCAAACATGGAGGCTGCTTATGTGTGTTTCTGATGCTGTCCGACAAAACGTCCAACACCAAGCTGAACAGGTGGGGACTGAGTAAGGATCCTTGGTGTACCCCGACGGTGATGCGGAAGGTTTTCACGTCGCTAAGCGGACTTAATAACCATAGAACCGTAGTCGTGGTGCATGTCTCGGACGAAGGCTACTGGGATTCCCTTGGACCGCAATGAACACCAGATCACCACGCGAGGAACACAGTACGCCTACTTGATTATGAATATTAAGAAATTATAAGGTTCCTGGAATCCTTTGTATGTTTAACATTTATTGATTTCAGTATTACAATCACAAAGACTCACACTTTTCAACTACTTACTTAGTTGACTACTAGTATTAGGTTTTGTACGTACTTTATGCCAAAAATTGACTGAAACCATGTTCAATAGTTAAGATTAATCACAACTGATGGTAAATGTGGCTCACGGTGGACCTAGCTCGCCTAGATTTTTGAAGTGAAAACTTCTTTAGCGGCGTTGGATGGGTGTAAAATGTTAAGGAAGCGTCAGGATTAGTTGACCTTTGAACCGTAACCGACGACTGACGTCATACAAGATTAGGTAAATACTATCTATTTTGCAATTTACCATAGATAGCGTCGTAGCTTAAACGGGAAGCACTTCGACTGTAAGTCCTTATAGTTTCAGATAGTATCGGGTTCAAACCACCTGGCCTTCTCAAACTTTTTGTGATTATTTTTTCTTTTTGTAATTTATTACTTATTATGATTATTTTTTCTTTTTGTAATTTATTACTTTTGTGTTTATTTTTTCTTTTCATAATTTATTAATTTCTTCTGACAGAAAATTAGCAGAAAATAAGTGATAGGTTCTATGATTAGCGCTATATTATAGGTATGGTATGGTATGTTCTTTTTTATCTTTTTCTATGTATATAACGAAGAAAGAAAAAAAGAAAAAGTTTTCACTTTTGCCGGCACTCCCAGAGTGCAACCCTTCTTTTTTTTAATTCATTTAAAGAGAAATAACGGCTCTTAGATATGGATATCTTCTTTCCCACTGATGCTATGTATCTAGTTTCGTTGCCCTGAAGAATAAATCTATTATCGTATTAGAATTATGTTTTAAATAGACTATCACAATATTTATAAAGCTGCAATTTTCAATGATTGTTGTTCCTAAGCTATAACTTTTATTCTGACCTAAATACTACGCTAACTAAATTAAATATTTCCATCAAGTTTTTCCCACGGTACTTATTGAAACTCTAACGTCATTTAAGTCGTAACTCCATTAAGGTCTGGTCAAATCGCACCTGTTTCCACTTGTGTTAAATATTTAAAATAAAATTCACAGAAGTTCTACGGTCATTTTTTATTTTTTTTACTACTACTAATATTCCTCATAACAAGCACATTTACAACCTTTTAAATATACAATTATTATAATTAGGATATACTGTTATTTCTCCATCACAATAAGGTGTAATCGTATCGTCGTTAATGAGAAGAATAAGAATGTACTATGAATGAAATCAAAACCTCTGTTAAAACTGCCCAACAATTTGGCGGATGCGGAAGCGAAGACAACGAAATCGATGTATTACTTGTTCTATTGAATATTTTTTATTATAATGATGTTACACTCTTGAGTAATTTGATAATACAGCAAGTTGTATTGTTCCAGGTAGGTACAATCGCCATCAAAGGTGAAATACCTACAAGATGTTTTCCAACGACATATCCTCAACGTTTAGAATGCGCGCCAATATAAATGTTTAGCGGAAATAGTATGCGTATTCATTGGTATGCGTAGCTAACAGTGAACAGTGACCTTACTTGTAGTTTACTATGCCGCAAGCGACAAGGATGGTTATTGTAATAGAAAAATCTGCGACGTCGACGTTTTCATTTCCGACTCTTAGATTCCAAGATTGTGGTTTCCTTTTGCAGATTTATTAGTTAGATAGTGCCGTTAGAATCGGTACCTATTAAGTTTATTTTTTTAAAGTAAGAATTTATGTTAGCTAGCAATCTTTTATGAGTCCGGTTGCTGGAAGAGAACTCAATCTGAGTTAAGCTCGCCTTTGTACATAATATTTCACTTGTTTGTATAAATGCCATTTAAGTGTACATAAATAATAAATAAAATAAATAAATAAACTATTTACAAAAATATCCTTAGCTATAGTTTCATTACTGCAAGAAGTTAGTTATTAAGGTTAAATAAAAAAGATTTATAATTTTTTGCTTTTTAGTTTTTTCGGCGGTTTAATTTTTGTTTAAAATGTAGGTAGATATTAAAAATAAATTTTATTGCAGATTTTATGGTATAACGGTCTTGGATCGGACTTAAAATCGGAATCGGAGATATGATCAAGAGTCGTAAAAACTGACATCCAGCTGATAGACGGACAAGGCTTTGACGCAGGCTTTCTTTCGAGAAGGTGCAGTCGGTTGTTTCGTTTGGGACTAGCCGAAACGTTTGATTTCCGAATTCGTGGTAGTTAATGAAAACTTCAGAAAAGATTCAGATTGGTAGGATTATAAACTTACCTACCAATCTGAATCTGCGTACACCTTACCTGCTACTACGTTTACCTAATAATCTGTTTGTGCAGGCATCGTGATAAACCAATGTCGACTTTCTAACTTACATCACGACAGACACAAAACAATAAGCCATGATCGTTGCTTTAGAACGGTAGCGGACGCTACTCGTGTGCCAAGAGTCTCAAAGGTCACTCGCCATGCCATAGTAAAGTATTCCTATCACGTGTTATGTACAAGCGTGGTGTACTTACCCCATATAACTTACTCGGTTTTAGGCTCCTCTGTTACAATTAAGACTATTTAATTGTAACAGAGGAGATAGATTGAAGGGTGTATTGGGCCTCATGAAGACCTTAGAGGCCAAGCCAACCTTACCTTCAAACCGGTTGGCACAGTTAGTACAGTCAACAAAAGAGATATAATCGCACTTTTTCGTATAAAGTTGTATGCATAGGGGTAACCGTATCTCCTTTGTCGACTGTACATCTACTGAATGACGGACGAGGTACTTTAGCCTGGAGTAGGCTTTCCTCTTGAGGTTGGGAGTTTAGTCATACAAAACCTCCATAAAAAAATCAAAAGGAGAAGAAGTAAGTGGTCCCTGGGCGTTTAGGTGAAAGCCAAGCAATCGGGTTCAACCCTTAAATGACGATGACTAGTAAGGAGTTTTTCCATATAGAAAACATATCTAATCATGTGATCTCTGCCTAGCCCCACAGTAATGTTTGCATGAATGTATTTGACGACTTGATTCAAATGTTAATTATAATTTGATATCAAACTTCGCCCAAATAAGTTCCATAATAACACCTAATTTTAATTTAAGTAGATAGGTAACCTAAGGTACTAGGTATATGCCATTGCTAGTAAAACACAATATCTACCTACTGCATATTGTACGATAATTATGTGCGCGTCTGTAGTTAGTGGAAAGTTGCACATCACCCACATTATAAAATGAATGCAACTGCGAATATTAAGATATTGAATTGTCGATTGGAGTCAATTGACGAGTTAGCGAAGTGTGACGCATGTCACGTCGACGAGAAAAACTACGAAGTATCTATAATATTAATGCGGATAATTCTAATAAATTAGTATGTACCGATCATAATAGGCACTCAATTGTACGTACAGTTAGTATCAGATCGACCCTGACTAGCAACGTATATGAAATGATTTTAATGCTCATAAGGTTTTAATGATTTAAATTGTATTATTGTCCGAATTAAGGTGTGTACCAAATATTAGAACAATCAGTCAACAGGGAGGAGGGTGAACCAAGGTATCTATTAAGATGTAGTCAAATAATTCGATCTGATACAGTCTATCTGATATTTATTATGGTATTCATCATCATCACCTTCATCATAGCATTATATAGTTTCGGTTGCCTCCGAAAGCTTTAACTTCAGATCTCCGGGTTTACTAAATTTGTTTTCACTTCAGCAGCTCAAACAAGTAAGTTTTGCTGCGTAAAAACAGTGAGCAAAATGCGATTTCACTTACTGCGTGAGACAAACTAACTTTTTTATTTATTTATAAAAAGTGCCAACCGTAGATTTAGAAAGAATCGAAGAACTTTCGAACTACACTGCACTCTGTCTCTTTCCCTTCCTTAAAAAAGAGCGATTGACTAACACAAGTAATTTGAAGATCCAATTTCAAAATTCGTCCCCGAATAAAACTCTTTCTGAAATGTGTAAATAAATTAAATTTTAAAGATATTTGTAAAATGGATAACCATGTTTTTTATTGTATACGAAAATAAGTACTACTTGAATAAGATTAAAAATATGAAAATTATCATAAAGGATAAGCGATACTAGCGACGAAGTCAGTATTTTAACACCAGAAGAGTTGAAACAGCAAGTTACTAATGCGGCATTAAGTTTCCTTTCTGAGAAGTCTTGCGAGAAACATTTGACAGCATTCCATATCTTCAATAAATGTAGACTTACAAAGGGTACGAGGATTTGTTCGGAGACTGTGTTACTATCGTATTTTATAGATTTGCAGAACTGCAATAATTGCAACTTTAACTTTTAAAATATTCAGCATTAGGTATTTTGATTTATAATAAATTAAATATAAACGTAATTTAAATTAGAAGCCCCTCATATTTATAAATTCCTTTGGCAATGTTATAGACACGCCACAAAATTAGTTTACAAGAATCATCTTTTACAATCAGCAGTTGGTTGTCAGCAGGGTGACCCTTTGGGACCAGTTATCTTTAGCCTAGCAATACATCTCATCATATAACAGATAAATTCAAAATTCAACATCTGGTACCTAGACGACGGGACTCTAGGGGGTGATGTACAAACAATTCTACAAGATTTAGAACTCATTAAAAATAAATTTCAATCCATCGGCTTACAACTCAACTCGGACAAATGTGAAATCTTTAGCAGCGACACGACAGACAGACCCTCGACTAAAGGAAAATTCAACGATTTAGCTCCCAATATTAAAATTTTGGAAAAAGCTTCTCTACGCCTCCTGGGGTCTCCAGTTTTGGAAGATGGCTTTCATTCATTTATAGAGGAAAAAATTCAAACTAATTTTGAAAATATCACAGATCATTTACAAAAAATAAGTGTTCATTCGGCCTTTACTATACTTCGGTTTTGTCTTTTTGTCCCTAAATTTACTCATGCACTTCGTTCATCCCAGTTTTGGCAACATTTGACACTTTTGGCAAAAATTGATAACATTCTGCAAAATACTCTCAGCAAAATTTTAAATGTGGCCTTGAACGACCGAGCCTGGCTCCAAGCGTCCTTACCAGTTCGCTTAGGTGGTCTCGGCGTTCGCAAAATTTCAGACGTTAGTCTGCCAGCATTTCTGTCGTCTGTCCACGGCACTGAGGAGTTAACCAGGAAAATTCTTATAAACACACAGGTTAACTCTGAGGTGTCATGCAAGTCTGATGCCATTAATGCTTGGAAGGTTGCTTGTCCTAACACTGAGTTGCCTGATAACCTTTTCTCCCAGAGACAATGGGATGCGCCGCTCTGCAAGCTGGTAAGAGACAGTTTAATACACACATCTTCCCAAGTTTCAGAGCGTGCGTTGGCTGTGGGGGAATGGGAGTCAGACCTTTGGATCCAGGCACTCCCATCGCCTAACATAGGTACTATGTTGGACGATACTACTTTCCACCTTGCCACTTGCCTTCGTTTAGGAGCGCCGTGTGTTTCTCCCCATCGTTGCCACTGCGGTGAAGCTGTCGATAGCCTTGGGCACCATGGCCTTTCTTGCTGCAGAAGTGCTGGGCGTATATCGAGACTTGCCTGCATCAATGACATTATCCGCCGTGCTCTTGCCACCGCTGGCGTGCCAACTGCCAGCCATTCGTGAACCTAACGGGCTGGTGCGTGACGATGGCAAGAGACCGGATTGTATGTCGTTGCTCCCTTGGAAGATGGGTAGGCCTTTGGTGTGGGACGCAACGTGTGTCGATACCCTTGCGCCTTCACATCTTCCAAGCACGGCAGGCTGTGCCGGTGCTGCTGCTGCATCTGCGGAAAACCTCAAACGGCGCAAATACTGTAACTTAACAGGTGATTATGTATTTGAGCCGTTTGCGGTTGAAACGTTGGGGACATGGGGTCCAAGTGCCCGCTTTCTATACAAAGATCTGGCAAAGCGACTGATCGACGCTACGCGTGACCAGTAGGCTGGTTATTATCTTGCACAGAGGATAAGTATTGCCATTCAACGTGGCAATGCTGCCAGCCTTCTGGGAACGTTACCGGTTGGTGATGATGCGGAGGAATTTCACGACGCATTATGTATGTAGATATTCCGGTTATTTTTATTTAGTTTAGCTTGTTTTAGTTTCTAAATTTAATTTAGTATGATTTATATTTTAACGTAATTTCTATCTGTTCATGTTCATTGAGTTATCTTCTAAGTAATACTTATTATGTGTTCTCGCTGCTGAAGTGAAAAGTAATGTGTGCCACACAATCTTACTTTAAAAACATGAAACCTAGAAACTTGCCGATTCAAGTACCTGTCGAGAAATCAGTAGGTAGGTAACCAGAAACATTTTAATCTCACTACCGAGCTTGATGCCTGAACAACAGGGCACGCGAACATTCGTCCGGCTTAAACTAAATAAAGCTCACATGTCTCTAGTAACCTCAGGGTAAGTGAACCCACGCCTTTCGTTCATGTTTCGAACGGGTATGTAGTTACTAATCACAAATGTCCGTTGCAAGGTAGACCCCCGGTTTTGTGCCCAAGTGCGTTCCCCAATCCACCCACTCTCTACTGAATACTTAATGTATGTAGATCCCATTGTTGAATACTTTGACAGCAAACGGTAAATCTGTTGTGTGTATTATTGCTTTTGAGATCTCACTGTGACAATTCAAAAATCAAAAAATGAATCATTAAAATCAGTTGATAATTGGTGAAGATATCAGAAAAAAAAATAACATTAGGTCGAATTGAGGTTTTCTTCTTAGGGTTCCGTAGGCAAATGGCAAAAAACGAAACCCTGATAGATTCGTCATGTCTGTCTGTCTGTCCGTACGTATGTAACAGCCACTTTTTTCCGAAACTATAAGAACTATACTGTTGAAACTTGGTAAGTAGATGTATTCTGTGAACCGCATTAAGATTTACACACAAAAATAGAAAAAAAACAACAATAAATTAATAATAAATTTTGGGGGTTCTCCATACTTAGAACTGAACCTCAAAATTTTTTTTTCATCAAATACAAAAGTCTTCAAAAATGATATTGAGGTTTCTAATATCATGTTTTTCTAAACTGAATAGTTTGCGCGAGAGACACTTCCAAAGTGGTAAAATGTGTGTGCCCACCCTGTAACTTCTAAAATAAGAGAATGATAAAACTAAAAAAAATATATGATGTACATTACCATGCAAACTTCCACCGAAAATTGGTTTGAACGTGATCTAGTAAGTAGTTCTTTTTAATACGTCATAAATCGTAAGCCGCAATTTACCGACTTGCTGCTACGGAACCCTTCATGGGCGAGTCCGACTCGCATTTGGCCGCTTTTTATGAAGGCGTTTAACAAAAAGGTAAATTTCTTCGGACCCAAGTCAATCTTAACTTTTGACCAGTAATATATATTCAACTGAACTGGTCAGACAACTGATTCTAAAATGATTAAAGCAAAAATCACAACTATAGCTTAAAAACTATGTAGGTAAAGTACCTATATCAGGTATAATAAAAATTTCAAACAATAGGTACCTAATTATGCCCAATCTCCTTGCAAGTATACAGCTGTCGTTAAAAAAGATCGATACTTACATGGTTATAGGCGTACATATTAAATTGTCTCGTGTCCAAGATCATTGTCCTCAAATGACTCCACCAAATACCACCTACTCTTTATGAATACGTGATGTTTGAGGAATAATTCATTGCTGTATACATTATCCAAGATTATAAAGGACTACGCTGCGACGTGCTTGCGCGCAATGTGCCAGCATTAGCAGGTGCCTGGTTTTATGTAAATTATATAGAATTAATTTTGTGCAGATAATTTGCAAAGAATTGTGCAAAAATCAAACGATTTGTATAACGATTTGTAGGCGTTCGAAAACCTACGTGACGCGCATTAGGCAGTGGACGCGACAAGGAACAATTTATGTTTTATGGGGCCGTTCACATTTTTCCCAGTAGCATACTAGTCCAGCGAGCGAATCAAAGGCTGAAATACTACTGGAATAATGCCAGTCACTGGATTGTTTTCATTCCAGCTCAACTGTATACATACTATCTACTTGTCCTAGTGTAAGTTTATTGGTGTACAATAAAGAATTATCTATCTATCTATCTATCTATCTCATTCCAGTGCCACTGGATTAGTTTAGACAGCCATGCCATACCAGCACTGGATTGAATGTTGGATAGTGAACACGCATTGTTTTTTTGGGAATATGTAATGTGTTCAATTTGACTTCACCTCGCCTGACGGTATGCTGAAGGCAAAGTCTCAGAAAAGAGGGATACCATTACAAACTCGTACTATGTTAACAATGGTGGCATACAGCTAGATGGTCTCACCAGATGTTTTTTCACGCCCCGTTACAGGACCCGGAACTATTGTAAGGAAATACGTGAGCTGGCAAGGAACTTCAGGTCGCAATGTAGTTGTTGAAAGTGCCACTCCTTGGCATACCGATAGTGAACGCGGGTGCTACACAGGAGGTCGATTCCCGATTAGTGCAAATATTTGTATACATGAAAATGGGTATTAGCATCGGCCTGGTCGTGCGTCGGAGAGCACGTTAAGCCGTCGGTCTATGGCAGTCGTTATATACGGATAGTTGGAGCCATCAAAAGTCTAACAACTTGTCTATACGCAATGCTCCGATATCGCCTTTGGGTTGTGGAGGTCAGATGGCAGTCGCTGCACGGAAAATTTCGAAGTTTAGCCAAATCCGCAGTTGGTCTGGTAAAAGCGGACCCCAGACTTCAAGTTGATAGCTCCGGATGCGACTGGGTTTAAACCTCGGATGACGAAGAAGAAGAATGTACAAAGTTGTTGAAAAAGTAATGTTGGGCCTCCCTTATTTCTTTCGCGTACCCAATTTCTTACCAATTGGCAAAGAAAAAAAAGAGTAGGAGGGCAGAACTTGGTTGCCAAATTGCAAACTTTGTGGGCAGGCTGTAACTAACACTGATAAGGTAAATTATACAATACTGATGTCGGTTATCGCGAATCGGGGTATAAAAAATAGATGTTGGCCGATTCTCAGACCTACCCGATATGCCCACAAAATTTCATGAGAATCGGTCGAGCCGTTTCGGAGGAGTCTGGGAACGAAAACTGTGACACGAGAATTTTATATATTAGAAACTAGCTGTCGCCCGCGGCTCCGCCCGCGTGGATGTCGGTTATCGCGAATCGGGGTATGAAAAATAGATGTTGGCCGATTCTCAGACCTACCCGATATGGCCACAAAATTTCATGAGAATCGGTCGAGCCGTTTCGGAGGAGTTTGGGAACGAAAACTGTGACACGAGAATTTTATATATTAGATTGTCAAATCAAAAATATATCGTACAGTAAACAGGCTTGAACTAAAATGACCCAGCAAATTACTAACTGGTATGTATCTCTGATCACTTATGGGACAGGCACTCGGGTAGGTAGGTAATTGTTTAAATTTACGTTTTGAGGCGTAGTGGAATAACAATACAACTTCTGCATTACGGATACATCCCGGCCAGCTGTGCACCGTAGTCAGACCCTAACGGCCGGACAGAGCACACCTAAATCCTTGATCAAATTAATAATTTTGTAATAGTAGTCTTTTCATTTGACTTATAACTGTACGGGAGCGATGCGATGGAAGCATTTTGAAATTCAAACTTGAGAGAATACTCTGCGCCAGAGCCCCATCCATTAATTGTAGCAACCCATGACCCATTTCCACCATTTAAAACAAACTGTATTTATCTTTTTCGGATTTAAATGCACCTAAGATCTTTCCCAAAACATGTAACTAAATACCAACTTTCAATGTGATCGATCATTTGTTTTGAAATAAAACATGCTACATCTCGAGGCTGTGTCCATTCCCGAGGGAAAATAATGTAGGTAAACATAAACCTTCCCCATGAAACAATACTGCGCCATCTTCCAAGGTGATCAGTCAAACGGTGTTGGAGTTTATCAATCTCATAAATATAGTTACCAACATCCATTTTTCGTCGTGACAGTTCGTGGTTAGGGTAATATCTCATATTCGTAGTGTCTTTAGCTTCTTCCACGCAGTAATTTCCCAATTGCACCCAAATATTTTAGTTACTTTGGAGTTCGAGGTCCATTTGTTGTGGACTTTTTCCGAACTGACTGCCACCTGACCTCCTAAACTTGAGAGCTTTATCCGTTATTTAGTAGGTACAATGAGAAAGAGCCTCGTCCATCAATCCGCAAGTATACTGGCTTGGGCCCTAAACATCTTGGTTGGGCCCATAACACCCCTGCATCTTTATCAGAGATATAGGGTGCAAAATGATCTCTGGCAGTGAAGGAGTGTCGAATTGAATACACCAGGTAATATTACTCGTTGTCAATTAAGAAGATATTGAGAACGATGAAGGCCTACCATGTTCGTACCTTTTAACCTGGCCTCAAACGGCATGTGACACTTCTTTCGGGCTAATCCTAAATCCTACCGAAAGAAATCGTGAAAAGGTGAAATCCCACATGAGCTTACTTACTTACTTACTGAGATTCGAAACAGTGCAGTGGCAATATGTTACAATCATTTTCTTTGAACATGATTACGGGTTTCAAAACACGCCCGAGGGAAAAATAATTTACTCTCGAGTTAACATATTCTATTTTTCATGCCCCTTCTATTAGAAAATTATGTACTTATATATCAACGAATTGGGTATTTTATTGTCTAGTCAAATTAGTTACTATCAAAACGGTAAGTTTTAAGGAAACTTGTATGAACTAATTTATTATGACGTCACTATATTTTATAGTCAAATCATTTTCTATTATAGGTTGGGTGGATGATAAATAAAAACGATAAAATAAGGACAGACGCAACTACTATCGCTCTTTTGCCATTCTTAATTTAATTAGCTCAGTTAAATAATTTATTTTAACTACAGGCAATGCTCGGTATTTCCCAACGTGATCGCGTCAGAAATGATGATATCCGTAGGAGAACAAAAGTAACCGACGTAGCCCAGCGGATTAGCTCGTTGAAGAGGCGGTGGGCGGGACACATAGCGCGCAGAACAAATGGCCGATGGAGCAAAAGAGTTCTGGAATGGCGACCGCGTACGGGCAAACGCAGTCTAGGACGCCCAACGGCCAGGTGGAAGGACGACCTCCTCAAGGTCGCCGGCAAGCGTTGGATGCGGGCTGCTTAGGATCGGTCATTCTGGAAGTCTATGGGAGAGGCCTATGTTCAGCAGTGGACTGTGTATGGCTGATATGATGATGATGATGATGATGATGACAGGCAAATATGATATTTTTAAATGTTTACGCGAATTTCACTCATTGAGTTTAAATCACTTTTCACCCGACTGTCAAGAAAGGTTAAGTTTTTCGCGCGTATCTTGTATGTTTGTTAGATCCCTTATTATCTCATATCTTGTGAACCATCGTACGGATTTCAATGATTCATATCTTAAATGGAAGGCATTTATTGCCCAAGTGTTCTTGGGTACATAAAATATGAACAAAAGCTAAATGGTTTGTAGGCACCAATATGTATGTGGTCAAAAAATTCACTCTAATTTATCAAATGGGGTATCAAATGAAGGAAATGTTAAAAGGATTACAAATATATACATAATTATGTCATAACTAAAAAGCATAAAATAAAATAAATTATAAAAAATAAATATCCCGACTGATTCTGAAAAGATCGAAACAAGCTTTATAGCAGGCGGTACCCATTTGCAAATCTCAAACCAGATGAAAATTAATGGGTGATTGATTTGTTATTATTTACCGGCCATCTGTTGTAGGACAACAAGTTCTACATGCAAATCGATGGAGTAGCAATGGGCTCTACAGTTTCGCCTGTTGTGGTTGATATATATATATATATATATGGAGGATTTTGAGGCCCGAGCCTTGCAGATGGCTGCCATTACATCTCGATTTTACAAACGATACGTAGATGAAACCTTTACAATATCATCAACAGATAGTTGATAATAGTAGTACCTATGTAATCTTAAACCACCATAATTACATTTATAGCAATATAGCAGAAGTCACTATGGAATTAAGAGGCAAATACTTCATTAGCTTTCTTAATGTTCTTGTTATCAGAAATCCAAACAATACTTTGAACCACACTGTGTATAGGGAAAAGCTCATACAGATAAATATATAAATAATTAATAAATAAATATTCCACAACATTTCACACAACGCTATCTAGACCCATGGTAAGCATAGCTTAACTAGCTTGTGTTATGGAATCTAGAATGCGGATAAACATACTTAGATACTTTTTTTTTGTAAATACATACATATTATACATAGAAACACCCAGGCCAATGCAAATATACATATTCATGCATACAAATACAATACTTATACGGTGAATCCCACCACCATCTTAAACAATTAGCTACCGTGGTAATTTCTTTGTTTCAGAGAGCCCGTAGGATCTGTCACATGAAACACCCGAACGCTGAGCTTCAGCATGTCAAGCAAGTACTTCAAAAAACCACGCCACACAGCCTGTGACTGACACAGATCCCGAGAAAAACCAGCGACGGTCGAACGCCAGCCTTATGTACAGCCATTCTACCATCTACTGGTACAAACTTTTGTAAACGACTGTTGATATCCCAAATAAAAAAAAATACGCATCGTTTTTGTTTTTTGTTTTTATTATTCACGTGTACCAGCCAGTAATTCAAACAATTTGCGTTAAAAGAGCTATTTTATTTATTTATTTATTTAATAGGTTTATCCACAGCAAATGCATAACAAATTGATATAAGTATAAGACATGTTTAGCGAGTAATGTGGCTGATACATTTGCCAATTACGGATAACCAGTATGTATAATATTATAACATTGAAGAAAAAAAAAGAAGAAGCCTATATATAGATAATAAACTACATATAATAACATTTCTTGCAGACTGAGTTTAGCAGACATAAGTAAAATGAATCACATACCCAGCATACCCTCCACTATTTATTTATTATACTGAGTAGGTATGCTACCTACTTTCATTTAGCTACATTACTTAGGACAAGATCTAATATACAGTCTTCCGAATTTTGTATATTATTGTACTGATAAAGATTACCGAAAGAAATAAAATCAATCACAATTAGAAGGAGTAAGGTAGTTTACATTGTCTTTGCGTGCCCACTGTATAAATCTCAGGTTTTTGCTCCCGCTTATAGAGGTATAAAGCGACACTAGGAATAAAAGGGAAGAAAATTCTATTTCTGCCCATTCTATGATTTTCACAGTGCATTGAAAATCGCGAATTTTGTATGTCGGTAGACGTGTCATGTTCTGTGAAGGCAGAAAATCAAAATGCAGCGCACTTTTACAGCACTAAAATGCTATTTTCCCGCGTCGTACCCGCGTTGGTTGGAAGCCAATCACATTATTACTGTAACTTGGACGATACTTGCGGTGCATAAAGTATTTAATATTTACATGTACTAGAAATAAATAATAATATTGTATTTGTATGGTGGGGCCCATGACACCCCGCCCCGATTTGTCGCCGCCAACTAACTTAATCAGCCGTTCAATTAACTGCCTAGGCAGTTAACTAAACGGCGCCATTCAATTTATGGCCTGAATGATATTCAGCCGTCTCGTTAATTACATTATTTAATAACCTGGCTGGCTAATGCTTAGGCCAATCGTAACATGGGACACTACCTCGAAATAATGTAGAAAATTATATACATACATACATATATTAACTGTAAATCGCCGAGGGGTAGACAGAGGCGTATTCACAGAAAATTAGTGATTGGTTTATTGTTCGCGACAGATAAACTATTTTGATTATTTTTAATAAAACCCTTGTTCGCGACAGACAGAACGATACAATGTGTGATACAATTTGTGATTACCTATAGTCTATTTACAAACAATCAAAATAAAGAGTGTTTTTGTGTGATTAGTGATCGAATCTGAATCAAAACAGTGTTAGAATACTGTAAAACGGCCTCTGATTGGCCATTGTATGGCTCAGTCACGCCCTCTGTAATTAGCGGTGGAACCTTTTTAGATTTTAAAAACCATTATTATTGATACTGTTTAAATTTGTTAATTTAGTAATAAATGTTATGTAATTCCGTGTAAAAAATATATACATAGCTAATAAAAGTCAGTACCCAGCGTTTAACAATAAATTCATGTACCAGAGTATTGTCAATTTCATGTAAAGATCAATAAAAGTACAGTCATAGGCGCCAAACGCTGCTATTCCCCATTTAAATTGTAAATTAGAAAAATAATATGTAATCTCTGTGTAATAATCAATAGTAAATAGATAAATGAGTGCATTGCACAATATTGTAACCCATAAATGTCATAGATAAGTAAATAATTATAAGAAAATTAAAGCTAATTCGTTGATCTGTAAAGAGAAAATAATTGTGCAAATAAAGAGAAATATCGACCGAAACTAGAGGCCCACATCAGGGTAAAAACCATTAATATAAAAGCACAGGCGACAAAACCATCAGTGCGATTGCCTTAGCCGGGTCGCCAGCACTATCTTAGAGCTCTGCTCAGATTTTGCGCCTGAAATGGGTCACTAGTTTCAGAACGATTTTGTTCTAACCGAATAGAATTGTTTTATTTACTGGGTATCCCTTCAGAACTAATTCGGAACCTGGCCTTCCTGGCTGGTTCAGCTATCGTCAGAGACGCACGGGGAAACCTCCGCTTTCCTGTTCTCGCATACGATAGTTACAGTCCACCTATTCCTCAGGGCAGGAAAGTGTGCAAACTGAACCACCCCATGTACATATGGGCGACAGCCGATCAAGCGGTGAACGGACTCGTGTTCTATAACCGGGTTCGCTCGTCCACGTGAGGCCCGTCCAGTACATTTATTGTGCAATCACAAATCAAATCTGCGCAATCCGACTTGGTTAGGTTAAGTTAGAAGGCTTACGCGGGAGCGGAGCGGAGCGTACCTCCCGCATTAAGTCTTCGTGGTTATTTTTTTAATAACCATGCAGAAATAAGTCATTTTTCTAACTGTTTAAATAAATGGCTTAGTTAAACGTCATCGATCCAAGCTATTTGCCTAGCCGTTTAATTAAATGGTTGAACACCATTCAGGCCGTTAATTGAATGGCGCCGTTTAGTTAACTGCCTAGGCAGTTCATTGAACGGCTTATTAAGCTAGTTGGCGGCGACTGATGCATATGGTTATGGTGCCGTGTTGGTTTACGGCATAGGACCCCCCCCCCCCCCCCCATCTCGTCCCGAGGGTATCGTAAAAGGCGACTAACGGAGAGGGCTGTTCTCCAATAGGCTCGCCCCCTATTACGTAAAACTCTGCCTACCCCTTCGCAGATTTAAAGGCGTGAGTATAAGTACCTATGTAATATATATTGTAACCTGTCTTTAGTTACATTTTTATCTAAACTTGTACCTACTTATTGTATGTTACAAGTCAAAAAAGTAACCTCATTTGGTCTATGGCCGATCGAGATGATAGGTAAACAAATCATTATTCCCGATATTGTGAAAAAAAATTCACAACTCGTTGTCACTTTTAAAAATTTATATTTATTTATTATTTTAAATGTTTACAAGTACTAGCTATGAAGAAAATGATTTATGTTGTGCAAAACGTCCGATATATGATGTGAAGCCCTTTACGTTATGGAAAGCTTACTACCTGAAAACTGCAAGGGTAAATATCTATTTTAGTAGACATTATTTTATTCACAAGAGTGTTGAAAACCATCGTATGATACACGTGTATTGATGATTACCGTCCTCGGCTGTCTTAAGGGGGCTGTGCTCAATGGGGCCTCAGCGGTAATCACCAACTTTACACATTTGTACCATAATATACTATTACTACAAGAAATTACCCATTGTGACAACTTCCCCTTCCCCTTCAGAGCACGTCGCTGCGACAACAGGACAACCTCAATATTCTCACTTAAAATTTTTGCCTACGTGACGAAGTCCTAAGAAGCTAACTGTAGCAAGTGGTTAGTGGCTATTTTAAAGACTTCCCTTCCCTCTCGTCACGTAATATGGGTACATGCGTTTTGTCCAGAAAACATTGCATGCTATAGAGTTCAAATGGATTTCGGTTGCACAACATTTTCAGATCAGGGCCCGTACCATGAACGCTTAAAACAGGTAAATAATTGAATTGCTGTCACAATATCAACTGCAAATGTGACTTCGTGATCCTAAATATTTATATGGAATTACAGAGTTTTTAATGCATTTAATAAATTGGTAAGCCTGCAGAATCAGCATGTTTTCACCATCGTCAGCACTTTTAGTGTCACACATTGTACGCGGCTTTAAAAAGGGATAAGGGTGAATTTTAACATCTATGTATTTATACCTAATTTTGGTGATCTTTTTTTTATTTTTAATTTTGGTGATATTTAGGTAATCTTTTTCTATGCTTAGCTAGAAGTACATATTTAGATGCACAATATGCTAGAGTAGTTTAATTAACCGGGTCAGCCGGGATGCGAGGGATATGTCGCATGACAACCTCACCTTCGGCTTAGCACTACGAACCACAGACGGCGTGCGGTTTAGTCGGTTCGAGTCCGACATAACCTCCCCTCCAGCTTCGGAGGGGAGAGGGGTATCCGTGGAGATTTCGCGCACGTAAAAAAAAAATAGAGTAGTCTAATCAATCCTGAAAATGATTTATTTATTTTATACACCTGAATGGTCAGTACACCGAAATTGATATCTGACACCATAGCATATAAATTTTATTTTATTTTTAATTAATCATTTATGATATCATCTTTGTTCTTTAATGACTTGGTATTAAAAAGGTACATATAGTCCTAAATTTTCACCCTTTTACTACTAATCACCAGCTTGTACCAGTATAAAAGAAAAGAATCTAAAAAGCGTTGTGTGAAATGATGTTGTGTAATATTTATTTATATTCTTTAATTTTCAGCTAATCTATACCACTAAATACTTTTAATTATTTAGTATAATGCCAAATCGTCATTTAAAAAATAAGTATAAAACAACTTAGAGAAAAATAACTGAATTTACAGATTTACTGTTCTGTTTGCAAGGGACCACCTGAGAGTTATAATAAACCCAATGCAAAAATATTTTTTGAAATCGGTTCATAAACGACGGAATTAGGGACAGCAAAAATAATAAGTCGGTTAAAAATTTGAATTTAAATAATAGAAAAATATTCACTAAATAAAAACTACTGGAACAAACAATAAAAAAAATTATTTGACCAAATGGCAACTATTCCGCATCGAACTAAATGAAAATCACTTAAATCGGATAATAAATCTCAGAGTAATCGGTGTACCTGTACATACATAAAAAATAGAAGCCGTTCGTATTTAGAACCTCCTCCCTTTTTGATGTAAGATAGAGGTTGTGGACGCGACACCAAACTTAGAATCATGGTGGAAATACATTTTTTATATACTCACGGAAATATTCTCTAATAATACAATATATGTATACGTGTATTTGGAGAAAAATAGTTTCAAAAATCATCATTATTATATGTTAACTTTAAGGTAAGTATAATTTTCAGCCACGCCGCGTAAAATTTATGATTACGAAATTCAATTTTAAATAGCCTATTTCATACTTACTAATTTACTTCGAGATTCTAGCGGCTGAGATGTTTCTTTGTTGCGTTACGCTCTTTGAACTCTTGTTATTTTATTCCTGTATGCTTTTTGTTTATGTACAAAAAACGTCCTTCGGCTACTGCTGCTGTAATTATGTTTAGTATCAGGCGAGATCTCGACTATGCTTTGTGATTGATTATATACTCTTCAAACATAACCTAACTCATAAAACATATACATATGTCAATAAGATCAGGTTATTTTAAAGAAAGCTCGGTCAGGAGTCCTTATTTGCAACCATATATGAAAACAATTATGATGGTAGAAGTTCTGAAAGGTCTATGTCAAGATACTTAGTTGCAATTCAATTTTGTATATGCAGCCTTGTGAAGAAATATCAAGTTCTATTATATCTAGGTTATTTCACTTTGCGAATTTTCCTTACTTACCTCTATTTTTCATTGGGTAGTTATTAAATAACAAAGATAAGATCTAGCCTCTCCTATGTTATTACATCAATCTATGAGCATTATTCTTGATAACTGTATGAGTTGGGTTCAATAATGATATTATATTTTAAATGACTTGGAAAAGAAGAAATTATGCTTTCTATTTTATTTTCTTATTTAAGGCGACCACTCACTAACAGTTTACCGGACGACGGCCGGACGATATAAATCTGTCAGTTATTGCATTAACCCACACACTCACAGTTTCGTTAACGATTTTGGACTGACGACTAATACGATCCGATAGTGTGTGGCCGCCAAACGATTCCGGACAGTTCTAAGCCGGACAGTCCTAGGCCGTCAGGGCGAACGAGCACAACGGGCACGTCGATCGTTTCGTGTCAGTTTTTACTAAGATTTTATTCATTTTTTGTACATACTCGGCTATATTTCTTATGCACATAGTCGATAAGATTCAAAATAGCTAACACCTATTTCCCACAATGATTAGCACGTACTTATATAAGAATAACGTAGTGCAAGCTATTTTCAACCTTATTGACATCACTACAAATCTAGTTTTTTTTCTTATATTCGTGATCAGCAGCATTTATTTATGCGAAAAAACATGTAATTAAGAAAATGTCAATAAGGTCGAAAATCGCTTGCACTGTTTCGTACTCTCTATGTAACTGATATTAGACCATTACCGGCAGGCGATCGTACGACCTAAAACTGACGACTCACAACTGCTAGTGTGTGGTCGCAAAACTGACAACAGGGAATTGCCAGCGGGCCAAAATCGCTTTAGTGTGTGGGCGCCATCGGCTAAGGACTGCAGGCCGCCGGACAGATCAGGAACTGCAGGCGGACTGTTAGTGAGTGGGCGCCTTTATGTTTGATACCGTAGAAATTACATAGAATTACAGCCAAACACAGAGTTGGACCCAGAACTGAAAAGCTGACCGCTGAACGGCTGAAGCTGAACTACGAGGTGAAAATTTCGGATGCAATTGGGACGAGCGCAAGGATGAAGAAGAAAACCGATAAACGGATTTTGAAAAATTATTTTTTAGTTATGTGGAAGTGTATACTTCCATATTAACAGGCGTACGGCATTACACTTTATAATATTTTGAGCTGAAAACATCGTTAGGCGACTGAGGCTTGAAATTTCGCTGAGTGGTGATAGAACTCGCCAACTCTTAATTGCAGGTACGAAGACCAACGATACTATCACTTATCAAATTTCAAACTAGTTCAACTAACCACTACAAAGTTAGTCAAGCAAAATACATGTGTAGGTACAGCCTACAAATTGCTTGATAGAATACTGTATGCTCGAATACTCTACAGCTATGCCACAGAAATAGGTAAACCAGTGTTGCGTTGCGTAGAGACCGCTGGTTAAATATTTGTGTGCATAGGCTTGGCTGTTCATAATATAATATGTATGCTATCCTTATAACATATGGCTTGCCAGATTATCGTAACTTAGATGTGTACTACACTACAACTTTAGCGTAGGATGATGGGTGAAAATGAGTGGAGCGTAAGGATTCTAATAATTAATACAGAAACTTATTATTGCCAGAAAAGGAAGCAAGGGATTTTGCCTCAATAAGGCTGGCCTCGCACCACCGGAATGTCTACCTGCAATCAGACAACCACCAACCAAATTGATTTAGAACGGGATATCGCCAAAGACACACACATTCTGAATAAATCTGATTATGAATTTTTCAGATTGATCTGTAGGTATGACAGTTATTCCAAATACTAATATTATAAATCATAACAAGCGTACCTAATTTTTTAATTTGAACAGCTTCACTGAGATCTAGACTTGTTCTTAGAATCAGTAAAATTCCTTGTAAATAAAGACGTTAAAAAAATATCGAAGTTTAGCCAAATTCCCAGTTAAATCGGTAAATCTGACCCCAGACTCCGAGTTAAAAGCTTCGAATATAATTGGGATTAACGCTAGCATGATGATGATGAAGAAAGATGTTTGCATGCAGCACGAAATAACAAAGTACTGATCAATCGGAATTTATAGGACATGTGTGAGGTAAAGAGCCGGAATTTACGTTTGGTTTTAGAAAATGAATTTAGACTAGAGAGACATTCTGAGAGACATTCCAGCTGTGTGCGGCCAGCCTCAAATGCCGCAAGTTACCTACTTGTAGCTTGTAGATGTAGGTATGTTACACATTTTCTTATTAGTGATGTGTGGGTAGCGACTAATGAACTGGTGGCATGTTTGTTTATTTACCTCCTAAGCTTTATCTGTTTGACCGCTCCCGTTCCGATTAATTAACCATCGAATGTCCCATCTCAAGTTACCGTTGTTTAGTACTATTAATAAGTTGATATTACTTTAGAAATTAAATTGTAGCTTCAACTGTGCAGGGTAAATATTTATACTAAAAGATATATGTGACGGCGCGTTATAATTATTGTGTGATTAGGGTGAATGAAATTCACTCTGGCGTAATGCAAGACTCTAGTGCTCTATGGTCGAGTGTGACGTCATTCGTTCATTCGGTCAATTTGAGTTTGACAGATCATTGACTTTGGTGGGGCGCGCGGCGAATTGTGATCAGTATCGCTGTGAACCTCGACCGAGCACTACGTGTCTAGCAGAACGCTCCTAGTTCGGTTGAATATACTTGGTTATAGATCGCGAGTGTGTCTGTAAAATGTGTAGTCAGTGATTGATGTAATTAAAATGTGGTGATTCGTGTATTAGGTTGTCCTATCTCCTCGCCCGTAAAATCCACGCAGACTGTAAGTGCAAGCTTACAATGGGCTACTAAGAGGCCCCAGACCCGAAGTAAACCCCATGTGCCTTCATCAGAAGTGGGATACCAGGGCAACAAGCTGAGGAGAATAGCAGTGGCAACCAAAAGACTCGCTAGTCAGATTTACATGAAATAACGTGAAACTGTGTCTGTCCTGATTGTTGGCTGCATTCCGACTACAAGACCCGGTGAGCCCGTTCCTTTATATTTCGTAGACAGTGTGTGCTTATTTTAAAAAAAAACAAGTGGTATAACCAAATAATTTCCTGGTAGCGGAATATCGCATTCCACCCTCCAGGGAAAGATATTGTTGTAAAGGTATTACTCGTGGGTACAAATTCGTGTTTGAATAAAAAGTTTTATCCTATTTCTACTATTCCATGTAGTGTCAGAAGAGACGTTAGCAGTTCGGGCAATCCGTGAGCAGATGTTTATGAGGTAGCGGAGTTTGCACCTAATTATTTAGGGGCTAAGTTAAATTGTCGTTACACGAGAAAGTTTCGAAATATCCCGAATATCTAACTATGCTAGATTCTATACTATCTGTAGCTGTTAATACGGTGAGAAGACTTATTCGAATTGAGTAGGGTACGCTGCAAAAGGTTACTGTGATTGCTTAGATTAGCTTGGAATGCGGTGACGCAATCAGTACGTACAAGAAGTGAGAACGATAATTTTTAACGAACTACCCTATATTAACATCAGTGAGTTCTTTATTGTCAGTACGCAGATGCCATGTCACCATAGTGCAAAGGCTCGTGTTAAATCGTCTTCCATTGAGTGGGAGGGTAGTGAGACAAAAGGAACCAGTTCTCGATTTAATCTTTTTATTTAAGTGACATAATTTACGTAAAAGTGAGTAGTTTGCAGAAAAAACTAACGATGGACGATTTCGATTATATCACGATGTATTACGTGTTGGTTTTTGCGTTTGCTTTTTTGGTTTCCATATCTTTTCGGTAGCAGGTACTGACCCGGTGTGTCTTGTCTTGAGATGTATAGGTCCCTCGGAGTGCTCGAACTGTGTTTAATTGTTGGTGGACAGATAGGTGAATGTAGCTGTACAGTGTAAGATATAGCTTCCTATGACGAAGGTTGAACTCTGTTAATAATCGCGTGCTGGATTGTCAGTCTAATTTTCTATGATGCTGAGTAGCGAAGGAGCCATGCAGTATCGGCTCTGACGGGTTTTGTTCGTGAAGTATTTCTCAAGTGGGTAGTGGGTAGACTCACCGTGGTGTACTTCACTTTGAGGTCACACTATTGTGTACCTAGGTAGAAAAGGCGTGGCGGATTCTTAGCAAGAATACACGAACCAACAGTTTGGTAACCAAATATTTCGGGTCGACTAAAGGAATAGTTCTCGTCGCCAAATTGGCAGATTGAGGCCGATAAACTGCCCCGAGTAGTCTCTCGTCTTTACTGGGCGATTATATGATCTACATTCTGGTGAAAGCCTCTGTGGCATAGCGGTGGTCGATGCGGCTGCTACGCGAGGCCTCGGTTTCGGTCCCCGGTCGACACGGGTGTTTGTGTGCTCGTATGAGTCTGCTGGCATTGGTCTGGTCTACGTGCTACGGAGGGCCCGTTGCGTCATATATCCCGGTTGTCATGCGAGCGTCTGTGGCGGTCGCTACGGGTGATTAGAGCCCACAGGGGTCCGACTGGTGTGGCTGCGGAACAAACCGTTGTTCCGCAGCCACACCAGTCGGACCCCTGTGCCGCTTGGTTGTGGGGATCGGATGGCGGTCGCTTCGCTTCGGGGTGTTTAGAGATCCAGTCGCGCCGCGTTTGTACTGGAGAGCCGAGACCGACTAGGTCGAGAAAAGGGTTCGGAGATTGACGATAGAATGAGTTGGAGTTGATTGCTAGGAGCGGCGGTTGCTGCTATTTATTTGTCATATACCCTCCATTATGATGAAGTGGAGTAAAGTGTGTAATTACGGGTCCACCACCACCAGAATGGCTACCAGCTGATTCCGCGTTATCTGAGTGCTAACAAATTGACACTAGGTTATTAACTGTAGAAGGTTTCTGGTGGTAGGAAAACTGAACCCGACTCACTGCAATCACGGGCACAAGGTGAGGTGCGTAATGTTGAGGATTTCGTGTTGTTTGGGTTTTTTTAGTTAGACAAGATTCTTTAGTTAACTGTCTTTTATTCTAAGGTTGGGACAGTGTTTGCAATATTTTACAATAATCTTAAGGTAACTAGCTAGTGCTTGTGACTTGTGTGGCTGACATGTAAGAGCAGTATGGCGGACTCATTCCGGAAGCGGATACAAGATGGTATGCCGCTCGGGATGCGTTCTGAAGCGTTAACACGTAAATTTCAAACTGTTACGAAATTTCAGTCTAAATTGGGTCTAAGTACGAATCATTGCTCAGATGTCAGAAGTTGACGTACAGACTATAATCAGATGAAGGGGGCTGTAATCCGTCACATCAGTAAGTGGTGTACAAGGAGTGAAAATAAAGTGCTTTGGTACTGTGTTCTCGGGCATGAGTGATAAAGTCGTCACAAGCTGTGTGCCTTTGCTTTGAGATGTCTCATTTGGTGAAATTAGGACGTCTTTGATTTCAATACCCTCGCGTACCTAAGATTTAGGGAAAGATGTTCTATTAGCAAGTAATGTTTCATTGTTATCTCAAGTAACGGTTTCTCGTCGTACGTGGTCACATAGACGAAATTCTACATCGATCAATCAATCAACCAACTAGGCCACCATGGTCAACTGCTCGACGTGGGCCTCTCCCAATGTGCGCCATTTCGAAATACTACATGGATATGGGTTATCTATGTTATATGATTAGAACAGGAGAAGACCTAAAGTTCCAGATACTGACAAGCATTGGCAGAGACATCCAGGTTGAGGATTACTACTTCAAACAGACGCGTGCTTGGGTGACTTCTCTTACTTTACAGGGTAGTATCGGTGTCATAGGGCTACTCTGTTTAATAGGCAATCAATGAGCTAGATGAAAATGACAGCTTCCCCGTAAGTGTGATAGATATGTTCGCTCCACAGCCGATCGTGTTGATCTAATAGTGACTTCGATGGATCAACACACGGATGATGGCCAGGGTGGTAATGAAACTGTTCTATGTGGGAGGGCGGTGTGCTCCTCCATGCGTCTTATTTCGCTCCATATTAATGATTGAGTGATGTAAAGTAACAGCGTAGATGTGCAATCCGTGCGACTCCGCCAATGGTCCGGGGAAGCGTAGTCGTGATTCGTGCCCTCGTTAATAGACAGGGTAATGGAGCGGTTACGAGAGCCTCTGCGAGAGAAGCGTCGGTGGCTTGGTGGTTGGGGGGTCGGCCTTGCGATCGAGGGGTCCCTGGTTCGAGTCCTGGCCGTTGCACAGCCGACGTGAGCCCACTCCTGGCACGGGCAGTTTGGCTTGGTTGGAGGGGTTAGAGGGAATATTAGTAATTTCGATGATTTTGGTTGCTAATATTCTTTTGAAACGAAGCGCGTATGGTAGTTTGGTACAGGAAAGCGAAGTGTAACAAAATTGGCTCCTAACTAATTCTGAACCATAAGTTTGTTCTAATTAATCGGTTTCGAGTGTATGCGGATAGAGCACTAAATGGAGTATAGTCAGTGTTGGTTTATTGGTTTCCAGTCTTGCTTTACTTGCTACTACTACCTTTGGAAACCTATTCAAATAAAGCCTGGCCGCGGCTTGGGCTAGGATGTAGACGCTACTCGCTTCCAATATGGCGGATAGAGCTGGGACACATCGTGTTTGGGCAGACTTCAGTACATTTCATCTCCTAGCTTCGAACCCCAATGCCTCAATCCGATCTCGAGAGATTAGTCATACCACTGTAGTAGAAATTGACAACGAGCTGGCCGAGACGGCGGTCTATAATCAGAACGAAGGAAGAATTCACGACAACGACACATTCTCAGCGATTAATTCTCACATCATTACTACTAGTCCACCTTCCACAGATCTTGATGCATATTGTAAGTAGGTAGGTCCAGACTCACTTTCATGTTCGGACTGGCTCCTCGAGGGTCGATGTTCGAACTATGTATTGTTGCTAGCCTTGCAGGATAGTGTAGGTGTTTGTAGGGGCACCGAGTGGTTGTACGTAGGTCTAGACTCACATTCATGTTTGGACTGGCTCCACGAGGGTCGATGTTCGAACTATGTAATGTTGCTAGCTTTGGAGGACAGTGTAGGTGGTTGTAGGGGCACCAAGGAGTGGTTGCCCGGCCCGACTGGTTTGCAGTCGTATGGGCACCAATGAGTGGTTGCCCGGAGTCCGACTTGTTTATGGTCGGAGGGGCACCAATGAGTGGTCGCCCGGGGTCCGACCGGTTTATGGTCGCAGGGGCACCAATGAGTGGTCGCCCGGGTTCCGACCGGTTTATGGTCGCAGGGGCACCAATGAGTGGTCGCCCGGGTTCCGACCGGTTTATGGTCGCGGGGGCACCAATGAGTGGTCGCCCGGGTTCCGACCGGTTTATGGTCGCAGGGGCACCAATGAGTGGTCGCCCGGGTTCCGACTGGTTTATGGTCGCAGGGGCACCAATGAGTGGTCGCCCAGGTTCCGACCGGTTTATGGTCGCAGGGGCACCAATGAGTGGTCGCCCGGTCCGACTAGTTCATAGTCGTAGGGGCACCAATGAGTGGCTGCCCGGTTCTGCTCGTTGTGGCCGAAGAACACCAACGAGAGATGTTAGGCCTGTGCGGCGATGGAAGTCAGTGATGGACGAGCGTGTCAGTGCGAGAAGAATTAAAGCCTCGTACATTTGTTCACAGACGGATCTCTGGCATTGGTCGCACGAGGACGAGCGACATGTCAGTCTGGCCGTGACGGCGCGTTATAATTATTGTGTGATTAGGGTGAATGAAATTCACTCTGGCGTAATGCAAGACTCTAGTGCTCTATGGTCGAGTGTGACGTCATTCGTTCATTCGGTCAATTTGAGTTTGACAGATCATTGACTTTGGTGGGGCGCGCGGCGAATTGTGATCAGTATCGCTGTGAACCTCGACCGAGCACTACGTGTCTAGCAGAACGCTCCTAGTTCGGTTGAATATACTTGGTTATAGATCGCGAGTGTGTCTGTAAAATGTGTAGTCAGTGATTGATGTAATTAAAATGTGGTGATTCGTGTATTAGGTTGTCCTATCTCCTCGCCCGTAAAATCCACGCAGACTGTAAGTGCAAGCTTACAATGGGCTACTAAGAGGCCCCAGACCCGAAGTAAACCCCATGTGCCTTCATATGAATAAAAAATTGATATCGCACAAGTGTGCTTTAATTCTTCATCTGCAAAGAACCACATCATAATCTGCCTAGTAGTTTTTGGATCTATCGTGAACAAACAGACTAACAGATAAGATTTTTTTTTTAATGTTTTTACAATCATTACAATCTCGTGGCTCAAGGTTTTTTTTTAAATATCAAGGCGGTATTAAAAATTCTAGAGACAGACCAAATTCAAAATTTTATTATAGTATACAATGATTACATTTTGGTAGACGCAAACAGAGAGAAAAGTAGATAGTTAATATTAAATATAATATTCCTGATTTCCCTGTTGGCGGTGTGTAGCGATTTATTATGTAAGGAAAAGTTATTTTCGTCGTATGAAAGGAAACACAATGTGACAGCTGTGAACATTCAAGAAAACGAATATCGCATTATCGCGAATATGGGACAACAGAACTACTTAATTAACTACTTACTGGTTTATTGGTATTGGTTTACGGTAAATCAAATGTACCGAGCCACTGTACAGTTTATAAAAAGCAGTATTTTGTAGGTTATTAAGTAGAGACAACAGTCAGCATCAGATCTATCTTGACAAACAAAGTAGATACTAAAAATAATCTCATTGCCTTGGTTTTGCCCCCTTCATGTCGACTGATTGTTCTGAAAAGGAAGCAAGGGATTTTGCCTCAATAAGGCTGGCCTCGCACCACCGGAATGTCTACCTGAAATCAGACAACCAACAACCAAATTGATTTAGAACGGGATATCGCCAAAGACACACACATTCTGAATAAATCTGATTATGAATTTTTCAGATTGATCTGTAGGTATGACAGTTATTCCAAATACTTATATTATAAATCATAACAAGCGTACCTAATTTTTTAATTTGGCTGTCTGAACTAAAGGTGTGTACCATAGTACACACCTTTAGTTCAGACAATTATAAACTTTAAAGCAATAAAACAGTTTGATTTGCTTTTAATACCCTAGTATTAAGATCATTTTGAGACTTGTAGTCGTTCTGACGTTGACTGTACGCATAAACTACATTATAAATGTTAATCATGCATACTAATCACATGCCAGATTTACGCGTACCTACACGCATTTATCATCATCATTATATCAGCCACACTTTGTCCACTGTTGAACATAGGCGTCTCCTATAGACTTCCAGAACGACCGATCTGAAGCAGCCCGCATCCAGCGCTTCCCGGCGACCTTGAGGAGGTCGTCCTTCCGCCTGGCCGTTGGACGTCCTACACTACGTTTGCCCGTACGCGGTCGCCATTCCAGAGCTTTTTTGCTCCATCGGCCATCCTGCGCGCTTTGTGTCCCGCCCACTACCACTTCAAAGGGCTAATCCGCTGGGCTACGTCGGTTACTTTTGTTCTCCTACGTATTTTATCATTCCTGACGCGATCACGTAGATATAGATATATCATAATCAATTATCCTAGGGGAGCACGTTAAGCCGTCAGTCCCAGTTGCCATACAAACGTAGGTATATGCCAGTCGTTACGGGTACTCGAATCCCTAAAAAGTTTGACAACTGGCACAGAAATAGATAATAGTACTAGCGTACAACTGGTCTATCATAGAACTTCGATCTCGAAAATGGATTGAGCTGAGATGACATCGGCAGTCGCCTTAGGCTAGTACTATTATCTATTCTGTGCCTTAGGTAAAATATAGAAGTTGTAGACTGAAAAAATCAGACCCCAAACTCAGAGGTGACGGTGGATTGCTAATTTTATGTCATAACAAAACCATTGTCATTCCGCTAACATTGCGTAAGATGTCATTAAATCTTAGATTTTATGGCTGAGCTTTAAAGTGCAAAATTAAAAGGAGAATGAGTTCAAAACATTTTTCATTCAGTCCACAAGATTGTCATTAAATTTTAGATTTTAACTGTTTAATTTTAAAGTCTAAGTTAAATGGCATTGGTTACAATATCTGTGGCAACGCAGAGGTTTTGCTATGAATTTTTTTAGCAGTCCCGAGAATAGCGCATGGATTATGATAATCAATTAGCTCTTATAAAGATAGCTCCAAAACGGTATTTGCGACTGTTTCAACTATTATCATCATATTTCTATCAATATCATCAATTAAAAATTTTTCAGGTAAGCGAGAGTGTGACGTACCTGAGCGAAAGTTACGGCGTGAAACGAAATGAAAAATGTCCGTCATTCAAATATGAATACGCGCCTTCGCGTGGTAGCCGGGAAATCTACTTACACATGCTAGTTCAATTTCTTGTTTGAGTTTAAATTTTCAATATATAGTGGAGTTTTGGTACCTAGAATCAAGAATCAAAGAATCAATTTCGTTTATTCATTTTAGGCACATAAAGAGCACATATGAACGTCAAAATTTTACAGTCATGTCAAGAAATTACTAATATAATATTAAATTAAGTAAATAAATCATTTGAAAATGATTCTTTCGCTGGTTCGGTAAGTTGGTTCTACTGAGAAGAGACCAGCAAGAAACTCAGTGAACAATATTATAGTTTCTTTTTTAAAACAATGTAATTTTTTTTAATACATTTATATTGTGCGAGCAAGCAAAAAGATTAGGATGACCATGCATTTTTATCATTAAGGTATTCGATTACTTTGTAATATCCTTTTTTCATTAAAGACTTTTTTACTTCTATTTTAAACTTATTTAGTGGCATGTCAACCAAATATTGAGAAATTTTATTAAACATTTTAATACTGTTACCTACAAATGAATAACCAACCTTTTGAAGTCTGAGTTTTCGCACTACAAGTTTATTTTTATTTCTTGTATTATAATTGTGTACGTCTGAGGTTTTTTTGAAGATATCTAGGTTCTGGCGTACATATAAAAAACGCACGATAATGACGATATTCATATCCATACTAATATTATAAATGCAAAAGTAACTCTGTTTGTTGTTGTTCCACGTCCTCTATGCCTATGGGTTGTAATAGGACATAAAAGTTATTTTTAATACCACGGAGGTGGCAGACAAGCACACGGCCCACCCGATGGAAAGTAGTTACCGTGGCCCATGGACGTGTGCAACACCAGGGGAGTCACACTCGTTCTGCCGACTCTGTAAAAACAGAGAGTTTCTGCGCCGTCAGTGTAGAAGACAAAGCAGAAATAGCCTATGGCATACCTAGGAAGCTCTCGAAAAAAATGTATGAAACAATCGAATGGTAATTACAACATACGAAGCTCGTGTACATGCAAGATAGTGTTGTTGTGTGAGAAAATGTTATGGATGGCATTATTTGAAATTTTAGCTAATATTCGAGTGGGATAGCTTGATTTTTGGTTGGTTTCATGACTTACGTCACTACCGACTGAGGTGACAATCCTGTTGTTACAAAAAGTCATATTAATGATTTTGACACTAAGACGTATTCCCATCCTTTTCTTCGCGTTGGAAGAAAAGAATATGGGGATAGATTTTGGTCCTTTCAAACTACAGAATCGGCACCAATAACAAATCAATACTACAACACGACTTTGTAATGTAGAGTAATTAAAACAGATTGTGCTTATAAAAGACTAGCTGTTGCTTTTGTCCGTATGTCAGTTGGTTTGTTAGTTCCGGTCTAGAGGACACATTTCTTAACAGAATTTCACCATATAATTCATGTTTGATTTACAACATAATTTTTGTGGAGAGCTTTTTAATAGGAGGAGAAAAGGGGGACCTTTAGAAAGCGGATGATTATATTATATGAGATATTGATGATTTTTGCCTGAAAGAGCGCGGACATGATTCCTCACAGGTTGTTTCGAAAAAAAAAACATGTTTCGTATAGGTGAACTTGGATAAAGAAACATGATAAAAAGGGAGACGTTTGCTGTAGCGTTTTTTTAAAATATTGTCATTATTTTTTGGTGAAATATCCAAAGATGTATAAAATAAAAGTACGTAACGTTTAAAAAATATACCAGATATGATCTACAGGATACCAGAAAAATGTATTAAGGAGCGGTCGCGAAGTCCACTCTTCACAGAACTACTAGTATTTATCCCTTATACTCCGCACGCCGAATGATGATCCCTATGACGTTTCAACTGACAGTTGTATTAGTTAAGCGAAACAATTTCGATAAAATACTGTTTTTTCAGGCAAATGTCATGTCATTCAGCCAGGTCATTCAACATAATAAGCAATATTTATTTATTTTGAAAAAAAAAAAGACTACGCGCATTGATGGACATAAAACACTAGATAAAAAAGTAACAGCCTTATAATATTTAACTTTAAGACATGGTTTATAAAACTATTAGAAAATTTGAATGAGCCTCACTATATTTTAATGGACAATGCTTCATATCACTCAGTTCAAATTAACAAACCCCCCAGCAGCAATAACAAAAAAGCTGAAATTATAGAGTGGTTACACGGCAATGGTGTGGAAACTGACAGTCAGATGTTAAAAAAAGAGTTGGTTAGACTGTTGAACTTTCACAAACAACAGACGCACCCATCATATTTTTTGGATGAATTGGCCAAATCAAATGGACACACGGTAATTCGGTTACCGCCCTATCACTGCCAATATAATGCAATCGAGTTGATATATATTTTATTTATATAATATTATGTATATGCATATATTTCTAAAAATAATTACTAAATGTACAAATATTTTCAGGTCATGCAGCTAGGCATAACACAACTCCGCCATTCACGGCAAATAAAATGATGATTTTATTGGAAGAAGCTTGCGCTCAAGTGACAGCTGACGATTGGCGAAAAGTGGTCGAAAGAACGAAGAAAATTTGCTTACAAGACTGGGATCGAGATGTACAATACGACAATATCATTGACCAACCGTTAATAATAAACGTCACGGATAGCTGCAGTTCAGACTCAGATTTTGAAGATCCGATTAGCCCTGTATCAGATTCAGATTGATATAAATAAAATACAAACTCAAAGCATTTGTTTTATATTTCCAACAAATTATCGATATTTTGTTTATCGATGTGTCCCTTCTTAGTCGATAACAGCTTGACGACGTAACTTTTGCAGCACGTACCATGTACATTTGCATTGAGTTTTTTTCTATTATTTCCGAACATTACGTAATAATTTCTTAATATTCATTTTTATAATTTACAATTGTACACAATTATGATTTTTTCGTCTTTTTAATGGACCTCTAAAGGATTTGATGTGATAGGACGTCAGTACAATGTTAAGCGCTAACGAACTGTCATAGAGATCATCATTCAGCGTGCGGATTATAGTAATTTATGGCCGACTACCGTGCCAATAATGCTGTTTTATGAAACAGGTCGTCTTTTAAAATCCCTTGTCAAGGGAGAGGTAGATACATTTTTTTATGAATGGTGTTTTATAACATACCATGGTTTCTGAACCTTAACTTAGTGAGACGGATTTTTATTCCTGGTTATTGTCATTATCCTAATACTTAATTAGAACTGTCGAATGCGAGTAGGAAGTTAGTAAAATATCAGTAAAATAGTGTTCATTTATTTAATTATCAATTAACTAATTTATAGTGGAACCATAAATTTTCACAATTTACCGAACGTTGCCAAATTGAAGTTCACGGAAAGATATCTATTTTTTTTTACATACACAAACGGCCACAATAACTCTTTGTAAAATTTTGGGTTCAAAATTTTCACAGCTCACGCCTATGAAGTGTGGCTTTTTTATTAGAATGTATCACAATTAATGTTGTCCATCATGGGCTCCGTCATTGCCAGGTACCGTTCATTTTTTAACCCTACATGTATGTTGATCTAGATCGGCATCGTATGCTTTTATGCAATAACCTTTGTAGTGTTATTAAAAAAAAAAAACAATAAGAACTGGGTATTTTATCGTTTATTTAATAGACCGTGGCAATTTTCAATGTTAGTGCACTATCTGAGTAATATTTAATTACAGCTTACAACTATCCAATGTAAGTATACCTACATGAATAAATAAATAAAATCATATAAATATCAAAATTAGTTTACGGATAGACATAAAGTAATAAGAAATAATCATGTTTATATTTTTATATCTAGGTACTTATTTAATATCACAAAAATGCAGTTTCTAAATAAAAGATAGATAGATAGATAGATAGATAATTCTTTATTGTACACCAATAAATTTACACTAGGACAAGTAGATAGTATGAAATAAAACACCTTTTTCACGAATTTATTCCTGGGAGGAACTGGTATTCAGTTCATTATTTATGTATACAAAAAGGCAAGATGCATAGGGTTAAATTTTACTATAGGCAGTGCAAAAGAGAGGACGCCTTACAAAACTGAAACAAGCCGAACTTTTCACTCTTCCTCCCGAAGTGCTGTTCTTACACTTTTTAAATACAACCTTTGTTTTAGGTGCCCATGAAAGCGCCCATGAGTTTCATGTGCGAAGAGAGGTAAAGAATTCGGTGGGAAGGGGTGAGCTTCCGTTCTGTACGCTAGTACTATTACCTATCTAATCAGTGCCTTGTGTCTTCCCACTGACAACACTGAACCTCTCTAGTGAGATCTGGCTACCCTTCTTATATAAATGGGGACATAAGGGATAAAAGTTTGTATAAGATTTCATTTTTAAAGATAACCTGATGGAATTCTGTACAGAGCCGGATTAAAGCTTAGAAAGGAACAATGCTACCTTTTATTGCAGAAAAGGGGGTCAAGGGGGTGGGGGGTGGCTTAGGCAATAAAAGTTTGTACGTGAGAGATGTATCCACATCTCGCCCACATCTCACCAACTATGATTATCGGTCCCATTTAATGGGAGCCTATTGCCGACAAGCGAGCACCTCTGCCTACCCCTACGGGTATTTATAGGCGTGAGTATATGAATGTATGAAAGACAGATTAGAGATTGTGGAAAGACATAGTCATATATGGTTGAGAAGAGAGTCGTATGTAAGGGTGAGTGTAGAGGCGAGTAGCGATGCGACTAGAGAGGCGAGTAAAGATGGAGTAGAGAGTTGAGTAGAATAGGATATAGGAGTAAGTAGAGAGTTGAGTAGAGAGGTGAATAGAGATCGAATAGAGCGAAGTAGGAAGACTCCACTTTGGGTGAGTAGAGAGGTGAGTGGAAGGGCGAATAGAGATCGAATACAGGCAAATTGAGAGTCACTATAGCGAATAGAGCAGCGAGGTAGAGTGGTGAGTGTAGAGTTGAGCAGAGAGATGAGTAGACAGTCGAGTGGTCAGGCGAGTAAAGGTTCGAGTACAGAAGTAGAGATTCAAGTAGGATGTCGCATTAGCATAAGCCAATGATTTTGAGCGTTAAACTAGGAAAAGGATACAGGCTTCTTTTTATACAGGACAGGTCAATTAGACTTCACCTTGCCTGATGGTAAATCTCAGGAAAGGGGGTCACCATTACAAAAATGTACCACGTTACAATGGTGGCACTCAGCTTGACAGCCTCATCAGATTCACGCCGCGGGCCTGTAGGCTGTAGGGGGACGAAAATGAAATCCAGATCTTAACGATAAGGCAAGGAAAGAGTCACCGAACGCTTGGTTCTTGAAGGAATATTCTGCACTGTAGGCGGGTGACATCTAAACCTTGCAATTATTGTTTTAAGTTGGAAAAGAGAGGGTGGTACTAATTGGAAGATCTGAAGCTCTAAGCGCACTCGCCTCAGTGCGCTTTGAGTGTTTAACGCGCAAAAGCCTTGGCATAACGCTACGCGATAACCAACATCCACACGGGCGGAGCCGCGGGCAACAGCTAGTGCACGATAAATGTATGACAGCTTTGTTTAGATTATGCAAGCTTGAGTTTTAGCTAAATTATATATGTAATATATAATTTAGCTAAAACTCAAGCTTGCATAACTGTGTACGTAATAATGTTAACAATCAATTTCTCTTTCAATATTTTTCATGATTAGCAGTAAGACTGGGAAGCCGAATCCAACTGAGTAGGGAAAACAGCTCAGAGAATGAATAATCATTGAAGAGTATGGTATAGCAGGTAGGTATTACATTGAGATCCTACTCTGTTGGTCCCGGTGGCCGTACAAACATCTGTGGTTTGCATTACGACTGTTTACCGTTTAGTTGGAATAGAGCCCTAAACTGTCCGACAACCTCACTATAGAACTTTGATAGTTGAACTAGCTGTTAATTAGGGTCCAGCCACGTTCGCAGGTTGAAATTTTGAGGAGTACTTTTTTAAATGCGAAAATTTCTTCAAAAATTCCCTTTTAGAAGACTTTTCACGATTTGGGTGGGGAGGGGCATATCCCCCGTGAACCTCTTTAATCCGTGTGCTTGTCTGCATCCTAAGTGGTATACATAGGCCTTCATAAACTCAACTAGGTTAACACATGTGAATCTCTTACAACTCTTATAAATTAATGCAATTCTTATCATAATCTCAGATCATAATAAAACCTTGTTTATTTCTAAAATAACGCAGCAATTATAATAACAAGAATTGGCCATTAACTAAACTGACCTACTAGCATAATGGCAGTAGGTATTCCGCTATAGGTACTGGTTTAGATCCAAATTTATCTGTCATAAATTTAACGTAAATGTCAAGATTTTAGACACAAAAATAAAAGTGCGAGTGGTTAGTTGTAAATAACTTTCATTGGAAAGAAATAAAAACAACTTTGTGAGCAAAAACCAAGTTTCAATACTAGTTTGGTATTTACGTTATAATCTACCTACTTTCGAAAACCAGTTAGGTGAACTATGTTTATAGGTAGACTCGGTGTCCTTAAAAAAATATTCCTGATCTGTGTCAATAAGCTGCTGTTTGCTGACCTCGATCCTGAAGAACCATCTCATCGGCATCGTCTCGGCGAGAGATTTTTTTTGCTCAGCATTTTCCACATCTCACATAAGGCCCTCACCCGAGCATCTATCCTAGTCGCATCCTTGCGAGGGGGCATTAGAACATGGGTTCCACTTTCTTGCAGGCAAAGCAAACCAATAAAAAGTGTTACTTTGGTTGGATTGTTTTGACTTTGAAAAGAGCGACCATTATCTGACTTTCCAATCCCTAGAGAAAAGCCTGCGTCCGTCGATCAGGTTAGGTTGGTTTGGCCCCGAGAGCCTTCATATAACCCAAATACGATCAATATTGATTAGTTCTCCTAAAATAACTCAATAATATTCCAATGGAACTGACTAAAGTCGGATATATCTCCCTCACATATTTACATATATAATTCTACTGATCTTTATTTAAAACCAGATTTGGATCATATACTAACCGGAAGAACCACTTTTGTTGTTATTAAAGAAGATTTTTGACCTCGGCAGATGTAAAAGTGCCGTTCGTTAACCTGTATTATGTTAATAATAGATTTTATGAATATATCGAATTGTGAATACATTCGTATAAACAGTGGGTGCAACATGCGATATGGCTGCGCCTCGCCTACCTATTTTTATTATAAATCTTATACCACTGAAATAAATTAAATTGCCGAAATGTATGTAGGAATGTACATAACTTCCGAACGACTGCACCAAATTAGATTGCATTCAAAGCTTTGAAGCCCGAGGTTTTGTTCACTTTGTTTAGGTTTGGCTTATCTTTTTTATAGGAGCCCTAGCTGCCTGCCTCCCCAACCTAAGATTAGGTCTGCCGCGTCCGTTGATCGATAAAAAGAAAGATAGGTGGTCTATATCGGGTCTACTACTCAAAGCAGCTGTAAAGGTCTCACACGCAAATGATATCGATGATAAAGTGCCTATTTTTTATTGCCTATTGTATATGGGATATTGAACTCGTTTATAAATTGATGCCCAGGGAACCTAATCGAGCCAAGCACCCATCCAGTGCGCGTCATTGCAGCGAAACCAGGCTGAATTGGAGTAATTTTTACAGAATAGCAAAAACGAATTCAAATTGTTTATTAAGCTTATCTTCTTTGCTGTTGTTATCTTTTGGCCGAATAGTCGTTGTTTGGTCCTGAAAAAATATCGATTAAAGCGAGCCATTTTTTTTATTTTTTGAATTTTTATGCTCCCCGGCTGGAAAATCCTCACTTTGTGTTGGATGATCACACTCGAGGAGGTATCTAGCGGAAGAAAATATGCAAACAGAGTTTGCAAATTTTAATTCTGAATTATACCAAAGACTTCAACTTCCATCAATTAGGTGAATTCAAGACGATCGATATGATCAACACAACATCCAAACAGGTAATAATTAAGAGTATAAATTGTTTAAAAAACAAGCTTTTTACATGGGTAGATATCTAAACAAAAAATCTCGTCTGCGCGATTGGTCGTTAAGGCCGGGTTGCAGGGCGACGCACGTACTTTTCGCACTGCTAATATAGAATGCGCGAGAGAGAGATATTTATGAGATTTAATTTCTTTTTGAAACATACTTCGATATGCATGAATATGGGTATTTGCATTGGTCTGGCTGTTTGTATGTATAATATGTATGTATTTACAAAAAAAAAAAGTAAGTATCTAAGTATGTTTATCCGCATTCTAGATTCCATAACACAAGCTAGTTAGGCTATGCTTACCGTGGATCTAGATAGCGTTGTGTGAAATGTTGTGGAATATTTATATTTATTTATTTATATTTTTGATAATGGCGTCTTAGTGTGAAACGTGTTTGACGCTAATTTCTATCGAAGCAAATATTATGAAACGGGTTTCGGTCCTTACACGTCTCTAAACGGTTTATCCTACTTTATGAATATGATTTTCATTTCGCGCAATATGCTATAAATGTGTTTTAAAATGTTAATAATGACTGCAACCCGGCCTTAATCTACCCGAATCAATAGAAATACGTTTTTATAAAGTGTGATTTCAAAACTTATGTAATTACCTAGGTAATCTAAAATAACTATATCTATAATTGATAACGATTCACTACCTAATTCTGAATATGTAATAACCTCAGAAATGCGTAGGAAAATTGGTTTTAATAGATCATATGGAATATCATAGTACCTATTTACGAATTTTTTTCTAATCAAGTTGAAATCACGTGTTTTGAAAGGGCGCCAGGATTATTTTTCCATAAAAATGATAATAGTACATTATGGTGTGTGGTTACAAGTGTGTAAAGTTTGTGATTAACGCTGAGGCGTCATTGAGACCCGACCCGTTAGGTGAGGGTCTTAAAGAGCTGAGGACGGTGATCATCTAATCATCAATACACGCATGTATCATACGATGTTTTTCAACATTCTTGAATAAAATAATACTAAAATAGATATTTACTCTTGCAGTTTTCAGGTAGTAAACATTCAATAACCTTTAAGAACTTCACATCAGTAACATCATATTTAGAATGTTGTGCAAAATAAATAATTTATTCATAACTAGTACTTGTAGATATGTTAATTAATAAATAACTATAAATTCAAAAGTGAAAAGGAGTTGTAAATCTTTTTCGCAATGGCGGGATTTTTTTTCCAATTGATCGGTCATAGACTAAAAAAGGTTTTTTTTCGTCGCAGCCTAAATTGGGAATTTAAAGTTATTATAGAGAAAACAAAAGTTATTACGTAGCTAAGTAATTGAGTGAAAGTTTTGTTCATTAAACACATACAAGTTGAAATAATCTATTGCATTAAGAAGTGGCATGAAATGAGCAAGTAATAAGTATATTACTTTGTTTGTACTATTGCACACGACCTTTTTTGTTTTGAACTTTTTTTAAAGAAAAAAGCAACTATACCAATAAAATTTTGAAAAATAATCAGCAACATACTTGGTGTCATGATTGTATGCCTACGGCTACATTGTATCATCTCACTGCCCGCCATAGGCAGAGAGTCCATCTTCACACATTACGATCGAAAGCGGTGCGTAGGTACTGTGCGGTATGATGGAACTTCATCTACGCATGCTCAAGTTGTGGGATGAACTCCCTGCTGAATTTCTAACTACAACAGGGGTTTTTCAAGAAGGTCATTAAATGGTTTTTTTTTTAAAAAGAACATTAGCAAACGAAATTATCAAAATTACTAATATTCCCTGTAACCCCTCCAAATAAGCTAAATTGCTTGTGCTAGGAGTGGGTTCACGTCGGTAGTATAATGGCCAGGATTCGAACCCGGGACCTCTCGATCGTAAGACCGACTCCTTAACCACTAAGCTACCGACGTCCTCACAGGGTCGGCAGCATAGGCCACGATAATCACTTTCCATCAGGTGTGTAATCAGCCATGTATGTAGTTAGATTGAAAGCATTTCACTTGTAAGCCGGTGTGCACCTACTGATTTATGGACGAGGTTTTTTTCCGGACTTTCCTCTCGGGGTTAGGAAGTCAGGCGCACGCATGAGCTGGTTAAACCAAAATGAGGAAGGGTTTTAAGTACAGACCGCGAGTGCCACCGGACAAGATGTGTACATTCAGCGTCAGAACAATCTTGACTACAATGTCTCAAAATAATCTTAATACTAAGAAGGTATTATGAGCGAATCCAACTGTTTTATTGATTTAAATTGTATTATTGTTAATTGTTGTATTAAGATTATTTGAGTACTTTGTTCGTCAAGATCAAGATCGATCAGATACTGACTGTACTTAAGTTGACACAAGAACAAAACAGTAAATATTGAATTTCAAAGTTATTTGGTAAAGTAGACTGAAACAAAGTAGTGTTTTAGGTGATAAAGCTAAAAAAAAGGTATAGAGAACTCGGTAGACATTATTTCACACACCTAATGGTTAGGGACCAGTGATTATTTGAACTATGAACTTCCAGTATCTATTCTATTGAATAGTTACAAATCCGCAGTTATTGTTCGACAGCCTTCGTGGCGTAGCGGTAAGTACCTAGTGAACGCGGCCGCTGCGCAGAAGGCGCGGGTTCGATCCCCGCTCAGTGCAAATATTTGTATGCACGAATATGGGTATTTGCGGGTATTTGCATTGGTCTGGTCGTGCCTCGGAGAGCACGTCCCAAGTAGCACAAAAGTGCATTATAATTTATCACACTAGGTCACATTGGACCTATGAGCATCTTAAATGAGTTATAAGGGTTTACTCCAACTGCAACAGCTGAATATCAGAAATTCAGGCCCAATTTAAAACATTCTGCTGAACAATGACTTTATTATATATCATGAAGACGCCACTATAGGGTGAATTTCCCAAATGGCTTTTTTTTTTGTCTTCGGTGAAATTAGTATTTGAAAAAAGGAATATTGTTCTGAATTATTTTTTTTAGTATTCAATAGGTAGTTATTGGGTTGTGGCAAAAATATATTTTGGCTAGAACTATATATAAAGGTAGAAATAAATATATAAACCTCTATTTTTTTCACATCGGTGCTGTCCCTCTACTTTTTTTACAAACAAAAAAGCTTATACTCTAATAAAAATAAGTAAGTTAGGTATATAAATTATTATATTTCATAGAATATTAGTTTTCTTAGTTATATATGGCATATTTTATTACATAATTAACGCTTATTTTTACTGAGAGGCACAAACGTACTTGTCCTGCCAAATGTTCTCATATCGCTGGACAAAAGTAATTTACACCTAACTTTACATCGACGGGTCCGACAGTGTCCCCACCCCAATTTTATTTCTCTAGTTAGTGCTTGCTAGTGCGCAGTCAGGACAGATGGGTGTCAAATCGCTGCATATTCCAGCCAATAACGCATGTATGCCATTTAAGTTGCTCCCGGACAATTATTTTATACTATCGGTGGTTGCATCTTTCTAGAGTAATGAGCAGTTTTATTATTGTTATTTGGTTCTAATAGGGGTAGTAAGTGAATTAGCTTCATTGACTGTTGTTGAATTTATCCTAGATATTATGCATTTTTTCTAATTTTCTAAAAAGTGTGTAATTTCTCACATCGCTGTTCTCATATCGCTGTTATCGGTGGTCTTTATTACCACGGATATGATAATTTACATCGAAAATGATAAAAAAAAATCAATCGGTGTCTTACATCTAATATCGGTGTTTTGATTCATGATCAATGCACAGTTTTATCACATCGGTGGATTGCTTTATCATATCGGTAGATCATTTTATCATCTCGGTGAGTCGTTTTATCATATCGGTAGATTTCGAGTTATTTCGTTAAGTATACAAAGAAAAAATAGAACATACATATAAACAGTATGTGTTTACAACACACTTTCATCCCTTATTCCCCCCCTCCCAACCCTCTTTTTTGCGACAAAAGGTTACCTATGTTAGTCCCCAAGCTTTAATCTATCTCTGTACCAAATTTCGTCAGGATATCGTCAAAAATGACAAATTTTCATCCCAATGCCATATTCCTCCCCTTCTACCCCCTTTTATGCGATCATAGGTAGCCTATGTCCGTTCCCAAGCTTTAACATATCTCTGTACCAAATTTCGAAAATAATGACATTCATGGCCCCACTCCCCCCTTCTACCCTCTGTATCAAAAATCATCAGGACATCTTCAAAATTGACTAACTTTCATCCCATGGCCCTACTCCCCCCCTTCTACCCCTCTTTTCGCGATAAAGGTAGCCTATGTTCATTTCCAAGCTCTACTCCACCTCTGTACCAAATTTCATTAGGATATCTACAAAACTGACTAACTTTCATCCCCTATTTCCCACCTTAAGCCCCCTTTCTTGCGATAAGCCTATGTCCTTTCTCAAGCTCTAATATACCTCTGTACCAAATTTCATCAAGATCGGTTCAGTGGTTTAGGCGTGAAAGCGTAACATACAGACAGACAGACAGAGTTACTTTCGCATTCTTAATATTAGTATGGATTGGATTTCCAAGAACTCAGTTCTTGTTGGATATGATCTTCTTCAGATCAGGTCTTCAGTTTTAAGTCACCCTTGTAAAAATGAGGTACCTTCTAACTACTTCCTTTATGACGTTCAAAGGTTGATAGATTATCATTTCGCTGGATATATTATCACGTCGCTGGATATGCATATCATTTCGGTGGATAAACTTATCATATCGGTGTACAGAAAAAATAATCGGTGCCGGTTTGTCATGTCGGTGGAAACCAAAATTCAAACTGAATTTTCTCCTTAATCTTAAATGATACGTTGATGATATTAAATTTGGGGATATATGATATCATAAAGATTACATAAAACCTGAAAAATATTCAAAAAGCATATAAATGAAAAAGTTCACCGATATGATAAAAAAAATGGCATTTGTTGAAATTCACCCTATAGTGTTCTTGATGTTAGTATTGTGCACCGAAGTTGTATTATTAAGCCGTTAGCAGTTGTGGACATCGTAAGCATTATGAGAGCATTTTAGTAGATGCACATTATGATTATTGTCATATTAACGGTCACGCGTGGATCGCTAAATTGCTTGCATATTAAGGAAGAACATTTGGACTATTATAATGCAAGCAGTTTTTCAGTGAACTTTGTTAACCATCTTTTAATGCATCACGCTGTATTTCATTGAACTTCGACAGTATTCTTCAGCTGTTATGACTGCTCTTATAACGGCATTTATGAGGTTCACGAGAACATTATTATAGAGCTTTTCTGCTGATGTATAACAGCAAACTACTTTAATTCGTTTCACATGCACCTCTCTATTCATGACTAGGCTGTATAATCAGACTGGCTGCGCACTTAATCTAGTGTTGATGATAAAATGATTCTTAATCAGAGTGTTTTAATGCCATAGCTGGTATTTTTGAGATTTTGTGAACATTCACATATATTCAGTTAGACGTTCACTTCCCGGTGGACGCCATTACGTGAACAAATAAGGGCTCCTAAAAGCTTATAAAAGGTAAATGCATAATGAGCATGAATTCAGTTCACTCTTGAGCATTCGAAGTAAATGTGAATCATTATTACTACATAGCATTGCCATTGGCTTACTTCCATGGCACATAAACCACCCTTTCTTACTCGTTACTGAATTATTATGGACAAGTGAACGTACATACAGCATATTGCATTTTATTGTAGTATATACGTTTCACATTGATTTTCCACCATTTTTCATTTTTATAACCTATAAAAATATACTTTAATTGTTAACTTATTTTAGATTTTAGAAACTGTACAACTGAATAATTAAGCTTTAATTTTAAGTTCTTTACGCACAAAGAATTTAGTTCTAACTCTATTTCCAGATAAAACAAATTTAAATTAATTTGTGTACCAGTAGACCCATATCTGGTTTTAGTTTTTCTGTTAAAACATTCATATTTTCGGGGCGCGTGAAAATTTTCCACTAATATTGATAGTATTTCACCATACACTTGCATTCCCAATAAGATCTCACGTAAGAATTATGAAAAATGAGAGTTTAAGTTATATAGTAACTCTCTACCATTCTCGCCGCAATACTTTGTTTGGCACCATTTAAATTTACCTATGTAATATTGAAGACGAATGAATTAATTAAAGACACAATTTTATCCAAAATTGTGCTCTCAACAGTATAGAAGCGTAAAAACTGTTCCAATTAATTGCATTAACTGCCTAAGAGGTAACACACGCCCTCGATTTCAGCAGATGTTCAGCTCTTGGGGTAATTGTGCCCCAATTAATGCTTATATAACGTCGTTAAGATGCAATCAAACAGGCAGATAAGAACTAATTGCAGTCAAGTTTGTGCCCAAATCTGAGTTATAGCACCGTAGGATACGCATCCTCTGCTATTATGCAGCTAACTACAACTGCTATCGTTACCTAGGTGAACCGTAAATCTGTAACTGTACAGCACTTTTGTGCTACTTGGGGTTAAGCCGTCGGTCAAGGTTGCCATACAAACATCTATGGCAATAGTAGTTGGAGCCCTCAAAAGTCAAACAACTGGTCTAACTGCAATGTTTCGATATAGCCTTTGGGTTGTGGAGGTCAGATGGCAGTCGCTTCACAGAAAATGTCGAAGTTTAGCCAAATCCGCAGTTAGACTGGTAAAAGCAGACCCCAGACTCCAAGTTAATAGCTTCGAATGCGACTGGGTTTAACGCTAGGATCAAGAAGAGCTACAAATCCGCAGTTGCACTGGTGCAGCAGACACTAAACTGGGGACCGCTTTACCAGTCGAGGTGAGAACGAACGCTAAGATGAAGATAAAGAAGATCTATTTCATTGAATGTACAGTGACATTTTCATATAAAGCTGTATGTATATAAAAGTGCACCCGTATCCCCTTTGACGACTGTACCTGAATCTCATAGCTACCTACTATTATTTTCAAATTAATTATATGTAGTTGTGAAAGTATCATTGGATATCAAATTGAAGTAACAGATATCTCAATACAATGAAACTGAAACAGTTCCATGTGAAATTAGATTTATGGAAATATTATACGCATTCATTTTGATTATAAAACATTTCTATTTATTCATGATTGAAGATTACAGAGTCAAAATTACATAGTCCAGCGTTGATTTGACGTTTTTATATTCGATATCGTTGAACAGAATATAATAATATAGTCTAATAGTTGTTACACGCGGCTCCGCGATTGAAATGAACAATTCAGCAGGCAACGATTTCGTGACGAATGTAGTTAATATTTTATTACCAATATTTGATTTTTTGAAATATAAACCTACCATTAACTAAAAGTAAATAATAAAACATAAATCACGATAAAATCCTTTAATGGTAGGTTAGATAATTAAATCCGTTGAAAAATGATTTTATTTTAATGAGTGAAATTCTCTTGAACTTCAGAAAATATTATTTTCTACTTTTGTTAAAGATGTTTGCCGGCACTTATATCTAATTTTGAGTGTTGGTTTTCAAGCGCCAGTGCCTTATCTACCTTAATATAAGATCATTGATCCTACACTATTTATCTTGGAGTTCTTTAGAGGCTTTAAGGGGGAGCGGTAAATATTATCAGTACAGTTATTTGGTACTTTATATAACTGAATAATGGCAGTCTACAGTATGTAAATTTTGGAATGAAATGAAAATTGGAACACATTTGAATTTTCGTTTTGAGCCATTGCGATAAGGGTGGAAAACTGATGTACTTTTTGGCGAAATTCAACCTAGATTTTCACCTCGAACACTTTTATGATTTACATAATTTGTGTAGGTTTTGAGTTTGTAGGTATATTTTGTACCTATCATGTAAATGACACTACAAAAATTGTGCATTCATATAGGTGTCAAACATCGGGTATGTAGTTACCTATTTAACGTGACGTGATGTCATGTAATATTTAAAAACTTTCTAGAGAACTCGAAGTACTTTTTTATAATAAATACTAGCTGTCGCCCGCGGCTCCGCCCGCCTGGATGTCGGTTATCGCGAATCGGGGTATGAAAAATAGATGTTGGCCGATTCTCAGACCTACCAGATATGCCCACAAAATTTCATGAGAATCGGTCGAGCCGTTTCGGAGGAGTTTGGCAACGAAAACTGTGACACGAGAATTTTATATATTAGATTTTACGTAATCTGAGCCACGTGTAAAAATGTTTCCATCAGAAATTCGAAGAAAATGTACTTATAGGTATTAGCTTTTCTTGGTAAAGGAGAAATCAGTTTTACTCGAGGATGGTACAGAGACAAATACTTGGTATCTGGAAGGGGATGCTATTAAGTAAGCTCTATGTAAGGATCAATTCTCACTACTGCATAATGCCAAGAATTAGTTGCTAGAAATAGTTGCACTTAGAACTATCTATATATGGGGGTTCATGACAAAAGCGTTAATCAAACAGGTTTGTTAGTAGTTTGGCACATTAGGTTTTATGCTAGTCATAGGAGATGAAAATGCTGCGGCGGGCGGTGGATGTGTGGAGTCACACGTAAGAATCGTGAAAGGAACTCTCGCAGCCGAGGCAGCCTTCATGGTGAATAAAATGGAGGGCCTTTGCTGGTGCAGCCATTTTCTGCGGCGACCGCCAGGCTCCGTGGGTAATATTATGTCTGGTCATGCCGTCTCCACCAGGTCCCGGTATGAGGGTCAAACCCAAAAAGTGCTGGCTTGGCATCGTAGATGGTAAGATGCGTGCCAATGGTCTCACTACTGTGGATGCCCAAGACCGTGCGACATAGAAAGTAAAAGCCAGAAAGGGAGCCCCCGGACTTCGAAGTGAAAGCCGCCTCGGTTGTGGCCAGGACTCGCTCACAGATGGTGATGATGATTAGGTTATGCTATTCAAATCATTTGTAGAATGAGTAAACAATTGACCACTCTCAACAGAATGACACCCATCCTTGCCTCTGTAACTCATCCGTCCCGGTTTTATTAAGTATATTATCCATAGAAACACCCAGATTAGAATCCCTATTTGCATTGAACGGGAATCGAACCCGCAAGCGCTGACGCTTAGCAGTGCCTATCACTGCTACAATTTGTGATATCGTTTAAATTACATCAAAGGCCATCCTTCTACTAGGTACCCACTATTCCAGATAATTATACCCCAGTGTATTTATGTACCTAATTGATTTGGATGTTTAAGATGGAAGCTGATGCATGTTACGATTTGTTACCTATTGTTCCGAATTTCATAATATTTTAAGTAACTGAAGTCGACTATTGTGGTCATATATCATAATATTCATAATATCACAGTTCTGGTTTAAGACAGTGTCCAAATAAATCTTCACGGTGGGATTTCAATGACTCGATTTGTCACCCTAGCAGTAGACATGCTCAGCTCTTTAGATTATTTCGCCTAGAAAGAAACTATTCACAGGTTCAATTCTCGTCCTAGATGTACACTTTTTTCTACTACTAGTTAATATAAGGCCGTCCTCTTTACATTAATTTGTATACATGCTACCTACCCGTCTCTGTTGTACAATATAGTATTATCTTATCTATCTATCTATCTTTATAAATGACACTACCTTCCGCATCGCGACTTGCCTCCGCTTAGGTGCGCCGTGTGTTTCTCCGCATCGATGCCGTTGTAGAGAAGCAGTTGATCGACTTGGACACCATGGCCTGTCGTGCTGCAGGAGCACTGGGCGAATTCCACGGCACGCCAGCCTCAACGACATAATCCGCCGTGCTCTTGTCACCGCTGGTGTGCCAGCTGTGCTTGAACCAAACGGTTTGGCGCGCGACGATGGCAAGAGACCGGATGGTATGTCATTGATGCCTTGGAAAATGGGTAGGACTCTGGTGTGGGACGCAACTTGCGTCGACACCATTGCCCCTACCCATTTACCTGGCACGGCTGGCTGTGCTGGTGCTGCTGCAGCTTCTGCAGAGGCTCTTAAGCGGCGCAAATATTCCAATCTCATCGGAGATTATGAATTTGTGCCGTTTGGAGTCGAAACGTTTGGGCCTTGGGGTCCGAGCGCCCGCAATCTCTTCAGGGAGATTGCGAGGCGTATGGTCGACGATTCTTGTGACCAGAAGGCTGGCCTCTTTTTAGGTCAGAGATTAAGCATTGCCATACAACGTGGCAATGCTGCCAGTCTTCTGGGAACACTTCCACAAGAGGCATGCGATGCGGATGAATTCCACGACGCATTTTAACTTTTAGTTTTCTTTTTTAGTATTGAATTATTTAGAAATGTAGTTTTAAAACCATTGTTACATATTACGTTAACTTTTAAAGTAAATAAATTTTAGATTTAAAAAAAAATAATAGATCGGCATAAGAGGTAAGTATAGGTATACGACCGTGGTGCGGCAGCGGTTAAAAGCGTACAAAACAAACCCTGACGACGGATTCTGGGATCATACGCAACGTGACAGTCCCGGTTTTAAGCTGTATTATACTGTAGTTGAAATACGCACTCGCTACACCTATTACGTACAGTGAGCAGCAGAATTCCGTGGTCGTACTTGTAACTCTATTCACTAGTAGTTACTTATAATAGGTCGTTACGTATGAAATTACCGTTTAATTGAAAAAAAATGGAGGAAACCCAATTTGCAGTAGGTACTAACATTTTTGCATTTTTTTTAGGAATGACAAATCCTAATTTTATGTTTTTTTTTGTGTATAAATGAGAAAACATTATTAAGCTGTAAAAAAGTAGTATGTACGAAATTTATCATCAGAATGGATAGCATTTAGGAAGTACTGTTTTTGAAGATCGAATTTAATTTATCAAGCGGCCATTAAAAACTTAATTTAATACAAAGTTGTAAAATCTTGAAATCAACTTTCAAAGGTATAAATATTGGAAATAGCTATTAAATTACAGGAATAACAAACTCATGAATCTGTAAGAAAAGTTCGGCAATTTCATATTATGTAACGACTTAATATTATCAATGATGGACATAGGTAACTGTGTATTATACGTTTACCAATTATTAACTATCTTACATGTTATGACAAAAACTGTAACTTTCCGTATAAAACATAAACGACAGCAGTGCAATGCCTCGGTTCGAATCCATATGATACTATCGACGTGAACCCATCCTTAATACAAGCACGGTGATAGGTATGTAAATAAGATGATACACACCCTGATTTTAGAGGCATCTCGGAGAAAATAACTCGGCTTTTCGATTGTAAAATCGTCTGGAAATAGATATTAATATGGCGAAGAATTGTTTTATTTTATTTTTATTATTATTATAAGTATGTACAGGTGAAAGGAATAATGTATGGCGGCTATGCAAAAAGTATTTTTTGTCCCTTTATCTATCGAAACTGTGCCCAAATTCTTTTTGTCCGGAACGATTATAAAATCACCCAATATACTGCTGTCTGACCCTTATGGTTTTAGAAGGGAATACCTATACTAGAGCCTTGCCCTTTAAACAGCAGCTGTACCGACAAGAAGATGAGGTTGCCGAAGGCCCCGAAAATAATGGTGGAAACTACATACAAACTACTAGTGACACACTAACGTTTTATTTAAATTAAATTGAAAACGCAAGTGCCTATTATACTGATGTTACAGGTATCAATCGGCTAATGTAACCGCCTACCATTGGTAACTCGTATGATTGTTTACTACCTTAGTAATGTAAAAAGAACAAGGGCGAAACTCTCCCAGCGAAAAAATGATCTCGTTAGTGATACCGGTGATATGCAATCCATTATAGTCCGGACCGGTAGCTTTTTTACCAAAATATTTTATATTTTAAGATACGTGCAGGTATACCACAAAAATGTGAACAAGGGGTACCTTCAGATTCAACAATCTGCGTACCTACCCATATTTATGCCGATGTATTAAAATCAAAACATTCCGTATAATTACGAACATGACGTCTTAAATACTTTCAATTCGATTGTATTATCAACTTCGGCTGTAGATAACATTAAAAATAGTACAAACTTGTGTCACGTTAACGTTCGTTATCTCCTGTATAACTTAAACTTAAGTATTTACTACGTCTCAGTTCTTCTATAAATGTTTCAGATAGGTACATTTTGTTTATAAATGAAACCCTTTCGCGGTAAATAGGTGATAACTTATTTAGCGCGCCGTCGAATGCACTTGACCTGCGAATTTCGAGACAATGTTTAGTACCCGGATGGCGCTCCGCATGGCGTGGTCGTCACGGGTCAACGGTATCCAGGACTGGCAGGTCTTTCACAGAAAAGAAAAATAACGCCGGTGTCAAATCTTCTAAGTAGGGGTAATATATAAGGTGAATGTAAGGTAGGCGCGCGATTCAGTCGTACCGCGGTCTTCAGAGCAGCAGCGGCCGATTCGACACCACCGGTTACCACTATACATAACGATATTCACCAGATATTCAGGTGAACGACTACTCGATCGACTACTCGTCGGCGAGCCCCTTTCGCGCTTTTAACTATCGGAGTTGTTCCTGGCTAGCCGCGCAGTCACAACACGGAGGGCAAACGCTAAAGCCGCCGATCGCGACTTCTCGCCTGCCTGTCGCCCGCAACGCTCGCGCTCGCGCTCCGCTCCCGCTAACATCGCTGGTGCCGCATGCAGCCCGTGCAACTTATCGCATCCCTAACACAACTACTTAACCAGGTTCAATGAGGTAAGTCTAACACTAAATATTCATTAAATATATTTTTACAATTATTTTTGTTGTATTTTATTTGTGCTTTGCGATGCGATACTTATTTTTTTGTAACTGAAATAGAAATTTATTTATTTTGTTAAAAATTAATAAAAAATATCTTATTATTAGCAACTCATCAAAAGAATAAATATATAGACGGATGTATGATAAGCACTTGTAACAATCTGTACACTTCTGAGTGAGAAGAATAATGTGTTAATAAATAGTTCACGTTTATGTTTTTGATCCGCAACATTTGTTTTGTAGATTTCTTTATTTTTCGCACCACAGCACATAGTAAAAGAATCAATCTAAACAGATTCATCGTTATTGAATATCAATCTTGCGGTGTGTACCGAACAAATTCACGTGTGTGACGTTTTAATAAGCTGTAATTTACAAACTAAACAATGGAGCTGCTTGAGATGTCTGATATCGCGCTTACATACCCATTATCATCGTTATTCGTTCGTATCTTGGAGTCTCGTGTTTATTTCTGAGTTACATATGAATTTACTGATTTCTTATGTAAAGTTTTTAATAGTATGATGACGCACAACAGTTTAAGTAACAAAATTGTTAAAAGCTATTAAATTGATTACGACGAGCAATTTGATTATACCTAATTGTGTTTTAAAAAGTAGTTTTTGGTTCTTAGTGTTGTTAAATACAATTTTTGAGAGTTTTATTTTTCTAAATTAATATTTTCCTTATTGACTTTATTAATTATCACATACTTCTATTGGTTTTTGAAGTGAAAACTTCTTTAGCGGCGTTGGATGGGTGTAAAATGTTAAGGAAGCGTCAGGATTAGTTGACCTTTGAACCGTAACCGACGACTGATGTCATACAAGATTGGTACAGACTATCTATTTTGCAATTTACAGCGGATAGCGTCGTAGCTTATACGGTAAGCACTTCGACTGTAAGTCCTTATAGTTTTAGATAGTATCGGGTTCAAACCACCTGGCCTTCAGGGATTTTTTGTGATTGTTTTTTCTTATTATAATTTATTACTTTTGGTGATTATTTTTTCTTTTTGTAATTTATTATTTTTTTATGATTATTTTTTCTTTCTGTAATTTATAATTTTTTGTGATTATTTTTTCTTTTCATAATTTATTCATTTCTTCTGACAGAAAATTAGCAGAAAATAAGTGATAGGTTCTATGATTAGCGCTATATTATAGGTATGGTATGGTATGTTCTTTTTTATCTTTTTCTATGTACATAACGAAGAAAGAAAAAAGGAAAATGTTTTCACTTCTGCCGGCACTCCCAGAGTGCAACCCGTCTTTTTTTTTTATTAAATATTGTTTTATATTCAAACTTACCTTCAAAATTGGTAATTTTTCAATTTGGGTTTGGAACGTAGGTAACGTGTATTGCTACTGTGATAATGTAGTAATTGTATATTTTCTATGTTGATAATATTAAAACTGTATTATTTTACTATATTAAGTATAAAATAGCGAAGTACGTTCTGTCGGACGATGAATGTCTTGATAGGTTTTAAAAACAAACGTTACGGCGGTTTACGACTTGTAAATGTAACAAAAATAAACATAGGAACAGAACAAGCTGAAAGAAGTATACTTATAAAATAACTTAGGTACAATCTAGTGGCTAAGGCTATACTTTTTCTGCGTGTTTTTATTTGTCAATGTTAAAGTGGCCAGACTGTATTGACGCACTATGAAAGGTGATAAACAGAATAGTTCTAACAGCTCATCAAATACACACCTTATAGGGACTTCATCTGCCTAAAAACGACTTCGTTTCTTTGAAGATAAATTATGTAGACAAAAGTTTCATGAATTTGAATCTGTTGGAAGTTTACGCGTACACATTGGAATATAAACTCCTCCACAGCAGCAAAAATAAGGTCGGCATCCTTGTTAATATTAAAACAACTTCTTTTTCTAACCACTGAGGTGGCAGACAAGCACACGGTCCACCTGATGGAAAGTGGCTACCCTGGCCTATTGACGTTTGCAACAACAAGGGAGTCACACAAGTGTAATCACAGAGTTTCTGTGCCGTCAGTGTTGAAGACAAAGCAGAAATAGCCTTTGGTCTTCCTACGAACAGTACAAATACTGTCCAGTGAGCTCTGGCTACCCGACTCACTGTCGGGAACACAACACGAGGTAATTATGGCCGCGGTATTCTGTAGGGCGGAGATACATCCCCAGTCGCTTCCCCACTAGCGTTTCGTTCCCGATACGAAGGGGCAATATTTCGTATTTTACCCCCTTGGGGGTAAAAAATCAATAAAACAAATCATGCTTAAGGAGAAAATTTCCAACGATACTTACTTAATTATTGGAAGCTTACAACATAAAGGCGTAAATTTTCAAAGTTTTGTGGAAGAGCGCTTAAGCTCTGCGTTGATAAATCAATTAGGATTAGAAATTTTATAAGTAAAGGAGCGACTACCCGGCTTCGCACGGGTGGTAAATATGTTTCCGTGAATTTCGTACGGCACCCTAAAGTTTAAAAAAATCCTATATAGCCTATGTTACACACTAAGAATGTAGCTTTCTAGTGGTGAAAGAATTTTAAAATCGGCCCACTAGAATCTGATTCTATTCATTACAAACAAACTTACCTACCTACAAATCTTTTCTCTTTATAATCTATAAGCTACTCCGTAATCCGCCTGCATAGAATTCCGTTTCCGTTCCCACTTTCTCTTCGGAAACCTATTCTAGGAATAAATCCACCAAACCTAAAGCCTGACTACCAGTACCAAATTTCAACCAGACCGGTGCCAGGTTCCAACGATAGAGTGTGATTGAAGATCAAATATCTTTATAAACTTTCTCGTTTTTATTATAGTATCATTTTAATAGTAAGATAGGATTAATATCCACTATTAAAATGTGCCAACTATATCAACTATAGGTACAACTATACAAAATTGCTATTTATGGTTGAGTATTTCAAGGATCAGGAAATGGAACATATTCACATAACGTAAAACTCTGCTTAGACCCATCTGCCAGAAGCTTATGAATATCAAATAAATATCAATATAACATTTTTAGCGACCTTAACTTGTTGAGAAGACGTTTTATTACCTACTATAATAACCGTCATTAAATTTGCTATATATACTTATATGCTATATGTATGTGTATGACAAATTCATACTTCCCCATAAAACCTCTTGCTTTGCCTTATCTTGCCTTATCCCCAAACCTGATATTTTGAGCATGCAGGTCATATAATACCTTTGAGGCCAAAGTCCACCTGATCAATGGACTAGTTCATCTTAAAAGGCCACATTATTGGAATCGTGTTAGGATAATATTTTGAATCTGCTTAGTAAATGAATTATTTTGTATCTGCTCATATGGGTGACCATTTAACTAACTTTTCAACACACTTGCTCATAAACTGGATCGAATTTCACCGCAATTAGGCACATAAGGACACCTATAATATAATTGTGGTTTTGATTCTATTGAAAATTTTATTAGTTCTGTTGCTCTTTTCTTCAAAAAAGGTTTCGATACAGAAATGGTCGTAATAGTACAAATAAATTAATATACTTTTTACTTGCCCATTTCATGCAACTTCGTATTCCTTTACTAGATTTATGACAGCTGTTGTTTAAAATAGTTATTGTTACTATTACCAATTGTTCCAATTCTGGTCATTCTTAGAGACCATTGTCTCGACTAACATATAGGTTTAGAGAATATACTTCGGCTAATTGGAGATTTTTCATTAAAATTTTCATCACCAATCAATTAGTGTTTTTACACCTATTAATGTTGCAGCCAACTAGCTTAGTAAGCCATTGAATTGGGTATTTTCCTGTAGTTAAAATAAATAAATTAGCTGAACTTATTAAATTAAGAATGGTAAAAGGGGAAAAGCAGTTGAGTCGGTTCTTATTTTATGGTTATTTATTTTTAATCATCTACCCAACCTTTAATAGTAAATGATTTGACTATCAAATATTATGACGTCACAATATTTTTTTTCATTCAATTTTCCTTATAACTTTCCGTTTTGACGTTTAATAAAAAGTAACTAATTTGACTAGACAGTCAAATACCCAATTAAATGCTAGGCTGTTAGCTAAACGGCGCCTTTTAATTAACGGCCTGAATGATGTTATATTATATACAAAAGAAAGTAATATTTAAACTAAATTATCCGTTAGTTAAGTTATACTCAGGACTGGATGGCAGTGGCGAGGAGTCCCTACCAATTGGTGGCAGTTTATCCACATACACTCATACATTGGTCAGGTGAACAGGGCCCAATCAAAATCCTTGAGGCCTAAAAGCCAACTTCACTTGTAAGTCAGTGCGCCTTTTTTTACTACTTAGGCGGCAGATAAGCACATGACCCAATTGATGGAAAGTGGTTACCGTGGCCTATTGACGTGTGCAACATCAAGGGAATCAACCTCGTGCTGCCGACCATGTAAGAACAGGGAGTTTTTGTGCCGTCTGTGCAGACGACAGAGCAGGACAAGCCTATGGTCTTCCCACTGCCACTGACAGCACAAAATCTCTTCAGTGAGCTATGACCCTACTCACCTGCTATCGCCTGCTAAATAATAATTAACAAAGTTTTGGCGCAAACCTAGACTCCGAGAAGAGAACCCCAGGTAAGACTGGGGGACTAACCCAAAGATGATGACTATATAAACTGATAATGACAAGAACAATTCTAAGTTCATCTTTTACATGGTTCAAGCATTTAGCAAATTTACAACTTCGCCATACAGGTATTTTGCCTAAAAATATTATTTGCGCTATCAATTTTCCTATAAAGCTAACTGGATGAACATATTTACCGAGTTTAACTAATTTTGAGTGCATTTTAAGAGAGCGGAATGGAAAATTGAACCAAGCGGCCAATTAACAGACCTATCACTGCTTGTAATTCAATTATTGCTGTTGACGGTATTGACAACGCTCACTAGAACTTTCGCGTTTCACGATATGCAATACTGCTCATGGGAAATAACGCGATCATGGTTTTTTTTATACCATTTAGGTGGCAGACAAGCACACGGCCCACCTGCTGGAAAGTGGTTACCGTGGCCTATAGACGAGTGCATCACCAGGGGCGTACACTCGCGCTGCCGTCCCTGTTAGAACAGATAGTTTCTGTACCGTCAGTGTAGAAGATAAAACAGGACAAGCCTTAGGTATTCCCATTGACAGCACAAAAACCCTCCAGTGAGCTCTGGCTACCCTACTCACTGTCGGAAACACAAAACGAGGTTATTATGGCCGCGGTATTCTGTAGGGCGGAGGTACTTTCTCAGTCGGACTGCTCAATTGGACGGAAATACCGTCGTGTCCTAACCTCCTATATATTAGGTACATTTACAATTGCCTGACCTTTCGACCAGGTTACACCGGCCGTGGTCACAGGCTGACTGGCTCAGAGGTGCAGGCCGCCGTCTTCGAATTGAGTTAGGCAGCAGGTTCTTTATTTAACCGCACATTCTCGATATTTTTGATATATTAATTTCGCCATGCCATACCATAATCGCTTAACAGTATGCAGTGTGGCATAAGGCCTACGAACGAAAAACAAACACAACAGTTGAAAATTCCACACGTGCATTGCTTTTACAATTGAAAATCCAATTTAAATATAATTAAATTTACCTGGAAAATGCTATTTCAATAGACGTGTAGGTTTTGTACACAATAGAAACCCACACAGATACACACGCACACATACACCCTCTCACACACATCGAGATCTCTTATAAAATGAATGACATATTAAATTATGTATATTCTGAACTAGGTAACGCCCGCGGCTCCGCCCGCATGGATTTCGGTTATTGCGACTTTTGCGATCGAATTACAACAAAATCTCTTTTAATTAAAAAATACTTGCTTTCAGAATCGTTAATTTAACATAGTTTTTTCAAATTCTTTTATAAAATATCTACAATGTTTAGACATAACGAATTTGCACGTTTATTTATATAGTACTCAAAGATAACTAAGTAACTGACTTTATATATAAAGTTCAGTTTATAATTCAGTCAGCAGTAACGTAGTAACTATTAATTAATCTGTGACTGCAGGCCGCTTCACGTACGGAAATAAAGTTCCGATCGATGTCCAATATTCGCACGGGCATGTCTATCATTGTTTTAATCTACCATGATGAATGTACTGATGGGCTCTTCCAATTAGTCCGACCTTCTCCTTTCCCACACAGGACAGCACTTGATGGGGCTTAGATGTCACCTGCATACGGTACAGAATATTCCATCAAGAACCAAGCAGCTTGTTGTCTTTTTTCTTTGTCGCACCATTGAGTCCTGGAATTACTTACCAGCTCACGTGTTTCCTTCTTCCTACAGTCCCGGGTCCTTTAAGCGGGGCGTGAAAAAGTATCTGATGAGGCCGTCAACCTGCGTGTCACTATTGTAACATGGTACGTGTATGTAATGGTGACCCTCTTTCCTGAGACTTTGCCTTCAGCTTACCATCGGGCGAGGTGAAGCCAAATTAAAGTGTCCTATATAAAAAAAACATTAGGTGCGTTTGAACTTAATCATCGTCTCCTTAGCGTTGTTTCGGGTTGTATCCGAAGCCTTGACCTCGGAACCCGGAGTTTCGGCCTCGAGTTTACCTTCTTTTTATTTGACTTTAGCGATCTTTCCGGGTCGGCTTGCACTTTCTGCAAACTTTAGAGGGGATACAACGGTGACTGCTTTTCTTAATATAAACAGAATTATGCTTTGAGAACCTTATCGTGAGACAATCCTATCCAAGAGTGTCATAATTGCCGGATCGGTTGTTATATTATATAAACATGAACGTTCGTGAAACGTCTATATATCAAGAACAACCAATGGCATAATCTAACAACCAAGTAGATATTAACACTTACATTTCCTCAACGATTTTTTTTTCAATCTCGTGCGAGCCTATCGCCTTTATCCGGGTACTTTGTATTAGACTGTACGTTTAGTCACTATCTTTGCAGAACACTCAAGAGAATACTGTGTGTGTTGATCTTTTGTTTCCGTTCTAATCCGATCAACAACTAAACCTGATCAGTCAGTTACGTTTATGGAATGGGAGTCGAGGTTTTGATGTTTTTTTTTGTTCCCAAGAACCTTATAGTTTGATTTTTTAATTTGTATCTATGTACTTCTGTACACTGAATCAGTTTAAGTACTCGCCATTTTTACTGGTCGTCTACCAGTGGACCAATGGGCACCTATATAAGGGTCGAATCTACACGTTTTATTTCTGGGATTTGAATCTTAGGAAACCAGTAGGTTCATTGCCGGTTTTCCAACTAACACTAAGTAATTAATTAATCGTTGTGGCGATATATCGTTAGTCCCGGATTTAAACGAAGTTATATCGCTTTATCCATTTCATTACATAGGCTTAAAATCTGCCTCGCGTTTTATTGCAATTTGTTGAATATCGTAGGATAATAATAATTGAAGAATTTAGGTATATACTAGCTGATGCTCGCATTAGCTACTATGTACATTCTTTTCAGTTTTGTTTATTGTTGAACCATTTACTATTTGCTCCGTATTTTTTTGAACTACTAGTCTGACTACTACTCAAACGATTTGACAAAAGATTAACTTTAAATGAAATGTTTAGGTGTTCTTTCTAAGACATTACGACAAGTATTGAACTTTACAAAAAGAAATCGCCGTACGAAGCTTGACCACTTAATTTGTGACGTAATCGTACTAATAATATAATATATTTATATTTAATTGTAAATATGGAAATTTAATTCTCATTAAAATTGCATATTTATCTGTCAGATAAGTAGGGGTGAGCTGGGTATTATCACGGATTGTCTAATAAAAATTGAAAATTGAGATGCAAGCAACTGGCGTGCTATGGAGATACAATGAGAAGAGATGAAAGTAATATTGTAAAAAAGGTTCAAAGAATGAATGTACAGTAAAAGTATGAGATTTAGAGAAATGTTAAGAGTAGAGGTCCAAGAAAAGATTATGGATTGTGTGAAAGAGGATATGGCAGAGAAGGGAGTGACTGAAATGACATCTAACAGGAATGTATGTTGCGCCGAACCCAATCAATTGGGAGATGGGACGATAGATGATTGTATAACAGAAGTATTTTATTGTTCTATTTTATTAGCTTTATTCATATCCACTGCAACTTTCAAGCTCGTAAAAATATATTTCAAAATTTAAAATCATTTGATGGCAGTCATATAATCGCAATAATATATCCAATTACTTACCTAAGTGTATTTCGAAGGTCACAACGCAACAGATGCGATGTTCGATACAAATAAAATGTTCTAGTATCTATATAAATAAAATTGGAGTGTCTGTATGCATCGTTAAAATAACAGCTTTCAATGGATTCAAAGGAATGTATCACGATACCTGCAGCGGCTTGTGTCTGTGTCTGTTTGTAACGTGTAATCCCTGAGGTGGCTGGGTTGATTTTGACGAGAGGTTTATGGTATATAGTTACTGGCATAAAGGCATGACTTACTTTTATTTTAGAATAAGAATTAAAGTGGTGAACAACAATAAAAACTCAGGTCGAAGGCCATGCGGTTGAAGTCGTGGGCGTACTAGCTATGCTATTAACGAATAAATCTCCACAAACATACATCTCATAAAAAATATTTTTATTTTCAGATAGTTATCCATTATATCATCGTAAATCTGACGCCAGTAGTAGAAACAATACTATAAAATAAACTATAAACTTCTTTGTACATTTTGTATAAAACGACCGTGACATATTCGGAACCCCGTTACACGATACATTTTTAAGGGAATCTGCCGGATGTGTGGACTTTAATAATGACTACTCCGCACCCTTGAGTACTAGCGCGATGATATGTAGGCTATAATCTTCTTCGATAAACGCTCTATTCAACACAAACATTTTTTTTAAATTTAAACCAACCAAACTAATAGACATTCAATTAAACAAACTCTTCCACTATATGATGTTAAGAACAAATTGCCTCTTGGGGAGTAGTACCTAGTACCATTGTAGCATTATTGATATCATTAATGGTGACCCTCATTCCTGAGACTACCTTTAGTTTACCGTCAGGTGCGGTGAAGATACACCCTTATATCAGTGTTTCCCGGCACCACCGGGCCACGTAAATGAAATACCGGGTCGAGATATTGTCTTATTGTTTATAATTGATCATACTCGTTCACGATCAAGAGACGTGTTACTTTTGTGCCGTCACGAAAATCACTGAGAGTTGACATTTTTATCACATGTATATCCTAAGTACTCTCTAATAGATGTAAATAGGGCCCACAAATTTTAGGGCCCAAGACTACCTCACTTCCATGCGGCCCATCTACTGATTGAAAAATGAGGTTCTGGCGCAGGCATTTGATTCAGTCAGTTAGTGCTAACTTTAATTGCAGCCGGGATTGACGCTCAGCTATCTAACGATAAATGTTACTTTTAAGCGACTGCAATAAAGGAGGTGGTTTCCGATTCGGCCGTACATATTTTTTTTTATGTGTATTCGCATATAACTTGGTCGTTTATGAACACATTTTGATGACTATTTTTTTGTTGGAAACTAGGATTTGATGATGGTATCCCAGAAAAATCTAGGGGAAGCTTCTAAAACCGCAGGGGCGACTAGTGGTGTTAATTTTTGAATTCTTATTTATCTTATGTGCACGCATTATATTCACTATATTGGCACGATTTCAGATCGCGAACTGAATATTCATTACTATGAATATTCCGTTCGTGATTTGAAATACATCAAAGTACTTACCTACAGTGCTGATTATATCATCATCCCAGCGCAGCGTTAATCCAGTTTGCGGAAAAGCTTTCACTTTGGAGCCTGATTAACCTACTATTGAAGAGAAGATTTTAGTTCGCTCACGGCTCCACCTACTTGTAATACATAACTCGATCCTGTTACCTTTCTAGAATTGTTGAGTAATAAACAAACAAACAACAACACCATCTGTGTTTGGAACCATGATGATCGATCCATCGGATTCAACCGTTTGTCCATCAAAACTTTCGCATTTAAGTTTAATGGTAAAAAAAGCAATGAGATTCTAACTTCCTTATTAGAATGAGACCAGCTAACAATACAATTCTCTTTTGCACACACATGTCCGGTTTACTGTAACCTAAAAAGTGTAAGACCAATGTATGTAACCCTTATTTGAAATAATTAAAGTCAAGTGCGAGTCGGACTCGCGCACTGAGGGTTTTGTACAAAATTGAATATCTTTTTATTGCGTTGTCTTAATAGTTTGATTTTTTTCACAGCTGTGAGAGGTTGCAGCTTTGAGAATTTGGTATAAAGTACCTATAAATTTCACCTTAATCTGATCCCACATTACCGACAAAAAGGTCTTGACAGACAGACAAATGGACAACGAAGTGATCCTATAAGAGGCCCGTTTTCTTTTGTGGTTACTTCACCTTAAAAAGGATTAATTTGAAGATAATTCTCAAAGGAACCAACACCAAGAACTGCCCTTCGGAATGGATTGCGAAAATTATGGTTCCCACGCATTGTCCGTCATAGTACATAAATAGAATAGAAACGTTCCTTGCAAATACCGGGGCGTAAGTCCGGTGCTTGTAAGAGAAAATCTTTAGATGCGTGATTACAAAAGCTTATCTCCCTAATCCTATCTTATCTTTCTAAGTTCAACTGTTATTTTATAAGAAACCTTAGTTATTTTCACACTTACATCCGAGGCCTCCATTCTGAGATCCCGAATACGTTTTCCGTTGTTATGATTGGTCTATTTTGGCTGTTAAGGAAGTGCCTGCCTTCTGGCATCCCAACGACGAAGCCATCCTCAGAGTTTCGTCCGTTTTCAGCTGCTTACCAAATGACAGGTGAGGAAGGCTTGAGCCTTTGTTTATCGGGCCACATACCTACATCCATTCGTATATATTATTATCTCAATATACACCGAATTGTACCCTATGATCCACATTAGGAAACATGGGGTGAATGGGGGATTTTGTAACATGAGACGTAGATTTTTGTTATAAAATATAACTTACTTACATAACTCAGTATATAATGATGTATTTTTATTGGTAATATAAATACCTATATAATTTATCTGTCATTCTGTCTTCACGCGAAACATGCAATTACAAAACAACAATGACTTGTTATACGATTGTAAAATTGCAGTTTTCACAATAATACATATAAATAAAATGTTATGATTTATCGTAGTGTCTTCCCACTACTGCCTTTACTAACTTCACTGTATTGCCTAATTAGACAACGTTTCGCCAACAGATTTCTGTGTTTCGGGACAGGGCAGTCAATAACACAGCGCTAATATAATAATCACTTTGCCGCCCTTTAATAAAAGGGTGGGGTTGGATGGAGGCCCTACTAAGCCACCCCCGATAGCGAACTGATACACTTCTAATGGACGGGTAAGACTGACGCAGCTTTTCCCCTAGGGTTTGGGTTTCAGATGGCAGTCACTTCCGTAAATGTCAGTAAGCTACACGATGCAAGTTTTGGATGCATCCTGGATTATTGACGCTCGAATGATGATGAAATGCATGGAAGTTTTAATGACAGTAGAGGAAGTTTGTGGAAGAAAAGCATCAGAACAATGGAAATGGGTAAATAAATATATGGAAAACCGCTCTGAACCGAAAATTAGCATGGCACATTCGTTTTTACCGAACAACTTTTGAGGTTCCTTAAGCAGTTTCCTTGTATCTTACCTATACCTATTTCCGATTTCCTCATACTGTTCTAGTTAAGGAAATATGTAGGTACTTCACCAAGTGAGTAGATTTCAAAAAAACTGTTTAAGTATTATAATTTTCCTGCTTCACATCTGTATGATGACTAGTTGTTGCCTGTTGTTCAACAAACAATCTTTTTAATTTTATCGAAGATACAGAAGATATGATGAATACATTGGTAACTAATCGATTATGCATTCAAATTCAAGTGATAATAAATTCAATAAAATCAATTATGCCACATGTCAGTATTATTACACATATTACGTTACGCAAGTCGCGATGCGTAATACGGACCGGTAGTAGAAGCAAGCCGTTGCAATTACACCTTTGTAAACAGCGCACACGAGTCCGGACTTATTACCGTTTTGCGTGTTAACAAATCACTGAAGTGAGAGTTCATAATGGTCTCTATTTCAGGAAACAGAAACTGTGTGACATAACTATGATGACCTCTGTGAGATAGCGCTAGAGCCTTCGTCTGCAGCCAAGTCAAAGGCTGCTGGTTCGATTTTCTTTTGTTTTATATATCTATTTGTATTGTTCTGGGTGTTACTAAGTTTTTTTTATTTTTATTTAATTATCAGAATACATACAATCAAATCAATCTTACTTAATGTATCGCTAAAGCTACTGGAGCTTGTGTGCGATATATATGATTCCATATTTAGTAGGATCATAGATATAGCACATTTTAAATTGAAATGGAAAAGAGAAAAAAAAAAAATAAGAACAACAAATCGTCAACAATCGTAAACAAGACATCTAAACAATCTACTGCAATCGGAGTCGTAGGTACTTTCTAACAGGACTGCAGGTGTCCCTACAATTCTGTCAAAAAATAGGACTTGAGCTTATATTTAATGTTTGTCACATTTATTTTATCCCGTATGGAGGTAGGTAAAGAATTGATAAGGCGCGGTACAAGGAACGTACTCGTCCGCTCACCGTAGCAATTCCTCGCCCTCACAATAGCCAGTTTTTTTTTGTGCGACTCGTCGTGTATATACAGGATGCTCTATTCTGTTTTGGATCTTTTCATTAAAGTATTGTTCTTTTAATATATTTAATTTTACTTTGTCGTGTATTCGAAGGGTTTTACAATATTTAAATAGTTTCGACTCCTCAGTGCATTGGTGTCTAACCTTAGGTGGTACGATTACCAATAATGTAACCGATTAAGGATTATCCGCATTCTACATAGTCCCCAAAACACGAGCTAGTTAAGCAGTATGCTTCTGACGGCGTTCCGCGTTATAATATAAAATGTCCTACAATATGTATATATTTATATATAACTAGGACTTCGACTGAGTGGATGCCTTATCTCTGGTTCTCCTTAACCGATTGCAATCAGACAAACGTCTGACCAAGACCTTTCTATCAAAAAAAAAAACGCCTCAAAATCAGTAGTTTTTGCGTCCATCACGATCCAAAATTTCTAATGTACAATTATATAATAAGTAGTATATATACAATGAGTGGTACATTTAAAATATAATTTATTTGATTTCATAATAACACCGCTACACCGGTAATAATTTAGTATCTAACAAGCTCATATTAATTCCGCCAAAATTTTTGCAAACTGGACATGTAAGAATTCACACCTTCTTGTTAGATAATAGTTATGTGTTATACAAGAGTACAAAGTTGCTTATTAATCGCGTGCTCATTTTAAGTGAACGAGCAAGCGAAGAATTCTAAAATAGAATCCTAGGCGTTAGCGAGGGAATCAAACGAGCATCACGAGGTGTAAATCCTTGCACTCGAGTGCAACACGTTTTTCATCCCACCTCAAAGAGGAAACAATAAAATAGCGCGTGCAAAGCAAATTAAAAAAGTTCTTGTACTTTTTTAATTTGCTTTGCACGCGCACGATCTTAAATCAAGGTTTTAGTAATAAATAACTATGTATGAATCGTATGAATATATGATACAAATTAACTAGGCAAAGTGAAAATGAACTTCTATAACTAAAATCCGCACTTTAATTGCTCGTATCAGATAATCTGCAGATTACCTAGTTAATGAGCACATAAACGGATTCTGCACTATAATAACGGTATCACGAGATTTTTTTTTTACACATAGAAACATCTAGACCGATGGATATACATACCCATATTCATGGATATAAATATAGCACTGAGCGGGAATCGAACGCGGTACTCCTGCGTAGCGCTCGCGGTCACTATTTGCCACGTTACAGAGGCTGTCATATATCCAAGTAAGATAAAAAATAATAAACTGATAACATGGCAGCATGGTCATAGCACCTTAGCCTGTTCCGAAAGGAACGAAAGAAATAAATTTAAGAAATACTTTTCCTCTTTAGAGGTTAAAAACGACTCTTTCACTCAGGTATCGAAGAGCAAAAATACTCTTTCTGAAATGGTGTGATAAAAAGCTTTAACCTAGGATGTAATCTGTACCTACTATGTCGGAATGGAGAGGGTGTGTGCGGCTACAGTGAAAGGTTACTTGAATTCCGCACGCAAAAAAAAGAGGGGTTTCGGGGTCGGTGAATTTGTCTTAACAAAGACACCTTGTAACAGTTCACAAGTTACTTATGACTACTTTATCTTCCCAAAAGTAATTATATTTTTATTTATTTGCATATTAAACTGCAACACTGAATGAATGAAATTTAAAAGTATTTCGCAAAGGCGAAGATCGCGGCTTGAAACCCGCCAAGACCGATTAAATTTATTTCTATTCGATCGATTATCATCGATTTGCAACACTGTATTTAACAATATTGGCACATGGTACTTTGTAATGGATATGTGTGGTCCACGAGGCTGGTTCCAATTACATCAACAATTTATTCTAGTCACTTTACAAAAAAAAAATCACTTGGCATATTCAATGTTTCTACATCGTGTGACCAGCTGACGTACGAGTAAAACACACCACTTTGTAGTCAGCTGATTTACTTTAAGATCTTGCGTTGGCTATTATTTACTTTGATATATTCTCAATCGGGGGGAAATGATATAAAAATCTTTTATTGTCTGTCGCTGCTCAAACGCCCACGGAATCGCAGCTGACGTTCTCGAGGCTTCGTGATACGACTCTCTGGAGCATTTTACGAGTAATCACTCGAGAGGGACTTGGTCGTGAAAATCTGTTACTGGCTCGCACTAGTATAGATTACTTTTGACTAGATATTAGGCATATTTTAGTTTATTCCTAACATGACGCGAAGTTCTAATTCGGTAGTAGTTTTGTAAAGGGTCAGGTTAGGAACAAATGTTTCGTGCCAGGTTAATTAATAAGTGATGTTTTGCTTTTGCCATCCTAACCCGCTACCGAATTTTTATTACTAACTGGATTTTCAAAGGCAAAATTCTTATGGTACGCTAGCTTATCATGATATGTACAACTCTTTCAAAAAAGTGGGTGTATGGGGCCGCATTAAGGCTCTGGGGCTTAGCAAATCAGTAAGTCTTACTACTTGCTGATTGTCGGACAAAGCTATAATTAGCGTAAGCTTTTCTCTCAGAGGTCAGAGAGAGGTCAGATGTCAGTCGCTCCAACAAAAGCTGTATGAGCTAAACTATCTGCCATATAGTTCAAGGTCACACGGTAGTTGGTCCCATAAAAGTCATATAAACTAAACCTAGAGAAGAAGCTGGAGCAACCGGCCTGCGCACTTCGAAGTGCAAGCCTCTAATGCAACCAGGAACCGAGGATCTTCTAAGTATTAGGTATAATCTAGCGTCTACTTAAGTTCTATACTATTTATACCGATGAATGACGGCACTTGCAAGAATTTATTATTACACATATTGATCATACTCTTGTACTTTTTCACGAAATTCATTAAGAACCAACCCCTCTAGACAAGTGGCAATTTGGTGGAATAGAATAACGAATGTATGAGATTTGACGTAAATGACAGTCGTTAACGCATGTCAAATACGTCAAATCCTATTCATTCGTCATTCTATTCCATCAAACGCCTGCTAGCGAATTGCCACTTTTCTAGAGGGGCTGACCGTTTTCGAGTTTCGGCATCTCAAAGATTTACAATGCCATAAGGCGCAACCTGTCAGGCTCTTAATAAATGTCATGAGAAAGTACAAGTGCATTAGCAATATAAGTTCTCGACAGCCAGATTTCATATTTCAAACAACGTATTTCAAAGTTTTCACGGCCAGTCGAGTATTGAATACGATCTAACGGCAAGTGGAAAGTTATAACAGTGCTCTACTCGTCACAGCACCCGTTTGTACTAGATGCCGCGAAATCGCGATCTTATCGACCGATAGAAAACTAACTAGACTTGTATCATAGTTTCTTTTTTTTTTACGATGCAAACTATATATTGGAGATTTAGCTTTAGTACCTACATGTTATCAACATGGAATAAAAACATAACGATGGTTCAGCGATGTTTTTCTCTGATAATTTTTTTACTAGCTTTTGCCCGCGGCTCCGCCCGCGTGGATGTCGGTTATCGCGACCAAACATAGCCTATGTCCTTTCTCAAGGGCGAATCTACCCCTACACCAAACTTCATCAAATTCGGTTCAGTGGTTTAGGCGTGAAAAACGGACAAACAGACACACACATACACATATATCTTTAATATTATTCAAAAATGAATAGATGGCACTAGTACTCATTAATGAAATAAAAAAAGTTAAAACCACGTTAAAACGCTTATTTGCTGACTTAGAATCACGTAAATTATTTCAGAACTTAAACACATGATAATGTAAGCATGTAAGCATATAAAACTCGTTGGTAATGTAATAAATAAAGATTTCGTGACAATCGTGCGTTTTATTTATTTTTTGTGCTATCTAGCGGTATAGTGTGTTATGACTTTAACTTTTACAATTATTTCAGAATCTGGCAGAATCAATATCTAATATATAAAATTCTCGTGTCACAGTTTTCGTTGCCAAACTCCTCCGAAACGGCTCGACCGATTCTCATGAAATTTTGTGGGCATATCGGGTAGGTCTGAGAATCGGCCAACATATATTTTTCATACCCCGATTCGCGATAACCGACATCCACGCGGGCGGAGCCGCGGGCGACAGCTAGTAGATTATAATATTTATTGTTTTATTTAGTCATACTCAATAATGTATTCACTGTATGGTTTTTTAAATAAGTTAATTGTAATACTAAAAAATATAAAAAGTTTCCCAAAACAATGTCGCCATCTAATTATAACTCCTCAACTAAAAATCTGCCTGCCGGCTTTTCCTAGTTACGAGTGTAATCATTTTTGTTCCTGATTGTGCATCTGTATAAGAATTATATTATGTTATCTGTGATATTGTATAAACATGTAATTACTTGGCGTACGCATCTCTCTATAAACGTATACTTTCTAAGTTACCGTGTTCTACAACATACCATGAAAGCACTAGCATTTCTAGAGTAATTGTTTATCGTTTAACACACATCTCGTTAAAAACAGTTGCATTGGATTTCTATAAAAACAATGTTACGCTCAATTCGTTTCAAACGTGAACACCATTGTTCAGTCAGTATCAGATCGACCTTGACTAGTAAAGTACTCAAAATAATCTCAATGCCTTGGTTTTCCCTCCCTTCCTGTTGACTGATTGTTTTGATATTTGGTACACACCTTTAATTCGGACAATAATATAATTTAAATCAATTAAACTTAAGGATTATTTTAAGACTGCAGTCAAGATCGTTTTGACTTTGACCGTACCGTTTTAGCTGAATACTTGCATACTAATTAAGTTACCGAACAAATTAACTTGGAATCTTTACATACAATAATAAACAAAAATTTTTAGTACATAAAAAACTATTCCTGTATCAAATTTCAGCCATATCCGATCACCCATTGTATCGTGAATGTGTAACAAACATCTGAAGAACTAAATCCTCACAAACATTCGCGTTTCTAATCTTAGTAGAATGTCAATGTGAAGATCTTTCGTAAAGTTGGGTTAAGCAAGTTGTGAGCGCGATCGTTCGCCGGTAAACACGTATGTTCATCAAGTGTAGTCAAGTTAATAATCAAAAAGCAAACTGTGTACCCGGGCGTTAATAACTAATGTAGTTAGTTACAAGTTTTGATTTGATGTTACTCCCTGATTTAGCTAATTCAGGAGGAGTTGAGTCATGGGCTGACGACGTTACTCAACAAATTGTGCGCATCCTACTTAATGGAGGGTAAAACTAATTTACTCCGGTTTCACCTTGTGCGGAACTTGTGCGGAATTTCTGCGGAATTTCTGCAAACACTTTGCGTAGGCTATCATTGTGGACTGCGGGCCAATAACTGTGAGAGATGTGGGGGTGTTGTAATTGAAATTTCGTGTTTAGCAATTGTAAGATAGTTAGCATAACGACCGTTTGGAGAACTTTGATGCTTGTAGGAACATATCGTGAAAGTCTCGTCTAAATTTTGTTTTACGTCGAATTGTAGCTACCTACATCTTCTAGGCAAACATTAAAAATTAAACTATTTTTCTCTTAGCCATGCCATAGCTCGAGAAAGACTTTAGGCTTTATCAGTCGCATTTTCTCTCATAGTATTAGATCTTTTAAGAATTTTAACACAACGCAAAGAAAAACTAAGAAAATTATTATTAATGTATTCTTTGCGGGTAGAGCTATGGACAACCGATAGTTTTTACTTTTACAAAATTATTACCTTTATTAAATAATTATTATAATCTGTAGAAACGTAGTCCGGACTCTAAAATGGCGACAAAATATGCTGACTTTGGTCAACAATTTACGCAACAACGAAAAAAAAAGTGTTTAATAATAAATTCGTAATGATAATTTTATATAATAATTCATGTAAATGAATTATTGATGTATTATTATTAATAAGTAGCTATAATTTATAAATAATAATACATATTATATTTAGTGTTCGCGCCGTTTTTGTTAGCCGCCATCTTCCTTCTAACCACAAAGGTGACCTTTACATTCATGGTCTCAGATGCTTTAACAAAGCCCCGTTTACAATACCCGGGATTCTATGGAAAAAGGAACACGTGTATCTTTAGAGGATTACAACTATTTATGGCGCCCACAGCAACCTTCATGTATGGACTTAGTGTACTTATATTATATAGGAATGTATATCGACGACTAAAACTCTTCAGTCGTCTTCCACTTCCGCTGTGTCATTGCTTAAGGAATCGATAAACAAGTGTGAAGACGCATTCGTATTCTCAGTTGTTAATAGCAAGGACATCACCAAAGCGTTTCACTCTATTAATATCAAAAAGACCGCGGATCTATGGGGATTATCAGTCAAAACTATTTCATGTATCATTGATGTCATTGCTCCCCATCTAGCAACTGTGTTTAATGACTGTGTCAACAGCGGTATATTTCCTGATTTAATGAAACATAGCAAAGTCATACCTTTGTTCAAGGCTGGCAGTGCTACAGACCCTTCTAATTTCCGACCCGTTTCTGTGTTGCCGACCTTGAGTAAAGTATTTGAGAAATTAATCCTAGGACAGTTGATGACCCATTTTGGTGAAAACAAATTATTTCATGATAAACAGTTTGGGTTTACTAAGGGACGTTCGACTGCTGATGCTGGTATAGAATTGTTAAATTGTATTTACGAGGCCTGGGAGGATAAGCATGATGCATTGGGTGTATTCTGTGATCTATCCAAGGCTTTCGATTGCGTCCACCATGACACATTAATCAGGAAATTAGAACATTATGGAATAAGGAACAAGGCTCTCGAGCTTCTGACTTCATATTTGAACAATAGAATTCAGAGGGTCGATGTTAATGGTACACGTTCAGTGGGATCTCTGATTTCGATGGGTGTTCCACAAGGTTCGATACTTGGACCATTTTTATTCTTAATATATATTAATGACCTCCCCTACTACGTAAGGGATAAAACTAGTATTATTTTATTTGCTGACGATACTTCGTTAATATTTAAAATTAAAAGGCAACAAAATAATTATGACGAAGTGAATGGTGTTATCACAAGAGTGGTCCATTGGTTTAATACTAATAATCTTTGCCTTAATGGGAACAAAACTAAATGTATAAAATTCACATTACCTAATGTTACACAGGTTGAAACCAATGTACAACTCAATGGACAAGTGTTGAACCTTGTGGAATCAACAGTGTTCTTAGGTTTAAGTATTGACGCCAAATTGCAGTGGCGATCGCATATTGAAAAAATATCCAGTAGATTAAGTTCGGCTTCTTACACTGTAAAAAAGATTAGGACATTAACAGACGTGGATACGGCTAGAATAGTTTATTTCAGTTATTTTCATAGTATTTTAAGCTACGGAATTCTCCTTTGGGGTAATTCCGCGGATTTAAACACAATATTCATTTTACAAAAGCGGGCTGTGAGAGCTATTTATAATTTGGGCCCAAGAGTTTCCCTTCGAGAAAAGTTTAAAGAAATAGACATTCTAACCGTAGTGTCACAATACATCTTCGAGAACCTGATGTATGTAAGGAAAAATATCTCTAAATTTTCAAGAGTTTGTGACAGGCATAATATAAACACAAGACATAAAAACAATCTTGTAGCTTGTGATAGTAGACTCCATAAAATTAGTAATTCTTTCCGGGGCAACTGTATACGCTTTTTCAACAAGCTCCCTAATGAAATTAGAGATTTACCTGTAAATAAATTTAAAAATGTAATTAAGACTAAACTGTGCCAAAAAGGCTATTATAAAATCCAAGAATATTTAGATGATAAACAAGCTTGGAAATGAGCTGTTCGCTCAACTATGCTACTCAAGCAAACTATTGTATTTAGACTAAGTAGACTAAGCAAATGTTTGTAAATAGACCAAAAAAAAAAAAATGCCCGCTGAGTTTCTTGCCGGAGTCTTCTCAGGTCGGGGCCGCGTTTCGAACCGGTGGTCCATTTGCTAAACTAGTCTAGATTTTTTTTTTTAAACTTGACGTTTTGTAAGTACCGTTTTAATGGTCTATACAGAATAAATGATTTTTGACTTTGACTTTGACTTTGACTTTGATCATATTGAGCTCTAGAAAACGGATCTTTCGCCATATAAAAGCTATCATTAGTCATTAGGGAAGGTCACACAGATTGCATATGAACGTAAATGGATGATATAACATGCAGAATGAGCGTCAAATCAACGATTCAAGTTGTCAGCTGTGATTGATCAAGGCCTGGTTGATATTGAAAATCAGCATGGTTGACCTCGCGTTGCACTTAAAGCATTGGTTCATATACATTAGTTTATTTTGCTGCATGCCTGTACCTGTCTACTTAAGTTGTTAATTTTGATATTTTAACACTTCATACTTAGCATTGGATCCATAATGGAAGAAGAGAATTCAAGGTTTCTTATTTCAAGTTTATTTCTAAAATACAATCAGTTAATACATAGTTTCGAGCCAACATTCATGACTTAGCATCGTTCAAGATGGCCTTAAGCGGATAGGTACGAAACCGATTCGGCTGGTAGGTAGTAAATAAACACGGCAGATCCTTATAGTAAACACCTTTCGCATAAAGTTAATAATATCAGTTTGAATCGATAAGTGTCAGTAGGAGGAGAAAGCCGTTCGCTGTATTGGTACATACTTTGCATAAACAGTAGGGCGCTCGGGATAGTACGTGTCTACCGGCATAAAATCAGAATATATATGTGAGGTAAACTGGTCAGGGAGATACAGATTCACGCACCATGGGTTCCGTGCCATAACAAGTTTATTTCAATACTGTTATAGTAGCTATAAGTATGATGTATTGACCGATTAAATACACATGTTGTTGCACACGTTCATAAGCCAAGGGTACTACTTTCAATCAGGTAGGTAGTGTGCTTGTCTACCACCTAAGTGGTATAAAAAACCCCTAACGGCTTAATGTATCAACCTAAAGTTAAACGATTTTATCGGTATTTGTTACTTTTTATCTTAGTACACATTTCAATCGTTTTGATAAACAACTACTTCATCGCAATTCAGATACTTTTAAACTTTTTATTTAAATAATTTAACTTGAAAACAACAACAATTAGAATAAACAACTAAATTACACAAGAAACTGTTGAACTGTCGACATGAGAACAATATTCCTCTATCCATCAACTAGGGAACTAGAATTATGTAAAAGTGGCCCTCAGGTCTCTACCATTTGCAATGACATTATTGAGTGTTACTATAACTCTAGGTTCCTGGTTAAAGTAAGACTCTGTTTTATATTTTGGTAGCGTTTTTGGGATGCAAGGAACCCTAATTTAAATCGCTCGGTTCATTCGAGAAACCTGTCATTTTGCTTCTACATCAAAACGTTCACGTGCGTACACTCGAATGTTTTGATGTAGATGCAAAATGACAGGTAAAATACTTTCTTTTGTTGAATATCATAGTGATGAAGAAATGTTACATACCTAATTACCTTTCTGCATTTGCAGTTACTTTCTGATTTTTTTACACCATGTCTTCGTAATATCAATATTATGACCTGTATTAATAGAACTTTTTTTTTTGGAAAGTTGCCGACATTGCTTTTTAAGTCATTAACGGAATGTTTAAGTCACGTGCCCACCTGCGAGGGATATGCTAAGGCTACCTCACCCCTGGCAACTGATGGCACGAGGCGACCTTGCGATTTTAGTCGGTCCGAGTGCGGCATAATCACCCCTTCTGCCTCCGGCGGGGGAGAGGGGGTACACGAGGGGAATTCCGCACGTTAAAAAGCAAAGTCACCTGTCCACTTCCAATAATAAATCTTCTGAAGATAACTAAATCTAGAGATATAGTAGGAGAGCCGACCCTGGGCTTAAGTTCAGTTCAAGCCTTAAATGCAACTCGGATTAACGCTATGCCGATGATGATGATGATGATTATAAGAGTTTATTATCTTATCAGTATTGTTGCTAAAACCAATTGAGGAGGAATACTGACAAGATCAATATATGTATACAGATACTTTCAAGATAGCAGTTAAAGAGTGGGTAGGATACCCCCGAATTGTGTAACTACTATTTAGTATTATAGTACAATTCGGTAATTACCGTTTTATAGCCGAATGACCTTTTGCCGCGAGTTCATAACTGATATTAATTTTGTTATTGCGAAACTGATATGCGTATAATGCATAACATACATAGTACTATAAGTCTTCAGGCTTTCACGGCCGGCGTTGCATGTATATATTCTACATACATAGTACTATACTCAACCCATAGTTATCTTATTATGGAGATTCGTAGGAAGATAAAACAACATTTGAGATGATACTTTCAATGATACGAAGCAACCCAGTAGGTCTATTTTACTTATTTTCATACCAACCATCAACTATTCGTGTCGAAAAAATGTAGGTCCACCCAGCAGAAAAAAGCTTAAAAAAAAAACAAATTGAATGCTATAGCTGGCGGACGTCAATTAATCCAGTTATTTTCCAGCGCAAACCATGTTTCCGTGGAAAATTCTGATAAATACCAAGAGCTGAAAATTGTATTTATTAGTGGTAGCTTTTGTCGTCCTTATATAGTTTCTAGAAACTTGACGGTTAGGGAGACACATTTCTAAAATATATCCATCTATAGAAATCTAAATACGAATTGTTTTTTAGTGTGGAGACTAGTATACGATGCCTCTGGCGTTGAGTGCTTAAAGCCACCGATAATTACTTACCAACTGTAGATCATGTCTTTATTGGCCAATTTAGTCGAACAAGAAGTAAAGAACTGCTTCATAGCGTGAAAGAAACCGGTTAGTTATGTGTGACTGCACTTGGCACGTCTATCTACTATGTGCAAATTATTACCGTTGACATCCGAGATTACGCCAGTTAAGCGTTTCAAAGTAGGAAACAACTCATTTAATATACCGCAATACACGTGTTAGCTAATCTCACCGATGAATTATAATATTGTAATGTTTTCTAACGACTAGCAGTTAATAACTGATTTCCTACGTTAGCCTGACAGTTTTATATGAGTGACTGCGAGTGGCAAAAGTAGCTAACTGAAAACAGAATGTCAAAACATTGTAGCACTAGCGAAATTTGCCACAAATATTAAGTCGTTACAAATGAAATCGCCGAAATTTTCTTACTGATTCATGAGTTCGTTAATTCTGTAATTTAATACCTATTTCCATTATTTATGCTTACTTTGTTTGATAGTTGATTTCAAGATTTTACAATTCTGTATTAAATTTTGTTTCTATTGGCCGCTTGATAAATTAAATTAGATCTTCAAAAACAGTACTTCCTAAATGCTATCCATTTTGATGATAAATTTCGTACTACTTTTTTTACAGCTGCCACTTTTCAAAAATGTAGTTAGCTTAATGTTGTCTCACTCATACATAAAAAAACCATAAAATTTGGATTTGTCATATCTAAAAAAAAAGACGGGTTGCACTGGTCCACTACCTACTTACAGTTGGTACATCCTTGTCCTTATTCTATTTATTATTATTAAAATTAAAACAACCAAAATATGATCTGTATATTTTTATTTTTCTTAGATCTTTTAACACGTTCGCGCGCGGTAATTTTACAGTCACAGTTTTACAGTCGAAGCGCTTACCGCTAACCTACGAAGCTTCTTAGCGTAGCTAGCAAAATAAACACTCTGTAGCTAGGAATATTGTATGACGTCATGTCGTCCTACAAAGTCGTCGGTTACGGGTCAAAGGTCACGTGATTCTGACGTGACTTTAACACTTTTTACCCATCCAACGCCGCTAAAGAAGTTTTCAGTTCAAAAATGCAAAAATGTTAGTACTGCAAATCGGGTTTCCCCCAATTTCTTCAATATAACGGCAATTTCATATGTAGCGACCTATTATTATTTAGAAGGTTTGACATTCTGTTTTGAGTTAGCTACTTTTGCCATTGACTCTACGAAAAGGAAAACGCTCGCTACTAAACCGAAGCAAGCCGATCATAGTCGAACTCTCAAACTTATTCCCGATGTGTCAACCCAAACGCCGAATTAGCCGGCAGGGGTGCTATGCTACACGGATTACCTACTTCGCACGAAAAAAAAAGAAAAAGTAAAGGCAATCGACGTCTCAAGCAGAAGCACCGGTTGTGTATATTTTGGCGGTAAAAATCGCACAGACGATAAATTCAATAATATATTCGATTGTATGAGTAACTCGAGTCATAATATTGCATATTGTAAGGGCTACCTAATCGATACAAACTAAATTGTATGATTCATGATAGAGGGCTTAGTAAAATTAATAGGTAAAGGACAATGAAGGAAAATCGCCTCTCCATTGTTACGTGTTTCACGCCACTATAAAACAATAGTGCTTAAACTAAAATTGCATGTGGATATTACACCCTGATTACTACCAACAAAGAGAGACACGCCAGTCTTTCAATATTGTCAATTACCAACCGTGCATAAATACTTCCGTTTTGGATTACCAATCTGTTAGATAGGTGCTAGTTTGATAATATTTTACCTTTTTGTGTAGTGCCTACCTGGCTTTTGGTCAGGCATATCGGTAAAGTGTCCTGGCTATCTTTTTAAAGCAGTTAATATAGTTAGTGTTTATTTAATACTATCGGCTTCGACCGGAAATAAAGTCGTTAAAAAGTCCTATAACCCGATTGCACGGTCGACTACCGACGCGAACAATAATTAAGTATAAAATATATGAAGCTGGTTGTGGGTAGGTAAGTAACTAGGCACCTATATCGTTTAAAATTGGAACACACACGCGCACACCAAAATAATTTTATTTTCTTTTGTTCTGTTCGTTAAATTTTGGTGTAAGTTTGCCTCATTCCAGTATAGATTATAAATTCTATTATATAATAGACTGATTGTTTTTTTCTTTTTCAGTGGGGAAGCAGGGTACACCCCAACGAACTACGACAACATGAGGAATAAGTAAGTAAATTTATAATGTCTAAAACTGTAATGTATTTTCGGCAATGTCCACTAAAACGTTACTTCATTTGATGAATCTAAAAAATTGTGTTTCAGTCCGCTAAAATGTTTCTATTAGTATTCGGACTTTGAATGAACACTCCAGATAAAGAAGTGAAAGGTGTGTGCCCAGATCATAACCAGTGGAGACATGTGGTCCCTTTCCCAATGGAATACGCGTGACTGTGTGTATGTATATTCAGATAAACATTCGGTAGATACTATTTGAATAAGATAATAAATAACCCTATGTAAATTTTTCTTTTTTTATTTCTTTTAATGATTTACCATTCAAATATATTTATTTATTTACGTTTAAATTGCGTTCGTATGTTTCATTGTGAGATAAATAAAACTGAAATAAGTATAATAGTTAATAATTAAGAAATGAAAAGCGATAATATGAACAAAAATAAAACGCATCATAGCATTCCTCTGCTTCGCAGGCATCTTTTGCTACCATCACCAGATGGCAGGCAATATGGGCCCTTGTGCGAAAAATCATAGCCCTTTGAAGCCTTAGCCTTAGCATTTCAGAGTAGTCATATCTCTTCGCCGATTCTTGAATTTGTTAGATGAAATAATCTCTACATCTACATCATGACGTTTTAGTCATGTTACAGCTTTTTTCAGTGATTTCATTGGTCGAAGATATATTTCGATTTTGTTATTATCCACCATGCTGAGGCTGATAAGCCTGCTCATCACAAGAAGCATCACTCATTATGCTAAAGTTGCATTCGCTTCGCAATCTCCGACCCTATAACTTGTAGCGGTAAAATATAATTACCAAGCGAAGAAGACTCGTGGCCCTAGCTGCCCGCCAACTGAGGCAACTCGTGCGTCGGAGGTCGATGAATGACCTCCGTCCCGAGTCCGAGCCGTCTGTCACCCCAGCAGAAGCAGGCCACGGCGGCGGCGTGCGTCGTCCCCCGATACCGGGGACGAGTTGGAGACCCCGTGGTCCCCTAATCCGGGTCAGCCGGCGTGCGAAGGCTATGCACTATAGCTACCTCACCTTCAGCCTTGCACTGCGACCCACAGACGGCGTGCGGTTTAGTCGTTTCGAGTCCGACATAACCTCCCCCTCTGGCTCCGGCGGAGGTGGTACCAGAGGGGATATCCCGCACTTTAAAAAAAGGGGCGTATGTTGCGTCTCACACTGAATCCTGTTTTATCTATTTTCCATAGTGATCATGGCATGCTGTCCGTTCTTTTGCCATTGTTCTAATACAATCTACGTGCCTGTTAATTTTTTTACATATTATAAATCTTATCGCGTGGAAATTAAATAAGTAAATTAATTCTGTTCAGCTCCCAGTGAGACCGCTAAAAAGTCTTGGAGGGAAACTCTGCTCTGTGGTATTTGCAATTAGTAAAGTTAGGCTGCTGACGGTGGTAGAAACTACAAGGCTTGTTTATTTTAGTTTCTTTTAAATCATTTTGTAATAATTATATTGTATTTATGCTATGATACCTATAAGGTTTAAAACAAAATAGCCCCTAAAAATACCTCAAAAATTAGTTTAGTTTACAAGCGGTCAATGACGCCGGTCACTTAAAGCAGCTTTTTTCTTTCTCTATATTCAGTTATACATTTTAAACAGCCTACAGAAATTTAAGCAGGTGTTTTGCAAAGACCTTATAAGATATTCAGTATTCTGATACAGACACAGTTAATAGCAATTGATATATCTAAAAATATATATAAAAGCGAGCAATTTTTGCGCTGAGGTGGCAGTCAAGCTCACGGCCCATCTGATGGAAAGTGGTTACCGTGGCCTATGGACGTGTGCAACACCAGCCCCTGTAGACAAGTGGCAATTCGCTAGCAGGCGTTTGGTGGAATAGAATGACGAATGTATGGGATTTGATGTAAATGATAGTCGTTAACGCATGTCAACTACGTCAAATCCTATACATTGGACATTCTATTCCACCAAACGCCTGCTAGCGAATTGCCACTTGTCTAGAGGGGCAGAGGAGCCACACTGGTGCTACCGACCCTGTAAATACAGAGAGTTTCTGTGCCGTCAGCGTAGAAGACAAAGCAAGACTAGCCTTTGGTCTTCCCACTGACAGCACAAAAACTCTCTAGTGAGCTTTGGCTTTAGGTACACAACAAGAGGTTATTACGGCCGCGGTATTCTGTAGGGCATCACTGCTCAATTGGACGGAAACACCGGCGTGTGAAAATCAAATAGATAAGGCGTAATTAAACCCTGAGCTCTGAGGTGAAAACTACGGACGGATGCAACTGTGCACAACGCTAAGATTATGACTATAATATTACATCTTATATTTTTTATTACCACTACCATTATTTACTATCAGTTAATAGGTCTGAACTGAGTGCGTGTGTACCCATTGTTATATCCTACGTCTCGTGGAAGCACTTGCCTGTATGTTATAAATTAGGTAAGTAGGTATTGCATTGGGTCACAGACTCGAAGGACTCGCGTAATTATTAGATGAGATCTTTTATTTTATTCGCTTTTTGTTCGGTACCTTTATTGCGACTTATTTAAAACTAGCCTGAGTGCAAGTCGGTATAGTCGCGTCCAAACTTAACCTATGTCCTGAGTTACTCCTTCATTTATAACATATAGAGTGGATGTTTGCCAAAACTCATACCAAGAAACAAGGCGTATTCCTTTTAATGTACTACTGTAGGTGTCAATTTCAAGTATTTTCTTACTTAATAAGTATCTAAGCATGTTAATTAAAGCTATAGAAATGTAACTCGCATGTGTTTGATACAATGAAGATATTAAATTATTGTTATAACAGATTGTGTTCAATTCAAAGTATAATGTGTTTCCTGAACGGTTCACTTACCAAGAACAACAAACGTAGGTACATAGTTTATGTTTGTGAACGAAATATATATGGTTTTGGTTTGGGCATAGTCGTTATCGCTGAACTCCTAATAGCTACACCAAATGTGATTCTGTTTGTTTTTAACCCTTGACTTATTTTATAAGATATCTTAATATACATACTTCTTTTCCTTCCGGGGTAGACATATTGTTCGATGTTCAATCGATTAACCGATTTTAGTGAGAGAAATATTAACAGATTTAGACAAGTTATGACGACATATTTACAAATAGTCTAAGTTTTGATTAAAACTACAACCATAAGTAATGTGACCCTCTATTAACCCTTATTCGTACAAAGGTAAATATTTTACCACTTGAGTTTTTTTTAGAAAAAGGAACCTATAATTCGCTATGGCAACAATATACACTTCTACGTCACTAATTTATTTTGTTTATTACTTCCTTCACCATACATGACATTTGTAATCCTGTCAACCATAATTTTTGACACTGAAAAGTGATGTCAAAGTTGACATACGGTTTTTTTGGTCAAAATTACAAGGTTTTCGCGCCTCTTTGAAGAAAATTTGAAAGGTTGTTGGAAAAAAAATCTGGTACGTACTTTTCCGATTCAATTTCATAAACTATTAGATATTTTGCTCTGGTGTTACTTGTTAGTAGTACCCCCAACAAATTATTTATGCAATTTTTGATATTTAAAATAAGTGGTAAATTATTTACCACTATATATTATAACATTTCACGTATTGACAAAACTCGGATAATATAGAAAATGTTTGTTTGTAAAGTACAGTTTCAATCCACAATTTTTATTAAAATTATGAATCTAATATATAAAATTCTCGTGTCACAGTTTTCGTTCCCAAACTCCTCCGAAACGGCTTGACCGATTCTCATGAAATTTTGTGGGCATATCGGGTAGGTCTGAGAATCGGCCAACATCTATTTTTCATACCCCGATTCGCGATAACCGACATCCACGCGGGCGGAGCCGCGGGCGTCAGCTAGTAATCATATAAATAAGTATGTATAGCTAAGTAGGTCGTATCGCCTTACATTTATTTATAAATATAGTGAAAGAAGAAGTGAAATTTTCTTTTAAGTCTTTTCTTAATATTTGAGAACTTGACGTTAATGCTAATTTGCAACCTAAGTGAATAATTTTTTTTTTCATTTCTTACTACTTCCTAAAATATAAAAAAACGCAAGAGAATGTTACTAGTCTAGAAACAATAAATAGGCCGGAACGGACAATGGTGACTATTTTACCATCAGCCTGTTAAATGTTTTTCTCTTAACGGATAATGGTTAATTATTTACCACCAGAAAAACTACCCCATCCCCTGCATTTTTCTATAATTTTATTATAAAATATGAAACTACAGACCTTACCCCATAACCAAAGTGATTTGAAAAAAAAAATGCCCACGGGGTGGCGTTTGTTGGACTAGATTAGGACACTAGATCTCAAATAAAATATATGATCGCTTTCATCCACTTACATAGGAGTGACAGACAGGCTCCGTGGCGTAGCGGTAGTGAACGCAGTCACTGGATCCCCGCAATCTTTTGTATGCATGAATTTAGGTATTTACATTGGTCTGATCGTGCCTCGGAGAGCACGTTAAGCCGTCGGTCGCGGTTGCCATACAAACATCTATGGCAGTCGTTACGGGTAGTTGGAGCCCTCAAAAGTCAAACAACTGGTCTAACTGCAATGCTTCGATATCGCCGAAGGGTTGTGGAGGTCAGATGGCAGTCGCTTCACAGAAAATGACGAAATTTAGCCAAATCCGCAGTTGGACTGGTAAAAGTGGACTCTAGACTCCAAGTTGCAATTAACGCTTGAATGAAGAAGAACGAGGAGTGGACATCCTCTGTGGCATGGCCGCTACGGATGCGCGTGTTCGATTACCACAAAGTGCAAATATTTTTAAGCATGAATATGGACATTTGCATTGGTCTAGTCGTGCCTCGCAGAGCACGTTAAGACGTCGGTCCCGATCACCATATGAACAACTACGGCAGCCGTTACGGGTACTTAGAGCCCTAAAAAAGCAGACTCCAGACTCCGAGGTGAAACGGTACTGACTCGGATTAACGATTAGATGACGAGAAGAGGGCAACTGGGTAAATGAAAAGACTCTATAGGGTAAAATAAGGATAGATGCCCCAGTTGGATAGTTGCCCCAGTTTTGAATACTATATGTTAGGGACGTTAGTGACGTTAACATTTTACTATAATTGTAAGAGCTCCTCATGTAGACTGCAGTATCATGAAAAATATCTGTGTAAATCACGTGCAAACGTCCTCTCAGTGTGAGCGAAAGTCTTCCGCGGTTATACCTCGATGGACGAATTTATTTTGCAAAGAAGTTTGTAACGAATATTTTTATTAAAGATTGAGGTGTCAGTCAACTTTTTGTTTCTTTATTTACATAAGAGTTTATAAAGTCTAATGAAAATAAAGAAACAAAAAATAATAATAATAAGAGTGTACACTATTTATTAAGTTTTATTTTTGAATAGTATTTATTTATTTAGCAAATAAAAAGGACAACAATCCGCATCAAGAAGGATAGTTGCCTCAATTACTTTTCCAGATAGTTGCCCATAGAGCACATATAAGCTGGAAAAAAGGTTCAAAATTATTTAAAACGAACATTCAAAGTAGTGAATAAAATAGTTTATTAATGACTAACTTGAAGTTTGGAGACCATTTTTGTAATATGTTTATTTTTGTGGTTTAAAAATATTAAACTTACTTACTAAAATTTTATAGTGTTGTTCGGTACTTAATAAAAGTATTCTCGATATATTTTCCCTTTTTACGGAACCCGTATCATTATGTAAGGAATCAGATAGTAAAAATGTAATGGTGGGGATTTTTGTTTATACAATATTAAGAGCATATATCTCACGCTGTAGGCATATATCCTTCTTAGTATTTTCATGAGAGGTTAACTATCCATATCGTGAGGCATCTATCCTCAAAAATATGGGTCTACAAATATCTATATTTTGCAAAACCAGTAATTAATAGAAACTATCGTGAGTCATTTTTCAATTATCAAACCCGACCGGGTCCGAAACTAGTCGGGCGCATCCTGACAAGTGACGTGAGTATAGCCGTAGTAAAGTTATCGAACCAGTAATTAATTGGTAAAAATAACAATTTGTAATTTAGAGTAAATGATTAAACTAGTAAAATTTATAGAAATGATCAATGTAAAATAAATAGTTCTAGAATTAGGAGGGTTTTACCCTAAGGGGGTAAAGAAAAGCATGGATCTTATCAGGTACGAAATCTGCATACCTAACTGGGATTATAATTGTAATCCTAAACTTATGATTTTTGATTGGTATATATCAGCAGTTTACATTACTTTGTAGAACAAATGTGTTGGTTGGTTCTTAAAAAGGCTTCATTGTCATTATGTCTTCTGTGCCTGAAACAAAACAGAACTTAACAAGCTATTAAAAACGGGATCACTTTAGATTCAAATATTAACAGGCATTTCTAGAAAATGGTTGGCAGATAGGCTTCCGTATACATTTTTGATAAAACAATTACCTATTTACAAAGGCATATTTCAAGGCAGTAAACATAATGCATTAAACTTCCTTAATAAGGAAGTCTATAACATGATAAACATATATGTACTTAAATAAGAAAAGTAATTTGGTACTTTTCTAACATACTTTTGACTTAAGGTACAGGCCCCTAGGTGTGGCAGAGGGCGTCCACAAGGTCGGTATGTCAGTCGGTGTTAAGCTTCGCACTCAATTTTGCTCCAAGTCTTCCCGAGGCTCGCCTATTCTGCAATAATAGTCCGCGTCCAGGTCCTCTATATTTTCTTATAATTAGTTAAATAAATTAGACTCTTTTTTAATAATCTACGTCTGTTTAAATACTGTTTTGACCTTAGTTAGGTGCTATTACCAACTAACGTAACGATTATTTTTATTGCTTACATTACATGTCACGTAAAAAAAGTAGCATGAGGTGTTACATGATAAATAGATTCGTATAGTATACGCCACACTAAACAGCGTTATTTTGCCATCCAGTATCTAAATATAGCTAAACTCGTTTGTAATATGGGTTCTAAAATTCGTATAAATATATTCAAATATGTTCATACGAATTTTAGAACCTATATTGGACATACATACATACAAAAGTTTACATGAAGCGAGAATCAAACCCATACCTAATCACCTACGCAGCAATAGAACGCTCTATACGAAGGTTGTCAATTTCCTCCCGTGATAAAAATGCCGCGAGAGTTGATGGGAGCACTCCGAAGTCAGCTGTGCATGTGCTATATTTGTGCCAACAGCAACTAAGGGAAATAACCCGATTGCAGAAGAAAATGAAATAGTATGTAGTAAATATTACAAAAATATGCCTCAGTGGTACCAATCAACTGTTTTACCACTGCTGGACGTAGGCCACTTAATGGAGAATGTGTGCCATTATGTGGTTTGATTTCATCAATTGATAAAGAGATCCTGAACCATTATTTATTTGCCAGAGTCTGTGGCGTGGCGGTAGTGAACGCGGCCGCTACGCAGGAGGCGCGAGTTTCATCCCCGCTCAGTGCAAATATTTGTATGCATGAATATGTATATTTGCATTGGTCTGGGTGGTTCTATGTATAATATGTATGTATTTACAAAAAAGTATCCAAATATGTTTTTCCGCATAAGTTAAGTTATGCTTAGCATGGATCTAGATAGCGTTGTGTGAAATGTTGTGGAATATTTATTTATTATTTATTTTAACGTATACATCGTCTTATTTTTAATGTTTAGATACCTTTGAGGGCGACTGTACCTATTATATTTTCTTCTGAAATTGGTATAAGGATTGAGCTCATGACAGAACGGTTAGCGCCTAGTTATTCTAAGTGTTAATAAAATAAAATGTCTTTACGTCAACATTTTTATCATTCAGATCAATATGGCATACTTGTTATGAATATTCGGTTATTATTCGCTTTCGGTTTGATCGGCTGCTTTGTTTTAATATCGGCTACGTTAAGAAAAGATAGAATAGAAAAGAAAAAGATAAATGAGTTAACAAATTTTGGCACCTCGAAGTGGACTCTGCAGACCTCGGCCGTGACTGCGAATTTTTTTATCGTGCGGGAAATACCCACGGTAACAATCCCCCCGGAGGCGGAGGGGGAGGTTATATCGGACTCGAACCGACTAAATCGCACGCCGTCTGTAGGTTGCAGTGCAAGGCCGAAAGGTGAGGTAGCTATAGAACATATACCTCGCAGGACGTGACTGGGACTAGCGCAGGGATGATGATCTTGATGACTTTGATTAGAATGCCAATTTTCTAGATAATAACGAGAATGATGAGTATAAAAAGTATCTAGTAAAATGTAAGGTGGTACCTGATTAAAATGAAATTAAGTCACTTGTGCTTGACAGTACAAGTTTTTAAATTTCGAGGGGGATCGGGCACAAATAAATCTCGGGGGGAATCGGTAAAAGGGGAAAGAGCAATAAGTCGATATAGGCATAGCGCACCTTTTTGTAAGCTCATCGCTATGACAGCAACAATGAGTAGCGCTTTGCTGATGGTTAATTTGATTAGTGCGTAGGTACCTATATGTTTAGGCACGTTGGGGATTTTTGATGATGAGATAAAACCATTGAACTCGCTACCGTTACTGATACTACATTAGACCCATTTTGCAAGTTTTCACTTAGGCACTTCGGTGGTTCCACTGAATTTTTGTGTAGTAAAGTATTTAGTATTTGTTCACTACCAAGTCAAGGCATATCTTCTTAAATATTTTAATTCTAGGAGAGCTCCAATTAACTCGGTAAAATTGTTGATATACGCGAGGCCAAGTAAAAGATACTTCCATCTCTCATACAATAAATGTGTCTTACTAGCAACCGTGTGCAACGATTCTGATACCATGTACGTATGCGATAATTGAGTGAGTTAGCGCGTTTACAAAACTGTAGCCTCAAATATGAACATGCATGGAAATGTTAATAAGCCCATATTTTAAAAATATGGTTCACGGGAATCTGGTTCATACTGTAAGTACTCTTTTTGCTTGTCTGTTCTATCATCTCAGAATATTACAGTTTATCAGAGGGTTGAACTGACTTCCCTAGTAATTCGATCAAACGGCTGATGTGTTTGTAATCTGTTTAAAACTCATTTTATAATTGCCAATGGATTAATTTATGATTTGATATTGACATGGTCAATCACAATTATAGTTTGACACTCGCCGGGATTTCGGTCACTCAATAAAAATTATCAACATGGTAAATATCCCGGTGAGTGTTACACTATTAAAATGGATTAATTGGCAATCTTGGGGTATCAATTTATAGGCATCGAGGTCGTATTTTAAAATTTGTTGTTAAAGGTTTTTCCATGGTACCTACTTCGTGCTATGAGAACCCAGTGCAAATATAGCGATATAAAATTTTAATAATCTTGTTATTTTAGTTGTCGACACGTTCATGATACTGTATCTCCCAGCGCGCATACAACTATATAAGTATAGACCTAGTCACAGAATCGGTCGCAGATATTTATACAAACACCGATTGCATCCAATTTAATACCTGTCATTACTCGTCATATTGTTTGCACTTAATATCCTTGTGTCGATGTCGCTCTCATCCGACATCACGAACTACCTTTTAAATCGAGAAAATAATCTAAATAACTTAGTGGAATGTTGTATTGAGCATAATCACGTATTGCTGCCGAGAAAACGTGTGCAGATACTTAAGAACGTGTTTATCAGCAAACCAGCTAAGAAATTTATCGGCTCCTTCACCTTGCGGGCCCGTTCGACAAGAATACATCTTAAGATGCTCTAAGGACTCTACTAGGACTTCAGGTATACACGAGAAAGAAAATCATTTGATACTTGGTTCTCCTAGTGGGCGATTAGCGCCTGTCTCTCTCGCCCCCATGCCTGCTTTTAGGAAGGCCGGAGATCATTATACGAGTATAGTCTAGTTCGTGGTTCAACCTGTTTGACGTATATAACCTCCTCGCACAGTGGGATATCTTTGAATTGGGCTTATAATAGGCCCCACTGATATTTTTGAGGACCTAGCTAATCTCTACAATCAGCCGGAGTGCCTGCTTATTAACGGAGAAGGTTCTGGTGGGCTTTCCTTCCGAGTACAAGAGATCAGCGGCAGTTGTACCCATTAAAGCTTAAAAAAAAACACAAAAGGAAGAGCAGGAAACGAACCCCTTGCAGATGCGACTAGACTGACTGATGCAGGGATGACTAAACTCCACACACTCTTTTTACGTAGATGTCATGTAATATACCAAGTAGACACTACAGAAATTCGCTAGTAATTGTGCCGCTGGAGATTCGCGAAAAGTCTCAGCGCATACCGGTTGACGCAGGTAAACTGTGCTTATGTGGGTTAATTACATTAATAAAAGTGAGAGGGCCATCGGTACGAATTTGTTACGACGTCAGTGGTCTATCGGCCTGCCTGTAGTAACGGTTTTTAATCATATTGATAGCCGTACTCCTGAGTGGCTTAAGATTAATAGATGCCGTGTTGTTAACACATGTTTATTTGATACAGTTCAAATAGCATTACCATTTTAAAACTTATTCGTTGGCAAATTATAAAATATATAAATATAAAAATATATTCTACAGATATTATCAGGACCAGTCATATCACGACTAAAACTTTCAATTAGGCCGTTATAGCACCCACCATTTAAGAATTAATAGCATTTGGAATAACCAAAATTCATCAGATAGGGTGTAATCAAATGATAAATAAACCTTATAAATCTCCAAAATATTTGCCGCGGTGGGATAACTCGAAGGGCCTATCGAGTAACATACTAGAAGAATTTGCAGTTGAAAGAAGGTCAAACCGGAACGAATGTCATCTGATCCCCTAGCCCGGCAATTAAAACCATCGCCAAGATCTTGCAGGTGATGTTGAAGTCACTCCAAACATCTTATTAGAACCCCATAATACCGTAATGAATTTAAATACTGTTTTCAATTATTCCTTCTCAACATGTTTGACTTCATATCGTAGGATAAATTAGACCTACCTCGCAAGCGGATATTAGGTAACTGTCTGTACTCAGGGGAAATAAGTTATATCATCAGTTCATGAATGTTACCTACAATTAGTGAATGTGACCTGCTTTCGTCCTAACAGCTACATATTTTTGGACACTTGAATTACAAACACGTTATAGCTCTAGTTATTGGTAAACAGCGTTCTTAATTATAAATAAACTTCATTTAAGTTAAGTTCGTGAAATGTGTATGGATAGAAGCAGAGGGTGAGCTCTTGTCTCTGCCTGTTCCAGGGGGAAAATAGTTTTCATTTATAGTATTGTGCAAGGCCCGTTTGTAAAGATCATAATCATCAAAATATCATCATCGCATTTCTCCTAAATATTTTTTTTGAAATTTTGTCGGACTGTATTCGATCTGTCTAAAGTGTGACCTAAAAGTAGTGTTTGATTATTTACTCAGTTTAACTGTTTATTTTAATGATATTCAACAAGTTTTCGCATTTAATAATTTACTTATTCATAACTAAATTAAAGTAGCAATTTAACATATTTAGTGGCATGGATAAATAATTTTCATTTAAGAATGTCAGGTATGCATACACCTACTCGCATTATTTCAGTATAAGATAAGATACAGATAAAGTGTTCTTTATGTACATCAGAAAGGTAACGGTGTGTTAAGATTACATTTCCTTAAATTTAATGTAACCGTACACGTAATTACGGTAAATCCCAATTGCCCGGTACTGATAACTTCTAATGAGATTGCCGCTTCAGGAAAAGTTCCTACCTAATCTTAATTATGGCTTTTTTATTTACTTTTGCCAGCGTAACATTGGATAATTATATAGTTTTATATTATATGTCGTGATATAATAGTTATCTACCGGCGCCGACGCGAAAAAAGTAGCGAAGCAGGTACTATCGCTGAAGCTTGTTGTTAATCGTGTTAGTTGGGCTCAATCGATGCAGATCTCTTTGAGTTTTTGAAGTATACTCCAACGAACTTAATAATTACTAATTAGGTATACAAGGTTAATACCTACTTATACAGGGTAGAAGATTTCGATGTTACTTGAAGGGGCTACTCTAAATACTGGAGATAGCGAATTTAATTTGAATTAATCTTTATCTTTATTTTTAAAAAGAAACAACACTTTTAAAGTTTTTATAAATTCTCGCTTGAAAATGGTCGAAATCTCCGTCCTTGTATTAGAGATATCATGTCCTCTTTTCATATTTACTCACTAATCGAATACCGAGCCACTACTGTACAGGGATAGGTAACATACATTCAACGTGAGCCCAATACATAATATGTATTTTTGTATGTTAGTTTATTCTAATGAAATGTTTGTTTTGTAGTCATAGGACGTACCTAACAAGGTCTGTGATATTTTTTTTAAACTACGTGTTTTGAGAAAAAGTAAGAAACAAAGATATCTAAATCAAATCTGTTCATGTTTAAACTTACTGACTGACTTTGACTTTTGACTTTGAAAAACTTTGAAAATACCGTCAAAATCGGCCCAGTTATTTAACTGGGCCGATTTTGACGGTATTTTCACTGGCAGATAGCTGATATTACATGGTGTAAATTCACTTATTTTTAAAAACCATATCAAAATCCAAGTAAACAAAGTCGTGCACAGCTAGTTACATTCTGAAATTGTGTGATGAAATGTTAGGTCTCAAATTAAATAAATTAAATTTGAAAGCTTTTAAAAGTTTATAATTCATTCGTGGGTATAAGCGGCGGGTAGCGAGGGGCGAATAATTTAAATAGGGAAAACCCATTAAAGTATTTATCTCATTCAATCTTGACGCATTCTCATCACACTTCACACAGTGATGGACTCCTACTATAGGATAGCCTTGTTACAGCAGTTAGATACTAAGTAATACGACTAATAAACTAGTTGATTATCTCACGTAGCTACCTAAACGCCATTTATGGAGACTAAACGCTGGTAAACGCGGAGTGAATAGTTAACTTCACTATTAGCTCACTAAAGCCTAGTCCACTAGGAAACATGCTTGCACGCCGTGTTGATCAACACTGTTGCATGCACAATACCGCGCAACAAGCACGCAAGGTGTTGTTTGTCGCTAGTCATGTTGCTAGTCAGCTGGCAACATCGCGCCTGTTACGCAACGTAGTCGCATTTAGCGTGTCGAATGTTGTCTGTGTGTGTGGATATGGGACATCAAGATTGCAAGCACATTGTAAGTGATATAGAGTACCAGAGTTAACAGGAACACAAGTGTATTACACGAATACTCAAGTACTCACCCACCGATAAACTATCTTGCACAAGTACCGATACCGACTTATGTGATCGCGAGTGCTTTCAGTGTTAAGTCCTAGCTTTAGACGAACAGTCTGCCTGGACAAGTGGCTAAATCGTAAGTAGAATAGAATACATCATTCATCATTTATGACAGTCGTAAAAATAATACTAACGAATCTATTCTGTTCTACTAAGGAATTGCCACTTGTCTAGAGAGGCAGGCATAGGACAAAATGTGAAAGTTTCCTTGAATGCATGCCAAAGCTTATACAAATACATACACTTATGTACACTAATGTTTACATTTATTTGAACATCAAGGTTAACACAAACAAATGACAATGCATCTTTAATAACCTATAGTTAAAAATTGTATGTACATTTATCAATGCTAATCGAGTATAATAATTATTTAGTAATTACGTACAACAATGGATATGACTACCCAATCGCAGTAAATTGCAAGTAACTGCAACTAATAGGCAGATATATTATTTGTTGGTTTATAGGTGGTTTACTATTCGTTGCAGTAGCCATCAGGATTTCATCTCATTAATTTGACCCTGCATGGGGATAGGCGAGTTCGAGCGGGGATGAGAATTCCTGTAGTAAATTACGAGATTGTAACTTATTCAAACGTCATGTCCCTTTTGTCACTATTCCGCCACTGCACTAGTTTTCAATGAAATGTAAGTTTTTGAAGATTGTTGGACGCTTTTACTTCATCACGTTTCGAACGATCCTGCTCTAGCTGAATGGATCTGGATGAATTTTGGGCACAGGGATAGATATGTCAGGAATAATAGTACATCAATACACACGTGTATCATACGATATTTTTCAATACTCCTGTGCCAAAATGAATACTAATAAAGGCATTTACCCTTGCAGTTTTAATGTAGTAAACATTCTATAACGGCTTCACATCAATCACATCATACCTATGCCGGACGTTCTACAATATAAATAGTTTTCCTCATAACTAGTTAAAGTATACATAAATATAATTTATTAGCAGTGCCCGCGGACTCCGTTCCGCGTTAGAAATATTTTTGTCCCGGCCCGTTTGTTCCGCGTAATACTTCAGATTAAAAGTTCGGGATAAATAAAAATTATCCCCCACAGCACGACGCGACGCAATCGGATAGATACGCCACGCAACGGCCGGCCGGGTGGCGGAACCGCTCGTTTTTATTTTGCTAATACAACAAATATTGTACATTAAATTTCCGTTCTAACAAACATATTTTTAAAGATACAGATTAATAACATATTTATGGGCTAAATAAGCTTCACAAAAATTACAAATTTAACAGTAAAAGCAGTTATTGTGGATTTTCTTACAGATTTCGATACGTTCTTTAATATTGTAGTACATTATTTTGTTCTATTCTCAATAGTTTTAGCAGCGCACGCGATGAAAGCAATTTTTTTTACAACTTAGAATACGTTTGTACGTTTAAGTAAAGATGTGTGATAAATTTTGGAAATTATTATAGCCTATGATTTTCCACAATCCACGTGGCTTTCTATTAGTGAAATAATTTTGAAAATCGGTTCAGTAGATTCAGAGATTACCCCTTAGAACGTCACAAACTCACAAATGCACAGACAGAAAAAGTAAAAACGAGTTGTGACTTTTTCGCAATTGCGGAAATAATTAATTTCTGTTCCTATGCGCGCACATCTCGATCGGTCATAGACAAAAAAGGTAAATGGGGAATTTTTATAGAGGAAACAAAAGTTTCTATTAGTTAATTGAGTGAAAATTTTGTTTATTAAACACGTACAAGGTGTAATTATCTATTTAAATATGAAGTTTCATGAAAAGAACAAGTGATAGGTATCTTAATTTATTTGTACGACTGAACACGACCTCTTTTGTATCGAAATTATAGCAACTCAATCAATAAAAATGAAGTCTATTATGTGGCCAATTGCGGTGAAATTATATCTACCTTATGAGCAAGTGTGTTGAAAAACCAGTTATTCCGGAAATCGTTTCAAATGGGTTGTGTGAACGGGATTAGAATTCTAGGGTGAAGCCACAGGCAACAGCTTATTTCATAATGCCTGGCAGACATGCCCATGAAATCTGGTTGATAGCTACATAACATAACATAAACATAAACTCACGCCTATATAGGCAGAGGTGCTAGCACCCACATTTCGCCAATTTATGTTTAGGTCCCAGTGTAATAGGTGGCGAGCCTATTGCCATTAACCGGGCACTTATAAACCTGCGATAAATACACACATACCTTCGAAAAGCATCTAAAAGTCATTGGTGTGTGCCATGGTAAAACCTGGGATCGAACCCGAGACCTCGCCTCAGCAGTCTATTACCCATACCACTAGGCTACCGCGGTGTATATAGCTAAACGTTTTGATAGCTAAATTTATTATCAGCTGAGAACCGAGAACAATTTATAATTAAGTATGCACCGCAACAGTATTATATAGTTTAGTAGATATTCATCAAACATTTCCGAGGTTAACTGTTGCGTTGTCTTATGACATAGCCAATATCAAATATTAAATCCGAAGACAATACAATTGTATGTTGATACTCAAGAACACTCCAACCATAAAGTTCATTCAACTGTTGAACTCATGCATCAGTAAATAACGGTCGGTCGAGAATCGTCCTGTCCTGTCCCTGCCAATACAAGCCAGTCCTCGATCGACCGTTACCTACTTTGTACGATTACGTACCTTCGCACTTATAGGCGTCATACGTATAATCGAATTTTATTTAGTCCTTTGACTTACTTAGCTATTGTGTTCAGTGCTGCGATAACTGCCAATGTATTCGATCGAGAAAGTAGTTTTGTAGCTCCCAAATCTGTTTACGCAATGATAAGGTTAGTTTACACTCCTTAAGGTGTTACTAGGTTTTACTAGTACTGGCCTACTACTTACGTTATTCCTCTTAATTGACTTACATACTCAAAGACAGCTAACATTTTCCTGGAAATTCCTGAATGGTCAATACTTACTAAGTGTATTCGTGCCTTTTCTCCACTGAATTGGGTTCGGAACTGGAAAACACCTAACTTTGATATTTTCCATGAAGCGAATACTTCCTCGACACCCAATGGCGATGCTAAAGTTTTGCAGTTTGATGAAGTCTTCAAGCTTTTTGGGACTCGAACTACCCTTAACGAACCCTATAGATGTACGATGTATGATGACACCTGAGACTAAGGTCTTTAGTATTCTAACGTGCTACACGTGGTACACACAATGGTACATGGTCACCAATCCTAAGACTGAACTAGCTAGTGTTGCTTTACCTACACGGTGAGCAATTAACCACAGGTCCATCCTTCATGATTTGTTTATTGTTTTAAAGCTAAGGTGCTACTTGAAATTTGTTCAGCTACTTGCGAGGCAACTGTTTTATGCTTAGTCACACCTATGACAATAGTGCCCTTCATTGATATTCCAGTAATACAAAATACATGTGAAGCACTCAACTGTGAACAAAAGTAAGAGTGGTCAATTAATTAATTTACCTTGACTGAAGAACAATTTCGCTAAAATTAAAACGGTCAATAAGGTTTATCGACCTCAGTAAAGACAATGAACTTGTTAAACTGGTTTACGAGTAGATAAAATTCATGTGTTCAATGACATTCGTGGCTATGAGTTGCATAACAGCTGCCATGGTAGAAACTGCACCTCGATTGACCGGTATGTTAATCTCAATACTTGATTAATACTTACGATTCCCGCGGCTCCAGTGGCTTGTAGTTCTGGCCCGTCCACGAACCCAGTGGGACCTTTTCCATGGATAGAAAGCAGCGTAGTCGTTATGCCGTAATAAAATCTATACCGGCACCTTTCAATCGATTTTAATAAATTCCATAATTTACTACAATTAAGGAATTATATTTTGTGGGTACGGCTTTGGAGTTCTGACCTTCAATTACCTATAGTCTAACGAGACTAAGTCCCACTGGTGGGAATAGAATAAAGGGCACGGCCCGTCAATTCACTGGCAGCTTGCTTCACCCATTTGTGGGGGCTGGGGGAATTTCAGTTTGGCCGTACACAATTTAAGCTATGGTTGGATCAGTATATCTACTGTTCAAATGTGAATATTGATTTTATTACGACTCGAAATCAAAAAGTAAGTGCTGTTAAGTAGATATTTTTAGTGAGTTGGTTACTGAAAATACTAACACTGGAATATGCCTATAGATAAGCAAGATCATTATTATATTCCTTATTTGAAAACTATTAAATTTATGATTAAAAATATAGGAAGGTAGGGTGGTGAAAAAATACTAAACAACCTATTATACAATTGAAAAATATAGGGACTAGCTAAAAATATATAAAAATTGGTCGAACCGTTTTGAAGGAGTACAAGTTGTCCGATCACAAACACCGTGAACGAGGTTTTTGTATATACATATATTTTCTACGAGAGATTATGTAACATACTTACTTAGGATCTATAGTCCATCTAAGGAGTACCTATATGTATATAAGTTTGAAAAATGTGAAACTTGAATTAACAAATGAAAAAGAAAAACATCCATTTTTGTTTAAAAGTTTCGTTTCATCTAAGCATGGAACTGTTCTAATTGTACAAGCCTATGAAAAGTAATAACTTGGCAAGGCATGAAACAATACACAATTATCGGATAACTTACAAATTTTAATATTCCTTTCACAACTTATTTTATGGAAGCCATACCTAGCGCGCGAGTAGGTACGACTATGACCTGAGATTTCTTAATATTGGACTTTCATTATTTTTTACTGCTGTTGCTGCTATTATAGTACCTAAGCTATTATTTTAAAGTTTCGCAATCATAATTATTTTTACAGTTAAGCAATAACGATAAAAGCGAAAATTTTATACGGCGGTATTCCAGTGCCTATTGAGCAGTTCATCTGGGGAAGTACTTCCACCCTACACTACAAATAACGTTGTGTTGTGTTTCTGACGCTGAGTAGGGTAGCCAGAGCTCACTGGAGAGTTTTTGTGCTGTCAGAGGGAAGACCAAAAGCTTGTCATGCTTTGTCTTCTGCACAGACGGCACATCAACTTTCTGTTCTTGCAGGGTCGGCAGCACGAGTGCGAGTCCGCTAGTGCCGCACACGTCCGTAGACCACGGTAACGACTTTCCATCAGTTGAGCTGTGTGATTGTCTGCAGCCTCAGTGGTATAAAAATAAGTGAAAGCCAGCCCAAGTACCTATTTGAAATTTGTTTCCGCCGTATCCCTTACGGTCACACATCCTTTAATTTTGTCTTAGCCCGAGTGTGTTAAGACTTAACTGAATTTCGGCCACTCACGATATCTCTCACAGTAAAACTAATTAACTTACTCTGAGCAAACAGTAAGGTTATTTTATTTGTTCAGCGAGTGGCGAATAAACGTAAATAATCAAAGACGAAACAGAGACAATTAACCTGTCTACTTTATCCATTTAAAAGAGCTCTAGAGCCAGGCACTTAATTGCCTCACTGTTTAATTTTCTCAAGACGCCCTCTGAGCATTTCGAGACCAATTTATAGTGAAAAAGAGGCTTTGGCCAAGTATACATTGTTGTTTTAAGTTCTTTTTTGTGTAAAGTGTATATCTGTATTCCCATCGTATACATTTTAATCAGAATACGTTTTTGAGTTGCATCGCATGTAAGAGATGTAGAGGTAGGCCCAGAATATATCTGTGGGAATCCTGTTTTGGAAACCCTTGCTGGTTAATCAGGACACTTAAATAAAAAGTATTAAAATATTCTAAACTAACTTTTGCTCGCGACCAAACATAGACTATGTCCTTTCTCAAGGTCTAATATAAACCACTGTCTAATTATTGCTACTAGTATATTTAATACTAGTAGCAATAATAAGATATCCTTATACTTATACAGCTCATAAAGATATGTACATGATACTCATTAATTTTTTATCAATATACAATTTTGTACATGATGTATTTAATAGTAAAACCATAGATCTATTGCGTAGCAAAAAAAATTCAAAATCTATGAGTAAAACAATGAAAAACGTTAACATATTCCCATACGGCACATCGGTAATGAGCGGTATAGCCTTCATATATCACGACTAACATACACAATGTTATACCTACAAGGTTTATCAACATTTGGCATTGCCTTACTAGCATTCACAAAGGCTAAATATTTCCATCGAAATTATGAAATATTAATTGTTGATGACACTGTGACACGGTCAAATCAATTGCATTTGTGGTGCATTTCCGCGGACTGAATCATTCCATTCATACGTTCCTATGTTGATTTTCCGCCAGATAAATATTGATACTATTTTTTGGACGCCAGAAGCGCGTGGCTAAGCGGTAATCGATCAAGTTGACACATTCCAAAGTTAAGCAATACTAGCCAGTCAGTCTTGGATGGGTGAAAGATTGAGATCCCTCCGTGCAGCGAAAAGCACCGTCTTTAGTCCCGATTGCTTACGAATACCCATTGTAGTTGTTACGGGGTGTTGGAGATCTAAAAAAATCAGACACCTGATTTAATTTTATATTATTATACAGAACTTTAATATCGCCAGAGGATTTTAGAAGTCAGATAGTCAACTCACGTGAAATATTGTTCGTTTCAATCGGTCTGTTTAGCTTTAGTATAGCAGGCCCGTCTTTGTTGCTATTAGTTAAGATGTGATGAGATGATAATAATATGTAAGTATACATTATAGGCTAATGAACTACTATGAGTCCCAATGTCACAGATTACCTAAATAGTTGGGACCATTGCTGACAGTTACTACCGACATCTTCTTAAGCATGTTACAGTTAATTTACGATTATTTGACGACCTCAATAAAATCTTCCAAACCACGGCATTTAACTTTTGTTTTCTTTTTATTCACGATTAAAACATGTAGACATTATCTTAAATTGTATAATAATTTATGAGGACTGTTCGTCTAATGACACTTGGATAACATCCAGGGTAATTTTTAAAGTAACGACGCCATCTAAATAACGTTATGTCCCCAAAAGACCCATGGCCAAGGCTAAAGATGTTTTAAACATTCTACGAAGCTATTTGTGACATGCTTTTTTAATTTAATTTTATTCAAATCGCTTTAAATAGTAAATATTTAATCGGTCTAGGCGGGGTTTGAACCCGCGATCTTTGCCTTACAGGGGCAATGCTTTACATATTTAGTATGAATAATACTTAAAAATATAATTTAAAATTTCTATTTTGTAATATCGCATCCACATTTATTAATAGTAGCTCCGTTATCATCCTTTAGGCCCAAAGCAACCTCACCGACGAGTTGGTTTACTTACTGATCAACGGACGAGGCTCTGGTGGATATTTCCTCTCTAGATTGGGAAGTCAAACGGCAGTCGCTCCCAGAATTATTATTGTTTGTAAGACTAACGAGTATTAGAGTAGGTTCATAAAGTCATAAAGTTCATAAGTTTTGCTTTAAAATATTTGCACGGCACACATTACTTTTCACTTCAGCAGCGACAACACATAATAAGTTTACTTAGAAGATAACACAATAAACATAAACAGATAGAAATTACGTTTATATTTATTATAAATCAAAATAATGCTGAACATGTTAAAAGTTAAAGGTGCAATTATTGCATTTCTGCAAATTCTGAAAATTCTATAAAATACGATAGTAACACAATCTCCGAACAAGTCTTCAGACTTAATTCCGCATTAGTAACTTGCTGTTTTTACTCTTCTGATGTTCAAATATTGACTTCGTCACAAGTATGTATCGCTCATCTTTTATGTTATTTTAATATTTTTAATATTATTCAATTCAACACTTTACTTTTCATTGCCGCAATTTTTTAAGGTACGTTCAGAAACATCGTCCGTGATGATCTTTTAAATGTTTAAAATAGAAATAATTATAAATATTTACTTATGCATCAAGTATTAATTGTAAATACTTAAGCATTGCTTATTTTTGTATACAACAATACAATAAATATTAAATAATTTATATAAAATACATGGTTATCCATTTTACAAATACCTTGAAATTTAGATTATCTACGCATTTAAGAACAATATTCTTTGGGGACGAATTTCGAAATTGTATCTACAAATTACTTTGTTTTTACTTTGTACGGGAAGAGACAGAGTGCAGTGTAGTTCCCGATCCTTTTACGATGATGGTTTTCTTTATATTTATCACTTCATAAAAAAATTCTGCTGTTCTAAACAAACTAGTAACATCGCAATAAAATTGTCACAAAATCATTTATGATTGAATCCTTTACTACTAACATGTGCCATTTTATAAGCATGTTGAGTTTAATTCATTTTATATTGTTTATTATTCAGTATTATTTAGTTACAAATCTCGCTGACATGATGGTTTTTTCGTTAAATTAAGTTCATATAAGTGAATCGAAATAATATAAACAAAAGACTGTGCAAGCAGCTCATATAAGTCCATCTACCAAATAAAGTTTTCTGTTATCCAGACTTGTAATTAACTGGCACGTGTAGAAATATCTGTACTAAGTAATTAAAAATACTCATTAATGATATCCAGATAAGTCATTGTTCTTAATCACAATCTTCAGGACAACCGAAGCGTTGCTTTACGGCACGTAAGTACCTACCTACGTCAGATGCAGTCGCTGTAATCAATGCAGATATTATCAGCAGTAATCGAATATCGATTTATTTAACTTAAGTCCTGGGTATTAATAGTATATTGATCACAGCTTCTCCATTTAACGTCGTAATAGCCACCAGCCAGTCTAATATCATTAATTTGAGAGTTCAAATCACATGATTAGGTAAAGTGTACATACAAATGGTCCAAATAGAACAATCTGGACAAACGAAGACTGTTTGACAAGATTATCAATTAACAGCTCTGAATGTTAGTATTTAATTCTGTGTTTGTAAATTAATTAAAAAAATTAACGGGTTTCTCAATTCGGATGTTTCTTTTTTTTTCATTTACGTTCGGGATGACGTTTGATGAGAATGACTATTTTATTCGAAAGAGGTGAAAAGATAAACCAGGGGAAAATTATGGATTGTTTCTGTTTTGATTCGAACTATCTGTTGTAGCAGGTTATTGGCGATCGTGTAACGATTTCTGGAGAACCTACGGGAGTCATGTCCTAAGGCTGTCTGAATATGGACTCATTAAAAAAATGGAAATTTTTCTACCTACTCTTCTTTCTTATTTTGTTCACTTTTTTTCTTCAGATTATTTTTGTTTTCATAGTGGTTGATACCACGAATTGGAGAGATATAGACGTCAACAGCATTCAGTTCAGTTTTCCTGGGAGCGTACATTTGTACCCAATGACGGGTCTCACATTAGTACTTTTTACAGAGGTTTTCTTACTCACAGCCATGAAGAAGTCCTTGAAGAAATTCCACTACTTTCCCTCGCTGGAATGAACGGCTGGTTTAGAAGGCAGTCCGTATCAAACCGGTCCGCCAGCCCCAACGCTGAATTTTCGCAGTCAACGACTGCTGAGAAAGAGGTCGCGAGGTAGGGTCGATGTTGCTAAAATATTAGCTGTTGAAGATGTCACCCTCTCCAAAGGCAGACGAGAATACACCGAAGCATCATCGCTCACATTGTGCAGTGTTACTACTTGCTAGCACCCCACCGAACCCTAATGCAATTCCGATTTACTGTGTAAACTTACCCTATTTAGCTTTTAGCAGCCCTCAATTGTGCTTATTCAGTAAAGGATAATATACTACACTGTGTTTGTAGCTGTTGAGATAGTGGTACCACGTTTAAAAAATTTTTTAATCTTCCAAACAATTGGCTATTTTTAATAGACTGCTCTTCGACATATTGTCCGCATATTCAAAATTTCGATTGGCTGTTTACAAATCTACTTTTAAAACTACTATTAACCTCATTGGTATTATTGGTAGCTGTGATGCCCATAGAACTAATTAATATTCAGCTATATATTCTAAACCAGTTCTCGAGTCAAGCTCATGAAATGGTAGCTTGAAACAAGACATTATCCGTATAAACTAATTTAAAGTGACTGTACTAACATTTTTTTTTAAAATTCCCATAAGATCACAAGAAAGCATCAAATAGGAATCTCTCGTGACTTCTTTTCGTTTAACACCAAGGAAAATTACGGTTACATGAAAATTGGGTTACCAAAACAAATTGAAAATTTGGAGGCAATTTTCTCCCTCAAAGAACAACCACTTTTATTTTTATTTTCATTTTTGACATAGTCTAGTTAATTTAAATAGTAAAAAATTGTTCACATTTTTATTTTATAATCTACAACAATATTGCTCAGAAAATGGATACACATTACATCACTCTAGGTATGTAATAATATTACAAGGTATGAAAAAAATGAGGCAGTCAAGATCGGCAGATAGAAGACATAAAACTTAATGACATTTTTTAAATTTAAAATTGGCATGATGACTTACGTTAAGCGAGGAAGTAGTACGGAATATGAATTGGCTTTACTCCTAATTTGCGGCGAGAGCGGTCGGAACATCATTCAAATAAATGGAAGGCGTAGGTACCACATCAGACTGTCAGAGCTTTTCGTATATTCGATAGACTATAGATAGAGTATAAGCTTCACCCATGAGCATGTTCTGTGGTTCCCTATCTGTTAGCATACAATTTGATGTCATAATCTATAGACATACTTTTACTTCGCCTAATGACCAGAACGCATAATAGTATTATGGCAGTTTTTTTACTACTACTGTTAACGTAACGATTTAGAAGTAATAAATACTTGAGGCATAATAATATAATTAAATTAAAGTAAAATAAACAAAGTATCTAGTGGATACACAAGGTAAAGTTTGGTAACCTAGATATTTACATACCAGAGACCTGCACATATTTCTGAATGGTCATTTAAAAATAAACACAAAGTTTCAACCTTCTCACCTAATCTATCCGACACGAACTGTACTTCTAGCACGAAAATCGTAATTGTATCGTGAACGTATCCAGAAACCGGAGCATTGAGATTGGCCGCCTGCTTACTGTGAACCTGTGTGTTATTAAAGCCAGCCAATTGCAATGCTCCGTTCTCTCGTTACGGTTACTTTACGATTATGATAGTTTTTCATGCTAGTGGTACTGCTGTGTATCGAAGTGTTAATACTAATATTGGTATCGACATAAATAAACTTTAGCACTGCAAGACGAAAAAATAATGTCTATGCCACTTAAATTTATTAAACAGTAGAGTATAAATCAATATGCCAAAGTATTATTATGCCACAGAATGTTTTGGCAGAATAGTTAGAATATATAAACATATTGTGTTTTTATGCAAATTAAGGGAACGCCATGTGTAATTAAAAGGTATTCAGTCCTGGGATTAAGGTAGAAAAAAGTACCTGACCGTTTTTACATATTAAGTTTTTAAATGCTAGATGCAATGTCAATTCTCTCCCAGCTCTTCTTCGAAGAATTCAACATCATATTTTCGACACTATTATTTGTAGAGCTATGCTGTACAGGCAGCGTCAAAAATATTTAAACAACAATGTCTTAAAATTATCTTATAGGTAATAAAACTAATTGAGAGCAAATCAAACTGTTTTATTAATTAAATTAATTGAATTGTATATTCGAACTACGGGTGTGTACTAAATATCACAACAATCCGTCAACAGGAAGGGGGCAAATCAAGGACTTAAGATCATTTTGAGCACTTTGTTCATGAAGATCGATCTGATGCTGTCTGTACATTAAAATCAATTACAGATGACTAATGTTCTCAAATGTTACAGGCCGTCTTTCTGGGGGCAGCGGACGAAGATGGAGGAGCGTCTAATGCTGGCAGTCGGCGTGGCCATATTGCTGGTCATTGCGTTCCTAGCTGCCTTCATTGCCACTTTAGTGCAGTGCAAATCGACGGATATTGCCGACAGTCACGGTAAAAGATCATATTACTGTTACAGCTCGCGATTCCTTCACCTAAAGCCAGTTTTATACTAACAATTTTCTCCTTTGCCTGTGTACACGAAGATAGAGTTCTTTGTTTGGGATTAAGTCCATGCAGCACAAAAAAGATTGGAAGGTATTATTATCTATGATAGCATGAGTATGGTTCATTTCATTTATTCGTTATATCGTACTCATTCAATTTGAATTTAAAAATATGAGATTTGAAAACGAACTCTAGAATGAAAACCGAATAAAAGAGAAAATTGCTCTTTCGTTCGGTTTTTTCAACGTAAAATCTTATTACATTTTAATGAATATTACTTTTTAGTCTCTGTGTTTTGATATAAATTTATATTATGAGTACACTAATCATATTGTAAAAGAGGGTAAATGATAAGCATGTATGGACGGTGCCATAGCATTAGAGGAAGCACGTGAGATATAAGGCTGGATCGAATAGAGACCTGTTGTTGCCTCTGTTAGAGGAAGTAAAGATACATAGATTTGTGAATGTGTCTATGAATAAGAGCGTGTTTTATTGCCATGTCTTTCCAATTTTCTACTTACCTCAAACGTTGATGTATTTGCGTTATTTCTGTGTCTAATGCAAAGGAACGAGAAAGATTGGTACTTTGCTCCATAATTATTAGTACCTCTGTCTATTATCTATTCTGTGCCTCTGTTAATCCTTGTGTTAGCAATAGGTACTTTTTCCAAATCGACACGTATTTTGACGTTTTCAACACACGTCAACATATTGCAATCCAATGTATTAATCAATCTATTTTATTCCACAAACGTATTGCAAGTTGTCTAGAGGGCCAGGTGACTTTTGATGGTTTTACAACAATTTACGACCGCAAAGTTAAATAGAAACCACTTTATGTGAAACAATCATTGGGCCATCATAAAATTCGTAATTGAACAATGACGATGTCAATAGAATGTATAATTAGAGAAATTTTTGAAGTGATTCAGTGCCTTTGTTCTTTAAGACAACAGGAACAGGTAGCACACTGAGAGAAAAGACCTGCCGAAATCGGAAGGTATTTCCTTCCCTTTTGACTCAGCAGGTAATCTACCTTCTAGATTGGCAGGAAATGGTTGTAAAATCTTACCATCCAAATTTTACTAAATGGAAGGTAATTATTGGAAGGTAAATATATTCTTCTCAATTTACCCACTGAGTCGGAAAGGAAGGTAATTCATTGGAAGGTAATTCTACTGGACGGTAAAATCAGGAAGGTAACTACAGACCTTCTGAATTTACCCACTGAGTCAAAAAGGAAGGTAATTCATTAGACGGTAATTCTACTAGACGGTAAAATCAGGAAGATAACTACAGACCTTCTAAATTTACCCACTGAGTCAAAAAGGAAGGTAATCTACTGGAAGGTATTATCAATGAACGGTAAAATCAGGAAGGTATTATTACCCTCTAAATTTACTTTGATAGGTAACAAATGGACGGAAATATCTTTGGATGGTAATTTAAAAATAACCTTTCAAAATCGTTGCAATTACCTTCCTAATTACCCACTATTGTGGAAGGAAAATACGGAAGGTTTGTGCTTGATTCGGTAGGTAAGTTTTGATTTTCCTTCAAGACCTTACAATTACCCATCGAGTATAGAAGGTAATAAGAGAAGGTAAACAACGAATTCAGTAGGAAATACAGGATTACCCTCCAGGTTCCCCAATTACCTTCCCAATTACCCACCATTGCGTAAGGAAAATACGGAAGGTTTGTGCTTGATTCGGTAGGTAAGTTTTGATTTTCCTTCAAGACCTTACAATTACCCATCGAGTATAGAAGGTAATAAGCGAAGGTAAATAACGAATTCAGTAGGAAATACAGGATTACCCTCCAGATTCCCCAATTACCTTCCTAATTACCCACCATTGCGTAAGGAAAATACGGAAGGTTTGTGCTTGATTCGGTAGGTAAGTTTTGATTTTCCTTCAAGACCTTACAATTACCCATCGAGTATAGAAGGTAATAAGCGAAGGTAAACAACGAATTCAGTAGGAAATACAGGATTACCCTCCAGGTTCCCCAATTACCTTCCCAATTACCCACCATTGCGTAAGGAAAATACGGAAGGTTTGTGCTTGATTCGGTAGGTAAGTTTTGATTTTCCTTCAAGACCTTACAATTACCCATCGAGTATAGAAGGTAATAAGCGAAGGTAAATAACGAATTCGGTAGGAAATACAGGATTTCCCTCCAGATTCCCCAATTACCTTCCTAATTACCCACCATTGCGTAAGGAAAATACGGAAGGTTTGTGCTTGATTCGGTAGGTAAGTTTTGATTTTCCTTCAAGACCTTACAATTACCCATCGAGTATAGAAGGTAATAAGCGAAGGTAAACAACGAATTCAGTAGGAAATACAGGATTACCCTCCAGGTTCCCCAATTACCTTCCCAATTACCCACCTTTGCGTAAGGAAAATACGGAAGGTTTGTGCTTGATTCGGTAGGTAAGTTTTGATTTTCCTTCAAGACCTTACAATTACCCATCGAGTATAGAAGGTAATAAGCGAAGGTAAATAACGAATTCGGTAGGAAATACAGGATTTCCCTCCAGATTCCCCAATTACCTTCCTAATTACCCACCATTGCGTAAGGAAAATACGGAAGGTTTGTGCTTGATTCGGTAGGTAAGTTTTGATTTTCCTTCAAGACCTTACAATTACCCATCGAGTATAGAAGGTAATAAGCGAAGGTAAACAACGAATTCAGTAGGAAATACAGGATTACCCTCCAGGTTCCCCAATTACCTTCCTAATTACCCACCATTGCGTAAGGAAAATACGGAAGGTTTGTGCTTGATTCGGTAGGTAAGTTTTGATTTTCCTTCCCGACCTTACAATTACCCATCGAATATAGGAGGTAGTAAGCGAAGGTAAACAATGAATTCAGTAGGCAATACAGGATTTTGCTTATTACCTTCTCTATTCGATGGGTAATTGTAAGGCCTGGAAGGAAAACCAAAACTTACCTACAGATTCACACACAAGCTGTATTTGCCTTCCGTAATAGGGGGTTAAAAGGACGGTAATCGGAGAATCTGGCGAAAAAATTACCCTCGTTTATTATCTCCTTATTCGTTAGGTAATTCTAAGGTCTGGAAGGAAAATGAAAACTTACCTACCGATTCCAACAAACGTTCCTTATCTTCCTTTCGCATTAGGTGGTTATTAGGAAGGTAATTGGGCAATCTGGAGGGAAATCATTCATACTCTTCCTAATTCGTTATTTACCTTCGCTTGCTACCTTCTACACTTGTAGTGTAATCCTAGTCTGGAAGAAAAAAAATTCTTTACACATTGGGGGAAAAATAACATGAGTCACAAACTATAATCTAAGTATAAATCAAATCTTAAAAACCGAATCAAACAACTACGTAGTATAGTAACTAGTAATAACAACAACAATATTTAATAAAATCAGTTTTATTGACATAATATTTATAATAGTATAAAAACAGCTTGGAAATTTCTTAAAGCGGCAATAATTACAATGGATCCCATTCCCATGGGTCCCTATTCTTCCCCAATACAGAGGCATGTGCCACTTTTTTCATATGTTTGCTAGTACAAAGAATTTCTCATAATTACATACCACAAGCCATGAGGGGCCAATTTAGTTAAATTATTAGGCTTGCAAAAAATTAAAGAATCGAAAGGTACCCATTTTTTCAAGCCGTCTCTTTTTGATACACAAAAAGCGTTTACGTGAGGATCAAAGAAAACATTTGTAAAGGTACAGCCAGCAAAGTATACTTTCGGTCTATCTAATTTAAGACATAACTGCTCGCCTAGTTCAGCAGTTGCCCGGTGGTTCCAGTCGAATTCTGTATAAATACCATATACACCTTGTTGTATGAACTCCCATATATTATGGGATTCCAGAGGGTATTCCGCATGCAAAGAATGAAATAATTGGAAGCAAACCTCTACTGCTTCAATTATAGTATTAAATGTATAAAGTACCCTGTCTACCACAATACATGTCTGTTCTATTTCACTCCACGAAGTCCCTACTGCAAGAACAAATGGCTGCAGCAGAATTGATTTCCAGTTTAACTGATTTTGTTTCTTCTTTATGTGATTACGTTGTATTTCGATACCTTCAGAAACATCTGCTTGAGTGTCTACTCGAAATATGAAGGCGTCCAGTATTTAATATTTAGAAGGCTTCCAGTTCTTGTAGATCTGGTACACTCCTGGAAACAGGAACGGCAGCAGAAGTAGCAGTCCCGAATATTGTTGGTTCAAGTCATCATCTGAAAATTAAAATAATATCCCATCAAAAACATAAATGTGAATGATTGCCAAGTTCGTAAACGGTTTCCACTAATAAAAGAAGTGAGACCTAACTGGAAACAAAGTTCTTTCAAAGATCCTTAGATCACTGTATCTGTCATACATAACGTTTTTCAATTATACGACAGGGGGTTCTCAATCTTTTTTAGTCAGCGGCGCTCTTGCCAGTATAAAAATTTGATCGCGGTGCCCTAACCAATTTGAAATAGACAGTATTGTATTGTATTGACTGTATATACTAGACAGGTATAGTATGTACCACCATACCATATGGTATAGTATGGTGGGGAGGATTGCCTCACGGCGCCCCTCCGTACCTTCAACGGCGCACTAGGGCGCCGCGGCGCATTGTTTGAAAACCCCAGGCTTACGACATATATGGCTAAAAATGTTCTAGAACTAGGCTATCAACCCCTTAAAGCTTTGCTTCTAGCCACCAAACACCTTGTATATTGCATACAGTATTTGTGAATTATTGGTATATTTAACAGTGGTAGCATACTGGTTAAGACCCCGCCTCTCACGAAGAGTTTCGAATCATGGAATGGAATTTGAAATTAATAAAAAATCTGCGAAGTAATTCAATATACTGTACCGGCCAATAATAACAATATATCACCTTTGTGTTTTTTTGTATGAGCATTTATAGAGTAAACAATATGCATGGGTTAGTTGGTAGATTGCATAATTTACTAGTCATTTTATACAAGTATATGATGAATACTGCAATGAAATATTGTGAATTACAATAGAAGAGGAGACTCAGCATATTAATAATAAAGCTCTTATAAAAAAATCAAGTTGACTATATATTAAAAAGAAAATTCTATGAAAAAACCATAACGTGAGATCAATTTTTCTTATCGCTCTCACAGGACTACTACTAGACTACCTAAATGAGTGAGGTGGAAATCACTTACAAATATATAAAAAGTTCTATCGTAAAAATATGAAGGTCATATATTTATTATATTGGTCGGTAGTGTACGTAAAGGTAATTACGAAGCTCTCTAGTATAAAACTTACCTTGTTTCGCCAGTTCCAGAAATACTTTCAGCTTGTTTCTCTGAATCTGTGCAGTTAGTTGTAGCTTTTCAGCTAATTTTATGATTTCTGCTCGGTTGTTATGGAGAAATTCTTGAAGCTTGCTTGTTCCTGCGGTTTCGCCTTTAGCATGTAAAAGCTCGAAATCTTTCTTTATCTAAAAACAAAAAGTTTCATTGATTTTACTTAAGTTTAGATAATTATAATATTATTAATAAGCGGTGGTGGCTTGGGGCTAAGACGTCAGACTTTCAATCCGGAGGTCTCGGGTTCAAACCCCGGCTCGTACCACTGAGTTTTTTGGAACTTATGTACGAAATATTATTTAAATTTCATTTGATATTTCCCAGTCGCTTTTCGGTGAAGAAAAAATCGTGAGAAAACCGGACCTAATCGGAACAAGGCCTAGTTTTCCCTCTGGGTTGGAAGGTCAGATGGCAGTCGCTTTCGTAAAACTAGTGCCTACACCAATTCACGAGATTAGGTTGCCAAGCGGACCCCAGACCCAATTAAGCCGTGGCAAAAGATGGGACAAACGCTAGGAGGATGATATGGTGAAGATAAATTATGATTACTTGAAGTACTTACAAGGGTAGGTCCAATATTTGGTATAGTAAGGCTTTTGTATAATGTCAAGTAGTCCCACAAGTTCCCGGGAGAGTCACAGAGTTCTTTTTTTCGATATTCATGTGTTACTTCCCAAGCTTCCAATAGTTCAGACGACACAAAGTTGGGAAGGGAATTTCACTCCTCAAATAGTCCAATTTAGCTTTTAGTTCCTCGTTGTCTGATTCTAAAAGTAAATCAATGTTTAAAAACTGAAGTAATAAAACAAAAGTCATACATAATAGTATTAAATAATACCAGGAGGTGTGTATGGCAGGTCAGATTTCTCTGAGCAGATTGGACGATGACAAGCCCTTGAAATTCTTTGCGGTTCTTGTGGCTGTTCGGAGTTAGCAGTGTGGCCGCTGCTGGTACTTGCAGACGATGATGATGATGGAGCTCGGAGTCTGGCGTTTGTGTCCTTTACCAACAGCTTTCTCCTTAACTGAGCCAGTTGGGTATGTAATGCCCCCGTTGCTCTTCCTTTATTAACACCTTTCCCGTCTTTTGTCATATATTTTTCTCTCTTAATATAATAAAAGCGACATGGACTTGTATTGGGAAAAAGCTTCTCAAAATAATTATTTGTCCAAAATGTGCACTTTTCCGGTAGAACCTGCCTCTTTGGTGGTGTTGCTTCAGAAAACAAATAATTTGCAGTTACTGTAGCAATCTCTTTTATTTCACTTGCAGTAAGCTTGATGTTTTCTGGAAGTTGTGAAATTCGTCTAGCTTCTGCTGAGCCTTTAGTTAACAATAACCAGATTGGGTTTTGTTTACGGTCATCAGAGCTTGTTACTGGCTGAATGTTAGGCAAATCATGGTTCTCATCAACAAAATTGACAACATTGGCAATATCTTCTGCTAACATAACATGTTTGTCTATGTTTTCTATACTAGATTCCAGGAATGACACATCTACATCAACACTTTCAGTGTCTGCGCTATCAGTAGCATGAAAAGATGATGATGACTGTTGATGCGATACTGTTTTTAGCTGAGAATGATGAATACCAGCAGTCTGCAAAATAAATTTTTAATTTAATTATTTATCTACTTTATTTTCGGTATTAGTTTGATTCTTATTCCATTGAAGGTACAGAACCAGAAGAAAAAATCCAGAGTCCATTTCCTAGGCCTTTCAACTTTCTAGTGACGATCAGTGAGCTAAGCGGAGTGACGCACATAGTGAAACTATATCGATTCCTAGTTGGCTACGGAACCCTAAAAATTGGCTTTGTTACATACATTTTACAATTTAAACATTGTTCCATTCTATTCTACCATGCAAGCAGTAATAATAAAGAATGATCTCTTCGAACTGCAATAGAAAAAATAATAACCAAAAGAAGATTTTCTTCTATTTCCTGATCAAACTTTAGTAGCCAGGAAATAAGAGCATTTGCAAACTTTTTTCTTGTCAGCATTTGTGGTATTACAGTTTTTAATTCATGGTCTGTAATGTGTTTTAAATCTTCTAAGCTTGAATACCCATTACCTGTAATTAATGTTAAATACCAAAATCACCAAAACAATACAAATTAGTAAGTTAACAAAGCCCCAGAACCGAATAAATAATAGAAAAGGTTAATAATGCTAAATATTATAACACCTTTTTATAATTAAACTGGAGGTCAATAGAAAAGTAAATATATGTAAACAAACCATTTTACCTTCAACAACCATGGTACTATCCAGGGCTCGGAAACCGGTATTTGCTCCATATTAAAATACCAGGTTTTTTTATTTCGTTTACTATTGGATATTTAATCGAAAATCTTATAACATGAAGTCATTAGTTCATTAACTAAATACAATATTGTTTTTATTTTTATTTTTATACGAACTGGCAAATAAGCATAAGGCCGGCCTGATGTTAAGCAGCTACCATAGCCTATGGACCCCATGTGCGTTGCCGACCCTCAAAAAGGAGGATTCACTGTGTTGACGGCTAAAGGAACAAGAGGGTACCTCGTTGTCAACACACTGGGTCCTCTTTGAGCTCTTTGGACGTAGTTTAAGGACATACCCGTGGCCGGGCGTAGTTTTGTTTGTTTGGACCAGGGTATGTCCTAACATACCCTGGTCCAAAAAGATCTATGTAAAACTATAAAATAATTAAATATGGGTTATTTAGGGGTTTTTTGCGAAAACCGGTCCCGAGCCCTGGTACCATCGTCAATTTATACTACTTATATATATGGGCGAATCAACTTTTTGACCGAGATAAATCTGTCCTCAATGTTTAAATTACGTTAAAAATTTCACCATTAAATATTGTCGGTCAAGAGTTGATTGGCCATTATAACATTTCGGTGAAAATGAATTTCAGTAATATTTTCTCATGTTTCAAACGCTTTTTTGCCTAGATACCTACCTATATGCAGTCAGTTGACATGACAGTCAGCCATGTATGCTTACATATATTTACTTTTCTATTGACCTCCGGGGCTTATGAGTAAAACAATCAAATAAATAATAATAAATATTCCACAACATTTCACACAACACTATCTATATCCATGGTAAGCATAGCCTGTGTTATGAAAACTAGAATGCGGATAAACATACTTAGATATTTTTTTTTTGTAAATGCATACATATTATACATTGTAAATGCATACATATTATACATAGAAACACCCAGACCAATGCAAATACCCATATTCATGCATACAAATATTTGCAAATCAAAGGAGGTGGAGTTGTAATAAAAGGCTTAAACTTCGCAATTTGAATGTTAGTTTCTCAATAAAGTTCCATATTTTGATGCATTCTGTATTATAAAATCGTAAAAAGTACATACGTGTCACACTAACCAAGTAGTTTGTCCGGAAAGAGAAATGTCTTGGTTTATATATAAAGGGAACTCATACCATACATAATACGACACTTCTTTTTTCGGGCAGATTCTACCTTCCGTTTTTAAATGATTTGATGGGAAATTTAAAAAAAATCGAACGCCATTTTGAATAGCCTTTCCTGCGAAATGAAGCACATAAAATAACAATGTACTGCGGTACTTGTGCGAAGAAAAGTTAATATTTACAACTATTAAAGACTTTATTAACAATATTAGAAACAAATAAAGAAACAGGTTAATTCAACTCACCCAAAAAACTATCTATTACTTCCTGAGTAGCGCTTATTTCACGTAGTTTTTCTTCCATTGTTTTATTCAGTTCACATTTACACTATTTAAATAAAAGTCACACCACTACAGCAAATAATGCAACGTATATTAATAGGTATCGTCTTTCATATAACCAACCGCGTAACACACCCGACCGGCCCGACACAACGTTCTAGAAGAAATGATCGAGTCCAAGTGAGCGAATATGAATGAAAACAAAATCGGCTGTACGGTTATTCCCCGTGTCGTAACAGGGGAATCCCGTGACTAGACAAGGATCAGTCGCATTAAGTATCGGTGTTGTCAACATTATAGTAAAAAATACCTTATAAAGTTTCCTTTATTATTTTCTTATAACGCTTCCTATATTTATTATTTACGATTGCTTTCTGAGAGAAAGCTCTTGAGGTTTTTTAGTATATCTAACTAAAAAACCTCAAGGGCTTTCTCTCAAACAAATTGACAGAGAGATAAGCATGAGATGAGCATTTAGGTAAGTGCTATTCTATTATGTTTACACTGTGAGGTCACATATACTATGCCATACGTAAGTATAGGAGTTGACTAATATAATCCATTAGGTTTTTCTATAACTACCATTAATAAATACAGTGTACAAGCCTTAACCCCGGTGTAAATGAGGCCACTGTTCCGACCCCAATGTACACTGGCTCATTTCTGTTTTCTTAATTTTTTTTTCCTAATGCTTAATTTCGAGAACGAATAATACATACATAAAATAGATTAAACTTGCTGTAATATCCATCTTAATACAACCTCCTATGAGTATTGGTTTCGGAGTTATGGCCACTCAAATAAAAGTGCTCAACTGTCGACCTCCACATGAAGTAGGGGGTGAATTTTTTTTCGCTCTAACCCTGTCGTGAATCTTTGAATAAATCTTTCAAACTTTTGATATTTAATAAGGGTCTTTTAAAACAATTTTTGGATAAAACTAACTTTAGTATATAATATCTCCGCAAAATTTCCCCGATTTGGTCAAGTGAAAGTTGATTGTTTTGTCAGGTAAGGCACTTGGAGGAAAAATATTCGGAAGGTCTTGCAGATTTTTTCTCTCAGTTACCTACTGTAAAAATCCTACCAAATTAGTGGGTACAAGCTAGCAGGTATATCCGAAAATTCCGTCTAGTTTTTTAACTTTTCTTCCGACTTTACCTACTGTTTCAAAAACCAAGCAAAGTAGAAGGATCGGTTTGGACGGTAACAATAAATTACTTCTGGAGCTATACCTCCTAAAATTGTACCGTCTAAAATTTCCCATGAAATATGGTGGGTAGTCAATTACCACGCGATTTGGTCGGTAGCATTCGGAGGGAAAGTTGATTGTTTTGGTAGGTAAGGTACTTAGAAGGAAATATTCAGAAGATCTCGGCGATTTTTCCTCCAAATTACCTGCTGTTAAAAACCCTACCAAATTAGTGGGTAAAAGCTAGCAGGTATCCGAAAATTCCGTCTAGTTTTTACCTTTCCTCCTAACTTTACCTACTGTTTCAAAAACCTACCAAAGCAGAAAGATCGGAATGGACGGTAACAAGAAATTCCTTCTTAAGCTGTACCTCCTAAAATTTTTCGTCTAAAATTTCCCATGAAATCTGGTGGGTAGTCAATTACCACGCGATTTAGTCGGTAGCATTCGAAGTGCAAGTTGATTGTTTTGGTAAGTAAGGCACTTTTGGAAGGAAATATTCGGAAGGTCTTGCCTGTTTTCTTTCTAAATTACCTGCTGTTAAAAAACCATACCAAATTAGTGGGTAAAAGCTAGCAGGTATCCGAAAATTCCGTCTAGTTTTTTACCTTACCTTCCGACTTTACCTACTGTTACAAAAATCTACCAATGTAGAAAGATCGGTGCGGACGGTATCAACAATTTCCTTCATAAGCTGTACCTCCTAAAATTGTGCCGTCTAAAATTTCCCATTAAATCTGTTGGTTAATCAATTACTACCCGATTTGGTCGGTAGCATTCGGAGGAAAAGTTGATTTTTTTGGTAGGTAAAGCACTTGGAAGGAAATATTCAGAAGGTCTTGGCGGTTTTTCCTCCAAATTACTTGCTGTTAAAAAAGCCTACCAAATAAGTGGGTAAAAGCTAGCAGGTATCCGAAAATTCCGTCTAGTTTTTTACCTTTCCTTCCGACTTTACCTACTGTTTCAAAAACCTACCAAAGTAGAAGGATCGGAATGGACGGTAATAACAAATTCCTTCTTAAGCTGTACCTCCTAAAATTGTACCGTCTAAAATTTCCCATTAAATCTGGTGGGTAATCAATTATTACCCGATTTGGTCGGTAGCATTCGGAGGAAAAGTTGATTTTTTTGGTAGGTAAAGCACTTGGAAGGAAATATTAAGAAGGTCATGGCGGTTTTTCCTCAAAATTACCTGCTGTTAAAAACCCTACCAAATTAGTGGGTAAAAGCTAGCAGGTATCCGAAAATTCCGTCTAGTTTTTTACCTTTCCTTCCGACTTTACCTACTGTTTCAAAAACCTACCAAAGTAGAAGGATCGGAATGGACGGTAATAACAAATTCCTTCTTAAGCTGTACCTCCTAAAATTGTACCGTCTAAAATTTCCCATTAAATCTGGTGGGTAATCAATTACTACCCGATTTGGTCGGTAGCATTCGGAGGAAAAGTTGATTTTTTTGGTAGGTAAAGCACTTGGAAGGAAATATTAAGAAGGTCATGGCGGTTTTTCCTCAAAATTACCTGCTGTTAAAAACCCTACCAAATTAGTGGGTAAAAGCTAGCAGGTATCCGAAAATTCCGTCTAGTTTTTTACCTTTCCTTCCGACTTTACCTACTGTTTCAAAAACCTACCAAAGTAGAAGGATCGGAATGGACGGTAATAACAAATTCCTTCTTAAGCTGTACCTCTTAAAATTGTACCGTCTAAAATTTCCCATTAAACCTGGTGGGTAATCAATTAATACCCGATTGGGCCAGTAGCATTCGGAGGAAAAGTTGATTGTTTTGGTAGGCAAGGCACTTGGAAGGAAATATTTAGAAGGACTTGCCGGTGTTTTCTCTCAATTACCTACTGTTAAAAAACCCTACCAAATTAGTGGGTAAAAGCTAGAAGGTATACGAAAATTCCGCCTAGTTTTATGCCTTTCCTTCCGAGCTTACCTACTGTATCAAAAACCTACCAAAATAGAAGGATCGGTATGGACGGTAACAACAACTTCCCTCTGAAGCATTATCTCGTAAAATTTTATCGACAAAAATTTCCTTTTAAATTGGAAGGACAATTTTGTATTCCTACTGAATTTTGGTAGGTAATCTATACCTCTAGATTTGGTCGGTAGCATTCGGAAGGAAAGTAGTTTTTTTTTGTAGGTAAGGCTCTTAGAAGGAAATATTCAGAAGGTCATGCCGGTTTTTTGTCTCAATTACCTTCTGTTAAAAAACCCTACCAAATTAGTGGGTAAAAACTGGAAGGTATTCAAAACTTCCATCCAGCTTTTCACTTTTCCTTCCGATACTACCACCTGTTTCAGAAACCTACCAAAGTAGAAGGATCGGTATTGACGGTAATAATAATTCCTTCTGAAGTTTTACCTGCTAAAATGTTACCGTCTAAAATTTCCTTTAAAATTGGAAGGAAAATTTCATGTTCCTACCGAATTTTGGTGGGTAATCCATTACCATCCGATTTGGCAGGTAACATTCGGAGGGAAAGTTGATTTTTTTGGTAGGTAAGGCACTTAGTAGGAAGTTTTTGGAAGGTAACGCCAGTTTTTTCTCTCAGTGCACAAAACGCATGATGTAAGGACACGATGGTACTCATTATTGGCCAGCTGCCGATGAATTTATCACATCGTATTGTACGACCAACATTGTATTGTACATAAATACAAATTGTGTTTTACGAAGGCCAACTTTTGCAACTAAATGCGCTTATATTCCAGTTTAAGTGCCGTATTCCGGAACGATACTCAATATTAAATCTCGATTTATGATCGGATCTGAGGATTGTATTCTAGACGACAGTTTTTAGTCATTGTGAGAATCTATTCACAAATGAGTGTTTTTCTGGAAAACGGGCCTAAATCTGGTAAAAGGTAAGTCTTACAAATATTACTAATTTTGGATATACGCCTAAATTGTCCCTTGTACACATTCACCCTCGCTTCATAAGCTGTTCCATCAGTTTTCTATCGTCCCTCCTTTATTATTTATTTATTAAGTCAATATTTAACAGCTGGTGTGTTTCTCACGTTTTTCTCATTGTAATCAATCGGGGTAGTTAGTAAGTCTATATTTTCTGCCTCTAATATTGGCAGTAAGTTTAATAGCGTTTGTAGCTACAACTTGGTTGCATAACTTGAATTTCCGCCCTTTGATGAAACGGAAATTTCATTTCCCACTACGTTTCGCTTCACTGCATCTCAAACTTGATGCACATATTCAAGAATCCATATTCAAAAATTGTCAATTTGAAAACTCGTCGAAATTCCGAGAAATTCACTGAGTAGGAATAATGTTCCTATATGAAAATGAGGTAGATATGGTAGTATAGCTCAAAAATTATAATGTCAAAAATGTACCGACTTACCGCATTGTATGAAATTAAACTGAAGAAGAAGTATGGAAATTAAGTTAAACTTTGTTCTCGCTCGCATTCACTGATTAAGGCATATCCTGTTGCTCTCACATTTGCGTTGAGTTAGGCGAATTAGCCCTGTTTAGTCGATCATTTTTAGAGTCATGCTTGGATTACGTTTTTCCAAAATCTGAATAAAACGGTGAGACAAATAAACGATCGCCTCATTGGTGGCTAAAAAAAAGCAAATAATTAGAAACATCGTTGACCACTGAGCAGGTGGGATAGTGGTAAATGCTGGCCTGGTAAGATAACCCCTACTAAAGAAATGTGGAGGCGACCGTCAACGCCAGGACGATGGTGTTAACGAAACTAAACAAAATAATGACAGTTAACATTTGCTACAGCCCTACATAATTAAGTAACAAGTAATTAACAGTCTAAGTAATTGAATTTTCATAATTTCTCAAAAAAAATTATTTAAAACCTTTATTTTTAATCAATATTCGGTTTTATCACAAGAGAACGTTGGAAAATGCACAAGCATAGTTTACGGTCTTCAACGTTGGTTACAAAACATAAGATCACGTCGTGTGTCGCAACTGCTCTACAGCGCGCGCTGCGCGGGCGCATGCCATGCTTCGGTGCACGCTCTTGCCTAATTTGACATTACACTGAATAATAACAATAAAATTTTTATTACAATACATTTAGCCAGATCACATTTCACGCAAAATTGAGCAAACGTGATTGAGAAAGGCCAACAATAGATCGATTTAATGGCAAATAACAATTTGGGCATTTTTTGAGTGAGTGCAATCTTTTTGTGCCTCAGCTATTAGCGGTGTAGTGAATGTTATCCTGGCTCATGTTGAAACTGTAATCAACTGTACAAACATCGATCATTTTTCAAAATCAGTTATCGGCCTACTTATTTTGCTCGTAAATTTAAAATTTCGTAACTATTTGATTTATTATTCAATTGCGAAATAACGGTAGGAAAAATTTGACCCAAATTTGGCAAATACACATTTGATTTGGTTATTAGTCTTTAGCTAGAGTTTAACTTAACTGTAAGGATTAGGGTGAATACGAATAAATTCTGTACACAAGGCCAAGGTCATAAGTATAGGTACCTACAATAAACCATTACATGTGAAGTTGTATGAAAAATAAAAGTGTATATAGTTGTCCTTTTGACCGTGTGACGATGTATTCCTACAATAGTACTCATACATCTACGCATTTTTTTATAAACTATAATTCATTACTGTTGATGTTGTGTTGTGTTATACTGTTATATATACAGACAGTGATATACTAAGTAAATTACTGTAACAACCGTAAGGCAGCTAACTAACTACAAAGAATATGCAGTAGCTTATTACTCAATTATGTCACAAACATGGCCATTTAAATAAAAATCGGGAGGATAAGCGAGAATTAAATTATTGTAAAATATTGAAATCGTGAAATTTTCTCATCTATTTATGTATATGTGTGTATGGTAGAAGATGCACTGAGAATTAAGTTTTAATAATGTTGTATATTTGTAGCTATTTAATTGTTGAGAGTATAAAAGAATTATTATTTTATAAGTGGTTACCTAAATAGTAAAAAGTATGTTTATATGGTTCGGACACGTAGGAAAAATGAATAAAATAAGATAGTATATTAAGATCGTAACAAGTACGTACGAGTAACCAAGTGATATCTGCCTAGTCCATTAAGAAAGAGGAGTGTTTGTGTGTACACTTTTAAAGAGTACGATATAAGCAGAACTTACATCAATTCTTATCACGACAAAAAGTAAGGTATCAGTTCTTATAAATCAGGAAAGAGAAAAGGCCAAGTTTAAAAAATACATCTAGGTCAATAACAACAAGTCTGAGAACTCCGTTAATATTCACGTAAAGTATTATTATTTATATCCGTACCTACGTATGCATGTAAGTCTGTTTCGGTTATATATTGTCAATTTTATTGGCTCCTAAATATTGTCCCTTGGCCGTGACACACTACAATAAAGGTCTAAATTAATCATTCATTTTGTTTTCAAGAAGTTATATTGTCGCGATACAGACTATAAAAATAATTTTGTGACATATACTTTAACCTTCATTGATAATGGTTTGAATGTTTGTATTATGCCCGTTTTATCTATGACGCCTCGTCGCTCGAATGCCAATTACATTTTTACTAATTATATTATTTAATTTGAAAATTTGTATTCTATTTCTATTCTTTCTATTTAGTGGTACCCTACTAAGTTTCCAAAATAAAAGTATTCTAAGTTATATACGCTTTATAACAAACTATCTGCAGTAATAATCCCACCAAAATCGGCAGCGTCATTTCGGAGATCAGAAGGAACAAACAGGCAGCCAGTAGACCTAGTAAATACCTAATACGCTATTAATGAACATTTATTGATTGTATGGTGTAACGGTTCCGTTTTGATGGATTTGTAGGATGAATACATGATACTAAACTAATGATACTAACTAACTATATTATTGATGTTATTATAAATGATAAACATTGAGTAATACATGGCTTGAATGCACATATGCTTGGTACCCACGACTGGAATTATGGATAATCACGGGATACTCAGAATCGTTTGAACGAGTAGCTTTGTGAACAAATTGATTTGCCACTAACTCGTTGGAATGACACACACGTCTATAATTTAAATAATTGAAAAATTATGCTGCCTATTAGTTAATTCTTTCTTTGAAAGCTATTTATGAAAATTATAAACGTCCGATAACAATTTCGAAATTGTAATCAAATAGAAAAATAATGTTGACGAGAAATAAATGGTGACGATATAGCCGAGGAGGGAGTGGATGTTGAGATAACTGCAAGATGAATGTAAAAATCAAATAAACATATTGTGATCATCCGATATTTATTTGGCGATGTCAAATAAAGGTCAGGAAGTAAAGAAGACGCCGGGCGTTCAGACGATGATGAAGAATAGAAAAATGATAATGTTGTTTGACGGACTGACTTTTTAAGTAGGTAGTAACCTAAAGTTCCTTTGCATTTCACGGCAATAAAGCAAACAAGGTCGATGTTAAGTAATAAACTACACACTACACCATACCTAGCACGCGACGATGTTATCCATATAGCTATTAATAAAAGTACCTATAATTAGTTCTATGATATTATCAAAAGGTGGTTGAATCCATATCTATAATGAGTTACTATATAAAATGTATGACAGTGTATATCTAATTCACTATTTATTCTGGGGCTATTTCATGAACTCCATGTGCATAAAGTGAATTGTCTTTTTGTGAAAAAATAGTTTTTAATATGTTTGTTTTTCATTTGAACCCGCTTCAGGTTAAGGCTTACCTACTAAGCCTTGGTAGTTAAGTCCCACTGTCTGGATAACTGTTCTAGTTAATTAATACGGAGCGGATCTCGGGCTCTGAAGTTGGTACAAGCTTTGAATGCGCTAATCCTGATTGGATTAGCGCTCGGTTGAAGAGAAACATTAGTTACCTCCTCACTAGTTTTTCACTCCTGTATAGCATAACATTTATCCCATTTGTTTTCTATAATTTATGCATTGTTCATGCTGTGATTTTTCTGTTACGCTTCTAACACAACCTTCTGCGTTAGTTTTATTCCTTGCACGAATGTTGTCATGACCATTCATTCATGTAGCATGTGTTTGTTACCTGCTTTTTAGACAAACCACAGAGTAGTGAACTGAAACTTTCTTCATCCATGCCGCCGGCAGTCGTTGCCAGAGGAGGGACCTCGGGACAAGTGGATATGTGCAACGCGCCGGGATGTATTCATACAGGTAAATCAGCCATAAACGCTCTCTCAGATGCATTATACCAATTAATATTAAATTTTTAGTTTAGTAGCATTTTTAAACACGCTTTTATTAGTTTGGTAGATATTTTGTGTGTGTTTGTATGTAGCGGAATATTTGAACTCTGTTTTGAAACACTTCAAAACATTTAAAATTTTGCGCATTTAAAAGTAATGAAATGAATAATGCCTATGTATGAGTTAGAAATTTAAGTGTTAAAAAGGTGTAAGGTATGTAGGACAACAATAATTTGGTCTCATCTACCAAATTGCAAGGCCAAAGCGTATCTTTTTTCTATGAGCGTATATTTTTACTAATTTTATTTTCAAATTTTTTTTTTATTAGAATGCACTTAATTTACAAATTCTTAGGCAAAATTACATCAACAACATTAACTAATAAAACTTCTAAAGAAGACAATATATAACTAAATATTCACTGCAAGACTTAATAGCCAAATATGAAATGACCCAATTACATGGAGAATGCTCGTGTGTAACTAATCACGAGGTCAGTTTTTATTAGAATAAATAATATCACGAGCGGCAAAACTAATCAATAGGTTGGGGTACCAAGGCTACCAGGGCATGTTTTCACATACACCAGCTACTTAAACACTTTCAGTTTAAAATTGCCTGCGAAATAATTTATGTTCACAGTGCTCCACTGATTACCTCAGTGTGTAACTTGTATAACTGAGATCTGAGGAGACCTATTTTTTCACTTTAAGAGGCTTTTCTTTTACCCAGTTTCCCAAATTTATAGAATGACACTTTTTTTTTTAAATAATGCCCGTGTACCGTGGGGTACACGGAAATTTTTAAAAAAAAAAATTTGGTTGCCTGTAAAGTCGGTATACGGGCGAAAGTTTTACGTGACAACGACTTTGAGTGGTAAAATAATTTTAATGTGAATATTCATTCGTATAGTAGGAAGAAGGATGAAATAATAGTAACAATTTAAAAATGTCTGTCTCTCTCGCTCTTAGGAGGGCTAACCATGCCCGAGTGGAAGGGACGCGTGCCTCTCACTCGCTCTCATTGTGAGCGCATAACGTGAGCGGAGCGTAACGCAGTTTCTTGAAGTGTCACCCGGCAAACCAATTTATAAGACGTTGTCACGTCAAAAAATTATACCTGGTTGCAGTTATGAGGCAGATCTACGATTTGGTAGCAGGATAACTACAATGTAGTTTCTATGTCTATCAAAACAATGTGGAAAAAAAAAAAAACATGACTTTTTCTAGGCTGCTAATCTCGCTAGCCATTAGCGGGCGCAAATGATAATAGCCTCGTTTTCGAGATAATTTAACACACACACATAACTCATTGTGTAATTATTTAGAAATGTAGTTTTAAAACTATTGTTATGTTAATTAATAAAAAATAAACTTTTAAACACATAACTCTCTGCATAGATGCATGGTATATGTCCGATATTCTGTAACTACTTAATGAACCTGTGAAAGAAACCGACTCAATTAAAGTTCTTTGTTTGCTAGCACTGTTTTGCATGTTTTTTTTGTGAAACTACGCAATACACTACCTTTAAGATGTGATTCCGAAGGTGACCGCATACGACAACTGCTGACGCAAGCAGCAGATACGCTTCTTCATTGCGGCTTCTCAATGTTCCCCTTTGTCCGTATCAAAGTTAAACAAGTAATGCATGTAATGTATATTAATGTGTTGCTGCATGCGTCTGCAGTCATCGCTTGCGGTCGGCTTCGGAATCATACGTTTAAGGTTCTTCTTGTTGAACAATTCACTCCAACATATTATGTAAAGGGATTCCACCTAAGAATTGATTGATATAACAGGCAGTCACAGTTGAATTTATTAAAACTCACCTCTTACGTAAACATTCTTCAGAAAGATATTGTTTTAAGTTCGAGTTGAACTCATTTTCTGAAGAATGTTATTTAGTATGAAACGGCGTAATTTATTTGATACTGTAAAACTTCTTATCTCAATATATCAAATACGAGAATGGTCAGAAATTTTTCGAGCTATTGCCGTAGCCGTAGCCAAATAGTGGCCGAAAAAAAATATTAAAACTTATGAGCCATTGACTCAATTTGAGTAGAATTACGAGAATGTGCCTACCTTATAATCTGTTACAAAACTGGAATCGTAGTCATCTGTATCAAATTTTATATAGTTATTTAGTAATTTAGCGATATTTTTGAGATGATGTAATTTTTATTGTCATTTTGTCTCAATATATCAAATACGAGAATGGTCAGAAATTTTTCGAGCTATTGCCGTAGACGTAGCCAAATATTGGCCGAAAATGTATTAAAATTTATGAGCCATTGACTCAATTGAAGTAGAATTACGAGAATGTGCCTACCTATAATCTGTTGCAAAACTGGAATCGTAGTCACCTGTATCAAATTTGATATAGTTATTTAGTAATTTAGCGATATTTTTGAGAGATAATGTAATTTTTTATTGTCATTTTGTAGCATCAAAACTGCTGTCGAATATGGACGAGACAGTAGATCCATGCGACGACTTCTACGACTTTGCCTGCGGCTCATTTGTGAAGAACACACGCATACCTGATGACAAGACGTCAGTGAACACATTCTCTATCATCACCGACCAGCTGCAGGAACAGATACGGTCGTTACTGGACGAACCCATAGTACCGAATGAACCAAGACCGTTCGTTCTTGCGAAGACTTTGTACCAGGCCTGCATGAACCGAAGTAAGTATGGCTGACATCGTTTTAGTACTAGTTTTTACGTAGTATGTATGAGCCCCACTGACAGGTTCGGGGCCCAAGCTTATTTCACCAGCGAGCCGGTACACCTGCGTAGGGTTTGCTTTCGAGTTAGGTAGGGTATTCGTAGGTAGTCCAGACGGCAGTACCTCCTGTAAAAATCACAAGAAAGTAAGCGCATCAGAGCTTGCCTTACCGGAGGTAGGACACGACGGTATTTCCGTCCAATTGAGCAGTTCAACTGAGGAAATACCTCCAACCTACAGAATACCGCGGCCATAATAACTTTGTGTTGTGTTACCAGTGGTGAGTAGGGTAGCCAGAGCTCACTGTAGAGTTTTTGTGCTATCAGCGGACAGACCAAAGACTATTCCTGCTTTATCTTCTATACTGACGGCATAGAACCTCTCTGTGTTTACAGGATCGGCAACACGAGTGTGACTCCCCTGGTGTTACACACGTCCATAGGCTACGGTAACCACTTTCCATTAGGTGGGCCGTGTGTTTGTTTGCCACCTCAGTTGTTTGAAAAACCTTAGACGTTTAAAAGCTTCCAGGATTACCACTGGAATTGATATGAGTTTTAGTAAAACTTTCTCAGTGATATTTCTTTGTACATGTACATTTGCTAAGTAGGTAAGTAACTAATATTGTCCGTTTCCTCATGCATGTTTCTTGCAATGGGTATATTTTTTCGAAGGAAATTAATTATTTTCTGCCTTCCAAAGACATTCAACCGTTATAAGTACAAAATCATAAGTTGCTATGGAGATCTTTCGAAACATTAAGGACAAAACTTATTTCTTAACTGAAAAAATGTTTTTACCTGGAAAATTAATCACCGTAATGGAATATTTTTACTTACATTATAAAACAAAGCTTGTTGCTGAATAATGAAATTGTTAAATTGAATAGATATAGATACCCACATACCCAAGATCCGGTGTATAAACAGTTTTTTTTTAAGAATACTAGTAATTGAAATTATTGGACTAAACTCAATTGCTTTTGTAAGTAGTGGTTTCACGGCGATAATCTAGGCTACGATTCAAATGCGGAGCCTCTGGATCCCACTGCCTTACTTGTTTAATACCAGCGATGAATTAGCTATTACGTTTTAAAAAAATATTAATTACGTGTTACACGTGCCTTATTTACGTCTATGTCAGCGATAAACTATTCATCAGTCGAAGCCATTGTTGCAGTAAACTTTTAATTATGTTTTTGCGTCGTGTGTCTTGTCGTGTCATACCCGTGTTAGTTTTTATACGCACTCGCACACACTTTACGGTATATTTAAATGACCTGCGGAGGATGAATCGCAGTCTTTATTAGTGTACAATCGCACTGCATCTAAACAGTGGTGACCAATGGGGTGTTGCGGCAGTGCAAGTTTCTGGGCAGCCAATGCCCCGTTAAATATAAATTCAATCAAAATGATTATATTTGGTCTTCAATTAGTTGAACGAACGGAGTTTGGGCTGTGAAGCAATCAATCAATGCGCTATCGCAGTCCACTGCTGCTCATAGGTCTCTCCCAATGTTAGCAGGCCTTGGCCTACCGTTTCCCCGCAGGCCAATGGCCATACAAATTGGTACAGGGTTTAATTTCGCGTTTTCCTTCTGTCACGGGTGTATAATAAAAACAGTTCTATCCGTGATTTCCAAACCTCTTTTCTATAAAAATAACAGTTTTTGCGTAAGTTTTAGTGAGATAAACACAAGATAGCACGTAATAGAGAAACTTGCTCACCCTCCGTGATCTGTTCCATGTGGTGTAACACTGTAAAAAAAGATACCAATTGTATTGAGAAACTCCTCCTTTTTGGAAGTCGGGTAAACACATTTATCTATAGAGAAAAGGTTTTTTATGTAGATTTTTGATATTTCGATGGTAATTGTGTGTGTAAGCTTACCCTACAATTGTCGGTCTGTTAACCCTAAGAGAAAAAACCTTCTAACACAAACAATTCAAATTTTAGCTCAGCTGAAAGGGTTAACAGGAATGCTAGTAATTTCGGTTACTGGTACATATTCTTATTTGAAAAAAAAAACTGTGCTAGAACCCCGTTCGTCCCTGGACATAATAAAATACCCAATAGCAGATCACGAGTATTTCCACCGCGCTTAGCTTAGATAATTCTGTAACACGATTACTTCACCGTTACAAACTTGTAATGTAATAATATGGGATGATAAGTAATCAGGTACAATCATTATTCAACCGTTGATGATGCGACTCTAACGAGTGAAAGTAAACTGAAGCGGAGTTATGTTGCATCCGCTGTTTACACAATCACGGTGAATGACGTAAGTAATTGATAAATCCGACTGAAGTTCGTCAAACTGAACGTGAAATACGGATAGGATATTTTTATATATTTCATTGTAAAAAAAAATTGTATGTTTTTGAAACCCCACCACGATCTCTGAAGTCTAACCTCACCAGCTAGTCATATAGATTAGCTGGTTGAAGAAAGAGGCTTTTGTATAAGCTTTCCTTCTAAGTTTGGGGTTCAATAGACAATCAGTCCCGGAGTAAACCCCGGGATCCGACATGAAAGCCTCGGTTGCACCCAAAAATTAATCTGATGATGATTTAGATCCCACATGCGTCATAGTACATTTTAAGTACTTTACTTAGTACTTTTAATAATTGATATATCAAACGTTTATTACTTTTTACGGTGCCCACAAATAAGTATCGTTCGAACCCCATTCAAATCGATTGGTCTTAGTCTCTAAGCTTTGTTAGACAAAAAGTACATGACTGATAACATACTTTCAATAAAATAATACAATATTGTTATTTTTTAGGTATTTGTTTCGGAGATTAATGAAAATGCATTAAAAAATAATGATGCCTTATTGAGAAGGAAATTCTCAGGAAATTTCTTGTCACTAATACTAGGTTGCAATGCGTTCCTGTTACTTGGTAATTTGAAGAGTAGGGACCTATACTTCGTGGCCTAATACCACGAATACATGATCTTGATATTTTTGGAGCCCCTCCAAGAACTTGATGCTCAAGACAACCTCCCATAAAGGCCGTATAAGTCAAACCAAACGCAGGAGAATGAATATGCGGGCCCAGGGCTCCAAGTTGAAAGTCTCTGAAGCAACTGTGAAGAACGTCAAGATGTTGATGTCAATCAAAGCTCACAATAAACCCCGATCGAGAAATGCAATATAAGCAAAGTGTAGTTTTTTAGGTAATTAAGTAGGTAGATATATTAAATGAACCTTTGTGTGTATGCAGCTGCCATTGAAGCCCGTGGAGTGCAGCCTCTGCTGGACATGTTGCGACGACTTGGCGGCTGGCCAGTCCTCGACGGCAACAACTGGGACGAACGCTCCTTCTCCTGGCAAAAGTCAGTGTACAAGTTCCGTGACGCCGGCTACTCCGTCGACTACTTCCTCGATTTCTCCATCAGTGTTGACGTCAAAAATTCCACCAAACGAATCATCGATGTAAGAACACTATAGTTTCACTGTTATACACGATGCCCCTAGTCTCAAATAAATTATTTATATGGTTGGCCGACCTTGTGATAATAATTTAGAAGTATCATTACCCCAACTCACGCTAACACAAAATATCTAAGTTCTGCGAACGATTTTATATATCTGCGAACGATAGCTTTCCATTATTGCGAATGTATATACTTTTGTGATGAAAACATGAGCTAAGTGAATATTTTTTAACAGCTGGACCAGGCTTCATTAGGTTTGAGCCGAGAGTACCTGAACCGTGGGTTTAGCGATAAGCTCGTCCAAGCTTACTACGACTACATGGTCGATATCGCATCTTTGTTGGGTGCGGACCGCGCAAGGGCCGAGATTGAACTCAAGGACTCACTGCAATTCGAAATGAAGCTTGCTAACGTAAGTAATAGGAATAAGCTCGTATGTATAAAGTTTAAGCATAGTCTATGGATATAAAAAATAAATCGATGTAATGTATGTATGCGTTTAAATTCCGAACGATTGAATCAAATTGCATCATTCTTTTTTGTTTGTTATTATCAAGACAAGGTTTGTATGAAAGAAAATTTTCGCAAAGACAACGTGTGGGATGCTATAATTGCACCCTAGTGAAGTCATGGAGACATAATATAGAAAGCAGAAACATTTCCCCGAACTGTGAGCCTGCCTGCTAATATTCCCCAGCGCGTTCTGTTTGCCGAAGGCGTAATGGACAAATAAGGGACGTTTCTCGAATCACGCCTCCGAACATTTACTTTGTGAAATTCACAGAGTAAAATCTGATACATACCAATACGCTTCAGTTCAACTTGATGCAGCTATTTTCACTAAGGAAATCTGATCTTTAATCATCATGATGAGGTCGTAAGTCCATTCAAACCGACTAAGTAAATGTGTAAATTTTCTTGCATTACAAAGAGGTCAATAGATACACTGATGTAGAAAAATGGTCTCTCGAAATTATAGAGGAATTATACTCCGCACGCCGAATGATGATCCTATGACGTTTCAACTGACAGTTGTATTAGTTATGCGAAACAATTTCGATAAAATACTGTTTTTTCAGGCAAATGTTATGTCATTCAGCCAGGTCATTCAACATAATAAGCAATATTTATTTATTTTGAAAAAAAGACTACTGGCATTGATGGACATAAAACACTAGATAAAAAAGTTACAGCCATATTATATTTTATTTTACTATACTTTAATTTATATTCAAATTGCATAATTTAAAGAATTTAAAATTCTTTTTGAATTGAATTTTAAAGAATTCATAATTAGCTGGCAATTATGGATTACACTGACTGGGATCGAGATGTACAATACGACAATATCATTGACCAACCGTTAATAATAAACGTCACGGATAGCTGCAGTTCAGACTCAGATTTTGAAGATCCGATTGACCCTGTATCAGATTCAGATTGATATAAATAAAATACAAACTCAAAGCATTTGTTTTATATTTCCAACAAATTATCGATATTTTGTTTATCGATGTGTCCCTTCTTAGTCGATAACAGCTTGACGACGTAACTTTTGCAGCACGTACCATGTACATTTGCATTGAGTTTTTTTCTATTATTTCCGAACATTACGTAATAATTTCTTAATATTCATTTTTATAATTTACAATTGTACACAATTATGATTTTTTCGTCTTTTTAATGGACCTCTAAAGGATTTGATGTGATAGGACGTCAGTACAATGTTAAGCGCTAACGAACTGTCATACGGATCATCATTCAGCGTGCGGATTATAGTACATCTGAACGGAAGCACGAGTGCAACAGGACATGCACTCGAACTAACGCGAATAAAAACAAAGTACTTACATCTATTATCACCCCTATAAAAAAACGCAGCAAGCTTACATATTGCCTGATTGACTTAGAGACAACGCACAGCCTGAACCGCTGGTTTAAAATATAAGGTCATTGTCCGCAGTGTGTCGTGAAATTAAAAGAAGACCCATAGATAGTGTCACGTGTATGAGTAGAAAAAAATTATATTCGTTTCATATACTTACCATGAAAGCTCAATTTTATGACACAATGATATAAATTGTCCCTATCATGACGGAGTAATACCCAAGGTCTTCAGTAGGTATTTATTGCTGTTGACCTAATTGAGTTCGCGTCTTGGCCAAAGATGTCAATCGAAAGGCATCACAGTTATTACAATAAATGCAATGCGTATGTATTAAGGCGAAATCACACTTTGTTATGTGTTATTAGTTATTTATTTGGCGGACAGAAATGTGTGAGTTCGGCTAAGACCGATTTGTTTCGTTTTCGTAGAGCGTTTATAAGAGAGGCAAATAAACGATTAGTAAACCTTACTTATATATGTACTTATAAAATAGACCAAAAAATTAACATCACGTTTGTTTCTCAGATTTCCCTCCCACTTGAAAAACGCCGCAACGCAACAAGCCTTTACAATCCGATGACTATTGCACAGCTACAACAAAAATTCCCTAAGTGAGTACTACAAGTCTAATACCTCTTAAGCCTATATTTATGAAGTTCCTAGCAAACCTTTCTCTTGAACACAAGATTTTTTTTACTTTACGCGAATGTCACTCATTGAACTAAAACCACTTTTTAACGGACTGAATATTGTGACAGGATCCCATGGCTGGAGTATATCAACCGCCTACTTGCCCCTCACGTCACCATTGGACTCGAAGAAGTTACGATCGTCAGCGTACCGAAGTACATTTCCGATCTTGAGGTTTGTATAAATAGTATGATCAATTACAGATACCAATTTGCCATGTTAGGGAATAAAAAGAACGGGTCAGTAAATTAACTCATCTTTCCGATAAAGTACGACCTCTTAAAAGTTACTATTCATCCCCAAGGAACTGTACGTTTTACTGTACTTCTTACCGTTAAAAGACTTAGTACTTTTTACCGTATGAAAAGCCTTTCATACGCTCTCTCTCGTCAAACAACTTGTTCCTGTCTATGCAAAATTTCATAGTGATCGGTTAATTGGTGAAGGCGTGAAAGTGTAACCAACAAACAAACTCACTATCGCATTTATAAAATTTGTTATGATTTACTTTTATCACTGAGATTTAGTGAATGACTTCATTTTGTAGCACACATCTGCCCACCTAGGCAAGTGGCAGTAGCGTATTGCAGAAAAGAATGGTGAATGTATGGAATTAACACGTATTTTAACTTTACAATAGTCGTCAACGTAGCTCAATCCCATACATTGATTAATTTGTTCTATTCTATTCTAAAAACGTATTGCCACTTGTCAAGAAGGGTTGATGTATAACTATTCGCCCGAAGATATTGCTGGAAGCCACTCCGAAGCGTGTGCAAGCGAACTATGTGATGTGGCGCGTCGCCGGCGCCTCCGTGTCCTACCTAACCGACGGTCTTCGCCGAAGGCAGCTCGCATACGTCACGGCACTATCCGGGAAGACCGAGCGAGAGAGCAGGTGGAAGGAGTGTGCCGACACCACCAGTGTCAGGTATGGTACAATTCTTAGGTAGTATTTGCCTGTGTGTAAGAGATAGAAGACATTGTGTCTTTTATGACATTTCTACGACGTCTCCCGGCTGAGTCTGTGATTTCGTATGCTTCAAATCCCTATCCCTTGAAATACCTATCGGCAGTATACTCATGTAGATTTCTATGTAGGTACACGGCCAAGGCAATAAACAGGTAGGTAAGTATTGTACACTTAATGTGAAGTTGTATGTGTGTACTGTGTAGGTATGCCTATAGATTACCTCAACCTAGTATAAAGCTATAAAAGCTACTACCACATTCTATGTTACAAACAATAGAATAATTACGGGTGCAATTACCTTTTATCAGTGCATTTACTTTTTCTATGCTTTTTGGCGTTTTTGATATCTTGACACTGCTACAATAACCGATAAGGATATTTTAGCAACTTTGTATACATGGTAAATATCTCGAAAATATTAGGTAAATTATAGCAGTGTTATTCTGACCATATGAATCTAAAATCATTAGAAAAATATTTGTCATGTCAACTAATCAATCTTATTTGTTATTTTTTTTTAACAAATAGGTTAATTTCAGGTCGTTGACTTTGCTCATAAACATGAACAATTCTTTGTTTTAGTATGTCCATCGCTGTTGGGGCTCTTTACATCCGGAAATACTTCAACGAAAACTCTAAGGCCAATGCTCTGGAAATGGTGAACGATATTAAGTGAGTACAATTAAGCTTGTCTGGCATACTAATGACGCTGAGATATTGAAATGACGCTGAGATATTGAAGTTGAATTTCGTCAAAACATACTCGTATAAGGCTCTCCGCTGCGTCAAGCAGGACCAAACGCGGGTGTCGCGAACATATCATTATGACGGGCGATCCATCTAACTCAGCATTTTGTCTATGAAATTGTATGACTATGTCTATGTATTTGTATGAAACAGCTCTTCACTTGGGAATTTTCATGAGTGACCTTGTCATACGCCTGCTCAAAGCAGCGCATAACCTTAGGTACCTACGCACTGTGTACATAACAAAACTGTCAAATGGCCTTTTGAGTTCTTTACTAGTCAAGATCGATCTGAAACTGACTGTACCTACGTGTAATCGATGTCATTTAACGAATAGTTGTGAATTATTGCATAATAACAATTAAAAAAAAACTAAAAAAAAATACGTATGTTCACGTTTCTTCCTTTAGACAACAGTTCCGTCAGACATTGAAGGAAGTGGACTGGATGGACGAGCAAACCCGCGAGGCAGCTCTAGAGAAGGCAGACTCCATGGCCTCGCACATTGCCTACCCCAGCGAAATGCTTGAAAACGAGAAACTGACGAAATTCTACGATGGGGTATGTTTTTGAATTGAACCTTTAGAAATCACCAGTGGTGAAAACGGCTTGTATGGGTCCTACATACAAGCCGTTTTCTTTAAGTTTGAAACTGTCACCTATGTAAACGTCATGACGCCAGGTCCAGATTTAAAGTAAACGGGTTGTAATTATGTAGTAACTAGCTCCGAACACTTGAAAATCAGATCTTGTTTCCCCTACTCATGCGAACCTATTCCCTGAATATAAATTAACCCATGTTATTTTTTTAAACTCTAATCTATCCCTTTAACGAATCTCAGCCTAATACGTATAATTGTTTGAGCATGATTGAATAAGTACCTACATCTTAACAAAATCACAAACTTTAATATTTGTAATATTAGTAGGCAGGAAAATATTAGTGGCTGAATAGGTCCTCTGTTTTGCAAACCTCAAGTACCTACGTACCTGCCAGAAATCTAGTTTAGTAGATAGAGGCTCCTCGAGTTCTATTGCAGAAAATGATCCATTCACTTTGACTATCCCTGAGCTTTACGTTGCAATTTTATCAATACCCATTAAAACATTAAATACCTCACTTTACGTAAGTACCAAGTACGTACCTGCCAGAAATTTAGTTTAGTAGATGGAGGATCCTCGAGTTCTATTGCAGAAAATGGTCCATTCACTTTGACTGTCCCTGAGCTTTACGTTGCAATTTTATCAATACCCATTAAAAGATTAAATACATTACTTTTATGGAACTATAGCGAACTAGGTTACGGAGAAAATGAATCTTTCATTTTACCTCATCTAATTTCTCGAAAGCTTTAATCCTAATTGGCCGAGGATAGTATTAAGTAAGTTCATGGAAAGGTAAGTATTCATTTACAGTAAAGCTTAATTAAAAGCAATAGCAACGGTTACATAAACAGTGAAGCTTTACAGGTGTTGATAATGATGTAAAAAGCAATAATTATAGCTGTGTAATTTCAAAGTCATGTTACAAGAGGATTCGAGGCATCGAGGCTAATAATTACTAGATTTTCTAAATACTTATAAAAGTATTTTGTCCGACTTGTTGTAATTGAATTACCTTTGTCATATCATAGCCATAGAGACCCCATTATCTTGAAACGTCCAAGGCCTCAGTTCAATTTTAGACAACCCTGTTCATTACTATAAATCAAATAACGCAATACTTACATTTAAACATTTTTATATGTAATTTATGACCGTGTACTCATATATCTACGGCCTAAATCTTTGACAAGACGCAGGCACCTTACGTAAGCCATACTTTCAGCTGGAGATGTCATCGGACAAGCTAATGGAGTCTGTACTGAATTTGACGCTGTTCGGCACGGAATATCTGTTCAGCAAGCTTAGGGAACCCGTCAACAAGACCGACTGGATCACCCACGGCCGTCCAGCCATCGTCAACGCCTTCTACTCCTCAATTGAAAACAGCATCCGTAAGTTCAGCCTGTCAATCTTATTCTTTTCAATCCAATTCTTAGTTCTGCCCTATGCCAGGCTAGGTAAAAGCAATGGAATACGACTAAGCATCCAGTACACAATGGCCACGATGGGCCACGGAAAACATCGTCAATGTATACAGGCGGCAATGGTATACAGTAGCGCACGATTGACAATCTTGAGACGCAATCAAGATGATATCGGTTTCTGGCATATTTGAGAAGAAATACGATTCTCCAGACGCTACGGCGTAGCAATAAGCTATGCATCATTGTGTTGTGCATGGCATAGTATGGCATGGCCCATCATTGGTCACTGTGCACTGGATGCTTATGTTTATACAGATTCTTAAGTGCGTTTTAGGTACTGAGGTATGTTGTAGCTAAGTATCGAATTAGATTTTTATCCCTTATCGTATAGTGCAAGAGCCAGGCAAACCCAGTTACAAATAAACATTTGTAATATTAATTAAATCTTTATTTTGTAAAATAAAAAAGTTTTAATATTAAGTAAATAATGTTATTAGCCAGGTAGATACCTAATGTTTACAAAAATAATGTTTCTCAGTAGTTTGCTGAGTTTAATCACATCGAACCGGAACCTTATATTCGTATAGTAAGAGTTTTTATTTCATTGATAGACATTGGCAAATGGTGTATTTGTTATGATGAACTAGGTTCACGTAAGGGCCGGTAAAGCTTGGCAATCGACGAGTAAATATATAAATACAATAAAAGTAATTCGCAATTATAATTGATTAGGTACTTTACACCAAATTATCGCTAATAATCGACGAGTTATTTTATCCTACAACAGAATTCCCTGCTGGTATCTTGCAAGGCGCTTTCTTCTCCTCTAGTCGACCAGCGTACATGAACTACGGCGCTATTGGCTTCGTTATTGGCCACGAGATCACGCACGGATTTGATGATCAGGTAATTTTGTTACAGTATCTAAGTCTTCTTCTTCATCCTGGCGTTAATCCCAGTCGCATCTGAAGCTTTCAACTTGGAGTCTGGGGCCCGCTTCACCAGTCTAACTGTGGATTTGGATGAACTTCGATATTTTCCGTGAAGCGATTGCCATTTGACCTCCACAACCCAAAGGCGATATCGAAGCATTGCAGTTAGACCAGTTGTTTGATTGTTGAGGGCTCCAACTACCCGTAACGACTGCCATAGATGTTCGTATGGCAACTGGAACCAACGGCTTAACGTGATCTCCGAGGCAAGACCAGGACTAAGCCTGATTAATACCCATATTCATGCATAACAAATACGCATTACTCTACACATGTTTAATTCTTACAAGCTGGGGTTCTCGAGGCCCTCAAGTTAAGGACCAGTGGACCACCATTTTAGTAGGTAGGTATCTGGCATGGCGTGACCCATATAATTTGGACTTCACCATAACTTCTTAGTCAATTAACGGACTAAATGAAAAAAGAAACACGCATTCAGGATAAATCTACGCAGGGTGGTGTATATTTGTTGGTTCACAATAAATAACAGTATCGTATTGTCTATTATAACCAAAAAAAGAGGTTATATTTGAAATGAGTTCCTACCTACTTAATAAAAAGAAATATGTCAGACTGGATACGGAAGGCGGAGGATCGGACGAAATGGCGCGTATTGGGTGAGGCCTATGTTTAGCAGTGACTGCAGTGGACTGATTGATAGATGTCACATAGGTTTCATACAAGCACACCTTCCATCTGATGTAAAGTGGTTACCGTAGCTAACAATTTTGTAAACAGAAGTTTTTAAGAATAAAAATACGTGACATATCTATACTAAATGGGACTGACTATACCTACTTGAATTGTTTTTTTACGCAGGGACGTCAATTCGACCAAAATGGGAACCTAGTCGACTGGTGGCAAGAAATGACCAAACAGAAGTACTTGGAGAAGGCTAAATGCATTATCGACCAGTATTCCAACTACACTGTTAACGAAGTAGGATTGAAGGTACGTACTGATAATGAACTAGCGCGGATCTATAGGGTGTAACAAACTCGGAACTTTATGAGTTCAAAGTTGCTAAACTTAATTTTATTACAAAGAACTACGAAAGAGGTAAGATGGATGCCTCTCCTGTCGGCTCTCAGAAGTAGGTACAGTAGATTGTCATTGGTGGTGCTCTGCGATATGTTCGTCCACGAGCACATCCTAGAACAGATGCTTAGTGAATGTATTGTCCAGTAGGTACAATAGGTGGTATCCGGTGTTTGGTTCGGTCCCTCTTCGGGAAGGAAGAATGAAATCTCAACTAAGAACGGCTTGTTTCGATTCTGTAGAGCGTTTTCTCTATCGCACAGCGTATGTCTACAGCTTGATATATTGCCGGAGTAGTTAATACCAAACCTATTTTTTTAATTTTTTAACGGTTTTAATCACTCTATACCTACTATTACGGTACTGTACTGTTATTTTTGTTATAGCTGAACGGTGTGAATACCCAAGGTGAGAATATTGCTGATAACGGCGGTATCAAAGAAGCTTACTACGCGTATAAGGCTTGGACTAATCGTCATGGAGAGGAGACTCGGCTACCTGGTCTTGAGAAGTACTCTCCCAAACAGGTACGGAATATAATAGTCTCATCTAATATATAAATATCTCGTGTCACAGTTTTCGTTGCCAAACTCCTCTGAAACGGCTCGACCGATCCTCATGAAATTTTGTGGGCATATCGGGTAGGTCTGAGAATCGGCCAAGATCTATTTTTCATACCCCGATTCGCGATAACCGACATCCACGCGGGCGGAGCCGCGGGCGACAGCTAGTATCTATATATGTATATATAAAAGCGAAATACCACTCACTAATTATTCACGAAATCTCAGAAACTATAGCACCTACAGACTCAAAATTTGGTAGGTAGGTTCCTTATAGGGTCTAAACATTCGCTAAGAACGGATTTTACGAAACTCCTCCCCTAAGAAGGTAAATCGGGGGTTGAAAATTCGCATGAAAGTTCTAAGTTCTAGGGTTCTAGTTTTGCTCTATAGATGATGTGGAGGTGTACTAATAATGTATCCTTAGAAATCGACCGCCGTTTAGGGTTAAAACAGGGAATGGTAATTTGGACAGTCCACGTGTACAAAGTCGCGCGCGGCGCGGCGGTTAGTTAATATAATACACATACTCAAATAAAACATTTGAAATCTACTTTGAATTTACTGCTTGAAGATGATATTAGGTCCTTACATATAAAATTGGCGTTTTATATGGAAAAAGAAAAACAATTTTTTGTTACAGTTTTTTTATTCCATCAATCAAAGTATGTACCGTTGTTATCTATACACTGTTGCTTGCTAAAAGGGAGGATGGCGGGGGGGGGGGGGGAGGGGGGTGATTATCAACAAAATCTTTGAAGGCGTTTTGGACTGTTTTATCTGAAATGAATTTTTCTCCAAGTAAAATTTTCCAAATTCCTAAAAAAGTGGTAATCGGTTGGAGCAAGGTCCGGCGAGTATGGTGGGTGACGGAGACATTCCAATTCTGGCTCCTCTAGTTTCGCCACCGTCTGTTGTGTAGTGTGTTGTCCTGAAGCAGCAGTGGGCTAGAGCAGTTGACCCGAGCCGGTTCTATTCTATGTTTTCTTTAACAGTGGCTTCTCCGTAGACATCTTTAATCCTTCTATATAATAATGCGATATTTTAAGTTTTCCATATTGTACCTGTACATAACGATGTCAAAGCAAAATTAAATAGCGCGGAAACAAAATTATCGCATACAAAACACAAAGAGGCAAACTTAAAATTGAAATAAATTTGAATATGTAATTCTTAACTATACGCTGGCTTTTTGTAGATCAAAATGGCCAGTTCGTTAAAACGCCAATTGCATATGTAAAGACCTAATATTTGATGTCCGAAGGTCTTGATGGGGACACGGGGTGTATTATAAAATTTACCAATTGAAATATTTAGGTAGGTATTGCCTCAATACTCGCATGCCATAAAAATAAATACTAAACTTAATGAATTATAATCATTTATTTTAGGTCTGTCTCTCTGGTCTGTCATTTATCTTGCCTGCTATACCTACCTAAAACATAATTATTTTATAATGTAAACATTATTCAACACAAGCAGCGAGATTGTTTACCTTAAATTTTAAACAATAAAACATTTTTCTTTTATAAAGTACCTAGGCACTTAATTTTAATTTTTCAGTAGGTATCAACGTCATTTAGTACTTAATTTCAAGGATACTACTTTAATGAATCCAAATTCATATCCCAAAGCCCTTTCGGACTATCAAGTTGAATTCATGTTGCATTCCTTAAAAGTCGAAATTATAGAATGTTGAATCCCATAAAGTTGAATTCACAACATGTTGAATTATGATTTCCCGGAAAGTTGAGAATATGAAGAAACTACAGTCGGCAGAAGAGAGAGGCTGTTCTATAAGTAGCCGTTACCCGCGGCTCCGCCCGCGTGGTTGTCGGTTATAGCGACCAAACATAGCCTGCCTTTTCTCAAGCTCTAATCTATCTCTATACCAATTTTATCAAGACGGTTCAGTGGTTAATGCGTGAAAGCGTAACATACAGACAGAGTTACTTTCGCATTTATAATATTAGTATACCTTGTTAATCTGGCTGTAAATCTAAATGTAGAAAAAATAAATGAGAGAATAGACGTTTATAAGTGTGACTGTGTTACCTACCTACATGAATAACGAAATTTGACTTGAACAACAAATTTTTAATTGCTGCGCTTTAATTAACAATAAGGTAACTAACAGCAATTATTATCATTCAACAGAATGTGCGTGTAGCAAAAATTATCGAACATGCAAAATGTTATGTAATGTCGTTACTCTTATAATGTTGTTTCCCTACATACGTTTTGGCCGTCATTAGCAAATGTTACGTAAAAAATGTTCAGGAAGTTAGGGCATAGCTTAGATAATTACATTGTACGAATTGTTTACAGCTGTTCTGGCTGAGTGCGGCGAACACTTGGTGCGCGGTGTACCGCAACGAGGCGATCAAGCTGCGCATCACGACCGGCTTCCATGCACCTGGCCGCTTCCGAGTCATCGGGCCCTTGGCCAACATGGAAGAATTCGCCACCGACTTCAAGTGCCCCGTCGGATCACCAATGAACCCCGCTAAAAAGTGCAAAGTGTGGTAGTGCGAATCGCACCTTTGCCTCTTTCCAGAACGTTGAGACTATCTCCTCGGTGCAAGAATGTTATGGCGATTCGACTTAACCTGAAGAGCTGATTTACAAATAACGACTTCTCATATTATGATAAACTATTATAACAATAGAATATGATAACTTTTTGTACCTAGTGACACTTAATGACTCTGGCAAATAGTATTCTGTCATTATTTAGCCAAACAATTTATTCCATGAAACTACGCATCAGTTTCTACCTAACTCGATTGTGGACATGCGTAGGTCGATGCACCTATGTTTTACAACTCTGGGTGTAATAAATGTTAGATGTCACCCAATATTTCGATGTTGTTCAACTTGTAAATAGAGTAGGTGAATTATGTTTAGGTAAGTATACTTAGATAATTTTACTCATAATAATATCACACGCTATTTTCAAATTATTACGTTGTTTGTTTGGCGAGATTTTAGACTGAGCACACATATTAGAACATATTTTGACGGGTATTCTGACCCATAATATTTGTAACGTTATTTTAACAGAGCTTTTAGATGATATTACTTGTTAAAGTCTACATGTTACAAAAGGGTTGGATTGTTACAGTTAGTGTTTCATATTTATTCAGAGCCGCGGTCACGGGGCGCCTCCCCGAACCCTCCTATTGTTATTATTATGTTAATGATTGTATTATTTTGTTATTAATAATCCAAAATCTATTTATATATCTACCTGCAGGACCTGTTGCCGCGGCCACTAGTGTATTAAATGTAATACTGTATCGAATCTCACTTTATGTGATTAGGAAACGATCAGTGATAATTTAATTTAAGCTTAAGTACCTAGTAAGTAATGTTTTTGGATACAATCGTATTACTGTAAATCATTGAAACACAAATATAAAGATCATTTTTATGAATAATTGACTTTTATTTTTTAAGATAAGATAGGTAAACATAAACATTTTTTAAAAATAAGTAGGTACACTGTAGGAACCCGCTACGATCTTTTGGGGAAGTTCTTTGAATTTTTCGTTTGCATTAATCATCTAAGTTTTTGTCCACACAGACTCTCAGGTTATTTTTTAGGTAGCCTTTCATCAATGTGACAGTAAAGCTGCAGGTTTAGTTCCTGGGCTGTTCCGGATTAGCTCATAAGCAAATTATGCAATTAATTATTAGGGTATGTATCACGCCTTAGAGGCACCATATACTTAGACCAAACCGCATAAATGTTTGTTCGCACATAGGTACCAGTAAAAGGTTTAGGTTCGTTTTTCCTAAAGTTCTAACTGATAAGCGTTCTGAACTGATAAGTATTAGTTTACCAGCGAGTATGGGGTGTTTCAACAAGTATATGAAGAGAAGTAAGTTTAACAGCGAAAGCAATAGAAATAAAACAGTAGTTGCCTAGGTCATTTCATAAATGAATGAGTTAAGCGTTGTAAAAAGCTTTTAAGACCAATAAGTAACAGCTTAATGCGAACTGTGAATAAGACAACTCTGCCTGCTCTAGATTCGTGCATTCGCCTCGCTTGGTCAACCTAAACCCAGATGGCCAACGGATAGAAACAGGAAGTGTTCGGACCTGAGAGGCGGAAAACTTCTACAAAAAACGCCGTGCCGTTTCGCTGCTTGCGAACTCTGTCACAGATGGCAAATTCAGCCTGCTAGACTAGCAGCTGGTTGTCATTATAGTCATTGAAATCATACAATCCCATCGATTATTCCCAGTAGTCCCCTCTAGCTCTGTCCTCTGGGGTGACAGCTAGGAATTGTCTTCCCAGTTGTCATCGGGGTGACAATTTGTGCCGACTGTTCCCTTTGAAAGTTGACTAGAGGGGACAAATGAGAAGTTTGTTTCTCAGTTGTCACGGGGGGGGGGGGGGGACGACAATTGCAATTAAAAACAATCCATAGATTTCAGCTTTTTTATTTCTTATGTTACATAGAATCTTCGAAATAATCCAGATGACCGTAATCCATATACACGAAACCCGAATATTTAAAACACAAATTTTTGAAATAGTCTTCTAACCTAACCTATCCGAGTCGGATTGCACTGAGTCGGGGTGTTAACGATAATTAATTTCGAAGATTCTATGTAACATAAGAAATAAAAAAGCTGAAATCTATGGATTGTTTTTAATTGCAATTGTCCCCACCCCCCCCCCCCCCCCCCCGTGACAACTGAGAAACAAACTTCTCATTTGTCCCCTCTAGTCAACTTTCAAAGGGAACAGTCGGCACAAATTGTCACCCCGATGACAACTGGGAAGACAATTCCTAGCTGTCACCCCAGAGGACAGAGCTAGAGGGGACTACTGGGAATATACTAATCCCGTTGACTGCATTCAAGGCTCCAACCTCAACAAAGCTCCATAAAAACTATCCCAGCAATCTGATGAGTGCGGGCTGGGTTGTCCGTGACGTCACTAGTATACCGCGTCCGCTTCTTGAGAGAGTGACGGCTGGCTCTGCCTGACCAGCCGGGGGTAGGTAATCCTCCAGATAGGTCTGATACAGTGTAGTTACAGTAGGTTCAAGTCCAACATAATCATGTCGTTATGCCCACAGCGAAGTCACAAAAAAATAAATCTATTTCTAACAGGTTTCATTAGGTCACATTACTAAGCCAATAAACATCGGGATGGCCTCGGATGCAATCTGGAAAATACTTAGATAATGATGATTCCACTAAACCAAAACACACACACACATTCCAAACACACTAATAACCTAAGTGTTGCCTAATCTCACGCACTTTTCTCTCTGGATATTTGCTACTGTCCTAGCACGACTAACGAATACTGCTCTACTCCTTTCTAACTCCCACCCAGAAATTAAAGAACAGAATTACACATGAGGATTGAGGACGTACATACGATAAGATAATTTAACTTTTTTATATTACCGACAATGTATTTATTAGTGATTACCTATGGCTTTCCCCTCCCGCATGCAAAACCAGGAAAAAAATAAAAGAATTCTATGTCCTTCAGGTTATAAACTAACATAAAATTAATAAAATAAATAAATAAATAATAATTGGGTCAAAGCACTAGGCGTGAAAAGACATACTGTCTACTTGTAGAAATATATATCACATTCAAAGGTATTGTTTGGGACATATATCTTGGACCCAAAATGTGCTCCATACGTGCAGTACAGTCGACAAAGGAGATACGATAACACCTTTACATACAACTTTATATGAAGTGCAATCGTATCTCCTTTGTCGACTGTACACGTTTCTTGGGTGTCTTTTGTGGATGGCACGGGGTGCTACTGCGGTGGACGAGCTCAAATTCACCAAGCATATAGATTATTACAAAACAATCCGCTCGCACCAGGGTCTCGTTTGTCCCGTGATTTAGGTCCAAGATACGTGTCCTGAGGTATATCTATTATACCATTCGTTCACTATAACCTCAGAATTTAAAAACAAGTTTAGTGGTAGTTTTATAACGCGTCGATTTCTAACAATAAACGTTACATGGTTGTGAAAAAAGAAAACCAATACAAAATAATTTCTGATGACCGTTTATTTGCTCAGAAAATGATTAATACATACAGAAATTTGAATAAAGTACTACACATGCACTGTTCGTTTGATCCTTATTATTGTATGAGGCAAAACTACATGTATCGAGTACCTACCGTACACGCGTAAACGTAATCTTTGACAACATTCCAAGTAAATACTACCAATCTCCAATGACTTCCAATCATTATATGTATACTAATAGATTGGCTGGTATCGTGAAAAGCCATAAAACCGACCATTAATCACATGCACTTTTCAGTAGTTATCAAAACAGAAGACATTACACAAAAATGTGAGCTATATGCCTTTACAAATAGGCGTCAAAATTCATTAGTCTTTTGTCTAGTCTTTGCGTACCTCCCTCCATTCGCCTCTCACGGAAACTTGTATAGTGGTCAGTGTCCACGCCTGTCTAATATTATACATAGAAGTAATTGTCTACATCTTTATTAGATACTGGTTGTGCGAATATACCGCAGCTACTTACGTTTAACATGAAAACACGTACTACCTTATGATATCTTGCTATATTAGCAATAGGTAATGGAAAATAAACCTATAGGGTTTAATGGAAGATTTGGCGTGTGGAAGATTTTTAAGGTAAACGTATAAATTAGACCCCTTGAAACGTTGTCAATACGGGTCTCTTCACAGTATATGCGTACTTCATCCTATTGTGGCCTTATATCTTCTGATACTTACATATTAAGCAGCACCTAAACTACACTGTTCCCGAAACTGCGCAACACTACTGTGAAAAGTACTCTTAGGATGAAATGTACATCCGAAGTTACGGATCGAAGTTTCTAGTGATTGGTATCATGAAACGTCTAAGAAAAATTATAAGAGTTATTATGCGTACAGTTAACCCTACGTTCTTATGGAGACATGCAGTATATTATTTTGGCAGAAAGGTCGATTCTTAAAAACAAATGCACGTGTAAACTCATACATAAATAAAAAAATATTCTGACTAAGCGGTAATCAGATTCAACATGTATTTGTATGAACGTGGCGTAAAGAGTGGAAATTTCGAATTCCGAAAAGCTATAACCTGAAAGTCTTCAATTCTACAGTGAACAGGATGCTTACTATCGACATTATCACCTACCTTCAGGTAAGATAGCGGTACGCAGCCTATTGTTAATCATATAAGAAAGACGAAGTAGTCTAATCGACAAGTTGAAAATGGTACAAAATAGAGATACTGCTCTTAAAATTATGTGCGATAGCTTATTGGATCCGGAATGACGCCTAGAAAAATGTGCTAAAAGCACATAAAAAATTGCAAAAGTTATAAATTTAATTTTAATTTTAATTTATCGCTGAAAATAGGTTTGCGCGCTACATTTATAGATAGCGCGCGCGGCGTCAAAAGCGAGTACGGCAGCAGATTAATTAATTTATTTAAGGTTTGAATATATTTTTTTATATTTGAAAAAAAAGTATGGTGTGTTCTGAACACCACAAATAATTTAATCCCGTTGGCAATTTTACTTAAAGTTAATTTTTCAACAAGTTAAACAATTGTTAACAAACAAAATTTTCTCGAACTTCCGTCTTAATTGTAAGTGAAAAAAAATGTTTAAGTAATTGTTATAAAAAAATTCTGCCCGCAATAGAGCCTTACCCGAATCATGATACCTAAATAGTACGCCTTCCGTTCGTATTTTCGGATGTACATTTTCATAGTAGCTGCCCAGACCCTAGCGACGTAGATGATCTAACATATAATAGATATATAAACAATAGGTTTTCACTACTAAAATTACAGCCAAATGAGAATAAAAAAGTAGGCGAGATCATAAAAGTAACGTGCTTAAGAATTTAATACTATATAGCCTGTGGAGGATAAGTTCCATGACACATTTTATATTAGTTTCAAGTGACTAGTAAAATACTTTACAGTGTGTTTTGATCCTAAAGTGCTATAACATATCACGGCTTTGTTCCGCACACCGAGGGCTCGATTTGGTTAAACCTAGAATCTAAATAGATATACATAATATACTCAACGATACATAATGCTGTATCTCTCTTATATTTAACAGAGTTCACTTACTTCGATAATATTATGGAATTTATGTTGATGTTAGGTCTTTTAACACTTAGATAAGACATTGGTGTCCTGAGAAACCACAACCAACTTCACAAATTGATTTATTGTCACAACTTCCAACAATACAGAGAACCTTGTTCTAAGTATATTTATCAAATATTCAAAAACATGTAAAGTTAAAAAATGAAATAATACTTTCCGTACCGCAAGTTAAACTTCGTGATATAGACATGATTATTATATTACAGCCACGGCTTGCAAGCACACCGCTTACATGCACCAGAGGAAGGCTGTCCATCAAGTTTGAAGTCCAATTCCTCTTTCAATCTTAGTACAATCAGTACAATCAATATTCGATTAACGTATAAAAACCATACAAATAGGAAAATACTGAACTTTGAGATCAAAATACACTGCATCATGGACGCCAACTGACGGCTCATGACAAAAAATTATTGTTACATCACTATTCTAATAATTTAATACTATAGAAGACAACCAGTGTCGCTTATTAGATATCATTATCGTACACATTGAGTAATACCGCGAGAACATACATCTGTATGTTAGATAAAACTCATTGATAAAGTTTATATAAAGATAAGAGAAATCGTCGGAGTATAGGTACAACTAAACAGCTGCCATGTTAAAGTGAATAAAGGTGTTCCCATGGAACTTTATAGCATCATCACTTATCTATTCAGAAATGATTTCCTTACCCCGACAAAGTACTCTTGCGGTGATCTGAAGAATATACGACATTAGTTTTAGTACACAAAACTAATAATAGATTGCAATATAATAGATTGCATATAGTAGATTGCATAGAATAGATCGCAATACTATTCAACGTGCATTAGATTTTGTCCCACAACGATAAAACTTGTTCAAGTTACCCATTTCAAAGATATGTAAAATTCAAAATTGTGTTATTGTGATGATATTTGCTACGGAAGCTGAGATTCATTAAAAGTTATTTTTTCATTATGCTTACTAACATTTAGATCAAAATCTAATCGGAGTATTTCATCTTCATACTATAACTAATGTTGCATATAAATATATTCATAAAAATATTCTAAAATAGTCATTACGTAGTGCAGTAATGCACGGCAAGCTTATTCGTCCAGGCTCGGTGGGTGATCTTCGTCAGTAAACGTCAGGTGTGGCTTAAGGTAGATCAGAAAAGCCAGCAGGCGATCGTGTTCAGGTTCGGAACCCCTAAAAAAAATGTTACGTTTATATCATACCTTTTATAAGACACAATATAATTGAGCGCCAACTGACAAACAACGCTTTATTGGACAGCAGCTTGCATCAGAAAAATGTTCACCAAAAAAGTACTCAAAAACCAATACAAAATAAAGATCTGAATACTAAAATTCAAAATGGTTGTAACCATTCAGGGTGGTCAAACCAACTTAGCAATCAGTTTTCCGTTATTATGTAAAAACAAAATATGATGTAAAAAGAAATACAAAAATCAAACCAAAAATTAAAGGGATAGCGATATAAGTAAGAAAATGATACAAAATGTGTTTAAATGACAATGTCAACATCATTTTGAGCACATATTTGATTAGATACCAGCGGCGCGTTTGCACATAATGAATATAAGCACTCTATTAACTTACATAATATCGGAAAGCTGATTGCTATGAAGAATTGACTACTATAGATACTTACAACTATTTGAGCACTGTAATAACTTACATAAAATTGGAATTTTCGTATTCAGATGATTTTCAGTACTTTTGTGGTCAACATTTTTCTGATGCTGACTGTACACCAACGTTAGATCACGAGATATAATAGTATGGATTACAGTAATTATAGTTAAATGCACAATGGGAGGCCTTAACGCTAAATGCGATTTCTTCCAGGAAAAATATATAGGTATGCAAATAATATTTCGTATGTTCCAAAGTTCCTCGGAAGGTTAAAAAAGGAGTCATAATTTTACTTACTCGACGTCAATTTCAATAGCCAATACTGTGTGGTGCGGTTTGCCTTCTTCGTCCAACCAGCTGAAAAATCATTTACTTGTTAATATGATTGAGTACTTGCTATAAAAATGTTGTCAATAATATAGGTAATATACACAGTCTGGCCATAAATACTGTTACAATTAATAGTACATTACTACAGAGGCCGGGAAGAAAGGGGTTGTCGGCCGAAGACATATAGACGGCCGAGCGAAGCGAGGCCGCATAGGTCTGAGGCAGGCAACCCCATATTTCCCGCCGAGGTATGTATAGTACTTTTCTCAAACAGGCAATGAAATAAACAACAAAAAAAATTAAAGATTTATTTTAAAAGAAATTAAAAGTAAACAAGATAAAACCTAAAACTCACGTGTATATTACTATTTCGTCTATATTAGCTTGATTTTAACATAAGACATTTACATTTATGTTCATTGTCATGTTACTTAAAAAAAGTATAAAGGCACGTTTCTTAACGAACAGTGACACTTGTCATTGAGTCTTGTCAAAAGATGAAGTTGAATATTAATATTTCAATGTTTATATGTATAGTTAAGAAAACAATTGATAATAATGTGTTATTAGTTATGTTAATGTGGATTTTTTATGTAAACAAAACTGCTCTAAGTACATACCAAGTCGTTTGTTGTTTTTTTTAATACGCATAGTGGCAGAGTATCGATGCCTTTGCCACAAATTTATGTGGAATCAAAATTAAAAAAGAGGACTTTGCCGGCCTATGCCTGCAAGGTTTGTATGAAATTCCATTACCGGCCTCTGGTCCTAGTCGCGCCTGAAACGTCATACTTCGCAGCCTATTAAGAGGAACGTAATGTCAATATTTCATTGCATGTTTGAGAAAAAATAATAAAGTTATTAGGTACATTTGAATTTGGAATCTGTCAATTTTATACGATTGTTCATTGAGTTTTCTAATTTTGGCGCGAATACATTGTACAATGTTTTGCGATATTAAAATGGAGTGGAGTGATAAAAAGAAACGGATCGCTGTGATTGCATTACACAAAGTTGGTGTGGAGCCAAATGCAATTTTTAAAACTCTCCATACGCTTGGTATTAGTCAAATGTTTGTGTACCGGGCTATTAATAGGTACAATGAGACCTCCTCTTTTCGTGACAGAAAAAGACCTGGCCGTCCACGTAGTGTTCGTACGAAAAAGGTGGTCAAAGCAGTAAGGGAAAGAATTCGAAGAAATTCTGTCCGAAAACAAAAGGTTTTATCTCGGGAGATGAAGATAGCACCTAGAACCATGACGCGTATTTTAAAAGATGACTTAGGACTTGCTGCCTGTAAGAGACGCACTGGTCATTTTTTAACTGATAATTTAAAAAGAATTAGGGTGATAAAATCGAAACAACTACTGAAGCGGTACGCAAAGGGAGGTCACAGAAAAAATTGTTTACTGGTGGGTTTTTTTTTACAATTAGGCAACATTTTAATAAACAAAATGACCGTATTTATGGTCAAAGCTCTAAGGAAGCTTCCAAATTAGTCGACAGAGTGCAACGTGGGCATTATCCAACTTCAGTGATGGTTTGGTGGGGTGTTAGCTATGAAGGAATTACTGAGCCATATTTTTGTGAAAAAGGTATCAATACATCGGCACAAGTGTATCAAGATACCATTGTTGAGAAGGTAGTTAAGCCCCTTAACAACATCATGTTCAATAACCAAGTATGGTCCGTCCAACAAGACTCGGGGCCGGGTTATAAAGCTCGGTCCACGCAGTCTTGGTTGGAAGTGAACGTTTCGGACTTCATCAGATTTGAAGACTGGCCGTCGTCTAGTCCCGATCTTAATCCGCTGAATTATGATTTATGGTCAGTTTTAGAGAGTACGGCTTGCTCTAAACGCCATGATAATTTGGAGTCCCTAAAACAATCCATACGATTGGCAGTGAAGAATTTTCCCATGGAAAGCGTGCGTGCTTCTATTTATAACTGGCCTCAACGTTTAAAGGACTGTATTGCAGCCAATGAAGACCACTTCGAATAAGGTTTTTATATTTTAAATTGTTTTATATTTATGTATTAAACTAACACACTTCGTGTCAGTATTTATGGCGAGACTAAGTATAAGTCGCAGCCAACTAGCTTCATCAGCCGTTCAATTAACTGCCTAGGCTGTTAACTCAACAATGCCAATCAATTAACGGCCTGAATGATATTCAGCCGTAAGTGGTGGTTAATGCTTAGGCCATTCGTAAAATGGGGCACCACCCCGAAATAAGACACAAAATTATACATACATATACTCACGTCTGTAAATCCCCTAGGGCATACGGCGATGACGTTTAATCACTTACCTAGCCATTTAATCAAACAGCTAGAAAAAATACTTATTCCTGCATGGTTATCAAAAAAATAAAACATAGTTGGTTGCGACATTATAGAGAAAATTTTACAACAGCGAATTAGAATTTCATTTAATATAAGCCAGCTAAAGTTGTATCGTAACGAAAACGAAATATGATGCAGATAGCCATATAAGAGCTGTATCATAATGGAACGTTTTAAATTCATTTTGATGGTTTGTGCGTAAAGACTGAAGATTCGTTTTTAACGTTTTCAATTTAATATTTCAGTATGAGAGTAGATACATTATTATTAAATCATAATTATATTCTTAACACAGCCATTGATGAGTCCAAGGATAATGCTGCTGATGATAATGATGATAATGATGATGATGATGATGATGATGATGATGATACATACATGTCAGCCAGCGTTGGCGAAGTGCATGGTGCTCCAGTGAGAGAGCGCGGCCTGCGTACGGCCCCGTGTTCGCCACCTTGCACCTGCGCCATGCCCAGGGTCGAACGGACCACGTGCCAGAAAGCGCGTTGAGCAGCACCCACGCCATCTATACGCTCGATGCGAACCCACCCTAAAGATTTAGAAAATATCGTGCGGTTTAATAAACAATTCAAACTAAGACTGCATACAAACTCTATAGACGACGCAAGTGTTATTTCTACGCGGCAATAAAATGGCTACTACTGGCATTTATCTTTCACTTCTACTACTTTCATAATTATTTTCATACATGCTTTCGTTTCCTTCGAGTACTATACAACCTAGTATCAAACGCAATAACCGTAACGTTACGTACGTAACCTTAAAGCATATTTACTTACCAGCAAGAGGCGGCACCGCGTCAGGTTGACATCTAGAGCAGTAACATCGCACTTGTCCCCACGACACTGCCTGCCTTAACTCCGGGTACGGCAAAACTAAGTAGTTCCAGTATTTTAAAACCAGGTGCAAGTGTTCACACCCATCACCTGAAGCTTCCCACTCTGATTCAAGACTTTGTCCTTCAATGCCCTCCTGATCCAAGCACAATACACGATTCAAATAGTGCAAATTCTCAACGGATAAAGTATCAGACCAGAAATCATCTCGACGCGTTGACTCATCAATTGATGATGACTGTTCCTCAGACAAGTCTGGTAAGTTGCCTGGTTCCATGGTCAACCCGTCCATGAGTTCACTATCGAGATTATCTACATCATTGGCCTCTGGATAGCGATCATTGTGACGGATGTTAGTATCACAGAATTGCTCATGAATAGCTCTGTCCGGATCATCTCCAACGTGAGAACCAGCACTAAAGGTATGACGCAGTCCTTTACCATCATTTGAATCAGATACTTGACAGAAACTGTGAGTCGAATGGCTCTTTTGAATGGAATTGTTAACCATTTCGTTATTATTTACCGGAAGAGAGTTATCTGATAAAATAAGACTGTGATGTAACGAAGTGCGGTTTGGTTGTACTTTCCGACATTTTACATCTTTGCTTTGACTATCCCCTGCGGTGTTTCCACTGGTGTCTGGTAATAGATCTGGTAGTGTACTCGGACCAGCCTCTACAATAATTGGGGGTAAGCTTTCTTCAACTAGATTGTCTTGACTGTATGCCTTGGGTTTTTTCTTTGGACGGGACAATTCTAATGGCGGAGCAGTATTCTCGAGGCTCGCCTCCGGATCCTTATTAGCTTCTGCGTTCTCTTGTTCAGCAAACTCGTCTTCGCAAACATTCTCAGTAATTATTGGAAGATCAAGTGATGCACCGCTAGTGACAACGTATGGATGAAGAAGTACTGATACCTGGAACCAAACATTAGCAAGTTAATCACTTAAGACAGTCACAACTAGAGTCCGCTTACTCCTTTCAGTAGAGTGACTACCGTCTGACTTCCCAATTTCGAGAGGCAAGCTTGCGCCAGGGCCTTGTCCTTCAATCAGAAAGGTTAACAGGTCAGGTTGGCTTAGATAGACCCGAAGGTCATACATCTTGAAAGAGTAAATTTGAGTTCAAGTAAAATTACAGAATACGGACCTGAGCAATTCTTCCGTAGAGATCTATGGTGGGGAATATAAGGCTGTATCTGCGTGGCACTATGGCAATAGCTCCAATGATTTTGCCATCGATTTCTAGCACCAGTTCACTGTTGAATCGGAAGTGGAGGGTCAACACCGACTGCTCAACCAGGCTGTCAAGCGCCATGCCCATCAACGAAATGGTCTGTAAACAATCAAAATGATGATTATTATAATGGCAGAATATGCTGAACCTTCACATGTTTACCATGTATATATAAGAACAATGTAAAAACGATATTCACAAATAAATATTATTCTTATTCTTATTCTTATTCTTACAAATAAGTATTTATCTGTTACTCAAAGCTAGTGTGGAACCACAAATGAAACAGTAATCAGCAAATCTCATCAGCATTTTCTTATCGTTGTTTCTGGTTGCATCTTGGCGCCAGGGTCCGTTAACTCCATCTTTTGTTAGTGTTGTTTGTACAACTTTTATTGGAGAGACTGCTGTCTGATCTATTATATTCGAAAGGAAAGCTGCACTAGAGTATCCGCTGTGTCAATAAGTAGGTGAAGGTCTTAGTGAGATCTTACATATTCGCATCAGACGTAATCAACCCACAATAAACGATTTTTTTTGAAAGTTATCATATTTTAAAGTATTAGTCTTCAAATAATGTATGGAAATCTGCCTGATTTGAAAGAAAGAAAAATATTTTATTTATGTTCCACAAAGTGATTATGACATTCATAATCACCTCTCTGCGCCCATGAATAGTAGCGTGATGATATTTAACCTTCGTGGAAAAACGGACTATTAAACAAATAAGATATATTCGAAAAACCTTTTTAAAAAAAAAAAATTCTTTTTTTTTTCTTGCGTTGTCATCCGAACTGAACGTGCATACCAAATTTCAGCTCAATCGGTTGAGGGCAAGTGCCTTAAAATTGAGTTGTAAGATTCCACCCGAACATACATACATTGCAAGTTAAATAAAAGCTTGTAAAAAAATATTTTTACAGTTCGAACCAGTAGTTCCTGTTGTTTGTTCGTTCCATCAAAACAAACAAACTCTTCAGCATTATGCTATGAGCATAGATACTAACAAATGCACAAACTCTTCAGCATTATGATATGAGCATAGATACTAACAAAGGCACAAACTCTTCAGCATTATGATATGAGCATAGATACTAACAAAGGCACCATTATCGTTGAGCAGATCACTAGTGAGTACCCAGCAGGGCGGGTCGAGGTGTATGCCACTCATTGGTAGTTCGGTGGGCAAGACTCCTACGGCACCAATCGAAGCCGTGCCGCACCAATCATAGTCTAGTTTATCTACCCGAAACTGTAACAAGGAAACAGCAACTATAAATATGTCTGTCAGTGTGATAATTTGTAAGGCATTATACATAGTAATTTAAATTGGCGAAGACATTTTAGCATGCAGACTGGGTTGTGAGGACTTAATTTTTCGTTATTATTATAGTGTATAATTTTTACTTTAGAACAAATTTTTGCTTGATGAGTAATTACAGAAATAAGGTGTTGCAGATTCATTCCCAAATGTAGCCAGTGTAAACCAATTTCTTCGATGCACATCCCGTGAATAATTGCAGTTTCGAGAAGGGATGTTATTCACAAGGGAGCTGACATTGCCCATCGTTAAATATCAGAGAGAGAATATTACTCAATAAAAGAGAAAATTATTCAAATCCTTGATAACGCAATGATCATGGAGAAAAAATAAGACTGAGGCAGAGGTTAATATTTACGAAGGATTACATCATTTAAATGGCGTTCATCACCACTATTAATTTTCTATAATGACCATGTTACGTTTTTAAAAATGTTTTACTGAGTATTTTATAAAAATATTTGCAACTGTAAAGGTAATCGCAGTCTTGGCAATCAAGTAGCACGCTTGGCAGCAAGTTATAGACAGACTTGTAAAAAAATATACTTCAAAACAAAAATCGCTCACATTCAGTCGAAATTGCAGTCAGCAATAAAATCAAAGTTTACTTCGCAAGCATAATTCGTTTAAGGCAGCTACCTACCCTGAAATTGTGGCCGCGTCGTATGGGGTGACTAACTACTGCTATGCCCTCTTTATAACCCTTGTAGCGTACAGCCACAGTATCTGAAACAGGTCAAATCATCATTTTACTTTCCAAGTCGAAATTATTAACGTTATTGATGACATATATTCTAAGCATAGCGTCGGTAGCTTAGTGGTTAAGGAGTCGGCCTTAAGATCGAGAGGTCCCGGTTTCGAACCCTGGCCATTACATTACCGATGTGAACCCACGCCTAGCACAAGCAATTTAGCTTAGTTGGAGAGGTTAGAGGGAATATTAGTAATTTCGGTAGCTCTGTTTTCCAGAATACAGAGGATCCTGTGTTTCTGTTCAGACTATACATTAAGACAATATTTGAAAATATCGGATCATCGGACATAAAAAAAAAAAAACAGAGAAACATACAGAGTTCGTTACGCATTTACGCTATTAGTTTTAGGGTGATACTTTTAGTTCATTACGTTATTAACTTAATGTTTTATTAGTGACTTAATAATAGCGTAAATTAATGTTTTCTACACGTACTTTATGGTTTTACTGGAATTTAAAGCGAAATATTACTAGCCTGTCGTACCTACATCACAAAAACATACATAAGAGGTATTTAATAGGTACGCTAGCAAACAAACAGCATAGGTCGCTCAGCATGTCAGCGTTTTTATTATAAGTTACATCGCAAGTACATTAAAATATTTATTCGCCCATATTTTAAAAGTAATTTATAAAGGTAGGATATCTATTTTTTTATATGGTTACATTATGAAAGATGTATTCTTTAATCATAGTGGCTCGGCAGGGAGAAAATTATAACATGGTGATGTTTTATAAATAAACGACTGTTCCTAGACATGTCTATGAATAGAAACGTAGGGCTAGCTTATGTGTGCATTTGAAAAACTAATCAAGTTACTTACCAGAGCTACATAATCGTATATTATCGCCGTGAATATAGTAGAACGTATAGGGTAGGTCATGGCGACGACGGCGTATATCAGACGAGGACTCAGCGCCTTCGGGGTTCGGCTTCAGTGACACAATGGAAGTAACACCAGGTATGTCTCCCTCCTTAGCTACCTGGGTTGGTATAATGATAGGTTCCATATCGGTGTCGTCAAGAGGTGCCGTACTGGACGGCGAGGCAGGAGTAGCAGTAGGTAGGACATTAGTTTTCGCAGTGGGTATCGGACTAGCTGGTGGACTGGGCGAGTGGCTGCGCACCACACTAGGTTCTGTTGGTGGTTCCACACTAGCTGCACTCTGATCCTCAATCGCTTCATCGCTAGATCGGCCACTGGGTTCCGCGGCAGGCTCTGCAACCAGTCCATCAATGCTACCATCAGTAGACTCGCCACTTACCACGCACAAGTTCGTTAAGTTAGCTGCAATCAATCCGTCAATATTTTCTGTATAAACGTTATTGGTTTGGTCCAGGTTTGGTTTTGGATATCCATTGCCATTCACTGCAAATTGTCACACAAAACGCTATATTTTACAAATATTATACTGAATAATATCGTTTAATTGATTCATCAATAACATTATGATAGCTAGCTGAACTTTAAGTGTTTGTAAAAATAGGCAAAAGGACCCTTATATAGTCTAAAAACTAGGCAAGCAATGGGATGAAAATAATAATAATAATAAAGGCTATATGATAATGTTAACCATCTCCTGCCTAAATAACTTCGTACAGGAAATCTTTAATACTTACTTGTGAGAAGCATACCAGCCGTAACAACAGCGTGTCCTTGATTCATAGCATGTATCTTAGTTACATGTCCATACATTTCCATGACAACATACACTTTCTGAAATACAAATAGTTCATTAATAATTATCTATAATTATGAGCAATAAACTTCCTTCTCCTAGCGTAAATTGATCAAACCTCATTCAGAATGATGTTGACTACAAAGTCTAAAAATAATCTTAATACTTTGATATTAAGAGTAAAATCGAACTGTTTTATTGATTTAAATTGTATAATTGTCCGAACTAAAGGTGTGTACCAAATATCAGAACAATCAGTCACCGAAAGAGGGGAAACCAAGGCATTAAGATCATTTTGAGTACTTTGTTCATCAAGATCGATCTGTTGCCGACTGTAAAACTCACATCAGGAACGTTCTCGAACGCCAACTCCAGCTGTTCAGAATTATAGTAGACCAATACTCTCGAGTCGCTCGTCTTTTTAAGGCCGACCCTGTCTCCTGGCCGAAGCCATTCGAACGATGGCACGAATGATAGTAGTTCTTGGTCGCGTGTGCCAGGCTGAGAATATTTCATTAGACGGCCTGAAATTTTCGTTGATATTAGTACCTACTACCAAGAAAGTGATAAAATAAGAATTGCTCAGTGTGTAGTAACTTTTATTTCGTGTGGAAATCCCCACAGAAACCTCTCCTCGAAATCTTTGTCTCAATGACCGATGTGTAAGGTGACCCAATAAGGCAGCGCACCCCGACTGGCACCGGGCCATCTTCGACTTTGAGATGGCCCTTTCGAGTGTAAGAACCACAGTGTGCCCATATATTTACCGCAAATGGAGGACGTGAGTTATACAAACCAGAGAGCACTGGCACCCTGATTGGCATTGAGCCATCTAAGATTTTGAGATCGCCCTTTCGAGAAATACAAATCAGATAGCAATTCCCAGCAATCAGATAAGATAAGATAAATAAATACTCTTTATTGCACACCAAACATAGGATAAATACACAGAATAGGTACAAGATAGAAAGTTGTACAATGGGCGGCCTTATGGCGGTCTGCGATCTCTTCCAGACAACCAATATATGGACGAAACTGCAAGAACAGGTTAGGAAGAGGGTAGTAGTTTAGTAACTCACCGTCAATGTAAGCCGTATAATGTGGAAGACAGGACACAGACGGCGGAAGACTTCGGTTCACGTAAGCATTTAATATATTGATATCCGTGATGCCCATACGAAATGAACCAGCGTACTGAGATTTACACTCTGCTATTTTAATCTGTAATATATAATAAATATTTAAAACTTGGTACAATATATGCCTTATGCTAAAACTATATACAAACTCTATACCTAGACTCAGCAAGTGTCATAACGCGGCATAAAAATGGCTACAACTTCGGTTGACATATAAATTCATCCTATGATATGCATACATTGACAGTTTAAGCAAAAATATAGATATTAGTTTATTCACACAAAACGCGTTTTTCATGGCGTTTTTTTTGTGATGCATTTTGTTAAAATAGGCTGTGTCCTAAGGCCTTATGTGATATTTGTAGATTTAGATACGAGACCTTCGGAAGACCCAAGATGTGTCGTCACAAGGCAAACCTTAGGAGAAAAATAGAGTCCTTAGATCGACTGTGGGGGCTAGCGTTGCCACCTCCTCTCTGTGTCTGCTCCGTGACTCGGAGAGCTTACCGATTCTTCAAGGGGTGAAAAGCAAGGTGGATTTTCAACACTCAATATTTATTATGATATTATGTATACTAAGATCAGGAGACCTTTTAAAAACAAGACGTGTCTCCACAAGGCAATAGAGAAGCGTACTTTTTATTGTACAGCTAGGTGGACTGTCAACACTCGATATATTATGATGAAAGCAACTTATATTAAAGTAAGTTGTGTTCAGAGTACCTCGAATATTTCTCCTACAGCAAGATGTGCTGAGCTGAATACAAGGTTCGAGTTCGTGTCGGGTGTTATTCGCTTAGCTATAGAATAGTCGTGCATCAAACATATGTTGTCGCCACAGTATTCTGAAAAACTCCTGTAACATACAAAATTACTTATAAAAATCTATTATACTGTGTTGGTTAATATATAATAGAATTGGGCCAAGCCATCCCTCCTGTGGGTGTCATAGAAGGCGACTAAGGGATAGGGGTGTTCTCCATCCGACAGTAAACACACAGCCCATGACTAAATGCCCGCCTGACGGCAATAAGCTCGCCCCATATTACGTAAGACCGAAAATCATAGTGGCGCAATGTGGGTGTTAATACACCCCTCACGGCGGCGGCCGTAATGGCCATGGGTCAGCCGGGCTGCGAGGGATATGTCGCGAGACAACCTCACCTTCGGCCTAGCATAACGACCCACAGACGGCGTGCGGTTAAGTCGGTTCGAGTCCGACATAACCGCCCCCTCCGGCTCCGGAGAGGGGGGGTATCCGTAGGGATTACCCGCACGTAAAAAAAAAAATTATTCAAAATAATAACATTACAATGTATGCTGTATGGTTAATACGTACCAATAAGGCGGTGGTGGTGACGACATAGCTCGAGAGTTACTTATAACCGAATTGTCCGAATTTGTACAAGCGTTATAATTGAAAGCCCTCTCTTCATTCTGAAGTATGGTGACCTGAACATTAAAAAATAAAAAGCTAGATTAAATCACTAATTAAATAAAACAACAATGTTTTCAATAGTATGGAGCTGTGAAAAGATCATTAGGAAACCTTTATGTGTTTAAAAACATTGATCGGCAGTTTAGTTTCTACACAATGAAGTGATGAAAAGACTGGCTTGAAAACACGTAGCGTTATTTCATTTGTCCACACGTAATTAATAAATCATTCGATTGATTCGATTTTTGTTTATGTCTTAGATGTTTCCACAGTGAACAGAAAGAAGAAAACGTAGCCGAGGCGATGGACCGCCATAAACCGATTTCTGCTGGCTTGCTCTGCAAAGGGAAGCCGTGGTAGAGATGTTTTTATACCACGCGCCCCGACACTGATAGATATAGGTCAGAAGGGTATGAAAAAGGTCTCGCGGAAACCTTCACCCTAATATATATTGAGAACGCACTTTTTCTTTTTCCACAGTATTTATTATTGAACCAGACCTGTAGGTAGGTAGAATAAAACTATTGAGGATGCCGTAAGGCGAAACCGGTCAGTTTCAATAATAAATACTGTGGAAAAAGTACAAGTGTGTGTTTCAATATGTGTAACAATAAATTACACCAAATGCCATCAGTACAAATCCAACAGTATAAATATTACTTCGACATTACCTATCCTTCGTTCTTTTTAACCCTTCGCCCCCGATACACAGAGAAGACGGCTTTACTTAAATTTTACACGCATATGACAGTCGTCAGTGTACTCACCTGTGTACACTGTCCGTATAGATCGACGACTGCGTAAATGTTGAGATGTGGGACGTACCATGCCTTGCCCATGTCCATGCCATCCAAATAGTAGTGAAGACTGCGGTCCGCATGCCACATCATACCTGGTAGACCACATTACTGGGCTTAGTAAAGTTTATAGTATAGAATAATATAGGCAAACCTACGAACATTATAAACGCGAAAGTTTATGAGTATGAATGGATTTTAATGAAACTTTACAATAATATAGCTTATACATCAGAATAACACATAGGCGATATATCATCACGCTACTACTGAAGGGAGCGGAGCAGCAATCATTAATGTCAACAAATCCGGCTGGTATATACAGAGAAGTGACAGTGTAGTTATTTCTGTTGCTAAGCCACGGCAAGCTTAATTATTTGAATGGGCCACCCCATCTCTTCCTGTGCGTGTCATAGAAGGCGACTAAGGGACAGGGCTGTTCTCAATCCGACAGTAAACCTACAGCTTATGATTAAATGCCCGCTTGACTGCAATTAGTATTAGTAGTAGTGACCGAAAATCATAGTTGGCAGAATGTAGGTATAATACACCTTTGCCTACCCCATCGGGGTTATTGTAACGTTGTGGATTTTTTATAAATCTATTTTTAAATAATTTGTCTAAAATAGTCGATAATTTAGTATTTTCGATACGATATACTAATTTGTCTATGCTGTGCGAGCGAGATTGGACAACATTACTTAAGTGTCTATTCACGGCGCTAAAGTGGGCCCTTTCTTCGGCTACTCTTGGCCGAGGGAGGTCGCTTTGACCCCGGCGGCCAACTGCTGTCGGCACCGGGTAAGTTTTGAGATCAACATTTCCTACTTCTTCTACAGGTGAAGACTTTCCAGCGGTGCAGCTTTATGCCTGCTAATAGGCATGGCCTATCTGTTTTAATTTATTATTTTATATTCCTAGTATGTGCTATTTCAGCCTACTATTTAGTGCCACGAGACCGATGACCTCTACGGTCAGAGGTCACGTCACCAGCTTTCGCTGCTTAATTATTTCTTCCTTACTTAGCTTCTAGCTACGCTGTTCTGCCGCTGGGGAGATTATTTTCACCTGCTATTATTTTAGCGGGTCACTGGACGTAGTTCCCTTGTGACAAACTGACCCGCACTCTTTCTTTTTCCAGGGTCTTCGCACCGGGCTTCACGCCATCATTCGGTCGTGAGGCACACCAGCGAGGACCCTGGCACGCCGGCAACATCAGCAGCCGGGAGTCAACGAGCTAAGTGCATACCACCATCTCTGCACAACGGATCAAACAACGCCTCGGCAGAATATTTATTGCGAATCCACCCTGAGATTCATTTCCATTTCATAATACCTATACCCATTATAAATTTATGTAACGCTTTCTTTATATAGATTACAGTTGTTATAAATTGTTAATCAATCTTTTCATTATCTCTGCTCTTACCCTAGCCGGTATAGACATCATCTTTATTAATTTTACAGCTTCCATATAGTCACTTTTATTCACTTTATTTTAACTTTCATAAAACCCAAGTATAAAATTTTCTTCGTTACATTGGCGCCCATTAAAGGTATTATTCTGCCGCAGGTATTGTGTGTTTGTTCCGTAATATTATATTTCTTCTTATTTCTCTTTGCTTTACCAGTGTGGTGATTTTTTCACCAATTTTTTGTGATTTTTATTTTTTACTCCAAATGTGGGTACTTAAAAATAAATTTTAAATTCTATTTTAAACTGATTAATGACCATTTATGTCTGTTATATCAGTTCAATTGCCTATATATTTACTTTAATACTCTTGTTTCATGTAAAAACAAGGTAATTATCATTAATTTTTCATTTTTTTGCATCAACACTATATTGTTGATGAAAACCTATGTACTAGTTAAACTAGACAGGTTTATAATCTTTTACAGTTGTTTGAATTGTATATTACTACTTTTATACTCACTGGTAAAGTAAAGTTCTATTTTCTTACTTCTTATGGACTTGTTGATCTCAAACTCATATCATCTCGCTACTTACTTTTTATTAATTTTTGTGCAGGTGTGTCTGTTGTACATACCTTGTTTGTACCCCGTCAGTGAATTCATTATATTTTTACATTTACTTACCTTATGTGCATATATTTTGCATAATAATAACCTACTGTTATTATATCAACCTATTGCGGGTTGAATTTTGTTTATATATTTTAATTTTTTCAACTATTTTGTTGTTTTGAACACAAATAGTATCATTCACTGACAGGTTACCTATATTTTGCTTTATTTCAGTAAATAACTTACTTTATTGAAGTAAATTACTTACTTCATTTTATGTCAATCTCGCTCATCGCACCATAGTTTTTACTTATCTTATTACTAACTTTGGGTTACTTTACCATTTAAATTTTATACTGAACTGTTTTGTAGTCATGTTGCTCATTGTCGGATTTCTGTATCCAAATTAGCTTCTTTATGTATAAAAATATAATAATATATATTCCTTGAAAAGAAATACAAGGAAAAACAAAAGATCTCCATATAAACAAAAAAAAAAAATCTTTGAAAAGAACAACAAAGATAATAAATACTTAAATTGATAGTCCGTCATCTTGTTCTGCATATGGGATTGTTGAGTTTGGTATATTTCAAGCCATTAAAATCATTACCCCTAATTACTTCAATTCTTTAAAGTATACATTACCATTTCCCGGAGTCGTTTTAAGATGACTTGTGTATTAATGGAGTTTTCATGACAAACTGTGTGCTTCTTTCAAGTTATTACCTACTTGTTAAGTAAGCTTCTATTGTAAACCATTTAATTCAAATATATATAGCAGTGTCATCCAAATAATCACATATTTCACATAAAATATTTTAATCAAACAAAATATACATAAAGTTAACCTAACCTAATCAATTAATTTAAAGTAACAACTTCTTACAATGAATTCTTGTGTTCTAATAATCACTATTGTTTCAATCATAATTTTTAATTCCAATAAACTTAATATTGCACTTAAATAATATTACACAACTGTTATGGCAAACAAGTATATACCAACACATACTTGTAATTTAAAATGTAATTAAAACTTGTATTTTACAAACTTCTTTCTGTTATTGCACTGTGGTGGTACACTGCCTACAACCTTTTAATCACTACATGGTCGTGATGATATACACTTTTACCTATAAAAGGGTCAACAGTTATAACTTTAATTTAATGTACCCAACTTTGAACACTTATTACGAAAACTATTTACGACTCGTCTAAGTCATGATTCCTGTTCGTAGACTTGGTTTACACTATATCTTAAGTACTAATGTACTATTTTTCAATTGTTTACATCTTCGGTTCTTATTGAACATCAAATTAATTACATTAAAACTTTGTTTTGAATTTGTTCTGAAAGAAAAATGTTACTCGAAATGTCAAACGTCATATGGTTTCGACAATCAAAAAGTGTTGCCAGTAGTATAATTTAAAAAAAACTACTAATTTTATTTCAAAATTGCCTTGTTTTTTTTAAAACAAAATAAGATTATTCTTTTGTGAATAACAACTTTTGGTCTTTTGTGCTACATATTATACCTACAATATCTTTTAACTCTATGGTTACTTCTGTATCCTGTTGTGTGACTTTTCCTGGGATGGCTATTTCATTTTTATGTTCATGTTGTTTTTAGATCAAAATTTATTTACTACAGTATGGTGTATTATGCTAAATAAAAAATAAAAATAAAATATAATATAATAAAAATAAATTAATTTTAAATTTTAAATCTCAGTTCCTTGGAACTGGAACTTAATTTTTTTTCATAAATTGTGACTTTTGCAATAAATATTTTTGTCATTTGGGTTAACCCTAAAATGCCTTCATGGTCTCCTTGACTTGTAAAATTTTTTTGGATCTTTTTGTAACAAGAAAAACGCAAACGACTACAAAACATTAAATTAATTAATTTGTTTGTTGAACCTTGGGTTCTGATTTTTTTGGAACTTTTTTAAACTTTGGTAAGTTTTAAAACTTTTAAATTTTTTGAACATTCGTTGTTCCTTTTGCAACTGATGTTTGCATAAATAATACTCACTGTATGTGGGTGAAATAATAAGCCACTATCCTTTCAAAATAACTCTTTTAATAATAATTTGACTTGGTCATAACTTTTAAAAGTAGTTAATTATACTTTTGCATTGTTCATATTTGACAATGACACTTATATGGCTAGACTAAATTTAACTTATACTTTTTAAATCTATATACCCTACCACTGCTATATATTTTCTTCTTCTTTTCTCCTCTCTTTGAGATGGAACTTAGAACTTCGTGTTCGTTTTTCTTTATTATTAGGCTTTGCCTAGTAATGGTTGTTGTGGGTCGGTTGGCGTTTTAAACCAACCGATGTTGTTTTTGGGTCCGTTGGCGTTTTAAACCAACGGATACCGTATCTTGGTGCTGGGATACTAAACCAGTCACCGGGAATTTTTATGGTTTTATACCATTTGTTGGATCTGTTGGCGTTTTAAACCAACAGATACCTTTTTCTTCGAGCTGGGAATTCAACCAGTATCGGGGTACTGTTTTATGGTTTTATACCATTATGCTGAGCGGTCGTGCAAACTCAGTTCTAAAAACAAGCCTCATTGCATCCCTTTTTGTTATGTCTTCTTCCGAGCGGTTTGCAAACTCGTGAAATAAGCCTTATTGCAGATGCGGTAATGTATACATCTAAAATAAGCCCTATACTAAAAACATAACACTTTCCCTTTTTAAAGTTGAAAATATATAGTGGTTCGATTGCTCTCTTTCTTCTCATTGAAATTGTTGTCTGTGACATTTCAATGTTTTCCATTTCGTTTGATTTACGTCTGAGTCTCCAGTGCCTATTAACCTGGAAACTCTTCGCAAGGAACGCGTGTGCTACATTTCTGAAGTGGCAACCGCTAAGTATGGATGAACATGATAGGGGAGGAATGTAAGGAAGTATGTATGTGTAAGCGTAAGTCAGGCATTTTATTGAGCAGTCCAGTATCGGGTTTTTGGGTAACAAAAACCCAGAACTAATTGGGGGGGTATTGTAACGTTGTGGATTTTTTATAAATCTATTTTTAAATAATTTGTCTAAAATAGTCGATAATTTAGTATTTTCGATACGATATACTAATTTGTCTATGCTGTGCGAGCGAGATTGGACAACATTACTTAAGTGTCTATTCACGGCGCTAAAGTGGGCCCTTTCTTCGGCTACTCTTGGCCGAGGGAGGTCGCTTTGACCCCGGCGGCCAACTGCTGTCGGCACCGGGTAAGTTTTGAGATCAACATTTCCTACTTCTTCTACAGGTGAAGACTTTCCAGCGGTGCAGCTTTATGCCTGCTAATAGGCATGGCCTATCTGTTTTAATTTATTATTTTATATTCCTAGTATGTGCTATTTCAGCCTACTATTTAGTGCCACGAGACCGATGACCTCTACGGTCAGAGGTCACGTCACCAGCTTTCGCTGCTTAATTATTTCTTCCTTACTTAGCTTCTAGCTACGCTGTTCTGCCGCTGGGGAGATTATCTTCACCTGCTATTATTTTAGCGGGTCACTGGACGTAGTTCCCTTGTGACAAACTGACCCGCACTCTTTCTTTTTCCAGGGTCTTCGCACCGGGCTTCACGCCATCATTCGGTCGTGAGGCACACCAGCGAGGACCCTGGCACGCCGGCAACATCAGCAGCCGGGAGTCAACGAGCTAAGTGCATACCACCATCTCTGCACAACGGATCAAACAACGCCTCGGCAGAATATTTATTGCGAATCCACCCTGAGATTCATTTCCATTTCATAATACCTATACCCATTATAAATTTATGTAACGCTTTCTTTATATAGATTACAGTTGTTATAAATTGTTAATCAATCTTTTCATTATCTCTGCTCTTACCCTAGCCGGTATAGACATCATCTTTATTAATTTTACAGCTTCCATATAGTCACTTTTATTCACTTTATTTTAACTTTCATAAAACCCAAGTATAAAATTTTCTTTCGTTACAAACACAGGCGTGAGAATTTATCTAAACTTAAGTACTTACCAACACGGCTACCGACTGTTAAAGTATCCAAGTCTAGTGGGTATCCGCTCCGCACACATTCACCATCTTTCATCATGGCTGCCCCACTCAGGATGTAAGTGTCCCAATTGAGATCTGTGGCCGTACCCGCTATGGCACCCACGCCTCCACTCGCTTCGAAATCGTCAGGGCGTATTGCTGTGACACCTGGTTTCATTGTTAAGATTATTGATACTTGTATGCAGCATAGTTATTGGCAGCTTAATTATGTTTGATGTAATATATCATATTTTTAGGGAAATAACTGCCATTATTAATTAGTTAACAAAAAACTGGCTATTTAAAATATAACTGGTCAGTAAGAATATAACCCAAATAATACTAGATATAAATTACATCAATTCATTTAATATTTTAACAAAGGTGGTAAAAAGTAAAAAAAAAAAATATCCTCATTTCAGATGGTAAAAATGCAGAAAGTTTAGGTAAGACGTAAAATAATAAAGCATCTGGTCCCAAGGTGCTTGATGATTATTATTGTTTTAAACTACCCTACGAAGAAACAAAATACACAACACTAAAATATATCTAAGAAAATAGCTCAAATAAATACCAATTTCGATGCTGCCAATCCAACAGTCAACCATTTTGTCTATTCGCACTTCAAACATGTCGCACTCTCGGAGTGGTCGCGAACTGAACAGTACAGCATCGTTGAACTCAGAGTAAACCGTCGCACGCCAAGCAGTCAGCCGGTTACGACTGAGACGCGCATTGCGACCGTGTACGCGGTGAAAACACATCTCACTGAAAACGTATTAGATTGTAAGTGCCGGAAAACTGCGTGAGAATGTCAGATAGTCGCATGTGCCTATATGGACCAACCAAAACACCGACAAAAGGAATGATCTACCAACGAGGCAAGCTCATAAATCTGAAATTAGTTCAAATAAACTGTATAGACACAGTGTACGCGTTAATGTGTGTGTAAGGTAAAGTCAGTATTGTTCCTTAAACTGTCAATGTGTGCATTTTATAGGACGTATGTATGTAATCCGCGTGGTGACGGAGCAGGAATACAAGTATCACCACCCCATCTCATCCGATGGGTGTCGTAAGGGGCGCTAACGGAAAATACGCAGTACCCTGTAACAACCCGCCTGGCCAGTGTTGAATCAGTAGGCCGAAGACTCCCAACACTGGGAGAGGTTTTTTTTTTTTTTAATAAAGAATATTAGCAACCCAAATTATCGAAATTACTAATATTCCCCCTAACCCCTCCAACTAAGCTAAATTGCTTGTGCTAGGAGTGGGTTCACGTCGGTAGTGTAATGGCCAGGATTCGAACTCGTGACCTCTCGATCGTAAGGCCGACTCCTTAACCACTAAGCTATTAGTTATGTCCAGCAGTGGACTGCGATAGGCAAATTGATTGAACTGGTTGATGGTATCGCCGTGTTGGAGTAACACTTACTTGTATATTGTCTAAGCATCTATGATTGGTTGATTAGCAGGCTCCACTATCGCATACTGCGCAGCTAAAGTAGGTGCACTGTTACAAAATTTGCCTATATACGTTTATTATTTCTTTAATCAACAATAATAAGAGTACAAACACCTTTCGTATGTCCGGAAGGTAGTAAATGGAAACATGTGAGCTTTGTCTACCCCAATGGCAAAGAGGCGTGGTTGTACATATGACTTCACAAAACAAAAAAAGATGTAAAGGATGTCAGGAACATACGGAAATATTGTAGCATTTGACTCAGTGGAAAGCGGCGATTCAGGTGAATACAATGGCGGAGGTGTGTAGTTGTCCACGATTGTCGCTTGAGCTGCGCGCCCATACAAATCTGAAATAAACGATATTATGACAATACATTGGAAATTTCCCAGTACTACTATTCGATAAATGCAGGCAGGAATGGGATAAATGGGTGTTTTCTCTGCAAAATCAAGACATAAATTTCCTCCATCCGTCCGCAAATGTCAGCAAAAGTAAGTTTCATAGTTGATCGCGATAAATCCCGGACCATTATAAAAAGAAGTCGGATATCGCGGAAAAAGGCAGCTTCTTGTCACTGAGCTTGACCGAATTCTGAACTACATTTCCCAATGGGGCTCTGAGAACCTGGTCTAGTTCAATGCCAAGAAGACGCAGGCATCGTTTACCGCAAAGGTATCTTCTTGCACGCCACTGCCAGCGCAGGACAACCTCAATATTCTTAGTGTGAATATTCGCTGCAAACTGAATAACAAAAAGTAAGCTCGGAGTTCTGATCAGTGTGAGACTATTTTCCACGCCGGAGCAGCGGTGTCTTCTATACAAGACACAAATTCGTTCCTGCGTGGAGTATTGCTCGTAACTCTGGGATGGCTTCGAAAAATACTTATTAGATGCTCTCGGCAAGTTGCAGCGACGTGCGGTCTGCATTATTAAGAATTCTGAGGTCACGAGCATCCTTGAGCCTCTGCAGATGAGTAGAGATATTACTTTCTTGGCAGTATTTTACCGTCCCTTCCATGGTGAATGTTCTGACTAGCTTTTCCAATTAGTCCCACCCTCTTCTTTCCTACACAGGACAACACGTGCAGGGCTTACATGTCACCCGCATTCGGTGCAGAATATTCCACCTAGAACCAAACAGTTCGGTGACTCTTTATCCTTTGTCGCACCATTAAGACCTGGAAGTCCTTGCCAACTCACGTGTTTCCTTCTTCCTAAAGTCCCGGGTCCTTTAAACGGGGCGTGAAAAAGCATTTGATGAGGCCATCAAGCTGAGTGCCACCATTGTTAACATGGTACGTGTATGTAATGGTGACCCACTTTCCTAAGTTTTTGCCTTCAGCTAACTATCAGGCAATGTGAAGTCAAATTGACTGAATAAAATAATAAACGGGTAAGTATAGGTAAGTACAGAAGTACCCAGAACAATGCAAATAGACATAAATAGACATTGTATAGCTCTCGTATTTCGATAAATAAAGTTTAGCACATAAAACTTACCGATCATTCCGAATACGTTCTCCGGCACATTGAACGCGGCTGGTCCTTGATCGGCGCCATTGATGAAGACATGCAGTATGCCTAAATCATTCCGCATTATACCCACCGTCTCCCCTTCCTACAATACATATCTAATATGTAACATAAGTTATAACACAACATATAACTTTTGACTTGGACTCGGATATATAGTTTATAAAAAGACTTTATGTAAAATATAGTTTTCACTCCTCATGCTCTTAAAATGTTACTTTACTCCCTGCATATCGGGACTAAAGTTCCTTTTTAATCTCTAGGGACTAAAGTAATTTTTTTTTAATTTACTTTGATAACTCCTAAACAGCCAATCACGGTGTTTGTGAATGGGAGGATTATCACCTTTTTAGTGATTGTGTAGGTATAGAAATAACCTCAAAATGACATTTGAAAAAATCAAATATTCCATATTAATTTAATTAATTATTATGTAACTATTAAGGATAAGTCCATTTTATTATCCATTTCCAATTAGTTTTAAATTATTTTTCAAGTTTGAATCTGTTGGCTAAATATTATATATGCAAGCATATAAACCGTACGTCACTTAACAACAAAAAAAACCGCGGGACAAATTTCTTTGCAATTTGAATTTTGAATAGATTATTCGTAATAAGCTTGCGTTGTAATCACCAATTACTTACACCAATTAATTGTGCAACTTAGAAACTTTGTTATTATAAATAAATAAAAATAAATAAATATTCCGCTATCTAGATCCATGGTAAGCATAGCTTTACTACCTTGTATTATGGAATCTAGAATACGGATAAACATACTTAGATATTTTTTTTTGTAAATGCATACATATTATACATAGAAACATCCAGACCAATGCAAATACCCATATCCATGCATACAAATATTTGCACTGAGCGGGGATCGAACCCGCGCCTCCTGCGTAGCGACCGCGTTCACTACCGCCGCGCCACGGAGGCTTTACCCCGTTATCGATATGATGAAATTAATATATTCAGGTTGAAAAAGATATTTGCATATTTCTTTTTTTTTTTAATATTATAATTTTGTATAAAAAGTCGCTTTTTTTTCCTCGCATTCAAAGTGAAAAGTAGAGTGTTTAACGTGGGACTAAACAACCATAATGACACTCGAACTATTAGCCACCCTCGCTTCGCTCGGGTGGCTAAAACATCTCGTGTCATTATGGCTTGTTTTAGTCCCTTGTTGAACAATCTACTATTAATGTCTCAATTATCATATAACAAAAGAACAATGTCTAGCCTCTACGTTAGGTTAGATAAAATGTAGTTTTTGCGTAGGTCTGCTACCGGTACAATTTAGCAGACTAGTCGTTTGTTTATTTTTTTCACTTCCATACATAATTATCGTTAGAGGCCAGTATTTAATCATTAACAATGTAAAAATATAACCGTAAGTAGTTGGAGGCGATACTAAATCATAGTTTGGTGTTGCTAGTGTGGAAATAAGTTTTACATTTACATTTTCATCACCAATAATATATAGGATAATACACTCACCACAAGCCTATTAAGGTTGCGAACATATTGAGGGATTATGATGATGCCATCCCGTATAACGTCTTCTCCGGTAACTGCCCAAGTGCCGGTCCTTAAAAATATCAATATCTATAAATAAAGTTACGAAAATGGATGTCAGTTACACTCGAAATCGACGGGCTTGTATGAAATGAAAATTTAATTGAAATGAAAATAATATATAATATAAATGTAAATAATTTATTATATAAATGAACATAATATCCATACTAATATTATAAATGTGAGAGTGTGCGTGTGTGTCTGTTTGTCCGTCTTTCACGCCTAAACACTGAACTGAACCAATTTTGATGAAATTTGGTATAGAGGTAGATTAGACTATATTTATAAAATTTAATAATCTATGTTATAAAATATGTTTGGTCGCGATAACCGACCTCATCGCGGGTGGAGCCGCGGGCAAAAGCTAGTATTATATAAATGAAAATAATATATAATATAAACGAAAATTTAATGACAATTGAGGTAACTAGTGAAGGATGTAGGGATGGCAATGCCGGGCTGTTGTGTATGCCTACCATAGAGACCAATAGGCGTGAGCGTTTATATGTAAAAATAGATGAAACGAAAACTATATGTCAGGATTTTAGCAAGTGAAAAGATGTAGTCCCTGCCTATCCGATTGGGTAAGAGATGTCACTGTATAAATATTATAACATAACCCCAATATGCCATATTTCCTTACAGGAGCCAACTTGAATCCGTAAGCGATTTAATGACTTCCAAATAGGCCACTGGAGATCACACGACTGGTTTTCTTTAGGTCTGATTTTGCTGTCTTGCCGGCTGCAGAGGGCTTTCTGTTCAAAGCTCGGGTGCCTTGTGTGAATGTGAATCATTTCACAGTTGTGCAGTTAGCATCAGATCGATCTTGACGAACAAAGTACTCAAAATGATCTTAATGCCTTCGTTAACCCCCCCCCCCCCCCCTTCCCCTTGCTGTTAACTGATTGTTCCGATATTTGGTACACACCTTTAGTTCGGACAACAATACAATTTCATTCAATAAAGTTTGATTAGCTCTTGATACCTTGGTATTACGAACATTGTGAGATTTTATAGTCAAGATCGTTCTGGCGCTGACTTTACAGTGGGTGTGGAGAATTTGTATATTGAATAATTAAATTAAAGTAAAAGGCATACTTAGCATTGCTCATTTTGAATGGAAACTTGATATCATTATGGGAATGCTGCGTGACTCCAATTTCAATGCTTCCAGCCCACTTCGGTATAACGAGATCGATCCTCACTTGGAACAATTCATTGGTCCTCAGTGTTCGGTTGGTCATTACGATTCCGTTATTGAAGTATTTGAAAGCACTAGAACAAATATAATACATTGAGAATCACACTACAGTACTTACCTACCCAGCTTTTGATGTGGTAGCGAGAAGACCGCTTTATAAAACCGAAAAAAACCCGGTCTTAACGTCCGATTAAGACCAAATTGCACAGGACATGTCTACAACTTAATATCTTTTGGAGTAATAAAAACTGAAACTACCGTTTTAAAATCTTATAAATACAAACAGTTCCAACAACAGAGCAAACACAGAGAGGAGGTGTTGTAATTAGATCTACTGATAATACACGAGACACTTTGTGGGGAAGGGTGCGGTGAAGAGGGTTTATTAATTTAACTCCTCACTAGCTATGTCGATGTGAAACCATATGAAATAGGGACGTAAATACACACAAATTGTCGTCATCGAACATCTTGTGAAACTGTATTTGGAGACACTGAGGCTAAGAAAGTTGTGCACTAAACAAACAACAGTACACTAACTATACTTGCGGCACGCTATGATGGCGTTTTGACATATGTATTACAATAGTGATGTGAAATGTTAATTTATTCTCGAAAAAATAATGAAATCTATACGTTTTTATTGCAAGTAGTACCTGATTTAAAAGTTTTAATAAAACAAAAATATAAATGCTTATTTAATATATTTGAACGAAATGAATATTGGAATCAAAATGAATATACTTACTTTATGACAGAAGAAACAAATTAATACAAAAAGAGACCATTAAAAGATGCCACAAAAGGCCATATTTAATCAGATTCGTCCATACTGCTATTTTCACTGTCGTCACTGCTATCATCACCTACATTAATTATAAGTTCGTTTTCTAAAATATTATCTATGTTCACATCTCTTTCATAATCTTCGCTTATTAATTTAACAGTTCTATTCACAACTTTTTCCCAGTCTCCTTTAGTAACATGTACAGAAGCTTATTATATTTTTTTTAGCATTTTTGTTGTAGTAAATGGAGGTTCTGTATTGTGTCTTGCAGCATATCCCTTAATTTGAGCCTACACTAACTCAATTGCATTATATTCACAATGATAAGGCGGTAACCGTATAACTCTTTGCCCATGTTCTAACGCTATTTCGTCAATGACGTATAGGATCTTGGTTGGTTTGTTTTCTTTTAAAAGGCGTACTAATGCCTCTTTTAACATATTTATGTTTGCATCTGTGCCATTTTTTTGAAGCCATGCGACGGTGTCAGCTTTGTTTTGGGATTGGACAGGTAGCTTGTCAAATTGCATCGAGTGATATGGGGCGATATGGTGTCCATTACAATGGCGGGACCAAGTCCTGAGTTCTGTCAATTCATATTACAGTGTTTAGTACTAAATTGGTACTATTTGCTACCTTTGGTCAAAAAATTAGTACCTCTTCTACTTCAAAGTTATATTTAAAACAGTCTGGTCCCGCCATTATAACGTTATAATGGCGGGACCAGACTGTACCACTCGTGTCGGCTATTGTTAGCTGTAATTAGTTTTATTCATATTTAGTACCTAAATAGTACTCTTGAAAAATGCGTAATAAGTGTGGCTGGGTACAGCATGTACTGGGCTGTTGTATTAAAACACTGATCCCGCCATTATGTTTGGTCCTTTCGTAAATAAACGTGTAACGGTCTATTATTTGTAAACTTTATTAACATAGATATGTAGTACCTATTCGCTACCTTTTTAAGACATGGTTCACAAGAGTCGGTCTTTCATTAACATTAACTTTAAACTTTAAACAAGCACCAATATCAACTCGCATCTGTGATTGATTATACACCACCGGTTATCGGTGACATAGGACATTACAAAGCTAATTGTTTAAGATATAACAAATGCAAGCTACGATGATATGAAAACACGAACTTACTTAACTCTTGTGAACCATGTCTTAAAAAGGTAGCGAATAGGTACTAACTACATATCTATATTAACACGTTCACTGCGTTACGGGGTTTTTTGAACCTCGTGCAGTGTTGTCGTTCAGTGCGGACGAAAAAATCTAGGGTGTGCTCGCTGGTGCGGGAGCTGTATCTATGAAATTATTTACTGTATGAGAGAGATAAATATATATTTTTCATGTACGCCGTTTGAAGAAACTGTTGCTATTTTAAAACTATACGGGGTCTTATAAGCCCCGTTATGACCAGAGAGCATAATTCATCTTCCAGTGCGATACGGGGTTCAAAAAGCCCCGTATAAATTATTGTGATCCCGTACGGGATCGTGAGCTCATTAGCATTAATGCTGTTCTTAGCTCAAGACGTAGTGTTTAATTATCGATAATGAAGCGTTTGCGACGTATGTTGCATCTGTCACAGATTAAAAAGGAATGAATGCATCACATCCGAGTTGTAACCTAACCTACGTTGATCATATTTTCATTATAATTTAATAATAATAATAATAAACAAACTTAATACAACTTTATTAGGTTTAATATATACATACTTATAATATGTTTGAATTTAGTGTTACAGTGTATTGTAGTAAGCTAAGCTATATAATTCCCAGTTTACATATTTTTAATTCAAATATATGTACCTACCTTTAAAATGTGTAACCTAAGTTCCTATATAAAGTTCCTAAGCTGAAATAAATATTTTTATTCAAGAAATAACATTTATCGTTTCTCCTATTTCCCAACACTATAATTGTATCGATATAATTGAGTTCTGTGCGTTACGGGGCAGTACAATCCCGTATTTTATTATATCAGGTGCGGTACGGGGTTTACGAGACCCCGAATAATTTGTTTTCGTTTTATTTTCGTAAATTTTTGACTAATCTAGTGGCGAAAAGACTATAACATAGCTCATTTCATAATCTATCAGGCTATAAAATAAAATAAAAGCAAACGTAAAATTTCAGTCAGTTATAGATTGAGAAAGCAATAAGGGTGTACGGGGCACTTTAACACCCGTATCGCACTATGAAGGAAGCACTTCACGGGGCGCATAATATCTCGTAACGCACTCGAATTCAAGACGGCTTTTGAGCTCACGCAGTGAACGTGTTAATAAAGTTTACAAATAATAGACCGTTACACGTTTATTTACGAAAGGACCAAACATAATGGCGGTATCAGTGTTTTATTACAACAGCCCTGTACATGCTGTACCCAGCCACACTTATTACGCATTTTTCGAGAGTACTATTTAGGTACTAAATATTAATAAAACTAATCACAGCTAACAATGGCCGACACGAGTGGTACAGTCTGGTCCCGCCATTATAACGTTATAATGGCGGGACCAGACTTTTTTAAATATAACTTTGAAATAGAAGAGGTACTAATTTTTTTACCAATGGTAGCAAATAGTACCAATTTAGTACTAAACACTGTAATATGAATTGACAGAATTCAGGACTTGGTCCCGCCATTGTAATGGACACGGCGATATGGCCGCGATATGGGGCGATATGGGGCGATATGGGGCGTTGTCCATAATTATAATAGATGGTTCAGGGAGGCTACGTAATTATATAGTATAGTAAGTATAGTCAGTATTTTTTTTCCATTAATTTTATCATGATAGTTTCCAGTGGTTTTTGACGCAAAAGCCATGAGAGAACCTTCGACAAACCCGTTGATGGTTCCGGCGTGATAATTATAAGTCGCGATCCTTTTCCAACAGGAACTCTAATCTACTGTTGCAGTGTCATTGGTCTAAGAACGGCTTACAGTATGGTTAGCATTAGGACATATTTCATCCAAAAAACACAACATTTTGCCTATTTTCAATTTCTTCCACTTTCCGTAAAAAAGTATATCTTGCCATCACGATATCAAATCTTTCCATCAATATTTTGCGTTTGTTACATTGTTTGTATCGAAATTCAACGGTCTTCAAAATCATTGTTAAAGAACTTTCCCCACCGAAAAATAATCCAGCTTCCTTCAGTGATTGCACTAACTTTTATCTTGTTGGATAATCCTTTCGCTTAGGCATCAAAGCTATCGATGTCTACGACTGGTCTTGCTCGTTTTCTATTTTTTGGTGTGTAAAGTTTATTTTCTTCTGTGCCAGTCTCACCATATTTATCTTTAACTATTCGTCTAACAATTCGTTGTCCAATATTAAGCGCATCAGCTACGCGTTGAACCACTGACGTTATAGGTAAAATTGACCCTCCATTTTAAGATTCACGATCAAAATACTTATGAAGGCGTATAACGAACTCACATGTCTGACTGTTTAGAACAGTTCTCTGCATACGTTCGACCATATCGACGATAATAATATAAAAATAAAAGTTCGCGGGACCCTAATATTATAGTTTAGAACTCAATGTAATAAATAATGTTGTGTCCTAAAATGATACATTCGATAAATTTTATATTGACAATAAAGAACAGCCATTTGCTCCTTCAAATGTAATTAATACGACACTCATAAGTGGACACACGTCAAAACGGCCATCATATCATGCCGATAGTGTAAGTGCACGCTTACTGTGATGATGTCATTTTAGGCCCTGACGTCATTGAGACTCATCATGCTGCCCAGTTGCGTAGGCCGCTCCTCTCTGTGTTTGCTCCTATAAAGATATATTTTATAATGTAAGTGATAGACGTTTAAACCCTTCTTCCCAAATCAAAAGCCGGGTGGTGTTATATCTCTTAAATATCTTAGAGAACAATGTCAAAAGGGGTATACTTACTTAAGCCTATGAGCAGTCTTACCATCGTTAATAATAATAACATTCGAATCACGCAGCGTATGAAATAAAAGGCTATCTTCGTCCAATCTTGGCCTGAACCTACCTGCAAATGTTAATAACGGGTGTTAGATAGAAATTGGTAGAAGAGACAATATAAAAAGCGCGAGTCAGTACCGGGTTCGAATATTGGCCATCCGAATCGACGTGAACCCATTCCTAACACAAGCAATGTAACCTAACATTAATAGAACCCTTATGATAAATGATACAACTAAATAATATGTCTTACTCGGTGCAGGTGAATCAGGAGACGCAATCATTGGTGGATTGCTAACGATAATGTCGATATCTTCACAAGGACTTACAATAGACACCTGAAAAAATTACAAAAATATAACATTTGGCTTGTATACTCTTTATGGTACATGGGGAAGAGTAAGAGTCTCTACTTACCCCAGAGAGAAAGGCAACCAACTATATCAATAGAGAGAGTTTTATCCCTCCGGAGTAGGCGGTCCACCTGCCTTCGTGTTCATGGGTGATAGTAAAATTATCATTACATAGTATAAAACAAAGTCGCTTTCTCTGTCCCTATTTGTATGCTTAAATCTTTAAAACTACGCAACGGATTTTGATGCGGTTTTTTTCAATAGATAGAGTTATTCAAAAGGAAGGTTTATATGTATAATACATGTTTAATATAGTAGAGGGTGCAACGGGAACGGGATCTGACGCCACGCGGGCGGAAAAATATTGGCGATACGAAGTTCGCCGGGTCAGCTAGTATAGAATATAATACTTACTATATAGATACTTTATCAATTTCGATTGATCGCGGTTGCATTCAAAGTTTACACTTCTGAGCCCGAGATCCGTTCTCGTTATGATTTCTCCCAAATTAAAACAAAAACCAAAAGATGAATCAGCCAAATCAAAAACCGGGTACATCAGACACATGCTATAAGATCGTTTCAAATTATCGAACGAACTACAAAGCTAAATTCGCGGTGATATTTCAATTGCGCTTGCTCTAACGTGACGTCACCAAATTTAGAGCAATTGAAATCTCACCGTGGATTCAGCTGTCGAGTCCGTTCGATGGTTCGAAACGTTCTTACAGCATGTGCCTGCTGTATTTAATTATACAAATGACTTACTTTGACTGTCATGCCGTACAGGTCGACAACACCCCATACTTGTGGGTCCCCTTTATCTGTGGCGACACCCTGGTCTACACCGTTAATGAAATAATGCAATTTCCCATTGCTTTTTCGCATCATGCCGACCGTATCACCTTCCTAGAAATCACATCACAACATTAATTGGAATGAAATGAAAAAAATATATAGTTATCTTTCAGTCAGCTTATACGGTTTTTGTTGGAACGCCTACCATCAGACCGCGCATCTGAGGAAACGCAGAGCCTCATTCATCAATAAATAGATGCACCGTCTTGAAGGTGAGTTGAGCTCCGACCCAAAAGATCCCTTTCGTCCATCATGGTAACTTGGTAAGGCTATATTTTTTTGGTTTTGAGAAAATAAAGTATAAAATATGAAAATAACTACACTAACTACTTAGTTGCCTCAATAAAGATATTTATAAATTTTGATCAACATATAATTTTATCAAACAGATTCATCCAGATTTAAATATTAATATTAATAACGTATACAGCCATCGTCTACTTTTGTTGCTGATTGTACGTAGCCTATAGGTACAACTAGACACAGAATCAAATCTTACTCTCAGTTCGTCCAGGTTGAAGTTGCCGTATTCCATACATGTGCCGTGTCCGTTGATGAGCACTTTACAACCAGACATCATTATCGTGCCAGACTCCATATTCGTCATGGTGGACGGAAAACGGATAGTAGCTGGATTATGCGTTGTTACGCCAACCTAGTACATAATTTCAAAGTATTGGTACTATGTAAGTCTCTCACTATCTTTTCTAAAGGAAATACCTTCCCATGAAAATATTGACTAGGTGATAAAAAAAATTAAGAATTACACTTTTTTTTACACTTTAAAGTGTTAGAATTTCACATTAAGTTGTTTTAAACTTTACTATGTTAAAATTTTACACCAAGAGATAATGCAATGTAATGTAAAACTCGATTCGGCCGCGTACGAAACTGTATTATTCTAAAGAGCAATTGTAAACTTTTGCAAAGTCGGTGTTATAAAATTGTCCACTGAAACGCGATTCTGTAGGCAATCGGAGCGATTACATAGTTCAAGTTGAAAGCTCTCAGAGTCTTGGATATCGGCATATGACGGTCTGAGTGTAGACTTCACCGGACGTGACCTTTCTAGTCTAGGGTTAATTTTCGATTTGCCTCTTACGATACGGTGATCGCTACCGGTTTTTACATGGCTGATCACAGAGACATCATGGAATATTTGCCTCTTTGTCGTCAAGATGTACTCAATGTCAAACCCCATCTTAGCGGGGCTTAAAGAGTTATTATGGAACCGACAACAATGGTAAAGGAAATGAACACGATCATGGTATAGGTATAAACATACTGTTGAATTGCCTGACATTTTGACCAGGTTTACCAGCACATCACATACTGAGTAAATCAGTAGTGTACGCCCGCCGTCACGTCGTCGAATCCGTGCAGTTGGTTCTTCATTCACCCACACATTCTCGATATTCTTTATACAGGGTGTATTTTTTTTACCTTAACCGTTGCAGTTATCCCCACATGAAATAGAATCGATTGGCATAAAAAAAAAAATTGAACTTTTTGCATTTTTTTTGCTAACTGTAAGTTTTTTACAAAATCTGTGAATGCAGTTCAAAATGTCCCAAAAAGTTAGGGAAGGTCTTTTAAGAACGTTTTGCTGTAACTGCAACGGTTAAAGTACTTGCCCTTACTGCCCCGTTTCAAAAATACACCCTGTATATTTTTTTTTTTTATAAGGCCTCGTGTACGAAGACGCGGCGTGTCCGACGTTTTTAGGGTACCTATACCTCGGTAAACATCGCATCGTGTGCATAGGTCCTTACTGTTTACCAGTGTAAATATAAACACAGCCAAGGAGATAAACACACGTAAAGGCGTGTATACCTATCTCCTTGGTAGTGTGTTCAACGGTTAGTTTACCTCAATGCTGCCACTCCACTTGTCCACGAGTCTGTCAATGCGTATTTCAAACAGCTCGTTATCATAAAGCAGTCGATGTGTCATTACCACACCATTGTTGTAATCGTCTAACGGGCGAGCTCGTTCTGCACTCCTGAACATACATACAAGAAAGTATTATTTATAAAAGAATATTAGTAACTGAAATTATTAATATTCTCCAGCTAAACTAAATTGCTTGCGTTACGAGTGAGTACACGTCGGTGTAATGGCCAGGATTCGAACTCGAGACCTCTCAATCGTAAGACCATTATTTTAGCCACTAAGCTACTGACCGCTCGTGGCCAGGTGCGTTCACTGTTCATTAAACGATCAGGGGTTAAATTACCTAGGCGAAGGTTATTATTGGGATGGGTGACCGCTTAGTGGTGTTACATCTGAGCGCTTCCGTGCTTCGGAGAGCACTTATTGCAATCTTTACGTATTTAATTACTTTCGTAATAGAAGGCAATTAGTATTACCTCGTGATTAATACAGACTATACCAGCAGTGGAATATAATAAGAGAAGTAAATACGTACTTGTTGTTCGCAGACAGCTTCACTAATATACCACACCGTGGGTGAAATCGTAGATGATCTGGTGCAGCTGTGAATAATAAACATAAAAAGTAATATCTATGGTGTAACGTAAAAGTGTTCTGCTGTTATCTAACTGCTAAGCTAAAGGCTTCGATTCCCGGTCAGCGCCAATTTATTGTTTGTCTGTAAATGTGTATTGGTCTGAATGGTTCTATGAACAATGCGTTATGTATTCTCAAAAGTGAACGCCCAAGATCGTGCGAACTGGAGAAGGAAGAGCCGGAAGGCGGATCCTTAGCTCCGAGGGCGTCTCGGCCTCGGAAGCAATCAGGATAACATCTTAATGTTGATGATGTATCCTCAAAAGTATCAAAGTATGTTTAACCGCATAACACACGCTATTTAATTTTTTTTCTCATAAATCCATACATTGTTCTGTTCACCTGTACATTATTCCAATACAATATAAAAAACACCTCGAAACTGTGTCCGAAATATTTCGCTCCAAAGCGACTATAAAATCAGCCGATATTTATATTGGAATAAGAAATAAAATCGTGTGTGGGCATCCTGACAAACCTTTATAACCGCATACTCCTCACCGGGAGGATCCCATACCAGTGGCGGCTGAGTATCATTACGTCAGTCTTCAAGGGCAAGGGATCGGTGCAGGAGTGTGGCAGCTACCGCGGTATAAATATAATGTCCCACACCATGAAGCTCTATGAAAGGATAATCGACACCCGTATCCGACAGGAGAGTGCACTTTTGGAGTGTCAGTATGGGTTTCGTCCCGGGCAAGGGAACATGGACCCGGTGTTCGCCCTAAGGATTGTCGCGGGGAAATATAGGTCGAAGAACACGCCCCTGCACTGCCTATTCCTAGACATGCAGCAGGCCTTCGACTGTGTTCCTCGTGCGGTGATCTGGTGGGCGTTGCGGTCCAAGGGAATCCCAGAGGCCTACATTGAGACCATCCAAGACATGTACCACGATTCCGGTTCCGAGGTTCGGTCCGCTGTTGGCGACACGAAAACCTTCCCCATCACCGTCGGGGTACACCAAGTATCCGTGCTCAGTCCTTATCTGTTCAGCTTGGTGTTGGACGTTTTGTCGGAGAGCATCAGAAATTCGCATGAGCAGCCTCCATGGTTGCTCATATATGCTGATGACATTGCGCTGATGAACACGGACAGGAACAGATTGGTGCGACGCGTGAAAGTGTGGAAGGAGGCGCTTGAGAACGGCGGTCTGCAGCTAAATGTGGCGAAGACAGAATACTTGGCGTTAAACTCAACAGATCCCACACCCGTCCGCATAGGCGATGACTTGGTCGAGCGCACGGACCAGGTTAAGTACCTGGGATCTGTACTTCATGTGACTGGTGACATCGACTGCGACGTTAGGGCACGTATTGCTGCCGCGTGGGCCAAATGGCGGGATATGACTGGCGTCATATGCGATCCTAAAATGCCAGTCAGGTTGAAGGGACAGGTCTATAAGACGATCATTTGGCCTGTCCTTTTACACGGCTGTGAGGCGTGGCCGCTGTTGGAGCGACACAAGCAGGAGCTGCGTGTCACGGAGATGAAGATGCTGCGTTGGATGTGCGGAGTCACGCGTAAGGATCGCGTGAGGAACTCTCGCATCCGCAGCAGCCTTCATGTCCGTGACATCGTAGATAAAATGCAAGAGAGTCGCCTTCGCTGGTGCGGCCACGTCTTGCGGCAACAGCCAGGCTACGTGGGTAACACATGCCTGGCAATCGCGCCCTCGCCAGGTCCAGGTAGAAGGGGTAGGCCCAAAAAGTCCTGGCTTGACGTCGTGCAGGGTGACATGCGTGCAAATGGTCTCACTACCATGGACGCTCAAGATCGTGCGAAGTGGAGGAGGAAGAGCCGGAAGGCGGACCCCGAGCTCCGAGGGCATCTTGGCCTCGGAAGCGATCGGGACGACGTCTGAATGTCGATGATAATGAAGAAATAACATCGCGATAGAATCCGTTTTTTTTCCGCCACCACGCCCCCATACGGTGCTTATAATCATACGTGAAGCAATTAGTCTGGCAGTAACTAGAGCCCAAAAAGGATAAACTACTAACAGACGTCATATCAACTTTGTGACTGAAGGTTCATCCATAAAATCCAGGCACAAACCTTATTCAATCTTAGATACTGCCCCAGATTGGACTCTCCTAATCGACACATATGAAAAGCACTATAAAATTCCGGAGGATGTTTGGGTTTCGTCATCTAGACCTGACATATTTTTTTAATCGAAAACGATTAAATATGTGGTCCTTGTGGAACTTACTGTACCGTGAAAAAAAAATATACTGAAGAAAAATAAATACTATGATCTCAGAAACGCATTATTCCAAAACGGTTACGTGGTATACCTTTCTTTTTTTTTTTACATGCGGGAAATCCCCACGGATACCCACCCCTCTGGGTCGTAGTGCTAGGCCGAAGGTAAGGTTGTCATGCGACATATCCCTCGCACCCCGGCTGACCCAGGGCCATCCCTCTCGGTCTGGCCCTCCTCGGGCTTCTTGTAATGAACGCAAAAATCGTGAAAGAAACGCGCGCTGGCTAAGCCAGCTCGCGATACACCTTCACATTTGTTCACACTCATACCTGAGCGCCGACGATTGTATCACGTCGGACAGCTAACGGGCGAGCCGAGTGGTATACCAGCAAAATCTCTCTATATCCTACTTAAAGATCAAGGCCTATCGACAGCTACAATAAGCTCATTACTAGGACGAATGTCTAAAGCGGCACTAGTAGTTTGCATCAAATTTGGTTAGGCAGGTAGGGGAATTAAAGTAGTGAACGTGAGTGTTGATGTACATCAACAAAAGGGGCCCCTTCTAAACCTACACTTGGGTCGCAAGTCCTAGGCACTGTCCCAAGTTCCCAACTCAGCAACGCGATGGACACGGCACCCGCACAGAGAATCCATGGATTGCTAAGAATATCGATCTAATTGGGATTTCATTATTATTTTTGAGTACTTTAGATCCAACATAACTATCTGAAAGTAAATTACCATGTGTGCTAGCACCATCGGATGTCATCGGCATGTACGCATTATGTGGTTCTCTTGGGTCCGTGGGCAGACCGGCACATTCCATTTCACTAGATGTCAATGTATCATCATTGTTCGGATCTTCTTCTACCTGCAACATAAAGGTACATTTGTAAGGAGCGCATAGAAGATAGTGATAAAGATTAAAGGTTAAAAATAATAATTAGAATAAGCAACGGTGCTGAGGGTTGGTTCTGGATCCGTTCAGTAATTCGACATCTATAAATATCTATGAATACATCCAGTTTAAATTTTTTGTTAAAAAACAAAATCAATACAACGCTTACTTGTATTCAAAAATTGATTATTCTTCAATAAAGACATACACAAATCAAAAAAGTCTAAGCAACATGTACTAATTTAAATTTTAGGATGGTTCTTCACATTATAACGTATTTTATTTTTAAAATTATAACAAAATGAAATTTCTAAAGAAAATGAATTTATTGTGAAAGAATAGCACAATTTAATACAAAGTATGGCCTCCTTTGCTATTCAGAACTTGTCGGCAACCATTATTCATTGAATTAATGAGACTGTATATGTCATCTTGCGGTATTCGCTCCCAATGGAATTGTTGCAAATCCTGCAGCTGTTGGGTTGTTGTCCCTCCGTCCAAGTCCTACAAAACACGTCTCTGGAACATGTCCCATGCGTGCTCGATGGGGTCTGGCGATTGTGCAGGCCAGGGCAATACCCGGATGTTCTCCGTTGCCAAGTATTCACTGGTTCGCCGAACTGTATGTGAACGCGCATTGTCATGTATTAACGTAAAATCAGAGCCAAAAGTTTGTGCAAATGGATGGACATAAGGTCTAAGAATATCCTTAACGCAATATTCAGCCTTCATGTTTCCATTTAAAAAAACGAGCTCAGTTCGCCTGTTCTTCATAATACCTGCCCATACCGTAACTGTTAAGCCGCTGTATGCATGAACTTCCTGAACGCACCTGAGCCTTTTAGTATTTCCGGGCCGACGGTACACTCGCACCCTTCTTGTATCAGTCCTAAACCCGAATCGCAACTCTTCGGAAAACATAATTTTATCCCATTGTTCCTGGGTCCATGTTATGCGTTCTCTACACCATTCATTTCGACGAGCGCGATTTCTGTGACGTCTCTGTAGGCACCTGATGGGGCGTCGAGCTCATAGGCCGTACTCATGCAGTCGATTTCGCACAGTATGGGGACTTACATCAACACCACTTGAATTTTGTAGCCTCAAACTTATCTCTCGAGCGGTTAACACCGGCTGGCGTCTTGCAGTCAGTTGTATGTACCGGTCTTGCCGAGTGGTTGTACTCCTTTTACGGCCTGGATGCTGTTTAGCGGGTTCCCCTGTATTATTGCTGCCAAAGACGACAAATAACACTTCTATGAATGTCAAAATGTCGAGATACCAGAGATTGATTACTTCCCGCTTGCAACATCCCTACAGCTCTTTGCATTTCATCTGCCGACAAATGACGTCGCTTCATGACGTAAAGAATATCTAACGATTCAATTTTGTCGCTAACTTTATTTAAATGGTTGGTAAAATTATAAAATCAAGACTAAACGTAGCAATTAAAGCGCACTTAAAGTCAAACAAATTCGCAGTCATTTGAATTTTATGAAAAAACCAAACATAATCGATTTTTTTTTTTACAACCAGGCTGTATGTCATCAATAACAAAAAAAATTACTTACCTACGCACTTTGAGTGAGTAAATACTTAGAAATTAATTAATATAAATGGTAAATTTGTAATATCATGCATGTTGGTTAGACTTTTTTGATATGTGTATATTATTATAATTATTACAAATATTTTGTTATAACTTTAATAATAATTCTAACATCATCATCATCATCATCAGGCTATATTAGTACATGCTTAACATATAAGAATTTATAAATATGGTTTTTCATCAACAAACTTTAATTCTGGAAGCTAGGAAGTACGAATTTTGAATTAACATACATTCTCACCTGATTTAGACTAGTTTCCATGATAGACCTCATTTCAGTTCCACGTATAATAGAAACCTGTACGCATTGTCCATACAAATCTATGACGGCAAATAATTTCAGAGGCATATCTCTTGCTGCTATTCCAAGACATCGGCTGTTCACATAGAACATTAATTCCCCCTGTGAAATAGGTGTCTTTTGTATTTATTTTTATAATTATATATCAGTAAAATACAAACTAGTTAGAAAAATTATTTAATTGTTTCTTTACATATAGGGTCCTACTTGCCCACAAAAAAAAAAAAGTATAGCGCCATTCCTATTAGAAGCTCCCGCAGCTACTAACACAAAAATGAGATAAAAGCCATGTTTGAAGTGATTGTTCCTGTTTGTCAGTCTGGACATGGTGTCTGTCAATTTGCATCTGGTTCCTTTAATATAACTTGTCTCAATCCTCTGATTGTTACCACTCCTTGACAGAGCAATGTACCTGGGTTTTCTGTGGAAATTACATTACATATACTCACACCTGTAAATTCCCGATGGGCTTGGCAGTGGTGTATTGACACCCACTTTTCAGCACTAAGATTTTCAGTCTCATGCAATAGGTAGAGCTAAGTTGTAAAAGTATAATAAGTAATAAAAAGTCTTACCTTGCTTGTTCGCATAACTCCTATACAATCTCCTTCTCTTAAGGTGTCCAATTCTGGTCCATACGAATTGACTAGAGTGACACCATCTTTCACAATCGAGCTGCCGGACATTATCTTAAAAGTAAAAACAATTCGATCACAAAATCATTAAATAAATAATTATGTTCATAAATATAAAACTATAGATATTATGAGATTAGTACAATGGTTATGAAATGGTTATAGGACATTGCACTATTAACAAGGAAATAAAACAAAAGTTGCATCCTTAATGCAATACTGATTATTTTTTAGTTATGAAATTCCAGTGAATGTACATGAATTTGCTTTACCTATTAAATACTGAACCAGACCCTACAAAACCAAATTAACCTATACCCAGCAGCAGCAGTGGGGTTCACTATGACCCGAATCCTGCCAGCTTGACAATGGGTCGCCTGGCGCATGGCAAATTGCAAACTAGATCAAAGCAACATTTTTAGTCTTCCGGCTTCCATTATCACCCTTCCCCACTAATTCCTAGGATAAAATGCCTTTCCAGACCACAAGTTATCTAAATGTCAAATTTCATCAAGATTGCTTAATCATTATTGCAGGAGAGAGCAAGAAACATTCAACCATTCCAACAAACATTCACATTATTTTATAATATTATTATTAATAGGATTATACCCAAACCAGCTGTGCCTCACAATTTTATTTACTGATCTGCTGTTATACCCATAGTGTAACATTAAATGGCCTAAAATGTTCCCTAAGAATTGGGCTGTCTAAAACAAAAGACTTAATCAAATCCTAAAGACTTTCAAATTATAAAGTTTTGCAAATATTAACTCGTTCAAACTGTTTGTTCACAACAAACTCTACAGCTTTATTATTAGCATAAACTAATAACACTGTAAATAATTGACTCATGAATGGAAATCATTTCATCAATATAAGAATTTTTTAGAATTATGGTAGAGAGTGTGTTTTGTACAAAAGAAAAAGAACAACATACCCATGCTGTATTCCTTAGTTTAGTAGCTGTTGCCGGTAGTTCCACATACTCAGGGTCTAGTGTTGTAACACCAATCTCCAGACTGCCGTTCCAAACATTGACCTAAATAATTAAAATCATGTACACAATAACTACTGTGATATGCAGATCACTGCAAATGTACTATAAATACGAAAACCCTGTTAAATATTGTTATGGTACTTATTTATTTGAGAAAACAAATAGGCACTCAAATGTTTCCAAACCAAAACTTTACATGAAGTACCCATGTAAGATCAACATTGACAACATGATTCAACACCATATATTTAAAAAAAAACACACATATCAAGTTTCAAAATATTTGTTTTAGGGTAATGAACTCTATACAAGCATACATAATATTGATCTGTTTCTTTGTTCTCTGACTTACCTTTCTATCAATGCATACTTCGAATATAACATCATCCTTCAAGGGCTCACAGCTTAATATCAGGCCATGGTTAAATTCAACAAAATTTCTTACAGCTGTAGAGTTTTCATTCAACAACGTGACCCGGTCGCCGCACCTTCTATGAAACCTCATTGTTTTCAAATAAATCTACCAGCGCGCGGTTAAAATTTAGATTACGATATTTCTGTACATAATATCATAATAAAATCTTACTATTCTATACTTCTTTTCACATAACATCAACTTATAACGACAAAAACAGCGCAACGTTAATTATTGAAAACGATCATTCGTTTACGCATGTCCAGGGTACCACTTTACTTAACAATTTATGTTTTTTATAAAACAGAATGGTCTTCTCCCCACTCATTATTATTGATACAAGACTAAAATAACATTAATCAATAGAGGGACTGGAAAAAATACAATAAAACTAAAAATACCGTGCATTGATTTTCACTTCTAACGGTGTTATCAACTCCCAAAAACATTTACCCCTTCCTGACTTAACCCATCACTACATAGTATAAAACAAAGTCGCTTTCTCTGTCCCTATATCCCTTTGTATGTTTAAATTTTTTAAACTACACAACGGATTTCGATGCGGTTTTTTTAATAGATAGAGTGATTCAAGAGAAAGGTTTATATGTATATAATACATGTTTAATATAGTAGAGGGTGCAGCGGGAACGGGATCTGACGCCACGCTGGCGGAAAAATATTGGCGTTACGAAGTTCACCGGGTCAGCTAATAACTGATAATTTCTTGGAACACCCCCTGAAGCAGAAATACGTTTTCTTAAACCCATCATTATACCCGTTATTTGTGAATTAAATTTTCAAATTTATGTAAAGTCAAATTACATACATACGTCTAATCTAGTGGTGGAACCTTTTTTAAGGGGGGCCAAAAAATTTCAGAAATGTATTTTGTGATGAAACACAGATTATACTACACCAGAAGTGGTTTGAAACGGGGAGGGGTCACAGGGGACATGACTGTCCGTCCCCTGCACATCAGATTGAAAAGTCTTCTAAAAATTTACAAAATACTGAAAATGCAATTTTTTGCTATTTAAATGGGAAAATGCTGAAGGATATTTACAGCTAATTGTCGAGGCATAATCGAGGCGGCGATTCTTATTGCCGGAAGCTCACCATTAGCCCTGCGCATGATCGTAGCTTCCACTACTTCATACGTCGTGGTAGGCAGCTGGGACTTCTCTCCCTCGATTCCTGGTTTTTTCCGTCCCCGCTCCCACGCCACCTTTCGATACCGTTAGCACTGAAATGGCTCTCGCTCTCGTCTCCAGGGTCTATGGTTGTCTCCAAGTCCAATGGTCCCCACCGAGGTCAGGTGACTCACCGCCTATACGGAGATTGTTGAATGGATGATAGCTGGATGACGGCTGCAGTTGTTGCAGCGGTTAACCACTGCTGGCCTTCAGGGTTTTAACAGTTTAACTGTAGATTGGCTGAACGCCGATATTTTCAGTGAAGAACTGCCATTCTGACCTCCACAACCTAAAACCGTTATCGTAGCATTGCAACTATTATAGTTAATAGTTGTTGTTCTTTTTAGGACTCCAGCAACCCATTCTGCCATAATAGATGCTTACTATGCTATGTGTACTGAAACAAAGTAATAAGTATGTACGAGGATTGTGCTGATTTCAAAATCTTGTACCGCGCAAGTGCGCAAGTATCAACACTAAACTACTCGTCAAGACGAATCAAACGAGCCGAAACTCGATGGAATTGTGTCGTTTCATCACCGAGTTTCTTTGGCCACCTTGCAGCTCCATCATAAGATCAGCATCATGTCATCATAATATTGCATTGTCACGCGATTTACACATTTACGCAAAATTTCAGCTCAATCGGTAATTGGTAAATCCTGCCTACTTAATTATCCCCTTCATTAGGGGAAAAATCATTAAATTGGGAACCTTGGCTTTCAATCACAAATATCACTTTTTATGGCCTGGTAACGAGACCTTTAAGCCAACAAATATCAATCTGATACAAAGACTAAAATACATGACGTATATTTTTTTTATAAAAGAAAGAGAATTATATTAATTACAGTGTATAACTTTCGACCAAAGCGTCAACTTTCTAATAAAAAATAGTCATAATCTAAGCTGCTGTGAACACAGAACAGAAAAAACGTTTTCTGTTCCGTATCTGTGAACGTGGCTGTGCATACTATTTCTGATAAAATTATAACATAATCGGAACCCTGATACAGATACAGGATTAGTAAGCTCAATTTATTTTCCTAGATGGCGTTGGGTACATGTATTATCGATAAAATATTTAAAAAAAAACCTTCAAGACCAAAGTTTGTGATGACTAAGCTACCCATGATCGGTCTCTTTGGCATAGGGGTAGAATAATCAAGGCTCAATCGGGGCTAAGAGCAAATATTTGTAACTTTGTATGCATATGTATTGACAGGTATAATATTTGCATTGGTCTGGTGGGTGTTTCTAGGTATAATATGCACGTTACCTAAGTATCTATGTATTGACAAAAAACTTACCAAAACACAAAGCCCGCGCGCCCCCCTTCCCCTTTCCGGGGTTCGATGGGGTCACTGAGCTTCCCATACCCGAATTGGCTATCTTAAAACCGTAGATGGCCCCAGGTGTAACTTTACACCCAGGCTGAAGGCCTATCTGAAGACCTGAAACGACGATGCAGTGGGGTCATGACCCCCCTGGGCTAGTTGTGTACTGATAATTTTCCTAATTTCATTGCTAAAATTTAATGGAATAACACTCATTAAAACACGCAGTTAAAAGGATTTGGCATTTGGTAGGTAGTTCATATAATATTTTATATGAAACACCAAATGCCAGGATAAATGACCGGTGGCTAGGGGCTAACAGCACAAATGTCCTTTTCCAATCTGAAAAAGCTCAAAAACGGGCCCAGAACTTCAAAGGTAAATTCCATTTACCTCACTCCGTGTTCATAAAACGAAGACCGTCGACCAGTGCGTTCTTTCCGTAATTTTCTGGTGCCAAAAATTGAGTTCTTGATGGTGCTTTGGGCTAGTTTACGAATTAAAAGTCACGCAGCAGACTGTGGAGCCAAGTCCGCTGAGTTTTCCTTCGAGGCGGTGAGTCTCCTTGTGGGAACCCCACCATGAAACGGGTGCGCGGAAGAAGGGACGGCAACCCGAGACGTTTTTTATGTGCGCTAAATGTGAACTCGATTCGACGATATTTTCGAAACCATAATCTCTCGCACCCAAGCCATCTTTTTCGAGATAAACCTTTTGGGTGTGGATCTAGTTATGCTGCATCTAGTCCCCGTGTATGGGTAGGCTTACTTTGCACCGCCACCGCGGCTTGCTTCTGCTATGGTCACAGACGGCTCCACCCCCCAGGTCACCTCCATCCTCGTCGCGGGATGTGCTGGCCTGGAGTCTTCTCTAGCCTCCAGCGAGCAAGTAATGCTAGAGAAAGATCCGCCATCCTCTGCCGGATCTTTCTCGAGCATTACTTGCTCGCAGAAGGAGAGTGTGACGTGAGCAGGGCGGTGAGCGAGAAGCCGCCACTAGGACTCACCTCGACATATCTCTTGCCGCGGACACTCAGTCAGCGTGTGCAGTTCCGAGTCCTAGCTTGCTTCACAGTGCATCGCAAGCAATCCTCGAGTGTCGTAAATAATAATCGTGCGCTACGGAGCGTGCAGCTTCTGCACATGTCTAGCCTTCAGGATCTCCACCCGTAGTGGGAACTATGGACTGGCGCATGATCTGGACCCCTCCTCTTCCCCTGTTGTTCAGCAGCCGCGCCAGAGTATTAGCAGTGCCCTTCAATATCGGGGCCAAAGAGACGCTTCTCGAAGTCCCACCGGCCTAGGGAAGGACTTGGGCGACCGAGTGAAGGGCACGCCAGCACAGCGCACACGCGTAAGATCCATTAAGGAGGACTATCTAGACAACCGACACGGAAACCTCACATACCGGCTGAAGCAACTGATCTCTGGAAAAGGTTCCTTCGGGAACCAACTGTTTCGGATGGGGAAGGTGGAGTGCCGTAACTGCGATGCGGGCTGGTACTCAGGGCTGCACAAATTGATGAAGTGGCCGGCGCTGGAGGCGCTGAGGTGTAGCCTCGTGACAGCCTTCGGGGTAGGAGTTCCCTATAAAGCGAGTGCGTGTACTGCTGTTACTTCTTTCTGCGACCAAGTAATCCCGAAAATAAAGAAGACATCAGAGGGGGCCCGGGATAAACTTTGGACTCTTCCGACCTACCGAGTCGAGAAACATTAGAGGTCACTCAACGACCTCCGCAATACATGAGGCATCTGCTGGGATGACAGGTTGAAACCCTATTAGAAGCAGGCCAGCGTGTTGCCATAGGGTCCTTTTAGGGGCCCAACTAGTTCCCCCCTCTCCCCTCCCGAAATCAAACCCCGACTACACCAGTGGCCCCTGTGGTCGGAGCACCTGTTAAACGGACAAGGCTTTGGCGCAGGCTCTCCTCTCGGGGTTAAAAAGTAAGACGGCAGTCGCAAGTCTCAAGCAAAAACTATAAGCAGAGCCTGGCCTCCTCGTGACGTAGGTATACGGGCGTATTGACGCAGTCCCACGTAGTACCTACCTATATTAGTCCCGATGTTATTCTTCGTATATTAAGTAGGTACACAATTGATTTTGCAATTAAGTACGAAACATTGTTCTATTTTGTTTGTTATTGTCGCGTCGAAAGGAATTCCCAACTTCCAAGTAAGGTGTTAAGCCAGTACCATAGCGATGGCAAATGTACAGTAAACAATTGAATTGGAAGAATGTAATTGCGTCAATAGCTTAGTGGTTAAGGAGTTGACTCGATCGAGAGGGTTCGGATTCGAATCCTGGCGATTACACTACAGAAGTGAGCCCACTAATATGACACACGCAAGCTGCTTACCTGACGGTGACTGAAATCAATTCTAACAGATATTCATTATAGCTTTTATTCACGTACGCAAAATCCCCACGAATTTACTGGAGTCGCAGGGGGAGGTTATGTCGGACTCCAACCGACTAAAACGCCCGCCACCTGTGGGTCTTTGTGCTAAGCTGATTGTGAGGTAGTCTTCTGGCCGACCCAGTATCATCTCTTTCGATCTGGCCCTCTTCGGGTGTGGGGCCACGGAGTGTCCAACTCGCACCCGGTATGCGCGCTGCCCTCGGGCCTGCTTCTGCTAGAGTGACTGGCGGCTCCACCCGTCACCCCTAAACCGGAGCTCATAAGGGGTCATTAGCGAACTATGATGCTCGAGTTGCCACCGCTCGCGGGCCGCGCGGTTTGCGATTCTCATTTGCGCCCGCTCCGCTGCCTCCTTCGCGAGCATTGCTTGCAGAAGGAGGCACCGGCAGTCCACGAAGATGTTCATTATAGCCGGACACTGCTAGCTTCACGTGCTTTGAGGCACTCATTTATAGAACTGTCGGCATGTTAATAACCCTGTATGAATCTAATCCTATAACCTTTTAACATAACAGTTTCAGACTTTTATTTATGAAATAAGTAGGAATAATACCGACGGCGACGCGACGAAACCTAACCCAGACGCTATAATGGCAAAAGATGTTGATAAGGCCAGATAATACCTCACTCTAAATCACTACATAGTATAAAACAGTCGCTTTCTCTGTCCCTATATCCCTTTGTATGCTTAAATCTTTAGAACTACGCAACGGATTTTGATGTATTTTTTAACAGATAGAGTGCTTCAAGAGGAAGGTTTATATCTAGGGATAATACATGTTTAATATAGTAGAGGGTGCAGCGGGAACGGGATCCGACGCCACGCGGACGGAAAAATATTGGCGGTACGAAGTTCGCCGGGTCAGCTAGTAATATTTAAATAACATTACTAATAATCTCAAGAAAATTGACCATAAACTGATATGGACACGTTCAGGCCCCCGATTCTGCTAATTTTATGACATAACAAAACCACTGTCATACCATTGTCATTGTATAAAATGTTATTTAATTTTAGACTTTATGTCTGAGGGTTAAAGTTCAAAATGAAAGGGAAAGAGTTTATAACATTTTTCATTATCTCTACAAGATTGTCATTTAATTTTAACCTTTACCAGTATGAACATTAAGTCTAAAATTTAATGGCAATAGTAACAGTGTCTGTGGTACCGCAGTGGTTTTGCCATGAAAAAAATAATAGCAGAATCAGGGCCCTGACCGGCACCTCATGAGTAAGTACCTACTTGGTATCCTACGCTATCCTACATAAAATCCGATAAATACTCTTATGGTAGCGACTTTCAAATCCACTGTTGAACCTGGCAAAGAAGTTGTTATAGATGAGAGTATGGTGCCGTGGAGAGGACGGCTTATTTTTCGTCAGTATATACCAAATAAAACCCATAAATATGAAATAAAGAATTATAAGCTCTGTATGCCCAACGGTAACACATATAATCTAGAAGTATACACTGGATGAATTGATGGCGTTCCAGGTCAAGGTCACCCTCAACAAATCACTATGAAACGGACCATTCGTTTCATAGTGATTTGTTGAGGGTGACATCCTGGCTAACAGAAAAAGGTCGCACTCTCTACATTGATAATTTTACACAAGCGTACCACTAGACAAAACAAGACAGACTTTTTTGTGTGGCACAGTCCATTAGTATCTATCAAAGCAAGTGGTAAAGTCTAAGCAGAGAAAGGGTAAAGTGTTGGCTCTGAAGAATGGAACGGGTTTCAAAAATATAAAATGGACCGATAAACGTACAGTTCATTCGCTTTCGACCTGCAATAATCATACAGGACCCTAGTGCCAAGACCACATCGCTGGAAACCAAACACTATCGTGAAGACACCAGACTCTGTTTTAGATTATAATAATGCGAAAAAGGGGGTAGATATTTCTGATTAGATGGCGTCGTACTATACCAGCCTTAGTGGTATCGCAAGCTAATCATTGAGATTGTCTGTGGTACAATGTTGGTAAATACCTGGGTCATTCATCAAAAATTTGGCACAGGAAAAAATCTAAGTATTTTAGAATTTCGCGAACAAATTATAAAACAGATGATTAGCAAGCCTAGCACTGATAATCAACCCGATGTCGCTGCAGAGGAAGGTGGGCCACATGCACAAGGAACGCCAAAACACAAGTTAGAGAAAACGGAAGGAAAACTCAGAGATACCCGAAAGAGATGCAGACCTTGTTACGAACATTTTACAACAACCGAATCTGCGGGTGTGGCTAGTAAAAAATCGAAACGCGTTAAAACATTTTGCTCTGCGTGTGAAAAACCAATGTGTTTGGATTGTTTCAATACAATTCATACAAAATAATTTTGTTTTATACAATCCCTGATAGTATTTTGTTTTATTTTATTTCTTTTTCAATTTTGATTAAATTTTCTAATGATTATATTTTCTCAACGTAGTTTATCATAAATAATTTGTATTCCGTACAATTTATGTCGTGATTTTTTTGTCGTTTTATTTTTCTTCTAATAAATACTATTATATTTCGCAGCTTCATTCTTTGCGATTTGTGTTTACATGTTGTAGTGGCGCCCCCAAGCGTCACAATTAGCAAGGATTAAAAAAAAAGAAACGGAACGTCGTTACTTGGTCACTCCGATTCGACTCGCTGACTCATTACGTGTTTCCGCGCCGAACCTTTCGCACATCAACCGATCTCACCTACCTACCCGCAAAATAAGAAAAAAGTACTCTCAACATGGGAAGGAAAAGAAGAAATGAAAATAACGAGGAAAGAATTCACAGGAAGATTCGTAAATTGGAGAGGAATAATTTATTCATCTGATGAAGAATTTAATCGTAAGTTTTACGTGTTTTATATACCGTCATAAAATTCATTAATTTCCTGTAAAAATATATTTCTGACGAATTTCTTTCTGTCGCTTAGGTGATGCGAACAATTAATATCGGGATTGTATCCATCACTATTTTTGGAATGCGCAATTGCTAATATTCAGGGCTCTTGTCGTCCTTATTAAAATAAGATGTGAATAGTTAAGCATTTTAAGACTATATCCGTCTTACTTTTTTTAAGAACCAAATAATGTTCTTAAAGATCCCAATACAAGCCTCGCGAGCACTCGCCATTAGAAGCTGAAGCAGGTCCGTCGAACGAAGTATGTTACGCGCAGCCATTGTCACCAACGCCACCTCCGGAGGAGCCTGTGCTGCGGTCGACACCTCCACGGACTACCCTACCACCGGCGCCGGCGTCTCTGTCGGCGACAGACCCGACAGTACCTTCAGGTGACGTTAACTTAGATGATGACATCCTCCAACTTCTCGGAGATGCACCAGATCTCCGTGCTGAAAAAAGGCCTTACTAAGGAGTGCAAAGAAAATATATTCAAGGAATATTTAATTCCTTCAAATTGTGAACTTCTAGTTCCCCCCATATTGAATCCTGAGGCTAAAGCTGCTTTGACTGATACTCATAAAACGCGATGCATCAATGATATCCAGACAAAAACATTTGAGTGTTGCCGTTGCAGCACTAACACATACTTTGGAAAAAAATATTGGTACCTATTAGCGACGCTTGTCGCATTTTATGCGATATGCATCATTATGAGACTGAAACACGAAAAAAATTCGTCATATCTTCAACGAACACTGGCATGAGAGATGCCATTTTGAATTCTACGACAGACAAGTTTCTATTCGGAGAAAATATGTCCGAGAAACTTAAGACCGTCAAAACCGTTCAAAAATCTGGAGAGGAACTCAAGAATATGAATAGACCACAGAACCCAAAGAATTTATCATACAAGAGCCGGGGAAACTACAAGACCCTGCACCAAAAGAGGCCGGAGGCAGGGCGATCAGCAGTCGGTCCACGTCAGCAGTAGACGTATCCACGCAGTCGCACGGCAGGTCGCATGGCGCCACCGCGAGCTCCAACACAGCCGCAGCCGCCGCCACCCCCGCCGCCACACTTGCAACCTCCACATTCGTCGCGGCCACATGGTAGACTACGACATTTTTACGATAAGTGGACCGAAATCACCAATGATAAACCATCTTATCATGGATAAAGGGATACAAAATACCGTTTAATTCTCAACCATTACAACATGATTCTCCATCCAATTATCCAAAAACATATAGCGAGGATATAGAATATAAAAATGTTATTCACAATCTTTTAACGATCCATGCAATTCGTAAATGTGACCACGATGACACGCAATTTCTCTCATCGGTTTTTTTTTGATACCTAAGTCTAATGGCACAAAAAGATTTATTTTAAATTTAAAAAAATATAAAGATTTCTTGAAAACTCAACACTTCAAGATGGAAGATTATAGGACGGCTTCTAAATTGATAAGTCCAAACTGTTTCATGGCGTCGGTAGATTTAAAAGACGCATTTTTTTTTAGTAAATATAGACGAGTCATATCGTAAGTATCTTCGATTTAAATATTGCGATCAGATTTACGAGTTTTCATGTCTTCCCTTTGGTCTTTGTACATCGCCCTTTGTTTCTACAAAGTTACTGAAACCCGTCATAGAATATCTCCTAAATAAGGGTGTAATTTGTGTAATTTATTTGGATGATATTTTCTGTTTTGGAAAGACGTATATAGAATGTAAAAATAGTACACACATGATCACAGACTTACTGCAATCGATAGGATTTATTTAAATAAATAAAAGAGTGGTCTTTGTAGTTTTGCCAAGTAAAATTTGTAGATATTTGGGATTTAATTTTAATTCAACAAAAATGATACTGGAACTACCCTCAGAGAAAAAAACAGAAAATAAAAAAATATTTACAACAATTTATAAAAAAAGATAACTGTAATTAACACGATTTTACAAGATTATTAGGACTTCTAATATCTGCTTGTCCAGCTTTGGGATATTCTTGGCTATATACAAAAAAATTTGAACATCTAAAATATATACATCTGTTGCACAATCCTAATTATAATCAGATAATATCTTTAACTAAAGATATAAAATCAGATATGACTTGGTGGATTGATAATGTAGACAAGGGTTATAATAGTTTCAAATTAAATCAATACAAGCTAGACATATACTCTGATGCGTCTCAAACTGGCTGGGGTGCTTACTGTAACGGGCAAAGGAGTCATGGTTATTGGACAAACGATTTAAAGAAGTTACACATTAACGAATTAGAACTCAAAGCTGCTTTTTTGTTGCAAAAGCACTTGATCAATTGCGAAATTTTATTGCGCATAGATAATACTACTGCAATTTCAAGCATAAATCGAATGGGTAGCGTGCAATACCCTCACCTAAATATAGTATCTAGAGATTTGTGGCAGTGGTGTGAAGGCAGAAAAATATATATTATTTATGTAAATACTAGAGATAATTTCGAAGCAGACGCATTATCTCGTAAACAACTTTCGGACATTGAATGGGAATTTGGGGATTACGCCTTTAATGAAATAAATAACTCTTTTGGCGAATTTGAGGTAGATCTTTTTGCAAGTCGCTCAAATGCTAAGTGCAGGACTTACATTACTTGGTATCTATACCAAGCAAACGTCAAAGAAATTTATCTGGCGGAGGCATCCTGTCTACAGTGAACAATATATGACAACATTATTTTATGTATCTACCGCTCCCCATCCTACTATAACACTGACATTTTTATAGACTCGCTTTGTGCACACCTAGACTTAATACTGTCACAGAAAAACATAATTATAGCTCTAGACCCCGATGCTTGGAGAATCGATGCTTTTACTATAACATGGAAGAACATATATTTTTACTCTTTCCCACCATTCACACTAATTTTAAAACTGTTAAGGAAGGTTGTGATTGATCAAGCGGAAGGTGTGGTAGTTGTGCCTTACTGGCCAACACAACCTTGGTTCCCCTTATTCAACTCTTTAGTCCGCTCTCGCTGCATTATATTCGATCCTAATATAAATTTATTGAAATCGCTTTTCAGATGTCAACATCACCTTCACAAGACGCTGCGCTTAGTAGTCGCGAGGTTATCAGGGAAACCTACGTGAAAATAGGATTATCTAATCGATCTGTTGAAATTATGTTAAATTCTCTTTCCAATAATACATATAAGAAATACGATAGCGATCTAAGATGTTGGTTAACCTTCTGTAAGAACCACAATTATAATTGTAATATAGCTGATGTTTCAAGATTAATTGATTTTTTTAACAGAAATGTTTGATAAGGGTGCGAAATATGGTACTCTAAATTCTTATAAATCTGCACTAAGTTTATTGTTTAGTAAAACGTTAGAAGATGAAGCAATTAAAAAATTTATGTAAGGGGTTTATAGGATGAGACCGTCGATACCCAAATATAATGTCAGTTCGGATCCCAACATAGTATTGTCTTATCTGTCTAGCCATTGGCCAAATGAAGATCTTACGCTAGAAACTCTATCCAAGAAGACAGCGACCTTGTTGGCTCTCGTTACCGCCCATCGGGTACAGACTCTATCATTAATAAAATTACCGAATTTTAACTCACAAGACCCTAACGAAATGTAATTTTTATACCAGATATCATAAAGACCTCAAAACCAAATACTTCTCAGCCGGTTCTTAAAATTTCTTATTACCACGAAAACCTTAGTATTTGTCCAGCCACATGTATTAAAGATTATTTGAATAAAACAAGCCTTTTACGTGGTTCTAAAGTCCAACTTTTTATTAGTTTCAAGAGACCTTTTAGGAAGCTGTGTAGTACCCGACATGCGGCAACGACGACAGCCAACAAGATAGGAGTTAGTATAGATGTCATACGAAAGACTGCAGGATGGAGTAGTACTTCTGGTACTTTCGCAAAATACTATAACAGAGAAATTGTCGACTGTAATTTCGCTCGATCCCTGTTATCAAATCATTCTGTTGATTAATTGTTATTGGGAAAACCAAGGTTGACAAAACAGTTAAATAATGGTATTACGAGTTTATTGAATTATTTACATTTTGATTTAATAAATGATTCAGATTAATGAGAAGTTGTATTTTATATTTGTATTCTCTAAAACATGTAAACACAAATCGCAAAGAATGAAGCTGCGAAATATAATTGAGGATCAAACGAACTTACCTGAAGTGAAGTTCGATCCAAATTATATGAGCAGCTTCATTCGACGCGATTTATAAAATCCCACCCTCAATCTTGAGATTCCCAACCCTAGTCTTAACAAATACAAAATACAAAGACAGTAGGTAGGTTCGGCTTTAAACAAGATGAGCCAGCGAGTCGAATCGGAGTGACCAAGTAACGACGTTCCGTTTCTTTTTTTTTTTTAATCCGTGCTAAGGATGACGCTTGGGTGCGCCACTACAACATGTAAACACAAATCGCGTCGAATGAAGCTGCTCATATAATTTGGATCGAACTTCACTTCAGGTAAGTTCGTTTGATCCTCAATTTTTCAATATTGATTTTTGTTAACTTCTCGAAGTAATATCTATCTAAATTTGTCAATTTTACTAGGCGGGGACAGTAAGTATAACACTTTTTCTCAAAACGGCACGAAATTCTTAGTATATTGATAGTACCTATAGTGTAACGTGGCCACCGGTGGTACACCTCGCCTACTTAGATTTCAATAACATATTTTTTCGAACTCTATAAACAGATAGCGCTTATTTGCAATTCCTATTTGACATCCATGATATGCCATTTCATGGATAACAATCTAGATTTTTTGACATTGTTTATTCCACTGAATAAGCAATGTTGAAAAACCTAGATTCTTATTTACTTATTCCTACTTTATATTAAAAAAAAATCATTTTATTCTGCTACATATACTTTAGTTTTTGGTTGTTGTTTTGTAACGTGAGGAGCGATCATCAGGGTTGTCATATTAGTTTTTAAGTTTAATACCGGACCTGTAAAAGTCAATCGCGCCACGAATAACCGGATCAGTCTTGGATTGGATCATTCTTTACCAATTGAGAGCACTATTTGTGCCCTCCTTTACACGGGTAGGAATTCGTAAAAAGAAAACACACTCAATCTTGTTTGACTTCAGAATTTCGATATCGGAATGATGGCAGTCGCTTCACGGAAAATATCAAAGTTCAGCGTCTTCATAATTAGACTGAGATCCGACCCCAAGATAGGAAAGGACTCGAAGGAGGAGGCGGAGGACTGTGACATGCCCAAAATCGTACGAAGTGGGGGAGGAAATGCAGAAAAGTGGATTTCGGGTTTCGGAGTGAAGCTCGCGGATGCGCCTGGAACTTAACGCTGAAATGATAACAGATAACTGGGGAGAGACAACGTGGAGGTGCCTGGGGGAATTCGTCATCATCCATTCTTTCGGGAAGTTTTAGGCGTATGGGTATTAGAAAACGTTGTTAGGATAGGATAGGTGACATTGCATTAAATTCTCTGAATTATGACATGAATTGATTAAATTCTCTAAATTTAGATAGTAGTTGGTCATTATGTAAGAACTGTCTGACTAGTGACTAGATAGAAAGGAGTAGTTTGTATTGAATATAATATTTGCATGTTATTTTGTAAGCCTATCGGCGGAACATAGGATATACCATAAGCACCCAGTAAACATCTGTATTAACCTTCACGAAATAAAAATGAAATGAATGAAATAAAATGAGGTCAAAAGTGCTATAAGGTAGAACACGACGGTATTTCCGTCCCAATTATGCAGTCCGACTGGGGAAATACCTCCGCCCTACAGAATACCGCGGTCATAATAACCGCGTATTGTTTCCGGTGATGAGTGGGGTAGCCAGGCCCTCGATTCTGCTAAAGCAAAATCAACTGTCACACCACAGATACAGCGATAAATGGCATTAAATTTTAGACTTTATTGAAATAAATGACATTAAATTTTAGACTTAAAGTCCAAAATTGAATGAAGAGTGTCACATTTCACTTTTTCATTCACTCTACTAAAGCCATTTAATATAAGACTTTAAAAACATGGGATTAAAGTTTAAAATCAAATGGGTAATTCTTACAGTGTCTGTGGTATGACAATGGTTTTACTTTAGTAGAATCGAGGCCCAGAGCTCACTGGAGTGTATGGTGTTGGCAATGGAAAAACCAAAGCCTGTCTGCCTCCTAAGTGGTATATAAAAAAACCACTACCAGCAAATGTGTGTGGAACTTATGGAAACAATGAAAATAAAAAAATAGATACATCAAAAAATAAATGACAGGTGTTGATGATGTGATATATACGTGTTGACATGACCCTACTTTATATGAACTATAATCTAGGCATAGCTTAAGAAAAATAGTGGGTAAAACATGTGACTGGAACAACCTCGGCATGACGTCGATGAAGTATTTGTGTAATATTTTACGAATTCATTTGTCTTTGCTGACTGCTTTGAATTTACTTACCATATATATTTTCTCGCAAAATTTATTTAAAATCATTTTTTATTATCCATCTTAGATTATGTAAGTACACTGAAAATCATTTTCTACAGTATATATGTTTAAGAAAATAAGAACACCAGCTCTTTCATGTGAGGGTTTGCTTACTTAACTTGATTCAGTTAGAAAGCAGCTTGATGTGGACTTTGCATTTAAAATCTTAAAACAGGCCCCCGATTGTGCTAATTTCATGACATAACAACACCACTGTCATACCGCTGACATTGTATAAAATGTCATTAAGTTTGAGACTTGATTGATTTTTTAAGGTCCAAAATGAAAAGAGAAAGAGATTAAAACATTTTTCATTCACTCTACAAGATTGTCATTTAATTTTAAACTTTAACAGTACTACAGTAAAGTCTAAAGTTAAATGGCGTTTGTTACAGTGTCTGTGGTACGACAGTGGTTTTGTTATGATAAAAATAATAGCAGAATACTTTCAATAACCGACATAAGTATAAATGAGTATACATACAACTAATGAATAAGTGCCCGCTTGACGGTAATAAGCTCGCCCCCTATTACGTGGGATCGAAAATCAATGGGTGATGTTAATACACCCCTGCCTACCCCTTCGATGATTTACCTACTTAAAGGCGTAAGTTTATGTATGTATGTAAGTATGATTACCTAATCCTATGAGATTACCAGGCTCCCGATTCTGCTAATTTTATGACATAATAAAACCGCTGTCATACCGCAGACATTGCAAAAATTATCATTCAATTTTGGATTTTATGGCTGAAATTTAAAGTCGAAAATGAAAAGAGAAAGAGATTATAACATTTTTCATTCATTCTACAAGATAGTAATTTGATTTTAGACTTTAATTGTAAACATGTAAAGTCTAAAGTTAAATGGCATTATACTCCGCACGCCGAATGATGATCTCTATGACGTTTCAACTGACAGTTGTATTAGTTATGCGAAACAATTTCGATAAAATACTGTTTTTTCAGGCAAATGTCATGTCATTCAGCCAGGTCATTCAACATAATAAGCAATATTTATTTATTTTGAAAAAAAGACTACGCGCATTGATGGACATAAAACACTAGATAAAAAAGTAACAGCCTTATTATATTTTATTTTACTATACTTTAATTTTTATTCAAATTGCATAATTTAAAGAATTTATAATTTTCTTTATGAATTTTAAAGAATTCATAATTAGCTGGCAAGTATGGATTACATGGAAAAGTATTTAAAAGGAGGCCATAGACCTACCGTATTTTTTTTATTCAGTCATGTCATGTCTTGTCAGTCTGTTTTGTCTTCTTGTCACACCACATCACATCGCGTCATACGAGTGCTCTAACGCCTTGTATGGCGCATACAAGACGTCTTTCTTTGTTAGCTGAGTTTTGTTTCTGTTTTCGCTGTTTTGTGTTATTTGTTGATTTTCTGTTACCTGTTTGTTGATTTTCGGTTTTGCAAAATGCCGAAAATACAGCGGAAAACTGTTCTCAACAGTGAAGTTCGCGAGTTTGTAGTTCGTTTGCGAGACTATTTTGCTCGTGAACAACAAAATGGCGGACCCTTGTTACCGCTTGACAATGTTCGCGATCGTGTAGCCGATGCTCTAGGAATCGGAAAGGCTACTGTTTCTCGAATAACAAAGGAAAAATTTGGGGAGTCGTCCATGGAGGACAATAAACTATTAACACCAAAGAAGAAAAAGAAAAGGTTATGTCATATAACAGAACCTGATGAATTTGATTTAGATGCTATACGCAATCATATTTATGGTTACTACCTACGAGGTGAACTACCGACCTGCCAGAAGTTATTATCTTCATTAAAAGCTGCAGAACGCTTCAAAGGCGGTGCTACTTCTCTTAGAATTGTTTTGAAAAAATGTGGATTCCGCTATAAAAATGTGACAAGAGAAAAATATTAATGGAGCGTACTGACATAGCTTTACTACGATGCGATTTTCTTCGCAAAATCAAACAAATTGATAACTGGGAGAAGGTAGTATACCTTGATGAGACATGGCTGAACGCCAATCATACTGTAGGTAAGGCATGGACGGATGACACAGCCAAATCCAGCACAAAAACTCCTGAAGGAAAGGGCCAGCGCTTAATCATTTGCCACGCTGGCACAGCTACAGGTTTTGTGCCGAATTGCCTGTGGGCTTTTAAGTCAGTGAAAACAACGGAGTACCACGAGGAAATGAATTTCGAAAACTTTAAGACATGGTTTATAAAACTATTAGAAAATTTGAATGAGCCTCACTATATTTTAATGGACAATGCTTCATATCACTCAACAAACCCCCCAGCAGCAATAACAAAAAAGCTGAAATTATAGAGTGGTTACACGGCAATGGTGTGGAAACTGACAAAAAGATGTTAAAAAAAGAGTTGGTTAGACTGTTGAACTTTCACAAACAACAGACGCACCCATCATATTTTTTGGATGAATTGGCCAAATCAAATGGACACACGGTAATTCGGTTACCGCCCTATCACTGCCAATATAATGCAATCGAGTTGATATGGGCGCAGATCAAAGGTATCTATATTTTTTTATTTATATAATATTATGTATATGCATATATTTCTAAAAATAATTACTAAATGTACAAATATTTTCAGGTCATGCAGCTAGGCATAACACAACTCCGCCATTCACGGCAAATAAAATGATGGTTTTATTGGAAGAAGCTTGCGCTCAAGTGACAGCTGACGATTGGCGAAAAGTGGTCGAAAGAACGAAGAAAATTTGCTTACAAGACTGGGATCGAGATGTACAATACGACAATATCATTGACCAACCGTTAATAATAAACGTCACGGATAGCTGCAGTTCAGACTCAGATTTTGAAGATCCGATTGACCCTGTATCAGATTCAGATTGATATAAATAAAATACAAACTCAAAGCATTTGTTTTATATTTCCAACAAATTATCGATATTTTGTTTATCGATGTGTCCCTTCTTAGTCGATAACAGCTTGACGACGTAACTTTTGCAGCACGTATTCTATTATTTTCTATTATTTCCGAACATTACGTAATAATTTCTTAATATTCATTTTTATAATTTACAATTGTACACAATTATGATTGTTTCGTCTTTTTAATGGACCTCTAAAGGATTTGATGTCATAGGACGTCAGTACAATGTTAAGCGCTAACGAACTGTCATAGGAATCATCATTCAGCGTGCGGATTATAGTCACAGTGTCTGTGGTACCACAGCGGTTTTGTCATAAAAAAAATCAATCAGGGCCCAGGACTATAAAACATTTTTTCTGATGCCTGGGGTCCGCTCTCATTATCCCTATTTGGTTAACCTTGACTTTTAAGGCAGTGACTACCGTCTGACTTAACTATACAATTTAACATGGGGAACGTCGGATTCGAACTGACTACACGCCGCCCTCTCGGGTCTTAATTATCGGGGTATGGGGTTAAATAATAAGCATTTTCGAACCAAGTAACTAGTTCGAAAAACATTTAAAACTTCTTACAATGCCGGCTTCTACAAGTGGGCGAAAAAGCATCACTATCGATGTCCTTTAAGTAGAGATCGCCTTTTTTAATCTGGTGTTCCGTTTGGATCACCTATTTCGATGACTCAGAGGATCCAAAAGGCCTTTAATATTCCACTTGGATCCCTTAACCTCTGTTTAGGGGATTGTATCAAACAAAACTGATATCATCACTTCCACATGGATTCCTTTTTAGTAAAATTTAATCATTTTACCAAATAGTAATATTTAGGAAAATGATTAAATAGGATAATGATAGAATAAGATAGGATAATATGGGATAAGATAGTATAAGATAAGATACGATAAAATAGGAAAAGATAGGAGGAGATAGGACGACAAAGGATAACATAAGTGTCGTTTTATGAGATCTGATCTCATCGTCTTATCTAATCCTAACCTATCCTAACCCAGTTCATCCCATGCAAGGCCTTCCCATTACAGCTCGTCCCATACCATCACATGATATCCCGACCCACCCCATAGTCGTCTCATCCCATCCCTTATCTAATCCTAACCTATCCTAACCCAGTTCATCCCATGCAAGGCCTTCCCATTACAGCTCGTCCCATACCATCACATGATATCCCGACCCACCCCATAGTCGTCTCATCCCATCCCTTATCTAATCCTAACCTATCCTAACCCAGTTCATCCCATGCAAGGCCTTCCCATTACAGCTCGTCCCATACCATCACATGATATCCCGACCCACCCCATAGTCGTCTCATCCCATCCCACCCTGACCTATCGTATTCCACCTTATCCTATCTTTTCTATCTTATGCTATCATAACCCATTAAATCTCGTCCCACACCGTCACATGATATCCCGTCCCACCCCATAGTCGTCTCATCACATCCCACCCTGACCTATCGTCTCCTACTTCATCCTATCTTATGCTTTCTTATACTATCTTATCCCATGTTATCCCATGTTATCGTGCCTCAATCCATTAAGTAAGGACATTATTGGGCCTTTTACTTTATCCCTTGTTATCCCATTTTATCCTAACCTATCCTATCTTAATCATTTTATTAGAGTTACAGACAGCACTTCCTAAAGTATTGCGGAAAGGTTATAAAGAGAGTGAACGATAGGAACAGAACATGATCAACCTCACATAGCTATTTTTCTTAAAATATCAGATTGAAGGTTGATGCAGTGGAATTGGATAGTGCTCTAGGTAAGTGCTGTATGTAGCTCTAATAAATCAATTGTAGTGCAGCGTAAATTGTAGTTTTGTAAACTAGTAAAAATTATTATTATATTTAAATTCTAAACTTTTCGAGCAAATTATTGTTGTGAAAATTTTATACCTTCAGAGTAAAAAAAAATATTGTCTTCAAATTAGAAGTAAAGTAAATTAGTTTGTCTGAATTAAGAATTGTAATAGTACCTACTTGTATTTTGTAAACATTGTATTTCCTTGTTGGTTCTTACAAAATTTTTAAATAAAGAAAACGTAGAGTATGTCTCTAGTAGGTATATACACAACCCAGATGCTCCCACTCCCCACAGAGAATGAAAGGTTGTATGGAAGTATGAGAGGAAAAAGTGCGAGAACTGGTATGAAAGAAACAAAATGATTGCGTGATATATTTAGTAACTAGTTAAGTATGAAGGAACCCTGTGAGGGTTATCGTATATAATTAGCAGACTAGAGTAAATACAAAATTTTGAAGAATAGGAGGATGAGGATGAGGAATAGTCTGAGGAACTAGGTAAAAAAAAAGACGGGTTGCACTCTGGGAGTGCCGACAGAAGTGAAAACTTTTTCTTTCTTTCTTTCTTCGTTATATACATAGAAAAAGATAAAAAAACATACCATACCATACCTATAATACAGCGCCAATCATAGACCCTATCACTAATTTTCTGCTAATTTTCTATCAGAAGAAACTAATAAATTACAAAAAGATAAAATAATCACAAAAAGTAATAAATTACAAAAAGAAAAAATAATCATTTAAAGTAATAAATTACAAAAAGAAAAAATTACTACAAAAAGTGTCCAGGTAGGCCAGGTTTGAACCCGGTACTATCTGAAACCATAAGGATTTACAGTCGAAGCTTTTACCGCTATGCTGCGAAGCTATTTATCGTATATTGCAAAATGGACAGTCTATAGCTAATATTGTATGACGTCAGTCGTCGGTTACGGTTCAAAGGTCAAGCGATCCTGACGCGCGAGTTTAACAATTTTTACCCATCCAACGTCACTAAAGAAGTTTTCACTTCAAAAGTTCTAAAACAATGGAAATCATAATTTCAGTTTTGTTTGATACGATCCCCTGGGGATCGAAGTGGAATGGCGATTCCTTTTGCATCGACTGAGGGATCGGAAGAGGGGATCCAAACCGAACACTCGCTTTTAATCGTTTACATCTGGATTGGTGGCCTGTACCATCTAGAATGCACTCTATTTTCTCATCATTTAGAGGGGCACAGTCAATTGATGGACCGGGTATTTAAAAAAAAAGACGGGTTTCACCCCGGGAGTGCCGGCAGAAGTGAAAACTTTTTTTTCTTTGTTTTTTCGTTATATACAGAGAAAAAGATAAAAAGAACATAATTACCATACCATACCATACCTATAATATAGCGCCAATCATAGAACCTATCACTAATTTTCTACCAATTTTCTGTCAGAAGGAATTAATAAATTACAAACAGAAATAAATTACAAACAGAAAAAATAATCACAAAAAGTAATAAATTACAAAAAAAATTTTATCATAAAACGTCTCAGCAGCCTAGGTTCGAACCCGGTACTATCTGAAACCATAAGTAGTTACAGTCGAAGCGCGCTTCTTATCATATTTTGCAAAATAACCAGTCTAAAGCTAATGTTGTATGACGTCAGTCGCCAGTTACGGTTCAAAGGTCAAGTGATCCTGACGCGCGAGTTTAACAATTTTTACCTATCCAACGCCGCTAAAGAAGTTTTCACTTCAAAAGTGTTATGCGCAATAAAAGTTAAGACAAGCCTCAAATAAAGCGCTGTCGCTAGAAAACCAATCACATGTCTACGGTATGTGTATGGTTAAAAGTAAACATAGAATTCCTAAGGGAAAAAGAAAACAAGCAAGATACCGTTCTGTATATTTGCTCATGTTGCTCTGAGTACAATACAAGAAAGTCAAATTATATAACGGAATCAGTAAGAAGTAGTTATAAATAACTGCCTTAACTGCTGCCCGCAGCATCGCCCTTTAAATTATAAGTCCCTAGTATAAAACACAAAATAAAAAAAAATTGAAAAACCCCGCGGCGGTTAGGTATATATAGTTGAAAAAGCATAAAATAATAAATTGTTGTGGTTAGTGTTTGGTACCTATTATTAAGTAATTTTATATTTTCCTTTATCCCATGTTATCTAACGTTCCGATAACATGTGGAAGTGCTTAAAGGTGTCCCCCGACACAACAAAGCTTGGATCCAAATATTACTAGGTTAACAAGGTTAATAGACTAACCATCACAATTTATTATTTTATGGTTCTTCAATTTTTTTTTTTAACCACCGTGGTACTTTTGTATTTTTTTTATTTTAACCTTTTGAGGTACCTATGTACTTAACAGGCCGCCCTGGTCGTTCGCCCCAATTACGTCACAGTAATTATATGCAGCGCCCCGTAGTCAGCTACTTGCATAACACCATCGCAACATTAACTACAAACCCATAACTGAAAACTACTTGAAAATTAGACAAGTAGTTTTGGAAAATTGACAATATTTAATTGCACAAAAATGGTTGGTGGTCCCCTGGTGAGTTATCACCGTAATACCTACCTAAGAACATGCATCAATCAAACTCAAACCTATAACTAAATACTGAATCAAAATCAGACTATTAGTTTTGGAGAAAAATGGCAACATTGATTTGCACAAATAACGTTTACTCCAATGCCCCCTATTAAGTTGTCACCTTAATTCCTAACTAATAATAAGCGCTAATCAAACCCAAACTTTTAATTGAAATCGACGCATATATCGTCTCTATTCCGTCGCGGGCAAAAACTCACATAAATTATCATCATCATCTTCGCTCTCAGTCGAACCCAAAGACCAGTTAACTAAGCGAAAAGTGCGAGCTTTGGATCCATTCGCATCTAATGCTGCTTTGGATCCATTCGGAACTAATGATGATGAACGTATTTTTAGTTCTATCTTATCAATGGTAGGTAGGTAGTATGCGCAAATCGTATAACAAAAATTGTCCTCGGAAATGAAACATCAGAATATTGCTAGATAAAATTCTACTTCAAAACTCAAGGTTATACAATGGCATCTGCATGAAGCTCTTTCAAAAATAACTAAAAGTTTTGGAAACTCCTGAAAGACTTTTATACAAACTGCAGATGTAGCAATGCGGTCTGCTACGAGTGCGAGCGAGGCGGCGCTCGCGCGTAGCCCGCCTACAGCCTACAGCGTGAGCCGGCCTTAGATGCGCACCTATTACCTACCGATATTACCTTCAACTAACTTTCGTTGGGAACAACTAGTTTCTTTTTTTTACGTGCGGAAAATTCCTACGGATACCTCCGGAGACGGAGGGGGAGGTTATGTCGGACTCGAACCGACTAAACCGCACGCCGTCTCTGGGTCGTAGTGCTAGGCCGAAGGTGAGGTTGTCATGCGACATATCCCTCGCACCCCGGCTGACCCAGAGCCATCCCTCTCGGTCTGGCCCTCCTCGGGAGGGGGGGCCCGGCCCACGCGGTCCCCGACTCAACGCCGGTGTGGGGAGGCGCGCATCGTCCTACGATGCGCGCCGCCGCCGTGGCCTGCTTCTGCTAGGGTGACGGGCGGCTTCACCCGTCACCCTCAGGCCCGCGCTCATGGGGGACGGAGGTCGCCCGAGCCGCCTTCGAGCGCGGGGAACAACTAGTAATAACTTTGTTGTGTCTGTTCTTAGATGATTCTTATACATTTTATTACAGTGCAATTTTTGAAGGATACATTAGCCATGGATTTTGGTATGAAGTCTCAGTTCCTATGATCAAAATCCTTATACATTCAGGTTAAACTCCAGATAAAGGAACTCTTCAGTGGAACCTGCATTGTTGCAATGTGCATAGACACGAAGTTTTGTTATTATGTTGGAATCCATGTCAGCGACTACCGACTGACCCCCTGATCCTGAGAGAAAAGCCTAGCTTGATTTCACTGAATAATATAAATACGTTTAATCCACTTTAAACCGCGTTCATTGAGTAAAACGACAGTAAAATATGTAAACTTAAGTAGGTAAACGAATTTTCACTAATAAAATCCTGCCCTAGCTGACGAGACAAAGACCGAAAGCTTAAAGCAAGCAGTGAACCTCATTTAGAAGGCCCGGAGGTCTCTGTTGGACTTCCGTGGCTCCAATAAGGAGAAACTTTTAGACTCTTAGAAGTAATCGAATCAGTGGATTTTATGTAGAGTCTATCGGAGTCCCACCGGATGCGGTAACAACATCTCAATTTCCAAGAAAGAACCCCCCTACTCTAAAATATAAACAGAGACTGCCAGACACCTCTGCATGAATGCTTGATGATACTTATATAATATTCTTACTACTAATACCTACATGACTAGGCAACTACTGCTACCAAATGCCGCCTCCCGAGGAGGGCCAGACCGAGAGGGATGGCCCTGGGTCAGCCGGGGTGCGAGGGATATGTCGCATGACAACCTCACCTTCGGCCTAGCACTACGACCCAGAGACGGCGTGCGGTTTAGTCGGTTCGAGTCCGACATAACCTCCCCCTCCGGCTCCGGAGGGGTGGGTATCCGAGGGGATTTCCCGCACGTAAAAAAAAAAAAAAAGCTACCAAATGCCGGAAACGACCTACACCGTTCAATAATTGTGCATACTGAGTAGCCTTATCATTATTATAATATTTCGCACTTAAGCCCTTACATATATACATACACAGAGCCGAGAATAGTCGCTTTTACCGTTAGATTAATACAAAAGGCTCAACACAAAACCGGTTTGTTACTAGGCTCGTGCAGTAAGCCACCGTACCTATCTAACTTTGCATAGCTTTACTCATTCATCGAGATGTTTTGTTAATATTTATTTGAAAGATGGTTTACCGGCGTTTGAAAACCATCCTTAACGCCTAGTAAGCAAGGACTTTAAATGTGTAGTCCAACAGAAATTAAATCGGTACTGCGGCAGGATTCTGCAACATATCTCCGACAAACGTTTCCCTGCCGAATGATCCACCGACAGAATGTTTCGCTTATGAGTTTTTCATCTACAGAACATTTCACATACAGGCAGTTCGCCGATAAAACGATTCATTTTTGGTTAAATCAACGACAGAACGTTTCGCCGACAGAACGATTAAATAATGAGTGAACCGACGACAAGGTCGACGGAGCCCCGCTACGCGGGGCTCCTACTTCTGGGTGGTTTATAAAAAAATAACCACGAAGGCCTAATGCGGGAGCTTCGCTACGCTCCGCTCCCGCATTAGCCTTCTAACCTAACCTATCCGAGTCGGGGTAATCTGAGTTGGGGTGTTAACTATATTGTAAATTGGTGAAAGATTCTGTCGTCGGTTCACTCATTATTTAATCGTTCTGTCGGCGAAACGTTCGTAGGGGAAAGGTTCTGTCGTCGATTTAACCAAAAATGAATCGTTTTATCGGCGAACTGCCTGTATGTGAAATGTTCTGTAGATGAAAAACTCATAAGCGAAACATTCTGTCGGTGGATCATTCGGCAGGGAAACGTTTGTCGGAGATATGTTTCAGACCGCTGCGGCAGGTAGATACAAAATCACAAATATATACGTATACTAGCTAACGCAATTATAACATTGCGTAGCAATTTTAACCAGATTCGCAATCAAAATCAATTATGCTGATATTAGTGAGACTGCGGTCGTTCCCACCAATTACAAAGGCAATACTTAAAAGACGGCTACCGAGAGCAGAGAAATAATAATTGTTCCTTACGTTTGCTCACGCTATCACGCCCTGTCTACAGTCAAATATACAACTAAAAATTTTATTATACTTCTCAATGAAGATGATGATGATTCTAATAATATTACACAATGTCGCCACTCGAAGACTCGACCAAGAACTTTGACAAGTACCCACTTCTTAGAATATGTGGGTCAACTCGACTAGCGCGGAGAAAAAAATATACCCTCGATACTATTTATAAATTAGAAACTCAGATGTTTGTCTTTCGAACGTCAGTGAGCTCCGGAAACAAGTGAAATATGAAAAAAGGATGGCCAAGGACTTGACAGGATAGTACAGAACAGTAGGAAGCGGACCTCTGGCTTTCCGTCACTGCCCAGCGTAGTGTGATTGCATGAAGATGCTGAATCACCTTACGCCGGTAGGTATATCGTGACGGTTGTGGTACTGCCTCGGGTGACCCTGGTCCAATGCGTGCCAAAGCTAGGGTCTTCCACCTTTAATTTTCGAGAATGTTATGATAGGATGGAATGGCCATAATAAGTACACATAATCGCCTAACGCGTTATCAAGTGAACACAACACAACAAATTGAGACAGTGCCATGTAAATACACAAAAGCAGTGACAATTACAAAAACAGTGTTAAAATTAAAATTAGCTCACGTCCTCCACCCAGCAGCTTCAAGCACTGACCTACCGCGTTCGCGCCTTTGTAACCTTGGAGGGTCGCAGGGACTAGGAAATAAACGGCGAATAACCTTGTAGTATAAACAGGCTATTCCGCTGCTGCCAGAGAACTGGCTGTTCACTTAGCTTGGCGTAAAGCTGGTGTAGAGGTCTGGCACGCCCAGGTAACCCCGCACTCGGCTTGCTCTTGCCGCAGGTGATCGTGGAACGTTTTGTCTTTTCTGGTAGGGAGACCTGTAGACCGCTAGGCGGATGCCCTGCACTCGGAGGGTAGGCAGATGCAGGCAGCCCGAGATTTGTGCACCGTAGAGGCGGAGTTTTCCAACCTTATTCTAGGACCCTGTAACGGGCCAGATACGCTGCAGACTGAAGTCACAGGAAGGAGGCGCGCATCCCTCGCCTAGCCTCAGGCCAGGGAGAGGACGCTCACCACACAAACATTAGGTACACACAAACATACAGATTTACAGTACAAGTTGACCTTGAACAAACAGATTAGCCAAAGTTACAGAGGTAAGCAGAAACTACACAGAAACAAGAGTATAGGGTATAAGACAGGAGGTAAATAGGTAGGCTGATAGATAGAGTACGGTAGCTCACCGAAACTCGGGTCCGTAGAATATTTACAGGTCTCACCCAGTGGAGAACCAGTTCACCTTTGCGCGGAGACCGTGCTATCAAACTATATGTCAATTATCAGATGGACAACGTAACCGCGTGGCAACAAACAAACAATAGGTAACCTCTTGCCCTCGGGGTCCGATTTATATACTTCCGATGTGCTGGCATATTCTACATTTTCCAGAACACGCGATAGCTCACTCTGCTACTGGCCACCATAGGGTGCTTGTGATGCAATTAGAAAGGCCGCTCCTTAACGCTCTCTATGAGTCGTGGTCTGAATTGCTATCTACCCCACTTAGGGTTACCAGATCTCCAGATCTGAACCTGTAATAAATCTCAGGCTTTTTCAATAAAACTCAGGCTTATTCTCCGGACTTCTAATTCTTCCATCTGGTAGCCCTAACCCCACTATCCTCGTCTACCTCACTTACTCCAGCCGTTTCACACGTCGCCACTAGGTAGCGCCGTACTACTGCCAAGTACAACATCACAACCTATTATCAAGTAATACTATAATTTGATTTTAGCGTTGTTGTGTCGGGGAACTTGGAACGTTCCGATAACATGTGGAAGTGCTCTATAAGGTGTCCCCCGTCACAACAACGTTGGATCTAAATATTACTATGGTTAACAAGGTAAATAGATTAACCATCACAATTTATTATTTTGTGCTTTTACAATTATTTTTTGAACCGCCGTGGAGCTTTTTCAATTTTTTTAATGTTGCTTTTTATTTTAACCTTTTTAGAGAGCATAGATATGTACTTTACACAACTTAACAGGCCGCCCCGAGCGTTCGCCCGAATTACGTCACAGTAATTATATGCAGCGCCCCCTAGTAAGCTACTTTCATAACACCATCGCAACATTAACTACAAACCCATAACTGAAAGCTACACGAAAATTCGACAAGTAGTTTTGGAGAAAATTAGCAATATTTATTTGCACAAAAAGGATGCTGTAGCGCCCCCTGGTGACTTATCACCGTAATACCTACCAATCAAACCCAAACCTATAACTTACTACCTCAAAATCGGACTATTAGTTTTGGAGAAAAATGACAACATTGATTTGCACAAATAATGTTTAACTGCAATGCCTCCTATTAAGTTGTCACCCTAAACTTATAATTGAAATCTATGCATATATCGTCTCCATGCCGTCGCGGGTAAATACTCACGTGAATTATCATCATCATCTTCGCTCTCAGTCGAACCCAAAGACCAGTTAACTAAGCGAAAAGTGTGAGCTTTGAACCATTCGCTTCTTATGCTGCTTTGGATCCATTCGGAACTACTTAATGATGAGAAATGTTTTTTTAGTTCTATCTTATCAATGTAAGGTAGGTAGTATGCGCAAATCGTAAAACAAAAATTGTCCTCGGAAATGTAACATCAGAATATTGCTAGACAAAGTTCTATTTCAAGACTCAAGTTTATACAATGGCGTTTGTTTATAGCACTTTCAACAATAACTAAAAGTTTTAGAAACTCCTGAAAGTGTTCTATACAATCTGCCTACCTAATACCAATATTACCTTCAACTATAACTTTTGTTGGGAACAACTAGTAATAACTTTGTTGTTTCTGTTCTTACATGATTCTTATAAATTTTATTACTGTGCAATTTTCGAATGATACATTTGCCATGGATTTTGGTATGAAGTCTCAATTCCTATGATCCTGATACTTTCAGGTTAAACTCCAGATAACAGAACTCTTCAGTGGTACCTTGATTGTTGCAATGTTTATTGTTCCAACGAAGTTTTGTTATTATGCTGGAATTCAGGCGACTATCGACCGACCCCCTGACCCTGAGAGGAAAGCCTAGCTTGATTTCACTGATTAATATAAATACGTTTAATCCACTTTACATTGCTTAAAGCAATAAGGCCGACCTTTGTACTGCTCATAAGTTATCAAGTCCTGTATCATCGCACAATAAAGTATATAATAATAATACTGGGATCGATCTATTATCACTGACAGGACTATTGTTGCCAATAATGCCTGATATAGTGATATCACTATCCCTCATGACGAAAATCTCTTGAAGGCAGAAAAAGAAAAACAAATTAAGTATTTGGACTTAGCCCATGAGATTGGTGACATGTGGGATGTGGAATCAGCTATTATTGTACCGATAGTCATCTCAGTTCACGGTAAGTCCGTTGGCGTTGGCGTTCAATATCTAATGAGGCTCTCGTAAGACATCTGGCTCAAGGGCTTGATGCACAAGGCAGTTCTGCAAGGCACGACACGTATAGTGAGGAAGTTCCTCTCCCTGACCACCGGCTTGGTCACACTTGGGACACTATTTTTTATATTTTGAAATATATTTAATTTTCATTTTTATAGATGTATTTAAAAATGTAATTAATATGTTTTATTAAAATGAATGAAGAGAATAATAATAATAATAAAACGACGGTAAAATATGTAAACTTAAGTAGCTAAACGAATTTTCACTAATAAAATCCTGCCCTAGCTGACGAGACAAAGACCGAAAGCTTGAAGCAAGCAGTGAACCTCATTTACGTAATGAAATTCTGTGCTCCGCGTTCATTAAGAAATCTGTCACATTCGGTTTCCCGACATTATGACTCATATTCATTCATAAGATTCGTTCTAAATTGCATGGAATACTGGAACTGTTACCCAATCCTGCTAAAAACCCTTGATCAACTGACAAGGTGGATAATTACGATAGTTTACAGGAGCGTATCTAATAGTTAAGTGTCTAGAGTTGGGACACTCGGGACCAGCATCTAACTAAAGGATCTAGAAAAAATAAATCCAATTTTAACACAATTTTTACACGTTCGTTCCGAACTGACGGTTTCGGACTGACGCGTGGTAAACGCTTCGTTCCGATCCTGTACGTGTAAACGCAGATAATTTTATATGTGGAAGTTTGTGAAAATGCGTGCGTCCCAATATTGTAAACAGTGTTTATTGGGGCTCCGCCCGCCTGAAATTGAGATCCCAGTCCCGCTACCCACAGGATTCTATTCAGGGGATTACAAGTAGTTTAGATCTGTCATTCCAGACTACAATCTATCCCTGTATGAACTTTTAGTTAGATCCGTACAGCCGTTAGAGCGTGATTGAGTTACAAATGCTAAAACATCTTCACATTTAATACTTAGTAAGAAGGTAATACTTAGTTGAATTGTTTCGAAGCGAGGACTAGTTTAAAAATGTAAAGATGAAAGTCTCACAACGTATACAACGATCTACGTATAAAATATCCCATTTCCTTTGAATCTACACTCCTATTGGAAAACCTATAAGATCGTGTAGATTGTGAGTCGTTTTCTGAAACCTTTCGAAGAAGTTTGCTCGTGTATTGAAAATATTTTACAAAGGATTTAATAAACGGAGTGATTTCCATTGAGAAAAACATAGGTACATTGTGATGAAGTTATTGTAAATGTTACAAACCTTATGACCGTTTATTTGGTGTCGTTTTGTTATTACCTACACTAGCTGTTGCCCGCGGCTTCACCCGCCGGCATAATTAGTGTTATACCAGACTGTATACAATCTCTGTACCAGTTCGGCCATGTTCAGTTCAGTGATTCAGCCAGATCCGATCATTCGTTAGAGCGTGATTGAATAACAAATATCTAAGCATCTAGATACCAAACATCACCGACCTCCGCCCCCCAAGAGCGCGGGCCTGAGGGCGACGGGTGGAGCCGCCCGTCACCCTCTAGCAAAAGCAGGTCATCACGGGACCATGCGCGCCTCCCCATATCGGGGGCGAGTCGGTGACCACGTGCCCCCCCCCCCCCCCCGAGAGGAGGGCCAGATCGAGGGGGATGGCCCAGGGTCAGCCGGGGTGCGAGGGATATGTCGCCTGACAACCTCACCTTCAGCCTAGCACTACGATCCACAGACGGCGTGCGGTTTAGTCGGTTCGAGTCCGGCATAACCTCCCCCAAACATCACAAATTTTCACATTTATTTTCCCGGAAATGGTGTCCGAACATAACGTAATCTAATCCCAAATTACTTGTAATTTTAGAGTGTTGAACCGCAGGCAACAACTAAAAGGTACTCAATAAGTTATTTACGTAAAAACTGTAAACAACTTATCTCCTATTACGTGATATTAGAAACATAGTAGATGAAATTTGAGAACAAAACCAACAACTTTAATATCTAATGAAGAAGCTTGTAGATAGATACTTTGTGTTTTTATTATGACTTACGCTATAAAGAAGTCTTAAAAATTCCAGTTAATATTGTCGTAGGGCAGTTCTTATTTATTGTTACAGTCGGCGTCAGAAATATCTTGACGATAAAGTCTTTTAATTTCGGATCAATCTGTTTTATTGATTTAAATTGTATTATTGTTCGAACTAAAGGTGCGTACGACATATCAGAACAATCAGTCAACTGGAAGGAGGTTAAAAAAGAAATTTTGAGTACTTGGTTCATCAAAATTAATTGGATGCTATGAACCGGCACGTCCAGTGGTCCAGCCGTGTTATTTCCCGGTTGAATAGAATAGAGCCAGCCCCCCCCCCCCTCCCCCATGAGCGCGGGCCTGAGGGTGACGGGTGGAGCCGCCCGTCACCCTAGCAGAAGCAGGCCACGGCAGCGGCGCGCATCGTAGGACGATGCGCGCCTCCCCACACCGGCGTTGAGTCGGGGACCGCGTGGTCCCCCCCTTCCCGAGGAGGGCCAGACCGAGAGGGATGGCACTGGGTCAGCCGGGGTGCGAGGGATATGTCGCATGATAACCTCACCTTCGGCCTAGCACTACGACGCAGAGACGGCGTGCGGTTTAGTCGGTTCGAGTCCGACATAACCTCCCCCTCCGGCTCCGGAGGGGTGGGTATCCGCGGGGATTTCCCGCAAGTAAAAAAAAAAAAAGAGCCAGCCCTTTTTGTCCCTTGGCTGCTGTAGAAGGTGACTAACTGTTGTCCATCGAACAGTTAAAATACAGCCAATGAACATTTGCCCGCTTGACTCGCCCTACTTAATAATCAGGCCCGACTTGGTGAAATCTCTATATAGACGGTAATCTCTGTCTGTCCCTTCGATGATCTACAGGCGAGAATATATGTATTGCATCTTTAAGTCGACTTGCTTTCGTTTTGTAAAGCGTTCTCTCTATTCAGTGGCGGATTTACAACTTTGCCACTAGTGGGCTATTCAATTTTCGCGGCCCCTGCTGATTATTTCGTCCTCATTATTAGTATGATTGTGGACTAGGATAGTTGTATCAGTTACTAGATTATTTTTGCAACCCACGATTTAGTGAAGAGTATACTGTTGACCTAAAAACAGAAGCATGTACTGATAAGGAGTTCAAAGGGTAGTGCGTATAGAAATACAAAGCGTGCCACTGAGGGAGCTTGTAGCCAAAGTCAGATGAGATCATATGCAACCACTACACAAGAAGTTAAAATCGTCTGAGGTGAGGCCCGTGAGGCAAAAGTGAGGACGCTCCATTAGGGATGTCATCATGCGCGTGAGAGATCTGGCGAAGGATAACGTCCCTCGGGGCCAGGTGATGCTAGCGGTGTGCCTGGATATCGCCAACACGTCAACCCCTAAAATCTGCAGCCATAGGCCTACTTAGCCTACTGGTAAATCCGCCACTGTCTCTATCGTTTCTTTGTTTGCACAGTGTTATTGTTTCTTTTTTGTGGATTAAGCAGATAAACAGAAGAAACACCAACGGTTTTAACTACACGTAATACGTATCTCATAGGTTTTCTTTCTTTCTTCCTTTCTTTCTTTCCTTATTTCTTTCTTTCTTTTGTTTAAATGCTCTGTCAAGATATTAAACAGTTCCGATGAGAGCTCCAAAAAATCGAAGCAAGCCTATCTTACCCAGACTCTTCTTCCCGATGTTCTAACCTACTAAAAAGCTGGAAACTGTACCAAGGTGCCGTACGACAACATTGGTCGTAAAGTTGTTTATTTCCTTACACTATGATTGACCACAGCGCAACTGGATGCAGCTAGACCCGGTAACGCAAGATCTAGACTAACAAATCCGTTCACCACAATGCACAGTATCGCGGCCCTTTATCATAAATCATGTTTCAAAATGTCATTGGGGTGTCGTAGATAATTTTTGCATATGATGAGGGTAGTTATATTGTTTTTAAAATAAAGTTCACTCTTGACAATTGAAGTGAGACAAAAAATCCGTAGTTATAATTTGCGTAATGAGCTCGTTATCACCATAATGATGCGTTAGTTTTGTATAATTATCGATTTAGTGTTATCACTACGTAAATACTTTTGAAGTGAAAACTTCTTTAGCGGCGTTGGATGGGTGTAAAATGTTAAGGAAGCGTCAGGATTAGTTGACCTTTGAACCGTAACCGTCGACTGACGTCATACAAGATTAGGTACAGACTATGTATTTTGCAAGTTACAATAGATATCGTCGTAGCTTAAACGGTAAGCACGTGGACTGTAAGTCCTTATAGTTTCAGATAGTATCGGGTTCAAACCACCTGGCCTTCAGGGACTTTTTGTGATTATTTTTTCTTATTATAATTTATTACTTTTGGTGATTATTTTTTCTTTTTGTAATTTATTACTTTTTATGATATTTTTTTCTTTTTGTAATTTATTATTTTTTGTGATTATTTTTTCTTTTTATAATTTATTAATTTCTTCTGACAGAAAATTAGCAGAAAATAAGTGATAGGTTCTATGATTAGCGCTATATTATAGGTATGGTATGGTATGTTCTTTTTTATCTTTTTCTATGTATACAGGGTGTATTTTTGAAACGGGGCAGTAAGGGCAAGTACCTTAACCGTTGCAGTTACAGCAAAACGTTCTTAAAAGACCTTCCCTAACTTTTTGGGACATTTTGAACTGCATTCACAGATTTTGTAAAAAACTTACAGTTAGCAAAAAAAATGCAAAAAGTTCAAAATTTTTTTTTTTATGCCAATAGATTCTATTTCATGTGGGGATCAAAAAACTCTATGGGACCATTTTAGCTTTTAGTACTAGAAAAGACAGAAATCGCCAAAGACCTTTCCCATACATTTCGTACGGAAATATGATAAATCAACTCGAAACTCATAGGTCAGGTAAAATTTTGAACTTTTTTAAATAAAAAAAATCATTTAAACATTTAAGAAATTGGTTTATGAAATAAATTGCTCAAAATGATTTCCATTTTCACGAATACATAAGTCTATCCTTTTTTGCACTGAACGAATGGCGGCTAATAATGTTCTGGGATGAATATTACGTAAAATGGTCATTAATGCATCCTTGAGCTCTTGAACACTGGCGTACGTCGTCTTATACACCTCGTTTTTCACGAAGCCCCATAAAATAAATCAAGTGGTGTTAGATCGGGGCTACGAGGTGGCCACTGTGTTGGACCATGTGTACCTATCCACTGTGTACCGAATAGGCGGCTCAAATTGGAACGTGAAAGGTGACTGTTATGTGGCGGAGCACCATCTTGTTGAAAATGAACTTTTCGCAATTCCGACAGGGGCCATACGTCCATCTCGTTTTCAAGATGGTGTAAAATGACTTCATTATACATGGCAGAATTCAGTTTCCCTTCATAAAATTCCACCATTATGACTCGATTGGACATTATACCACACCAACAGTTGAATGAGAAGCGAACCTGATTATGACTTGCCGTAACTCTTAGTGGATTTTCTTTGGATCAATAGTGGTGATTTTTTCTGTTGTACATACCGTTATTGGAAAAATTCGTTTCGTCTGACCACAGTATGTAATTTAAAAATTCATGATCTCTGCTTATTTTTCCTCTTAGCCATCTGCAAAAAGTAAGCCTTCGAACATCATCACCCGGATGTAACACTTGAACTATGCGCCCATATCGATAGCACTTGTAGCCGTATTTCTTCCATATCTTTATCACAAGGGAGTGGGATACACCTACTTCAAGGGCGACTTGCCTGGACGATACCTCTGGATATGCTTCGACATAAGTTAGAACCGCAATCTCCGTGTCCATATCCACACGAGGCTGCCGCTTTCTTTTGAAAGAACCCTGCAATTCCAGGTTTTTCAAAAGATTTGTAATAACCTTTCTTGTTGGCACATGCCGCAACGGATACTTATTGCGGTACCACACTAATGCAGCTCCCGCATTTCGATTATTGACAAAATACGCTTCTAATAAGTCAATTTTTTCACGATTAGAAGACATTTTAGCGAAAATCCTTAATTAATAACTCATACGAAGTTTCTCAGCTGAAACTAAGAATAACACACAGATTTTCGAATCAAATTCGAAATTTGAGGGTAAAAATTCTTTTTATTTACTTTACAGTCAATTCTACCCACTTCCTGGCCATAACAAAAAGTTAGACCATCGTAGAAATTTGTTTCTGTTGCCGAAATGTATGGGAAACGTTTTTGGCGATTTCTGTCTTTCCTAGTACTGAAAGCTAAAATGGTCTCATAGAGTTTTTATCCCCACATGAAATAGAATCGATTGGCATAAAAAAAAATTTTTGAACTTTTTGCTTTTTTTTTTGCCAACTGTAAATTTTTTACAAAATCTGTGAATGCAGTTCAAAATATGTCAAAAAGTTAGGGAAGGTCTTCTAAGAACGTTTTGCTGTAACTGCAACGGTTAAGGTACTTGCCCTTACCGCCCCGTTTCAAAAATACACCCTGTATAACGAAGAAAGAAAAAAAGAAAACGTTTTCACTTCTGCCGGCACTCCCAGAGTGCAACCCGTCTTTTTTTTTAGTTTATAACTTTATGCATAGTTTGCACAAAGGTGGACTTAATGCCAAAAGCATTATCTAATAGTCTATCTATTACCTAATAGCATAAACAGTACAGATACCCAAGTTGTAGTTGACTTATAAAACTACCGAATCTGTAATCAAATATACATAAAGGGATGGTGTCACATTTACTCCAGGGTCATCCTTCAAGTTAATATGCAAATGGAGTTTTGATGGTTCATCTGGGCATAGTACTTATAAACATAAATCAGAACATTCCGAACATACAGACGAATTCTTGTTTGTGACTGCTCTGATTCCAATTCGTCTTGTTGATTGTGAAAAACATGATGCAACAGTAGAAAACAAAACTCAGTTTTCCACATACTATTATCGTACTTTAAGAATAACATTTGCCAAGGAGACTAGACAGTTAATAAAGGACGAGGAAATCATAGTAACTGAATTGATAAACGATTAACACAGTTCTATTATAAAACTATTAAATACAGATAATTTTATAACCGTATCCTATATGCATTTGACTATGATAGATGGTGCAGTTTGTCACACATTAAGTGATTTTAAGTCTACTCAGACATGCATTTGTGGAGCCGCACCTATACTGACGAAATTACCTTCTGTTTCAAATAGAACATCTAACACAGAAGCATATAAATATGGTTTGTCGACATTACATTACTGGATCAGATCATTCGAATTTTGAAATTATGTTGCGTACCCTTCAAGTGTAGGCAGGTGCAGGATGAGTGTCATAGAACAAATATTCGCTGAGACTAAAACACGCATATAATAAAAAAAATCGAAGAAAAGATGGCCCTCATAGTTGATACACCTAAACCAGGTTTCGGATTTACCAACGAGCTAGAACTTTTTTTAAGAATCATAAGCTTAATAGCCAAATAACAGTGGGTTGTTGGGTAGGACAACCTCCACGTGGTGCACCCTGGTAACGTGGACGACGATGTGGGCTTCGCGCGAGGCGGACGTCGTCGCCCATGGCTAATAGTCCACCACCAAGGAGGGGGAGCCTTATGGCCCGTTTTGGAGCTCTCCGCATGCGCTCTGCTAAGCAGAGCGTACTTAGTGGAGAACTCCCAGGGCGACGAATACTTCGCCACTGAGTGATCAGTGGCGAAGTACACGGTCCCGTTGGGACCATCGATCGGCCGAGCCGTTACCCCGTCAGACGGGCACGGTGGCTCTTCGGAGCTGCGAGGAAGAAAATCTCTATAAAAAAAAGACGGGTTGCACTCTGGGAGTGCCGGCAGAAGTGAAAACATTTTCTTTTTTTCTTTCTTCGTTATATACATAGAAAAAGATAAAAAAGAACAAACCATACCATACCTATAATATAGCGCTAATCATAGAACCTATCACTTATTTTCTGCTAATTTTCTGTGAGAAGAAATTAATAAATTATGAAAAGAAAAAATAATCCCAAAAGTAATAAATTACAGAAAGAAAAGATAATCATAAAAAGTTATAAGTTACAAAAAGAAAAAATAATCACCAAAAGTAATAAATTATAATAAGAAAAAACAATCACAAAAAATCCCTGAAGGCCAGGTGGTTTGAACCCGATACTATACTATCTGAAACTATAAGCACTTACAGTCGAAGTGCTCACCGTTTAAGCTACGACGCCATCTTTTGGAAAATGCAAAATAGATAGTCTACCTAATCTTGTATGAAGTCAGTCGTCGGTTACGGTTCAAAGGTTAACTAATTCTGACGCTTCCTTAACATTTTACACCCATCCAACGCCGCTAAAGAAGTTTTCACTTCAAAAATCACCCCAAACCCCACGCTCTGACGCCCGGCAATGGGATGCATCGCTGGGGGGCGAACTCAGTACCTAGGGCGTCACTCACTCTCTCACTCCCACCTTCCCACCCTCCTCATCCTCACATCCACTCCTAACCCCCCCTACTTCCACCCCAACGTCGGCGGACAGTAACCGTAAAAAATAAAAATGACTATGGAAACAAAATTAGATAAATCTACCCATGAGGGTACCCGGACTCCGTCCGGGGAATCCCTTGCTGTGACTGGTGGTCGAATGGACACCCATTCGGCGACCAGCCATGGCGACCCCCTCCCGGGTTCATCCCGGGTGGTATATGGGAGGGGTCACCACAGTCCCACAGGCCCAAGGGTGTGCCTCAAAACCACCCAAAAAAGCGACTCGGATGGAGTCGGCTGACGACATGGGTAGCGAGACCGAGGAAGCCCTCGGTCTTGGTGTCATGTCCGAAGTAGGAAAGAAGAGACCTAGGTCGAGCGGACCAGGTAAAAGCCCACCTAGGAAAGTAGTGGCTACCACCGCGGGTAGAGGTCGGAAAGCCGGCCTCTACAGAGCGAAAGGGAAGGTAGCAGAGCCGCCGGCGACTGTGCCCCCGCTGCCAAGCGGAAAGGTCACGGAGGTACCGGCGGCGCAGAACATCCTGGCGGCGCTTTCCCGCAGTTCTGACGCCGTAAAAGGCCAGAAAAATATTGCGGGGAAAAAGAGGGTCGTTGCGGACGCGGTCACAGGTGCCGCCAAAGCGCTGGAGGAGCTCCTCGAAAGGAGCGTCTCCAGCGAGGAGGGGAATCTCCGGGCTCGTGTTGCGAGCCTGGAGACGGAGCTTGCTGACTCCCGCAAGCAGCAACAGCTGATGCGGGAGGTAATCGGCAAGCTGACGCAGCTGGTCCAGGGGGCCGTAGAGGCTTGGGGTGTGAAAACCCCCGCTCCCCGTGCACCACCTAAGGTGACACCCACAATGGTCCAGCTGCTGGAGGCCATCGAGCGACGCCTCGGCGTCCTCGAGGACCGGGCGCCCGCTGGCGACACCGCCATGCCGCGCATGGCGCGACGACGGCTGCACCCAGTGGAGCTACTGGTCCCAAACCGAGGGCCTCTGCCCCCAAAAAGACGTTACCTGGGGGAAGTGGAAACCCCGCCTCCACAGGCACAGCCAATGCTCCCGCTGCATCCCACAACCCCTCCAGAGAGGGAGTCTGGGAGGTGGTGGGAGCGAAAAAGAAGGCGAATAAGGCCGCCAAAAAGGCGGTGAAGGCCGCCAAGAAGGCGGCAAGGGCCGCCGCAAAAGCGGCAAAGGCTTCCGCGGCGAAGACGCCAAAGAGGCTCCGCGCTCCCCGTTCCACTGCCGTCGTCATCACAGTGACGGCGGAGAGCAAGGCTAGGGGCGTGGGGTACGCCGAGGTCCTGAGGCAGGCGAAAGCCTCAGTAGACCTTAAGGCCCTCGAAATAGAGGGAGGTCTCCGGTACATGGTCACGCGCACCGGAGCACGCCTCCTCGAGCCTCGCGAAGCCAGGTGCTTGCGGTGCCTGGTCGTGGGCCATGTAGGAGTGCAGTGTACAGCCGGTTCCACAGAGATCGGTATTAGGACCGCTCCTGTGGAACATCGGTTACGATTGGGTGCTGCGCGCTCCGTTGCTCAGAGGGGTCGACGTAACGTGTTACGCCGACGACATCCTCGTTACGGCGCGGGGGGCAACGCACCCACACTAAAGGCCACGGCAGGGGTTGCTCAAGTCGTGGGTCGGATACGGCGGCTGGGTCTCGAGGTCGCCCTTCACAAATCCGAGGCTCTGTGCTTCCACGGGCCTACAGGTAGGGGGCGTCAGCATCGGCATCGAGCCCTCGATGAAGTATCTGGGACTCGTACTCGATGACCGGTGGAACTTCGGACATAACTTCCGAAGTTTGGTCCCAAAACTGAGGGGAGCATCAGCCGCACTCGCGCGGCTGATGCCCAACATCAGGGGATCCAACGCTCCCTACAGGAGACTGTACCTGGGGATCGTGCGAAGTATGGGCCCTATACGGGGCCCCCGTATGAGCGGAAACCCTGACGGCCACCAATGTGGCTAGATTGCTGAGCCCGCAGAGGGCGATGGCCATCAGGGTGATAAGGGGATACCGCACGATCTCAGGTGAAGCGGCATGTCTCCTAGCCGGGACCCCTCCATGGGACCTGGAAGAGAGAGCCCTTGCGTCTCTATTTAAATGGCGCAAGGAGGCGCTGGAGCGGGGCCAAAGGCCTGCGTCTCGAGAAATCGAGGCCCAGCGGTCCCAGCTCCACCAGGAAACCGTGGAGACATGGAAGGTGCGACTTGAGCAACCAAAGGGGGGATTCGCCACAATCGCGGCCGTCAGACGGGTCATGGACAAGTGGCTGGAGAGGAGACATGGTGCTCTCTCCTACCGGTTGTCACAGATACTTACCGGGCATGGTAGCTTCGGTAGATATCTGTGGCGAAGACACCGGGAAACCACGGCCGAGTGTCAGCACTACGAGGACCGCAGCGACGACACATCGCTCCGTTGCACACGCTGGTGGAGTACACAGCGTGGGCGGAACAGCCAGGTCCTCGTAGTGGGTCTGGACGTGAACACTCTCTCGCTCGAGACCATGGTGCGAGCCATGGTCTCCAGCGGGAGTAAGTGGGACTGCGCCGTCTCTTTCTGCGAACAGGTCATGCTCGCGAAAGAGGCGGCGGGGCGGGAGCGGGAGAGAACTCTCCCACCCGAGTTCCGCAGTCAGCGGCTTGGGCGCCGCCGACGTGTCTTCGCCGAAGACCATCGGCCTCCATGACCGAGGTCCTGAGGACGGTGAGTGGGCTGCTCACCGTCCTTACAGAAGCAGGCCCATGACGGCAGCGTGACGTGAGAGATCCCCCCCCCCCCCATGAAGCGGGGTGACGCCCGGACCCTCCCCCCCCATAGACGCGGGATAACACCCGAACCTCCTAGGTGAGGCCGCAGCCGTAGGTCTGTTGGTAGTCCTGGGACATCCTTCCGAGGGCTTACCCGGGGCTACCAACCGCAGGCTATTAGGCGGTACGTGAGGGTATTTTAGTCGGTAGGAGTCCGGCATAGCATCCATGAAGGATTTTCCCTCACGTTAAAAAAAAAAAAGACGGGTTGCACTCTGGGAGTGCCGGCAGAAGTGAAAACATTTTCCTTTTTTTCTTTCTTCGTTATATACATAGAAAAAGATAAAAAAGAACATACCATACCATACCTATACAATAGCGCTAATCATAGAACCTATCACTTATTTTCTGCTAATTTTCTGTCAGAAGAAATTAATAAATTATGAAAAGAAAAAATAATCACAAAAAATTATAAATTACAGAAAGAAAAAATAATCACAAAAAATTATAAATTACAGAAAGAAAAAATAATCATAAAAAAGTAATAAATTACAAAAAGAAAAAATAATCACCAAAAGTAATAAATTATAATAAGAAAAAACAATCACAAAAAATTCCTGAAGGCCAGGTGGTTTGAACCCGATACTATCTGAAACTATAAGGACTTACAGTCGTAGTGCTTACCGTATAAGCTACGACGCTGTCTACTGTAAATTGCAAAATAGATAGTCTGTACCAATCTTGTATGACGTCAGTCGTCGGTTACGGTTCAAAGGTCAACTAATCCTGACGCTTCCTTAACATTTTACACCCATCCAACGCCGCTAAAGAAGTTTTCACTTCAAAAAGCCAAATAACAGTCATTAATGAAACTCTAATAATAAACCAAAGACATCTCTTTATGATGTATCCTAGTTAATGGAAGCAACAACGGTTCTCTTACATGCTATAAAAAGCAAGTGTTATGTATGTGTTCAGTGCTCTTTTCTATCAATACCTTACGTGTCAATTTTAAGTTGAATTATTCACATTTCATGTATATTTCTGTAGGTAGTGAGCTGTACCTTGACGCAATAGACGTACAAAAATAAACTACCACATAACTAAGCCTACGTAATTGTGTAGGGCTAATACGAAAGCGCGTGGTCAAATACGCTTAATTTACGGTTGACGGCAGCAAATAGGAGCCCTGAACAATTTAAATTAAGATTGAGGGCTATGCTACCTATTTTGGATGGCCCTAAGAAACAACTATGTTAATATTTGAATGACTGAAACGCAATTAGGTTACAAAAAACAACACTGATTCCTCTAATAAAATATTCAATAGCGACGATAAAATGGCGAACGTAAATTTCGACTGTAACAAAGACACGACTAGTGATACCTAAACTGTTGTATAGAAAGAAACCATAATGCTAATAATATTATAGTATATGTATATAGTATATGTGTATAGTATTATAGTTAGTATTATCTTCCTTTTTCAACTCGCCAACAATGGACTTTTCCACAAAAGAAGCAGAACGTATTGATTAGATGCACAGGTGCTTAACATAACAGACACGAGGCCGACTAGAAAATGAAGTCTAGGGTGTGAATTTTGAACTTTGTACCTGCATGAAATGGCACATCTTAGATATAGTCCGAGAGCTGGCACGATTTTATAGCAAAATGTTTGAGGAAAGCTGAAAACTTATCACACACATCTCCTATATACCCTTAACATGAAGGTGCAGGTCTGACTGGTGAGTAACGGGGCTAAATCAACCTATAGAATATTTCTATAAATGTTTTTTTTTTATTCCAAAACATGTTTGAGGCAATATGCAATTGTTATAATGTTGTATTTTAATGTTTAAAGAACATAAAAAAAAATATCCAGGCGACTTGATCGTGGCTTTATCTTTGCCAGACGCGTTCAAAACTACCTTCCTTCCAAAAAAAAAGACTTTTGAGGAAACAAAAAATTTTTATATGTAAGAAATAGGATTTTCAAAAAGACAGGTCATTTGGGTAGGACTTTCTATCTGCCAGGTGATCTAACAAAATATGTCTAGTAAGGACTCTTTTACCTAATTTTAATAGATAACATGAACATGTGAAAATTGTGCTGTGTAGGATCATCATCATCATATCAGCCGCACACAGTCCACTGTTGAACATAGGCCTCTCCTATGGACTTTCAGAACGTCCGATCTAAAGCAGCCCGCATCCAGTGCTTCCCGGCGACCTTGATGAGGTCGTCCTTCCACCTGGCCGTTGGGCGTCCTACTGTGTAGAATATATAGACTTAAAATTATAAAGCTGAAAAGCCTTTTTGTTTAGTTGAACGCGCTAATCTCAGGAATTACTGGGTCGAATAGAAAAAATATTTTAGTGTTGAATAACCCGTTTATCGAGGAACGTTATACCTACTTATAAGTTATATATAATGACGCTACTACTCAAGGTAACGGAGCAGTAAGCATAGATGTCAACAAATTCAAAATTAATATGTAGGTTGTGGAGATACGGGGCGTGTTGCCTAGTATACAATTTTATGACAACTTTTTAACCCTACACAGCACAACTTTCACAACTACATATATTATCTATTGAAAGTAGATAAAAGATACCTGAATTATACATAATTTGTTAGATCACCTGGCAGGTAGAAAGTCTTACCAAAATGACCTGCCTTTTTGAAATTCTAATTTTTTACTGTTAAGAAATATTCTATTAAAATTTCAAAATGCCTCAAATACATTTTTTTTTAGAAAATACGTACTTTTGAACGCATTTGGAAATGTTAAAGCCCCGACCAAGTCGTCTGGCATTTTTATTAATATTCTTTAAACATTTAACTACAACAGTACAACAATAGCATATTGGCTCAAACATATTTTATGGAAAAAAAATCATTTAAAAAAAATATGTCAGTAGGTTGATTTATCCTCGTAACTCACCAGCCACTATGTAGGAGATGTGTATAGTTACCTCAAGCATGTTCCCAAAAAATCGCACAAGCTCTCGGATATTTTGTAGTCTGGTTATTATATGCACCTTGATAATAGCGCCTCCCTCACAAATAGAAATTGAGGAGAAACGTTTTTTTTTTGAGTCGTTCCTTTCGGTACAGGCTAAGGTGCTATGAAATAAAATAAAACAAAACAAAAAATAAAAAAAAATATTAATTATTATTTTTATCTTAGTTGGAATTATTGTTGATGATGGTAAGGTGATTATAATGATGATGATTGCTTGATTGAATAGGTCAATGAGATGATTGCTGCCTCAGTGATGTGGAGAAGACTTTACTAGGGCTTTGTAGGGACATTTGGAACCAACACGAAAAGTCACAATTCACTGTACCGAATACGCCACTTTCCTATTGTGTGTACATAAAAACTCGAATTTACACCAATTTCGGAAAATACTTTTTTAATACCGCCATGCAACATCATTAAGCATTAAGCCTACTTACTTTCCTCGCTAACGCTCAGGATTCTAATTTAAGAACCACTCGCTGCGCTCGTGATTCAATTTTGCAGTCCTTCGCTTGCTCAGTCATTTAAAAAAGTATTCGGTTAAAAAGCAATTTTGCACTCTAGTAAGTATAAAAAAACCATTATTTTAGTAATGAAGGTTTTTAACTGCCCTGTGAAGTAATAATTCACATGGTTCCGATCTGAAGTCACGAGCAACTTGCTCTATCCAAACTACATATCGTAGACCACAGTGTCAGTAAGTACTGAAACTGGAATGTGTGTGTTTCTTAGGTTGAATATTTGTTATTACCAGTGGTGATTAGAGCCATACTTTCCCATCACTTGCCAGCACACATATATTATGACTCTTTAGAACAAGTCTAAGTCAAGTCAACCTGGCTGGGATCCTGCAGAATTAATCCCAATCAGATACCAAGATACCTGAAAAATAAAATCAAACGCCCTTTCTGCTAGACCGTATTCTGTCTGACTTTTTAATAAGTAGAGGTTCTCGAGTAATTATGCAACCTCCTAAAATGCCATATTTACCCATTGAAAATAATACGGGAGGGTTGATCAAAGTATCATTAAAATTAAAATAAAACTTCAAATAAATAACAATAAACGACTTTTTATTTCAGTAAACAAAAAGGACCGCATCGCCACCCACCTGTTGATCACTCAATAAGATATAATACGAATTTCGCGTTCTGATAACTAGAAATCCTTAGTTATAAATATGATTTAACTCGACCAACTAAGATCTGATAAAATTAATTTAAAGATCTTCTACCGAGTCTCTTACTGAACACAGTTGGGGCAGGCTTTGCAGACTAATTTCGAAGGGATCGGGCGGCCTACAGTCTTAAGCCAATAGCGCCAACACACTAAAACGATTTTGGCTTGCCTGCAGTGCCCTGCTGCCACTTTTACGACTACATACTAGCATTTGGGTGTGCCCATAATGCTAAATTTCAGCTAAATCTATTTAATGGTCTTCACGTGATGTTCAAACTTCTATCCTAAACAGCAAAAAAACAGTTAAGAATCGAAAATCTTCATTTAGACACCCTTACTTCACCCAGAATACCTACGAAGCAGTGGCTTTTTTTTTAAATTCAGTGCGCAATTCTGTATTATATTAATGGATTTGGCTGGATTGCACGTGTGACCGTGTGACAAATCAATAATGAAATATTCATTTTGAATATAAAGTAACACTTATGAAGGTCAGAAATAAAAATGTAAAATTATTATATTTGATGCAATTTCCGCAATGAGTTTGTTCCACAAGGCTGGCTCATCGCAACAGGCTCTTATGACGTAATATGTTTATGGCTCTTGTTAGCTGGATTAGGATATTGTAATTACTTCACGGGTATTTCTAAACATGGTGAATGAAACAAAAGGCAGTTTTTTAGGAGAAAATGAGCCACTGTTTTCATGGTTTGTAAAATGATGTGAGATAGTAATGCACGTAGGTACATGGTTTAACTAATTGAAAGTGCAAAGGCTAAAGCCAAAACGCATGGACAAACCGCGTGACACGAGCACACCCTAAAAGTTTTGAGTATTCATGGATTAACAACTTTATTTAACTTTATTCGATTTCGTCAAACAAGTCTAAGGAACAGCGGTATGGATTTGTAAAAGTCAATCCAAAACTGGCCAAACTTAGTTATTTATAAGAACCAGATAAGCTAATGACTCAGCGGTCTCAGGTAATAACAGGAAAGAAAGTTACAGTTTTGCAATACTTAAATTGACGAACTAATCGTCTGGACAAACTTAACATTTCACCCTGTATACTGATTAAGTAAATATTTGAGTCTTAAATTCTGTGGTAAAAATGGAGGAGGAATATTAGAGGTAACGTCAGTACTGTCCTCGACATAATGGCGTGATTAGGGGTAATCTATGTTATTTATATGTATGTACATATGTTCATATGTATGTTACTTCTAATAATTTCACATTGAGGACAGCTGTCAAACAGTCGTGGACATTATTATATAGCGTAACGTACAGTCAGCACCAACAGTCAGTGAACATATAAACGGAGGATAAGGAAGTAAGACACAGTTTCAAAAGCACTTGATGATCCTACGTTTCATAAGTTAATGATGATTCGATTTAAATTGAAAAAATTGAATTGGTCTAGGCGAGGATCGAACCCGCGATCTTTGCCTTACAGGGGCTTGCTTTGACCGCTAACCAGATCTCGCCCTCACCAATTCAAATATCTCCTTCTATATCTGTCTTTGAGTCGACAGTGGAGTTTGTTTTCCAATATTCTTACGAATTATCGGAATGAATGAAATGAATGATTTTTCAATCATTTTTAAACATTCATTTTGACAATACAATTTGAATTAAATTTCTAAGCATTTTTTATGCTAAATATTCAAATCGATTGTCGTGTGTGTGATAAGGCGCCCACTCACTAACAGTTTACCGGACGACGGCCGGACGATATAAATCTGTCAGTTAATCGCAATAACCACACACTAAAAGTTTCGTTAACGATTTTGGACTGACGACTAATACGATCCGGTAGTGTGTGGCCGACGAACGATTCCGGACAGCCCCTCTAGACAAGTGGCAATTCGCTAGCAGGCGTTTGATGGAATACGAGTAGAATGACGATTGTATAGGATTTGACGTATTTGACATGCGTTAACGACTGTCATTTACGTCAAATCCCATACATTCGTCATTCTATTCCATCAAACGCCGGCTAGCAAATTGCCACTTGTCTAGAGGGGTTCTAGGCCGGACAGTCTTAGGCCGTCAAAGCGAACGAGCACACATTATCAGGCAGTCGACCGACGGCGACGTCTCGTGTGAGCATTTTTACGTTATAACCTCAGAATAACACAGTGAATTTATTTTATTATTTTGTCTGAAGTAATAACATTATGATGACATGTACCTACCTACGAGTACATCACTAGTTTTTACTAACATTTTATTCATTTTATGTACATAATATGTCTATATTTCTTATGCACATCGTCCATAAGGTTCAAAATAGCTAACACCTATTTCTCACAATGATCAGCACGTACTTATATAAGAATAACGTAGTGCAAGCTATTTTCAACCTTATTGACGTCACACCGCATCTAGTTTTTTTCTTATATTCGTGATCAGCGGCATTTATTTATGCGAAAAAAACATATAATTAAGAAAATGTCAATAAGGTCGAAAATCGCTTGCACTGTTTCGTAGTCTCTATGTAACTGTTATCAGACCAAAACCGGCAGGCGATCGTACGACGTAAAACTGACGACTCACAACTGGTAGTGTGTGGTTGCAAAACTGACAACGGGGAATTGCCCGCAGGCCAAAATCGCTTTAGTGTGTGGGCGCTATCGGCTTAGGACTGCAGGCCGCCGGACAGATCAGAAACTGCAGGCAGACTGCAGGCGGACTGTTAGTGAGTGGGCGCCTTTAGGCGCAGAACCTCCACACGTTGAACCCTTGGCGGTAAACGTAGGTGGCACAAGGTCAGTAGGAGTGCCAGGTAGCGACGCGCGGTTTTAACCCATCTGCTTCTGCGCAGAAAAAAGGTTAACACCTAGTAGACTACTTGGTTCAACTGCATGATGTACAGTGAGACCCCTCTAAATTCCTTCTTAAAAAAGGTAGTGCTAGTGATCCTCAAATACCTGAAAGGACTTTATAATTTATGGCTTCCATGAAAAATCTTGCTCATCGTTTAGTTTATCCCTTTAGGGTGATATTTATGTCCCGAGGAGGGCCAGACCGAGAGGGATGGCCCTGGGTCAGCCGAAGTGCGAGGGATATGTCGCATGACAACCTCACCTTGGGCCTAGCACTACGACCCAGAGACGGCGTGCGGTTTAGTCGGTTCGAGTCCGACATAACCTCCCCCTCCGGCTCCGGAGGGGTGGGGTATCCGTGGGGTTTCCCGCACGTAAAAAAAGGGTGACATTTATGTAAAAAAAATTACGGAAATTTCACGAATTTTACGAATAATTCTATGCAAGAGTTGTCATATTCTGTCCTCCGTGGTTGTGCTGATTTGAAAAGCTTGTTACACGCAAGTATTTATTCTCTGTTTACTACTAAAAGCTTTTCACATTATAAGCATAAAACTTGCATAAAATTATTATTTTCTAAAGAAAAGTGCGTCTATGAAAAAAAAGACGGGTTGCACTTCTGCCGGCATTCTGGGAGTGCCGGCAGAAGTCAAAACTTTTTCTTTCTTTCTTTCTTCGTTATAGACCTACATAGAAAAAGATAAAAAGAACATACCATACCATACCATACTATACCTATAATATAGCACCAATCATAGAACCTATCACTAATTTATTACTAACTAGCTGACCCGGCGAACTTCGTACCGCCAATATTTTTCTGCCCGCGTGGCGTCAGATCCTGTTCCCGCTGCACCCTCTACTATTTTAAACATGTATTATACATATAAACCTTCCTCTTGAATCACTCTATCTATTAAAAAACCGCATCAAAATCTGTTGCGTAGTTTTAAAGATTTAAGCATACAAAGGGATATAGGGACAGAGAAAGCGACTTTGTTTTATACTATGTAGTGATTTTCTGTCAGGAGAAATTAATAAATTACATAGAGAAAAAATAATCAGAAAAAGTAATAAATTACAAAAAGAAAAAATGATCACAAAAAGTAATAAATTACAAAAAGTAAAAATAATCGCAAAAAGCGTCAGAAGGCCAGGTTTGAACCCGGTACTATCTGAAACCATAAGGACCCACAGTCGAAGACTTAGGCTACTAAGCTATTTATCGTATATTGCAAAATAGAGAGTCTGTAGCTAATGTTGTATGACGTCAGTCGTCGGTTACGGTTTAAAGGTCAAGCGATCCTGACGCGAGTTTTATATTTTTTACCCATCCAACGCCGCTAAAGAAGTTTTAACTTCAAAAAATGGATTTATGTTCCATTTTAAATTTTATTAATATCAGACCTTATGAACCTGAAGGATGTAGCTGAAGAATGCTTATCAAGTCCAGCCAAACAAATCCGAATACAACTAGTCTGTCTATCTTGTTTAGTTCAGAAATTCACATGACCACCTACCGCCTCCATTTTCAGACCCTGAATAATACAATAAAATGAGCCCGAACTGGTTAAGTTTATTTTGTTTAATTTAGAAGTTCCTTTGGCCACCTTCTTACTCCATTACGGTACCATATTGATGCATTGACAACCAAATTTCATCAAAATCGGTTGAGGATATCTGCTTCAAAATCGCGATGCAAGATGGGAACCGAACAAATTATATATTTTGCAAGTTACAATAAAATATATATAAATAAAAAACCTTTTAACTACAAGCTTTTCTTTTAATAATCTGTCCTAAAACGAAAATAATAATTATATTAGTGTTTCCGTTTTGTACCCACGAAACTTTACCCACAACTTTTTTCCGTAGTCTACCCAAAACATATACCGATCTCAACCTTCTGTCATTTACCTACAGCATATAGCTTTGTAGGTACAGACAGAAAAATAACTTAGGCTAATAGAACAATTCAAAGGAAATATTAGCTATTTCCCACGGCTTCACGCATGGTGACTTTTCCCGTGCTCGTCTCTCACAGGAATCGGTTTCTGGGATAAAATAAGCTATGTAGATCTTCTTCCAAACCCTATTTTAAATATTATTTTTTTTAAATATACATATAATCACGCCTTTATACCCGGAGGGTTAAGCGGAGGTGATTCATCAAATCAAAATCACAACACTAGACCTTTTATTTTTACCAGATTATGGTATATAACCTTAATAGCTATGCATGCGTATTGTGATACGATACTGAACCGATTGTAACGAGGTGTCAATTGATTCAATATAGTGATCTGAGTGCAGTAGGCTACATTTTATATGGCGACCACCTGTTTCGGATCAGGAAGGAGTCAACGTCTGAGTGAGTGCAATCATTGTGATGCAAGCGAGGACTCAGAGCTGCACACGCTGGCCGTGCGCCCAGCATGAGAGACGCCAAGGTGGGCGTCAAGATGCGAATACTCTCTCTAAGCACGTTGTCCACAGCGTGGGTGCGAAACGTCAGCGTGGACGCCCGCCGCAAGAAAGGCTCGATAAGAAGATCACGGAGCGAGTCCGGGAGAGACCTGAGTTCTACAGGGCTCGCGAGGCGTGGAGGCGACTCAGATGTTCGACATTTTAGTTTACAACCTAGCTTTAGCTTTAGCTTAGTATAACACGTGGAGCCTCCCATCACCCTGGCAGAAGCAGGTGTCGCCTTCACAGCAATGCGTGAATTTAGCTAGCTCGACGGCCTTGAAAAATCCAAACTGTCCTAAGTCTCTCTCGGACCTGTTTCGTCATCTTCTTCTCAAGCTAGTTGCCCTTAGAAGAAAGTAGTGATAGCCCACGCATTCGTGCTCCGCATCACAGCCATTAGCAGTGGCGAAGGGTTCCTACAACCTGATTCCTGCCGGCTTGCCTGGTAGAGTTATTTAAAATTATACTTATTAACGGAAATTCAGTATCTAAAATCAAAACGCCCAGAATTCTACGCGCCGGTATTTCTTACGCCGGGCTTTCCGCCAGTGGTTAGAGCGTCATCGAACTTAAAATACATAATAGGTCGTGAATTGAAACACCAGCTACCACCTATATGCATGCATTGCACACAAGCAATTGGGATTGACTTGGGCCAGCATCTTCGTTTGGTGGGACTCCCGATTCATAATTCTTTTACTTTATGCCACCCTTACGAGATAACTTACAGGTTTTATGACAAGGCCCGCGTAGGTTGTAGGTAAACAGGGGTGGCACAATCGGCACTGCACAGCGGCGGTTCAATAGCTAGCAACAGATCTGCTTATGAACCAAGTGCAATAATATAATTAATAGGCAGGTAAACATTTGGAGAGCATAACTTGCTCTCCAAATGCTCAATGACAAGCCGTCGGTCCCGGTTGTTATACGAACATCGCTGGCAGTCGTTATGCGTAGTTAAGCCGCAAGAAATCGAACTACAGAATTTCAATATCACCAAGGGCTTGTAGGGGTTAGATTGCAGTGACTTCAAGGAGAATAACAAACGACGTTGTTTGTTTCAATATTTATTCATCTTCTACATCTCCTGTTATATAAATGGAAGAGTCGTTAGAACACTGGAAAAACCAAAGTTAGCGAACTTGTTGTGGAGCTACTCTGTTTATAACAATATTGATGATTGACAGTATATTTCAGTAGAGTTTTCTCTAATAATAGCGCATCATTGTCTATTTCAGACGGATGTAACGATTTGAAGCAGCTTGTTGGTGATTTCGGTTACAACCTGGTCGTTCACAGCGGCTTTAGCATGTTTTGCTAAATTGCATCCTCTTTTGTAATCTGAAAATAGAGTGAGAGTATATAATGTATGAGTTAATAATACTTTATGGCCATATTACAATTATATGCCTACAGTTGAGTTCATAGTACAATGTTTTCGAAAATGAAAATAAAGAGTAAACTTAATGCACTGTTTATTACTGTTCCATAATATTTAGCGCACTGATTCTTATAATTATTAATGTAACACTGTAAAAATACGCTCAAATAGAGCTCACATGAGAGTTTTTGTGCTGTCCACCATAGACCATAGGCTATTCCTACTTTTTCTTCCACACTGACGGCACAGAAACTTTTTGTTTATAGGGTCGGCGGTATGACGCCATGACTCCCTTGGTGTCACACGTCCATAGGCCACGGTAACAACTTTCCATCAGGAGGATCGTGTGCTTGTCTGCCACTTCAGTGGTATAAAAAAGTAGGATCAATGCAGGTGACATTTGAATGCCACGTGTAAACTTACTAGCAAGTTAACAAAATACACACAACAAAAAAGTCTAAGCAACATGCATTATATAATATTACAAATTTACCATTCATATTAATTAATTTCTAAGTATTTACTCACTCAAAGTACGTAGGTAAGTAAACTTTTTTGTTATTGATGATATACTGGCTGGTAGTAAAAAAAAAACGATTATGTTTTGTTTTTTCATAAATGACTGCATTTAAATTTGTTTGAATTTAAGTGCGTTTTAATTGCTACGTTTAGTCTTGATTTTATAATTTTACCAACCATTTAAATAAAGTTAGCGACAAAATTGAATCGTTAGATATTCTTTACGTCATGGAGCGACGTCATTTGATGGCAGATGAAATGCAAAGAGCTGTAGGGATGTTGCAAGCGGAAAGTAATTAAGCACAGGTACCTATCTCGACATTTTGGCATACATAGAAGTGTTATTTGTCGTCTTTGGCAGCGCTACAATAATACAAGGGAACCCGTTGAACAGCATCCAGGCCGTAAAAGGAGTACAACCACTCGGCAAGACCGGTACATACAACTGACTGCAAGACGCCAGCCGATGTTAACCGCTCGAGAGATAAGTTTGAGGCTACAAAATTCAAGTGGTGTTGATTTTAGTCCCCAAACTGTGCAATATCGACTGCATGAGTACGGCCTACGAGCTCGACGCCCAATCAGGTGCCCACCGATACGTCACCGGAATCGCGCTCGCCGAAATGAATGGTGTAGAGAACGTATAACATGGACCCAGGAACATTGGGATAAAATTATGTTTTCCGATGAGTCGCGATTCGGGTTTAGGCCTGATACAAGAAGGGTGCGAGTGTACCGTCGGTCCGTAAATACTGAAAGGCTCAGGTGCGTTCAGAAAGTTCATCCATACAGATTAGGTTATTACGGTGTTTCTAACAGCTCACTTAGCTTACTTAAATCTTACCTCACCGGCAGATTACAAAAAGTAAATATTAATGGCACTAACTCATCTGGCGCCCCATTAGTCATGGGAGTTCCCCAGAGCTCGATATTAGGACCCCTTTTATTCTTGATATATATAAATGATCTTCCTCACTTCACTAAAAATCTTTGTGAAATAGTATTATTTGCTGATGACACATCATTAATTTTTAAAACTGATAGACATAAAGAATTACCTGACGACGTGAATATCAACCTTTCTAAAATATTGCATTGGTTCACAAGTAACAACTTGCTGCTCAATGCGAAGAAAACAAAATGTGTAAAGTTTACTATGCCTAATGTAAGACAGATAGATACGCATATTACAATGAACGATGAGTCTGTTCAAATAGTTGATACCACAGTTTTTCTTGGTATGACTCTAGATAGTAAACTGCAATGGGCTTCTCATATCGCTACCTTGGCAGGAAGACTTAGCTCAGCTGTCTATGCGGTTAGAAAAATAAGGTCACTTACTGATGAGGAAACGGCACGATTAGTTTATTTTAGCTACTTTCACAGCCTTATGTCGTATGGCCTGATGCTGTGGGGCTCAGCTGCTGATATTGAGACTATTTTCATATTACAGAAACGAGCGATACGAGCAATCTATAGCCTCAGACCCCGTGACTCGCTGAGAGAACTATTTAAAGAAATTAATATTTTAACAGTTGCTTGCCAATACATTTACGATAATGTTTTATATGTACGCAAGAACCTAGATCTTTTCAAAAAAAAAACTCTGACGTACACAATTATAATACGAGGAATAAAAATAAACTTGTAGTGCCAAAACAGAGACTTCAAAAGGTTGGTAATTCATTTGTAGGTAACAATATTAAAATGTTTAATAAAATTCCTCAAGAGTTGGTTGACATGCCACTAAATAAGTTTAAAATCGAAGTAAAAAAGACTTTAATGAAAAAAGGATATTACATAGTAAACGAATACCTTAATGATAAAAATGCATGGTCATCCTAATCTCTTTGCTTGCTCGCACAATATAAACGTATGAAAAAAAAAAATTGTTTTAAAAAAAGAAACTATAATATTGTTCACTGAGTTTCTTGCTGGTCTCTTCTCAGTAGAACCAACTTACCGAACCAGCCAAAGAATCATTTTCAAATGATTTATTTACTTAATTTAATATTATATTAGTAATTTCTTGACATTATTGTAAAATTTTGACGTTCATATGTGCTCTTTATGTGCCTAAACTGAATAAACGAAATTGATTCTTTGATTGATTCTTTGATTCTTTGATACAGTGGGTCACAGTTATGGTTTGGGCGGGTATTATAAAGAACAGTGGAACTGAGCTCGTTTTTGTAAATGGAAACATGAACGCTGAAAATTACGTTGAGGATATTCTCAGACCTTATGTTCATCAATTTGCACAAACCTTTGGCTCCGATTTTACGTTAACGCATGACAATGCGCGTTCCCATACATCTCGGCGAACCAGTGAATACAAACACAACCGGATATTGCCCTGGCCTGCACAATCGCCAGACCTCAATCCCGTCGAGCACGCATGGGACATGCTCCAGAGACGTGTTTTGTAGGACTTGGACGGAGTGACAACAACCCAACAACTGAAGGATTTGCTACAATTCCATTGGTAGCGAATACCGCAAGATACATAAACAGTTTCATTAATATGTACATACAGTACTAATATAAGTTGCATGTATATTATAATCATAGCGCTCATATCATAAATCAAATGTACTCATACACACAAACTCTTACATCATTACTCAAACACTTACTATCCTCTTTATACATTAAGACCAGATATCATAAACACAAAGACACATACACACTCATAACTTTCTTTCATAGGTGTTATAGAACACAAAGGCCGCGCGAGTCACACCGCTGCGCTGGTACCAAATTTTCTAGAACAAATGAATAGTTTCTCGACTCTTACTGATATAGATGGCACATTGTTTGTGAAAGCGGTAAATTGCAACATTGAAGACTTGTCAGCACAAATAAGTGTTCGAAAGAAAGACTTAAAAATACTTTGCCAAAATATCAGAAGCGTTTATAGTAATGTTGATGACTTACAGTTCCATCTATCGGACCTAAAGTTTCAAGCGGACATTTTGATTTTAACAGAATGTCAAATAAAAAAAATAAAAAATAAATTATGCAAACTTTCAAACCACCAACCACCTAAATATAAATGATGGAGTGGTAGCTTACATCTCAAATCACATTCAAGCTAGTGTCCGTGAAGTAAACTAGCGCCACGCATCGGCATTGGAGATTGAGGTTGGCAATGTTACAGTTTTGGCTGCATATCGGTCTCCTTCAAATCACAATGCTGATGTATTTATAAGTTCTCTCGATTTATATCTGAAATAGGTTCAGTCTCATACAAATATAATTGTAACAGGGGATATTAATATAAATTTAATACGAACACCAACGGAGAAACCACATGAGCGTAACAATAGGCAAACATACCTGAATATGCCGACTATGCATGGTTTAGTGACGGGACATACTTTTCCTACGAGACAAGACAATTGTTTAGATCACTTTATGATGAAGTTGAATAGGGAAAAGGTATCTGCCCAGGTAGCTGTGCTAAAAACAACCATTACTGATCATAACTTATTATATTTAAACCTATCTGAAGTGGAGATTAAAGATAAAATACACTCGAGAGCAATGAATCCGGGTCACTCAAAGAATCCAAAAAATCTCGGAAAGTAAGAATGCTAGGTTAATTCAATAAATTGTATTTAATAGACAATTTAATACTCCTTAAATGAAAGTTAAAAAAATATGAGTCACCATACATTTTATTTACACAAAATTACATAAAGAAAAAAAACTGCTGATCTCTCCTTAAAACAAAAATAGGAAACATGAAATTTTTGAACTTTATGACGATTTTCTTGAATTTCAATACTTCGTATTACCTCCTCGTGCTTCCATTACTGCGTTTACGCGGTTTGGCATGCTGTACACCAAGTTCCTTATACGATTTTGGGGAATATTCTCCCATTCCTCTGTGAGAGCAATTTTGAGCTCAGGAAGCGTGATTGGGGGAGGGTTTCGTTGTTTTACGCATCTCCCTAGCTCGTCCCAAGCATGCTCGATCGGGTTGATATCCGGGCTGCGCGCTGGCCACTCCATACAAGTAATGTTCATCTCTTGAAGGTAGTCATTCACAATCCTACCTGTATGAGGTCGGGCATTGTCATGCATAAATATAGCATCCTCACCCAAATTGACCATAAATGGACCAACGTGTTCGTTGAGGATTTCTTCCACATATCTTACGCTAGTTAAAGAGCCGTTTTCTATGATCACCAGCTCTGTGCGACTTTCAGAGGAAATTCCGGCCCACACAAGTACAGACCCACCACCGTAGGCTACTTTTTCTTCGATGCATGCTTGCTTGAATCTTTCCCCTGGTCTTCTATACACTCTGTGTCTTCCATCGTGCTTGTAGAGCATAAATTTTGATTCGTCGGAGAACATAACTTTCGACCAATCTTCAATACTCCAATTTACGTGGTTCTGGGCATATCTTAGTCTTGAAATACGATGGCCACGCTCCAGTTTAGGGCCGTTTGCAGGTCTAAGGGGTTTTAAGTTAGATTCAGCAAGCCGACGTCTTACTGTCCATGCACTTGGGTTACTTCCTCCGAGGCGTCGAAACTGATTTGTGAGTTCAGTTCCTGTGAGAAAGCGATTTCGAAGCATGGTGTTCACCAAGTATCGGTCTTCTCGTGCTGTGGTACACCTAGTTCTGCCCGTTCCTGGTCTGCGTAGGTTAGAACCAGTTTCTTCGTAACGTCGGAGAACTCTTTGTACTGTTGACAGCGACACACCGACAGTCCTGGCTGTATCGCGCTGACTCCGGCCGGTTTCCACCAATGTAAGTATTCTGGTGCATTCTTCAAGTGTAAGCGACATGATTTCAGCTTGAATAATGAATATTGAGCACTATCAACCTGGTTTATGTACCAACATAAATGACAGATTACAAACAAAAGCAAAAACAAATCCTGTAATTTCGTAGTTCCATCTTCGACAGTGTTCCCTTTTCAAATTTGATTTTTTTATGATATAACTTTACAATAACTAAGAAGTTTTAATACTGGAGTATTAAATTGTCTATTAAATACAATTTATTGCATTAACCTAGCATTCTTACTTTCCGAGATTTTTTGGATTCTTTGAGTGACCCGGATTCATTGCTCTCGAGTGTAAATAAGACAAAAATTAAAACAGACTTCAATGGGGCACTTGAAACGTTAGCAGGCAAAAATCTAGTCAAGCTTTTATCTCTTGACGATCCCAACATAATTACGGAACGACTAATCAGTAAAATAACGACAGCTCTGCAGGAAAACACGACTACATTGAATATTTCTAAAAACAAACGAAATATAAAGCCCTGGATAACACCTGGTATATTGCGATGCATTAGAAATAGAAATAGATTGCAAATGCAATTAAAAAGTGATCCCTATAATGACATACTAAGAATAAGTTACAAAAGATATCGCAATTACTGTAATAAATTAGTTAAAAAACTTAAAAGTGCGTATGAAAGAGAACAATTAATGAAATCTACAAAGAATAATAGAAAACTATGGACTAACATTAGGAATATGACTCTCTTAAAGCAAACAAAATCGAGTAACACTAAGCTTTTAGAAATAAAATCTTCACCTCTTGAATCAGTCAATTATGTAAACCAGTATTTCACTGCAGTAGGGAAACAAATGGCTGAAAAAATTAAGAAGGTATATGATACTGACGAAGTTGAGACTGCTTGCAGTACGGATGACCCGCCATTGGCATCATTTGTGCTTCTTGATACTGACCTAGCCGAAGTACATGATATACTGATGAGCTTAAAAGTCAATAGCGCTCCTGGATTGGACAATATTCCTACAGGCTTCTTAAAGTTGGCGAGATATGAGATTGTGCCTATTATCGTGCATCTGGCTAATTTGGGTTTTAATACAGGTGTGTTTCCTACACTACTAAAAAAGTATATTGTAACAGCTGTATATAAAAGTGGGTGCAAGGATGAAGTAGGTAATTATAGACCTATTTCTGTGCTGCCAGCTTTATCAAAAATGGTAGAGAAACTTATAAACAAGCGGTTAATAAATTATTTTGATAGCAAACAGATACTTTCTGATTCACAGTATGGATTTAGGCACGATAGATCGGCTGAGGATGCGGTTGTAGCTCTAACGACTTTGATTTCCAGAAATCTCGACGAAGGAAGAAAATGCTTGTCAGTATTTTTAGATTTGAAAAAGGCTTTTGATACAGTATCTGTGCCCATTCTTGTTCGCAAATTGGAAAGGATAGGAATTAGAGGCCAACCTCTAAAACTGTTAGAAAGTTATTTAACAGATCGCACCCAAAGAGTTAAAATTGATCGCCAGATAAGCCAGGACTTAAATATTACGTACGGAGTCCCACAGGGGAGTGTACTGGGACCCACTCTATTCCTCGTCTACATAAATGACCTATGCAAGCTGGGGGCAGAGGGTGCTCAGATATTTTCATATGCCGATGATACTGCAATTGTTTTTTATGGTGATAACTGGGAAACTATACGTAGGAACGCTGAACAAGGAATGACTAAGGTGGCTCTGTGGCTGAGAAGTAACTTGCTTACGCTTAATATTGATAAAACAAATTATATTTGCTATTCATTAAGAAACAATACTCGCAATAGTAACATTAATATAAAAGTTCATCAATGTGACGATGTTGGCAGTTGTGATTGTCCAGTTAAAGGCAAAGTTGAAGAAACAAAATATCTTGGCGTTATAGTAGACCAACGACTATCATGGCATAATCACGTAGATTTAATTAGTGAACGTATAAGAAAACTTATTTGGATATTTAGGCAATTAAGACATATAGCTAATAAGGACTTGCTAACCAGAATTTACATAGCTTTTGCACAATCTGTTTTAAGTTATTGTATTCCTGTATGGGGAGGTGCAACTAAAACAAAATTCTTGGACATTGAAAGAGCCCAGCGTGCTCTTTTAAAAACTATGTTTTTTAAACCTTATCGCTTCCCCACTGATGAACTTTATAAATTGACAAAAATACTAACGGTGAGAAAGTTATATATTTTGAATTCTATTTTAAGACTAATAACAACTTACAGTCAAAATAGGTTTGTTCACAGATGGAAAGTTTTTTATTCACCGTGTCATACAGAAAAGAAGCTTGGGCGAGATATTGGCGTCCCGCAAATGCAGTTCTAACTCGCTTTCTTACAGTACACCGTCTCCTAGATACAATATTTACGTCAAATTTTTTTGACGTAAATATTGTATTTTGACTGTAAAAAATCACTCACACTATGGCTGCTGAGTCTTGACTATGTGGAAACGGAAGCAAGTCTTCATCCATTGACATAAAATTTGATTATGTAGTGCTGCTATTTTTTAATGTAACCTTATAATTATATAATACTTGTAAAGTTATGTGAACGTGACCAACCCAACTCTTTGATTGAATTTCTCAAATGGAGCCAATACATACACGATACATGAACGCATACTTCAGACATAATACAAACACACTCAACAAACACTTACACATCATGAGCGCATCAAACACACTAACCCAATTTATATATTCTATTGTAATAGACCAATAGTTCAAAGAAAATGTATCTACTTACAGACCAATTAGTTAATAATAGTGACATGTACGTACCTAATAAACTACTATTTTATGATGTATCTGGATATGAGAAGAGGAGGGTTTCTGGCACAGGTATCTTTTTACTTAATAGAAGTCCTCAACAAATATATTTTATGTAAATGTTTATTGGTGAAGAAATAAAAGGTTATTTCATTTTGTAATAATTTTAAAAGTAAAATACGTTATAATGTGAAGAACCATCCTAAAATTTAAATTAGTACATGTTGCTTATAGTTTTTTGGTGTGTGTATATTTTTTATACAATGAAAAATTTAACGGCTATGTAGCCAACACTTGAGACACTTGAAAATAGTGACTGAATAAAAACATTTTACTCAAAAATTAAACCGCCGAAAAAACAAACAACCAAAAAAAAACTTTTTTATTTCATTTTAATAAGTAACTTCTTAAAGTAACGAAACTAAGTGGTCGTGCGGAGAGCGTATTTTTGGAAGTTTAATGTTTGTCGCTGGAGATTTCATGTTGCATTGTTAATTAGATTTGTTATTCCGTTAAATTTAAAGTAATTTAGTGATCTTTGTACATTGTTTGTTTTTTATCGCCGACTCAAAATAACCTAGCTATACTTACATAAGTTTAAGAACTTAGTTATTAAGGTTAAATTAAAAACTCTACTATTTCCAAAAATATATACTTAAATAATAGTTTCATCACTTTAAGAAGTTAGTTATTAAGGTTAAATAAAATAGGTATATCATTTTTTGCTTTTCAGTTTTTTCGGCGGTTAATTTTTTTGTTAAAAAGAACGTATTTTATATTTTTGTTGTGGCTATAATCCTCTAATTATCCTACCACATGATTAAAAATAAAAAAAAATGTACTACTCAACTCTGCACTAAAATCTGTGAGTGAACAACCCCTATTTTCCCACCATTAGGGTTAGATTTTTTTTTCAAACTTTAAGGGACCAACTTTGGGTAGGTATACTCTTTCCAATAAAAAAGAATTATGAAAATCAGACTACTCTGTAAAAAGTTATGCAAGGTCATACCTTACAATCAGTGAGTGACAATCAATCATCCCCTTTTTTCCTACCCTTTGGGTTGGGTTTTGATTTTTAATTTTATATGGGACCGACTTCGGAGTATACTCTTTCCAATAAAAAAGAATTATCAAAATCGGACTACTCTGTAAAAGTTATGCGTGGTCATATTACAGGTCAGTAATCATGTGGTCATACAAAAAAAAATATACGCATCGACTTGAGTACCTCCTCCGTTTTTTCCCCGGTTGAAAAAAGCTGGTGTTCCCGGGCGTGGTTCCCGGCAGAGTAGAATTTGGGCCACCCCTTCTCTTCCCATGTGGTGTCGTACAAGGCGACTAAAGGATAGGGCTGATTAACTTTAACATCAGACAGATATGTACAGCCCAGACTCAGCCTCAGATGCATGGCTCGAGTCAACAATAGTGCCCGGAATACGGCAATAGGCTCACCCCCTATTACGTGGGACCGAATACAGATTGGTGAAATGTAGGTGTTAATTCACCTCTGCCTAACCCTCCGGGGATAAAGGCGTGATTATATGATGATGATGATTGAAAAAAGGTTTAATATGCTTCAATTTCTCACAATTCTCTATAAAGATGTAAGATGTAAGATTTAATGAACATGGCCTCACGCCTGGGACCTTCCTGAGTAGTCATTATTCCTAGTTTATCCAGTTTATCTAAGACTTTAATTTTGGAAAGTGAATTGAAGGAAAACTTATACCGTCAGTAACTCGTTGAATGTATCCAAATATATCTTAAAGGAAACGTTATATTTGCAAAGAATACTGTGCTAATCTTATCTATTCGTTACCAGTATTAAATTTTCGCAATAAAAAAAATGCAAGACCCTATTCCTACAACAAGCAAAAACATTGTAAGCAATGGTGCAGAATTTTATTTTAGATCATCCCAAAGAAATAATGGAATTTTGGTTCATAATGGCGGGGAGTTAAACAGGAGACGTATTAACAAAAAAAAAATCTAATTAGTATCTACCTGTACTCGATACTGATTTGTGTATTACAGACAAATTATATTTGTATATTTACAAATATAATTTGTAAATTTATAAAAAAAAAATATTCACCATATAATAACATGATATCTATTCCTATATTATTATCCATTTCTATACTAATATTATAATGAGGAAAGATTTGTAAATTTGTTTCTAATGAACAGGCTTAGAAACTACTGGGCCGATTTAAAACTACATTCTTCGTGAGTAACATTAGCTATATTGGATTTACAAATAGTTTGTTTTTGCCACCCGTGCGAAGCCGGGGCGGGTCGCTTGTTATTATATAGTTATGTTTTTGGTTGTCACGAGCTGTGGTTTAAACTTGAGTTCTGTTTTTATATGTATAAAATAGTTTTTCTTATTTCAAAAATTTATCGAAATGACTAAAGGGTCGGGTACGAAGCACTTAGGCCAGAGTAGCTAGCCTAGCACCGCCTAGAAATGCAGAAGCTCACTGGGGACTTCACAGGCTTCACGGAGCAACCTCACTGTGCCGAGGAATTGAGTACGTTGAGGGGCCACTGCCTCGCATTACAGTATTACATTGGCATCCCAGTGCTTTATAAGTGTCGCGCACTGTGGGCTCCGTACCAAACTGGACCGAGGGACGGCTACCTACATAAACCGCAACATATCTGATTCTAGCTTAATGGGAGGTTGATACCATTGCGTTTGCTTAAATTTGCTACATCAATGTAAATCATCCTGAAAATCATCAACAGAGTTACGTCGACTTCATATCAAGAAACTTGTGGATTATTAGCGTCTTTTTTTAATGTGCCCAAATCGGTGGTGACATAACCATAAAAATCCGTATATTATTATCTCGCACCTCGGCCGATCCAGGGCTCTCCCTTTCGAGATGGGCCCATTCTGGTGTGGGGACCACAAAACACTGATGAAAGTGGTTGGTGAGGGGATTGACGGCCGCAGAATGCGCATGTCGTTTTCAACGATAGATATATATATATATATATATATATATATATAGATACATTGATGTTAATGCTAACACAAAAATAACAGGCCCTTTTCATTATTATTTTATTTACATTGATATTTGAAACGAATAGGTTGAACCTTAAACCTATTTTAATACTGTGAAAATATACTATCGACGATCGAATCGAGCAAATGAGAATATACTTAATAGGTGATAATTGTATCAAATACTAATGTATGTTGAATGTAGTTACTACTAGTTTTGTTCTGTTCCGTGACTACATGAGCTTCAAGTTTGAGTAATACAATTCACAGCAAATTAGGTCAACATAAACGTGAAATGGTGAACACGTGTTGACAATCTATCCGACCAATCACAAAGGAAGTAATTCCAGATTGGATTCAGTAATATCCCTTCTAATTAACAAAAAATCATTAGGTATCAATGATTTTTGGATGGAGGCAGTCTTATTATTATTCTTATTCGTTCCTGCTTTACACACAGTTCTAAACACTGGGATGGCTTTGCACAACACTTACTAGACGCCCTCGACAGATCTACCTAGTCCGTATCTTTGGAGTACTGACATCACTGTATAATTCCTAAGTGCCTTTTACCGCCGCTCCCATAACGAATATTCTGATGAGCTCTTTCATTCATGAATAATTTTGGTTGTATCGCGAAAGTTTTTTCTTCGTTTTCTGTTTGCGGTACAAGCTTTTGAAATAAGCACAACTCTTGCATAAAATTATTATTTTCGTGCTTGCACGTTTTTTACAGATTATTAGAAGAAAAGTTTGTTTTTAAAAGGCTTTTTATTAATAATTATACTTTTTACTTCTTAGTTATAATAACATTATGTAACAGTAGAGCTGTGTCTACCAATAATTGCCAAACGAAGCTAAACACGAGTAGTCTATGTTGAGTTCAGAAATTCTTATGACCACCTTACTGTACTGTCTCCATCTTCAGATTCTGAATAGACAGTTTTTAATGTATTGTCATTCAAACTAACCGTGTCTGCAAAATTTCATCAAAATTGGTTGAGAATATCTATCGGCTTCAAAATCGAATTGCCAGATTTGCCCCGTACAAAATAATTTTTAAACAACGGTAGACCAGCAGGGCTAACATGCGCGCCACGAGATAGCTATCTCGAGGCATTTTGCCGTTTTATGTCGATATGTCGACTGTTGGTAGCATAAAGGGCTAACATGCGCGCCACGAGATATCTATCTCGAGGCATTTTGCCGTTTTATGTCGATATCGACTGTTGGTAACTTGGCAAATTTCATGGCGATCTGTCAGATGTCGACATAACTCGACTTCGAGAAATCATCTCTACTTAGTGTCTGCAAATTGTAACATACGTGCCATTATTTACTCGAATTTTGACATTTAAAATGTTTTGTCTCTCGTCCTTCATTTGGTCGACGAGAAGTTATCTCGAGTAAACTTTTCTTGTGCTCGGTTCATTTTGGATCAAAATTTAGTACCTTTGTGCGACTGCAAGCAATTTTCGACCTTAATGACATTTCCTTTGTTACGTGTCTTTTCGCGTTAATTGATGACGCTGATCACGAATATAAGAAAAAAAAATCGATAGCATGTCATGTCAATAAGGTCGAAAATTGTTTGCACTATTTTTTCTCTTTTTTAAATTAAAATGTTTTGTCTACCGTCTTTCATTTGGTCGACGAGAAGTTATCTCGTGTAAACATTTTTGTGCTCGGTTCATTTTGGACTAAAACATCGACTGCAAGCCATTTTCGACCTTAATGACATTTCCTTTGTTACGTGTCTTTTCGCATTAATTGATGACGGTGATCACGAATATAAGAAAAAAAATTCGATAGCATGTCATGTCAATAAGGTCGAAAATTGTTTGCACTATTTTTTCTCTTTTTTTCATACCTAGCATCCCTAACTAGTCTGTGCTTTCGAGCAAATGGCCGTATCGGGCCGATTTTATCGGATAAATGTTTAAAAAATGTGTATGCTATAGACAACAATTGAAAAAGTTTGACGCGACAAAATATGTCGGCGTTACTTCGCTCGAGAAGACTCGAGATGATATCTCATCTCGATTCGAGATATTTGACGACGCGCGCATGTTAGCCCTGCAGGGTCGATAATTTTTAAAACCAAAAAAAATAATAGTAGGATGAAACCCATTAGAAAAGGAGGGGAATATTATAAAAATGAAAGGAAAAATAATTTACGGGCGATCTGAGGTCGGGAAGGGGATGGGGGTGAGTTTAAAGGGTATAAAACGGTTTTTCTCGATTTCCGGCAAAACTAAAAGTCCTATGGAAAAAAGTCAAATGGTAAAGTTGTAGGTAATAAAAAGATCTAAAACTTTCGCATTTACACTTTTTTCACATAACCTCAAAATTTATGTGAAAAATTCTAAAAACCAAGTTTTTGGTTTTTTATTTTTATCTTTTTCAAATAAATTTCTTTTTTCACTAAATTTGGTGAAAACTTACCTTTTTATGTCCCAAATACGCTGTAATTTATTTGATTAGAAATATTTATTTTTTCACCTTATTTTGAATTAATATCGAAAAAGCACCCTAATTTTCAATCGAAAATTCGCCCGTCAAAATATTTCTTTTTTAATTATTATATACAATTTTAGGCTATTTATTAAAATTTACACTTTAATTACTCGAAAAACGAAAGATTACATGTTACAAGTTTACTTAAAAAAAAGAAAACTGTTCGAATCTGCATAGGAAGGTAAATACTATCTCTATTTTTATCTGTATATATCAACTCAAACATAAAAATAGTAATATTTTCTTTAAAAAATAGTATTCTTAACGTAACAAGAATAAGAATAAGAATAATATTTATTTGTGAATATGGTTTTTTTACATTGTTCTTATAATAACATGGTAAACATGTGAAGGTTCAGCATATTCTGCCATTCGTGGCGTACAAATTATTAATGCGAAATATAAGTTAACTGTCATAAGATCATGCATATTACTGTAAATTCAAATTATTATTATTAGATTATGTCTTCATCATTATATCCTGTCAAATATTAGAAATTATCATAATATAAAATTAGAATAGATTATCCATAAAATTTAATGTCAAATTCCAATATATATTTTCAATAACATTCATATTAATTCAGTCATTTAATTTTTTTACATCTATGTCATAAACTATCATTTAAAAAATCATCAATGTCATAATAACATTTTGAAATTAGTATGTCTTTGAATTCTTTTTTAAACAAATTATAACTTAAATCTTTAAGTGCATTTGGTATTTTATTATAGATTTTAGGGGCGAAACAGAACATACTTTTCCACATAAGTGCTGTTTTGGCACTCCGAATGCGTAGCCTGGTATCGTCACGTCTGCTACGTTGAACACCATTCGAAAGTCGTGGGAACAAATGAGAGTTTTGCTTAACAAATAGGGCCATTTCAAAAATATATAAAGACGGAAGTGTTAATATTCCATGCCTGATGAAGTATGGTCTACAGCTATCGGTGAGTTTGAGTCCAAACATTACCCTTATACATCTCTTCTGAGCTATAAACGCAATCTCTCTGTCAGTAGAACGGCCCCAAAATATTATTCCGTACCTTAATATAGATGCTACAAGACCATGATATGCAGTGAGCAGTGTATCTGTACTAACTGTTGGAGCAAGTTTATAAAGTGCATATGAGGCACTGCTAATTTTTTTACGTAGCGCTTCGATATGATCTTTCCAGCTAAGTTGTCGATCAATAATAATGCCTAAAAATTTAATTTGTTTACACTCGTCAATTACATGTTCATTATATTTAATATTTATTTTTGATGTCGATTCTTGCCTTGGGCTGAAGTGCATAATTTTTGTTTTAGTTAAATTTATTTTTAAATTATTATTATCCATCCATGTCATAATAGAACTAAGGGAGCTTTTAATTTCCGATTCGTATTGGTCAAGTTGTTTACATTCTATAGCTAATGTGCTATCGTCGGCAAAAAGTGTCATATGATGGTTTGTTATCTTAGGTAAGTCATTTATATATATAATAAAGAGTAAAGGTCCTAGTACACTACCCTGGGGTACCCCAAATGTTAAGTCGCGTTCCTTGGATGTGTATATTTTTTCAATTTTGGTTTCAGAATCAATTCTTGATATTGCGACCTTTTGTTTTCTATTAGAAATATATGATCCCAGTAGTTTTAAAATATTTCCTCTGATACCGTAGGCCTCCAGCTTTGCCAGTAAGATCTTATGATCCACATAATCAAATGCCTGCGTCATATCACAGTATATAGCTGACACTGGATTTCTTATATCCATATTTTTTATAATTATGTTTAGGAACGTATATATGGCCATATTTATGGTCTTACCTTTTCTGAAACCAGTTTGCTCATTGCATAAAATGTTATTTCTTTCAAAGTAAGAATACACGGTCTGGTATATGAATTTTTCAAATATTTTAGATATAACAGAGATAAGAGCTATTGGTCTATAATTCTGCATGAACTCTTTGTTTTCCTTTTTGTACAATGGTTTGACAATTGCCATCTTTAATGTATCTGGGAAGACACCGTGAGTTATACATAGATTTAGGATATGACTTAAATGGTTACATATTAAATCACCTGTAAACTTTATGACTCTTGTAGATATTTCATCACAGCCTACGCTATTTGTATTCTTAAGATTTTTAATAATATTAAGTAAATCCATTGGCAGACTTGGAGGCATGAACATTGAATTGTTTGGACAGTTTATATTGGACGTGACTTTATTATCTGTCCTTGTTATTGGTACTATTTTTTCTATGAAATAATCATTAAATTTATTTGCAATCTCCTCTGGTTGGGTAATAGTCAAGTTGTCAATTCTAATTTTATTAATTGTATTTTTAGGTAGATTTAGTTTTGAGTTTTGGATTATTTGCCATGTCATTTTAGTTTTATTTTGAGATTTTTTTAGGCGATTATTGTTCTGTGCCTTTTTTGTGAGACCTATAATTTTCTTATAACGTTTTGTATAGTCGGTATAATTAATTTTATTAGTAATAGTAGGTTTGCACCTGTATTGCCAAAGTAATTGTCTTTTTTTCCGACTACAGAGTTTGATACCACGTGATACCCATTTAGGCCTCTTTCTTACCGGTATTTTTAAAGTCTAGAAGGGAAACATAAGTCATAAAACATTTTGAATTTTTCTATGAATAGATTATACGCTTCATTGGGGTTATCTACGTAATAAACATCGGAAAATGATAGGTTTTTAAGACATTCCCGAAATTTTACCATATTTTCTTCAATCCCTTTGTATTACGCGCCAATATTTAACTAAAAGCTTATGTGGTACAGGACACTGTAGCAGCTGAGCAGTGTGATCAGACATTCCAAATTCTATCACTTCCGTCTTACAAGATTGCTTAAAATTATGCGCATAGTTATCGATACATGTTCCGCTTCGCATTCTTGTAGTTTGTTTTATAGCTAAAGATAAGCCAAAGCTTTCCAAAAGACTTCTCAATTCCAGTACATCATGATTGTTTTTCAAGTTGTCGATATTTAGATCACCAGCTATTGTTACATTATTACAATCCTTATTACATATCATAAATAATGTTTGCTCTAATTTTTTGAAAAATGTTGTCAAATTATTTCTATCTGGTATTCTATAAAGACATAAAACTACAATTTTATAATTAATTAATTCTATTGCACAACATTCATACATTTCATTCATTGCAAATTGCTTTATTTCTGTTAATTCCCTGAATAGGTACCCTTTTTTAACTAGTATACATACTCCACCCCTGTTCTTATCGTTACGACTGTAGCAAGCCCCAAGATTGTAATTTGGAATGTATAGGTGATTCTCATACCCTGACATCATAAAATGTTCAGAGATACATACAACATCAACAGATTTGTTTTTGTCTGACAATTCCTCCAGGTGGATTGTTAATATGTCTGATTTATTGATTAATCCTGCAATGTTCTGATGTAATACAATTAGGTATTTGGAGACGAAAAAAATCATCGCTCTGCGAAACATTTACTTGAGCTTTAGGTATCCCAGTGGTTACGTCTAATACGTGTTCCGATTCCATGTCGGTTTGTACACATTTATCGATATACAACTTCTTATCAATTACACATTTATTCTCATTATATTTTTTTGACTTATATTGGTAATCAAGGCGGAGAATTTCACGCAAAATAGACCTAGATAAAATAACACTAAGCCTTTTTTTATTTGGCAAGCTTCTTGAGTAGTTCATGTCCATATATGTAGCATTTGCATATTTGTCACATAAAAACCTTAGCATATGATTTAATTTAAATTCGTTAAGATGTCTATTAGTAGGTGTCTCGCTTATAACTATGTTAGTATTAGTAGTCAATTCCAAAAATGTGAGTAGGCTCATTTCAATGTCAAAGGGATTGGTGTCAAAACGTCCCCCTAAGACAATTACAAAGTCATTCTTATTAAGTGCACTTATATCACTACCCAAAGTACGGAGCACGTTCTTCATAAATGCGCCAGATTTAATAAAGGATACCACAGAGTATTCTGATCCTAGTAGGTATTGGAGTTGGTACCGTAGACCACTGCATTGTCCATCAGAGACGATGATAACTTTCCTCATAGATTTCGTCAGATTTGGGGTTTCTGTATCCTTTGGGCTTGATATCTGTGATACTGTAGTCTCGAACCGTTGTTTAAGTGACATAATCTCGTTCTCATAGGTCTTAATTTGTTTTTGTAATTGGTGTATTTTAAGTTGCAGGTTTGTTGTTTTGAAGTCCTGTTCCGGAATTTTACGTGTGTTAGGCGAAGAATGTGGCGTTACTGGTAGACTATTCATCATTGAGTATTTAGGGGTTTTTTTAACACTAGATAGTGCCCTACTTTCTATTGAAGAAGATTGGCACAGTGATTTTAATAATTTATTTTCAGTCACTAGTTTACTGATTTGATTGTGTAGGTCACTTTTTTCTAAGATGTTGTTTTCTAGCTCATTTTGCGTACTATTTAGTTGGCAAGTAAGCTGAGATATTACATCCTTCATATCTTGTAAAGTACTTGTGTCAGTCGAGGTGCCTTCGATGAAATCTACACTTTTTGATAGTGTGTTGATTATATTAAAGGAGCCGTCTTCAATGTCGCTCTCTATATTTAAATTTTGTGAACACAAAGTTGGTGAGATGGAGGTGATCACGTGTTCACAACATAACCTAAAGATTAAAATTGAATGATATTTTAGTACAAGATTAAAAAATAATTATCTCATGAAAAAAAAATACATTTCAAAATACATAAAAAATATATTAAAAATCTATAAAAAATATATAAATGTATCTAAAATATATTTAAAATATATGAAATATACATGAAAATCGGACTAAAGTTAGTTATTAAAAATATATTTACGATATATTTATATTTTATATACATTTATATATTTTTTATATATTTTTTATATATTTTTTATACATTTTGACATTTTTTTTTTATGCGAGTTTAAGTTTTGCCGGAAATCGAGAAAAGCCGTTTTTTACCCTTAAAAGCTCACCCCCATCCCCTTCCCGACCTCAGATCGCCCGTAAATTATTTTCCCTTTCATTTTAATAATATTCTCCTCCTTTTCTAATGGGTTTCATCCTACTATTATTTTTTTTTTCACTTTTTATTATTTTTGAAGGCTTCTACCCTGGTCTATAAACTCTGCGTTGATGAATTAGTCAGTCAGTTAGTCCCCGACTGACGGGCAATAATAATCGTGAGTAGGCACGGGCATTTGTTATTAAATGCCCCCTGTTGTACCTTGCATGAACAACCTAGCCAACACACCCCTACTTCATCCGTGACATACTTCGAAATCCCGTATCACCTCTTTTAGCTATTTATTTATTAATATTCATATAACGTATGGGAATCCGCCGAATACGTTGATATTGAGAAATCCTGCTTAATCCGAGGAAAGTAAATAGTTAATCTACTTGAATGGCTGTAAACATAACATAGCGGCGTCTAAATAGGATTAGTAGGACTCCAACCAGAGAGTTTATTGGATTTTCTTGGGATGGTTTTAATGGTTGTAGCCTAGGTAAACAGGTAAGTAATGTTCTTAACTATTACCTAAAACACTATCCTTTCGTCTGACCTTTAGTGGTCCACTAAGATTTTCGGTCTTCGGCCAAAGCCAACCTCACTTGCAAGCCAATACTCTGGCCAGCGACGAGGCTCTGGAGCAGGCTATCCTCTTAGGGCGGGGAGACCAGAGGGCAGTCCGTCCCACAAATATCGTTTAAGTCAAACCTGAAGTAGGACGAGAAGCGAACCCGGAATTCATATCCTGGGATGCAACCAAAGACATCTCTAGGGTCATGATAATACGACTTCATAGATATTTAATAAATAATCTCTGACGACTTTGTCTAATAATGTGTTTATATAGTAATATATGTCAATATATAAGACATTTCAGATGTTTTTGTTTTTTAAAAAAAAAGCCTAAATCGATTAAAGGAGAAAAAATTTAATCGGTCGAGGTCTATTGTAGCGGTTAAATATTTAGCATGAAAAATGCTTAAAAATTTAATTCAAAAAATGCTTATATGCATCCACTTTTGATCATTGTACACTTGTAATATCGGAAAACTGATTGCTACGATGGTTTGGCTACTCTGAATACTTACAACTATTTGAGCACTGTAATAACTTATAAAAAAATGGAATTATATTCAGCCCCTCTAGACAAGTGGCAATTCACTAGCAGGCGTTAGATGGAATAGAATGACGAATGTATAGGATTTGACGTGTTTGGCATGCGTTAACGGCTGTCATTTACGTCAAATCCCATACACTCGTCATTCTATTCCACCAAACGCCGGCTAGCGAATTACCACTTGTCTAGAGGGGCAGATCATTTTGAGTACTTTGATGGTCAACACTTTTCTGATGCTGACTGTACTAAGCGTATTGACAGGTTGTGACTGCCGGCCGGCATGCCGCCCTGCAAAACAAGTATGTGATTATATCGGACTCAAACCAACTAAGCCCGCACGCCATCTTGGGTGATCAGATGCCGCTGCGTGAGATTGCCATAGATAGACATATCCCTCGCAACCTCGGCTGTCCAGGGTTCATTTCCGATTTCGAGTTCGAGGTGGTCTTCTGGGTTGTGGGAGCCATGGTATCACTGGAGCAAACTGAGGCCGATAGCCTCGTTTTACATCTGCTAGGGTGGTAAATGGCTTCACCTGTCATAGAGGACGGAGCGTTAAGCGACTACAAAGTGTCCACTTGATCACACATAAGCTTGTAGCCAGAACCCAATAAGACAACGTCCAACCACTACACCAGAAGTTGAAATCGTCTGAGGAGCAAAAGCATTGACCCAGTGCCTCCAGCTGGATCTGTTCGAGGGATTGGATAACTTTATTGTAGCAGATGATACCATCACCTCGGTTGCCTGTAACACCCAGCGTGGATGATGACGACGTACCCGAGATCACTTGGAGCAGAACTAGAGCTGGCGGTACGAAGAGACACCGTTGTCATCAGGCTGTGAGCGTCTTCCCCTAGGCCGAGCGTGGGTCCTAGGTCTAGAGCTAGATCCACGTTCGGCCTAGAGGAAGACGCTCTTGAGCGTGGAAAACCAGGAAACTGGTCCTCATCCGAGAGACGGGGCTTCCAGCAGCGCAGTTAAACTGAAAATAACTGAGAATGGATGCCATCATGCGCGTGAGGGTTCTGAGGGAGGATGCGGTCGCCTAGGGCACGGTGATGCTGGTGGTGTCCCTGAACATAGAAAAAATGTCATCAACCAAATTGTAGGGCTTCTGTCGGCGTCGTGTATCGTGTATTCCTGTATCGTGCGGTAATCCACAGAGATTGGCCCTGGGGCCGCTCTTGTAGAACATTGGTTATCACTGGGTGCTTCATTGTGAGTTTGGAGGCGACACGCTAGTGACGGCGAGTGGTACTACCTCACGTAGAGACTCTGAAGGTCATCACAGCGGTTGGAACAGATTCGGTGGCTGGGTCTCCAGGCGGCTCTCAAAACCGGGGCCATGTTATTTCATTACGGTGGAGAAACATTAAGGTGAAGAATATTATTTTGTAGTTTTGTTGCAAGCTACGTTGATGAGTGACTTTACAAAACATTTGTCTTCTAATTCTACTTTATCCTTATTATTATCGATAGTCTTATCTATATGTTGCTGCCAACTAGCTTAATCAGCCGTTCAATTAACTGCCTAGACAGTTAACTAAACGCCGCCATTCAATTAACGGAATTAATGGTGTTCAGCCATTTACTTAAACGGCTAGGAAAATAGCTTGGATCGATGACGTTTAACTACTTGCCTACCCATTTATTTCAACAGTTAGAAAAATTACTTATATCTGCATGGTTATAAAAAAAATAATGCGGGAGCTACGCTCCGCTCCGCTCCCACATTAGCCTTCTAACCTAATCAAACCAAATCAGATTGCGCAGCTATCACAATAAACCTATCACTAATTTTCTGTGAATACACCTCTGTCTACCCCGTCTGGGATTTACAGGTGTAAGTATATGTATGTATGTATGTAATTCTCTATCTTATTTCGAGGTAGTGCCCCATCTTACGATTAGCCTAAGCATTAGCCAGCTAGGTTGGTAAATGATGTAGTAAACGAGACGGCTGAATATCAATAAGGCCGTTAATTGAATGGTGCCGTTTAGTTAACTGCCTAGGCTAGTTTGATTAAGCTAGTTGGCGGCGACATATATACAACATAATATTTTTCTAGTTATAGGCCTGTATAGCCCTGTTTTATCACATACTATAATCATTTCATTTATATTATCTTTATGATATTTTTGAAGTGAAAACTTCTTTAGCGGCGTTGGATGGGTGTAAAATGTTAAGGAAGCGTCAGGATTAGTTGACCTTTGAACCGTAACCGACGACTGACGTCATACAAGATTAGGTACAGACTATGTATTTTGCAAATTACAATAGATATCGTCGTAGCTTAAACGGTAAGCACGTCGACTGTAAGTCCTTATAGTTTCAGATAGTATCGGGTTCAAACCACCTGGCCTTCAGGGATTTTTTGTGATTGTTTTTTCTTATTATAATTTATTACTTTTGGTGATTATTTTTTCTTTTTGTAATTTATTACTTTTTATGATATTTTTTTCTTTTTGTAATTTATTATTTTTTGTGATTATTTTTTCTTTTTATAATTTATTAATTTCTTCTGACAGAAAATTAGCAGAAAATAAGTGATAGGTTCTATGATTAGCGCTATATTATAGGTATGGTATGTTCTTTTTTATCTTTTTCTATGTATATAACGAAGAAAGAAAAAAAGAAAATGTTTTCACTTCTGCCGGCACTCCCAGAGTGCAACCCGTCTTTTTTTTAATATTAAACAATTTCTACTATCTGCAATAGCAATTCCAACATATTATCCTACTCATATTATAAACGCGAAAATTTGTAAGTATGGATTTTACATTAGGTAATATAGCTTATACATCAGAATAAGGAAGGAGGGAATAGGCTACAATTTGTAAGGATAACCGATATTCTAACGATAACCGACATCCACGCGGGCGGAGCCGCGGGCTAAACAATACCTACAATCTGCAAATTAATAAGCCCAGTAATATTATAATATATCAAATTATTTTAATATTGCAGACAGTACATGTGCAATATTATAAAAAATAAATGTAGTAAAAATAAATTCAAACCGACTTGAGACGTTTTTTTCTCCTCCTGGAAATGTGCATTGTTCCTGTATGAAAATTAATTATTGTATGTTGTATATCGTGTAATCCTGTGACTAACCTTAACCTGTGCAAACTTAACATATAAAGCATTTTTAAATAAATTATTATATGTAAGAAGATTCCATTTGACAGATGCATCCAATTGGAAATGGACTCTACACCTTTCGACATATGCACAGTAATTGAAAGGATAAGAGGAGTTGCGTTCATGGTTCTAATGTCAGTCGGAATACAAGGCATTAAGGTCTAGCAATTATGCGTTAAAGTTAGGGCCTTTTGTAAGTGATGATAAGAAGTTTTGATGTGGGTGGGATATCGATCGGCGCCGAGGATTGCGCGCTCATTCACTAGTCTGCCAGTAAACACACTGCACGCTCCCAGTCGAACGGACGTCTGAGATGCACACGTTTATCGGCTTGATAGTCGCTGCTGCCGCGACATGCGCTATCGCTATGCCCCCCGGTAAGTTAAAAAAATAACACAATACTTTATAACAACTTACATACACACTCCTTTTAAAACAATTCTGTTGTCGCTGATATGCGTTTCCTGTCTCCATGTGATTGCGAAGTCTTTTTTGTTTATAATGTACTTTGTGTATTTTTATAAAAATAAAATAACTATAATATATATGTAACAAATAGTTAAATACGATATATTATACTAAAAATATTACATGGCTTCAAAGTGAATACTGGCTGACACCTGTTACATGCTCCGAACTTAGGCCAAAAATCTTTAACGTCAGTTGTTGCTTTAAAAATGTTTTTATTCCCTTAATAAAACTGCAGGGTGAAATAAGAGAAGAAGATTTGAGATGAGAGAAGCCGATTGGCTTAGAGCTTAAATGCTACACTCGAGATAAAACCTATTTTTAAATAAAACTTATTTTTAAAGTGCTGAGCTGTGGATACCTCTTGATATGTAAATGCAATTTTTATATTATTTACTTTTGTGTTATGTCTATTGTCTATTTTTTGATTAGCTGGTATTGAATTGAATCTGCAGAGTACTGCGATAGTCTATGATTGACTGATTAGTACTGAATTAATTTGTGCATTGCTAATTTTGCTGTAACATTTTGATTACTAACAAATTCGTATGAATACCAAAATAAACCTTTAATTCACCGATTTAAGTAATTTTTATCTGTCTTCTGAATCCTATATTACAAAATGAATCAGCCTACTTTGGGTTTAGATAAGGTTGTAATATGCGCTGTGTAATATTTGGTAAAATATATTTTTTTATATACATAATTGTATTTTTAAGAGTCTACATTCTATATTTCCTATTATTTTTTATTTGGGAATAGTATTATTTGTGTAGGTATTTTAAAAATATGTAGGTATAATGAAGCTGTAATAGTTGTGAGTCGAGTATGCCTGGGTCCCTTTTGTTCATCAAACAGAGTCTTTTGAATTATATTAATAGGACTTTCGGCAATCACATGCAACTAGAAACATAAAATATTTATTATTACATAATATATTAATTAATACGAAATACAAAAGCTTCCACGGTCGAAAATTATTTTTTTAAAGTGAAAAGTTTAAGAGGTATGGAGAAGGACTACAAAATGTCAATATTTTTATTTGTGAGTGTTGTATAAAAATATTAAAAATCATAATAACTTATTATATATATTTATATATTTAAACCTTGGACCTAAAATGTGCTCAAAATGTTCTCTATATATTTTTGGGTGTCTTTGGGACAGAGAGACGGCGGTGGACGAATTCACCAAACAGATTCGGCATCGTTTTTCTCGCGATTTAGGTCTAAGATACGTGTCCCGAGGTATATCTAACAACATATCGTGCATGCGATACACCCACTACCTCAGATGTCACCTCGAAGTCCGGAGTACACCACAAATCTTTTAACTGTCTTGGATTGTACCACATTTATCTGATAAATAAAGATTCTAATTAAAATAACTGTCAATATTGTCAACTAAAAAAGAATAACAGGGGAATTTAGTCCACCACTGGACATCTTTGGGACCATAAATGTTTTTGCAGTTGATGGCTTTTATGATAAGCGGTATTTTGTGAAGTTACCACTGCATGTGGTAAAATAAGTACCGAACCTTTATATAGATGTCTATCATTTACGAAGTTGGAATGAGGAAGTTACACAATCTGCTTGTGATTGCAAAAAAAGATAGTCGTATATCAGCGATTACCAAAGTTCCTTATTTTTTTAGTAAGGAAAACGAAAATTCATGTATCTACTTGTGATGAAAAATAAAGGTATATAGGTACTTTCATTAACTTCAAAAAAAGATGAGGTTATTCAAAATTTAATACCTGATTTATCCCTAAGGGGGTAAATGAGAAATAAGCGAATTGTATGGAAGCTTGTTTTTTAATTTTTATTAAATTCTATGCAATTACGGAAAGAAATTATGCTAGAAAGCACAGTTTTATCGCACACATGCATAGATTTATGGGATTAGTTTAAATGGTACGGTGCGAACGTAATGAATTCTCGTAGCGAGTATGCTACTCATCCTGACAGAGCCGTGGGCAACAGTTAAATATAAAAAATAGATACTGGATAAAGCTTTTATAGTGTTATCAGCAAGAGAGCAGACAGCGAGAATAACAAAGCCGTCTCTATGGCATTGAAGCGTCGGGCTATATTGTAAATGTGACTGCTCCGTTTGCTTTATATTAATCACAGTATTTATATTAATCATAGTACAGTACCTACCCGGCTTTTAATTTGGCACATCGGTAAGAACAGTGAGATTCCGGTTCGAAGTGGCTTGCTCTAGTTTCGTAGAGAGCCTCTCGCTGTATAAAACTTTTTAACAGAAAATTAAAAATATGGGACCAACTTTGTGATATACTCTTTCCAATAAAAAAAATTTTATTAAAATCGGACTACTCTGCAAAAAGTTATGCGTGGTCATACAAAAAAAAAAATACGCGTCGACTTGTGAAACTCCTTCGTGTTTTGTTTTTTCGTCGGTTGAAAATTGAGCCCTAATCTATTACCACAGCTGTCTGATGTAGTAATCCGATTACAGGCGGACTTAGTAGAATGCACTGATGCACGTCTATTTAGACATAAGAATGCTAATAATATTAATAAAAGTATGAATTTAAAGAGCTAAGACTACCCTTATATGGAGTAGTATATTTTAATTAGGTTCAAAAATATACAATAATATACCGATTAATTGAAAAAAAATAAGCAGTGATTTGTCGAGTAGAGCATTCCATTTCATGCAACAATGGAACAGCAACATTTTGGTAGCTGAGTTTCATAACCAGTAAAATCGTAGCACGCCGATCCTAAACGAACTCTCTTTCTCTTCTCTCAGAAATTCTAAATCAAATGCCGGATACTGTATTAATCACTTCTTGAATTGTGCAAAAGAAATTACTCACCATAGAGAAGATATGAAAATCAATATCAAATACGATTTGTACCGAGATATGCTTTCAAGTGTACAAGGCGGTATTCACGTCCTATAATTGAGCAGTCCAACTGAGAAAGTGCCTCCACCCTACAGAATACCGCAGCCATAATCTCGTGTTGTATTCCCGGCGGTGAGTAGCCAGAACTCACTGGAGAGTTTTTGTGCTGTCAGTGGGAAGGCCAAAGGCTATTCCTGCTTTGTCTTCTACACTGACGGCACAGAAACTCTCTGTGTTTACAGGGTTGGCAGCACAGGCCACGTTAACCACTTACCATCAGGTGGGCCTTGCGCTTTTCTGCCACCTCAGTTGTATAAGAAGAAGAAAAAGCGATATTCTCACGCCTGTAGGTGTTTGACAGCTAAATTTAGACTATCAAAATCATCATCATCATCATCATCATCATCATCATCATCCTATCAGCCACACACAGTCCACTGCTGAATATAGGCCTCTCACATAAACTTCCAGAATGACCGATGTAAAGCAGCCCACGCGCGCTTCCCGACGACCTTGATAAGGTCGTCCTTACACCTGGCCGTTGGGCGTCCTACACTACGTTTGCCCGTACACGATCGCCATTCCAAAAACTTTTTGTTCCATCGGCCATCTGTTCTGCGCGCTATGTGAATGCACGATATGCACTTAATCAGTACCATTTATTTCCACTAATAGACCACGACAGAAGGCATCAAAAATAATAAAAAGTGAAAAAAAAATTAAGTAGGATGAAGACTACCTATTAGAAAAGGCAAAGAATATAATAAGAATGAAAGGAAAAATAAATTACGGGCAATCCGAGTTCGGAAAGTGGGTGGGTGTGAGGGTTTAAGGTTAAAAAACGGTCTTTTTTATTTGCGCCAAAACTTCTACAAAAAAAAGTCAAATGGTAAAGTTGTAGGTAATAAAAGATCTACAACTATTGTTCTTACACTTTTTTCATATAACCTCAAAATGTATCAAAAAAAATGAAAAAACTATGTTTTTAGTTTTTTATTTATATCTTTAAAAATATGGGTGTTATTTACGGAATTTGATGAAAACATATCTTTTTATATTCTAAACACACTGTAATTTTTCTGTTTTAAAATATTTATTTTTTTACCCTATTTTGGCTAAAATCCAAAAAGCACCCTCATTTTCAATCGAAAAATCTCGCGTCAAAACATCCGACTATTTAATAACTTGGTCGTTGAAATGTCTACTTTCTGATGGTAAAAAAAATATGCAATACTATAGAAAAAAATTTAGAAAATGCAGAAAAACGATAAAAGCTCGATTCTGAAAATATCCATACTAATATTATAAATGCGAAAGTAACTCTGTCTGTCTGTCTGTCTGTCTGTTTGTATGTTACGCTTTCACGCTTATACCACTGAACCGATTTTGATGAAATTTGGTATAGGTGTAGATTAGAGCTTGAGAAAGGACATAGGCTATGTTTGGTCGCGATAACCGACATCCACGCGGGCATACTCTATACTATATGTTATTCATTATAATATTTTTTAATCTTGTTATTTAACCTTATCTTGAGTTGTAATTACTTATCCACAAGATTTTGTCTCTTCGATGGCATTTCTTCATCGTTAGATTCGACAAACCTTCCTGATTGCAGTAAAACTTCGAAATCTTCCCTAATATTACTTCTAGTCTGTGTTGGTTATTCATCCAGACTTTCTTCCGAAGCAGCAATTCCCTGGTAGTTTTTTCCTTCCGCATTGGAGCATTTTTTTAAACCATGACAATTTGAGCATGAATTTGTGCAAATTAAACCGTGTTTTCGGCAGCCACATTTTGAACTGTTACATCCCGTTGCACACCTGCAACAATTATTTTGAGTAGTATTTCCGGAATTAATCCTTTTCTGTCAATTTAGACACAATGCCACGTTGATGTTGCTTCCAGCCCAAATCGGGTGCTGTCAGTTTGTTACCCAGCCAAATTTGAAGCTAATAATATACTCTGTAACAATTCTGTGGGTGGGAGATTTGCCAATGCCTTTCTTTTACACTAATTGTCACAATTCTCTTGAAGTAACTCAGCCTACACGTGTATTTTTATAAACGATGTTGTTCACTGCTATGTATCTCGAATATTGACTAGCTGGTTTTTACAGTTGCTGCAAAAAATCAGGTATTACGACTCAGACCCTCCTAGCTCCTTCCCCACTTCTCCATGAAGTACCTTTTGTGAGCTAAAATTTTTCGAAGGCTAAAAAAGTTTTCTAAAAAGATCCATAAATAGGCATCTACGCAAATATTTTATAAAATACTAGTTTTTGCCTGCCATATATGCCATGACCATATATAACCTAAATGTCTAATCTACCCTATACCAAATTTCATCGCAATCGGTTCAGTGGATTAGGCGTGAAAGCGTAAAATACAGACAGACAGAGTTGCTTTCGCATTTATAATATTAGTATAGATTCTACAACTTCCTCAAAATATTGTAGATTTCTTATTAAATATTAATTTTACTAACCCATTTAATTATGGGGTAGGTACCTATAGTACCTACCCCATAATTATAGGTATATTCCGATTTTCATTTTTCTTGTTTATCAATATAACATGGAATCTTAAATTTTTCGAGTAATTAAAGTGTATTTTTCGATTGAAAATCTGTGCTTTTTGGATTTTAAGTTAAGCCAAAATAGGATAAATTTTTTTTATTTTAGAAAAACTAATGTGTGTTTAGAAAATAAAAGGCAAGTTTTCACCAAATGTCGTAAAAAAACACCCATTATTTTTAAAGATATAAATAAAAAACTAAAAACATAGATTCTGCAATTTTTCACATTCATTTTGAGGTTATATGAAAAAAGTGTAAAAGTCTTTTGATTACGTACAACTTTACCATTTGACTTTTTTCTGTAGAACTTATAGTTTTGGCGGAAATAAAAATACCGCTTTTTACCCTTAAAGCCTCACCCCCACCCACTTCCCGAACTCGGATCGCCCGTAATTAATTTTTCCTGTCATTTTTCTGCCTTTTCTAATAGGTTTCATCCTACTATATTTTTTCTGATTGCTAAAATTATCGACCCTGGTCTATAATACCCGGGCGCCCAGCTGGAATGCCGCCGCCGGGCACCGGTGGTGGTTATGTCGGACTGAAACCGACAAAAGTCAAAGAGAGGGGGGGGGGGGGGCGTTCCAGAAACCTGCTCCTGCTGGTATGACAGGCGGTTACGCCTGGAGAGCCATCATTTTTTTCACAAGTGAAACTAAGAATTTGGGTCATTAACGTGTCCCTACTTAAAGTTGGCTATCATAAAACTTGATGCCTAGAATCTTTTGTGAATATGGTTTCAGAAAAAACATCTTATACCGAGCTGATAAACGTCAAACCGCAAAGGAAAGGATTTCAAAGGATTTCTTGCTGTGGGTACTTGTTTTTCAAGTTTTTTATTAATACACATATCAATGTGTACCGTTTACTCAAAAGTACCCACCGAGACTTTACCCAAACTGACGTCAACAGTTTCTTTAACTTCTATAACCTTAATTAATATAATTTATATATCCTCTAAGTGGTACGTTTGCGCCTTTTCACACAAATTCATTTACCATGGCTACTAGTTAACACTACCGAAACCAGGGTGGACATTATTTAAGATTTAGGTGTGACATTCGACTCCAAGCTATTTTGGGTGCGAGGACTATGTCAACAATTTATTTAATAAAACTACCGAACCTTTGGGGTTTGTTTGGGTTATTATTCACCGCTATCCAGGGGTGCGATTCAGTAACGTTACGATTCGATTAAAAAGAGAAATTAAAAATACTGTTCGTAGATTTATAGTTATGCAAGATACAACGTGGGTCACGGTTTAACTGTGTTTTAAAAACATTTTAACATATATAGTAGTAAAGTTTAGTTTTATTATTAGACTAGCTTTTGGGATGGATGTCGGTTATCGCTTAGTGTTGAGCCGATACTATTAAGCATTAAATTCGCCTCTCTACTCAACTTTGTCCTCGACTATTTACTCGCCTCTGTTCTCGACTTTCTACTCGCCTCTATATTTGACTCTCTACTCGATTTCTTATTGGCCTCTATACTTGATTTTATACTCGACTCTCCACTGACTTCTCTGCTCCTCTCTCTACTCTCCTCTATACTCGCCTTTTTATTGGCCTCTGTACTCGCATCTCTAGTCGTCCAGGCTCTCGATTCTCTTTTCGCCTCTCCCCACTCACCTATCTACTCGCCTCTCTACTCGCCTCTCTACTCGCATCTCTTCTCGAATCTCTACTTAACTCTCTATTCGATCTCTACTCGCCTCTACAGTCGTCTCTCTACTCGCCCCACTATTCGCCTCTCTACTCAACTGTCTACTGCTTTCTATTTGATTCTATACTCACCTCTCCATTGGCTTCTCTAGTCGCATATCTACTCGCCCCTGTAGTTGACTCTACTTGACTTTCTATTTGACCTCTACACGCCTATCCAATCAATCGCCTCTATAAGGATCTCTACTCGCCTTTTTACTCGCTTCTATATTTGGCTCGTTACCCGACTATGTCCATTCCGAAGTTCTAATCCACCTTTGTTCCAAATTTCATGAGTATATCTTCCAAAAAAAAAAGACGGGTTGCACTCTGGGAGTGCCGGCAGAAGTGAAAACATTTTCTTTTTTTCTTTCTTCGTTATATACATAGAAAAAGATAAAAAAGAACATACCATACCATACCTATAATATAGCGCTAATCATAGAACCTATCACTTATTTTCTGCTAATTTTCTGTCAGAAGAAATTAATAAATTATGAAAAGAAAAAATAATCACAAAAAATAATAAATTAGAGTAAGAAAAAATAATCATAAAAAGTAATAAATTACAAAAAGAAAAAATAATCACAAAAAATCCCTGAAGGCCAGGTGGTTTGAACCCGATACTATCTGAAACTATAAGGACTTACAGTCTAAGTGCTTACCGTTTAAACTACGACGCTATCTGTTGTAAATTGCAAAATAGATAGTCTGTACCAATCTTGTATGACGTCAGTCGTCGGTTACGGTTCAAAGGTCAACTAATCCTGACGCTTCCTTAACATTTTACACCCATCCAACGCCGCTAAAGAAGTTTTCACTTCAAAAAAACTTCCTACTTTTTATCCCGTATTCATTCCCTATTTTGCGCAAATGAAAAATGACAAACTTTAAGCCCCTAACCCTACCCTCCTCCTTCTACCCCCCTTTTCGCGATAAAAGGTAGAGCACATATCCGTTCTCAAGGTCTAATTTATCCCTGTTCCAAATTTCATCAGGATATCTTCGAAACTGACAAACTTTCATCCCCTATCCCCCCCCCTCTTAAACCCTCTTTTTCACGACTAAAAGTAGCCTGGGTTCGTTTCCAAGCTTTAATCTAACTCTGTACCAAATTTCATCAAAATATCTTTGAAAAATGACAAACTTTCATACAAGCTTCCATCCCCTATTTCCCCCCTTAAACCCCCTTTCTAGCGATAAAAGGTAGCCTATGTCCGTACTCAAGTTCTAATATACCTCTGTACCAAATTCCATCCAGATCGGTTTAGTGGTTTAGGCCTGAAAGCGTGAGAGACAGACAGACAGAGTTACTTTCGCATTTATAGTACTAGCTTTTGCCCGCGGCTTCGCCCACGTGGATGTTGGTTATCGCTTAGTGTTGAGCCGACGCCATTGAGCATTAAATTCGGCTCTCTCGGTACTATTAGTATGGATTAGTATGGATACTAGTTTTAAAAACGTATTTCAGCTTAAGCGTAGCATCAAGCGTAGCGCTAAAAACATAAGTCCAATAACAAGACTGGTCACGGGCTGACTTTCCGATATAAATTTATATTAGTGTCGTTAAAATATTCAGTGTTCAACCTCTATCTGGAGCAAAGAAAATCATGGCCACACGTACAGACTGCGTAGGTGTAGAATGGCAAGTCCTCTACGATAAGCTACTGCTTGCCGTAGCCGACGTTTATCACTGCTACGTATAAAAATGTGTGTGTTACTGTGTTGAATAACTTTTCTAATAGTTGTAACTCACCCGTTCGACTAAACCAGGCTGTGACATTTTACTATACATTACTTTCAAGAACACTTCCACAAGAGGCATGCGATGCGGATGAATTCCACGACGCATTTTAACTTTTAGTTTTCTTTTTTAGTATAATGTAATTATTTAGAAATGTAGTTTTAAAACCATTGTTATGTTACTTAGAAAATAAACAAAATTTTAGGGAGCAAAGCAATAACCATAAATGTATACATTACATTCTAGTTACTAATATTATAAACTAGCCTTCCGCCCGCGGCTCCGCCTGCGTGGATATTTTGTTTCTGGTTCTACTCAACCGATTGCATTCAAACAAAATTCAGTCAGACCAAGAAAATCCGTTCATTAGTTTTTGCGTCCATCGTGAACAAACATTTACCGTATAATAGTACAGATAGATAGATAGATAAAGTATAAATGTGAAAGTTTGCGAAGTTGTTTAAATGTTTGTCAATTAACACGTTCAAACAGCTGTGCAGGTTTGGCTGCAATCTGGTACAGAGATAGATTATGGAATTGAATAAGTTCCTATGGGTTACGGCAACTGGATCAGAATCTTGTCTTACATTATATTTTACAGTAGCGGCCCGGGTTACCAGTAGCACTGAGTATTTTTTTTTAAATATTTACCCCAATAATCTAACCAATAATGTGTTTAAAACCATAAGAAGCTTTAATATTAAATTATATGCAGTTAATTTACTTCATAGCTAAAATAACTCTCCGTATCGATGGTGTACTACTAAACTCCTAATCCAACCTCTAAGGGGTAAATTATGAAAGAAAATGCTAATTCCCGAGTACATATATTTCTAACCAGGAGCAGTTTTGTGCTCCCTGCTTTCGAAATGACGGGCTTCGTAACGGTATGGTCTAAGCAACCGTTCATCTCATATTCAGTTGGCTCACTGTGTTGATACATCACTCAGTCGGAACCAGCAAGAAGGATGTATACCGTCTGGTTACAAAAATTGTTTCTTTTTATTTTCCTTCTTTCTTCCTTTATTTTCATGTGATTAATAAAGTTACAATAGATCATACTAAAACTATAGCTACAGAATACCTAAAAATAAAATATAATTCAACTCACATAAGTCAAACCACCCACTTCGTATCGTTCCCGGTGCAAAAGTGCCCATGATGCTGGCAGAGTTGCCTAGCTGATTTGCAACGGCCATCCTTTGCTCCAGTAGTGACCCAGAGCGGGAGTCACCGCATTGCTCTTGGATACGGCAAACGATTTCCGCAATCAGAACTTTCCCTCCCATCCCAAATTTGTTCATATTATTAAGTTAAGGTATTGGACCCAATACAGTCTAAGTTGAGTTATAAGTTAAAAATATATTAAAAATTATTAAGTTTTCACCTACTCTATATTCATCGAACACAAATCCTTTTAATAGATTCATGGAACTTTTCCATCTCTGCTGTCTGTCTACTTTGTCCATATTGTTAAGATAAGTTGTTTGACTCTTATACATTTTATAAGTTAAAAATATCCACATTTTCTATTTTCCACGAATGTACAAAGTTGCAATAGATTATTATGAGTAACTCCGAACAAAACTTTCACGATACCATTATCAGTTATAAATAATAAATAATAAATATTCCACAACATTTCACACAACGCTATCTAGACCCATGGTAAGCATAGCTTAATTAGCTTGTGTTATGGAATCTAGAATGCGGATAAACATACTTAGATACATTTTTTTTTGTAAATATATACATATTATACATAGAAACACCCAGACCAATGCAAATATACATATTCATGCATACAAATATTTGCACTGAGCGGGGATCGAACCCGCGCCTCCTGCGAAGCGGCCGTGTTCACTACCGCCACGCCACGGAGGCTGTCAGTTAGACCAGACGCCACTAGAATACAGAATTTTTCCATTTCTAGTCCCCAACTTTATCCGTATTGTCAAATTAAAATATAAGGGGTTAAAGTATGAAATTGCCGATTTGTACTGACAAATTGAAATTCGTTTTTTTTTTTATTTAACGTATTTATTTAATCAAAATAATTACCATTATTATCTATACATTGCTGCCATCTAGTAGGAAGGTCATTTATGCCTTTGCGATAGAACTCTGGTGATCTAGATTCGACAAACTGTGTGAAAGCATTTTGTACTGCCTCCTGAGAAGAAAACTTTTTATCACATAGAAAATTGTCCAAATCACGAAAAAAATGGTAGTCTGTTGGAGCAAGGTCTGGCGAATACGGAGGGTGACGGATAGTTTCTAATTGCAGTTCCTGTAGAGTTAAAACGGTTTCTCGTGCTGTATGAGGTCTCGCGTTATCATGGAGCAATAATGGTGAAGATCGATTCATGAGTCGGGGCTGTTTGCTATCATTGTTCGGAGTTCGGCACAGTAGACATCTGCCGTTATTGCTTGACCAGATCGTAGTAAGCTATAGTGAATAACACCATGCTGAGACCACCAAACAGTTACCATTACCTTTTTATTGGTAAGCTTTGCTTTAGGACACTGTTGTGGCATTTCACCTGGGGTCAGCCATTGCATTTTTCGCTTACGGTTATCGTAAAGAATCCACTTTTCATCACATGTCACAATTCGATCCAATATTCCTTCATTTCTGTATCGATTCAACAAGGCAACACAAGTTTCAACACGCATTTCTTTCTGCAGATCAGTCAAATCATGAGGTACCCATTTTTCACATTTTTTTATTTTATTGATTTGACGCAAATGAGTCAATATTGTTGGTAAGGTAACGTTAAACCATGCAGCTAATTCCTGGGTAGTTTGGCTCGGATCGGCTTCCACCATGTTTTTCAATTCATTGTTATTCACCTGTGTGGACGGCCTTCCTCGTGGTTCGTTCTTCAAATCAAAGTTTCCATCACGAAAGCGTTTAAACCAAAATCGCACGGTGCGTTCATTAGCAGTCCCTTCTCCAAATGCAACATTGATATTGCGAGCTGTTTCTGCCGCGTTAGTTCCGCGTCGGAACTCGTATTAAAAAATCACTCGAATTTTCGAAGTATCCATCTTTCTTGTCTAAGCTGAATAAAAAAAAGCAATTGAAAGTCGATAATCGAATGTTGCACATTTTTAAATGAAGAACTACATAGGTACCATGTGGAAAAAGTTTCACTCAAAAATCTCAAACCATGAAGGTTCTATGTCAATTCGAAGTACCTATAACAATGAAACGGCAATTTCATACTTTAACCCCTATTACTACGATAGGTACACATCTTTTACACGTACAATGCACAAACCTAAAATCTTTTGTCTTGTCTCATTAGTACCTCGGTATAATATATTAACTACATTTTGTCGGATTACATTGCAATTAATTATTCGTTATACTAGTTATCCGATTGCTAAGAAGGGTTATGCTTTTCGCGCGTATCTCGTATGTATGCATGTATGTTTGTACTATTCTTTATTACCTCATATCTTCTTAACTACCGTACAGATTTCAATGATGCATATCTCAAATAAATTTATTGCCCAAGCGTTCTTAGGTACATAAAATATGAACTAAAGTTCGTTTCGATTAAGATAGGAAAAAGTGAATGCCCAGGTGGGACTCGAACCCACGATCTTTCCCTTACAGGGGGAATGCTCTGACCACTGACTGATAAAGTTCGTTTTTTGGCGCTAAAATGTATGTGGTAAAAAATCAATCAAATTTATCGAGTGGGGTATAAAAATGAAGGAAATTAGAAGACGACTACAAAAATATACATATATATATATATATATATATATATATATATATATATATATGTTATGGACAGTGGTATGAAGTATAAAATAAAATAAATTATTAATGATAAAACCCAACTGATGCTGGAAAGATCTAAACAAGCTTTATAGCAGGCAGTAGGTACCCATTTGCAAATCTCAAACGTGGTAAAAATTAATGGGTACCGCCTGCTATAAAGCTTGTTTTGATCTTTTCAGCATCAGTCGGGTTTTTTATTATGCTATTGCACAATTTAATTTACGGTAATTAAAAGTAATTAAAGTGGCTGCCGGAAATAGAAAAACAATGGTTTTCTAGAAAAGGTCATTTGCTAAGCATCAGACGCGCGTTAAGTTTAGAATAGATCAAAATTTATTCGTCTTGTTCGTATCCACTATGCAACATAAGACGCGCAACATAGTATCGCGAAGATCACGATAAATATTAAAAGTTGAAACTCCACTTTTCTTTTTGAAGTGAAAACTTCTTTAGCGGCGTTGGATGGGTAAAAATTGTTAAACTTGCGCATTAGGATCACTTATCTATAGACTGTTTATTTTGCACGATACGATAAGAAGCTTCTTAGCTTAGCGGTGAGCACTTCGACTGTAAGTACTTATGGTTTCAGATATTACCGGGTTCGAACCTGGGCGTCTGACACTTTTTGTGATTATTTTTCTTTTTGTAATTTATTACTTTTTGTGATTATTTTTTCTGTTTGTAATTTTTTTTGTTTGTAATTTATTAATTTCTTCTCTATAAATTAGCAGAAAATTAGTGATAGGTTCTATGATTGGCGCTATATTATAGGTATGGTATGGTATGGTATGTTCTTTTTATCTTTTTCTCTGTATATAACGAAGAAACATAAAAAGAAAAAGTTTTCACTTCTGCCGGCACTCTCGGATTGCAACCCGTTTTGTTTTTATCGTGCGCTAAATAATCCCCACCGGACATATCTCCCGCACCCCGGCCGATCCAGAGCCAGCTGGCTCTCTTCGGGTGGTAGGACCGCGAAGTCCTTATTTAGCCCCCCGGTCCCTTGCCCTTCGTGAGCCGCCCCTGCGGCCTGTTGGTGACAGGCGTCTCCACCTGACACCCGCAGACCCGCGCTCATGGGGGACGGAGGTCATTCTGTACTTCCGACGCCCGAGTAGACTACGCGCGTCGCGAGCTGCGTGATCTGTTAGTCTCCTCCGTTCCCGCATCGCCGTCTCCGCGAGCATTAGGTACTTGCTTGCAGAAGGAGGCTATGTCAGCCGGTACGACCTCTCTAGCCACTCCCCCATGATGGATAGTATAATCCCTACATTTGTCCGGTCACGGGTAGTAATATGTCGTAATGCTAATACTTGCTAATGCTAATACTTGCTAATGCTAATAAATATTCTTTGATAGATCCAACACCACCAATGTCGCAGCTACAACAACCGTTGCCTGACGAACCATCAGATAGTTACCTGAGGGATTACCTTCTACCTCGAATGCTAACCCCCAACCACTTTGGTTATGATGAGAGCATTCCAGGAGAACCCGGCGAGCACGAGTGGCTTAACAAGGTTAGTATACCCACATAGCATCTAAGCTATGAGCTTCAAATCTAATGATACTTGCGCATAGCTCCGTAAACCTTACTTTCTGACGGCTATTGATCAAACAAGAGAAACCAAAGCAAATATCTCTTACATATAAAAATCAATTGCTGTTCGTTAGTCTCGCTAAAACTCGAGAACGGCTGAACGGATTTATCTTATCTTGATCTTGAAATGTTCGTCTTTCTAGGGAGTCAGGTCTAGGGAAGGTTTCAACGGTGAGAAAATATGGGAAATTGCAACTTTTTTTATTGATTATGAGGCGGTATGAAGTTTGCCGGGTCAGCTAGTATGAACATAAGTTTGAATGCCCTGACGTTTCCATCGGGTGATTTCAAGCTATACAGATATCGATGAACATTGATGTATGTTACTAATATATTTTAATGTACGGAATAATTTCAGACCTTCCCATATAGAGGTATACACTTATAAAAAGTGCAAAGAAAATATTACAAGTGTAAATTTCTTTTTAAATAAACTTCTCATGTTTTCTTTAGTAAATCGGGTTAAAATACCAAGAAAACATTTCAGACGTGATATTTCTAGTGGTTACCGGCCTCCGTGTTACTCTATGGTCATAGTTTTTTTTGTCTATTTCGCTTTAATCCCCCGCTTGGTTAAGAAAAGAAGCGGTTATATAATATTATATAGCACCTTCAATTGACTCATATATAATTTCGATGCGGATTCCAAGACAATTAAACTTTCTTGATGCAGTGAATTAAGGGACAATTGGCTATGAACTACATATTTTATAGAATATAATATTTGGTTGAAAAAATTGCCGAATTCCGAAACTGAAAAGCAGAATGACTCGCGTTGACCATTGAATTATTTGAGCCATAAACTTTTGATTCCATATGTTATGTTGGGTAAAAAGATGTTTGGGGCTCAAGTCAACTTGTGACACTTGCAAATTGTTGAATGAGGTGGCTAAGCTTTCTTCTCAGGGTAGATAGGTTCAACGATAGTTGCTTCTGTATAAGCAAGATAGATCAAATTTTGGAAATGAGGAATAGGAATACGGATTTTGGATATCAAACTGCGAGCTTAGGATAGAACGAGCGCGTAGAGCGCTAACCGTTACAACCTAACGGAGGGAATTTAAGAAACTAATAATTATTAAGTATTAGACACTTTTAATTTTTTCAGTTAATCAGTAATCACTGATTGAGTGAAAAAAATTAAAAGTCATGTACTTGAAAAGTCATATAATGTAAATGTCATTGTGGAAAACACGCTAACATTCAGTTCATTTTGTCATAGGAAATTGACCATCTAAGCCAAATGGAGTCTGAAGAAGAGCCACTTACGCCGCCATTCAGTTCGATAGAAGATGAAGTGACACGCTGGATGGCCCAAATCTCTTACGTCGAACAGCCCTATGAAGGACCATTGGGACATGCACTACGCCGTTTCGTCCCACGCGTACAAATTGTTGGACAAGACATCCAACGCGTTCCTGAGCTACCTAAAGACATAGACTTACCCGAATTAGCACAGATTAAATTAAAAGGAGAACCTGAACAAGTAGAGGAAGAAGAAAAAAGTAGAGAGGAACCAAAAGAAGTAAATGAAGAAGAAAGAAATAGAGAAGAAATAGAAGAAGGAGAGGAAGAAGCAAGAAATAGAGAAGAACTAAAAGGAGTAAAGGAAGAAGAAAGAAATAGAGAAGAACTAAAAGAAGTAGAGGAAGTAGAAAAAAGTAGAGAGGAACTCAATTCAGTTAAGACACAGAAAAAAAATGAAACTTTCGCAATGACCCCTCTCGAAGAAGGTTACTTTGAACCTGCACAGAAGGTTATTGCAGAAAGTAAGTATGGAATCGTTATTTTCTTGGAACCTTTTCGTTGTAGTGAGAAGTTGGCAATAAAATAAAATATAGTTTTTGACTAAGCGTCAATTGTAATTCAACAAAACAAACAAACTAAGAAATTTATTTCAACTTATAATCGAAATGTGTTGAAATTAAAAATAATATAATTTAGTATCAAAATGGTAAAGAGAACTAATTTTGCAGAATCTAATGGACCTCACGAAGGAGGTGAATTCGAGTACCTAGAGATATCACCGCCGCGCGAGATTCGACAGAACCCTAATTTAGGACGGACGAAGAATCTCATCGCCGACAACGTGGGTCCCCTGCGAACCGGACTGTGAGTACATGTTTTATTTTATATATTTATTGATATCAGTATCATTTTACAGCTAACTCTACAGGTATGTAAATTATTAAAGGTTCCATCCAAATTTTCGTACTCTTGTTAAATAAGTATCTATCTAATAACTAAAATTAAAATGAATCCTCTTGCTAACTTATTAGGTCATTTTGTTGCTTCAGGAATTAAAAAAAACTTTTTGCATATTATTTACTCATACATATTCTACACCTACTGCTCTTAAACGGTTTAGATGATTCGAATACCGTTCTATTCTCAATTTTCAGGTATCACAGACTTTACGGTCTTATTAGCTACTATCAAAGCTAGTCATTTGAAATAAGCTATAAATAAATAGTTTAAGACATCTGTATATTACACAAGTGGTATTATCATAGTAGAGGTGTAAATATTATCTATTTGTTATATTCATGAAATCATAAGTTTTATGTGTGATAAACTTGAGTTCCTCTAGGGCGTTTTTATTCGAAGATTAACTATTAGTAACAGAGTGATCAAGGATATATTACTACAAACTATATAAACTTGTTCTTAACACATCATTGTGACCTTCTACACCGCCTGTAGCTATGTCTACCACTCACGACAAAGTGCCCACAACGCTCGCTGTCTATACATTAACCTAACATGTTTACTCAAGAACAGATTGAAAATCGCCTTGATTTCATGGGGTGTTTCTCAACCTATCACATTACTGAACCTGACTAAACGTAAAAGGGTGCATCGAGCTCCAAATCGTTAACGGAAAAGTTATCCTTTCCGAAGATATGAAATCTGAACGAGCTTATTAGTAACAATCAACTCATTTTACCGTATTTCTACAATTCATTTACTGCATTTCATTTCTGTTGCAGTTTACTACACTTTCGCTTTATTGTAAAGGCACACAATTTTCTTCAAACATTGCTAATTGTGCTCAGACTTGCTTACGCGGCGAGATTCGCATTGGAAGAGGAACAATATATATCCGGGTGGGCTTATAAATAGCTTGAATAACTTACCTAATGCATTTAATTTCGAGTATGCTTTTAAGCACCTATAGTTTTAACCTTATAACATTTTTCTGGCAGCTTAGGTTTCTAAATGCGTCCTGATTTGCATTAAAAAGATTACTATCGTGCCTACGCCGCCGTGATTATTATAACTTGAAAATACAAGAACTGAGACATTTCAGATCCTTGAATTAAAACTGTGCCAACGTTTTTAGGGCAGAGTTTTTTTGCTTAACGAGCAGTCGTTTTGCAGGTAAATTCCACAGGTGAATAGATGAATTAGTGAATAGGACATTAAGGTCGCCTGGTACATTTTTTTTACTATATTAATATGCGTATGAAACCTATCTTATATTTTACTTCATCCAGTCTTCAAGTTAAGTTTTTCTTAATTCTGTAAAATAACATGAGAAACAAAAATAGGGGATTAGTATATGAGTGTTATTTTAAAAGTAGGTGAAATGGTCGGAACATACATATATTTTTTTCGCAGGCTGCTAGTAAAATAAAACCAAATCGCACTTTAAATATGTAATTAGATAAAATTGCAATTGTTAGAATAAATTTCTACTTCACTTCTTGTCTGATCCGATTTACTTGCAGATATTTTCTTTTTCCTTTCAATACGTATGTAATACGCAAGTTGTCGTTGACCGCAGGAGGTAAATAGGTCAACGTGATTTTAGGTAAGTAGCTAGATAGAACTAACGTTGATGCTAGGGATAATGTAATGTGGACAGTCATTGCCCCTCGTCATACAGTCCTTGTTCATAACATATATACTTACATTATAGTGCCGATTTTGCACAGATTGTCCTAGAACCAGAAAATCAAACTCATAATTATATAAAATTGGTCGAATTGGTACGAAATAAACAGCGAAGGTTGTTATGGGATGCTGCTCCACAAACTCATGCATGGTCAGGACCTCAAAACAGGCATCTGTTTAGGAAAAAGTAAGCTTTTCACTTGTGAATATAAATCTAAAATGGCAATAAAGCAAATATAGAGGACGAGCCCTTCACACTTCGTCGTATGCGGCCCAAATAACGCAAATAACAAGGCGCACATAATGTGGTTCCGCCTTAAGTGACATTCATTGCAACTTCCCATGACGTCATGGTAAGTTCTCTGTACGACAGCCGATCAACGTCTGCCCAGTTTCCCATGGATGTCCCTCCAAGGTTATAGAAGAGGCCTTCGACGTTATACTTCTATGACGGTACACTGTGTCTTTAGTCGATGTATTCCGACATAGTCACGTCACTATTAGTATAATAACACTAATGTTAATATAATAACAGTGACTAGTTTGACAAACCAAACCATTTTCTTATAAAATAATTTAAAAATGTTATAAAACTCGTGTTTGCGACCCAGGAAATAAGCTGCAGGCAAAAGCTGATTTTGGTAATAAATTACTTAGTTCCTCCCAAATTCATAGTAAAAACAATATCAAATTACAGTTTGTTGCCGAATTTGTGTATCGAATTGCATGAACACATTTAATTAGGTATATTATTATTTGACTGACAAATCATTAGAGGAAAACTATAACTCAAAGTTAAGAAAAACTGTTTTCAATATTTCCATTGTTTCAAACAGAGGAGAAAAAATGTACGCTTAGTGTATTTCAAACAATTTTTTGTACAGTGCTTTCCGTTAGGACTACTTTTTCCACTTCGAAATTGTTCGAATTGAAAGTTTTAAACAGGGGAGTATTTCTTAATTAAGCCTACTAATTGGCTATTTATAATAACTATTTGAGCGACGTAAAAACATTCAATTCAAAGTTTACAAGCTGTAAATTAAACAACTTAGTATTCTAAAGAATTATTTATTTTTATTCCTAATGTTTTTTTGGACGATTCATAGTTTGATATCATAACTTCACATTGAATATAAAATAACTCTTTAATGAGAGTCGTCATCAAAATACTCTGTAGGTATGTCTATAACGCAAACAGTTCATATACAATATTTAATAACTATAGTTACCTGAATAAAGGACAGTGGCTCATGACAACGTAGCTTTTACATAGTGGACATCATCATTATTCACGTGGCACATATCCCGGTTGCATCCGAGGGCTCCTCCTCGAAGCCCGGGCTCCAATTTCTGGCTTTTTCTTCCACAATATAGTATTACTTACAGGACAAATAAGGACTACCGAATACCTGTCTCCTTACTGCCAACCAACCTACGCTGGTTGAGAGTAGTTCACCCGACCGTTGAGACAAGGTGAAACTGTGTAACTAAGTACATCATATAAAACACTTAGAAAAATCCTAGCTTCACTTCTAGGAGACATTAGTTGCGCATGGAAATGAAATATGTTATGACTGAATGTTACAACATTTTTGTTACAAATTGCACTGAAATATTCGCCCTATTACTCAATAGGATCGTCCACTCGTTTAATCTAAATATCATACTATACAAGCTGTTTAGAAAAAATGTGTCCCAGTTCCGAGGATGGGCCGGGAATGGAGGAGAGGTCGAATAAATGAGTTAATGAAATTTGACGCTCATTAGTACCTTATAGACCTTGAGCGCCTTTTTGTATTACCACCTATAGGTATGTAGCTAAAAAGTTGCTTATGGTAGATGATCTTTTCGTTATTTGTCCGTCTAGTAGTGTTGCATAGAAGTCATTATCATTGTTCAAATGAATCGTATTTATACACTCGAGAGAGAGCAATGAATACGAGTCACTTAGAGAATTCTAAAAATCTCGCTAAGAAAACGACCCTAATGTAATGAATTGTGTTTAATGGTCAAAATGTATGCCTTATAAACACGATGAAAGACAGAGTGTTTAGTAGACCAAGGGAAAGATTTAAGCAAGTATGCATTGAAGGAAAAGTAGTGAGAGCTCACAATTGCTCTCACAGAAGAGTGGAAGAAATCTTCCTCAAATCGTATAAGTACTCAAATATACAGCATGCCAAACCGCATAAACGCAATTATGAAAGTACAAGAAGGAAGGAAAAATGTAATGTTTCCTATTTGGGTTTTAAAGCGAGATCTACTGTGTTTTTGTATGTAATTTTTTTGTAAATAAAATGTAGCAAGTCATTAAATTTTATTACTATCATTTAACGAATATTTAATTGTCTTTTAAACAGAATATATTTCATAAAGCTAGGATACTTAGTTTGTGAATTTTTTAGGTTCTTTAAGTGACCCAAATTCATATTTCTCGAGTGTATTTTGAAATAGTAGGGTGATAGTTCTAGTGATTAATGAACTGATAACAGTCGGCGGGGTGAAGCAAAATCAGACTATAGTGGCAGGTAAACTACATTACAGATAGTAAGACATTATGAATACAGTTTAATTTGGTTATAATGAATTGTATTGTTCTGTGTAGTCGTAAGCTAAATAGGTAAATACCTAATATAAATAGTACTATACAATATCGCTAGTATTGGATGTCATAGCGTTATTATATATTTCCGTGATACAAAGGATAACATTTAATTATCTACGCGGTCGACATACCTAATGATATATTAAAGGAAATGAGGTATTAGGATTTGCTCGCCTGGCTACAGATTCTTGCAAAGCACATCACGTCTTTCAGATCAAGCTTCAGTTTCGAAACAACGCGCACAGTTACTTGATAAATTTTAGCTCTCTGATGAACCAGCCGACTAAATATTCAGCGAAAATATTTTGAACACTAGCCCATACTCGGTCCGCATAACATGTGAGGTGGTAGGGACAGTATTTGTTACTAAAATAGTTTCATTACGCAAATATTTTGATGTAGTTATTCTGATTATTTTGGCTGAGACCTAACTTTTCCCTCGGCTATTTTTGCAGTAAAAGCTTATCAGTCACAATCACAAACCATAAGTATTATAACATAAAAGTGTATTCTACTAGAGATTTTTATTTACGTAGTTTGCGATTAGAGTAGACCTTTTGATAGTCACTCATTAGTGCCTGTACCTACTTACTACGCACCTGTACATTGCGGTCGACCGCTGCCTCATGCGTGAGCACGCGTGCAGGCACAGTGTAAATTCGATAAATACGATTGCCACGTAGGCAGGCACAGTGCAAGTTCGATAAATACAATTGTCACGTAGGCAGGCACAGTGAAAATTCGACAAATACGACTGTCATATTGAATTTCGATCATTTAACCAATTACTTTTCGCCTTGCCACTTGCCTTCACTTAGGAGCGCCGTGTGTTTCCCCCATATATATTCTGTCGACAGCCTTGGGCACCATGGCCTTTCATGCGGCAGAAGCGCTGGGTGTATATCGCGACACACCGGCATCAACGACATTAACCGCCGTGCTCCTGCCACCGTTGGCGTGCCAGCCATTCATAAACCTAATGGGCTGATGCGTGACGATGGCAAGAGGCCAGACGGTATGTCGTTATTGCCTTGGAAGATGGGTAGGCCCTTGGTGTGGGACGCAATGCGTTTCGACACCATTGCGCCTTCAAACCTTCTAAGCCGGGCACGCGTCTGTGGAAAACCTCAAACGGTGCAAATACTGTAACTTAACAGGTGATTATGTTTCTGAGCCCTTTGGGTTGAAACGTTGGGGACATGCGGTCCAAGTGCCCGCTTTCTATATAAAGATTTAGCAAAGCGACTGATCAACGCTACGCGTGACCAGAAGGCTGGTTATTATCTTGCACAGAGGATAAGCATTGCCATTCAACGTGGCAATGCTGTCAGCCTTCTGGGAACGTTACCGGTGATGAAGCGGAGGAATTTCCGACGCATTATGTATGTAAATATTGCATTTATTTAGTTAAGTTTGTTTTAGTTTTCAGTATTAAATTTTAGTATCATTTATTGTATATATTGATTAGGACGAATGACAGTTAATAAAAACAAAATTTATTATATTATAAAACTAAAATCATGTCTGTTCACCAAGAAATGATACAAATGATTTTTTACACAAAACTGTCGAATGTTTAAATTTTAAAGTTTTATTCACAATTTACTATACTTTCACAATAACGTGCACCGCGTTGAGATACAATAGACGATATGTGAATCGATATGGAATACTATCGAAGTTAAATTCATCGCAGTGGCAATCATTCGAAATAATGTGTAGCGGTGTGGTACTCGTTCGCACTGCCGTGTGTCGTCCCATACTTAAGGTCTACAGTTCATATCAAAATTCAATATGACAGTCAATCAACACGACTTGCATGAAATAGTACGCATTGCGGACGCCCGCATGTATGCATACGCATAATGCAGCGGAAGGACTGCTACTCAGATATCAGATGTAGAATGTACTATTAAAAATGTAGTATAATATAATGATCTGTATGATGGTGTGCAGGACTAACCAGGCACCTGACCCCACGGACAAGTCGCATCACTTGCACGTGTTGGACAATGATCCCGCCGAGCCCATCTATAGTATGGCACTCATTACTGCCATTGGCAGCGCTCTTGCTATGACAATCGCCGGGTTTGCCTTCGGTTGGTACACGTAAGTACAATTTTATCATAGCATACGTGGTCATACATGGTTGTATGTGCTCGTCTACCGTGTGTGATATAACGCACCGTGGAATGAACTGCCTTAAGAAATATGTAAAAAAACTGTGTCCTTAATATTATCCTTAAAACTAATTTACAGACTTGCAAAAAGAGCGAAGGCTGCCGCAGATGTTGACTATCCCGCCTACGGTGTTACCGGGCCGACTATAGATTCATCGGGTGACAGAAAACTAGCCCACTCCGCTCATATGTACCACTACCAACACCAGAAACAGCAGATCATCGCCATGGAAAGGTAAATAGCGAAAATACTATTCATACATAGATACATACAGTCAGTCATGCCTTTTTCCCAGTGGGATAGGCAGGATAGTTTCCAGTTGCAACGATCCTGGCATACATGTTTCGCTTATTCTACTTTCATTATTGTTTCCATACATGCTTACTGATTTCGGTTACTCGTGATATGTCCTTTCTTTAAAACGGCTTTGATCTGATTATGATATACGTATGGTTAGGTTGATCTCTACCGGGTTCCCATCCTCTCCACGTGTCCAAACCTTTAAAGCATCCCTTTAGAGAAAGGTGTAAAATATAGATCTTAGTAACTACATCTTCAACCACACCACAACACACCCATATCACACTGGTCCTCACTCGATCCTATAACTTCACCCCAGCTATACTTCTCAGACTTCTCATTTTCACAGCAATCAGTTTACTTTTATACTCCTTCTTCAACATTCACTACCATACATAAGTGTAGGTTCAAAAAAAACTTCACAATACTTACCTCATTAAGCTACTTCATCTAAGCTCCACAAAAGGACTGCTGGAATGCCCTACAACTTCATTATTTTGTGTTGTGATGGCTTTTACGGGAGTGCCTGCTGTTTAGCCTCCGACTCCGGGAAAAACCAACACTCAACCTTTTGATAATAGCGGAGTTGTAAAGCGTTCTCTCTATCGCACATAGCACGTCTAGAGCTTGAGATATGTTTAAAAACAAGCCAATCTTAGCCGCTCTCACTCTGCTGCCCGATGTCAAATCGAAAGCTAGGTATAGTAAATAGTACAATCAATATAAGTGTGAAATAAAATGTATATCAATTTACAGGAATGGTTTAGAACAACGCAATGGCTCTATGTCGGACCCCGAGTCCGAGGAAGAAAACGAAGAAGGCGACTACACCGTTTACGAATGCCCCGGATTTGCTACGGTAATTAAATTTCCTATTAAATTTCTTTAAATCACGAGTTGACTCCAGTCCTTGAGAAACCTTTTCACTTAAAATCCATGAGTCGGGAACTAAAAGAAATCGATAACCGAATGCACTTTCCACTTTTTATAACAATTAGAGCCTAAAGTACATTATCTAGATACATCTAAAAGTGATAAGATGCTTTGTGTACGCTTCAAACACTCAAAAAGTTCAATGTAGTTGAGCTTAATATTAGACACGATATATTACAACCACCTGAGGCATAGGCCGTCGAACCGAAGTGGATTTTGCATTCATTGTGCCTCACATCTAATAGTTTTTCTGTTTAATTCATGCCTTAGTAGCTGAATTAACTACAACAAAATTTGTTAGCTTAGTGCTTGATATTTTAGTCGCAGCTTCAACAGTTCGGTCAATGTATACGTGTAGTGAGGATATAATAATTCGCACCCAGCTATAAAGTTAGTAGAATTGTTCAAGACACTACCATAGATGAAATCAAAGAAGTCCTTATCGATCCGATATCTGCAATTTTTTTATTAAATGACAAAGGTCACAAAAACGGGATTTTCGCGGCTGATTTTATTACCTTACCTGCAGACTATGAATTCGGACAGCACTACCTGTTGCATTGAGAACTTGTACGTATAAACAGCCGATAACATATTTATAGCCCTTTACTCGTCTCTTAGGCTGCGAGTACAACGTCTGTCTCCCATTATAAACAAATTTAACAATTTAGTATAAGTTCTCGTATGACGTGTGAAAAACTTTATAGTAAATAAACTACTAATGCTTAAAGAATGGGCCAAGAACTAGGCTAGGCTCTTTATTAAATGTATTGAAATGTAATCTGTATTAATCCACAGACCGGCGAGATGGAAGTGAAAAACCCATTATTCTCTGACGATCCAACACCCGCAACACCCGGCAAGTGCGAACTCGTGAAGCCTCAACCAAAGGAATAATCATTCAAAAGATCAAGACCTTCCCGTGGCCTAAAACATACCTGACAAACTATAATTATCACATTCTTACATATGTTCTGGTAAATTTAATTATCTTTTAACATCCACCACAAGTATTGTGAAACAGGTATGTACAAATAGAGCTTTATATAAATGAATGACCGTTGCCAAATGAATAAGGAATGCAATCGTGAAATAAATATATGATTTAAGTACATAGTTTTCAGTAATGCCCAATCTAGTATCAAATTCATTTGTTTTACATAATTATTAAATAAAATTGTTACATTGTTTTGTTTTAGGAATAGCCTAGTAACGTTAACACATGTACAAATGTATAACATTGTATCGCATGTGCCGTCAAGATGTATATTATTTCATGTGGCAGGTTATGTAATTATTTCATTATTTCGTGTGGGTCCGCACAGTTCGGCGTTCTCACCACTAGCAATTGTTTTTGTTATAGCAATTTCAAAACCAGTTAAACATTTACCTATGTACTTAATTCAAATAATTTACTTTTCGCGTTTAATTAATAATATGATGTACCTATTTATCTTAATCGAATAACGTTAAATGTTTATCTAGACAAGGTATGCAATATTACATATTTTTAAATCGAAAAATAAGTATATATTGGCAATGCCCTTTGAAGTGCCCCCGCCCGGCCAGCAGGTTGGTTTTGTCGGATAAAATCGGCTAAAACCATGCGCCGTCGAGGGTCTCGAATCCAATAAGGCATCTCCCTCAAACCCTTACTGACCCGGGGCCATCACCGGTTTCGAGTTGACCCCCTCGAGTGTGGGAATGCGCGTGGAAATGGTAGGGGAGGGGAGGGCACGCATCGCACCACTGCCCAAGCTTCTGCTAGGGTGACAAGCGGCTCCCCCTTTCACCCCAGATCTGCGCTCATGGAGAATGAAGATCGTTGAGCGATCTCATTTAGCTGCGACATTCATCGCATTCCACACCATAGTTGCGAGCATGGTGTCGAGCGAAAGGAGTCCCACACCAAAAGTTGTCACGAGACCTAGCGTCGGCGCCTCCCACGCTGGATACTCCATCAATGTTTGTAGCCCTAAGTCCTCACTCGCCTCTTAGTGATGGCACTCAGACGTTGGCTCCTTCCTGATCCGAAACAGGTGGTCCCCGAAACAACTTTCTCCGGAGATCACCTGCGTCAGCCGGTACGAGAGGCTCCCGTGTCGCCTCTCTAGCCAGTCCTCCATGATCGCTACTACGGCTACACGTTCAAATACCTATCTATCTGTAAAGTATATTACCTACTAAATACAGTCGCCCTCAGAAGTTGCTGATCACTAACAAAGGTTTGGTAACTTGGCATGTGCTAAGGTAATACCGATGGCGACTGTATGATAAAGTAATTTTATCCCAATTGTATGTAGTTGTAAACTTCAAATTTTACCAAACAGCTGCCATAGCACGTAAGTACTAACAAAATGTACTGAGTAAACCCTTATTGTCCCCTAAGAATATCATATATATATTTTAGGACTCCTGTTCATAAACAGTAGTCTATTCAGTAGGTATTTTTTATCTACTTCCATCTAACAAACCACTTAAAGTGAATACATAGTTCCTTCCCAAAGACTTTTGGATTTTAATTATTATTACAGCTTCGGCCTAAGCACGTAAAAGTAAGTTTTTAATTAAACAAATTATTCCCTGATCAGTTAGATCCCTAAAAAGTTGGTGTTCTAAGGTCGATTGGTTTTTATTCCAAACATGGTAGAATATGACTGAACTATATAATCTTATAAATTTCGTAACAGCTCTGTACTTAAACCATATTCTAGCTAATGAAGAATTTGAATTGAATCAATTGATGGTAGGTGACGCATAATAAAAAGTACTGGAGCTTAGGTAAACTCACTCCTTTTACAAATTTGTTAAATGTCTCTGTTGTAGTACCCGTCTATTCAGTGAACACTAAAATTCATCAAATTTTTAGCCAAACATAATGTTTATAACGATCCTGTATACCCCATTACGCACCATTCACAAAATTATATTACCGGGTACCTACGCCTCTGTTTGTTAACCACTTCTCTATTCGAATTTGATACATCACATATTTGAAAATGTAATGAATGTGTTTTTTTAAGATAGTAATTAGTTGTGTATTTGTTATTATTTTGTTTACCTTAGATATGTACAAAACATCAATTTGCATAACTTTTAAATTATGTGCTTTTAACATTTGAATTTACCCGTCAAAATTACATACCTACATATCTTCTACTATTTACCTTTGTAAAATTTCATAAAAATTTATTAATACATTATGATAAAAATATATAAAAAAAAATATATAAATATATAAATTACAACATGACGTAACACAGAAACCTCATCGTAGAAGTCAAGAAGTTGATACACTTGTGTACGACGATGTACACTGTAGTGAAAGCAAATATTATTTCTATTCAATCAGGCATTTAACAAATGTTGGAAACCTATCTTAAGAGATGTAGTTTTTTTTTTTAATTTTTCGTTTTTTACGTGCGGGAAATCCCCACGGATACCCTCCCCCCTCCGGAGCCGAAGGGGGAGGGTATTCGTGGGGATTACATCGGACTCAAACCGACTAAACCGCACGCCGTCTGTGGGTCGATGTGCTAGACCGAAGGTAAGGTTGTCTCGCGACATATCCCTCGCACTCCATTCCTCTCGGTCTGGCCCTCCTCGGGAGGGGGGACCACGCGGTGGCCTGCTTCTGCTAGGGCGACGAACGGCTCCACCCGCAGGCCCGCGCTCAAAGGGGGCGGAGGTCGGTCTGCGCCCTCCGACGCCCGAACCGCCTATGAACGCGGGCAGCGATGTCCGCGAGTCTCTCTCGTTCATCTCGCCGCGCCCGCTCTGCTGTCTCCTTCACGAGCATGACCTGCTCGCAAAAGGAGGTGCTGGCCGCCCACGCATCCGCGCAGCGGACCATCGCCGTGAGCAGGGTGGAGAGCGTGAGCACTCTCACCCCCAGGGCCGTCACGAGCTCCCGCCTCGGCGTCTAAAACGCCGGACACTCGGTGAACGTGTGCAGCCCCGAGTCCACGCTCGCTTTACAGTGATGTCACTCGGGCGTTGGCTCTATGCCCATCAGATGCAGGTACCGCCCGAAGTTACCGTGTCCGGTAATGACCTGCGTCTGACGGTACGGTATCTCTAGCCACTCCCCCATGATGGGTCTTACCGCCGCAATCACGGCGTGCCCTGCGCGTGGTTGCTCAAGTCGTAGCTCCCACTCGGTCACCATGGCCCTGTGGAGCCGGGATTTCTCGGCCCGAATTTCTTCGGGCTCGGGAACGAATCCCCGCTCCCGCGCCCCCTTTCGGAACCGATACAGTGCCGAAAGGGTCCTCGCTTCCAGGATTCACCGTGGCGACCCGGCCAGGAGACTCGCCGCTTCAAAGGATATCGTGCGGTACCCCCTAATGGTCCTGGAGGCCACCGTCCTCTGCGCCTCGTGGAGCAGAGGCAGGTATCTGGGCCCCAGGGTGTCCGCCCACACGGGGTACCCGTATAGGGCCATGGACCGCACGACACCCGTTTTATTTTACCTCTTACAATGTATCTTTTTGCGTATTGCTATTTGCGATTTTACTTCGTTAGCTTGAAAAGTGCGCGAAAAACGGTCGCACACGTCAAATTTGGGTGTGACGTCATTAATAAGATATGATATCTACGAGCTTCTAAGAGTATAAAAGATATAAAATATCTGATCAAAGACAAGTATTACGACTCACGGCGACGGACGAGTAGTTGTTACCGGACATGTTTTATATTGTTAAAGCTTATTTGTGGAATAGGACACTCATATAATGATCTCAGACGTAGAAATCAGTGGTTACAGTTAGTACACTAAAATCCAAAATTTACGGTTGATGAACCTATTGTTCTTATTTTTAGAACCACTTTGATGTACCTAGTAAGTAAAAAATCCCAATTATATCGTGTAGATATCATATAATTATGGTCTGTACCTATAATCTATGTTAGAGATCAGTGTTGGATTTTACCACGTTTTACTACGTTTTATTTACTTAATGCCATAGAAAACGTACACGTAGCACATTGGGAGAACACAATTTGAGGGTCGAAACGCCATCAAGACAATTGAAGATGAAGAACTGCTTGCCTGCATGTCTGTTCTCGTAACTTTGTGATAAACCAGAAAAATCAAATTTTGGACACATTTTAATAGGGTTTTCCTATTTTTCTTTTATTTTCGTTAACAATTCGTTAATCGTTAATTTTTAAAAATAATGAACTGTTAAAGTGAAATATTCTTATGACAAATAGTTTTAAAGATATTCGATTTGGTAAATTAAATTTCTCGAGCCGCCCGAAAACGCTCCATACAAAATCGTAGCACGCTATGACGTCACAGCGTATTGGTGCGTGGTGGAAATGTATGAAGTGCCAGAGAATATCGCATTTATGGCAATCCACGTTGCGTTTACAGATATACAATGACTAATAGGAATGATTTGAAATTTAATAAGGAATCTAAGAAGTTATAAATTTTGACCTTTTTTGGGCATTAAAAAAAGTCATAGTTTCACTTTAGTTAGGTAATATCTAACTTTACTTTGCATATTTGGTGAGAAAAACTACGACATAAAACAGTATTTATAATGATCCGTTGACACTACCCTTTGAATTCATATGCAAAAATGCTCTGAAAAAAAGTACGCAATCCGTACGTTAAACGTGGTAGGTATTTTAAATATTTTTTCTTGTTAAAGAAACATTAAATACCGTGCTTAAAATCCATGTTCAATCTATGTTGTGTGTACTATGGAATGAAGAAGAAGGATTTGTATGTGCGCATTTCAATATATATCGCGATCATTAAAGTCTGGATCCTGGAGATTGAGAATCTTGACACATGGAAAACACGATTCATGCTTATGTAATATGCTTATGTAATACATAAATATTGACTGAATATACACGCCCTATCAATTTTCAATTTCAATTCATTCAATATAAACAGTGATTTGGCTCTTCTTATTGTTAAAATTGTACAATGTTTAATTTACAATTATTAATTACACTAATTATTGGAACAATTAATTTTATAATATTTAGACGAGACAAGATCTATATCTTGTTCTATATATAAGGGGTGAGAGATTTTAACCTTACCAGGAGGGGAAATACTCTAAATACTGGAGATAGCGAATTTCACTCAAAGGAAACATTCCTTTATTTTTTTAAAGACACAATACTGCCTTCAAGCATATTTGTAAACTTGAGTGCCATTCCATAAATTTATTACGGCTATACTCACGTCACTCGTCAGGATGCGCCCGACTAGTTTCAGACCCGACCGGAGTCCTTAATCATGAGCAGAGCATCCTGGCGCGGCGACGTCAGGTGCTTTACTGGGTTCCCAACGTTGGCGCTGCCGTCGCGCGCGCTCGGCTAGCGGAGGGGCCAGTCCCCGTAATGCCATTCCCCGTAATCGAACCGGATACAATCCCAAAAAGTAACATCGTGTGTTTTTATGGCATCAATCGATAGTGTCAATCATAAGGATAAAATCTATCTAAGAAACATGGTAAATTAAATAAAAGGAAGTTCATAAAATCTTAACTTATAAACTCAGTACCAGCAGATACAGCATTTTACTCAAGGTGTCATCAGAAACCTTATCAACAATAAAGTTATCTTTGAGCCAAATATTTATTAAAATGAGTAGATACTAAATGCCTGAACTTTATTGGGTAACTGCACAAGGTATTTAGGTAGGGTAGGTAGTAATTTAGCATGCTTGATTGGAAACCTCCACGCGGTGAACCAGGGGCGATGGCGAGAGAATGGCCGTATTGGTGGTGACTTACTTGTTCTTCATCTTAGAGGTAATCCTAGTCGCATCCGACAGGGGTTCATTTTAATAGTCTAACTGCGGATTTGACTTAGCTTTGATATTTTCCGTGAAGCGACTGCCATCTAGCCTCCATACCCCAAAGGTGATATCGAAGCATTGCAATTAAACCGGTTGTTGGACTTTTTAGGACTCCAACTACCAGTAACGACTGCCGTAGATATTCGTATGGCAACTGAGACCGACGGCTTAACGTGCTCTCCTAGGCACGGCCAGACCAATGCAAAGTAGCGGCAACGTTCACTACCGCCACACCACAGAATATGTTAATTGGCCCTGACACGGCGTGTGGTTTGAGTCGGTTTGAGTCCGATGTAAATACCCCTACTGAACAACGGCGGTATCCGCACAAAAATGAATAAAAGTCGAATTTTATTGTTAGTATGATATCAGAAGAACCTTTCAGTTAAAATGCTTTGTTTTATCAAATTTAATTTATAAGTTTAGATTTCAAGGATTTCCTTTCATTTAATTTACCATGTTTGTTAGAGAGATTTGATCCCTATAATTTATCCTTTCGATGGATGACATGAAAATACAAATTGTATTTTTTTAAGATTTTAGTCGGTTTCATTATAGGGTGCGGCCAGCGATTTGTCAAATGCCGTTTTATTTCTTTTTTTAAATAAAGGAATGATTTCTTTGAGTGAAATTCGCTATCTTCAGTATTTAAAGTACTACCACTCCAGGTAAGGTCAAAATCTTCCACCCTGTATATACAATGACTTCTATCCCACTACCTAGACAGGCTGTACGGTAAAAAATAGTAGTATCACAAAAGATCATCACTTGATTAGCAACAATGCGTTATAAATACCTTTTTCAATACACTTGCTCATAAAATGGCTCTAATCTCACCGCAATTAGGCACATAATGATACCTGTTATTAACCTGTAGTTTTTTAATTGATATATTTCACAAGTGGTATAAAGATATTTTTTGCTTTTACTGGTTGAGTTGCTATATTCTTCAAAAAATCAATACAAAGGTATCGTGTTCAATAGAACAAATGAATTAATAAACCTAGCAATGGCTTGTTCATTTCACGGAACTTCGTATTTAAATTTTAAAAAAAGACGGATGCACTCCGGGAGTTCCGGCAGAAGTGAAAACTTTTTCTTTAATTGTTTCTTCGTTATATACAGGGAAAAAGATAAAAAGAACATACCATACCATACCATACCATACCTGTAATATAGCGCCAATCATAGAACCTATCGCAAATTTTCTACCAATTTTATGATAGAAGGAATTAATAAATAACAAACAGAAATAAATTACAAACAGAAAAAAAAACCCCAAAAAGTAATAAATTACAAAAAAAATCACAAAAAGTGTCAGAAGCCCAGATTCGAACCCGGTACTATCTGAAACCATAAGTACTTACAGTCGAAGCGCTCACCGTTAAGTTACGGAGTTCCTTATCATAGCTTGCAAAATAAACAGTCTATAATTAATGTTGTATGACGTCAGTCGCCGGTTACGGTTCAAAGGTCAAGTGATCCTGACGCGCGAGTTTAACAATTTTTACCCATCCAACGCCGCTAAAAAAGTTTTCACTTCAAAAATATCATCTTGTACTTGTACACACACCGGCAGAATTAGCGGAACACAAAAAAGGAGAGTATAAAATAGTTAGCTTTATTTTATACAAATAATAATTAAACATGAAACAACAACAACATGTTTAATAACAAGTGTTTCCGCCTCGAGCCCTGATTAAGGTTTCCATCCGTCTGGGCATGCTGCAATTGATGTTGTCAATGATTTCTTGGGGCAACCTCTGCCATTCTTAAACTTATGTGTTTTGCAGCTTGTCCAGATTGGAGGAGGTGGCATTCTTGATTTGGCACTCCTCTTTAGCAAGTCCCAAACGTGTTCAATCGGATTCATATCCGGGGACCGTGCTGGCCACTCCATCACCGTAACACCAATATGACTTAGGTATACCTGTACTGAGCGAGCACTGTGAGCCCGAGCATTATCCTGCATTAAAAAGAAGTTGTTACCAATAAATGGGGCAAATGGCACAACATGTTCCTCAAAAATCTCCCTGATATACTTACCGATCTGCAGTCAGATTTCCGTCGTCGACTACCACTAACTCCGTGCGAGCTCCATAAACATATCTCTCCCAAGACCATCATTTTGTGTTCCACTAATTCTGCCGGTGTGTGTATAATAAACAAAACTTACACTGAAATATAACTTTTTTTCTCTGTTAAAACTTTAAATTTACCTTTTGTTCACGATATAAACAAAAAATAAATAAACCTTATTCTTTCAGTCTATGGTCAGTGCGCCAATAAAAACCTAATTAATTATTCCCGACAGTCCGCTAGTACTAAAAAGTTTCGCAATTCGTTTTAACGTGTGAAATTATAGTTATTTATGATTTACAATGTCTACAAGTACCTACTAGTTATGAAGAAAATTATTCATGTTGTACAACGTCCGATGTATGATGTAAAGCCCTTTACGTTATGAAATGTTTACTACCTGAAAAGTGCAAGGGTAAATATCTATTTTAGTATTATTTTATTCACAAGTGTATTGAAATTTATGGCTCGGGTCTCAATAGCGCCTCAGCGGTAATCACCAACTTTACACATTTGTACCATAATGTACTATTTCGCTTCAGCAGCTTAAACATGTAAGTTCTGCTGCGTAAAAACAGTGAGAAGCGTGAGACAAAGTATTTTTTTTAATTTTTGAAGTGAAAACTTATTTAGCGGCGTTGGATGGGTGTAAAATGTTAAGGAAGCGTCAGGATTAGTTGACCTTTGAACCGTAACCGAAGACTGACGTCATACAAGATTGGTACAGACTATCTATTTTGCAATTTACAATAGATAGCGTCGTAGTTTAAACGGTAAGCACTTCGACTGTAAGTCCTTATAGTTTCAGATAGTATCGGGTTCAAACCACCTGGCCTACAGGGAATTTTTGTGATTGTTTTTTCTTATTCTAATTTATTACTTTTGGTGATTATTTTTTCTTTTTGTAATTTATTACTTTTTATGATTATTTTTTCTTTCTGTAATTTATTATTTTTTGTGATTATTTTTTCTTTTCATAATTTATTAATTTCTTCTGACAGAAAATTAGCAGAAAATAAGTGATAGGTTCTATGATTAGCGCTATATTATAGGTATGGTATGGTATGTTCTTTTTTATCTTTTTCTATGTATATAACGAAGAAAGAAAAAATTAAAATGTTTTAACTTCTGCCGGCACTTCCAGAGTGCAACCCGTCTTTTTTTAATAAAGAATGCTAACCATAGATTTAGAAAGATCCGTTCCGCGAAGAACCGTCAGCAAAGTTTTAGTCATTATTATGTATGGATTGTATGGATTGCATAGATTGTATGGATTGTATGAATTGTATGGATTGTATGAATGGTGTGAATTGTATGAATTGTATCGTTTGTATGGGTTGTATGGATTATATGGATTGTATGGATTGTATGAATTGTGTGAATTGTGTGAATTGTGTGAATTGTGTGAATTGTAAGAATTTCATGAATTGTATCTTAGAATCCCTCACTTGCTCGGGACTCAAAATCAGCACTAAAAACTAAAAACAATTTTGTTCACTTTTTGCACAAAAAAAAATTGTAGCTGTCATACAAAGACATTTAAAAAAAGCGTGCTAACCATAGATTTAGAAAGAACCATTCCGCGAAGAACTCTCGACACTCTGTCAGTGAAATGTGTGTGAATTGTGTGGATTGTGTGAATTATATGAATTTTCAAATTTTTGTAAATTCCTGTTCTAGCTTCTTTTTGTAAATTCCTGCTCATTGTTTTATCTTCTAAGTAATACTTATTAAAAGTATTCTCGCTGCTAAAGTGAAAAGTAAGGTGTGCTACACGAGAGAGATTATTTGCATCTCGTGCATTATTTAATCCCTCACCACGCTCAGGATTCTACATTAGAATACCTCGCTTGCTTGGTACTCAAAATCAGCACTAAAAACTAAAAACAATTTTGCTCACTTCTTGCACAAATAACTATTGTAACTGTCAATAAAATGACATTAAAAAAAGCACGGATAGCTTAAAGTCCTGGCCATCTGTCCAAAATTATTCTCGCATTACCCCCAAATCTTAACCCAATAGTTCTTTATACAGTTTGTGTTGTAGTCATAGAAGAAGTCAATACATCACCTAAATACCAAGTAATGTTTTTCATGGAAAAAAATCTATGTCATATCACTAAATGAACCGCAGAGAGCAACTCATTAGTTGTAAAATAATATCAAGCAGATATAACCTACATAGTTATTTTTCGAATATTTTATGTACATACCTATGTCTCATTCTGTCAATTGAAATCGACTGATCTCTGAGGTCTAATGTGCCACATATTTTAAGTATCAACTAAAATCAAATGCCAAATGAGTAGTCAATATAATTATCTAAAGTATATTGTAATTCCACTTTTGTTGCGCATCCTTGTAAGTCTGGTCGAAGGTAGAAAGTAAGATGGACATTATGCACATACTGTGAGAAGTTCGCGCGTCGGTAAGAACAGTGACAATTCGGCTGAGATCGCCTTGCTTCGATTTTGTAGAGTTGCCTGAATCTGACGTCCGATGTACGATAGAGTAGCCGCTATAAAGGTATCAAACTTACAAATATGATACTTTTATAGTTCAAACTGTTTGTGTTTTAAAAATATTAAATCTATAGCTGTATAACTACTCAAAAAATATATCAAGCTTTGCAATATGAACCCTTTACAAAATAGAATCTAGCTGCTTCGGTTTGGTAGAGCATTATCTCTATCGTACATCGAACGTCAAGTTCTATACTTGAAGTTTGATACCTTTATAGAGTAGTTAAAACTGTTTGTGTTACATACATATTAAAATGAAGTGTAACTACTTTAACTACTCTAGAAAGATATGAGTTCTGTGATGGAGAGAATGTTTTACACAACCTAAGAAACCCCTAAGTATTTAAACGGAGTCTCACTCTTGCCCGACGTGTCAAACCAAAAGCCGAATATTTAAAAGTCATTATAAATAAAACTTCTCCTCTAATTAAACATATGTCAGCCAAAGTTTACTATTAGGGGCACACACGCCACGAGAAATCGTTGCGAACGTACCGTAGCTCACCGTACCGTTAGAACTGAATCGAAAAATTTAGTGCGTGTATGCTAGAATAATCAGAAAACTGTACAGTTTTTACACATTCGCATCAATTTATCATTTTAAATTTAAACGGTATATTACAATCGTAACGATTTCTCGTAGCGTGTGTGTCCACTCCGTGTGAAATGTTTATAAATATCATCTAACACTGATAAAAGTTTTGTTAATAATAGAGTCCGTAACCAAGAACGTAATCTGTCTCAGTTGTGTATCACAAACTGTTTAAATGATACCAGTGATGTTTAGTTATCTTCAGAAACTTAGCCGCTATATAGGACCCATTTCTGCTGTACCTCTTAAAAAGACATAAAATTACGATGGCAATTGTGAAATAGGATTAATTTGGTGTGCTTAGCTTATTAAAAATGTTAAGAATTATTATCGTTATGTATCAAATGTACCAACCTATTATAAATATATATGCAACATAATGTATTTAATGTTTTGTTACAAAGGTATTTTGTTATGTTTACGAAGGTACGCTTTTTACAACCAATTTATCTTTTGAACAGAGTGCCCAAAATATTGTGAATGTTATTGAAAATTGTTATATTAAAAATGTTATCTGAAGAAAGTATCAAGACCACCATTTTAAAATCATGTAGTATCATAAATAATGTATTATTCATTCATTGATGAACGGATCCTATGCTCTATAGATTTAAGTCTTAATCAAAATTTAAAATAATCATGATAAAATATCAAAAATAAATTGGTGTATCTATTTTATGTGTAGTTTAATTATTTCTGAGAATATATTTAGTTTTAAATGGATTGATGTGATATATTATATTATAATAAATAAATATATATATATATAATATGCAGCAAGTGTTGTTATTAATTCATCGAATCTCCCTATACCTAATGGTTCTTAAATCTTTAGAATTGAAAAGTCAGTTAAGAAGAATGTCCTTAATGTGAAGGAGTATACGGACGCCGGATTCCGATGTGATGCAACTGGAACAATGCTGAGATGAATATGTTCGAATTCTATTCTCGTTTTCAACCACAGAATCGCATATAGTACTTACGTAGCCATGCCCTCAATTTAAAACATTATTATACCTTTTATAATATATCTACACTGAACTCATCAGTTCCTCAAATGCTCATATATCATGGGTGTGTGGCCAACTGCTTTACGTAGCTCAAGATAACTTTGGTTAATATGGTAAACCATAATGCTTTGGAAAATAAAACGAAAATTCATTAAGATCAATCAGTTTTTAATTGCTTAAATCAGTCCTTTAAACTTTTTAATCAATGTGAGGTTATAAACTATCAAACAAGTCTCTTTATATTAAGAGAAGAAGCTTTTATTATATGTTAATAAAATTAACAAAAGTTAGATATTCATACCAACCAAGTTACTCGTCAAGACGAATCAAATGAGCCCAAACTCGATGGGGTTGCGTCGTTTAATTACGGAGTTCCTATGGCCAGCTTTCAGGCCCATCATCAGGTCAGCTCTATGTAACAATAATATTACATTGTCATCCGATTTAATCATGCATGCAAAATTTCAGCTTAATCTGAAGTGGATGAAATTTATCTTGCAAGATTTGATGACAATCAATGAGACAGGTGAAACTAAAAAATAGCTTGTTAAAATTTTAAATAAACGTTTGTGTCAATTTTAAAATATCTTAAGTCACGCGTAAGTATCGCGAGACCTCTTGCATCCGCGGTAGCCTTCATGTCTGTGATATCGCAGATAAATTGCAAGAGAGGCGCCTTCGCATGGAGCTTCCACTTGCGGTAACCATAGGCTACGTGGGTAACAAATGCCTGGCGATGACGCCCTCGCCGGGTCCAGGTATATGGGGTTCACCCAAGAAGTTCTGGCTTGACGTGCAAGTAAAGTGCTTTAAAAATCGCTTGTGTTGTTTGGTTTCGGTAAAATTAAGCTAGGCCGAGTAGGCCGTTATACCCGAAACTACTCTACTTAATTTACGGTCACGGATTCAATTCAATATAACCAACATCCGGCCAAACCAAAGATTTGGCGGACAAGAATACTTCATGATTGCTATGAAGAAAATCTCTATAAAAATCACCTTATGCGTAGGTGTCTAGAATTTAGCCTTACTTCTAATCTTGGCGAAGATTGAACGCATTTTGGAGTATTCGCCAATGAAATATAGTGCTGTCTTAACTCTTAAAAAATTACAACAGTAAATTCTATCTTGTCACAGATGATACTACTTTCAAACTAACTGGGTAACCCTCCGATCCGTCTTTTTAAACTGGAAAATGTAAGTCCAAATCAATCATACAACATTGGATGCTGCTATAGATTTTGGAGTAGGAGTCGAAGATCAGATGCAAAGGGCTTCTAGGTAAGTTAACACACTCATCTTTCTAAATTTAAGACGTTATCATATAACTCGGAACTAAAAATCACATCGCCTCCATATTGTTTGTTGATTGGTTGGGGCCATAACTGAGTTGCCAGTACATTTTCTACGTTGTAATAGTAGGAATTATAGTTACCGGCATATAATGCTCGTGAAGGAGACAGCAGAGCGGGCGCAGCGTGATGAGTGAGACTGACTCGCGGACATCGCTGCCCGCGTTTGTAGGTGGCTCGGGCGTCGGAAGGCGCAGAACGACCTCCGCCCCCCATGAGCACGGCGGTGACGGGTGGAGCCGCTCGTCACCCTAACAGAAGCAGGTGCCTCCCCATACTGGGCGCTAGTCGGGGACCGCGTGCTCCCCCCTCCTGAGGAGGATCAGATCGAGAGGGTTGACCCTGGGTCAGCCGGGTCGTCTGACAACCTCACCTCCGGCGTAGCAGAACGACCCACAGAGACGACGTGCGGTTTAATCGGTTGGAGTCCGACGTAATCTCCCCTTCCTGCTCCGGAGGGATTTCCCGCATGTAAAAACAGCGGCATATAAATTTAAGACTCCCAATCACGTCACGTCCCAACATGTAATTACTGTATATGCACACGGTTTTTGGGTGTCTTTTGAGGATACCATGAGGTGGTACAGAATTATGGTATATAGCAGAGCAATTCAAGCGGGATTTTTTTTCATCAGTAAAGAGTGCTCTCTGTCGCTATTTTCAGTGTCACAGACGTAATCAAATTCTGTATCACTATCACTCGCTGTTGATATGATGAATGCATATTTTTTTAATATTCATCTTCTAGGTCTTCACATGATCACATTCTTACGTTCAATCGTTGCAAACGTGCGAATGTAACTTTTTAAGTTCTGCGGTTCAACTACTATTACATTCATATCTGTACAATAATAGATCTGGTAAAATAAAAAAGCGATACTAGCAACATTACTTGTTGTCGCAACATGTGATGCCACGCCCCGCCCAAGGGACTTATTTCGTGGCGCATACTCTAATATTTATACACTGCTGTGACAGTCCTTTTCTTGTGTGCGTTATAGAACGAAAGATTCTACTATTATTGCCAACTACACTTACCAAATATTTATACTTACCATTATTAAAAATTAACGTCGTTCCCCATTTTATGTTAATTAGTATTTTATGGCCCCTGTAACCAGGATAGGTAAACATAGTCCTAGAGGCCTACCTTTAGGACTATGTTTACCTACCTACCCCCACGACAAGGAATAATTAAAATAACCAGGCCAGGGTAGGCGTAGTTAGAGAAATACCACTCTGGCCACGCTCTGTAGGGCATAAATTACGAGGCTAGTTAGGATAATTAGGCAAAGAAACCACGGATGAAGCTAAAATATTTATTAGTTTCAAACATGAACATTGTGTAAACTGATATCGGAGTGCAATAATATACCATATAGAAATCAGAACATTTTATAGTCCATCAAATCTAAGAGGTACCGTTTGACGTTTCATATTTTTGAAACCGAAACAACTTTGTTCATACGTACATTATTCAGTTTCGATAACCTTTTTCATAAAACCATGAATTTAGAAAGATTTCATTATTGTATCTAAAAATGTACAATTCTTAATATCTAAATGTAATTGAAAACTTTCAAACAAAGCAAAATAACACATATTTACACAGTAAATAATTTCTAATAGTTATATTCTTGACCGCATTACAAAGTTACGTAGTTAGGTCACTGCACGTAGTGTTGCGACTCTTCGGATACACTTGTATGCAAAAAAATCGTTTACATATACGAAAAATCGAATGTATTATTTACAAATTACACTTGACAACCAAACAAATATTTTTTCATGTGAATGGGATTTATCTCACATATTACGATTACATAACTAAATAGTTATGTAATCGTAAAATATGAGATAAAACCCATTCACCAAAAATACGTATTTATAAATCAAATATATTTGCTTCTTTAAAAAGTTGTCGAAAGCGATTTGTCGATTTTTGATTTTCGCGCCCAAATAAGTCGGGGTTTCTCGCGCTAACGCTGTCGAAATAGTAAATGGAGTCAGGGATAGTGTTTTTTACATTTATTTTTGTGTATGATAGTATGGGTTTGCATATTACAGAGAAATAAACAAATTTTTAACAAGCACATCCATTGATTTTACAATTACAATTTTTTCTTCTAAGTCTTATTTCTACGTCTAAAACTAATAAAAATAAGGTATGTAGAACCCATTCACAAAAATGTTGTTGCCTGATGTTATAAATTAACGACGTTACTGCGCGACCGCATAATGCACTGAATACACAGATACCCTAAAATAAATTAATTTAATTATTTTTAGGTCAATAGGCAAAATCGCAGGTGTCCAAGTCTCTACAATTTTTTTTTTCTGGCAACACTGCTAACTACAAGCGCACGCGGTCCGCTCGGTCGGTTCGGCGTCAGCAGTCTCTCGCCATCTTGGAAGCTGACTGTGCGCGTACTTGCTTTCTCGTTTGTGTTTTACAATTTGTGACTTGGCTATTACTTTTCTGGACTGATCATTCTTTATCCGTTTACCTTGGCAATATTTATACTGGACTCCGAACTAAGCAAGTGTTTATTAATAATGTCGAAAAGAGGACGTACTTTGAACAGCCAGGCTCGTGAATTGGTGGTGAAATTACACGAGTATTTTGAGCGTGAATCTCAAAATGGTGGACTTCTACTGCCAGTTACACAAGTTCGGGATCGCGTCGGTGAAGCTCTCGGTATTGGTAGCCGCACCGTTGGCAAAATATTAAGTGAAAAATATGGGCCTTCGGGGAGTGACAGTAACGTACTTCACACACCGAAAAAACGAAAAAGAAATAAACCTGTGACAGGCATCGATGAATTCGATAGTCATGCTATTAGAAACCATATATACGGGTATTTTACAAGAGGCGAATTTCCAACATTGGCAAAGTTATGTGCAACTTTAAAAGATGCCGGGCTGTATAAGGGAAGCATAGAGTCGTTGAGAACGGTAATAACAGGAATTGGCTTCAGATACAAAAAAGTTGACAAACGAAAAATTGTTATGGAGCGACATGACATAATTATGCAGCGACTAACATTCCTGCGCGAAGTTAAACAAATTATAAACTGGGATAATGTAATATTTTTGGACGAAACTTGGCTAAATTCCAACCATTCTGTGCCGAAAACATGGACTGATGATTATGAAGCTTCGTGCTCGAAGGTGCCGATAGGAAAAGGTGGACGCCTCATAATATGCCATGCTGGGTCAGCGTCTACAGGCTTCGTGGAAAACTCTTTATTAGCTTTCCAATCCAAAAGCACTAAAGAGTATCATGAAGAAATGGACGCAGTAAGGTTCCGAGAGTGGTTCTTAAATTTATTACAGAATATCCCTCCTAACAGCACAATTATAATGGATAATGCCCCATACCACTCTGTGCAAATTGATAAAGCACCTACGTCAGCCAATAAGAAAGCAGATTTGGTGGCATGGCTGCAAAGAAAAGGAGTGGATGCCGACATGTCACTATTAAAAGCTGAATTATTACAGTTAGTGAAATTGCATAAACCACCAAAACCGACATATGTAATTGACCAATTGGCCGAAGAGCACGGGCACAAAGTCATACGACTTCCTCCGTACCATTGCCAATATAATGCCATTGAACTGATTTGGGCCCAAGTTAAAGGTAATATTTTATAATATTATAATAATAACACGAGTACTTCTAACATTTATAATTTAAACAATGGTTTTCGTCTGCTATCAAATAGTTACATTATTGTTTTACAGGTTATGCAGCAAGACACAACACAAAACCACCCTTCAGTGTCAAGAAAATGGAAGGTTTATTAAAGGAAGCATGTGCCCAAGTTACACAGGAAGATTGGAGTAAAGTAGTACAAAAAACAAAGAAAATAATAATGGACGACTTCGAAAGAGACGTACACTTTGATAATGTAATGGACAATCAACTGGTCATTAATTTAAATGACGATGATGACGAAGACGACGATACTAGTACTAGTAGTGAATAAAAAAATATCCTAAACATTTCTTTTATTTAATTATAACAATTGATTTCTTAAAATTCGGATATTATAGTAATCGATCTCTTAAAGTTCGGATATTATAGTAATCGATTTTTTCATCCCATCCCTATAATTCAATTGTCAGAACTGTCAAACGGTACTTCTTAGATTTGACGGACTGTAATAGGATGTATATACGTTTTTTTAAAGCGTACAGTCAGCATCATTAAAATGTCGTTAACAAAAATAGGTACTCAAAATAATCCAAATAGAAAAATCCCCATTTTATATTGGTTATTTATTAGAGTACTTACTCAAATAGATGTAAGTATCCAGAGTGGTCCAACTATCTTAACAATCGGTCTTCCACAATTATGTCAGTTAGTAGAGTATTCATATACACAACCGCGCCGGTCGATGGTATCCAGGCAAGCATAATTTCAAAAAATCTAGACATTGTCATTTAATCGCATTTTGTATCCCTTTCTTACTTGTAAAGCCATCCCTTTCACACAATGGCGGGATGATAAGGGATGGGTATATGAGTAAGCAAAAGATACAAAAGGTGTGAATTGAGAATGTCTTTTGTATTTTTTTATAGTTGACAGTAGAATAAGCCATGAACGCGATCGATATCAACTTGCATTAGTGAGAAAAGTATGAATGTCTAGATTTTTTGAAATTATACTTGACTAGATACCATAATAATTAATAATTAAGCGTAATTGTATATATGATATGAATACTCTACTATCTTACATAATAATGGAAGAGCGATTGTTAAGATAGTTGGACCACTCTGGAAACTTAAACCTATTTGAGTACTCTAATAACCAATATAAAATTGAGACTTTGGTATTTGTATTATTTTGAGTAAGTACTTTTGTTAGCGACATTTTAATGATGCTGACTGTACACACGAATAATATAATTATGTAAAATTGTAAGATATAAAAGTGTGTAAGTAAATATAATTAACGCTCTTATTTTTATCACTACAAAAACACTTACGAATAGTACAAAAATAATTTATCTAATAACAAATTATATTTTTCATCTTCTTACACAATAGTAAAATAAATATGTAAAACACTTATATACGAAAACAAATGCTATACCTATTCCCAGAAGATCATTTTTACCCGACTGCCAAGAAAGGTTATGTTTTTCGCGCGTATCTTGTTTAAGTGCTGTCTTCATCAGTATTTGTCCACGTGTTTATTTTATTGGCACGCATAATGCAAATCATGAATAACAAATACGCGCAACGTAAACGTCCATATATTTGGTATGTTCAGCGCATACACTGAGAGTGAATGGCATGTATTTCGTTCACCCTAAATGACAAATATTTAGACCAAATAAAATGTAAGTGATCGTATTTTGGGCCGCGTACCACCTTTGGTGTAATCTCTATAAAAAATCACCTCATGCATAGGTGTCTAGAATTTAATCTCTCTTCAAATCTTGGCGAGGATGGAACGCATCAGAATACACTAAAATGCGTTCCATAATACGTACAGTATTCGTCACTATTATCTGGTGCAACCGAAATATTGACGAAAGAACTGTAAATTCTATCTTGTCACAGTTGCTACCACTTCGAAACTAACAAGATTATCCGCCGATCCATTTCGCTGTATTAAACTCAATTCATCTCAGAACATTTTTCTTTTTTTTTTTAACTGGAAAATGTAAATGTACATCATTGCAACAACATTGGATGCTGTTATAGATTTTGGAGTAAACATATGGAGTTATACAACTTATATATCACAACAACGTAAATATCATCTATAACTTATATTTCATCCCTTTTTCCTTATAGGTCGGGCCGAGTTACATGGCACTTAAGCACGCACGCCTACTTTAGGTTATTTGTGCCACTGGAATAAACAAATGGACAGACGCAGGCGTCAAGTCCAACGTAAAATGCATCTTCTGGGTGTAGTCCGTAGTGTGGTCTAATCTAATATATATATCTTATACTACGACAGTTACGACACCGAAAGATCAAAAATTCGCCAGGGAGGGAACAGAGTGTGGGAGCATATATTACGATTAAATGATTATTAAATACAAAATTTGTGCATATCTAACTGAATAAATATTATAACTTCTTTCAAATTCAACAACACTAAATAACTTATATGTATGAGATCCTTAACGTTTATTTATATTAATGTAATAAGTATTCACTTTTTGGCTTTTCCAATGAGCAGAAAACCGCACATGATCAATAGAGAAAAAGAATGTTAAACCATTTAATTTTGGAATCTTATTTTTAAAGATACCAGAGTTATTTCACAGGCAAATTTAAATAGGTACGTATCGTAATGAACTCAAAAGTCTTATTGAATCTACATACTAATTTTAGATATTATCTAGTAAATATATTTGTAAATATGGGTACCTATTATGTATAACTATATAATTATTAAAATTACTCGTTTATATTAATACTACTATTATTATTTTTATTTTAAACCGGCTTCTTAAATGGAGGATAGGTTCTAAATATTGTTTATTTTTTATATTTTAAAGTATGTACAGTGCAATGCACGATAAAATTGTGTTATACACCAATTGCTTGTTGCACCATCAAATGTAGAAACATTCAATGTTTAGGAATGAGCTCTATCACTTCGTTGGTAACCTACATAGTTAACAAAATATAGGCATACGAGAGTTTAAAATAATTCATAAAACTTTTGTACACTAAAGTTATACCTACATAGACTACTTTACACAAGTAACGCTTTTGATCTGCCTCTCAACACAATCGTCAGTAGAATAAAATAATCAATGTATGGGACTGATACGTATTTTGACGTTTATGACAGTTTTAATATCACTTACCTAAGTGGCAGATAGGCATATGACCCAACTGATGGAAAGTGTTGATCGTGGCTTTTGCACGTGTACAGGGGGCACACACTTGTAGGAACCATAGAAAAGGAAATGATCACCATATTTTGTCCTCAGTGGTGAGATCCTTCTAATGCCCTTCTTGAAGAATCCCATATTACACTCGCTTAGAAAAACCCTAGCTGATGACAGTTGTACAAATATGTCAATTCTACACATTGACTATTGTATTCTATTCTACTAACGAAATAGACACGAGGCTATATAATAACATTTTGGTAAACAATATTAAGGGATAAGTAAGTTAAGATCGATAACGTCTATGGTTAGTGTGACACAACGCGACTCTCTAAACTCTCTTTAAATAAGTAAACATTACGCTAGGCATATCAACAGAGGATAGGACAAGGGAAATCACTTTATACATTACCTACATACATTATTTCATTATCACAGTAATGACATAAACGCTTAATTTCTATTACAGAAAGTTGATATACAAAAGGGGCATTATTTTGAACCACGTATACTATGCACCAATTTCCAGACTATAGATACAATTTATTGACAATTAAATCTAAGAAATACAATTTGTAACCCTAATGAACTCTTTTGACTGTTACCATGTTTGTATTATCATAATTTGGTGAATATTGTTGCCGTAAGCTTTCTATCTCTATCGTAAGAACTTCGTCCTTTCGTGGTAATACCACTATATACTTATAAAAGATGTTATTAGTAAGCTGTGTGTTTAAAAGAAATGCTGTGTCTAAACTACCGCTTATATTTAATTCTTTTCAGTGCCATTGCCTGGAAATGGCACACTGCAAACGTTGTTTTTTATGCCCCTAGGTATACCAACCCCGTATAGAATATACGGCATTGATATAACAAAACAACGTTGCACCTATACTGTACTTATATAGGCTATTCCATTTATGTATAGGCTTTAAATAAAACATTTATGGAAAAAAAGTACAATACGACTATACACTTTTTCAAATAAAGTTGTATGTAAAGGTGCAACCATTTCTCCTTCATCGTCTGTACATTTTACAGTATACCGCGGGACACGTATCTTTGAACTAAATACGATAGGGCCTGGTGCGCGCAGATTGTTTTGTAATAATCTATGCTTGGAGGATTTTGAGCTTGTCCACCTCAGTAGCATCCCATACTGTCCTCAAAATACACCCAAGATACGTGTAGAGTATAGAGCAAATTTTAGCTCAAAGATACATGTCCCGAAGTATCCACCGTTTATATTGGTACGTCGCCGTGCAATAGAGTGAGAGCCCCGCTAAGATTGTCACGCGTGGTTCCCGGCAGAGTAGAATTTGGGCCACCCCTTCTCTTCCCATGTGGTGTCGTACAAGGCGACTAAGGGATAGGGCTGATTAACTTTAACATCAGACTGATAGGTACAGCCCAGACTCAGCCTCAGATGCTTAGCTCGAGTCAACAATAGTGCCCGGAATACGGCAATAGGCTCACCCCCCCTATTACGTGGGACCGATTACAGATTGGTGAAATGTGGGTGTTATGTTAATTCACCACTGCCTAACCCTCCGGGGATAAAGGCGTGATTATATGTATGTATGTATGTATGTGGTTTTATAGAGCATTCACTCTATCACACATCGGAATGAAAGGTGGGATACGTTTATTTCAGACTGTAAATCTAATGTACAATAAATAAATAAGTTAACGATTTTGCAGATTTCGTCTTAAGAATCGTATAACTTGTCAACGAGTTTTTTTTTAAAAGAGTCAGTGACACAAGAAGACTTTTAACTTTGAACAATCTACATCTGATGATCAAATTTACTTATACTTGTTAAAGCTTCCATGGATTAGACTGAACTCGGCATCCACAGAATTTCAACAATATAATAAGAAGCATTAATTATATTCGCCTTAGGTGGTATGTAGTATGTAGGCAATATGAAGTTCAGCAGATATTAAAAATTTGCAAAGGCGAGTTTCAGCGCCAAGTAAATATTCCTACTTGCATACATACATACATACATACATTCGTAAACATAAAGATGTTTTTAGAAATTAATCTTAAAACCTAGTTATACAATACCTACAGATATTTAGAAAAGATTATAATGCAGTATATATTTCGGCAGTTTATTACGCTATGCTTAGATTAAGTACAGCCAAAGACTAGTGATTAGAATCACCACGAAAATGATATGAGGTTTATTGCACATAGCAACGTGTTTACACTCAACTTAAACACATTATTGTCAAAATTATTATTAAGACTAAGAATTGATAAACTGCTCAGCCCTTATTGACAGGTACCTACACAGCGATTACATGCTACAATTCAGACACAGACACACACATAGACACGGATAATGTACTCATATTTTATTATACATATTGATACCTATTAATTTACAAGAGTGGCATTTACACTTCATTTATTGATGTACAAAATTACAATCCTTATGAACTCGCAAAAGTTCATAAGGATTGTAATTTTTACAGTTACAAAGTGTAAAATTTCATTAAATTTTGTTTACACCCTATGACCATAATGTATTTTTTTTAATTAGGACGAGCCCACTATTGTGCCAGGTATCTAAATCCACGGTATAGGCAATTCATTGCTCTTAAAACACGCAATTGGTGAACATTTAGGTGAGGATTTACATACCTGCCAACAGGTGAACTCAGTCATCATTGTCCATTCCGATGAGCTCAGCTTGCAAACGCCCTTTGCTACGGCAACAAGCTGTCAAACACAGTATTCTAAGAGCGAGCCGAAATTGCGGACTTAAAGATATTAATATAACAATCTTCCAAAAAGAGTTTAAGAATCCTAGCCAAACAATACCAAAATGTAACATAGGAACTTTTATTTCCTGATCCGTGAAGAATTCGTAGAGCCTAACGACAATAAAAGGCATCCAACTGAGCCAGAATACGGTAACGAGCACGAAGCTCATCAAGTGGCTTGGGTTGGATAAGTTCTCAGCTAGAGCCGTGGCGTATTCTTTGTCGTGAATGGGTACACCACTGCTTAGCTTGCGTTTCATTGAGAATATGTAGAAGTAGTTGTAAACGATAGATATGACGCTTGGGCCTAGCACCAGTATGCCGAGCGTGGCGGTGTAGGCGTACGTAGTGCCCCAGTCGAGCATGCAGATAAACGTCTCCTTGTCGAAGTTAGCGTCCTTCTTGTACCCGAGGAGAGGTGGACAGCAAAGCATCGCAGCAGATATCCATGTGAAAACCATCCAGCATTGACTCCTAGTTCGCGTTTGTACCTGGTCCATAGATGTTATTAATAACTCAAAATAAACAGTTTTGCCTAAACCTACTACCACATTGCATTTTAGAGAAAACTGACTCATTAAATCTACTCATTCCTACTGTAACCGGAATATATACTTAAGTACTCAATGGTACCTCGGTAATTAGAGAACCATAAATGTTCTTAATCAAGCACATGGTAAATCTCTATCGATATATCTTTAAAAAATCGGTTCCGTAGCGTTATAGTAGATACAGAAGTCAAACAACAAAATTTAGTCAAGTATAAATAATTTATCAGTACGAAATTCTAATAAAAATCAACATGCTTAAAGAGCAGCAAGTCAACGAAGATATTTATTTATATAGCTTAAGTAAAAAATAATAGAAGTCGAAAACTGCTTATATAGAAACGTATAATATTATAGGATAAAGAATACAGTCTGAACGATTCTATTCAAAGTAGAAAAGGCTTCAGTATACCGCAATGAGCAATCCCTAAATGCAAATGCGTATTTATAAAATGCAAGCTTCTAAGAAATAAAATATTGAAAGGGATAACTACCGTCAGACTAACCGTCTCATATCGGAGAGGTTTCCGGACGGCGAGATAACGGTCAACTGATATCCACATGAAGGTGTACACAGAGACGGCCCAGAGCGTCACTTCCACATAGCCCGCCAGCCGGCACATCAGGTCCCCGAACATCCAGCGACCTGTGATGGCCGGGTATACTGACAGAGGTACCACGAGCACGCCATACAATAGATCTGCCACCGCCAGTGATAGTAAATAGTAATTGATCACCTCATTCGATAGGCCTGCAATTATAATGAATTTTAAGAATGGCATACGAGGTACACCTGTTGCCTCTTTTGAATACCTATTTATAAGAACTTTAAGAGTAGATTGTCCAAATAACTTTTTTTTTTTTTTAATCTCTAGTTATATGACAGAGTTTCCTACGATAAAGCATTATTCGCTTAACCGTGACCACAAGACATGGCATTCAAGTAATTTCTGAACAAAAAATATTAGAGCTGAATGTCTATTAGTAGTTGATTGTATCAGGTTCAAGGTATGTATACAGTAACCGATATACATGTTCAAAAGAAACCTGAAAAGTTCACTAGCTTATCCACTTCTGTGTGGATTATATTCCAACGGATAAAGAGAAATTAGGAATTAGAGTACGTTGCCCTAGTTTTAGTCTAAGGTCAATGTGAATCGGTCGTACAGAGTAATTACAGAGCAGTTAATTAATTACCTATCATAAAACATGTACACCTGAAATTTCGGAAAGCTTCAAATCAATACTAGTAGTTAAGCTTGAGAATTTTCCCGATTTTGATAGAATTTTTGCTACAGATTACAGTTGATTTTATTTCACCTACCACCCAAAAAAAAGGAAAACTGTATCGAAGTCTACTCAATCCGCTTTTGTTAGGATTTTCCAAATTCTCATACGTACCTTTGAAGTTAAGAAATGATGCTATGATAAGTAGATTAGATATGACAATGGCGCCTCCCATCACGGCAATGACGGTGGCTTGCGTCAGCGACTCAAATGTTGCAAATGGGGTGTCAGTTACACTCACGTCGACGCCACTGCCCGCCCCGGTCCGAGCCCCCATCATTTTTGCCGGCATATTTCACCAATAATTTATAGATATCTGAAATAGAATTTGCCATAAAACGACTACTAAAACAGAAATGCTATCTGCTCTAAAACATGCTTGTTTGTACAAATATCAAAAAGTTCGATTGCGTTTAGAAAAACGTCAGCAGCACCGTGGTTTTTGACAGTTTGGAGCTTGGGTTCACTTATTACTATTTGTTAGGAGTGGGTAATAACCGAGTCCGACACCTCCCCATCTTAAAGCCGACTCCTCAACCACTAAGCTATTGACGCTTGTTTATACAATTTATGCAAAACTTACCATTATCAAGCGACGTATGAAATTAGATTGAATATAAAAGGTAATCGCCATGTCATATCATACCTGTAAAGAAGAAAATTATCACTTATTATTCAGAAATTATTGTCATCTTCTAACAATTTCTCAGTTGCGCTGAAAGTTTGATGGGTATGTTGATTTCATTCAATCGTGGGGGAAAATCACCTCGTCTGGTGTTAAGCAGGTGTTACGCAAACAGCTGGTTTCTGTTTCAAAAAAGTTGGTAGAATCCTATATACTAAATGTACAATAAACAAACAACAATTAAAATTCAATCCTAACTGACTATAAGCCTACCTATATAAATAGTTAGATTTTCAACTCAACTATATTGTAACTAAGTATTCGAAGTGGTCCTTATAATGACTGTGATTAAAACTTTTTATTCATTTATTTACTCGTCATACACTGTCATTACAGATGCCTCCAATTCAACAGTACTGAATTAAAACATTAAATAAACAAAAGCAACTTAACAAAATCAAAAACACAACTTAAATCACAATTAGTTAAATTAATAAATCAAAACAATTCCCAATCCAATCAATAAACAATAATTAAATAATCCACATCTCACAGATTAACAACCAATCAGGCATAATAATAAATAAAAAATAATCAATTAGAATCAATTGAGTTACTAATAAGTAAAATTAATCATGTACTCGTTTCCAAGTAGAATAAGACCGAAGTTAAAGTGTTCGAAGTTAGTAAATCCGCTCACTTAAATTTTGTTCACTGAATACTTAGTTACTGTTGAAGCGTCACCGTCGATAGCTGAGTTATTTGTACTACTTAGATGGCAGACTAGCACACGGCCTACGTAATGGAAAGTGGTAACTTTATTTAGCCGATGAACGTGTGTCCATAGGCCACGTATAGTAAAAATATTTCATGTTTATCCGTATTCTAGATTCCATAGCACAAGCTCGTTAAGCTATGCTTGCCATGAATCTAAATAGCGTTGTCTAGAAAATACTTATTTATTTTCCTCTTTATTCATTAAGATACCATATAAAATTTATTTTAAACACATATATAAAACAACTATTTAAAATATAAGAAACAGTGACCCACCGGCATTGGGTACATGCTGCCGGTGGCTAAGGATCCAGCGAGAGGAACGTCCTCCCCGGAACGTTGCCCCAACTATCTAACGCGAGCCTCTTGAGATGTTGGTCGAGGAGGCGAACCGACAGGACTATCGGAACAATAATCGCCGAATCCACATTCCGGGTGATATCTCTATAGAAAACCAATCCAGTCCCACCCAATTGAAACATCTAATATATAAAATTCTCGTGTCACAGTTTTTGTTCCCAAACTCCTCCGAAACGGCTCGACCGATTCTCATGAAATTTTGTGGGCATATCGGGTAGGTCTGAGAATCGACCAACATCTATTTTTCATACCCCGATTCGCGATAACCGACATCCACGCGGGCGGAGCCGCAGGCGACAGCTAGTTAAATATAAACGTGTAACGCCGACCAATATTGAAACTGGGTTGAACATTGCGTCTCAACTAAAATGGCACATCATTTATTTGACCTATTTCCAACGGGCGCGAGGCCGCCAACCGGACTTCATCAATGAAATATAAGCTGGACTGTTAACTGGGATAGAGTGAACGTGGAAGACGGATGATCGGGAGCTTTAACACACATTGAGAGAGGCCTATATCCAACTTTGGGCTGCAAAAGGCTTTTTGATTGATTAAGATCTTGATCTTAACATGGGTGCATACGTCCATAGGCCACGGTAACCACTTTCCATCAGATGTGCAGTGTGCATATCTGCCACCTAAATGGTATAAAAAATCCCTAAAGTACAGAAGAGGCTACTGCTACGGTGTACACTGTGTTCAAGTTCTACGAGACGTCTACAAATTACTCGCTTTCGTTCGATGTTTTAATATACGAAATTTGACAAACTTTGGCTCACACAAATGCAGATGTACACACACCAATGAGATAGGTATACATCTTTAGATATAACACTACGTATAAGGGTGTATACTAATTTCCTAGGCCTACTGAGGCCAACTATTTATACAACAGAATAGGTGAACCTCATTTATATTTCAAACAAACCTCGGCGCTACTGTGCTGTTTTTATTTTCTATACAAAGAAGGGTGGTAATTCAAATACAGAATACAAACTACATTCGGGTATCCGCGTTGTGTTTATCCGGATACCGCATCCAGCTGATGGGATCGGCCACGGTCAGCCGCATTCGGGGAAGTGGTATTTTCAGATTTCTCAGCTTATTTTTGTTCCCATTCATGAGAATTCTCGATCAATAATTCCGAAGAATTCGCAACCTCGAATATATGACATTCTGTTTCTTTACGTTGTATTCGAACTTTTTTGGTCTAATTTTAAATCACAAAACTTATTAGAAATAGGTATTATTTATTGTGTGTAGTGTGAAAGGTCCAATGATTCCTACCCTAAATCACGAATGTTATTTACATAGGAAAGTTAATTTAGCCATAGCAAACAATAGTATATAGTAGAGTATTTATGTTGTAGTATCACGTCTGTTAAGAAAGTATCGTATATTTTTCAGTAGAGATGTTCTTGTCTTACTTTATTGATGGACGCGCCCACTTAATGAAGCGCCAATGACAACAGACTACCTATCGATCATTCAAGCAATTATAATATATTTTTAATACCTCGATCAAAGTGACTTAGCTCTTTCATAGATTTAGAAAAGGCTTATGTATATTTAAAAAAGTATTTACAATGTTCTAGGATAGATACTTTTGGTTTGATATACATCTAGGTAGCCAGTTGACTATTTATACCACTTCGGTGGTTTTTTTTTTTTTTTACGTGCGGGAAATCCCCACGGATACCCACCCCTCCGGAGCCGGAGGGGGAGGTTATGTCGGACTCGAACCGACTAAACTGCACGCCGTCTCTGGGTCGTAGTGCTAGGCCGAAGGTGAGGTTGTCATGCGACATATCCCTCGCACCCCGGCTGACCCAGGGCCATCCCTCTCGGTCTGGCCCTCCTCGGACCACTTCGGTTGCCGTGGCCTATGCACGTATGCAACACGAGGAACGTTACACTGTGTGCTGCATACCCGTCCATGCGGCTAAACGGCATACAGATGCGGTTCGTTTGCCACACAGGTGCTCAAGTGCGTTGTGAGCTTTATAGTAGCTAATTTTTTTGACCGAGTGAGTGAAGCGAACGATAGTCTCCGTTTCGACAAACTGGCGAATTTGCTTTTGTCCGTATCTATATCGGTTTGTCAATTCCGGTCTAGAGAGCTCAGTTCTTTTTTTAAGTCTTTTTTTAGTTTACCAAAGAATATGTTAAAGGGTGCTAGCGAGGTCTACTGTTCCTAGAACTACTAGCAATATCCATTACAGAGAATGCTCTGTTTGTGGATGTTCACTATAATATAATATTATATAAGAGTATACACGAGTACAGACATTAAAATTCTGCAGCCTACACTGCACACAGCAGTTTTGTCTACGCCCCTCTGTAGCTACGACGAACATTCTACGCCGTAGAACTTGCTACGAGATTATACCCTTTTGTAACGAAATGCACTCTATCAGAACTTCCTTAGTAAATGACAACACTCCCTTTGTAGTTTGCAGGATAAAGAAAGCTCTAATGATACGGATAGAATTCATCAATCAACTCGAATTTACACCAATTTCGGTAAATACTTAAAATAATATCGCGATGGCCACTTCTATCCCTTTGTGAATTCAAAACATCATTAAAACTATTTACTTATACCTACGTGGTGCCGAATTTATCATTAAACTTTTTTTTAATTTGTTAAAAACTCAGACTCGGAACCTCCTTGGTATACTTTTTACCCAGGGCACGCCGTGATTGCGGCGGTAAGACCCATCATGGGGGAGTGGCTGGAGAGGCCACACGGTAGCCTCTCGTACCGTCACACGCAGATCATCACCGGGCACGGTAGCTTCGGGCGGTATCTGCATCTGATGGGCATAGAGCGAACGCCCGAGTGCCATCACTGTGACGCGAGCGTGGACTGGGGGCTGCACACGCTCACCGAGTGCCCGGCGTTAGAGACGCCGAGGCGGGAGCTTGTGGCGGCCCTGGGGGTGAGAGTGCTCACGCTCTCCACCCTGCTCGCGGCGATGGTCCGCTGCGCGGATGCGTGGGCGGCCAGCGCCTCCTTCTGCGAGCAGGTCATGCTCGCGAAGGAGACAGCAGAGCGGGTGCGGCGCGATGAGCGAGAAAGACTCGCTGACATCGCTGCACGCCCTCGAAGGCGGCTCGGGCGTCAGAGGGCGCAGACCGACCTCCGCCCCCCATGAGCGCGGGCCCTGAGGGTGACGGGTGGAGCCGCCCGTCACCTTAGCAGAAGCAGGCCACGGCGGCGGCGCGCATCGTAGGACGATGCGCGCCTCCCCGCACCGGGGATGAGTCGGGGACCGCGCGGTCCCCCCCTCCCGAGGAAGGCCAGACCGAGAGTGATGGCCCTGGGTCAGCCAGGGTGCGAGGGATATGTCGCATGACAACCTCACCTTCGGCCTAGCACTACGACCCAGAGACGGTGTGCGGTTTAGTCGGTTCGAGTCCGACATAACCTCCCCCTCCGGCTCCGGAGGGGTGGGTATGCGTAGAGACTTCCCGCACGTAAAAAAAAATAAAAAAATGGTGTACTTTTTACCCGACTGCGCGACGTAAAGGAGTGGTAATGTTTTTTTTTTCATTCTTAATTTGCTTTGCACGCGCTATTTTATCATTTTCTCGCTGAGGTGGGATGAAAAGTTACGTGTTGCACTCGAGTGAAAAGATTTTCCACCTTGAGCTTTTTAATTTTTTTGAACCAGTTTTTGAACCACTCGCTGCTGGATCCAAAAACTGGTTGCGTTTATAACCTTTTTTTACATGTATTTTACTCCGAATAGTGACAAAATTAGTCTTAAAACATATATTCAATTTTAAATATCCGCCATTGACTGTAAACAGATCTATTGCACAACACAGCACAACACAATATCGTACTTGAGTTCTTAATTACTACTTAATTATCACTTGAGTATTTGCCAGTCTTTTATTGTTTTTGATGTATAAAGTTTCAATCAATGAATTTACTTGAACATATTAAGATGCTCAACATTATATTATTTTTATCGAAATTGCGATAACTAGAAATCACGACGTTCGTGCGATTCCCACTTCCTTATTATTTCCATAATTATTTCAGCGAAACCATCTAAGGTGGCGCTTAGATGGTTTCGCTGAAAAAATGTATTTACAGCACACCGCAGGATGAATGGGCTCGGCTCCAGCCCACACTCCAACTCCAGAGTGGGAAGTATCGCCATTTTGTAATCGATTACTTGCGTGACGTAATTTCTTTTCAGTACAAACATTGCGCCGGGGAAACAGCGACGTTTGACTCGTCTGCTCTCATCGAGATTTATTGATTTCCTTAAAATAGTGTGTTAAAGTAAGTAAGAAAGTAGTAAAAATAGTCAAATTACTTAAAGATTATATATAATTATAAAAGGCTGCCCGGGGGTTATCCAGAGACACAAAAACTGGCTTCATCGAGCTAAACGAAGATGCGGTGCTAGCGATACAAGAAGAAGATGACTGATGAAGGCGCCAGCACATTACAACATGTGTTCACCATACCTTATCCACACGGGTTAGCTTATTTCTGTTATTGTTCATATAAACATTGTACAGAATATATTGTATTTCTAGGGGCTGCATCCTAATTCCAGTAGGATTTTTTATGAGAAAATCCGTCAATCCGGTTACAGCCGCTCCTATCAGATAAGCAATTGCCCTCACTAAATAATAACTCTTTGATTGCAACGTCAGGTTCTGATTTGTACAGTACAATAGCAAGACCATTATTCTGACTTATGTGTATGTACTTTGAGTACCATTTAGGCTGTGCATATTTTCCTGGATATTACTATGTGGTATTAATAAAATATAATCAAGAATCGTACAACCCAAATATAGCGCCACGCAGCTATTCCAATTAGGTATAATAATGATCCTCAAACGCACATATCATTATTATTGCACATATCATTATTAAATTGCCATGAAAAATGAACGTCTCATCCCTAATTAATTCTCTAATTTATTTTAGGGTAATATTTAAAAATATCGGTTTAGACATCCTAGTTAAATTTAACCTACGAGCCACCTGTTGTCTAGCCTGTCAAGATCAAGGCTCTGGCGCTGGTTTCCTTCTTGGGATTGAGTATTTAACATATTTTATTGACACTGTAAGCAGAACTTCTTACTCATCGATTGACACTTAAATAAGTTATTGATAATTAGGAAAAAAATTATTATATGAAATACCCAAAAAATTAACTAAATAGATATTAAGGCTCGCTTCCACTAGGTGGATCGGGCTGGGGCGCATTTCAACATAAAAATCCACCTCCCTATATTTAAATGAAATATCGTCCACCAGTGGCGGAGCGGAACGAAGCGCAATAGTGCATCGCTCGCCAGGCGGATTTTTGCCGACAGTGCGACGCGCCCCGTTGCGTCCCGGGCCGATCCGCCTAGTGGACGCTATTCTTCATCTGAACTGTAGAACGGTCACACACGCTCGGTAGCACAATACTTCTGACGAAAAATCCGCCCAGCCGATCCGCCACACCTTGTACTACATGGACGCACGAGCATAGAAGCGGTGCAACCTGCTCCGACACCATCCGTCCCGATCCGTCGCTAAAGGACACCTAGCTTTATGCCACATTTTATTTTTGTTCATAAAATGTATTGTTATAAAAGCATGTTATTCAACATTTCTACGAAAAAATTTTTTACGACACAGTATGAAAGATAGAAAAATCAAAGAAAGAAAAATCTATCCTGAAACGACCATTCATGTAGCAATAAATCAATATTATATTATATTCATTCATTTCTAACAAAGGAACGAGGCTCTGTCGAATATACTCATTCCCCTGAAACGGCAATAGGTTAACAAAGTGACTGGTGGAACGTGGGTGTAATAAGCACCTCTGCTTACCCCTTCGGGGTTAAAGATGTGGCGTGTGTGTATGTGTCTATTCATTTAATAAGTGTGCGGCCCGTGGAGAAGGACATGATAACAGAATTGTTCTAAAGGTGCGCTTTCTAAGGTGAAATTTCACTGGGGCGATGTTAACTTTGAAATAATTGATAAATTATTTTTTAATCTTCAGAGGACAACTTTTACATTAATAATTTTTAGCTTAAGTAACTTGTGGTCGATGACTTACGGCGATCAACTTACAGGTAGCTTGTAGGTACAGTATATGTGTATATATCGGGCGGTGTACCAGGTACATAATCGTTTTCTTCATAACTAGTACTTGTAGACATTTTCCCCCGGTTGAGGGTAGCTTGGAAGCTTCGCACGTGGCCCTCTAATTAGCAGATATCGCAGTGGAAAGCAAGCAAGACAGTGGGCCAGCTTCGGGAAAGATAGGAATACAGTTGTCCCCATACTTGGGGGGGCCATCTCAAAGCCGTATATGGCCCAGGGTTAGTCGGGGTGCGAAGGAATTGTTTATTGGTCCAGCTTGCACCCCTGATATCACCCGGATATTACTATGTATATTAGATAGATATTTACTTATATTCACGAGAATTACTATCTTGTCTATATTGTCAATCTAATGAATATAAGTAAATATCTATTTCATTCTCCTGAAAAAAAACACTCAACCTAGCGTTTTCATAATCTGTAGCCTTTATATTTTCGATTGATATGTGTTTTTTTTTTTTCATTTAACAAGCAGCGTATTGTCAATTATTTGCCATGGTTTGTAGCAAAATTTAATATGTGGACAAGCATATTTATAAACCAAAACCAAAGATCCTTAGACATATTACGTAGAATAGTGCAGATTCTGTCTAATTTTCTTTCTTTTAATTTTCTGTCTAATTTCAATCGATAGGATATGATATTTTCCACGTAACCTATTCGCATTTAACTACTTTCATTTAAAATACTTTCTATCCATTGAACAAATTATTATAGTAGGTATACTTGGATCGTCTGCTGAATGATGCTGTTTATAAGTGTTCACCAAAATCGAGCCCGAGGCCAAAGTTCGTTTGAGTAATTCATATAGGTAGGCTGAAAATTATATTAACAGATACGGGTACACTACATAGATACGGAAAACCTTATTCCGAAAGTCACAATCACGAATTTCAAAATTCCGAATTTCATAATAGGGAATATGCATGTTTTGTTTTTATATTTTTAAATGATCATTATATAAATATAAAAAAGGAAACAGTGCCAAACAGACAACATGTGGTTTTTAAAAAAAGTTTTAAAATAGTAGACTGATAACAGATTTTCAAATGACCGCCATGTTGGCGCGCTTGTCGTGACGTCGATGTACATGGCAGCTAACAACTACACGATGTCGTGAATAGTTGCAAAAGTGTTTTGGATTGTATAATATAAATATTTTGTGTTTTACTTCAATTTAATAATGCAACTGGACAATTATTCACAACAAATAGAAACCATACGACACAAACTGATATTTTTGATTATGGGATATGGCGTCAAAGTACACTCCGAGTCGGAACACCATTGGTCGGAACTGTGTAGGTACCAATAGCGTTACGTTTTAACTTATTTGAATTTCCCTCTCAACTTATGCACTTTTTGGCAATATTCTCTTAATCAAGTCGTAGTTAAATAAGAAAATATAAATATGTACGTAAATCTAAAAGAAAAGACTACATATATAAAAACAAAATGTGCGGTATTTGAATCACATGCATATTCCCTATTCCGAATGATTCGAATTCTGAAAGTCAGAAATCCGGAGGTACACGAAAAAAACATCAAAATTTAAGACAAGTACCACAGTAGAGGAAATATTGCAGCCAACTAGCTTAATCAGCCGTTCATTAACTGCCTTGGCTCTTCACTGAACGGCACCTTTCAATTAGCGGCCTGAATGGTGTTCAGCCATTTGATTAAACGGTTAGGCAAGTAGCTTGGATCGATGACGTTTAATTACTTGCCTAACCATTTAATATATCCATTTTCTATGAATTTATTCTGCATGGTTATAAAAAAATTACCACGACGCTCCGCTCCGCTCCCGCATAAGCCTCCTAACCTAACCTATCCAAGTCGGATTGTACAGCTTTCTAAATAAACCTATCACAAAAAAATTCCATGAATACAGCTCTCCCTAGCCCCTCAGGGATTTACAGGCGTAATATGTGTGTATATATGTAATTTTCTGTCTTAATTCGAGATGGTGCCCCATCTTACAAAGGGCATAAACATTAGCCAGCCAGGTTATTAAATGTTGCCGGAATGATACTCAGCCGTAAGCTGAGTATCATTCCGGCCGTTAATTGAATGGCGCCGTTTAGTTAACAGCCTAGGTAGTTAATTGAACGGCTAGTTGGTGGCGACAGAAACACGGCAAGTCGCCTTTAACTCATTTTTTATATGAAGTAATTGGAGAGTTATTAATAACTTAATTTAAAAATTCATTGATTGCCTGCTTCTTTATCGTGACATGGCAAATCAAACTTTTATCTATTTTGATACTAATTTTCAATTGGAGCAATGAATTTTCGGCAATTTGAAATTAGGAATGATGTTTTTCGGGCTAATAACACTACGGATTGTTAATTATTCGTACAAATGAAATTCGGCAGATTGAACATTCGTAATTATGACTTTCGGAAAAATAACTATCGTGTCTTAGAATAGTCAGGGTTTTGCTTCTTGGGAATTATAAATATTCGGAATTTTGAAAATCGGAATATTGATATTCGGAATTAAATATTTCGGAATTTTTGGGTGTTCCCAGCAGATATACATAAAAGTATGTAATTATCAAACATTTACTCAGGCACGTGTACGCTGAAGGCTTGAAAGCTACAGTATCTAACAAAACAAAATAAATTCAGTAGATAAAGATTCTTACCGTTTTAAAACGAATGAAATGCACTCTTACAAAAATTTGATCAAACTGGAGCGCACTCAGAAATGAATAAGTCATACTCAAATGAATACTCAGTTACCGTAAGTAAAGTCGCATACGGTAATTAACATGCCACTAATATTATAAACGCGAAAGTTTGTGAGTAGGGGAGAGCGGGGCTGAAAGTGTCGATTTCGGCAAATCCTTATATGACTCGGATAAAATAAACACTATACCTGAAAGTAGTGGTTCATCTTAAGTCAAATTTAGTCTACAATACGAATTTATCTACAGATTTTGCACATTTTTAATAGTTTTTGGGATGAAGTGATTTTTTTATACAGCGGTGGCAAGGCACTACCAGCCCCACTTTGGGGCCAGTTGTGCCGTAGTTGAGGTCAATTGTGCCGTCTATAATGCTAGGTTTTTATATGAATAAAAATTAATGTAGAATTTAAAAGACATTCATTTTATAATAATATATTTATACCTTATACTATCCATACTAATATTATAAATGCGAAAGTAACTCTGCCTGTCTGTCTGTCTGTCTGTCTGTCTGTCTGTCTGTCTGTCTGTATGTTACGCTTTCGAGCCTAAACCACTGAACCGATCTTGATGAAATTTGGTACAGGGGTATATTAGAGCTTGAGAACGGACATAGGCTACCTTTTATCGCGAAAAGGGGGGTAAAAGGGGGGCGGACTAGGACCTTGGTTTGAAAGTTTGTCATTTTTGAAGATTTCTTGACGAAATTTGGTACAGCGATAGTTTAGAGCTTGGGAACGGACATAAGCTACCTTTTATCGCGAATAATGTGGTAAAAGGGTGGTGGAGGGATAAGGACTGGATAGTTAGTATGAAATGGTGAAATTTGGTACTGAGATGGATTAGAGCGCGAAAATGGACACAGGTTACCTTTTATTGCGAAAAAGGGAGTTGACGGGGTGGAAAAGGGCAAAGGTATGTAAGTTTGACAATTTTGAAGATATCTTGATGAAATTGGTATAGAGATGGATTAGAGGTTGGAAATGGACATGGGCTACCCCTTATCACGAAAAAAGGGATAGAAGGGGGAGGGGAGAAGGGGAATAGGGCTATGGGATTAAAGTTTCTAATTTTTCGTTGGCACAAAAAAGGGGTTGAATATGGCACAAATAGTAAGAATTTCTTTTAAGATGTCCTCATAAAATTTGGTAAAAAGGTGAATTAGAGCTTCGGAACGGACATTGTCGAGTAACGAACTAAATATAGAAGCGAGTGGAGAGGCGAGTAGAGATTGTTATAGGGACGAGTGGACAGGCGTGTAAAGATCGAAAGCAGAGTAGAGTCGACTACAGGGGAGAGTAGATATGCGACTAGAGAGCCAAAAAGAATGCAGTAAAAGGTAGAGTAGAGAGGCGAATAGGGAGGCAAGTGGAAAGATGAATGTAGTGGAGAGTAGAGATCGAATAGATAGTTGAGTAGAGGTGCGAGTAGATGGGCGAGTGGGGAGAGTCAAGTAGAGAGGCGAAAAGAGAATCGAATGGATGGGCAAGTAGAGGCCAATGGAAAGGCGAGTTTAGAGAAGAGTACAAAGTCGAGTAGAGAGGGGAACAGAGAAGTCAATAGAGAGTCGAGTATAAATTCAAGTATAGAGGCGAGTAGAAAGTCGAGTAGAGAGTCGAATATAGAGGCGAGTAGAAAGTCGAGAACAGAGGTGAGTACATAGTCGAGGAAAAGGTTGAGTAGAGAGGCGAATTTAATGCTCAATAGCGTCGGATCAACACTAAGAGATACGGACAACAGCTAGTTTACTATAAATCAACAGTTTTTACAATTTAGTTATTTGTAATGTACTAAGTATTATAAAAGTAAAAAAGTTATGTTTACTTATGTACTGATTTCAAACATAAAAACAATTATATTTAGCGATAGTTTGCACTTATTTTTAAGCAACTAATTGAGATTAATTATTTAAAATATCAGTATGTAAGGATAATAACACAAAAATTAAAGTTTTTCTTAAATTACAAGTTTTAAGAGGCATTTAAAAATCAAAAAAATATAGCTGAACTAATTATTCTTCAGATGACTGATCAGAATAGCAATTAGGGCATACAAATACTAGGCTTTCTTCATCTTCAATACATTGCATATGAGCCCAACACGCTCTGCATTCAATCCAATTTTCTCCAGGGTCAGAGTTAGAATAGGCATCACTACATATGATACAGTACCTACCATTCTTGTTCATCATCAGAACTGTCGTCATCTTTTAAAACTTTTCTCTTAGCGAGGTTCTTCGTCAGTTTTTTTGTTTGTATACCTTTTCCCTTGCCTTTTCCATTACCTTGTCCCTTAACCTTCTTTCTAGTTTCACATTCTTTCTTTTTCTTTTTATTAGCCTGTTCTTCAGCCAAGCAGCCCTTTGTAATAGATCTTGAGATGTTGTGCCCCTTTGAGATTTTCGTTTGTATGTCCTCATTCTGTTAAAGATAATAAATGCAGTATCATGTCGTCAAGTATTTTCTTTCATTCGTAAGTGCGTGCGTACAACAATATTGTAACAATAAATGTTGCTTAGGGGTTGGTTGTGCCGCGGCACAAGTAGCCCCACAAGAACGGCACATCTTACCCCGCTTATGAGAATTTGATATTTTCAAATCGATTAAGATAGGAAAAAGTGAATGCCCAGGTGGGACTCGAACCCACGATCTTTCCCTTACAGGGGGAATGCTCTGACCACTGAGCCACCGGGCCACACCTGAAGCTATCCAAATTCTCCTATACTACCGTCTTCGTATGAATGTCGGTAGATGCCTCCCACCGTCGCCCTAAGACGGTAGTATAGGAGAATTTGGATAGCTTCAGGTGTGGCCCGGTGGCTCAGTGGTCAGAGCATTCCCCCTGTAAGGGAAAGATCGTGGGTTCGAGTCCCACCTGGGCATTCACTTTTTCCTATCTTAATCGATTTGAAAAAAGTTAGCATAGTAAATGCTTCAAAATTTAATTCAATTTGATATTTTGTCTCACCTATAAAAATTACTGTGCTCAAAGCATCAAAATTACACTGCACAACAAACTAGGATAAATTATAAAGCATTTTACTAAAGCTCTTATATTAAAAGCACGAAAAATGTAAGCTGGCGACCAAAAAGTATCAAAACGAAAATATTTACTTACGTGGTAATGGATGACCTTCACATGCACTGCCACTCGGTCCAGGTAGCGAACGGAACTAAAATGGCAGCCGTGTGTGCCCGACTGCTAGGCATTTTAGCCCCTCTTTCCCCTATGGATGAATGGATGGATGGATAGATGTTTGTTACTCTTTCACTCGGTAGTGAAACTGTACAATAATATAGCTCACACATCCACGCAGGCGGAGCCGCGGGCAAAGGTTAGTATTTAATATATCTAGATATACTTTAATATACCTACGACTATGTTTCTGTAATCAACACGTTTCTAAAATTAAGTAAAACTAATGTTTTTAATATAGGTATGCGATATTTTTAACATTTGAAACTTAAATATGGTAACCGAATCGGACTTACAGAGTTAGCTGCATAGAAAACGTAATTACTTTCGCGATTAATTCCACTGAAAATTACAGTATTTCACTGGTGATATAATAATATCCAGTATCTTATTTTGTGCGCAAACCGACATGTTGCTGTGATGGAAAGCTATGAACTAGCAGCAACTAGGGGCGGTACAATCTGTTCGAGCGGCGAAGTCTCACGCACACGACTTTGAAGAGTCAAGGTGAGACCTTGAGAACTGCGCGAGTGGCTATGCTCTTCAAGGGCATCTAGCTCCCCGTAGCCTCTCACCCACAGTATAACGAGTATGTCGTCGCCTTTGGTGTTTGCGAAAATGCCGCCTTTTGCAGTTTTGTCAGGGTTTTCACTAGTTTTTTTTTTTATCTGCAATATTTATTTAACCCCTATTTAGTCAATTTCTTCTCTCAAGGCACATCAACTCACGATAATATAAATAATTAGCTGACGCCCGCGGCTCCGCTCTTGTGGTTCCCGTATATATCCCGTTCTACACAAAGAATCAATTTAGTTTTTAAGTTACTTTTAAAGCACTTAAAGAGCACATACAAACGTTGAAATTTTACAGTTATGTCAAGAAATAATATTATATAATATTAAATATAGAGTAAAAAAATAATTTGAAAATGATTCTTTCGTTGGTTCGGTAAGTTGGTTCTACTCAACCAATTATGATCAAACCAACGTAATACTTTAAGTCTTGAATTTGAATTTGAATCTGAACCTGAATCAGAATTTAAATATCGATTTTGTTAAAAAAAATTGTGTCCGCCATCTTGGATCGCTAACTGCATGATATATTCGAGATCAGCGACCCCAAATACCCCGAAAACGATATCCATATCGATTTTAGGGAAAATTTCGAATACGCCTTCTTGGATTGCTAGATGGGTGGATGATATATTAGTAATCAGCGACCCTAAAAACACTGAAAGCGATACCCATATCCATTTTGTTGAAAATTTCTAGTTCGCCATCTTTAATCACTAAATGAATAATAGTACCTAACCGAAATTACGAAAACTTTTAACAGACAAAACGAGTCAATAAAAAATATAATATAATAATAAACGTGATTACAAATGAGACAGCCCTGAATCCTTAGCACCGAGTAAAATGTATGACTACGGAACAAGGGGTACCGTAGCCATACATTCTGCTCACCCCGCAAGATTGCTCTGTCTAGACGGCTTCGTCGTCAAACTGTATGAATCGTTAGACTGTGCTCTAACCTCTCTCTCATATAATCAATACTAAATTATAAAACACATTTTAGATAATCACCCCGCCCGATCTCTCTCTAATCTTGTACCTATGCTTGAGGCAACTTATCGCAATGTAACATGCTTCTTACGATTTCTTTAATTCAATATAAGTAGGTACATAATTTATTATCTACAAAAAATTGATGACACATGCATATTAAGGAGTTACTTAAAAATTAAAAGGACTTTGACAGTGTTTGGACCATGGAGAAGGAAATAATAGCGGAGATGTTACAAGGGAATCGAGTCGCGAGCTTTCCATATGTCAAAACGACTCAATTGGTCTGTGACGTCACCATCCAGTTCTAGTGAAACGTCCTTGCGTTCGGTTGTCATTTTTGGTCAAAAGTTCAAGGATAAAAATAGCTTTAACCTGGTTTAAGAATGAAGTGTACAGTACAAGGATGTACAAAGTGTAAAAATAAACAATTTCAACATTTTAAGGGTATAACATTTCATCAGTAAGTCCACTATATTTAAATTTTAATTTTTCCGAATAAAATGTCTAAACAGAACCATCTAGCGTAGAGAAGAAATAAGTAACCTAGTCTGGCATGTATACTAGTTGTAATAATAACTCAATTCATTTTATGAAAATGATCACAATAATCTCGCCCGACTTCATTAGCAATTTCAAAAATGTTATATTATTTATTAAATGGAATATTTTGCTAAAATTGAAAATTAAAGTAAAAATAATTGGGCCATCTGTCGGTATAAGGCCAAATCATTTAACCCCCTAAATGATTTTGCTATAATCCAAAAGATGGCCTTATTTTTGAAAATTATTTCCTTAAAATAGATTATTCTAGAATTCTGTGTAGCGCTTAGTGGCGAATAGTCAAACTATATAACAAAAATGACAAGGTCTGTTTCTGTTCGGTTTCGCTATGATGCACTAGATGGAGACGTGGACGAGGTATGACGTCATGCCCCCCGCGTCTCCCTTCCCACCCGCATTTGGTCACGCGTTTTTCTTAAGAGAAATTTGACTGCGGCATCTCCGCTACTTAATCATATTCTGTCCTCCGTGGTTTGGACCAAGTGCTGCAGTGTCAAACGATTTTCTAGATCAAATTACTAAACCAAAACATATTGAAACAAAAAAATAATTCCTGTTTTTTTTTTCATGATTTATCAAATTTTTCAATATTTGTTTATATTGGAGCTTCTACATGAGTGCCGAACATTCAGAAACTACCTACTGTTGTTTGCGAACGACGATGGCGTCACCTGAGCCTCCCACAAGTCAGTGGCGCCCTCCTGATGTTGTGTAGGTATAGACACGGAGGACAGGATAGTATAGTTGTTGTAAACATAATACCTGAGCACATAAGTACAAACTATGTTGTTGAATTTCAAAATTTTCCTTGAAGTGAATTCAAGAAAATATCCCAATTTCAACCAAACACGAGTTACAATGGAAAAGTGGCCCCCGATTTCGATGTGAAAGCAGAAGCATCTGGGATTAACACTAGGATGAAGAAGAAAAGTTATTGTTGTTTACATACATACATATACCTACTATAAATCCCCGAAGGGGTAGGTAGAGGTGTATTAACACCCACCTTTTGCCTACTATAGTTTTTGGACCCACGTAATAGGGGGCGAGCCTATTACCGTCTAGCCGGCACTTAGTCATAGGCTATATGTTTACTGTCGGATGGAGCACAGCCCTATCCCTTAGATGCCTTCTACGACACCGACAGGCAGAGATGGGGTGGCTCTACTGCACCGGGAATCAACACGGCTGTTGTTTACTTCATTATAAAAACATAACCCTTCTTGGCAGTCGGGTAAAAACTTAAATCGATCCTATTTACAGTAACTGAAGACCTAATTTGGTTTAGCCATGATGACAATAACCGCAATAACGTCATATTATAAGGCGCTTTTAAGGGTTCCGTAGCCAAATGGCAAAAAACGGAACCCTTATGGATTCGTCATGTCTGTCTGTCCGTCCGTCTGTATATCACAGCCACTTTTTAACAAAACTATAAGAACTATGCTGTTGAAACTTGGTAAGTGGATGTATTCTGTTTAAATAAAAACAAAATTTATTTTTCATCTAACCTAATAGTGTGGGGTGGGGTGGGGTATCTATGGATAGGTCTTCAAATATGATATTGAGGTATCAGATATCATTTTTTTCTAAACTATATAGCTATAGAATCGCGGTGAGGGAACTGTGAAGACTGCTGTCGCGGTCTTCAACCGGGACATCAGCGTTCAACAGTTTCCTCACATGACCACCACCAACATCGTGGTGGTCCGGCTACGCACCAGTGCCTGGGATGTCCTCGCCGTATCCTACTACCTAAATAAGAAGGAGAGGATGGCCCCTTATCTGGAGCACTTGGCCTCCATCATGAGGACCCTCGGTGGGTCAAGGCTGGTCGTTGGAGGGGATGCGAACGCCAGGAATGTATGGTGGGGAGATAAAAAGACCAACAAAAGAGGAAGGGTATTTTCCGCATTCATAGAGGAGGTTGGCCTCCACATACTTAATCAGGGGTCTACCCCAACGTTCGACACCGTGCGAAGGGGTAGACGCTTCACGAGCTTTATCGACGTGACTTGTTGCAGCGCGGACCTGCTCTCCTTGGTCGATGACTGGAGGGTAGTCGAGGACCTGACATCGTCGGACCACAACGGAATAATGTTCAAAATTAAACTACGTAGAGCGCAAGGCATCGCAGTGGAACGCACGACCCGTGTATACAACACCCGCAAAGCCAACTGGGAACACTTCTGCAGTAAGTTCAGCGAGGAGTGTGGGCTGAACCGGCTAACTGCAGAAGATATCCGGTCAGTTGGCGATGCGGGTGCTCTGAATAATTTAATAAGGAAACACACGGGGTCGATTACGAAGGCGTGCGACGCTGCGATGCCCAAGCTCAAACCTTTCGGCAAATACAACGTTCCGTGGTGGTCCGACGAGTTAGAGCAGATGAAGCGCTCGGTCGCGACCAAGAAGCGCAGGGTCCATTGGGCTTCACAGTCGCGTCGGCAAAGCGTCGTCGATGGGTATGTGGCGGCCAAAGTCCTCTACAAAGCAGAGGTCAAAGCAGCACAAGTAAGTTCCTGGAAGTCCTTCTGTGAGCGCCAGACAAAGGAAGGGGTCTGGGAGGGGATTTATAGGGTGATTCGCAGGACAGGCAAGCGGGAGGAAGAGCTGCCGCTCTCGCAGAATGGAGTTCCGGTCGACCAGAATGACTCAGCGCGCGTGTTAGCGGAGACCTTCTTCCCCAGCGACCATCAAGATAATGAAACCGAGGAGCACCGCAGTATCAGGGCCGAAGCCGAAATCCCGGTAAAGGCTCTGGTACATGGTGACCATGAACCGGCCTTTACCGAGGAGGAGCTTCGGTCAGCGGTGCTCAGCTTCAATCCGAAAAAGGCCCCTGGGGCAGAGGGTTCCACAGCGGATATATGCGCGCGGGCCATTCTGTCCGACATGGAGCTCCATCTAACGTTGTTTAATAGGTGCTTCGCACTCGGGTACTTCCCGAAGGACTGGAAGGAGGCGACGGTGGTAGCGTTCCGTAAACCTGGGAAGTCGGACTACCAGGATCCACGGTCGTACAGACCCATAGGGCTGCTTCCGGTCATGGGGAAGATACTCGAGAAGATGGTGGTGCGACGTCTCGGCCACCATCTGGCGCCGGCACTTTGCCCTCGCCAGTACGGGTTCACCGCACAGCGCAGTACCGAGGACGCCCTCTATGATCTGGTGAGCCACGTACGAGCCGAGATCCGCAAAGGAAGGCTCGTTACGATGGTTTCACTGGACATAGAGGGCGCCTTCGATAGCGCTTGGTGGCCCGCGGTGAAGGTCGCGCTGGCGAGGGCCAAGTGCCCACCACGACTCGACGCCATATTGCGAAGCTACCTAAGCGAGAGACAGGTAACGGTCCGGTACGGGGGGGGTGAGCACAACAGGGAGTGCAACAAAGGCTGCGTGCAGGGCTCCATAGGGGGACCCCTGCTTTGGAATCTCCTCATCGACCCGCTGCTTGCTGGCCTGACCCGGAGAGGCGAGTACTGCCAGGCTTTTGCCGACGACGTAGTACTCGTCTTCTCCGGTGCCACCGCAGCGGAGATCGAACACCGCGGTAATTCCGCGCTTGAATACGTGCGGGAGTGGGGTGTCATAAATAAGTTGAGGTTTGCACCGCACAAAACTAGTGCAATGGTGCTTACCAAAAAACTTAAGTATGACACCCCACGCCTGAGCATGGGGGGAGTTGCCATTGCCGCGGTGGAGGAGATAAAGATCCTGGGGCTGCTGATAGACAGCAAGTTGACGTTCAACACCCATGTCAAAAGTGTTTGTGAAAAGGCGTTGAACGTCTACAAGCGTGTGTCGGCAGCCGCCAGATCCAGCTGGGGGCTCCAACCGGAGGTGGTCCGTATAATATATACGGCCACCGTGGAGCCCATTATCACGTATGCCGCCGCCGTCTGGGCGCCGTCTACAAACAAGGTCGGAACGCGGAAGAGGTTGGAGGCCGTGCAGCGCGGATTCGCGCAGAAGCTCTGCCGGGCGTACCGGACAGTGTCTCTGAACGCCGCCCTAGCTCTGGCCGGGCTGCTCCCCCTCGACATTCGTATAAGGGAGAATGCCGCCCTGTACGAGTGCCGGCGGGGGGTTGAGCGGCCGGAGCTGGTGGACCGGCAAATAGAGACACCGACTCCGTTCCGGGACAGGCCCCACCCAGCCGACCATATGAGCCTGCAGTTCCTATGCCTCTCGACCGCAGAGGAGGTCGAGCAGGTAGACAGTGCGGTGCGGTACTATACCGACGGGAGCAAGATTGACGGCAAGGTGGGCGCCGCCATTTCTATATGGAATGGCGACGCCGAAACCAAAGCCGCCAAGCTTGCCCTGTCGCCGTACTGCACTGTCTATCAGGCGGAACTGCTGGCCATATGCAAGGCCACGGGGCTTGCAGCAAAGCACCGCGGAGCTTCTGCCATTATGAGCGACTCTCGTTCGGCCCTCGAAACGGTTGTCAACAGTCAGTCCCCGCACCCCCTGGCGATTGAAGCCAGGGCAAACCTGCGTGAAGCCTTGACCCATGGCGGAGAAGTGTCTCTGTACTGGGTCAAGGCTCACGCAGGACTAGCGGGGAATGAGAGGGCCGAAAGCCGCGGCGCTCCGTTCCAAAGTCCTACCTGTTTATGACAGGGTGCCGGTCTCATTCGTCAAGCGCATGATCCGTAACGGGGCGCTTGACGAGTGGAACCGGCGCTATCAGTCGGGGACGGTTGCCAGCGGCACCAAGTTGTTTTTCCCTGATGTGTTCACCGCGTACAAATTCGCCCTGAAAAGGCAGCTCACATATGAGACCACACAAGTCCTCACGGGGCACGGTGCGTTCGCCTCGTACTTGTACAGATTCAAGTGCAGGGCGAGCCCATCGTGCATCTGTAGTCCGACTGAGGACGAAACGGTCTCGCACCTCCTGTTTGACTGCCCTGCAAATGGGATAGCCAGATTTAACTTAGAGCAGAGAATGGGGAAAGAGGTGAAGGCAGAGGTGATATCGGAGATTTTTAGGGACAACAGTTGTAGGGAACAGTTTCTGGAGTACTGCACCCAGATTGTTAAAATGTGTATAGAAAGGAACAGGGACGGGTGACGCATTGGACGCCGTATGATAAGCGCGCCGCGCTGCCAGCATACGGCGGTTCCAGTGCGTCACCGAAAAGTACGTCGTTCGGAGAAGGGTGCAGTACTCCAAATAGAGTACAAATATGTTTAAACGAGATATTTTAATTAAAATTGTGGAAATTGTTGTATTGTGGATTATCTCTTTTTTATTGTAATGTTGTTTTTAATTATAAATATTATTGTATTTATTGTGAATTTAATTGTATTGTATTTTTTATTTTTTTATTTTAAAATTTTAATTTAGACTTAATTTTAATTTAATTTTATTCTTAATTTTAATAATGATGTTAATTCTAGTCAGATTCCAATTTTAACCTTTTATCTTTATCCATTGTAAATTATACACTGTTTTTATTGTTTTTATTGTTTTTAAACTATTTATTAAATCCACTGTAACAGTAATAGCGACTTATCAAATTGTAAATCGTTAATTAATTGTAAGCCATAATAGTAAACTAAGCCTGTACTCTATAAATGTAATTATTTAAATAAAAATAAAAAAAAAACGAAACCCCAAAAGGGGGACTGTCTCACAATTATTGTCTACACACTAGAATAGGTCTATGCAAGCCTTCATTTTGTGAGGGAAGACAGAGAGTAGGTCCCAGCTTTCGCGGGCCACCCCACTGCGGGTGGACAGGTAGGCCCACTAGGCACACGAGCTGAACAAAAAAAAAAAACTATATAGCTTGCGCGAGAGACACTTCCAAAGTGGTACAATGTGTGTAACTTCTCAAAAAAGAGAGTGATAAAACTAAAAAAAATATAAAATAATGTAAACTTCCACCGAAAACTGGTTTGAACGAAATCTAGTAAGTAGTTTTTTTTAATACGACATAAATCGTAAACCGCAATTTACCTTTCATTCAATCAACTCAAATATAAAAGTTACAACGAACTACAAAAACTTTTATATTACGTTACTTGCTATTACGAAACCCTTCATGGGCGAGTCCGACTCGCACTTGGCCGCTTTTGTATTTGGGCGTCTCAGATGCCTCAAACACCTACACACTTTAGAAATTTAATCAATATAGCAAAAGTTTAGGTCATAATTAAAGATGACAATACTTCGGCGAGACGAGTTGGTTAACGTAGTAAACAGAATTTAAGAACGTACGATGGCGTAGGTTCACGCTACAGTTGGCCAAATGGAATAAGGGATCGTCACGTAATTTTATCCGGCATTTTTAAGCATTTAGTAGTAGTAGTAATATAGTAGTAGGTGGGTATAAGTTATAAGGCATTTTATGATACGTAGCTTTATCACCTGGTGCCAGTAAATTGGCCTCGGCACAAGTTCCTATTCCTCCTGTTGTATGTAGGTATATTATGTATGTCTATATACCTTGAAAAAATACCTATAGACGCAAATATAACTCCATTCCATAGATTCTGTCTTTGAGAATATAATAATTGTAACACTAGATTTTTCACTACTAAACATTGGAAAATAACTTTATTATTATTATTTGTTTCAGGGCAAGTTTAGCTGAAATCACGTGAGTACTGTTCATTTAACATATCTACACGAATTCGCTGCGGTGACAAACAAAGTTAGAAAGCAAATAATGTAATTTCGTCCAGCATCTATGAAAGAAATTAACTGAACAATACTGACTAGAATAAAATTGAAGCATTACTTTAATTCAGTAGGTACTTACATAAATCGTTCTCCATGTAGCTAAGGGCACAGGGCGTCACAAGGTAGAAGGGATGCGCGTGGATTTGTGTCTGTTCATCGTTGGTTGTACGAACGTTCTCCGATGGCTAGAGAGCGATTGTGTCGACGTGGCATGCACTTGCGTTAAGCGCGACAATCCTTACACGACTGTAGCAAAACCCACATTGAGGCGCGCGCAACCCCCGCATTCGCCGCGTCACAGCCCCAAACAGGCTGTTCACCATCGATTCTTTGTTCTACAAGATTATTTTACCAAAACCAGAGGCCTATTCCAAAAATTGGGTCACTAACTGTTCACGCACTGCCGAAATATTTCAATTACTGGACACCGAAATGCGCCGTAAGTGGATGACTATACCGGGTTGTATCACATACGGGCGCTCCGTAGAAATAGTCGCAGCCGTTAGTGTGTACTATAACTATACGTACGCAATTTTCAAGAGTTCACTATAGAGCCTATGAGTTAACTGAGAGAACTATCTGCAGTTCTAACAAATTAATCTATCGTCAAGCGCAAGGGTCCTATAACTGTAGGAATGTTTCAGAGTTATTATAATAGTACATTATGATACAAGTGTGTAAAGTTGGTGATTACCGCGGAAGCTCCATTGAGACCTGAGCCGTTATGTAAGAGTGGCTCTTAAGTGAGCCGATGACGGTAATCATGAATACACACATGTATCATACGATGTTTTTCAACACTCTTGTATATCAAATTATACTAAAATTGATATTTACCCTTGCATATTCAGGTAGCAAATTTTCCATAACGTTAAGGGCAACGTCAATCACATCATAAGTTTAGTTTAAAGAAAATGATTTATGTTGTACAACGTTCGATAACGTTGTACAACATAAATCATTTTCTTTTTAACTAGTACTGTAGATATTTTAATAAATAAATAACTATAATTTCAAAAGTGAAAACAAGTTGTGAATTTTTTTCGCAATAGCGGGCAAAATTAATTTGTTTTTCTATGCGCGCACATCTCGATCGGCCACAGAATAAAAGAGTGAAAGTTTTGTTAATTGAACACATACAAGTTGAAATTATCTATTAAAATACAAAGTTGCATGAAATGAGCAAGTAATAGGGAGGTTTAATTTATTTGTACTATTTAACACGACCTTTTTTGAATCGAAACTTTATTAAGAAAAACTTTATTAAAAAAATATCTTTACTCACTTGTGAATTCTAGCAATGAAAAGTCACAATTTGATTACAAGTGTCGTTATGAGACTAACTGCGATGATATTATAGCCCCTTGATGAGCAAGTGTGTTGAAAAAGATATTGTATTGACTGCACTCACTTAGTGTAATTGTTAGTATTCCACTTATTTTAGCACTCTGGATTAAAAGTAGAAAATAATAGTCGACTTATAACTTTCATAGGAATTTTATTGAACACAAGAGCACACGAGTGCTATAAAATACACTTAATAGTAACGTTGTACAAAGCTTAAATATAACGATATTCGTTCCACGAGTAAACAGCGGTAATCATTACAAGATTGTTCGAAGTATATTAATAGCTAATCAATCATATAAACATAAATACGTATGTCATGGCTTTACACTAAAATGGCATTCATTTTGAAGTCTACACTTACCCATGTTCCATAATTTTATCAAACTCAATTGATAATATTTGCAAGGCATTCAATACGAGAAAACAAAGTACATAAAGTTTGGAACTAGACAAACATCATAGCCTCCTTATAAATTATACCTAAGAAAGGTTTACATAGCTTTGGTAATAGTGAGAAATATATTATTAATTTTTAGTAACTTTAGCATTGTGCTCAAATTATACTTTGCCAAATCAGTGCTTAAATTATACGTCTTCGATATAGAGTATAAATTATTATATAACTAGATATTTTAAAGCGTTTAATTTAACACCTTTTTTCAAACAATATAAAATTATGAACAATATAATAGTAAACGATGGTACTAGTGTGTTAAGTTGGTGATTACCGCGGAGGCGCCATTGAGACCAGAGCCGTTGTATATGTGTGGGTCTTAAGAGAGCCGATCACAGTAATCATGAACACACACGTGTATCATACGTTGTTTTTCAACACTCTTGTGAATAAAATAATACTAAAATAGATATAATACTAAAATAGATATACCCTTGCAATTTTCAGGTTGCAAACTTTCCATAACGTTATGGGCTTCACGTCAATCATATCAGATGTTGTACAACATAAATCATTTTCTTCATAACTAGTACTTGTAGACATTTTTATTAATAAACAACTATAATTTAAAAAGTGAAATCGTGCAGTGAAATTTTCTTTCACAATAGCGAGAAATATAGCCAATTTATGCGCAAGTGTGTTGAAAAGAATTTAATCGCATTTTACACGATTTTATCAATAGAAAAACTGTGTATTGTTTTCTATACGTGTGATTAAATTGCTAACGTTTATTTTATAGTTAGTAGACCTAACGTAACATCGGCTCTAAGCATCCAACGCGCTGACTCTTCCAAAAATAAGTAAAACGACCTGTATAGGAAAAAACAGAACTGGTACGAGATTCTATATAGTGATATTCATATGTCATCATAAGACGTAGGATAATTAAAATTTAGGTATTTATTATTTAAGTATTTCGGGTGCTATTTGAGACTATCGGTAATAAATACTTAGCAGTGGTGCGTTATCACCATGGGTCGAAATTAGGTAGAGTTATTTATGTACTTGCATCAAAATGTTTATATTAATGTGGATCTTCCCGAGATTTCTGATGGACAAACCCGTGTGGCCAACAATAGATAAATAAAATAAAAATAATGATCTATCTTTTTCCTCGAAATTATATCAAATACTAAATTATATTTTTGTGATTTCCTTCCTTTTCCTTCACACAGAGACTACGAAACACAGTGCAAACGACTTTCGACCTTAATGTCATTTTTTTTTAATAACTTGTATTTTCATACTCGGAGATGACGCTGATCATCAATATAAGAAAAAAAACTCTGTACTACGGTTGTCAATGAGGTCAAAAATTGCTTGCATTAGTTTTTTTTTTTCAAACTGTAGGTGTAGATCGTTACTAACTTCAATTCGTACTCAGCTTTTAGTCCAATTTTCGTGTATAGATGCCAAAAAGCTTACTTTCATAGATATTTCGAGAACATTCAATAATAAAACAGTGCAAGCAACTTCTCTTAATTACATTTTCTTCTTTACATGTGCCTTCGTATAAATAGATGCCGCTGATCACGAATATAAGAAAAAAGCACGATACTTTGTGATGTCAATAAGGTCGAAAAGAGCTGGCACTACTTTATTCTTATATTAGTAGGCGATGATCATTATAAGACAAATGTGCAAGCAATTTTGGATACGAATGCTTAGTCGTACATGTTCTTGCTATGGCCCTGTCATGGCACGAATCAATGTGGACAAACAGAAGCCTTCTTTTCTAATCTGACCCGCAACAGGGCTCTCTTTTCTAATCTGACCCGCAACAGGATTTAAAGCATGGACTAAGCAATTTTAAAAAGGTGATTCAGGTTAAACGTTCTCAAGGATACATTATTTTAAAACATTTGTAAACATTTTAAAATTCAATTGTACACAGTTGGAACCATGGTAGGTAACCCGTAAATAACGGGTTAATTCCTACTTTTTAACAATAATCTCGGGATTCGAGGCATATTCACATTTCATAAAGTACATAAATAACTCTATCTAATTCCGACCTATGGTTATCACACACCGGTGAATTATCCCTCTGAGCTCTTGCTCGGTTCAATTCGAACGGCCGACCTTGAATATTTTCTGCGAAGCGACTACCATCTACGTTAAATCCAATATAAATCTAATTTTCAGATCTGAGGTCTTTAATTCCTATCTCTCTCAGAAACAATTGAACCCATATGTATATTATAGCTACAAATTTTTGTCAAGACAAATTTTGAAAGTTGTATGGGGCTGTAGTTATTATATTATTCCTACTAACTACCTTCACCAAATATATTCAATTTTTAGTAGGTACCTACTTACTACTAGTTGATGACTAGGATTCGGTAGGCTTGACTTCAAAGCATAAGATCGACTACTTAAACTTCAAGCTCGAATCAGTAAAGTTACGTATTTAAAGTTTAAATCAAATTGGAAACGACTGAAATCGTGAAAGAGATTCTTAAGTTTTAATAACCCTACTAAAAAGTATAGTAGGTTTTACTTTGACAGATACGGAATACCAAAGTTGTTATTAAGTACGTTTTTCTTCCTATACGAAATGAAATCAGGCGACAACCCCTGTTTTTATACACACGAGTGTAAATATACAAAACCAATAGTTTGATTCAATATCTGCATGATATGTACTCTATAAAGGGAAAAATTGAGAAACTTGTGTAATGAATAATACCGCCTTTTGTGCGTATCTCGAAAAATTAAGAACTAAAACAAATCGCAATTTTCCCATATCATCTTAGACAGAAGTTGAAAACTTTTTTAAAATGAAATCAAATCAACTTGTCATGAATCTAGTTTAAATTATAATACAGCTTCTGATGTAGTTTAAAATAATTAAACGATCTTCATTTCTCCAGCTAGGTTATCATCCAATTTTTATTCTATTAGCTGTACGATTTAATCCAAATCTTAAAGATAGAAAAACATTAATTAGTGTTTTTATTTATCGGGACATACCTACACGAGAATTTAAAAAGGTTTATATTTGATAATGATGGCACTTTTCTATATATAATACATAAGCAGCGTTATCGCAACAGGGCATTATTAAAAATATATTAATATTTTTTATTACCATAATAATATGAACTTCTGTTTTACATGTTACGAAGCTATTGTTTAAACTGGTTTCTACACCCGCGGACTTTATTGCACATACATAATTAATCTAATCTATATTCAGGGCGCGATTGCATGACGGTAAATTGTACAGAAATTAAGTAGTACTTCGAACATTATTATTATTTTACTTTTATTTAAAGACGTTTACGTGTAATTACTGTCTTTAAAAAAAGTTCCATTGTTTTTTTTTTGCTGTAACAGCTAACAGATATATTTATATTTAAACGCATCTTTGGGAAAATATCCTGTATATTTTATATGGGATTACAAAGTTATTTATGCAGTAATGTATCGAACTGAACCGAAATTGAAATTCCAACACCAATTATATTCAATTCTTAAAAGTATCTGGTTCAAACTGAATGAAATTTGAAAAATATTTATACAATGCCTGCTTGGTTACTGAAAATTCATACTTCTAGTTTTATCCATAACGAAGTTATGGGGGTCAAAAATGGCCTGAACGGCTTCAAGAAAAGGATGGTACAGCCGTGGCGCTTTTTTTGCTCGACTTGGCGGGGGCACTGCTATATTTAGGCCTGGAATTTTTTCTTATACTCCAAAACAGTGCAGACTAAATCATTAAGACGCAAAAAAAGTTATTCGTGTAAAATTAAAGAATAATTACGCAGAAGTGACGATGTGTCCTATGAAACTATAAAAGCTGTTGTTGTTTAATTTTTAGAACTAGTTCATCGGATATAGTTCTTGCACACTACAAGGCAATACCTATAAAACAGATTTTAGCATATCTATCAATAATAACTATTAAACCAGAAATTTTATTTTGAAATGGATGAAACGATCGGAGTTCAATCAGGTTTAGGCGTTTGTCAACTAAGTACCAATACCGATCGTGAACTGCGACATTCAAAGCCGATATGAAAATGGCAGGGTTAAATAGTTCAAACTAAATCGACGTTTCATAGGTCATCATTAAATGTTGAAGCGGATTATAAGCTGATCGATATATTAGTCGGACAATGTGAAGAAAATATCTATATGGGGACGCAAGAATTAAAAATGCGTTTTTGAACCAATTACCCTTAATAAAATTGTGAATTATGAAAACAACTTTCATGCCACATTGTAAACTCTATTAAAAAATTAATCCTTGTTTGCCTTGATTGCGCCTTAACTTGAGAAGGACTTTACTTATTTCATTCACTAACAATTTAGTTTTTTGTAATAGGGTAAAATGTATGTAAGGTAAAATTTATAAGTTATTTTACAGAAAGATAAATTTAGAAAATTGTGCATCCGCGGGTTAGTTAATTTTTTTTATAAAATCAATGTGAGTAAGCAAGATAATTATTTTTTTGTTGAGTTATTAAAGATGTAAAAGGTTAATTGTTATAAAAATAGACTCATATACTTATTCCTTGATAGACGTGCAAGTGCGAATGTAGAAACTAGTTATACAATAGGTGCAATATTTTCAAGTTTGTAGGTGATGTAATGATTGGTAGAAAACAATAATATGGGTGGGTCCACGTCGGTAGTGATTCGACCAGGATTCGAACCCAGGACTTCTCGATCATGATGCCGACTCCTTAAACACTAAGCTACCAACGCTCCAAATTTATTTTGATACCTGAAGTCTGGAAGCGTACTCTCCCAACTTAGCTATGTTGCTGTGCGTTCCTAATATCTAATTGAACGATATAGCTAAATGGACTTAAACACTGAAAGCTCTGTTATTTATTGACCTTAACAAAAAAGCAAGAGTGGATACATTATATTTATGACTAATATATAGATACTTAAGTATAATTTACTCAACGACTATGACTACATCGCACATAGCTATCGTTTTAGATTAGACTACGTTTTATATAGCACCAAGCTAAAAATAACAGTTCAGTGTGAATGCATAAAACAGACGAAGCCGGCACTTTTGAACATTTAAGGACCGCCTTAGTTTACTGTATAATAGGTCTTGTTAAAGTACGATGTGGTCGATTGTACTTACACTACTCAAAAGCAAATTTTACTTTATCTGAGCAACACCGACTGAGCACAAAAAAGTGGTATTCATTATGAAATAGCATAAAAGGCCTACCTAGACAGTGACAAGCCAATAAAGCACTAACTAAATCACTGTTCGTTTATGGTTCTAAGTTAATAGCTCAAATTACATGCAGAGATTCGTAACTCCAAAATCGAGCATTTCAATACAACGGTGGATTCATTGGCAAGAAATATTAAAGCCTTCAAACAGACCAAGCAAGTAAAAGTTCGTGGTACTTTTTATAATATTGTTCAAATTACGTAAAATTGCATGTCAGATCAGAGTATTTTAACGAGATTATGTACGCAGTTAGTACTAAAGATATTCTGTTGAATTATATTTTAGGAACTACATAAATAAGTATTTTTAATGCGAGAATACCATCTACCTAAATAAAACTGTGTGACGGTACCAATACAAATACAGAATACTTATTATAGAAATATAATCACGTTACTTTACTTACGGTGTTATGTCTCGTATGTTATGATATGTTTTAAAACGAATCGATGTACAGTACCTTTTATTTTAGCACTTAGGTAAATAGTATTATAGATCAAACTATTTTTGTACTACCATAAAAATATTTTTATAGAGGGTCAAGAGATCTTACAAGGAATTCTATATGAAAATAATTATCTTTTACTGTGTTAAAATCTGTCCACACGTAACTATAGTAGGTATATTATATAGTAATATTTAACAGATAGTTTTCAGCTATAGGTAGGGCTGTATTTTATTTTATTTATTTATATTATATCGAGTTAAAAACTTGTATCTACCAGAATAACTGTAAAACGGTTAAAATGTAGAGTCATATAGTGAAATATTAATATAATAACCTTTTTATATCCATGTTTAGAATGATCATGACTAATCATGAGCCGTGTAATCTTAGCGCAGGTCTGGTTTTTAATCGGCTACATTCAATGTAACTGATTTTGTTATGTAACTAGCTAACGGCGCTCCGGTAATATCGATAGAAGCTTTTTATATACAGAGGTGTCACACCATCTGTCACAAGAAGTGTCGGTAACGAGGTGACGATGGTTTTACACACCTAAACTTGTCACTTCAGTATTTCACACCCTTCCAGAAACAATAACGTACCAAGTGTCATAGCAACCTGAGACTAGTAATCGAACGCACGCTTAAGCAAGTCCAGTGTACAAACGGGTGTCTAACAAAATCATGTACCAATGTAAGGGTCTAGGACCGGCTTTTAAATAAATCACCCTAGTCAGGGCATACGGCTTTGTGCTGTACCAATTCAGTACAATACAGCGAATTTAGCAGTAGGTACTTGGTAGAGAATTCATCGTCACACATTGCGACCGGAAGCGGTGCGCACCTTGCGGTATGAAGGGAACTTCATCCCACGCACGCTCAAGCTGTGAAATAAACTCCCTGCTGTGGTTTTCCCAAGCGACTACAATATGGGATTCTTAAAGGGCATTAGAAGGTTTTTTCAGGGTCGGTAGCACGAGCGTTACGCCCATATTAGTGTTGCATTCTTCCATAGGCCACAGTAACCACTTTCTATCAGGTGGGCCGTGTCTGTCACCTAAGTGATATGAAAAAGAGCAACCTACCACCGTCAAACCAACCCGCAATGTATATTTCTTTATATTTTGTACGTGTCCCGATCGTTTGTCAAACTTTTGTACGCTATCGTGCGCAAAAGTATATTATTAAAAAGAAAATGCATTGCAGCGCATACCTGACTTTAGCAAGTAGTTATCTTCATTATAACTTAAATAGATACATCTTTTTGCTTCGAAAGCGGGAAGATAATCTAGACAATTTTTAATGATAACTGTATCAGCGAATACAGTTCGGGGTTGCATTTAATAACACCGTTTGATAGTAAAAGGATTAAAGTATTGTTGGGTTTAGTGAGGGCCGCGGGGAGAGGAGGAGAAGGCAGCGCAACCGTTATGTATAGTCGACAAAGAAGATATGTTATGTTATGTCCCTTTTTACAAAATTTGGCATAGAAATTTTTAGTTTTCTTTTTCAGCTGTGGTATCATGAGGTACGTGAAAATCTAAAATTGATATACATTGTTGTATTGTGTCTACATTTAGAAAAGCGTGTCTGTTAGATATTGTTCGAATACTGCCTCTCTTTGTACGTTTGTTAATGTTTAACAACTTTTAAAATCTGATATCGTTTATAGAATATGACAATAATGGCATTTAAGACTTCAAAAATATGTATAGTATAACATGTGCACGATTAAATAACAAAAACTCACTAACGTGTTTGTAAGCAGTTACATTAACATTTGCAGGACGAAGATTCTGATGTAAATGGTTACACACATACTAAAACCTGCTAATTACAATAAATTGTTCAAAGGCAGAGTAACTTACATATTACAATAAAGAGACTTAGGGGTCCATTCATACTAGAGCAGAGTCGAAGCGCAGCGAAGTGAAATTATGCCAACCTACCAATCAGAGTTGACCGTTTTCACGCATGAATTCGTGCGTATTTTTCTTTTCTCCGAATTTGCTATATTAACTTGTAAATGAAACGCTTCGATTCGAGACGTATGAATAGACCCTACACGAAATTCGCTTTTTCCTGTAACTGGTCGCATCACGCGTGTTATTAGGCCTATAACTCACTGTCACAAATTATTCGAACGACATGAGATTCGCTGGTAAAGGCTTCACCATCTTGTTTGTGACTTCTTCTATCACTCTCACCCACATCTTGGCAATTGCTTCCGACACAGTCCTAGAACCATAGTTCACATTTAAGAAATGCGTGACATCATCATCGCCTTAATGGCGATTTCTCAGTTACGTCCAAAGTTTGCACGTTGGAGCCTTTTGTTCGCTTATTGTTTGTGATTCAATCAATCAAAATCCAACACCTCTCAAGAAAGTCAACGTCAGAGCCTCGTCCGTAGTTTAGCAGGTGCAACTTTGAGTTTGGGCCCGCTTTACTAGTCAACTGCAGATTTGTTTAAACTTCGATATTTTCCGTGAAGCGACTGCCATCTGACCTCTATAACCCATAGGCAATATCGAATCATTGTAGATAAACGAGTTGTTGGATTTTTGAAGGTTCCAACTACCCGTAACGACTTCCATAGATGTTCGTATAGCAACCCTGACCGACGGCTTTAGGTGATCTCCGAGGAACAACCAGACCAATGCAAATACCCATATTCATGCATACGAATGTTTGCATTGAGCGGGGATCGAAACCGCGCCTACTGCGTAGCTGCCGCGTTCACTACTGCTGCGCCACAGAGGCTGTCAGGTATAATGATAGTCTATTGTCACAAATATAGAAGGCTATTCAAGTAAGGTACATAACTTACTTGAACTTGTATACGGTGCCGGTGTTATGGTTGACCAACTGAAAGGCGTCGGCGCTGAGTCCTTCGACCACCCTGGCCGACCATCCGTCAAGCGACAGCATCTTGCATCTCTCCTCTCGGAAATCGCTCCGGCTAGTGCTGCGACAGATAGGATAAAATAAGGACCTTTTTTATCGTTCAATTATGCTAGGTAGGTACACGGCATTAATGAATCGTAGTTGATTGAATTTGTTGAAACTTCTTGATGGAACTTCATTTTACTATTTTTATATATATTAAAATTCATTTTACAAGTATACTTTAAATATTAGTATTATACAGTGACAAAACTAAATATAATTGTGTGGAACTTGTAAAGTGAGTTTTAATATACAGGGTGTATTTTTGAAACGGGGCAGTAAGGGCAAGTACCTTAACCGTGGCAGTTACAGCAAAACGTTCTTAGAAGACCTTCACTAACTTTTTGACATATTTTGAACTGCATTCACAGATTTTGTAAAAAACTTACAGTTGGCAAAAAAAATGCAAAAAGTCCAAAAATTTTTTTTATGCCCATCGATTCTATTTCATGTGGGGATCAAAAAACTCTAGGAGACCATTTTAGCTTTCAGTACTAGGAAAGACAGAAATCGCCAAAAACGTTTCCCATACATTTCGGCAACAGAAACAAATTTCTACGATGGTCTAACTTTTTGTTATGGCCAGGAAGTGGGTAGAATTGACTGTAAAGTAAATAAAAAGAATTTTTACCCTCAAATTTCGAATTTGATTCGAAAATCTGTGTGTTATTCTTAGTTTCAGCTGAGAAACTTCGTATGAGTTATTAATTAAGGATTTTCGCTAAAATGTCTTCTAATCGTGAAAAAATTGACTTATTAGAAGCGTATTTTGTCAATAATCGAAATGCGGTAGCTGCATTAGTGTGGTACCGCAAAAAGTATCCGTTGCGGCATGTGCCAACAAGAAAGGTTATTACAAATCTTTTGAAAACCCTGGAATTGCAGGGTTCTTTCAAAAGAAAGCGGCAGCCTCGTGTGGACATGGACACGGAGATTGCGGTTCTAACTTATGTCGAAGCATATCCAGAGGTATCGTCCAGGCAAGTCGCCCTTGAAGTAGGTGTATCCCACTCCCTTGTGATAAAGATATAGAAGAAATACGGCTACAAGTGCTATCGATATGGGCGCATAGTTCAAGTGTTACATCCGGGTGATGATGTTCGAAGGCTTACTTTTTGCAGATGGCTAAGAGGAAAAATAAGCAGAGATCATGAATTTTTAAATTACATACTGTGGTCAGACGAAACGAATTTTTCCAATAACGGTATGTACAACAGAAAAAAACACCACTATTGGTCCAAAGAAAATCCACTAAGAGTTACGGCAAGTCATAATCAGGTTCGCTTCTCATTCAACTGTTGGTGTGGTATAATGTCCAATCGAGTCATAATGGTGGAATTTTATGAAGGGAAACTGAATTCTGCCATGTATAATGAAGTCATTTTACACCACCTTGAAAACGAGATGGACGAATGGCCCCTGTCGGAATTGCGAAAAGTTCATTTTCAACAAGATGGTGCTCCGCCACATAACAGTCACCTTTCACGTTCCAATTTGAGCCGCCTATTCGGTACACAGTGGATAGGTACACATGGTCCAACACAGTGGCCACCTCGTAGCCCCGATCTAACACCACTTGATTTTTTTCTTCGTGAAAAACGAGGTGTATAAGACGACGTACGCCAGTGTTCAAGAGCTCAAGGATGCATTAATGACCATTTTACGTAATATTCATCCCAGAACATTATTAGCCGCCATTCGTTCAGTGCAAAAAAGGATAGACTTATGTATTCGTGAAAATGGAAATCATTTTGAGCAATTCATTTCATAAACCAATTTCTTAAATGTTTAAATGATTTTTTTTATTTAAAAAAGTTCAAAATTTTACCTGACCTATGAGTTTCGAGTTGATTTATCATATTTCCGTACGAAATGTATGGGAAAGGTCTTTGGCGATTTCTGTCTTTTCTAGTACTGAAAGCTAAAATGGTCCCATAGAGTTTTTTGATCCCCACATGAAATAGAATCGATTGGCATAAAAAAAAATTTGAACTTTTTGCATTTTTTTTGCTAACTGTAAGTTTTTTACAAAATCTGTGAATGCAGTTCAAAATGTCCCAAAAAGTTAGGGAAGGTCTTTTAAGAACGTTTTGCTGTAACTGCAACGGTTAAGGTACTTGCCCTTACTGCCCCGTTTCAAAAATACACCCTGTATATAAAAATAGTTATCAAAATCGGTTCAGTGGTGTAGGCATGAAAACGTAACATACAGACAGAGAAAGACATTTTCGCATTCATAATATTAATATGGATCTTATGAATCACTAGCGATCAGGGGTCCACCAAAATTCTATAACCCGAGTGCGAATAATCTATTTTTCTTCTTCTAAACCGCAATCAAACTCTGTGCCAAATTTCCTCCATATTTTCGCGGAGAGTAACAAACATCCGCAAATAATAAAATATTATAAAATTCAACTAATAAGTTACTATACTCATGCCTGTAAATCCCCGAAGAGGTAGAGGTAGAGGTGTAATGACACCCACATTTCGCCACTTTGATTTTCAGTCCCACGAGTCTATTGCCGTTACGCGGGCACTAAATCATGGGTTCTATGTTTACTGTCGGATGGAGACAACCCTGTCCCTAAGTCGCCTGCTTCGACACCCACAAGAAGAGATGGGGTGGCCCTATTCTACTCCCCAGGGGACCAACTCGGTACAAACTTACCCTTTAAAAGATTTCGAGGCATAGAATACAAGGATATTTCCTGTAATCTGCAACCAATAACGCTGCCACGATGATAAAGATATTTTTCTTCCATCTTTTAATATTGTCTTTCTCCTTACAAACCCTTGGAAGTCGCATTGAATCACATCAGTTTTGCATAGATTGCTAAAAAGAAAATATTACGATGTTTAATCGACAGTTAAGAAGCAAAGCTTTTATTTCACAGACAATCTCTCGGAGGTACGCGACATAGTTTATGTCAAGTACATTTCAACTACCCGTTTCTTTTTAATTTGACATAATTATTAATACTTGAAAGGAAATGATTAACAACCGCTTGTAATAACAGTAGTCAAAAAAAACTAAAATCTTCTAAGGAATGGGTAACGCTGCTCCGTCTCCACCGCACATATAGAATGGTGTAGAGAGGTCCACATCCCATTTACGAAAGTTCGTTTTAGGAAAAATGTTGCTCATGAGAAGGGGCTCGAAAATCTTTGGATAATATTAAGAAAAGTGTATCCTACACTTAAAATGTATAATATAATGGTTGTTATTACGAAAGTAAGCCGCCTTCCTAACATAAAACTGGAGTCACTAAAGAATATGATATCACTATGTGCGATCTTAATAACAAGTATCATTGTTTACATTTAATTGCGGCTAGCTCTTTTATCAGCATTGTTAATGATGCCTACTATAACTATATTGTGGCCTGTGTCAAGGCCAGTTTAGCTGCTCGGCTATAGTTAAATCTAAAGCTCGAAATCAGGTCATACCTGTGTGGGAGCGATCTTGACATTTTGCTTCCGGATACAGAACAAGGCGATTCTAGTAACGTATCATCGAGCAGGTTAACCGAGCCCGCAGGTGTCTTGTCTTCCAATTTGTCGTCCGTATGACTTTTGCCGAATATACTGGAAATTCAATATTATTTTCATATGGAAACTTATGAACACACTAAAAGCTGAATAAGATAGGTATAAAAAATGTAGTGCAACTTATTGTTAAGCATTTAAGACATTATGCGGCATTATACTAATTTATTTAAATGCTTGAGCATATATCTGTCTGGCTGGAACGGTCACGTGTAGTGACAGGACGTGAGCAATAGCGATATAGGGGCATTATTCAGTTTGAAAATGAATTATAATCAAGTCGTATTTTTTATACCATTTAGGTGGCAGACAAGCACACGGCCCACCAGATGGAAAGTGGTTACCGTGGCCTATGGACGTGTACAACACCACGAGCTTCACACTCGCGCTGCCGACCTTGAAGAAACCTTCTAATGCCCTTCTTGAAGAACCCCATATTGTAGTCGCTCGGTCCCCCGGTAGCCCGACTAGTCAGTGAATTTAAATTGGTTACAATTACAATAAAAGAAAGAAGTGGTTTCAAAAATTCGACCGATGTTATACGATCGCGCGTATTCACATTATGTGCCGTCAGTCCATTGGAATAAGGGCGATGATCCAGGAGAAACGAGACTAAGCAGATGGTAACTTCGGGTTTGGTCGGTACCAACGTCCACCACCATACACCACCATCAGATAACCAATCAACCATTCATAATCCAAAAACACGTGTATGTATATATGTGTGTGATTTTGAGTTTGTACATAATGCTATTTTTTTGCGAAGGTTAACCATACTACTACAATCTTGTTCGATAGAAACCTTATGGTATGACACATTGTTTTAGAATTTAGTTTGGAATTGTTTATACGCGCAGTAAGTAAATGTGTCATAGATGCAGAGCTGGCGTGCCGTCGGCATTGCAACGTCATATAAAGTTCCGCCCCATCGGATGTATGCCCAAGTTTTGATTGCGGTGTCATTCCATCTATAGTTCATTCAACTGGACTTGAAACCACTGAATTAAAACATACCTATAATAATTGGCAATATTTTATTAAGCCCTGTTGGATAGACTATTTGCAGTTATATAAATTATGAACAGTTTAGGACCTACTTGTGAAAACAGTTGAAATCAAACAGTCACGCAACGGAATGCTTATTGATAGTTAATGTATTGGTACAATGTACTAAGAATACAGAGTAATGTAGAGTATTCACAAGCTATTGCAACGTCACACTCACCACACTACTACATACGTCAGCAAAACACATGACATGATGCATATGTATAAAAATAAAATTATAAATGGAGAATGGTAAAATTGTAATTATGATGGCACTACTGTTTGGTTAAAACGTTTCACAATGAATGGAGTTATATATAGCTTTTGTATTATGTATTGTATACTGTGTAAAAGTAATAACATGCTGTTTTTGTATTGTAAGAACGTCTCTGGCATTACAAGTTTGAAATTCAATCATCTATTTTTGCAGTCAGATTGAGTTGTGAAACCTTAAAAATAACAATTTGCGTCTACTAATAGAAATACAACGTCACTAATCGAAAAAATAGCAGAACAAGTGGTTGTCAAGTTTAGTTCAACGTCGTAAAATTGTTTACTTTGCGGTTTGGTGCCTTGAGAAATCGACTATTTAACAGTTAAATTAGGTTATCAAATTCACTACCGTACAACTAGGTGCCAGCGCTGTACTCTACGCATAGAAAAGTCAGCCTAACAACAATTTGCCCCACAACGGATATAAACGGGCGGTCTTTCTAATTTCTAATTGAGAAAACACTATAATAAATTATACCCGCTACAGGCGAGTGAAGTTACTACCTCAAGAGTTGATCGGGATCAATTTACAATCCGCCACAAAACTCTTCACTCAACCGACCCGTTTCCCAGAACTATAACAGGCAGATGTGTTTAAAAATTACACCAGAGAGGCGTCCGCTTTCGCCACCAATGTGTGCAAATTTGATCCTGCAATTTGATCAATGTCCGGCATTTCCGTTCGAATAGACAGAATGTATTACAGCGTTGCTTCGTGTCTTCTAGACAAATATCTAAAACATCCTTTCTACTGCACAAATATCAACTAAGCTGAATCTGCATAGTTAAACTATTCTCCTGAATTTATATAATGGAAACTAACGCTTATTTTCATTAAGCCGCGAACACTTGCGTAGCACGTGCAGACATCGAACTAATTACGTAATACTATTTTTTAAGTTCTACAATAAATAAAGGGTAGGTAGGAACATCATCATTATCTTACAATTGAATATGCAAGCACTATTAACAATTTTAGACTCGTCCACATTTGGTCACAACATGAGTGAGTTGAATGGGAAAAGTAGATAGTAGATACCTAATGGCACAATTGGCCAATTTGATGTACTTAGGTACCGAAATGAATAATTTTTTTTTTATTTATTTAACGTGTATTTAAGACCTTACTTATGTCCTTGTGTCAATGTGGACGAGCCGAATACAAAGCCGAGAAAGATTAGAAACAATGCTTGCACTGTTAATGCTATTGGTATCTAAAGACATGAAATATACATATCAAGTGATAAATGAGAACAACAATGAAGCTAGGACATGCGAGCTAAATTATATTAACAGATAATATTTTCTGCTGCCATCCAACAGACATAATCATCTTTACAGTTTGAAAGCGATTAATTACGTAACAATATTGTTAATCATAATTTGTGATTGGGTGTAGAGGGCCTTTACCAACATCATTGAGGCTGGAGCCTCACTTGCAGCTCGATGCAACTGCTAAATAATGGACGTGGTTATGACGCAGACTGCTATCAGGGTTGGGAGGCCTGACAGTCGCTCCCGGAAAAGCCATGTCAACTTTTCATCAGCGATTCACGAAACGAACATCTACGTAGGTCACACTAAAAGTTTTGCATAACTTAAAAAAAAAAACATATTATCTTCTTATTTATCCTAGCGTTAATCCCAGTCGCATCCGAAGCTTTTCAACTTGGAGTTTAACCAAAATATTATGTTTATTGCTTTTCAAAATACTCTCCATTACAATTTAAACATATTTTCATGCGATTGAACCATTTTTTAAGACAGGAGGACCATAGATCTGAAGGCATGTTTTCAACGGGCGAAAAAATGGAGGAGGTTCTCAAGTCGACGCGTATTATTATTTTTACAGAGGAGTCCGATTTTGATAATTGTTTTTTCTACATGCTGATTGAGCGGTTGGGTGACGAGTTGTACTTTTTCGGAAGCTAGACATGACTTTGTTTTGTTGGCCGTTCGTAAAGAAGCGTTATCATGCATGATGTAGGAGAACGCGGCTTTTGGTCGTCCTTCGTGAACTTTTTCTAAAACCCTGGGTAAACAAATGGTCGAATACCTTAAGGCATTAACACTCTTTGATCTGAAAGTGGAATTGTGCAGTTGTGAACCGTAGCTGAGAAAAAAACGCGATCATTTTTTACCAACGTCCCTCGACTGCCTCACTTTTGAAGGCCTGTTCTCATTTTCAAACACCCACTCACAAGATTGCTGTTTTTTCTTCAGATCAATTCAATAAATCCACGTTTCGTCTCCTGTGACAATGTCATAAACAGCATTAGAATGTCCGTGGTCGTACTTCAGTAACATCTGTGAGCACCATTCCACGCGAGCCCGCTTCTGCTCCGCTGTCAGTTCATGAGGTATCCAACGACAACAAAGATTCCGAACTTTCAAATCCTCGTCAAAAAAAATCTGAATTTGGCTCCGACTAATCACCAATAGTCGTCGACTTGTCTCATAGGTAATCCGTGGGTTTTCTTCACTTAGCCGCTTAACAGTAGCCACATTATTTTCCTTGACGACAGTTAAGGCCGCTCTTAACGAAAATCGTCATGTAAAGAAACCCGACCTCTCTCAAATTCAGCAACCCATCGCCTCACGGTGCTCAGACAAGGTGCTTCTTTCCAAAAGCATTTCGAAGACCAGCAGCACAGTCTTGGGGAGAGAGAGAACTTTTGAAATCATAAAAAATCATCGCTCTAAAATCTTTAAGACTTAATTCCATTTTCGTTGCGTACGTAGAACTTTGATATGTGATAAAAAGCAATACACAAGTGATTTCCCGCCATTTTTTTTTATTACTTAGAACCTTTGCAACCTTTCAAAAAATATAACATCTGAAAGTCAAATAGTTCCGATTAGCTATAAGTGTAAAACTTTTAGTGTGCCCCATGTATACCTACGCAGATGACGCCATAGTGATGACAATGGTCTTAGGAAAATTAAAAAAAAAAATCTACTGTTCAGAATCTGTTCCATATTAGCGACATTATCTAATTACTTTTCGCTATTCCTCTGTACTGAACTAATTTTGATATCTTTAAATTGCGTGGACACATGCACGCGATCCATTCAGTATAAGTATTTCCAAGTTCATTGGGTATTTATGTAACGAACAAAAGAACTTAGGTAGTCGTCAATTAGTTCGATTTTCAGGCCGCGGATTAAATCAGAGATGGACATAGAGATAGTTCGCTAGACCTGCTAAGATAAACATAATACAGATTTATAATGTAGGCATTCCAAACCAAGACATGCCAAGCCAATACCAGATTACAAGCTTAATTGAAGAAATAATTTGATAAGAATTTTAAAATGTATTGTTTTCCAAACAAATAATATGTCAAGAGAAAATAAAAAAGATGTACAATGATAATGATGGTTACGCCTCAACCAGCGGTTTTAGCCTAACTTTGATTATTTCACTTTAAACTTTAATTTGAGGTAGGTACGTTAAAATATCACGCGCTCGACGCCAAATTGAAATTTAAAAACTATTAAATATTTTTATGGTCCAATAAATACTCCCAAACTAGTAGTGGTCCTGTATGATAATCCAAATCATATAAATACCAACTTATTTGATAAAATATCTGCACATTAGAAAACCATTCACACAAAAGCTGTATGTTCGCCCCTTAAGACGGTCCGACACGTCGTTGTATTAGTTTTTACCTATACACTTCACTGAATTAAACTTTAAAACAATGGTAATTGCAGATGTTATATCTGGAGTTTGTTCACATTTGCCTGTGTACTTTATTCATTTTTCCACTCTATTTTGGTATTTGAGCTAAGTATACAAACACAAGAAAATACGAACAGAAAACATGCTCTTAAATTACTGGTTATTTCTACACAGATTGTAATATACATATAAATACAATCGTTGTCTACATAAAATTATATATCGGAAGCTCACGGAAAAGACTCACCCCATCCCAAAATTGACCTTGTGAAAATTTCTTGGTAAGCTCGCGCTACGAAACCTATGTACCAATTGCAAGAGTAAAAATTCACTAGTACATAATTAAAGTTTCACAAAAAAACATGATTATGTCTCGGAGATACAGTTTCGTCGGAATTTAGATATCTTGCAAAAACTTGTGCCATTTGAATTGATTGAAGAGATTTCGAAATATGTAAGTAACAATAAATAATGAATTGAGAGTGTATAAAGTGATTATTAGAAATGAAAGATGCGCTCTGAAAAATTAATATACACATGTACAACATTAATTATTTATGTATAATGTTATAGCTGCTAACATTTCGTAGTAATCAATTCCAATTAATTTTTCAGTAGCTTCAAATCACAAATAGGACTCTACTTGATAGCACGAGTGTTATTCAGTAATATTAATTTTAATATTTTAATGTCTTATATTAATTAATATTAAAATATTAATTAATATAAGACATTGCTATATTGTTATAGAAGTAACTTTACTTACTTGGATCCGAGTGAACGACATTTTCGATGGGTCGGTATGAACTTGCCCTGGTGGCAGGTTCCTTGGAGCCGCAGAGAGCCAGAGCCCATCTTGTGAGAAGGTGAAATATTGGCGACGTTAGATGCACCTTGTAAAATAACTTCTTTTACAGACTCTTTAGAGCCGCAGCAACTGCCAGGAGGCGACGGAGGCTCCAGCTTTTGCGATAATCTAAAAAAAAATGTATATTTAATACTAAAAGTCTAAATTATTCGATTTATTTTAGGCTATTGCCGTATCCCCCCGCATATGGTCGTCCCACATCCGGTCACTAACGGGCACAAAGAACTAGCCTCCCAGTAGGGGTTGGCTCCAATTGGGCCCCTTTACTTTGGTGCATGCGGGCAGTGGCCAGTTTCAACGGGTCTCCCTGTTCGGCCAGTCACCCCACGCCAATCCCACTAGACTACACTTATACACGATACCTTCGGTTTTGTAAATTTTAAGTAAGTAGCTGTAGATATGTGCTGTGCGATGCAGAGAAAGCTCTACAAAACCGAAGTAACCACTCTCTTCACCCCGATGACGTGTCAAAACAAAAGCCGTGTAGAATATCATTTAGACGTGGATTAATATCAATAAACTGAGCGATTCGAGTCCTGATTCCTTTATACCGTTATAAAGTTACTAGTTAATGGGGTCAGTATCAGTAGTCATTGCCTGAGTACATTCTGTTATCGAAACACTGTATGGTACTCATACCTACTTCTTATCATTGCTATTGGAACAAACAAGACAAAAAATGAAATATTTATGAGTAACTCGAGCACAATACTGAATGTTTTATTTTTACCAGAGAATTGACGTGATAAAGGCATGATATTCAACCAATACTTTAGAATCGTTAAATAAATTTGCTATGGAAATAAGAGCTTATCGACTTAGCTCTGACGACATTTTTAATTATGTTTTATTTTCTGTGTACTAACTCCGCGACTTCAATCTGAGTTTTAATGTTATTGCGTGTTATTATACATACTTTTTTCTAAAATAAAAGTAGCCTAAGTCGCGCCTTATAACAGCACCCATCTATAGTAAGACTCCCTTTAAAATCGGTTCAGTCACTTCGGATATATAACACGTACGATGTCGTGCTTACCCATTTTATTTATTACTAGCTTTTGCCCGCGGCTCCGCCCGCGTAGATGTCGGTTATCGCTTAGTGTGAGCCGATTGAGCATTAAACTCGCCTCCTCTACTCAACTTCGTCCTCGACTGTTTGCTCGCTTCTGTTCTCGACTATTTACTCGCCTCTGTTCTCGACCATCTACTCGCCTCTATATTCGAAATTCCTAATCGACTTTCTACTCGCCTCTATACTTGAATTTTTTCTCGACTCTCTACTCGCCTCTCCATAGGCCTCTCTAATCGCATGATTCTCTTTTTGCCTCTTTACTTCACTCCCTCCACTCGCTTCTCTACTCGCCTATCTACCCGCCTTTCTACTCGAATCTCTACTCAACTCTCTATTCGATCTCTACTCGCCTCTATATTCATCTCTCCACTCGCCTATCTACCCGCCTTTCTACTCGAATCTCTACTCAACTCTCTATTCGATCTCTACTCGCCTCTATATTCATCTCTCCACTCGCTTATCCTCTCGCCGCTATAACGATCTCTGCTCGCCTCCCACTCGCCTCTCTGTCCGTTCCCAAGCTCTAATTCACCTGTGTACTGAAATTCATGAGGATATCTTGAAAAAAAATCATACTATTTATGCCTCATTTACCCCCTTTTTTGCGCGAAAATAACAAACTTTCATACAAACTTGCATCACTTAGCCTTTTCCCCCGCTTCTATTCACTTTTTCACGATATATGGTAACCTATGTCCGTTCCCTAGGTTTCATAGGGATATTTTCAATAATAACAAATTTTCATATTAACTTTCATCCCCTATGATCCCTCCCCCTTTAAACCCTTTTTTCGCTATAAAAGGTAGCCATATCCGCTTCCAAGCTCTAATCCATCTGTGTGCCAAATTTCATCAGGATACTTTCCAAAATGACAAACTTTCATCGAAACTTACATCTCCTAGCTCTATCCCGCCTCCCCCTCCCCCCCCCCACCTTCTACCCCATTTTTTCGCATTTTTAACCCACCTCTGTACAAAGTTCAGTGGTTTAGGCCTGAAAGCATAACATACATACAGACGGACAGACAGAGTTACTTTCGTATTTATAATATTGGTATGGAAATGGAAATTAAAGTTAATATGGTAACCTATGGTAATATGGTAACAGACATTTTAACTTTTTGTATAAATATGTAGGTGTTAATAAGTATTATACTAAACGTTAAGTAAAACACATGGCGATTTCCCGCGCTTCGCTATAGGGGAGGTGGAATAAATCGTCGAGGTCGTTAGCGGCCAGCCGTTCGGGTCCCAGGTACCTTTCTAGGGCGCACCTGTTTCCCCGGCATATGGCGGACGTGCAGTTTTAATCGGATCGAACCCGATATATTCATTCACCACCTTTAATAAAAATATTTATTTTGTACATTGAAACGCTTTTTAATGCTGATAGTGGCTGAACTCTGTGCTGTGAAATGGGGAACACTGCTTATACTTTTAAAAAGAAATTGCCAAAGTAAGTTTAAAATGAGGTTATTCAACGTTGAAATACACAGTATCAAACAGTTAAATAGGACTTTCCAATCTCAGGAAATTCAAGGAAATTCAACGAAGAATAGCTCTTAGTACTCGCCAAGCGTCGTAGTTTCATACCGTATTTCTATAATGTTTAAATTATTGAAGTCATTATTAATCTGTAATTGTTTATAGAGAGAAATGTAATGTTAGAACTCTCCTCAGCGAGAACTCTCGCAGCCATCATCTACATTTAGACGTTATCCTGATTGCATCTGAGACAAGATGCCCTCGGAGCTCAGGCTCCGTCTTCCGGCTCTTCCCCTTCCACTTCGCACGATCTTGGGCGTGGGTGTCATGCGTGCAAATGGTCTCACAACCCCATGGTAGTGAGACCATTTGCACACATAACACCCTCCACGACGTCAAGCCAGGACTTCTCCCCCCTACCCCTTCTACTGGGACCCGGCGGGGGCGCGATTGCCAGGCATTTGTTACCCAGATAACCTGACTGTCTTGCATTTTATCTGCGATGTCACGGACATGAAGTTTACCACGGATGCGAGAGTTCCTCACGCGATGTAAAACATGATGTACACAGCCGTATAAAAGGACAGGCCTAATGATCATCTTATAGACCTGGCCCTTCAACCTGACTGGTATTTTAGGATGGCATGTGACGCTACTTATTTCCCGCCACTTGGCCCACGCGGTGGCTATACCTGCCTCAACGTCGTAGTCGTAGTCGATGTCACCAGTCATCTGAAATACAGATCCCAGGTACTTAACCTGGTCCGTGCGCTCGATCAAATTATCGCCTATGCGGACTGGCATGGGACCTGTTAAATTTAACGCCAAGTATTTTGTCCTCGCCACCTTTAGCTTCAGGCGACTTTGATCCTCTTTTTAGCCTTTCAGCATGAAAAGGAAAAATGCCTCGTACACACATGCGGCTTTGGAATACGAGAACTTCATCACGATTCCTCATTTATAGTGGTTCACGTGTATAAAACATTGAAAATTCCTGTATCATACGAAATGAATAGGTAGGTAGGAAGGTTCACTTACTTATATTGATCATCCTCTAGAAATTTCTGAAGCTCTTCAATGTAGCGCACGCTATTCAAATAGTTGCCGACGTGAGGCACCGTTGCAATATCATACTCTGACGTTTGATATTTTTCCAGAGCCTTTAATACTACGGCCATTTTTGTGATACGGTGGGGAGATCCCGCGGGATGCGCGATGTCTATATAAACCAAATCTGTTAAGAAAATACCTGTAAGGAAATATTATGGTAAGTTTTGGGAGAATTCAATAAGGTCACATAAAGAATGTTCTACACCTATATACACCAAGTTAGGGTTGTTTTTTGTATTAATAAAAATGATCACTCACCAAGATATGGTATACATGGCAAAGGAATACATTTTAGATATTCCCTTAAGGTAGTCCAATTATCTTTTTCACCAAAAAGTTCTGCAAGTTTGTCAAACTGCTGTTTATCTTTCTTTGATAAACATGCCCAAGTCTTTGTCAGCCTGTGGTAAAAGATGGGATCATTTCTTAACATAGCTATAGTAATTTGATAAGTACTGGCATGAAACGAAACAAAATTGGTAATATCATTTGATCCAAAAACCTGTTTACTATACTGTACTGTATCGTCATCCCTAGTACTTTCAATGCAAAATGTTCTTACCTGTATATACTAGCACTGTGCAAGGCAGATATAACAGCAAACAGAGAATGTAAATTATTCAGTTCATGTAGTTTCTTGCCTACTTTAATAAAATGGGCCAGGATTTCTGCTCGAGCTTTCGGAGATTTGCCATTTAATATTTCCTGTACTGTCCAAAAACTGACCTGGTAAAAAACGTTTTGTTTTTAGGGCAAGCTGGTTTCGAAAGTTTTAGAGTAAATCGATAAAGAATCAACCAGAGAATGGGGGAGAAAAGTAGTGCCATTGTCAGTCCTCAGATTACGTTGTCTATGTTCCAACCGACTCTTACTGTTTTATCTTTAGAGTTTATATTAGGTCCTTACATATAAAATTGGTATTCTATCGAACTGGCCATTTTGATCTCATAAATCCGGCGTTAGATTATAGGAATTCCAAATTCAAATTCATTTCAATTTTAAGCTTGTTTATTTGTGTTTTGAATGTGATAATTCATTTGTTTTCGCGCTTTTTAATTTTGCTTTGGCATCATTCTGTGCACAAAATGTACACAAAAAACTTAAAATATCGCATGTTATTTGAATACGAGTTTCATCGCGGCACCAGCGCTGCAGAAACAGCTCGAAGGATTAAATGATGTGTACGAAGAAGTCACTGTTAAAGAAAACACAGTACACTTATGGTTCGAACGCTTTCGTTCTGGAAATTATTACCTCCAGAATAAACCTCGTGGACGGCCAGAGACCCTAGTTGTCAATGAGGATTTGAAAGTGATCTTGGAAGCGGATCCATCTTAAACCACGTAAGAGTTAGCTGCAGGTTTCGGCGTGAGTGATAAAACCATTTCGAATCATTTAAAACAAATTGGAAAAGAGAAAAAGCTTGAAAAAAACTAAGTCAAGTAAACCAACAAACACGCGTCGACTGCTGCATCACGTTACTCGACCGTCATAATAACGAGGGGATTTTAAATCGTATCCTTACTTGTGACGAAAAATGGATCCCATACGGTAATCGGAAACGCAAACCACAGTGGTAAAACCTTAGAGAACCGGTCAAATCCTGCGTCAAGCAAAAGTTGGCTCAAAAAAAGGTACTGGTTAGTGTCTGGTGGACCAGCGTTGGAGGCGAGATTGGTCAACTGCTCTAGCCCACTGCTGCTTCAGGACAATGCTAGACCAGACAATGCACAGCAGACGGTGACGAAACTAGAGGCACTAGGATTGGAATGTCTCTAGTCACCCACCATACTCCCCGGGCCTTACTCCAACCGATTAACATTTTTTTCGGAATTTGGATAATTTCTTAATTGAAAAGAAATTTAATTCAGATGAGGTAGTCCAAAACGCCCTCAAAGATTTAGTCGATTCTCGCTCCCGCAATTTTTTCAGCATCATGTGGCAGATCAATGAACTGCCTATATATATATAGCAAAAGTGCATAAATAACAACTAAATAAAAAAAAATTAAAACGAAGTTCTTTTTCCATATAAAACGCCAATTTAATATGTAAGGACCTAATTATATGATTTACTCTGCTTCCTGCTCCACACATGTGGAAGTCTGTATCCATTCCTACAAGCCATGGGATCTATTTCTAGAATATGGGTCCAATCATAATTTCACCCACCTCTGTTCAGTCATTTAAACATAATACAGTAACAATCCAAACATTTTTACAAACTTTCACATGTATATTATTAGCAGGGTGTAGAGTTACTGGCTAGAGGTTACAGCGTGTGTATTGTGGGTAAACTGTACACAACATGTACTGTAATCAAATATCTTCTGTATAATCTTACCCTATTAAATCTCTTGGTAAATGCCACTACATTAGGAGCAACTGTCAATTTGTTCAATTTATTCCATCCACATGTAGTCAATTCCTCGGGCTTAATTGATTTGAAACAAGGTAAATCGAGAAGGGTCAGTTGGTTTGCAATATCCTCAGGAGTGATGCGAAGTGCTGAGCAGACTATTTCATCCCATGATTGGGTGATAGATGAGGCAGGTGGTAAACTGCTTGTTTTGTATTGGTATATGGGATCATTCTGTCTGCCATTTCCACTGTCTCCATGTCTAAATAAACCAAAAGATTACTGACCATTCATTTGGAAATTCATTGTAATCAAAAATAATATGCATTCAATTGAAATATTTTTTCAACATTGATTAATGTTCTTAACTGAATATTTCAAGAGGATACAAACAATGTTAGGAAACATCAGATTGTGAATACTTTTATCACAAAACATTTATAATAAATATTATTAAACACTACCTTGTAATTCAACTGTATAAGATTCGAAATACCTAAAAGTTATTAACATGTTACTGATATTCAATAAGTATACATGACAAAAAATTCTATACCGGTGTATCCGTGTACCCGGAGTACTACCAGGGGCCTTCGGCTTTGGGAGTGTTCCCCTTACATCCGGTATAGCATTTTTTGTCATGTATACTTTTTAAACATCAGTAACATGTTAATAACTTTTAGTATTTTCAAAGTTTATACAGTTAAATCTCAAGGAAATGTTCAATAAATTTTCAAATATATTACAATGTCACATATTATAATTTACTAAATATACTGTGATTAAACAGAAATATAATATGTAAACCATACCCATAGTTATAATAACATGCACAGTCATCTTTAGTTACAGATTTTTGGCTGTTCAAAGGAATGTTAGATGTTTTTTTGTTGTTGTGTTTGCATGAAGGTTTATTTTCAAGGGGCCAGTTCTCTTCATCTTCATGCTGAAATATTAGTGCTAGATATAAAATACACATATTATATGTCAGTTCTACAACATTATTAAAATGTACTCATTTGTAAAAAAGAGGTTTAAATAATTTAATATAATATTTTTAAAACATCTGTATCTTTTAATAATCTGACAAGAGGTTGTGAATAATATTATTATTGTGTGAATATTATTCTGCAAAAACTTGTTACGTTATATAAACATTATATTGAGTAGCTTAGAGCCATCTCAGCAGTGAAATGGTTTCTGAAATTATAACTATAGCCTCACAGTAATAAGGTTAGGGTAGACCAAATTTATTTCACATGTATCAGTTAAATATCACAAGTGAATAAAATTATAATACATTAAGTAAATCAGTTTGTAAATTAAGTTGATGGATAGCAGTTGAATTTAAAAATGATTACATTAGATTGAGGACTCATTTAGAAAAATTGTCCATTCATAATATTAACCCGAACTAGACCTAACAGGCACTGCCTTCACACACATTCAACTAAATAACGATTTTCAGTATTACAAATTGCATGTTCATTAATAACATTAATTGACAATAAACCTACCTCAACAATTCTTAGGACAGCCAAACTATCACTCAAAATATCCCGCGGCATGTTGGCCTTACTATAGCATGTACCTACTGTGGGAAAAAGAATAGTAAGAACAAGGAATAATAAATTTAGATACACATAAACATACACATTTTTTTTTATTATAGTACCTACTTAAAAGCAGTTATTCATTTATTTCATTCACAATACATTTGGAATACTTTAAACATACATTTTGAGATCAAATTGTTGTGATATCATAAATTACAAATATTTGTTTACCTGCACTCGATCTTCTTCTGTATTTAAGTTCGATTTCATATTGTCGTAGACTATATATGAAATTAATTGCTTAATTCTCAACAACAAGTTAACAGCAAACCATAATTAAATTAGCGCTCCTTACTAAGTCTGACCTCTAAGATCATTCCTTGTTAGTTTACTTCAAACATATTTTTGTTTTACATTTTATAGACTAATTAACATTACTTACCATGGCATGTGTGGCAATATCCAACATATAACGAAACTAATATTCAAATCTATTATTAGTAAAACCACTTATAAGAAACAGAAAACTATTCTTTTATGATATAAATATTGGATTTTGCAACAAATTGAACAGTGTGGATTGGATGGATGGACTGTATGGAGAGTTTCCAGACTAAAAAAAGGGTTGACATTTTAAACTTGTAATCGATGAAATTTATTGTTAATCGATTTGAAATTAAATTTACGGTGATCACGTGGGTTCAAAGTTTTGTTTTTAGGGGGGCGGTGATTAAAAACTTATCTGCCGGTTTTTAAGACATTTTTGATTATATTGTTCATAATGTTATTCATAGATTCACAATGTAACCCACGCATAAAACGAAAATATTATGTATCTTAATAATACCTAATATAAAATACTAACTATAAAAAGTTCGCATGAGTGTGGATTCAGGCCAATGGCGCTTGAAAAAAGAGAGCGAGTCAAACGCCGATTGGCCTGAAACTGCATTCGTCCGAACTGACGAGCCGTCATTAGTATGGTTTGAGGTATACCAAGCTGACGGTAGTAGTGACTTTTAGAGGGCTTATCTTCAGAATTTTAACCATGGCCTTTCTAATAAAAAATGACTTCAAAATCCGCTCTCTAGTTTTCAAGTCCGTCGCAAAAAAACTACATATTGACAATTTTTTTTAAATGTTGCTGAATTAATCATTTAATATTATACAAGTTTTTTTTCCAATGTCTCTAACTTAAGTACATATTCAGATACAACTTCTTTACAGCTATATAATATTAATTAATACAATGCTGCGTGCACACGGGGCCAACGAATGGGAACAGTGGCCAATAAATGGGTATCGTTGCTCCTGTTTAGATTGTTGGTTGTATGGTTTAGTGAATAGGTACCAAATCATTAAATTATTTAGATTGAATCGAATTAAATATAGTGCCCACTGAAACGAAAGAAAGTAAGCAGAGTCTGCCGTTAGTCGTCCGTGATATGAATGCGAGCCGGTATTAGAACTGACTATCAGATACCAACGATCGTTTGCTCGACCACTAAATGTCTTTAAAAGTACCGTCGAAAGTCAACGAGCGTGCCGTGCAATAGTCAAAACTGAATATCTAATGGATAGGAAATCCTAATCATAGAGTGATTTACTGTTGAGTCTACCCGAAGCTAGCCATTGAAAATACATTAGCCCATGAAAATAAACTTTCTTTTATTTCAAACGTTAATAATATTAATAACTCACACCTACCATAGTAACAAAAGTTTTGGAAAATTAAAAACTATGTGCACCATGCAAACTTATTAAATTGAACAACTCATAAATTCGTTGTTGAGAGACTCTCTCATCTCATCTCATCAAAGACTGAATAATTCCATTCCATACATTTTGCCCCTATCACCCTCGAGGAACAATCCTATCCCATGCTAAAGTTCCAATTCGACAGCCAAATTAATTTCGATGGTTTTAATTCAATCAATATCGATATATTATATGAAATGCGATTGCATGCATCCTTGTTAATGTTACCAAATTCACACTGTATGCATCGATACTGGTAAACTGGTACTGGTAAACGAGTATCGGTAATTTACTAGGTATCAAATAATATTAAGGTTACCAATTTACCACTTTGAGGTATCGATACCTTCACTGTTACTTGCGTTGTTGCCAAAACCGTGCATACGTACAGCTGAAAAGGCGGGCGTGAGAGGTGCGGTACGGGTGCGTAGCGAGACGGCTACGCAATTAGATAGAATTTAAAAAAAATCCTACGCAGTCAGTTTCAGGCCCGGATCAGTTCCATTACGAGGACTACTAGGGCTTTTTGCAAAGAAGGTAGCGCTATCTATCTCTGCTCGTGTCCAGTAAAATATTCTTTTACACCACATAAATGGCAGACACGCACACGACACACCTGTTGGAAAATATTTACCGTGTCCTATGCCGACCCTGAAGAGACCTTCTAATTAGTAAAAGTCACCAAATTCGGTTGCTAAAATTAGAGGCATGCTTGCACTGGTGCGTGGAAACCGGACAAAAATCGGTGCAGCTTCGCTGAAATTCACCGAAGGAATTTTTTTTTATTAAAAAATGATTAAAATGAGTGCTTGAGTCTATTTGTTTGTTATAATTCTTGCTTTACGTTTTCGCAGTTTTCAGGGTTGCTGATTACGAATAAATTATTAGTCAAGATTATTCGTTACTTTCAAATTGTATCTTCGCAACGATGAACGTTCGGTTTTAAGAGCTATGGCTGATTTGTGTTTTATATGTGCTAAGCCATTTTCAGAAGGTATTTCTGTGAATGTCGTAGTGGTTTACAAGCTATAATTAACTTAAATAATCAAGTTTATACAACGTAGGTACTGATAACCGTAACTCACGCTTGTCCTTGCATTAGGCCATATATGAGACAGACTTCGCGGTCTACCGCAAAAACGGTTAATCGTATGAAAAAAAGGTTCAAACAAAAGTTGTAGAGAATTTTATACTCAACAACTTTTATTAAAGTTGCAAATCTCATTTAAGTAATAGAAAGCGAAATATTCACGAATAACTGATTTTTATGACCTTTGACCTTCAATATTTTAAGACGCGGACACGATAGCACTTGTGACTTTTGAGACAACATTTAGCACGACAAAACAAAGGTCCATACCAATTTACAACATATTATCTTACATTCCGAGGTGAAACTCCTAATATGACTGGGCCAATAGATCATGAAGTTTGAGCAGTGTTAAGATGGTCGATTGGTAAGTATCGGTTATGAGATCAAAAAAATAATCGAAAATCGATATGTTCAAAATAATTAAAACAACGAGTTATATCGATTATTTTCTAAGAAAACTATTGAAATTCTGATATTTGGTTATTTTTCACCCAAGCCTTTTATGTTTTTTTCACTGACCTGTAATAAGTAAACGCGAGTTTATTATCTGCCCAGTTGCTCTACCTTTATAGTACAGACAGACCGAGACCAGAGATTGATATTTTTGACATCACTGACATGAGTTTTGAGCTTTTTTAATAAATAACCTCACCGAAAACCTTTATTCCCATCTGAAGATAAAAATTCTAAGTTGTGCTTCCAAACATGGCTAAACCAGTTGATATGGAGTTGAGAAAGGCATTCATGGAATTACAGTTAAAAATGGTTGAGACCAGTGAAAAAATTCAGGTAATAGACTCGCAAATAGACATGTTAAAGCGGGTATTGCTACATGTAGATGTTACTCAGCGTGAGATTAGTACATTCTCCTCTGATACAAAAACTTATGAATCCGTGGGCAGAATGTTTCTTCTAACAAATTTAGACGAAGTCAAGAGCAATCTCAAGAACCGAGAAATTCAACTGACAGCACGCACGACTGAATTAGCAAACAACAAACAGTATTTAGAGAAGAATCTAAAAGAAAGTGAAGACAACATCAGAGAAATGGTGCAACAAAGAAAGGAGCAAAGTGAATCGAAAACCAACTAACAGCCTATTTTGTTAGTGGGTGTAAAACTTCCGCGAAATGACTAATATACTTGCTTGTGATAATTCACAGAGTTATATTCTAAGCTTATTAAATATTTAATCTTGATTTCGAAGTTAATAAAACCTTTCTAATATTTCGCGTTTTACTTGTTTTCAAAGTTTATACATAAACATAGTCTACTGTAATCTATAATTAGTCACATGTAACTTTTCTAACTTAAGCACTAGAACTGGTATACAGTGGTCAAATGATAACAATAATAACTGGATTGTTATCAATTAAACATGGCATTTTAACTAAATAATTAAGAAATACAAGGTTTAAATGAAAATTATTATTTATTTAAGTATAAAATTTGGACTTATTTTGGCAGTTCAGAAAGAAAAGTGAGAGTCCTGTGTCGATGCCGGATCGCAGGACGGATGATCTATCCGTGGTCTGGCTATGATTGACTTGCTTCGATTTTGTAGAGTGCTTTTTATATCTCACAATGCATGTTCAATTTGATAAATTTTTAGAGTAGAACTGACAGTTTAAATTACTCTAAAAAGGTATCAAACTATCAGAATCTTATATGATGGAGATAATGCTCAACAAAATCTAACCCTGGATAGCATCTTCCGACATACTAAATCTTCTACATCATAGTTAATCCCAGTCGCATACGAAGCACATCGTTTGCAAGCATATTGCATCAACTAGGATTCTGAGGTTCACTTTAGCAGTCTAACTGCAGATTTGGCTGATCTTTGAAATTTCAGCCAAATTTTTGAAAAAAAATTTGAAGTCCATTTTCCCCAGCTAATTGTCCCCGCGCTACCTGGGATATACCTGCAGAGTGACCCTGTGAGCAATAAATTTATAAGTTTTAAGATGTAGGTACAGAAATGAAACTACAATAAATTATGCTGGTTTATTGTAATATAATGGCAGCGACAATCCTGTATTTTTTTTTGGAGCTTTTGGAGTTACATAAGCCACCAGTCATCTCACGCCATTAGGCCCATTCGGCGGCAAAACGCGCCCTGACGTCGTCGTATCGATATCACCAGTTCCGAGACAGACAGGTTTGTGCGTTCAATTCGAATACGTTATCGCCAAGGAGAATGGGTGCTGGATCTGGAGCATTTACCATAACACTGTGGGTTAGTTTCAGGAAGAGAAATAAAGCAGGTTCTCAGATGATAAAAAATACTTAAAAGTTTATTCTTTACCCACACACACGCACAGAAAGTGTACAAAAGAAGCGGAAATTATTCATGGACAGAGAACACCAGAAGAACAGTCTAGTAAGTATCGCCAGAAATCAGTCTATATTTTAAAGCAAACTGTTTACAAAAAAGGCGTATAAAATACAATACAGTTCCAAGTTACGCGCGGCGGCGGTAGCGAATACCTACTACCTACTCGCGAACGTGGCTGAATGCAGAGCCGACGCCGGCTGCACGAGCGCGCCGCTCGGGCACCGAACAAAGGGCTCCGTCGTAAGTAGCACTCCGCTATGATTCTAACTATCTACTAATAGAAATATTGAACTGTCCGTTGATAAATATAATAGGGGTTAAAGTATGAAATTGCCGTTTCATTGTAATAGGTACTTCGAATTGACATAGAACCTTCATGGTTTGAGATTTTTGAGTGAAACATTTTCCACATGGTACCTATGTAGTTCTTCATTTAAAAATGTGCAACATTCGATTATCGACTTTCAGTTGTTTTTTTTATTCAGCTTAGACAAGAAAGATGGATACTTCGAAAATTCGAGTGATTTTTTAATACGAGTTCCGACGCGGAACTAACGCGGCAGAAACAGCTCGCAATATCAATGTTGCGTTTGGAGAGGGGACTGCTAATGAACGCACCGTGCGATTTTGGTTTAAACGCTTTCGTGATGGAAACTTTGATTTGAAGAACGAACCACGAGGAAGGCCGTCGTCCACACAGGTGAATAACAATGAATTGAAAGACATGGTGGAAGCCGATCCGAGCCAAACTACCCAGGAATTAGCTGCATGGTTTAACGTTACTTTACCAACAATATTGACTCATTTGCGTCAAATCAATAAAATAAAAAAATGTGAAAAATGGGTACCTCATGATTTGACTGATCTGCAGAAAGAAATGCGTGTTGAAACTTGTGTTGCCTTGTTGAATCGATACAGAAATGAAGGAATATTGGATCGAATTGTGACATATGATGAAAAGTGGATTCTTTACGATAACCGTAAGCGAAAAATGCAATGGCTGACCCAAGGTGAAACGCCACAACAGTGTCCTAAAGCAAAGCTTACCAATAAAAAGGTAATGGTAACTGTTTGGTGGTCTCAGCATGGTGTTATTCACTATAGCTTTCTACGATTTGGTCAAGCAATAACGGCAGATGTCTACTGTGCCGAACTCCGAACAATGATAGCAAAACTAGCAGTGAAACAGCCCCGACTCATGAATCGATCTTCACCATTATTGCTCCATGATAACGCGAGACCTCATACAGCACGAGAAACCGTTTTAACTCTACAGGAACTGCAATTAGAAACTATCCGTCACCCTCCGTATTCGCCAGACCTTGCTCCAACAAACTACCATTTTTTTCGTGATTTGGACAATTTTCTATGTGATAAAAAGTTTTCTTCTCAAGAGGCAGTACAAAATGCTTTCACGCAGTTTGTCGAATCTAGATCACCAGAGTTCTATCGCAAAGGCATAAATGACCTTCCTACTAGATGGCAGCAATGTATAGATAATAATGGTAATTATTTTGATTAAATAAATACGTTAAATTAAAAAAAAAACGAATTTCAATTTGTCAGTACAAATCGGCAATTTCATACTTTAACCCCTAATATTTATACAATATTAAAAGTTCATTTAATAATTATTGTAAGTTACCGATTAACAGAATTAGCTTGGTGATGTTTTATACATTTCAACATCACGCTTAAAAATTCCCTGAAGGAGTAAGCAGACATAAATTAAAAACTTATCATTACATTATAAAGTACAGCTACAACACCATGTACTGTACTTCTCAAGGATCTCCTGGTGAACCCTCTTTCTTTCCTTCCTTCAGCTTACTATCAGCGAGTCATATTGAAGTGTCCAATATAAAAATACATACGAGATGGTGACACCATCAAATTATTAATAAGTTATCTTCCCAAATCATAATTTATTTTTCAAAACACTTGCTCATGAAATGGAAATCTTATCTCACCGAAATTAGTTATGATATGTATATATGTATATATATATATATATATATATATATATATATATATATATATATATATATATATAATATAAATATATATGATATATAATGATGTCTGAAAAGTGGGATATAGATTTTTCTTAATTATATTGGTAGAGTTGTTTTTTTCTTTAAAGAAATTTATATTTATACAGGTAAGATCATGTTCCATATAACAAATAAATCAATATACCTATTGCTTGTTAATCTCATTCATATTTAAATAGACAATTTCATCTTGTACGGGTGTAATAAACAAAACTTTCCGTCAAATACAACTATAGTTTTCTCTCTGTTAAAACTTAAAATTTACCATTCTGTACACATGATAAACAAAAAAGGAACCTCATTCTTTTAGTCTGTGGCCAATGCGCCCGCACAGAAAAACTAATTGTTCCCGCCAGTCCGTCAGTACCAAAAAGGTTCGAAATTCATTGTTTACTGTTGAAATTATAGTTATTTATTAATTAAAATGTCTAGAAGTACTAGTTATATAGGTATGATGGTGATTTATGTGAAACCCTTAACGTCATGGAATTTTTACTACCTGAAAACTGCAAAGGTGAATTTCTATTTTAGTAGGTATCATTTTATACACAAGTGTATTGACAAACGTCATATGATACACGTGTGTATTCTTGATTACCGTCTTCGGCTCTCTTAAGACCCACACATATATAACGGCTCGGGTTACAATGGCGCCTGCGCGGTAATCACCAACTCTTCACACTTGTACCATCAGTTTTATGTAATAGGGGTTAAAGTATGAAATTGCCGTTTCATTGTAATAGGTACTTCGAATTGACATAGAACCTTCATGGTTTGAGATTTTTGAGTGAAACTTTTTCCACATGGTACCTATGTAGTTCGGGTCTGAAGCAGGTAGTCCCATTCGCAACTCGTCCAAATAGCTACTTGTCCCATTCGTAACTTGTCCCATTCTCAAATCGTCCTGTTCGCATCTCGTCCCATTCGCAACTCGTCCTATCCTCTATTTATTTTCGCAACTCGTCCCATTCGCTACCTGTAGCGTTCTTGGCTCGCATTGGGTTATATACTGAACTGAATAATAATACAAAGACGCCTATTTACTTTCTTTTTTTTTATTTTCTCAAAAAATATAGTTGAAGTGAAAAAGCTGTGACTTTAATCTAAAATTATATAGAATTTTATTTATTATATTTATTTTATAAGCGTATTGAGTTAAACTCGCCTTTGTACATGTACTTTTTATTTTTGTTTATACAATAAAGGAATTAGATTAAATTATTAATTCTAATTACAATTTTTAATTAATTAAAAAAGGCAAACAAAATTATTTTAAAAATACAACTAAATTCTCAATAGATCTCCGTGCTTACACAAGATTTTCCAAAAAAGAATATTCCAATTCTTTTATTCATAAAAAAGTATTAAGCGGCTTTGGTTTAGTACTATAATAATGTCATACACAAACATATATGTCTAATCAAAGATCAAGTTAGTGATTTCACTAACATTTACAAATAAATAAAATAATATTCACATTTTTTGGTTTATAATCAATCAGTCTTAAATATTATATGAATTACAATATATAATTATCATAAATAGGTACCTAAATAAAACAACATCGATTGACACCTATTTAACTACATAGTTGCAAATAAGTTACTTTTCTTAAAAAGTCACTTAATCGTAATGTGTTATGCTGTAATTTTTGGGGCAGTCTGTTATATTTTTGGTCAAAAATAATGTTTCATTTTTCTGTTCTTTTTTGCATATCAAATAGGCTCATACTGTATCGCTTGTTCCAGTATGTAGCCTCTTTACGTAACTTATAGAGAAATAAATACAGATTTGGGTCATTAGGTATACGGCTATTAGTTCGGTGGTGCCAACTCTCGAGAGCGTTGGTCGTTCTGTATCTCTGACCAGCACATCTAAGGATCGAAGCTGACAGCTTAGGATACCATGTTTTTTGGTTATAATCGAGAAATTGTTGCATTTCCGATGTGTCTGGTGCTCTGTTAAGGATGAGACGCCACGTATTTGGAATCTGAGAGGCTAGGACTAACGGTACGATTGCACATATTCTGGTGATATTGCGGCCTTCTCTGGTTTGGTCCACCTTTAACTTTTTAGATCGCTTCCAGATTGCTGCATTGTAATGCCTGTAACAACCGCTAATTTTTGCATCAGGAAAGATTGTTGCTACTGCGTTCATTTGCGCAAGCTCGTAGTCCGGCTTAAATGTGGTTATTTTAATATCGAATTTTTCTTTCAATAAACGATACAATCTTTCGTATGTAGATTATTGTTTATTAGGCAGTAACGCATAAATTACTGGGAATATATTGGTTGATTCTTCATCAGAGCTGAAATCATAATGTAAAACATACATCTGGTAAAATCGGCGTGGTGTAATTTTAAATGTCCCATCTCCGTAATAGAAACCTGGATTCTCGATAAGTTTTCTGGATAATTTCGTGGCAAATACAATTATTTTATCGTCATCTCCATCTTCAAATAGACAAAAATCTTTGCCAAGGCCCTTGGGTATACAAAAACTTTTTACGTGCTCTGTAAAGTGTATCTTTTATAGAATGATATGATGGCATTCTCGTGTCGGCGATATATTCGTTTCCATCTCAGGTTGTCAATCGTTTCTTCATAAACAATACGTATTGGTCGAAAATCACTGCATACTGTTTTTTTTTAATCGTGCAATTATTTTTAAATTAATATTAATAACCTCTGTTGATTCTCATGTATGCTGGGCTTCTCTTCGTACTATTTTCCTCGATTCGTGTATCGTTATTGATGCATTGCAAGTACTTTTTTACGCATCGCCATTTAGAACTGCCGTCTTGATTATCACAATGTTTATTGTATCGGTATTGTCCTCGTATTAAACTGCGTTTACCTCTTTGAGCGACAATAAAATTAAACGGATTCATAACAAAAACACTCGTGGATAATAATAAATGTGGTATACGTAAGTATTAAAAATACTATGATAAATTATTAATGCAAGTGACAGTGTCAGTGACAAGTTATGTGTAACTACCCTCTTCAAATATTAATAATGAAGAGTAATTGTGACCACGAAACTCGGCTAGCAACGTTATTAATAATCAAGATTGCTCTCATGTTTTATCCAGACGTGTGTTAAAATAATATTGGTTTACTGACCCCCTAGGTTATGGCATTCATTCAAATTAATGGGTCATTATCCTGGTAATCTTTATCGATATGTAAAAAATATAAATGGGACGAGCTGCGAATAAGATGAGTAGGACGAGTTGCGAATGGGACAAGTTGCGAAAGGGACAAGTTGCGAACGGGACGATTTCAGAATGGGACAAGCTGCGAATGGGACGTGTTGAGAATGTATGACGAGTTGCGAATGGGACGACCTGCTTCGGACCCTGTAGTTCTTCATTTAAAAATGTGCAACATTCGATTATCGACCTTCAGTTGTTTTTTTTATTCAGCTTAGACAAGAAAGATGGATACTTCGAAAATTCGAGTGATTTTTGAATACGAGTTCCGACGCGGAACTAACGCGGCAGAAACAGCTCGCAATATCAATGTTGCGTTTGGAGAGGGGACTGCTAATGAACGCACCGTGCGATTTTGGTTTAAACGCTTTCGTGATGGAAACTTTGATTTGAAGAACGAACCACGAGGAAGGCCGTCCACACAGGTGAATAACAATGAATTGAAAGACATGGTGGAAGCCGATCCGAGCCAAACTACCCAGGAATTAGCTGCATGGTTTAACGTTACCTTACCAACAATATTGACTCATTTGTGTCAAATCAATAAAATAAAAAAATGTGAAAAATGGGTACCTCATGTTTTGACTGATCTGCAGAAAGAAATGCGTGTTGAAACTTGTGTTGCCTTGTTGAATCGATACAGAAATGAAGGAATATTGGATCGAATTGTGACATGTGATGAAAAGTGGATTCTTTACGATAACCGTAAGCGAAAAATGCAATGGCTGACCCCAGGTGAAACGCCACAACAGTGTCCTAAAGCAAAGCTTACCAATAAAAAGGTAATGGTAACTGTTTGGTGGTCTCAGCATGGTGTTATTCACTATAGCTTTCTACGATCTGGTCAAGCAATAACGGCAGATGTCTACTGTGCCGAACTCCGAACAATGATCGCAAAACTAGCATGAAACAGCCCCGACTCATGAATCGATCTTCACCATTATTGCTCCATGATAACGCGAGACCTCATACAGCACGAGAAACCGTTTTAACTCTACAGGAATTGCAATTAGAAACTATCCGTCACCCTCCGTATTCGCCAGACCTTACTCCAACAGACTACCATTTTTTTCGTGATTTGGACAATTTTCTATGTGATAAAAAGTTTTCTTCTCAGGAGGCAGTACAAAATGCTTTCACACAGTTTGTCGAATCTAGATCACCAGAGTTCTATCGCAAAGGCATAAATGACCTTCCTACTAGATGGCAGCAATGTATAGATAATAATGGTAATTATTTTGATTAAATAAATACGTTAAATTAAAAAAAAAAACGAATTTCAATTTGTCAGTACAAATCGGCAATATCATACTTTAACCCCTAATATTACGCATATCTATGCCCAAACCTCTAAGAGCCCATTATTGAATCATTACAGTATACGTATTTAGTGAACATAGGTGGCAGGTTAAATCATATCAATCAGATCGAAGGCGTTTTAAAAAAAATACATGTCAGCAGTACTCTCCGTTTGAAAATAATTATCCGAATCCCGCCTAATCAAATCTCTGCCTACTTCACTGGAAAAGAGAGATTTTTTAACGTGCGGGAAATCCCCACCGATATCCCCCCCCCCCTCCTCTCTCTGCTCCCGAGCCGGATGAGGAGGTTATGTCGGACTCGAACCGACTAAACCGCACGCCGTTTGTGGGTCGATGTGCTAGGCCGAAGGTGAGGTTGTCTCGCGACATATCCCTCGCACCCCGGCTGACCCAGGGCCATTCCTCTCGGTCTGGCCCTTCTCGGGAGGGGAGACCACGCGGTCGTCCCAGGTATGGGGGGCGGGGAGGGGGCTCGCATCGTCCTACGATGCGCGCCGTCGCCGTGGCCTGCGTGTGCTAGGGTGACGAGCGGCTCCACCCGTCACCCTCAGGCCCGCGCTCATGGGGGGCGGAGGTCGGTCTGCGCCCTCCGACGCCCGAGCCGCGACGAACGCGGGCAGCGATGTCCGCGAGTCTCTCTCGTTCATAGTACAACAACTGGTCTAACTGTAATACTTTGATATTGGCCTTTGGGTTGTGGAGGTCAAATGGCAGCCGGTTGACGGAAAAAAACGAAGCTAAACTAAATCCGCAGTTATACTGGTAAAGCGGATTCCATTCGGATGCGACTGGGATTAACTAAGACGAAGAACACAAAACACTTATGATGAAGAAGAATAATAAGATAACCACCAATAGGGCAATGCTCTCGCCATCTCCGTTGCTTAGGGTACACCGCGTGGAGGTTTCCAATCAAGCACCCTAAATTAGGTACTACCTACCCGACCTACACATCTCGTGACAAACAAAGTTCAGTTATTTAGTAGTCATTTTAACAAATATTTGGCTTTAGTTTAGTAGAATAATATCTAATAATAATAATAATAATAATCTAATTCCGGTGGGACACTACTTTTTATATTTTTAAATAGATGTTTTTTTTTTATATGTATTTAAAAATATAATTTGTTAGTTTTTTAAAATGAATAAAGATAATAATAACTGTGATATATATAATAATATTTTATCAAGAATAAAGTTATCTTTATATTTGATAAGGTTTCTACTCTTTGAGTAAAAATGCTGTATCTGCTGGCATTGAATTTAAAAGTTAATAGTTCAAAGAAAGAAAGATGTAACTAAGAAAAAATGCGTTATTTCGGCTGACTTCCTTTCATTTAATTCACATTTTCGGATTTTAGTCGGTTCGATTACCGGGTGAGACAAGCAAGTTTTCAAAAATAAATATATGAATGCAGTTGTTTGTTTTTAAAATAAGTAAAGGAATGTTTCATTTTAGAGAAATTCGCTATCTCCAGTATTTAGATTACTTCCCCTCCAGGTAAGTTAAAATCTTCCACCCTGTATACAGGTAGAATATGGGTTCCTGGTTCCGCGCACCCCTGTCGATCGTATCGATGCCGGACTCGTGGTCACACTAAGTTGTCATGCCAGGATTCTTTTTCTTGTTTGTCACACCGCCAGTAATACCTTCCTGTTTTTACCCTAAGGATTGTCGAACGCGGCGAAATAGTTACAGAATGAAAATATAATATAAGTACCTTCACCTTACCACCTTTTACCCATGTGCCGCGCCTGTTTTTAAGGCAAGTAGCCCGTCTTGATGTCCGTCTCAAGCGTGATGTATGAGAGATTCGAGCCAGTTAGGTACCACTACATGTTTACGTTCGGAGACTTATGGTCCAATTCGCTTAGTCGCCAATCCTGATAACGGTAACGATCTTGGTAATGGCGGAGCGGAGGCTGCTGAATCTACGGCTTACGGAAGACTAATACCAACAACTTCAGTTGGCAGCGTAGAAGAGAAGTGTCCTTTAATCTTACCGACTGAAACTGAAAGTAGAACTAAGTCGTACCTATAAAATAAATTGTCACACATTGGTGTTTCCGAAGACAGGCTGAAGTACCCTCTGAGCAAGGCAACTTGTACTCGAAAGATGATCAGTGCTCCCAGAGGTTTCAGTTTTCTGGTTAAAAGGAGGTCGGGTAACGTGGCGAACAGAGTAGCGTCTTGTGCTAAGAATCGACGTAGGTGATGCAGGTCTATACGCTGACCTCGCCTCATTCTTACGGAACCAACGCGCCGAGGCCGCGTGTTCCAAAACAATTAATCGCACCGCCAACGAAACTAGGGGTTAATGAATACTTTCTATAAAAAAAACCCTCACAATAAGTGGACTCAGCACAGGCAGGGTGATAGGAAAGCGATAGCTTTACAGTACGAACAAACAGATCTTTAAAAATGTCTCCGTGTGATCGTTGGTTCAATACCTGGTAATGATAACAGACTTTGCGCGAGCTTCTCTAAATATAATCAACCTCAAGGCTGAAAGATTCCGAATGATACTGTCCGCCCTACACCGCTCTAAGCTGCTCCAAGTTAAAACAGAAACTTAAATCACTTAGCAATGGCAACAACCAGCGGCACCATTGAAAAAACCGAAATTAAATCTCTGCGGGAAATATCTAAAACGACTCACTGCTCTCAACCGGTTGAGACGTTCAGTTGAGCAGTGTGCAATGTTCGAAGATTCGTTTCGCGTTAAGTTACTGCGCATAGCTAACTGAATTTATATAACTGAAAATGTCTAATTTGACCGGTCTATGAACAATAATACAAAGGACTTTATAGGTAGGAATGCGGAATAATCTGTTTTTTATAACACATTGATTATTTTCAAAATGTTTATTTATTTATGCACAAGAAGAATTGTTTTCAATAATTCTTATATGAATTTCTTAATACTATTTTCACGAATTTAATTATTAACTGATTTTTCCTTAACGAAAATACTTACAGTGCTACAAACGTTGATCGTAAATAAAATAGTGAAATATTTACACAACAATCTAAATTAAGTAGTATAACATAAAATTTAAATTTATATAATAACAAATATTACTTGATGTGACCTTAATAAATGGTAATAATAAAATTCAGTAAATTAAAGCTCAAGAAGCTTATAAGCATTGTTAAAAAGATAATTAAATAATATTAACATTAAAGTATTTATAAGAGTATAAAATATCTAGTGAAAACGTGTTAAGACTGCTTCTTTGTAATTGATACATAAATACAAGTAGTGATTTATATAATAATCTTACAGACAGAACCATTAATATGTCAAAACCAGCACAGACTAAAGTAGTGCTGGGAGATTGAGTGCTGAATGAACAATACAAATGTCTATATATTGAGTATCTACTACACAAGGATTTCATAATATATACCTTGAGAACACGACGATTATACAACTATGTGACTTGCCACTTTCCAATTATTAACAGATACTTGCAACTAAGCCTATGTTTATAAGCCTATGTGAGAAGCAGTCTCTTAAACAGTGATCGCCTGTTGTGTCAATACATTCATAAAAATTAATAAAGCATAATATTAATTACAGTCTATCGAAGATAAACTTGTCATGAGATAAACTAAACATTGCCACTATGATATACGGTAAATATAAACTCATTATAAAATATCTCCACGATAATGCTACTTGAACGCTACAAACAATATAAATTACAATTTCCTATAACAATTGTCACATTTAATGATTATTTATAAAAGATTCCACTTTATGAATATATTCTACTGGGGAGTCGTTTAGAGCCACGACGGTCGGTTGATGTCGTACGGTTGTCGAGCGCCGAGGCCCGCCGGGTAGCTAGCTGGATACAAGCCCATAATTTGCGCACCAGTTTGTCGCAGTAGCTCTTCCTGGTGACGCTGCAAATATTGTTGATACAGTGGTGATGTCGCTTCTGCACCCACGAATGGATAACCGGCTCGCACTTGCGAATGTCCAATGAAAGGAAAAGAACTTGCGGCATGAGCAGAGTTCTGATGAGCGGGCTTTGCTAACTTCTCTGCGTTTGACTCGGCGTTGGTACGCTGCTGATGAGCAACTGCAGCAACCATATAATTTGCAGCCATTAGTTGATGCTGAGGATTATTGCGAAAATCTTCTATAGAAAAGCTGCCGTTATCACCGTACAATCCACTACTTAAAGCCATATTAGTTGAGGTCCCAAAATTAAATGCATTTCCTGGCATCATGCTTGACTTAACTGATGACAAAACATCGGTGTTGCATGAACTTTGATGGTAGGCTTGGCTACCTACAATCTGAGCTGGTTGCTTAGCCTCCGCGGTTCTCTTTCGTTTGTTCTTCGATTTAGTATCCATTTGTGAAGTCGGTACACTGGATGTTTTGTAATTGCCGCTGTCTTTACTTATTGAAACTGATGGCTGGGAATATATACTGACTGAGGTGCTAACTGGATGAGTATCTGAAGAAATGCTTTTATTAAAGATTTGCGCCATTTGATATTTGTCATGGTACAAAGATGTGCTCGTATTTCCAAATGTGGGCAAGTACCTGTCATCGTTTGAGTATCTTTCTAGGATTTGCGGTATACTTTGCAAATTACGTAAACTATCGAGTGGAAGCGACGCAGGAGTACTGTATGGTGTCTTGTAAGGATTCGAACTTACCAATGGGTGATTTTGTACCAGTTTATCTGATTTTTGTGATTTGGCATGTGTATCTATGTTTTTAGATATAACATCAGTGTCACTTATTGAAGACGAAGTAGGCATATGTTCACTTCTCTGGAGTCCTCTGGGGTTTGGTATTCTTAATTCACCTGGCAAGTTTTGTTGCATCTCCTGAGCTCTTTGCATGTTCGGTCTAGTATTATACGTATTATATTGCTGATGTTGCAAACTCTTATTATACGAAACTGCGCTTGAGTTTGCAGCATTAATCTCATTTTTCAATTTCTCGGCCGTATTTGCACTGTATGCTGTTGAGTAGTCAGATGGCATTAAATCTTGTTTACGTATCTGATTCGTCATTTTCCAGTTACCATAATCAAGTGCCGCACTGGAAGGAGTAGGATTACAAGCATACAGCTTTTTATTGGCCATATCTATGTCGCTTATTGAAAAGTTACTAATACCTTGTCCTCCGGCAATCGCATCATATTGGCTATGATGTGCATGCGCTAAATTCTGATTTAAATTCATGTCACTATGTGACCTATCCTGACTGTGAGCGGGTGGTATATTTGATGAGTTCATAGTTTTTGCGATAGTCTTTTGAAGGGCTTGGCTATTCAAACCTAAATTAATGGCAATTGCATCAACATCATAGCCTTTATGGTGTGTGTTTGCATTAGATTTAGTAATCTCTCGTGGTAAATATTCGACTTCGTGTGTATGAGTATTACTGCTACTTCTTCTGTCATTATCTACACTCAAGTAGCCCATGTTCACCATATCAGTTGGTTTGTTATTATCAATGCTAATACTCTTCTTAGCATCTTGTAAAGAGTCACTATTGTCATACTTTGCGGTATCTCTATTTTCTGTAGTATACTCTACAGTATTTTTATCACGTAAGCTATTTAATTTAGCCATTTCGGATTTCTCACTTAATGCTAATGCTATGTCGTCTACTGACGTTGGCGTTATAGAATGCAAAGTGGAGGGTAATTTTGTATATTCATTTTTACTAGACGCTGTTCCTGTGATTTCCTTATTTTCTGGAGTTTTCAAGGTGGGTGTTGATGTATGGTCTGTCTCATTGTATGTTCGTTTTTTAACCGGGAACAACTGATTTTTAGAATCAACTGTTAATGGTGTTGTAGTACAGGCTGGAACTACATTACTTGGCGTGGATGTTTGTGGAGAATGTTGTACTTGAGAATAATTTACAGTTGTCTGTGAGTAGGGAGAATATGCGGGCGAATATGGACCCGTATACTGATTTTGTGGATACGAATCTGGAGCCATACAAGTATAATCTTCATGATTACGCGCAGATTTGTTTACTGTAGTAGCTTTGGAAGAATCATAGTATGGAGGCGGATTTTGATTGTACGTGGGCAAGGGACTCTTTGTGTGATCGACAAAATAATTAGGTGTAGCTGATCCCGTGATATTATTTGATGCATAAACATGTTGAGAGTATGGAGAATATGGCGATTGTGGAGCCTCCCTCGGACTACAACTCTTTTCAGGGCTACTTTTCATAGATGTTGTATCTTGATAAAAGCCTGCCCTCACAGTACCGTTGATTATAGGATAAGTAATCTTCTGGAAATCCTCTGTCCGTGGCGATGCTGGCGATCGTAATAGAGGAGAAGTGTGTGACATTTGATGTCTTGGTGAATCCAGATCTTGGCTGAAGGAAGATCTTTCTGAAACTGAGCTACCTGTACTGGTTCGTCTTTGCCTTGGTGTAGTGCTAACATTCGGCAAAGGACTGTCTCCTCCGTCAGGATTAGGAGTGTCAGGACCCGATGGAGAATCATATTTGACCTGATTCTTAGGACTGCTGGGTTTAACTTCACTAGTAACAGTCTCTGGTATTTTTTCTGGTATCTCGGAATCAACTTCTTCAACTTTCTTTTTAACTGGGGCTGCAATAGGAGCAGTAGTTGTAGTCTTTGGCGCACCAAAAGCTTTAAACCAAGCGCTAAGATTTGGTGTAGCTTTTTCCTGATTTGGCTTTGTTGGTATCTGTAGTTCAGTTTCTACCTCTACATCTTTTTGGCACGCTTGAACAGCTACCTCTTCAGTTTTTTTCTCAGAGGGAACTCGTTCAACTTTTTCCTCCTTCTTCTCAACTTCGACCATTTTACCTGTATCCTTCGGTTCTTCCTTTTTCCCCTCATCACTATTCGCAAAATTGTGATCGTTCCCTAAAGTGAATTCAACTGTTGGCAACACAGATCCGAGACTTAGTTTTGGGCTAGATTCTTCTGCCTTAAAAGAGTCTCGCACCTTATTCTGCGGGCCTTGTGGCGCAACTTCTTCAGTTTTTTCTGTGTTTTTATTAGACATATTAGTGAGCAGGTTACCCTTACTCTTGCCTGGTTGAAGCCGGTCGATGGTTCTTTGGATTTCTCTCCTTTTTACCAATTTCGGCTCACGTGACGATGGCCGTTTACGAGAATGTTCCTTTCTGGTTTGGGGTTTTTCGCCCTGAGAAAGTTCATCATCAAGACGGCTATTATCTTGTTCTTCGGTAGAAATAGTTTGAGCTGGGCTATCACAGGGAGAACTCATGGTAGACCCTTTAGGAGCACCATCAAGCCACTTACTAATGTCTTTAACAGCTTGTTCAAGAGCCTCAGATGCTGATTCATTCTTAGCTGAATTCTTCTTGTTACCTTTTTTAGGAGCTGATTTCACTGTGAGTGGACTGTCTGAAGGTTCATCTTCAGATTCGTCTCTAATTGTTAGATCGTTAGTATTACTGGATTCAGACATTTTATCTACGTTACTGTGATTAGCAGCAAATAAAGTATTAAAAAGGGAACTGTCTTTATATTTTTCATTTTTAGCCTTGAGCTTTTCAATGGTCTCTCGTAACTTTTGATTTTTATCTTTTTCTGGAATATTTAAATTTTGCTTTTGTTTATCAACCATTTTTTGTTTGGAGTCAAAAAGTGATTCCCAGGCATCCTTGTTTGTGTGTCGTCTCCTTTCCTTTATTTTATCGTATTTGTCCTTCACGAAATCAGGGTCATTAAGTTGATCCAATGGTTCTGTTTGATCTAATTCAGTTGGAGAAGGTGTAGGTGTATGAATGGAAGGTAATGGACTGGCACTCCTACTTCTATTAGAGCTCTCTAAAGACTCTTGTGAGGTGCTCCGTTTGATAATCTCAACTGGTTCTGGGTCATGATGTTTGGTCTTCTTTTTCTTTTGTTTCGACTTCTTTCCTTCTCTGTCTTTGTTCTTACTGTGCTTTTGTTTTTTGCTGTGTTTCGTTTTTGTCGATTCAGCATGATCCGATTTGTGAGACTCCCTTTTATGGTTCTTGGAATGTTTGCCATGACGATGATGGCTCTTGTGTTTCTTCTTTCCCTTGCCCTGTTTGTTCTTGTGAGATTCTTTTGTCTTTTTGGTTTCCGGTTCGAGGGTATCTTCTTCCTTGTCCTCCTCTTTATCTTCCGGCACTACATCAGATGAACTTGATTTTGGGTCACCTGAAAAATATCATCATGAATTATCTATATATTATTTATTATGTTCATTTTCTGTCTTACCATACAACTGTTAGGAGTAGTAAGTGCAGCTTTAAAAAAAAATCCATTACAGTCCATTTACTTCCAATCAGACACATTGTCGTGCTTTTTTTACGAAAATGGCGGACTTTCATGCACCAGTTTATTATAGCTTGTCTAAGCCCAAATGACGCGCCCCATATCGCACGACGAACGATATTATTGACGATCAGGTTCAGGAAACAATAATTGACTTTGACGGCGAATAAATGTGAGGAGATTGTCATTTCAGTTTAAACAAGCTTTGGTGTGGCTTGGACTCATATATACCTGCATCCGAGTGAGATTTTCGTTTTTTCCTCTTGTGGTGACTGGGAGATTCATTTGTTTTTAGTTTATGTTTTCTTGATGGAGTTGGTAATTGATATTCGACAGCTATTTCTTCGTCTGACGATGATAGTCGATGCATATATTTTTCAGTCAATCGATCAAATGCTGCTTGTAGATTATCTACCATCACAGTGTATTCTACAAAAAATGATCAAGAAATGAAACTTTATTTACGATCATTTTGTACATAAAAAACTAGGGATGATGAGGTCCGCGGACTTTTATCAAAACTGGTTTATACCTTAATTTTTTTTCTGCATAAATATGCATTATAAATATGTCCGAAACTATGACTTCATTATTTTCAGTTCCAAATATAAGCAACCAAATTAAATCAAAATTAATAACTTTATAGATTTCTTATAACATTTTAATTTATTTTATTATGCACGCGTAAATGCCACATAATGCCCGGTTCACATTATTCCAGCCCAGTCATCCAGCGAATCAATCCAGGCAGTGCTAGATTGTATTGTATTGTTCACATTACTCCAGTGTTGTAAAACCGATAACGCATTTCTAAAATATTATTCTTAAACCCGTTTAATTGTTTCAGTATAATTAAATTACTCGACCAACATATCGTATTACACCAAACAAATTCCAAATTATCACCAAGTTAAAACACTTTTTTATTCTAGTGCGCTGCAAATATTCTATTGTAACAATAATTATTTTATTCTTCCACGAAAAATACTGATCATGCACCAAATTTTCTAGCACTTTTTGTGATTATATTTTCTTTTTGTAATTTATTAATTTCTTCTGACAGAAAATTAGTGATAGGTTTATTGAGAAAGCTGTACAATCCGACTTGGATAGGTTACGTTAGAAGGCTTCGCTACGCTCCACTCCCGCATTAGGCCATCATGGTTATTTTTTTATGACCTTGCAGAATAAATCCATTTTCATAGCTATTTCATTAAATGGCTAGGCAAGTAAAGAAACGTTATCGATCCAATTTTAAAATTAGGTGTATTACTATTTTTACAAATTTACAACAATTCTTAAATAGGTGCTCATTATGAAATATGTTAGTGAATATATTTTGGTGCACATTCAGTATATTTGGCGGAACAAAGGCAAAATTATTTAAATTAAATGGGAATAAATTGAAATATATACTTTTGAATACCATCCTTTTAAAAAATGGTCGATTCGACTATATGAACGCAAAACCTGAGTGCAATAGGGTATGCATTATATCAGTGAGTGTGAACGAAAACATCATGTAACTTCTTTGAAATAACGTGATACATTTTTGACATCGTTATAGTATTAAAATATAATTTCTACTTCAAGAAGATCATGGTATGCACATTTACATAGCATAAAAAATTCAGGAGCCTGTTCGCTACCTATCCTACCTATCTAACAGGCTAAACTACCTATCTAACAGGCTGCTAGTAACTCGAGCATATATTTAATTGAATAATTACCATTATCTTGGCCGTTATACAAGCGGCAGTTGTTAACAATGAGCTTAAAATCCGCTTTGAACATCGAAAAGTCTGAGTAATAACCGGCATCGAGACGTTCTTCCATTTTGCGCAAATCCATAGGTCGTCTAATAACAGCATAATAATTTGGTGCATATTCTTCTTCTACTGGATCCATAAAAGGCCAAGCATCGTCGTGAGCAGTCAGTTGTTTTAATACTTTGTACATATCCGTTTGGATATCTTCGTCTGTTTGGCCAAAACTGAAAAAGAAAGTATCACAATACAATCAGTAAATAAGGATACAGTTATAAAAATATAATCAGTTGTATTGGGCAAGCTAATAAAAAAAAATTGTGCTGTAAGTAGGGGGACCAAATGCTTGTCCTGCTTTATCACACTCGCTCGACATATTTACACTGGCGGCATAGATACTCTTTGTTTTAACAGGGTTGACAGCACGACTGTGACTCCCCTAGCTTCGCACATGTCCATAGGCCATGGTAACCACTTTCCATCGGGTGGGCCGTGTTCTTGTCTGCTAGATAAGTGGTACAAAAGAAAAGATAGATAAGATAAAGCTTTGCTTACATTTGCGACGTTTTTAATTTCTTTCGAGTGCTACTGACTGGTTCGTCATTGTCTGGTATCAAAATTTGACCAGTAGCAGATGCGAGTGAATTATTAGTCTTCCGTCCAGTCTTGATAAGAGGCTCTGGTGGTGGTTCGCCCTTTTGAGTGGAGGATGAGTTTTTTGACCGCCTATCCTGGCTTTTTGACTGTTTTGATACTTTCTGAGGCATTTCTTCCTTTTCTTCTTCTTCCTTTGCACTTGTAGAACTTTCAGAGGAATCAGAAGATTCCGATCTGGATCTGTGATCAAAGATAGTTTTAAATTAAAATGTAATAAATAAAATAACCGTCGAAATCAATGCGCGAAATTGCATGATTTTTTTCTGTTGGTTGTTACCAGGCCAAAACAATGTATTTTTCTGCTGTTGTGTTGTACTGTCTGAGGTAGGATAGTAATTTTTCTTAATAAAACTCACTATTATTAGGTCCTTACGTATGAAATTAGCGTTTTGTCGTACTGATCAATTTGATCTGAAATATCTCCTCTTTGGTTAAGAATTCCAAATTCAAATTAATAAATTCATTTAGCTGGTTTTTTTTTCTTAGGAATACAGTCATTCATTTGTTATTTCCTCATTATTTTTTCTTTGGCGTCGCTTATTACAGCGCAATGGAAAACATGAAATATCGGTATATTTACGAGTACGAGTTCTACCGTGGCACCAGTGCTGCAGAAACAGCACGAAGAATTAATGATGTGTACGGCGCTGGTGTCGCTAAAGACAGCACGGTACGTTTTTGGTTTCAACGTTTTCGTTCTGGAAATTTCGACCTTAAGAACCAACCCCGTGGACGGCCGGAGATCAAAGTGAAAAACGAAGAATTAAAGGCTATTGTGGAAGCGGATCCATCACAAAGCACTTCAGAGGCTTCGGGGTAAGTGACAAAACTGTATTAATCCACTTGAAGCAAATTGGGAAAGTAAAAAACTCGAACGATGGGTACCTCATGAATTGAGTGAATCGAACTTGCAAACACGGGTCGCCTGCTGTGTTACTTTGCTCAACCGACACAATAATGAAGGGATTTTAAATCGAATCATTACTTGTGATGAAAAGTGGATATTGTACGATAATCGAAAGCGCTCATCGCAATGGCTGAACCCTGGAGACCCAGCCAAATCCTGCCCTAAACGAAAATCGACTCTGAAAAAGTTACTTGTAAGTGTTTGGTGGACTAGCGCCGGTGTCGTTCACTACAGCTTTCTTAAATCTGACCAAACGATTACGGCAGATATCTATTGTCAGCTACTGCAAACCATGAAGGAAGAACTAGCTGTTAAACAACCGAGATTGGTCAATCGCTCTAGGCCGCTGTTGCTTCACGACAACGCAAGACCACACAAGAAACCACTAAGTTAGCTGAGCTACAATTGGAATGTCTGCGACATCCACCGTACTCCCCGGACCTTGCTCCAACAGATTACCATTTCTTCCGGAATTTGGACAACTTCTTACAAGGAAAAAAATTCCACTCCGATGCAGCAGTCCAAACCGCCTTCAAAGAGTTTATTGATTCTCGCCCCCATGGTTTTTATAGTAAAGGGATCAATGAACTACCCATAAGATGGCAAAAGTGCATAGATAACAACGGTGCATACTTTGATTAATTAAATATATTTTACAAAAAAGAATCGACTTTTTATTCCTCCCGTACAAAACGCCAATTTCATACGTAAGGACCTAATATTAAATAGATTTAACACTGACGAATAACAAAGCGTACTTTGTATACGTGTTACTTCGCTAAGGGGATAATGCCCATTAATGCAGTACAACGTCATCTGTGGCACATTTTCGAAATAAGACGAATTCATTGTTACTCAAGCTGAAAATCAGTAAAATTGTTCAAAACATAATTATAAATAATATCTTAAAGTTCCCCATCATTCCCGTGTATGGATTTTTTTTTACTTAATGTCAAAGGTTAAAAAAATTGGTTTCTCTCCATTTTTAGCAAAACGGAAGTTTTATCATAAAAGTATCTAGACAAAAGTTGTACACTCGAGCGCAATGAATCCGGGTCACTCAAAGAATCCAAAAAATCTCGGAAAGTAAGAATGCTAGGTTAATGCAATAAATTGTATTTAATAGACAATTTAATACTCCTTAAATGAAAGTATTAAAACTTCTTAGTTATTGTAAAGTTATATCATAAAAAAATCAAATTTGAAAAGGGAACACTGTCGAAGATGGAACTACGAAATTACAGGATTTGTTTTTGCTTTTGTTTGTAATCTGTCATTTATGTTGGTACATAAACCAGGTTGATAGTGCTCAATATTCATTATTCAAGCTGAAATCATGTCGCTTACACTTGAAGAATGCACCAGAATACTTACATTGGTGGAAACCGGCCGGAGTCAGCGCGATACAGCCAGGACTGTCGGTGTGTCGCTGTCAACAGTACAAAGAGTTCTCCGACGTTACGAAGAAACTGGTTCTAACCTACGCAGACCAGGAACGGGCAGAACTAGGTGTACCACAGCACGAGAAGACCGATACTTGGTGAACACCATGCTTCGAAATCGCTTTCTCACAGGAACTGAACTCACAAATCAGTTTCGACGCCTCGGAGGAAGTAACCCAAGTGCATGGACAGTAAGACGTCGGCTTGCTGAATCTAACTTAAAACCCCTTAGACCTGCAAACGGCCCTAAACTGGAGCGTGGCCATCGTATTTCAAGACTAAGATATGCCCAGAACCACGTAAATTGGAGTATTGAAGATTGGTCGAAAGTTATGTTCTCCGACGCATCAAAATTTATGCTCTACAAGCACGATGGAAGACACAGAGTGTATAGAAGACCAGGGGAAAGATTCAAGCAAGCATGCATCGAAGAAAAAGTAGCCTACGGTGGTGGGTCTGTACTTGTGTGGGCCGGAATTTCCTCTGAAAGTCGCACAGAGCTGGTGATCATAGAAAACGGCTCTTTAACTAGCGTAAGATATGTGGAAGAAATCCTCAACGAACACGTTGGTCCATTTATGGTCAATTTGGGTGAGGATGCTATATTTATGCATGACAATGCCCGACCTCATACAGGTAGGATTGTGAATGACTACCTTCATGAGATGAACATTACTTGTATGGAGTGGCCAGCGCGCAGCCCGGATATCAACCCGATCGAGCATGCTTGGGACGAGCTAGGGAGATGCGTAAAACAACGAAACCCTCCCCCAATCACGCTTCCTGAGCTCAAAATTGCTCTCACAGAGGAATGGGAGAATATTCCCCAAAATCGTATAAGGAACTTGGTGTACAGCATGCCAAACCGCGTAAACGCAGTAATGGAAGCACGAGGAGGTAATACGAAGTATTGAAATTCAAGAAAATCGTCATAAAGTTCAAAAATTTCATGTTTCCTATTTTTGTTTTAAGGAGAGATCAGCAGTTTTTTTTCTTTATGTAATTTTGTGTAAATAAAATGTATGGTGACTCATATTTTTTTAACTTTCATTTAAGGAGTATTAAATTGTCTATTAAATACAATTTATTGAATTAACCTAGCATTCTTACTTTCCGAGATTTTTTGGATTCTTTGAGTGACCCGGATTCATTGCTCTCGAGTGTAGATCATAAAATTATCTATAAAAATGTGTCAATTCTCTTTTTCCCAGGAGCCACCGTTTCAGAGCTATAACGATTCAAAAAGTTATAAAAGTTGTTATCGTCATAATATGCACACGTTTCCATGCCACTTATGAAGTAGAGTACAGAGTAGAGTATTTCGAGAACCGAGAGAGAGTATCTAAGAAAAAATATCTCAAAATTTTCAAGAGTTTGTGACAGGCATAATGTAAACACAAGACATAAAAACAATCTTATAGCTTGTGATAGTAGACTCCATAAATTAGCAATTCTTTCCGGGGCAACTGTATACGCTTTTTCAACAAGGTCCCTAATGAAATTAGAGATTTACCTGTGAATAAATTTAAAAATGTAATTAAGACTAAACTTTGCCAAAAAGGCTATTATAAAATCCAAGAATATTTAGATGATAAACAAGCTTGGAAATAAGCTGTTCGCTCAACTATACTACTCAAGCAAACTATTGTATTTAGACTAAGTAGACTAAGCAAATGTTTGTAAATAGACCAAAAAAAAAATGCCCGCTGAGTTTCTTGCCGAAGTCTTCACAGGTCGTGGCCGCGTTTCGAACCGGCGGTCCATTTGCTAAACTAGTCTAGATTTGTTTTTTAACTTGACGTTTTGTAAGTTCCGTTTTAATGGTCTATGCAGAATAAATGATTTTTGACTTTTGGTTTTTGAGTATACTTAGCGCGTTTTTTTAACGTGTTTTCCCCAGTAGTAGTAAATAAAAATATACAGATTATCTTTTTATTATATTTTATTTGTTTCTCTTAGTCATATTTATATAAACTGTGTACTACACATAATATATACCTATACATTATGATGCATCCGACCGATTTCGGCCATGGCGACCACTTCGACTCCTAGTCGGCTCGGCGCTGATGCGCTCGATGATGGCTAACATAGCCGATTTTCGCGGTGAACTCTCGTGTACACTGAAGGCACGTGAGAACACCACCTACGTAGTGGTACTACGAAGTGAAATGTGACCGCACTACCGAAGCTGCCGAGGCTGAGGCCTCGCCACAGACATTGGTTCGTCGCAAATGTGATTTTCAGCTTGTTGGGACTTTATGTACCTTCACTGTCATTATTTGGTTTAGATTGACCGGATTATGTAGGTATTATCATTTTTAAATTGTAGAGGCATAAATGCAAGGCTGAACGGTTCACTGGGGATCCGCATATAGTTATCGATTGTGACGTCATTACGCGGCTTTCTGTAACTGTGTTTGATTATAGTCCTTGTCCATCATTCGTTCAAGGTCGAGAGCCATTATATTCTCACGTGCAAGTTCATACTAGAATGCACATCCATATCATGGATGATATGATATTGTAGTTTGTAAATCTTGCATCGTATTCTTTAATACTATAGTCATTTTTGTAGCTCACAACTTCGTATAACAGACTAGTAAAGATTCACTAAGGATTTAGTTAACGAGTAACGTATTATTGTACTATAATTTAAGTCTAAGTCTAAGGAAAATTTGTTCAGGACTTTATAAGGTCTATGACCTTATAAAGTCCTGAACAAATTTTCCAGCGCAATGATTAGCTCGTCGATGTTTGATGTTCATGTATGGAGCCGGTGGGAATGGTTAGGTTAGTCTGAGTCTCCTTCGGACCCGCTCTCCCGCCTCCTTGATGAACCTTTGCTGCTCGCACTGTCGTGCTTTAGAGTAAACACAATGTGTATCTGGACCTGCCAATTTGGTGAAGGCCATCCTGGTGGAAGGTTGGCTTTCTTCATGCGTCTTTTAATTATCCTTTGGCTATCAGTAATCCGTATAGTTGAGATGAAGATTTTGCAGTGTAGGCGAGATGATAATGTTTGTAGGTCTTTGAAACTGTTATATTATTGAGACAGCTGCAAACCCAACATGGCTGTTTTCTTCATTTTCCAGTCACCGGCCACCGGCTTCTTCAATTACCAGCGGCCCAATCGTGAAGGTGTCACTCTCCGATGCTATAGTACATCAACAATTACCACGAGGATGGCGCACTCCACCCTGGTGTTCACGGCTTCTTCCTAAAGTACGTAAAATGTCCATTCGAAATCGGCGAATTTTTTACCTATATGTGTACTGCTTGCGGTGTCCACTGGCGTCTTCACAGTTTAAAAGTACATTCAAAAAATAATTTTAGTAAAACTGCTTTTATCGGTATACTCGTAGGCCTATTTTTATACACAGGGTGTGAATTGTGGCCGTTGCTGCCGCTAATATACTGTAGTGCGTCAATATGCTGCAGTGGACGTGTGCACTTCTGCCCTACCGCACTATCAGGCTTCACGTCAGCTGGTACCCTACGCGTCAGAAATATATTTCTGTAATACTCACCCAGTAGTGTCGTCGGTTATCGTGAAAAGAGTGACCCACCGCACTATCAAAAATAAAAATCTTACTTTTTTTTTCTATTAATAAAAACCACTTTTATTAACTTCTTAAATAATATTTTTTATAAATTAATTTACTATAACACCAGGATCTACATCTCAATTATATTATACAAATATTATAAAACTTAAGTGTTTGTTTGTTTGGTTGAACGCGCTAATCACAGGAATTGAAAAAAAAAATTGTGTCGAATGTCATCATCATAATAAAGGGTAACTCAGTAAGAGTGCACTATTTCATTTTAAAATAAAACCTAGTATTTTATGACACAGTTGTGATATTTTTTTTTGTGTTGTAAAGAAGATATTTTCCGATTAAGTATGGAATAAATACTCTTTTCCTGAATTTTTCCATGACTTTTGCACAGCGATGTGGCTGTATCTCACCGATGACGCGTTGGATTTTCGATAAGATACCTTAATGAGGCGTTACACAATTCAATTCTTGAAATTCGTTACCTTTGGGGGTTGCTTACAAGTCGTTATCAGTGGTTCCTAGAAATTACGTCATGAATTACTTGGAAAGCTTGTACCAGGCAGGCGAGACACTGTGCAGCCGCTCAAACATGTGAGTTTTGCTGCGTGAAAACAGTGAGCAAATTGCGATTTTGCTGCTGAGAGAAAGTAACATGTTAATTTTGTTAAATAAAAATTTTATTTATTTATTTTATTTATTCATTTCTCAATATCACTATCCTTTAATTTAAAGCGAAATTACTTACGAAACATACAGCTGGCGTTGTAAATTTCTTTCTCAACAGTCGTTATACCACTAAAACTAAAGCTACTGAGACCGACAGACGTCTGGTGTATGCGGGATTAAAGGCGCACGTGAATCACAAACTGCAAGCGGTCAGTGAAACCGTACCTACGAAACTGCTGCTCCAGTAGCAGTGTAGGACTCGCGGCTGCCTCTAATGGAGATCTGGCCTGAGAAATTTATATTAGTGAGCATATACTATACCTTAGTAAATTCCTCCGCCTGGCTCTGTTTTCCCTTGCAAGATCAGGTGTTACTTTCCTCTCCTCTTCCTCTTTGCCGTCATGCGTTTGTTTCGTTTCTTCTTCCTTTTGTTTGATCTTTTGCAACACTCGACTCGATGTACGTCGGGGTGCTAATTCTAATAACCTTAAACATAATATAAATTACGCTTAAATTAATAATTGTGTTGAAAATTTACCACGGTTTTCTAATGACTGGAATAGTAATAGAATAGACTTTATTTACTCATAAACATGGTTACAAAAGGGTTTTTATGCCACTTAGGCGGCAAACAAGCTCACTGCATGCATAGCCATAGCTATACATGCAGTACTTAAACATACAGTCATCTATTCTATTACTATTCCATTCTTTAGAAAATTGCTAAAAATTGACTGGAGTAGAACTTTTTTTAACTTTACAAACAAAAGTATAGGGTAGGTAGGTACTTAATGACTTAAAGCTGTCAAAAAATACTTATGACCATTTAGTAGCTCTGCGTCAACGCTGCTCTCACAGCCTGACATAAATTAATTAATAAGTTTATTTCTAGTTTGTATTTCAAACACCTTTCGTTCTAGACGAAAGCTTTAGTTACTTTTTTGCCAAAAGCATTGGTTGCTTATGTAGTCAAAAGCACATGCAATTTATGATATTTATATTTACTACTTAAAGTATGGGAGGCGACGATTCTAAATGTGTAGTTACTCGAGCGTCGCAGAAGCCTAGCCTCCCCTACTATTACAAAAAAGACTACTTGCAACGTGGACTACTAGTTACGTGTTGACTTCTCCAGCGGACATAAATGGCTTGAGTTAGTACACGCAGCCGTTTAATTATAACGCCAACGCCTTAGCTATTAAAGCACCGCGCACCGCCGCGCCACATTACGTGTAAATAGATATTTATGTAAAATTTCTATGCACCGAACATTCGCGTATACCTTTTGTATGCTTGGCCAAGCTAGCTGATATTGTCTTCCATTTATTGATTAAGTATCATGAATAGAGTCAAATCTGAAATATTGTTTGGTATCTTCTTACAAATTCACGCTTGAAATCTTTGAAGAGGGTGGACTGTGTTATATTTTTTTTTACTAATTATAAATTATTATTATTATTTAGAAGGATATTTTAGTAACAATTTTGTCTTAAATCTACTGTTAGTAACAATGCTATGTGAAGGGATTATTTAATTATAAATGGTTTATTATATTACACCTATGTGAAATAAATTAGATTTTGATCCCTATTTCGCCAGCTATTTTCGATCCCTACAAGATTCGAACTGCCATCACAGGTCCAATATTCGCGAATCTTAACTACTGCTGAATAACACTTCGAATAAATATAAAACCCAATCATATATTTTGCCTGTCTGAGAATCGAACCCAGAACCTCAAGCAGAGCTTTATTTCAAAGGAAAAAACTTTTCGAAAGGAGACTCTTGGCTCCGGATTATAGTTAGATCGCACAGCCCGCTTCTGCAAAATAAAGATTGTATTTAGACCTGCGGAATTCCCCTCGAAATAGAATGTCATCGAGAGTAAAGGTAAGATTTTATTTTATTGTGGTCTAAATACTTATTCTCTATTTCAAGATACACAAACATCAAAGTTATCAATTATTCGCCTTTTGAGTGCACAGCCTATATTAAAGCACTACCTAACTCTCACACTTTAAGCTCGCTTCTATAAAAATACTTAGTTATGTACAGTCGACAAAGGAGAAATGATCGCACTTTATAATATAAAGTTGTATGTATAGGTTCAACTGTATCTCCTTTGTCGACTGTACATACAACAAAGGAATATGTATACATACATGCGAAAATATATGTAATGGAGTATACTTATTTCCTTGGCTGTGTGTACATCAATAACAGTACATTTCGCCCAATAATGAAAAGCTAATAAGACACACAGATCACACACTATTGCTTACTGCCAATATTTAATATTGCAACAGAAATGCAATGCATATGAAATACAAAGATACCTGATACCTGGATGATATTACATAAAGTTAAGTTTTAAAAATAGTAATCAAATTATTATGTGGCATGGCTGTCATAATTTCATCATCAACATAATATAAAAATTTTGATGACTGACTATTAGCCAAGCTATTATTTTCAGACCTAACAGATTTTCACTGATGAAATCCAGTCTATTTTTTTTTTTTTTTATTGTGACAATGACCCTTAGCCCTGTTAAAATCGTATAGGTAGTACTTCAGTCTAGTTAGTCTAGTAACTAAGTAGTCTATTTTAATAATATTAGGATATTTGAACCACATTGTTGTTCACAATTAAGTTATTGGAGTGCTCAAAGTTTAGTCTAGTCGACGTATCATATTACACAGCATCTTAAAAGCCTAAAACTATGCCTAGTTTGTAATATGGGTTCTATAATGCAGATAAACATATTTAGATACATTTTTTAGTAGATATAAACACAGCACATGTGATATAATATCATATCATATAAATAAATAAGCACATATTTGTACTGAATAACTAAAGGACTTAAAAGAGTAAATTTTAAGATGCTTGTTGATTGATAAATTATAACTGAATTTTTTTTTTCTTAAATGAAGCAAACTCAATCGTATTGTATTTGTGACTTAAATTGAGTAGTTTGTTTTTATAATTACAGCACATTTCTTCTTTAACATTAAAATACCAGACAATACAAGAAGTACCTAATGGTTAACAATCATGACAGGGGAGCCAGTAGGTGTTGTGTCATATAGACTCTTTGTATGGACAAGAATATGCACACTGTCCAAGTGTGTTATACTTTGACTTCAAGGAGGATCTAACACAAAACATTGTAATAATTATTATAAATTAGAATGCTAGTTCATCCCTGTAATTGTGGTGCACACTCTAGGAGCACAGAAGTACCCTCATTAAGATTAGTCACACATACAAACCTACTAATGTAAATTTGTAAGGGTAGTATTTTTTTTGTTATAGTAATACATTAGAAACATTGTAAAATAAAACAAAGGTACAAATTCTAGTGATAGAAGCAAACAGTACCTCTGCTTTTAGCAAAAAATATTTATAAAATAAGCTGTGATATAATGGTTAGTCTTCCATGGTGGTCTTGAGACTTGGCATGGAAAAATAATATCAAGACACCATTAATTATAGATGTTTATATCTAGGAGTTGTTAAAACCATTATAGACAATCTACATGTTAATAAGAGAAATAATTATTTCACAATAATAGTCATTTGGCTTCATTCATTTGGATGTTTACAATAACAAACAGATTAAAAATAAAATATTCCTAGATAAAACCCTCCCTATTTATACAGAATAAAATAAACTACTCATAAAACTATTTATTAAACAGGTAATAATTTGATATAAAGTTTACCTCTTCCGTTGCAATCGTTCCTTCTCTTGGAACAGCCTGGGTATTTCAGGCAAGAAATTTTGGGAAAGTGAACGATGGAGCTCCTTCTCAACTTTGCTTGTAGCTCTGCTAAACTTCTCTGTCAGGTGGGTCCAGTCTTCTTCTGTAAAGCAAACCACTTGCCAAACTCGTTCAGTATCATCATCATCAAGCCAATCATCTCCATAAAACCAACCACGTTTTCTATTTTCTTTGTTCTTCTTCTTCTTGCTTTTGCCCTTAGGCTTCTTTACTACATCTTCTCGATATAATCTAGTGCCATAAAAATACCAGTATGCGGAGTAATTGTCATCAAACCTGAAATGGAAACAATGTTAAATTGATAGAAAAAATATATATTACTAATAAGCACAAAGATATGACTTGTACATGTACCATAAATATAAGCTCTTTGATTACTTATTTTAAGTTTAGACAAAAATAACTTACCCAAGAGGTTCAACTCTCAAGCTTTCAGCTTCAAGGTTTTTAAACAAATCAAAAACATCATCAGCATCAAGACGAAATTCACATAAAGCATATAGAATCTCAACTTTAGTACGGAGAGGCAAAAACTGAAAATCTATGTCAGTGTTAAAAGGATTACATCTGCTTGTTTTTTGGCATTTTGTTCTAAACAGCCGTCTCAGGTACATCTGAAAATAAATAGATATCAGTACTTGTCTGTAGTGACAGTTATACACACATTTAAGGCGTTTTTCTACACTCTAAGAGTACCTGATAATTAAAAGCTGAGATGTCATTGTTGCCTAAACAACCATTCAATAGTCGCACTATTAGTTCAGTCAGGAGGGAACTGGCCGATTCTTCCGTGCCATCGGTTAATAGGGCTTCTTCTAGTTCCTTTAAATCGTGATAAAATCATTAATTAATTTTATAGAACTAACTAGCAACCATTTTTTCGTAGGAATCTTTAGCTACTTACTTCAATGTCAAAATCCAAAAGGTTGAAAGCTGTTCTGAATAAAGAACAAAAGTACGCGATGCTGGGCACTTCCCACCATGACTGAATATCTAGAAACCGTGAGAAATTCATTCAGACATCACTTATAGGGACACTGTCTTCGAAAAAATCATGCAACTGATCTCTTGTCTCACTGAACCGAACCCACCTAAAATACCAATAAAAGATGGAAACATAACCTAAAAATGGTACGTTTTCACTGTTTGTATCGTTATAATTACAGAATCTTCATTTTTGAATAGTCGGTAGATTTTTGAACTATGTACTCTTCAAAACAATAGCCTACATAAAGTAATTTACGAGAGATACGAATATGCGTTGTGTATATCGAGACACAAACGCCATAACAGTTTAGAAGATGTACAAGTGAGTCACTCTTAAAGTTTTAATTTTAATATAATTTCAAAGTATCATGATGCTTCAAGTATCTCATTTATTTACCTTCCATTTTCAGTTCATTAATATTATTTTCTAATACTTTATTTATAACATTTAATAGTAAAATAGAATAAAAACGTCTATAATTTGAACGGAAGTTTGTTTTTTTTCTCTTTGCTTTACCTTTCTGCTATGGTACGGTACGGTTGGTGATGGTGATTGATGTGGTCCAGTGGCATTTTCATATTCAAAAAACATGAAATATTAGATTTATAAAATGTTGTTATCAGTTCTTTCCACCGAATATTGGTTAACATTCTAATAACTATGTATTAACTTCTAACCAAACATTGTTTAAAAATTACTTGTAAAACAAAATTGTTTATGTAAACTGGCCTTGCCAACGTCTAACAAGTTGGACATCATGTTGGATGCCAATACATAAAGGAAGATCAGAAGAAACTTTTTTATTGATTAATTGGTAAACTATAATATAATTTTATAGCAAAGTGGTCGTGCTGCGTGTGTCCAATTGAAAATTGCCATATTGGCGCTGATAGTTGCGGCACATAGTAGTGAGTGTACTTGGAACTAATACTAACGATGGACAACAATTGTTTTAGTATTGATAATTTAATAATAAACGATGGGTATTGTTGTCGATTCGGGTTGGCAAAATTCCGACTAAACTAAACTATAATTAGTTTAGTCACGTCAAATTGCGGTTTCTTATTCGGGAAAACACCAACTAACTTAATTTGACAGGACTAAACTATTTTTAGTTTAGTCGAATTCAATTTAGTGAAATCCTCCATTTTGCTATTCGGTAAGGCAAAATTTTATTCCTGTCAAACTAAAATCCGACTCATTTTAGTGGCCATATTTTTGGTCGCGATTAAACTAAACTAAACCTTGTTCTGCTGATTGTTTGTGCTGGTTGAAATTTTTAAATTACAGAAAAATGAACGTATGCGTTCTGGCTGCTTTTTTCGAGGAGCAAGAAAGGTAAATAAGAAAATTTATCAACTAAATATGTGTTTATTTGTTCAAAACTGACCTAGCAGTAAAAAATTACGCATCAATGTCATTGTGGAGAAGCAGTTGACCGACTCGGACACCATGGCCTGTCATGCTGCAGGAGCAGGATCGCGGGGCGAATTCCACGGCACGCCAGCCTCAACGACATAATCCGCCGTGCTCTTGTCATTGCTGGTATGCCAGCTGTGCTTGAACCAAACGGTTTGGCGCGCGACGATGGCAAGAGACTGGATGGTATGCCAATAATGCCTTGGAAAATGGGTAGGACTCTGGTGTGGGACGCAACATGCGTCGACACCATTGCCCCTACCCATATAACTGGCACTGCTAGCTGTGCCGGTGCCGCTGCAGCTTCTGCAGCGGCTGTTAAGCGGCGCAAATACTCCAATCTTATTGGAGATTATGAATGTATGCCGTTTGGAGTCGAAACGTTTGGGCCTTGGGGTCCGAGCGCCCGCAATCTCTTCAGGGAGATTGCGAAATGTATGGCTGACGCTTCTCGTGACCAGAAGGCTGGCCTCATTTCAGGTCAGAGATTAAGTATTGTCATACAACGTGGCAATGCTGCTAGTCTTCTGGGAACGCTACCAAAAGAGGCATGCGATGCGGATGAATTCCACGACGCATTTTAACTTTTAGTTTTAGTTTTTTTATTATATTTAGTGTTGTGTATATATAGTAACTTTATTAATTTAATTTAATATTTGACAATACATCTGTAATATATGTAAAAATTGTGTAACAATAAAATAATTGAAAAATTAACTATTATCATAAAGGTTGGGTTTGAAATTTATTTTAAGGTTCGAAATTTATTAGTTTTACAGAAATCGGGAAGAACGGGCCAGGTTGCTTCGGTCGAAGGATGCATCAAATCCGTTTGAGATGGCCGACCGTAAATTTAGAAAATTCTTTAGGATCATCAGCGTCCAAGTTCCTGTTGGAGATACTTGAAAATCACCTTCAATTAAGCGAAGAGGATTTTTTTGTGATTGTGACATACACACATACACATACATTGTTTATTTTTCCTCTTTTCACGTAATATTCCCATTACCATGCCGCCAAGTTTGTTGTTTTGGTTTGTTTATTTTTCAGAGGTTTAATTTACGGTCACGTTTGAATTTGAACGTTTTTTGACAAGAAGTTAAGTTGTCTCTCTCACACTTCAACAACAAGGACGTTGTCATGCGTTCATTGAATTCACAGATTAAAAAGGGTTTATTCAATTTAGTCGTGTGACCTTGACTAAAAATGCATGCACTATTTTTAGTTCGGTGGCCAAACCGAATAGACAAAGCGTTGAACTAAACTAAAATAAGAGAATTTTTAGTTTAGTTTAGTTTAATCGGGTGGACATGCCGAATTAACACCATTATGTATCAAATTAACAAAATGGCCACATTAGACAAAAAATGGTTCTAGAAAACGGCGTCAAATTTCAAAAATCATCGGGTTAGAACACTATACATTAACAAAACTAAATTGATACTATGATTTATTTTACATTTTTTTATTGCGTACGCATAAAAGCTACAAGTTGTAGTCTACATGGTACTACTAATTGACATGTGTTTATTGTACTTATGAAGATCTGTGTGTAGGCACTCTCAGATTATTAAAATTGATTTTGATATACTGTGCGTAAAGACAAGTCATTAAAGTTACGTTTTTAATGTTTTAATGTTGATATTTCAGTATGAGAGTAAATAAAAACAATTATTGGCCAATTACTATAAAATGCAGAATATTTAAAATTATCAATTAATCAATTCGCCTACCGCAGTGCACTGCTGGACTACCTGGACATAGGCCTTTGCTAATGTGCGCCATTTTCACCAATCCTTCGCCTTCTGTATCCAGTCTGTCCTGTTGCTAGTATCGCTAGTACTATTTTCTATTATGTGCCATTATTAAAAATACATATCTGAAATGAGATGAAAACTATCCGAAAATGATAACATTAAGAAAATGAGTATCAAGACGTTTTTGAAGATTCTTAGGAGTTCCATAAGACATAGGAACTTTAGATTATTAAAAGTACAAAACAGCCTTGACGGCTTCTGTGGTGTAGTGGTAGTGAACGCGGCCACTCCGCTCCGCTCAGTGCAAATATTTGTGTGCATTAATATGGGTATTTGTATTAATCAGGTCGTGCCTCAGAGAGCACGTTTGGCTGTTGATCCCAGTTGCCATAAGAACATCTATAGCTTTCGCGAAAAGTAGAAAGGCCGTCTTCACCATGTCGCGAAAAAGAGGGGGTTCATTCGAGGCTCGCAATGCAAGGCATGTCCAATTACCAGTGATTCTGTCATCTCCCACAGTGTATCGCCTCCTGTAGACAATAAAAATATCTGGTACTCCCAAATCAGAGAGTAAGCTGGCATTTGTTTCACATGACATTATGCACATATATGCTGAACTAGGTCCCCTATCTTTTCACGTCACACTTTAAGGGTAAGACGTGACTACGTTGAGTCCTCCCGGAGGACTTCAACGGGTCTAGCGTGTTGTACCTATTCGCAGTGAGCGAATCGGATCCGGTCTTATGAGCCACAGGTCTTGGTCTTCAGGTTCAACAGGGCGAAGAACATTCACAATTCATCCTGGGCCAGCATGAAAACACCAGGTGGGTGGTGAATCGCATATGTCGTGCCGGGACCGCTTGATATTACGCTGTATTATTACAGGTTAGAAACAATATATGGAAGAAATACCAGCCTTTGTAATCCTTGTCGCACGGATCGCCTCCGAATTTCTGTTTGACATACGTATTTTTACTTGACAGTAAAGAAAATAGCATTATAAAGATTGACGAACGAACGAACGAATTGACGAATCCTAAAAAGTTTTTGTTTTGTGAAGGAACTTCGCGACACTCCCCACGTGAATGAAATTGAAAAATTGACTGTAGCATTAAAACCTCGTGACGAAGTCGCGACACTCGCGTTGGGATGACATTTTTTTTCGTATAATGTACTGTTAATTATTATGACTGCATGAAGTTCAATGAATCACAGAGTTAATTCTAGTATACTTTTCATTTCATTTTATTTTTAACAAAAAGTCGTTAATCAGTTCAAATTGTATGCAAGTGTACCCACTGTACCGCTGTAGCAGACTGTACATAAATGCCCATTAAAATCATCTATCGTAACACCTGTAGATAAATCGAGGTCGAAGTTCCATCACACTCATAGCCGGGCTGGACTCCAGGCTCCGAGGTGAACGCCTTGGATATGACTGGGATTAACTTTAGGACGACGAAGAATAACAGAACACGCATAACGACATATTCAACTTTTACTTGCTCCTTTCTTTGCATTTCCAGGATGTACAGGCGTGTATATTTGTATGTATGTATGTTACTGACACAGGTCCTCAATATAATCAATCAGTATTGAATTATTCGATATTTAAAACTAACAATTAACTAACTTCACTAAAAATTAAAACTCTGTGAGGATATTTAAAATGAATAGTTCATTTACAATTTTGTGTCTCAATAAGTACATCTTTGCTAGACGCGATAGAAAATTTCATTATTTTTCACAAACTTCAAAATCAATGTAATTGTTTGAAATATCCGTTTGACTTTATATTATTACATATTATGCTAATTCACGACGATCCAATCTATTTACGCTTACTAATTGTCACCGAAAATTTTGATGTGACTTTTCTTTCAGCTTACCATCAGGCGAGGTGAAGTCAAATCGACGCGTTCTATATATATTTATAAAAATCATTACACGAGAACTCTATGCTACAATTAAAATAAACAACATTGTTACATCGTAGGGGGTCGTCCCTGTCGCTGGCTGCGGCGAGGGTGAGGTGCTGTAGCCGTAACTGTTGGAGTTGCAAAAACTGGAGATGAAGATGTAGGTGATGTGGATGGTGAAATTCCAGCTGACATGGAAAAAAGTGTTGAAGGTGTAGCAGATGTGGGTGAAGATGAGACTGGTGTGGATGATGTATATATAGATGGGGTGCATTGTGATGGTATGTGTATTTTGGAAGTTGAAACGCACGTATGTGGTGCAGATGTATTAGGTGTAGCAACATCTGATGGTAACACCGTGGTCGTCTGGGTAGTGGCTACGTCTGAAGGATTAAATCGCAGTCTCATGTGATCCGCATGCCTCCTCTTTTCCACCCCCATCAGGCGTTGTGACAATGTATGAATATCTATGTTTCCGGGCCACAACTGTTGCAGGTTGCCATTGTTGCTCCAAGTGAGTCTTGATATATATTTTATCACCCGGATGGTATGTGGGGGTAGAGGTCATAATATTTGCCTTCACCGATTCATACTGTAATTTCTTTCTTTTATCTGGCTGAATGTTTGATGATAAGCAGTTCAACTGTGTTCCGAACATCATCTGGGCTGGGGATTTATTAGTAGTGGTATGAGGTGTATTTCTATAACTGAATATAAACTCCAATAACCGACGCCTAAGGGGAGTTCCATCATTTGATGCCATTCTGGTTTTAAAAGTTCTCACAAAACGTTCGGCAAGTCCATTTGTGCGGGGATGATACGGCGCGCGGCGATGAGGTAATGTGTTGAATACCTCGAGTTATGCAATATTCTTTAAATTCCTGGGATGTCAGTTGTGGACCGTTATCTGAAACTATAATTTGTGTAAAGCCGAAAGTGCTGAAGGTATCATCTAACGTTAGACAGATACTTTGATGTGATGTTTTTCATTGGGCGGAGCTCACACCACTTCGACAAAGCGTGATAAAGCTTTCATGGCAGATATTCCTGGGTGCCCTCTATGTAAATAAGTTAGAACCTTACTTCTTAATATTATAGGTATAATCATTCTGCCTTGTCATATTTCTATTTTACCTTCTACTGATAACTCAAGTCGTTTTCTGTGATAGTGTTTGATTTCTGGTCCATATTCTAGCTCTCTCCACCCGGTCTTAAGGCAATGACAAACGTGGGACAAAATAGGATCCCTAGCTCAGATTTTTTCTGTTAAGTTAAGATCTGTGATTCTACTTGTGAGCCGGCGTAGGGTCGTACTATGCACAGCGTTTTCAGCTGGTGAAGGTTCAGTTTCCGGATTTGGTAATCTGAACATGCAATCAGCTAAAATATTATTTTCTCCTTTCTTGTAGCTTATATTATAATGATAACTTCCAATCAATAAAGCCCATCTTACGAGTCTATTGTTTACTAATTTCGGTAAATTTCGTTGAGGTCCAAGGATATGAATAAGCGGTTTATGATCGGTTACTAAGGTAAATTTTGTTCCTCTTAAATATTTATCAAACTCCTTGATTCCGAATAATATGGTTAGAGCTTCACAGTCTATTACTGAATATTTACATTCAGCTGGCCGTAGTTCCTGGACGCAAATGCAATGGGTTGTTCAAAACCCTTGTTTTGATCTTTTTTCTTTTCAGATGCGTCACATGTTAAGAAGACAGAGCGACTTTCATCGCATGCTATCAGAGGTTTGGATCTGGTAATGCTTGTTTTAGCATCTTCAAAAATTTGCTTTTCATGGTCGGTCCAATGCCATTTCTTTTTGTCACTAGTTAGCTCGTAGAGATCAGCACATAATCCGTGAAGATTTGGGATGAAGCGTTCGTAATAGTTGACGAGTCCAAGAAAAGACCTGACTGTTGGTTGGCTGTGAGGCTTTACTTTTAGCATCTATTTTCTCTTTTCTTGGGCGTATTCCATTTCTGTCAATTGTGTGTCCAAGGTATTCAATTTCCTTGCACGGATAGTTGCATTTTTTTAAATTCACCTTTAAGCCAGCCTGTTTTAGTCTGTCTAAAACTGTAGACAGTGTGCGTAAATGCTCATCTACGTTATTTCTAGTAAGAGCAATGTCGGCAAAATACACAGCAACATTGGGCACATCTCCCAGTACTTGGTCTAGAAAATATTGGAAAATTGATGGCGCTATAGATATTCCAAAAGGCATTCTATTGTACTGGTAGTAACTTCTATGTGTTGACATTGTCAAGTACTTTTTGCATCCTCAGCGATCGCAAATTCTAAATATGCATCTTTCAGATCAATTTTTGAATATACAGTTCCGTTTGCTAGCTTTTGACGTAAATGGTCAAATATAGGTAATGGATGAAGATGTTTTGTTAGAACAGGGTTTATTGTGGTACTGTAGTCTCCACAAATTTAAACATCACCTGTAGGTTTAAACATGTTTACGGGGATTGGCCCATTCCACTGGAGTAATATTTGGATCAACTTTTTGTATGACCCCTGTATCGACAAGGCGGTCCCCAACTCTCGCTCGACGTTTCTTCTCATACTGAACTTGATTTTCCGTGCAGGGAAGTGTACTGGTTCTTCACCGGATTTGATATGGATGTTAACCTCGTATTTGTTAACTTTGCCAAGTTTACCATCAAATAGTTCACTGTATTTGAACTTGTTGAAGTGATGTTGGTGTCTTAGTTTTGATGGAGTAAACTGGTTTCGGAAACTCCATTTCGAAAAATTCACTCCATCTCAAGCTAAAAAGTATCGGATTTGCATCTTTCATAACTACAACCGGCAATTTTTTTTCTTGACCGTCAACTTTCACGTTTACATCGGTAATTCCTTTTGGTCTTAAGCGTATTGTTGCCGTAGGCTTTAATTTGGGTCCCTTTGTCAATGTTGGTGATCCGATTTTCTTCCAGACTTGAGTGCTAATAATTGAATAGGTGGATCCAAGGTCCCAATCCATAGTGCAGTTAACTCCGTTGATGGTTACGTCAATTTGTTTGCAATTTTTATTCCCAGTACCGGTCACGTTGTGGATAAACTCGTCATCATCTTCACTACTGCTTGCCTCAGAGTCACGTGTAGAGCTAGAAGTAGTTCGGATATGATTTAGTTTTTGTAACTTTCGTTTGAAAATATGTTTTTCCTTGGCTGATGTAATATAAGCACGCCCAGTTTTGATGCAATAGCTTTCAAAATGTCCTTTCATGTTGCATGCGTCGCAAGTGTGGTTCTTTGCAAGGCATTTGGATATGTCATGTTTATCTGTTTTGCCACATCTAAGACATTGTTCAGTTCGAAGTTTCCGCAGATAAAGGTTTGACTTTGGATTCGAACTGTTGTTTCGGTCCTTATTAACTTTGTTTACATTGACAGTTGCACCTGCTGTATCATGCATAGAAAAAATTTAATGAAATGTTACTTCTTTATCAGACTCCTGTAGATCAGGCCACTTTTGTTTCAGATCTGTTTCTAAATCTGAATGATTAAATCCTGTTGCGAATCGATCATACAGTTGACGTTCTAATAGATCTGCTTTATAGCCACAATTTTATTTTTGGGTTACATGTGGTCAATGGAAGCTTAACTTCAAGTTTGTGGGGTCGCCACCCTTGTCCCCCGGCCGCCATCTTGGAAAAAGGGGTGAAAACACTTTTTTCGCGATATCTCGGAAACTATACGACTTACAAAAAACTTGTAACGTCATAATTTGTAGCAAATTGTTTTGCCTACCAATATGTTTATTTAACTTTTAGCCCTTAATTAAAAATTAAAGAAGTTATAAGCAAAAAAGTAAGATTTTTTTCAAATTTAAATAATGTGAATTTAAATTATAAGCTTCTATTGACCCAAAAATGAAGTTGTGTCCTCTGAAAAATGCAATATTCGGTCCTTAAATTTTAAATTTCAATGGACTAATTATCCAGTATTTTTACTGAAACAAATAATTAGATTATTTACGGTCAATATAGTTTTATCTTGAAATTTCAATGGCAGTTAAATCTAATGTTATATGAATTCGAGAAGACAGAATCAGTAGTAATTTCTTTAAGTAATTTGCATTCTTTCTGTCCTTTAGCCGGTGTTAAGGAACAGCATATCCACCATGTCAGGAAAAGAAGAAAGGCCGTCTTCAACATGTTGCGAAAAAGAGGGGATTTATTCGGGGTTCAATAGCTTGAATGCAGGGCATGTCCAATTACCAGTGGTTCTGTCATCTCCCACCGGGGATCGCCTTCTGTAGAGAATAAAAATATCTGTTACTCCCAAATCAGAGAGTAAGCTGGCATTTGTTTCACATGAAATTAAGCACATCCATACTAATATTATAAATGCGAAAGTAACTCTGTCTGTCTGTCTGTATGTTACGCTTTCACGCCTAAACCACTGAACCGATTTTGATGAAATCTGGTATAGGGGTAGATTAGACCTTGAGAAAGGACATAGGCTATGTTTGGTCTCGATAACCGACATCTGCGCTGGCGAAGCCGCGGGCAAAAGCTAGTATAATATATGTGCTTAAAGCATATTATGCTGAACTAGGTCCCATATCTTTTCACTTCACACTTTAAATGTGAGACGTGACTACGTTGAGTCTTCCCGGAGGACTACAAGGGATCTAGCTCGTTACATACCTCACTGCGAATCGGATCCGATCTTCAGAGCCGCAGGTATTAGTCTTCAGGTTCAACTGGGCGAAGAGCATTAATAACTCATCCTGGGCCGGCATGAAAACACCAGGTGGGCGGTGAATCGCATTTGTCGTGCCGGGACTGCTTGATAGTACACTAAATTATTACGGTAATAATATGTAAAACAAATACCAGCTTTTGTAATCCTTGTCGCACGGGTCGCCACTGAATTTCTGTTTGACATATCTATTTATACTTGACATTGAGCTGCCAGTGAAACCAACCAAAGAGTACGAATTCTAAAAAGTTTGTATTTCAAGAAGGAACTTCACGACAATGGCAGTCGTTGCGGGTAGTTGGAGCCCTAAAAAGTCCTACAACTGGTCTAACTGCAATGCTTCGATATCACCTTTGGGTTGTGGAGGTCAGTGGCAGTCGCTTCACAGAAAATATCCAAGTACATTCAAATCCGCAGTTAGACTGGTAAAAGCGGACCCCAGACTCCAAGTTGAAAGCTTCGGATGCGACTGGGATTAACGCTAGGATGAAGAACAACATTAATAAAAGTACCTATAAAATGAAATGAAGGCTTAATTTAACACAGAATTCAGTCTTTAAATATCTTTTATATAGATGTTTTTAAAAATAATTTATTGTATTTTTAAATAAAGAAAGGTGGGTATTTTTAAATGAATAAAGGCAATAATAATATCTTAGACTATTATACAAACTCTACTCCTACTTTTCTTAAATGATCTAAAAATAAATAATTTCGATAACTATTTATTTTATTTTTCAGTCTTTTGGGTCCTCTTAAACAACACCCTCTGCCAATAATATGTCGAGTTACAAGTTATCCTGTTTATATGTATATAGAAACATTCAACTAATATTTCTTACCTTTAAATTTATTTTATAATTATTGTTAAGCATTCCACTCCCTTTCTTCAAAATGAAAACAACTGGACTTCCACCATAGACACAATCATTCTATCATCATCAAAGCGTCGATCATCGATATAGATGCCGTCTCTCTCTTAACGACTTACTGACTCTTTCTTGCTTGGGTGTCTTGAATGTGACATGGCGTCCATCAAGATATATCACGGCCTTCTGTAAAACTGTTTCTAATGACAGTGCTTTCATTTTGAATTTTATTACTGAGGCCGTAATAAATCGTACATTTGCATTGATGGTAATGCATGCAAGGAAACCTCAGCGAATAAGTGATGGGTATGATATGATTTTGAATGCTTCGGCTTTCGTCTTTAGATGGCGGTCGCCGATTTGAGTTTTGCTTTAATTTAGGTGAATGTAATAAATATTTTTATCTTATTTCAGGTACTTTGAGAAGCATCAGTCCCATCCATATCAGGTAAGAGCAAATAAACTGGTTTCGTACGTGGTAAAGTATCTAACGATGATGTTAAGTGAATTAGGCTAAACTTTGCTTGAATTATGTAGGTACTCTACGTAGTAACTGTTCCCGACTATTCTTTTCCTGTTTATTGAACAAAGCCATAGCCATGAATTCATGATAATAATTGCATATTCACTTCACAGCACTTTTTCGTTAGGATAATTGCACTCTAAAACAACTTATTCAATTATGTATGTAATTGTGGGATATTAATGTATTAAGTGACAAAAGTACCTCAGTTTTGTGTTTAAATGTACTTAAGTATTTGTTCCAAAGTTTTATCATTCCATTGAACCTGTTAATGAAATCATATATTTACATGTTGATCTGTTAAAATCAATGAATACCAATAACATAAATATATTATATTCATGTATTAAAATCTCAGACATTGTTTACATCTTCAAAACTTGTCAATATGATAAACAAAATTTGAAAGAAAGTATTCCTACAGATAAATTCACAACATTATATGATGTTGTTAATTATTTACACCAAGCTCCTTCTATTGTGCATTGTTATATTATTTTTCTTTAAACAGAAATACAATTCAAAGAGTGAAAGAAGAGCAGCAAATGATTATGTCTCTTCCGAAAACCGGTACACTCCTCTCCGATCACCCAATGGTAATGTGTCACATGGCCATGGAACACATTCAAGTCAATCTAGCCATGGACACCACCACTACAGTCATGTGGCAGATGACAGAGGATATCCAACAGCCAGAAATGCCTACATACAGAAGGTTTCTGACAAGGAGAGAGATAGAGACTACAAATCCTCTAGAAATAAGTATACAGGTATGTTTTTATATTTTAACTCTGTCCTATATTATATGAATAATAAGTTCAATAAAGAGAGATAAGATTATATGCAATTTTAAACTGAGTTTGGGGGTATGAATGTAGATTGAACTTCATAATGTTTTTCCCCAGTGTGGGGTTGATCACAAATTGAAATAGTATACATAATAGTAAAAGGAATGATTATGGTAGTATGTTCGACAGCTATGCAGGGGATATGGGTTAGTTTATCATTCAATTTAAATATTTGTATGCATGAATATGAATATTTGCTTTAGTCTAGGTGTTTTTATGTATAGTATGTATGTATTTACAAAAATCAGGTATGTACATATGTTTAGCTGCATTCTAAAACCCAAATAGTAGCCCTATCTAGACTCCAAGTAAGAATTGCTTAACTAGCTTGTGTTATAGCTAGTAAAACACACTTGAGGCCTAGATAGTGCTGTGTAGAATGTGTGAATGAGTTTGTATTTGATTATTATCTATTTATAATGAAAGTCCATCCATGTTTTTTTTCTGTCTGTACATTTCCAGTCTTAGGTTTTCGCTGGTACCTTGCCTTTCTTCAGTTTACATGTGTAACAATTATAAACATATTAAACACTAATAAATAAAATATTATTAACCATATAAAGTTGAGTGATTGGATGGAATCTGTGAAATATATCATTGAAGGTTAACATTGTCTAAATTATCTTACTAAAATTATAGTATGATTATTTTTTACTTTCTGCTATAAAAATAACCCAAAATTAATTCAAGCACTTTTGCCAGTATGTAATAATATATCATTTAGCAGGGGTGATTAGCAATTGCGATTGATCAGTGAATATAACTATTATGATATAACTGAATATTGTGGCAATGTGCGAATGGTAATATAGTGTGTATAATGTTATGTTAATTTTGACAATAATTACATACTAATTATAATCAGATACATTTAATTTCAGATAGTGTCAGATCACCAAAGGAACGCAGCAAAGATAGTGAAAGGGAAAGGAGCAATCATGAGCGAAATGAACCCGATAAGAAAAGTAGGACTAGTGGCATGAACATTAGTGTTAGTAGGAGTAATAAATATGACAAGAGAAGTAGTGCGCCTTCAGCGAGCGTTTCATCTGGCCGTGAATGGTCAGAACATATTAGTTCATCTGGGAAGAAGTATTATTATAACTGTATCAGTGAAGTGTCACAGTGGGAAAAACCTAGAGAATGGGATTCCAGAAGAACATCATCCAAAGATTCAACATATTCATCCAGAAGTAGTAAGTTACCTTTTTTTTGTGATATAGGTATCTAAGCTTTAGCAGCATAAGTAAACTAAATATTCACTGTAAAATGTGGAATTTACTTCTGTGGGGCTGCATTTCTTATACTTTGTCCTTTTAACAGACTTAAATATCTGTTTATAGTGTTTGTCAAAGAGATGTATGAGTTTGTACTAAAAATAGATGTTATCAGAGACTGAACCATTGGTGTAATTAAAAGTGTATATGAGTTACCCTAAATACCAACTCGATGATTAGAATACGAAAAAGGTGCTATAAATAAAGCAAAAATATATATGAAACTTACAAAATTTTAGAAATTTGCTCTGTAGGAAATAACAAATATAAATCTCACCACTCATAGAGATTTCCTGTCACATTCAATGTACAATGAATAATATCACAAAAGCTGTATATATATACCGGCAGCATGTGTAATTTGCATTGCTAAGTGGCATCTTCCCTGCAATCTACATAGTTAAGTCACATACAATGCTGTATGGCATCAATAACAGAGGCGTCTGACAGATAACCTTACTGATGTTTATCACACATCAAAAGCTATCAGTTAGTCATCTGTCAATGTGCTACTGCATTGTAACAGTTTAACTTACATTTACCTAAGTTAATTCTATTATAACTCCTGTTATCCATCACCATCTAGTTTTAAGTATTGTTCCATTGCTACATTATTTTGAACTAGCTGACCCATTTTTGCTTTGCACTGACAAATGTCTCACAAAATTACCTATGAAACCATTGCACCGCTACATACCCAGTTCAATAATACATATAAACATTGATATTTGTACATATATTATATTAGATAGGGTTACAACAGATCTATGACTTTTACTACCATTTTCTAATTTGAACTAGCATCTTTAATCCTTCTACTTAGTAAATTAAGTCCTCTTTAAGTCTCTTGTAAAAACCAAGGAGGACAGGCAACTTTAGGAGGGTGTAATCTGGGCTTCAATGTGCAATTGGAATGGTTACTTGGATGATAATATAAATTTAAGTGGGAGTGGCATTGATAAGACGGGTGATCAGCCCTTCTGTATCAGCCATTTTCCAGGACACACATAAATAATATTAATATAATAACCATTGTCATACACATTCATATGGCAACTGGGACCGACAGTTCAACATGCTCTCTGAGGCAGGACTGAACCAGTGCAAATTCACTGCACTGAGTTGGGAACTCGCGCTTCCTACGTAGCGGCCGTGTTAACTAACGCCATGACAAAAAGAGAATCTCTCGGTCTTACTTTGAATCCCAACAAAAAACGAAAAAGAAATTTTCATTTGAAAAACAATGTTTGACAAAATTATACACAATAAATTTATCATTTTCCAATCTGTTGTTTAATAAACTACTCATTAGAAAAAATATTTACTTGGAAACATCATCAACATCATTTCACAATTTGATTATTTTTCAAACATATAAGTTGGCAAAAAGAGTTTTACCCATGGAGAAGGATATGATAGCGGAGATGTAGCAAGGCAATCGAATCGCGAGCCTTCCGTACGTCAAGACGACTCAATTGGTCTGTGACGTCACTATCTAGTTCTAGTGAAACCTCCTTGCGTTCAGTTGTCATTTTAATAAATAGCTTTAACCTGGTTTAAGAATCAAGTGTGCAGTACAAGGATGTATAAAGTGTACAGATAAACAATTTAAACATTACACCATATTAATATTTTAATTTTTTTAAAGAAATGTCTACAGAAGCATCTAGCGTAGAGGAGAAATAAGTAACCTTGTCTTACATGTATAATAGTTGTAATAATTTAATTTCAAAAATAATTTAATTATGAAAATTTCATCCCAATAATCTCGCCCGAGTTCATTAGCAATTTCAAAAATGTTATTTAAATTATTAAATGGTATATTTGGCTGAAATTGAAAATTAAAATAAAAAGGCTTGGGCCATCTGTCCGTATAAGGCCAAATCATTTAGGAGGCCTGAATGATTTTGCTATAATCAGAAAGATGGCATTATTTAAAAAAAAATATTTGCCTTATTATAGATTATTCTAGGATTCTGTGTAGCGCTTAGCGGCGAATAGTCAAACTATAACAAAAATGACAAGGCTCTTGGCCACGCGTTTTTCTTAAGAGAAATTTGACTGTGGCATCTCCGCTAGTTGATCATATTCTGTCCTCCGTATTTTACCCTTAAATTTTTGTTCTGAACAGTCAAAACTTATGGCTCAAAAGTTAGTGACAGAAATGAATAGCTGCAAATCCGATTACACATAGTCTTGTTTAAGCAAAAGAGGGAATCCTGAGCGCAGCGAGATGTAACTAAATTGCAAGTAAAGAAGTGAAAGTCCAAAAAAAAAATAGTTTGCTCTCGAGTCATATACTCTATTTTGATCCCCTTTTTTTCTATGAGAAAAATAAGTAATCACAGACCGCACCGATTACAGGGACAGAGACGTAACTCGCGCGCTTTTGTTCTCTATGAACTTTCGACATTTTATAGGTAATTTATACATCTTTGCTCAAGAAATTTTTGGAGTGAGTAATGGCTAATTCTTCCATCAGGGTTTGTAATTGTCGACATATAGATCTGTCTGTCTGTAATTATCTGCTCAGATCTTGGGAAGCTGTAGTGAAGGACACTGTTCCATGGGAACCCTTCACCAGTACATACTTGATTTTTAATCAAAATTCGTTTGGAATAGGGTTTGGCCAGTTCTCCTTGATTGAGTTTTATTATTATTAGGTATTTTATTTTAATCTGTTGGTTAAAACAGGCAGGCTGGCAACAATATTCGAATTGATTTAAAGTGCGAAGGGTGAAATTTTTCAAAGGGAAAGCCGGTAGAAATATTGGAATATAAATGTAAACATCTCTGCCATGGTTTCTTTGGCACAGCAAGACGGCATTAATCTTGTTGTAGGGACCCCTCGCCACTGATGATGTATAGCATGAATGTCTCATTATTGACTATTGTGTCAATCTTATGAAACAAAACTCGAAAACTCTGGTCGAAGACATGCTAGACTGGATTAGACCACTAAAAGGGGCTGTTCTACCGCTCATGGTTCCCCACCTCGTCGGTCCCATTTAGTGATGGTCACGTAACTCGAATTAAACTCGAGTTACAGAACTCAAGTTAGCAGGAAGAAGTGTTTAGTTTCTTACAAATCACTTTTTATATGACTGCGCCAATGAGGGGTATGTTTTAATTACGCGCGTATGGGTGTATTTGTATGTAGGTACGAAGTTTTGTTTAATCTTCTCTATAGAGATAACGGTTGAATGGATTGTGAGTAAATAATATAAATGAGAACTCAATCTCAAATAAGATATTCGTTTACCGAGTGTTATAGGGTACATAAATGAAAACTAAATAAATGATCATTTATTTTATTTACATATATAAAATTCTCGTGTCACAGTTTTCGTTCCCAAACTCCTCCGAAACGGCTCGACCGATTCTCATGAAATTTTGTGGGCATATCGGGTAGGTCTGAGAATCGGCCAACATCTATTTTTCATACCCCGATTCGCGATAACCGACATCCACGCGGGCGGAGCCGCGGGCGACAGCTAGTTTACATATATATTTGTCCTTCACCAGAACTATCATTACTAGGTACTTAGGTAGGATTGAATGAAATAAAAATTTATATATTTCCCATAAATTCCAAATCCGCAATTGTAACCAGTGAATGTAGGTTGATTTTTTATGATCAGATAACTTCGCGTCGTCGCCATTTAGCGATGCAATAGTAGAAATATTAAATGAAAACGGGTAAGTAAGTAGTGATTTACACTACTTACTTACCCGTATTCATTCCCGCAAACAAGGAATCGTGCTTCCGCTCTTCTGCGTGATTTGTTACATCATGTATCTACAACCCAACTTGAGTTAGGAAGAATGCAAATCGAGTTAATTCGAGTTAAGTGCATGCACTTAACTCATCTTGACCCATCTCTAGTCCCACTCCTACTACAATTAAATACTTTTAGATATGTGGGAGGTAAACAAAAATAAAATGATACCACCAAGTAGATCTTGGCTTTGCAAAGCGATGAATGTGCCGGTAACTGCGACACCAGTCACCAAGTTACATTTACCTTTGAATGCGCACTGTGCAGCCACCATTTAATTTTTATCTGTTTTTATTATCATAGTTCATACAGGATCCTTTTATTTTTTTCATTTTAAATAAAGAAATGAATGACTCAAAATTCCTTGGCTATTATGGTTGAGTAATGATTGTCCGTTTAAAAAATGGTAAAGTATACATCTTTTAAACCACTAATGTGGCAGATAAGCACACGTCCCACCTGATGGAAAGTGTATACTGTGGCCTATAAATTATAATGCTACCGATACTCAATATGTGATACCTAGCTGGCCCCCGATTCTGCTAATTTTATGACATAACAACACCACTGTCATACCGCTGACGTTGCATAAAATGTCATTAAGTTTTAAACTTTATGCATCAGATATAAAGTCCAAAATGAAAAGAGAAAGAGTTTATAACATTTTTCATTCACTCCACAAGATTGTCATTTAATTTTAGACGTTAGCAGTATGACTGTAAATTCTAAAGTTAAACCGCATTGGTTATAGTGTCTGTGGTTCTGTAGTGGTTTTGCCATAAAAAAAAAGAAATCAAGGCCCAAGTTCACGATTCTGCGAAAGTAAAACCACTGTCATACCACAAATGCAAAAAATGGCATTAAATTTTAGATTTTATTTGTTATGGTATTAAAGTCCAAAATTAAATAAAACTAGTTTCAGTACACTTCACGACATTGCTTTAGAGTATAAATTCAAATAGAATTTTTGCAGCGTCTGTAGTATGACAGTGGTTTTGCTTTAGTGGAGTCGAGGCCCAGGCCCCCAATTCTGCTAATTTTATGACATAACAAAACCATATAAATAAGAAAACGGGAATTAACGCGATCATGGTATAGGTACTTACATACCTTTGATTGACTGACGTTTCGACTAGCTAAATATCATGGAACGCGAGAGTCTAAAAGTTAGTATAACAAAACCACTATCATACCGCTGACATTGCATTAAATATCATTTAATTTTAGACTTTATAACTGAGTGTTAAAGTACAAAATGGAAAGAGGAAGAGTATTTATAACATTTTTCAGTCACTCTACAAGATTGTCATTTAATTTTAGACTTCAACGGTATAGACGTTAGGTCTAAAATTTAATGACATTGGTAACAGTGTCTGTGGAACCGCAGTAGTTTTGTTGCACATGTTGCACATGTTAAAAATAATAGCAGAATCAGGGCCCAGAACTCAAGTCGAATTATACCAATAAAATAGAGAATATGCTAAATATATTTATTTTTAGACAAAAAATCTCTTATTTCGCATTCAGCGTTCTGTTTTGTACTTAGGAACGTTTTTACGAGAGACGGGTCGCTAACTCGAGTTAACTTGAGTTGCACTTAACTCAAATTAACTCAAGTAGGATTCTTCCTATATATACGACATAAACTCATTGACGCAGTCGGGTAGATAATAATTTGTAACAAATTATACACTGTTTCTTCCTGCTAACTCGAGTTATGTAAATTCGGTGCAAATTAGATGAATTTTAACTCGAGTCGCGAGTCATATTTTTTCCAAGTTGACCTATCACTAGTTATTACTAGAAATTATATCAACAATACTACTCAATTTCCTTCAAAACTGTTCAAAAATTAAAGCTACACACGGGCTACTACTAGAACACATCATAGTTTTGTACCTCTGAATCATACTCAATTTGACGATATTCCAATTTCCTCTTGAATTAATTGTCTTGCGATATCGTTAGTAATAATGTTCAGAAACTTGTTTATAAGCCATAACAACATAACGCTTATCAAAGATGTAAAATAAGTATAATGCAGAGAATTATGATATGTACCTCCTAGGACTTTTCTTTTTTTTTGAAGGTCAATTCTCCTAATAAGAAAATAATATATTCAAAATTCGATCGTGTGGATTTAATCATTTCGTATTGAGGATTTCCCCAAAATGAAGTGGTTTTTATCTTTGACTTTTTCTAAACTGTCACTAGCCAGGGAAATAGCTATTGCTCATCACCAGTGGGCTTGGATAATTTCCCTTATTTCTGACTCCATTTCGAAAAAAACTTATGGATATTAGTGTTGCCTGCCCCACCCTAAAATAGCAACAAAATGTACTACATCTTTGTGAATACTATTTGCTACAGGTGAAGTAAATTGTACAATCACTCACACTCTAGCCTGACGCTTATAAAGATACAATATGTAATTAATCTACTTTCATTAGTTTTAATTCTTCATTGTTAATAAGGGTTTCTACAGGCACTGGGTCCCCACTACGAACAAATTTTATTAGTGACTAATAAAATATTCTAGATAGCGTTATGTGTAACAATTTAACATAAAATTCTAAATGAACAAGAATTGAATCCTATAAATATTATTTTTTCATAAAACTTTAATATTTGTTCCTCATAAACATAAAATAATGAACTTTTAAACCTAATTTCGAAAATTTGTTATAATTATGCAGCGCTATAATGAAACTGCCGATACTGTGCACTAGGTTACACACAATAGATGGCGTGTTATTCAATTCTCTATATTTCACGGCTGTTACTCAAACAAAAAACATATCGAACGAGATTTACTGCAATTAACAATTGATTAGTTTCTTTTTAATTATTTTAGGAGTATGATTAAAACTAACAATAAAAAAGTTACTTCTGTTCTGTATTTTTTTAATGTACCACCTTTATTGTTGAAGAAAACCGCTGTTTTTATAATCTACGAAATTTCGTAGGTATCGCCCTTTGTTCCGAACATACAACGCCGTCAACCTGAGTGTTAGGGTTGTCACTTTGTCAATGAAAATTAAACAATCCTATAAAACGTTTAGAATGCTTATTTATTTTTAACCCCCCACGCGAAAAGGATAAATCATAATGATATTATTTGTTTAAAATTAAAAAATAATAATAGCTCTCCCGTGTTTTTGGCGCCAAAATGTATATTGTCAAGTTTTTTTTCGCTTAACTTATCAATAAGGTTATTAAAATAAGGGAAAATTAGAAGGCACTTGCATAATACCTTCTGAGGGTGTCAAAACTGTCAAACTAGGGACAGCATTTTGTAATGGCGGTCACTATTTTATGGATTGCACCCCAGCTTACCATTAAGCGGGGAGCAGTCAATTTGGTAACCGAAAATTTAAAGCAATTTAAACAAATTAAGAAAAATAACGCTCCTGGGGCGCGCGCGTTGTGTAGGTAATACTAGGTTAGGTAGGTAGTACTAGATAGGTAGGTAGTACCTGCTTCTTACCTATTAGAAATAACAAGGGCTTTTAAACATGCTGAGTACGGATTTGAAAAAAAATTGATATTTGGAATATTTCTCGCATATTTCTACTGAAATAATAACGGTAGGTACCTACTTTCTGCCTCATTTTTTAAAGACTACCTATCTACTGGGGTACTTTCTGAGTTGGTGTAGTGTAAATGAATGATATAATGAATTTATATAATTTTGTCACATGCATTTCTCCAGTTTCCACTGGAGTTAGAACTCTTAAAATTACTTTTTCAATCGGTAAGTACCGGGTTTTGGAGCTTAGGCCCCCGGTGGCCGACGCCCGACTGAGACTCCGTATCCAAATTAGTATTCTTTCTACTTTTGCACAACCCTGGGTGACCGTTCTTAACATTTGAAGTTTCAACCGATATTAGCCAGGTCGGTTTAAGGATGGGTGACCGTGAAAATAACAAGAAGGTAGGTAGGTATCTACCTAATACCACAGAATATTAATACCTTTTAGTTAAACGGCTTTATTAATTGAAAGTATGACATCTCAGGCAGGTATATTGTCGTCCGAAAAGACACGCCTTCCTACTTACCTACCTACCTATCAAATTTAATATCAGATCAATAACTCAACAGGAATAGGGTAACATTTATACCTAACTACATAAAGCGAACTTAATAAAATGTATCTACATCAAGGTAGTCAGTAGTAGTACCTACCGCACATACAACGACACACGGCGACGAGCCAAGCGAGCGGATGATATCTACCTATCTATAACGAGCTCCTATGAGACGACTTTCTCGCTCGCACATACGGCCGCTCGCTTGATCGATTCATCCTATCTCGCTCTGTCTGTGCCGCCAGCGCAACAATAGTCTCTGTGGCTGCCAGCCGGTGCATTTTAAATTTCTACACGAATGTCTATGGCAATCGTTAAAGGAAGTTGGAGCCCTTCGAAGAACGATGTCAAATCTCTCATAGGATTGGTGACTTGGTGACCATTCCTCCATTAAAGAATTTTTGTTGAAAGATTCCATTAGCTCTTCTCTTGGGTAGGGCAGTAGGGGTAGGACCCGTAGGTCAGCGTTAGTCGGTCAGGTAAAATTTAAGGAGTCCGAGTCATTTTCAGTTATTCGTACACCCCCACTGATAAGCTGATGGGACACTGGTGCAAGCTTTCTTCTTGAGGATAGTAGGTCAAACGGCAGTCGCTAATGTAAAAGTTAAGGGGCTGAGTCATTTTGAGCTATTCGTACCACCCACTGATTAAGGGATGCGGCTCTGGTGCAAATTGGCTTCTTGAGGATAGTAGGTCAAACGGCAGTCGCTCATGTAAAAGTCAAGGGGCTGAGTCATTTTGACCTATTCGTACACCCATTGATTAATGCATGCGACTCTGACGCAATTTTTCTTCTTGAGGATAGTAGGTCAAACGGCAGTCGCTCATGTAAAAGTCAAGGGTCTGAGTCATTTTGACCTATTCGTACACCCATTGATTAATGCATGCGACTCTGACGCAATTTTTCTTCTTGAAGATAGTAGGTCAAACGGCAGTCGCTCATGTAAAAGTCAAGGGGCTGAGTCATTTTGAGCTACTCGTACCACCCAGTGATTAATGGATGCGACTCTAGTGCGATTTTGCTTCTTGAGGATAGTAGGTCAAGCGGCAGTCGCTCATTTAAAAGTCAAGGGGCTGAGGCATTTTGTTTTGAGTCGTTCGTCGTGCCGGAACAAAATGGCGAGAGTAGGGACCTAGTCATTTTTATTCGTGTGTATAGGTGCATAGATACCTACATACTTCTGTACTTTAGTATTATGTTATTTGTGCCCATATTGCCATTTTCTACCTACAGCGCGGCGGCCATATTGGAGGCCAATAATGACGTCAAATTCGAACTCAGCATACTCGAAAACTCATTAAACTATACCCATTTTGTAATTTATCTAGGACACCGCGGCGGCTATATTGGTTACCAAAAATGACACCAAATTCACACTCAGCACACTCGAAAACCTATTAAACCATACCCATATTGCAATTTTCTACCGACAGCGCGGCGTGCATATTGAAGGCCAAAATTGACGTCAAATTCACACTCAGCATACTCAAAAACCTATTAAACCATACCCATATTGCAATTTTCTACCTACAGCGTGGCGGCCATATTGGAGGCCAAAACTGACGTCAAATTCGAACTCAGCATACTCGAAAACCCATTAGACCATACCCATATTGCAATTTAGTTAGGACACCGTGGCGGCCATATTGGATTCCAAAAAAGATATCAAATTCACACTCAGCATACTCAAAAACCTATTAAACCATACCCATATTGCAATTTTCTACCTACAGCGTGGCCGCCATATTGGAGGCCAAAACTGACGTCAAATTCGAACTCAGCATACTCGAAAACCCATTAGACCATACCCATATTGCAATTTATCTAGGTCACCGCGGCAGCCATTTTGAATTCCAAAAATGACATCAAATTCACACTCGGCATACTCAAAAACCTATTAAACCATACCCATATTGCAATTTTCTACCTACAGCGCGGCGGCCATATTGGAGACCAAAACTCAGCATACTCGAAAACTCATTAGACCAAACCCATATTCCAATTTATCTAGGTCACCGCGGCGGCCATATTGGATCCCAAAAATGACATCAAATTCACGCTCAGCATACTCAAAAACCTAATAAACCATACCCATATTGCAATTTAGCTAGAACACCGTGGCGGCCATTATGGATTCCAAAAATGACATCTAATTCGTACTCAACACACTCAAGAACCCGCTTATCTGGCAAACGAGGGTATTACCCTTTTTTTTCTTGCGAAGATCCGCTGTGGAAAAAGCCCGATTGCCAGTTTGGAGATGCGGTCTATACTAACATCACTTACAGTCAATCTATATCTATATCTATATCTATTATAATCGATATCTTCAAAAATGACAATTTTATACAAAATTGCATCCCTTACTTCCCTAACCTGAAACCCCCCTTTCTCGCGATAAAAGGTAGCTACGTACTTCGAAATAAGATGAATAAATACATACATATACTTACACCTGTAAAACCCCGAGGGGGTAGACAGAGGTGTATTCACAGAACATTAGTGATAGGTTAATTGTGATAACTGCGCAATCCGACTTGGTTAGGTTAGGTTAGAAGGCTAATGTGGGAGCGGGGCGGAGCGTAGCTCCCGTATTAAGCCTTCGTGGTTATTTTATTTATAACCATGCCGAAAAAAGAGTACTAGTTATAGAGGTCAGTGAGAAATAAGTCATTTTAATTAAATGGCTAGGCAAGTAGTTAAACGTCATCGATCCAAGCTATTTGCCTAGCCATTTAATTAAATGGCTGAACACCATTCAGGCCGTTAATTGAATGGCACCGTTTATTTAACTGTCTAGGCAGTTAATTGAACGGCTGATTAAGCTAGTTGGCGATACATCAGAATTTTGGTTCATTACAAAATAAAAAAGAAATGGAAATGGTCAAATACAACAAAACTCTGTTAAAAAGTAGATATACAATACACAAATCATTTCTACATTTTTTATTAATAGCGTAAAGAACAACCAAATGCAGCTTGTAAATACAATGCAATTATCATTTTAGTCAATAATGCTCACTTTAATGACCAGTGCGTAAGGAGAATGATAAACCTAATTCAACTTCTTTTTTAATATTCCTTTAAATGTGTGCAATATTTGCATTATGCCCAAAGTACAGAGTTTTTATTAATATTCTTTTTCACTTGTCTTACCTTTTTTTTAAAGTCGGTTATATTCCCAGCATTGGGTTGGGAGAGGTCTAAGTCCAGTAGTGGACTTCAATAGGCTAATTGATTGAATTATGTTACTTTTATACAATTTCACTTATTTTTCACTTAGTAAAATAATTAATTTTGTTACAATGTATTTTTTGTTTGTATTTGTATTTTTTTAATCGTCGTATATTTAACATGTATACTGAACTGCAAACACATTTAGAGAGTAAAGATGTGGCTTTATATTATAGCTAGGCATGCGTATTGCGATAGCAGCAATCGCTGTTCACTTACTGGCAATTATTGAAGAGTCCAGTTGTATATCTCTGATCATGTCAATTCATACATCCATCCTGACAAATTTTGCATTTATCCAGCCAGTCAGCTCGTCCGCGTCTCCTATTCGCTGTGAATCAGCTGGCATTTACAGAAGAGTTCCGTTGTCTGTGTAATCAATGTTGAATGATTGAAAAATCATTCATTGGTTCCGATAGTTCGTAAGAATGTCTGTAGATACTCCACTGTCGCCTCAGACATTATAGAAGGAGAAATTTGAATTAGGGCGAGGTCTGGTAGCTTAGCGGTTAAAGCATTGCCTTTGTAAGGCAAAGATCGCGGATTTAAACCCCGTCTAGACCGATTTCATTTTTTCTCTTTAATTCGATTATGCTTGACTGGATACCATCGACCGGCGTGATTGTGTATATGAATATGAATATTCTACTAACTTACATAATATTGGAAGACCGATTGTTAAGATAGTTGGACCTCTCTGGATACTTACAACTATTTGAGTACTCTAATAACCAAAAAAAATTGGAATTTTGGTATATAGATTATTTTGAGTACTTTTGTTATCAACATTTTAATGATGCTGTCTGTACGAGTTCAAATTAGAATATAGGGTGGAAGATTTCGACCTTAAGTATTTATCCAACCGACTAAAATCTGAAAATGTAATATCCTATGTTTTTACGGCAGTTCATAAAATCTTTATTTTTGACCTTAGATCTGATGTTGTAGGTACTACCTACAACATTAAATCACAGGGCAGGGTCATTGTTATTAATCATCTAGTTCCAAGCATGGTTTTTATTTAGCTATACCGTACTATACAGATACTGTCCAGTTATCGTCTTTCTTGCATTGGAAAACGCATGTCTGTATATCTTAACTAATTATTGAAAAAAAAAACATTCATAAAGGGAATTCAATACGCATGAGTCTGATAGACGAGCTTAAGACCTTGAATATCTAAAAATGGAAAAGGATGTTAATGTTGATTACACATTGATATCGCATGGATAGGTTATAATTATAACATTTTAAATGAAATAAATAAAGAACAATACAAAAATCAATTATGTTCTTGGTGTGAAGCATACAAAAAGCGTACAAATTAATAATTGTTTTATTTTTTAAGATCGAGATAAGAGATCAAGTTCTAGATCAGGAAGAAGAGAAACGGATAAATCTAGTAAAAGAACTAATAGTGCATCAGATAGATATTGGAATAGCGGTGGTAGAGACGACGAAGCACACGAAAGAAGTAGACCAAAACATTCAGCGCCTCCTCATGACGGAAAAGGTAATGAATATAGACAGTGATTCTATTTTAGTACCTCCATTATATAATTCCATTATAAAATGTATATTTATTATGTATCTTTGTTGGATAGATGGACAATCATTACAAGATATGGACATCTCTCCTGACAGGAGTACACCAATATCGGAAAATTCCTATGGCGCCAGGGAAGCTAATTCAACAGTTCGGAATAATTCCGACATTAATGCAGTTCCGCCTGTTGTCGTACTGGACAACTCAAATCAGCCGGTACGTATAAACGTACTAATGTATGTACGTAATTCTCTTGAGAAGTATAAACTTCTCAAGAGAATTTGTCTTCAAGGGAAAGGTGCCACTGTGGATTGATATTTACTTGATTCTTATACTATTACAGAGTGGTTCGTTGCTCGCAGCAGCCTTGCCGCGTATCGTGGCAGCGCCGCCGCCGGTGACAATGCCCGCAAACAATGGCGCAGCGTCGCCTGTTTGTGAATCCGGTAGCCGGTCTGGGACGCCGCAGCGAGACGCCGGGCCTCCTACACCAACACACTCGGAAAACACCGACCCCCATGCGCCGCCTCTACATCTAGATACAGCTTTACCTAGGAAAAGTTAGTTACCTATTGGCAGTACCGCTAAATGAATTTGTAGACCAAGTTCTTGAAGGAAATAGTGACCACTGACGGTTGTAGTTTAAATCTGCTGCAGAATCCATTAAGACGAAGAAGTAGATAAATGCACCTTGTAGATCGATTTTCGACTAGTGACGTCTATTGTAATATTAAGACCCGAAGAAATTAAATGCGCTAGCATCGTATTCATCTGTATCAAACGATATTGCAATGTCCTTATACATTACTCTTTCTTTCAGTGGAGTGTCTGGGAAGTTATTCTTCAGTTGTGGGCGGCACTCTACACCATGCACCTCCGATGCTGACGCCCTCCCTTATTAACTACGTTCGGTCGGACCTCACTTCACACGTCATTGGTTGGCCCGCTGATATTTTAGAAAAACAGGTGACTACAAATATTTTGTATTTTCTACCCTAAAAATGTATAATGTACGTGGATGGTTGGGTATCAATATAATTCATTGACCTTTTGGAGTTGGAGTCTGTTTGTCTGTAACCTTGCAACTCTGACGCATTGTATGGAGATGAATTCCCCTCTATCCTATTCACCGTGGTAGGAAATTATATTCAGTATTTTTACCTTTGTGAAGAGTGTTTTATTTATTTAAATATGTTGTCATTTCAGGCCAATAAGTTTACGGAAGAAGCATATCAACTCGGGTGCTTACAATGCACGCGGGTTTCAGCGGAACTAAAGTGCTCGCGATCACTTGTTCGACACACGGAAATAAGGGCTACATTACAGGAACAAAAGTGAGTATACAGTATTATGCACTTATAGAAGACACATATTGTGACGACAAGTGATTTAATAAGATTGTAGACTCTTTATTGCTAGATGCCAGTGAGTAAGTGTTGCCATCGTTGTTCACAGAATAATGTACCTGCGGCAGCAGATCTCGCGGCTAGAGGAGCTCAAGTCGCAGAACTCGTTCATGTCGGAGGACTAGGAAACGTGGTGGGGGCAGACGCGAGCTCACGTCGCCCCCACGGTACCACAATCCCCCATGTCGCCTCCGAGCGCTGAATTCAACATCCCCCTTTGCAGGAAACGTTCACATGTCAATGCTAAACATTGTTCATTCCGTTCATTTTTTATGTAATTTAGATCGAATGATAACTCTTGTGTTGTGTGATTTGATGTTAAAATTTAAGCAATGTCGTGCGTGAGATTTCGATAGGATTGGTCTATTTCAATTGAATTTAATTTCAATCGAGATTTAAAGTCTACGGCTTCAATTTAAGTTCTATCAAAATGTGGAATCAATTTTATTATGTAATTGTAACACAAATGAAAGTATGTTTGATGAAACTATTGTTTATGTAGGTAGGTTAAGTAGGCTCGATTCGATGGCTAAAGGTCTAGCATCACTCGCTATGATCCTATATTGATTACATTACTCCCTCTTGATGCATTCAACACACAAAGTACTAATTCTACGCATTCGCTAAATACACTGGTCAACTTTGGGCGGACCCCGGGCTCTCGGGTGCGACCGAGACTAACGCAAAGATGATATGACACTGGTCAACAGTTAAAGAAATGCAGCATTACTTAAATACTGTTACAGTTAAAACAATATTGTATTAAAGTCTTTTTAACAATACATTGCAACACGATCTGGATAGATCAGGATCGCGGATCGGGTTCAGAATGACAAGTTGTTGAAAAATTATTACTCTTACTACTGTGTCGTCCAATATTTCATTATGAACCTTTACCGAGAATGACCACTACTCTGAATGATTACTTTTCAAAATGAATACTTGTCTGCTTGTTACATTTTTCAAAGCTTACAGCTGATCTGAGAATGCACTGTATTTTGGTCACACCAATCTTGCAACTTTTTGTTCGGACTTCCCCATGGATGTACCCGGGTTACTCAATACCGGGTTCGCTGAATTCTACTTGAATAATGTGAATCGGTTATTTTGAAAAAGTGGTGAACCATTTCTATATTGTTGTCATTTTGTTTAAGTCATTTGGAGAAGTTGTCATTCTGAACCGTCAAGCAAATAACATAAAATAACAACCAAAAATAAATTAACATAAATATACTTTACTGTCTTTTACTAAACACAACCTTACTACACACATATGGGCGTGCGAAGCCTCTGGACTTCTTAATCTGATTTTGTTCTGCACCACTTTCTTTTAGTCAATGATGTTTCACTGACAATTGATATGTTAGTTTTTGGCAGATCGGTGTTTATTAGTTTTATTACCGTTTATGAATGTCTGTAAATACACTTGTGAAGATTCTATCATTCTAAGCGTCAATCCACACTGAAAGAGCAGCGGCCGACAGCGATCACACTTTTGTACTAGAAATGATTGCGAGCAGCATATTTGCAGCAGCAGCATATGATCTTTTTCTCCCGTAGATAAGACTCAAAAAGGTTGTAATATGCCTCAAAAAGCCGCTGCGCGCCGCTTCTCTTTCAGTGGTTCATAGACCCTTAGATATACAGTTTTGATGATGTATGTTATTTCACCTATGATAATTTAGTATCATATACTACTTTTATACTATAACTATAATTAAATAAACTATGAAACTATAAAAGTTATTAGTAAATTAAAATTAAACGTAAATTTAACGTTTTACACCGAACTTATTTTTTGGGAATTTAAGCCAGTAGGTATTGTCTGTTGGCCAGTGTTCAAAGTCCTTAGTTATTTTGTTATCTGTTGATACAATTTTAGATTATAATTATTTGTCCACGTATGGGTACTACTGTGTTTTGTAATGTGTTTACTGTAAAAATTTAATAATGGAATATGTCTTTCGCAGCGAACGGTTTCTATAGTTGTTATGCAAGTTGTTACAATAATAGAATATTGCAGTTGATATGATATAATTACAGCAATAGTATATAATATATTCACTAATTGGCTACTGTTGACTACTTTGTTTGAATACGTCTACAGCTGGAGAAAAAGTGCTTGTCGCTGCTGATGTTAATTTTTGACCAATCAGTGTATAATATGTAAAGAACCAAGTATATTTAGTAATTTAATAAACAATTTCAAGCCATAATATTGACTTGATTGGAAAATCTTTAGGGCTTAAAACAATGTTTAATAATGTACATTTTAAGCTTTTAAAGTGCAAATACAGTGAAGTGAAAGCAAACCAATTTGTTCACTTACATGAGTAATATAGTGAATCATTAGTTAGGTATAAAAAAACTCCGGTCTAGGTCTTTTTATTTTTCTAATAATATAGGGCTAATATATTTTAATTGAAATGCTAAAATGACACCAAGCTATGTAATATAAAACAAACTAATGGAAATACTGTGATATTCATTCACTTTCACATGTAATAATAGTCGATAATAATAAAGTATATATATAGGCCTGTGTGGAGATGTAATTAGGTGCACGCTGTTTATAAATCACTTAATTTATATATTTTAGGGCCTCGAATTACAGATGCTCTGCATTGGCATGGAACCGGTAGTGTCGTATTGTGGCAACCTCATAGTATTTTAGCGTCAACTCGAATCGCCCGCCGTAAACATTAGGATAATATTTGAAGTTAGTTTCGCAACGTGGTACGTCGCCTCCACGCAGGACTTGCCCTTTTAAACTTCTCACATACCTATTGTAATAGTGATATTACGTTTATTATTTTCACATAAAATATGACAATTTAACCGGATGTAATAAATCAGTTTCTGATAACCATGTGTATCACTTAATTTATGTTTATTTGTTGAAATGAAACGATTCATCACCACACTGGTATATTTAATCATTAACAAAAGCACCCTAAAGTACAGTATACATATACAAAAGTAAGATTTTTCGAAAGTTTTATTACATGACCTGGGGTTGAGTCATGGACAGCGGGTATTTTAGGCACCGCGTCAGGTTTTGTTGTCTACCCACAGAACAGAAAGAACAGTAGAAGTCGCGTTGCGTCGCATATAGGTATCATATGCTTCTGACTTTACTATATTTGTATTTGTAATATGACAAATTAAGTTGACGTTTATTTTATTTTTTTTATTTTTTCTTTAATCCATTCATTTCTTATATATTGCATTTAGTGAAATAGTAATGACCTCGTTACGCAAATTCTCGACTTTTTATAATTAAATGCAGGCATAGTACACGAGAAAGGTAATAATCACATACTAACAGTAGACAATAATCCAATTCATCGTCAATGTTTACTTTCTTCTATAAATAGGCGTCAATCAATACATTGCCTACTTCGACATATTATTATTACATTACCAATCACGATTTCTCAGCATTACCTACTTAATACAAGCACTACCTACATAATCTTGAATATGGACGAGTTGCTGTGCGCTGGGTCTGTTACTATTGTAGTGCCATTGGTCTAAGATTCGATCTAACCGAATTAAATGACCTTCATCCATCTGTATACCGAATGAAAAAATACTTAATTAAATAAAATGTGTGCCAATAAGGGTTGCCTAAAAATGACGGGTCTAAAATTTATTATTTAAGAATGTTACACGTTTTTTTTTCTGAAAGAATTCTCTTTTAGAAATATATATATATACTGCGTCCTCGCATAGCACGTCTATCACATGACATAGTACGCGCAATTCTTTCTCTCGCACATCGTTAACTCACTCACATTTTCCTATTTCAAAGGCTGGTTACCAATATACATTACTAGATTTTCATATGCAATTCTATATTACTGAATTCGTAATGAAATCTAGTTACACGTGTGCACACGGCGAGCAGGTAGTAGGGAGAAGAAAAAGGTTGACTACCTAGCTTTTGCATGGTATACATTGTATACTTTCCATTGAAAGTTCATTTTTTTGGTAGACAAGTCAGTGGAATTAGAAAAAATATTTGAATAAGTAATTATTTTTTTTACCATATTTTTTAGGCAACCCTATTGGTATGTGTTTTAACATTTTATTCGCGAAAATGTATTTTTCATTTGGTAAACAGATGGGTGAAGGTAAATATTAGGCTGGAATGCTGCTTGTTGTTTTTTTTTCTGTTCTGGGGATGTACCGTGTTACAATTTTCGATGCCTTAAATAACCCCCTAAATTCAAAATTTGAAATTGGATTGATATCCGATAACTTGTCAAGATTGTAAAATGCGTCCCTTACATATTGGGTATAATTATATTCTTTGTACGGTCCACGTACGCATGTTTCATGCTAATATGTTTGATATTTATGATTCTGTATCATTGCGAGTTATGGGATATCAGCCAATATTCGAAGTTTGACTAGATCAACAAATGTTTATTATCTAAATAATGCATGATTCTAGTTCGCACTGTCTTAAATTGTTGGTATCGTTTAAGCCTCGGTCCCTTTACTAAAGGGTGCCTTTACAATATTTTAGCAACATATAGGTAGTACGAGTTATAAATCGTGCAGACAATATGACCTCACCTTAAAACATTTCATATAAAGTAGTTTATAGAAATAAATGTCCCTAAAATGAATCATTGAATAGAAAAATATCTTCAAAAGTAAATAAAATAACGATGTTAATCTGATTTGATTAACGTAATTAACGATCAGTATTGTAACATACATACTTAACCATAAAGTTAAATTTTACTCATGTAATGAAAATCTTCACAATAATGCGTATGCTACTTACATCAAACCTATTGATCAGATGATTTAATCGGTGATCTGAGTAAGAAGGGCAGTGCCACGAATGATCCAATAGCTGGAAGGTTGATTTGCCGGCAAAAGCACAGGCAGTACGAAGTTTGTACTATGTCCAGTGGTGGACAAAACGCCTGCTCTTTCAGATGTCTTGTACATTGGCGCCTCATACCGAGGGTCTGGTTTGGGCAACGATAATACCGGCTCGAACCATATTACTGGTAGCGGGGGATTCGTTTGACCTGTTCAAACAGTGGTACATCATTAACATAACATTGCTGACTGTTGCTTAATCGATATTGTAAATAAATAGTCTTATAGAAAGCTACGATAATCTAATAAAACTGCCTGGAGTTTGTAGGGAATTTAACACAAAAGACTTAAAATTTTGAATAAACAGACTGTAAGATGAGACCGCAGACACCTCATCACAATAGTATCTAGAACGATTAGTGTATATTATTGAAAATCAGTTTACTGCCCGAGTTAGATGGCGGTATTCCATCTGACTATTGTGACGTATTCACATTTGTATTTTTGTTTTTGATTATTTTAAGGTGGAAATTAATAATCAATCTAATCTATCTGCCTAAGATTTCAAAACTCTTCGCTTTGACAATTTATTTTATGACCGTTATAAAATTATATTATAATCAGATTGTGTCATGACTTTGGAATTAGAAGATTTTGATTAAATTGATTATTAAATTAGCCATTAGTCGGATTTATAATATAATATTCCTAAAATTATATTTTGATTAAAAAATTGGTTATTATTTTATTTTCAAATATATAAACTAGGTGTAAGTGCTGTTTTTACACGGACGACTGGTTTTGTTACTAGATTAGGTACATTTAGGTAATAACTGCAGTGACATTCATGTAGGTATACAAAGGCATTTACAAGTTTGTTACAAACAAATCCAAGAAAGCAATGACGGAGGACTTTGTTGATGATTGGATAGATGTTATTACTAACTTACAGTGTGTGCAACTTAATGACATTTTGACTGTTCACAAATATTTGGTCACCTTATCTGCTTCGAAATATCTGATGTCGACTGTACAATTGTGGGTCAATGAAGTAAAATAGTAAAATTCAGTACGCACGTATCAAGATTGTCATATTTATGTAAATACAGTTATATACTGGGTGTAAGGGGAACGCTCCCGAAGCCGAAGGCCCCTGGTAGTACTCCGGGTACACTACATATTGGCATAATATTTTTTTCATTTATTTATTGATTATTTGATTGTTATTAAATCACGAGTGGGATAGTTACTTTTTTTAATTCATTGGTTGAGTAGCGTTATTCTTAAAAAAAGAAGATACAAAAAGATCGTGTTCAATAGACCAAATAAATTAATATACCTACCTATTGCTTGTTCATTTCTCGCAACTTCGTATTTAAATAGAAAATTTCATCTTGTACGTGTAAAACAAACAAAACTTCTACTCAAATAAAACTTTTGTTTTTTACTTTCTCTGTTTAAAATTTAAGTAAATTCACCATTTTGTACACGGATGAACAAAAAAAAAATACCTCATTGTGTGGCCTTTCTTTTTTATTATTCCCGCCAGTTCTACAGTACCAAAAGTTTCGCAATTCGTTTTTACTGGTGAAATTATAGTTATTCATTAATGAAAATATCTTATAGTATGCACTAGTCATAAAGAAAACGATTTATGAACCTAGTACAGCGCCCAATATACACAACATATACTGTACAACGTCCGATATATGATGTGATTGATGTGAAGTCCTTTACGTTATGGAATGTTTACTACTGCAAGGGTAAATATTTTTTTTTTAGTATTATTTTATTCACAAGTGAAATGAAAAACGTCGTATGATACACGTGTTAATTGTTGATTACCGTCTTCGGCTCAATATTGCCACAGCAATCACCAACTTCACACACTTGTACCGTAATCTACTATTACGAACCGGTGAAATTCTTTTTTTTAAATTTTTGTTCCGTTTAATTGGCATTAGTTATTCTCCATCGTATTAGTAAAGCTCATGCTCAACGAAACGACAATTTCGTAAAAAACATCATTACAAAAAAAAAAAAACTAATGGCGCTAAACTAATGCTAAGGAAACGGAAAAAATATGAAAAATATTATTTTTTCCACAAAATCGCAAAAAAATAATATGCCAGTATGTAGTATATCCGGAGTACTTAGTATAGGAGCCTTCGGCTTCAGGAGGCGTAGTGATCAACAAACCTGGATACGCATCTACAAGAAGATTCCTTTGTATGTCCCAGCGACCAGCATCAATAAATAAACCGTGGATATTAACACCGTCTTCAGGTTTTTGTAATTCACCGTACACGGCGCTTACAAATTCTTCGCCTTCCTAAAATTGTTAGGTGGCTTATACAGTCTCCAATATTAAAAATGAATAGGTAAGAAATTGTTTATGAACAAATCAAACTCATTTGAGTTTGATTTGTTCATATAGATTTGGCTTGATAGATATATTTCTTACTAATTATTAGAATAAGGTTTATATGCTAGAAAATTATGGAAAAAATCTGACAAAAAGCAATCGGTTAGTATGTGATACTGGCTACAACTGTGAACATATAGGTATTTAGGTATCGTGATTCGGTTATCGTCATTGGCCACAACAATTATTATTCAAGAGAGACTTATTCAAGAAGCCTTTTAAAAAAATAGATTCAAAGAATTCAATATCTACCTACCTAATATTCAGCCATAATGGCTATACGCCAGTGCAGATAACATCAAAAATGATGAAAATGGGAAATATGTAATTAATAACAGCATGAGACCTTGAAAATGAAAGGAAATATGGTTTAAACACTTGGAAATAGTACATAATTAGCTTTGGCCCGCGGCTCCGCCCACGTGGATATCGGTTATCGTTATAAATTGTAGCCTATGTGTTATTCTGATGTATAAGCTATATTAGTGTAAAGTTTCATTAAAATCCATTCAGTAGTTGAAAGAGTAACAAACATCCATCCATCCATCCATACTAACAAACTTTCGCGTTTATAATTTTAGTAGGATGGTAGGTAGGGAAAAATAATTATTGAAATCGGTTCATAAACGACGGCAATATGGGACAACATAAATAATATATCGGTCAAAAGTTTGATGTAAAATAATACAAAAATATTCATAAAATGAAAAGTACTGGAACAAACTATATAATAATTTTATGGGACCAAATGGTAACAGTTCTGCATCGAACTAAAGAAAAATCACGTAAATCCGATAATAATTCTCGGAGTAATCGATGTACATACATAAAAAAGATCGAATTGAGAACCTCTTCCTTTTTGGAAGTCGGTTAAATAGACATTTATTCTTGCAGTTTACAGTTGGTAAACATTCCATATGAAATTGGCGTTTCATAAGGAAAATATTTTTTAACAGTTTTTTTATTTAATAATTCAAAGTATGCATCGTTGTTATCCATGCACTTTCTAGGCAGTTCTTTGATTCCTTTGCTGAAAAATTGCGGGAGCTAGAATCAACAAGATCTATTTGACTGCCGTTTTGGACTGCCTCATCTCAATTGATTTTTTTTTCCAATTAAGAAATTATCCTTATTCCGAAAGAAGTGGTAATCGGTTCTCGGTTGGAGCAAAGTCTGGGGAGTATAGTGGGTGACGGCGACATTCCAATCCTAGCTCCTCTAGTTTCGCCACCGTCTGTTGTGCAGTGTATGGTCTAGCGTTGTCCTGAAGCAGCAGTGGGCTAGAGCAGTTGACCAATCTCGGCTGTTTAACGGCAAGCTTTTCCATCATGGTTTCCAATAGTTGGCAATACGGATGTACCGTAATCGCCTGACCAGATCTTAGGAAGGTGTAGTGAATGATTCCAACGCTGGTCCACCAGACACCAACTAGTATCTTTTTTGAGTCAACTTTCGCTTGGGGCAGGATTTGGCCGGTTCTCCAGAGTTTGATTTTCTGATTATCGTATACTAGGATCCATTTTTCATCACAAGTAATGATACGATTTAAAATCCCCTCGTTATTGTGACGGTCGAGTAACGTGCCGCAGCAGTCGGGCGCGTGTTTAGTGGTTTGCTTGACTGAGTTCATACGGTACCCATTTTTCAATCTTTTTCACTTTTTCAATTTGTTTTGAATGATTCAAAATGGTTTTATTACTCACACCGAAGCCTGCAGCTAACTTAGACGTGGTATGAGATGAATTTGCTTCCTCGATCACTTTCAAATACTCCTTGACAACTAGGGTCCCTGGCCGTCCACGAGGTTTATTCTGGAGGTCAAAATTTCCAGAATGAAAGCGGTGGAACCAAAAACGTACTGTGTTTTCTTAAACAGTGGGTTCTCCGTACACATATGTAACCTTCGAGCTGTTGCAATATTGTGCATAGAACGATGCCAAAGCAAAATTAAATAACGCGAAAACAAAATATTAATTATCACATTCTAAAGACAAGACAAGCTTAAAATTGAAATGAATTTGAATTTGGAATTTCTAACCATAAGGTGGATTTTTGAGATCAAAATGGCCAGTTCGATAAAACGCCAATTTCATATGTATAGACCTAATTATAATATGTTAAATCCTAACATAAGTCCAATATTTACCCCTCGGTATTAAAGTACAAGGAACGTTCGTCTAGTGATGGGGAAGATGTTTGTAATATGTAGAAAATAGAATAAAAATATTTCTTAGACTAACTTCGATACTAGCCGGTCAACCCATGTCGTTGGCACTGGCGGGCAGGAAAACGTTTCGGATATAAGTTCGATAGAGATTTTGCTCGCTGCCTTGTTCACGGCAATGACAATGGTAACTTTTTTCGTTAGGTGGTTTTGCTGTAAATCATGGACCACAATTTTTCACCCTTAAAATGCACGCCATTTCAGCCCCGTACTTCATACCGAGTTTTATTTATTTTCCTAGTGTTTTAACCATATTTCCTTTAATTTTCAACAAGTCTCATGCTGTTATTTATTACGTAATTATTTCCTGCACTGCCTTACTATACTTAAATGGTAACGAAAATAACACACTGCATATTTTACCTTAGGCTTTTTCTTATTTTCAATATATACGTCATCCTGTGACAAAAATACTTTTTTGGGGTAAAAATCAAACATTAATTGATCAATGGGTACGTGATAACGACGTGCAAACGATTGTAGGGAGCCCGTGAGCAGACCTTGGGGAAAAAACAGCCCCGACACCCAACTGCTTGGCTGAAGACCCTCAACGAGCCATTTCTGTAAATAGAATTTCTTTTTGTACTTGATTAAGTATTGGTTGATTGTGACGTGTGCACTAAGGACCAAAGTTTCTCCACTCAGAAAACCTGCGTCATCATTATCATCTTTGCGCTAGCTACGGTCGTATCAAAGGTACCTACTGAGACTGACCTCTCGAGATATCGCTACTTCGCTAGTGTGATTAGGTTCATCAGTAGCTATAATAATGTTCTCTCAGTTCAACCAAGACTCACCTATCTTGCCCATGCCCACTCATACTCTTTCAAGGTTGATTTTTGTGTCGTGTTCATATGACATTCACTTACGAAGAGGCTCAAAAACTTACCTCAACAAAATCAATCCGTAAAGTGAGATCGTGTATCCAGCTACCGAGTGATTTCAGCGAATTATATCCTTTCTTATGCCACATAGCAGGCACTTTATTGTTAATGAAGGAATTGAAAACTGCTTCAAAAGCCTCCGACATTACAACGAGACCCTAAAAGAAAGAATGTTATATTTATGGTACCTATTTATATAATTAGACCCGATTCCTCGATTTTAAGTAATCAACGAAAACAATATAACACATCAAATCTTCGTTTTGCGTTTAGATACCGATGGTCAGTGGGGGTGTTATATCGGACTCGAACCAACAAAAATCGCACGTAGTTTTGGGTTTCAATTATACAGTCCAACTATAGTATAATTATAGGATAGTTAATAACCTCACATTTATTATTTTTGATTACCGTCAAGTTCAAAGGACTGGTTAACCTACAGTAACTGACTGATCTTAATAAATTTTCATTTTATTTCCAAAGAACCTTATGGAGTGCCATATTAACCGAAGTTACTCTACACGCCATAACTTACTTATAGCTAGTTTCGGAGATAGACGATAGACGTGTGACTTAAAATATATTACAACATGAAAGAATTCTTACTTTGATAGCCTTTTGAAGTTCATTAAGTGAAGAATGTAGTATTCCTAGCAAAGTATTAAATCGGTCAGTTTCGTGTATTAGCACTGTAGTAAGTGAGTGCAACTGCCCCATGTCATCTGGTATCATTAGGTCTGGATTCATCAGCCCCTTGTCGATGCCTCTCACGATCTTAGCACGTATCTGGTCACAAATGCGCCACACGATTTGATCCGGTGTTTCACCACCTTCACCGCCTGCACTACGCGGCTGCACTTCTACAATTGTTTGTATTAGATTGCACGTTTCTTTGTTCTAAAAAAAAACACTGTAATTAATACTTAAGAAGTAGGTACCTACCCATTGGCGTAGCTAGGGCGAGCCATAGCCCCAGCCATGAATCGGCCGATCACGGCAAGATGGTCATGGTCACGGCAAGATGGTATACTATTATGGTCACTGACTATAGCTCTAAGAGGTCATTTGGGTAAAACTAAAGTGATTTCGCACCAGATCCAAGAACACAGCCCTGGGATTCGGCGGACAGCATTCCAGGCCGAGCTTGGGTTCTCGCTCTAGTAAACTAGTCCAAGATGCTCTCGAGGCCCGATTGTAGGGCTTCTCAGCGAAAGTTTCAGCGCAGCGAGGTCAGTTTCCAAAATTGCTGAATACGGAGCAACTGGTCCTGATACGGAAGAAGTGGCGTCCGGCGGGCTCACCGGCCCATAGTGCTCGACAAGGTGTCATCATACACGTGAGAGCTTTGGCCAAGGATGCGGTTGCCAGCGGCGAGGTGATGTCGGCGTTGTCTCTGGACGTCAACGCGTTCAACACCTTGTAATGGACGCGTTGTTTTATTGCATAAAACAGGCCCTGTTCTTTCATGGGCAGCCTGACACACAAGGGATCCTGACTCAAACTGGGTGGAATTCTTATCGGCATCAAGCCTCAAATAAAATATATTGGGCTCGTGCTCGACGGCCGATAGGAGGTTAACGGGCATCTCCGAAATCTGGTTCCCAAATTAAAGGACACAGCTGCAGTTCTGACGCGTCTCTAGCCAACATGAGGAGCTCGGATGGCTCCTGCAGGAGACTCTATGGGGAGATCGTGCGGTTCGTGGCCCTATATGGCTGCTTAATTGGGGCGGGGACCCTGAAGGTTAAGAATGCGCGTATGCTGCGCGCTTCGCATCGCGTGATGGCCAAAAGAACCAGGTATTTAGGGGAGACCGCACGATATCCTTCGAGGCGACGACGAGAGCCCTTTCCCTGCTATATAACGACGCCGGCGTGCGGCGGCGTAGTGTAGTTAATTATTTGAGCTTTTTGTTTGAAGACGGTTTGCGATTTCATTGAGGAAGAAGTTATTTTATCTATGAGGAATCGTATTTTTATAGGGAGGGCCCACAGCTTTCTAGGGTGGGCCCGCCTCAACTAGCCCCCGCTCCACTGTCTACGTCTATGTACCTACCGATATTAGTTAAACGGGTAAACCAAAGACTACAAGGAAATAAGGATGTAGGTCGTTTTTTAACTACTACCAACAGGTGAGTGTTGTTAAAAAACGACCTACATCCTTGTGCTTGTCTGCCACCTAAATGGTATAAAAAACCTCCCAAGGATACCTCCCTAGATATAGGTATATTATGGATATACCTACACCATTTGCTGTATGTTTGCAATTTGCTGTGTGCTTACTGCTTGCAACTTGGTGTGTGCCTTCACTTTAATAGGTATTCATATCCATAGCATTTCAATCGAACTTCTTTCAGACCTAGTTTACTTAATAACTTAAATACATACTTACTAACTAAAAAAAACTTATTTTGTACAACTTAATTTCGTAGGATATAAAATACCTACCTCGAATGCTATATTTGCATTATCGTGCATGCCAAAAACTTCAGGACTTTCAATTACAGGCAAGGTGTCAATATAATTGCGAATTTCTTCAATTTTGTCTGTTCTCGGGCAATAGTATATGCCAGATTTTGAGTACGTATATGTATCTTCGAGGGTTGGTGGTGAGAAGAATACTTTTAATATCGTAGTTAAACAACGCTGGTCCCACATGTCAGTTACTCGACCACCGTACGTGATTAAGCCTGTAAAACTTGGCAATGATAAACTTGTAGGTACCTATTACAATATCGCCACATAAATAAAACATTTTAACGTAGGAGTATAGTGGATCTACCTAATGTACTGGTAAACAGGGTGTATTTTTTAACGGGGCCCTAAGGGCAGGTACCTTAATTAACCATTGTAGTAACAGCAAAATGTTCTTAGGAGACCTTCACTTACTTTTTGAGATAAGTATTTGGAACTGCATTCACTAATTTTGGCAAAATCGTACAGTCGGCAATACAAATGCTTAGAAGTCCAAAATAGTAGATTATTGTATAAGTGTTTAAAGTTGGTGATTACCGCTGAGGCGAAATACATTAAATCAGCAGTTTCTACCAGTATTACGTCATATTAGTCATAAATCCCAGCTATCGAAGGGGAAACAATGTTTCTTCAAGACATCCGGCTCGAAAGACCATTGTTTCCGCTTCGATAGCTGGGATTTGTGATTAATAGGACGTAATACCGGTAGAAACTGCTGGTTTAATATAAGAAATACAAGTTCGTTGTTCGAATGACCGAAGAATGACATTGACAGTTGACAGCCGCGCGCCCTGATGCCCGCGCGAGGGAAGATGGGCGGCAGCAATAATAAACAAATCTTTCAGGTAGGAATTTTTTTAGGTAGGAATATTATTTTTTTTGTTCTATTAAACACGATCTTTTAGTTTCAATTTTTTTAAGAATAATGCATCTCAACAAATAAAAATTGAAAAAAGTCATTATCCCTCTCGTGATTTAATAACAATCAAAAAACAACAGTTTGATAAATAGGTATCATTATCTGCCTATTTGTGGTGAGCCATTTTATGAGAAAATGAATAGAAAAAAAAAATATTGTGCTCTTATTTTTGATCCCCATATGAAATACGATCGATGGTCATAAAAAAATTTGGAGTTTACGATGACTTAAGTACCTACAAGTTACTGACTGTACCATTTTGCTAAAATCTGTGAATGCAGTTCAAAGTTTCTCAGGCCTCTAATGCGATCGGGATTAACGCAACGACGATGATGATTTATAGATATCCATGTAATATGTGTATGGTATGATCAGTCTTACTAGTGATATACTCTAATGCGTCCCAGGGCATATGGCCGTCTTCACAAAACATTTGCAAGTTCATCATGGCACATTCTCGATCGCTATTGTTAAACTCATACGTAATATTCCATCCAAGCGGGCCGAACTTCTTCCGTTCCTGTATGATAGCGTGGAACATGCAAATACCGAACAACATGGTACGCCAATCTTGGCCTAACACTGTAAACGAATTCAATAAAAAAATATAGTATGTTATTAGAATAGTAATTCTGTAATTCGTGATACTTATACTTAGAAACTAAGGGCGATCCGTACCATGCTTTTCAAAAAAGTCTTCATCCATTTCTATAAAAGCTCTTTTCACATTAGCCTTTAGACCTTTCGGCGGTTCGTTAGTTACTTTTACTGAATTTTGCAACACGGATACAGGAAATTTAGCTGTAGGCATTGAACTCAGATATAGACGGAAATCATTATGTAGATATCCACCTTGATCGGTACCCAAATTAGCTACTATTAATTCCAAGCCTAACATCCAAGATGCGGCCAAGTGACAATTCTGTAAATTAAATAGTTAAATATTGTTTATATATATTTATATAGCAAAATATTTTCTTTATTATCCATACCACATACTTGTAAGAAAACCCAATCGCCTTTCGGTTTTGCATTATTTATCATCTTTTCAGCAACAGGACCTTGTCCCTGGCCTAGCGAAATGGAATGCAAGCGTTCACGCATGTTCATTTCCGTGGCAAATTTTTGGAAAGCTCCGAAAGGATCTGAGCCCGTACTTAAAACAAATACAAGAGGTATGTTCGAAGCTGTGTCCATGAATCTATAACAAAAACATAATTATTTTACCTAAGAATTAGCTTATCTCGTAAACAACGTCAAGGTGGCGTTTCGGGGTGCGACCAGCGAAAAAGTAGAGGAGACGGAGACGGTAAGACGGCAAGTTACATTTTTTTACGTGGGATCGTCCCCGGCTGTTTTGTTATACACACTACACAAATATAGGTACCTACCTACATGCAATGATCCATATTTAATAATATTATAGGTAAATGTGAAAGTTACATATCTGCCTGTCTGTCTGTTACACTTTCACGCCTAAACCACTTTAGGCGTGACCCGATTTTCATAAAATTTAGTATAGGAGTAGATTAGACCTTGAGAAATGACATAGGTTATTTTTGGTCACGATAACTGATATTCACGCGGGCGGAGCCGCGGGCAACAACTAGTATATTATATACTATAGATGCGTATCTCCACTCTAAAAGGGCACAAAAATATCAGGACCATTTACTTATTTTACGCACTAATCTATGGCCACCTTGCTTCTCCATATTCAGACCTCAAATATTTCACCACAGTATTACTGTTACATACAGTAGCGCGACGAACGTACTTACACAGCAACGGAGGGGAACTTGCGACGCGGCGGGGGGCGCGGACGCGCTATCCGCCAAATCGCGTCTTTTGCGGAAAAGTTCGGTGAGGGCTACCGTAGCCGCGTATAGGTATCGCTCGCGTGACAATTATTAAGAATTTTTGAAGTGAAAACTTCTTTAGCGGCGTTGGATGAGTAAAAATTGTTAAGCTCGCGCGTCAGAATCACTTGACCTTTGACCCGTAATCGACGACTTTGTAGGACGACATGACGTCATACCAAATTCCTAGCTACAGAGTGTTTATTTTGCTAGGTATGCTAAGAAGCTTCGTAGCTTAGCGGTAAGTGCTTCGACTGTAAGTCCTTATGGTTTCAGATAGTACCGGGTTCGAACCTGGGCTTCTGACACTTTTTGTGATTATTTTTGTGTTTGTAATATATTAATTTCTTCTGACAGAAAATTAGTGATGGGTTATGATTGGCGCTATATTATAGGTATGGTATGGTATGTTCTTTTTGTAGCCGTCTTTTTTTTCATTTCATATCATAATAGTTAGTGCACTATTGTTCCGTGCACGGATCATCAAGTGCCAATAAAGACTTACACTGTTTGTAGTAGTAACAATGTGATTTCACTATGTAAATACATGGTGAAATATTTGAGACCAAGACAAAAAAAGTGCAAACTCGATGGGTTTATCTTCTTTATTTTAGGAATTCCTAGTGGTATAAAAATAAATTGAGCATTTGACAAATTTTGGAACCTACCTATATATAAGATGTAGAATTTTATTTTATAGGTACCTCTTACAAGTTATCTTTTTCGCAAAAAACATAAATAAAAAGACGTTTTTACTTTGTTAGCCTAAAAGCCGGTGCACCTGCTGAAAAACGGACGAGGCTCTGGCGCTGGCTTTCCTTTCGGGGTTGGGGGTCAGACGGCAGTCGCCCCTGGAAAGGCCAAAACTGCGCCAAACATAAAAATTGACGAAAAGGTAAGGGATTGCGCAAGGGAGGGCGCCGCAGTAAAACGGCGCGCAGGAGGGTCGCCCGCCTCTTGTGACAAGTGGGCGAGGGCTGCCGTGCCTGAGCCGGGCACGGCTAAAGAGGATAGGCCAAAATCGCAATCCCCGAAAACTCCGTTTCGCAATGTCGAACATCGGCACGCTAACTGGTCGCGCGAGGGAGTTAGCCGACGTACACTCCAGGCGGAGGGTGGCCGTGGCGTTCCTGCAGGAGACTCGGTGGAGTGGCAGTAGCTCCAAGATCATTGGGGACGGCTACCAGCTGATGTACACAGGTGCACCTGATGGACAGGCTGGAGTGGGCGTGGTGCTCTCCGGGTGGCTTCGGGACGATATCTTGGGAGGTAAAACGCTATAGCGCCCGATTTATGGTCGCAAACGATGGGATTGTTACCCACCTGATAGGCGCTTACGCTCCACAGGCCGGGCTCAGCGAAGCCGAAAAGATCTCGTTCTGGAACCAGCTTGGGGAAGTGCTTAGTGAAATTCCGCTGTCGCAGGAAATTGTTCTGGGTGGTGACCTGAACGGTCATGTGGGTGAGGGGTGTGGGAGTTTGAGCGTGTCCACGGTGGTTTTGGGTACGGCAGCCGTAACCCAGAGGGTGAGCACATTCTCAGAACGTGTGCGGCTGCCGACCTTGCCATCGTGAACACGTGTTTCCAAAAGAAATCCCAGGTCCCAGGTTCGAATCCTGGCCATTACACTACCGACGTGAACCCACTCCTAGCACAAGCAATTTAGCTTAGTTAGAGGGGTTAGAGGGAATATTAGTGGCAAACTGCAAGGGCATACCCGGGTAGTCTCACTTCGCAACACCGTCTCCTTGTCATGGATTTATATGTGAAACCCAAAGGCAAGTACTTTGAGCGCGGCCAGCGCAGAATAAGGTGGTGGCTGCCTGATGAAGCCAAGTCCCAGAGTTTCGTCTCAGCCATCGGTGACAAGTGCGCCGATGCTGTAGACGAACCAATACAAGATTACTGGGACAAGATTCAAGCAGCTATTCTTGACGCGGGAAAGGCCGTGTTCGGTTTGTCTAAGGGTGGACGCAAGTGTAACAAGGACACTTGGTGGTGGAACGACACAGTCCAGAGGGAGATCAAGGTGAAGAAAGCCCTCTTTAAAAAGTGGCAAACGTCTAAATCTCCTGAAGACCGGACGCGTATAACGATGCCAAACGCGCCACTAAGAGAGCCGTAGCCAGGGCCCAACGAGACCACTTGCAACCGCTGTACCACAAGTTGGAATCGTCTGAGGGGCAAAAGCTCATCTATAAGTTGGCGCGTTCCAGGACTAAAGCGGCGCAGTCTATATCCAAGTGCCGCTGCATTAAAGGCCCTGGGGGCAACTTGTTATATGAGGAAGGCGCGGTGAAGGAGAGATGGCGCTCATACTTCCACGAGCTGCTGAATAAGCAGCATAAAGAGGTGCAGCCATCAGACCTCCCTCCAAATCAAGGACTAGTGCCACCGATAACGCCTGCAGAAGTCCAGACTGCCATTCGACGCATAAAGAACCGGAAAACTGTCGGACCGGACGATGTCTCCATAGAGGCTTGGAAGTTTAATGTGACTGGAGGACAAGTCTGTCGTCGGGTTGTTTTTTTTGGCTTTGATGCGCCAGTCTTTTATCCATGATGTAATTTTGTCCAGGCTGTTCTGTAGCTTATGAGAGGCTTGAATTGGTGAGTTATCTGATGCCATGATTGCTGTGTCATCAACGAATGTGCCCATTACAACATCGTCAGATATCGGCAGATCAGCGGTATAAAGAAGATACAGAGTAGGTCCCATTACACTACCTTGCGGCACTCCAGCTTCTATCTTTTTAAGCTCTGTATTTGCTTCCCCCTGACTGACAAAAAAGCATCTACCGAGCAGGTAAGATTTTATTAGACTGTAATAGTTAATGGGCGGTGTCTTTTTAATTTTGTACAAGAGCCCATCGTGCCAGACTCGATCAAATGCTTGTGATATGTCAAGGAAAGAAGCTGTACAGTATTCTTTCTGTTCAAATGATTTAGCAATGCCATCAACGAGCCTGTGGATTTGCTCAATTGTACCGTGCTTTGCCCTGAATCCAAATTGATGGTCGGGTATTCATTTGTTCTCCTTAATAATTGGATTCAACCTTCCAAGGATCAAAGTCTCCATTACTTTGGATGTAATTGGGAGAAGGCTAATCGGCCGATAAGATTTAGCTTCTTCGAGGCCCTTGCCTGGTTTTGGGATCATTATGATTTTTGCTACTTTTCATTGAGGAGGTACATATTCCCTTCGTAGGATACCATTATACAACTGCGTCAAAAACGTTATGCCCTTCTCTGGTAGCTCTTTTAGAATAGTTGGTGTAATTAAGTCGTATCCAGGTGCTTACCCAACCTTCAGTTTTCTGATTGCTGATTTGATCTCCGCTCTGCTAAGTTTTTGAATAGGCAACTCTAGTTGATGCGTCCGGTTCAACAAATCTGCAACCATTTCTGTCTTTGTGGAGCCATTATTGGGGTTTGGTCGGAAGACTTCTTGTAGATGCTCCATGAATACATTGGCTTTCTCAATATCATTCCTAGCCCATGTATTGTCTGCTTTCAGCAAAGGTGGTTGGTGGGTTATTGGGCGTTTGAAGCCTTTTGTTGCTTTCCGCAATGAATAGTCTATCGAGGGTTTAGCGTCCAGGTGTTGTAGATATGTTGCAATGTTCTGATTCCTATCATCGCTCAGTAGTTGCTTAAGTTGTGCAGCAAGTCTGTTGTATATTGTTTTGTCACCTGGGTATCGTGTGGATTGCCACCTCTTTCGTGCTTTACGCTTCTCATCAAGTAGTTGTTTGATGGATGGAGAGCATTGAGCTCCATCTCGATTTATATGGCTAGGTGAGGGTGTAGCTTCCCATGCAGCTTGCTGGACCGAGTGGTTAAAATGCTCAACTGCGCCAATGATATCTTCATCCTTTTGTAATGGTATATTGACATCAAGAGATTTGGCTATTATTTCTCTAAGTATTCCCAGTTAGTTCTGCGAGTGTTTAGGCGGCAAGGTCTTTCTTTTTGCAGAATTCTTCGACTCAACAATACTTCAACAGAAGACTGGTCAGAGGACAGGTCAGTACTAAATTTGCAGGTGAAGTTGGTGCAGCTAATACATTTAATGACGCAGAAGTCAATGAGATCTGGCTTTCTATTTCGGTCAGTGGGCCAATATGTTGGTTCTTCAGTTGAGATAACGTCCAGTCGGAGTTTATTTATCGTGAGTACTCGTATTAACTGTCGACCTTTTGCGTTTATGATCCGAGAACCCCAAAAAGAAAAATTTAATGCAAAAGTTGTTGGTCTACAATTGTTATATGAACCGTTTTTCACATTACCTTAGTGTTTTCCAATTTTGCTCGAAATCTATAAGGTAATGTGAAAACGGTTCATACAAAGGTTACTTCATAGCGAGTAGTGTCCGACCGAAGGTGCGATTCTGGTCGAAGCCGAAGCCGATTAATCGGTTTTCACCAAAACCTTTGACCGAAGCCGAAGATGTGATGACCCTAAGAAATACGAAAATTTGCTAAAGCTAAAAAATTATAATAGAAAATTATTTGTACTTTTCGTTTCTGAATCAAGTAACTGTTATTTTTTGTATATGTTACACATCAATTTGACTTCTTCACCTCACGTGATAAGCTGAAGGCAAATTTTTAGAAATTATGGTCGCCATTACAGACACGTACAATGTACAATGATGGCACTCGGCTTGAGGGCCTCATCAGATGCCGTGTGAGGTTAGCTACTATATACATAGCAATGAATGCTGCCGGTGGACAGCATGTCGTTGTTATGCAGAAGACAGAGAGTAGGTGATAAGACGGAACCCTGCGGCAATATTTATTTGCAAGAACTCCGAAACTTGTCCATCACAAAGGACGCGAATATGGTGCTACTGCTGGAAGCTAGTGGCCCAGTTGCACAGTCTAGGAGGCAGACCAAAGGCACAGTACTCAGTGAGGGGCAAGTGGGGCAATTACACCACCCTACTCTCTGACCTGAAGAGAATTTGTTGGAAAATGAAATTAATATAGTATATTAATTAAATATTGATTTGGGTGTCAACTCACTGCCTTTATGTAAACTTGGACGAAACTAAGGTTAAGACATGTTTGATAAACATGTCACACCGGGACTGATCGCCATCGAAGGGGGGAAACGCAACGAACTGCCCATGGTGGGGGCGGCCTTTCCTTTCCCACCGTGGACCCGGTATCTGCAGCCGGAACTCCTCGGAGGAGTTGTTGGATCCCTGTTTCAAACGCAGGCGGTGCAACATGTCCCACCACAGATGATTCCCCCTCGGTCATCTATGGCACCCAGTGAGGATGACGACGACGTGCCCGAAGTCACTTGGGCAAAACTAGAGCTGGCGAGGAGGTGCGAAAGCCGCCCCGGGATCCAACGGTATTCCAGGCTAAGCATGTGTCCCAGATCTAAGCTAGGGGAAGACGCACTCAAGCCCCATACTGAGAGGCATGCCTGGAGCGAAGCCACTTTCAGAAACTGAGGAACTGTGGACGGAGAAGCTGATCCTCATCCAAAAGAAGGGGCGCTTGGCGCACTCACCGTCCACCAACCAGTCCATAGCGTTACTCGATGAGGTGTGCAAACTTTTTCAAAGAGTTTGCACACCGTTTGCGGCCGTTGCGGACCTCTCCAGAGTGACGCTAGACCAGATGGATGGCCCAAAGAGCTTCCACCACTGCACCGTGGCTTCCAATATGCGCGTGAGGACTCTAGTGAGGAAAACAGTTCCCCGGGGCCTGGTGATGTTTCATAAACGCATTCTACGCCTGGAGTTGCATTAGAGTTGCTCTCTACCTTCGCCGCATAGTGGGGGTGTATCTGACGGAGATAGCCGTCATCTACCCTGGAGATGTTCCTATGGAACATCGGATACAACTGGGTGCTTCGCGGTGTGCGAGTGGACGGTGCCACCTTATGCGGAAGACACGCTCGTGAAGGTGTACGGTGCTGCACACCGTGAAGCGACCCTGAAGGCCTCGACCGCGGTTGCTCAGGTCCGGCGGCTGGGTCCCGAGGTGGCTCTGCATAAAACCAAGGCCATGTTCTTTCATGGTTCACCTGCGGGAACCAGCTTAATAGCGGGATGCATTCCCCCAAATAATCATTGGGGAATCTGAAATTACTGGGGCAAATGAAATATTTGAGGCTCGTGCTCGATGGCCAGTGTAACTTTCCCTCAAATTATAGGCGCAGCTATTGAAAGCTCTAGCGCGGCTGCTGCCCAACATGAGGAGCCCGGATGTCGGAAGACCAGTAGTTACCAGGTGATCTACAGGGCCTGCGTTTCCGTGTACGGCACCCATATAGGTCCATGGTCCGTACGATCTCCGCGTGACAGATTGAGCCATCTCTCACCCTAGCCCTTAAAGGAAGTTGGGTACGCCCATAAAAGGCTGGTATACCGCGGTACCCGAATCTTGGACCTAAACCGCTAGACAAACGAGGCCCTAGTGCGCTCAGATTATATTTTGCCGGTCAGTAATGAAGGAGTGATCCTCTAGGGGACGAATGCACTGTGTGTTAATCATGTGCTCGAATATCTTCCATAGCACTAAGGTGACGGCTATGGGTCAATAGTTACCTGGGTCTGAGCGATCCGCGTTTTTGGAGATCGGCTGTACACTCTTTCCAAGCCGAAGGCACTCTACCTACTCGAGATGTAGGAAAGTCGGTACAATCGCGTCAGCACTGGAGATAACTCCGCTGCACATTTTCGTAATCACCGTTGGAAATCCATCCGGACCATTGACTTTCCAGGCATCAATTGATTGCTGTACTGCACGGACATCGCGTTGCCTGATATGGATTCCAAGCATTGTGTGCTCACTGTTAGGCAGTGTCGGTGGCTGCATACCACAATCATCGATTTGGAGGTTGTCCGAGATTAATCAGCAAATTTGTTTTCTCTTGCGGCACATGGGTCAGGGTTCCATGAGGGTTGCGCAGTGGGGACAGCGAAGGCTGGCAGAAGCTGACTTGCACGGCTTTGGGTTGGCAGTTGGCTGCCCGTGGGATGCGCCATTAGCTCTTAACCAAGCTCTACATACTTTGACATAAGCCCTCTTGCAGACCTATGTGCTATGTATAATATTATATACAAACCTCCCCCGACTTAAATACAAAACGTATCACCACAGGTGCTACTCACAGTAATAAGTAAAATAGAAGTAACAAATGCTTAAAAAGCCCAAAGTAGATATGGACTAACTGCGATGCGATCGGGCCGGCGCAACTCTGCTCTACTCTGAACACTCTCCGTCTTGCTCTTGCATCGTTCAATCAATTTCAAATTTTGAGAACTTGCAAACCGGAGGTGCTTTCATTGGCCGAAGTTGCCGGCCGGAGGTTTGGCCGGACACTAATAGCGAATTTAATTTATTGGTTCTGTTTTGTTTTGACCATAATTTCCTTTAATTTTCATGAGGTGTCCGTGCTGTTATGAATTATTTCCCAGTTTTCTAATTTTTGACGCTATCTGCAGCGGCCTAAAATGTAGGTACTCATATTATATAAACAATGCAAGTTAAATCATTTTGTCAGTGCTTTATTCAAAAGTTAGCGCTGCCTTCTCCGTTTTTACTTGTGATTATACCATAGTGTAAATCAAGTTGACCATAAGGACCTGTATCCATGGCTGTTTTAAATTTAAAAAAATTATTTAAAAATATATTTATGTCATTGTCATTGTCAATCTCAATCATGTCAAACGGAGCAAGTTGAAGTTTGTGTCGTTGTCTTTTCCAATTCATTCCATTTCTGATTTCCGTTACTAAAACGCCTATAAGTCGTAATATTTTTTGTTACAGAATATTGTACGCACTTGTTTTGTATCAACTAGGGACAGTGCATAATTAATTTACTATTACATAGCCTTGTGACTTATGTACTTGGTTTGGCTGGACAAGGAAACAGATTGATTCTGTCTATTTCATTGAGATGGTGTACACTGTACTATATGTTATTTATTAGGTATAATTTAAATGATGTTGTATACTGTACATGTAGTGATCAATAATTTCTCGTGTCGTGTGGTGCATCGTTAGATCAGAAACTTATTTGTTTTGTATGTGTACCTATCAGAACCTGAACAGAGGTCCCTTTTTCAGTTTTTACAAAATTACTTGTGCGGTAGTGCAATAAAAAATTGATTATATTTAGTTGATGGTGTGAAGTGAGAAGAATGGCGACTGCACTCGATCCAGCCTCAGTTACTACAAGGAAGTTTGGATTAAACCATGGTAATGCCATGCCAGCTGTGGGATGTGAGTAGAAATTATTTAGTTATAACATATAAGTTTGTTTAAACAGAGTACTATGTTCACGTATCAATAGAAAGTGTTCAAAAAGTTATAAATAATAGATACATAATATGCTTATGATATATATTGCTTTATTGAACTAGGATATCTGTGAATTAATGACGAATATTATAAAAACGCTACCCTAATACTCATGGTCCAAATATTGTTGGCAAGAAGTTGTTTTGCTGGTTCCTGTTATTATCTCTATGGCGAGCCTCACATCTCCTATTGAGAGTTTGGTAAATTGGCTTGTCTTTTTCTTGTTAATGCCTTTTATGAAAATCTTTGACTGCCTCATTCCAGCTGGGATCTCCATCTTCTGTTGGTTTTCATTGTGATGCTACAGCTGATTATTCCCTTGGTGATCTTATGCAATATTGGCAGCACGGGTTCGGGCGCCACCAAGTTTTCTTCTGCTCCTTCTCTGGTTAATTCGTCTGTTTTCTCATTACCTGTAATGTCCTTGTGTCCAGGCACCCAGGCAATAGTCCGGTCGGCTTTGTTAGCCAGATTATCTGGGGACTTCTTACATTCTTTCATGATTGCTGATGTTGCTTGATGCCTGACTGTCACTAGATGTTTACTCTGCTGGTATTATTCAGAAGATTGACCATCTCAGCGCATCTTTTAATGGTGTATACTTCTGTTTGGAAGACGCTGCTAAACTCTCCTAGAGGCTTAGATCTATCTATCTCTGATCCATCTTCACACTTTATGTGTACTCAGAATCCAGAGAGCCTCATAGATTTTTTTCTGGAGCAGTCGCCCGTGTTACAGTAACTGCCACCAATGTCTGTTTCCTTCCAGTTGTCTCTTAAACCTATGTATATTCTGTGTTTTTTGTTGATTTGTCATTGTTCGCAGACAATCATCGAGATTTTATCTCCATAGTTCTTACTAATAAATTAATACTTTAGAGACAAATATACTTTTTGATATGGAATATACTTTTTTACAAAAAGGATTCATTTAAATGATTATACCTGAAGGTAATAAGTATTGTCCATAACATGCAATATCTGGTGCAAGGCAAGACCTGTGGTTGCCACGCGGTGCTGCGACAACAATCCTTTTTTGATGAGGCCGTAAAGCTGAGTGCCACCATTGTTAACATGGCACTCTTTCCTGAGATGTTTACCTTTTCTTTCTTGCCTTCAGCTTACCATTAGGCGAGGTGAAGTCATTTCCGCCACTTTTGGTGATAAGTACTGGATTAAAAAATCAGCACTTATTTCACTGTTTTTACTGCCAAGAAGGGTTATGTTTTTTGCGCGTATCTTGTATGTTTGTAATATTGTTTCTCACCTCTTCTCAGATCTGAACCACCATACGAATTTCAATGATTCATATCTCAATGGGAAGGTATTTATTGCCCAAGTGTTCTTGGGTATATAAAATATGAACAAAAGCTATATATTGGGTCTTAGGCGCCAAAATGTGAAAAAAATTTTTGCTCCATAAAATAAAATAAATGATTAAAAATAACATCATTAGGTATTTTATTTTTTTATTTAGTTCGTATCTTCTTCATCCTAGCGTTAATCCCTGTCGCATCCGAAGCTTTTTAACTTGGAGTCTGGGGTCCGCTTTTGACCAGTCTAACTGTGGATTTGGCTAAACTTCGATATTTTCCGTGAAGCGACTGCCATCTGATACACCATCTCAAGTATTCAACACCTCTCATCTCATCAAAAATTAAATCGATTTTCGGATCGGAATTGAGCCTGTGCAAGTATTGCGGGTTCGAATGGCACGTGAACCGATTTAATTTTTCAAATCTTAATAGATATCTGTGAAAGTTTTTAGGGTTCGGGAATTCGTAAGTGAATATTGCTGTTTGGTTGTAAGTGTCTATGTTGAATGTTAAATTAAAATTATCGCCCGCGCCTCCGCCCGCGGCACCGCGATCTCGCCCACGCCCAAGCCCGTTGCCGCCGCCGGTATGGCCAAGCACAAAGAGATTACCTAAGAAATGATAAGCCACCAGTGTGTGTGACATTATCGTGTTAAATAACATGGCAAAAAAGTTTTTCATTTGGGATGATTTGTCCTGTGATATTTTTTTATTCTAAAACTTTCTAAAACTAGCCTTTTCAATAGTAAAGAGCTAAAAAAAAAATACCTACACTTTCTAATAAATGTATTGTGCCTGCTCTTAATAAGCATATTTTTTACAGTTGGGACTTACAGAATAAGATGTGAAGAATCTATTATGAAGGTGGTAGATGAGGCACTTCAAGCAGGTTATCGTATGTTTGGTAAGTTTTCAAACAGATTTCTAAGACCTGATGGTTTCAAAGCAATTTTCGGTTACTATTAGCAATTTAACTGTTTGGTTTACTTGTGTTTCATAGATACAGCAGCGGTCTACCATAACGAAGTGCATTTAAAGAATGCATTTAAAACATTGCTTCCTAAACACGGCCTAGATAGAGAAGATATCTTTATTACCACTAAGCTTTGTAAGTACTTTGTTCTGCAACTGTTCTCTAATGAATTATGAAATGAATGATCCAATTCACAGGATTTTATTGTATCTGATTATATTTGTTTCTTTTTGTGTACCAACATCATTAAACACTGACATACGAAGTACCTACATCACTGATTTGTTTTTAATTTGGAGCTTTGTATTGCATGCATGATATGTCAGCTTTTTTGGTAGCTAGAAAGCTACCAGTGTTGGACACTCAGTCAGGTGGAGTAAAACTGTGCTGCACTTCTAAGTTGGTGAGTTCAATATCTGACAAATGTGAATTGTATGATCAGTATTAGTGTATCGTTTTAGACAAATTGTAAGAGCCATTATATGTCTAATTAATTAAATTTTGTATGGTTTCACTGAAGATCCAACACTTATGTCTCTAAAACTTAGGTAAGTAGCATGTAGTGTAACCTATTCTAACCTTGTCTGAATGTGCTAGTACCGTAGTGGAAATTTTGACTGTAACTTGGTCCGTAAATCTATTGAAAGAGTGATTAACTGAATTTAAATCATTTGGCGAGTTTTGGTCAGTCATCTTCACGACCACAGCATTTTTCAATACACTAAGATGCTAGTGTGTACATAATGAAGAAAACCATAATCCAAATGAAGAATAAAATACGAGGGTCATGCCAAAAGAAACTAGACATTCAAAAATTATATTATTTATTCTTTATTGTACATATTTTTTCATTCGGTCATTTTTCTTCTCAAAGTACCTTCTCAAACCCTGAGCACGTATACACTTTTCCATACGTCTGAACCATGTGGAAAATACTTCAGCCCACTCCATTTCGGAAATCCCCAAATTAAATGCAGCGAGTGCGTCTTCTTTGCTTTCAAATATCTTTCCTCTTAATTTTGCTTTTATATTTGAAAACAGATAAAAATCACAAGGCGCTAGGTCTGAGGAATATGGCGGGTTTAGACACATTTTTCGAACTGATGAAAAGTCAAGTGTTCTGTAATAAGTGTGCGCCGAGACATTGTCGTAAAGCCAGAGAAGCTACCGGTTTCCTAACTTCGGCTGCTTATTACTCCAAGCTGACAGTAGCATTCACAAGCATTCAGAACTAACGTTCTATTGATCTTCTAACACCACAGTAGCAATATGACCTTGTCTTACAGAAAAATGTGGCGACCATTAGCTTGCATTAGGTGTTACCTCATCATCATATATCATATCATACACCATACTGTCAGCACCATACCGTCGACTGTTCCTTTGTTTCAGGATCGTAGTTATATAGCCATGTTTCATCGTTAGTCAATATACCATAAACTTCTTTTTTCTAGCCGCCGTTGAATTTATCAGTCATAAATTTTCACCAGTCCACGCGCTGCCCTTTTTGCTCATCGTTGAGTTTGTGTGGCACCCATTTCGAACAACGCTTAAGCAGAGAAAGGTGGTCGTGTATGATAGTCTGCATCGCTGCTGATCCAATATATATGTAATTCGTCGATTTGCACGTACAAGTTTTTCAACTGCTTGAACATGTTCTTGGCGGCCGACCAACAACCAACAACCGAAAACTGTTGCGCATGAACAAGCAGATTAACCAAAATAGGAACCAAAAGTTCAAAACACTCTGGCGTTAAACCTTTTTTTAATTTTTAATTTTATTCATAGCTTTGTTTATCTACAGAACAGTAAATATATAATAGTGTAATAAAATTTAAGTTGTTATCATTTGTTAGTAGTTTCCGTTGTGTAGCCCCCTTGGGTAAATGTCTCCTCCATCTCTTTCCACTTTTCCCTATCCTTAGCAATCTGCATTCAATCCTTGCCTGCTTTGCTTGCTATATCATCAGCCCATCTTTTCTTTTGCCTCCAAACATTTTTTCCTATCTGGGCCTATCTATTTTCTTGTTTAGTGAGTCCATCTCTTGACTTGGTATCGGGCCACATGTCCTGCCCAGTTCCACTTTTGTTTTAGGGTGAAATGGAGCATCTGTTAATTTCGTTCTCATACGGATATCTATGTTTCTTATTTTATGTACTCTTCTCAGATTTAAGATGCTTCTTTCCATTGCATGTTGGCAGGAGAGAATTTTGCTCCTCACATTTTCGGTATATACGATATATATCTGGCTGGGCGTATGCTTGGAAGAATACAGGAGTTCATTATAGTCTTTTTCATGTTTACGTTATAATTTCCCTTTAAAAAATATTTTTGCGCCCAGTACTTTCTTCATGCTATTCCTATGTAAGCTTATTATTCGTCTGTCTATTTATTGCATTTTATTTGCATCAAAAGACACCAATTTTCCTAAGTACATTCCTTAACATATTCTATTGGGTTTCCCTCTATCTTGATTACTTTCTGGTGACTGTTCGACATAACTTTGGTTTTAAATGCGTTCATGTGTAGACCAACTTTTTTACTTTCGTAGTCTAAGCTTTGTAACATTTTTTCTAAGTTTGAAGCAGATTCACGGAAAAGAACAATATCATCCGCAAACCGTAAATGTGTCAGCTTCTCGTTAAGTATATATGCCTTTTTTGTTCCAATTAATGTTCTTGAAAATATCTTCAAGTACAGCTATGAATAGTTTTGGAGAAAGAGGATCTCTCTGTCTTACTCCTTTTCCGATAGTGAACTCTCGTTTTACTCTGCTTACACTTTTTGAGAACCTTTTTTGTAGTCATAATAAATCATTGTCCGAAAACCTTTTCGAGTGAGCTCCATTGGTACGAAAGATTTAGGCCACGGTAACGACTTTCCATCAGGTGGGTCGTGTGCTTGCCTGCCACCTAAGTGGTATAAGAAAAAACCATATTCTTTCAGAAAAAAGAACTTGAATTAATGAATGTTCCACATTCAAAATTGTTAGACAATAACCGGCCTATACCAAACTTCTAACGTGTCAGTGACAAACTAATGTGTAAAGAGGACCTAACTTCTTTTGGCATGCCTCTCGTATAAGTAACAGCAAAAGAGAGTAGTGGCTCGCGACCCCCACGCTCCAACACAATCGAGCAAAACAGGGGGTCGTATGTGTTCGCTCAGCAGTTGGAGCGGCCCATCTGACGAAGCAAAAAGGTTTTATAGCTTGGTAGAAACACTTCAAAAAAGAACTCGCCAAGTTGGGCAGCATTTGGCAAATCGTGTCGGGTTTTCTCCTCGCGCTTACCGCAATGCCACAAAACGGAGGTTTTGGAACAGTGCGTCCTGCCAGTTAGGACCTTAAACGTGGACACTGACGGTGGGGTAATGGAGCAAGCTATACCTAGGAGTCCATTTGAAGGATACAAATCGTAACGAGGTCACCCGACACAGAACTAAAGTTACCGATATAACTCACAGCCACAGACAGTTCACAGACAAGCAAACTGAAGTGGCTACGGGCTAGCGGTGGACTGATGGCCATTGTATTAAACGAGTTCGTGAGAAGGGAAACGGGATGTGGGACGCTCCCCAGCCAGATGGATTGACGATCTGAAAAGGGTGGCTGGGATGGACTGAATGCGGAAGACGGAGGATCAGGAGCAATGACGTAGATTGGGAGAGGCCTATGTCCAACAGTGGACTGCGACAGGCTAATTGATTGATGACCTAAGCTTTTAAGGAAATTCCTACTGAAGTTATTTATATCAAAAATTGTAACATGAAGTCAACATTTTATCATTTTATTTAACATTTTTTCATTTTATTTATGAATTATTATTATTTTAAATTCATTTTTCTAAAACAAAAACTTCGCATCGTCAGAAATCGCACATAATTAGAACTGCAGGTCTAAAACTCCACTTTATTTGAATCGTATCAGGATAATATTTAATACACGAATTCGCATAGTAAATGAATTGTTGTTATTCTGCTCATATGAGGGACCATTTTACAATTTTATAGGGATCTATTGAAATCTATTAGAAATTCCTAAAATTAATAGTCTAGTAGTAGAATCGATCAATGTGGCCTTTTTAGACCCGCTAGTCGCATGTACAACAAAGCATGTCAGTGTATTGATTATTTTTGTACAGTGTGCGCCTCTACTGCATAATAAATCTGTTTAAATAATGAATACGCGACTTTCTTGTTTCCTTGGGCATTTACCTACAGTCGACAAAGGAGATACAGTCGCACCTCCAGTCGGATCCAAAACTTTCAACTTGCAGTCCGGGATCCGCTTTATCAGTTTGGCTGACAGCAGCAGATTTGGCTGAACTTCGATATTTCCCGTGAAGCGACTGCTATCTGACCTCCACAATCCAAAGGTGATATCGAAGTATTGCAGTAAAACAGTTGTCTATCTATATATGTATTATGTAAATAAAATGCCTTATAGCATGGCACTGTGTATGCTGTCACCAAAGTATCTTTGACCAATTAAATAAGTCATTCAGGCATGTGTCTGCTATTTCACTGGTCGAAGTGACTCGAGTGGCCTTCTCAGTTTAACATAAAATAACATAAACTCACGCCTTTATCCCCGAAGGGGTAGGCAGAGGTGCTAGCACCCACATTTAGCCGGTTTATGTTTAGGTCCCAATGTAATAGGTGGCGAGCCTATTGCCATTAACTGGGCACTTATAAACCTATGTGTGTATTAATACACACATAACTTCGAAAAGCATCGAAAAGTCATTGGTGTGTGCCATAGAAAACCTGGGATCGAACCCGAGACCTCGTCTCAGCAGTCCATTACCCATACCACTAGGCTTTTCACACAATATTCAATAATTCTATTTTTAAAAGATATTACTTACTTCAAATATGTAATAATGATTATTTATTCATGGTTAAGAATGCTACTTAATCATTTTCGTTCAATAACATTTATTTTGTTTATCAATTAAGTCATTAGTCATGAATATCTATTATTTGCAGCTCCTTCTGATCATGGAGGTATTGACGTGGTTAAAAAGGCCTACCAACACTCTCTCGATAATCTGGGATTGGACTATGTGGATTTATATTTGATCCATTTCCCGGGCACAGCCAAATTGGCGTGCGATGATAAACGGAACGTCGAGATCCGTAATGCAACTTGGGCAAGCATGGTTGAACTCTATGATAATGGATTGGTAAATGCTGTAGGCGTTTCAAATTACACTGTGAAACACTTACAGCAATTGATGAAAAGTAATCATGGTGTTGTACCTGCTGTCAATCAGGTATTGATACAAAATTCACACTATTTCTATTTTATTATATTGTTAACTGTTTAAATTATTCAATTCAATTTGTTAACAGGTCGAGTGGCATCCATTTTACTATCAAAATGAACTTCTCGAGTATTGCAAAGAGAACGACATACAGTTACAAGCATATTGTTCACTCGGTGGAACATCTGCTAAGAATGATGCGTTGCTCAAACATCCTGCAGTATCTAAAATTGCTGCCAAGTTAGAAGTGTCTAACGCACAAGTGCTCTTGGCATGGGCTGTACAGCAAGACGTGGCTGTTATTCCGAAGTCAACAGAGCCTAAGCACATTCAACAGAATATTTCTCTGAATTTTACTATCGCTACCGAAGACATGCGCATTCTTAATGATCTGGGATCCCACAAAATCAAATATGCCTGGGATCCTAGTGTTGTTGTCTAGCGGTCAAGATCAAGCACCAAGAAGAATAAACATTAAATTGGTGCTCGTCATGAATTACATCCATGACAGTTAGAATTATACTTCATCATACAGAAAAATTGGGCTATGTCCAGCAGTGGACTAATGTAGCCTGATGATGATACAGAAAAACGCAAACATATTATTTTGAAATGAATTTGTGACTACCCAAATAGTATATAGTATACCTACTATCAGATGTTAATTGTTAAGATGTTCACTATTCTTTGTGATAGCAGAATTCATTTTTGTTTCTTGTGCTCTTTTCTGATACAAGCATTTTGATAGTGCATATCGTTCAAGTGAACATTTATGATAATAACATTAGATCTAAGTAACATCTCTATTCTCTGTTAAGGCTCGAAACCTGTATCGCGTGGTATAAAAGTATCCAGTATCCGATCCAGTACCATATTTCTAATACCACGTGGTATTTCTTTTTTATTACATTGGTATTCTGTTCCGAACGAATACCACTGATAAAACTAATATGTAATTAGTGCAAAAATATATATTTTGAGTGGTTTGTGACTGAAGTAAGTTGGCGCATTACATAGTTAAGCAAGACTAGTCTGGTCAGTCTTGAGTGGGACCATTCTATACTTTCAAGGTTAATCAATAGGTACCAGGTCATTTTTAAGATGGGGAGACTATTCTATACACTACAAGGTGAGTAACTTGGGGTAGAAAGAGATGGATGCCAGTGGCAGCCGTTTTACGGAAAATAACGAAGTTTAGCCGCGTCACAGTAAATCCAACTCCAAAAAAGTTGGGATTTACGGCCGATGGCCGACGGTGGTACATGTGGGGATACCCGCACGCTCAAAACACGTCCCATCACCCCCACACCAGCGCTCGGAATGCTCGGAGATTCAGCATTTAGAGGAATACATGGATAGCATCTCCGCTCCCGCCTCGGCTGGTTTACGCGACAGCGATATGATAGAAAAGAAATACCACGTGGTATTAGAAAAAGGTACTCGATCGTAATAGATCAAATTCATGACAGAAGTCATACCTGCTTTCGTTAAGTTCGCACTTACTGTTTAGTGCATTTTTGGAAACACTCGGGCTCGTATTGTTGGTGCCTACCTACAATACGAGCCCGAGTGTCTCCATATATTTAGCCTAATTTTAAGTGGCCGTTTTTAAGTGTTAGTGCCGTACCTGTTATAATAATATAAAAATAAAGTTAAATTTTGAAATATACGATGAAATTTTTTTTGTAGATTTAACATTATATCGTTGTATTCATGTTTAGTAGTTAGGTAGAACATATCTAGGTCTGTGTGTCGAATTTGCTATATCTTAAGTGTCAATGTTAAATATTAAATAATATTAAATATGTTATTGTAACAAAATCATACTATGATAATTTTTCAAGTTTAATAAATGTTAGGCAAAGCCAAATTAAAAAAAATGTATTTTGATAATTGTAAATTACTTAAAAATTGGTGTTCTTTTGTCTACTTGTCATGATGACAGCGAACGAAATTAATTTGGCTGTGTTAGCTAATCATATAAGTTTATAATAAGTATATAAAACATTATTACTATTTATATCTATATATATTATATAATATATACACAAGACTTTATATACAAATTCTGAGATTCTGTATAATGAGAGTGGACCACTATCGAGCTTAAAGAAGACAGGCATTGGAAAGATGATGTACTAGACTGACATGTTTCTAAATTTATAAAACATCATTAAAAGAAAAAAAAAACCTTAACAGAATTATATAAGCATATATATAATATATGAATTATACGCACATTAGGGAATTATACGATGAGAAAAGTAAGCTATAAGATCAAATGTGTACACTTGAAGGTACCTCTCTCTCTTTTCTTGCATTAAGGTGCGTTTACAGCGAAACTATAAAATATTCTTTTATATTTATTAATTTGACGTAAGTACGGTGAATAAAGATTGGACTAAAAGGTTTATTTTTTGACCATAACTACTGTTAGCATATTATGTTATAAATTGTAGTACATTTACTTAAAAAAATATTTTAATGTTATATTTACGAATTCATTCGGTCTGGAAGTCTATGAGAGAGGCCTATGTTTAGCAGGGGACTGTGTGTGATAATGATAATGATAAATAATGATAATGATGATGATGATGATATACGAATTAAATGATATTAAACGATAATGTCCATCGGTATAAAACCTGTCCACAACTGTACCCCTAGCACGAAAAACTATTGTAATCAATACGATTGCGATACGATTACGATACGATTACAATACGATTATGATACGATTACGATAGTTTTTGTGCTAAGGGTAGGTAGGTACTATATAAATCTAAGAAAACAAGCGGATTGACGGAATACTATTTCTCTACACATCAAATGTAACATAATGTACGAAAATAAGCCTTTTAAAAGTGGTTGCATTTGTTTATCGCTGGCCTCTGGGCCTATAATGGATGCCCGCTGATTTCGAATACTTCTCACCTGCCCTTTTTCAATACATCATTCATTTTAATCAGTGTATGTTCGCTCTGCGAGGTCGAGAACCTGACTGGCCTGCGTAAGTGTATTAAATGTCGTATTAAAAAAAAATATAGTAGCTAGTTATTAATAGGTTTAATAATTAAACATTCTGAATGTATAGATATGAAAGAGATTACTTGTAATTCTATTAAGCATTTGTTCGTCCGATAAGATTGTTATTTTATAAAATTAACTCGATGTATGTGATGTGATAAGTGTAGGTACTTGTCACTGTAGTTAGAAATATAATTTGTGGTTGTGTTGAATACAGTAGGTCTAAAAAGGCCTTAATGTGTGTTTATTTATTGATCATTATGTGTTCTATTGCACTAATAATTGTAAAATGGCCACTTTTAATCATACCAAACGTAGCTTCATTTGAGTACATCATTGCGTTTAAGTTTTTTATGAAAATGCGTAAAATGTTTCAATTTCTGAGCCATTCATATGTCAAATTCGCGACGTTTGCTGTTTTCATTGTCATTGTTGTATTATTATTCACTGGTTTATGCGTGAAAGCGTAATATACAGGCAGACAGAGTAACTTTCGCAATTTATAATATTAGTATGGATATCACCATTTTATGGTCTAAATATGTCTCCCACTTATCTGCAAATGAAAATCAACATGCAATGAGGCCTTTTTAGACCTGTAGTACAGTAGTGAGTTACATACATGATGTATGCATATATGTAAGTTGAATATATCAATAAATGAAATACATATTGACAACTGCTTTTCAATTTTGTAATTAGAAACATTTTTTTAAGAATATTAGCATTCGAAATTACTGGTATTCTCTCTTACCCCTTGAGCTAAACCAAACCGTCGACATTGCTCTCGTTACGACGGAGTCAATCATTCTTCACTGTGGTAGCCAACACAGTGTCAATCTGTTAGGGCGCTTACAAAGAGAAGCAGACTGGTATCGTATACATACTCTAGGTACTAATTTTAAACAAGAGCTGATTGCCGCCAGCTTGTCGAAGTGGCAAACTGCTTCTTTATGAAAGCACCCTTACGCAGCGCAGGGAGCGCGGGTTGTTATTCACGCTTCGTATCCGTTTGACGCATAAAACCTTAATCGTAAAACACCAACTCATGATTAAATGGTGTTATGTAGATGAATTGGAATAGATACGTCAAATATCCACTACGTACAATTCTACAAAGTACAAACGCAAAACACCTTATATACCCACTCGTAGACGTTAACCGTACAGATTAGAATGAATGATTAATATGAATTTTGAGGAGTTCTTTGAGGGATTTTTGGAAATCGGAAAATTCAAAAAGTAAAGCGTCATTTGGCTATGTGTATCTGGAACTGCAAGTTACAGGTTTTAAAATAGCCGTTAGTACCTATAGAAAAAGCACTGACCTGAATAATTAAGAATTAGTGAGGTAAAAGCTAATAACATAAATTTTAACCCGGCATAAGTCAAGGTTTTCACCAGGTCGTATCCCTCCCACTAAGTGGGTAGCCTCACACCGATGACCCTGATCTTAGTCATTGCCTGGAGTGTGCTTCGAACGCCAACTTCTCGTTCTGTGAGGTGATGAAAAAGTCCCGGGGACATCCTCCATGGGAGCACCTGGGTTCAAAGGTCAAACGATCCTGGCGCAAGTTTAACAACTTTTACCCATCCAACGCCGCTAAAGAAGTTTTCACTTCAAAAAAACACTGGCCACAGACTAAACAGAATGAAGTTTCTTTTTTTCTGTGTAAAAAATGGTAAATTTACTCAAAGTTAAGCAATAGGTAGGTATTTTAATTTATTTGTCCATTGAACACGATCTTTTTGTATCTAATATCCCACTCGTGATTTAAAAACAATCAAAAGACCACAGTTTGATAATAGGTATCATTATGTGCCTAATTCCGGTGAGATTAGAGCTACATTATGAGCAAGTAAAATGAAAAGGTACTTACAGTGTGTTCAGCTGTACCGTGGGACTTTCTATAAACACAGTACCTAGGGTTTCGGCGACATACTGGGCTATTGCGAATACCAATTTTTCTTCTTTAAGACACCTTATGAACATTAATTTTTCAAAATTAGTCAGTTTTTCATTCCAGTTTATTTTTGGCTCCTCCGTATTCTTAATGTCGACATGAACTTCCTGAAAGGTATTATAAATGTTTAGGTAAAACATTGTTGGGGTGCTTGGTCCGTGGTGGACCACCTCAACGTGGTGCACCCTGGGCAACATAGTCGACAGCGCCTGTCTCTCATGCAGGTATCATCACACCGCCAACGGCAAATACCTACCTCTAACAAAATATAAGTACATAAAAGCTTAATATTTCACGAACGGAACCTGTTAAATAAAACATTGTATATACCTTATACTGGTACACACGTGAAATGTACGATAGTTCACATTTTAAGGTATTCCCGACTTCCACCCTCTGCGGCATAACGGGGATGCTGCTGTGGTGCCCACAATTAAGGGGGCATTGCGAAACCGAAAATGGCCCTGGAACAGCCTGGGTGCGACGGTAATCCCTTATGGGTCAATTTACACCCCGGCATTTGAGACCTAAGAAGGCATGCAGTTTAATTCGGTTCGATTCCGAAATAACAGCCTCCGCCGGCAAAGGGCTATGTGGAGTTTATCGCATGAAAAAGGGTATTGCCAAATTACGAGCTTACCACGCTGAAAGAGCCAAGTTTCATTGGAATTTTCTTCATACAGTCATTTAGCAATCCGGCGAAGCTTTCATCAGTTTCATCCAAGTGGTTGACGGCCAACCACATAGCATCTGTCATACTTTCAAGAAGTGGTTTCTTACGTGGTACCTATGAGTATAAAGTTTAATAAAATGTATTAGTTTTACCTATATTTCATGAAGGTACTGGGCTGGAGTGTTTGGTCAGGAATCTCCACACGGTACATCCTAGGCAATAGAGACAGCAGCGCCTAGCAGCGCTGTCTCCCAAGTGGGGCAGACGGTGCCATCAATTCCGGCCGAGGAGAGAGTCCCTTTGAATAGCAGAGGGTACAGCGGAGAACAAGAACGGGGCGGGCTGGCTCATCGAGCGCAGGCCTGGGGGTGACAGGTACAACTTTCCCGGGCAAGGCAGAAGCTGATTTAATTATTAGATTAGGTACTTAATATGACGCCTTCGTTCTCATAAAAATCGAATTAGGTATTCCTTTCCTGCGCGGTCAGTGTTACCCCATCACTCCAGTGTAGTGTAGCTCTTCCATGAGTGGCAGGTAATGCATTGGAATTTACGAAATTATTGAATTTAGTTTACCACGAATGCGTATTATATTTTCCGTCCCAATGTAACTCAGATACTTGTATTGTGTAAAAGTATAATTATGTATTGTATTTGTGTATGTAACGATTTACTAATTGGGAGCACGAAGTAATCAGTCTCAATTACTATATGTTATCAGATTAATTGCTTCGTGCGGATTGAATATTGCAAAGGATTTATATTGTTATTTGTACGGAGAAACCAAACGGCTTGGGCAAATAGAGAAATTGAGACCCATATACCATCTAGTGAGTACGCTAAAAATACGAATATTTTTTCTTCGCAAAACTGTTCTATTTTCTAGTATGGAAAATCAAATAGTTTCATTGCGTTGGTATTATTTTATTCCCAATGGTCAGTTGTAAATAGCACAGAGTTAATACATGGAACTATTTATTACTTCACGTATCTAAGCTGATTAGTTAACTTTTATTTTATTACTAGAGCCCGCCTATGACTTCGTACGCGTGGAGTGAGTCAGACTTTCATACAATCTACCATTCCCTGCTTCAACCCCGAAAGGGGGTTGATTTCTAAGGATACATTATTAATATCCCTCCACACTTTCTATAAAGCATAAATTTTTTAATAATTTTATGTAACAGACATCATATAATTCAATGATCAAAAACATAGGACTATTATACGAACTGAAAGTTATTATATCTCCCATTTTACCCCCGTCTAGTTTCGTAAAATCCAATAATAGTGGATGTCTACACCTTATCTTTTTTGAGTTTTGAGTTTACCTGTCAAATTTCAAGCTGGTAAAAAAAAATAGGTGCTATCGTTTCTGAGATTTCATGACTAATCAGCATTTCACTAGGTATTTCACTTTTATGTATCTAATAGATAAAATTCTCGTGTCACAATGGTCGTTCCCATACTCCTCTGAAACAGTTCGAATCTTATGGAGTTTTGTGTGTACGTATATCGGGTAGGTCTGAGAATCGGCTACTATCTATTTTTCATACCCCGATCCGCGATAACCGACATCCACGCGGGCGGAGCCGCGGGCAATAGCTAGTATAAGTATAAATTAGCTTGCACTTTGGAGTCCAAGGTCTGCAAGCTCCACTCTCCTACACCTCCTTTCCATAATGATTTTACTTGGGGGTACTGCCGTCTGATCCCCCAACTGTGAGAGGAAAGCGTGCGCCCCAGCCTCATTCGTCAATCAGCAAATATAGGTACCGGCTTGTATTGGAGATTGCTTTGGACCCCGAAGGTCAGGTTCGGGCCCTCTACACGTCTTGAATAGTATCGGAGCCCGGGGAACGCTTACCTACTCGTTCTCCCTCAATTGGTTCGGTTTATAAGACTTTTATGGGATCGACTGCCGTCCGAGCTCTCAAACCCGAGAGCCTCTTTCATCAATCAGTTGGTGTGCCTAAGTGTACCTACGCCTACCAGCTGTCAATGAGGTAAGCTGATAGTAGTCTTCTTCTTCATCCTAGCGCTAATCCCAGTCGCATCCGAAGCTTTTCAACTTGTGAGTCTGGGGTCCGCTTTTTACCAGTCTAACTGCGGATTTGGCTGAACTTCGATATTTTCCGTGAAGCGACTGCCATCTGACCTCCACAACCCAAAGGCGATATCGCAGCTTTGCAGCTAGACCAGTTGTTGGATACCATAGAAGTTTGTTTGACAACCGGGACCGACGGCTTAACGTGCTCTCCGAGGCACGACCAGACCAATGCAAATACCCATATTCATGCATACAATTATTTGCACTGAGCGGGGATCAAACCCGCGCCTCCTGCGTAGCGGCCGCATTCACTACCGCTACGCCGCAGAGGCTGTCGCTGTCGGTAAGCTGATAGTAGTGTGACCCACCAATACCCTCACCCTGAATAGAACCTATATTAATTTATTCAATACCTTTGTACCTACTTACTTCAGTTTCAGTAAACCAGAAAGGACTTTTGTGCCATTATTTTTCAATTATGAATTTTGGAAGAAAATCCTGATAAGTATGTTTGAATAAGTAATTATTTTCTGAACGAAATATTTTACTCGACTTAAAGTCATCCAAGTGCGAAGGTAATCTTTGTTTTAGGAACTTACGTCATTCAATCGGGTCGGGCGTTGGACAAAAACGGGTGAGAAGTGGCGGGGGTCTAGAGGTCAATGTACCACACTGTACTGTCGTTTGGATAGAATCGTAAGTAATTATTTTATTTCCGTATTTGCTGTAAGACCGAATGTGAAAGGATTTCATTTTATTTTTTTAACTGATATACCTACCTACTTACTCCATTTGAATTATTGTACCAATTAAATCAGCTTCTTACATAATGCCTACGGGTAAGTATCAATTACCTCTAGTTATATATGTTTATCAATTACCTACCACTTTAGTGCCCGCAGGCCCTCTCAGCACAAAGTTAAACTGTTCGGGTATAACATACCCCGCATGTAAATATACCGCCATATTTAGTAGGAAGCTGAAGACCAACTTATGTCGTTCAAAAAGTCCCCTGGAAACGTTCTGATACACAGAGAGCGTGATAACCTTCCGCAAAATTTCCAGTCGGGTTTCCAGTACATCGCACTTTTCAGACTTCTCTATCACTTGATTGAATACCTGCGGCATAGATTGCTGTTAAAGAACTCAGGTAGGTACTATGATGTATTCTTGTCTAACACAAAGGAACTTCGTCATGTATAGTCACAATCCGTTAGTGAAATTCGATAAACATTAAACGTTTCATAAATCATATTTTGGGTCTTAAAATTTTCAGAGTTTTCAACAAGAAGAGGATCGGATAATTTACATTAGAATTATTACCTGGTTGAAATATTTCAAAGAAAATTGGTACATGGGATCAATGTCTGCCAGTTGAGCTACGGCGAAATACAAAACGGCTCCTCTTGTAGCAACGGTACGGTACTTTTCTCGAGCTGCCGAAATGCTCACTTCAGTAGCTTCTGTTTCTTCTAGGCGGGCGTTTATTATTTCCGACGTTTCCTATCAAATTAAGTATTTACTATATACCTTTGTACAAGAAATGACCTATAACACTCATTTATCTTCATATTGAGTAGGTACATCCACCTTATCATCGAAACATAAACCTACATTTCTTTTTTGTATTTTTTATGTACAGATTATGATATGCTTTGAAAATAGTACAATGTTTAGATAGGTCCTACTACGAAATTTGTAAGTAAGTAGATATACTTACTTTACTTTCATTGAGCGTTTCTATAAGTTCCTCATCGTCTAAAATATTGCCTTGGGAAGCATACAGCAATCTTAGGATTTTATCTTCAATCTCGAGTAACGTCGCCTTGTCAGTGTTGATACGTACAATCAATTCTGAGCGCAAGATTTCCAAATCTGGACGCTCCAGTCTTACCACGTCTCTGATAAAGGAAATGGATAGTTAAATGTTATATTTTTCAATAAAAGTTATGAAAGTATCTGGTGCTTTAGGCTGCTTTTCCACCGTAGATGTGCTATGTAGCTTTGCTACGAAAATGTGAAAGCTAAGCTATGAAACTATGTGACTGTTTCCACTGTGCTATGGTATGTAGCCAAGCGAGTAATAAATGCTATGTATACAAATTTTCAAAACACGTAATCTATTTTCATAGGCATCCCAGCTTTCATCCATAGCACGTATATATCCATAGCATGCTTCAATAGCACTCATTTTTATATATATAGAAAACATAGCTTAGCTGAACCACTCTCCACCGGTACTATGCTATGTGGACCAACGAATATGATTGGTGGATATCAAACGTATCCATAACAACGTAGCATAGCACATCTCAAGTGGAAAAGCAGCCTTAGCTGGCACTTCGGAAAGAACAGCTAAGATATACCTTTAAATATATTAAACTTTCAGTCTGATGTGTGATAGAGAGAACGCTCTACAAAACCGAATCAAGCCGATTTTAGCAGCTGTGGGATTTCTCTTCTTCCCGACGTGTGTACTCAAGCAAAGGATGCTGTATACCTAGTTAATAGTTATTAAAATGTGCTTACGCTAATAATTGATCTTCGAGGCCGGAAAGTGTGACGGTAAAATTGACCAGTGTTACTTGAATACATATCTCTGGCAGGTAATGTGGGTTCGCGAGCTTCGTTGTTAAGTATAGTCTGAAGTTCAAATCATACTCTATATCGGTATCTCCAAGGCGAATTAGGAGTCTGCCAGCCTGGAAAAGTAAATATTGACTATAAACTAGAAACAGACATTGTTGTTCATCGTCGTATTCGTTTCCGTAGCAGTTAGATTGTTTCAAAAGTATTTCACACCTAAACTTTCTATCACATAATCGAATCGGGTCGGGCGAAATATCAAAAGTCCATTCTTATTTGATGATATTAGGCGGTAATAGTAATAATAATATATGCATAGATAAGCTCACGAAATGGCCTTAACATCGCCTAGTTCTAAATTTAAATCAAATACCTTAACCCTTAAATGCATGATTTTTTATTTATTCATGAAATAAATATTTCAGTATAGATTTTGAGTCACAGTTATAGGGAAAAATAATAAAAAAACTCTTGATATTAATAAAAAGTGTATTTTTGAAAAAAAAACAGTATGTAGACTTTTGGCAACATACACAAAAATCAAGCTTGAGACACATTCAGCATAAATTGCCAAAAAAACCGTTATAATAGTTGTTTCTTACCTTATGTCAAACCTATTTCTTATTTTTGTAACACTTTTTGACAAATAATTTCCGCTAAATCTCAATTCAAAGGTCACCAATTATCACACAATCAACAATTTTCCAAACTTCACTTTCGTTATGTCAAATTTCGCGCAAATTTTAATTTCTAACGACCCTCTTCTATTTTCTTTTTACCATTATGATATTAGCTATGATTTAGATATTAGTTATGATTCAGTCATTCTGAAACACTGGTCACATGTGTCACTTTTTAAAAGTACTAAAGTAGTATGTAGACTTTTGGCAACAATATGCATTTAAGGGTTAAAATAGTAACAATTACCTGCAAAAAGGTTTGTTTCAATAATACTGGCGCTAAAGTAGCTTCAAGAGTTTCGCCTAAATCCTCAATCAGCATCGGCCATCCAAGTCGAATGCAGTTTTCTAGTACGCGTAAATAACTGGCATCGTTCAGTTTTGTTATCATCAAACCATTTTCTCTTTCCATATTTTTTATCCACCTGTTAGCCTGTGGAATAAAATACGTGTGAATTGAAAGAACTTATTAAAAGTTATTGAGAGCAATACTCGTGTGTGTATTTTATTTGAGCCTTAACATGAAGCAGACGTTCCCTAAGTTTCTTGAAAATTTACGTCTTTGAAGGTCTTTGCAAAAAAATATTTCGGTGAGCATAATAGTAAGTACCTGATCAAAGTTCTATTTATATTTAGGTGAACTTAGACCAATCGAACAGGAGCATTCTTTATTAATATTTTAGTGTAAACGAAAACTTGTCTTCAAAAAAAGAACAGCGAATAAATGTTCTGTCACTGTTTACACTAGCTAGCTTAGGCTAGCATGTGTCAGTGTGTGGTAGACCTAATAGAATTTGTAGCCCCCTAAAATCCAATCACACGTCCTGATCGACCACCTGAATCTCGGACACACGGAAACAAATTTACTGGCGTGGCTAACGTGGCTCTGGTACACTTGAGACTGGCGTTTCGCCATTAATAATTTTATAATACATTTTACTTGACATTTACTCTATACCTTGAGGTTGGCAGAATCATCGGTACCTATTTAACTCATGCAAAGCGCCATTTGAATAAAATAAGAAGAAGAATAGAAGTTATAGATATCGTAAGCAGCGGTAGTGGTACACCTCTATACGCATACTACACGTTTGTTGGATGTCTTTTGAGTACAGTACGGGGTGCTGCGGCGTGACGAAGCTCAAGCTTAACGCAATATGCGGATCGAAGTAAGGACATTTTGCCAATCACAATAAAAGGCATCAAGACGCGCACGAGTGGCTCATTGGAAGCTTTAATAATAAATATTTAAGCAATTGCTCTGTCTACTTATGTCGGTAAACTATTTGGAACTGTAGTTTTAATGTATGTGGGTACTTATATAAAACTAAAGTGTTGGTTTTAATCTTAATAACTGTCAAATACCCACAACCCGTTTGTACGTATGTTAGTACTTAGGCAATTTTGTTTAATTTAAGTGAATCATAATAATTGTAACCTGCTCCTGTGGATCAATTGTGAGCGGCCACCGGCCAGCTCTCGTCACCAGAATGCCATTCTCCGTCGACACCGAATCACGGGGTAGTCCTTGAGAATTCCACGTTCGAATGGTGAACGAGTCGGCCATAACTGTTATCAGACTGAGAACAATGTACAACTGCATTAATATAGTCATTTATTCTTTTGAAAAAAAAAGGCTTGTGGTTTTCTGTACTAATATTATAATAGAGAGAATAGATTTGTAAGTATAATTGTAACGAATAGGCTCAGAAACTACTGCGCCGATTTAAAAATTTTATTTACCATTTCAAAGCTATATTCTTCGTGAGTAACATAGGCTATATTGGATAATCAAAAAGTTTAGGGTTTTCAATAAGATTTTTGCCACCCGTGCGAAGTCGGGGCGGGTCGCTAGTAAGTTATAAACTGGGTAAGCGCTAAGAGAACAGTTCATCGTACAGTCCGCACATCCCTCAGAATCTTCCTCAACACTTCCATTAAAACTTTCATTTTTGACACGCTTTTATATCTAACGGAATCTTTGAACGCGGTTTTTGTGGCCCATTGTAATATCTAGTTGTAAACCAGCCCCTCTAGACAAGTGGCAATTTGCTAACCGGCGTTTGATGGAATAGAATGACGAATATATGGGATTTGACGTATATGACAGTCGTTAACGCATATCAAATACGTCAAATCTCATACATTCGTCATTCTATTCCATCAAACGCCGGTTAGCGAATTGCCACTTGTCTAGAGGGGCTGAGCGGCACTGGAAAGGAATCGTGGCTCTTCGGAGTTGTGAGGACGAAAAATCTTTTTAATAATATTATAAAATTATTTCTTATCTTTATTGGGTAACATTAGCAAGAAAGCTTTTATTTTTTTTATAGGTATGATAGGCGGAAAAGTATCTCAATCAAAGTAAATGAAAGGTATATTATTAATAAATATACCTCGAAGCAGCTACTGATTTAGTTTTGCAACTGAAAAAACATCCCCATCATTTTTCGTATCGACGTCGCTGATATCAATACCAATAATAGGTATTCCATCGGCAAAATATAACCGTGTACCTACCTAAGTGCTCGCCCCACGAACACATACGCAACATCATAGGGGGTCATACGCCATCCCTCATCCCCTAACCCGGACGTTGCGTAGCGACCGGCCCGCTAGGATTCGTAACTTATTCAAGTATATTAGCTTTGTAGACCGGTAGCTTTGTAGGTTATAGTTTTGTAAAATTGGCAGGTTTATATTTATTGTTAACAATATTTATTGATGATGATGATGATGATAATATTAACTGATAGATGCAAGATGTACCGTAATATTTTTTTTATGTTTCAATTTTTTATAATGTATTGTCAGTGGGCCCCAATGAAAGACATTTTTTGTTAGTTAGTGGACATGTTCATCAGGCTATAAGCGCCCTCTTTCGACAATTAGCTGGTGTAGGTAGGTACTGGATTGCCGGTGAACTTGGCTTGGACCACGAAGATCCTGGTAGTGCCGTATAACCCTGAATTAATTAATTAATTTTAACCCTTCAGGTTCATACTTACTCAAAGGTGTCTGAAGCTGGTATCTCCAACGTTGTACATTCAGCAACCCATTTGGTCTCAAGTTCTCGTCGATAGTGCGCAGGGAACGCACCGAAGTAGGCAATGCATCCAGAGGCAATTATAATGTCTCCAGTAGTACAAACCAGTTGTTTAGTCGCCGACTGCAAGGTCAAAATAAATCAGTAAGTAGATCATCGAAACTCAGCAACAGGAACAACCAATTTACCTGCAAGTTATTGAACTTGGTGACGGGCGGACAGACCTGTATACCAGAGCCTCATCCGTCCGTTCTTCTGGGTGTTAGGGCATCAGAAAGCAGTCGCTATTGTAAAACTCGAGTTAAGCGGACTTAGGCTCCAAAACTTTGGATGTAACAGGGTCTTTTGCTGTAACCAGGTACATTACCTCGACAGTATATTCCCATCTCGTTTTCTCGTCAGCCAGAGCTTGTGTTAGGCGCCCAGCCCTAGATATTCGCGCCGCGGCTAAATCGACATCAGCTTGCAACTTGATACGGTCTTCTTCAACGGCCTGGTGAGAGAATTTTCACTATATATTATTGTAATAAGTCGCATTCGAAATTCTCGGATGCCTCACTAAGATGTCATAGCGACGTCGCCGGCTGCGTATTCAATCAGTTAATATCGAAATGTATGGTACCTAACTGACTTAGCCACAGTTTGACAATCACACAATATTTGTAAGTAACAATTACATTTCAATATTAAGTACCTAACTGCCTGGATGCATGGCCGGCGAGCGACGTCGCCATGGCGTCCTAATGAGGCAGAGCTCTCAGAAACTACGAAACGGATTTTAATGTGGTTTTGAGCTATAGGTGATTCACGAGGAAGCTTAACATGTATGCTTTTGTTTATTATTATTATTATTTTGATAGTATTTTTATCTTCAAGATGATCAAAGAATTTATTATTTTTACCAACATTGCCCGCTACTCCACCCGCGTAAATGTCGGTTGTCGCTATAATATCGGTTATCGTTTTAAATTGTAGCCTATGTTATTCTGATATATGTATAAGCTATATTATTGTAAATAAAAGTTTTCAATAAAATCCATTCATTAGTTTTTACGTGAAAGAGTAACAAACATCCATCCATCCATTCATACTTACAAATTTTCGCGTTTATAAAATAAGTAGTATTATTTCTTTTAAAAAAAAAGATTTCAAGCCGACTGAGAGATTCAATCGAATATGTTGCAAAAACCCCTGAACCGCAAATTCTAACTCGTTTTTATAGTATTTTCACATAATAAATAATACCTAAACATTTTAAAACATTATCTACGTTAACAATGATAATTCCAAGAACATTCTGGCGATTTGTAGGCTTAATGCAAGGCTTTGCTTTGTGTGTGAAACGTGCTCTGTTCATATTCGTCCTGTATGCAACCAAGTGAGACAGGAATAAATATAGCGCAATGCAATTTAGCGCACCTCTCCGGTGTTGGTGCTGACAGTATTGATTCTGCCTCCCCTCCCCCTCGTCAGTATGTGGGCAGCGTCCAGTTTGTATTTGATATATAATGATAAAGGATAGTGTACCTACATCCCTGTACCGTGAACTACAAAATCGAATATCGCCGTGTTACAACGGATGACTTGAAATTTTCATCCGAAAATCCACTCGTAATTAAATTAATAAATACAACGAGTATAGTACCTATTGCAGCATTAACTTTTTATGCTGAACTTCTTTCATACAGTATTTTTGGCTGATTTCCTTTTTATAGAATTTGATTTAAATTTGTTTGACATGGGATTGTCATAGATTTTTCAAGATTTCGATACCGAGAAATACTGACGAATAGAATTAATTGATTTGTTGAGAAAAATATATTATCACAATAATAAATTTTTCACTAAAGTTTAACATACTATGACTAAATAATAACTGTGAAAATACTGATACGGAATTACCCTTATTATAAGGTGAGCTTCGAAAAATCTTTCTGCTGTGTAATTAATTATATTAACAATACAATTTTGTGTTTGTACTCATAGGAACATGTTTATTTAAAGGGTTCTCCCGAGGAGGACAGACATTATTAGGAACTCCAAAGAAATTATACAAATACGATCTAGTGAGGCATCAAGTCCTTGATGATTGATGATCCTAAGGAGATTGATCAAGTCAACAACGTTTGGTACTCATACCCAATTTCGTCCCATCTGTAAAATCGTGGTACCGTAAATTTACACATATTTTTTGGAACTAGTGAAGAAATTCAGTAATATCCAACGAAGACGTCACACGTCTGGAAACCATTTCAACTCATACTTTAATATTTCGTCAAGAGATATAGATGTAACGCATCGTTTAGATATTACATTTCAGACTTATTGTTCAACTTTTAAATATTTATGTTTTTGGTCTAAAATCAAATATAGAAACGAATGTACATTTGTCATAAATTAATTTATGATCAACTGGGAAGTCAGCGTAGAGTAAATTTGTTGTATTATTTCTAAAGGACTGATGTTGTAATTGTTTGTTTGTTTAGGAATCGGAAGTTTATAAAAATTAAGTGTTTGTACTCCAACCGAGGACCATGGTATCGAATTTTGTATAATCATTATTGAGATTTAATTTTAGCACTATTTAATATATCTGATTGAAAAGTAAGTACTCTTCCAGTTATTTCATTCCTTTTTTTTTCAGAACTTGGACTTTGGTTCAAGTGGCATTCTGTCAAATATCCGCCTGAACCTAAATCCTAGCATCCTCTATGCGACAGATTATTTGATATCGTATATAAATATGTTTTATGATATCATAAAAAGTGTAAACAAATAAAATTACACACCCATTACAATAGGATCAGAAACTGTAATCGGTGTCAATAGTGTAGAGTTAACTTTTCAAGAGAGATATGCGTAATTTGTTGTACGGGGTGTACCAACACCTTTGGGGTCACCACGCCCACGGAAACATCAACATTTCAATTGAAAATTATAAGAGGACCCCCCACACACAACCATTTTCAGTAGGTAACATTACGTAACAGTTACGATACATTGTGTCGACATTAATTTATTCTCAACACAAAACCTCGTCGCCATTACGTGTGTGTGTGTGGAGTTGAAACAGTAACATTCAGTTATATTGCGTCGCCGTTTCGTAACATTGCTACCAGATTTTAACCAGAATTCTACAAATCATTCATTCAATTGCTCATAATCGTTCATTTGTTGACATTGACACAAGAACTACAACATTGTAACGAAAATATTTTCTATTACAATGTTACTAAACAGTGACGACACATAGAATCGAATCCCGACACAGTCGCAAAGTGTCGTAACAGTTACGAAACTGATGCAACTTGTTACCTCTTTTAGAAATCTGCGACCAGAAATGGTTATATGGGCAGGCTCCCAAACTGCGAACTTTGTACGTAACTGGAATATGGCTATAAGAATGTTGATGGTGACACGTATAATTTTAAATGTGAAAATTCATCGAATAGGAACGTACTTTGAGCTCATCCAACATTTTGGCTAACATTGCTTCAATGGCCTCTACTTCCTTTTGCTTAGCTCGAAGCACTGCCATTACACTTTTCAATATTGTGGCTGCCTCTTTGTGTCTGTGGAAAAGAAACAGGTTAATGCTGTCCGCACACTTGCAGCAAATATCCGTAGCTCTAATTCGTAGCACACATCCGTAGCATAAATCCGTAGCACACATTTTCACGCACGTAGCACGTATTACTTTATTGTATTTATCCGATGCAAAAACGATGGGTGGGGTATTTTGACGTATCTCAGGGTATGTGTGTATCTCTCTGTTTGTGGTATCGTAGCTATCGAACAGATGAACCAATTTTGTTTTGTTTTTGTATGAAAGGTGAATTATTCGGGAGTATTCTTAACTATGTTTGATAAAAATCAGTCCACGATGGCCACCGCTTCGGAAAGATTCGTTTCCACTACATATCGAGGTTAGGTAATTGAAGTGATTTTATTGTTACTTTCGTGCTTAACCAACACATCCCTCGCTACGTATCCTCGCACATCTTTGGTGGAAACGCAGCCTTGGGAAGAGTTATCAATTAATTATTGTAAGTAAGTATACTTTTTAGCTAGCAAAAGCCAATTCCAAGTCTTTGTTTGAACTGTGACATAACGTCGAATATAGCAAGTAATTCACATAACGATATCTGTTAATATTGTTGGACACTATGAAGTGTGACGTTGCCTGAAATAATAATAGGGGTTAAAGTATGAAATTGCCGTTTCATTGTAATAGGTACTTCGAATTGACATAGAACCTTCATGGGTTGAGATTTTTGAGTGAAACTTTTTCCACATGGTACCTATGTAGTTCTTCATTTAAAAATGTGCAACATTCGATTATCGACTTTCAGTTGTTTTTTTTATTCAGCTTAGACAAGAAAGATGGATACTTCGAAAATTCGAGTGATTTTTTAATACGAGTTCCGACGCGGAACTAACGCGGCAAAAACAGCTCGCAATATCAATGTTGCGTTTGGAGAGGGGACTGCTAATGAACGCACCGTGCGATTTTGGTTTAAACGCTTTCGTGATGGACACTTTGATTTGAAGAACGAACCACGAGGAAGGCCGTCCACACAGGTGAATAACAATGAATTGAAAGACATGGTGGAAGCCGATCCGAGCCAAACTACCCAGGAATTAGCTGCATGGTTTAACGTTACCTTACCAACAATATTGACTCATTTGCGTCAAATCAATAAAATAAAAAAATGTGAAAAATGGGTACCTCATGATTTGACTGATCTGCAGAAAGAAATGCGTGTTGAAACTTGTGTTGCCTTGTTGAATCGATACAGAAATGAAGGAATATTGGATCGAATTGTGACATGTGATGAAAAGTGGATTCTTTACGATAACCGTAAGCGAAAAATGCAATGGCTGACCCCAGGTGAAACGCCACAACAGTGTCCTAAAGCAAAGTTTACCAATAAAAAGGTAATGGTAACTGTTTGGTGGTCTCAGCATGGTGTTATTCACCATAGCTTTCTACGATCTGGTCAAGCAATAACGGCAGAATGTCTACTGTGCCGAACTCCGAACAATGATAGCAAAACTAGCAGTGAAACAGCCCCGACTCATGAATCGATCTTCACCATTATTGCTCCATAATAACGCGAGATCTCATACAGCACGAGAAACCGTTTTAACTCTACAGGAACTGCAATTAGAAACTATCCGTCACCCTCCGTATTCGCCAGACCTTGCTCCAACAGACTACCATTTTTTTCGTGATTTGGACAATTTTCTATGTGATAAAAAGTTTTCTTCTCAGGAGGCAGTACAAAATGCTTTCACACAGTTTGTCGAATCTAGATCACCAGAGTTCTATCGCAAAGGCATAAATGACCTTCCTACTAGATGGCAGCAATGTATAGATAATAATGGTAATTATTTTGATTAAATAAATACGTTAAATTAAAAAAAAAACGAATTTCAATTTGTCAGTACAAATCGGCAATTTCATACTTTAACCCCTAATATTATCAGTTCTAGCTAATTTACTAAGATTGTGCTTAATCTGTTGCACGCCGTGTCAGATACATGGTATCTATGTCTATTACCAGACTGCCATGAAGTGCAACCTCTCAAAATTAGACTTACGCTAGGATCTTGGGTTCTACGACCCTGAACACCTTTGCGTACATATCTATAGCTTGTACCCACAGGACCATGGAACGGCACACCTGCAAATATTTAATCAAATACATAACATAGTCAAGAAAATTCAATTTAAACTTGTTTGAGATAGTGAAGTATGACGTTCTATTAGTGTTTGGGTAAATATTAATAGGTTCAGTCAAACTATATGGACTGTATCTTACCAAGAATATAAAAAGCTGCGTCGGTTCGTTGAAGATGGTAGATGTGATAAGTAGTTTATTTTATAGTTTTGTTGTTGGCAGTTTGGTAGGCTCGTTTACAACTAACCACCAAAGCTTGCCCTAAAATTGGGCTGGCTACACAACACAGTCTAGATCATTACAATGTCGGCTTTTATTTAATTCTACCAGCTTTTGCTCGCGGCTCCGCTCGCTTGGATGTCGGTTATCGCGACCAAACATAGCCTATGTCCTTTCTCAAGGTCAAATCTACACCTATACCAAATTTCATCACAATTGGTTCAGTGGTTTGGGCGTGAAAGCGTAACATACAGACAGACAGACAGAGTTACTTAAGCATTTATAACATTAGTATGGATTCACAAAATGTTTACACGTGTACGTGTACCAGCGTGAAATGTGATTGTGACGGAAAAATTATTTTTATTTCCTGTTTACACAATTCATTTTCCTTTGCCATATTGTAATAAAAATAATGCTATATGGCCGGGCTTGATGCGTGCCGGTGCGAATCGTACCTATATAGTCCATTGTGTTCAAACATACAAAAGGCGGGTTGAGCGTCAAGAGGGATTTTATCCATAAAAGCTTAAGATGGACAACAATGAGCAGTCTCTACAGACGATGACGTAATTACCAAGATTTTTAGTAAACCCTTGATACCATATAGAATACATAGATAAATATGAATAGGTAAAAAGTATTCTCAACGCTCATATGTTTTACTAAATACTATCGGTACGTTCTTACTGAATAGCTAAGCTAGACTCGGAAAATGAAACGGGTTACCTTCGACACTTTAACAACAGTGTCTGGATTGAAGTCCTTGTGTGTTAGGTACGCTTTGATTTTTTTCAGTGTGGAATCTGAGATGTGATCCTTGTCAAAGTCCTGGAGCTTACCGAGGAAGTTCACGTCAGCTAACACCTTTTTTGTAGAATCCCAGTCGGGTCTGTAGATGAAGTTACAGTTAAATCTTCTTCTCGACGACATGCGACATGACAAATTAAAGGCTGGATACATTTAGTACTTAAATTTTTAAATAATTATCAAATAATAATAAACATATTATCTTGATTCATGTTGGTCACAGAGTATCATTTTATGAATGTTAAGATATTGATTCTACATTTAAATGCCAGATTCGCAACGCAATGGGAATAATAAACATAATATCTTGATTCATGTTGGTCACAGAATATCATTTTATGAATGTTAAGATATTGGTTCTACATTTAAATGCCAGATTCGCAACGCAATGGGTAAGGATTGTGAGAAAAGAACCAATAAAAATTAAAAATCTCTCGGCCTCTCGTTTTTCATCGTCGGTTTTTACATTGGTTTCATTAAAAAGTTAATCAAATAAGATGCAGCAACTAATATATTAAAAATTGCTCACTTTACACCAAGTAGTATGCACACAGGTTCCATAACGAATCGTACAAGAGCAGGCGGCTTCTGAAAGGCCTTTAATTCATTAATGTCGGCTTTGTTTAGCGATTTCAATGCTTCTTGGGCGGCTTCCATAGCTGGCATAGCCAAGGCCAAGTCTGCTTTCGCTTCATCCGCTATTGCCTTTACTTCCTCTGCTTTTACCTAACAACGAAACAAGATGATTAGACTCAACTGGCACAGTAACTACAAATACGTACATTTTGGTAAATATAGGTATTTGAGCTTGCATAAAGTCACATAGAGCTGAACTTTGGTGGAGGTCCTAAACATCAAAAGTCCCCATCGATTAGACTACTGTATTTTTTATTCAAGGTCAAAGGTCAAAATTTATACTCTTGTATTTTTCTCCTAAATAGCAATTTTTATCGCAAACGATGGGCAGAAAGAGTTGTAGATCGTGTTACGTTCTATATTGATGGATCATTCTATGGGAACAAAAATTTTTGAATATGATAGATTACTTTTTCCTCTTTTGAAATCTCGATAGCTCCGAAATGGTGATCTGTACAAAAAAAAAGAACTTCATAATTGTGCGTAATATTTTCGTCCCTCGCCAAAAATTTAACAACAATTTCTTTGCACCGCGGCCATTGAAGGCCTCTGCTAATAGGTTAAATTCTAAAAGGTGTGGCACATCATATCAATAAGAAATATTACCTTAGCTTCAGCCTCGTCTTTTTTGACCAATTGCTTGACTTCATCTGCCGCTTTTTGCTCGATCTTTAAGCGATTGACTAGAGCGATGCCCTCCTCAGCTTTCTTTGCTAGTATTGGTTCCATATCACGCACTTGCGCCTCCATGACGCCAACCACTTCGTACGTTTCATACAGTTTCTAAATATAAAAATATAATACAATGAAGGACCTTAATAAGCGTAGTAAATTAATCTCTTTGTAATCATACTTTAGTGCAATATAATTTTTAATGAAAACCTTGGTTTATAAGACAGACTTAGCATATTTATGGGGATTTTGGGGTTCGACCCCTGCCACCCCAGGACTACACCATTTCAATATGAATAAAAAAAACAGTTGTTTATTTTTCTCACCACAATAATTACATAGAGTTGATTTAATATTATATACCAGTTTATGTGGGAGGCTGGTGCCCTAACTAGGAAGAATCCTGTATGGCCACCAGTGCAATCCTCATATAGGGTCAATAGCGGAAGATTTAGTAGAAATCGTTTACAGCAAAATCCACCAAAATCCTGCGCTGCAACCTCTGTATAAATAGTTCCGCTGTGCAATTCTCTAAGCATACAGCGTCGAGCACATCTATAAAATTGTATCAACTGAATGCAACTACATCACTACATAGTATAAAACAAAGTCGATTTCTTTATCCCTATATCCGTTTGTATGCCGAAGTCTTTAAAACTACGCAACGGATTTTGATGCGGTTTGTTTTAAAAGATAGAGTGATTCAAGAGGAAGGTTTATTTGTATAATACATGTTTAATATAGTAGAGGGTGCAGCGGGAACGGGATGTGACGCCACGCGGGCGGAAAAATATTGGCGGTACGAAGTTCGCCGGGTCAGCTAGTTATTAATATAGCATTTTGGGTAATGTCGGGGTTAGTCTTTAGTTTTGATTGTGTGTGTTTTAGTGGATATACTTGAGCGTGCCTGCATAATTTGTTTGTGTAGTTTGAACAATTACTTGTAGGAGATCTTTTACACTGTCAAAGTCAAGGTCATGAGCCATTTTCTGGTTTTTATCTTACATTTTGATTTCGTGAGCGCGTAGAGGTATAGTTTTAATTAATGGTCTTCGAGGAAACAGAAGAATTTGGGTTTGAGTGTGTCCGAGGTGCGATGAACTGATATAAATCGCCTCTTGTTTGCAAGAAGAGTGACATCCAAGCTAAGAAGTGAGTGTTGTTTGGTTATGGTGTGGAAAATGAATAGTTGGCGTACAACCTGCACTTCTCATAAAGCTCCGATGTGAAATATCAGCAGGGCAGGAAGTTTGACACCTTAAGTGTCGCTTGCTGTGCTGTTTCCACTTGGATCATGGTGGTCTTTAGTTCACCACCCCAGGTTGTGATGCAGTAGGTAGTAGATGAAAAATCAAGCAAGGCAGTTTACTTCTCCCTATGCTAATCCCAGGGATTAGCATAGGGAGAAGTATACTGTCCTTCTTGATTTTTCATCTGCCGCATGTCTAAGGTTCTTATATAATATATACTTATTAAATTATAGCCCGTCCATTTTGTTATTGTATTTTAGACAAATGGAAGTAGTGATTGCATAAAAATTTAAGTTAATAAAATTGATCGATTAAAAGTTTGCCTGGAAGAGTTCGCTTGTAGTGATAAAGCCGCTATTTGTCAATTTTTCATATGATGTCCGGACATGTACTGTATTTTTTTAGTGTACATAACGATTTATTTTATCTTATCTTATCTTAAAGGTCATTAATATGGGATTATTATTACCTATCTATCTATACATGATAATGAAGCAGGAGATATTTCGTGTCTGTATTCTTTTCATAAATTTATTATAAAACGATTATGGGCCATTACGCACACGCTAATTTCAAAAACTAATTTTTGTTCTTTTTTTTCGATTAAAAAGACAACAACGCCCCTTCGATAAATCCTTTCATAGTGCCCGCGTGACAAATTTATCAGTCCTAAATCAATTAAATATTAATAATTAAGTTATTTTCTACGGCGAACATTCACTGCATGAAATGTGTGTGCGGTTCTAGTGTAAAACTGCATGTCAACACAATATAAATTAGCAGGCAGGATTGACATCATTGCCAACCGCCTCAATCCAAATTCTACCTGTTTGGCTTGGCACCGACTTCAATAAAAGTCCTACGCGTTTTTTTATATTTTTATTGTAGAAGTTGGTTTAATTATAATGTATAAAATAAATTATATTTAACTTTTTATTGAGCTTAACACTGACTTGTTGAAAGCGCTTTTGGATGAGCCCATTACCCATGCTACTTCTAATAACAAACATTGAAACATCTCAAACTAGTTACTAGGTTTATGGTGGGACCATTTCGGAATAAACCTCTTTCGAACAAAAACAAAAGAATTTAGTAAATCCGTCTACAGATGATAGAGTTTAGGCGCGTGCAAACATTAAAAAAAATAGACATCCGAATTGAGAACCTCTTCTTTGTTCAGAAGTTAATTAAAAACCGCCAGTTTTAGTTTGGAAAAGGTGCGCGCACTCTGATTGGTCAATTATGTCTGGAACTTATTAGAAAAGCCACGAGCTTCTTTCTGATTGGCCAGAGTATAAAAGCAGGGCAATTCAGGCCAACGAGTCAGTTCGAAAAAGCAACTGATGAAGAAAAATCGAAATAAAGAAAATAACAAGGAAAAGCGTTTTCTGCAAGAGTCCATATTAAGAGTACCTGAATTCCTCAAGCCTAAACCACCCAGTAGGTACCGAGTGCAGCACAGAAGTACCCCACGTCCTACCTTTAGTCATCATCATCATCCACCCGCCGGTAGTAATACCTTCTAACTTACAGTCCACTCCTCATATTTGAAGGATACTTTATAGTTATTGTTATACTTTATGTTAAGTTTTGTTGTTTAGTTATAGTTTCTGTTGAGTTTTGTTTTTTTTATCCTTTATTGTTAAAATAAAGGGTTAAACTCTGCATAGTGGAGAAAGGAACCTAGTGCTTAATGTGCTAAAGTATTTGAAAACGAAAAGCGTTAAAAACAGTTTTATTTACCAGTAAAAAGAACTTGCATGGCAACGGGAGTTTCTAAAGCCACGCATTTGGCCACTCCGGGCAAAAAACGGAAACCGAGGCGTAACCGAATCCAATTGGACGATTTTGACATGTGCGACTTGCGAAATATTGTGGACAGTTTTTACACGGCTCGTAAAGGCTCCACATTAAATCAAATATTGGCTGTTTAGACAACACGAGCACGAGAGCACGAGACCTTAATTTCCAAGGACAAAAAACTTACCTAAGAAAGCTACTGGTAGATAAATTGGGCTACAAATTAAAAAAAATGTAAGGACGCGAGACATTTCCTGGTTCAGAAACCAGATTTCGAGCCTGGAGAGCAAGGTACCCTCGACGGCTAAAAGAGAACGATGACTTAGGTGCCGCCAAACAACTATTTTTTTTTATGTCGATGAGACGTGGATTCACTTTCACTACACAGTGAGCAAGTGTTAGCAAAACAGTACTGGTACACCCGTAAAGAGAAACCCATAATCCCGGTGAAAAATGGGTGATAGTTCACGCAGTAGGAGAGAATGGATTTGTGAACGGGGTGGCATTAATATGTAAATGCAAAAGCAAGACTGGAGACTACCACCATGAAATGGATACAAATAATTTTAAAAAGTAGGTGAGTAAAAAGTTTATCCCTAATTTACCGCCAAATAGCATACTTGTGCTAGATAACGCACCTGACCACTCAACACAGTTAAATAAATCACCCACAAGTGTTTTTTGAAATGAAATGAAATGAAATGAAATTTATTCGTAGGAGACACGGTGAAGATAAGATGTTACATATTTAGTTTTAGATACAGCATATCTCGCCTTCATTAGGCATACGAATCTTTTACTTATATAATATGATCGTTTAACCACTTACTATATAATACCTAAAGAATGATGTTGCTAATAAAGACACCATTAGGCAATGGTTAATAGACAACAACATAACATTTAATGAAAATATGAAGAAATCGGAATTGTACCATTTACTTTACCAAAACAAACCACCAAAAAAATATGTCATCAACGAAATTTTCAAAGACCATGGTTAAGAAGTTCTTGGGTTACCTCCTTATAGTCGTATGTGTGATCTCAATCCTATTGAATATATATGGAATTTAATAAAAAAAGAGGGTAGCAGACAAGAACACAAACTAATCGGAATGAGAAATCGAACAGTTGATTAAGGACGCAATTAACAGTATCACCGAAAGCGATTGGCGAAAAGAGATAAATCATGTGGACAGGTACCGGCAAAAATATTGGGACGATGATATCTTACAGGAAACTAAAGAGATTGAACTTGTAATAAACTTGCAGTCCGATACCTCATCAAGCGAGGACTCTAGTGATGATGAAGTTGATGGTATAGCACCACTCATGAGTGACACTGATTAATATATTATGTAATAATAAGAAAAATATAGTGTATGTATAGCCAACAGTGTTCGGTAGCTTAGTGGTTAAGGAGTCGGTCTTACGATCGAGAGGTCACGGGTTCGAGTCCTGGCCATTACACTACCGACGTGAACCCACTCCTAGCACAAGCAGGGAATATTAGTAATTTCGATAATTTCGGTTGCTAATATACTTAAAAAAAAAGTATTATAATAAGTACCATTTTCAGTCAATTTTTTTTTAAATCATTTATATACATTATGTATATGAGAATCACTTTTAACCATAAAATAAAAAAGAAGTTTCAAAGCAGCTTTACAGTAGCAAGTCAGAACAAGAATTGAATTGAACAAAAGTAACAACAATAAAATAGGGTAGGTAAAGTCTCGGGCGGAAGCTTGTTACGGTTTTGTGGTCTGTACAAATACGCGCTGCTGACGTCACAGCGCTCAGGTCTCAACTAATCGCACACGGGTTGTACATATCCCTAAATGGCTTTCTAGCTGACGTGACGTTGTTAATGAAATATGACGTATTGGCGCCCAATTTTAGTTCGGAATTTTAGGCACTGACGTTAGAACAAAGGCATATCGATGACTGTCTGTGAGCTGTCTGAAATATACAATAATATGTACTCTGTCCATTTGTTTATTTTCTTTTTGACAGATGGAAGTAGTGATTGCACAAACATTTTAATTATCGATTAAGTTAAAAACTCGATGTAAATTATTAAAAAAACGATAATTGTGGGCCATAACGCACACGACAATCTCCAAAACATATATCTATCTACCTAAAAAATGAAATGTGAAATATATCTTTGGTGTTTTTCTATTTAAACAACGACAACAACGCACCTTCGTTAAATCCTTTCAAAGTGCCCACGTGACAAACAATCAATCTTAAATCAATTAAATGTAAACAAAAGAAACCGACAGTAACGCAATAATTAAAAAAACTGTGTTAGTAGTTGATTTCGATTGTAAAATTTTCAAGTTACTATAAAAAAACGCAATCGATGACTAATTCCATCCCTAAGATTGCTTTCTGGCTGACGTTGCCTTGTTAATGAATGGCGCCTGATTTTTGTTCTGAGTTTAAGGTGTTGACGATAGTACAAAGTTATATCGATCATTGTGTGTGAGCTGGCAAAACGAAAATAAAAGAATGGACAGAGTATAGTGGACGAACTATGGTTTACGAATTCAAGTTGTGAGAGTCTCAATGTGCAGTTGGAAATTCAAGAAATGATCCAGTAGAACAACAAGATATTTGAGGAGGAAGACCTTTGGAGGTGTGTACATGAGCAGTTTGTGCTGTGAGGAGGTGTGTACGTGTGTGCTACAATAGGTAGCAAGCGTGTAGAAGAGAGCGCTGCTGTCTCCGGCCTTGTAAATAGAATGTATGAGCGCTTTTTTAAATGTCTTGGGGAATACCCCAGAAGTTAGAGCCAAATTGCAGACATGTGCTAATGGAGGAACAATAGCACGTTTATTTTGTTTTATTATGTCTATTGGGATGTCCCAGCCGACTGACCAGGCGTAACCCATGGTTTAGAACCTTTTTACGATTTTGCGATTTAACGATAGTTGTATTTAGACTGATGATGTCTCCGATCGATTGGACGAGGAAGCCGCGATGTTCGGGTCTTGAATATCATAAATTTTACCAAAGTCGTAGTTATTTAGGCCAAGGGATATTTTATTATAATTAATTTGCTGCATGACACTGACGGGCTTTTTTGTGCACAATGTTTAATAGGTACAACATTGTGTTGTACCTATTAAACATACCTAGTGTTTTTTTTTTACGTGCGGGAAATCCCCACGGATATCCCCCCCCCCCTTCGGAGCCGAAGGGGGTGGTTATGTCGGACTCGAACCGACTAAACCGCACGCCGTCTGTGGGTCGATGTGCTAGGCCGAAGGTGAGATTGTCTCGTGACATATCCCTCGCACCCCGGCTGACCCAGGGCCATTCCTCTCGGTCTGGCCCTCCTCGGGAGACTGCGTAGTGGTCCGTAATAGCTGTGTGTGCGACGAGAACTTTAGCTGGTAGTATTGTTATTAGGATATTACGATATAAGCATGTGGTATCTCGAGTTGGCATCGTATGGGTCGGCAAGAGGCCGTATGAGTCCAGTAAAGTCAGGTAGGGATCGCAGTCGGGGTCCTTAATGCCTTGGTTTATGTTTATGTTCATGTCTCCTGTTACAATTATATGTTTCGTGTTGTTTATCTCAGTTAGGGTATTATTTAGATTGCTTAAAAAGCTTGGGGTATCCTTTATCCCAGGAAGACAGTGGCTAGGACATTGCAATATGCAATTCATTTTTTTGGAGGCAGTTTGCACTCGAGAATCCCAGATCGTTTGCGATAGTCACGATTCATTCCTTAATATAAACAACCACACCCTCGTCTTTAGTCCTATGAATTGTAATTGAGTAATGGTCATATCCGGGCAACCGAGGGATGTTGTTGTTGTTAAACAGCCAACACTCAGTGAGTACAATTATATACATTCCACTCCCACATCTTTGCAACAATGTTTGGAAAGCATGTATATTTCTGTTTATACTTCCATTGTTAAAATTTCTCAAGTTACTGCTAGGTTCCATGCCGGGGGGATACACCGTTTTATGTCACAGGTAGTAAAGTCCACCGCAAACACAAGGTCTATATAGACTTTGTGTTTGCGGTCAACTTTACTACCTACCTATAAATTTGCTTTGATGTTATTTTAATTGTTTGTAGATATCGCCATTAAACCTAGCAGTCCAGCAGTGACATGACAATGCACGAGTTTGTAGGATTTGCGTATTATATGTTATAACGTCACAGAAACACAAACACATACTCCCACAAACACACGCACACACGCATTCGCAATACACACTCATAGATACACACAAACACTCACACTTCATATACACATACAATATACATCTCATACTCCTACACACAAGAACACGTTTACCTAAATCTCACACTATATTATACATTTATAGACTTATTTCTCAAGTTACCTCGCCGGCTAATTTCTTAACATGCTGATATTGTACCGAACTTGTCTTATGCTATTCTTATATAATGTAGCAGTAATGTGAACCTGGAAATCTGTAATACAGGTAGATATTGTTTACCTACCACAGGCACCACCAAACCACAGACAGAATTTTATTGTATAAAGTAGCAACTACTAATGGAACAATGTAATTAGTACTTTATTATGCTTACTACACCCCCTAGCCAGATGGACCGATGACCTGAAAAAGGTGGCTGGGACGGACTGGATGCGGAAGGTGGAGGATCGTACGAAATGGCGCACATTGGGAGTGGCCTATGTCCAGCAGTGGACTGCAGTGGGCTAATTGATTGATTGATTGATATGCTTGAGGTGAGGAAATAAACAAATTTTATTTATTTGCTTGAGTATTTATTTTGTGTTGGTGTGCCGTTTGTGTGTAGGAGGCAGTTAGTTAAGTATGGATAGTTTTGTGTGGTGTAGAAGTGTGTGTATTAATGAATGTGGTGCTTTAAAATTAGTATTAGTACAGCTACTGCTAATATAGATAAGGTTACATCATGCTTATTGGTCAGCTCACAGACATGACAGACTTGAATTGAGTAATATAAAATTGATTTCAAATAAATAATTGGATCAAAAGCGAAATTAAAGAGTTTATCGGAAAGAGTATAATCTACAAGGCCATAAAATGGCGGGATGTCTACTTCTGTATGCACACGGATTTGAAGTCATTCGCTTGTTTCCTTAAGTATACTATGCCGTGTGATGTATCCAGCAGAACGAACAGCAATAGGCGCGTTAAAAGCTCGAGCTTGGTAGTAGTTTTGTGTGTTAGTGATTCTCAATACAATCTCCCAATGTATACTGGGAGATTGTTTTTAGTTGATATGTGTGGTATTTAGCTTATCATAGTTAATTTAGTTTCCATTAATTTGACACACGGGTTATGGTATCATTAGAAAAAAATATATATGCCTACATGCAAACCGCAAGATATTCTGTCCCTTGCTCGTATGATTTGTTGTTGCTTCTTATCTAGCAGCACCAGGTACAACTTTAGCAGATCTAGGTAACTGCTAGGTGTGGTGTAGAAATATCGTCTCATTTCCTGGTACAGGCGGTCGGTCATCACGTCCACGTCCTTAAAAACAAGTACATATAAAACATCATACCTAAAATCTTTATTGCCTTAAAAATAAACTTTCAAAGTTATTTTTAAAAATAATAAAAGATTTACTACTTGTTTAATACTTTACCTGATGCATAGTGACGCAAATATTGGATATTTTCTCGATGATTGATTGGTTTCCAAGTGGACTGAGGCACTGCAGCGCAACTGAGTGTAAAGCTTCTGGAGGCCACTTGGTGAACCAGTCGATGGTGCAGCAGTTGACCAAAGACGGGAACATTCGACAGCGGCGCCTGAATATGTTATGGATATTTAGTATAGCTCAGAAGATGTTAGGTTTAGGTAAAGCACCTAATTACCCATCTTATGTACGACAACCTACCATCAAGTAGCCAAATAACGAAGATAAAACTAAAAATTGGCATTGATAGTCACCATTCTCAAAGCAATATCCCAATTGTATTTAATGTTTCACTTATGTCGGTTTTTCTGGGGGTAAATGCCAGTCTGAGCAGCCAACCATGAGATAAAGGCCTACTCCCAGTAGTAGTACCGTCTAGTCTTACCAATAGTAAGTACTATTGAGAATATTCATCCCATTAGACTTACTAATAATAAGACTTGTCTGGTATATTTCCCGTTAATCTTACCGTTCGTTATAAAACATAAACATAGTAGAACAGTAGGTAGATAAGTCAAAAATATTTTTCGAAATTATTAAGAAAAATTAGAACAAATGGAATTAAGTGCGCAAGCATTGGCATAACCAATGTTTAATTGATGTGGTTGAAAAACGGTATTTTTATCCGACTGCCAAGATGGATTTTGTTTTTTTTTTGATGAAAGGTTTTCTTCTCTCAAATGTTCTTGAGTACATAAAATGTAAAAAAAAATGGTGAACATTTGGCGCCCGCTTTACCAGTCTAACTGCGGATTTGGCCAAATTTCGATATTTTCTGTAAAGCGATTGCCATCTGACCTTCACAACCCAAAGGCGATATCGAAGCATAGTAGTTAGAATAGTTGTTGAACTGTTTAGGACTCCAACTACCCGTAACTACTGCTATATATGTTTGTAAGGCGACCGGGGCCAACAGCTTAATGTGCTCTCTGAGGTACGACCAGACCAAATATCCATATTCATGCATACAAATATTTGCATTGAGCGGGGCGCGGATAAAAGTCAAAGTCAAAAATCATTTATTCTGTATAGACCATTTAAACGGCAGTTACATAACTTCAAAAGGTAAAAAAAATCAACTGATTCGAAACTTATAGGGTATTTTTTGTCTATTTACAAAACATTTACTTAAAATAAACAATAATTTGCTTGAGTCGCATAGTTGAGCGAACTGCTCATTTCAACTCTCATTTTCTAAGTATTCTTGTATTTTACTACAGCCTTTTTGGCGCACTAGTTTAAATTACATTTTTTTATTTATCTACAGGTAAATCCCTAATTTAATTAGGGACCTTGTTAAAAGCGTAGACAGTTGGGCCAGAAAGAATAACTAATTATATGGAGTCTTCTATCACAAGGTACAAGATTGTTTTTATGTCTGGTATTTATATTATACTTGTCACTAACTCTCGACAATGTAATGTGACACTACGGTTAGAATGTCTAGCTCTTTAAACTTTTCTCGGAGGGAGACTCTTGGGCCCAAATTATAAATAGCGCCCACAGCCTGCTTTTGTAAGATAAATATTGTGTTTTAAATCCGCAGAATTACTCCAAAGGAGAATTTCGTAGCTGAACATACTATGAAAATAACTGAAATTAATCAAACCGGCGCCTAATGCGCAGCGGCCATGTTCACTACCGCTACGCCACAGAGGCAGTTCAAAAAGAATTACATTATACACCATTTTTAAAATTAATATAATTAACTTTCAATTCTATGTAAAATAATTCTATAAGAAGGTTCGTCTACTTATGTTAGTATTTATACAGTCGAGTTTTACTGGTAAGTCTATTCGGATCAAAATTCCCAGTAGTTCTACTGAGCATTTTAAGTAAGACTAGACTCTACTGGTTAGACTAGACGGTAGTACTACTGGGAATAGCCCGAGATGAATGCCTTCGCCAGAGACTCGTCTATTGTCACGTATTATGAAGGCCTTATGGATGATGGTACTTAGGGTGCGGTACATCTAAACTCAACAGATCCCACACCGGTCCGCATAGGCGATGACTTGGTCGAGCGTACGGACCAGGTCGAGTACCTGTACTTCACGTGACTGGTGACATCGACTGCGACGTCAAGACATGTATTGCTACCGCGTGGGCCAAATGGCGGGAAATGACTGGCGTCATATGCGATCCTAAAATGCCGATCATTAGGCCTGTCCTTTTACAAGGCTGTGAGGCGTGGCCGCTGTTGGAGCAACACAAGCAGGAGCTGCGTGTCACGGAGATGAAAATGCTGCGTTGGATGTGCGGAGTCACGCGTAAGGATTTCGTGAGGAACTCTTGCATCCGCGGCAGCCTTCATGTCCAGGACATCGTAGATAAAATGCAAAAGAGTCGCCTTCGTAGGTGTGGCGACGTCTTACGGCTACAGCCAGGCTACGTGGGTAGCAAATGCCTGGTAATGGTGCCCCCGCCGGGTCCAGGTAGAAGGGGGTAGGCCCAAAAAGTCCTGGCTTGACGTCGTGCAGGGTGAAATGCGAGCAAGATCGTGCGTAGTGGAGGAGGAATAGTCGGTAGGCGAACCACGACCTCCGAGGGCATCCTGGCGTCGGATGCAGTCGAGATAATGTCTAAATGTCGATTATGATGGCACCTCTACTAGACACTGTATGAACATTTATCCTAGTTCTCTACTAGAGTAGTAGAGAATGAGGATAAGAGTTCAATCACTACCCCCAAAAAATAATTGTAGGATATTTATTATACCTACAGCGGTCCTAGAACGCTGTATCAATTTATAATTTCCCTAGTTAAAATTACGGAATTGGGAATACAAATTATTTCACTAAACTATTCTGATCTCTGCCTATTTACGCAGATCAATAAAAAATAAAGCAAACAAGTCAGTATGGTGGAAGTTGACTGAAAATATAAATATTATTTATTAAGCTGTGCTGTGTGGCAGTAAGTTACGTACTACATTTTTTTAAAGAGGATTAGCGGCCTAGATTCCACCTGGAGGGGCCAACTAAGCTAAATTGCTTGTGCTAGGAGTGGGCTCACGTCGATAAGGTAATGGCCAGAATTCGAACCCGGGACGTCTCGATCGTTACCGACTCCTTAAACACTAAGCTACCGACGCTTGTTATATATATATACAATCGACAAAAGAGATACATTCATATGAATAAGTGCAACCGTATCTCCTTTGTATTTAAAGCCCAAAAACGATGCATCAGGTCTATTTGCAATATTTCAAAAACCGATAGCTGCAAACCGCACTTTATCAATTTAAAGTTATTAACGTTCCATTAACGTTCCCGAGCTTATATATTATGGCGGAAGCTCTTTTTGGCAAACGAAACATGGAGTTATTTGAACATCTTTGTGGCACTCGATATAAACATAAAATAAAAACAATAAGAAATAAGACTGCTCTAATGAACAAAATTATTTTATGAATGACATCAAGGATTTTTAACAAACGAACTATGCTGCACTGATAAACTCAACGAATTTAAACACAAATTAGAATATTTTAATTAAAAAAGCATACTATAGTGTACAAGAATACCTAGATGATAAATGTGTGTATGTGTAATCCCTGTTAATCAAATATTATACATCTAAGTACCTAAATGTTGATTCTATTCACTGTGACATTATATTATTTATTGATTTGCTTATTGACATAATATAGATGATTGTAAATTTGTTCATTATGATATTCGTGACTTTGTTTAATGACTTTATTGATATAAAATTGAAATAATTGTGTACCTGTCGACTTAATTAAATTTGTATAATTAATTACCTAAATAAATTTGCATGCTTTGAGGCGGAATGTGGCTAACAATTAAACTCCTATGTTAACACCTACTGTAAATACCCATTTTCACAAAATAAATAATTTGAATTTGTCGACTTGTATAGTTACCTGAAAGCTTCACCGACAGGACTCATACAGAAACAGAGGTGCAGTTTGCTGCGCACTCTGTTTATAAAGAAGTAATAAACTGAATCGCGATCAGCAGGATTGATGCCATTTTTGGCGGCCTCATTACGACAACCACTTTGCACGTTCTCATAGGTATCACCTTCAAATAAGTTCGGCACCTCACCTGAAAACCAACAAATTTTTTACCCAGCCATATTAATATTATAAATAAGAAAGTGTGTGTCTGTTTGTCCGTCTTTCATGGCTAAACCACAGAACCGATTTTGATGTAATTTAGTATAAGGGTAGATCAGACCTTGAGAAAGGACATAGGCTATGTTAGGTCGCGATAACCGACATCCACGCGGGCGGAGCCGCGGGCAAAGCTAGTAGAAGTATACCTACCCACTAAGCTTCTTTTCAAGTGGAATTCGACATCCATATAATTCGGTATAATATCGGCAATTTTTATGACTATTTACTATTTCTATCCTCTAAGTTGGTGCCAAAAGTGAACTAGTCACATATCATCATTTAAAGTCAGTTGACATTTATAATCATCAGTTTATACCCATGCCCCAATCGATAGGCATTGAACTCATATCGCGAATACTGATAGGCCACGTAATGTCCTAAATAACGTTTACGCAGAAAATTACGGATCGATTGCAGCCTTGGTGCACTTTATAGGTTGACCTATTTTCATATAATATTAGAGCCTTACATATGAAATTGGCGTTTAATATGGAAAACGAAAAACTAAATATTTTTTCAGTGTTTTATTTTTTAATTTTATTTTATTTTATTAATTTAGGTTCACCAACAATTGTATACATAAAAAACTTACGCTAAATTCATGCAACGATTACAGATCATAATGCAACAATCACTTATAGGTACACTCCGCTTATGAATATACACAAAATAAATTAAAAGTAAGTTAATCGTTTACAAACACACTAAATAACACAAGTATTAAACAAAAAAGTTTTTAGAGCCAATGCAGTCTTTTAAACTTAAACCAAAAGCAAACTAAGCCATCATTCAAAATCAGCCAGACCCATGAGAATGGACCTAATTTTACCCAAAGACTCAAAGTGAAGATCAATTTTTGATCACTGCATCTGTTGATAGTCTTACACACTCTTGCACATGGAGAATTAGTACCAAGTACAGTCCTTCGAAGTGGCGAATGGAGTGGTATAATGGCAAAGCGAGGTAAGCTGGAGGGTACGCGTAACCAGAATAGAGCAAGCAGGTGGGGACAGTCAATTTTCGACCGGAAGACTTTACAAGCAAACATTACCTCTTTAAGAAGTCTGCGGCCAGCCAAGGTTTTTAATTGGAAATAGTTCAGACGGTTTTTATATGACGGTATTTTTTTGACCAAACCATTGGCAAACGCAAGATGCCATACGAAGCGTTTCTGGACACGTTCAATACGCAGTGAGTGCGTGGCATAGTGGGGCCGCCATACTACACAGCTATACTCAAGAATACTACGAATAAGGCTGTTGAAAAGTACTATTTTCGTTTTGTTATTCCGGAATACTTTACAGTGTTTCACTTAATCAGTCAAAGTATGTGACGTTGTTATCTATGCACTTTTTTAAAATATAGAATAGTTCATTAATTCCTTCGCTGAAAAAATTGCGGGAGCGAGAATCAACAAAATCTTTTGGAAAAGGCGTTTTGGACTAACTCATGTAATTTTTTTTCTAACTAAGAAATTATACAAATTCTAAAAGTAGTGGTAACCGGTTGGAGCAATGTGCCGGGAGTATAGTGGGTGACAGAGATATTGCAATTCTAGCGGCTTTCTAACGGCCAGCTATTCCATCATGGTTTCCAATTGTTGGCAATACAGATCTGCCGTAATCGTCTGACCAGGTCTTAGGAATTTGTAGTGAATGACACCAATACTGGTCCACTAGACATTAACCAGTCCATGTTTGGGGCCACCTTTCACTTGGGGCACGATTTGGCCGGTTCTCCAGGGTTAAGCCACTGTGATTTGCGTTTCCGATTACCGTATAGGATCCATTTTTCAACAAAGTAATGATACGACTCAAAATCCCCTCGTTATTGTTACGGTCAAGTAACGTAACGTAGCATTCGACGCGTGTTTGATGGTTACCCATTTTTCAAGCTTTTTCACTATTCCAATTTGTTTCAAATAATTCAAAATGGTTTCATCACTCACACCGAAACCGGCAGCTAACTCTGACGTAGTTGGAGATGGTTCGGCTTCCACGATCACTTTGCCGCGATGGAACTCGTATTCGATAATAATGCAATATTTTAAGTTTTACGTATTGCACACAGAACGATCTCAAAAAAAAAAAAATTAATAACGCGAAAGCAAATGTATGACATTCGAAACTCAAATAGACAAGCTTTAAAATTTAATTGACTTTAAATGTGCAATTTATAACCAAACGCCTGGATTTTTGATATCAAAATGGCCAGTTCGATAAAACGCCAATTTCATATATACCTAATATTATATTTAGGCCCGTATTTTAGAATGCCACTTAGCTGAATCGTGATTTATCTGAGGAAAAAATGTATAAACAATCTGCCAGACAACCTGTCAATGTATATACAATCTTATCCCAGCTAAATCGGGATTCAGCTGAGTAGCATTCTAGAATATGAGCCTTAGTTACCCTGATCCCGTGAATGATTGAATATTGGATTGGACGCAGAGCCTAAACCACTGAGGTAACCAAATAAGGCCGAGTTGGTGTCTATTATGTTGTAAGTATCCACTAAGGTGGAATTTTAGGCAATTTTACCAGAACCGACTGAATTATTATTTTAATTAAAATAATAATTCAGTCAAGATAGAAAAAATAAATAGTATGTTATCTTGAAGAAATTTGCATAGCGATTAAAATTAGTGGGATTTTAAATGCTAAAGTTGCCATCGATTGGGCTTGTCTAGCATTATTTTTTATTCAAGGTCAAATATATTGAATTATGAAATGTTAAAGAATTCCTGTTCGGTGGGAATAGGGGATGGAGCTATAAAAGGTATTTATTTCCATCTCTATTTCTTTCTTTCTATTTCACGGTAAGGGGAGCCCCTATAACGTGCGAACTAAAGTATCCATCAGTAATAAACAAAATAAACCGGTTGGACGAGAAGTAACCAGATTTCTAAAGGACAACCTTAAATTTGATAATTCACCTTTGCATAGGAAACAGCAGGGGCAAGAGTACAATAAAAAGTACGAAAGCGGACTTGACACGTATACCGACGGTACCGTACATAACCGGATTGAAGATTGCTTCATGTTACTTAAGGAAAACTGGACTTACTAAAATAGCTCGCAGCTATTTAAAGTGCCTATATATAAGTTGTTATGTTTTGGTAAAATATGTAAATAATTTGAACTCTACGCTTACCAGAATTGAGCATATTGTTAATATCTTCCAGAAATTCCTCTTTGATGATCTGTGTGTCAGTGAAGAGGAAAACGGTATCTTCGTAGCTGACTCCAGCTCGCATAAACATCTTACGCAAGTCGTCGTGAAACTCCGCTGTCTCGTACGTTCTCTTTAGTTCCATTCCCATACACCTGTACGATTTGCAAGTATTAAATGCCAAATACATAATTGCAGCGAGTTTTTCACAAAATCTTTATAATTGGTGGAGTAGGGCTCCAGTTAGATGCACTGCTGAACCCAAGCGAATCTCACCTGCAATTTTTTTCACTCAAGGTTGGGAGGTCAAACGGCAGTTCCTCCTGTAAAAACCAAACCAAAAGAAGAAATGGATAAGTTGTGGGATGAAGTCCCTGCTATGGTTTTCCCACGCGACTACAATATGGGGTCGGCAGCACGAGTGTAACGCCCCTGGTATAACATTTGTCCACAGGCCAACAGTAACCACTTTCCATCAGAAGGGCCGTTTGCTTGTCTGCCACCACATAGTGGTATAAGTGGTGTAAAAAAATTAAGATGGAGTAAGCGGACCCCGGGCTACGTATAGTAGGTATTTAATTTCGATTTGTGATATTGGACACTGATAATAACTATGATCTGTTGCTTTTCGAAGTTTTAATTTTGATGTGTTCGTACTTGCACTCGTTGACGTGTCCAGCGAGTGTGGCCACGCTCCTGCGGCCTGACCCGCCGGGGCCCACAAGGAGACAGTGGCCCCGTTCAGCTCGGAGCACGCGAGCCAATCGCACCACGTGCTCGATCGCATCCTGGAATAACACTAGGTGCATTTCTGCGCGGGCCGTAGCATTGTACTCAGCTAAGTATTCCTAGGGACAAACACATGCATAAAGATAGTAATATCCTATCTTAAATTAATTTATAAAATTACTAGCTGTTGCCTGCGGCTCCGCTCGCGTGGATGTCGATTATCGCTTTCCCGCTTTTCTGTTGAATTTTTTCCTGAATTTTCTTTGCTATAAACCTCACGGAGCCCGAGACCTTACCAACGAATGCAAAACCGTGGAAATCGGTTCGTGCGTTCTGGAGTTATAGCGTCAGGAAGGAAAACCCGACTTATTTTTATATAGTAGATTGAATCAAATCGTTTTTCTTTTGTTATTTATATATGTAGAGAAAATACTTCTTCATCTCAGTTAGCCCCAGTCGCATCCGAAGCTTTTAGCTCGGAGTCTGGGGTCCGCTTTACGAGTCTAACTGTGGATTTGGCTGAACTTCGATATTTTCCGTAATCTAACACGTTATTGCAGTCCAAATTATAGTATAGCTTAACTAGGTTATTTGGTTTTCTAAAATGCAGGTGAAAATACTTAAATACAGTTTTTCGTTAGTAAATACTTACATATCATACACATATCATACATATACTTAGAAGTTTCTAATTCTGTTATTATGAATATTATAGTTTTGTATAGAAGGTCGATTTTTTTTCCTCGCATTTAAAGTGAAAAGTAGAGTGTTTAACGTGGGACTGAACAACCATAATGGCACCCGAACTATTAGCCCTTATGCCGTGTTCCCAAATTGATAATAGTTTGTCGTCAGACAATTTGCAAGACCTTTCCGGGTATGCTGATCATAACAGCTCAGATATTAACTCCGTGGAAGTTGGATAGGATGAACTAAAATACTAAACATATGGTCAAAACGGGTAGATTTGAATAAAACCGCGGGACCAGATAATATCCTACCAGTAATTCTAGCAAACTGCGCCGAAAGTTTCACCCTTTCACTTTCGATTATTTTTTAACGTTTTCTTAATACAGGTGTAATGCCTACTATCTGGAAGTCTGCGTATATAACACCTACAACCGCTATTCAAAACTATAGGCCTATTGCAAAGCTGCCTATTGTTTGCCAAAATACTGGCAAAAAATTGTTTACAAACAAGTCTACTCAGTACTTAAATTAGATTTCAACAAACTCCAACACGGTTTTTTGAAGGGTCGATGGACTACAACGAATCTTAAACACAATAATATGATCTAGGGATATATAAAACTTTTTTAAATAACTTAAAAAGTACTGGCCCTACAAAAAAACTGTTGATGACAGATTATAAAAATATTAATAAGTTTCTTTTTTAAACTTGAGATGAAATTCGCATTCATTGAATTTCTTCCAAAGAAGTAAATCTTCACGAACTTGATTAAAACTCCATAAATTTCTATAAATCTTTGTCAAACGCATCTCTGGTGTTCATTTAATCATGCCACGTAGACACTTGACCAGGAACGAAATGTTAAGAGCAGTGGGCATGATTCAAGCTGGCGGTACCCAAATTGCGGTTTCTGAAGCCATGAGGACCAGTCAGAGCGATATATTCAGGCTTTAGTCACGTTATCGTGTCACGGGGGAAGTGGTAGTACGGCACCGAGGACCTCAACGCATTACAACACATGAACAGGACCGATTCATTGTAAATGCTGCACGAAGTCAACCAAATGTAACAGTGATGCAATTGGTTCAAAGGCCACAGAGAGCGTATGGTTTGCTGGTAAGCGGTCAAACTTTAAGAATACGACTACATGATGTCAACCTACGTGCTCGTAGGCCACTTCGGGTACCAGCGCTAAGGAGAGGCAATCGAGGAAGAAGATTACAATGGGCTATTGCACACGAAAACTGGAACCATTCTCAATGGCCACTTGTGCTTTTCACTGATGAATCCAGGTTTGGATTTCATCCTGTTTCGCGAAGAGTACGCGTTTGGAGAGAACCTCGATGCAACAAGTTCATGCATATCAAGGTGGCACATTATGGTTTGGGCAGGAATTCACCTCGGCGGTTCTACCGCCGAGGTGAATTCCTGCCCGGACCTCGTTTGGATACAAGGCAATATGACTGGTCTAAAATACCGAGATGAGGTGCTAGAGTCTGTAATCTTGCCCCACAGACAGCAAATGGGACAAAATTTTCAGCTAATGCACGAAAATGCCCCTCCACATAGGGCGCGTATCGTTACAAGTTGGTTAAAACACCATGATATCCAAGCTTTAGACTGGCCTGCACAATCCCCTGACTTAAATTCTATTGAGCATGCCTGGGATATGCTTCAGAGAAGAGCTCTCAGGAATTTCCCTGAAGATATTATGCATGCTTTTCTTGCAACCAGCTTTTCTTACATCTTAGCAGGACTTGGGACAGTTTTCCACAACAGGATGTTGACACCCTTGTTTTGAGTATGCAGAACCGCTACAGATGTGTCAGGAGAGTCTTAGGTGGATCCACGGATTATTTACTTTAAGTTTTCAACAATTTTTATAAAAAAATATTGAAAACTTAAATTAATAATCAGTGGTCAAATATTTTATTTTACCCAAATGATATAAAAACTCTAAAAAAAAATGAACACCGTTGCTGACGCCCTGTCTTCGCAGGAGGACTTGCATCGATTCCAAAATTATTGCTTATTGAACAAACTCGATTTAAACGTGTCCAAATGCTCCGTTTGCACTTTTACCAGCAAACCGCAGCCTATTGTATTCGCCTACAAACTACAGAATACACCCATCAGAGTTAATACTGTTAAGGATCTTGGAGTTACCTTTGATTCCAAACTCATATTTGATTTGCACATCGTAAACAAAGCAACTTAAAGTACTTGGTTTCGTATTAAGACTCCCATCAGACTTCAAGCATACTAAAACAATTGAAATTTTATACCGTTCTTTCGTTCGCAGTCACCTCGAATATGCCTCGCAGGTTTGGAACCCGATTTACAACGTATATATAGATCGATTAGCGAGTATACAGCGTAGGTTTTTAAGGTACATTCAATATCAGTCGAAGTGATTTCTGCCTGATTATCATGCACGTTGCAAAAAATGTCATATAGGTACTTCCACTTTTTGAGCGACGAAAAATAGCGGGTTTATCTTTTCTATTTAGTATTTTTAATGGATCAACAGATACAGAGTTAGTTAATAGAATAGGCTTGTGCGTATCGCCAACCTTTTTACGTCGAGCAAATTTGTTACATACTCCTCTAACAACGACTAAACACAGGCAAAACTCATATTATTATTTAATAAGGGCAGTACCTTTGATATGGTTTGCAGAAAAGTTGACATAGATCTGTTTACAACTAGTACTGTAAAATTGAAAAGAATTCTGTGTGAATTTTGCTTTAGGCAATGAATTTAGCGGAAAATGCATTTAGTGGGAATCGAAGCCGCGACCACGCATTACCTCTATCACTCATAATAAAATACATACTGTATAGAACCTAATCGTATGATAATCATTATTAGAAAAACGTAACAGATAAATATATGTGATACATTTACCTTTAGAACTATTAGAAGTTTGTGCATATCCGGAATCTCAGCGTATTGTCTATTCTCTTTAGGAACAGATGAATTTAGGAAATCACCCCATAATAAATATGGTGGATGTTCTATAATCGGATCATCGGGCACGTCTAATATTGGTGTCTTGAAGAATTTCTCGCATACCGAACACATTAGATGATAGAAGTAGCTCTTGTCTTCGATGTTGATAAGGCGATCGTGAAACACACGAAGACACTCGTGATAGAATAACCTGAAAATGGACTTTGAATAAAAAATACGACAGAGTACCTAAATAAGAAAATGAGAGTGCAGAGAGATGAAAGAGTTGGGATTATTCTGTGCGGTAACAATTTTTAATCACAGGCGTAACGTCAGTAGTCATTTTGTTCTTTACGCCAGTAAAGTCCAATCTGGGAAAAATGGGAATTTTATACGGAACGTACAAAGGAAATCAAGTACTGTCACAAATCTGTCCATTCGTTGATTTCCTTTTTGACAGCTCACTCACAATGGTCTTTGTTCTGGCGTCAACAGCTAAAGCTCCGAATAAAAATTAGTCGGTATTCATTGACAAGGGAATGTCAGTCAGAAAAGAATTTCAGGTATGGAGTTAGTCGATCGACTGTAACTTGAAAATGTTACAATCGAAATCTACTACTAGAACATTTTTATTTTAAACTAGCTTTTGCCCGCGGCTCTGCCCGCGTGAATGGTTATCGTGACCAAACATAGCCTATGTCTTTTCTCAAGGTCTAATCTATCCTTACACCAAATGTCATCAAAATCGGTTCAGTACAGACAGACAGAGTATACTTTCGCATTTATAATATTAGTAGGGATTATTGCATTAAGCGTTGGTTTTTTATTAACATTTAATTGATTTAAGACAGATTGTTTGTCACGCGGGCACTATAAAAGGATTTATCGAAGGTGCGATGTCTTTTATATCGAAAAACAAAATTTATATATTTCAAAATATGAATCAGGTATATATTTTGGACATTAGCGTGTGCGTTATGGGCTACAATCGGTTTATGATAAATGTATAAATGTACAGACACGAAATATCTACTGCTTAGATAAATAAATAAATGTATAGATAAATAATAACTAAAACTCTATATAAAATCATGAATTCATTAACATTTCTCGATTTACGATTTTTTAAATCGAGGTTTTTATTTTCATCAATATTTTGAATTGTTGTGCAACCACTACTTCCATCTGTCAAAAAGAAAATAAACAAATGGACGGAGTATAACTTTATCTAAATAGTTTCGTTTGCAATGCCAGAACAATTTCTATACCAGGTCGTAGTAGGCTAAAAACAGCTGCTTCTTAGTTCTTTGTTCAATTCCACTTACTGTTTGGTCTATAAAATCATTTAGGGACGTCAAGTTCACCGTTATTTGTTTTAGTCAAGCTGAATCAGAAAGTAGGGCAATAGAAAGTAGGAAACAGTAACAATTTTTTAAATCCTGTATGTTAAATAATGATATTTTACACTTAACATACGTATGTATGTGACTGTATAGTCACGCCCCTTTCCCAGTGGGGTTGGCAGAGTCCACACGATTGAGGAAAAATTTACCTAAGCAATCCTTGAGGAGCTTTCACAAAACCAGTGTCTGCTTGCAATACTCCTTGCATATGTACATTTAGACAAATCTCGTAAGTTAAATACATAGTTGGCAGCGTCCACATGATTGAGGAAAAATTTACCTAAGCAATCCTTGAGGAGCTTTCATAAAACCAGCGTCTGCTTGCAATACTCCTTGCATACATTTAGACAAATCTCGTAAGTTAAATACATAATGAGACTTGGCAGGAGTTGGCAGTAATTCAGCACAGATTTTGATATACACTTCTACTGCCGCATACACTATGGGTTCACCCAATACTGATACTTCTGCGACAAAATCTTCTAAATGTCCTCCCAATATAGACTGAAAATAGTAAAAGTAGTACCTAGAGATAGCTTTTGATTGGGCACGTTGCCGTCGTTGGGGAGTAAAGTGAATTGCCACTTCAGAAAGACACGCTTTGGTAATGTAAAGCGTTTTCTCTATCGCACATACAACTGGCAGATTGATAATCATAGAGTAATAAGTTGAAACTGTTTTATTTGTTACTAAATGACTATAAAGAGAGTCCGCCGTGTGCGAGAGACAACGCTCTATAAAAAAGAACTCACTGTTTTTCAGATGACGACGCGACGGCCTAAATCATAAGCCGGGTACTCTAGGTACAGTTATGGGCTAAGTTTGACATTTTAGGTCGACAGTGTACGGTATTTAAAAAAAAATATTAGCAACAGAAATTATCGAAATTACTAATATTCCCTCTAACCCCTCAAACTAAGCTAAATTGCTTATATTATTGCTGCTATAGAGCGTTACCGGAAACCGGCGAGGTGCATTAAGGACTTGCGCATCAGTTTTCAAAAGAAAGGATCAAATATGTATAGTGGTAATGAAGATCCTTTTCAGACACAAGTGTAACGCCCCTGAAAATACGTTCATAGGCCGCGGTACCCACTTTCCATCAGGTAGGCCGTGTGCTCACCTGCCACCTAAGTGACGTAAAAAAGTTCTATTATCTACAAATCATGTTTCTATTGTCTTAAATCTCCCACTGAACCTTGACTAAAATGACTTCAACCCATTAGCAAAAGGGTTTGAGATCCTCTCCTCTGAAACTAAAGACCTACCCCTAGTACGAAAAACTATCGTAATCGTACCGTAATGGTATCGATGCGATTGACGGGCTTCAAAGGCACCCAGGTTCACAGTAGGCAGGCGGCCAATACAATAGTGTTTCGTGCTAGGGGTACTGGCTACACCGACGCCAGTTGTCGTTGCAGTTCTTACCTTGAATATGACTCTCATGGCGTCCGGGCTGGGGGCGGATATAAAAAGCATCGCAAAGTGTCGCACGTAGCGTCCGGTGAGAGGATTTCGCCCACCACCGGGGGGAGCGCAAGCGCACGACAATATCACGTCCAAAATTTCCTTCCAGTATAACTTGTCACGGTCATACAACCCACCGAAGTCTAATAACTGTCTGTGTATACAAAATGGGATATTATTTGCTCTTGTGTGTACTTGTAAATCACAAGGGTGTGTGAATAATAAATAAGTAAGTAATATATGTGATGCAAGAATGGTGTGGCCTGAATGAGAATATTGTAACACGGAATAAAAAGGGTATTCTGAGGTGTTTGGGCACCTTAGTGCGAATGAGTACGGCGCAAATGACACAGCAAGTATGTAAGGCCAATAGGTAAATGGAAAGGCCAGCAAGCTTGAATCGACTTCGTAGAACAACAATCAAACAATGGCCTATTCCTGACAGGACACACACTGACCAAATTAATGATGTATTAAAAAAAGGGGTAGACTGGGCAGCCCCTCTAGACAAGTGGCAATTCATTGACCGGTGTTTGACGGAATAGAACTTGATGGAATTTGACGTATTTGATATACGTCAAATTCCATAGATTTGTCAACACCGGCCAACGAATTGCCACTTGTCAAGAGGAGCAGGTCAGAAGCATTCGCTTGCATGAACGGTTTACTAACAGTAGGGGAAGGTCATGTGCGTGTTGGAAGTAAATGTTATTGCTGTTTTCACTGCCTCCCCGGGAAGGAAAAAGACGTGAGCATGATTGTGTATGTAAGTAATATAATTATGTGGTCGTAAAGTATGTGCCAACATAAGTGCTGCTGTTTTTGTTACCTGAGGAGTTCTATAGTCGGTTGTGCTCCATAAACATCCAATCGTGGCATATTAACATCGTCTATAAATATCACCATTTTCTTTCCTAAAGGTGCTCCAAGTGCCTTCCGTGGCCTTTTATCTAGACGACCTTCTATTACTTCCTGTAAAAAATACACGCAATCGTATACTACATATTATGTAGTTTTAATTGGGCATGAATATTCATAAGGGGTTAAAATTTAGAGGCTCTTTTCACCAAGTTATCAGACACTATTTTACTATTAAGTAATTAGGTTTTAGGGGGGAGGGGGGTGAATATAGGAAATATAAAATAATATAAAAAATGTCGTTTTTGAAGATACCCAGATGAAATAGACAGATTAGAGCTTGAGAAAAGACATAATCTACTTTTATTGCGAAAAGACGGATGAAAGGGGGGAAATATGGATGAGATTTCATTTTTAAAGATAATCTGAAGAAATTTGATTCAAAGCAGAATGTGTGGAAAGGGATAATGCCACCTTTTATCGCGGAAAAGCGGGTTATGGGAGGGGGGGGGGGCGGGTTCGGCCATAACACTACACTTAACGCTACGCGATACCCGACGACAACGTGGGTGGAGCCGTGGGCAACAGCTTGTAGGAAATAAATGTTCAGTACCTGAGTCCGACCACTACTGGTTTGAGCAGAGAAGTTCAGAATAAATGGTATGTAATAGCCACCGGCTGCCATCTTGTTTAGGACTCCCACTGCGACGACTGTTTTACCAACACCTACAAATTTATACGATAAAAATATACTTTGCAATATTAATTTAGGAAATACGGCATTCGGTTTTTGGTTTAGCTAGTAAGACTTCGGAGTTCAGTTTTGTCGAGCAGTGACTTTGTCGCATAGTGCATGTCTTCAGCTTGGCATGTCACAAGTAGTTCAAAGCAAAAAGCCATATCTTATAAACATTAACTGTTTTAACTACTCTTTAAATGTATCGAACTGTCAGGCTGATGTGCGATCTAACCGATCTAATCGTGTGACCCCGATCTAACCTATCTTATCCAAGTCGGATTGCGCAGCTTTCACAATAAACCATAAATAAAATAGTGAAATGTTGATGTTAATACACGTTTACCTACCCCTTCGGGGATTTACAGGCGTGATATGTATGTTTGTATGTAATTTTCTGTCTTATTTCGGGGTGGTGCCCTATCGTACGAATGGCCTAAGTATTAGCCAGCCAGTTTATTAAATGTTATAATAAAAGATACGGCTGAATATCATTCAGGCTGTTTATTGAACTATCGTCTATTGAACAGCTGATTAAGCTAGTTGGCTGCGACATATTTATAGGTAACTTAAATTTACCAGTATCTCCAGTAAACATGACCGGTTTGCACACGCCCAGGAACTTCTCAAAGAGGTATCCGTATCGCACCGTATCTATAGTCGGGACCAGAGTCTCGAAGAAAGGTTTATTAGGGTCGTATAGGAATTCTGGGATTATCTCCGCCCAAACTTTTAATTTTCTCATCTTCGTGTCCATATACATATCGTAGAAATTAAAACCATGTGGGAAACTGTAAAAATTTGATTTCATTCATAAAATAAATAAACGTTGTCTTTAGGCTTTCAGCCTTCTTCCCATCTGCCAATTCAAAGGCCATATATGTACTGTACTTAAATAGTTAAATGTGATGATAGTGAGTGGCGAATTAACTGCCCTTTAATTTTAAATTAAATATTATAAACTTTATTTAAAATGAAAATGAAATAGAAGCATATCAACGCCAATATAAGTGAGTTAAAATACTGACTATTCAGCCTCCTCATATTCCTCGAACTGTCGTTTAATAACTTCCTCGAAAGGTTTCCTGTTTTCATCGAGAATATTTCCACCGATACACCAAGTGTAACAGAATATAAAACAGTGCGCAATATACGTTTTGAGCGCTGACTTTTCGGAGAACCTCTCGCCCGGCTCGGCTAGTAACGCAGAGAGGAGATTGCATACAGCTGATACTTTGCTTATGTCTACCTGTGGATATCGGATTTTGTGAATATTGAATTGTGACATACACAACGAAATATGAAACTATTTTGTGTAAATACGTAATAACTTGATAGTACGCTTAAAAATTTACTGTGACATATTTCAGTTTAAATTTAAATTTAAAGTAAAATAATTTAACCAATGGCGTGATTCTTTATTTCTGCAAGACTTCGTAAGACAGCTACGTTTTATGGTTGATGGTTTTTTTTAATTTGTGTTGTGACTATTTTGTCTTAGATTGTTACATTTTAATCGTATGAAGTTTAGATATGCTCGTTACTTTTCATTACGTTTTATTAAAATATTTAAGTAACAAAGACTACAAAACAGAAAACAGAACAGTGTGGTAAATACTTCTGAACTGAAAATATTTATATTGCGGGTTGATTGACAGTTGAAAATAAAAGCGTTTAACATAAAAACAATACAGTTTATTTAAAAAGCCTGCCAGTACCTGGTAAATTCCAACTCTGCATTTTTTATTGACGAATAAAAGTCCTTCCCTTAGCAAAAAAAATAATTCGTAAAGAAACTCAGAGTTCTCATGATTAAAAAGATTCTTTTCTATGCCTTCTTCCAACCAGGACCTTACATAGGGTAGATAGCCCATCTCATTGGGGTCTATGTAGACCATACCACACCGCGATACCGTAGCGGGTGAGGCCTGTGCCAGATCTGCTACCTGGAAAAAAATCATCACCTTTTAAACATGCATGAGCACTGTTACGGTTTCGAATGCTGTTCAGGGTCAAGTCATGTGTGCGTTTTAAAAGCTTACCACAGAGCAAATACAGAGCTGAAATGTTATAATTCAGTGTGGTGGTTGTGTGGTGAAGAGTGAGTAAATCCAGCCCCCTTCCTCATTTTCCTTCTATTGATCAATACCAAAACTGCCCCTCTTGACAAGTGGCAAAAACACATTGCCACTCGTCTAAATGAACGCTCATTCTATGTCGATTCAACGATTTTTCTTATTTAATCACTACGCCCGTGTGTCACCGCTCTCTACCCATTTGTAAGTGACGATGCGGTCGACGATCTAGTACTAAAAATAACAGGGACGTATGCGTGCCTTACCTCGAACACCATATGGACGTATGGTGTTAATTTAATCCGTTCAGAGTTGGAGAGGCATAACATTTTATTATCGTCGAGCACAGTGTTCATATTTTCTATCCATACAGCATCCACAGGTCCGTCACAGATCAGCCATTGGTGGTCTGGTTTCTCGCACTATACAAAAACCAAATTAAGCTAATGGTACTGCTTGTGTCAGGTTAGGTTAATGGTTTTGCGTTGGTTACCACCACTTACAAGATGGTGTTAGAATACGTGTAACATTTTAATTACAAGATAAACGCACCAGCCGTTACGTCACGAATTACTTTCAGTTGCTGTCAGTTGTGCGGACTTAACGTCTGCGGCGTACTCATTAATCCAATCATATATTATATCATTTATATCAAAGCCATTACGGGTTCGAAGGGCACGCGTCATTGGTTGATCAGTTTTTTTTTTGGCTGATCCTTATTTTTGCTCGGAGGTACAAATGGGCGATTCCTTCACTCGCAGATATTTGTTCAAGGTGTCACTATCACTGTCTTATATCACAGTCACACTAACAGCAAGAATAAAAGAATGCACTATTTAACTAGACTTACTTGCACAGCAGTCCGCAGGCTGAGAGGCAATATTCCATCATGCCATTCAAGCGTCTGTAGATTCACTTCACCGTACAGTTCACCTATGCTGAGACTCTTTGGATTCATTATGTAACTGTGCACTATTTGATTTTGCGGCCCTGGGACTTCTCTTTCACATAATCTTGTGTACGTACCCCTTAGTACCTACAAGAAATGGCACAATTGTATTAATTCTTATTCGTTTCTTATATTTCGTTCGCTAGTGTTCACGATTTAAGCTATACGGCGTAGACCTGATAAATAGACGTAATGAACCGACTGTACCATCCGGTAATAAGACCTAAAGTGTCAAATTGGATTTTCTTACACAGAGTGACCCGGTATCGGAAGAGAAAGGAGGAAGGAAGAACAAAGAGAAGGTTTTCTTTTCTGGTAAATATGAGAATAGAATCCAAGTCTCTTAGCCAAGGAATACTGGAGAATGTTAATAGGTGTGCAAAATCACTTGAAAGTTTGTTACAGTAAAGCTTAGCTTATATACTATCTCGTTTGAACGCGTGTGATGTCACATTCGCCGTGCTTTGAGTTCTTTGCCCTAGGTTCCACTAGCAATCTGAGGAATTATTGGTCCGATATGAAAAATTTCTTTTTGCTTTGAATAGACCGTTTAACGAGCAAGGTTGTAGGCTATATTTATCATTTTCGCGTTATTACTCTACCTCTATAAACGGGCTATTCCTGAGATTTCTAGTAAAACGGAAGGCAGCGTAAACTAAAAAAGCTCACTGGGTAAAATAATGGGACGTCACACGTATCTAGCGCGAGCCGGTCGCCGCGCGACCACTTTGAAGATCCATATCTTGGAAATTAATTGATATAGGTATCGAAATAATTCTATCAGATGCATTATTATTTGTTTTCAACATAGAATGCAAAATGCTAAAATTCAGAATTAGTGAACATTCTCCATTGATAACGTTTTGGAATTATTCGCATAACGGAGACCCTGGCTTACAGATAGTATTGTGGATAGTGAATTGTTCGACGACCGATGTCTTATATGGAGAGAAATCCGCGACCAAGAGAATACCGGCCAGAATTTGTGATCAGAACCTGGTTAATACATTAGCAGTGCAGTTAAGTAATTTTGCAAATAATTTAACAGATATTGTTATCATTAGTCCAACCGATACATTTATAATACTGGGTGACTTTAAAACAACCTAATATTGTAGGCAACTGTTCTCTGTATCCGAATAACTTGCAGGGAGGATGTCAAACAAATTTAATTGGCAATTTCAAGATTTTTAGTTTATTACAATATAATGGTCAGCGCAACGACAATGATAGGATACTCGATCTCGTTCTTTCCAACAATGTAGTGGTCGTTTCTCATTATATTGACCCTCTTGTACCTATGGATACGTATCACAGAGCACTTTGCGTCTCAGCTGATTTCGTTCAGATACACAGCCTACCTATTCGACCCCGTGCCAATATATATCGGCTGGATGATTACGATGCCATAAAACGTGAACTGAACAGGTATTGTATGAACTGGTATTATCAATTTTTGTATGAACCGGTATTATTAACTAAGTAGCAAATCTCTTGAAGATGCAGTGACCTACTTTTAACCGGTTGCGTAATACTATTCCTACAAAGACCGTCATTTCACGATCTAAGTATCCCGCTTGGCACAATAGTTCATTAATAAAGCTCGTAAAAGAAAAGATCCCAGATTGATAATAGTTTGTTGTCTGACAATTTGCAAGGCCTCTCCGGGTATGCTGGTTATAACAGCTTCGATATTAACTCCGTGGAAGTTGGAGAGGATGATCTAAACATATTATTAAAACGGGTAGATTTGAATCAAACCGCGGGACCAGATAATATCCTACCAGTTTTTATAGCAAACTGTGCCGAAAGACTCACCCTTCCAATTTTGATTATTTTCCAACGTTCCCTCAATGCAGGTGTAATGCCTAACATCTGGAAGTCCGCGTATATAACACCGATTTAAATAATGGACCAAAAACTGCTAATAAAAATTATAGATCTATTTCAAGTTATGTGTTTTGGCCAAAATACTGGGAAATATTGTTTACAAACAAGTCTACCCTGCACTTAAGTTAGGTTTCAACGAACACCAACATGGTTTTTTGAAGGTTCGATCGACTACAACGAATATTATTTTGTGTACTGATCGAAGTCCATGTCACAACGATGATATATATACAGACTACAGTTAGTACTACAGAAAATTTGACAAAATAAACATAAAATATTTATGCGTAAACGGGTGGCTATGGGTATAAGGTGAAATCTCTACAGGTGGGTCGTTTCGTTTATCACCATTTATGATGAAGAAGGAAGTATAGTCACCATTCAAAACTACTATCGCCAGACAGTAGTTTTGAATGGTGATTCATGGAGAGCAATGCTCTTTCCTTCGGAAGTTCCTCAGGGATCCTTACTTGGGCCTTTGTTACTCAATATTTTAGTCAACGATATTACTAATTGTCGAATATCTTAATAAACGCAGACGATATGGAAATTCTAAAACAAGTGAATACCGTTGCTGCTGCTAGAGGAGGACATGGATCGATTCCAAAATTATTGCATATTTAACAAACTCGATTTAAACGTGCACAAAAGCTCCGTTTGTACTTTTACCCGCAAACCGCAGCCTATTGTATTCGCCTCAAACTACAGAATACACCCTTAATCAGACTTAATACTGTTAAAAATCTTGGAGTTACCTTTGATTCCAAACCCATCTTTGATTCAGATATCGACAGTATTATTAACAAAGCAATAATGACATTTGGTTTCGTATTGAGACTCTCGTCAGACTTCAAGCATATCTATTAAAACAATTAAAATTTTATACTGTTCTTTCGTTCGCAGTCACCTCGAATATGCCTCGCAGGTTTGGAACCCGATTTACAACGTATATATTGATCGATTAGCGAGTATACAGCGTAGGTTTTTAAGGTACATATCGTTTGAAGTGTTTTCTGCCTAGTTACCATGAACGTTGTAAAAAAAATCATTTACTTCACTTTCAGAGCGACGAAAAATAGCGGATTTATCTTTTCTATTTGGTATTTTCAATGGTTCAACAGATACAGAATTAGTTAATAAAATAGGCTTGTGCGTATCACCAACCTTTCTACATCGACCAAATTTGTTACATACTCCTCTAACAGCGACGACGTACAAACAAAATTCTTATTTAATAAGGGTAAGCCGTATCTTTAATATGGTTTGCAGAAACCTTGACATAGATCTGTTTACAACTAGTTCTGTGAAATTGAAGAAAATTCTGTGTGAAGTTTACTTAAGGCAATGAATAGAATTTTTTTTCTCAACTTAAACATATACGAATTTAAGTTGAGAAAAAAGAAGAATGTGTGAATGTATGTGGGAATATTTTACTAGAGAAAGGCTGAAGCTCTCTCTGAAAAAATTTAGATCTGGTCATCTTTACGTTATTGACTTTACTATTGTTAAAATCGGCTAAAAGTTTTCCGAAAAAATAAAACAAATAATCTTTCCAGTGGATCATGCTACAGGATAGGTATGATCCATTTCTGTCCACAGTAGGTCCTATAGTCCTATAGTCAGATATAGGTCAGGTCTGGTGCGCTGCCTTTTGATACTTACATGTAAAACTACTGTTTTTCCACCGCCTGTAGGCCCAACCAACATGACGCCCCATCGCACAATCATAGTTTCATGTAGTTGTATCACTTTGGTGATCTGACACTTTTCCACTTGCAGCTTCTTTTCTAGAAGTATCTCCTCTGTAGGAATATGACTTGTTGTTATTTATATTAAAACATAGAAGTGACAAAAATATTCATCTTTTTCTGTAACTCACGAACGAAAACTGTTTGACATTAAATTTTACTTAAATACTATACTCGTAGCTTGTAACCGCAATGTAGCCGAGCCCCTCATATAAGGAACGAGGTCCTTATATGAGGGGCTCGGCTACATTGCGTTTAATCGATTTTAGAAAATATCGAGAGACTTAATCATGATGGTAGTCTCAAGCATTACGATATTTCCTACTCTATTTACACCATAATCATTTATTTGTTTCTTACAGTGCAGTTGTTTTATCATCTCAACTTTGCCCCATGGTTTCACTGGGTTTTATTCCTCCGAATTCGACTTTACTGCTTAGTTTTTTGAAGCTTAGCGTGATGTTAAATAGCCTATAACCTTCCCTGAGAAATGGGCTATAGCACTACATACATACAAAAATAAATTTTAAAGAGTCACAACTATGTGTCTCTTTAAAATTTATTTAAAGAGACACATAGTAGTTCCACAATTTAACTGGTTCCTACAAACGCGCAATGTAGTTTCTGAGTTTAACTGGTTCTACAAACTGTGGTTCTACAAACGGTTACCACAAACTGTACAGAAGGTAGATACTCTAGCTCATGTACCTACAGATGACTAAATCACTTACGAATCACATCCACCATGATTCCGTAGTCTCGTTCAGGTAGGCGCACTCCGGGGAACAAGTCGGACAATATACCGGCGAAGAGGATGGCGTCGGCTGCTAAGAACTTGGGCAGATTACTGTCGTTTAATGCACAAAGCAATGTCATCTCCTCATGTTGGTCTGGACTGGCGCGCTTAAGAGCACCGGCCATTACCTAAAACGTTTTAATGCGTCTTTTTATTCAAACGTATTATTATTCTAATATCAAACTCGTGTCTTATGAACTCTATGAGATGTGGTCTTATTAAATCTGTCTATGGCTGTCTTTTATAAAAATGAATAACTGAAATGTATGTGCGTATGAGTTTCAAATGACTGCACTAATTTCTTAGTGGTTTGTTAGAAAGAAATTTCGAAAAGGCCCAAAATCGAGTGTATATATTTTTCAACGCACTTGCTCATAAACTGTCTCTAATTTCACCGCAATTAGGCACATAGTGACACCTACAATCAAGCTTTGGCTTTTTGATTGTTATAATTCACAAGTGAGTTATAGTTTTTTTTTTAATTTTTTTAAGAAAAGGTCGTGTTCAATAGCATAAATAAATTAATATATCTTTTTAAATACGAAGTTGCATGAACTGAACCAGTACAGTTCATGCAACTTCGTTATCATTTATTTTCAATGGCACCTTAGCGGTAATCACCAACTTTACACACACCATAATGTACTATTATGCCCTTGTAGAAATATAGCACCGGCACAGGCGGTTTATCAGCTAAATGCCTGTTTCGGTGCAAAGGGCACACCAGCCTACCCGGCCAGGTGTTGGCCAAAAATGCGGGTGGACCCATTAATAAAATCTTATACTAACCTACGCACCTACAAAATTATCTCATACAACATATTTCGAAATATCTATTTCACTGGCAAATTATACTAAAAAACTGTAACACAAAAATAAAAGGATTTTGAAAATCTTACCAAAACACTTTTTACTGCCCTCATACCAAAATCGTAATGATCCTGTTTTGATAACTGTTCGCTGGATAGTTTGTACATTTGCACCATTTTCTTGGCCAAACCTTTAGATGATTCAAATCCTTCAGAGTATAGGATCACTTCGGCAATAAGTGCTATAAAATAAACACAGATATTTAGAGACATCCAGAAAAATGCAATATTCATGCATACTACAAATATGAGCGCTGAGCAGGAATCGAATCTCGTGTAGTAGTGATGTAGCCGTCGAATGCTCTACCCGCACGCTAAATTTATTGGTTGAGCCAAAGGGCGTACCTTCTAATAAATATGTGACTAATAAATATTGATAGTTTGTCTGATGTGTTCGTTCGAATTCGAAGTAGGAATTAATTCCTATTGTGCTTAAAAACTGTACACAGAGACTTAATTTTTGCAATTCGAAACCAGCCTTTTATTTTATCCTACAAAATGTTATATTTACCATAATCCGGCACCATCATAGATATAGGACGGAACAGGGCCTTCAGATTGTCAGGTAACTCGGTTCTTCCTGCGTACCCTGGATTCATGGTTATGAAAGCAGCGCATGACCTTACTAGTTTGATTTCACGGCCTTCAAACATAAACCTGTCACAAAATGTACCTTAAGTATGAGTGTAGTTTAATGGTCATCATCATCATCATCATATCAGCCGCACATAGTCCACTGTTGAACATAAGCCTCTCCTATGGACTTCCAGAACGACCGATCTAAAGCAGCCCGCATCCAGCGCTTCCCGGCGACCTTGATGAGGTCGTCCTTCCACCTGGCCGTTGGGTGTCCTACACCACGTTTTCCCGTACACGGTCGCCATTCTAGAACTTTTCTGCTCCATCGGCCATCTGGTCTGCGCGTTATGTGTCCTGCCTACTGCCACTTCAACGAGCTAATCCGCTGGGCTACCTCGTTTACTTTTGTTCTCCTACGGATATCATCATTTCTGACGCGATCACGTAGGGAAATATCGATCATAGCCCTCTCCATAGTTCATTGAGCGACTTTGAAGTTTTAATGAGACCTATAGTAAGACACAATGCTTCAGATCCGTATGTCATCACTGGTAACACTTCGTCTTCAGGCATTGAGGTATGTCGGGCGAGAAGACATCTCGTAGCTTCCCGAACACTGCCAAACCGAGTCAGATCCGTCGATTGACCTCGTCTTCGAAGCTAAAATTGCCTACCTGGATCAGTAAACCCATGTAGATGTACTCGTCAACAGCTTCTAAGACTGAATCCCCAACGAGAACCGGTAGAGGCACAACAAGGACATAACCTTTGTCATGTTGGGATACTCTATTGAGCTCTTTGAGCATAGTGTTCAAGACCTCCAGTGATTCTGCCATAATGACAATATCGTCGGCAAACCAAAGGTGAGTGGTCTTTTTTTACGTGTGGGAAACCGCACGCCGTTTGTGGGTCGATGTGCTAGGCCGAAAGTGAGGTTTTCTCGCGACATATCTCTCGCAACCCGGCTGACCCAGGGCCATTCCTCTCGGTCTGGTCCTCCTCGGCAGGGGGAACCACGCGGTGGCCTGCTTCTGCTAGGGTGACGAGCAGCTCCCCGTCACCCTCAGGCCCGCGCTCATGGGGGGCGGAAGTCGGTCTGCGCCCTCCGACGCCCGAGCCGCCTTCGAACGCGGGCAGCGATGTCCGCGAGTCTCTCTCGCTCGCTGCGCCGCGCCCGCTCTGCTGTCTCCTTCACGAGCATGACCTGCTCGCAGAAGGAGTCGCTGGCCGCCCAAGCATCCGCGCAGCGGACCATCACCGCGAGCAGGGTGGAGAGCGTGAGCACTCTCACCCCCAGGGCCGTCACAAGCTCCCGCCTCAGCGTTTCGAACGCCGGCAACTTGGTGAGCGTGTGCAGTCCCGAGTCCACGCTCGCGTCGCAGTGATCGAAGGTGAGTGGTACAGAGGGCTAATTTTTGTTGTAAAAATCTGTTCAACTTGATCTGATGTTAATATCCTAAAATGTTAAAAACGGCATTACCGTAACAAATTTGCATTGAAATTGTGATTATTTTTCACATTTGGGAGATTGACATTAAATCGAGACTAGATTTTGAATAGATTTTTTCGAGAATTATCCTCCGGTCTCAATAAAGTAAACAACGGTCACCAATTTTGTTGATACTAGTCAATTACTCTTGCCGAGATAATTACGACGACATGTATTGGACAAATTCAGTCTTCGGTTCATAATAGAATTACTCTGTTTTACCGAATTTCTAACTGTTAGTCTGTGATTCAGTAATTATTATGTCTTATTATTATAGGCAAGCTTTTAAAGGAGTTAAACAGACAGTTAGGGGGTAGATATCATGCGCATATTTTGTAAAAGTTACCTGTTTTGCCTCGCGACTTTTGCATTGCGAATTGTGATAAGTTGCTGTGCAATTACAGACAGAACTTCAATATCAATACGGTTGAACTCGTCGAAGCAACACCAGGCGCCAGAAGTTGCCAAACCAGAGAAAAACCGCCCCATCATCTTGTAGTCAAGGCCTAATTGGTACAAAAAATATATATTTGCATGACAGATTTTTTGCTATATAACTAATAGTGCAGGCAAAAGTATAAATATATCGAATACAACCGAGTACTGGCAATAAAATTAAACTATCTACATAGGTAGTGCACATTAAAACAAAAGAGTATTAACTAAGTTAACGTTAACTAAGTGTCTTGGGCCCCCAAGGTCCTCAGGGCTCAAGCCAACCTCACTTGAAAGTCTGGCTCTGGCTTTCTCGTCGTGGAAGATGGTTACTACTACCGCTGGAATTGGCGCTCGTCTGATGGGGCGAAGAAATTACCTTCAGAACAATTGAACACAACGCACTGTATAGCCAACGCTTTAGCTAAGTCTTTAGTAGTCTCAGTCTTTCCGGTACCCGCAGGGCCAGCCGGTGCTCCTCCCAAATCTAACTGGAGAGCACCCATCAGACAGAGATAACAACGATCTGTAAGCGGGGTTATCACAAGGACACCTAAAAAAAAGTATAACAGTTAAAGACTCAGTTAGTTTTAAGGTACAGTTATGATGTAATCGCCTATTGACCATTTGACAGGCTATATACTCGTAAATTCGCTCCAAAAAGATTAATTTCTATTCGTTATCAATATCGCTTCGATGATAGTAATATTTTTTAGTAAGTAAATAATTAATTTAGACTAATAAAGATTCAGGTTAATTTTACTCAGACTCAGTTAATTATACTTATAAATCTCATACATTCTTAACATTTACTCTAGCGTTGTCGGTAATCGAATGTCACTTTGTCAATAGGGTTAAGAATAGCACTTAAGATTTATACCTCCTGCTCCTAAATACTCGTGCCCATAAACGTAATATGCACTGGACATTTTCGCTACACAGTTATCGATTTCTTCTTCCCAGTAGTAACGAATCATTTTCAACCACTCAAAATCTGTTCTATAATTAAAAGAATAAATTAAAAATATAAACAAGGCCAATCACAAATATGGCATAATTTCTGTATTGAGAAATTGAATTTCGCCTGTAACTGAATGTAAGTAGGCTTTTGATCAGACTCAACTTTAATTTCTCAATTCAGAAACCGGCTAAAAATTATGTTGTTACTAACGATTTTTGAACATGTTTCTCGACCATCGCTGAGATTGTGTCTCTGGCGTGAACGTCTATAGTTATGAGAGCGCATAATACTTTCCTAAACAAACTGGGGATATCTGATCGAGTGAGCGCTGCTAAATCATTCAAATCAACGATACATTTCTTCTCATACTCTAAGAGACCTGTGTCAATACGGAGAGGTATCCCATAGTCGAAAATTTCGTGGACTCCTTCTGCCCACATTATTTGGGACACCGTCAGGACAACCTGTTTATTAAAAAAAACAGAAATAATAACTTGAGCAGATTATAGATATAAAAAATGAACTTAAAAATTTATTGATGAGCTATATGTAGCTATATATATAAGCATAAGGTTTCTTTGTATCACATGGTTCCCAGTGAAGTAGACCGAGGTCTCGGTCGCTGTCGTGTTTAGAATGCATACGATTCCGTTCAACAGTGCCAAAACATATAGTTTATGAAAATGTGGCCCTCTGACTACGATGGTTCGCAAAGATGGAAAAGACTACTTGAAATATAAAAACATGTGCACCTGGTTTGGATGCAGTTGAACCCAAACACATCTAGGCCGCATCATAAAGTCACGAAGTGCATATTTCATACATCTTTTAACAGAGGCAAACATAGCTTCTTCTACTTTTCCCAGCCAATCTTCAACATTGCCGCGAGCTTTCAGACCCTATCAGAATAAATAGACATTATTAATACAAAAGCCGGCCAAGTGCGAGTCGAATTCGCGTACCGAGGGTTCCGTACAAAATTGGATTCAGGTAAAAACGTAATCTACATACATCGCAATATATTTCGATTGTTTTGACTTCTTAGAAGTTTGATTTTTGCACAGTATCTAAACGTTATAGACCTGAGTATGAGTATTTGGTATGAATAACAATTTGTGTCTTCACACATTCCTGTGAAAAAGGGTTTGACAGACAGACAGACGGACAACGAAATGATCCTATAAGGGTTCCATTTTTTTTATTTCGAGGGCAATTAATCAATCAATTAGCCCACCGTAGTCCACTCATAGGCCACAGGCCATTTTGAGGTACCGAAACTTAAAAAAAATGTAAAGATAAAGACTTAGCGGCTTAGCTACTATAAAAAGACAGTATGAGAAATCCGTAGAGAATCAAATAGAATGTGTAGAAAGTTACAGTTCGCACAGGTAAGAAAAGTCCATCCAAGATCGGCAAAATGGGGTTAAAATGTTGTCTCGGTAGCATTTCGCCTAGCGCATGTCTTCCGCTTGATATATCGATAAAGTGTTATATTATAATCACAAATGGTTTTAACTACACCATAAATTTATCAAACTGCCTTTGATTTAGGTATAATAAAGAAAGCTGCATCGATCTTAGCCGAGCTTTCACTCTTCTTTCCAATGTGCCAAATATTCAAAATTAATATGCTATTGTCAGCTTGCATACCTTTCCTAAATTAATTCTTTCCGTTTCGGGTGACAGCATCGCTATTATGTCTGTAGTCAGATCTTCAGGCTTGGCAGTTTTTGCAAGTTTAGCTTGTAGTGCATCCCTTGTAAAGAATGACATTTCTTTCTCGACAAGAGTGCCTTCTTCAGTAATATCCATTTCACTTTCCGGCAGTTTTACACCAAATTCTAATTTTGCTATCGCATCGAAACATTTACGTAGATGTGGTTGAACGGCGTGCGGATTTCGTGTCTAAATATAAAAAATATATAAATTATGTACAAAATTTCAAACAGCAATTTCAGTGAAACTAATAATTTTTCTGCAACTATTTGTTGTTTCAATATCACTTATCCGTAAAGGGTATATTCAATCCACACCGGTCATTTATATCTGTGCAATTCACCCCGTTATGGGGTCGTCACTACCGGGGTCGAAGAAACAATTTTGACTGCCTGTAAATGGCGCGGGATGACCATGGTATATGGGATATCTTGCGCAAAGATAAAAAGAAACATAGTACCTGAGCTAATATCTCTAAGAGCTCATCATTAGATAAGAAGAAGAACCTCGGGAATGCCACGCGCTTAGTTTCTAAATATGCTTCAAGACATTTCATAATTTGGTCCAGCATTTCATTGTTTTTTACAAATTCCTCGTACAACTTTGGTTGAGTAGCTGCTGGCATTGCCAGAGGGACCTGTTACAAAGAATACATTGAACTTAAGTAGTCATAATGCGTATACCTACAGTCTAACTCGCTGTTATTTTGTACAAGTTCTTATTTACCTTTGCTAATTTTCGCATAATATCCTTCCACGACTTGTCTACCATTGTGAATAATCTTGTCTCATTTGGTAATTGCCTCTGAATATCAGGAGCACTGAATATTACCTCCAGGTATATCCAGGTCTGTTGACATGCGTACCATTCTTCCTGTGTATCCACAGGTTTTGCATTAATAAAATATTTTTATTCCTTTGTTGGTAAATTTTCTTGATTTCGGTAAATGATTCAGTCATTAAATCCATCATCATCAAACATCAGACATATTTATTACTACTTTGAAGTGTAAATCAGATTATGTCAAATATTATTAAATTTGTACAATAATGGTTCCTAATGGTACTATGACAAATATTTAAATTTTGCAAATGAAACTGCAACTATATTGAAATGGTTATTATTATTTCATTACCAGCGTTTTAGAGAAAATTTCCAAGTTCTTTGCCCATTCTTCAACCCTGCTTTTTATTGGACCACAATTTCTTGAGCTTAGGATAGTGCTGACGTGAATGTTACTTTCATCAAAAGCTGCTTGGATTTCTTCCAGGCCTCCGAGTACAAAGACATCTTTTGCATCTTTATGTAAAAGCACCGGAAATTCCAATGTGGCCCAAATTTCTTCCACCTTACAAAATTAATCAGTGTATATTGTGTGTTAATTTCAATTAAATTATTGTAGCCCGCAGCTCAGCCCGCGTGGGTGTCGGTAATCGGGACGTAACATAGCCTATGTCCTTCATTAAGGTCTAACCTACCCCTATACCAAATTTCATTAAAATTGGTTAGGCGTGAAAGCGTAACTAACATACACACATCAACATACAGACAGACTGAAAGACAGACAGAGTAACTTTCGCATTTATAATATTAGTATGGATAAAGATTATAGAACGCAAAAGTAGGCCTGTATTCCAGAATGCCATTTAGCTGACACTCGAATTCTCTGGGAAAAGATTGTAGATACATTCACAAATTTGACAGGTTGTCTGGCAGATTGTCTATACAAATTTTCCTCAGATAAATTGCGTTTCAGCTGAGTGACATTCCAGAATATCGACCTAAAACTTAGTTATATAGTTTATAGTATAGTTATATAGTAAAGTTATGGTCACCTTTTTAAGTAGTGCTTCAAGACCAGCTTCAGAACTTGCCTGACCCGCCACCTCCATAAGTTCCTCCGCAAATTGGAAGGCATGCAATTCCTCAAAAACGCGTAGGGTTACCGGTACACTGGGAGTGAATCGTGTGTGCAAGATATCTTCTATTTTAACCCAGTGCCGCGGCTTCAACGCGGGGTTGCGAAGATATGACATGACAGGTAACTGTAATAATAATTGTATTTGTAAAACATAGTACTAATATATTTTGGAAAATAGATTTTGAGTGAAGTATTAATTTAAAAAAACTTGAGAGCATTTATTTGTTTCTAACAGTTCTCAGTACAACTGTAAGTACTATACTAACCTTTTCTTTGATTATGTCAATAGTAGCCTTACACCTTGGAACAATTTTATTAGGTGGTAGGCCTTTATCGAGTTGATTAAACATTTTACCGAAATTGATAGTGGTTGTTTGTATTTCGTCAATATCTAAGGTATGGAATGGTGCTTCATACCTGTAACAATCATGGGTTCCCTGTTAACATACTGGAAGTCTTAACAAAATATGAAACTGTTGCGAGTAAATTAATGGCTTACCAGTAAGTAAACAATTCATTCCACTCATGGGAATTTTTCCAAAGTGATTGTCTAAGTTTGACATCGTTTATAGCTTCATCAAGTTGTTCCAATCTTACAGGTGGCATCTGGAATACATAAATTACTAGATGGAAACATTCTATTACTTATTGATATGGCGCAGTAAAGTACTATTTGACCACCTTACACACTGGCGTATGGGATCCTAGACGGCGTTGGGCTTTTATCAATTTGAGTTCGAAATAAGCGTCTCCGCAGCCTGGCGAAGGGTACCCAGCGGGAATGCCGCACGAAAAAAAAGTATTGTAAAGGATATGATTTATTTTTGATATGTTTTTATTTTACCTTGAATATCTTTTGCCATTCTTTAATAATTTTCTCTCTCTCAGAACACGCTTGAAGCTTTTCTTGCAATTCTGCTAATGTCTCTAGTACCTTTTCGTAGTCTGACGTATCATCGTACAGCCATTTTTGCTAAAAAAAACTTTCGTGATCATAATATGTCTAGACTACGTTTAATCATATATTTTTATAATCTATGTCAACCAAAATTAAATAAGAAAACGATCAATCAGATTTTTTATAGTTTCCCGAATTGCATTTACATGAGAAGTAATATAATGAGTATAGACTGGAAAATAGTGGAAGTATTTAGACAAGAAAAAATATATTTTAACGACACAAATGTATGTGTTACGTACAGCGACATCATCTCTGAGAACATTGACATCCATCATAAGAGTCATGATATCTTTCCCTATTTGACTGGCAAACTGCCCTGCGAGTTTGCTTCGTTCCTCAATCTTAGCATCCACATTTGTCCGTAAAGTTCCCAAAGCAACGCTCAATCCTGAAAAATTATAAAAGGATATCCGAAATTAATTCGTGATGTTATTTTACCGTAGAGAAAAAAGAGAACTTTATGTGGAATATCTTTCATCGTTTGCCAAGTTATGGAATGAAAAAACATAATTTGCTCGTATTACAACATTTATATCAATTCGCTTTTTGCAGTCCACTGCTGGACGTAGACCTCTCCCAATGTGCGCTTCGGCACACAGGATCCGTCTTACAGTTTCACCTTCCTTAAATTTACCAGTAAACAGGTATACCTATGTAAATTTTATAATGAACCAAACCTAAGTAATCAGTCATGTCATCAGGCGGAACTGCAATATTGAATTCTCCCATAACATCGTAAAGCTCTCGAAGATACTCAAGCCTCTCCTCAAGAGCAGCTACACGAGCTTCAAGACCATCCAACATAAAATTAAAGTCGACGAGCTCGGCAGCTGTCTCTGGTTCCTTCTCTACATCGGTTTCTATGTTTTCTATACCCGCAACTATCTCTTCTATACAGCTATGCCCGATACTGGAAAAAAAAATATTCTTTCACGTGTGTGATGTTATAAAGTCCATACACTATCCAGACACAGCGTTTATGTTAGTAAAGTCAATATATTGTATACTATCAATGTGTGATGTCATGGGATATATGTGTATATACATATTACACTATTTCGAAGAAGTAGAGGGCATTTGTTACATTGCGTAGAAATGGCTGCGTCTATAGAGTTTATTTATAGTTTAAGCCTTTTTCGATAAATGGACTCTTCAACACAAATAGAATCATATCTTGTATAACGTTATGCAGCGGTTCGGAAAACTGAGCTTGCGAAGTAATGCAATGTCACGCGCGTTCAAACAAAACTTTGAAACTAATTGATATATATCGAAATAATTATTTCACATGCATGTTTTTATTTTAAACACAAAATACAATAAGCAACGATTAAAATTCAGATAGTTCCAGACGCGTGGAATAGCTATTGTTTACTGTCTCGCTACCTATGCAAAAGAATGTGGTCAATGTCCTATCCAATCAAAAAATGTGCTTATATGCTATTATATATTTTTTGATGTCAGAAACAAAGTGATAGTATAAAGGTGTAATAAATCAAATGGACTTACTCAGGCGTAATAGTAGCTACAACATCAAATAACTTTCTTGGTTGAGGTCTAAATAGTTCTTGGAACGGCAACAGACATAGGAAGATCATACCCAAAGGTTGATAACTGACAATTTCTTCAACAGACGCAATTTGTGCCATAAAATGTTCACACAATTTTTTGAACTGATTTGTGTCTCTTTCGGCTTTAATTACGTTAATATCCATGGCGCAGGCATCACGGTAATTGTCCATAAAATCTTGAAATCGATTAAGAAACCTTCGAACGCATTCAAATCCGTATTTTATTGAGTGTGGAATATATGCAATGTCATCCAACATACTCTTATCCTGATTCATCAAGAAATACAGGTTCGGTGACACTCCTGCCGACCATTCTACAGCTTTGCCCATGATTGTAGGTTGTACAAAAATTTGTAAGGTTTCTTCATTCAAAAAATTATGGAATGAGCGCACATATTCCTCCCAATAGTTGGTTATCTTTTCCATGTAAGTGGAAATTATTTCTTCACTGGGATTTAATTCTATTTCTCCGTTAGCTCGAATGTATGCGTCACATTGAAACAACGCCCACTATAAACAAAATAAAACAAATTTTAGTTAAGTTTAACAAGAAGAGATATGTATGAACTTGACATGTTAAGAGTACTCGAAACCGGCGAGCATGTAAGAAAACAAAGTTCAACAAGAAGAGATATGTATGAACTTGACATGTTAAGAGTACTCGAAACCGGCGAGCATGTAAGAAAACAATAACGACATGGGCGCAGGCAGGAACAATTTCCGGTTGGTGCAAATTTTAGTTTTCTTACAATCTTCGCCGTAAATGATTGTTAATAAAAAAATGACATCTTATTCGGAAACAAACATCTGTAGCCCTTTTATTTTATATGTACCCTGTCGTCACGGCTCATGCCTATTTGTTCGCGACGATCTAAATTGGTAAAAAAATGTAAGTTGGTGGGCCAGGAGTACCTGGATCGATATTAATCGATTTCCATTACTTCTCTGAACGCACCCTTTAAAGTGCCGCTACTCCACACCAGATAGCACCAGCATAAATGGGATGAACTTAACAGAGAAAGCGCAGTACAGTTTCTAAGCAGTGCGAAATAGACCGACTCTCGTCAAAGTCAATCGCGAATGAACTAGAAAGTTCATAAATGTGAAAGAGACATAGATTATAGATGACAGGGACAGAGCTATGTTCGAGAACGTTCGGAAATCTGGAACCTTTCTTACATTTTGATATATAAAGGGGGCTAGGTCGAGTTCCGAGTCAGTCAGTTTTCGATTAAAGTTCGAACAGTTCGTTACGAGTGAAAAAATCGCGAGTGACTAATAGTTATCTTTTATCTTCAGTGAGTGCACAGTGCGTCCGTTTGAACAATTAATACTGACCGCCATATTCGTTTTCATAGATTAGTGTCAGTGCGCGCCGTAATTTATTAATTAGTGCAAGCAATATATAAGGCATAAAATATGAGTGACATAAGGCATTTTTTTAGCAAGAGAAAGATTGAAAATTAACCGTTTAATGCTAAAGATTGTCCAAGTACTTCGGCACAGCAAAGTACTAGTAAAACTGAATTAACAGCACAACAAACTTCAGTTAATATTAATGATGTGGGTTTATATCTGGATTCTAACGTACCTATTACTGATGGAAAAGGGTTTAAAGTGCTCAAAACACCGTGGAAGCCTCCGCAAGATTATGACTTCAAGCAGGACATCGATTATAAAAACGAAACACAACAACGTGCATTTCGTCACCAGTGGCTTACAGCATACCCTTGGTCAGCCTATTCCGCTCAGGCTAAAGGACCAGGGCACACTGTATATGTGTATTATTTCTCGCACAAATTCATCGAGGCAGTACTCAGCGGCCATTTATCGTTCGGCCGTGCAAAAAATATCAAAAATGTCATGAATGTGCGAAATCTCATGCAAATAGCCAGTGGCATCGTGAATACGTTTTAAAATGTTCTGGAGATCATGCAAAGAAAAAAAAAGACGTTTATGAACAGATTGATACTGAATATAACAGGGAAATTTCAGAAAACAGAAAAAACTTCAACCCGATATATTCTTCCGTCTTATTTTGTGCTACGCATGATTTATCCCTTCGAGGAAAAACAGAAGATGAGTCAGTTTTCAAAGACGATTTTAAAGACCACTTTGCAACTGGTTCGAAAAAGGCCCTCTATGTATCCCATCAAGTACAAAACGAAATTATTGAAACCTGTGCTGATGTTTTTCGTGAAACCATTACTGATGAAGCAAAAGAAGCGGCATACTTTTCAATAACAGCTTTCAATGGACATAAGATACATCAAGTTTGACCAAACGAAACACAGTTACGTAATACTTGAAGAATTTTTGGGGTACAGACCACTTCAAAAATTAGATGCTGCATCGATTTCTGAAGTTAGTATATCTTTTTTGACATCATGTGGTTTAGATCTCAATAAAATGTTTGGCAAGGGTATGATGGTTGCTCCACGATGGCTGGAACTTCTACCCAAAAATAATAAATGGCCTCAGTAAAGAAATTCTTAGAGCTGCACAAGACATTGAAAATTTGTATGGCGATCTTTTACCTAATTTTATTTCAGAAACCACAACTTGGTTTGAAATGTGGAAATATCCACAGCCAGCGGCAAATAATATCAGTGTAGTTGATCGATATGAAAATCATCTTGACTACATCGACGAGGCAAAAGATTTATTTTCTTCGGTAGCAGAAGCGATCAAGATTGGCCTTAGTCTACCCGTCACAACGTGCACAGTAGAAAGATCTTTTAGCACACTGAGAAGAGTTAAAACTTGGAATAGGTCCACAACAGGTGACGAGCGACTGTCTGGATTATGCTTGTTAAGTGTCCACCGAGGCAAGATAGCCAAGGGCAAAAAAGATACTAATCGTCATTAATAAGTTCGGTTAAACCCCGCCGGCTGCAGTTGCTTTTTAAATGAGAATTGTGTAATTACTGTCTACTAATTATTGTGAATAAAAAAATGATTTCCAACAGACGGCTTTTTATTTCAATTATTCCTCGAGATTACCAAGGGCCCCCTGGCACCCCCTGCCGGCGTCCACGAATAGCGAAAGTGTGTGTGTGTGTGTGTGTGTGTGTGTGTGTGTGTGTGTGTGTGTGTGTGTATGTGTGTGTGTGCGCGTGCGTGCGTGCGTGCGTGCGTGCGTGCGTGCGTGACTGAGTGCGTGCGTGCCTGCGTGTATGTAACAAGAGTGCAAAGATGTGATAACGCGCGTGTACCCATATATAGTTTCCTTGTGTACAGGGCACTTAGCAATATCGTTGAGGCACGTAAACCTCACCTGCAAGACAATGCACCAGCTAAAAAATGGACGAGGCCCTGGAGCAAGCTTTTTTTTCAGAGTTGTGAGGTCAGACGGTAGTTGCTCCCGAGAAAGTCAACATTCGAATAAAAAACAATAAGGAACTCAGGCTCCAACGCACATAGTTTAGGAGCAATTAAAATATCGCCATGAGGATGGTACATGCCTCTAAAAGCGGCTGCTTCAGCACACAGCACAAAAGTCGGCCGCCGCTGCTCTTTCAGTGGAGATTGACCCTTAATCATAGAAGTGAACTGACCTTGCATGTATCTGTGGGTCGCGGGAATATCTCGAGTACTTCATCCACATCGGTTCCATCTAGTAGCTCATCGCAAGGTGTGAAACCGACATGTATACGGAACATATTCGCCATCATGCTATTAGATCGTTTTGTTAACCGATATAACATGTAGTTGATCATGTAGTCAGTATATTTTATGAAACTGTGAAGTGAAAGTATTCATTATTGTTGTAATCTGTACTAATTTTATACTTAAAGCTGAAGACTTTGTTTGGTTGGACGCACTTATGTCAGGAACAGGTCCGAATTGAATAAATATTTCTGTATTGGATAGTGCATTCAACGAGGAAGGTTACAGGCACGCTACAACTCAAGGGAGCGGCACAGTAATTATTAATGTCAACAAATCTGGTAGAGTCTCATACTTTGCCTAACGGCTAAAATGTCTAACGGCTCTCCTAATATACTGTGTGCTATACTTGAAGAAACATCTTTTTACCAAAAAAGTGCGAGTCGGACTCGCCCATGAAGGGTTCCGTAGCAGCAAGTAACATAATATAAAAGTTCTTGTAGTTCGTTGTTACTTTGATCGATGTTTTAATAATAGTGTACGATTTACGGTTTACGATTTATGATGTATTAAAAAAAACTACTTACTAGACCACGTTCAAACCAATTTTCGGTGGAAGTTTGCATGGCAATGTACATCATATTTTTTTTATGTTTATCATTCTCTTATTAGAAGAAGTTATAGGGGGGGGGGGGGGACATTTTACCACTTTGGAAGTGTCTCTCGTGCAAACTATTCAGTTTTGAAAAAAAATATATTTGAAACCAAAATATCATTTTTGAAGACCTATCCATAGACATATCCACACGTATGGGTTTGAAGAAAAAACATTTTTTGAGTTTTTTTCCCCACAATTTTTTTTTCTCTTTTTGTGTGAAAATCTTATTGCGGTTCTCTCTATCTCTCTATCTACTTACCAAATTTCAACAGTATAGTTCTTATACTTTCGGTAAAAGTGGCTGTGACATACGGACGGATAGACAGACAGACATGACGATTCTATAAAGGTTCCGTATTTTGCCATTTGGCTACGGAACCCTAAAAATACTTTAACAAACTCCGATCGCTCTATGGCCAAGCCGAGTTGATTTTGTAGCGAATTATAAACATTGTTACCACCCTCGGGGTCTTTCTGTACGTTCATCTGGGCACCTTAGGGAATAACACACACACATACTGTATTGTACTAGACGACTTATTTAGTCTTGACTTATTTAATCTTCCCGCACTACGTACACATATATTGTTTTTTTATACCACTTAGGTTGCAGACAAGTACACGGCTTACCTGATAGAAAGTGGTTACCATGGCGTACGCAACACCATTGTATGCCACAATTTTGATGAATATTTAAATTTGGGCCAGCAGTATTTCGAAAAGGAAGAGACGTACGGATCAAGTCTCCTCTCTGCGCTGCATTGCGGAAAAATACCTGGCCAGAAACCGGTAAATATTCTGCGCATTTGTAGATTTTGAAAAGGCGTATGATAAGGTGAACAGAAATCAGTCATTGAAGGTACTATCTTGTATGGGGTGCATGGCCACTACATTCCTTTATAAGTGATCAGTCAGTACCGAAAAAGGCAAGACTGGTGGTTAATAATGGCATACTAGCACCCATTTTATGTATAGGAGTGAAAGTTGGATATGGTAAAAGAAGCTTGAAAGTAGAGTGACTGCAGTGGAGATGCGGTCGTTGCGTAATATATCTGGGGTAAGGCCGGTTCATAGACTGAAGAATACTGTCATTCGAGATAGGTGTGGCCTGAAAGAGAAGGTTGTGACGAGGATTGAAAAGGATAAGGTGGTAAGGCACAGGTAAATGGGTAGACCAGCCGGAGTCGACTTCGCAGTACACACATTGGCCAAATTAGTATAATTTTGAACCAAGTGCAGGCTGAAGTACTCGAAATCGGCGTGCTTGCATGATAAATGACAGTAGAGAACGCTCGTGAAGTATGTTAGATTAGAGTCAAATGTTGTCTCTGCCTACCCCATAGGGATATAGGGGTGAGCGTATGTGTGCAAATTCAATTATCCTACCGACTAAATTGGCTGCATATCTCTCATAGATGTATAATATCGCTTGCTGCTGTAACGTATCTCTATGATGGCGTGTTTATAGAAATTATCACGTCTCATACATGCGGGTTTTTTATATATTCGCGGTTGAATCTCAAATGTATGACGTAGATAAGATAATAATAGTGAGATAATATTCAAATTAATTGATAAAGTCACGTGCATGGGGCAATTTAACTGCTAAATCAGGCTTTGCTTTCGGTATCGGGAGCTCAGACGGTAGTCGCTCCCGGTAATTTCAACGTACCAATCAAAAACTATTAATGAAAAATGAAAATTTGAACGCATCTGGTAAATCGTTATAAGGATGATGAGGACGTGACCTTGTTTTCAAAACCTCGTCTTCTATATCTAATAAGAGTAAATAATTTATTATTAACAAAAAGTAGAGTTGAGTTTAGAGATTGTTTCATTAGATTACGATATAGACATTCTAACTCGCATTCTAAATCGCTTAACTTCCAAAAAGAATTGAGTACCTTACCTACCTAGACAACTACAACTCGTTTAGTTTAACCTTGGATCCAAACTTAAACTAAACGGGCTGTACTTGCTCAATGAAATTGACAAGGTGACGATTACTCGTTATCCCTTGGTGAAATCCAACATGTACTGTGTGCTGCATGCTCAACTACATGTACATCAGAGGAACTCATGAATGCCTTTGAGAGCGCAATTAAGGTAGCAGCACACTGGGCAAACAAATTTAATACCCATGCCATTGAGACGAGAGAAGAATAATTGCATGCCAATTGAAATACTCTTGGACCTGAAGAATACCCGCGGTCTACCTTCAGTTAAAACTTCAAGTAGTGAATGATTTTCTATAAGTATTACCAAGCTAATCGTTCACAGTATTTCCTTTTGTTTGCCTTCTCCGTATAAGACATGCCACCCGTTGGCTTGCCTCTAATGATCTGAAAAGGTGGTATATTTCTATCGTCGAACACGAAGCCTTGTTGATAGAGAGCAGTATGACACGCTTGAGTGATGATGTCCAAAACCACAGTACGGAACTCAATCAATTTTTCTTTCAGATATTCAACCCTTTTTATCTGTAATGTTACATATTAAAAATTGTAGACATATTAAGAATATCAAGCAGATGACAAGGTACCTACTTGAGTTCAATTGTTTTTATAATTATCCGTGAGGATTTCTGAGCGAAACGAAATGAAACCATGTTCTCTAGGAAATCTTTAAGTAGAAATAACTCGTAACTATAATTAATAATTAACTCGTAATAAGAATTGATTCCAATACAACATGGATCACTAAGGCTGGCGGCCGACGCCCTAACCAGTGTTCCAAGGATTGCCATGATTACCCGGTAGCGCAAGTAGATGTGATGGAACGCAGTACCATCGGTACGATGCCGACATGCCCATCACGAGGGATTTCGTAAGTGTGTACGTATCGAGTATGGTCAGTATAGTATATCACAGGTCTTCATAGGAAAAAGGGTGGTATTTACCTGATTTTCAAAGAAGTAAAAGAATGCTGTGTCCATATCTCTGGTCAGGTCCGCAAACGTTTTCATATACATTTCACAACACATTGTTTGAATGCTAAGCAGTGCTTTAGCCAAAACAGGAGTCAAAATAAAAAGATTCTTAGCAACTTTGTTTCTAATTCTAGAATATTTCCGAAATATAATTGACTTCCTCCATACATAAAATGCTTTCCAGTATCTATATACCTTAAAAAATTTGATCTAAAAACAAATGATTTTATTAGTCACTCTTACAACATATTCCTATCCCGGACGACACGTGCATAATTGTCACCTGACATCCGTATACGGAGCAATTGATACAGTATCGTGAACCAAGCGGTTCGATAATTCCTTTGATTGTCGTACGATAAAGAACTGTGCCTTAAACACTTACGCATGTAATACCTTCTTCCTAAAATCTCGGCTACAATCGGGGCATGAAAAAAATCTGTCGGGGCTGTCAAGATAGAGACCATCATTCCAGGAATACCATCTGGAACGATGGGCACTGTTTTTTGGACTTTGCCTGAACTTACCATCAGGCGGGATGTTATCAAATTGACGAATCAAACATAAGAATAAGAAATCACTCAACTTCTAAAGTTAGTTGTCTAGGAATATACTTAGATATACTTACGTCAGTCAATTTAACAAAAATTGTGTACTCTTGTTCCCAAGCAGGCAGCTTTGTGAAAACCATTTCCCTGGAAAAGTGTGTGACTCCACACGGGCTGATAGTGAAGTAATTTTTTCTATCAATTTTGTCATATGGCACCACTCTGAAGACATAAGGCAATCATATTTTCATGTTCAATTCGCTAAATTCGCTAGCTTAAGCCTAGCGTTAATCCCAGTCGCTTTCGTAGCTTTCAACCTCGGAGTCTAGGGTCTGCTTTTTTACCAGTGTAAGGGTGCTTACATATAGAAGCTGGTTTGCCCCGCTTCGACCAGCCGGCGGCGATCGGTTTTTGTTTAAACTAGTAGAGTGTGTATAAATCAGCTTTCATAGTGGACAGTCTTGTTAATTTCTTTTGCAATCGATACCTACTATGTATGAAGAGTTTACTTGTTTATTTTTTTGGATGCGCTAATATCAATACAAGAACAGTAGGTTTAGTAAAATTATTTTCATGTTGAATAGTTCGTTTATCGAGGAAGGTAATAGGTGGGAGTATAATTATCATTACGTTGTTATTCAAGGAACTGTAATCATGAATGTCCATGAATCCGATATTTTCCCATTCGTTCGCAAACAAAGTCGCCTCCTGCTGTCTTCCCCTATTAGTCCAGGATTAGCGTGCATTTGTCAGAGGAAGCAATTTTCTTTTTTAGATATAAAGGTGGGGCCAGTTTAAAGTTAAATACAAGTTTGTGGGGTTGCAAATCTTGTGCAACAGTCGCCATCTTGAAAAAATGGATTCAAATGGGTTTTATGGCTTATCTGACTTTTTTGTCAGAGCTATGCATACAAAAAAAATGTTAACATTTTGTGTTACACATAAGATTATTTACAACTTTTGTCAATCCCCGGACCATTTTTATGAATTAGAACCATATATTTCATAAGTTTTAGATTTTATGGATTTCCTTTCATTTAATCCACCATGTTTGTTAGAGAGATTTCACCCTTATGATTGATCCTATCGGCTGATGGTATAAAATACAGGAAGTTATTTTTCGGATTTCAGTCGGTTCGATTACCGGATATGGAAACGATTTTTCGGAGATCTTTGATTGCAGTTTTTTATCTTTATAAAAATACGGTAATGTTTCCTCGAAGTGATATAATTCGCTATTTCCAGTAGTTAGAATACTTTCCCTCCAGGTATGGTCGAAAAGATCAGAGGGTGGAACTCAAGGAACTCAAGTTACTTGGGGGTCATCCATTAATCACGTGAGGCTTGAAAAAGAAGGGGGGGCGGGAAGGTTTTTGACAAAAATCACGAAATAACAGGGGGGCAGGGCGGGTGTAGTAAGGATCACGTGTATTTATTTTTTGTCAAACGCACGATTTCTAAATCGAAGTCTAGTCTAGTCTGTCTAGTTATTTATTATGGTCCTTAATTTCAGAATAAAATAAGATTAATACATTATAATACCTACCTGTATTTAAAAATAATCTTCTAAATTTTTTAAGATTCTTTGTAGGTACTAAAAATACACGTGATGTTGGAAAGGGTGGTGGGGGAGTAGTCTTAAAAGTCACCACGTATCACCAAGGTGGAAGGGGGGGGGGGGGCTTAAAAATGTTAAAAAAAGATTACGTGATTAATGGACAGTAACCAAAAATGGTTACTATTTTTTTGTGGGCACATATGTGATAACGATATTATATTCTTGAGGTAGACCAGAAAACCATTTGGGCCTCTTTTTCAAGATGGCGGCTGTTGCACTCCCACAAACTTGTCTTCTTCTTCATCATCTTAGTGTTAATCCCAGTCGCATCCGAAGCTATCAGCTTGGAGTCAGGGGTCTAACTATGGATTAGGCTGGAATTCGATATTTTCAGTGGAGCGACAGCCACCTGACGTCCATAACCCAAAGGCGATATTGAAGCATTGCAGCTAGACCAGTTGTTAGACTATTTAGGGCACCAACTACCTGTAACGACTGCCATAGATGTTCGAATGGTAACCGGAACCGACAGCTTAACGTGCTCTTCGAGGCACGACCAGACCAATACAAACACGACACGAACGAGGATAGAACCCGCGCCTCCCGCGTAGCGACCGCATTGACTACCGCTATGTTACATAGGCTGTCCATCAACCCCACAAACTTGTATTTAACTTTAAACGGAAATCCTTTCCCCCTCTGATATTTAAAAAAAGAAAATTTCATCCTCTGACAAATGCAATCTGAATGTAACTTTTCAAATATATCAATCTTACACTTGGATAAATAATAGTATATTTCATTACTAGTACGGAATGGCTGTCATTGCAAAGAGTTCCGACAAATGTCTACCCGAGCCGAAGGCGAGGGTTGACAGTCGGAACGAGTTGCAATGACGGTTCCGTACGTGTACTGAACGACTATTTTTAATACAGTTGCGAAATTTAATCAAATTATAAAAACACAATAAACTCAATTAACTAATCATTTATTTCTTAAAAAAGTTATAATTCACATATACATTGAAATTGGTACAGTTTTATATACTAACTGGGGAAGTTTTAGGTTGCATATTTACTGTTTGAGACAAACTATTATTAATTTCGTATGATTGTTCATGTATATTTGTCATACAATGGCGTTTGCTAGTTGATGGAATTGGATCTGATGAATTATCATTACCAACGAAGGTACTCGTAGATGGACGAACGTTCTCTTCAGCATGTGAAGGAGACGGACTGGACCTTAAATTAATGGATTGTGTGATCTTTTTCCCAGTTTCTAGTTTGTTGTTTAATGAATCACCAATATAGCTTTCTGCAACTTTGTCCGATTTCCAACCACCTAGTCGCTTTAAGGACGTCAAATGGGCTCCTGAATCTACCAATAATGTAGCAGAGGTCCTTCTGAAGCTGTGCCCAGTATAACACTCAGCATCCGGCAGACCAAGAAACGTAGCTATTTCTTTTGGCATATTACCAAATTTGTTTATGCAGATTACTTGAGCTGTACACTTCCCATTTTGGAAATTTTGAAAAAAACGGTCGAATTTTCCTTTTTGGGACCGCTGGTTCATATATTTTTTCACTATTGTGAGAAAATCTCCTTCAACAACAAAGCTTCGCGGTATCTTATTTTTTGTGTTTGGAATCTTGATAAGTAGCATTTCTCCATGGGCTTCAATATCTTTTAAAGTAATATTGGCTAACTCCTCTCTGCGGCAAGCTCCAACAACGCCAAAAATCAGAGCAACCTAAACAAAACGATTTGATTCATATAAATAATGTATTGACTGTATTTTGCGATTTTGTAAACTGAACACTAAAGAAAAATGTAGATACTTATTAATTAATAGATGTAGTATACTTATTAATAAATTACCTTTGTGAATAAATAACAATCATCGGGAGCTTCTTTCAAGAACCTTTCCACGTCATTCGATGTTAATATTTTCGACTTTTTACGGGTAAAACCGTCTGATTGTCGTTTTAAGAAAGCATTTAATTTTGGATATTGACTTATATCCACGTTGTTCCTTATTTTCAGCATACTTTTTATCATCGAAAACCTTGACCATAACGTAGAAGGTTTTAATTTTGCTGACATAACATAACATTTTCTGAAAAACTATTTGCTTTTTTCTCTTCTCTCCACGCAATAAATTCGTCGTATGTAGATATGTAGCGACTTTTTGACTATTCCGGTAAAATGTTCTCCGAAGCATTTTGTGCAATTATACTGATTTCCGGTGGTGTTAATTCAAAAAAAATTAGGTCGAAATTACTCATTTTGTGTAAAAAACAACTAAACTCGCGAAAAAAATTTCGGAAAATGGCGCCAACCGTAGAATGTAAGCAGTTTTTATTCACCCATTCTGGTAGGCAAAGGGAACTGCCTATACAGCCAAGTCTTTAGTACTTACTATTTTTTATTATAAGAAATGAAATTGAAATTTAATGATATGAAATGAACTAAAACCTTACCTAACTCATTCAATCAAATAATTAATTCTGATATTGGACAAATTAGTATAGGTAGCTTCTTTTTAGAAACAAATAAACCTTTTGCATGAATCGCAAAAACTTCTATGATTTTTTTTATCATGGTTGTTTTTTTTTAATAGAAATTATTTTTACAGTTGGGAAAGAAAACGCACGAGTTCGGGAAAGGCAAAAAAACGCACGAGTGTGAAATAGCCCAGATCCCGAACGCTACACGTCCCTGCAATACGCCACTTTTTGAGCAACTGTATTAAAAAATTACTTGTTCAACGTATGGTTACTACACTACTAACAAACAAACTCTGCAGCATAATAATATTATTATATAGTCCGTTTTTAAATTCAGATAGTAAATTGACAGCTGCAAATGTCAAATTGTGAAATAATGATACCAGCTTTTAGTGCTTAGTGACGTGTTCGAAACTAACGACAGTGTTTGTGGCCTAGATATAAGTGGTTTTATTATAGGTATTTTAAGAAAAATGTTAAAATTAAAATGTTTTTTTTTTAGTTTCGTACACTATCCATATAAGCTAACTATAAAATAACGTAAAAAATCTGTACTAAATTTAATTTATCGACACCATATCACCACCTTAAAGAAATATAAATCTTTCCACCACGCAAACTCATTGACACACAGCCTACAAGGTTTAAACGAGTGCCTATCGCGCTGGCTAACCTGCGTGTCTATGTAAACACCCTAACTGCGGATTTGGCTGAACATCGACATTTTCCGTTTCGATAAATAAACAAAAATTAAATAAACGTCCTGAATTTTACAATTAGAGCTATCGGGATATTTATATTTACCACTAGCTGATTACCAATATATTAAAATCATTCATCATAATTTTGTAGTAAGTTTTGTCAAAAGTATGAAGTACAGTATGTACACTTACTTGAGGTAATAAGGGGTGAAATAAACATTTTGCGGGTGGACTGCATAAATCATATAAAGGAAGCCACAAGACGGATTATCTCTCACAAAATCGATGACTTCCTTTTGTGACGCTACTTCCGGTTTTATTTTCAAAGGGTCTTGTGTTACGTAGGCCTTGGCGTCGTCTTCTGCGCTATCGCGGATTTTCAGTTTCTTCTTCCTTTTAATTTGCGCTAAAAAGATATACAAATTAAGTACTTCTAACCATTACAAATGGCAGTAGGCATAGGTACAGTCGCAATTAGAAGTAGCTGAACCTTAACAATTTAATAAACGATCATTGGAATATAAATCAGCATACCTACCTAATTTTTGTTTTATTTTTTTTTAACTATTGAATATTTTTCAAATTTTTTGATTTTTTGTTAATGATTAGCTCTATGTTCTGTCAAGTTTTAGAGGTAAGGTGGCCGGTAACTTTGGTCCTGCCTACTATACCGATGGACGATACCGATACTAAACAGTCAGCAGTGTCTGCGAAATTGCAACTATGTAACTATAATGAGTAAATATCTACCATACCAGACTGATTACGTAAGCGGCGGATTAAGTATTACTGACTGTACTGTAATAAAATTATACTTATTATTTCTTTATTTGACTTATAAACTTATTAATTATATTGTTAAATATAAAATCATATGAAAATACAAAAATTATATTTAATAATATAAAAAATAGAGGGCCACCTATTGATGAAAGAGACTCAGTCGTTTTAGTCTTGTAAGAAGCGACTAGACTACATTTTGACAGCTAAAGACTGACTTAGTCCTTTAAACCCTTAGTTTTTAGTCTCATAAGTCTTTTTAGTTCTTGACTAAGCCTTGCGTAGATTAAGCATAGTGTCTAGTGCTTTGAGGCTTATAAGGCCTGTTAGTCTTATAAGGCTTGTAAGTCTTTTAAGGCTTTTAAGTTTGAGCTAAAAAGACTTGTCTACGGAGTCGTGTATAAGTGATAAGTTATAAAAAAGACTTAAAATTACTCCATCTTTTAAGAATTATCAAAAATACTAATCCCCATTGCAGTAACTACTAAACTGTGCACTAGCTTAACACTCTCAGCTAAAATCTTTTGTATCATTCTATCAATTTAGAAGTCTAATCAGAAGTAAATTAATATAGCCATATTATAAGCTGTTAATAATCATTTTTGATTCAAGCATAAAATGTGCGTGTGTTTTTTTTACGAAAACATTTGACCTCTATACAGCACGGAGTCCATATACTTACGTGGTTTTTTTAGCAGACTGCACCTAGTCTATATAATATATGGACATCGCCCAAAGTACTTGTATTTAAGTACGTGAAATATATACCTTATTTCATTCTTACACTCCGTTCATGTAATCCTATATTACATATATATACCATCTCTTTCATATTTAGTGCTGGATAATTATCATGGGGACACTGACTTAAAAGTCTAGCAGTATAACATACTGTTAACCGACTAAGGTGTAAGCATTTTCTTAAAGGACTGAGTCGTTTTAGTTGTATCAGTCTTTTAAGCTTTTTAAGTCTTCAAGCTAGTCTTGTTAGTCTAAAGATAGTCTTTTTAGTCTGACCAGTTTTATAAGTCATATTTTAAAGGACTTAAACAACTTAGTCTCTTTCATCACTAGCCACCGGCAGCGGAGCAGGGCCCAAGCTACCGGCGGTCGGGGTCACAGAGAGAGAAACCTACGGACAATGCGTGCCGTGTCGAGGATGACCGCTTTCTGCACCTGACCCTTGACCCAACCATCTAGCAAGAGCCTCTTGAGGTGTTGGTCGTGGCTCTTCGCTATATCAGCCCGTTCGCCGAAATGACTATCGGGACAATGATCGTTATACTTTTTATTATTATTAGACTTATTGGTACCTATAACAAGTGAACTTTTACCACCACCGTCTAGCCTAGCTGGTCCAGTATCGAACGTTCATCATTATCATCATTTGTGCGTTAATCCGGGCCCCACGATTCTGCTAATTTTATGACAAACCAAAACCACTGTCATACCACTGACATTCCATAAAAATATCATTAAATTTTAGACTTTATGGCTGAGTTCAAAAGTTCAAAATGAAAAGAGAAAGTGTTTATAATATTTTTCATTCTCTCTACAAGATTGTCATTCAATTTTAGACTTTAACTGTATAAGCGTTAAGTCTCAAGTTAAATGGCAATGGTTACAGTGTCAGCGGTGCCGCAGTGGTTTTACCATGAAAAAAATAATAGCAGAATCAGGGCCCGGGTCGTATCCGAGGTTTTCACCTCGGCGTCCGTGGACCGCTTTCCTATTTTTACTTCGCCCTTTGCATGGTCTTGAGCATCCATAGTAGTGAGAGCATTGGCACGCATGTCATCCTCTACGACGCCGAGCCAACACTTTTTGGGTCTCCCCCCTTTTTGGTATCGAACGTACTACTTATTCCGTTGTACTTGACCTTTAAATAAGCATAACTTAATACATACTGCTTGATGCTGTCTCGGTAACTGCCAAAGGCTCTGGTTTCTTTTCTTTGAACGCTCGATTTTGTTGGGCTTGCGCAAATCCAGTCTAAAATTAAGTAAATCACTACATAGTATAAAACAAAGTCGCTTTCTCTGTCCCTATATCCCTATATATGCTTATTAAATCATTACAACTACGCAACGAATTTTGATGCGGGTTTTTTTAAATAGGGTCATTGAAGAGGAAGGGTTATATGTATAGTACCTGCTTAATATAGTGGAGGGTGCAGCGGGAACGGGATCTGACACCACGCGGGTGGAACAAAATTGGCGGTACGAAGATCGCCGGGTCAGCAAGTAACTAATATTATAATGAAACACAGCGTGCCTATCAATTAGTGAGTAGGTGGTAATTCGATGTTATTAGCTACATAATACAAGCTAGTTAATTTCACAGGCAGGTATTTATTAATTTTGTTATTCAAGCTTTGCGTTGAATAGGTCTACTTACAATCGATGTATAAAGACTGAGTACTTAGTTGTGATACAGTCATCAAAGATATTGATGAGAATATCTGATTAAAAATAATACAAATTCAAAGGATGCACGTTCAGAAGTTTACTAGAAGCAAAAAAAATATCCTCATTGTTATAGTGACACTTCACATGGCTGTTTGTGTTCGTTATTGGGCGCTTGTAATTTTAAATATGTAAATACAGGCAAAAATACGACCATCTACACACGGCAGCCACATAAGAAACACCACAAATATTTGACAGCAGAAATTATATTTCTTCCTGTTATTCTGGTATTGGTCATATTTGTCAAATAAGCATATAATGTTACTGTCCACACATGGTAATTGTTTGCCAAAAATGTCAAACACGCTAATATTATATGAGCTAGCCAAGCCGTATCCCGATAGTCTGTGATAATCTGGACAGACCCAATGCGAAGGCTTCGATTAGGCAATTCTGTAGAGGTTTTCTTTTTCACTGCCTCAAGGAGCAATCGTTCCTTTCTGTGAGATAATTGACTTGTTAAATTTTAATAACTCCCCCTCTACCCCATAATAAATTGACATTACCAATGGTTCCGGATCCTTCTTCACATATTCGATCTTTTCCAACAATTTCTTATGTGGCCAGTGAAAAGGCACTACTCTTGCTTTTCTGAAAATAATATAAAACATAGAAACAGGTACCTACTCATATCAATCGATCATAACAGATCGGAATCATAAATTCGATTATAATTACCTATTCTATTATCACCGATCTTATTATCAAAATGAGGTATTATATATTTTATACCTACAAGTGAAACCTACTCATTAGTGGATTAGATTCTGCATTTATTGGACTCGACTCCTTAGTACCTAGTAGTCCAATAGGATGCGGCTTTCATCTCCCAAGGGATTTATTAAGATTTTTTTTTTACAATTCGCTGATGGATTTAGGTATTTCGATTTTTGGCCCATATCGATATCCTGGTGGATCTATGTGGATTTTTATGTAGGTCTCGTCAATATGACTTCACCTCGCCTGATGGTAAGCTAAAGGGAAAGTTTCAAGATAATTTGTCACGCCACCATTCGCCGCACAAAAATCATCGAACACACCATTATGTATATCTCCAATATAGAGACATAACTAATTTACAATTGTATAATAACTAGAATAATTTGCAGAATTACCTGAATAAAACCATACATAACATACCTATGCAATGCAAATGCACGTTCAGGGATCTAGGAATTCCTTCCCATGGATGCCAACCGGGAGGGTAGCCTGAAGGCTGGTGGCATTGGCACGTTGAATGGCAATAACAATCCTTTGCGCAAGGATTAAACTAGCCCTCTGGTCACGGGTTTATTAAACGTTTAGAAATTTATTTAAATATAAGACGGGCACTTGAACCCAGTGATCCCAGGGTTCCGACCCCAAACAGCTCAAATATGTAATTACCACTTAAATTACTATATTTGCACCATTTAAGGGTTTTAGACCAATGACATTCCATCTGGCCTCTTGCCCTCATGGCGCGCCAAACCAGATGGTTCTAATACGGCTGGAAAGCCGGCAGTGGCAAGAGCACGAAGGATTATGTCCTGATGTTCGTGTACCGCGAAAGCCGTCCCGCGCTCCTACTGCATGAGAGACCATGGTGTCCAAGGCTACCAACTTCTTCTCCACAGAAATTCCGCAGAAACACAAGGAGCACCTAAACGAAGGCAAGCAGCAATACGGAAGGCGTTATCGTCCAACATGGAACCAATGTTGGGCGATGGAAGACCTTAAGCCTAATATCGGATTCTCAATCCATCACTACCTAACAGAAGAGCATGCACCGCAACAATGGCAGAAGTGAAAATGAAATGTTTTTTTACCATGTTGCAGAGTGGCACGTCCCATTGTCTCTGGGAAGATGGGTTGGCTGGGAAATCAGCGTTTGGGCAAAACAATATTTTTGTTATAATTCCTCTTTATTTATTTTAAACTACTAATAAATTACATTTTTAAATACATACTAAAAATATATCTATATAAAAATATAAAAAATAGTGCGGGTCCAAGCTACAGGTGGCTAGGGCTCCAGGGAAAGGAACCTCCTCACGATGCGTGCCGTGTCGAGGAGTACCGCCTTCTGTATCAGGCCCTTGACCCAATTGTCTAACGCGAGCCTCTTAAGATGTTGGTCGAGGCTCTTGGCCATCAGTCCGTGAACCGACACGACTATCGGAACAATAATCGTCGAATCTGCACTCCACATGTCGACAACCTCGTGAGCCAAGTCCAAATATTTTATTTGTTTGTCTTTTTCGGCTTTTACGAGATTCTCGTCATGCGGGATGGTGATATCGATAATTATTGCGCGGCGCTCTAATCGATCTATCACCACTATATCAGGCTTATTGGCTACAATAGTCCTGTCAGTGAGGATAGATCGATCCCAATACAGTGTGACACGACCATCGTCAAGAACTGGGTCGGGCACATACCTGTACCTAAATAATACGGCACCTCCGAATCTACAAGGTTATATTTATTATAATATTTATTTACCTTTCGTAATATTGTGGCACTACTTTAGTTTGTCTATTTACAGTTTCTAGAGCCGGTAGAAGCGTTGACGACGTTCTACGCCGAACATTAAAGTTTCCAGATAACATGATCTTACACCCACAAACATAGATACGTAAGTATAGCTGATAGTACGAAAATTATACTACAGGTGTTTCCTTAACAGCCACTTTTCTCAATTCGCAGTCTCAAATCCTATTCAAATATACATATACGATGAAATGGAGATAATCAATGACGAAAAGAAACAGACATTATTTCCATGGTAACCGTCAAAGATTGAGGATAGTCGCAAGAAAATTAAATAGGTCGAATCTACAATAGCAGAACCTACTTTTTATATGTACCTATATCTACGATAGGCAAGTGGTCACATTTTGGTGAATCATTTTGTGTTTAAGATTGGCCGGTTTAGCTCTACGTCACCGAGTGCTAGCCACAGGGTGCGCCAAACGATAGCACATTGTGTTGGGAACGTTACTCGCCTTGCCTCTCCTCATTCACCCCCCGTACACTCCGTAGCGCACTTGATTTCGTGTCCAATAAGTCCTATCATCTGCACTAAAGATGATCTAACTAAATAAAGCCACTAATAGCGTGATCGGGATGGCACAATTTTATTCAGGAACCATGTAAAAAGTAAATTATTGACACGAGAAGAAAAAGAAGAAAAGTAGGTAGGTACAAGGATACCTATTCATTATTTGGTAGGGTCCTAACCTCTGGGGCCCAAACCAATCTTCAACCTCGCTTGCAAGTTGGCCTGGTGGCTCTGGTGTAGGCTCTCCTCTGGGCTGGGAGATCAACAGTAGTCGCTGTAGATCCTGAAACGCTACTGATAAATCACTACCTATAAGAATTACTTATGAGAGGAATATTTATTGTTTTAAATTCCATAAATTCATTTTCATTTAATCCTCATTAAGTAAGTTTACAGGTTGGTATCCAACCATTTGACAAAATACGAATAACAAATCTTCATTTTTCATACAACGTTTGACAAAATTATAGTCGATAAACTTATCATTTTACAAACTATTGTTTAATAAACTAACTACTCATTAGACAAAATATTTATTTGGAAAAATTTCATTATGCCTTGACATCATTTCACAAATTGATTATTTTTTAAACATGTTAGTTGGCAAAACAAGTTTTACCCTTCAATTATTGTCTTGCATAGTCAAAAGTTAGTGACAGAAATTAATCTCTGAAAATCCGACTTCACGTGGTCTTAAGTTACGATATTGACCGTTTAAAAACGGTCTAGTCATCTGTAGTTGAGTTGATAAGGTAGTAGAAAAGTAACGGCCATCATACCGTGCTGGTAGTGTAGATCCTTTCCTTATGGTGTAGTCCCACTAACCCACAATGTTCTAATTAATATGATATGTAGTCGGACTTAATTCGCCTAGCTTTATAAAATTGATCGTTTGACGCCCATAGGCTTGCCTCTTATTACGTGGAACCGAAAATCATAGCGGTGAAATGTAGGTATTTATTATTTCTCTGTAGGTACCAAGGAGTAGTTAGAGCTGTGCCTCTGCCTGCCCTTCGGGTATTTACAGGCGTGAGTATATGTGGGTATCTTTATAAATACAACGTTAATATAATCAGTGCATGAATAATATTCGAATTCGTAACATAAATGTATCGAGAGAACGAAATATTGCGATTGGCCGCCTGCCTATTGTGAACCAATCGCAATGCTCCGTTCTTTCGATACGTTAATGTTACGAATTCGAATGTTTTTCGTGCTTGGGGCACAGGATGACCGCGGCCTCGCCCGTCTGAATATCTGTTACGCGAATTTTGGCCTGAAACAATTAATGCAAAAAAATCCATACTAATATTATAGATGCGAAAGTAACTCTGTCTGTCTGTCTGTCTGTATGTTACGCTTTCATGCCTAAATTACTGAACCGATCTTGATGAAATTTGGTACAGAGGTATATTAGAGCTTGAGAACGGATATAGGCTACCTTTTATCACGAGAAAGGGGGTTTAAGGGGGGGAAATAGGGGAGGAAAGTTTGTATGAAAGTTTGTCATTTCTGAAGATATCTTAATGAATTTGGTAGAGAGGCAGATTAGAGCTTGGGAACGGACATAGGTTACCTTTTATTGCGAAAAGGGGGGTAGAAGGGGGGGGGGACTAGGGCCTTGGGATGAAAGTTTGTCATTTTTGAAAAATTTCTTGATGAAATTTGATACAGAGATAGTTTAGAGCTTGGAAACGGACATAAGCTACCTTTTATCGCAAAAAGGGGTAGAAGGAGGGGGAGGGGGGAATATGGCTATGGGATGAAAGTTAGTCTTTTTTTAAAGATATTCTGATGAAATTTGGTACAGATATAGATTAAAGCTTGGGAACGAACATAGGATACCTTTTGTCGTAAAAGACGAAGATAAGGGGGTTATAGGGAATGGAAGTTTGCCAGTTTTGAAGACATCCTGATGATATATTTGGTACAGAGATGGATGCTACCTATTGACGCGAAAATGGAGGCATAGGGGAAGGGGGGTAATAAGGTATGAAAGTTTGACAGTTTTGAAGATATCCTGATGAAATTTGCTACAGGGATTAACTAGAGCTTGATAACGGACATATGCTACCTTTTATCGAGAATAATGTATTAAAAGGGGGGGGGGGATAAGGACTGGATAGTTAGCATGAAAGTATGTCATTTTTGATGATATCCTGGTGAAATTTGGTACAGAGATGGATTAGAGCTCGAAAATGGACATAGGCTACCTTTTATTGCGAAAAAGGGAGTTTAAGGGGTGGAATCAGGCAAGGGTATGTAAGTTTGTCAATTTTGAAGATATCTAGATGAATTTCATGAAATTTTGAAGCATATACTGTGCTAACTATTGAAATCGATTAAGATAGGAAAAAGTGAATCGCTCAGGTGGGTCTGGAACCCACGATCTTTCCCTTACAGGGGGAATGCTCTGACCACTGAGCCACCGAGCCACACCTGAAGCTATCCAAATTCTCCTATACTATCGTCTTAGGGCAACGGTGGGAGCCATCTACTGACATTCATACGAAATATCGGAAACAATGAATGACGTTGCAATAATTTTTAAACATTGTTTATCGATGACTCCGCCCAAATAATTTAATGAAATTTTGAAGCATTTACTATGCTAACTTTTCAAATCGATAAAGATAGGAAAAAGTGAATGATGTTGCAATCATTCATTGTTTCCGATATTTCGTATGAATGTCGGTAGATGGCTCCCACTGTCGCCCTAAGACGGTAGTATAGGAGAATTTGGGTAGCTTCAGGTGTGGCTCGGTGGCTCAGTGGTCAGAGCATTCCTCCTGTAAGGGAAAGAGCGTGGGTTCGAGTCCCACCTGAGCGATTCACTTTTTCCTATCTTAATCGATTTGAATAGTTAGCATAGTAAATGCTTCAAAATTTCATTAAATTCATCTAGATACATGAAGGCGAGTGGAAATATGAATGTAGTGGCGAGTAGAGATCGAATAGAGAGTTTAGTAGAGGTGCGAATATATAGGCGAGTGGGAAGAGTCAAGTAGAGAGGCGAAAAGAGAACCGAATGGATGGGCAAGTAGAGAGGCCAATGGAAAGGCGAGTATAGAGAAGAGTACAAAGTCGAGTAGGTAGAGAGGGGAACAGAGAAGTCAGTAGAGAGTCGAGTATAAATTCAAGTATAGAGACGAGTAGAAAGTCGAGTAGAGAGTCGAATATAGAGGCGAGTAGAAAGTCGAGAACAGAGGTGAGTACATAGTTGAGGATAAAGTTGAGTAGCGAGGCGAATTTAATGCTCAATAGCGTCGGATCAACACTAATCGATAACCGACATCCACGCGGGCGGAGCCGCGGGCAACAGCTAGTATACAAAAAAAAAATGGCTTTTAATGTCAGTATTGCTGCATAGTAGCTATTTACTGTTATGTATTGTGTCTTTCAGTTAACCAACTTCAACTTCTTCAAAATGGCCTCTGCAGCAAAACGCCACAACTCGCCAATGTCACGTAAAATGTAATATTAATGGCGACACGCCAATGTCGAGTGTACCAGAGCCACGTTAGCCACGCCAGTAAATTTGTTTCCGTGTGTCCGTCCCCCACGAGATTCAGGTGGACGATCAGGACGTGTGGTTGGATTTTAGGGGGCAGTTAACCTACTTGTTACTACCGTCCTATAACGCCATTAATCGAGTGATAGACCTACAAAATTTATATGTTTATTGTTGTATTACCAAAGATCGTCTTGTTACCATCAGAAACAGTCTTTCTATAGTGTGTTAGTTAGTACTATTTGTCAGGTTATTATGGCTGCGTTATTCTGTAGAGCGGAGGTACTTCCTCAGTCATGCTGTTCAATTGGATGCAAAATACGAATACCGTCTCCATAACAACTTTGAGAATTCATTACAGTCACTGTAATAAACCTTATTACCTACTTTTCAGGTTCCCAGCTAAGAGCTCCAGCAGAGATTGTAATAGATATATGAAGAGACATTTTCAGATAATAAGGAGGAAAATGGTTTACCTTTGTCTGTGTTAGCTAAAAGAATACACATGAAAGCTTGTGATCCAAACAAAATAAAAAATTAAGCTTGCATTGAATTTGCATAGTGCTAAAAATTGGTAGAGGACATAAATACACCATAATAAAAGAAATATCAAAAGTGGCCATCGATTAGACTACCTACCGCGTGTTTTTATCCAGGATCAAAAGTCAAAAGTATTAAATTTTTACGTTTTCTCGTAAACAGCAACTCTTATGTATTACAAAAGTTGGTTAAACAAAGTTGTTGATCATGTAATTACCCACAAAATTGTTCTCATTCTTTTTTTTGTACGGACCACCATTTCCGAGCTATCGCGATATCAAATTAGGAGAAGTCATATCTATCATATACAAAATTACTTGTATCTTTAGAATGATTCGTCAACGAAGAGCCTAAGCCGCGACAGCGAACTGAAATTTTTAAATTTTGGCAGTAGGTAGATGCTTTCTTGTTGCTAATATTCACTAAGTGAAGGATTTTGGGAAATTTTATTAATAAGGAGAAGATCTCCATCAATTTTCAGCTCTATGCGAATATAAGCCAGCTTACTATTTTATTTCGTTTATTTTGACTACATTATTGTCAGACATCTTCTGACTGATCAACAGAACATCTAAAGGTATAGGTAGGTACAAACTGTTCTTCGCAGTATCCTACCTACTGTTATTCCTAGTGTAAGTAAAACCCAACAGTAGGTACCTACGTAGCAGGCGCAACAGGCACAATTCAAGTGAATTTACACAGTGACATGACCGCCCCAAAAAAATAGTTTTGTAGAGTGGTTACTGGAGGATTGTTGGAGACGTATAAAAGAAACGATAAACGTGGACTCTTGTCGTATTCCCAGCCATTCTAGAGAAACCTCGCGAGACGATCGCATTGATCATTAAATTTACAATGAAGAATGTAAAAGTACATTCAACAAGCGTTCGGTGTTTCATTTCATTCCAAAAAGTTTGTTATGAAAAAGTTCGGTTTGGTAACCGATCTTATGACCGAGCGTTATAACGCCTTTTTTTACGTGGGGGAAATCCCCACGGATAGACCCCCGCTCCCTCTCCGTAGCCGGATAGGGAGGTTATGTCGGACTCGAACCAACTAAACCGCACGCCGTCTGTGGGTCGTAGTGCTAGGCCGAAGGTGAGGTTGTCAGCATGCGCATGCCGCACCCCAGCCGACTCTTGGTCTGGCCCTAGGGGGGACCAAGCGGTCCCCGACTCGCTCCCGGTATGGGGAGACACGCTCCGACGCCCGAGCCGCCTACGAACGCGGGCAGCGATGTCCGCGAGTCTGTCTCGCTGATCGCGCCGCGCCCGGTGCGTTATAACGCCACTCGTTTTCCAGATATTCCAGACAACGGACTTTAAAAAAATATTTTTACAAAAATATCTACTATAATTATTATTATAGTACCTACAAGATATTCAGTTATAACAATCCGAAACAAAAAAAAAACATAAAATGAAAAACAATGAAAATATCGAATGGCGAACGGGCGAATATTTTACTTCCTTCGCTTAGAAGACTTAAGGTACGGCTACAGCTCCTAATTTTTGCAACAAAACATACAACAAAACATTGTAGAGATTTACATGTCTTTGGGTTTTATAACATTTTTTATGATGTTTAGCAGTTTAGAAAAAGAATGCCTTCTCTAAAGTGCCAAACATTGAACAACAATTAAAGAAACCTTAGAGAAAAGTATTCTTTTTGCATGAGCTGTTGCCGTACCTTTATACATAGAGTAGCTCGCGCATATAAATTATGCGTATAAGCGTATAAGAGCCTTTATGGAAAAATATTATTCATCAAACATTCATTTCATGACTTTCTAGCCGCATTTTAAACTCATGCGTAGATGGTTTGTGGTCTATGGCTCAGTAGAATTAATAAAAGTCTTAAAACTAGTCTATGGTTTGGTCAAATTGTGATGTGATTGTGTGATTGGATTGGCGCTAAGTTGTGTATTACTTTATAAAATTATTAAATAAACTGTATAAATTATGATAAGTGTGTATTACGTTTTAATAGTTAGTTGCCTTGAGTTTTGTTAAACTACAATTGACACTCATACTAGGTAAGTGAAATACCAATAAATCGTATGGAAAGCAACTTTCACCTTTCGCCTCTCTGAATTCAATCATTATGTATTAGAAATAGAGAAAAACAATTCAAACGAATACCCGTCTTTTTAGGAAATATGTTTTTTTTTTTTATATACATGTATTTCATTATTATTATTAGAAAGTATATATCCCAATCGTGTTTACTTTACGTTCCATACAAATATGGTAGACAATGCACTAGGACACAACAGACCAGCTTGTATTAGTAAAATAGGGATTCGCATTACGTTAATTAATTTCATTTCTTACAATAATAATGCAAATTTAGTCAATATGCCATATGTATTCGATATGTAAATACATGTAAGTGGATAGGAGACCCTGTGATCATATATTCCACATTTAAATTGTATTATTTAGATAAAATTTGAAATCAATAGATATACGGCAGATAATACTGTATGACAATAATCTATTTAGCTATTTTCATTCATGAAATTGTTTTTTCTGTTATGAGTATATAGAAGAATGTTGTTATCGAAAACATCTTAACACTTACCCTAAACTGAAAGTGCTGCTCCTGGAGTTAACATTCATATATGAGTCAATTTAAAAAAAAATGTGTCTGTGAACAGAATTATATTGAAATGTATATATTTTTATAAAGAATATTAGCAACCGAAAGTAATAATATTCCTTCTGACCCCTCTAACTAAGCTAAATGCCTAATGTGGTTGCATATCTAAACATCTATAAATAAAATTGGTGTTGAATAACCGTTTTTACTACATCCATATGAATATAATATGGTACATACACTAAAATAACATTTTTTTCAATATTTATCTTTCTGTCTGTTTGTTCCGTCTAATCTCTGAAATGGCTGGACCGATTCTGATGGGACTTTTATTGGCAGGTAGCTGATGTAATAAGGAGTAACTTAGGCTACTTTTATTAAGGGATAACCAAGCTAGTTGAAAATAAAATAAAGCAGCAGATGTTTAGATACCAATGTTGAAGTAATAATCTCAATGTAATATGTATTTGAAAGTTATTTCATGAATTTAGGGATATGGAAGTGTTGTTTTTTTTTTGTTATTTTCAAAAACACCTTTAGGTACAACTCTTTCATATAATGCAGGAAAAACTGTTCTGTCAATATCGCTTCAACTTGTGGATCTAGTGCCAAACTTTTTGAAAAAGGCCCTGTCTCAATCAGTAAAACAGGCTGTGTATAGAACACCCTGCCCAGAATTCACCACAAATAGGTCTCTCTGGTCGCTCATCCTAATAATAAGTACACAAAATACTAATTGTGAAAACACTGACTTAAACAATATTTCTGATTAATTTCCAGATTATTTCAATGAATTCCTTAACTTAACCAGTCAGTCAGCTTCATTTGAAGCCTATAGTGTAAGTTGTTATTAAGGAATTGAATGGCTATGTATTATTACGCAAGCAAATTGAATGAGGCATCATGTAGTGGCTGTAGCATGAAAGTACCACCAGCGCCCACGGAGCCAGCACCGGTGCCACCTCCACCCACTGATCTTGCTCCTCTACCTCCAGACCCAGCGCTCCTGCACGGCACCGGGCTTTCTTATTATGACGTGAGTTACTACTTTCCACTTCATCATCAAAATGAGATTGTATTGTTTATTAGAAGTACTAGCTAGCTACCATTGTGTTCATTGTATAGTCAACAACAAAAGTAGCTCAAATTCTAAGTTATTGATTACAGCTATCACTTAAGTTCACATAAAATAATGATCAAATCATTAAATACATTAACTTTGTTATCTGGTGATCATACAACTACTTATTAACCATGAATTATTGATACATGTATTCCAATTTTTTAAAAAGTTATAAGTTTTTTGCTATTAATCAACTTCTGTCATTGGCTGTACTTCTGATGCGTGGTGTAAATACTAGCCAATTCTGCCAAAATATCAATTATTTCAAATTCTTATATCCTGATATGAAACAATAGGTGTTGAAGTTACATGCATGTTATGCACCATTGAGCCAATACTAACATATCTCAAACAAATCTTAGCTCTAATAATGAGACAAATTGAAAAAAATTACTCTGAAACATTCAGTATTTGTGGCAATGTCCAAGTATCATAAGTATAAATATTATAACTAATAAATTTATTTTCAGAACGATGATTACTACTCAATGATAAGGGGAAACAAATTCTTAAGTGAAAATAGTTGCAAGCATATAGTAATGAATGGTGGTATTAACTTTGTTGCCACTCAAAAAGTGGATGGTTCACAGGTAAATATTTTCCTAGCTATTAAGCCGTGTACAGACCGCGAGACACGCGTCGCGAATGCTTCGTCTCGCATGCCTCAGACTGTGGACGTGTTTGCTCACACTGAGCATTCACGTCATTTGAAATATAATTGACCGTCGTAGGCCGCAGGCTGAGGCGCATTTCGCGCGACGTCTGTATGCGGCTTTATAAAATATTTTCGATCAAAACAGGGTGAGACTAATCATGTTATTATTTTAGCTGTCGACAGTACTGCCACAAGGAGTGAAGACGATAGCAACATTACCTTACGTGAATTGCTCAGTGGAAAAATCTGATGTTGAGTATCGGGATGGTCAGATAGTGAGTGCTACATTAGACGCTTTGGTGGAGATGCTGAGGCCTGGAGCAAGCAAAGTTTTTACCTTCACATTTTTACTGTGCTCACGGCTATTTGTCAAACCACATGAATTGCTAAACAAGCTCTGCAAGAGATATTTCAAGAACTATGAGAAAATTGTAAGTGTGTAATAAACATTAGAGTTATTGTTTTAGAGGCAGTGTTATTATTTGTGACAAATGTCTGTAACAAACAGGGTAAGTTTTGAGCCATAGTACCATTTCCCCACTGAAAAAGTACCTACTGGTCAAGTTAGTAAGTGGCCATCTAGCACCAAATATCTTTGACATCAGGAAGGCTTGACAAATCCTGACAAAGGTGTTGACGTTTTAAGCACTAAAGTTGATACTATATGGTTAGACTAAACATTTTACTTGTCGCAAGAAATACCTTCAAACTATTCCAGACAAGGTTAAGTGATTGACTTAAATAAGATAGTGAAGTTCATTTAGAATAGATTTGGAAATAGACCGACTGCTGTATCGCGTCCTAGGTTTTTTTTTTATAGTATGAGGCACGTCAATTTGATTGCACCTGAACTGATGGTTAGTTGAAGCAGTTTCAGAACAGAGGATCATCATTACAAACACGTACTAGTTGACAATGGTGGCACTAAGCTTCACGGCCTCATCAGATGGTTTTTCAAAAGGACCTGGGACTGTAAAAAGTAGGATACACGTGAGCTGGTAAGAAATTCCAGCCTCTCCAGACAAGTGGCAATTCGCTGGCCGGCCTTTGGTGGAATAGAATGACGAATGTATGGGATTTGACGTATATGACAGTCGTTAACGCAGGTACGCGCGTTGTGGCGGATGAGATGAAGAAAGAGAATGAAAAAGCATAAGTGGAGAGAGAGTAAGATACCGCCATGAGCGGTATGAACCCCCCACTCCCCCTCCCTCCCCTACCTTCCCCCCGCCCCGGTTCGCCATGAACAGCGGTACAGCGGATACGATCAAACCTGAGGGTCAAACTAAAGTACTCTAATATTCTAATATTTTTATCTAAACCAGTCATGGTTTTATGTTTAAGGGCAAAACTGAAGTGAAGGATTTGGTGGAGAAGGAAGTAAATGACATGTTTTCATTAGTGAGGGTTTTGAGTCAGTGGACGAGTGTGTTCCCTTACGATTTCCGTGATGATCGTGTGATGGCTCTCGTTCGCAGTATTACTCAGAGGTAAATAAACAATATTTTTATTACGACTGTGTCCAATTCATGTAGATGTTTTTGTTGACACGCCAAGACCTTCGGGGCTCAAGACAACCTCACGTGCAAGCCGGGCTGCTACTGATTGACGGATTAGACTCGGGTGGAGGCTGTCCTCTCGCGGTTAGGGGGCAGACGGTATTTGATTCAAGTCACAAGGGATTCAAGGGACTTTTAAGAGATTGAACTCTGAGCACCAAAGTACAAATTTTGGTTGCAAGTGAAATTGGCACTCAGAAAATACTCTACTGTATTTGTCTCTTGAAGTATATTGTACCCATACCTATCTATCAAATGTGATTGATCCCATAGATGTGCAGCTGACCACATGGCTTCAGTAAGAACCGAAATGTCAACTACCCTAGAAAAACTACTGGACAAACTAACAGCCCTTGAACAATATGAAGCAACTCTAGTAGAAACACCTCAAGTGTCATCGGTAGATCAACTTGCTCAGGTAAGAACCAATTGCTTCGTACGTAAGTTTATGCATGAACTAGCTGTTGCCCGCGGCTACGCCCGCGTGGATGTCGCTTATCGCGTAGTGTTCCCAAGCTCTAATTCACCTCTGTACCAAATTTCATCAGGATATCTTCAAATTACAAACATTCATCCCCTATCCCCCCCCCCCCCCCCCCCCTTAACACCTTCTATCGCGATAAAAGGGAGCCTATGTCCGTTCCTAAGCTTATCCATCCCTGATTTGTGGCGGCCTGCTCGACCGCCAAGCGCTAAGTCCGCTCGCCGTGGCTTAGCAACAGAAATAACTAAACTGTCACTTTACTGTATATGCCAGCCGGATTCGTTGATATTAATGATCACTACTCCGCTCCCTTAAGTAGTAGCGTGATGATATATATCCTATGTGTTATTCTGATGTATAAGCTATATTATTGTAAAATTTCATTAAAATCCATTCAGTAGTTTTAACGTCAAATAGTAACAAACATCCATCCACCCATACTCACAAACTTTCGCATTTATATTATAAGTAGGATAAACAATTTCTTTCTTTCTAAATCCTACTTCAATGTGTGCGTGATGAAACTATTTTTACTTTTTTCTTGGGCTGGCGTTATTAGTACAGTTATACAGGGCGATTATTAGCAATGATAATATTGATGAAGTGCGCTATAAAGTAAGCTAGCGAGCGATGGTATTGCTACTGCATAGCGACTAAAACGCTGACGAAGTACTGCTGTTTAGAATCCTAGGAAACATAGATATAATTATTCTTTTTCGCGTTCTATTCCTAAATAAAGGCTGCGTTATCCGTTTGTTTGTGTATCTGTCCATCTATCTGTCAAGATCCTTTTCACAAAAATTAAGTCACTGGTCTTCGTCCGTAAGATGATGTCGACTCTGACTTAAAGCCATGTAAGAAAAAAGAAAGAAAGAAATCCGTTTATTGTGCACACACTACACACCGAAATATAAAATAAACAAAAAGAAAAAAAAAAGCCATAAAAACAATAAAAACAAAACAAAAAAAAATGTAAGCATGCATAATGTATGTAATGTAAGAATGAAATTTCAAATTCAACGCAATAAAATGATACAACTGATAGGACAGGGACTCTTTTGTCCACACTTAGCCAGCTTTTTTGGGCCATTGTATGTAAGATACAACTTAACAGTTGTACATATTTTAACCTATAGTGTACTTGCCGCTGAAGCTGGAGTCACAAAATTTATAGCACAAGTAAAGGAAACAGTCCAGAAACATCATTGGGATTTAGAAACTAATTGAAATAAGTCAATTTTTGCCTATTGCTGTCTAGTTTTACATATAATTCTCGCGAATATTAGCAGCCGCTTTGCGCATCCAGTTTTTATAGCTCAGTTACTTTCGTTAACCGATTCGTATATTCCATTCTAGGACACTCCATAGCCCGTTAGGCGACTTTTATTTTGTGTATTAGCTAATTAATCCTACCATCAGTGCAGTGCAGTTTGTAAGCTAAGAGACCGGTTGATGTATGGGTACTAAAGTGTTCCACATCACCTTTTAACAGCAACTGATAGATTTAAGAGTTGTTTATTTTTACTGGATCCTTCTGACATTGTAATATACTTGTTCTTTGCTGTGCGTTGTCAAAAAGTTAGACTTTTAATGGTATATCTGCTACGTGAAATTTGTTATAGATATCATGTTTACTTATAATGTAATAAGTGAATTGAGTAAATAAAAATTAATACCCAAAAACGAGTATTTTTATTATTCTTAGTTATACAATTGGCATCCTTATTGCGATCTATTTATTCCAGAAAACCATTGGATGGAAAATGATTTCTAAAATTACGAACTGCGCGCCCTGGCTTTTCTCTGGTGCTATTATATCACCAGACCTGTGAACTTACTAAAAATGTTGTTTCATACGAACCTTGTTATCCAATTTACTGCACTCTTTCGGATGTTATGCGCGTATTCGGTTCGAAAGTCATTCAAACGTTTCATTTTTTAAAAATTCTGAATGTTATTAAAGGTTGTTTTGTTCTAATTTTACTAATTATTTCTTTCAGGGAGACATATTAACATTGGGTCTAACTCCGGTCGAATTGGCAAATCAGCTGACGATTGTAGAACTACATAGATTGTCGTTCGTTGGCCCTGAGGAATTTGTACAGACCTTCGCGCCACCACAGCCGCCGCAACCGACGTCCTCGTGTGGCAAAGCCTCCATTAATTTACACCACATGGAAACTAAAAGCACGCGAAACTTGGAAGCATACGCTGATTGGTTTAACAGGCTCAGTTATTTAGTAGCAACTGATATAATAAAGGTACATTATCATATATTTTTTTAAATAGATTATTATGTTACTGGTGGTAGAAATTTGATGGCACAAATTTGTCACATAGTTCGGCTGGGTGGGTACCACCGTGCATGATTGCGAAAAACCCTCCATAGTAACCTAATCTCGATTGGATTGCGTTCAACACTAGTGGGACTGGTGGGTGTCACGTGGTGCTGCAACGATAATCCTCTTTTGATGAGGCCGTTAAGCTGAGTGCCATCATTGTTAACATGAGTGACCCTATTTCCTGAGAATTTGCAATCAGCTAGGTGAAGTCAAATTAACGTGTCCTCAAATAAAATAAAAAATACTAATATTACAGAGAGAAAAGATTTGTAAGTTTGTTTGCAATGAATAGGCTCAGAAATTAGTAGGCCGATTAAAAAAAATCTTTCACCATTAGTAAGCCACCTACGTTCTTTGTTAGTTAGTAACACTGGCTATATTGAAGTGAATTGAATTTTTAAAAAGTTTAGAGTTCCGTAACGTAACGGAAACGTTTTGGCCATCCGTGCGAAGCCAGGGCGAGACGGTAGTGGTTAGGTAAAGACAGATTCTTAGGATGCATTTTATAGTCCTCATGTATCTTATTGATTTGTTACAGGCTGTAAAAAGTAAATACCGTGCTCGAGTTATAGAACAGTGGGTAATGACTGCAAGAGAATGTTTTAATCTTGGCAATTTCAACTCACTTATGGCTATCATAAGCGCACTGAATATGTCGCCAGTGACGAGGCTAAAAAAGACGGTAGGATACTAATATTTAATTACTCTAATGTTATCTTCTTTCCCTTGTCATCATCATCATCATCATTTGCGTTGCTTCCGGATGCATCCGAGGGTCCGCTTACTTTTACCATCTGACTTCCTTACCCCGAGTGGAAAGCCTAAGTCAGAGCCTCGACCGTCTATCAGCAGACGTACCGGTTTATTAACGGTTTGCTGGTGAGGCTAGTATGAAAGGTTTTCATTGAAAACTACTTTACGATTGCTTGTTCTTATACCTACTAATCATAGAAAAGAAGTAACGACCACAAAGTCTATAAATTCAGTTAAATATTTTGCAGTGGAGCCGAACGTCAGCTGTCTGTGGTCAACAATTACGACAGCTAGAACTATGTGTGGAACCTAGTGGGAACCATGCAAGGTATGTACTGTGGTTATTGTATGTAGTAATAGTAGTTTATGATACTGTTGCATAATAAGGGTTCTTATAACACGAGTGTGTTTTAAAAAAACGAGCCGTAGGCGAGTTTTTTTAGATTATCACACGAGTGTAATAAGACCAAGTTATGTACAGTGTCATACACTACTTTATCTACTCTCATACTATAATACATAAACTAATTTATTTTACAAACCAAATCAAACTTTGTTTAATTTAAATGTATAGAACAAAAAAAAAAAATGGTCGCGCCAAGACGCAAACGTCGATTCGCATGCGTGTTTCTTTTTTTTTCGCGAATCGGCGGATTGCGGATTCTTTTTTTAAAGTAGAGGTTTGGTCCAGATGGAGGTTTTATAGGTGTATCGTTATGATTAAAAAGTTATTTTATGATACAGGTGTCCATACAAGACCTGTATCGTAATAAAACTTTTTTTTTGGCCTGTGCGTAATGTTTGTCATAAGAGTTTTCATTTCAATTTTATAATCTTTGCATTATAGTATCAGAGTAGATAAATATTAATATGTAGTCAATGAGCAGGTTTCTGGCTTTCGAAAAAAAATCTCTTATTTTAAGCCTTTTTTACCAATTTGGTTTTTGAGGGTTTTTTATTATTATTTATTTTTGCGTTTTAGTGGGCCAAGATTTGCCTTCGTAGTCCAAGTTTAATCTAGTCCAGCACGCCATCAACCACAGTTTTCGTCTTTTAGGACCACAATACTCCCAATAACTTAAACGAGAAAGGAGGTTACAGCAATAGGCATGTAATTTGACGGGTCTGTTCTGTCGCCTTTCTTAGGCACAGGATGTAGGAACGCAGTCTTCCACGAGGTCAGGACTTCGCGGAATAAGAGAGCGCGATAAGGCGTGTAAGTACTAGGCACAACTCGGGGACACAGTGCCTTAGCACTATAGCTGGTAAACCTGGATTTAAGTTCCCGCCGGACCACCCGTTGCGTGATTTTTACTTCAGGCATAGAAGCTCAACAGCTGGGCAGAATGGGTGGCTCGGCATTACCATCGTTCATAGTCGAGGTAGACGCAAAGACATTACCAAAGAGATCGGCTTCCTCCTTAGCGCCATGAACCAGACCACCGTCGGGTTTTTGTAGCGACGGGAGGCAAGACGGACCGAAGTTTCCTTCGGCAGCTTTGGCGAGTGATCAAAGTGCACGGCTGCCAGATGGGTACCGTATAATCCGTTCGCCAATTCTACCGATGAACTCGAACTTAGCCCTGACCGTTGCTTTATCACTTCAGCTATGTTCGGATCCTAATTGGCAAATACCAGGGTCCAAGCCTTATACGCAGATTGCTTGCGGCCTCTAGCTTCTCTGCACGGTCTATTAAACCACGAGCGTTTGCTCGCTCCGGTTGCGATCCAGCGGTTGGGAATACAGCATCCCATGCCCGCTAGGATAGCATCAGCGACTACTGTTGCACAGTAGCTTAGATCATCTGAAGTGAAGCATAGCCGCCTCCAAGGGTACGACGCGAAGAATTCTCGCAGACCGTCCCAGTCTGCCGACTTGTAGTGCCAAACATACCGCCGCTGAGGTGGCCGCGGTGGTTCAGGCTGTGCGAGTGTCACTTGCGCTCGGATGAGTTTGTGGTTCGAGGTACTATTATGGAGTATTTATCTAGGCGCGTAGTCAGCTTGCGCCAAGCTATCATAATTTAACCATTCCGAGGAAATTTGATATATTTCAACCTATCCCACTAAATTACACGGTGCAATTAATTTCCCATTAGGACTTGACTATTAATAACATAAGTAAAAAAAGGACTTAAACTTAAACTGCTGGATCAAAGTGGATAAGAATTGCGAGAAATAGGGAAACCTGGAAATCTTTAGAGGAGGCCTATGTCGAAAGACAAACTGGGGAAAAACGTACTTGCCAAAATATTAGTTTTAAGAAATAACTGTAAAGAACTCAGCAATAAAGGCTTATTTTATTTATTTTTAAGCAAAAAAAAAGAAATATTCCTTTCCTTATCTCGTGGCAGTATGGCGGTTTTATATTTATTATTTTCATAATTCACTTAACTTCTCGAGCCAATGTCAACTAATTAACGATTATGAGCAATTGAATGAATGATTTGTAGAATTCTGGTTGAAATCTGGTAACAATGTTACGACACGGAGACGGAACATAGTAACCGAATGTTACAGTTTCGACTCTTTCCCATCTTAAAAGAAGTTCCCGTATCCCGTTACGACTCTAACACTTTACGGCGACGAGATTTTGTGTAGAGAATAAATCAGTGTCGTACCTAACTGTTACGTAATGTTACAAACAATGCTTATATGGAACCTAACTCACTTGGCATTGGCAACAGCTTAGCAGCCATACATTTCAATATTAACTGCTTGGTTACGTTACGTCGCCGACGTCACTTTGGTATCCAAATGAGGCAGAACCTAAGTGACAGTGACATTGACACCAATTGACCTGTCATGTTGTCATTGTCGGCAGGTACCGAGCAGCGCTGGCGGCTGCACCCACCGAAACAGCAGTACCTTTACTGTCAGTTACGTGCAGAGACCTGCATTTTGCTAACCAGGGCTCTCCATCAAAGTAAGTACTTTGAGTAGTAAAAAAAAGTCTAGGACCTGCTTTACAATGCTATCTAGATTCAAACTAAGTATAGCTTGAATAACTTATTTATGGGTTCTAGAATGCCGATGAACATGCCTAATTGCAAAAAAGAATTAACCTACGCTAGTTTTTTTTTTCCACATTCTAGAGTACCTAGTACTTTGGGCATATTGATAGCGATATCAAAATAATATTTTGACCAATATTTTTGGATCTCCAGTTTTAATTTAAATAAATAATATTAAATTTTGAAGGCTCCCGGGAAATCGCGTGAATTTCGAGAAGTGCTCACTTTTGAGTCGACACGTGTGCACTCAGCTGGCTGGCCGCCGACTGATCAGTGAAGACAGCCCCACCTCATCGCACCAGCAGCCTCACCTACCCGTGTGGCGATTCCTTAATGATAGACCCACCCTCACTGAGCTAGGTAAGACGAAAACACGATTTGCTTAGCTAACCCAGCAAACGTAGTTCTATCATATATTATATTTTAAAAAATCTAACGTAAACATAAAAAAAAAGAAATGCATTTCAAAGTGACGCAACACTTCATGAGTTTACGTCAGTTAATGGTGATTCAACTATATGGTTCATATAGATATAATAAAATAGCCATTTAAAAGGTTGGGATAAGGATTTGGGGCACAAAAAATATGTTTAGTCCTATTTCTAATTACAACCAAATATACCAAAAATGTTTGTAGGTATAAATTAGATATCCTTGTAGGTACCTAAGAAGTATTCGTTAAATTACGATTTTGACAGTATTTCAGTATTCATTGTAATGTTTTCAGCTTTGGAGATAACGTCCTTCGACCGCGAACCGCCTGTCGACCACCAGGAGAAAGAGCGCTTGAAGCGTTTACGCGGAGCTAGTTAAATGGTTCTGTAACAGTAAGTCACAGTAGCAGTGATTCTAATACGACGCTCTCTACCCAAAACTGACGACACCTCTCTCGTATAGTCAGCAACACAAATATCTTGACTACAAAATCTCTAAATTATCTTAAAACCAAAAGGTATTAAGAGCAAAATCAAACTACTTTATTGATATAAAATGAATTATTGTCCGAAGTAAAGGTGTGTACCAAGTATCAAAACAATCCGTCAGCAGGAATAAAGATCATTTTAAGCAATTTGTACATCTAGATTGAACTAATGCTGACTGTGCTACTTTTTAATGTGTTCTAACTGTTAAAACCTCTGTACATTATTGTAGGTTAACAAAAAGATTCTAAAGGAATAAATTCATTACACGTTTGTAAATCACGAGTGCGCGTACGTAACGTAGAAATATACAAACAACTAGTTTGGTTGATTGGGCAACATTATCTTATTGATGACAATAAGTTGATTTATGCTTAGATTTTTTTATATTTAGAACAGGAAACAGTAGTAATATAGTCAAAAAAGCGTTCGCACCGACTAATAAATAGTGATTAAGTTACGATTTTAGTAGATTCTATTGATACTACTAAAATTACTCCATAGCAGTTTCCAATATTCTGTTTATGGTATTAGATGTGAAGGTTTTATTAAAAAAGGAAGAAAGAAAAATTCGTTTATTAAAAACTACTATTATATAAGTTGCGTGCTCGTGTGATTCTGCACCAGACTATTTTACAGCAAATCAGTTGTTATAAACACATATTTGTTTAAGGTCACGCCATAGATCCGTATGGCATGCATAAAACGTTAAAATAATATTACTTGTAAAGTAATTATCTCCCTAAACACTATAATGGCAGCTTGGTAATTGGTTTTATTTAATGAAATTAGTTACCACTGGATATGCCCGATGTTTATATTAAACTTTTGGTTGCTACTTAGCTTACTGCTGGCATACATTGTGATGCTTTTTTACATTCGGGCCAACAACGTCTCGTAGCAATCGGTCGTATGGTATGGGATCGCACAATAAAAATCATTACTTTTTAGATATTATAAAAAATTAACCGACCAACGATTGCCATATCAACAGTGCTCAATATTTGAAGCAATTTCGTTCAGTATGCTATATAGTAACAATCTGGTGTCCATTTAATACTTATTCTCAATGTATTGTGATATATTTAATATATAATAGGTTTGAATAGTCTTTTACTAAAAGTTATTCAATCATGATACGTTTATGTGTATTAAACGGAGTGCCAGACTCTTGATATAAATGATCTTTTCATATGTTGTATATGTTACTATTGAATATACTATTTTGAATGTTATAAACAATAACGCGTGATTTTGATCTAAAAAACGAGGCCATTAAATCTAAGTTCCTTACTCATCAGTATTTAACTACTTAAAATCTCGCCATTATGATGAATCTCGTAACGTAAGTAAGTACTTAATATTTATTTAACTATTTGCATTTTGAAAATTGATCTCATTTTTAATTGAATTTATTTTTGTGTGGGTAACTTGTATTAAAATATTTAATGTGTACTCGAACGTGTATATGTGTGTGGGATATTAAAATAAAATAATGGTGTAGCGTTGTGCATGATTGTGCAGACGGAGGGTGCCCGATCGCAGCTGAGTCGATTTAATGCTCATCGATTATATTAAGTTCCATCGTTTTACTATATACCAGATAAGTTTCTACGATAAATTATAAACAGCATTTATTTATTGAGGGCGGGAACAAGGACACGTACTTTATTTGATCTAAATGTGTTATAAATGTCGTAACGTGTACGTCTTTCTAAGATTTCGTGTCATATCACGTATTGCGCTAGGATTTACAACATGATACTTTAATTTATTAAAAATGTGTTCATGATTATACTTGTAAGTATTTTTTGTACTTAATTTCATGCAACAATTAAGAAACGTGTCAGTCTACGAACAATACAGGCTGTGTTTAGCAATGGTCTGCTATTCTAATTTGTTTCTATTGTTTGAGAGTTTAGCAATGACATGAAGACAAAGTAAGCAATAAAAATAAATAGTGCTAAGTCTCTTAGCTGATTGCATTTCATAAAGAAATAATTTGGAAGTAGAAACAAGTATAAAGGTACTATTTTATAATGAACCTGAAGCTTGAAAGAGTCCAATGTAAACTCAACCTGTATGTTTAGTATTAATATCACATTTGTTGTGTATGCTTGCACTGTACTAATATAAGCTTTTATCATGATTATGTACAAATACATAGTTGCCATGTTAGTATTAGTATTACTTATTTACTACCGCAGCTATTTTTTACTACTTTTAGTACTTCATTTGTAAAGAAGTAGTTGTTTCGTTTTATAAATTGTCGGATTCAGTTGATACTTCATAAGTGACATGTGTATACGCCAAACTAATTTCCAAGAAATAGGGTTACTGTACAATCTTCCCCACAGATAGAAATATTCGTGCCCTAGTAGTACATATATTAGGATAATTACATTTATATATTGCAAGTTCCATTAATATTATTAGTAAATATAAAAGTTTTACTCAAGTTGCAGTGGTACTTATCTATTCCTTAGTGATTCTCCATAAGATATTTAGAAAGAGTAACTTCCTACTTTACTTCCTTATTTAGACATTACTAAGGCATATTACTGTTGTTCTTCAAATACGAAACCAACGAGCTAAGTGAGTTTACAATTGCGTTAATACAACTAATACAATATCTATTAAATAGTCACTTGATATATTAACGTTATTGAAACTCTTCATTCCCTATAAGAACCTTCATAGACGTTACTAGTCCGTCTAGTTTGTGAAATTTGAAATGTACAGTCGAGAAAGGAGAAACGGTTGCACTTTTACATACAACTTTAAATGAAAAAGTGCGACAGTATCTCCTATGTCCGACTGAACATGTTGTGTTGCATCTGTAGCGTGGTTATCATAATACGTTAAAACCTAACTTAAGTCTGTGGTTAGCCATTAAGCGCATCACACATGGCGAAGATACGATAATATTTAAGATAAAATATCGCTCACTAAAAATATATGATATAATACAGTATCTTAAGATATCAAGCGATACATCAATATTATGTTAAGATACAAAATATATCTTAAAATGTGAAATATTATCTTAACATTGTATCTTAAGATACAAAATATATTGCAGGTGTGCTCAGAATGCAGAGTACAGGGCATGTTTGTGTCGCTCCTGCTCGCTCATTCTTATGAGTCCACGTTATAATGACAATTTTACCTAACGTTACGCCGTGACCGTGTCAGAAACGCGTGTCAGTCCGGTAATGTTGACGTATTCTGTTACGCGAACCATTGTCACAAGTGTAATGCGTGTATCCATTCCGAACATTCGAAGATAATACCCGACACGGAATGAACGGCAGCTGAATGTACGGAGTTATGATCTATTGTCCGGGTCTAAGAACTCCCTACGAATGTTGTTTTTGAACTTGCACTGTATGTATGTATGAGTATATGTATGTAATTTAATGGCAAATCTTGCAATTCCATTTTGAAGCAAATATCCTCAACCCATTTTGATAAAAAATTGCATTTACGTTTAGTTTGCATAACAATGCATTAATATAGTACTATGGAGCTTGTCTGATTATAGAGTAGTAAGGTGTCTCTAGGAACAAGATAAAACTATCGGCTTAGAATGTGCGGGAATTTTTTTTTTAAGTTATATTCGAAGTCAGAATTATCATCCAATGAGCTATCTGACAAATCCAATAGTACGCCCGTATTATTCATGTTAGATCAATTTAATTTAATTTAGTTTAATTTCTGCCAATACATCTGTAACATATTTCAGGAATGTTTTACATCCCCTCCTATTAGATCACCATGTATATGGATACAGTGATAAAAGGTGTGTGCGGTCTCCTCGCCTTGTCCATAGGGAATGATTCGAGCGGATATATTATAGTATCTTAGCCGTGTGTGATACCTTAAGATATTATAATATTTTATATTAGGTATCTTCGCCGTGTGTGACGCCCTTTATTGTAGTCATAATCCCCTTACTTAACGGCCCTTATTGTTAAAAATGTACAATTATTTGTATCAAGGCGGTTTACTTATTTTGGAGTTAATTTGCTTGTATTTTTTAAATCTACCACGTGACGCTTGACATGAAAACGTACGACAGGTGTATTGTACAAGCCGATTCATCATCGCGATTTACGCAATTACCGTTAACTCCCATAGGATTCAACTTTTAGAATATCGAATAAATATACATACCACCGTCTAGGGTCTTTCACCCACCTAAAACTGTACTCTCATATATAACTAATTAATGCACTCATCGAATAAAATTCAGATAAATAAAAGTTGTAGATTAGGGGTATCGTACATGTAATAAGTACAATTATAAAATTTTAGAATTGTATTTGTGTCTGTTAGAGGCTGCGGGTTTTATATCTCACATTTTTTTAATTTGATGGCAACAAATATGCACGCACCTGTACTTAATTCATAATTTAGATTATCATTGTTACCTGAAACATTCCATTTGTAGACTGAAAACACATCGTATGTAGTACATTTGTTTTACATTGTAACAATTATTATCAGTATTGGCTTTTGCTTTAACATTTATCTATAGGTAGATATTTATTTGACTTTTGTACGTTGTTAGTAGTAGAACTAACTTAATCGGAATCAGATCTATGCACTCTTGACATTACAGGTTAATTTTGCATCCTTTTTTAATGCTAATTCCGAATGATTCAACGGAACAGGTATTACGCGAGAATTTGTTTCTTACTAAATAAGTTAATTAGCTTTGTAATATTCTTGTTTATTATTTTGTAAGCGTGTACGAGTATTTTTCAATTTGAACTGAAACCTAATGAAATACGTTTACCCTGTGATATGTGGTCTATCACTCCATTTACATTCCATGCATACACTCACGTTTTGTAATCTCCTCATACAAATTTTCAGTACATGATGTATGGGTATTTTACGATATGTGTTAATACATAATAGTTAATAATAGAAGATGTATGTAGTTTTCAAGTTATTTGTTTAAAAATTTACTTGTTACTATCGTAAATTATGTGTGCGTTCGCGCAGCGGAATGTTGTTGAATTTAAAGATTTTAATTATGCAGATATTTAGTGTATGACGACGTGTAATTGTGTATGGTAAAAAAAAATTTGTGCTTGCAGCCATTGTGGAGAAATTCGCTAAAAACTGATTCCGCTGGGCGAACGTTGTCCTGGCGGAACTTTTTTCTAATCCATGGACTTAGAAGAAAAGAAATGTGTCCAAATATTAGTGTGTATTTGTGTGTAATTGTGTATGTATGAATAACATTAGTGCATGCATAAACTTCGGAGAAATTCAAGTTTCCGCTACGCGAACGTTTGGCCATTAGCTAGTTTTCATATAAAGCTCTTATATAGAGAGCTGTAGATTTTTACATAGGTTGTTTTGAATTTGTTTAAATTTGTTTAAAAAACAGATTTAGAAGAAATCGTAGGGTTTAAAAGATAAAAATATAAACGTGAAATACGCTCATTAGGTCTTAGTTCGTGAAGTAGCCACTTTGGGGTCTAGATTTTCACGTTTATACAAACCTTGTAAGTGTCTGCAACATGTTGCCAAGTATCAATGATGGTTCGTTAGTAATTAATGAGTTATAGGACAATTTACCATGAGTAGACCACTGTTTGCAAAGCAGTCAAATATCAAGACGTTCTAAAGTAATTGCATAGTAAAATGTGTTCCAATAATTAGTGTATTAATTCAACTACTTGCATGCAAAATTTCATCTCATTAAATTCATTAATTAAAGAGGAACAATTAAAATACTTACAAAGCATCGAAAACTTACACAACCCGACCAAATTCGGATAGATATAAAAAAGCGGCCGTTCAATATATCTAGGTAACATTCTAAAATTTACAGTATAATACCGGTATTTAATTGGTACAGGTGATAACACAATTGTTTTGATATAATTTATAGGTCATTTATTTTTCTACACATGATTTTTTAGCTACTTTATAGCTTTTTTTATATGATATTACCGTTGTACTGGACTTATGTATGTGGGCGTGTTCCCGCGCACCCCACCAAAATATTCAGAATTATCTTGTTCGAAGCGGTACACTTAAGGCTAGTCCTTTGATTAAATAGTCTAAGTATTGTAGTTAGGAATTGATCATAAATATTATGCTAGTGTGAAAAAACAGACAACGCGCTGCGCGCAACGAGCGATATAGGCGGCTTCCCTCTTGAAACGGTACTTCCATCCTTGAAGAAAAGAGAGTTTTCATAACTCACATAAGCCACGGCCTGCGCGTATTCGTTTGCTGTTGAACTTGAACCTGGTTTTGTTTTATCCCCATTCACAAATTTGCACTCAAGGACAATGTGCGTATGCGCTGTTGTTTTGCTATGTATCGCCAATTCTCCGTAATAATAATATTGACAGTGTGTTATTAATGTTATAGTGTAACAGTGAAGTTTAAAATAATTATGTGGTAGGTATATTGAGTGAGTGATAGTGAGAAGCTGATGTTTAATTAGAACTTGTTAATTGAAGATTTATTCTTATCGCAGATAGGGGCGGTATTATTAAAAAAATATTTTTCATTCTAGAAATGCAATTGTTTTATTTTTTCCTAACGCTTGTGTACGCAACTGTACCATATTAATAAATACTATACTGGAAGGTTAAGAACGTTACTTAGAAATATGGCACGGTCGCTTTTTTGTAGCCATCCGAACTTGGTCGGGTTATGTAGGTTTTCGATGCTTTGTCAGTATTTTAATTGTTTCTCTTTAATTACTGAATTTAATGAGATGAAATTTTGCATGTGAGTAGTTGAATTAATACACTAATTATTGGAATACATTTTACTATGCAATTACTTTAGAACGTCTTGATATTTGACTGCTTTGCAAACAGTGGTCTATTCATGGTAAATTGTCCTATAACTCATTAATTACTAACGAACTATCATTGATACTTGGCAACATGTTGCAGTCACTTACAAGGTTTGTATAAACGTGAAAATCTAGACCCCAAAGTGGCTACTTCACGAACTAAGACCTAATGAGCGTATTTCACGTTTATATTTTTATCTTTTAAACCCTACGATTTCTTCTAAATCTGTTTTTTAAACAAATTCAAAACAACCTATGTAAAAATCTACAGCTCTCTATATAAGAGCTTTATATGAAAACTAGCTAATGGCCAAACGTTCGCGTAGCGGAAACTTGAATTTCTCCGAAGTTTATGCATGCACTAATTTTATTCATACATACACAATTACACACAAATACACACTAATTTTTGGACACATTTCTTTTCTTCTAAGTCCATGGATTAGAAAAAAGTTCCGCCAGGACAACGTTCGCCCAGCGGAATCAATTTTTAGCGAATTTCTCCACAATGGCTGCATGCACAAATTTTTTTTTACCATACACAATTACACGACGTCATACACTAAATATCTGCATAATTAAAATCTTTAAATTCAACAACATTCCGCTGCGCGAACGCACACTAAATTATCTATCTTTCCGAGTGCATGTTTTGCCATTGTCAAACATTTTTGCCCAGATAGAAATACTATCCTGCGGTCCAAGCTTTGGATCTAGAATGGACATCATTATATTAAACCTGTCCGGGTAACTTTCATTGGTAGTGGTGAAACATGCCTTAAATGTGAGAAATTCTAAAATTATAAATTTAATCATAAGATCAAAGTATTTAAAGAATAAATCTGTCATCATTGTATAAATAACCATTGTGTTTCTTTAACTTGTACCCTTTGTTCACAATTACAATAACATCGCCCTAGTATTTGCTCCTCGCCATTCATAAACCCACCTATAGTAATGCCAAACCCGAAAGAATTCGTCCTAGCTTGCTTATAATAATCCTCTTGTCCCTCCGACAGAATAAAACCGTGAAATTAATCTGTGTTAGTTAACATACCCCTTAAAATATTGTTATTATTAAAAAGCATTATAGTATAAACATTTTTATTTTATCACATACAATCACTATTCTTATTCATAAACGATTTTAATACGATACATAACTCGAGATAAGTATGTCGAAATATACACGCAGCATTATTGCTTACACTCATACGATTATTACCAACTTTAAATTAAAAATAATAGTAGTTATTTAAACTAACTTATTTATTTATGTCTATAACTAGATCTTTATTATCAGAATACAATACTACAATGATTTTAATTGTAAACGTTCTTAGTATAATGGTCATTGGTAAAAGATGTTGATGAGATTACATACTTAACAGAATTTATCTGTACTTGAAGGGAAATACCAACATATATTTCAATCAATTTAACACCTTATTGGTGTCCCATCGGGATTAAGTGGTATTTTTGGTTTGCATACTCTTTTCTTACCTTCAGCACTGCTTACCATTGTGCAAGTAAATGTAAAGTAACCACAAGATGAAGACTTCGTGTAATAAGTATGGGAGTACTGCTTGCGAATATTATTATCGTTATCGAGATCACGTGTCACTGATTTCGATACAGATACATACCTATTATTTTCATCGGTCTTAGGATTGTAAAGAGATCTTAAATTTTTGGGATTAACGTTTCTTCCATAAGGTGGATATTTATATTTAACCTTCCCGCTTCCGGGTGTAAGTGCAACCGTTTGTGCTTGCGATGGAGACTCTTTTGTGCCGACAACGTACGTTTTTTCCTTGGACGCGACGGATTTAACACTGCCTGTAAAACCTCTGGGTATAGTATAACCACCAGTGCCGGGTATACGCTCTCCAGGTTGATAGATTCTACTTTCATCAGGTCGTTCAGAATTCTTTTGGGTAATTACTGCATCTTGGCCGGTCAATGAACCTAATAATATATGCTGGGTATTACCACCTGTTGTCTGCCTTACTTCAACCCCTTTTCTTTTTGGACTATGTAACGATTGATGTGTTAAATCTACATCTCGAGAAAATTCGTTATAACTGGTATTAATGTAACCCTGTTCGTTTTCAGCGGCGTCATTCCCTTCGGTTCCGAAAGCATCGTCTATATCATATTCGTCGGGTGGATTGTCCTCCTTATCCGTCGCATATTCGTAGTCACCAGTGTTAGTGCTGTATGTTGGTTGGAAAGAACGTCTGCTTTCAACGGGTGGTCCGCGAGTAGTTGCCAATGGATCAATTGGTGGATGATGATCAGAATGGGTATGTTGACCGATAGTGTCATCAGGACTGTTAATTGTGTCGTCCCTATTTAGTTCTGTTCTTACGTTTGTATCAAATAGAACTTCAGTAGTAGTTTCAGGTGGAGATGGCAAGTATTCATTTTTTTCCGTATTCTCCAAATTACGTTCGTCGTTAACGTCGATATTTTTGTTATTTTCGTCAAATACATCAATTTTATTAAACGCTAATCTGTTGGGGAATACTGTATCTTTATCCAAACTAGCACCGGCCTGTGCCGCTCCGTTATAAGTAATACCATATTTGAAGGTACCATGCAGCTGTGATTGCGACATACCAGTGCGACCATTTGATTGAGCCGACGACACTCCACCACCCACAAAAGGAGTTTTCTGTAATTCATGTGATTTGTCCCCTTCTTTATATGGCGTAAATCCTATTTGGGCCTGAGAAGAGGTGCTGCCAGGGCCTCTTGCTTGTGCGTCAGCCATTCCTCCTTTGACGCTACCTTGAACTTGGGAATTTGATGAATGTAGTAAGCCTTCACTTTGTGAACCAGTTAAAATGGAACCGGTTTCAGAACCGAGTTTGACATTAGCTTGTGACTTATTATTTCTTCCACTGCCCTGTGCTGTGCTAGAAGCACCCTTTTTATCTCCATTAACTTGACTGTTTGCAGCTTTATTTTCACCAGTAATTTCAGCTTGGGCTGAAAAAGATCCGCTACCTGTATACGTGCCCGTGACGTGAGTTTGAGCGCGGCCTTTATCATTTCCACCTTTAGAAGAGGCAGAGGCTACAGTGCCGTTTGTGGCTTGGGAAACACTTGCTACCGCTTCAGAGTCATCACCGTCTGTGATCGAATTCGGATCAATAACGTTTTGTGGTGGCACTGTAATCAAAAAAATTAAGTCGGTGCTTTTTAAATCTACTAAGGTAGCAAATAAGTAAATAATCAATTTCATTACAATCTCACAATTAATGTTAATCAACCAATGACGAGAGCCGTTGGAGTGCGTGATCGGTGAAATATAAACTATTGTTACCGCACCTCCAGTGTTGCACAAATGCCCTAAAACGTGCTACCTGCTGATTTTATAGTCGCTTCGGAGTAAAAGATTCAGTCAGTCGATAGCAAAATCGTCTGGAGGTATTAACTTGGCGCAAAAACAATTTTAATGATGGGAGTAAAGTACAGTTGAACGGAAAAAAATAGTTTTTTTAAAAATCGTTTCTTTTTTCGCCAAAATAAAATACTTCCGGGCATTTTTGCTATCTAAACTTTCGAATCTTTCGCGCCGAGACAACTATAAAATCGCCAACCGTACGAATAAACCTGCATCATGCTCTAAAAAGGAGACCATCACGTTCTGCAAATTCAGAACATGGAACCTCTCACTCATTGAAATCTCTAGAATGGGAGTGCCTTCAAATTAAAGGCGTGAAGAAGCGCTGCAGTGGCGCGTTGTGGTGCCACTACTAATTTCCATACAATTTTTAGAAGCGTCACCAGTGTATCTACCATACGCTAGTGACTGAACCATAGAATAGGTTTCGGATTTTTTTTTGACAGTCCGTGCGTATTTTTGTAAACGTTCATGTTAAGAGCCCTAATATGTAAAAATATTATATGTCCAGGGGTCCTTTTTTACAATTTATTTACTACGTATCAAGCATTTTTTTTCACGCGAGTATTTTGATGATATCATCTTTTGTCCTAGAAAAGTGCCGGACTGTTGTAGCTAAAAGGAACAGGGGTAATGAGTGACTGTCGATCTCGATAACAATAACGAGATCATCAAAAATTGTCACTGTATTATTATTTTAGAAAGCAAGATGAAAATAAATTTATGTGGGACATAAATCCCAATTTAGCATCATGTGCTCCCCTACTAAGTACAATACTGGTACTGCGACTGCGCGCCACGCGTCTAATTTGAAGCCAGCCTTGATCTAAATCAAACCAAATCCAAAAGGTCTACAAAGTAATGCAAAAATACAAAAAAAAGCTGACCGTGGTTTTGAACGTTTCTATAGATGTTTTAAAATTACGTATGTAATATGGGCGTTAATCTATCACTTACTAATTAAATAACTTACCCAGACTATTGTCCCCGCCCTGAAAACAATAAATACAACTATAATGAAATCTTTTTACATCTTATTGTAAACGTTTGGCCGAGATGTAAAGTCACGTTAAAATCGTAACAGTATATGAAATATAGACTAAGATAAAAAAGAAAACTATTTACCTGTCCAGTCCCTGCACCACCTGATGGACCGTACTGTCCTCCAGAAGTTCCAGGGCCGTATTGTCCACCAGATCCTGGACCTCCTGCGGTTCCACCTGGACTGCCTGTTCCTCCGGAACCATATTGCCCACCAGGAACTTGCCCCCCTGACTGTCCTGGACCGTATTGTCCGTTTGGACCGTATGATCCTCCAGTTCCACCAGGCCCATATTGTCCACCTACACCACCAGTACCTGCTGTTCCTGGATCTCCCGGCCCGTATTGACCGCCAAAACCCAAGCCACCTGTACCACCTGGCCCCTGTTGACTTCCCTGGTTGCCTGTACTACCTGGACTTCCAGGTGCTTGGCTGCCTGAGCCACCAGTGCCACCAGGAGTATATTGTCCTCCAGGGCCTTGGCTGCCTGAACCGCCTGGGCCATATTGACCCCCGGTGCCTTGACTGCCTGTTGTGCCTGGACCGTAACCTCCGGTGCCTTGACCGCCTGTTGTTCCCGGACCGTATTGCCCACCGGTTCCTTGACCGCCTGTTGCCCCTGGACCGTGTTGACTTCCGGTGCCTTGGCCGCCTATTGCTCCCGGACCGTATTGACCTCCGGTGCCTTGACCGCCTGTTGTTCCTGGCCCGTATTCACCTCCTGTGCCTTGACCGCCTGTTGCTTGCGGACCGTATTGACCACCTGGACTTTGACCGCCTGTTGCTCCTGGACCGTATTGACCTCCTGCGCCTTGACCGCCTGTTGCTCCCGGACCGTATTGACCTCCGACGCCTAGACCGCCTGTTGCTCCTGGACCGTATTGCCCTCCGGTGCCCTGACCACCTGTTACTGCCGGAACGTATTGACCACCTAAGCCTTGACCGCCTGTTGCTCCCGGACCGTATTGACCTCCGGGGCCTTGACTGCCTGTTGCTCCCGGACCATATTGACCTCCGGTCCCTTGACCGCCTGTTGCTCCCGGACCATATTGACCTCCGGGGCCTTGACCGACTGTTGCTCCCGGACCATATTGCCCTCCCGTGGCTTGACCGCCTGTTGCTCCAGGGCCGTATTGACCTCCGGGGCCTTGACCGCCTGTAACTCCAGGCCCGTATTGCCCTCCGGTGCCTTGACCGCCTGTTGCTCCGGGGCCATATTGACCCCCCGTGCCTTGACCACCTGATGCTCCCGGGCCATATTGACCTCCCGTGCTTTGACCGCCTGTTGCTCCTGGACCGTATTGACCTCCGGTGCCTTGACCGGCTATTGCTCCCGGACCGTATTGACCCCCAGTGCCTTGACCGCCTGTTGCTCCCGGACCGTATTGACCCCCAGTACCTTGACCGCCTGTTGCTCCCGGACCATATTGACCTCCTGTGCCTTGGCCCCCTGGACCGTATTGGTTACCGGGGCCTTGGCTGTCTGGAATATATTGACCCCCTGTACCTTGGGCACCATTACCGCCCGGAATATATGGCCTTCCTGAGCCTTGGTTGCCTGTAGTGCCTGGACCGTATTGGCTACCGGGGCCTTGAGCACCAGGGCCGCCGGTAACGTATTGTCCCCCTGGACCTTGATTGCCTGCACCACTTGGGCCATATTGACCTCCAGGTGCTTGAATGCCTGATGCTCCCGGACCGTATTGACCCCCTGTACCTTGGGCACCATTACCGCCCGGAATATATGGCCTTCCTGAGCCTTGGTTGCCTGTAGTGCCTGGACCGTATTGGCTACCGGGGCCTTGAGCACCAGGGCCGCCGGTAACGTATTGTCCCCCTGGACCTTGATTGCCTGCACCACTTGGGCCATATTGACCTCCAGGTGCTTGAATGCCTGATGCTCCCGGACCGTATTGACCTCCTGTGCCTTGACCGCCTGTTGCTCCTGGACCGTATTGACCTCCTGTGCCTGGACCACCTGTTGCTCCCGTGCCATATTGACCTCCTGTGCCTTGACTGCCTGTTGCTCCCGGACCATATTGACCTCCTGTGCCTTGACCGCCTGTTGCTCCCGGACCATATTGACCTCCTGTGCCTTGACTGCCTGTTATTCCCGGACCATATTGACCTCCTGTGCCTTGACCGCCTGTTGCTCCTGGACCATATTGACCGCCTGTGCCTTGGCCCCCTGGACCGTACAGATTACCGGGGCCTTGGTTGCCTGGACCGTATTGTCCACCAGGGCTTCCTGAACCGGTAATTCCTGGCCCGTATAGTCCAACATTCGGATTAACGACACAACAAATATAATTCATTCCATCGGCTCCCATAAAAGAACCTGATACTGTAGGCCATTTTGTTCCTATGGGATACGTGCCAGATATTCCTGGGTATCCTACTTGATTGCCAGGTTGTAATGGGTATGGAGTATACTGTCCACTGCCGGATGTGTCTCTTATTCCATTCGGGCCGTATTGTCCACCTGATCCCCCCGGTCCATATTGTCCACTTGAACCTCCTGGGCCGTATGGCCCGCCCGACCCTCCTGGTCCTAATGGCCCAGTGGTACCTCCCGGACCGTATTGTCCACCTGATCCCCCCGGTCCATATTGTCCACTTGAACCTCCTGGACCGTATGGCCCGCCCGACCCTCCTGGTCCTAATGGCCCAGTGGTACCTCCCGGACCGTATTGTCCACCTGATCCTCCTGGGCCATATGGTCCACCCGAGCCACTTGGTCCGTATTGACCACCTGGGCCGTACTTCCCGGCCGTGTCTCCTGAGCCATTTTGTCCACCTGTACGTCCCGGCCTATACTGTCCACCTGAACCATTCGGTCCATATTGTCCACCTGATCCCCCCGGTCCGTATTGTCCACCTGATCCTCCCGGTACGTATGACCCACCCATTTCTCCCGGTCCGTACTGTCCACCTGATCCTCCCGGTCCATATTGTCCACCTGATCCTCCTGGTCTGTATGACCCACCCGATCCCCCCGGTCCGTACTGTCCACCTGATCCCCCCGGTCCATATTGTCCACCTGATTCTCCGGGTCCGTATGTCCCACCTGATCCCCCCGGTCCATATTGTCCACCTGATCCTCCCGGGCCATATGGTACACCCGAGCCACTTGGTCCGTATTGACCACCTGGGCCACCTGGGCCGTACTGCCCGGCCGTGTCTCTTGGGCCATTCTGTCCACCTGTACCTCCCGGCCCATGCAGTCCACCTGAACCATTCGGTCCGTATTGTCCACCTGATCCACCGGGTGTATGTTGTCCACCTGATCCACCTGGTCCATATTGTCCACCTGAGCCTCCCGGGCCGTATGGCCCACTGGAACCACCCGGTACGTATGATCCACCAGAACCACTTGGTCCATATTGCCCACCAGAACCTCCAGGTCCATATTGACCACCTGAGCCACCCGGTCCATATTCTCCGCCTGAACCCCCCGGTCTATATTGTCCATTTGGTCCCCCTGGTCCATACTGTCCGCTTGATCCTCCCGGCCCATATTGGCCACCGGGGCCACCCGGCCCGTATTTTCCACCAGAGTCACTGGCACCTGTACCTCCTGGACCACTGGGACCATATTTTCCACCTGAACCACCAGGCCCTTGCCCTACTGTCCCAGGTTGCGTTCCATCGTCGCCTCTTGACATCCCATTTTGATTTACTACATAAGGCGGCCTGATACCCCCAGTTGTTCCGTCAGGCTTTGTCACAAAACCTGGTGTACCTCCTTCACCATTCCACCCCACGTTTGGGCCGCCTCCATATCCTGATTTCCCTACTGTACCATCTGGACCCATACTGTAACAAACAATTTTTAAATTTGCCATTTGTACTTTAATTCCACCATGTAATTCGATAATATAAATACGTTACGTACATCACTCCGGGACCACGTTTCAGACTTTCTGCTCCGATATCAGATCGTCCTAAGCAATCATCACAGCTTGGATCATACATTGATTGACTCTGGGCTTGGCCCATACCACTATTTCCACCTGCAAATAAACAAATGGTAGTAGTAGTAGTGGTAGTAGTCAAATTTTTGGAGCATTTGGTAGCTATATTAGCGCCTTGGCAATAACTGACGAACCATAAGCGGGGAAATTACGCCACAATATAGTGAGAAGTTTTTTTAAATTTAACTTTATCTAAAAGTTCATTATCAGATAAGATAGACTATTAAAACAAGGTTTACTTAAATGTGTAGGTGTCTTAACAAAAATTTAATAGAATTTTAGTTATTTAGGTTTAATTGAAATATCCCTAGACCATGTTGATGTGTGTAGTTTTTACTAAACGTCAAAATGGTAAATTGTAAGGAAAATTATATGAAAAAATTATTTGTGACGTCATAATATTTAATTGCCAAATTATGTACTATTATAGTTTGGGTGGATGATTAAAAATAAATAGAAACGATAAAATAAGAACCGACGCAACTTGTATCACACTTTTAACATTCTTAATTTAATAAGTTCAGCAAAATTATTTTTTTAACAACAGTAAATTACCCAGTTTTTATCTATTACTTAACAGAAACACACATAATAAAAAGGATTATTAACACAGACACCTTTTAACCAAAGTTAATTTGATACTTACTAACGGTTGCCCTGGACGAGTCTGCAGCAGAATGAGCCTCTGCTTTTCCTTCATCCTTGCCTGTACCTCGGTCGACGGCTAAGTATTGAGATTGAGTTTGTCCTCTAAATCGACCCCGGGGAGCAAAACTAGCAGTACGTCGTATTCTTTTTAAGCCTTTAGGCACACCTTCAAGATACGCCAGACGGAGGTCTTGTTCTTTCACAATGCTAATTGATTTACAGAGTACTCTTCTTTTTGATCCATTACCAAATCGATTGACCTGTTGTAAAAGAGAACAAGAATATAGCAGACACATATTTATAAGCCATTAGGTTGCACCTTGACACATAAATTGTTTTCTTTATTCCATTTATGATAAATGAATTGTGAAACATGAGCCAAGGAACTCGGCCAACCTTGACTATAATAATTATCTTCTAATAAGTATATACTGAAATGATAAAATTAAAATGTACAAACTTGCTGTTAGCAGTCAGGTTATTAATGTAAAAAGATAAATATGCTGAAACACAAAAAAAAGGAGAGAATAAAATAGTTAGCTTTATTTTTAAACAAATAATAATTAAACATGAAACAACAACAACATGTTTAATAACGAGTGTTTCCCCCTTGTGCCCTGATTGAGGTTTCCATCCGTCTGCGCATGCTGCGAATGATGTTGTCAATCTTGGGGCAACCTCTGCCATTCTTCAACTAATGTTGAAGAATGGCAGACCACTTTGAGCAGACAACTCTCGACCACTATTTAAAAAACGAACTATCCTCAAACAGTGTCAATTTTATGATACCATAAGTGAACGGCTTTGAACATTATAAACATAAACAAATAAATACTCTGTGAACATTGACATTAACAAGTGCTGTGATATGCACGCATCAGCTTTTAGCTGCTAGTGCATGACTAATGATAATAATGATAATAATAATAAGTACTTGCACAGGCATAACCTAGTGGCCAGGATCATCCACCAGCAACTTGCTCTTCGATATGGCCATGTTAAGTCTGAGGTGCCGTACTATCGGTACACACCGGTGTCGGTTCTTGAAAATAGTCATGCATTGCTCTACTGGGACCGCTCTATTATCACAGACAGGACTATTACTTGCAATAAGCCTGATATCGTGGTGATCGATCGGCCCCAGCGCCGGGCAATGATCGTTGACATTACCATTCCGCATGACGAGAACCTCGTGAAGGCCGAGAAGGACAAAATCAGCAAGTACCTTGACTTGGCTCACGAGGTAACCGCCATGTGGGATGTTGATTCAACGATCATTGTCCCGATAGTGATTTCGGCGAACGGGCTGATAGCGAAAAGCCTCGACCAACACCTCAAGAGGCTCTCGCTAGATGGTTGGGTCAAGGGTCAGATGCAAAAGGCGGTCATCCTCGACACGGCACGTATTGTCCGGAGGTTTCTCTCTCTGTGACTCCGACCACCGGTAGCTTGGGCCCTGCCCCGCTATCGGTGGCCTTCTATTTTTTATATTTTTAAATAGATGTTTTCTTTTTGATATGTATTTAAAAATGTAATTTATAAGTAGTTTTAAATGAATAAAGAGATAATAATAATAATGTGTTTCGCAGCTCGCCTAGATTGTTAGGAGATGGCATTCTTGATTTGACACTCCTCTTTAGCAAGTCCCAAACGTGTTCAATCGGATTCATCATACATAAACATATCCCTCCTCAGACCATAATTTTGTGTTCCGACTATTATCTATTCTGTGGTTCCGCTAATTCTGCCGGTGTGTGTAGGTCCTTACATATGAAATTGCCGAAACAGTTTTGTAAAGTTTAGGCTGTCTCAATATCAATATGAAATGATAAACTTTAGGTAAAATATATTTTTTGGTATGGGATTATCTACTATCATTAGACATAAGAAGCGATATATATGAAATAGTATGCCTGCCATTTAAAATGATATACCGATTCTTTCAATAATTAAGATTAAAAATATTTGGAACCAGGAAATCGCAACTTGGTTTCTGAAAAAAAAAAAACTACAATAGTTTTCCAACAGCAACGTTAAGTTGTTCTTAAATCAATTTTTTTACGGAATCCTCTGTATTACAAACCACGTTTAACCAACTAAATGGCGCTATTTACACTCTCCTAACAGAAAATAACTTTTCTTATATATTTAACACCAGCACTGCACCTCGCCTGCTGGTGAATTGAGGTGCAGTCCAAAAATACGAATGGTGGTTCCTACGGCCTTACCTTGGAAGCCTCGACAGATGTTTAAGGTCCGTTTTCAGGCTTTTGCTTGTATATTGAAAACTATTAATAATATCTCTTTAGTGACTTCTACATTATTTATCTACATTAAATATCCTACAAATTATGTCGAAAAATAATTACTGTAGGATTAATACTTTAATAAGTACGAGAGGTCAAATGAAAGACAGCTTATAATTTGTGACAAAAACAACTCAGCTTGGCCACTGAGAGATCGGAGCTTGTTCCATTTTTTGTTGTAGAAAAGATGATTCTTCAGGTACAGCCAGCACCCAGTGTAGTACGAGAACTGGTTAACATTTGTGGGTTGGTGTTTGAGGCCTATTCGTCGCCTTTCAATCGTTCACTGTTCATCGCCTATTTAACCCCTTAGTAGTAAAATCTTGAAAACGTTGAAATAGGTGTTCATTTATTTCTAATCAGACGTAGGTTTACGAAATTTCATGCTGCTTACTTTAGAAATGGCGGACTTCTATATAAACTTTCTTCCCCTATTTTACCCCATTAGCAGTGAAATTTCCAAAAGTTCTTTCTATAAGTAGAGTATTTGGGCAACTACATTCTCGTTTTCGTTTCACCTCTTTTACGTCGGCAGAAAATGGAACTTAGCAACGCGTTAGGAGCAGATGAAGCTAAAGTCGTCGTTAACTCCAAGTCTCCATCGACTCCTCGCTTCGAACCCCATATTTTAGGGGACAGTTGATTCCTTCCATTTCTGTAATTGAGGGAATACTCTATAAGCGCGATATTTCGCTGACCCTTGATAAGAGGAAAAGGCCAGGTTTGGACTTGGTAAAAGTAAAGCTAGTGAATCGATATTTGTTAATCTCAGACTGAGTACTGGGTCCTCGGTATACTTGACTTGGAGAGTCATCTTTTCTCTAAAAAAACAATGAAACATACACTGATCTCAAGATGATGTGGTCACGCCGAATTGATTATAGCGCGATTAATAAGCTTTATTACATTTAACTTGTAATTATTAAAATACCTTCCCCCACCCACCTCCAGCTTAGGTCCCACCTTCGGGGACGTTTAGTGTGTTCATCAGGGTACCTAAAGACTTAGCTGTACCAACTTTCAAAACTACATGAATTACTTGGTCTCATCGTCTATTTTCACGTTAATTTAAGCGGAGTATACGGATACGGAGTTAATTTATGCTAGAGAGTCGTTAATTGGAACCACATAAATGCAGTGTACCAGACTAAACACCAAAAATGAATAAAATTTTAGCAGTAGGTTAGCAACAGAATATTTATTTAGTTTTCCTTATTTACAATATCGGGTTTCTATAACATTATGTGTACGTATCTAATGGTGAACCGCGAATGGACGAAAATATGTTACTCGTACGAACTTCTGAGCATCCATTAATCCTATAATAACTACAATAATTTTTCCTCCATCACAATATGAATATGAATGTAGCTACAACTTAAAGATAGGTTCACTATAATAGCTATGAGGAACGACGTAATACTTTGCACTTAATTTAGTTACAATAATTGAATTCACGGTAAAGCTGAATTCTAAGTATGTAATCTTTAAAGTGTGATAAGTTTCTAATCTTTATTCTACAGTTGGTGCCAAAGAATGCCTAATTAGATGAAAATATTAAAATACAGGTAGGTACATGACTATGTGGTACGTCTTTGGATAGGAAGATCTTAGTCATACTGAAACATAGTACTTAGATACTACCTATCTATAATGTTTTGCATGAACAAAGCATTTTCTAATGCCCGGTTCACATTATTCCAGGTGCATTCCAGTCCAGCGAGCGAATCCTGTGCTGGAATGCTACTGGAATAATGTAAAATGTAAACCATCTCTGGAACGTATTCAGTCCAGTGGTTAATCCAGTCCAGTGACTGGATTGCTGGTCTACTTTTATCTTCACTGGAATCATGTGACCATCACAATCCAGTCCAACAATGGACTGGATTGATTTGTTGGATTACTGGAATGGATAAATGTGAACCTGGCATTAACTATTAGACAAAAAAGGTCACTAACCAAAACTGGTTCTAATCTAACGTATCTTCGTTAGTACCTACATGTAAAGATACAGCTTCATATTTAGCACTCATCGTTAAAATATAACTAGGCCACTAATAATGATAATGTATTCAGAGAAGTAAATAATATTAAAGCTTTATGAGGATGCTATCAGTCGTATTAATCATTACAGTTTAATTAATTAAGCACACTCGTATGACCATACGATAAACTTTCTATGATAGGTAATATACCTAAGTTCCTATTGTTAAATAATTTTTTCAAGTATCGCAAACAGACAAAAGGAAATATCGCACAGCTTTTATATACTATCTAAGCAAAACTAGGGGCTTAAAAGTATAATACGCAAAGCAATACCCTATAGCTACGTCCAGTTAGGTATATCTAATTCTAATGTAAGAAAAACTTACCACAAGAAAATTTTGCGCCGCTGTGTATGGTTGTATGTCGCTGATTAAGCACTTTAGCTCCCTGTTCCATTGCGGTATGCTTCGTCCAATCTCATCATCGGATTCGACTGACCATACAAAACATCGATGAGAATTTGAATGTTTGCACACAACATATTTCTGAAAATAAATTTATAAATAATTCAACTCTCAATTGCGTTATCAAAACCACGATGTCGCACAAAAGCCCTAGGCGTAGGAACACAAATTTATTAAAAGGCACCAATGTAATTTTCTTACTTGTTGCTCAAAAGCAATAGTCAGTTTAAAGAACGATAGGAGAAGAGCGATGGTGACTATGGAGGCAGCCGCGATGTGCGGCGGGGTGAGCCACGCGTATCGACGCATGCCGAAGCGGTGGTGCGCGCCGACGCTCTGCGACTCTGTGATCGCCGTAAGCGCACTGTCCGCCATCTGACCCTTGGCCTAACTCAGAACCCGCACTAGATATAAGTTCACCCACCTAATTTCGGCGATAGCAAACGAATTTGCCACAATTTAGTAGTGATTTGAGGAAGCATAATTCTTATAAGATAAAGATACGTTATTATACAACCCAATTAATTCATGACGTTTATCTAAAAATTTGCAATTATATATTTAGCGAAGTAGTTCTATCCCATTGATTCGAAAGGGTGTGTTTTAATAATAGTAATAATGTAGGTAAATGTCGAACTACAGAAACATTTTAAGGACTTCTGTACAAGTAATTAATCGTAACCCAAACTTATGTAAATGCCTGATTACAGTTTCTTTGTGCATTTACATTATAATAATATAAATAATATCGAAGCTATCAGATTTAAACTTTTCTTGTGTAGACTACCTAGGTTGTGTCACCTAGCTTTCGTCTTTATTCTCTGTGTCTAAGGTATGGTTTCGGTGAGAAACTGGCACTGGCAGTGCCAAATCTTAACATGTTACTACAAAGCAAGTGAGAACTCTCATGAATATCCTGATCCTAGGCTATGCTGTATCGAAAAAGAATATGCCCGATGAGAAATTCCGTCAGTGTTCTCAGTTCCCATGAAAAATCCCAGTGAAAGTGATATAATTCATGAAGGTTTGACATGGGCAATGTCACGCAATCTAGATTAAAAGACATTTATTTTGTTCTTTATTTATTATATAAAAACTATGTATCGTAGATACGTAAAAAGCGAATAATGGCGACTTATTAAAATTATTGCAAATAGCTTCTACAGTAAATACACGAGTAGGTAGGTAATATTCGATTTAGGCCTTATGGTTGAGCAGTGACGGTTTCGTTTATTGCTTATTTAATTTCATTCTTTCATAGTCTTGTAATTTCTGAGCTCACATTAGAATCCTTCTTTTTGTACGAATGTGTCGGATAGATAAAATGTTGCGTATAATAGGCTGCAGAATGTGTATCGCCTGGACTTTTGCTGTTACTGACTCTACGGTAGTATTCAATGGATTCAACGCAGTCGCAGGCCAGTCTACTCTCCGAGCCGCTACTTTCCAATTGGTACTTGGGCACCATGATAAGACTCTCTGTTGATTTTGTAGGTGCACAGTGGCTATGACTTCTTGCATATACAGAATAATGATGTGGCGCACTTTGCCGATGAGAATGTTTCTCTTGTGAATGATGTTGATACTCGTGATGACTTTGCGTGCTGCGACTGCTATGGTTTCGCCCGTGACTTTTGGAACGGCTAGACTGTTTAGTAGTTGTATCCAAATATCCGTACCCAAAACCATAACCGCCGATAGCCTTGGTTGTTAAATTATCCCAGGACTTCGGTTTTACGTGTTGATGACTACTTTGATATTGAATTTTGGGCGACGATTTAGCTTCAGAACGATCATTATCCCAAAAAAGTGTGTCGCTGCTCAATGACGTACTGTAACTGGAAGCCGAATTATCACACGGCACGGTCACGTTACTCGTTGCATACGACTGAAGACTGCATTGACTCGTTTGTGTCGATTCTGTTGTTAGATAACGATAGCGACTGGAGCAGTGTCCTGATTGACATACTTTCTTAGTTCGTGCATGTGGACCACTATCTGGTTTTTGTGTACATTTATCAACTTGTTGACATTTTTCTTTCCTTTTGTGTTCTTTTGAACATTCTCTCTTTCTCCGTATTTTTTTCCTGGTGTTAGGAACACAATGTGGATCACAGCAAGGACTTGCGAGATCGTAGGCCTCGAGACTGTTAGCGTCTTGGTTATTATAGGCTGGCATGCAAGGCGCACACCCGTGACTGTGACTACTCCGGTGGCCTTTATTGTGTTTTCCACTACTAGTAGTTTTATAATTCTCAGACGCCCTATGACATTCGCTAGGAGTTTTCACTACATAGTGGTGACAATCTCGTCTATTCCTTGGGGAACCAACAGTAATGACAAAGCTACCTGTTCTTAGGTTTGGTTGTATAAAACACGCTCCATAGCGTGGATCCAGGTATTGATACATAAACACATTTGGTGGAGGAGGCTTACCAGTAGTTACATTCTCACTAGATAGTGTAGGTCGACAATACGAGTTATTTATATTGTCACCTATGTTATTTTCTTCAGTATCAGAATTTACATCAGATGGAGATGTTTTCTTTTTTTGTGATGGTAAGCTATGAGTCTTCCAGTTGGCGTCAAATAGCTGTCTCTCGCGCACAGTGAGCTGTTCCAATACTCTCATTTTTGACTGCAATGTGCGTTGAAGATTAATGTATTTCAGATGCAGTTCCACTTTGCGCACGCAATCTTCAAAAATGACCACCATGCGCATTCTAGAATCGCAGTGGTTTATAGCGTCGACGATCGCTGCATGGTCGGCGCGTTCCACATCAGTGCCGTTAATGGACAGGATCACATCACCTTCCCGCATGCCAGCTGCTGCTGCCGGTCCCTCTCCTTCCACGTGGTCCACGTAAGTAATCACTTCGATCTCTTGTTCCTACAAAATTATATAATATTAAAAAAAGAGAAAAGTTAGACTCTTCGCTCACGAAAAACGTACGTACTTTATTGTTTTCTTACATGATATTTTTTGATTCAGATAGGAAAGAAATTTGAATCGGTCCAGGCGGGACTCGTATCCGCGAACCTTCCCAAACATTTTAAAAAACAAATCATTCAATTGTTTGGGTGGAGTAGTCAAAATTCAATGTTTAAAATTGGTTGAAAAATCATTCATTGGTTCCGAAAGTTCGTAAGAATATCGGCACACGGCTCCACCGTGCACCGTCGCCTCAAAGACGTCTAAAAGGAGAAATTTGGATTAGTTCGGGCGTGGTCTGGTAGCTCAATGGTCAGAGCAGTCCCACTGTAAGGGAAAGGTCGCAGGTACGAGTCCCGACTAGACCGATTAAAAAAAAAATTCTTTCTTTATCGATTTGAAATATTTAGCATGCAAAATGCTTAAAATTGTTTCATTGAAATGATATTTTTATTTACTTTGAGGAAATACAAAGTTCAATATCGCAGTTTTAATTTTATCGCAAAGCATGAGATTGTTAGAAGCACAGGCTAGAAGTGATTTTCATATCTGGCGATTGACCGCCTTACCAACAATAAATACGAGTAATGTATGTCATTTTAGCTATATTGGTGTTCAACATTATGAATTCAACCAATACCTTTTTGTAATGTATGCCGTAGCTTTGTAGGGTGAAGCCGTAACTGCCGTTCTTTTTTTCCACAATTATTGTCCGCCGCCGCCAATCCTCCTCGTTTTTTCCTGGTCTTTCTGACTTCATGGATTCCCTTATCTGTAATAATTATTCCAGACAACATTATTTTTCGTTGTTACATTAACTCGCTGTTACATTAAATTCCGAAGTCTTTACGAGTGCCTTCACACATTGTCAATATAAAGAATTAAAATACAACCTTCAATGTTTCAAAGGTATAATGTCAGGCGGTCAATGTGTTCACTAATCTTATTAAGATATTAGGTATTGTCGATATGACAGAGACATGGGTGTTATTCTTAAAACAATGATATTAAAATATACTCACAGAATTGTCTAAGGAGTCTTCCTTCGAATCATTGTTAAGTAGTTTCTTGCCATTGCTCATAGTACTGGGACATCTTTCGTTTAACTTTGGCGAACTCATATTGGCAGTGGTTAAGCTGGCTTTGGAAGGTACGGTTTGTGTTATAAACCAGAATGTGAAGACTTCGTGGACCTCATTATTTTATTTAATCATTGTTCTTATGTGTAGCTCGATCGCTCATGTTTCGAGAGGTACGACAAATCATTAAATTGTTCGTAGCGCATGCGTGACTTTGACGCGTGCGTAGTTAAGGTAGACAACACCTTGCACAAAAGTTTTTATTGGAAAGTTCAAGCTTGTAGGTACTTAACCTAGTTTTATGTACACTGCACCAACTTGGTATAGTTTACTTGCTAAAGCATTGAAATACAATAAAAAACTAATACATACCTATATAGAAGGGTGTTGTATCTGCTTATCCCAATGGGAAAGAAACGTAACTTTATGTATGAAGGTCTGAACAATAAACTTTATTAAGTAATTATATTACTATGACTAAACGCTTATTGTTATTTAATGTTTAGTTTGTTTACTAATAACTTGGAAACAGGTATCCAACTATCTTCAAATTAGATTCAAGCAACTCTTATGAAAGTGCAGAATAGCTTAGATGTTATTATCATAATAACTATTACAGTTTGTACGGACAAGCAAGTAGGTAGGTACAATTGATACATCCACCACGACACGAAGTGATAATATCGTATAGGTACTGAGGTACAGGGTGAAAATTAGTTATGTCTCCACTCCTAATGTAGTAAGAGCATCTATTTTATAAGAAAAAAGCGAACAACAATAGATAGTATATAGGATAAATTTGTCAAAGCTAAAGTCTGGATGAAACTGATTAAGTCGACGGTGAAGTTACAAGCGTGTTAATTTTCGCATAGTGAACGACAGAGGTATTAGGTATCGGCACGGGTATTTGAGACATGTTATTATTGAGGGTCAACAGGGTTGGTATTGCGATAGACTGTACACCAGCTGTCGGCGGTATGAATGCAACTCCCTTGCGCATTTCCACCGGCGTAATCCCCTTTGAAATATCTCGCTTGAAAAATCTCTTGTAGATATTATTAATTGAACTCTCTGTGCTATCTTCGTAGTTAGAATCAACTTCTCTAACAAATTTATTAGATGGTTTAGAACCTGAAAAAGAATAATATATTTTATAATCATATTAATTCAGCATGCAATATATAGTCCAAGATCCGTTGGGTGTTAATAATTTTTGTACTTGTTTTCGAAAATGTGCCTCGTAAGCAGTTAAAAACCCTCACTAGAATCACTCCTTTCGATATCTCCTTCACTGTAATTTCTAAAATCTATTCTAAAACTAAAACTTTTATCTTGATTGCATTTTCTTTCATATCTCAAAACATCTTGATAAGTACTTGTTGAGCAGTCTTCCCAAATTCAGTTCGTGTTTATATCCTTTCAGACCACTCCTTTTGGTATTTCATCCACTAAATTGAAAAGAAAATACTCAGGTACCTACCTTGTTCCAACGTTTGTGGAGATGCCTTATTTGTTAATTGACTAAATGTGCTCCACGGTAATTGGTTAAGAGGGTTACTCTGAGAGCTGGACACCGGCGCCACCCCTACAACGCTCTGAGCCGTAACATTCGTAACCAGAGGGTCTGGAATCTGACTCAGATCTACTTTGGAACCGTTGTTCTTGAAAAACGTGAAAGCCTCTTGATTTCCTCTATGAAATAAAAAAAATGGTTAAGTGCGAGTCGGACTCGCGCACTAATGGTTCCGTACAAACTGGATTGAGGGACGAACTTATGTTACATATTTTAATTGCGTTGACTTAGAAATTTGATCTTTTACAGTTTCAAGATGCCACAGATGTATTTGATATTAGTTTTAATTAGGAACCTTCACGCGTTCTTGAGAAAAAGGTCTCAACAGAGACAGATAGATAATAGATAATAGCGCACGACTGAGATGCTAACTGTAGTACTATATAGTATCGTACCTATCAGTTGTATAGAACATCGTCAATGCTTTTACAAAGTTTTTTTTTTAGTAATTTTTTTAATATTTTGAATACCAAAATACTAAAGACAATATTTATAAAGATTTATTTATTTATTTTCTCTTCTACGTCCATCTTTACAGACAGTAAATATCATTTCGAATTTCACTTATATTATAAGTAGGTAGGAATTTATATACCCTGATTTTATAGGCGTTAATAAACTATTAACTTATACAACATACGTAATACTTACACTTATATCCCTCTGCAGTGGGCTGAGACATAGGTAATCCTACTAAAATGCGAAAATTTGGGAGTATGGATGGATGTTTGTTACTCTTTCACGTAAAAACTACTGAATGGATTTTAATGAAACTTTACAATAATATAGCTTATACATCAGAATAACGCATAGGCTATATATCATCACGATACTACTCAAGGGAGCGGAGCAGTGATCATTAATGTCAACAAATCCGAAATCCACGCGGGCGTAGTCGCGGGCAACAGCTAATAATAATTAAAAAGGTTTCTTACTTTTTCGTATTGTGCGAAAAATCAATAAACATGAGTAATTTAGTCGCTTGTATACCAATGTTTCGAATCACCTCTCAACTGGCTCGTTGGTCTAGGGGTATGATTCTCGCTTAGGGTGCGAGAGGTCCCGGGTTCAAATCCCGGACGAGCCCAACCCTTTTTTGAGGTTTTAATGATGACCAAATAGGTTAAGAGATAATTTTAATATTTCTACGCGTTTGTTCGTGTATAATATTGATTGACCGGAAAAAATACATGTATGAAAGGAAAATTGAAACGATGTCTGTGGTAATTTTATGGCATCTATTATACATATCAAATCTCTGAAATCTCTCTAATGAAAATGGAATTTCTCAATATCTTGAAATTAGTAAACAAACCTTGAGCTCTGAGAATTCTATTCCAAAATGTTTACCAATTTTTATCTCTTACCCATACTGCACAACAAAAATAGCTTAACAACAAATGTAGCTACCGGAGAACACATTTGTAACTTTTCTAAAGCTAACCGCGCACAGTCAATAATATTGACAATAAAATACAGCTATATCATTATCACTTGGCAGTGTATATCTAACAGTCAATATTATTGAATATGTACGGTGTCCCTTACATAAAACATTTTATTACAAAAAGTACTTATTAGTAGAAACAATATTCTTTTAAACTACGTCTACGCACCCCGCAGCGCAGGCATGGCGTGGACATCGAGCACTTCACACGCGTAGCACGCGTCGTAGCAGTTGAAACGTTCATCAATTTCTTTTTTACCACTAATATATTTAGGTTATATGCTTTTATGGTTGTCTTTGAAGTTCTTTCAACGGTAGCTTAGCTTTTTAAGAAAATAATCTATCGCTATGAAAACCGCTAACAAATAACTAACGATGCTAATAGACTCGATTTTAAGGTGCAGCTGGTGTAGCGAGGACAGTATTAGGAAAATGTGTTGCATTGTATGTAGGTGTGTAGGTTATGTATCTAGACCACCTAAGTACACTTTCCAAGTATAATTTAATGTTGGCACTTATAGTTGCATAGATATATTTAGGGAAAAAAATTGATATAAAAATCAACTTACGTAGTATTCATGTTAGCTGTTTCATTGTCTGTTCTGTTTGTGACGATACCCACTTGGTACACCATAGCGTTTATAACATACCTGTAGTAATAATATTTATCATGAAATCCCTAAAATCTACATGTTGGTATGTAGATTTTAAAGATTTGATTAGTGTGCCGTGTAACCTGGTCGAAGGCTGGAAAAAAGGCTATTCAAAGATATGTAGATACCTATACTAAGATCGCGTTAGTTCCCGTTGACAGTATTGTATATCATGGAACGCGATAGTTTAAAAATTAATAACGCACGCCTAATTGTTCTTTAGAAACGTTAAGCACCCATAGAGCATATTATACAGGTACCCACACCATATATACTTATTATTATAGGGTTATATTAAACTCAGTTATCTATCATCTCCGACCCTGCTTGGGTTATTCTCGCTTTCTCCCGAAAATTAAATCCAAATAAATCATTGCGTACATTAAATTCACATTGAGTAGAGTAGCCATGTTCATCAACTCATGGTTTTATGTCATCTCACTTGTAACTGTACTGCCATTTCGTTGGTCGGCGTATTGTAAAATAAGCAGAAATTACCACTTGTCTGGGGTGCTGATGTCGAAGGGTCTATAAAGTTTGACAAAAAGATAAACAAATTTTTTATATACCACTAAGGTGGCAGACAAGCACACGGCCCACCTGATGGAAAGTGGTTACCGTGGCTAAGAGACGTGTGCAACACCAGGGGAGACACACTCGTGCTGCCGACCCTGTACACACAAAGTTTCTGTGCCGTCAGCGTAGAAGACTAACAGCTCTTCCCATTAACAGCACAAGAACTCTCCAGTGAGCTCTGGCTACCCTACTCACCGCCGGGAACACAACACGAGGTTATTAGTATGAAAAATTGTAAATATAACTTACATGTCTTTATTTGAATTTGAAGAGTTACCGTGTAGCACAGTGTCATTGTCACTGTTCATACCCGTAGCGAACACTGGCCATGACACAAGACACATGATCACCACCTAGGAAGTAGATATAAATGAAAATAACCCCAATCGTGATGATGGACCGAAGAAGCGTCGGTGTAGCTCTTCAACCAACGGCGTCAGTCTATAAGCGCATTCTGTCACCTCTCTATGCATCATGCTATCCGCCTTCATTGGAAATATTTTTTGTATCATAATTATAAAAAACATGACGTCTATTTTTTACTGGTCTAAGCCAACCATGTAGCACATGGCAGTTACCAGAGCGAATGAGGTTTGATTACCATTGTTTCACTTAATTAATATAAAATAAATAAATTGTAAATATAGCAAAGACAGACATCTACTGACCAGTATCTGCATGATTTTGTCTTTGAAAGCAATCAACGGATTTCACTCCGTGCGGTGAAATCGAGTACCTATATATCGACTGGTTACAATTACCTTCCACATGTTAAACTGACTCTAATTAAAGCAAATGATTAACATCAACATAATAATACACACACATCGATACTGGCAATAGGTGCAGCACCTGGAACCTAGCAATATTTACTGTTTAGCTATACCTACTCCATTCAGTTTTTTCCTAAAAGTAAGCAATTTTATAGCGAGTTTTTATAAAAACACATATTTAACAAGTAAACTAGGCTAGCTAACTGACTAGTGGCTCGATTTCAATTTCGGTATTTAAAATCAGTTTCTAAACAACAAAAAAATTATAAACAGAGTATTTAAATCTATTAATATGAAAATGAATCCCTATTTCCCTTAGTCATGCCGATTTCGTTAATTCTTTTTTTTTAGAATATTCCTTGCAGTACGGGGATGATTACTACGCAGAGAATTTTTTTTAAAAGGGTTGAGCGGTCACGGGAACAGAATTCCACGCTGGCGAAGCCGCGGGCATCAGCTAGTAAATATAATAAAAAAACACATCAAGATTGTCTACGTTTAGTTAATACCCCGGTCTAGATAAACACCCGAGGTTACAATAATTCGCATCCGGCTGAAGGTAGTAGGGTTGTTCAAAACACCATCGTAAAAAAATTCTAAACGTCACTACAACGGGTTTTTCGCGATTTTCAACCAAACGGTACGTTTTATCACAAAAACATCTAAAATTAAACATCAGATAATTATCTATAGTAAATGGTCAATACTTTTTTCCTAGGAGTCACCGTTTCAGAGATATATTCTATTCAATCATTTTTTTTGATCAACATTTGGATTAGATACGTGAAATAAACATAAACATAAAATGATTAGACTAATAATACAAATAATAAAATTTAAATTATAAATAGTTATCAAAGTCAAGATTTTTTGTATAAAAATTTAATTATGATTATGATTGACGTAGAAGATTCATTTTTTCACAGCTACAGGACATTGCAGAGCTCAGTATTTGGTATGAATTTCAACTTGATACCTTCACGCATTCCGGGGAAAAATGTCTTTTACCATTTGCAACCCCTGTCAGTATAAATCTGCCAGCTTTTTCGAATTAGGATAAAAATATTTAGTATTGTTTATCCTGCTTACATTATAAACACGAAAGTTTGTAAGTGGAATGTATGAATGGATAGATGGATGTTTGTTACTCTTTCACGTAAAAACGACTATATGGATTTTGATGAAACTTTACAATAATAAAGTCTATACATCAGAATAACATATAGGCTACAATTTATAACGGTATCCGATATTATAGCGATAACCGACATAAACTCGGGCGGAGCCGCGGGCAAAAGCTAGTAGATAACACTATGATATTTAATTTTATCTAAGATATTCTCATATTAAAACTTACCGTTTGGCTGTAAATTGCTAAAATCCTGTATTCATGACGTTTGACCTGGAATAAAAAAAAACCAAGCATCGGATTTATGAGGACTTTTTAGAGTTCGTTTATAAAGATGTTTTGAACAACCCTACTAATTTTCAGCCGGGTGCGAATTATTGTAGCTTGCTAATATAATATGGTTTACTTTGTCCGGTCTGTAAGTAGGAACCCACCTAATCAAATGGAGTAAACTTCTATTTCACGATGATATCAACTCCAAAATACGAGTATGTTAAGAACCTAACTTATTGTAGCTACCTCACCTACCTGCCACCAATTCAAGTCCTAAATGCCACATAACATGAAAAATTCACTAGGTCAGAATCAAGAGTCAGGACTCAGGAGTGCTTAAAAAGTTCATTTGTACGAATTTCCTTGCCTCACGTTCATGAATTATTTAATCTTTTGACGAGTTAAAATTGCACATATTTCAGGTCCATTTCATAGATACCTACTATAAAAACTCGTAATATCAAATGTAAGATAATAGTAGATTACGGTGCTTGAAATCGAGATACGATGACGTATGTATGTATCTCACGATGTCTTTACTCGATAGGTGATGTGATGTGTTATCTCTGTGAAGCCCTCTGCTTCGCTTCTTTATCAGTGTAATGCTGGACCGCCGCAGGGCATAAGATACATGACGTGTTGTCAGTCGCTGTCCGTTATATCGGATACACTCGTATACCAAATTTCGGCAGACTGCTACCGCCGAATGCCTTGACATCATGGCGTTGAACGGAATTATGGTGAGCGCTGGCATCATAACACTGGTAAGTGTTTCTATAACACATATAAAACGTTATTTACATCTACATATACGATACCAATATAAGCTGGCGATTCTAAATGTATCTATATACCTACCTATCATTTTTGTCATTGCTAAGCGAATATAAAACTTCTCATATTTCGAATATCGTAGGCAGGAAGGCAGTTATAAATATCGTGATCCGGTGTCAATGTAGGGAAGAATTGCGTTTGCACATCAATAATATTAACTAGCCATATGGTAAACGAGGCTCTGGTACATGCTTTGCTCTTGAAGTTAGGATATCAGTTATTAGTAGTGGAGCTGGCTAAATCGGTAACAAACGTTGATATAAATTGTTACTAAGTAACCAAAAATTAGCGGACCCCGGGCCAACACAAGTACTTACAAATTTTGATACAACTATGAAATAGCAATGCGGATTTCTGTGATTCTAGTGTATTTTGCTAAAATCAATTGAGTTTGAGTCAACAGATACATGCCATAACTAGCTGCAATGTGCATTCAATGTAGTCGTATTGATAGGAATATTTAATGATCTAATGAAACACGTATACATTTAACACCTCTGTGCAAAACTGGACATAATCGTATAAGATAACCACTAATCCCGGTTGCATGCAAGGCTTACATTTTTGAGCCCGCTGTCCGCTGCCCAGCTTTCAAGGCTTCGTTTACCTATATAGCTACGGAAGTGACTGCCGTCTGACCCTACAACCCAGAGCAGAGAGCTTGCGACAGATTGATTGCGTCTAAAATATACGTGGTGGCAACATTGTCGTAGATAAATGTTTGTTTGTATATATATATAGTCACGCCTCTTTTCTATTGGGATACGCACATACAACGTTTTTCCAATTTGTGTTTCTTCAAAATCCTACCTACTTCCTACTAATATTATAAATGTGAAAGTTTGTAAATATGTTTGGATGTTTGTTATTCAATCACCCTGAATGAATCTGGATGAAATTTGGTACAGCCTGGAATGACATAACACATAACACATATTGTGAACCGAATCAAAATTCAAAGCGCGCGAAGCTGCGGGCTTCGATTAGTCATAAATCAATAAAGAATTTGACCTTGACCTTGAAGTTTATAACATAAAAGCTAAATTTTAACGTAAATATATTACTGTCATACTGGTACCCAATATTAATAAGTTAAAGTTAAAAAAGCTTAAATTACTGCTTGGATCATATATCTGAACATAAAATCAAAGCCAGGTTGTTTTGAGACCCTAATAAGGTTTTCGGGTTACAAGCCAACCTCACCAGCAATCCGTACCGGAGACCTGTTAATTAATGTACTAGACTCTTTTATTTTTAAACCTGTGCACTCTGGCTAAGGCCTCTCTTGAGGTAAGAGTTAAGACGAAAATTGTTCTCATAAAAGCCATTTAAGCGACAAAAAATGGAAAATAGGAGTAAGTGGACCCCAAACCTGGCCTCTAAGACAAAGGCCTCAAATCCGGCCAGGAAAAATGCAAACATGAAAATGATAAAATCAAAGACAACTAGCATATATTATGTGTAATTTACTATTAGGTGCCCACTACTTATTTTTATAAAATCATCATCGATGATGTTTACAATTAAACACCATAACTTTCTTTAACTATAATCTGCCAAACGCGTTATTTGGTAAAAGAAATATGTCTTTAGATAAAACATCTTAACTTTTGGGAAATAGGACGGTAGAATTGTAATCTACAGTATCCGCTATTTTATTTATTGATAACGAAACAGCGTCAAACATTTGTATCAGTAACGCTCTGAGGAAGATATGACCGTCGCTAAAGATACCGTACTTAATCATTATTATTAAGTTTAAGAATTAAGTGCCTACGTGCGATAATTTTAGAATATCAATCAAAAGTAACATCCTGAACATTGATTCAATTGAAATTTCGTACAAGCTATTGGGGAAAACATTTAGATTTACGATTTGGGCATTCTGAAAATGAAATCATCAGCTTCGCTTGGTTCTCGGTTCCATTCAAGTCTTCGAAGCTCGAGATCCACTTACTCGTCAGCCCCTCTAGACAAGTGGCAATTCGCTAGCAGGCGTTTGATGGAATAGAATGATGAATGTATAGGATTTGACGTATTTGAAATGCGTTAACGATTGTCATTTACGTCAAATCCTATACATTCGTCATTCTATTCCACCGAACGCCGGCTAGCGAATTGCCACTTGTCTAGAGGGGCAGGTGAGGTAAGCTTGGGCCCCGAAGTACTTGCTGGGACCCCAAAAATAGCCATCGAACAACCCACCCACTTCCTGCAATCTTCGTCGTATGGCCAATTGCGTTTTTTGCATGAAAAGCTTCCATCTACCCTCCTTATGTGTTATGAAATTTTATAATTCCAGAAAGGAAATGAGTATTTTGTGCTGATTTTTATGTGCCTTAGTTGACTATAGCAAAATTGTGAAATGTATTTATTTATTTATTTAATAAATGAAAATCTTACAGCTACAAAAACATGAATAGCGTTGGATTAGGCAATAGAAAGCCAGTAACAAGTTTTCGCTTATAGTCGCTGCGTAGGTAAAACATTGTGAACAAAAACATGCATTGCACAAACCTTATGGAAAAAAAGAAAACTGCTAAATATATCTACATAATCAACACCAGCAACACAGAACATCAATTTCTAGGTTTGAAAAATGCTAAACTCAAGCACCTTCTTGCCGCGGGCACACTAGACGAGAAGGGGTCAATATCGTGCTGCTTACATAGCCTGTTAAAGTTACGAGTAGCCCTCATTATTTAGCTGTTTTGTGTGTAATTTGTAAAAGCATTCGGAATTCGTAGCGCCGGATTAAATCAAATTGACTTAATGGTACACTGAATGAAAGTTTTGATAACAGCTCGGGACAATTGATATCATTATTAATTATAAATTACCTAGACAGAACCCTGGTTTTTATATAAATGGCTGAGACGTGGACTCTGAAAACAAGGTGGGCGTGGTGTGAAAATTGAGTTGAAGACAAAGCAAGAATGCTTTTGTAATGTAAGAGGTAACTTTACCACCATTCGTTCTTGATGATATGATTCCTAAGCGAAAAGTCTAAGTATGGTACGTTTCAGAACTTAAGAAGAAGCACGCTAGGCATTCCCGACCATAAAAACCGATCGGCCTCACCGAACTGACTGCGAGTGTTTATTATGAGATGTCACTATCTCTCATAATACTATACGGACTGCACATTCAAAACAGGTAGCTCTGTGGTGATCAGATTTGTTGCAATCTGTCAGTTAGCTGTGGCTGAGGAAGTGCTAAGCTATATCTATAAAGTAATGTTTAGTCATTTGTGGCGTAAACATTACATATCTTCGATAACATATTTGCTTCATGATCAACACCACAAAATATTAGTGACTAATAAAGTAAACATTCTCTAAATATATCTTATAGATAACGAATACTTTAATCTTATCGAAATTGTACACTTATAATAATATATGATACAAAATTTGTCTAGCTAGTAATTTGATATAGTGTATATCTATGTACAATAATACATTTAATGATTTCATAAAATTAAGGACTCCGTGCCAAAATTTAATGATGCTTGTAATATTCGATTTTAAGAACGTTATCACTTATTTCCGCGCACTTAATATGAGATTAGAATGTCCTACGTGTCAACCGAAGTACTTATGGCAGGTACTTACTATATGCCGTCAGAATTGTGGCCACGGGGGATAGGCAATGGCTTGACCTACTTCTGTAGTCGAGATTTGCACGAAGATGTGGTGCACGTGTATTTGGCTATTGACAGTTAGTAGACGGACTCCGTTCACCATCTTGCAGGCTAGTACATGACTGAGTGGACCGTTGATACACTGCTATTCCAATGATAACTTCATTTACATGACTTCACCTTCGTCCTCCGAATAATTAGTAATGATATCAATTGTCCCGAGCTGTTATCAAATTTTCATTCAATATACCATGTAAGTCAATTCGATTTATTGCACCGCTACGAATTCCAAATCTTAATATATATAAATCTCGTGTCACAATGTTTGTCCTCAATGGACTCCTAAACCACTTAACCGATTATAATAAAATTCGCACACCATGTGCAGTTCGATCCAACTTGAGAGATAGGATAGTTTAAATCTGAAATTATAGTCCGATTCGCGATAACCGACATCCACGCGGGCGGAGCCGCGGGCGACAGATAGTCTACTATATAAAAATAAGTCGGGTTTTCCTTCCTGACGCTATAACTCCAGAACGCACGAACCGATTTCCACGGTTTTGCATTCGTTGGAAAGGTCTCGGGCTCCGTGAGGTTTATAGCAAATGCAGGAATTCAGGAAAATTTCAACAGAAAAGCGGGAAAGCGATAATCTACATCCACGCGGGCGGAGCCGCGGGCTACAGCTAGTACTTCTATAAATTACAAGCAAAACAGCTACATAGTGAGGGCTACTCGTAACTTTAACAGACTATGTAAGCAGCACGATAATGACTAGTGGGCGTTAAGAAAGTGCTTGAGTTTAGCATTTTTCAAACCCAGAAATTGATGTTCTATTGTTGCTGGTGGTGACTATGTAGATAAATAGGGTTTGTGCAATGCGTGTTTTTATTCACAATGTTTTACCTACGCAGCGACTATAAGCGGAAACTTGTTACTAGCTTTCTATTGCCTAATCCAACGCTATTCATGTAGCTGTAAGTTTTCCATGTAATAAATAAATAAATACATACAGGGTATGTTTACTGCAGTTTATGTAGTGTAATGAGAGTCCCACTTTCCAGGTATATTTTATGCGGTTGCATAAAGACGAGTGTCAGTAGGAGGTAGGAGGCACCCGATTCAAGTATGTAGGTAATGGGTTTTGCCAAAGCAAGTTATGATAGTCAAACTAAGATGTATTTAGTGTTCCTCGCTGTAATTTAGTATATATCTAGCGCAATTGTGTATATTTTTCATAAAATGATCTTATGTTTTTATTATAGCTGCAAGCCATAGGACAGATGGTCTTCACAGCGTTAAGTTTAGCACAGCACTTCTGCCTCATAGATTTCCTCGTAGAATTGCCGCTTCTAATCTACTTGAAAGTGCTTTACCTTCATAGTGAGTATACCGCTGGGCGTAATACTTATATTTATATCAATAGCTACATAGTCTAGATAAATGGCAGTATAAAATTATTTCCACATGAAAACCAATGGTTACCACCTCACAAAGCCGTATGAAAAAGATTGTATGTCGTACTGTAGCTAAAGCCGAAGAAATCGCATTAAGCAGCCTACTGGATGAAGTCTGGTAACTAGGTATGTCCACTACCTCCGAAATCAGATAATAATTAAATAATAATTTAAATAAATTAAGCCCACAACCCACGAAGTAAATTTCGTGAGGTCTCAGATCCTGTTTCCGGTGTATATTAGACTATAATGCGTATACCAATCAGGACAGTACAACAGTAGGTACCTATTGCAATATGAAAATATTAAATAGCCTCACCCGGGCTATCAAAAGCATTCCTATATAATTTTGGAACTCGCAATTGATATTCCGGAGGTTAGCGCGTTCAAACAACTTTACAATTTTAAGATTAGTCGTCATCGTCACAGTGTTAGTTTCGGTTGCATCCAAAGTTTGTACTTTGGAGGCCAGGATCCTCTTTCCCGCGCTTTCTCTTGATTTAACTTACATCTTGGCTTAAGCCCACCGACTACTGTCTAACCTTCCAACTCCAAGACCAAAGCTTGCGCCAAAACCAGTGGAACCTACGGTCAGCAGGTTAAGTTGAGAGCTGATAGAAATAAAATGAGAGGTAGACAAAAGAATATTCCTTCAATATCTTAATGTTTACTTGATAAGATTCCTATTATTTTAGGTTGCTTTTTACAGACCCTGACAGCTGCGTTACGCGGATCAACATCGGTCAAGCTATAGACGGCATTCCCAACCAGGCTTTTGTTTTAATTACTGATCTGTCTATACCGTCCTTCAGAACGTTAATAATAAACTGTACGAGCCTCAGCCTCAGTGTGCTATGGATAATAACAAGCGTAGTTATTATATGTAAGTAGATTTTTATGCACTTGCGTTGTGAGAGTTGTGTCCTGTACTTATCTACACGACTTTTCGCGCTTTCATTCTCTGCGGGACGAGTTCCGGCTTCGTGGAACATCGCATACGTGCATCCTATGCATAAGAAAGGCGATAGGACAGACCCGTCTAATAACATCCCCATCGCTATCACTTCCCTCCTCTCAAAGGTGCGTGTTATTAATGCACAGCTCCTGGGATACATAACAATCTACTGAGCGACCGACAGCACGGTTTCCGCCACCGTCGCTCAACCGGTGACGGCGGTCAGCCTAGATATAGCAAAGGCCTTCGATCGGGTCTGGCATAGAGGTCTTCTCGCGAAGCTACCATCCTACTGTGCGATTGGATTGCCAGCTTTTTGTCCAACAGAGACATCCAAGCCGTCGTGGACGGCAGCCGCTCGGACCGCATGTACATAAACGCTGGTGTCCCACAAGATCCTGGGGTGTCTCCGACTCTGTTTCTGCTGCATATCAATGACATGCTGTCGGACGACTTCATTCATTGCTATGTGGATGACAGTACTGGAGACGTATGTTACACGGGCCGTGCAAACAACCCGAGGCGATGGAGAGTCGCGAACAACTTGTGTCTGAAATCGAGACTACTCTCTCGGGAGTATCCTATTGGGGTAGACTAAACCTATTATAGTCCAGTTCAACCCCACTAAGACACAAGTATGTGTGTTCACCGCTAAGAAAACCCCATTTATTAGAGCGCCGCAGTTCCTGGGCACACCGCTTACCATCTCCTCGAGTATTGGGATCCTGAGTGTCGACATCTCAAGTGAAGTCCAGTACCGCAGTCATTTAGAAGACAGGGTCAAGCTGGCATCAAAGAAACTTGGAATGCTTAACAGGGCGAAGCTGTGCTTAACTGCGGGGCAACGACTCCTTCTTTATAAGGCACAGGTTCGGCCCCACATGAAGTACTACTGTCACCTTTTTGCCGAAGCTCCTGCATATCAGCTTGACCCCTTCGACTCGGTGCAAAGACAAGCGTTGAGGCTCGTCGACAATCCCATACACGCAGGCGATGTGGATTTTCTTAGCTTTAGGAGAGACTTTGCCTCCCTGTGTACCTATGTTCTACCGCCTTTACAATGGTCTGTTTGACATGATGCCCACAGCTACATTTTATCATCGCACCGCTCGCAATAGACAGGGAATTCATCCTCACACATTGTGAACAAAAACGGTGCGCACCGTGCGGTTTGACAGGAACTTCATCCCACGCACGCTCAGGTTGTGGAATGAACTTCTTGCTGTGGTTTTCTCAAGCGACTTCAATATGGGGTTCTTCAAGAAGGTCATTAGGAGTTTTCTTCAGGTTCGGCCACGGTAACCACTTTCCATCAGGTAAGCCGTGTGCTTATCTGCCACCTAAGTGGTATAATAAAATAAAAGATTATGCGACTTATAAATGTTGTTTTTTGTAAGGACACTATTAGACAGTCAATAAACTCTGCGATTCAGTATCGTGATCCGGTGTAAATATACGGTTTTCGTTTGCACATTAATAATATCAATATAGTATTGACAGGATTGCGTAATCCGTGATATACCCCATTGACTGTCTAATCCAACCTGTAAGAACAGGGAATACACAGAGTCAGTTATCTATTATATAAAAATGAATCGCTAAATGTGTTGCTAAGCGCAAATCTCGAGAACAGCTGAACCGAATGCGCTAATTCTTTTTTTAGAGTATTCCTTGCAGTGCGAGGATGGTTCTTACGCAGAGAAAAATTATGCAGAGATTCCGGGAAGGCAAAAAAATTAAGTAACGCATAATGGCTTAGGGTTGCTACGGGGTTGAAGTATGCCACGGGCGAAGCCGAGGCGGGTCAGCTAGTTGATTATAAATTCGAGGTCCAAATCTACTTACACGATGTCAGTTTTTAGTCAGCACTGAATTGCCTCGAATTTGGTCTCTGTAGTTACAGAGTTAAGAAGAATACTTTGTAGTTAAGGAGAAGTTTCTTCTTCATCATTTTTTTAATTGAACTCTGTAACTAATTCTATGTAAAGTAGCTTTAAATTTTGTTATTGTGTTTGTTTCCCAAGATTAAAGCATGTTTCAGTGGGTGGAGCTAAAAACAAACAGTCAAAGAGCATGCGTTGGCCCTGGATCATCGTCACTGTAGCTGTCTGTGGACTGGATCTGGTGGCTACTGTTATATACATCAATGATACATTTCATACGAGGGTAATGTATACAACCACTTTCTGTCATACTAGAAATGTAGAACTTTAACTTGAAAATTAATAAAACATTCAAACATTTTCACAAACTATCATATTTACGATAATTTTAGTAGCTGTCTCCTAACAATTTCCTACTGACTATGGTATATGGTATGGTATCGTATCATGGACTGGTATCCACAACACAACACACGTTATGACACGTTTTTTTTTGGTATACCCCGGCTATTTATGCTGCTGATGATCACACGGAGCGTACCTGTATTTTTGAAGTCCTTAGCCTAGTACGTGGTGGTTACAGGACAGTGTAGGAGCACATGTGCCGCTTAGCACTTTTCGTTCTTAGAGTCAGCAGCTGCTGACTATAAGTACGAAAAGTTTGTTCCGATTTTGACGAACATACGATTCGCTCACCTTTCCTTTCCCCTCAATTATTTATCATTCTCATAAGTGCTTTTCTTCCAGACTTTAAGTGATATGATGAATTTCATCGGTGCTGTTGTGAGCGGCACGTCAGGAGCGCAACTGGACACGTCGTGGACATCTTGGACCATGGTCATCCTGTACTCGCGATTCGTCATTCTGTTTCTTCTCAATGTGCTTTTTCTCATTCTAGTGATTGTTAGCCTCAATATAAAACCTGAATCTAAAATAGATGCAGCGGTAAGTGCATTAGTTTCGTCTCGAATATTATGATAACGAAGAGTATAATTGAACTTAAATAGAAACAATGTCAGTCTTAATATTATTTTCAACGCATCGACGAGAATAGCATCTTTGCACAGGATTGTTGTAAAAGACAATCTATTAGTGAAAACGGTTTGTTTTTCACAAACGCTAGAATTAAATCAAATAGCTATAGTAAGCGAATAAATAACTTTTTATGAACAGTAAAAAAAGACATAGATCGATGCATTCATTATTTTTTCACTTCTCAGGAGGCGATTGATTTTTATCGTTGACTCCTCAATAATGAATTCAGAATCTTAAAAAATATTGTGTTCGTTGTTCTTCAAATAATATCATGAACATGCACGATTAATGCTATAGAAAAACGCTACAAACACACGATGAAACGATAATTCTAATATCTGACGGCATATGACAGAAGCCATTAAGCGAGCATTGCTTTCAGGAAGTCGAAGCCCCAGCATCGGTGGTGGAAGTTGCTGCAGCTGTTCCTCAAGTCGCCGCACCAATTCAAGTATCCACCGGCGTTCAATCTTCACCAATACCCACCCCTCCCCTTCCACCTATCACCACGGAGCGAGATTTTAGTGAACGAGATGAAGAATCACCCAGTGTTCTAAGTGAAAGAGAACCATCTACGAGGATCCCTCGCGCTGGATTAAGCAAGTCGTTTCACCGTATGAAATCATTTCTATTCAGAAGATCACTTACGCCTGAAGTCCATCGACGTAGATCACACCAAGAGTCTTTGGAAGCAGCACCTGATATGTGAGTAACTTTTAGTAAAACACAACAAACTAGGTAATGCATCAAATATTAAATTGAATATAATTGGTTCTTATGCCAACCGCACCGAGTGATCTCTGGCCTCTATAGCCTTCGAGTCGACAAGTAAACTAGTCGGCTATCCAAGGCAGTGGCCGAGATTCTCCACATTTGATGGCCAGATCATCTATAGATGGCCAAAATCGTGCTGTGTTGCCGGTGATTTCCTGGCTAGTTTATAAAGGGATATGAATAGGTTTAACCAGGCTCTAATCAATAGATGCTTTCAGTCAGTTTGAGCGTAGAACAGGTTCTAGTACTATGCCACATCAATATTTCAAATAAGAATTTTGTTCTCTAGATCGGCCTACGCGCAACATGTTGACATGAAAAGAACAGTAAATTTTCCGAAAAGTTTGCATACTTTGCCGCAACATCTGGAGAATATAATCGCAGAGCAACAACGTCGGCTGGACAACGCAGTGATCAACACCTCGGGTCGTAACAGCCCGCCGCGAGCTTCACAATCCATGCCACATCTCGAAACTTCCTTCCCACCAACAGATGGACGAGGGTTAGTTTCTCTTGCAGAACATAGTGTGCTATTAGTTTAAGGTTTCCGTGCGTGGTGTTCGCGCGTCGAGTTCGCCTATATAGATGGTCAAGGCCGTTCGGGGTCTCTGGGATATCCTCCTGCCCGGCTGATGTGACGAAACACTATGCTATTTTATTCGAATTGAGTTCGATGTACCGTCTCAACATCGATTCCGATGGGAGTCTCTGCGTGTAAAAAAATCATCAAGTGTAAAGACACCTTCATTTGCCGTTTCTTCGATTTTTAGTAATGCTTGTATTCTATATGTAGTCTCTAAATAGTTGAAGGAATGGTTTGATATAAATAAATATGCATCGTTATGGTTTCAGTTTGAGTGAGTCTTCTATCTCGGTCCGACAATTTTTCGGTAAGAATATTTATCTTCTGTAAACGTGACATATCATGTTAACTATTTCATTTTCTTCATATCATTTTAATGATGCTATACACGCTTCTGGCGGTTTTTCACACTTCCATTCTCAATGCACATAGATAAAAACATATTTGTTATGTTGGTATCCAAAAGTAATATCATCGGTTCCTACATTTTTCTAATACATTTCATATGCTAATTTGGTGTAGATGTTTATGAAGTCTTCCAATGAGATCCATCCTAAAATAATTTGTCTTTTTAAGTATCTCAGTGCGTACTCTCCATAGTAGACACAAGCCTCTAAACATTTTTTCACTAAGATTAATTAAATCTAGTTAGGTATAGATTTTTCTTTGGGCCTATACTTGGAAGGAGACGAGAACCGAATTAAATATGAACCTGTATAATGGCGCCAGTTTAGGTAACTTTGTTTTAACATTTGCACAAGTAGGTACTTGCTTACGAGATTAGGATGGCCCTCAAACAGCTAAAGAATAACAAAGCGGCGGGTGAGGACGGAATTACAGCAGAGCTTTTGAAAGCGGGCGGAACGCCGGTACTGAAGGTCCTTCAGAAGCTCTTCAATTCCGTCCTACACGAAGGCATAACGCCGGAAGCGTGGAGCGGGGGTAAGGTGGTCCTTTTCTTTAAGAAAGGTGATAATACTTTGTTGAAGAATTATAGGCCCATCACGCTCCTGAGCCACATTTACAAGTTGTTTTCGAGGGTTATTACGAACCGTCTCGCCAACAGGCTCGATGACTTCCAACCTCCCGAACAAGCCGGATTCCGAAAAGGCTACAGTACCATGGACCACATCCACACGCTGCGGCAGGTTATACAGAAGACCAAAGAGTATAACCAGCCTCTCTGCTTAGGATTCGTGGACTATGAGAAAGCCTTCGATTCGATCGAAATATGGGCCGTGCTACAGTCTCTCCAGCGGTGCCGGATAGATCACCGGTATATCGAAGTGTTGAAGTGTTTATACCAGAACGCCACTATGTCGGTCCGAGTACAGGAACAGAGCACGAAACCAATTCAACTGAAAAGGGGCGTTAGACAGGGAGACGTGATCTCTCCGAAACTGTTTACGGCTGCCTTGGAAGACGTCTTCAAGCTACTGAACTGGAAAGGACGTGGCATCAACATAAACGGCGAGTATATCACTCACCTTCGGTTTGCCGACGATATTGTCATTATGGCAGAATCGCTGGAAGACTTGAACACCATGCTCGAAGACCTCAACAGAGTATCCCAACAGGTGGGCCCTAAGATGAACATGGACAAGACAAAGGTTATGTCAAATGTCCATGTTGTGCCTCTACCGGTTCATGTTGGGGACTCAGTCTTAGAAGCTGTTGACGAGTACGTCTACTTGGGTCAACTGATCCAGGTAGGCAATTCCAGCTTCGAAGACGAGGTAAATCGACGAATCCGACTCGGCTGGGCAGCGTTCGGGAAGCTACGAGATGTCTTCTCGTCCGACATACCTCAGTGCCTGAAGACGAAGGTCTTTAACCAATGTGTGTTACCAGTGATGACTTACGGATCTGAAACGTGGTCCCTCACTATGGGTCTCTTAAACAAACTCAAAGTCGTTCAACGAGCTATGGAAAGGGCTATGCTCGGTATTTCCCTACGTGATCGCGTCAGAAATGATGATATCCGTAGGAGAACAAGAGTAACCGACATAGCCCAGCGGATTAGCTCGTTGAAGTGGCAGTGGGCGGGACACATAGCGCGCAGAACAGATGGCCGATGGAGCAAAAGAGTTCTGGAATGGCGACCGCGTACGGGCAAACGTAGTGTAGGACGCCCAACGGCCAGGTGGAAGGACGACCTCATCAAGGTCGCCGGGAAGCGCTGGATGCGGGCTGCGTTAGATCGGTCATTCTGGAAGTCTATGGGAGAGGCCTATGTTCAGCAGTGGACTGCGTATGGCTGATATGATGACCTACTTATCTATTGGATTGGTTTCGTGTTACGTGGTAAGAGTAGGCTCTGGAGGTAAAGTATGAAGGAAATGAGACTTCCATCATATTTTTATTATTTATTCTGTGCTTCCGTCTCAAAAAAGTCATTAATTTACAGTACAATATTGTGCTTGGAGATCGTGACTCCAGACCACGGCTTATTAGGATGGTACTGAAAAGGTTAAAAGAGTTTCTTCGTCGCTGTTGTCGTTGTGACTCGTGTATCTACCACTAGAAAGGAAAGGCGATACCGTATAGTAGAAATAATGGTTGTTGTGCAACATCTAAACTGTGTTCCCCTCTGTCGTATGAATGCACACATGCTAGCTACACTCTTCGCCATTTTAAAAAGATATCCGCTATATAACCAGCCGTCAAGTGTTCTAATCATGATTGTTCAAAAGTTAAACTTATGTCATATTAGCTTTACTTGTGGCTCCGTCCGCGTGGATGTCAGTTGTCGCGACCAAACATAGTCTTTCTCGAGGTCTAACATATACCAAAATACCCAGAATGCCAAATTTAACCAATATTGGTTCATTGGTTTAGGTGTGAAAGCGTAACATACAGACAGAGTTACTTTCGCATTTATAAAATTAGAATGGATTTAGACGGCGTGGAACTACGGCCGAGCTCCAGGGCCAGCTTCCCTGGGCGTATATACCCGCGCCCGCGCACAGCATGCGGGACCAACTCCCTCCGGACGAGGACCTCCCTCCCGTCCCGCTGCCGGACTACACCGCCCTCCAGCCTGTTAAAAAAGCCTGTAAGTTTTAGCGATAGTTTGTCATGAACGATCCTGAAACAATTTTAGAATGATTAATTAGTTGACAAAAATGTCATCACTTTAAACGTATGGTGAGCCTAATAAAAAAGTAATTAATCTTATATTCTTGTTGATGGCATGGGGCCCCAATTCAATCCAATTATTGATATGAATTATTTTAAATTGAAATTAGTAATATATTTTCATTAAGCTGTTTTACTTTTCTAGCCGTCCATAGAGCTGCTTCCAGCTTAAGTTCTTTAACACAAAAGAAACATTACGTGGCATCGCAGTCCTTGCGTTGTGAGTATTACACATACAAGTAGATTTAGTTTCACCATCATCAGCATTTCACTATCCGTTTAAGGTAAGCCGACTTAATATAGGTACTTATTTACCGTACAATTAATAAAATGTGATGTGTTATTATTATTTTTATTACAAGTATAAGCTTTATTTTCTTCTCAGTAATCGGTCACGTTAACAATTTATTTTTCATGACGATTTACAACAACAGTAACGCTCCAAGATCAACTCCACGATTCAACTTATTAAAATTAGTGGGAAATCGAATCTTGTAGTCACCCTTAGAGGTGGCTAAATACTAACTGATTAGAAAAGGGGCTTTACATTAAAATACATCATAAAATTTACGGGGTGTATAGGATCCCACCAAGCTCTACGGAGCCTTAATGGTAAAGTCCCAAAAATACTAAAATTAAATTAGTACTCATACAAATAAGTAGGTATTAAGTATATTCTGACGAACAGACCCCTAGCCCAGAAAGCACTTGTTGACTTACTGCGTCATTTAGGTCATCTGATAAGGTTAGCATGTGATATATTTAGAGACAAGTGGGCCATACAAGTTAGATGTGACTGAGTGGCTACACTATAGATCCGGTTCGGCAACTCTCATGTTATTTACAAGTACTGATATACTTATTTGAAATTAAAGATCTACCCTCTTTGAGCGTCCCAAGGCGTTCGAAATTCAAAAGCAGTCATTATAAATCATTTTTTTTCTGGTATAAAGATATTCTGTTTTTTAGTTGTACCTACTTCAAATTAATATAAGAGTGATTGAGTGACCCCAATTAATTAGGACAAGGGCAGGCCATAATGATAAATTATACATGTGTGTATATTTAAATTCTAATAGCTGAGATAAAAAAATAAACATTTACATTCATAAATTTATAATAATAACTGTTCAAATCTGATCGGATAGTGTATGTTAAGTTGAGTTAGTCAGTTAAAGTAGGGTATTTGAAAACGGAACCGGTGGACGATACGGTCTGCTTATCCTATGGCCTTATTAAATGCAGACATAGAATATATCCCGCTAATATGAAAAATAGTGTATTATACGGTAGTTTATCTGTCGTATGCTGGAGTGTAGGGGCCTTAAAGACCTATGAGGCCTAGCCAACATCACCCGCAAGCCGATACACCTACTGATTGGCTGCAAAAGGCTCTAGCGAAGGCTTTCCTATCGGGGTTGGGGACCAGACCCTATAAAGGCCTTAAAAGCCCGTCACCTCGGGCCTACTTGAGCTAAGGCCTAAGGTTGTCGCTCCCCTTCGCCTCTAGATCCGCGCTCATGTCAGCTTACCTGTTGAGGACAGGGACAACTATAGCAGATCAAAGCAGACTTCACTTGCACTTTTTAAAGCTTTATATTTTCAAAGACCTATTTCTTTACCAAACCATACTATAACACCGTCGAATCTCGATCCAAATCCAATCAAAAACAAATTTCAAATTTTGAATAATATAATAAACTAGCTGACCCGGCGAACTTCGTACCGCCAATATATTTCCGCCCGCGTGGCTTCAGCTCCCGTTCCCGCTGCACCCTCTACTATATTAAACATGTATTATACATATAAACCTTCCTCTTGAATCACTCTATCTATTAAAGAAAACCGCATCGAAATTCGTTGCGTAGTTTTAAAGATTTAAGCATACAAAGGGATATAGGGACAGAGAAAGCGACTTTGTTTTATACTATGTAGTGAAGTATAAAATTATATAAAAGAGGTGCATTGTCCGCAACATTACTATCAGGCAAGGTGAAGTAAAATTGGGTGTCCCATATAAAAAAAATGCACTCTCGTCCAATATACATACCTCGGGATATATACCTATCTTGCACCTTAGATGTTTCTTATGTATCTTTGGACGATAGCACGGGGTGCTAGAACAGTGATCGAGCTTAAATTCAGCAAGCATAGATTATTACAAAATCTTTCTCTTCTTATCTTAGTTTTTCATTTGTCTGGCAACTTAGGTCCAAGATATATGTGCCGCTGTATACCATGAACAAAACCATGGTCGCAAGCGAGAGGCTTCCCACACCGGTATAGTTGACCTTGGGACCTGCCGGATAAGGATCCGGCGCCGCTGGCTGTATGTAAGCAGCTTATATAACCCCGATCTAATAGTGACGTCATAGTTCTCAATAGTTCATAGGTTAGTTTCCTTATCGCCTTTGCCGGATTGATTTTAACTTGATCGTTTTTTTTTTCAGCGCCGTTGAATAAGTCTGACGTTCTCTATTAATATATAAAGGATCGACATCACATTGTGACGACTTATGTGTGTATTATTATTAGTTTTTAGTGCTTTGTACATAAGGCGCATTTTGAAAGACAAACTAAGTAAGTTTATAAATATGCTGGAAACGTGCATTAAAATTAGATCCGACGAATACTGGTTAATTTTAACATTAAAGTGTGTATTTAATTTAATTTACTTTACTCAAAATGATATGTATACTCATACAGTCAACAACAAAAGTTGATTAACATTAAAGGTACATATTGGAATAATGCAACAATAGTTTTAAGCAGAGTTATAAACCTCAGAGAACAAATTTAATATACTTCATGTTTTGTTTATTATTTTGCGGACAGGTTCAAGAGCTAAGGTGATCTATAAATTAGAGTTTTCAAATTACTTTTGTCGTGGACTGTACTTATTACTTGCAAAATGTAATGGCAGTGCAGAGGTCAATGCGCTCAGACGTTCACCTGTATAGCCTGTACCTACTGTAGGTGTAAAACAGGAAATGAACCGGTTCTCTCGATTCATGACAATATAGTGTAAGATGATAAATATATTAATGAAATCAGCTCAATCTACGTTCATAAGAAACTTTTGGTATAAATCTCTTCCATTCCATAACTGATGAAAGACAAACGTGGTTTAGTAATAAATATGATTTTATATTTATCCGCATCGATATTGGATTATATAGATATATTTTATTATGTTTACTTTCAACTACCTACTTTATCTAAGACGACCTCACAGTACACACACTTGCCAAATAAAAAAAAAATGAAAAAAAAATGGCTGTCCAGAAGTCCTCAAAACCAGCGGGCTTGCATGAAACGATTTATGAAAGGACAGTAAAAAGGGAAAAGGAAGCTCGTGAAGTATGTAAGGATAGAGTCAAATGGCGGGCTGTTTTCCCTGCTTACCCCGGAGGGTAATAGGCGTGAGCGTATGTGTGTGTGTGTTATGTACCTTGTTTACAATGGGTGTCCCTCCTAGGTGTAAAACTTCTTAGTTTCGAGCCGGCAGACTGCAGAGTATTTTTTTTTCCACTTGTTTCGAAACATTGGGATATTAATATGAATACAAATGTTCATTACTTGATATATGAATCAGACTTCTCCATGGACTTGAAAGTCGTTATAATAGTAGGTATGTGGTACGGTACTTCAGATGCCTAGCAATTCCATCAATAGTTTCTTACATCAGGTTCTAATTATCGTCATTAAGAATTTATGATAATACATTATATCTCTACTTAATACTACATAAGCTATTTACATATTTAAATAAATTACATAAGTATGGTGCAATACTGGTGGCCCTCAGCTTGACTGCCTTTTCTTTGTCACGCCTCGCTTAAAGGACCCGGGACTGTAGGAAGACGGAAACATGTGAGCTGGTACGGCAAAGAAAAGAGGCGCTGCACCGGCTGACTTGCTAAGCGTTCTCTCTTTTACACAGCATACGTATAGCAGTATACGTATAACATCAGATTGGAGAAAACCGGTTTTAATTACTCTATAAAAGTATCAAACTGTTAGTCTGATGTGCGATAAAGAGAACGCTCTACAAAAACGAAGGAAGCCGATCTTAGCTTGGCTCTCACTCTTATTTCCGATGTGCCTACCTACTAAATGAAATTTTTATTTAGGTAACGGTTACCCCAAAGGATTATTAGATAGAGACAGGAAGATTATGATAGCTCGACAAATCCCCTACCATTTTCAATTGATTTACAGATAAAATAGACATTTTTAAAATAGATATTATAGATTACCTTACCCACTCATCGATGTTCATTCATAGGACTTTACACTAATTCCACCTTACAATTTTATTTATTTATCATTTATAGTGTGTATGTGTGTGTTCCGAAAAATATGTACTGATACAGTAATAAGTTTAGTTTTTAATGTTAATGTTATTTTCATTTAAGTAAAACTAGATATGAACTGCAACAAAAATACGTAATAATACACGATATTATGTGTTATCAATATCATATCTTATAAGTTTTGTCATTTAATTTTGTAAATAATTTATTTCTTGTCTTACCTATTTTAAGTTTACACTTTTTATCTTTAAGTATTCCTAGGATCCTCTTTGTGGTTTTGTCTGTTAGTCTTTATAACTCCATGTATGTACTTTAATACAGACTTTAATACAGTACATTACTTATGTTTAAGGGCACTTACTTTTACATTAAACTGCACTTCAATTGACTCAAAATGGCAAACTTCAACTGACTCAAAACGACTCATAATTGAGCATTTACGTAATGTTTATATACTTCAACGCATTTGAAAAAGTAACCATATTTTAAAATATTTATTTCATTATTTCACTTTAAAACAAGAAACCTTTTATGTGTGTTGAGAAATTGTAATTTTGCGAAGTTATTTAGGCCAACATATTGTGAGATTGGTAATCTATAAGGGGTTTAGTGGACTTTTAATTAATACAGACGCAATGATACTTACTAGTAGATACCTAGGGCATTCATTTTAAGGATCCGAACTGTTATTATAATAGTTCGGATCTTTAAAATGAAGTAGCTGAATACTAAGAAAACAAACGATCTTAAGTTACATTAAGTAATTGATGTAAAATTTATTTTTGTAATTATCGAAGGACAAAGATGAAATTTTAAATTTTTGTTAACTTATATTCTTCTTAAAGTTTTTGAAGTGAATTCGTCGGTAACTTGGAAAGTGTTAAGCTGGTACTGGCGGTGACGGTACATTCCGTGGTTTATAACTACCTGTACTTACTTGTAATGACCACGGAATTTTTGTCAAGAGGCCTTTTTAACTACGTTTGTTTGAAATCTAACAACAATTTAAAAACAAAAATGACGACTAAAGAGACAGCGCACTTGCGGCTAGTCGCAATCTACTTCTAGCCTCGGCCTTTGGATGGAAGAACGTTCAACTGCTGTGCAGAGGGCTCGGGTTCGATCCCCACTCAATGTAAATATTTATATACAATACATGATAACAATATTTACATTGATCTGGGTGTTTCTATGTATAATATTTATGTATATTTACTATAAACATTCCATAGGTACCTTTTAAGAAAATTCTTGTAAGTAAAATAATATGAGGACATGTTTAACATTCATAAGTAGGGTTGAATTCATTTTGTAACAAAAATATAATTATGAAAAATGACAAATCTTTACAAGATTAGTTGTATTTTTTGCAATTTTATGTTAAATAGGGCCTAGGGAGCTTCCTCATTTCAAGTACAGTGTGAAATGAGCGTAAGCGACGTGCCGTTCGACAACTACTTGTGTATATAGTTTTGTTTAACTTAATTGTACTTACCTATCACATTTTGATTCAATAGTAGGTAAAGGTTACTTGTTTAACATTTTACAATAAAAAATGTTTTTTTTTTTGTCTCAATGCCATCTATTATTATTTAGACTTCCCGACGTTTCGCTTGCTTTTTAGCCGCCGTGGCTACGAGAGTTTAAACATAGTGGTTGTTAGTGTAAATAGATAATAAAATAACACTAAATAAATCGTATGGAATCCGTTACAAATAGTTTTATTTCAATAACCTTTCAATAACATTAATGACCAGCGAGCCGGCAACTGACTTGCAAGAACGATTTCCTCTCAGCCCCTCTAGACAAGTGGCAATTCGCTAGCCGGCGTTTGGTGAAATAGAATGACAAATATAAGGGATTTGACGTATATGACAGTCGTTAACGCTTGTCAAATACGTCAAATCCCATACATTCGTCATTCTATTCCGTCAAACGCCGGCTAGCGAATTACCACTTGTCTAGAGGGGCAGGTACAATTAGAAAAGTAAAAAAACCAGCCAATTGCGAGTCGGACTCGCGCACGAAGGGTTCCCGTACCAGAAAAAAGGCTAAAAGCCATGAAAAAGGGCTAAAATATCACGTTTTTTTGTTTGGGAGCCCCCTTAATTAATATTATTATTTTGTTTTTAGTATTTGTTGTTATAGCAAAAGCAACAGAAATATACAATCTGTGAAAATTTCAACTGTTTAGCTAGTACGGTTCTTGAAATGCAGCCTGGTGACAAACGGACGGACGGACAGCGAAGTCTTAATAATAGGGTCCCGTTTTTACCCTTTGGGTACGGAACCCTAAAAACGACGTAACGATCTTTAAAAATATTAGATAAGGTATTTGAGATTGAGGTTATCGAAGAAAGCATACCATAATAATATGTATACCCAGTCAGTTCTCAACTCAAATGAAGGCGAGCTCCTAACTCAAAATTGAGAAAATTATAAATTGCGTCGCCAGCTGACGTGTTTTCCACCGCGCTATTGGCAGCTGACGTTTTGTTTTCTTCAATGTATTAGGTCAACTGTAATTTACCTAATTTTATGCCGAGAGGAAAATACAGTTTTTTTTAGATGTTTGAGCAGTCACCGCTGCTTATCACTACCACTAACAAAATTGCAGCTGACGACCATGAAAATTCATAATGCAACTTCATTAACCATTGTACCTAATAAGCAACAATAGGAAGTCATTGACCAAATTTAATTATATTTACGTGGCTAAATAATGGTCAAATAATGGTTAGATAATTTAAATTTACGTGGCTCGGAGACTATTAACTGCAATGCGAATTTTTACACCTTTTTTTTCATTTATAATTAGGTAAGTACTTATATTCAAAAATCTCACAACCTACATCCGTTCATTCTCCGAGTCTTATAAACTTGGATCTTTACCGCGCAGCAACTACATCCTGATCTCCACAACCCACTGGTGATACTAAAATTCAATTGGACTTTTTAGGGTCCCATCCCAATAAGGTACTCGTACGACTGCCATCGATTTTCGTATGGTAACCGGGACCAACAGCTCAACGTGCTCCCCGTTGTAGTAGATGTTAATCATAAAAATATTGTAATACTTAGATAGGTATCACTTACATTAAAAACTTGATTATATTTCGATATTTATTTATAGTTATCATTTATGGAGAATTACTAAGACTATTTTTTAACACACAAGTTGGATTGGAACACAATATCTTGAAATACATTGAAACTATCACATGCTTATAACATTGCTGAGTTATAGGATTACGGGGAATAGGTTTGCACGTCGCCCGGGAGAACGGTTTACAGTAATTCTTAAACATTCTATGTAAATCCAGTAAAAAGTTCCCAAAACAAAAAGCAAAGCCATCGTGTAAATAAACAATGGGTGGTCGAGTGACGTCGGTAGGACTTCTTGACGAATGCAATTGAATGTGTTCACTTGCGCCGGTATGCTTATCACTGTGCTAACAATGTTAAGAAATGGTGACTGGTGAAGAGGTGTAACATGGACGATGGTAGATATAGCCAACCAACCGAACTCAAGTATTTTTCTAATCTTTTCGCGAGCTGTTTCCCTATGTCTGTATGTCTTTTGTGTTTTTTTCTTTGAACATACGGAAGAGAATAGTCGCCATACGCGAAACACATAAAGTAATAGAGTATTACCAAGACTCAACTGCACCACTGCTTGGTTCCTTTGCCCTTCATTCACCCGTGGCGCTTCCATAGTTCCGATGCCTTCATTCACCTGTGGTTCTTCAGTCCCCTGTGGTTCTTCAACCTCCTGTGGTTCGTCAGTCTCCTGTGGCCCTTCATTCACTTGTACCCCTCCATTTGTTTGTGGCTCTGCATCCACTCGTATCACTTCATCCGCCGGTGGCACGAGTTTCATATGTATAAATTTCTCATCTATTGCTTCATTCTCCTTTGGCACTTCATGATCCAATTGTTGCTCTGCTTTATTTAGCTTTGGCTCTACTTCATTATTATGCATTATGAGTAGTTACAATACATTAAGGTTCAGTCTGAGCTTTAACTTAATTAGCTCATTATAGACATTAAATGAGCAGGTAGATATTGATCGGGAATGTGAATGACAACATGATGAGTGTTTAGGTATTATTTATAGGTACTTTTTCTCAAAAAACATAATAATTATAATATACAATGAACACTGCTTCACGGCATTTTGTGACAGTTAAACTATTGTGATGACATTGCATAGACATACTGATGGATATCAAATGTATATAAAATTACATCAGAGTCTGTGGTCTCCGGTCTCTACAAACACGACCACGCCACGGTCATTACAATGATCACCCGTGAATATTTCTTTTTTAAAGTTTTAACTAATATAATATAGGATTATAGATACCTAGGTATATTGACTTAATTTCCGGGGGATGTTAGTTTGTCAATTTCGAAGATATCCTGATAAAATTGATATAATATAGAGCTCGGCCTGCGCCCCCTCGGGCTACGCGCCCGGGTGCGGCCGCACCCTTGAACCCCCGGTTAAGAATTTTTGATGTTTCATTTATTTTTCTCTAAGATCTGTATGTAATCCATACTTTTAATATTATAAATGCGAAAGTAACTCTGTCTGTCTGTCTGTCTGTATGTTACGCTTTCACGCCTAAACCACTGAACCGATCTTTATGAAATTTGGTACAGAGGTGTATTAGAGCTCGAGAACGGACATAGGCTACCTTAGAGCTCGAGAACGGACATAGGCCCCCATGATGAACGAACCCAACAAACGGCCCCTAGTCCCCGGCGGCCCCGCTATTCCTGGCTATGGTAGCGGCCATGGTAACGGCGGGGCAAGGGGTGCGAAGAATCCCCGGCAGATGCCAGGCTACCAACCCCGACGACCTTTGGCCCTGGCAACGTACAACACGCTCACACTGCGAACCGACGAGAAGCTCGCTGAACTCGAGGAAGAATTGAGCAGGTTACGGTGGGATATCGTAGGATTGTGTGAAGTCCGGAGAGAGGGGCAGGACACCATGATCCTCAAATCCGGTAACCTGCTCTATTTCCGGGAGGGCGACATACTGTCCCAGGGTGGTGTCGGGTTTATCGTCCACAGGTCCCTTGTCAACAACGTGGTCCAGATCGAGAGTGTTTCGACGAGGGTAGCGTACCTTATACTCAGAATCACCAAACTGTATTCGCTGAAGGTCATACAGGTACACGCACCGACCTCGAAACACCCCGACGACGAGGTGGAGACTATGTATGAGGATATCTCTAAAGCCATGCATAGCTCCCGAACACACTATACCGTTGTGATGGGGGACTTTAACTCGAAACTGGGCAAACGAAGCGACAACGAGCTGAGAGTGGGGCAATTTGGATATGGAAAGAGGAATGCACGTGGCCATCTGCTGGCCGGCTTCATGGAGAAGGAGGGCCTTTTTATGATGAACTCCTTCTTCAGAAAGCCGGAACAGCGTAAGTGGACATGGCTACACCCTAACGGTGTCACAAAAAATGAGATTGATTTCATCTTGTCGACGAAGAGGCACATATTCAATGATGTCTCCGTGATCAATTCAGTAAAAACAGGAAGCGATCACCGGATGGTAAGAGGCACATTGAATCTTAGAACAAAGCTCGAAAGATGTCGACTGATGAAGTCTACGCTCCGACCAGCACCTATCCAGTTCCAGAACCTTGAGCACTTTCAGCTCGAGTTGCAGAATCGCTTCGAATGCCTTGGAGATTGCGAAAATGTGGATGATTACAATGACAGATTTGTGGAAATTGTCCAAACGACTGGGTCTAAGATCTTCAAAGCCCGTCGTTCAAAAGGAACCAAAAAGATTTCGGACCTCACCAACAAACTCATGGAACAAAGACGAAATTTGGTTCTGCAGTCCTCTGAAGATGCTACTCAGTATCGGCGTTTAAACAGACAGATCTCCAAGTCCTTGACTCGCGACCTACGCCAATTTAATACGACTCGTATTAAGGAGGCGATTGAGAGCAACAAAGGCTCAAAGGTTTTCGCAAGGGATCTGTCTGTTGGTCAAAGCCAACTGAATAAGCTGAAGGCGGAGGATGGCAGAATTATTTCGTCGAAGCCGGAGCTGTTGGAAGAGGTCGAGAAGTTCTACGGACAATTATACACGAGTGTACGGCAATCTGTTAATAATCTGGCCAAAGACCCAAGAGCCAGATTGACCCGACACTATACCGAGGATATCCCGGACGTCAGCCTGTACGAGATTAGAATGGCTCTCAAACAGCTAAAGAACAATAAGGCACCGGGTGATGATGGGATCACGGCTGAGCTTCTAAAAGCTGGTGGAACACCGATACTTAAAGCTCTTCAGAAGCTATTTGATTCCGTCATACTCGAGGGACGAACGCCTAAGGCATGGCACAGAAGTGTGGTGGTACTCTTCTTCAAAAAAGGTGATAAAACCTTGTTGAAGAATTATAGACCCATCTCGCTTCTGAGCCATGTCTACAAGTTGTTTTCGAGAGTCATTACGAATCGTCTCGCTCGCAGGTTCGACGACTTCCAGCCTCCCGAACAAGCCGGTTTCCGAAAAGGCTTTAGCACCATAGACCACATACATACGCTGCGACAGATTATACAGAAGACTGAGGAGTATAATCAGCCACTCTGCTTGGCGTTTGTGGACTATGAGAAAGCCTTCGATTCGATCGAGACCTGGGCTGTGCTACAGTCTCTCCAACGGTGCCAAATTGACTATCGATATATCGAAGCGCTGAAGTGTTTATACGAAAACGCCACCATGTCAGTCCGCCTCCAGGATCATAGCTCAAAACCTATCCAGTTGCAGCGAGGGGTGAGACAGGGAGACGTTATATCTCCGAAACTGTTCACCGCCGGCCTGGAAGATGTTTTCAAGCTCCTGGACTGGAGAAGACTCGGCATCAATATCAACGGCGAGTACGTCACGATTCGCTGACGATATCGTAGTCATGGCTGAGACCTTGGAAGACCTAGGCACAATGCTCGAAGACCTCAGTAGAGCCTCCCAACAAGTGGGCCTCAAAATGAACAAGGACAAGACGAAAATTATGTCAAATGTCCATGTCGCACCCACTTCTTCTTTAAAGGTTGGAGACTCTACACTCGAAGTTGTCGACGAATATGTTTACCTGGGACAGACAGTCCAGTTAGGCAGGTCCAACTTTGAGAAAGAGGTCAATCGTCGAATCCAACTCGGCTGGGCAGCGTTTGGGAAGCTTCGTAATATCTTCTCGTCCAAAATACCGCAGTGTCTCAAGACTAAAGTCTACGATCAGTGTGTGTTGCCAGCGATGACCTACGGAACTGAGACTTGGTCCCTTACTATGGGCCTCATAAGAAGGCTCAAGGTCACCCAAAGGGCGATGGAGCGTGCTATGCTCGGAGTTTCCCTGCGTGATCGAATCAGAAATGAGGAGATCCGCAGGAGAACTAAAGTAACCGACATAGCACACAGAATCGCCAAACTTAAGTGGCAGTGGGCGGGGCACATAGCTCGTAGAACAGATGGCCGTTGGGGCAAGAGAGTTCTCGAGTGGCGACCACGCGCCGGAAGACGCAGTGTAGGCAGGCCTCCCACACGGTGGACCGACGACCTGGTGAAGGTCGCGGGAAGGGCATGGATGCGGAAGGCGCAGGACCGGTCACTGTGGAAATCCTTGGGGGAGGCCTTTGTCCAGCAGTGGACGTCTTTCGGCTGAAATGATGATGATGATGATGACCTACAGGAAAATACCCAATTCCAGCACGTCCTTGACCATCATAATGTACGCTCACAGAATCGTCCTAAAATTAGCTAAAAACCATTTCCTATTTGATTTTAATTTTGTTATCTGGAGTATCTCCGTAGTCCTAGGTCCGGTACCCATAAAATTAGCACCTGTGAGTCATACTTAACTCAATGCAAAAAAAAATCGGTTTATAACCGCGGAAATATGAGACAACATAATGATATGTCAGTTAAAAGTTTGAATTAAAATAATATGTTCATAAAATGAAAACTACTAAACAAACTAGGTATGTAAAACATTTTTATGGGACCAAATGGCAACTATTCCGCATCGAACTAAAAAATATCACTTAGGTCAGATAATAACATGTGTACCATACATAAAAAAATACCGATCGAATTGAGGACCTCATTCTTTTTGAAAGTCGGTTAAAAAGTTTAGGTGACCGAGAAACACATGACCCACCTGATGGTTAGTGGTTATCGTGGCCTTTGGCAACAACAGGGCGGTCACACTCGTGCTGCCGACACTGAAAGAAAAGAGAGTTTCTGTGCCTTCAGTGCAGAAGACAAAGCAGGACAAGTAGGCTTTTGGTCTGCCCCCTGACAACACAGAAACTCTTTAATGAGCTCTGGTTACCCTTCTCACCGCTGGGAACGCAACACAAGGTAATCATGGCCGCGGTTTTCGGTAGGGCTTACCTACCCAGTCGGACTGCTTAATTGGGACAAAAATACCGTCGTGTCCTACCTGCCTACGTCCTTCACTGAATGCAACTTCATATTGACTAAATTACTTTTATGTTCGCACAGTTGTGCAGGTACTTTTCTTGCTTTTGTCTTATTCGAGCCGTGAATCACAGTGGTAATAGTCATTCATTTTTATATTTATACAGTTTGATAATTGGGTATTATATACGGAGTACCATTGTCTAAAATTATTTTGTTTATGTTTTTATTTGGATGCGATTTTTTATGAGCTGTGAGTGATTGGGCCTCAGTGTACGCTTGGGTGACTAGTGTCCCACTATAATCCGATTGTACCTATGCTAGAATTATTATAGAACTTCGACTTGCTAGCAGATAGTGGACGTTAATACCGATAACAATTATCATGACGCGATTAAAGCTCTGATAACCATTCACTTCCTTCATAAACGAACGACGATACGACATGACGTGTTCTCTTTTATAAATAAAAGTAATTAAGCATACAATGAATTCACCGACGAATATAAAATATCACCCGAACCTCGTTTTAATTGCTGTCCTGTCTGGCGGATTGACCATTGTAAGTAAATTTCATTTTTATACACACAAAAGTTATATAGGTAACCACCTAACATACTAAATCGATAGCAATATGACACACAAGGTCGTTAAATAATTATTGATTTTGAAACTCCCCTGTCTACTCATAGTTTTACCTACTGAAACGTCAATGTAACTAGGTTTGCGAATTCATTTTGCATGTTTCAATTGCATGAAGCAAAAAGACCGTTTGCATCTACATACCTACCTACTTATGTTTTTTTTTTTTCACACCCTTGTGATGTCTATTTTTAATAATGAGTGCCTGCGATAATGTTATGTAGGTATGTGCCATTGTATGATGGGACATACATAATACTTACAACCGAATGAGTGACGTAGTGCTATTTCCATCAATTCATCAATTTCGGTTTCGCCCCCTAAAATTCAACCACACGTCCTGATCGTCCACCTGAATCTCGTGGGGGGCGGACACATTTACTGGCGTGGCTAACGTGGCTCTGGTACACGTACACTCGACATTGGCGTGTCGCCATTAATAATTTTATATTACATTTTACTTGATATTGGCGAGTTGTGGCGATTTGCTGCAGAGGCCATTTTGAAGAAGTTGAAGTTGAGTGACGTAGTGTGAATTATCTACTTATATAGTGCATTATTTTCAGGTAGCCTCCTTGGTATACATACTGCTGAGCGTAACTCTCATAGTTTTTCGATTTAATTGCGATCTTGTGTCGATGCCAACAGGAGCAGGACTTTTTTGGCGTTCCATATTCTGGATTTATATTCAAAGTAAATATACAATATTTATTAATGATTAGCCGAAGCGATATTATAATTACAGACCTACAATTATGCTTTTCAGTACTACACAGTACAGCTACAATGAGGCCAGTTCAACTGGGAGCCACACCGCGCTGTCACATAGTTAATATCGACATTTGGTCACTAAATACCAATTAAATATAATTGTATTACGATTATTCCTATAGTTGGTAAGACCTCCCCTCCCTTTTTCCTCACGTTCTGTTCTTCCTCTCTATAGGTCCATATCGAGCCAAGCTGTTCGGTACTTCCTTCCTTTATAGTACGAGCAATATTTGGAATGCTCTGCCAGCATACGCGTTTCCTTATCTTTATATTTTTTTAAACGTTCAATAAACATCTGTCAATACTATAAAGGTAAGGGTATAATATTCATAAGGGCCACCAAGATTTTAGAATCGATAGAATCTGAAATGGTGACCCGTATCTTCTGGTCTTCATTCTGACCTCTTACCATACAGCAAAACATTTTTAGGTACGATCTATATTAAAACAGTCTTAGATAGATGACGTAGGTATTACTTCATTGTGATATTTTTACTTGCAAGTTACAATTTTTAAAAATATAAGTAGTTAGACAACTAGTTACATTGGGAGGTACTATATCTCGGTGATATATTTCAGGTGACTGTGCGGCGCCGGAACCATTTTCAAGAGACACAGCGTTACAGCCAGTGTTCCTAACACATCACACTACGGTATTGACGCTGGTGGCACTTGTATTGGCTTTCTCCGTCATCTCTCTGGCCGCTGCCATCACTCTTGTTACAAGTAATTACCTACCTACCGATATATTTATAGGTAGGTACAGCATTACTTCAAGTCCTACCGAGGAGAGTGGTCCTGCTGAGGGTCACTCAAGAGATCTCCACATGTCACCCTGATTGAAAGATAGCACAGTGGAGAGCAGGCAAGAAGGAGTGCGGATTCTCCCAGCGCAGTCCCTGGGGTAACCATACTTTATTGTGTCACCTCACACCCTGGTAATTGAATACCGAATGGCGCAGCTGCGCAGCATGCGGTAAGGCAAAATGAGCCCGAGGCGCGGGTTCGATCCCCGCTCAATGCAAATATTTGCATTGGTCTGGTCGTGCCTCGGAGAGCACATTAAGCCGTCGGTCCCGGTTGTCATACAAATATCTATGGCAGTCGTCAAATCCAACAACTGGTCTAGCTGCAATGCTTCGATATCGCCTTTGGGTTGTAGAGGTCAGATGGCAGTCGCTTCACGGAAAATATCGAAGTTTAGCCAAATCCGCAGTTAGACTGGTAAAAAGCGGACCCCAGACTCCAAGTTGAAAAGCTTCGGATGCGACTGAGATTAACGCTAGGATGAAGAACAAGAAGAAGATTACCACCTCCGCTGGACGGTGTGGCGGCAGGTTATCCTTCGGTATTTCAGCACGAAGAAAGGTACTTACCTACCTAAGTAGTTATTACTCTAAGCAGCCTATAAAGTTTCAAATATAGATTTTAAAATCTACAGTTACCGACACATCGCTACGATGAAAGAAGAATACTTATTTGACTTTTCAATAGCACAGTATACACCAAGAAGGCTTACAATAGTATACTTAAATGCAGATTCTGTAATGGAAGGTACCTACATAGGTAATAAGTATAACAACTGAAATAGCTGATAACGTAATCCTGTATTTGATTATTCTGGTAATAGAAAAAATACACAGCTATCCCATATTAAGCTATGCTATATCAATATTGACGCTACTGAACACAAAAATATTTATTTGAAATTCTTGTTTGTTCGCGATGGACACAAAATTTCGCTGATACGTTATTTTTTAGTTGATCAGACTTAAAATTTTCCATAGCTAAGTTTGTTTGCAATCGGCTGGGAGTGTCCATAAAGACGCGAAACCACGCGGCCTGAGCCGCGGGCATTACTTAATTCATTGAAATACAGTTATATAAACGTTACAGACATTTTCATTTTGTTCAATGCTATGTATGTTTAGATAGACTTAACAATTTAATTCATTATACAGTCATACAAGATGAAAAACAATCGCGGTACGTCGGCTGGGCGGTGTATGCCTATATCGTTAGCTGCTTCGCTACGTTGATCGTCGACATAACCACGGCCTGTCATTTCGGGGTCGACCATTCTAACATAGCATCAGCAATGGTAAGTGCTTGTTTATTGTAACAATACAACACAATACTTCTCATTCCATGGGACATATTATATCTCTTAAACCTCAAATTTGATGTGCTCTATACGCGCAATACACGTCTCTTGAGTGTCTTTTGTGGATAGCAGGCGGACCAGGCGGTGCTACAGCGGTGGTCGAGCTCAAATTCCTCCTGAATAGATTATTCAAATACAATCCGCGCGCACCAAGACCTTGTTTGTTTCGCGATTTAGGTCAAAGATACGTGTCCCAATCCCGAGTTATACTAAGTACAGGAATATTCTCGAGGCTCTTCTCTTGATTTGACCAGAAATTCACTTAATAAAAAATTATTCAAAATTCAGTCTCAATCTCATCTCAATTTAATCAAATTGTTTCATAGAATCTGCAGTTTCGAAACTCACAATCAAAACTACTACTCCCTATACCTAAGTACATTAGCTTATTCTTCATTTTCAGAGGTCATTTCCACCATCATTTGAAGGACTGTACATTCTAGAGATAATACGACAAGGTTCTTTGTGGCTCATGGTGATATCGATGAAAGGTTTCGTCTACCCCGCAATTAACTGCATATTTCTTATACTACTTGTCTATTACCTTACAAGACACCATAATTCGCCCAACAATGAACAGGTGAGTGAAACCCTACCCAAGGTTGAGATTACTTAATCGAGCGACCTGCTCTTAAGTCATAAGTAACCTCATAATTGTTACAGATATAAATACATATATAAAGGAAAGGTAATATATGAAAAGATCCTTTATCGACTGTATTTAAAAAATTAAAAAATCTATAAGTCATAAGCTTCCTCAACTTGTGTACATTCAACCATCGACTTATACCTAAGTTATAAATCTATGCATTCAACGATTAATGCTAGCCCGCCGATTTCAAGTGCTTCTTATGTATGTAGGGATAAAAGCAGAATGATAGCGGGTTGTTGTCTCTGCCTAACCCGGACCGGAGGGAAACAGGCGTGAGCATATATTGTATGTATGTATGTATTTAGGCAATTTGCGCCCCGTAGGCACTGGAGGCGCTACGGGCCGTAGCGCCTCCAGTGCCGTGACATTTTTTTTGTTGTAGTTACCTTGGAGGTCATTCCTAGTAATCCTTAGATATCCGATAAAATCGTAGCCAAGTATTTATTTTTTACAAGGCAACGACTGAAAAAGGTTTTTGTTTCAGCATCCTATTCACAGAGTAGGAGTCCTGAATGCCTTTGAGTAAGTAAGATGTGATAAGTATCTACCTGTAGTTTTCGTTAATAAAGATGTTGGTATATCTACCAACATCTTTGAGACCCAAGCCAGCCTCACCTGGATATCGGAGGCTTTCTGGAAAAGCCAACATAAATACCATTCAAAAATAATAAGCTGACCTCGGGCACCAAAGGGAAATTTTGGACGCAACTGGGAAATCGTTATGAGGATGATGATTGTAAACGATCGAGGCCAGAGGTTGTTTGTAAAGGTTCTTTATTTGTCATAAAAATGTACAAGCTAAGCAAATATACAATTATACTTACTAGGTAATTAATCTGTAATGGTACTTTATACAGGCTTGAGCACCTTTAAAAGTTTGTACAATAGTTATTTATCGTTTTACACAATTAAACAAACGCACATTACGTAAGAATACTTAGGTAATCACAAGAAGTAATTCTGTGTCTTATTGTAATAAGTACACTTGCTACATTTAGATATACATATTATTCTTAAAGTTAGTAACTACTACACGTCTACTAAAAATAAAAGTTTCAATAAGTGAAAACTTGTGGGTACAATAAAATTTATTTAGTAAGTAAGTGTATTACTACCAATATTTACGCAAACAGCATAGCAGGGGATCTACTTCGCCTCCCGCGAGCATACCACAAGCGGGCGAGCGAGGGGGCACGGAGATATAGTTAGTGGGTCACTTGATTGGACGTGTCGATTTGTCGCACGTTATGGCGACTGCAGGTAAGTCAGGAGGTGGGAACAAATAATAGTGTTGGGGCAAACGGTATGTGCCATATTTATCGATATATGGTAAATCAGATATAGATTTAGAGCAAATATTTGAGATCAAAATATTTTTATGAGTAACAGTGTTATTGTAGAATGGTCTGACAAGTGTGGTATAGATATTGAGCTTAGTCTGAGGGCTAAGACTGGATTTACGATTAAGGACTGGACTTAGTCCCCCAAGAGCTTGAGCTCCCGCAACTCGTAATTTAGAGATGTGCTGAGACCAATTCAATCTACTATCCATTGTCACTCCTAAGTAGGAAACTGAATTACGCCAAGGGATTGTGTGTCCAGCCACCTTGAGTTTTCTGTTTGGATGTTGGCGTTGGCCTGTAAACATTATTGCTGCAGTCTTAGCTGCATTTATTTTAAGTTTCCACCTGGTAAAAAATGAGCAAAGTGAGTCTACAGATAGCTGAAGTCGACTTATTATGAGGTCGATGTCTTTCGATGATGTGTAAGAAGCAGTATCATCTGCAAAGCATGCGAGGTTTGTTCGAACCTGCACTGGCACGTCATTAATAAATAAGAGGAATAGGTACGGCCCAAGGATGGAACCCTGAGGTACGCCCGCCGGCACCATTTGGTAAACAGATTTAGTATTGCCTATCTGAACAAAGAATTTACGATCAGTAAGATATGATTGAATAAGTTTTACCAAGTCAAGTGGCACATTATATGTAACAAGTTTGTGCAAAAGGCCTTCATGCCAAACAGTGTCGAAAGCTTTCTCTATGTCTAGCAAAAACATTCCCGTAGCTTGCTTCATATTTAGATGGTGAGAAATATGCTCTGAAACACGCGCTAGTTGATAGACTGTGGAGTGTGACTCACAAAACCCGAACTGTTCATTGAGTATTAAGTGTTTAGTTGCCGCTACTAACCTGGCATATATAATTTTCTCCAATAGTTTGCCAAGAGAAGGCAGTAGACTAATTGGGCGATAGCCACCTGGTGATGAACCATCCTTACCGGGTTTTTTTAGAGCTATAACTTTGGCTAGTTTCCAAGCAGTAGGAAAATAACCAAGGGATAAACAACCGTTAAATATTTTAGTAATGCAAACAACTGCCAGACAACTGCTGAGGCCAGAGGTAATACCTAATGAACTGTATATTTACTATCCACAGCTCAAAAAAACCCGAAGAAACGTGGGCCCATCCTGATGTATACAGCACTTCACCATTTTCAAGGGGGTAAGTCTTGAAAGTCGGTAATAAGGTATAATAAACATTCGAGTACACGTTGTCGACTCTGAAGTTTAGATGTACCTATGGAACTGCACCAAGATCTATAGGCCCTACTAACACACCACGCCTACTCGCCGATGCACCTCTTGATTGGCGAACAAGGATCTGCCCCTCTAGACAAGTGGCAATTCATTGTCCGGCATTTGGTATACAGTCGTAAACGCATGTCATAAACGTCAAATCCCATACATTCGTCATTCTATTCGACCACTATTGCCACTTGTCTAGAGGGGCTGATGCAGAATTCTGTCTCAGGGTCGTCAAACGTGTAGTGCGGTTAGTCCGACATAATTTAATAGTTACCTACCAATATTTATTGAAAGTCCGACCATCTGCCAAATAGTTTGAAAGACTTTGGTTGGTAGGCGTAGGGGAGAGTGGGTAACAGTGGATCACTTTTTTTTTTAAGCTCCAGAAATCCCAAGATTATGCCTTAATAATTAATCTATGATAATTAACTACAAGATACGTCCGTAATCTACAAAAACAAGTGCAATTATTGGTAAAAACGGCAAAAACTTACAAGTTACAACAAGTTTTTAGAAAAATGGAAAATGATCCACTGTGACCCGTGGATGGGTCACTGTGGATCTTTTCATGGGTCACAGTGAATCGCTTGGGGTACACTGGATCTATTAAAAAAAGTTCAATAAAATACTAATTTTGTCCATATTTATTTATTTATTTATATTCTAAGACAGCATGCTATCACAGTATTATTAAAAATTACAAAAGTCTTACAAATTATGCTGGTATAAAGAGACCTAAACTTATCAAAATTTTGTTTAAAGAAGCAAGCGTTTTTCGCCTTTGTTTTCCATAAAGCTCTCTTTTCTATTCAATTAAATATATTTACTTCTTCAGTAATCATTAACAAACATTTTCATTATAATCATGTGTTGTTTAAAGTGCACCCTTGGGAATGTCATGACGGGCGGTAGTGCATTCCCTAAAGCACTAAATATGTAACAAATAGTTGTTAACGTCTCTCGTTCTGCGCTTGTGACCTTTAAAAACTGTCTTTGTCCTTTTGGCCGCTAGCACTTTAGCACTTTTTTGCACTGTCATGGTATTCGTTTCATCTACGTTAAATACTCTGGTTCCATTACCAAAGACAGGTTGCCGAGACGTAACATTTTCTAAGTTATCGAAGAATAAACCAACATTGTGGCGGTTGAAAGATGTCGTTCGACTCAAGCTGCAGCCCTCGGGAGTTCGCAATGATAATCTGTTATCTCTCTTTCTAAGATTATATATAGATATTCGATACCTGCTAGTTAAGTTTCATGCCACTTTTTTGTTATTCAACAGTGGTACTTCATTAATCAAATTGCGAACGTCTGTCATAGTAAGTCCATAGAACATTTGACTGCACTTAAGAGTAAAATCAACTATCTCCTTTTCTTCTACGTCAGTAAATATCTTATGAATTGCATAATTAGGTGTTAGCCTCATTGGTTTTGCAGGATCAGGGTTTTTCGTTCTCTTGACATAGTATCGATATAACTTTGTGTTTGGAATAGCAGTCGATTTAGCCACAGATATTATTATTCAGCCATTAGATATAAGTTTTAAGGCGTTACTGATCTGTTCTTCAGTGTGAAGACCGAAACTGGTTTTTCGTACCCGATTGCGAGGCATCGTTACCTACGAAGAAGTACAAAACCATTTTAATTTCATGCTATTTATGTAATTTCCACATGGGTCACACTGGATCACAGTCCACTGTGACCCAAATGAAAACTATTCACTGTGCCCCATAGGACGTTACGACAGAAAAAAAATATTCAAAAAATAACTACTTATATCTAAGCCAAAATTACATTACCCACAACCGATTTAACAAATAACAAGTTCAAAACATACAACTGTCATTAATATTTATTAAAGGTTTGGGAATACGACAAATTTCTAAATTACGTAAAAAATATTTTCGTACTTACCTACTGGCCTGCGTGTAACAATATCGTGATTCCGCTCGGCGAGCGGGGCGGCAAAATAGCACTTGAGAGGGGGGTATCGACGAGCAGTAGCCACGCGTTTGCTTGTGTGCACAAAGCATCACACGTAAGAATTATAGCGAATAATCCACTGTGACCCGTGATCCACTGTTACCCACTCTCCCCTACCTAAGCTGTTACGTGACTATAGTGCTCCTAATGCACTACAGTCAGGAAAACAAAGCTCATGCCGCATGCATGAACACAGAAAGCAGATTTTGGGCTTTCTATTATGCATTGAGAAAAGAAATCCACTTACATACGTAGGTACTTAATTTATGACTTGTCTTTTTATAGAGCACAGATTAACAACGCCTTCGTGGACGACTCGCCACCACGCACTCCCCTTAGGCGTCCGGAGCCACCACGTTCGGATTATTACTCAAAGTAAGCCATTACACATACTTTGCTACACTACTAGTCTAAAAAGAATTACAATCTAATCTGCTTTTCAATTTCCAGCCGATCGGATTCATGGCACCGCCCTCAAAGCAGCACACCACAAAACGCACGAATCTTCTCTTATTTGGAACCAGCGCCGCAGACCCCTCAACCGTCGTCACCCGCGATAGACCAGCCTTCCTCATGGCGTCGCGATCCCTGGCCTCAAGCGCAATCCCCTCCCGTACCTGCGCCAGACTACAGCCCCACTCAACCCCGCCGACTGAAATCAGCTCTGAAACCAGGGTATTTGTAATGCGTATATTATAGTTTACACAACAATAGACTCTTGACGTTTGAAGTCATAAAGCTGCGACTACACATTACGATAGACGAATAGGGCACGAACGGAGCACAAATTTGTGTAGACCAACTTACCAGTGTCAGTCGAGCACACCCCGAACTCGGCTGTGCTTGAAATTGTCGTTTTTTTTTTTATGGGGAATCACTGTAGTAAACTGCTGTCCAAGAAAAGGGATGGTTGTCGGTTAGTCGGATTGCACGTCCTCACTTGACGACGCGACACTCAGAAAGGCTCCGTTCGTGCTCGGCTCATGTAGCGTAGACGCAGCTTAATGCTAAATTATCTGTATTTTTTTCTAAATAAACTGAACTTGTTCGCAAGTAGGTAAACTTTGTATACCTATGTTTTATTTATTCGCTCAACTAATAAGTTGGTAGGCACTAATCACACTGATGAATACTGAGTGAACTCATCTAAGGATTAACCTACCTAACGCGTACTCCTTCAAAAAATCAATTTTACTTTCTTCATAATTTCGTTAAATAAAAAAATTAAATACTTACCCATGTACTTACTTATGTAAACATGTACTTACTAGATAGGAATGGCTAGGATAGGGAAGTATAGGCTAGGATCCAATGAAACGCTTCTACGGGGTTCCTTAAAATCAAGTAAAACTTGAACACTTAAGTATTGAATTTCAAGTTGCAAACTCAAATATAAAGCTTTCTATCTATTTTTTGCCCTAATCCAACCTCATTAATTTCTTAATATTTCTTTCTCACACGCCATTAGGTACGTTTCGTATGGGATGGCCTACCCCAGGCACCTATAGTTATAAGAATTATATTATATTATCTGTGCAATAGTACCTAAATACAAATAAACTGTCTACATCTTGTAGAATTTATATTCCCCGAGTTGTCATTCATATATATATATATAGTATAATACATCTATTACTGATATTCTGAAACAATTGGGGGAAGGCCGCGCTGAAAACGTTCCTACATTATAATTATTATAATGTCTATGTTGCCGCAAACTAGCTAAATCAGCTGTCCAATTAACTGCCAAGGCAGTTAACTAAACGGCGCCATTCAATTAACAGCTTGAATGATACTCAGCCGTCTCGTTTATTACATAATTTAATTAAAACATTTAAAACGTTCCTACATTATCATTATTATAATCTCTATGTCGCCGCCAACTAGCTTAATCTGCCGCCCAATTAACTGCCTAGGCAGTTAACTAAACGGTGCCATTCAATAAACGGCCTGAATAATATTCAGCCGTCTCTTTTATTACATCATTTATTAACCTAGCTGGCTAAGGCCAATCGTAAGATGGGGCACTACCTCGAAATAAGATAGAAAATTACATACATACATACATATACTTACACCTGTAAATCCCCGAGGGTGTAGACAGAGGTGTATTCACAGAAAATTAGTGATAGGTTTATTGTGATAGGTGTGCAATCCAACTTGGTTTGGTTAGGTTAAAAGGCTACGCTACGCTCCGTTCCCGCATTAAGCCTTCGTGGTTATTTTTTATAACCATGCAGAAATAAGTCATTTTTCTAACTGTTTAATTAAATGGCTAGGCAAGTAGTTAAACGTCTTCGATCCAAGCTTATTTGCCTAGCCGTTTAATTAAACGGCTGAACACCATTCAGGCCGTTACTTAAATGGCGCCGTTTAGTTAAATGTTATGTTTTTGATTTGCAATAAGGGTCGCTTTTTTTTGAACAGTTAAAATACATTGTATAGGGAAGAAAAAAAAGTACGCAGTATTAAAATAAAGTACAATTTAATTTTCATTCTTTCTATTCGAAAAGTGTCGCTTTCATACTAAAGTGGGAACAAAGTAGCCCTTTTCCGATAGGTACTTTTTAGCTGGCGGCAAAGAGATTTCAATTTGGAACATAATATATCTTTCATAGAAATCGAACGCAATATACTTTTTTTTCTCATTTGTTATACAATCTTCTATTCACTATTAGATCCGTTTCACTATCAAAATAATGTATTTTAGGGTTTTTTATGCCACATAGGTGCCTATAAGCATACGGCCCACCTGATGGAAAGGAGTAACGTGGCCTATGGACGTCACACCAGGCGCAGGATTTTTGGTCGCAATGTGTGAAGATGAATTCCCTGCCTATGGACTCACCATATGCGATGATAAAATGTAGCTATCAAAGTTAAAGAAAGGTGTATGAGGAGAATTTCTTCTATAAAACAATTCTTTTAGCACTCGAAACAAATGGATACATTTCGTCTAACGAAAGAAATTTGTCGTTCAAAATGTCAAAGAAAACAAATATTTCGAAATACAGTATTTTCGTGTAGGTACTTTATTAATCTCAAAAAGTATAAAGTACAATTACCTGAAATAACGTACAATACTTCATAATAAAGTACGGGTGGCAACCCTATCACTACATAGTATAAAACAAAGTCGCTTTCTTTGTCCCTATATCCCTTTGTACGCTTAAAACTTTAAAACTACGCAACGGATTTTGATGCTATGCTATTTAATAGATAGAGTGATTCAAGAGGAAGGTTTATATGTATAATACATGTTTAATATAGTAGAGGGTGCAGCGGGAACGGAATCTGACGCCACGCGGGCGGCAAAATTGTGGCAGTACGAAGTTCGCCGGGTCAGCTAGTCTGCAATAAAATAGTAGGTACCTATGTATTTCACAGCAACAAGACAAGTTGTCTTGTCACTGTAAAATATATGTGATATCAACACGGATATTTGTGGTGACAACCGTAGTTCCTATTTTCACCATTTCACGGAATCGTTGATTTTATTAAAATCGATAAACCACATCGGCTAGCTTTGCTTGCCATACCGAAAAATTTTAATGACTTGAACGCACACATACATCATCATTTACCTACTACTTCTTCAACGGTACTCCAACACCATCCTACACTCACTCATTACTCACACATTCGTAGACTGAGCACACTACATTTACTCTATGTCATCTTTGTATTACCGTAACACACACATACACATTGTCCAAACGATAGTAACGTGTTCACATTCGCCAAATATGGTTTTATCGAAACTTATCGGTTTTTATCTCCTTGATATTTCTGCTATTCTGGTATCGGAGTTTGAGATTCAGTATTTTGTTCAGTGTTGCCACTCTGTGGGGAAATTGCCCAATTTTCATGGAGAATGAACACAGTGTGGGGCAAAATAAAGAAATTTTTATATTTTATTATCTATTGATCCCAACGATAACTCAGCTTGTGAGCATAAAAGATATTATCGTCCTTGACTTGGCTCCCAGTTGTATTTGATTCCCTCACTCTTTCTCCGTCTTTTTGTTTAGCTTATGCGGCTCTTATGGGAACTTTTAACCTCGAGAGGAAAGCCTGTGTGAAAACCTCGTCTGTCAATCAGCAGGTTCACTACTTGGAGGAGGGTGAGTTTGACCTCGAAGTTCTTTGCTCCGTACACCCAACAAGCTAAAACAATAATTATGAAAGTAGTATAAGCGACATGTGAATGAACTGATTAAATCCTGTGGACTCTATACTCAATATTGGTTACAGGCGAGTATAAATGTCAACTTCAACTTCTTCAAAATGGCCTCTGCAGCAAATCGCCACAATTTTCCAATGTCAAGTAAAATGTAGTAATGACAAAACGCCAATGTCAAGTGTACCAGAACCACGTTAGCCATGCCAGTAAATTTGTTTCCGTGTGCCCGCCCCTCACGACATTCTGGTAGACGATAGTCAGAGTTAATAAGTATGATATATATTTTATTATTATTAGATTGTTATATAGATAAGTGATTGTGACACGACTTATTCATACAACATATTAAAATGTTGTAAAAAATGGGGCTTTCGTCATGCCGTCTTTCAAACCACCTAGACACTAGATTTTTGTATAATACCTATTAAAAGTTAAACATATTTTGAGTTAGGGATAGACAGCATAATGAGATCGAGTATTCAATATCTTTTGTTCTTTATTATAAATTAAAATTGGAGCGATTTTATATGTGAAATAATAGGTATCTACAAATACAAAGATTTTCAAGCAACCAAATCAGGATTAGGTCATACAATTAAACATTATTCTGTGATTTTTCAAATTGCTCACGCAGTACCGTAACAAAAACCAAACTAAGCAGATTGCCAATACTTGACATTATTGACAATACGTTAAACAATAATTTCTAGCGCCCTGTAAGTGAAATAGAGTCATTTATTAATTATATAGTTGAAGGGATATTTATTACCATCATAATAAGTAGATATTTAAGATTGTGTCACTCCCCACGCAGTATGCAATTTGTCCAATATGCTTAATTTTTTGGGAATTTAGAAATATAATACTGGTAACACTGACGACAGTTTGTTTTTGACGTTCAGCAACCATGTGCGCTCTGTCGATAAACGATACCACAGAGTATACGAGACTGCTACTACTACTAATGGAGACGTTTTATCTACTATATAAAAATAAGTCGGGTTTTCCTTCCTGACGCTATAACTCCAGAACGCACTAACCGATTGCCACGGTTTTGTATTCGTTCGAAAGGTCTCGGGCTCCGTGAGGTTTATAGCAAAGAAAATTCAGGAAAACTGACATCCACGCGGGCGGAGCCGCGGGCAACAGTTAGTATCCTATAAGAAACGAATTAATTTTCGTACACAGTTATTACAGTTATAAGAAAAAAATGAAAATAAAATAATAAACTGCCACGTCATGTGTTGCCCAATTTATAGGGTAATGTCCCAGTTTCTATGGAGATTATACTATAAAAGGGGTAGTAATAAGATAATATTTGAAGCGCTTGTTGCTAAGTGGTAACCGATTAGTTAACACATTGCAAGGTCAAGTAATAATAGCCGGTCACGCTTAGAATGGATGACCATTCTTAAAGACATAAAGACCCCTCCGTGCCTCGTAATGTCGCTTAGCCGTTGGTCCGGGCCCCCGATTCTGTTAATTTTATGAAATAACAAAACTACTGTGATGCCTCTGACATTGCATTAAATTTCATTAAATTTTCGACTTTATAATTGAATTTTAAAAGTCCAAAATTAAAAGAGAAAGAGTTTATAACATTTTTCATTCCCTCTAAAAAATTGTCATTTAATTTTAGACTTTAACAGTATATCAGTAACGTCTAAAGTTAAACGGCATTGTTAGTGTCTGCGGTACCGCAGTGGTTTTGCCATGAATAAAATAATAGTAGAATCCTAGCCCTGGTTGCCTTACGAATATGGCTGTGGTAATGGGTAATGGAGCCTTAAAAAGTTTGATAATGTGTGACAGAATAAGATTTTAAATAACATAATATCATGGCCCGACTTGGTACTCCGAGAAAAAAAATCAGCAACCTAGCAATTAAAACCAATGGATAGTTTTAAACCAACAAAAAAAGTGTTTATATTTGTGTAAATGAGCATATGCAGATATGAATGATAGATGAATTTTGATGACTTTCTTCAAGTTAACTACGTAGACAGTTTGTTTATATTTGGTAATTTGTGAAATTGATACCAGCAACACTGCTTATTGATTTTTTGCTTTCAGTAGTAATGATACCGCTATCGATATATGAAATAACCGGACATCGTCTAAATACTTCTGATATTTTTTCATTAGTCATTCATTACTTGTAAAATTTATGGCAAATTATAATGTTTAGAGAAAAATGTGTTGTATTTTGTATTAGAATAAAATTGAACAAGACATTTAAATACGTACTTTGCCAGTAATGGACATCCCTTCAATCATCTAAAAAATAACATATTGAATGTCAATAATGTCAATTACTTTAATGTCAATCTGCCTAATTTATTTTTGTTTAGTATGTTATTTTTTTACGATAATTAACCTTTAGCATGGCTCGTTGTTTATAACTTTTGGTAGCAAATATAGATTACAATATTGAAACGGTATCTCTTAAGCAGTTAACGAGTTATCATCTGAGAGTGAATTGATCTGGCATATCTGTTGCAGTCTTGAGAGAATCGACCTTGAGCAATCGAGAAGTTTTTATTCAAAACCTGAAACTCCAAACCATGTAACTTTACTGAAGGGGTTAAGAGGAATAATAGTGATTTTCTATCATTTACTAAAATATTTGTAGAACGAAAAAAAAAATTCATTTGAATAATGATGGATAGGTATTCATATAGCAACTTGCAAATGAGATTGCCTTGGGCCTTACAGATGTCTGTGGAGCCCCAAACAATCCAGGAGAGAAACAAAATATTATCAGAAAAAGCGAAAATAGAATTAGACAAAATGTAGAAAACAAGTTCTTCAAACTAAGTACCCTAGCCTTTTCTGTGATATGGTAGTTTAAAATAAAACTATTTACTTGATTTATTTTTGCATTATTGTTTATTAAATAACCATTGCATGATGCCTTGGCGTGGCCTTCACCACGGAGCCTAGTCGACCTGTTCCATCACTCAATTCCTGTAAATAAAATATTTTAATAATCATATTATCATTTCATCATACTGATACTTGACGATGGACTTAAAATTAGCAAAACCTTTCAAACGATAAACAGAATCTCCCACATTGCATTGTAGTCATATATACAAAGCAAATTGTTTTGTAAGTGGAAGTGAATTTTATAAATAAAAATTAACTTGAAATTAGCGAAACCTTTCAAAAGACGTACAGAACCTATTACGTTGTATTGCAGTCATTTATACAAATAGCACATTGTTTTGTGATGTTCAATTGTGGAAGTTAATTTTATAATAATAAAAATATTAGATCATCAGCCTGCTGTAATTTGAAAACAAAGCAAAACGCTCATTGAGTAACATGATCAAATTTTTATCGCGATCGCTTTTTATTATAGTTTTAAATTTTACTTCATTATTAAAAAATAAATTATAACATTAACACATCAGTACAACAGTTAGGCATACGCATTTACTAATAATTACAAGTAATTTCTTAAGCTTTAAAGACAGTCCACAATATACCTACAATGAACTAAAACCATTGAGATAACATATTAGCAATTGCTAAACCTATTTATCCATGGGAAATAAAGTTGAAATGCCAGGGTTAACATTCAATTAAATATGTCAATTATTACTTATGTAGGTATTGACAGAGTACACATGATGTTGATTGTTAAATTGAGCAATTAGTATAAGGTACCTACCCTTTTCTAATGATATTTTTATCCTTTTTTGTCTCTTATCGATTATCGAAATGATTTATTAATTTAATTTTTGCACATCTCTAGTACTCTACATCCAATCCTTGCCAAAGTCTTGGGATTTACGAGACCATGTATCAATCTTCCTTTTTTTTTACAGTGATACTCACGTCTTGGATACCATTACTTTGAATTATTGTTGTTTATTTCAATAAATTGAAAACTAAAATCTGTTATGTTTTCATTATTTTCGAGTGAAGGGCACACCGTGTGTCACGATATCCATGGCGATACCAATTTCAGTGTTAATCAAAAACTCCTTCAATTAGCTGTGTATATTCCAGCACGAACCACACGCTCGAAACGAGCTCGTTTAAGGCTTGCAAATCTCTCCACATTACTCAAATTTGTGCTCGAGAAGTCAAAATCGCCCACTAGTGAAATAAAAATATAACTTCAAATCTTCCCAAATGTAAATGCCAAAATCATTTTTTTATGTTCTTCAATGATATTGTTGCACCTCAGACGATAAAGAGCTATTTTGAACCGTTTAAAATCTTTATAAGTAACCGATAAGCGTATCTGAGTCTGAGCTGATTGAGAGGTTGTTTTGTTAACAACAAAAACATAAACATACAACAAATAGTGACACTCACACTTACAACAGTTACAACTGTAAAACAAACAACGATTCTGTGAAATGGTCAAAAAAGGAACTACGATTGTCACTGTCAAATACATACTATTATTATTGCAAATCAAAGACAATTTAATACGATTTGACATTCTGGAAAGGAAAGTGGCGGCCTCCTTTAAATGAAACGAAATGTTGGTTTTACTGCGCTCTGTGTGCAACACAGAATACATGCTTATATCCTGACGGTGTGCAACTGCGTCAACATAATAGTAACAACACACACATAGTCAAAATTTAGTGACGTGACTCAAGTCACCAGAAAATCGAAAATTTCGATATTTACCGGTTTAACTACTCACAACTTCTTCTATCCCGGTAGCTTCTTGTGAAATTCAGCATTCAGAGCATTTTGTAACAGTGTTGCCCAATTTTTGGGGTAGTTTTACTAATTTTCAGGGAGACTAGCGCTTTATATGAGATTTAGGAATAGGTTATTATTTAAATTTTACCATTTTTAAAAAGGCTTGCCAGGCTGTAAATTTTATTTACAAAGAAAATAATACGAAAAAGTAATTTTACAACGACAAACTGCCCAAAACTGGGATTTCATTTTTTGTCTTTTTGGGAATTTGGAAAATGAGCACTAGCAATACTGCTTACCAATTTTTTGCGTTTGCTAGTAACGTTACCTCTGTACTTCAATGAAATAACCGAAACTACGAATACTTTACGATTCATGAACGATAAACGCACACATACGCATAATAGTCCTACTCACACAGTTGCATAGCTTATATCAGTATAGTGACACATAGCCAAAACTAGTAACGTTCATCAAAAAATGTGAGTATCGATGTTTATCGGTTTTAGGGCTTTTAACTCCTCATAACTTCTGCTACCCTGGTATCGTTGCCTGTAAATCAGCAACCTGAGCGTGTGTAACAGTGTTGTCCAAATTTTATAGGGTGATTTTCCCAAGTTTCGAGGAGAACACTATAATGACCAACATTTTTAATTAATTTTATTTAAGCGACTGCCATTTTATTGGACTTTAGAGGGCTCCAACTAACCGTAACGACTGCCATAGATGTTCATATGACAACCGGGACCGATGGCAGCTTGACCCCTTCGACTCGGTGCAAAGATACGAGTTTAGGCTCGTCGATAATCCCATGCTCGCAGGCAATGTGGAACCTCTCAGCCTCAGGAGGAACTTTGCCTCGATGTGTGTTTGTGTTTGACCGCCTATACAATGGTTTGTGCTCAGATGAATTGTTTGACATAATACCCACGGCTAAATACATTTTTTCAACGCACCGCTCGCCATAGCCAGGGTATTCATCCTCACACATAGCGACCAACGGTAGGCACTGCGCGGTATGAAAGAAGCTTCAACCCACGCACGCTCAAGTTGTGGTATGAGCTCCCAGCTGTGGTTTTCCTAAGCGACTAAAATATGGGGTTCTTCAAGAAGGGCATTAGAAGGTTTCTTCAGGATTGGCAGCACGAGTGTAACGCCCTTGATGTTGCATACGTCCATAGGCCACGGTAACCACTTTCCATCGGGTAGGCTTTGTGCTTGTCTGCCACCTAACTAGTATAAAAAAATAAAAGTAGAAGATTATCCTAACTTACTCTACGCCCTTCATATTGTGCTAATTTATTCCTAATTATATTACCTTACTATCTAATGTTGCAATTTACTTCACAGTGCGCTGTTTTAATCGATATAGCACATCTAACATCTTCGCAATACTTAATCTATTTTATCTAGTCTGATACTATAATACAAAGATTATAAAATTGAAATCAAAACTCTTATGACAAACATTACGCGCACAGGCCAAAAAAAAAGTTTTTCACTCCTCATGCTCTTAAAATGTTACTTTACTCCCTGCATATCGGGACTAAAGTTCCTTTTTAATCTCTAGGGACTAAAGTAATTTTTTTTTAATTTACTTTGATAACTCCTAAACAGCCAATCACGGTGTTTGTGAATGGGAGGATTATCACCTTTTTAGTGATTATGTAGGTATAAAAATAACCTCAAAATGACATTTGAAAAAATCAAATATCCCATTTAATTTCATGTACCACGAATAATGATATTAATTTAATTAATTATTATGTAAGTATTAAGGATAAGTCCATTTTATTATCCATTTCCAATTAGTTTTAAATTATTTTTCAAGTTTGAATCTGTTGGCTAAATATTATATTTGCAAGCATATAAACCGTACGTCACTTAACAACAAAAAAAACCGCGGGACAAATTTCTTTGCAATTTGAATTACTTACACCAATTAATTGTGCAACTTAGAAACTTTGTTATTATAAATAAATAAAAATAAATAAATATTCCACAACATTTCACACAACGCTATCTAGATCCATGGTAAGCATAGCTTTACTACCTTGTATTATGGAATCTAGAATACGGATAAACATACTTAGATATTTTTTTTTGTAAATGCATACATATTATACATAGAAACACCCAGACCAATGCAAATACCCATATCCATGCATACAAATATTTGCACTGAGCGGGGATCGAACCCGCGCCTCCTGCGTAGCGACCGCGTTCACTACCGCCGCGCCACGGAGGCTTTACCCCGTTATCGATATGATGAAATTAATATATTCAGGTTGAAAAAGATATTTGCATATTTCTTTTTTTTTTTAATATTATAATTTTGTATAAAAAGTCGCTTTTTTTTCCTCGCATTCAAAGTGAAAAGTAGAGTGTTTAACGTGGGACTAAACAACCATAATGACACTCGAACTATTAGCCACCCTCGCTTCGCTCGGGTGGCTAAAACATCTCGTGTCATTATGGCTTGTTTTAGTCCCTTGTTGAACAATCTACTATTATTACGATACAGGTCTTGTATGGACACCTATATCATTATAGTAGTTTATGATACTGTTGCATAATAAGGGTTCTTATAACACGAGTGTGTTTTAAAAAAACGAGCCGTAGGCGAGTTTTTTTATATTATCACACGAGTGTTATAAGACCAAGTTATGTACAGTGTCATACACTACTTTATCTACTCTCATACTATAATACATAAACTAATTTATTTTACAAACAAAACCAAACTTTGTTTAATATAAATGTAAAAAAAAAGTTGACGCCAAGACAGGCCGCAAACATCGATTGCGCATGCGCGGTCCTTTTTTTTTTCTTGCGAATTGGCCGTTTTTTTTTAAGTAGAGGTTCAGTCCAGATGGGGATTGTATAGGTGTATCGTTACGATTAAAAAGTTATTTTATGATATAGGTGTCCATACAAGACCTGTATCATAATAAAACTTTTTTTTGGCCTGTGCGTAATGTTTGTCATAAGAGTTTTGATTTCAATTTTATAATCTTTGTATTATAGTATCAGAGTAGATAAAATAACTTTTTAATCATAACCATACACCTATATAACCTCCATCTGGACCAAGAAGGTTGAACCTCTACTTTAAAAAAAGAAACCGCCGATTCGGAAGAAAAAAAAAAGAAACACGCATGCGCAATCGATGTTTGGCGCCAACATTTTACATTTAAATTAAAAAAGTTTGGTTTTGTTTGTAAAATAAATTAGTTTATGTATTATAGTATGAGAGTAGATAAAGTAGTGTATGACACTGTACATAACTTGGTCTTATAACACTCGTGTGATACTATAGAAAAACTCGCCTGCCGGCTCGTTTTCCTAAAAAGCTGAAATTTTGTATGTAAGCTAATATTACTACAAAGACAACAAAAAAATTAAAAATCCTAACATAACGAAACCGGTAGTGTAAGGTCAAATGCTAAATAGGGTTTGCTCGGTTCGCTCATAAAATAAAAGTAAAAGGCCTCTGGAATACCAATATCATAGAGAAAAGATTAATCAAATAAAAGAAAATGTGTAACATATTAATTTATTTACACTCTTTACGAACTATATATATATATATAAACAGTAGTAATTAAAATTTATTTAATCCTTTCTTCAATAGCACATTCTATTGCATAAATTATGTTGAAAAGATGTTTCGGAATCAATATATATTACACAGTTTAAGATAATTAGATAAATTAAAATCGTTATAGATATAGAAAAGGCACAAATTTATTTTATTCAACAATTAACAAATAATATGTACACGACTTTGTACATGTAGAACATCTATCGTCTTTATTTACAATAATTTGTTGTACAACAATCATGTATAAAACGTATTTTACAAGTTCATGTTCTAATATTTATTTACAACTGTACAGGCACTGTCTAATGGCAGTCACTTCTAAGTCTTATATTTGTTCCTGTGAATATATACACGTTACACATGATCTAATTATACTAGTTTGATTCGGCAATATATCCAACCACAAGACAAGTGAACAAAACCTTTATACCAATATTCACTTGCAAATGACATAAGCTTCACCAACTTTCTTCAACGTTAACATCAGATTAAGTTCACTTGTGGTGTACTCCCAGTTCACAATTTTCTCCGGATATGCAACGGTCAGAAACCGTCGCGCACATCAGTGTCAAAGCTAATTTTCTCCTTGTCTTGATCAGAAGATTCTTTACATTTAGAGTCAGCTTGCGCCGTATCATCCTTGGCTGTACAAACATGGGGAACTTCCACTTTGATTTCTTCAGTTACATACTTATCTTTCAGAATGTTAATTTCCTCTGTGTCATCTCTACAAGTTTTAGGCCCCGCATTTTCTTCATTCGATAGCGATAGTTCGAACTGTGCTACCAGCTGGCTAAGTACTTTTTTCAGATGATCAAAAGATTCCTTATCAGCCTGAACACCTTGCGGTTCCAAGACAGCTTCGCAGTGGCCTCCGTCGCAGTTATTTTCAAATTGCCTTTTTAAAAATTTATGATCTCCCACTGTCACTTGGAGATCTGGCTTTGATAGAAGCGACTCCGTTAAGTAGTGGCCCTCTTGTGAAAATAGGAACACTGCAGGTATTTCGATGTCGTCTTTTCCGTCGCCTGACATGGCAAACAAAGCCGTGCTTTCATGCGTTGAGTCGGGTACATTGTCGAGGATAATAGCTAAACTAACGCCAGCCTTCTGCATATTACGAACTTTTTGTGCAAAAGTACACTGTCCACGCTTGGCTATGCCGAATTTACCCTCGACATCTTGTTTATTTTCTACCGCTGAACAAGCGTCGAACGGAGTGACGAAAGCGACGGTATTGGTGTAAACGTCTTGAGCAGTGATCTCCTTACCGAAGTGGCCTGGTCCCGCAGGGAAGAGCTTATCGTTAAGTTTGACGGCGGCCGGATTGACGCCGTTCTCCATGTCACTCAACGAATTCCACTTGGACATTTCTCGCATGAATGTCAGACCTTCTGCTGCGTCTTTTGATGATTTGGCCTGGATACCAAAAAAGATTTGTTATTTTTCATTTTGTTATATTTCATTAGACAGTCTATAATACTTCACGATCCTCGCGATCCTACCAATGTACATTTACGTATATAGTCATGCCTGTAAATCCCCAAAGGCGGTGAATAGAGGCATATCAACATCCATAACTATTATTTTCATATTCATATTAAAAAGACACATCAAGATTGTTTACGTTTAAGTACCTAACCGAATGGAGTGTAAGAATAATGCTAAGATAATGATAATAAACGATTTCAATGTAGTTCTTACCGTCGAGGTGGTGTAAAGTAGCTGTACCCTGCCGTCTGGAAGAGTCAGTACCGATATACCCATATCAGAGAGAGCGTGTATCTGTCGCGGGTCATTCAGCGGTCTGAGGCGCGCGGGGGGTCGGGCCGCCGTCGAGCCCAGCAGTTGACGCATCGGCTGCCTGACTTTCTCGGCGATCAACGATGCAGTGTTCGGGCAAGTTCTGGAACAGAACAGTATATACTGCTTATACCTAGATCACAAAGTGGAGTGACGAGACTGTAGACAGTGCTGTCGGCTGAGTGCGATGTACATGCAAAATACTCGGCGCTATGTTCACACGCACCGAGCATTGGCCGGGTACACTGTCTCGACACTCTAATCACAAGGCCTTACTTGTTCACACGAACCGATTGGAGTGTCGAGACAGTTAAGGGACACGTATCTTGGTCCTAAATCGCGAGACGTTAGGCCCTGGTGAGCGAGGACTGTTTTGTAATAACCTATGCTTGCTGGTCAAAAGACACCATCAAGACATGTTTACTGCGTGTATAGAGCACATTTTCCAGGTATATGTTCCGAGCAATATAATAATAAGTATGCTGTACTTTATAGAAGTTTCGTACTCATTTTCAAGAGATATTTATGCAAAATCACAACGCAAGATCATGAAAGAGCTGTTTCAACTAATGGGTTATTTTGACTCATTGATTAAATCACCGTACCATGTGCGCCGGGATACTTCTCCTTCTTGCCGACGCGTAAGATCTAAAGCCGGGTACCGCAAGTGCAGTGACCTTCAGCAGTTGCTAAACATTTAAAAATGTACAATCGTTGCACTATTATTGTTTATCATTTTATGTCTAATAAAAAGTCCAACAACTGGTCTAACTGCAATACTTCGATACCGCCTTTGGATTGTGAAGGTCAGATGGCAATCGGTCCGCGGAAAATATCGCAGTTCTGCCAAATCCACAGTTAGACTGGTGAAGCGTTCCCCAGACTCCAAGTTGAAAAAGTCGGTTCGGATGAAGATTTTGTGTCTAACAAGGTGGTCGGCAACTTGGAATGTGCCGAATCTAATAATAACATTAGCTGCCCGGGCACTAAAGTGTACTTACTTTCTATATTTATCTTCATCCTCATCATCAATTTTAAGAGTAAAATACGAAGTATTCTTGCCGTCGGTGGCCAATGAAAGTGGCAGGAAATGTGCTTCGGTGGTCAGCACATAATCTTCTAGTTTCACGGGCAAATCTTTGTCTTCTCCAAAGAGCATGTAGAGGTACTTGAACGTTTCTGCTAAAACGAACGAGTCCATTCTGTCCTCGTGAATGCGTGTCCGGACGTCATTCACGGCGGCGTAGCCACAAGGCACTCTAGTGTACTGTTGCAATGCCTTTAGTACTGTTTTCCCAACTTGTAAGTAGTGATCGTCCTCCGTAGCTCGATGTAAGAAGTATGTTGATTCTAGGAACTCAGGCCGCAGGGGATGTTGGCCCCAGTGTACCTATGTATCAAATTATAGTTTTAATTATAGTAGTGAGCACGGCCAGAGCTTAAAGCTTTCTAGATATAAAGATTCTTGCTGTTGTTATTATTATAACGATCTGTCCTTGAATATTACGGATTTTTTGTGGGTTTAGTATCTAGACAAAGGTGCATTATAGTTTGCACCGATGCCCAACTACCAGGAGAGGTTGGTAGTAGGAACAAAAAAGAACTAAAAGTATAATATTGCAATATTGCTTAGATTTCGAAAGTCTGAACATACTTAGCTAAATATGGATTTAGATCAAACGAACATTGAGCTAGAACAATAGCATTCTTTCTTTTAATCTTTTAGTGTAAACGAAAAATCGGTTACACCAAAATAAGCGAAGCATGAAGTGAACGAGCATTCTTAGAATGTTCCATAGAATCAATGCGAGCTAAGAAAGATCAACGAAGGAATATTCTGTGTCTGTTTACACTAATAGAATTCGACGGAGAGAATATAGAATGATCATTCGCTCGTCTGATGTAAATCAGCCTTCATACAATATTTTGCCGAGCGTACATACTTGGAAGTCTGACGTGAAAGCCTCTGGTATGAAGGTGTGCCTCTGCATCACTTGGTACAACATCTCGTGCGTCTCCACGGCGGGTCTGACGTCACCCAGTAGCACCTGCAAGCCTGGCCAGAACGCCAGCAGGGCATCCATGAAGTTCCGCGACTGAAGGTGAGGTCTGTAAAGGAAAACTGTCTTAAGAGCCGCCAACGCGTTATAATGTTCATCATACAAGCGCTCATATCATATATCATGATTATAGGGTTGGATCTACCGTTTTAGTGCACAATATACCAACTACTTAAAAAGAGATAGGTATCTTGTGAATTACATTTAGGTTTCTCAAAATAAATGAAATTTGCTGACGTTAGACGGGCCAGGAAACGGCCCCTTAAATACTATTTTTAATTGCTCTAGTAAAGTATAGGTAAGAAAAATAGTTAGTTCGAATTATACATAACCATCATCCTGCTCCGTTAAACAATAAGCCCTTTGGAATCAAACTTACCTGTGCATATGAACGGCTAACATAACAGGGCCTCTGCTAATGTACTTCATGACCGCGTTGTAGTGTCTGTTGAATCTGGCCAAATACTTCTCATCCCCGAGCAAGATGTATGCCTTCAAGCAGTACTCGTAGTATGAATCAATGCCGGCACCAACGCCGGAGTCCTTCCGTACCCAGTCGCCTGTCTGTATGTTTATAACTGTACCCATGAGATCTGAGGTTCTGAAATAAATATATTTTGCAACACCTGCATTAAAATTTGTAACAACAGAACCAAATAATCTTTCGAGTTGAGATAAGGGTATTTTAACTGATGTATTTACGATTTTACACTATGCTTGTATGAATTGGCCCTTACTTGGGCATTGGGGCTTTACATATCGGTGCATAAACAGTTTGATAAGAGAATAATCACGTAGATAAAGATATCAATGTTGCTTTATTCTTATTTTGAGTTATTAATCCTTCCCAATCATTTGTTCAATTTATTATCAATTATCACACAGAAACTACTGAAAGAAAGATTTTATTATAGGTATAGTATTCACCAAACTATGTTAAAAGCTGGTACATTTTTTACAGTTTCCATCTCAGTTTTTATCTCAAGCGATAAGCAAGTTTTTGTTATGGCTCGTAAGTATACTAAAGAATTTGACGACCCTACTCAACCCGGCAAAAAGAAGTCAAAAATCACTTATTTTTCATAGTTAGATCATATAGCTCTTTTTGGCGTATGCAAAATTCCTTCCGCTGGAGGGGGAGGTTATGTCGGACTCGAATCGACTAACCCGCACGCCGTCTGTGGGTCGTTGTGCTAGGCCGAAGGTGAGGTTGTCAGGCGACATATCCCTCGCACCACGGCTGACTCAGGGCCATCCCTCTCGGTCTGGCCTTCCTCGGGAGGAGGGACCACGTGGTCCCCGGCTCGCCGTCGGTATGGGGAGGCGCGCATCGTCCAGCGATGCGCGCCGCCGCAGTGGCCTGCTTCTGCTAGGGTGAAGGCGGCTCCACCCGTCGCCCTCAGGCCCGCGCTCATTGGGGGCGGAGGTCGGTCTGCTCCCTCTGACGCCCGAGCCGCCTACGAACGCGGGCAGCGATGTCCGCGAGTCTGTATCACTCATCGCGCCGCGCCCGCTTTGCTGTCTCTTTCACGAGCATGACCTGCTCGCAGAAGGAGGCGCTGGCCGCCCACCCCCGGCCGACCCTGGGCAATCTCCCTCGATCTGTATGGTTGTGGTTCACTAGGTAGAATTATGACTAAGGTAGAATCGAACTTGAACGGGATATTCTACTCTAACCGACCTGTTTTTAACTAGAATAAATAACTGCGTAATGAGATAGCGCATTACCTATGTCTTATCTTCCAAAGTCTGTCCATGGCCTTATGTGCCTTTTGCTCATAGATGGGATTCCCGGTAAGACGTGAAAGTGCCGCCATTTCTAAAATCATAGTACCGGCACAGGCTGTACAAGTCTCCCTCGACTCCGATAAACCTCGAATGCCATGCCGCAAGTTTACCTGTGGGGATAATTGTTTTTTTATATATATTAAGATATCATAATCATCATCCGAACTTCTTCCCAACTTTGTTGGTTTCGTTTTTACAGTCTGCCTACAAAGCGGCTAAACTTCGATATTTTCCATGAAGTGACTGCCATCTGACCTACACAACCTGGACGATATCGAAGTTCTGTGGTTATACCATTTGTTGGATTTTTTTAGGGCTCCAATTACTACCCGCAATGACTGCCATAGAAGTTCGTATGGCAACAGGTACCACTGTAACGTGTTTGATTGTATTAATAATAAGATTAAATAATCTATAATAATCGGTAAGTAAGGGTTGACCTAGGTGTAGGTATGTCAGTCAAGTGGATCAGGTCCAGAGTACCCACCACTGGCGAGTATATGTATAAAAACAATAACGAAAGTAAGGCGATCCCAGGATCGTAGCAAGTGGAAACATGTGGTCTCTATCTACGCCATTGGGAAAGGAGCGTAAATCTTTGCGCCGTGATTTAATTAAATGATGTGATTGGACAGTTTATTTTTGAGGTCGATGACGAATCACTGTAATTAACCGCAGACAGGAAAGGGAACAAAATAACAACATGTTGTTTGGTATACGTACAATACATTTATTCATAACTAGCTGACCCGGCGAACTTCGTATCGCCAATATTTTTCCGCCCGCGTGGCGTCAGATCCCTTTCCCGCTGCACCCTCTACTATATTAAACATGTATTATACATATAAACCTTCCTCTTGAATCACTCTATCTATTAAAAAAACCGCATCAAAATCCGTTGCGTAGTTTTAAAGATTTAAGCATACAAAGGGATATAGGGACAGAGAAAGCGACTTTGTTTTATACTATGTAGTGATACCTATATTACCAAACCCAGGGCTTTGCCCAGGGTTAGTATGAGAGGTAAAATGCAATATTGACTTACTTTGCCGTGAGGTATTCCAGTGGAAGTATTAAACGAGGGTAACAATCTTCTTCCCAAATCCTCTGCCATAGCCAGTAACTCTCCATTGTACCATTGCAATGCTGGCACCTCGAATTTCAATGTATTTGCCAAAATATGAGCGGATAATAAACCCCTGTAATAATATAATAATTATTATATTGTCAATAAGTATTGGCGTTTGTCCGTGACTCCGCGGATACAGAGATAGATAAAACTTGGGAAAGGACATAAGCTAAGCCAATATTTAGGTACATTGTGTTGCCTGAAATCGAATGAGTTATATAATACTAGCTGACCCGGCAAACTTCGTACCGCCTCAGAATCAATGAAAAGTTGCAATTTCCCATATTTCCTCACCGTTTAAACCTGCCCTGGATATCCACTAATATTTCAAGACTAAAATTAGCCAAATCGGTTCTGTCGTTCTCGAGTTTTAGCGAGACTAACAGAATTACAATTCATTTTTATATATAAGAAGATTAGCATGGATGTCATTATCTCAACATCATAGGATACATATCAATGGCTAAGGGTCCCTATAACTCGATTCCTGCCGGCTTGTTCTGTAAAGGGAAGCCATAGGCAAGAATGTTTTAAAAAATCTGTATCTGAATTAAAAACACCCAAAATTTCATATATAATTCATGCTGTCGGCTTTCCTTTCAAAAATGTTCACCTTTTGTACGCATGGGATCACAAGGACCACCCTTTTGAACCTTCATCAACATAACGCATTTGCATACAAGTCACATGACGCATTGATTTGTTTCCACTAGTTCTACACGCAATTAAGTTATACAATTGAAATATCCATCGGTGTATGTTTCGATAACCTACAGCAATAAAATACGCTAACTTATTTATATAACAAGCATTAATAAATATATTTTTGTCAGATTCGCATTGAAATTCAAGTTGTGAAACAATTAGAATGACTATGCACATCTTTTAAAATTTTGATAAAGTATTATTACCATAAACTGCAACATTTTCACTACCACTAAACCCAGAGAAAAGCAAACTTACATACTGTAGTATATAAGTTTGTTTTGCTATACATATTTCCGTATAGTCACGCTTGTTATGCAAATGTATCAGGCAGAGGAGCATAAACACCTACATTATACAGGGTGGATTTTAACCTTACCTAGAGGGGAAGTACTCTAAATACTGGAGATAGCCAATTTCACTCAAAGGAAACATTCCTTTATTTTCAAAAACAAATAAAAGGAAATTCAAAAATGTTCGAAAATTCATTTGCCAAGCCCGGTAATCAAAACGACTAAAATCTGAAACAATAACATTCTGTATATGTTGTATGTTATCCATTGATAGGGTCAATCATAAGGATCAAATCTCTCTAACAAACATGGTAAATTAAATGAAAGGAAATCCTTGAAATCTAAACTTATAAATTAAATTTGATAAAAAAAAGGTACTCTTACAGTACTATTTATCTATTCTGTGCTTTTACTTAAAGGCTCATCTGATATCATACTAACAATAAAATTCGATATTTAAATTAATTTACCTTTTTTTGTGCGGATACCGGAGTCAAACCGACTAAAACCATACGCCATCTCAGATCGCAATTAACATCTTCTGTGGTGTGGCGGTAGTAAACGCGGTCGCTATGCAGGAGGCACGGGTTCGATCCCCGCTCAGTGCAAATATTTGTATGCATGAATACTTATGGGTATTTGCATTGGTCTGGCCGTGCTTCGGAGAGCACGTTAAGCCGTCGGCCACAGTTGCCATACGAATATCAATGGCAGTCGTTATGTTAGTTGGGAGTCCTAAAATGTTCAACAACTGGTCTAACTGCAATGTTTCGATATCACCTTTGGGTTGTGAAGGTTAGATGGCAGTCGCTTCAGTGAAAATTTCGAAGCTAAGCCAAACCAAACCCACAGTTAGACTAATAATGTTAACCACAGTTTCAGAGGTAAGGGTTACGTCGGATGCGACTGGGATCAACGCTATGATGAAGAAGAAGAAAGTCACCACCAACCGTTGTCCAGGGTACACCGCGTGGAGGTTTCTCAAGCATCCTAAATTACTACCTACCCTACCTACATACCATACCCAATAAAGTTATATTCTAAGCCGGAAAGAAAGTTCAGTCATCATTTTAATAAATAATTGGCTTCAAAGATAACTTTATTGTTGATAAGGTTTCTGATGACTCCTTGAGTAAAAATGCTGCCGGCAAATGGCACTGAATTTATAAGTTAAGTTTTTATGGACTTCCTTTCATTTAATTTACCATGTGTGTTAGACTGATTTGTCCTTGTAATTGGCACATGATTTTAGTCGATTCGAATACCGGATGGTAAGCGAGTTTTCAAAAAATTAAGAATGCAGTTTTGTTTCTTTTCAAAAATAAAGGAATGTTTCCTTTGAGCAAAATTAGCTATCTCCAGTATTTAGAGTACTTCCCCTCCAGGTAAGGTCAAAATCTTCTTTTCTTTTTACTTAGCCACAAAGAAAATATCTTATTTTATAATAAAATATCAAGTAAATCTCATCTGCAAGCATCTCACCTGCTAAACAGGCATTCTTTTTAGATGTTAGGAGGTCAGTATCGGACGTTATCAAACCAGAAAAAAATAAGCGGGTTGCAGGCTTCAAATTGCAAACTTTAGATTTTTTTATTGTTCAAAACATAAATAACATTACATAATACATTTTTAACCACCCGCTTAAACCACAAGGGTTTTTATACGAGCGGGATTTCGCCTATTGAAATTTACCGAATACCTAATATAAGCAATTGATGTAACTGGAATGAGATGCAACTGAGAGTAGTGCTGTGAGGATAATTATGACACAATCTACAAAATAAGGCATATAATGCTTCCTGCCTTCCTTCATATCATATCCTCCTCCTCCATCTACCAATCCTTCATCGTTAAATGCTTTCATCTTAAATTATAGCGTTTGTCATAATTATCCTCACAGTTTGTCATAATTAACCTACATTTTTGGAAGCGCTCGTGGCCAGGTGTGGTCAGTTTGGTAAACGACCAGTGGGTTAAGTTATCTAGCTAAGGTTACCATTGGGATGGGTGATCGCTTAGTGGTGTTACATCTGAGCACTGTAAACGTCGGTTAGGTCAAGCCGGAGACCTATATGGGCGACCTGAACAATTCCGTCGAGGTTGGCTACTAACCACACGAATAAAAAAAAAATCCTTACAGTGTTACTCTCCGTTGCATCTAAAGTGTGCAAATAGCAGCCCGAGACCCGCTAAGCAGAAGTGGTTAAGAAAATATTCTTCACATCAATATTCTGCAACGGCACTGACATAGTAACCTAGCCTGTATCTACATAATTCATATGTGGAAACTTGGCAAGGACTGACATTTTGCATCAGGAATAAATGTTTATGATATAAGATCTTGTAGCCACAACACAATTTTAATTCCTGACAATGAAAATATTGATTTACATTACTTACCCTAACATTCTTATATTGGTTTCGAATACGGACACGACAATGTCATGGTCGAACGTCACGTCCTTTATGACCAGTTTGATGGCAGCACTGAATTCTGAGAAGTCACCCATTATAGCCAAGGTGTCCAGACTGTCCACCAATGTTAGAGAAAAACTGAAACGAGATATATTATTTATAATATTTCCAAATAAGTACTTAGGAGTAATCTATCCTGGTATTAAAAAGCTGAAGAGTTTGTTTGACTGTTTATTTGCAAGCGCTAATTTCTAAAAATATTTTTGTTGTCGATCGTTATATTTCATCAAGCTACTTAAAGTAGTTCCAGAAATGGGGAGCATACTCGTATCTTTTTTCATTATATATTTTAGATATTAAAGAGGTCAAAAGGGGGGTTTTCCAAGCATGCCACGGGCGAATGGGGGCTGGGGCGGTTCAGCTAGTATAAGATAAAATAATAATTATATCTACAGCGTGTGTGTAGGTACCTCTTGTTGGGCCTTAATTACCGAGGTATAAGGTTATCCAATAAGTAGGGCTACCATCTCCCAAATCCGTAAATCTGGACAAAATGCGTGAAAACCTAGGACCCAGGCCCGGACGCCTTCTAAACTAGGACAAATCCGGAGAAACCCGGATGGATGGAAGCCCTACCAATAAAGCATTTCTCTCGCACATGTACCAATTATTAATAAAAATTGACTGTTAAGCTCCTCTCTCGTATGTATTTTATAATGTATTTCAGTATTATATATAGTGCATCATCATCATCATCAGGCTATATTGGTCCACTGCTGGACATAGCCCTCCCCCAATGAGCGCCATAGCGCCCTGTCTCTAGCTTGCCGCATCCAGCATCTGCCTGCAGTCTTTCTTAGACTGCATATAATATTTATATAGTGCATAATATCATTAAATTAAGTTTAGTGTGTAAAATGCAAGTGTTTCGAATCGTAAATTCGCTATCGGGTTAAAACAAAAATTACCAGGTATGCTCATATTTACCGGTCTTATCAAATAATATTACAATAATGAGTAGTTATCAGAAATTACGACGTATGTGAATACCTCTAGTTGTACTGATAAAGATAAAAGTTATGGTATACCCATTTAATCACATTATGCACCTGTCACACATGGCATTTCTTACACCACAATTTGAATTGAATTTGATGTCAAATTACTTGAATGAATTGTACAGTTTCATTTTTTTTTATATATAATATGTAACCATTTCTTATCTTTTTGGGTTTGATTTAGCTCTAAGTTGGTGCTACATACATTTTATTAATATTAGACATCAAAATCCAGAGTAATGGTGCAACTTGACTCCATTCATTGCCTTATGCCTTTCAGCGTAGTTTCAATATATGTATTAGGCTTGCAGCAAGTGCATTTGATAGCATAGCCTTAATCTTATCTTTATTATGTTTGCACCATTCTAGAAATATACACTTTTTGAGATGACCCAAGTCAGCCATGAACAGTTTTTATTTTTTTGGAAATTGTTTAAACAAATATGCAAATGTACATTCATTCAAATTCATTCATTCATTCAAAATTGTTATTTTATGGACAAACAGAGCATTCAATTTTATTTTTATAGATCTAAGTTCTTAAGCATATAATCCAAGCATACAAATATCATGTTAACTTACTTGCCAAGGGCATCGTCCATGTCACCACGGCTTGGTGTGACGCCTTTCCATCGCCCTTTACAACTCAAGGGCATTAGTTCATCAGCAGGATACGCATTTTCCATATATGCGTTATATGCATGATAGAACATCTTCCGAGACTCTTCCCTACAAAGTTTAAATTGTAATTTTAGGTCAATCGGCACCTAATACGGGCTGCCTTTTAAGTCGTGTCGTTTGCCAACCTCCCGCGATTAGAAAATAAAAACATATCACATTTTCATCCTTATGAATTAGGAATTCGAAAACAAAAGAATGTTTTCAGATTGGTCGAACAGTTTTATTGTATCTTCTATTCAAAGGTGATAAGCGACGGTTGTAAAAATGGAAATAATTGTAGAGAATTTTGCCCGGCGATAATTTTCTACGCCTTTCAAAGGGGTTTATCGCGACTTCAGTGCTTTGAGGAGATTACTTCTGTATTTAGTGACGCAGCACCATGTCTAAGGACTGTAGAACGCTGGTATTTAGAATTTCAACATGGGCACTCTAGCCTCAGTGACAAGCCACGTGTAAGTTCAAAAACCGACATGACGCAAGAGAATATCGAAGCCGTTCGGCAGCTGTTCGAAATACCGTGAAATAGAGGCATCCATCGGTCATTTCAGGGACAATTGTCCAAGAAATCCTGCACGAAGAATAGAAGAAGTTATTGTACTAGAAGATCACAGGACTGGTACTGTTGACTAGTATACCACACGTCATCCACAAATTTCGAAAAAAGAAAGACGTCGTATGATACAAAACAAAAATGTTTTTAAGCACCCAAAATATCAATTTTTGGATCATCCGCCTTACAGCCCTGACTTAAGTAAGCCCTAACGATTTTTCTACATTCTCCAAAATTAAGCAAAGTCTTCATGGTCAATGTTTCGGCTCACCCAGTGAAACTGTTGATGCATACAAATCATTTTGATTACCCCCACTTTGGAGTGGCATAAATGTTTTAAAAACTGGTTTAAGCACATGCAAAAGTGTCAAATCACGGAGACTTCTTTAAAAACAATAAATGGTCATAATCTATTAGATTGTCTATACTTATTTCAAATGACACAACTTAAAAAACAGTCCTCGTATTGTACCTAGCACACAAATATTTGAGGGAAGTCTTTTGTGAGATATTATTAAATACTTTTTCATTAAATCTCATGTGGGGGAGAGAGTCAGCAAATATGGCGTAATTTTTTTAGAGGAAAAATAATGTGAAAGAAGCATCTTAATTAATATGACAAAACCTGAAAACTTTATAACTATTACTTCAGATAAGTTTGGTTCTGTCTTTTGAAAAACCTTTTCACTCCTGTGTTTCTATTGGATATGTAAAACTCTAAAAGCAAGATATAATTACAGCACATCAGACTTTTTAAAGTTATATGGCATTAGTATTAATATTTATTGACATTAAGTTAACATTTTCAATTGTTAACTCAGTGATCAACTTTTGGTATGAAATATTTGGCTTCTTGGATGAAATGGCTAGCAGATATTGCAGAGGTGGATCATCCATTCAGCATCCAGTGTCCCTGATTTGAAGTAATATTATTTATTTATGTTTTGTTTTACAATGTTCACTAATAAATGATAAACACCTATGTCTATTTATAAGCGATACATAGAGAGCTAGTTGCTAACTCTTCATGAGTGTAATACAACAACCTAAGAACATAGCATAGTATATTTTAATAACAATGATTACAAAATCCTGCAGGGCAGTTAAGGTGGTGTCGCAATACTTAAGGAGCTTTTGGGTTGCCTTGACTATCTGGCGTTTACTGGCTACAGCGCAATATAAAAAAGTAAATGCTCTTCATAATATACCATAAACAAGACACCATGATTCCTGTTGATGGCTGGAATACTGATGTATATGTTCACTTAACTTAAATTCTGTAAATTGAAGTTCCTATGCTGTCTTGTTATGCTTGCTTCTGATTTTTTTTAACTATTCTTTCAAAATCAAACATTATGGCTTGCTTCTTATAGTTTGTGTTGATTTTGCTAACAGAACTACAACTTAATTGGCTTTAAGGTCAACATAATTATAATTCGGAGATTTCAGTAAAGATTATTAATACCGAAAGCTAAATATTTTAATTATCTAAAATATGTTTCATATGTTGTATAGGTATGTCTCATAACAGTGCAATAGTAAAATAAGTTTATGTATAATTTCCTTCACAGTTCATCCACGTGTACTATGTACACAAAAGAAAAGTTGTTAGCAATAAAGATCATTAAATCTACATTAACGTTCATGTAATCGTTAGTCTACGATTAAACAGTAAATAAATGAAGTGTTTAAAGACGACTGCTACAAGGCGGATTCCTCACATAAACAATATATGATTTACCTTAGATTCAGTCTTTCCACTCTGGACATACGCGACACAGTTTCCTCTTCTGTTCTTACGGATATTATTGTTAAAATAAAAACTAATAAAACTCGATATGCCATTATCACCATCATCACAATATTTTCAAATGACTAGTACTCTTAATTACGAATAAAAGGAATATAGATAAATAGGGTTCAAATGTTAGATTAAAAACTGTAGAAAACGATATTTAATTATGGTTTAAAAATATAAAAGGAAATAAACTTCGCCCTAGGAAGAGCTGCTACCAAAAACTTTGCAAACCTCCATGACAGTTGTCAGCAAATCGCGTTCCGTTGACGTTGACGTAACTAATAATAAATAATATCTAGCATCAACCTTACAAAGTAGAATGTTATTTTAAATTGCAACAAATTAATATATGTTGGAATTTAGTTACTACCAAGTTGTTATAGAATGGAATTAATCAAATGTATACATACTAAAAGTATGACACTTCTAAAATTTACTTTCGAAGTGTTTTAAAAAGCTACGTGAAACACTTTCACCTTTTTTTAAGTTATGAAGATATGCTGCCATTTACTGCCATTTAACAGATATGGAACGCAATATCATCATAATACTGCGGTTTGACCACGTATTGTCTTTCTAACCGACTATCAAAAAGAGGAAGGTTCAATCGCCGGAAATGGTCGGCGTATTTTTTTATTTTATTGTTATTTTTATGTATTCGTTCCGATATTATATTTATAGGTACCGCAGATGAGTTATTTATCCATTTTCTCAAATTTACCTGAAAATAAGTATAATAATTTTGGATAGCACTGATGATGACGTGACTATCTATCGAAACTAATAATAATTATACTTATTTATTTAAGAAATAATACAGAACTTAATGTGCCAACTTCATCCGCGGGGATTTCAACATCAGTTATCTACAAGGTACTGTAAAAATCCTATCCAAGTCGGACTAAAGAATGACCACAGAACAGTTCTGTTCCGCTTATACCATATATGTCGGCAGTATAGGAGTGCTGGGCCCGAACTCTCCAACAGTGCACCCTGGGCTACGGAGACGACATCACCTCTCTTCCCAAGAAGCAGCCGCCTACGGCAAGTTCCGGCCGAGGCGCTCACCACGTGCCACGTAGGTACCTTCTGAAGTCTCCCTAGAAGAGGTCAGAGTGAAGAGCAGGCAAGGGGCTGGCAGCTTTGCCGAGCGCAGTACTAGGATTAAGGCCATCTAGAACCGTTAATGTAGTACGTAAAATCGCCCCATTGCAGCTCACAAATCAACTAACTAGTGCGAGATTTCATCGTTCTTGTTCTTTTTACCACTTAGATGGCAGACAAACACACGGCCCACCTGTTGGAAAGTGGTTACCGTGGCCTATGGACGTGTCTAACACCAAGGGCGTTACACTTGCGCTGCCGACCCTGTTAGAACAAAGAGTTTCTGTGCCGTCAGTGTAGAAGATAAAGCAGGACAAGCCTTAGGTCTTCCCTCTGACAGCACAAAAACTATCCAGTGAGCTCTGGCTACCCTACTCACTGTCGGGAACACAACACAAGGTTATTATGATCGCGGTATTCTGTAGGGCGGAGGAACTTCCCCAGTCGGACTGCTCAATTGGACGGGAATACCGTCGTGTCCTACCTCCTACAAACCATGTCGCTGTCTTTCCTGTTATGTATTCTAACGATTTCTCTGTATTGCAATACTGAGCGTTGCAAAGAGCCCCAAATGTCGGAAATAAGTGTAAACAGTTCGATACACATCATAGTCCATAATATATGATATACCTACAGTGGATAACCATCGTTACCAATTATAATCTCTCATTATCATCGTTAGCATTAGTCTCGGTCACACCTAACGTCTACACTTGGGACCCCGTGGTCAGCTCTGCTACGCGTATCTTATCTTGGCTTTTACGGTGGTGACTACTGCCTTTTTTTACATGAATCTTTCTCGTTACGTTCGAGGCCGACATACTTAACCACTCTGGCCGGAGGTGGTGGTATCCATGAGGATTTCCATCTACCAACCAAATTATTAAATAACATGATTTGAAAGTTTATCGCCATTAATAAACTAACTGTAAGGTCAAGTTACATTTATGCGTGTGATTGCTTGTTAATTTTTGTCAGGCACAACGGACACTCCTTCCACGAAGACCAGCAAATATCCCAAACTAAGAATGAATATTGTTAGTCATTACCTCCTGGAGAGAGTTGCATTATGAAGTTCCGAGAACGTCAGCGGCGACAGTGCGTCTTAGTTGGTGGGTTATTGATCTATCAAACGCGTAAAAAAAAAAAGTAGATTATGGTACAAGTTTGTAAAGTTGGTGTTTACCGCTGAGGCGATACTGAGAAGCCTAATAATATAGAGCCTATCTAAATAGAGCTGAAAACGGTAATCAGCAATACACACGTGTATCATACGTCGTTTTTCAATTCATTTGTGATTAATATAATGCTAAAATCACAGAACAGAAAAAACTGCTAAAATATAAATTTACGGGAATAATAAAAAAGCATTGGCCACAGACTAAATAGAATGAGGTCATTTTCTTATTCCTGTGTAAAAAAAGGTGTATTTATTTAAAGTTTTAAACAGAGCGAAAACGAAAGCACAGAATAGATAATAGTACTAGCGTAACGAAAGTTATATCTGAGTAAAAGTTTTGTTTAATAAACACGTACATACAAGATGAATTTTTCTATTTATATACGAAGCAAAACAAGCAATAGGTATGTAAATATATTAATTTATTTGTTCTATTGAACACGATCGCTTGTATCTATTTTTATTAAGAAAAATGCTTCTCAACCAATAAAATTTAAAAAAAAAATTCTTATCCCACTCGTGATTTAATAACAATCTTTTGATCAAACTGATCAAACTGTGGTTTTTTAATCACAGTTTGATCAGTTTCGTGTCATGATGTAGGTATGTTTGCGATAAACTCCGAAACTATCGAACGGATTTAATAAAATTTTGTAACCATTTATAATATGGTCTAACTTAAAAGATAGGATAGCTAACATCTCAATTTATAGCCGCAATTCGAATTCCACGCGGGCGGAGCCGCGGGCAACAGCTAGAATAATATAATTCTTATGTTTAACTATGCAGCAATGTTATGTATATGTATAACTAGCTGTTGCCCGCGGCTCCGCCCGCGTGGATGTCGGTTTTCCTGAATTTTCTTTGCTATAAACCTCACGGAGCCCAAGACCTTTCCAACGAATGCAAAACCATGGAAATCGGTTCGTGCGTTCTGGAGTTATAGCGTCAGGAAGGAAAACCCGACTTATTTTTATATAGTAGACTAGCTGTTGCCCGCGGTTCCGCCCGCGTGGATGTCGGTTTTCCTGAATTTTCTTTGCTATAAACCTCACGGAGCCCGAGACCTTTCCAACGAATGCCAAACCGTGGAAATCGGTTCGTGCGTTCTGGAGTTATAGCGTCAGGAAGGAAAACCCGACTTATTTTGACTTATTTTTAGCTGTTTGTGAGAGGCGACACCACGTATCCTGATTCTCCAAGGGCTAGGATTTATATTCCCCCTCGCCTCTTGCGCTTGCCTTAATTGGCCGGCCATGATGAGTGGAGTCGCAAGAGCGGAACCTAGAAGTGTAAACCTAAGCCGCTTAACGGATGTTGCCCCATGGCCGCACTACACGTAGCTATTTTAATGGGGTCCATGCAGTGAGTTGGCAAGTCAACGCCTGCCTTTTTAATAATGTTGAGACTTATTGTATTGTAGAGGGCCACCATTATAGGCAGGTGTAGGCACTCAGCTTGACGGCCTCATCAGATGCTTTTTCACGCCCCGCTTGAAGGACCCGGGACTGTAGAAAGAAGGAACACGTGAGTTGGCAAGGAATTCCAGGTCTTAATGGTGCGACAAAGGAAAGAGTCACCGAACCGCTTGATTTTCGAAGGAATGTTCTGCACCGTATGCGGATGATATCTAAGTCCTGCACGTGTATAGGAAAGGAGAGGGTGGGACTAATTGGAATAGCTCATCAGACCATTCACTATGGCAGAGACGGTAAAATATTGCCAAGGAAGCAACATCTCTACGCATCTGCAGAGGCTCGAGGGTATCCGTGACCTCAGGATTTTCGATAATGCGGACCTCATGTCGCTGTAACCTGTCAAGAGCATCTAATAAGTACATTGCAGATCCATCTCAGAGATGTGAGCAGTATTCCACGCACTGTGAGGAGCTTCCTCTTCCTGGAGCCCTAGCCACCGGTAGCTTGGTCCCTGTACCCGGTGCCGGTGGAGCACTATTCCATACTCATATTATAAATATGAAAGTGTGTGTGTGTGTGTGTGTGTGTGTGCGCGTGCGTGCGCGTGTGTGTTTGTTTGTTCGTCTTTCACGCCTAAACCACTGAACCGATTTTGATGAAATTTGGTATAGGGGTAGATTAGACCTTGAGAAAGGACATAGGCTATGTTTGGATGTTTGGTTGCGATAACCGACATCGACATCAAAGCTAGTTTTCTATATTTTAAAAAGATGTTTTGTTGTTGTTGGAGAGAGGAAATAATAATGTAATTTATAAAAAAAACTTAAAATTTATTTTTTTTAATTTTTTCGTCAGCTGAAATTTTTTAGATAGGTAATTGGTTCAGCTGTAATTTGATAAATTTTCAACAGCAGGAACTTACATACTGTTTTTTAAAAGCTTTTACGTGTTTGAGAGGTCATCGCTAAGTACATCGGTCGCAGCGAATGATAACAGTAATAATTAAAAAAATATGTATTGAATCTCTCTGATGCACTTTATCATCGGTAGGTACCATGGCGATGGTCTGATGATGTGGCCCTCTGGACTGCTAATATTATATCCTCTTCTCTTTGTTACCAACAGACCAGCATTCAATCCATCCACCGAGGTGGTCAGTTAGGAATTTCATTCCTCTCAAACCACCTACTGTCCACATGGTTGGTCAGTTAGGAATATTTCGAAGTAACCAACCACCTTTTTTCCTGGGTGGTCGGTTCCGAATATTTTTAAGCTATAAATTAATAATAAAGCTAAATAAAGTAAATAAGATACCTACCTAAACTTTTGTTTTATCTTAACAAACTCTCTGGTACCTACCTATGTAAAATGTAAAATATGTGTATAAGTAACAGTAGGGTTTGAAGATAGAAGTCGTATTCGTAGTCATAGTCGTGATCATAGGAATTCCTAAACTAAACAAGATAAACCTTCGGGCTCATGTGTCAGTTTGGTCTTGGTAAACACTCTGGTATTATACATACCTACCTAATAGTATTAAGGATCTAGAGATAGAATAAGAATATTCAGAATGCGGCCCTAGAAACCCCTAAAGTAAATAAAATAGTTATATTAAAATTAACGCTCATTTGTTTTGTCTTGATAATAACACTCCGTTGCTAGTGATATCCAGGGTCTGAAAATGGAGACGGTCACGGATATCAGTGGAGACAGATACTAGCTGCTAGTGGTCATAAGGAATTTCTAAATTAAATAAGATAGTAGTTGTGTTTGGGTTCGTTTGGCTGGTCTTGGTAAGCACTCGAGCCTACATACATCCCGTGTAATTTGCCTGGCATGTCCACTTTGGTTGTTACACTAGTTACATATTATGTTATGTTTAACTATAGGTAGGTACTTAGCTTACGAAGTTAGTGAGCTGAAGATCCTAGGTGAGTAGGTATTATGATCAATAATAGAATGTGCATTCAATGTTTACCTACTTACTTATATTCAATGGCCCATCTCTCTCTACAGAAATAAATTTTGCCTTCTCATGTTCTAGTAGCTTTGTCCGTTGAGTATGGTGTGTTCGTAGAATAAAAAAAAAATAGTAATTTTAATATTCTGAAATTCCCGCAGAGGGCGCCACTAGAGTGATCACGTGACTGACTCGTCTACGCCATATTGGATTTGTACGGTGGCGAGGGATCATTTACTTTCGCACAATTTGTAATGTTCTAAATACCTAAAATATTATAGTGCTCAGAACTGTTCGGTTTATATATATAGAAGACTGTTTTTTATTTTAAGTTAATTTTCAAGCAATATCCAGCGTCTTGTGTTTATAAAATTATATAAAATTAATCTGGGTTCCATCATTGAATTAACCAAGTAGTGACCGAGTACCAGAAAAGGTTCAACGACGGCGTTTTGCAGCCTGGAGTAGGTACTGTATAATATATTGATTTGAAAACTATTAAGGGGCTAAGTAAGTGAAAATGTATGTCATTGTGATAGTTCAATTGATTTACCGGCACAGTTGTTTACCAAAATCGTAGAATAAATTCATTGATAAAGTAAAACCAAACTAGATATAGTTATACTGGTTTTCTAATATAAGTTTTTTTAAATATATTCTTCAAGATATATGTGTAATAATTTTATTTAGGTCTCTCACTTGGAGCGAAAGTCGTTTATACGTTGACAACTTCACTCAGAGATTGTTTTGTGTACAACAACAATAAAGTTGACGTTAATGAGTGTCCTATGCCCTACTGTGATTTTAAGATGTGACCTTTAGAGTCGTAGTGCATTATGTACACGTAGCTTTAGACAGCTATAGGTACCATGGAACCGCCATTTTGATTGCTAGCGCCTTGCCAGGGGGGAGAAGGCGGGGAGGAGGGGCAGTGCTTACTACAAAAAATGTGACGCTCAGGCACTAGGTGTCTTACTCTCAAGACCATCATACAAGTGCTCTACAATATTGACCCCCTGTCATTTGATAGTCCCTACTTCTTGACACTACCCCATACTTCAAAACAAAACAGAAACATAACCTCTGAATGTTGTTTTGATTTGACAGGTTGTTTTCCACATGGAATGTAGATTGCATTCACCATGAATGGCGAAATGAATGGTACAATGGAAGCACCCATGGATACTGCAAGCCCAGAAGCACCAGACAATTTATTAACTCAAAAGAATTTACTTTCGGATGACTGTGAAAGTTCCACTGATCCCTTAGAGAATAGCAATGCCACTGAGGATAGTAATCATGTAGGTACAGAAAATACCTATGAATGTAAAGCTGCTGATACAGCGGAACATTTGGAAAATGAACATAGTAATAGCAGTGATAATGAAAAGCAATCAATAATAGAGTCCACAATTGTGCCTGAAAACACTAATAGCAATAATATTTTTACTGAAAATCATTGTAATAACAGTAACCAGTCAGATGCTGAATCAATGTCTAGTTCTCAGGCAAAGTCTGAGACAACAGACCAACAAGTTATGCATAATATTGATGAAAAATGTATATATAAAGAGTCTGAAAAAGATTATGAAAAGAACACCGGTCTAGAACCACAAACAAATGAGGTAAGTCATTTTTAATATTTGGGCCAATGTATTTCATTTCTAAAAACCTAATAAGAAAACACTTTCCATGAATCCATTAGTAGGTTGAGAGAGAAACTACAGAGATTGTTAGATGATTATTTCACATAAAATGTACTTATAAACATTTTTTAACAGGGATAATCTATAAAAGTATTGTCAATATCTCTAAGGCTTATATTCTGATGCAGGTATAATGTAAATTAATTAACAATCTATAGTTTCCTCTATCTACCTAGTAATAAGCAATTAAAATTCTTATTAAATCATACCAATGTTAAGTATGTCAAGTCTCAAACTGTTCCCCAAAAATTACTCTTATTTTAAGTATAGGTCGGAATTAGGTAGAGATATTTATGTACTTACATTGACTTTATGCAAAGTGGATATGAAACATCCTGTGATTTATTAATTGCATTTAAAACATTTTTCAAAAGAAAGTTTTTGTAATCGGGATGCTGATGCAATACTAATTGTAGATGGCAGCAGCATATGACCAAACTACAATAAGCATCTGTTCTGTGACAATAACGATCTCATAGCTGTCAGTTTTGAAGAGACAAACAATGAATTCATTCAATCAGTTTTGAAGACACAAACATTGGCCATTACGAGGCACCCTCTGTAGGGATGAAAGCCCAGTTGGCAGTCGCATTGCAAAAATATTCAACTACCTAGTGAATACTTATTGAAAAAAGAACCTACCTGTCTCTTTGCAGAATCTTACGATCTGTTCCACCTTCAGATCCTCGAGGTCTTGTTCTTCTAGGGTGTCCGTTCCGATGGTTTCCCATCTTAACATTGAGTACATGGGGCATTTGGCCAGCAGGTGGAGGCTGGTTTCCTCTTCCTCCATGCACTCTGGGCATGTGGGGTCAGTTTTCACCCCTATAAGTGTCAGGTGCCTGTTTAGTCGACAATGTCCCGTTATCACATTTACGACCAGCCTCATGTTTCCTCGGGAGAGTTTTAACAGTCGGCCCGTTTTTTTTGTGTCCATGCTCTTAATGAAGATCTTCGACTGTCTCATGACTGGCGAGGACTTCCATCTCCGGTTAGCTTCCGCCACTATGCTTCGGCTGATGACTCCCTTTGTTATTTTGTGGGCAATCGGTAGTCGAGGCTCGGGGCCCACCTGATTTTTCATCCCTTTCTTGCCAGTTCGTCCGCCGCCTCGTTGCCTGTGTTGCCCTCATGTCCGGGCACCCAGGCAAGTGTTACGTCGAGTTTCCTTGACAGTCTTTCCATAGTTTCATTGCATTCTTTGACGAGCGCTGATGTCGTCTCTGGTTTTCCTAGTGCCCTCAATGCCGCCTGGCTATCGCTATAAATGGTTACTTTTCCTGTGTCTTTCAGGCAGTTCACCATTTGCTTAGCCCATGCTATAAATGTTGTTGCTGGACAGATTAGAAAACAGAATCCTAAACGTCTGTCTACAGTGGTTCATGCGGTGCCAGCGCCGTGCATGAATGTGGATGCCTAAGCATCCGTGCCCCAGCAGGACGTTTTTGTTCACACGCGATAGTGACGTATCAAGGCCGTGGACACAAAAAATATGTACTCCTCTAGTTTGCCATATCCAAAATCTCTTATGTACATTGCCAATAAGCTCTAAAATAGCTTGCATCTATTTCTTACAATGATCTTCACCTAAAAATATAAAAATAAAGTAGTGCAGGCGATTTTCGACCTAAGTGATATTACAAAGTATTGAGTTTTTCTTATATTCGTAATCAGCGGCATCTCTTTATGCGAAAAAACATGTTATCAAGAAAATGTCATTAAGATCGAGAGTCGCTTGCACTATTTTTACTGTTGAAGGTTTTCGAAATATCTATAAAAAATCATTTTTTGGCATCTACAGGGTGGCAAATTTTAACCTTACCTGGAGGGGAAGTACTCTAAATGCTGGAGATAGCGAATTTCACTCAAAGGAAACATTTCTGTATTTAAAAAAACAAAACTGCATTCAAATATTTTTGAAAACTCGCTTGCCAAACCCGGTAATCGAACCGACTAAAATTCTAAAAAGTAACATCCTGTATTTTTATAGCATCATTCAATAGTATCAATCATAGGGATAAAATCTGTCTAAGAAACATGGTAAATTAAAATCAGCAGATACACCATTTTTACTCAAAGTGTCATCAGAAACCTTATCAACAATAAAGTTATCTTTGAAGCCTAATATTGATTAAAATGAGTAGATACTAAATGACTGATCTTTATTTCCGGTTTAGAATGTAACTTTATAGGGTAGGTAGTAATTTAGGATGCTTCATTGGAAACCTCCACGCGGTGTACCCTGGGCAACGGGGCAGGCGAGAGAATTGCCGTATCGTTGGTGACTTACTTCTTCTTCTTCATCATCTTAGCATTAATCCCAGTAGCATCCAACGCTTTCATCTCGGAAACTGGGGTTCTTTTTACTAGTCTAGTATTTTCCGTGAAGCGACTGCCATCTAGCCTCGACAAACCAAAGGTGATATTGAAGCATTGCAGTTAACAAGTTGTTGGACTTTTTGGGATTGGAGTCCTAACAGTAACGACTGCCATAGATATTCGTATGGCAACCGAGCCCGACGGCTTAACGTGCTCTCCGAGGCACGGCCAGACCAATGCAAAAACCCATATTCATGCATACAAATATTTACACTGAGCATAGATTGAACCCGTGCCTCCTGCATAGCGCGTTCACTACCGCCACACCACAGAAGATGTTATTTGAGCCCTGAGACGGCGTGCGGTTTTAGTCAGTTTGAGTCCAATGTAAATACCCCTACTGACCCGGTATTTGCCACGAAAAAAAGTAATTTTATTTAAATACAAAATTTTATTGTTAGTATGATATAAGATGAGCCTTTGAGTTAAAGTGCTTTATTTTGCCAAATTTTATTTATAAGTTTAGATTTCAAGGATTTCCTTTCATTTAATTTACCATGTTTGCTAGAGAGATTTGATCCTTATCATTGACCCTATTGATGGATGATATAAAAATACAAATAGTTATTTTTCAGATTTTAGTCAGTTTGATTACCGGGTTTGGAAAGCGAATTTTCGTAAATTCTTGAATGCTGTTTCATTTCTTTTTAAAAATAAAGGAATGTTTACTTCAAGTGAAATTTGCTATCTCCAGTATTTAGAGTACTTCCACTCCAGGTATTTTAAATATTCCACCCTGTATACAGAATCCTGATCACGGAAATGAGACTGAAAATGAAATTTAAGTTAGTAACTAGATACACCTATATTAAAGACTAATGCAAGCAATTTTCAACCTTATTGACGTGACCTAGTTTCGAGTTTTTTTTCGTATATTCGTGATCAACGTCAGCTATTAACGCGAATAGACTCGTAACAAAGTCGCTTGCAGTCGGTGTATAAGTGTCTGTTTAAAAGTTGTAGTCGGTTCAAGTCCCACATAACATACCCACCTGATTAATTAGCTCCTGTGGTAATCCGATATCGGGCCAACACAGCTGTCGACTACGATAGCCGATATCGGGTCGGACAATGTGATAGATACGTGGTTCATACATTTTACATCCATACTAATATTATAAATGCGAAAGTAACTCTGTCTGTCTGTCTGTCTGTCTGTATGTTACGCTTTCACGCCTAAACCACTGAACCGATCTTGATGAAATTTGGTACAGAGGTATATTAGAGCTTGAGAACGGACATAGGCTACCTTTTATCACGAGAAAGGGGGTTTAAGGGGGGGAAATAGAGGATGAAAGTTTTTATGAAAGTTTGTCATTTCTGAAGATATCTTAATGAAATTTGGTACAGAGGTAGATTAGAGCTTAGGAACAGACATAGGCTACCTTTTATCGCGAAAAGGGGGGTAGAAGGGGGGGGGGACTAGGGCCTTGGGATGAAAGTTTGTCATTTTTGAAGATTTCGTGATGAAATTTGGTACAGAGATAGTTTAGAGCCTGGAAACGGATATAGGCTACCTTTTGTCTCGAAAAGAGGCGTAGAAGGGGGGCGGACTAAGGCCTTGGTATGAAAGTTGGTCATTTTTGAAGATTTCTTGATGAAATTTGGTACAGAGATAGTTCAGAGCTTGGGAACGGACATAAGCTACCTTTTATCGCGAAAAGGGGGGAAGAAGGGGGGGACTAGGGCCTTGGGATGAAAGTTTGTAATTTGAATTTAAATGAGGCCGTCAAGCTGAGTGCCACCATTGTTAACATGGCACGTGTAATATAATGGTAGCCCTCTTTCCTGAGACTTTGCCTTCAGCTTACCATCAGGCGAGGTAAAGTCAAATTGACGTGTCCTATATAAAAAAAGTAAGAATTTCTTTTAAGATGTCCTCATGAAATTTGGTACAAAGTTGAATTGGAGCTTCGGAACGGACATAGTTGAGTAGCGCACCAAATATAGAAGCAAGTGGAGAGGCGAGTAGAGATTGTTATAGTGACGAGTGGATAGGCGTGTAAAGATCGAAAGTCGAGTAGAGTCGACTACAGGGGCGAGTAGATATGCGACTAGAGAGCCAGTGGAGAGGCCAGTATGGAATCAAATAGAATGCAGTAAAGGGTTGAGTAGAGAGGCGAATAGGGAGGCTAGTGGAAAGATGAATGTAGTGGCGAGTAGAGATCGAATAGAGAGTTGAGTAGAGGTGCGAGTAGATAGATAGGCGAGTGGGGAGAGTCAAGTAGAGAATCGAATGGATGGGCAATTAGACAGGCCAATGAAAAGGCGGGTATAGAGAAGAGTACAAATTCGAGTAGAGAGGGGAACAGAGAAGTCAGTAGAGAGTCGAGTATAAATTCAAGTATAGAGGCGAGTAGAAAGTCGAGTAGAGAGTCGAATATAGAGGCGAGTAGAAAGTCGAGAACAGAGGTGAGTTCATAGTCGGGTACAAAGTTGAGTAGAGAGGCGAATTTAAAGCTCAATAGCGTCGGATCAACACTAAGCGATAACCGACATCCACGCGGGCGGAGCCGCCGGCAACAGCTAGTAGACTCATATACTCATACCTGTGAATAGGCAGAGGTGGATTGACACCGAACTTTGGCCAACTATGATTACCGTCAAGCGCACTTTTTGCCTTTGGCTGTATGTTTACTGTGGGATGGAGAACAGCCCTTTTGTTTTTCTTCCTTCGATATCGGATATCGGAGCCGACACCAATATCGTATAATGTGAAAACGCTCTCAATCGGGTATGTTAATTAGTTTTGTTTTATTTGTGTTATCTATCTCCGAGGTTATTATTAGATATTATTTTAAAACTATGGACTTATAAATTACATTTTTAAATACATATTACAAAAAAACTATTTAAAAGTATAAAAAATAGTGCTCCACCAGCATCGGGTACAGAGACCAAGCTAACGGTGGCTTGGGCTCCAGGGAGAGGAACCTCCTCACGATGCGTGCCGTGTCGAGGAGTATTCTGCATCACGCCCTTGACCCTACTGTCTAACGCGAGCCTCTTGAGATGTTGTTCGAGGCTCTTGGCAATCAGTCCGTGAACCGACACGACTATCGGAAAAATTATCGCCGAATCCACATTTTTTTATTTGCTTATCTTTTTCGGCTTTCACAAGATTCTCGTCATGCGGAATTGATGTTTAATGCGCGGCCCTCTAATCGATCTATCACCACAATATCAGGCTTATTGGCTACAATAGCCCTGTCAGTGATAATAGGTCGATCCCATTACAGTGTGACACGACCATCGTTAAGAACTGGGTCGGGCACATACCTGTAATACGGCACCACCGATTCTACAAGCTTATATTTAAGAGCAAGTTGCTGATGCACAATCCTGGCTACTTGGTTGTGTCTATGCAAGTACTCGCCGTTGGCTAAACGAGAACAGCCAGAGATTATATGCCTGAGGGATTCAACGGGCCGGTGACATGCCCGACAGATGTCAATCGTACCCTCCTCAAGGATATATCTCGGGTAGTTGTTCGTCATTACAACTTACCAGTAAACCGATCGTTACCGGTAGAGATCACCGAAACGTTACCAGGAAACAGAAGCTTTTAAATCTACACTTCCATACTTCCTTGCAATCATTAATGCTGAGTATTGCAGGTTTGCGCCAGTTCTCTTTCGCAAGGCGAACGGGGTAAGTCCGTGGTCCACTGCCACTACAGCCCGAAGCACATCCACGTTTAACTTGAGAAAATATTCTCTAAGGTTCCATATCTCGCGGTTGTGTAGTGTCTGAACGTTTAAAAAACCACGACCACCAAACTTCCCCGGGATTTACAACCTCATTACTGAGGAGCGTGGATGATGCATTAAATATCCAGTAAGTCTATTTTATCCTGAGCTTCCAGCTCAGTCTGAGTCCATCTGAGTGTATATATATAGGTTAGGACGGGTATGACCCAATCGTAGGCACGCACCTTGTTACCGTCCGACAAAAGAATTTTCAGTACTTTTTTAGGCGGCAGAAGAAGCGTTCCCGTAACAATTGATTCATGCCCGACTCATTAACACCTAACGCCTGTGACATACCCAGATACTTGTAGGTATCGTTTGCAGAAAGGGATCTAAGTTCTGTGGAATCTGAGAGTTCTATCCCTTTAGATACCACAATTTCACCTTTCTTTACATGCACGACCGCACATTTATCCACTCCAAACCCCATCCTAATGGAGCTACTAAAAGTTTCCGTAACATTTAGTTGGAGGCTGTTGAGGGTAAACAATTTCAGGTCATCTATGTAAAGGAGGTGATATATAACCTGACTCCCTGTCCACAGACAATAGCCTAGCCCTGATTCCTCCTATATAGTACTTAGAGGATTCAGAGCCAAACAGAACCACAAGGGATTCAAACTGTCACCCTGGAATATATCTTGCTCCATCTTTATAAGCTCACAGTCTTCTGGAATTTGTTGAAACCCAGGATAGCGAAGAATTGTTCTTCATTGCCCCATACATAACTTCAAGAATGTGTAGAGAGTTGTATCAACTTTATACAACTCAAGCATCCTCAAGAGCCTCATATAGCTCGGAGTCATAGGCCTTCTTATAATCTATCCAGCATGTCACCATATCCCTTCGATTACGGTGAACCTGCTGGTTGACAGCCGTGTCAATAATAAGGTGCTCTTTTCTGCGATGAGCCCCGCTTCTACATCCATTCTGAGAGTAGGATAGAATAGAGTTTTTAGTTATAATGGTTAGTTATTTTAACAGAAGAATAGAGGTAAGAAGTTTAAAAATGTAGGCAGACATGTGATTGGCCTATAGTTTTTGGGGTCCATTTTAATGCTGTTGGCCAAATGGGTTTGTCTATCAGAAATCCTGGAAGGATCCACATTAATATACAAGTACATGAATAATTCTAGCTAATTCTGACGTATGATTAGAAGTTTACAGTTAAACTTAAATTAAAAAAAAAACGCATTTTATTTATTTATTTATAGCTTTATTAATCTACAGACCAGTAAATATATAATAGTAAAAGAAAGTTAAAGTTGTTATCATTTGTTTGTAGTTTCCGTTGTGTAGCCCCCTTAGGTAAAAGCCTCCTCCATCTCTTTCCACTTTTTTTAGCAATCTGCATCCAATCCTTTCCTGCTTTCCTTGCTATATCATCAGCTCATCTTTTCTTTTGCCTCCCAACATTTCTTTTTCCTTCTGGGCCTATCCATTTTGTTGTTTGTTGAGTTCATCTGTTGTCTTGGTATCGGGCCACATGTCCTACCCAGTTCCACTTTTGTTTTAGACTTAAATAGATAACATCTGTTAATTTAGTTCTCATACAGATATCTATGTTTCTTATTTTATTCAAGATGCTTCTTCCCATTGCACAATTGCAGGAGAGAATTTTGCTCCTCACTTTTTCGGTATATACCAATGGTTTCTTGATGGGGGGCCAGAAAGTCAAAGAAATTTGACAGGAGGGCCAGACTTGCATCGACTAAAACGCACACCGTCTGTACGTCATATGTTTTCGGAGATGAGATTGGCTGAGACATATCTCTCGCACCTCGGCCGACACAGGTCCATCTCTTTCGACCTGGCCTACTTCGGGTGTGGGGACCACAGAGTCCCCATCTAGCCCCCGGGTATAGGGCCGCCTTCCCGTCACCCAGGTGGCTCCAAACGTCACCTCCAGACCCACACTCATGGTGGACGGAGGTTATTCTGCGATCTCCGACGCCCGAGTAGCCTCCGTTCGTCACGGTTGACGAGTCTTCTCCGTTCCCGCTGCGCTGTTTCCTTCACGAGCATTATTTGCTCGCAGAAGGAGGCGGCGGCAGCTCCAGCATACGCACCATGCCTCGCCGTGAGCAAGGCGGCGAGCGAGAGAACTCTCACTCTCAGGCCGGTCAATAGCTCCCGCCTCGGCGTCTCATACGCATTCTCGAGCAGTGCGAGGTTGAGGCGACTCTTAAGTAGCTACTGTGACACCGGAATTTTCTTTATACTGCTGGCCCGCTCAAGTAATACTATTGATATTGAAGGACCGTCGGCGGGCCGGATTAAATGCTTTACTTTGCCGTACGCCGTACCGTAAGCCGTACTTTGCCCATACCTGGTATATACCAATGTCTGGCAAACGTAAGTTAGGCTTGGAAGAATTATATTCATATTCATTCAGGCTTAGGAAATAAAACATAATATCAAGGAACCTCTAATAAAGATAATATATTCCGGGCCTATTATTTTAGTCCACATAAAAAAAAAAAACTAGTCTTTTTTATATTCAAAATGTGTTACAGAGTCAAAATTACATAGTGCTCATAATATATGTAGTCTATTAACCCGCCCCTCTCCGTACATGGGGCAAATATGTCATATATGCTATTTAATGTCACCAAATTAGTGATATTAAACTTGAGGTTACTCACAATCAAACAAGAATTAAATCTCAAATCAGATTTCATCAATAGTCTGTTTCTGTAAATGGTTCATAGATCTAACTAAGGACCCCTTACATAGCCTTGCAGGTTTAGAGACTTCATCAGTAGTCTATTTCTGTAAATGGTTCATAGATCTGTCAAGAGACCTCCTCTAAGCCTCCCACGTTTGTGGACTCCATCAGTAGTATGTTTCTGTTATTGGTTCATAGATCTGATTAGGGACCCCATACATAGCCTCCCAGTTTTGTGGAATTCATCAGTAGTCTGTTTCTGTAAATGGTTCATAATTCTGACTAGGGACCCCCATACATATCCTAGCAGGTTTGTGGACCAAGGGTTTAGAAAGACTGTAATAATTTTTTATATGAATTTATTATACATTACCTATGAGACAAAAGTATTTTGTTTAATTTATTTATTCTATATAGTTTTTATTCTGCTTGGTATTGAAGTATTTAAGTTTTAAAGTGTATGGCAAGTACTTGCTAGAATTAAAAATAATCATGAATTTTTGACTTCTTAACAATTTTATTCAATTTCAATTATTTAATTTGCTATTTAAACCTAGTAAGTGTCATTTAGCCATATATGATTTTTCAGAATTCTGATAATGAAGTAGGTACTGAAGAAGAAACTTCAGATGATGAATGTTCAGAGCTAGAACCCAGAGCTGATGATACTGTGAGTATTAATTCAGACAGTGATCGAGAAGGTCAAGAAGATTCATTACAAGGAAACCAAATGGAAAATAAAGATAATAATATAATTATAGTAGAAAATGCCGAGCCCCTCAGTCAAAATGGGAATTCACATGAATCTCCTAGTCCAGAAGTGCATGAAATTGTGAGTGATAATGATGATTGTGTTGTGGCTGATGAGGAAAAAGTAAAAGCTAATAAAAGTGATAATAAACAACAACTGCGGCGAAGCAGCAGGGCAATCAAGCGTAAAAGATACACTGACGATATGGAAAATGGTGATATTACATCTGATATTGAGGAAGTAGCTATGGAAACTCCATTTTATCGCAAAAGTAAACCAATTGTTATAAATGATACTAAAGCCTTAGTAGAAATGGCTGCAAGACAAATGAAGTCTGGTCAAAGTTATAATCAAAAGAAGGAACCAACTTTTGTTATTATAGATACAAATTCTATAGGGTCTGAGAAGTCAGTTTCACATCATAATAAACATTCTAGCCCATCTGTGAACTCAAGTTTAAGTGCACAAAGTCTCTATCAAAGCATTGTTGCTCGAGGTACCACTGTTACACCAATAAGCAGCAAGCCTAATGCATCCACTCAAAGCTCTGCTGCTTCACAGACACCCCAACCATCCATACTTCCTTCTCTAACAGATGACATGTTTGTTGTAGAAGCGCCTTCTTTCATAGTCCCTTACGTCTATGAGAAACCTTCTGTAAAGCCCTTTAGAGAATTTGTAGATACATTAGGTAAAGAACTGGATGAGCAAAAAGCCAAAGAAGATAAAGAACGAAAAGATAAGGAGAAAAAAGATGCAAATAAAACAGATAAAAAAGAACTTTATGCTGAAACAGGAGAGACTATTGAAGAGGCATCAGAAAGTTCTGCAGAAGCTGCAACCACACCAACAGCTGACAAAAAACAAGATTCAGGGTCAACTGCAGAAACAGAGGAAAAGAAAAAGAAGAAAAAAGGTATATATTTTTAAATTGTAAATATTTTTATCTCCAGTTCTACTCAACCAATTGAAACTTTGCAATAAGTCTGACCAAGAACTTTCTAATGAAAAGACTGCATCGAAATCCTTGCCGTAGTTTTTGAGTTCATTGTGAACAAATAGACAAAGACACAAGAAATCCAATAAAAATATTTTTGGGTAAAATATGAAATGATAAACTCGTAATTTAATGTCTTAATGTTCTACTATTTATCGGTACTTTAATTTCATAAATATAAATAAATCGTATGGATATTTTATGCACGATTTTATGCAAATTATCTGCATTTATAATTATTTTATAGAAACAAGCGCCCGATTGCCTTCACCGCACGACGCAGCGCGAACCCTAAGTCTGGCAATATCTGCATTTTAGGAAAATTGTATGTGTAGGATATTTGTTATTACCTAATTTCAGTTAAATAAAACAAATTCTTTTTAGAAAAACGAAAGCGAGGAGGTGATGATGATGATGCTTCCTGGGATGGTGAAACTTCTACAGATTCTGATGATGAAATATTAAGTGATGAGGAAGATAAAACTATTATTATTAAAGATAAAGTCGACTCAATTGAAGAAATAAAAGATGTTTCAGAACTGACTGCAGAAAAAGTATGCTCAAATAAATCAGATAACTATTTTGACTGTTCACTTGGGAAGTTTTTTATCAATATTGGTTTAAGTCTAGTGCAAGAATATGTACAAAGTGATTTATTAAAACAACAAAATCGCAAATTATATAGGGAAAAGAAACAAGGACAAAACACTAAAGGCACTGAAACTTCTATTGCATCACTTATGAAGAATATAGAATTTAGTAAAGAAAATAATGCGCCATATTCTTTTACTCAGTCAAAATGCGAATTTTGTAGTTTTAAGACAGAATCTAAGTTGGCGATGGCCCACCATTTAGAGACTCCCCATATGAAAAATAATGTTTATAAATGCAATTTCTGTCCATTTGAAATCCGAAGCCCTCATGATATTTTGTATCACATGGAAGCTGAACATAATGTTAGGGGTAAGTTAGAAAGGGCGCCGGCGTATCACCAATGTGCCAACTGTCCGTTTGAGGATAACGGCAAGGGCAAATTGGCTCGCCATTTAATACCTTGTGCCAAAAAATTCAAACCTGAATCGAATTTAGCTCCACCACTGGAATGGGAACCGCCTGCTAAAATACCAAAGGTGCGTGTTTGTTATTATTTTGACATATTTTGCTTTACAATTACACACATGTGAGTAACAATAACTTTAATAAATTACAGATAGCGAGATCGCGTAACAATATGATGGGTTCATACCAAAATTCGTTTGGTCGAGGTCAAATGGGTAACAACTTGGGTCGGCCGCCTATAAACGTAGCGGGTATAATGCCGGGGATGACTCCGTACCGGCCTCGTGGGCGGTCGCCATTGGCCGTGCCCCCGAGAGCGGCACCTGTCCACGGTGCACCGATCATTCGTGGTGGGGTCATGGTTCGACATAACGCACCGTCCCTCGCGTCTTCGAACTATCCTGTGGCGGTAGGTGTACCTATGTTATGTTAACATTGTCATTCAAATTGATATAATTATAAGATTCAACAGGATATTCACCACGTTTTTTTTTATTTGTGAGTATCCGATATTTTGGCAATATCAGCGGAGCTAGTTGTTTACCAAAAATCTAGACTCTAGTGCAAAAGAAGAACGAGAAGAACTAGTGAGGAAGAGGGTAGATTTTCTCTATAAAGCAAACCTTTTTCTCACTCGTTTCTTACTCGTGTCGCCAGTACTATTGTCTGCAATCTCTATTTGCACTCGATCATCGATCATCGATCATATTCTTTAAACACTGTACGATCTTTAGTTGAATTACTTGTTATTTGTTTTTTATTTTAGAACAATGTTAAAAAGTCTCTACATCAACCGTCAATTTCAATCACGCCGTTGCCACGACAGCCGCAACCTGTTCAGCCGCAACCGTCACATAACTCAAAGAACACGTTTGTCATCTGCGAAATCTGTGACGGATATATAAAAGACCTTGAACAGCTTCGGAATCATATGCAGTGGATACACAAAGTGAAGATTCACCCTAAAATGATCTACAACAGACCTCCACTTAACTGCCAAAAATGTCAATTTAGGTAAATATTAATCTATACTTAAATTATAAAGCTCGTTCGTTTGTTTAGTTAAACGTGCTAATCTCAGAAACTACTGATTCGAATTGAAAAAAACCTTTCGGTGTTGAAAGGTACATCACAATACTGCTCAAGGAAGCGGAGCAGTAAGCATAAATGGCAACAAAATCCGACAGATTCCCACTTTCATGTAAATTTCCGACAGTTTCAAGTATCAATAATTCATCGTATGGGCACGATTATACAGTCAATTTATACAGCGATCCCGTTAACGCGATTTGTGCATGTACCATTAGATCACGATGGTGGATCATGATATTGATGCTAGTTTCTATTATCATATATACATAGTTTGTTGTATTGATATCTGAAGTTTCTCTTGTATATTAAAAAAGGAAGCCAGAGTAGCATGACTGATTTCGATATTGTGAATGTAAGATAGATAGAGAAAACGCTAGACAATCGGGTATATCGCCAGGCGGTAGTGAACGCGACCGCTACGCTAGAGGCGCGGGTTCGATTCCCGCTCAAATATTTGTGTGCATGAATATGTACTCGCATTGGTCTGGTCGTGCCTCGGAGAGCACGTTAAACCTTCGATCCCGGTCGCTATACGAACTTCTATGGCAGTTGTTATGGTTATTCCAACAACCACTGACAGAGATGTTCAGGTCCCCTATACTGGTGTAAGTCTTAACTCAACGATTATTGACAGCCGGGATCGACTTTTAAACGTGCCTTTCGGAAGGCAAGGAAGCGCTCAGATGAAATAACACTAAATAACCGAATAATCGAATTTATCTACTCTGATACTATAATACAAAGATTATAAAAATGAAATCAAAACTCTTATGACAAACATTACACACAGGTCAAAAAAATAGTTTTATTACGATACAGGTCTTGTATGGACACCTATATCATTAAATAACTTTGTAATCATAACGATACACCTATACAACCTCCATCTGGACCACGAAGTTGGAACCTCTACTTTAAAAAGGATCCGAAGATTCGGAAAAAAAAGAAACACGCATGCGCAATCGATGTTTGCGCCTTGGCGTCAACATTTTACATTAAATTAAACAAAGTTTGGTTTTATTTGTAAAATAAATTAGTTTATGTATTATAGTACGAGAGTAGATAAAGTAGTGTATGACACTGTACATAACAGGTCTAACACTGGTGTGATACTATAAAAAAAATGTTAGTGTTATAAGAACCCTTATTATGCAACAGTATCAAACTACTATTATCGAACAGTGAGCGTACCCGTCCCTAGGGTGCTACGTTTTTTTATATGTACATTAAAAGAGATATTTTTGTTTTATTTATAGGTTTTTCACTGACCAAGGACTTGAAAGACATTTATTGGGATCACATGGTCTTGTCACCAGTTCGATGCAAGAAGCTGCAAACAAGGGCAAAGATGCTGGCAGATGTCCTGTTTGTGGACGGGTAAATACTACACTATTATATTGTGTAATTAAGGCTTCTTAATTATTCAAGAATTTGTAGCCCATACACATTAGGTTGGCATTTAACTCTTCATGCAGCGGGTTATTGTTGAGGTTGAATGAGGTCGAATGATGAAAGCATGTAAGATTTGTATATGTTTTGTGAATTATTATTTATAGGAGCGATTTAAACTGTCGCTAAAGTAATAATTGACAGCAAAATTCTTATTTAATAACAAAGAGTTTATTATATTGCGTTGAAAAAAAGAGATATATTGAACAGAAACTGTTTTAGTTTGGACTATACCTTTAAAAAGTAATGGATAAAAAGCAGTAGCAATAAAATAATATGGGTTGGTAAGGAAAACTGATGTTTAAATAATTTGTGTATATAAATAACCATTTTATTGAATTTTATATACAGTAACTTCAATTATTACAGTTAACATAACAAGCAAATGGTTTGTGATTTACAGGTATACCAATGGAAACTGTTGAATCACGTGGCGAGGGATCATAACTTGACGCTCAAACCGGCACATCTCTCGTACAAATGCACAGTGTGCACTGCCACATTTGGGATGTACAAACAGTTTGAAAATCACGTATATTCAGCCCACAGTGTAGTGGCCAAGCGAGTCATGGACAAAGGCAAGACCGCCACGCCTCCCGCTAAGAACAATAGTGAAACACTCCTTAAACCACTGAAAATTAATGATGAGATTACCATAATACCACAGCCGGTTAAAACACCTGCTGCGGCTTCTAAAGTTGATTAAGGTAATTTGTGTTTTTCTTACTATCACCCTGTCGTATTATTATTAAGACCATTTATTGCGAATTTTATTTAGTGAATAGAGTATTTTTTGTTAGTGAAAGAAATGAGCATGTGAATCTGATTATTTTATCAGCTAAGTAGATCAACCAAATCATATACCTATTCAGCAGCTGCTATTAAGTTTTTTATTTCAAATAGATAGCGTTTCGTATTCCTCCACTTATTTGCATTACATGTGTCAGTGTGTGCACTTAAATAAAGATAGGTATTAAGTTCTACCAGGAGGTCAGGCAGGGTGTTAGGGGAATGACGCATTGGGCCACCTTACACCCCCGCATTTGAGACCCGAGCCGGCGTGCGGTTTTAGTCGGTTTAGATATTGAAATTTGACACTTCCATGTTATTCTAAAAATAACAATTGCGAAATTGACGATATTTTTGCAAAGATGAATTCATCATCTTCAGCTATTATCCAATTTCAATATTTGTAAGCAAATTTTATATTATTAGTTTTTGCTTGCAGCTTTGCTTGCGTTAATGTAACGTAGAAAGTTATTTTCTTAACATTAAGCTACAACACTTTATTTTTGGGCGAAAGTTGCCTATTCCCTTTCTGTACCACTGACAAGCTGTTTATAACATTTCATGATGATCAGTTATCATTTGTTTTGTAGTCAAGGCGTCAAAATGTAACATCAAACTCTATCATTACTAAATTGATACCTAACAAGTTTATGAAATTAGTTGGTATACTATATTAGAGAACATTACTAATTGACTAACTGTAGTCTATAGCTTTATCATTACTATTTTTACCGATGAAAGTAAAATGCAAATCAGCGATATTTACATATAAACAAAATGTTACTTGGTTTGTGTATGTCTCAAAAAACTCGTTTGTGCTCATATTTTGGCATAATATACAACCAGCTTTAGAGATAGTGGTAGCTTTTTTTTTATTTTATTTTTTTAACGTGAGGGAAAATCCTTCATGGATGCTAAAAACCCTCACGTACCGCCTAATAGCCTGCGGTTGGTAGTCCCGGGTAAGCCCTCGGAAGGATGTCCCAGGACTACCAACAGACCTGCGGCTGCGGTCTCGCCTAAGGGGGGGGGGGGGGGGCGTCATGGGCCTGCTTCTGTAAGGACGGTGAGCAGCCCGCTCAGGACTCTGCTCATGGAGGCCGATGGTCTTCGGCGAAGACACGTCGGCGGCGACCAAGCCGCCGACTGCGGAACTCGGGTGGGAGAGTTCTCTCCCGCTCCTTTTTTCCGCGTTGGTAGATGACGCCACTATCTGACTATAGTGCTTTTTTTTTTACGAATTTGTTCCCGACTTACACCGGTCCCTTTTTCAACCCAGTCTTTGAACACTAGTAGTGGCCCGGGATTCGGCTTCACCTGAGATTGAGGCTGAGCGATTGTAGAAAGTAAATGCATTTATGCATTCTCACAGTACAGCGATTGAGCAAGTCCTATGTTTCCAAGGCATTATGATGTATGTTTATGACGCTAATTTGCTTGCGATTTTATCTTCATGCTTATTGTCCTAATTTGGCGTTACGTTGAGTCTCCTATAAAAGGCTCTGTTGGTGACAGTGTACTCCTAAGAAAGGAACTGGTAACAGGTTCATGTTTCGTTGTGGATGTTGACTTTGTTCAATTTAAATTTCTAGAAAAGGTTTGCATATTAAGCTTCAAAACTAACAGCCTCCGCGGCGTAGCGGTAGATAACGCGGCCGCTACACCGGAGGCGCGGGTTCGATCCCCGCTCAATGCAAATATTTGTATGCATGAATATGGGTATTCGCATTGGTCTGGTTGTGACTCGGGAGGGCACGTAAAGCCGTCGTCCCAATTGCTATCTATGGTAGTCGTTACGGGTATATGGATCCCTCAAAAATCCAACAACTGGTCTAACTGCAATGCTTCAATATCGCCTTTGGGTTGTGGAGGTCATATGGCAGTCGCTTCACGGAAAATATCGAAGTTCAGCCAAATCCGCAGTTGGCCTGGTAAAGTGGACCCTAGACTCCAAGCTGAAACCTTCGGATGCGATTGGGATTAGCGCTAGGATGATGAAGACTAGGCTTCAAAATGTAACAAAATAGTTGGTTCTCATTTTAACCTTATTCGTTTTCACAGTTATGCTGGCGTACAATATCTCCTTGTTTATTTGTTGCTAAAGTCTTGTGCGTGCGATACGTATCAAAATAACTTGTACAAGATTTATATACGCTCCTGCGATATTGCTATACAGGCAATGTTTAATCTATTATGTAATTCGGCTGTGCGTGCCTTCAATCCATCAAAGATACAATTTACGTATTATAACAAGTTCCACTTCACTCTTTAAGTGTGAACAGTATTCAACTCATTTAGAAGACATTTAGAATAGGTACTAGTGCAGTTGTACAATACAATTGGTCTTCAGCCGTTGCCCGTCCTTGTTACGCAGGGTACATCGCGTGGAGGTTCCGTACTAGGCATCCCAGGACCTATTACCTTATAGTTGCTTATTACCTGTCAAACTTCCTCATTACACAATCATTTTAAATTCAAGTAACTACTTAAACAGATTTGTAAATGTAACCTCTATTGCTAACTTTTTAAAAAAGCATTCACGAATTATTTGCTACTAATACACTGTAATATTAATTATATGGACATTCATAAGATAGGATTCTCCTATCACATGTAACGATTGATGTAAAACACACCTAATTTTATTTGTTTCAGAATGTATTGTTGGCGTGATTGGGAGCCACATACCTTGGATGCGAGCTTGCCGTTACCTGGATAGAGGGGTCCTAAGACACGTTAAAATTTTGCGAGGCGAGAGGTCTGGTAACCTCGCACCCCACTCCAATATTAGTGTACATTCCAATCCAGCCATTATCTTGATATAAACTTAACGTTGAGATATTAAACACTAAATGTTTATAAATATACATCGATTTAAGTAATGTCTAATGGTTACGTCAACCTCGGTGACTACACTGCCCAGGCTTCGGAAAGCCAGTGATATAATCTGCTTGTGATTTAAGGGGTCGTCACATAATAGAGATATACGATACACCACGCGGTCGATATCAATTTAATTAAAAATAAAGTAATTTGTACACGTTGGAATGTATACTGATCGTTTGAAGTAATACGACTCACGTAAATGTTAGACATACCTCAGCGAATCTTAGTTATGAGATATATTGTAATTTTATATTAAGATATTCGTCATATTCCGAGAAAATTTGAGTGGAATTAGAACAGATTTGATTTACAGAGAAAATAAATAGGTGCAAGTGAAGTTGCGTTATTGCGTTAGTTTTCAGTATCCGTCTATGATTACCTTAAGGAAATTTGGGCGTACACTGTGTAATAAGTATACTAAATATAAGTCACGGTAAGCAAACCCCATCAACATAATTTGTTACCAATTTTGATCAAAGCTTTATAGCTTTGTCTAAGCACAGCTTATTTTTTTACTGATGATACAACTCGATAATCCACATACTATGTAGGTATAGTAGAGAAATCTATTCGTGTGTGAGATATTTAATTAGAACGAGTTCATTGGTGATGAGGTGTTTGATTTTGTCATGCACAGTTAGCTCACTGTATACCATAAATGTGTGTGACAATTGATAAGCATGTGACTGCCTGACTGTAAGAATATATTTATTGAGAATAAATCATTAGAACTACAATTGATCACTTCGACACCTACTTCAAACTGATTAAAGGGCACAATTGCATATAGCTCGGCTTTTCTTCTTACGATGACAGGGGTAAAGAGAGGAGAGAATGTTTACTAATATATTTATTAAATTAGCAAAGTAAGTCTATGTCGTGTTTATTTGTGTATGCTGCGAACAGCAAACTAGATGTTATTTAATATTATTACCTATCTATATTTTAATATCTACTTGCTGACAAGAACATAAGAATAATGGTACTATACAAATACTTTTGAAATCCGAGCGTGCTCAATTTAAAGGGAGCCTGCCGTTTTGCCGAAAAGATTTTGCCTAAATTTCACTACCCAAACAAATATTGGCAACCTTTTTTAGACCAATACAATGTTTGAAATAACTTTATTACGCACTTTCAATTCGCCAAATTTATATTTGGCAGAATAATATCATTATGGCATTTGGTCTTTAATCAAATGATTTATTACAGCAAATAATCTTTAGACCATAAACGTTTGGTCAAATTCGATAGTGTAACTCCAAAACGGTTCCAAGTGGAATATTGTGCGCCCCGACTTGGATAGGTTAGGTTATAAACAATGTTGGTTAGGAAGGCCTTCGTGGATATTTTTTTATAACCATCCGGATATAGAAGCTCCGCAAGAACCTTGGCTAAATGAAATGTTTGCCTTATTTTATTTTGCCTAAAATGTTCAACTGGAACATTTGTTTGAATAAAAATTGGTAAAAGTACTAGTTGGTAAACAAGTTATTGTTTAGAATTTCACTACTCAAACATAGCGCTTCCGTTACAATTATTTGCGAAGGAATAATTTGGCATATGAAATTATGCGGATTTTTTTTGAGAAGTGATAATTTGGCAATTTCTTTTCTTTCAATCATAGATAACCCCAAACTTGAAATTATATATCCTAATGCGTTACCTATTCGATGTAACAAACAATAAACTTTATTTATGAAAAAGTTTCAATTGATTCTACACATTGCTACTGCTTATTTCCAAATTTCATGATTTTAGCTCAACGGGAAGTACCCTAAAATCGAATTTCAATTTAAACGCAATCAAAGTACGAGGGGCATTCAATAAGTACCTAGCCTCATCGCCAGAGGGCGCTGTAGTTTCAAAAGAGTTTTACCACAGTGTAGCACATTCTTTTTTAATTCTTTTTTCAAATTTTCATTCCAATCCCTTCATTTGTTTTAATTTGACAACTTAAGGAAGCGAACGTGTCGATCGGTTTTACAAAAATGGAACAAGAGCAATATCGTTCGGTAATTCGATTTCTATTTTTGGAAGGGAAAACGCGCATCGAAATCAAAGAGCGCTTGGATGCTGTGTACGGTGACTCTTCTCCATCGATGGCCACCGTCAAGAATTGGTTCAACGAGTTTGCACGTGGCCGTACGTCGGTTTTTGATGAACCACGTCCAGGTGCACCGAAAACAGCTGCTACGGAGGAAAACATTAAAAAAATCCATGATCTCATATTGGCAGATCGCCGATTGAAGGTTCGGGAGCTAGCTGAGACTGTAGGCATTTCAGAAGGAACAGTGCATCATATTCTTCACGAGGAACTCGGCATGAGAAAGCTGTCGGCGCGATGGGTGCCGCGTTTACTCACACCGGAAAACAAGCGCAACCGTGAGACCACATCGGAGACGTGTTTGGCTCTGTTTAAGCGGAATCCAGCGGAGTTTTTGCGTCGTTTTGTGACCGTCGATGAAACTTGGATCCACTGGTACACACCAGAGACCAAGGAGCAATCAAAACAATGGATCCAGACCGGGGAACGTGCTCCAAAGAAGGCGAAAACTGTAAAATCTGCCGGAAAAGTTATGGCCACCGTTTTCTGGGATTCACAAGGTGTGATCTACATCGATTACCTCGAGAAGGGTAAAACAATTACAGGGCTTTACTATGCCGATTTATTGGGCCGATTCGACGCCGAATTAAAGAAAAAACGACCCCATCTGGCGAAGAAAAAAGTGCTGTTTCACCACGACAACGCACCGGTTCACACGTCTGCCGTTGCCATGGCCAAATTGGTCGAATTACGCTACGAATTGCTGCCCCATCCACCGTATTCTCCAGATTTGGCCCCTTGTGACTTCTTTCTGTTTCCTAATCTGAAAAAATCACTCGCCGGGAATAGATATGGATCAAATGAGGAGGTCATCGCCGCCACGGAGGCCTATTTTGCAGAGTTTGACAAAAACTATTTTTCGGACGGGTTAAAAAAGTTGGAGCATCGCTGGGCTAAGTGTATCGAACTAAAAGGAGACTATGTTGAAAAATAAATTGCCACTTTTCCAAAATTTTCGTTTACTTTTTGTAGGCTAAGTATTTATTGAATGACCCTCGTATATTGCAGTTTACGTAGCACAAGTTCACGCCTCAATTCAGTTTCGTACGGAAACCTAGTGCGTAATCTCGACTTTCTCTGAGACATTTTGATTATAAAATGCCGTTTTGCTGAAAATCGTGAAAATACCGTTTTTGAACTGACCTTTGACCTTAATAAACAAAAATCCAGGCATCAGATCGATGAGGACTTTTATAATGCGTTTTGAACAATCCTACCAAATTTCAGCTGCGTGCGAATTATTGTAGCCTCGGATCTGGACTACGCTTCACTCTTTCTTTTGTCCCGTTTCTCAAAGTTTATTCAAAATCAATCATATCAAAATCAAAGAAAATCAGAACAAAGGCAAAAGTATAATGGCCGGTCAGGGCATTAATATCTTATTTCAGTTTTAGTGATGCTGTTATTGAATGGAATTCATCGGATTAACTTCGAGAGTTGGACGCCATAACTTCATTTAGTTGATTGATCGCAATTGCTTTCATTGGTGACATCCGCTCTGAAGCTTTGGTTTTCTACCTTATATGAGTAGCAGTCAATAGGTACAATAAAAAAATTCTAGTAGAGATTGTTAACTTTGTATTGTATAGTTTACGTAACGGTTTTATACATATGCCAATATGTCTCCTATACATTTTACTCGTAGTTGTTACAATCTGGGCATCGGTACCATGATTAGTACTATCATACTTTTGCTATCGCACTCTTGCTATCATTGATTAGTTTACAAGTAAGCAATGTGTTACTGTTAGATGATATTTCGGAAACGCGAAGTTGAGACGTGGGAAAATTTTGTTTAAATTTTTTTATATATTGCATTATTCTTATGGTGAACAATCATACAAAAGTATGTATTTAAATTATGTCGAGCATTAAAATAAAACCACTTTCAAAGGATTCTTTTTCACATTCAGCCCGATGTTCCAGCTGATTTTCAGCAGCCATGGTCGCTGGGTAGCGATAGAATCCATTAAAGGTGGCTTAATTTCAATGAGTGATATTCGCGTCAACTTCTGACAGTATTATGTCGAATATTTTTTGTTATCGAACAGATAATTGCGTTTTTTTTTGTTAAATATTGTGTATTAACTAAATATATGACCATATCATAATATCAGCGTTTACTGTATTAGTGACCTTAAAGTATATGAAGCAATCTTGACGTTACATAATAGTTATATTCATGTTATGACTATTGCGGACATAGACTATAAGACGTTGTTTTAGAAGTGCCTATCAAACGTTATATTCAGAAAATATAACAAGCAAATAGTTTAGCTAGTATTCCTTTGATGTGCGTACCATATAATATTTTTGTAGATTTTATTATAGCTTGTCAGATTATAACTATTGCTAAAAATTTAATATGAGATTTAGTGTTGGTTTTTTTGTTAAACCAGGACCATTGTACAAAACGTCAATAAGTAATAAGCAATCAATCTGCCTATTTTATATAAAAATACTCAATCAAATAATGTTGTGATTTTGTATAAAAAATTAGGGCTCTAGAAAAAAAACAAATCGGAAAGTACGTTATCAAACGTGCAACCAACGTACTCAATTGTGCCGCAAGTTGTGTATCTGTACATTTTGTGAATTTGATACCACTTCAAACCAATCTTATTTTGTATTGTCGTTATGTATCACAATTTTGAATTAGGAGTTAGGTGTCGAACGATTATTTATATAAAGTATCTCATTAGATTTCGGATTATTTTCAGTTTTGATGTAAATTGCTTCCTGATACTGTACTCTTATTAGCTTTTTTTTTGTTAAATATGTTTGAAAATGTGAGAAACTTGCATGAAAATTTAAATTGAACCCCAATTTCCATTGTTTACTTAATTGAAACTGAATATTGTAGAGCGCCGATTTTCTTAAAGAGAATATTGACTCCGTACAATAGGCGCTGTGTGATTTATTGAAATGTTTTGATTATAATATTCTGACTTTATCAACATAGTTTTATAGCAATAGCTGCTGTGTTATACTTATAAGTTTAGACACATAGAGTAATTAATATATACGATTGCCCGGTTTATTTTGATATAAGAGGGCTTATATGTTGCGTTGGAGTGAGTGTGGCGAAATACTACATGATTGTGTCTAGGATGAGACATTCCTAATGAATTAATAATTCTTTCATTGTAGCAATATCGGAGGTGCGTGGTAAATATTTATTATTTAAACTTAGTTGGTTAATTAGATTTTAGTTGAATTGAAAATAAAAAAGAGTAACTTAAAAAAATATTTTTCTGCTATTGTGTTTTTTCTCAGCTTATGTTTCAGATTTGTGTGATTGCTTTTGGAAAGCCAAATAAGGTTTTCGATAAGGAATTCTATCATAATATATACCTACACAACACAATTTAAAAGATTTGTATGATTGTTTTTGTTATCTTGTACATAACAGGTATCGATTAAGCACTTGTAATAAAGATACCATACCATTATGGATGTTTTAATTTGTAATCGTTACCAGCTAGCGATCGGTTGACCAAAGTGCGTAGGGGGCTTCACCAAGAAATTCGAGACACACAAGCAGGTTTTCTTAAACTATTTCTTACGTTAGGACATTTTCAGAAGACGCGAGTTGCGAATCAGTATCGTCGTGATATCTCAAAAGAGTCTCACATTTATGTGGTGACGTATCTGCGAACAATTTCACTGAAACCGCCAACCTGACCCGACTCATGCGAGTCGACAAAATGACGGCGAAAGGACAGCACAACAATTTAACATTTAATTTATACCAGAATTTGGGAAAGTACATTAGTTTCCAGTAACGTAATGTATGAGCCTTACGAACAAGTTTTCGGTCCCGTTTCCATAATAACCGACTGAAATATCGTGTCTTGTTCCCTGTATGTAAGAAGGGCCTTCTGAAGGACACGAAGCTATGGCGCCGGCTTTTCTCTCGAGGTAGAAGATCAGACGGCATTCTCTTCCGACAAACCATAGTCATAGGAAAGGGAGTACGATAGCGGTCCCCGCCTCCAGGTAATAAAGACTGGTTAACGATCCAAGCTTGCCGCCTATATTGTCTACGAGGTATACACAATTTTTATAAGAGAATATGGACCACTAACAACGTAATATTATTGTTGCAAATCGTGCTCCCCATTTAGCCACATGCAAGAGTAAGTTGCATATGGCCTATATAAAACCGGTATGTCAACTAATCGAGCTAAATGTTGAAAGTCGCCCTTTTTGAACATTCAATCAACTTTTAAAAGCGTTCCAACTTCTTTCCCGTTTGATGACGACGTTTTCTTTAATACAAGCCTGATAAAATGAACATAACAAGGACCCAACAAATAAATTAAATGTAGGTACCTATTACTTGATAAACAATCGAATCTTCTATTGCGTATCTTACGAACGTACTTGTTACTAAATGCCAGCTTTCTATCGCTAGATGGTGCTGGATGGACCACTCGCGTTCATTAGAAGTGGTCCCTCATCTTGTAACAAACATAAATGAGAAGAAAAATCTGTTTAATTTGGTTATTAACAATAATTGTCATAAATTATAAAATTATAGTCATTTAGCTACCAGTTTCAAATCTGAATAATTTTTACGCATGCTTTAAACTTTTACACTTAAAAAGGTCCTTTTTGTGTCTAGCACGTGAATAATAAGAATAAGTAATATGTGTGCTTATAAACCTGCTTTTTTACCTATGTTAGAATCATTTAGTAGCGCCGAGGTGGCCATTTTGCGAGCGTTGACCTTTAACATGTATCTAGAGTCCGATATTGATTCCTAATTAGAAAGCCAGACGCTCCGGGGCTGCGCAGTTAACAGTTAACAAGATGTAAAAAATAAGGCTATAGTCCGTAGTATGTACGCTCATGTACTATTGGATTCCCCATGCCATAAGTGAAACACATATACGGAACCGTTCTCTAAAAAATAGAAGGTACCTACATCAGTATCTCCTTTGCTACATGAAGGAAAATGATATTTATACGAGTACTTACATAGGTACATTAATTTTAATTAGTACCATCATAAGCGTCAGGCTGTGCAATAGCACACATCCAAAGTCTACACGTATAGACGACGACACCGTCGAGCGTACGGACCACTTCAGTTACCTCGGATCTGTGCTTGATGCGTCCGGAGACATCGATCGTGACATCAACGCCCGTTATTTCAGCGGCTTGGACGAATTAGCGCGAGGTAACGGGAGTCATTTGTGATCCTAAAATGCCGGTCAAGCTGAAAGGACAGGTCTATAAGACGATCATTACGTACGGCAGTGAGACGTGGCCGTTACTGAAACGACACCGGCAGTTGCTGCATGTCACGGAGATGAATATGTTGCGGTGGATGTGTGGCGTTACACGAAACGACCGTGTTCGGAACGCACACATCCGCAGCAGCCTACATGTCCGTGACATAGCTGACAAGCTGCAGGAAGGTCGCCTTCGGTGGTATGGCCAATAAATGCCTCAACTTGACAATTCCTGGCACCAGAAGTAGGGGACGGCCCAAGAAACGCTGGCTTGATGTCGTGCAGGATGACACGCGTGCCAACGGACTAACCAAACAGGATGCCGAAGACGCGTGCAAACTGGAAAAGACTAAGTAGGAAAGCGGACCCTGGGTTCTCCCGCGCTAGGCGGGACGAGCAACCGGGAGACACGCTAGGTTGATGATGATAAGCGTCAGACACATTTGCGATATTAGGTACACTAAGATGTTTAACACTGATTTTACCAATTCAGTTTACACCTACACTAAACCTTCGTCCTCCATGAGCGCAGGTCTATTGGGTGTCACGTGAGGCCGTCTGTCACCCGTGCAGAATAATGCCGCTGTAGAGGCGTAACGTGCGCCTCTCTCTTCCGGGGTAAGATGGAGACATCGTCGTTCCCATTAGGAGGTAGCCGTCTCAAAAGCCTTAGGTATATGAGACCCGAGATCAAGACGGGGGCGTGCGGTTTTAATCGGTTCGAGTCCGACATAACCACACCCACTGACCCGGGTATTTCTGCACCTAACACGTTAGTACTATTAATTATTCTGTGACCTAACCACAGAATAAATACGAATACTTAACCTACTCTACACATTATCTGCTACTAACACTGATCTACACCTACATGGACAATATGGAGTTCAGCAATAGCTAGTTGGTTTGAGCGAGAAGATTAGATAGCTCATGCAAAATCAATTACAAAATAGTTTTTATTCTGTTCTTCGTGGTTATCAATAGAAAAACAGTTGAAACCAACCTTTAACACAACCAATCATTTTATGAAGGGGGCTACCGCTACCCTCCTACTACGAGTGAAACGACGAAAAGCTTATCAAGATACCTATTGTCTTAGCTTACCTGATATTATAAACATTATACCTATTCATTAGTGATGCCGGAAATGACCTTTAAAAAAGCCGATCTGTTAAACAGTGAATGAGAATGAGGGTAGTGGGAGTCACGTCCCACCGATGTTTAATTCGGGTGCGGATATTTCATAAATTAAGTATCTTTAGGAAATAGTTTCTCATAGCTTTTTAATTATACATCATAATAATTACTTTTTCATATTTTCTTTATATGTATCATATTAACGTTATTGTCAAGAATTCATACCATTACCAAAGTATAACGAGTCTTCGTTCACTCTTCTTTCGACTGTGATAATTATTACTATCCGTGTAATCTGATGAATGATGACGAATACGCATATGAACCAACGCTGAGAAGACGAGGATGACGCATAGGCTTCTTCTGTGTGGGTGTGGTGGTTGAGCTTTCTTTGTTCGTTGTGCTGCGTCAAGAGACGGGGGCTCGTTTCCAGGTAGTGTCATTATTACTTTGCATGAAAACGCCTATTTGCATTCGTCTATAAGTTTTTGGGTAAAGAAGAATGTCATACTCCCCGATTGCGTCCGTGGCTACCTCTCTGAGCCTGAGGTTCGCTTGCTCCCTTTTGGTTTATAGATACGGCTTTTATGGGAGTCACTGGCGCTGACCTACCATCCCCAAAGGGTAAACTTGTGCCAGAGCTTCTTCCGTCAATCGGCAGACGTACCGGCACAGTTTATATCTCTAACAGTTATAGCTGCAAGCGGAAAACTCACACCCGGGCCGCGGTCTGAGAGTTGAAAACTACGCGAATCCATTGATTTTCCTAACATAAGTACATACCTTTAATGCCCGGTTTACATTTTAGTGATGGTTCACATTATTCCAGTAGCATTTCAGCACTGGATTCACTTACTGCACCGGAATTCTACTGGAAAAATGTAAACCATCACTGCAATGTGCCCATATCAGTGAGTGATTCCAGTCCACGGAATTGTTCAAGCACGGGCATAACGCTACTTATAAAGACAATACTTGACCAGTAAATAAAAGACGATTTTGAAATTTTTCTTTTAATCTGACGTGTCATTCGAGCTGCGAGCTGCGTGCTGCGTGCCTAGTACTTACAATAGTTCCGGATAGTGCTGCCGGCTTGCAGGTAAATCCCCGCCCAACCAAGTCGGGCCCGCACCGCACTTTTGCGAGCAAGCGCTTGGGTGATCCATCGAAGCGAGTGAAGTGTTTCCGACGGTTCACTATGAAGTCGCGGCGTATGGCACACGGCAGATTGTTTTAGTGTGGTGTGAGCCCCACATACCCCCGCGCGGCTTCCCCGTGTCAGTAGAATGCGGAAGGTACATTTTTTCCAGCCTAAACATAAAATGAAGATCTTGCGTAGTTCAGCTACAAAAACAATATATCATGAGGGGAGTCTTTGAGCGAAAAAAATAATCATAATAATTATGTGTTCTGATTTAAGTATTTCAGCAGTGGGACGATATTTTCACGAGACTCATTGAAGTACCCTAACACAAATAGGTTTAAGATCTGTATTCTAGAACCCCTAATGAAGCCTTTGAGCGAAAAAAAAAATCATAGTCAAATTCTGTGATTTAAGTATCCCAGCAGTCAGACGAAATTTTCACAGGACGTATTGAAGCAACCTAACAAATCTATTCGAAATTCGCTAGAGTTATCTTTGGATGGAATTGTCTTCGGAGGTCGAAGCTTTGAATTTCTCTATACCTACACAGGTAAAACAAACTTAATTGCCAATTTTATCAATTAACCCTTACTCCTGTAACTAAAAGCAATTAATTAATATGTCTACTCCATTATTTTGGTCCATGATTTCTAGCACAGTAAAAAGCGTTGCGACTGTCATTGTTTCCCCAGCACCGCCAGTGGTGGGGCCGCGAACGAACATTGGCAGGTGGCAGTTAATAATACGACCATGTGGTGGCAGGTGGTGTTCCAGGTTACGTGTGTGATGTTGACCGCAGGCATGCCCGTCATGCGTGACCCGCTAGCTACTAGCTCAACAATTGGGGTAAGTTCCTAAATTACTGTTATTCAATTTCATTTCAGTTAGATATTTCAATTTATAGTTAAAATAATCCTGTTACACATATGTCGCAGCAAAATAGTTTAATTAGCCGTTTAATTAACCGCCTAGGCTCTTTACTAAACGGTGCCTTTTAATTAGCGGTATGAATGATGTTCAGCCACATGATTAAACCGCTAGACAAATGGCTTGGATCGATGGCGTTTAATTACTTGCCTAGCCATTTAATCAAACATAACATATGTATGTAATTTTCTGTCTTATTTCGGGGTGGTGCCCTATCTTACAAATGGCCTAGGCATTAGCCAGCAAGTTTAATAAATGTTATAGGTAGATAATAAACGTTACGGTTGTTACGTCGTTAATTGAATGGTAGGCCGTTAATTGAATGGTGCCGCTTAGTTAACGGCCTAGGCAGGTAATAAAACGGCTGATAAAGCTAGTTGGCTGCGACATATTATTATTGTTTCGTTGTTTTTCAGCTGGTGTAGTAATATATATTACTCGGCACATATAATATATTTTGGGCCTAACTCGCGAGATAAATAATGTCATGGCGCGCGCGGTTTGTTTGAAATTGTCTATGCTTGTGAATTTGAGTTCGCCCACCACCGAAATACTGGTAATAGCTTGTGCTACCCTCAAAAGACACCTAAAAACGTATACTGTACTAAAGTAGCAACTTTTGAGCACATTTTAGGTCCAATATATATAATTTTATATTACAATTTATGCAATGCGAGTCTGCCGTGGATTATAGAGTCAACAGATTATGTATATCGACTGCCTTATCACTGCCTATCCATACTAATTTGTGAATGTGAAAGTGTGTGTGTGTGTGTGTGTGTGTACCGATTTTGATGAAATTTAGTATAGTGGTGGATTAGGCCTTGAGAAAGGATATAGGCTATATTTTGTCGCGATAACCGACATCCGTGCGGGTGGAGCCGCGGGCAAAAGCTAGTGGATTGATATATAATTATTGAATGAAAAATTCAAAGAAGGGTAGATATGTTTACGAATCTATGTATGTAGGTCTCGAATATCTCGATAGTTCATAAATAGTGTAGTGATAGGTATAGTAGTACCACTAATATAGTCAATTTCATACAAGTGAGATGGATTGCTTTAATATCCACTTGAATAGCGTGACATATTATGAAATAAAACCAAAAATTTACTACCACCACTTTTATTAGATAAGTTTATTAGGTATAGGCTGGTCCTAGGGATATTTAGGTATTCATGGCTTTTCAAGACTTTTTTTACCTATTAGTTATTTACAACCGAGCGATTGACATGACAGGAACATTAACACACAGGAATTAGTTCGAGAACTGATGTGAGTAATGTTGTTATAAAGGTTTACAATGCTTTTGGACCAGAGGTAGGTCCAAGAAACAACGCACGAAAGAGGGCATAATAAGGAAACGAGTAACTGAATATTTAATGTCTAACAGCAAAGTATGGGAGTAAATATCGTAAATGTTACGTCCATGTCGAATCGAAAAAAGATATAGGTAGTAGATATATAGACATACATACAGACATACAGACAACAGCCCGTTATATGCTTCTATCCATACATACCTACTTCGAGATTTAATACTGCATTATATTTTTGAAGTGAAAACTTCTTTAGCGGCGTTGGATGGGTAAAAAGTGTTAAACTCGCGTCAGGATCGCTTGACCTTTGAACCGTAACCGACGACTGACGTCATACAACATTAGCTATAGGGTGTCTATTTTGCAAAATACCATATATGGCTTGGTAGCGGTAAGCGCTTCGACTGTGAGTCATTATGGTCTCAGATAGTACCGGGTTCAAACCTGGCCTTCTGACACTTTTTGTGATTATTATCCTTTTTGTAATTTATTACTGTTTGTAATTATTTTTTCTTTTTGTAATTTTTAACTTTTGTTAATTATTTTTTCTTTTTGTAATTTTTAACTTTTGTTAATTATTTTTTCTTTTTGAAATTTATTAATTTCTTCTGACAGAAAATTTGCAGAACATTAGTGATAGGTTCTATGATTGGCGCTATATTATAGGTATGGTATGGTATGTTCTTTTATCTTTTTCTATGTATATAACGAAGAAAGGAAGAAAGAAACAGTTTTCACTTCTGCCGGCACTCCCAGAGTGCAACCCGTCTTTTCATTTATTTGATAGAGGCTGTTGCCCGCGGCTCTGTCGGCGTGGAACTCTGGAGTCAAGTTTTTTTTTTTGAAATTATTAATCTTTTATATAAAACTTGCCCTGACAATAATAAACACACCAAAAAAAGATTCACTTTGGTAGAAGTGTTCGGAAGTTATGCACGTACAGTCACCAAAGGAGACACCTACGGTTGCACCTCTGCATAGAACTTTATATGAAAAGTGAGGCTGTAACTCCTTTATCCGACTGTACATACATTTCAGCGATTTTCATACGATTCAGGTAGGTAGTGTATGTACATAGTGTATAGAGAAGATTTAGAAGATTAAGTACGTAGGGTGGATCTGTCAAATAACGAAAACGCAAGTGTAACCGGGTTCACGTAAGTCTGAAGCGGTTAAAACCAATTTCAGTTCAAGTCCAATACTTACTATATAGTACCTACCTACTTAGATAATAGCGTGTGTGGGAAATAAACTTTTTCTTAATAAGACCGTTACATCACAAAGTTTACTTAGATTTGTTTTTACTGGCAATAAGCAATAGGATTATACCTAACTGTGCGAACTGTTATTTTTTAAAGTGAAAATATATTAATTTAGATGCCTCAAGCGAGTCACATATTAAACTTTAGTTATTGTTAAGTTTATTGGTTATAAGTATTGTTATGCTGTGTATTGTGTTATATAGCCGAACCTTGTTACATTTATAAGTAACTATGTCTAACAATTGCAATCGTTTTCCCAGGTAAACTGTGTCGACTATAGTACTGAAAGATTAACTGCAATTTTGAATGAAGGTAATTAAATATATGTAAGTATTATTAAATTAATCACTTTCTTGGGATGTTTTAATATTCTTAATTGTAATTTTGTATAGGTTGGAGATCAAAAACTCCTCTTGGCAGAAGAATAATCAGAAAACGATCAATCCCAGATGTACCCGCTCAGTTTATGCTGAACCATCAAGAAATGTCTCGGCAATTAAATCGTATAAACATCATTGACAATTTGATACCGAGAGGAGATTATTTAGTAAAAGAACATGCTAAATTAGTGCACGATATTAACAGTTTAAGTCAAGTGGTTTTCGTGAGGCCTTTAATCGAGGAAAACAGAGATTATGATGATTCTATATTTCACGACACCATTGAGACGGCTACGACTTCAACTACTCTACCATCGTTATCCAGTAAATTTACTAGTACCACGAGACCATATAGTACCACTATAAAAGGTATGATACCAATAGTTTTGGTCGGTGGGGCTAGTCAGAGGCAAATTATAAAGAGCCAGCCCCTCAATTTTGTAAAACCAACGGTTAGTCTAGTTGGAACTTCGGTATCTCCAGTGGCTAAGCATCCCTATCCTTTTGTAATGCACCGACAGCCTGTTAAAATATGTGTTACCTCTTTACCACAAATGCCTACACCAAAGCCTTTGACAAAGACAATTTGGCAGAGATTTTTAGACTATTTTATTCCACAGCAAAATTTATTTAGATAGCTTTAAGAATAGTATGAGTAAGAATTAGTAATATTCTGTGGATTGTCATTAGGTACTTTTCTTTTCAAATCTGTGGAACACTTATTAGAGGAACAACCGACCTAGACCATTTTATTCTAGTTATCCGTGGAACACTTTCTGAGTGAATTACTAGAACAAAATGTTATCCTATGTGGCCTATCAGGTGTTCCACGGGGACCTTTTAAAACGTTACCCAAGTGATATAAATCTATGTTGTCATTTGCATAGTGCTTAGGTTACAACATAAGTCAATGACTAATATACGAGTAAGTCAATGAATAGCCGCACGCAGCAGATACGCGTATTCATTGCGGCTTCTCAATGATCCCCTTTATCCGAATCGAAGTTTAACAAGTAATGTATGCGCTGTATCTGCTGCATGCTTCAGCAGTTGTCGTATGCGGTCGGCTTCGGAATCATACCTTAAGATGCATGAACGTCAGATAACTGTAGTAGCGTGAGTTTTTTATAAATTTGTGCAGAAACATGCGTGCCGGTGAGCCGCCACAGTGACTACCGCCACTCGCGTGTACTCCTTAATTACAGTGCCGATTATGTATTGTCTTCTTTTTTACACTTTTACGCGTCGGAATGGAAAAGTTGAACGTCTTATGTATTATGATACAAAATAATAATTTTCCAATGTACGTTATGTCATCATCACCTATTGTGTATTCCAGTACGATGTTTGCTGTTAACAATGAGTTCAGTATCTTTTTTAGCTCAATGTAATAGTGTAGGTACATAAAACTATACTATACTGCTAGCGATAATTAAATATTACGGAGGTTCATTGGTCTTCAGTTCAATTAAGGTGTTCATGTTCATGTTCATCAACCGAGCTTATGTGTGAACTGCAGACAAGTTGGAACCATTTGCTGGTCTTAAAGGAGTCCATAGCCTTCCTTTAGCGTCTTTCTCGTTGTTCGTAAACTCACCTTTATTCCTCGTAACAAATTCATTAAGCTCTGTGTTGATGTTAACTGAAGAGAGGAAACGATTTCTCAAGAGATGTGAAACAATAAATCGGTGAATGCTCACGTCCAATTTCTGGCAATCGTTCGTGGATCCAAGCCGTTCCACGCCAATTTTAGGGGCAGTTGCTTCCCAGGTTAATAGAATACTCTGTAAGCGCGATTTTTTTGCTGACCCTCTGGTAGGGGAGAAGGGAAGAAAGGTTCGGTTTGAACATGGTAAAAGAAAAGGCTGTGAATCGATATTCGTTAATCTCAGACTGGGTATGCCAAAAAAAAATTAATGAATTACATTATTATTACATTACATTTAACCTCTCGTATTTATTAAAGTATTGATCCTATAGTAAAAATGCACAATCATAATTTGTAGTAAGTTTTATGTAGATAAATAATGTAAAATTGATAGTTTTCAATATACAAGTAAAACTTGAATAAGGGACCTTTTACTCTCTCCCCCACCGCCGGCTCGTGTCCTAACCCTCAGGGACTTTTCGTATGGCATCTGGGTACCCAGTATGTTTATTAAGGAATAACTGTGTCAATTTTTAGAACTACACGAATTATTTGGTCAATCGGTTTGATCTTCAATTTTCACCTGAATGTGACAAGTGAGTGTTAATTTTAAAAGTTTTACATTGGTACTTATAAAAAACATAATTTGAAAGCAAAACTGTACTTCTGTTCTAGTTTGAGTCCGTCAGCTTATTTTCACAACGTATTTGCAACATAGGTTGTATTTCAAAGCAAGTCGTTGATAGATTATCCTGGCTACTGAATTATGTCTGTGTAAGTACTCGCCGTTAGCAAGACGAGAACAACCGGAAGTAAATATGCCTAAGGGATTCACCAGGTTGGTGACACGCTCGACAGATGTGAATTGTGCCATCCCTCATGATATACTTCCTGTAGTTATTCGTCTTGATAACTTCGCACCAATTGCACAGAAAAAACCTTCAGTTTCGATAAAAAGGTCACCGAAATGTAGCCAGGATACGGCTGCCAATAGGTCTATTTCGGGCCTGTGGAGGGCCCGATGGAACTTGTCATGTAGCTCCTTACTCTGCCATACCTCCCTGCGGCTATAAGTGCCAGTTCCCCTTAGCCAAACCGCGCGGGGTGAGCCCGACATCGACGTTGATTACATAACGATGCATATCCACGTTGGACTTAAGAACTGACATTACACACCTCGCGATTATGAAGGGTCTTAGCATTTAATAATCCTCGACCCCACATTTCCGCGGGATGTACAATCTCATGACTGACGACCGTGGATGATGCATTCGAAATGCAGTCAACTGAGTCCGGACTATCATATCAATGGTATCGAGTTCAGTCTGAGTCCACTTAAGTATGCCAAAGCAGAACATACATAGAGTGGCGTGACCCAACTGTTACAAGCATACCTTTTTCAGGCGTCCTAAGAAACGTTTCTGTAACATTGACTTCCTGAAGCAGAAAGTCTGTGCATGGGCAAACCGTATTCGCAGATATAAAAAACGCGCCAATTGATTTACCGTTTATTGCATGTTCCAAAGAGACCAGAGGTGGGTATATAGAAGCTGGGAGCGGATGAGGAAAGTGTAGATGACGTGCGGCTGCCGGATGCTGAAACCACAAATGCGTAATGGCGCAGTGGAGGACGGTTCTTTTTTATTCAGGGTGTCATTAGGCTTTGGGTACTGGCGAGCCGATAACAATAGAGCGGGGTATTTTTCAAGGGGACAGTCTGAGTCACCTTTGGTTCTGCTTAGCCATGAACCCACTTAGTACTTTACTAGTGAATTCAGGGTTAGGCTATAGGCTACGAGAAGAGGGTCAGATGGTATTTCACCTGCTTTACCCATGTTCATCCATATGACTTAAAGTTATTTGCCCACACCAATCCTCAATTAATGGTTCTACAGAAGGTTACCGAAACATTCAGTAATTCCATTGAAATGGCGTTTGAAGTGGACAAGTACGCAGTCATTCATGTAAAGCGAGGGCGGGTGGTGGGGTCGGAGCGTAAATAACTGTCTAATTCCACTAACCTGAGATCACTCCTCGTAACTGAGACCTATAAAGACTTGGGTACGTCACAGGTGTTAGGCATCAATGAGGCCGGCATTAAACAAATGTTACAGGAACGTTTCTTTGGCCGCCTGAAAAGGTATGCTTGTAACAGTTGGGTCATGCCACACATGATACCATTGATAGGAAGGTCTGGATTCAGTTGACTGCATTTTGAATGCATCATCCACGGTCGTTAGTCATGAGATCCCGCGGAAATGTGGGTGTCGAGGATATTTAAAACCATTCATAATCGCGAGGTTGTGCAATCTCAGATACTATTTTCTTAAGTCTAACGTATGTAGTCAACGTAGATATCGGGCTCACCTCGCTCTGCTTGGCTAAGGGGAATTGGCGTAGGCCTACAGTTGTTGGCACTGATAGCCGCAGGGAGGTATGGCAGAGTAAGGAGCTACCATCTGAGTATGGCATCCGTATCCTGGCTACGTCTCGGTGACCTTTTTGGGGAAACTGAAGGTTTTGTCTGTGCAATTGGTGCGAAGTTATCAAGACGAATAACTGCTGGAAGTATATCATGTGGGATGTGACAATTGACATCAGTCGAGCATGTCACCAACCTGGGGAATCCCTCACGCATATTACTTTTGGTTTTCTCGTCTTGCTAACGGCAAGTACTTGCAGAAACATAATCAAGTAGCCAGAATAATTCGTCAGCGACTTGCTCTGAAGTTGTCTTACTATAGGTATGTTCCTGAGACAGTTCTAGAAAATAGTCATATCACATTGTACTGAGATCGATCTATCATCACTGATAGGATTGTTGTAGCCAACAAGCTTGCCATTGTGGTGATAGACGGATCCGAACGCCGAGCATTGATTGTTGATGTCACCATTCCTCATGACGAGAATCTGAAAGCTGAAAAAGATAAACAGGTCATGTACTTGGACTTGGCCCACGAGGTTGTCGACTCAGCAATCATTGTACCGATAGTCGTGTCAGTTAGCGGACTAATAGCAAAGAGCCTCGACAAACACCTGAAGAGGCTCGGTTTAGACGGTTGGGTCAAGGGCCAGATGTAGAAGGCAGTGCTCCTTGATACGGCGCGCATCGTGAGGAAGTTTCTTTCTATGGAGCCCTAACTGTCGATAGCTTGGTCCGTGTGTCCGATACCGGTGGAGCACTACTTTTTAAATAGATGTTTTTTTATATGTATTTAAGAATATAATTTATATGGTTTTTAAAATGAATAAAGAGGATAATCCTACATATATCTGTAAACAAACATTTAACTACCTTTTACTCATAAATATAATTTTGATATTCAGTATGGTCACTTTGCGGCACACTTGGGTCTGCTGCAGTATTATGTCCTGTTTATTTCCCTAAATGGCTAACTTGGTCGATAGTATTGTACCGGACCTGCATAGTCTTAATCTTATGGGTTGGCTTGGTGTTGTAGGTACTCCGACTGTCTTTGTCTTTAATGGCACCACTTCATATAAATTATAAATGGCAATTGATCAGCATAGTGTGGCTACGCGAATTGCTTGATCTACATGGGACACCGCAGTCATAGCATATATCGTTCGCCTTCATATATACTGGCTTAGGTAATTTCTACAATAGCCTGGAATTCGCTGTCTCTGCAATGAAAGGTTACAAATACGACCTTGAACGTTGATAATCCTGACAGCAGACACCAAGACTCATATGAATCTACTAAATACAGCAATACTGGGCCCTAACCTTCGGGACGGTAATTAAAAATATAAAATAGTCCGAAACGTTCTAGTGTCTGAAACCTGGCCATTTTGCAAGGTATATTTCCAAAAGCATTTAAAACGGCATTAATCGGGGTGTATGCAAGGGTGGAGAGGGATAAAATTTCTGATTATCGCTCCATTTCCATCGTAAGCGCTTTGTCTAAAGTCATCTAGCGTGTTCTTCACAACAGGTTATTTCCACTTGCCACCGCTGGTGGCGTCACCAGCGGTGGCAATTGGGAATGGTCACCCTTTTTGTTCCCAGTTGCCACCAGCGGTGACAGATATTAAATTAGTGATGGGTTCATTGTGAAATTTATGCTAACTGACTTGAATAGGTTTGTGTAGAAGGTGTAATACGGGAGCGAAGCGGAGCGGAGTGGTGGCATCGACAGTGGGGGCAACTGAGAATAACTGGTAACAACTACCTAACAAAATATCTAACTTATGGTCGTGATATCTTCAAAGATCTTTCTGACCGTAGTCAATCGGTCAGAATTTGTAATATAATAAGCACACAGGAACAAATAACCTTTGGAGACCCTCAGGGCAGTATATTGGGCCCAACTCGCTTCCAAATCCATAAATAATATATTAGCTTTGTAGTGTGTTGCTCTATTGCTTGTAGTGCCAGTTTAGGTGGACTAAACCGTAGCATAGGATTCTCATATTTTACATTGGACGAGTTTTTTAATCCTACTGCCAGCACGGCACGGCATGGCATTACAAAGGAACGGAATAGGGCCGGCGCCTACTGCCGGCAAAGGAAAGTCAAGATCTACTTTCGGCAATAGGCTACTTAAGATCGGGATCACAAGCAAGATCTCGGGACGGCAAGACTGCCGGAGGCGGGGAAGACAGGAGTGAAAACAAACGACTTCAATTGTTTACGTTTTGTATTTTGGCTAGTTAGTGCGTTCTCAGACCTAAACAATACAATGCCATTGTTTAAACTGAATGTAGATGACACACTAATACAAAGATCTTAAGTGAAAGTTGTTTATTTTTTTAATCAGAGAATGTTAATTCACACATTTTACAGTACTTACGACAATTACTTAGATTTTTTTAGCCTATTATTTAACTCTTATATAACTGTTGATTTGATTGAACTTGTTCATAAGGTACTAGCACACTTCTGCAATATATTTAGACGTTTATACCAGTTTGTATTGTCGGCTTGTGGTCTACCAGTGCAATTTTTTAGGATATGAATGAGTTAAAATCTAAGACTAAACAAAACAATAATAATAGAACGTTCATGCATCATGCAAGGAGAAATTCTTAAAATTACATATCTTTAAGTACTTAACTAATAATAATGAATGATAAACTAATAATATATTATTTATTTTAATATAGCTTATAAAATATATGATAACACTAATAAGTCTTACTAATATGTACTTGATTTTAGTGAGACTAGTAAACTATTATAATAAAAATAACATAATAATACTAAATTTACGTGAGCACACTTATCACAACAAGTGGCTCGCGCATACTATTATAATTACAAAATTGTACATTGATTCGATTAAGATTAGGAAGTATTGTTATTTTAAGTGTCCCTAACTTAAGTGCGAATTGAATATAAGAAATATATATATATATATCGATTCCAACGAAGATATCCTACACATGATTAGAATCGAGAGTGCGAAATATTTTTTTTTCTTGTGTCCATTAATGCGACATCGTCTTTATCATAAATAGCTTAATGAATACTAAACGGGACTGGTCAGGACTGCATGAGTTCCGAAAAGTCCACGTCTCGACTCCTAATAAGGATCTAAAGGCACCTAGGTACCGTGACTCCAATAAATGTGTACATTATAGTGTTGTAGGTTAACAAATATGTACAATAAACTAACATTACAATCAAACAAAGAAACAGACACGTAAAGTATGGGGTAATTTGGCACTAGGGATTTCCCTACATGTTCGAATCGAAGGTCCAGAGGTAGACCCAAAGTGACATAGTAGGATGAGGGACTGAGAAGTGTCTGAGAAAGATGTTAGAAAAGAAGAAGTGAAGGAGAAAATAAGTAAGGAAGGCTGGCCCCACCACCGTACAGAGACCGCACCATAGACAAAGAGCCAATTTGTCCAAGGTATTGTATTTTTATTCAATCATCCATTATATTGGGACCACGTAATAGTAAAATGGAAAATATTAGAAAATTGGCAAGTAAAAATTGTACTGTGTGACATACTACTGGCGTTTGATTACCTATTTGGTTATTTATACAATATTTTAAATACATATAAACTTGGGTATCGGAAGTATATTCCCCCGTAAAATAAACATTAAGATATACATAATCTGTAAACAAATCAACTTTTTTACAACCATGCGTTTTACTGGGACCTCCTAATAGTAAAGAAAAATGTAAGGATATTTACATAAAAAAATACAAAATATTCTTAGCTAAAGGCACATAATCTTAAGTATTGTAAGCATGTATATTCTCTCTTAAAATAAAGATATTATTTCTGAAAAATGTATTTTTATTCAACCGTACGTATTATTAACCCCGCATAGGAACGGTAAGTAGAAGATTATTTTTTGTAAATAATGATAGAAAATATTTTCATCTAAAACACATAAATACACATAAACTAAAGTATTGTAAGTATATTCTCCCATAAAATATAAGCGTACTGATCATGAAATACAATATTAACAATTCTGGTGGCGTAGGACCATTCGAGCAGCAGTGGATAACTATGCTATGATTACGTTAAATACTGAACATGCTACTAATTAACTAGAGTAGTAATTTTTAACCCTAGTAGGAGGGAAATTACTCTAAACACTGGAGATACTAAATTTAATCAAAGGTATTAAAATTCTAAAAGAGACACAAATCTGTATACATACATTTTTAAAAATTCGGTTGCCCCTAGTACACTCGGTAATCGAACTGCTTATAATCCGGAAAAAACATCATGTAGCTACTCTTATGACATCTATAAATAGGGATAATCATAAGGATCATATCTCTCTAACAAATAATACACATTATGGTAAATTATAAAAGGAAGTCCATAAAATCTAAGCTTATGAATTCAGTGGGACAAGATAAAATCCATTTGGTTTTACATAATTATATATAATAAAATATAAAAAATAGAAGGAAAATAAAATGGATAAAGAGGTTGGAAGAAAGAAAGTAGACGAAGCAGGATTTTGAAGAGAGGTTGATTGGGTAAACCAGGTCAACACGGGTGGACGTATGTTCAATATTCGTCTTTCAGAGGTCGAGAGTACCCGTAACCGGAGAGCATTCACGAAACCGAAATATTATGGAAGCAAAGCACTGTACTGTAGGTTGTAAAGCACTTTTACCAACTTCGTGTCTAATTTAATTTATAAGTTCAGACTTTAATGGAATTCCTTTTACGTAACTTATCAGTTTTGTCTTTTTAAAAATTAAGTGAATATTTCCGTTCAGTAAAATTAGCCATCTTCAGTATTTAGCGTTGCTTGACCTCCGAGTAGGGTTAAATAAATTCCACCCTGTAAACAATTTTAAGCACCATAATAATTAAAGTACTTAAATTCAGACCAATCAATGGTTAGCCATAGCCTAAATTATTTACAAAAAGTTTTTAACTTAATCAGCTGAACTTATCTAAATCATATTTAATTTGAAACATAGACTATAATATTCTTAAGATTAACTTAGGTGTAAGAAGTTTAAGAAAACGGATGCAATTGTGATTATCGAAGTGTGTTGTGAGGTGACGCTTTAGTGTGGGCATATGGGTAGGTTAACGACAAAGAACACATTGAGCTCAATCAGTGCAGCTAGGATTAAATACGCCACGTATACTAGAGCGCAGGTGATCCCAATTCGCCAGTCCAACTGGAACTTGTTAAGCAACAGGGAGCCGTACAACACGAGAAGTGTGGACAGCAAAGAAATCGCACTGTAGGATAGGCCACTGGAGTTTATTGTTACCTGAAATATTAAAGACAAAAGATTGTTAAATATTTACATTATGCATATCTTTATACTAAAGTAAACCCCCAGAAAGATAGGCAGAGGTGTATTATCACCCACATTTCGCCAACTATGATTTCCGGCCCCACCTAATAGGTGCGAGTCTTGCCGCCTTGCCGTCAAGCGAGCACTTTGTCATGGGCTGTATGTCTATTGTCGGATGGAGAACTGCCCTATTTCTTCACGCGTCACCCATGCAGGTACCGTGATAAATTTCGTTCTAAACAACTTGTTAGGTTAGGGTAGGTTACATACTCGTAAAAGCAATGGTAATAAAATGTAAGAGTCAGACTAGGCATCGTCTTTATTCTGTCAATACCAGTTATGTTTATAGTGTTATATTTTATTTATTAATAAGAAATGAGGTTAAAATATGTTTGTAACCTAAAGTGTTGTTTTGTTATTGTATAAATATTTTAAATATAAACAAAAACACTGGAACAATTGTGTTCTTAAATGACATTACAATGTTCATAATTTTATTAAGATTATGCATGCTTCTTCATTACTCCAATATTTTTCGTTTTAATAAGATCTGCCTGCTAGAACGAGGGGTTTTGGTGAGAAGATTCTCTTAACAATTTAAAATAGAAAAAAAAATTAACACTTAATATAAATGTTGATCCATCCTGAAGTGTTTTATTTTGTCTTTTTTACTTTGCTTGGGTGACCTTATAGGAGAATTTGGAACGCGTCAGGAGAGGCTCAGTAGCGCAGTAGCAGAACATTTCCCTATAAAGGACTGGTCGGAGGTTCAAGTCCCGCCTGACCGATTATTCGACTTTACGCGCTGGATCAATTAATTATATTATTATCCTCATGGAAGTTTGTATATCTCGGTGCACCTCCTAAACAACGAACGAGACTAGCGTAGGCTACCGAAATAGCCAACATACTAATCAACAATAAATAGATAGACCTCTGGCTTCAAAGAGCAAGCTTAGGACCAACGCCAACCTAGGCTTAGAAGCTAGGAAAATAAGTATTATGGGTATATTGATGAGTGAAGTCAGCATTACAACAAAATAAATATTTACCCAATGATTGCCTGGTACTGCGGGATCAGCCAACGATTTAATCAGCCAAGGTAGACCCAAACACAGCAGAATGTCGAAAGTGTTTGATCCGATGGAGTTGCTGATTCCCATTGTTCCATGACCTACAGAGACATACACTTTATAAAAATTGTAACGCATATGCTTTGAAAATGATAAGGGTTTTATGACTACTATCTTGCTGTGCTAGGTTTTTTTATGAGTTGTCGGGCAAAAAGAGTGAGAAGCTAACTAAAATCCGACTGATTTAATTTTATAAAGCGTTCGGTCCATAGCAGATCAGACTGATGGTTGCGATATCTTTCACTTTATCGCACATCAGATATCTCTGACAAATTTAATATAACAAAGATTTCAAACTGTCTGTCTGATGTGCGATAAAGAGCAATATAACTAATTAAGATAACTAACTACCTAGTGTTGAGTTTCTTAAAATTTAAAAACCCCTGTCCAAGAATATCCGTCGTTAGCACTATATTGTGAAATGAAGTAAAACACACTGAACAGTTTTACCTTGGACAGTAACTAATACACTGGATACAGCTTCTGGTAGACTGGTGCCGGCCGCCAAGATCGTGAGGCCCGTGATGCTGTCTGGTACGTTCAGAGTGTCGCCTGCACAACACATTACAGTTTACTGGAGTATGCACATAATCTTTTTTCCATATCTTATATCTTTGAACGAGAAATTCTTATATATATATATATTTGGAATCTCCGAAAAGGCTCCAACGATTTTCATGAAATTTAGTATACAGGGGGTTTCGGGGGCGATAAATCGATCTAGCTAGGATTTATTTTTAAGAAATTACATTTTAGTGAAAATAAAATAAAAATAAATGACTCTTCCTGACATCTATTGGCGATGTAAGCAACTAAATGCTTTAACGACACAACAACACTAAAGCTTCCAGCAGATGGCGTTGTTATAAAAAAATACCAAGCGAAGCTCCGTCATCCAGGTACTAAATTATTTATATTCCAAAAAAATACATTCACCAGTTCCAGCATACTACCATAACCCACAGAAAGGAGAACATGATCTCTATAATTATGATGGTTATGCTGCAGAAGCCACAAATGAAGAGTTGAATACAATAGAGAGTACTGAATATCAATTTAATAGTGATCATATTGCCTAACCGTTACCGCGCATATTGCATTGGAACTGGTAAATCCTTAGGCTCCCTTTCCACCGTAGATGTGCTATGTAGCTATGCTATGAAAATGTAAAAGCTAAGCTATGAAACTATGTGACCATTTTCACTGTGTTATACATATTAGGTACCTAGCTAAGCGAGTAGGATGTGCTATGATACCTACAACTATTCGAAAATATGCCCCATCGACCGCATGCATCCAAAGCATGCATCTTTCTTTATAAAAACAAAGCTTAGCTTAACCCTTTTCCACCAGTGCTATATCAAAGGCATCCATAGCAACGTAAGATAGCACATATCCGGTGTAAAAACAGCCTTAGGAGATTGATTATAATTGCTTAGCTGTTAACAGGACAACGATCCCAGATATCACAAAATAAAACTAAAAAAAGAATAGTTCATAATTACCAAGAACGGTGATCATCCATGCTACAATGTACGATACTCCACCTATCCAAGTGATGCACATCAGAAAAGTGAGGGGGTATAAGCTAGGCCGCCGGCGGCAGTCAGGTATGGTCAGCCACAATATGAAGCTAGTGGGCCACGTTAATATCCACAGCAGTTTCTTCCAAATTGTTGTCTTTTCCCCAGGCCAAGACCATACCGAGCTTGAGCTTGTATCTGAAATGCAAATAAAATTTGTATAGCTATGAAAGTGGATGCGTAATGCTAGGATAGTTAGTTAGTTGTAAGACGTGGGTTTTATTTCCATTATCATTATGTTGGCGTTGTTACCGATTGCAAGGCATTTTCAAGGTTTGTACTTCAGGACCAGAGATCCACTTCTGATTTGGTTTAGAGGTGGCAGCTGTCTGACCTCCCTACCTCAAGAGGTTAGCCTACACCAGAGCCTCGTCAATCAGCAGGTACGGCTGATTTCTTAGGTTGAACTCGACGACATTCAATTTATTATTGAGTATATTTATTTATGTTAACATATTAATTGTCAGATCTCTGTCTATCTAAAATTATGATATCTCAAAGCTGGTATGGCATATAGTGGAATAATACCTGAATCAGTCGAATCGTGGCGTCTCATTTCCATCATTGCTTTTTCTATGTCGTTGCCTTGGACAGAGTGACTCATGCGCCGGGCTGCGTCCAATGGATGGATTTTCTCTGAATATATAAACATACTTGTTGACTTAGGCAAGTACAGAAGGTAAAAAGTAATAAGATAAATAAATTGGAAGAGAAATTACGAGATTAAATGCTGATGTAAGATGTAATTCAAACAAATTTATTGAAATAAAACCACTTTAAACGGATACTATTTCGATTTATTTGGCAATATATTTACATTTAGCCCGACTTTTCCGCTACTTTTCAGCAGCCATTATCGCAGGGTGACCGAAGATGATAGTAGTCGACTAGGAATCGCGAAAGTTGTATTATTTCAATGAGCGATACTCCTTCAGACAGTATTAAAATTATAATTCTGTTTAAATATTTTTATATCTTGACTGACTGATTGTTAATGTTGTTCTTAAAATTGTATTAGTTTTTTCCCTCATTTAGTGATTTCATCCAGTTTTGAGTTTTGTTTCATAAGATTGACATAGTGCACTCAATAGCATAAACGAGACATTACATTCATGCTAAATATAATTAAGGAGTTCTGTTGTCTACCTCCATAGTTCAAGACTAAGTAATAATTCCAGCCCATCCTTGACAATCATAATGTAGCTTACCTTGTCACAGGATCATCCTAAAACTAGCTAAAAAGCAATCATTTCCCATTTCCTATTTGATTTTGAGGAGTTCTTTGATGTGTCTCCGGAGTCCAAGGTCCAGTACCCATGAAATTGATATGGGACCACCTGTGAGTTATACTAAACCCAATGTAAAAATATTTTTTGAGATCGGTTCATAAACGACGGAAACTAATTAAAGTTTGAATTAAAATAATACTAAATTGTTCATAAAATGAAAGCTACTGAAACAAACTATATACATTTTTTAGCGGACCAAATCGCTAATATTACCCATCGAACAAAAAAAACCCGTCAATTGGATAATAAATCTCAAAGTAATCGGTGTACATACATAATAAAAAGATATCGATCGAAATGAGGACCTCCTCTATTTTGGAAGTCGGTTAAAAATAACAGATGTATGTCTATGAGACCCATGAAGCGAGCGCTTTATAAGTCATAGCACCTACGAATAATGTAGCACGCTATATTGCTTTCAAAAGCGAAGCCGGTGTATAAATTGAATCCTTCGTGAGTTGACTAATGGAACTTTTAATAACAGTGCCTACTTACCTTTGGGAATTAACGGCGTTGTTTCCGTGTACGGCTTCGGTTTTTTGAACGACCAGCATCCACTTTTGACAAAGGAACCCAAACGGCTGTTGAATATCATAGCTGAAATCATAAGTGATATTTAGAATATATTACTTACCTAAGCAGATATTTTAACAGTTATGAAATATGTTATTTTTTAGTCAATTGATTTATATAATACTAGCGGCCGTCTGTGACTTCGTACGCGTAGAGTTAGTTAGGCTTTCAAACTAACTACCATCCCTTATTTTAACCTTAAAAGGGGGTTGATTTCTTAAGATACATTATTTGTACACAGAATATTGACAAACTATTGTATTTAGACTAAGAAGACTAAGCCAATGTTTGCAACTAGACCTAAAAAAATGCCCGCTGAGTTTCTTGCCGGAGTCTTCTCAGGTCGGGGCCGCGTTTCGAACCGGTGGTCCATTTGCTTAACTAGTCTAGATTTTTTAAAATTGACGTTTTGTAAGACCCATTCGGGGACTCAGCCAGCTCGCCAGTTTCTGAGGATCCTTCCTGGCAAGGCGGGTGCGGCCCAATAGCGATCAGTCTAGCTTCGTTCAGAGGTAGGAGACACGGTCTGGTACAGACCACCCTTCGGCCAAGCCACTAGCGTGACCCAGGTCAGTGGGCTAAGAGGAAGACAGCCTCTGTAAAAATGACGCCCAGGAACGAACGGACACGGTTTGGTGAACACCCCGTCTGACCCGGCCGTAATTCTGAACTGATAGGACCGGTGGATATTCAGAACTGCGAGGAGTAAACTTATATAAAAAATCCCCAAGCACAAGCTTCGACGCCTGGCGAGGGGCCGAATGGCTGGTGTCCAGTCCCAAGAGCGTCATCGTAGGAGGACGTTAAACAACCGAAGTCAGTATTTGGTCCAAACCCTGTCAATCTTCTTTCAAGTCTCTTACTTAAAAAAACATAGGACTGTCATGCAAACTTCCAACCCCCGTTTTAAGCCCACACCCTATAAGGAACCTACCTGCCAAATTTCAAGATTGTAGGTGTTATAGTTTCTGAGATATCGTGATTAATCAGCGAGTGGTATTCTATGTGTGTGTTTGAAGCTGAACAAAATTAAGAACTTAGAAAGTGAGAGCTTTATAAAAATGGCATAGGATAACATACATTACATGCATAAACACCTGTAAATCACGCATAAATACACGTCTGTAAATCTCTAAAGGAAGGAAGAAAGGCAGACGACGATAGAAGAAATCGAAATACGTAATAGCATTTAGCTCGCATAGGACAAAATACCTTTTAGTGGCACATCCAGGGGTATAATTCAGGATATTTTTTTTAACATGCGGTTATATCAGATTCAATCCGACTAAAACAACACGGCCGTCTCGGGCCATCACTTGCCGAGGGTGAGGTAGCCTCTGGTATATCCTTCGCACCCCGGCCGAGTCCACAAAGCACAGACAGCATCAGATCACTCTTGACGAGTAAATAAGGTCATAAGGACCGAGGTATTAACATTTTGAGTACTTTTTCTCACAGTTGTACTGTCCCTATGCTGCTGGCGGGATTGCGGGGATCGAGGTATACAAAAGAAAAGAAAGAGCATGAATCGATGAGATCTATAATACCCGACAGATCTTGCGATATCACTTTACTATTTAAAGGCTGGGAATTATAAAATTACCTATATAATCAGTTTTGGCACTACACGCCAGACGTAGACATGTTTTAAATAATAAGATAATAGGGGTTAAAGTATGAATTGCCGTTTCATTGTAATAGGTACTTCGAATTGACATAGAACCTTCATGGTTTGAGATTTTTGAGTGAAACTTTTTCCACATGGTACCTATGTAGTTCTTCATTTAAAAATGTGCAACATTCGATTATCGACTTTCAGTTGTTTTTTTTATTCAGCTTAGACAAGAAAGATGGATACTTCGAAAATTCGAGTGATTTTTGAATACGAGTTCCGACGCGGAACTAACGCGGCAGAAACAGCTCGCAATATCAATGTTGCGTTTGGAGAGGGGACTGCTAATGAACGCACCGTGCGATTTTGGTTTAAACGCTTTCGTGATGGAAACTTTGATTTGAAGAACGAACCAAGAGGAAGGCCGTCCACACAGGTGAATAACAATGAATTGAAAGACATGGTGGAAGCCGATCCGAGCCAAACTACCCAGGAATTAGCTGCATGGTTTAACGTTACCTTACCAACAATATTGACTCATTTGCGTCAAATCAATAAAATAAAAAAATGTGAAAAATGGGTACCTCATGATTTGACTGATCTGCAGAAAGAAATGCGTGTTGAAACTTGTGTTGCCTTGTTGAATCGATACAGAAATGAAGGAATATTGGATCGAATTGTGACATGTGATGAAAAGTGGATTCTTTACGATAACCGTAAGCGAAAAATGCAATGGCTGACACCAGGTGAAACGCCACAACAGTGTCCTAAAGCAAAGCTTACCAATAAAAAGGTAATGGTAACTGTTTGGTGGTCTCAGCATGGTGTTATTCACTATAGCTTTCTACGATCTGGTCAAGCAATAACGGCAGATGTCTACTGTGCCGAACTCCGAACAATGATAGCAAAACTAGCAGTGAAACAGCCCCGACTCATGAATCGATCTTCACCATTATTGCTCCATGATAACGCGAGACCTCATACAGCACGAGAAACCGTTTTAACTCTACAGGAACTGCAATTAAAAACTATCCGTCACCCTCCGTATTCGCCAGACCTTGCTCCAACAGACTACCATTTTTTTCGTGATTTGGACAATTTTCTATGTGATAAAAAGTTTTCTTCTCAGGAGGCAGTACAAAATGCTTTCACACAGTTTGTCGAATCTAGATCACCAGAGTTCTATCGCAAAGGCATAAATGACCTTCCTACTAGACGGCAGCAATGTATAGATAATAATGGTAATTATTTTGATTAAATAAATACGTTAAATTAAAAAAAAAAAACGAATTTCAATTTGTCAGTACAAATCGGCAATTTCATACTTTAACCCCTAATACATAAGCAACAAGATACAAAGCTATAGAAATTTAGTGTCCTCACATAATGTACACGTAGAAACCGTGTAAATACGATTCATATTCAAGTAAATAAGAGTACCTAAATTATTCTATAAATTAATAAAATATCTATAATGTATAGTTATATAATTAGATACAACTGAAATAGTAGATTATTAACCAAGGGTGGAAAGTGACCCCTTTCACCTGAATAAGTGAGAATACCAATAGTTCGAAGGTGAAATGGGCGATTTCACCAGAGTTAAACACTGTACTTTTCATTTCGAATATAAAGAAAGTAAAAATAGTAGTTTTTTTAATTTCTTACCACTGTTCGCCACTTCATAAAATCGTTGTATATTTTTAATTATCTTTCCCTTGAAATTTATGGCAAGAGATTTACGACTACCGTATTTGCCTCGTCTTTAACCAAATCTGGGGTCAACAAATATACAAATCAAATTAAATCGAATTTATTCATTTGCATGAATATGGTACAAATTAAGGTGTTACAATAAAGTTATATTACTAAATATCCTGACACATACGGCGTGCAAATTATTATTTACAATGATGTATTTTACGAGCAATATCTGTTTGACATGTAAATTATTCTACCAAATCTTTAATTTCGACACAGCCTACAGAGTTAGCATCCTGCCAAATTATATCTGTCGAGTCGAGCACACAAGCGGCAAGGCCGTAACATCCTTTTTTTGAAGCCGTTTAGGCCACCTTCGTTATGGATGAAACTTCTAGTTTCATCCATAACGAAAGTTATTCGACATAAATTTTCCTTCAACTCCACTTCCGTTTCGCCGTTTTCTGCATAGAAAATTTTTATTCAAATAAAAATATGTTCTTCACATCACGAGATATCGCATGACCTATCTTTGAATTGGGTACTTTCCTGTAGTTAAAATAAATTATTTAGCTGGACTTATTAAATTAATAATGGTAAAAGAGTGAAAATAGTTGCGTCGGTTCTTATTTTTTCGTTCTTATTTATTTTTAATCATCCATCCAACGTTTAATAGTATATGATTTGACTATTAAATATTATGACGTCACAAATATAGTTTTCATACAATTTTCCTTATAAATTACCGTTTTGACGTTTAGAAAAAAGTAACTAATTTGACTGGTCAGTCAAATACCCAATTGTAATCTCATGTGCGTCTGATCTAGCTAGACAGTCCGGTACAAATGACATGAGATATCGCCGTGAGTGTTGGCGGCGGACTGACCAAATCTGACGTTTGGTATTCCCCTCTCGTGTCACGGCGCACATTCCTAAGGCGCGGTGCAGCGGTAACTAACTAATAACCTAATAACTATCAAAGATCATCATCAACCTAGCGTGTCTCTCGGTTGCTCGTCCCGCCTAGCGCGGGAGAAACCAGGGTCCGCTTTCTTACTTAGTCTTCTCCACTTTGCACGGTCTTCGGCATCCTGTTTGGTTAATCCGTTGGCACGCATGTCATCCTGCATGACATCAGGCCAGCGTTTTTTGGGCCGTCCCCTACTTAACTATCAAAGATGCCAAGTGCATACATACATACATACATAAACTCACGCGTTTATCCCTGAAGGGGTAGGCAGAGGTGCTAGCACCCAATCCCAAGTCAGACACTTATAAACCTGCGAGAAATACACACATAACTTCGAAGAGCATCGAAATGTCATTGGCGTGTGCCATGGAAAACCTAGGATCGAACCCGAGACCTCGTCTCAGCAGTCCATTACCCATACCACTAGCCAAGTGCCTACTAAAAATGGTCTTAATATCAAGGTCTTCTTCATCTTAACATTAGTTTAATCCTAGTCGCATCCGAAGTTTTCACCATGGAATCTAAGGTCCGCTTTGCCAGTCTTACTGCAGATTTGGCGAAACTTCAATATTTTCCGTGAAGTGACTGCCATCTGAGCTCCACACTCCCAAAAGCATTGCAGCTGGAACAGGTGGACTCTTTAGGGCTCCAGCTACCCGTAACGACTGCAATAGATGTTCGTATAGCAAACGGAACCGGCGGCTTAACGTGCTCTATGAGGCACGACCAGACCAATGAAAATGCCCATATTCATGCATACAAATATTTGCACTCCTGTGTAGCGGCATTTACCTAGTATGTAGAAGGTGTACATGAGCACTAGCAGCAATGCCTCGTGCCAATATATCACGTCGTCCAGCAACGTCAGTATTAGCGCCACCACCGCCACGGCGTACATGACGCAATCTCTCGACACCGACCACCAGTCCAAGTCGACCACCTGCAATTAAATGGTCATGTTACTTTAATTTTGGAAAGATTTCGCGAGATCTGCCCCCCTAGACATGTGGAAATTTGTAACACGATGTGTTGTGGAATAGAATGACGAAAGTATGGGATTTAAAGTTTACGTTGACGACTGTGATGGGGAGTGTACTGGGCTGAGATACAAATGCCTGTCTTCGAGAACGTCACTCGGTCCTGAATCTCGAATTATTCCAGGACAGACATTACAGGCAGATATACAATAATGTTAACGGGAATTGACTCGATCATGGTATAGATATTTCGGGCGTTTACCCACGGTCCCACCTGGACCAACATGTATTGTATGTATATCGAATAGAATAGAATATATTTATTTGCATAAAATTTTATAAGACACATATTGCCACTCGTCGTGACATGCATGTACTCGTCATATCATAGAACGCGAGAGTTTGAAAGTTTATAGGCAGATGTCACTTTGTCAATGACATGATAGATTGCCTATACACTCTGTCCCCAGATAAATCCAGATTCAGGACTGAGCATCGTTCTTAGAGGACTCAGAATTTAATATAATACAAATATATTATATAATAATTTAATATATAAACTTACGGACTCATAAACTGCATCAAAGCCTTGGATTACTTTGAATGATTTTTTTTAATAAGTATGCAACTTTTTAGTTTAAATTATATAAATATGGAGAGACTGGCTCTTAATCTTAAAAAAAAGCATAATTTAAAAATAGAACTGCAGTAAAACAAATGAATATAGTCGGGAAAAGAAAATTTACTCGTATCAGATTTGCGTATTATTTAAAGCAAAGTTTTAAATTAATTCGCATTGATTTTTTATTCTTTTGTCAATTGAAGTATTGTTACCTGCAGAATTGTTGGGTTAGTTTTTTAACTCATCGAGAGTTTTTGAACCATAATATGGATACTTCGTCCGAACAAGCAGCTCAAATTGTAGCACTGGTGCGGGAGTGCTTGGATCAACGAACGATTGGTAGAAATTTAAATTTAAACCAGTCTACGGTTTCTAGAATATACAGAAGGTTTGTGGAGACAAGTTCTTACAGAAGGAGCAGCAAATGGTCCAAAGTTGTCTGTAGCTCACAGACAAGCTCGCTTAAAATTTGCGCGTGATCACCTAAATTGGACAGAAGTGCAATAGGCCTCCATATTGTTCACGGACGAGTGTAGGACATGTTTATATGGTGCAGATGGTCGCAGAAGAGTCTATCGTCGACGTGGGGAGCGATATGCTCAAAGTTGCATTGAGGAGAGTGTTCCTTTTGGAGGCGGTTCGTGTATGGTCTGGGGTGGCATATCGATAAACGGGCGCGAACAGAACTTGTGTTCATAGACATGGTCCGTCAAAACGGTAATAGACGGGGTTTGACTGCACATCGTTACATAACAGAGATCTTAGAAGATCACGTGGTGCCTTACATGGAATTCATAGGCGAAAATTTTACTTTAATGCAGGATAATGCCCGGCCGCACGCTGCGTTCGACAATATTGCGAAGAGGTTGGGATACGTACAATGAATTGGCCAGCACGCAGCCCGGATCTTAATCCCATTGAGCATGTTTGGGACAATTTAAAAAGAGCTGTATATGCGAGAAATCCTGTGCCCACGACAGTGGCAGCACTAAGAACAGCACTTTCAGAAGAATGGGATAACATTCCGCAAGATCTTTTAATAACCCTAATAAATGCGGAACCGATTAGAATCCGTAATAAGGGCACGTGGGGGTAATACACTCTATTAAAACATAAATAAATCCTTGCATAAAGTTTGTGTCTATTGTTAAAACCATTTTTTTTATTAAACCAATTTTCCTTAAATTTCTGTTTTTTCTTCAAACAGTCTTAAGGTCCTTTCCAGTACACAAACTTAAACTTAAGGATACGCGGTTTTAAAGTTCACGAACCAATCTAGAGGTTTCAATTTAAATCAGTATAGAAAGTTTGCATACTTGGTCAAAATATTTATTTCAAAGTCGTCTATTACTTTGATGCAGTTTATGAGTCTGTCAGTGTATATTCATGTGGGTGATAAAACAGTTTTAATATTTACCTAAATACCTTAGCTTTAAGATCATTTTGAGATCATTCTAACGCTGATTGTATAGGCCCAAGTCAATCTCCCCTGCTAACCAGTGCACTTGCTCGTACGCACAACGGACGAGAATCAGCCGCAGGTTAGATGGCAGTTGCTCTCGTACAAGTCAACAAACCAATCAAGAAATAAGTGCGGACTCCGGGCACCGTGGACGCAATCGCTGACAGGATAATGATCGTTGATCCGAACCGAGTCACTAGATTTACCATCTCGGCCGCAGCAGTTCTAGCCAATTATTTAGCAATTTATCAGAGATCAGAAAAGAGGTTAAGAAAAATATGTGCAAGTAAATAAAAGCTATCCTAATGAAAGAAACAAAAGATCTTCTCGTACGAGAAACAATCTTCAGCCCTCAATAAAGAAAAGCGAATTGTTTTAATTCACGATAGGATGGAATGGGATGAGAAACTTTTTGCCAGTTGCAGTATCAGTATACTAGTGGCAAGTCCCCGGGTTCGCAATACTAGCAGATTGCAAGTCTGATTTCATTATTATTTAGGTCAGCCCTCCCAAGGTGAAGAATGGCTACTATCAATGTAACTTCTATTTGCAGGTGTCGAGATAAGATACGTAAGTAGGTAGGTACCTATCTAAATATTGTGGGTTCCAAATACGCGTAAAGGTCGTTTTTTTATATAGGAAATGTTAATTTGACCTCACCTCGCCTAGTAAGCTACAGGTACGTGCAATGTTACAATGGTGGCGCTCACCTGACAGCCCCATCAGATGCTATTTCACGCCCCGCTTAAAGGACCCGGGACTATAGGAAGAAGGAAACAAGTTTGCAGGTAAGGATTTCAGGTCTTAATATTGCGGCAAAGGAAAGAGTCACTGGACCGCTTGGTCCTTGATGGAGAATTCTGCACCGTGAGCGGGTGATATCTAAGCTCCTCATATGTTGTCCTGTGTAGGAAAGAAGAGGGTGGGACTAATTGGAAGAGCTCAATGACCGCGTGGTTCCCGGCAGAGTAGAATTTGGGCCAGCCCTTCTATTCCCATGTGGTGTCAATGATATGATGAATGATAATTTATTCGCACGAAATACGGTACATTATAGTTAAAATGGTATTCGGTTATTACAATAGGTAGCTTAACGTATTTCACCAAAATTGGCATGCAAAATTTCAAAGAATGTCAAATGAATATATAATTATATAAAACTATGTCATTGAATTGATGAAAATAATAAAACAATATATTGTAATTATGAATTAAAAGGGAATGTCAAGTGTACATATTATTTCATAATCAATAAATAGAAATAACAAAATAATAGCAGACTAATTACAAATTTCCATTCTCTCTGTAGGATAAGTATTCTTGCATAGTGAAGAAGCACCTATCCTGCAACCATGCCTTGAGCTTCGACCCAAAAGCTCTAGGAGGGAGCTCTCGTATTACTTGTGGTATTTTATTATAAACCTCCGTACACATGAACAGGCAATTTTTGTGGTGAAGTTCAGTTCGACACTTCTGGACCACTAGTTTAGTGGGGTCTCTTTGGCTATAACGACTCCTATCACCAATCCTCTCAAAGATATTTGGGTGCTTCCTGACAAAGAGTCCAGTTTCTAGAATATAGAGACAGGTCAGTGGCAGTATTTTGGTTCTTTTAAAAAGAGGTCTGCAGGAATCTAATGGGTCGCACAAGGCGACTTAGGGATAGGGGCTATTAATTTTAACATCAGACAGACATCTACAGCCCAGACTCAGCCTCAGATGCATGGCTCGAGTCAACAATAGTGCCCGGAATACGGCAATATGCTCACCCCCTATTACGTAGGACTGGCTGTTAATTCACCTCTGCATAACCCTCCAAGGATAAAGGCGTGATTATATACGAACATTCACCATGGTAGGGCGGTAAAATACTGCTAAGGACGCAACATCTCTACGCATTGGTCGTATCGATTTGACCGCGAATTCACATTTTTAGCAAATTATTTCAATGATTCATGTCTTAATAGTTATTAAGAAATACTTACCACAAATAAAATTCTCTTCCTGGAAAGACCTTTAAGATGCGGTTCAAAATACAATCTTTGGTTTGACTAACTTTGGAAAGCGTGGGGTTAATTAATCGGGTACCAGGCTAGAATAGATTATGTCACAAAAGTAAGTAGAATTGTCAGTTGATTCAATATTATTGTAGGTAGGTACCTACATGTAGATAAAAAAAAACATTTTTAACACTTGTTGTAACTACGCGGAACCGTGAATGTAACATAAATGAAGTGCTCTACTGTGTTAGGATCTATTATTTACCTGTAGGTATCTAAATAATAATTGATCTAGTGTTGTCATTGTCAATATCAACAGGTGAGGCCCAACGACATAATTCAGTAGGTACCTTTACAAACCTAGTTGTAACAAATCAAAAGTAACGTTATTTTCAAAAACCTCATATGTTACTTTTGATTTGTAACAACTATTCGTTCAGTGCTTTTGATGGATAAAATAACTAAGTTTTGTATAATTAACCATATTTTTAACTACGCCAAACGCGTCCAATGATGTTTTTATTTCAGCACAATACCAATGAAAAGGACGTTACGTTACGGAGATGGTTACCGTAATTTACCTAAGATATGCCGAAATGATTTCATTAAATTTTAGAAATATCAGAACGTTAACCTTACCTTGATTTGATATAATACAATAACAACCTACACAACTAAATGAAAATAATTACCTACACGTGATAAAATTTCCTATCGCGTAGATATGATAAAGGTATTTGTTTATTAATAATATACTATTGCATACTACAGCTATGTTTGAAGTATTCATTTAAGTTATAGCTACGTCAAAGTCAGTGATGTTTACAGACATTTTCGAGTATCCCTGGTAGATAGACGGGCAAAGAAGCGGCAAGTTCTCGGGTGCAGTTGTTGCAATTATGCTCCCTGTGCCTATTCAGAGTGAATGGCACGGCTACTAGAACTCAATATCATTCTCATAGCGATGAGCCAAAGTTTGCACTTTGGAACCCGTTGTCTATTTTTTTTATACCACCGAGGTGGCAAACAAGCACACGGCCCACCTGATGGAAAGTGGTTACCGGAGTGGTGGTTTATTGATTTCGATTGATAATGTCGGGTCTTCCACTAGTTCCCGCAGTCTGATCGCTCAATCCAGAGAGGAGGCTTGCGCCAGGGCCTCTATTACAGTCTAAGAGTTAATTTCCACTGAAAGAGAAGCGGCTGGGATCGAATTTTAGAGTCAATATGTTACAAACTATTTGGAATGTTATCTAGTAATAAATTTCGGCCGCTGCTGGCTACTGCTCTTTCAGTAGATTTTTTTAGATAATCGGTGGGTGATCCACCGGGAGGCGTGATAGGGTGGTTATATAGGATTAGAAACGACTAAAACCGTACACTGTCTTAGGTCTCAAATGCCAGAGTTTAAGCGGGCTCAACAAGGCAATTCGTCATACCACAGCTGGCCCTGGGCCATTTGCGGTTTATAGATGCTCGCCTCCGGTGTAGAAATTATGTTGTCTCATCTTGTTCCGGGAAAGGGGCGCACGAATCGTGCCTTCGCCTTGGCCTGCGCTTATAGAAATAGGAAGTGTCCCTAATACGTACTCTGCCAGCGATGAGAGCACAACAGGCGGGCACTGCCAGCACGTTGAACACTGCAGAGCCCACCACAGCGCCCACGCCCAGGTCTCCTTCAGTCACGAACGTGCCGACGCAGTTGATGAACAGCTCCGGGCTCGAGCTGGCTGCAGCCATGAAAGTCGCCCCTGCTATGTCCATACCCATATCCAAACCTACAAATAACCATTACTTATATACATACGTATATAAAGTGTGGGAATGGGAGTCCCACAAAAATCAAGTAAAACTCACCTGTAAGGCGATACATATACAGCTAATCGACAGACTAGGCTCTGGCTAGGCAGTGGCTTCCATAAAATTCATATAAATCAAATAAAAAGAAGGATAAGCAGTAAAGAAATCCTCAAACGACTGAACGAATTAGAATGAAATTTTATACAGGGATAGATTATAGTCTGGAAAACACATTTGCCACTTTTTATCTCCGGAATAGGTGCCCATGGCTTGTGGCAGTCGGAGCCGTGGACAAGCTAGGTATCACTAAAAAAGCAAATAAACACTCACGTTCGCATATCATCTCGATGGCCGGCACGAAGTACTGCTCACACACGCTTCCTAGCAATATAAAACAGTATATTGCCAGGATACAGTGAACGAATATGAACCCCTGAAATAATCATACACGGTTAGATGTCGAAGTTAAATGTAAAAAAAGAAAGATAAATGCTCTTCAGGATTTGACGTTATTGTCATGAAATATTTCTAAGAAAGCGAGCCATCCATCTAATGAAGATACTTCTGCAAAATCTCTCAAAACGGGACAGCGATTTAAAAATCGTCTTACACAAAACTTGAGGTTATTTTTTTCTTTCTTTGTGGGAATTGATTCTTGTACATGTATACTATGCATTGGTCAAAACAGTAATTCGTGACATAGGATGACTAAAACTAGTAGATTATAACAAAATAGCATGAGTTTAGAACAGAAAATAAATACTTAATATGCGGAATATAAATCATTATGAATTTCGAAACGAGTTATGAATTTAAGGGGGATGAATAGTGAATTACCCATTTTACTCCTTATCTTATAAATTCGATAGTTGAGAATTTTGAAATACCAAATTCAATATCAAATGGTTAATAATCTTAATTAATTGCTTAAACATTTAACATATAACTAGATTAAAATTACTAATAATATGATGAAGATGACACAACAGCCATGATTGGACGCAAAGCGCTATAGTAGGTAAGAACTTATATCTACTGAATCGATTTACAATTTATTAAACTGCCAAAATATTATCTAAATTATATTAGTTTATTCATTTATACGCATGCCATTAGATATGATCTGTAATCTGCAAGTATACAAATGATTGGTTTGCCGATAGTCAATTGCAAATGCTTTTAAAAAACTGCGTGTAAGCCACGTGGTCAAAGTCGACAACTTTAATTATGCATCAAAAAAGTAACCAGAAAAGTATTAATATTATTTAGAACTACGGAGAAACTTTGGCGGTCCACGTTTGGCTATCACACGTGTGCCGCCAAAGTCGACAGGTTCAAATAAATTATTTTAATAAGATATTCATCAAATACGAAACAATAACAATATAACAATTTTATAAAAGTTATACATAATACTCACATGTTGTCTCTGCTGCCGCGTGAACCCATCTGGGGGAAATTCCAGAATCGCCGCATGGGTGCAGTTTTTCTCCAATTTTTCTACAACGCCTAGCAGCTTACGCGACGCGTACGCTTCATTTACATCTATGAATTGAAAGATAACGAATACATGTAATATTAACTTAATAAAAGCACAAACTGAAAATAATTTCTTCTTTTTACTTTTTGGGTGTGGTGACCTCGTGTATCGTTAGGTAAATTAATAGTTGTAAATTCAATATCGAAATAGCGTCCGTACATTATAAGATAAAATAAACAATTATTTAAATAAGTTATGTCTAATTTATGAAAGAAAAAGCCAGAGAATTCAGACTCAACTTACCCTGGAGTGATGCCACGTTCGTATGATCTCGTTCAACAAAATCGTAACCAGTCGCAAATAAAAAATAAACTGAGGGTATACCGAAGAATAATATCACTCTTACAATTATTGCAAATCTATAACACTTGAGCCGACTAGTCCTTAATAACATGTTTGCCATTTATAAATAACTAATTATTACAAAAAAATATTTATTTAATTATTTAATTTCAGAAAAAATAATGATATTTTTACAATGTTTGAGCTTTTATCAAATGAAAAATTCAAATAATTTGCTGTAGAAACAGCAGAATAGCATTAGTACAGATCTATTATGGCGTACATTTGAAAACATATACGTGTACTAGCACCACAAGTCACATAAATACTGCACACGTAGTTTCCCTACAGTCGTTGATGAAAATAAATAAATTATCAATAAATTATTACTATTACAAATACACACTGTAAACATTCATATCGCTGTTATCGATGGTAATGTAAATAAAATAGGTTCACTACAGCTAATCTGTAAGATTAAGTTTTTTTTTTTCATTCCTGTATCCAGGTAATTTAGATATCTTTTACTGTCTAGTACTTATAAGCATTAACTAATACGGTGACAGATATTTATTACTGAATGGTGAATTAGGAGATGTGACTAGTTTATCTAAGCACACAATAAATAATAAAAGTTATATAATACAGAGATATAGTTCATACTGTGATAAGAAACAGATTCTCTCTTTGTCATCTATTGAAAGCGGTTTTATTCATTTCTAATTATAGTAAACACTGAAAAAATTAAATGTCCTTCTTTCGATTCTATTCTACTAATGTTATAAATGTGAAAGTTTGTGAAGATGTTTATGTTTGTTAATCAATAACACTCAAACAGTTGAACAGGTCTGGTTGGAATATAATACAGGGATAGATTATAGTTTGGAATAACACATAAGTCACTTTTTATCCCTGAACTGGGACCCCATGGGTTGCGAGAACCTGATCAGAGTTCCATGGAAGCGGAGCCGCGGGCTTCAGCTAGTACAACAGAGATAGGTAAATGCAATTGTATTATGAACAGAAAGAGGGTAGATGGCACAAAACAATCAAGAAGGAAATGTTTGCCAACAAATAAATTACTGTTGACATTATAATGCTAATATGTTAAAATACTAAGCTGAGTTCATTATAATATTATGTAAAAATATTTGGTAATTGAATACGTACTATGGATTATAAATGTCAAATACAACAATGTCAAGAAGCCGGCCAAGCTTTTGTAATGTAAATAACAGACAGGAACAGAAAATAAATTAGAAAACTCATCTCAAACTCATTTCGTAAATGCATCCTAAGAACGATATTCAATACCTAACGATACTCATGAATATACAATTTGCGACATTTCACAATTTTCATTACTATTCATTATTCCAGACCGTAAGAGCGTTTTCACATTATCCTGACAACCTAGCGGTATCGTATCGTACAGTTAGGAAGATTCTGTTCATGTACAATTGATACGGTACGGTGAGGAAGATATCTAAGGTCTCTTTGCTGGTTGTAGAATCATCTGAATAGTGAACCTCCTCTTTTTTGAAGTCAGTTAAAAAGTGGGAATATCTATTTTTCATTCTATGTTTAATTTGTGCCAAATTTTGTCTTTGCGTGATTTTACAGTTACGTAAGTAAGAGATCCGACTACGGTAAACAGCTGTTTTTTGTACTATTATTAGGTCCTATTCTAAACTAGGGATGCTAAATTCCGCTGCATAGTGTCTAGGGCACAAAAGGGACCATTTTAAATTTCGTGCTCCCCGCTGTTAGCCAGATGGGACGATTCTACTATCGATCCTATTAATTTCAAACACTTGATTTACATAACTTTTAATGCTATTTTAATCACGACGTCATTGATGACTTTTGTTTGCAATTAATTTGACAAGACGTGCACGTTGGTGTCAATTCTGCTGTTTTAAAAGTCCTATATGTATTATACCTATTGGATCTATGTGGTGACGAAAAACGAATATAAGATTCACTACTCCATCTCATTCAAAGGGTGTACAAGAGGCGACTAACGGAACAATATGTAGACAAAATCACTGCGAGAGAAGAAAATCTTGAAGTGGAACCTTGTACCAAGGCTCCACTTCGATCTTCAATGAAAGCACTTGTACTGTTCCACATTATTTATTGATTTCCTGACCGGTTTCGCCTTACGGCATTATCAAAGGTTGATACATGTTTTGACCCCAAAAAACATGTATCAACCTTTGATAATGCCGTAAGGCGAAACCGGTCAGGAAATCAATAAATAATGTGGAACAGTACAAGTGCTTTCATTGAAGATGTGTAGCAAGTTCCACCAAGTGCCATCAATCAACAGTATAAGCAGCTCCACTTCGAGTTTTTCTCATAAGCCCTGTCCGGCCTGTGTGAAAATAATAGACTAAAGGCGCCCAACAGTGCGAAAGGATCATTGATTGATAAAATGATTTTTATCAAATAAGTAGAATCAAATTAAATTATACCTTAAAAATTATTATAATCTCAGTTAAGTCACATCATGTCGATAGCAAAAATGACAAATGTGACGTGAAAAGATTATGTGTCGTGTCGTTCGTATTAAATACAAGATTATTATTTACAATGAAAATACTTACCTAGGAACAAAGTCAATGTTGGATATTGAAAACTTTGTTATGAGAATATGGACTGTATAAGAATCTAATTTTCATCATATTTCAATACGAGAATTTACCTCCTGACCTGATTCGGAATCGAATTTTGATCATATTTTTATATTTTTAATACGAGAATTGACCTCCTTGCCTGATAGAATTTTTCTAGTACTACCTAGTTACATTGTAAAAGTGTTAAGCTTTTTAAATCAAGGGGTCTAACGTCAAGTACTAATAAAAGGCAAAGGTAGGTAAGGTATATTTTGCTCACTTCTGTCTGACAAAGAACTGATTTTTTTTTTGACCTTTGATTTTTTATATGTTAAGTTTACAAGATCCTGCGACAATTTGAAGCTTCAAATTCTATTTATAAATGTTTTCTCAAATCGGTTGACTTATGACCAACCCATGCCTAGAGAACATTGCACCCCTTGCATTGCGTGCGGAAACTCGACAGGACTGATCAGTCGAGCAATTTGACTCTCACGCGTGTAACACGGTAACACCAAATGCACGAATGGACTGACAACAGAATAGTTATCAAATTTTGTACTACTGATGGCACATTGCATTGGGTTTCGTATTAGGAGTAAGTAGATAAAGTGTAAAAGCTTTATATAAATAGATAAATAATTCTTTATAGTAGATAAACTTAATATCTTCGCGTTGGGATGGTAATGAGGGTGTATGTAGTATATACAATACGATTTTTATCTATACTATACGATTGTGCGTGACTACTATCGATATAGGTGTGGTTTATAATACGTATATCATTCCATCGCGTCGATATTAAAATATAATACATCAAATCCGTCATAACGTGTATTGTAAAATTCAAGCAAAGTGATAGTAGCACGTGTACACTCAGCAGTGATACAGAATAAATAATATGTACCTAGTACGTGTAGTATGTATGTACAGAAGATGCACTACTTTGATCTTGAAGAAAGTCGACGCTTTAATAACCTAAAATATTTCGAAGGTGTTCCCCTTGTTCCGAATATACAACGCCGCCAACTCAAGTGTAAGGGCTATCACTTAATCAGAATATTAAAAGGAAACAATCCAATTCATCGTTTAGAGTTATTTTTACTTTACAATATAATTACGTGTTTACAGTTGTTTGACTTTTGACTTTTAGTTTTGTTTGTTTTATATAGCATAGCTTTAATTATTTGCTAAAAATATTTTATGATGGTCTGATGAATATTTTACATGATTGATTGATTGGAAGGTTCTGTTATTAAATTTAATTATTGCATTTTTTCTAAATCTTACAAATAATTTAAAAAAATATATTCTGTCAGAAAGCATGAAGGTGGCGTAGTAAAGTAAATTTTTTTAAGAACGATAATTGAAGTCACAAGACTGACTACAATAATATGTTTGCTCAAGTTGCATCACGCGTGTGCTCGCTCGTTAGTAGGCACAAGCCATGACTGCTCTTGCAGGTTGCAGCCCGGGGCTGTAGCGCGCCGTAGGTACTTATTTCCGTAGTTTAAGCGAGTGACAGATGCGTGGAAGTGACATCGAAACTGGTATCAATTTGTTTAGGTAAGCCGTTTGTTTGAAGCGGGAGGGCAATCGAATTAACCCTTGCAAATAAAATCGATTGAAGTTCCTGAGTGGGCGTACATGTTATTGCTTGTAAGTAGTAGTACAAAATAGAAATCTAATAAGTAGTAAGATATGAAACGTTCACTGCTTTGATCTCAAACAAATATTACAATTTATATAAATATCTTTTTTTTTGTTGAAGATTTCAACAATCTCTTACTTTGCAGGCGATTAATAAAGTGTCTAATTATTTTTTATATTAAAAAGAAACTGATTTAAAAAGTGCATGCAATTTGCAGGAATGTTTATGCCTCTTGAATCTCTTCCAATCCAATAGCTGTAACAACAACAACAAACAAATATAATAATATCATTGGTCGAAGAGAAAATGATGGTCGAAGAGAAAATACAGTGCCGTGCTACGGTGATTGTATTAGTTTATGATGTTACTATATAGTTTCTGCCGGCTACTTCACTTACCATTGTACTACGGTGAGTACGGTAGCCGTATTGACTTAAAATGTATTGTACGAGTTTAAGATCATTATCTTAGCGTTGTTCCCCCAGGACGGGGTTCACACTGCTCCTTTTTATCCTTCCCCGAATGTTAAACCTGCACCACATCCTCGTTCATTTATCAGCAGGTATCTAATAAAATTACGAGTGTTTGTCATTTTTCTACAATATTTCAGTACGACAAGCAGTAAGGTTCCGATTTTCTTGTGAGTGCGACGTGTGGAACCGCTTCAGAAAAAAGAAGTTAATGTGGCGAATACCAAGTTCCTTTTTTCCTTTTGTAAAACGGGACCCTGAAAAGTAACTTTTTATACTACCGCTACTTATAATTCTTACTACAACTGTCTAATCGGCTCTAAGATACCAAAACTACGCATATTTCTCACATGGATACATTATCAATATTATCTACGTCTATATCTGAGTCTACAAATGAAAAACATGTTTTTAATACGACAATATAAGTAAATAAGTACACGTTCCATATAACGTCTAACGGCCCGATAATCATCAATTAATTCTTTTCGAAGGTGATATGGTTGTAACTTAGGTAGTAGCAATTCAATAAAAATATTCCATTAAGACCGTAATCCATAGATTAGACATCGAACACTCGAAGCACTTACAAAACTTTCCACTGTTTGCGGTATTAAACATTGGTAGGTATATCGTGTACTTAACACGCGTATCATTAGCAAATAAAGTAGTCCGCAAGTATGATAGGATCAATGCTAATACTATATTTGAACTATAGTAAGTATTTAACTTTAACTGCATGTCTCATTGCATGGATGGGTCCAGTGTGTGGTTACCTTTTTGTCTCAACCCTTAAATGTATCACCCCACGGACATAGTAGGGAAAGCCGACATACCTAGGTAGACCTCGAAACTTTGAACAAACTGGGAAATCGGTATAAGAATGATAATTATTATTAATAATAGGTAATGCAAACACTAATGCTTCCTTTTGTGTTTCAGTAAATATGTTTTACTATTTTAATAGATTTTTACAATATACTTTTATACAACACACCGCTGGTGTTTCAAGTCTGAAAATTTTCCAGTCTCCGTCACGTCTAAAGATATTCCATCTATCTCCATTATCTTGTATAAATATAGATATTAAAATCACTGATTACATCTCAAATACAGAATGCAACCATTCCATAATACGATTCATCTCTTGTATATGCCGCAGCCAACTAGTTATATTTAATCTGCCGTTCAATCAACAGCCTACTAGCCTGTTACTTAACAGATCAAATATCTAGGCAAATGACTTGTATTGATGACGTTTTATTATTTGCCTAGTGTAATCCGCTCCCGCATTAGACTTCTAACTTAATATATTCAAGTAGGATTACGCTGCTTCTCTCAATGTACAATATCGCTAATTTTCTGTCTTATTTCTTTTTGGTACGCTATCGAGCGAAACTACGAATGGCCTAAGCATTAACCACCCTTTATTTATAAGTAAATGCTGTAACAGGGTTGTTAGATCACGTCCTGTAATCAATATTTACAGTTTGTAGACCTATATAAAATGCATAATACTAATCAATCAATCAATCAATTAGCCAATTATTCATAATACTAAATGAATGACGTAATTTTAAGTAAGTAGAAGGGATATGTGAAATAATAATTTATAAAAGATTAAGAGATACTAATTGAATATTATTTTAATGCGGGGTTTCTGTAACGTTTAGATACCGATATTTGCTAGTGGAATAAGGCAAACTTTTGGGAAAAACAAAAGCGGTGGAGGTTCTCATGTCTACGCGTATATTTTTTTATGTTTACTTGACTGGATACCATCGACCGGTGTGATTGTGTATATGAATATGAATACTCTCCTAACTGACATAATTCTGGAAGGCCGATTGTTAAGATAGTTGGACCACTAATAACCAATATAAGATTGGAATTTTGGTATCTGGATTATTTTGAGTACTTTTGCTATCAACATTTTAATGATGCTGACAGAACAAGAAAATGAACTGACTAGAGGGGCAAACCTAGAAAAAAATCCTAGTAGCAATGTTCCTTTCGGAATTCGTTAGAGATAATATACTAAATGGCAGTATAAATTTCGATTTGCGCGGTATTGTTCGTTGCGATCCCTGCCATCTTGAATTTAGAGGGTAATATTTTGTATACTAACTAGCTGACGCGTGAACTACATACCGTCAGTTTTTTTCCGCCCTCGTGTATTCAGATCCCGTTTCCGCTGCGCCCTCTGATATGTTAAGCATGTATTATACATATAAATCTTCCTCTTGAATCACTCTATTTATTAAAGAAACCACATCAAAATACGTAACGTAGTTTTAAAGATACAAACATACTTTTTTTTTTAAATTTATTAAGTAATATAGGGACATACAGTAGACAATAGCGACTTTGTTTAATTAATACTATGTAATGATGATGATAATTATCTGCTCAAAGGATTATGTATTTTTGACGTTTGAATAATTAAGTAAAATTAGATGTAGTATAAGAACGAAGAAGTAGAACTATCTATAGTTCTGTAAACGGGGAGACAGAGTTGCGGTAAAAAGTTAGGATAAAAAATTATAAAGTTATTAAAATGACTATTAAATACAAGGGGTTGGTGAAAATTTAGGGTTGTATCTATTTTTAATGCCACATAACAAAAAAATAAAAACAAATTTTTTTATGAAAAAAAAAAATTTTGGGGTGGGGTTCCCCCTTAATATCCCTTATCACTTAGGGGTTTGAAAGATAGAAAGTAGCCGATTCTCAGTCTTGCTGAAGATGTTTTTTTTTTTTATAAGAATCGGTCGAGCCGTTTCGGAGGAGAATGGGAACATTGTGACACGAGAATTTTTAAATATTAGATAAGTCGTTTATTTTTAATTTTAACCTAAAAATGGCATTAATAAATTTGTTTAAAATTGAATTTCCTGTAACTTTGGTTCTCATAATTTTTTACTAGGATGGGGATGATTTTTTGAGTTCCGTAGCCAAATTTCAAAAGCCCTTATGTTTTCGTCATGTCTGTCTGTCCGTCCGTATGTCATAGCCACTTTATTCCGAAACTATAAGAACTACTAGCTGTTGCCTGCGGCTCCACCCGCGTGGATGTCGGTTATCGCTTAGAATTGAGCCGACGCTATTGAGCATCAAATTCACCTCTCTACTCAACTTTGTCGTCGATTATGTACTCGCCTCTGTTCTCGTTTATCAAACGTTTTTAGACCAATAGTAGTTTTATCAGATAACTCAGTTGCTAAATGTTCATTGTGTAAAATAATTATTTACGCGTTGATCATTTGGAAAAGTGACTCATTTGTAAAATGATAAGTAGTAAAATGATCAGTCGGCTAAACCATTGTTTTACCAAACGTTGTTGGTCAAGTGTAATTTTGCCAAATGACTTTTGGTCAAACAGCAGGACCCCATGTCCCGAGCAATACCTGTGCCAGAATTCGTTAAGTTACATTAATAACGTTTACTGTGATTTTCGTCTAGATGTCTTGACTAATTCAAAACAACTTTATTTTTAGATATATTGGCATAATTATAGGCATATGCATCAATTTATTCTTTTCGTTAGGCATCTGCAAGAATAAATATTAAATAACAATATTATTATTTATAATAAATTAATATTTCCTTCTTACATTAAGGTAAAGATGATAGTCTACTATCATCTTTACCTTAATGTAAGAAGGAAATATAAAACAGCAACGTTCCGTGCTCAATGCTTATAGGAGTTATAGGATAGAATAAGTCATTTGAATCTGTCATCATCATCTTTGAGTTATTGGCGATATCGAAGTATTATCTACAGTGTTAGATCAGTTAACGGACTTAGACATGTTAGTACGTATGGACACGTTCCAGGACCGACGGCTTAACGTGCTCTCCGAGGCACGAAACGGCTTCTAGAAGCGGTTGGATTGGGTGTCGCATACGTACGCTTCGATTCAGTTCTTCACGGTCCCGCGTACTCGCAAAGCGAAGTTTCCAAATGAGACGAATAAAAAAATAGGAACCGCAATAAAAAGTATAACTAATTTGGTTTAAAAAAACAATCTATGCAATGTAATGGACAGTGATTGACACTTGGAAATTTCTTCTAATGTCAACGTCCATTACTTTGATATACTTTGGCGAAATTGTGGAGGATTTCCACAAAATCCACTCTTTAAAAGTTGAAGTTATCAGTGGTAGGAATGTTACTGGCAATTACTGTCAATTAATTAGGTAAATTGCTGCCGGCGACAATGCGGCCAAATGATTTCTTTTTGCAAGGCGACATTGTTTAATATAACAAAGCGTTCGGGGTGCTGGTGAGGTTACCACGTTTCTGTTAAATAACATAAAATACTTATATAATATAATTATGTATAAAATGCACAATTATTCATAATAGTGTAAAAAGTATGTATGTATAAAAGTGAATAGCATGTTACTTATCGAAGGTAGTTTGAAAAGATATGAACCATGCAGTTATGTCCTCGATGATATGAAAAATACTATATTTCTTTCTGCTTTTTTATTGGAGGCGACCTCTGTGGTGTAGCGGTAGAGCGATCGGCTGCTATTCAGGAGGCGCGGGTTCATTTCCTGCCCAGTGTAAGTGTTTGTTTGCATGAATATGAATATTTGCATTAATCTGGGTTTTTGTGTAATATTTACAAAAAAAATACCTCTAAAGTCTAGATTCATAATTCTAGATTCCATAACACAAGCTAGTTAAGGTATATTTACTTTGGGTCTAGATAGCGCTATGTAGAATTCCGCAGTCTTTATTTGTGTATTTATTAATTAAAATGTGAGGCTACTACGCACCACAGTATTAATATGTTATAGGACTGTGACCGTACTATATGCAGTGTAGGGAAAAATATACGTCACGACCATGTTGCAATGTACCTAATTTATGTTTTCAAGTACCTAAGTAGCAATGTAATACTCTTTTTAAATTGCATAAAATTTTAAACCAGTAAAATTTTAGTGGTTAAGGGGTCGGCCTTACGATCTAGAGGTCCCGCGTTCGAATTCTGGCCATGACACTACCGACGTGAACCCACTCCTAGCACAAGCAATTTAGCTTAGTTGCTAATACGATTTTATAAATAGAAAATGAATATAAATGGAACTTAAAATCGATGGATTGAAAAAAATGAATCGCTCAGGCGGAACTTGAGGGACTGGTCGTGGGTACCCTGATCAATTTCCTTTTTTCATTCTTAACCATTTAAAATCTTCAAGCTCAGGAAGCGGTGGTGGCTTATGCGCTCGCCCTCCTCACCATGGTCATAACATGACTGCAGTCTTGGTGCTTAGCGAGATAATTCCAACCCCGATGGAATTAATTGGCAGTTAATTGAACGTCTGATTAAGTTAGTTGGCTGCGACATATAGACCTATAAAACGATGCGACTACCTGAGTTAAACTATCTACGTTTCTAGTCTGAACCTCCGTAATTGCAATATTATTATGAGTCATATCCATGATAGTTGATTTACTACGAATGCCTGTGCTCAAATCTTTTAATTAAGTCTAATTGTAAAAGGTGCGTGCCGACGCGGGAAGGGCTTTATAAATTGACATTTGACCTCACGGATTATTAAAATCAGTGTAGGTGTATGTGGAAAAATAAATTATTACCTATGCTCTCTGTTGTGTCAATATCATTTTGATTTCTAATCAGTGTAAACATAATTCAGATCGCTTTGATTTCTTTTGAGCTGAACTGAATTAATTGCCTACAGTTTTTTGTATACAACAAGTAAGACAGGCAAGCACAAGCTAGGACCATGAGTTCACTCCGGGAGTCACTCTCGCACTGCGCCAGAGCGCCGGCTTACGTACGTGTATTGTATGGAAATAAATAATTGGCTCCCGTATTCTTCTTTTGACGAGCTCTCCGGCGGGTCCATTATATCCGTTTGAGCGTGAGCGGTGGCATTCGGACGCCAGTGGCGACGTCCTCGGTCGCCTGCGTCGCGCTCCACACAATACATCAATATGAATACCTCCGATCGAGGTACGAGTCCATGTCTTACTTTTTATCGAGGGTTCCTATCGAGGAATGTGCTATATTTCTAGAGGTTTGGAGGTTGAGTCTTCGAGGCATTCATCGTGGTGAAGTGCGCTTACCAAGTCGGCAAGGTTATGTAGAAGGAGGTCGGAAGTGCGTCCAATTCTCGTTGAACGGCTAGGTCACTCACTATCAAATGGAGTAGCGAAGAAGGTTATATCAACGAGCCAAGTGTTTAAAGTGATTATGGTGATCATCGCAGTTGTGACAGCGCTGGAGCAGGGCTCGAGCAGGTATTTTGCACAACTTGGAGTAAGTATGGAAGATTAAGTTCCACGATCATGTCTTCTGGACTACCAGGTACGGGTATCACTTATAGCGTCTTATAAATTGTGTTCTATAATGTACAAAATCTATTGTACTTCTAGTTTTAAAGTTTCATAGCGTAGGTGTTTCACTGTAAATAAAAACAATCATGCCCCATAATGATGAAATAAAATTTTAAATTCCAAAATAAATAAATGTCAGTAACTAAACTACCAGTAAGTAGGTATATTGTTTACTGAACATGTGACGAATCCTATTGATGAAATTGTCGAAATACGGGCGTGGCTCTTGGCTCTGCCGATGACCATTGGCCTTACTGTTAACGAATTAGTGTTGATTATAGCGCAACAACATTAACGTACCTAGCAACCGCACCTTCTTTTCCTACTTCGCTTCATCCATTGTATTGTTGAAGCTAAATGAAGACTGACCTGCCTCAATAATAACAAAAGACGCAATCAATTCATTGAGTTTTTATAAATGTTTAACTACTGTTTATATACCTTAATACGTAAAAAAATACTTTTCTTCAGTGTGGGAATATTTCGTGATAAATGAATCCTTTAAATTGATTAACAATCATCGCATGGACATTGTTTGTGTTATTTAACCGTGGTTAGTAAATAGGTAATAGAGGATGCGAAGATAAATTGATCTCTAAACGGTCTCATATCCCTTCTCCTTTTTATATAAGGCACTCGATCGGCAAATAGGCACCTAATTGCTTCAGAAGATAGTCACCATCATACGTGCATTAAGCAATCTTAATATCTTATGAGTACATTGAATGTGCATTTTAAGAGCTGGTGATGTTGTACCAAGTAAATAAGTGAGGTACATTGTCCATTGTACATGCGTGTTCTAAGGTTTGATTAGGTAAATTCAATATTATAGCCGTTTGCCGCAGTTAGGCCGACGATCTTAAAATTAGAAGGGGGAGGCATGAGCTCCAACACGGCGCCTCATCCGGTCACTCATCGCGCAAATTGTCAATTGGCCGTTGTCCATTCAGGGCTGTCAGAGAACAAGGTTGAGCCCGGGTGTATTCACGTGATTTCTCATTGGTATCTTCCAAAATTTTATCTGTTTGAAGGAAGGTCTTGACACATTCTTTTATAAAACTATTTTTTTAGGCTTGCTAACTAGTCATATCAGCCGACTGCTAAAGTAGAAACCAGTGGTCCAAACTAGTGGTTATAAAAGCATAGGATTATTTACACATTTTTGAAGTTTAAAATAAAATGTAGCAAAATAAATGGTTGAGTACTTAATTTCGTTATCGTATATCCAGAAATACATCTAATTAGTATGTTGACGAAATTTCTAAAGAATTTGTTTCATTTTGTTTTATTATTCACTATACATACAGGATTATTCCTACTAGAAATTTCAATTCTTAGAACCAAACCCATGGGATATCGATGACGTACCCATCAGAGATATTTCTAAATGCTTGTCAGAAGACGGATGGGTCTACAAACATCATAATAACAATATTGTTGTTCAATTGCATGTTTGTAATTCGGAAATCCGTTATTATCCATAGTTCGTTGGGCAATAGTAAGACAACTTACGCGACGCTAATGCGGACTTCCTGCCTTCTTTGATCCGTCAATTTCCTTCATAGTGCACTCGGAGATGAGCGAGTGTCTAAAGTAACAAGATATGACATGCACAATTTGGCACATTAACACGCATCAGGTCCTTGTCCTTGTACCTGGCTCGGTAACGCGCCGGGCAAACAACACGTTTATTTCAAAATCAGTTAATTCGGTTAAACAGGTTAGTGCAACAGTAATTTGAGACAATTTACGCCACGATTGCTTGTTGACTATGCTATTTGAAGGAGTCATTGTAGAGTGGCGCAGGATGTGTCTTTGTTAGTCAAGCACGCCATGGCACTTAGCTAAACTTATGTATATGTGTCAACTCAATGAACGTTTTAAAATAAGACTAGTAGGCATAATATATACAACTTTATTAGATATAATTTAGGTCGTCTGACATCAGTCATCTTCTACATTCGAGCGCATATCCCAGTCGTATCTATGGCTCGGATTTTGGAGCCTTAGGTCTGCTCTCTCTCGAGCAAAAAAAGCGGTACCGCCGTACCATTCTTTTCTCGAAACAATTCAGGCCATTGTCGTCTGTCTATAACTTTATTGTGGATATTACTAGAAGCCTGAATTTGCAACAACCAAGCAGAAATTGTATAAACTCGGTATATTTCAAACTTCAATCAATTTGAACCAGTAGTTTAAGAATTGTAATGAGTCAAAGTTTCTTAATTTTGTCATTCACTGACTGACCGATCATCATTAAGAATATAACTAGTATTTAGTGTATGACTCAAGGAAATACAGAAAAAAATTTCAATTTCGGTCCAATCTTCTAGACACATTATTTGCATAAATAGCTTTGCAATCCCATATAAATATATAGGATTATAAAGTTACATTTGTAGTTAATTAATCAGTGTAACGCTAGAAATGTAATAGTAATAGTGTTAAAGGTAACTAAACTTGTATAATATGAATAAATAAATAAATATTAGGTCCTTACGTATGAAATTGGCGTTTTGTACGGCAGGAATATAAAGTCGTTTTTTTTTGTAAAATATATTTAATTAATCAATGTATGCACCGTTGTTATCTATGCACTTTTGCCATCTTATGGGTAGTTCAATGATCCCTTTACTATAAAAACCATTGGGGCGAGAATCAATGAACTCTTTGAAGGCGGTTTGGACTGTTGCATCGGAGTGGAATTTTTTTCCTTGTAAGAAGTTGTCCAAATTCCGGAAGAAATGGTAATCTGTTGGAGCAAGGTCCGGGGAGTACGGTGGATGTCGCAGACATTCCAATTGTAGCTCAGCTAACTTAGTGGTTGTTTGTTGTGCAGTGTGTGGTCTTGCGTTGTCGTGAAGCAGCAGTGGCCTAGAGCGATTGACCAATCTCGGTTGTTTAACAGCTAGTTCTTCCTTCATGGTTTGCAGTTGCTGACAATAGATATCTGCCGTAATCGTTTGGCCAGATTTAAGAAAGCTGTAGTGAACGACACCGGCGCTAGTCCACCAAACACTTACAAGTAACTTTTTCTGAGTCAATTTTCGTTTAGGGCAGGATTTGGCTGGGTCTCCAGGGTTCAGCCATTGCGATGAGCGCGCTCGATTTTCGTACAATATCCACTTTTCATCACAAGTAATGATTCGATTTAAAATCCCTTCATTATTGTGTCGGTTGAGTAAAGTAACACAGGCGACCCGTGTTTGCAAGTTCGATTCACTCAATTCATGAGGTACCCATCGTTCGAGTTTTTTTACTTTCCCGATTTGCTTCAAGTGGATTAATACAGTTTTGTCACTTACCCCGAAGCCTGCTGCTATCTCTGAAGTGCTTTGTGATGGATCCGCTTCCATAATAGCCTTTAATTCTTCGTTTTTCACTTTGATCTCCGGCCGTCCACGGGGTTGGTTCTTAAGGTCGAAATTTCCAGAACGAAAACGTTGAAACCAAAAACGTACCGTGCTGTCTTTAGCGACACCAGCGCCGTACATATCGTTAATTCTTCGAGCTGTTTCTGCAGCACTGGTGCCACGGTAGAACTCGTACTCGTAAATATACCGATATTTCATGTTTTCCATTGCGCGGTAATAAGCGACGCCAAAGAAAAAATTATGAGGAAAATAAATGAATGACTGTATTCTAAAGAAACAAAAACCAGCTAAATGAATTTATTAATTTGGATTTGGAATTCTTAACCAAAGAGGAGATATTTCAGATCAAATTGATCAGTACCACAAAACGCTAATTTCATACGTAAGGACCTAATATATAAATAAAATAAAAATAAATAAATAAATGGTCGACGGCATAAAGAAGAAAGAATTAAGTTGAGTACATTGCCCGAAATTGCATAATTACTAAAATGAATAACCTAAACCGAGACTTTTGATTTGATTCGATCGATTGATGCAACAAAAATACAGGATGTTACTTTTCGGTTCGATTACCGGATGTGGCAAGCAAGTTATCAAAAAGGTTTGCATGCAGTTTCGTTTCTTTTCAGAAAAAAAGACGGGTTGCACTCTGGGAGTGCCGACAGAAGTGAAAACTATTTCTTTCTTTCTTTCTTCGTTATATACATAGAAAAAGATAAAAAAAACATACCGTACCATACCATACCTATAATACAGCGCCAATCATAGACCCTATCACTAATTTTATGCTAATTTTCTATCAGAAGAAATTAATAAATTGTAAAAAGACAAAATAATCACAAAAAGTAATATATTACAAAAAGAAAAAATAATCACAAAAAGTGTCAGAAGGCCAGGTTTGAACTCAGTACTATCTGAAACCATAAGGACTTACAGTCGAAGCGTTTATCGCTATGCTGCGAAGCTATTATATAAAATGGACAGTCTATAGCTAATATTGTATGACGTCAGTCTTTGGTTACGTTCCAAATTTCAAACGATCCTGACGCGCGAGTTTAACAATTTTTACCCATCCATCGTCGCTAAAGAAGTTTTCACTTCAATAAAGGCATGTTTGCTTTGGGGGAAGTTTGCTATCTCCCTTATTTAGAGTACTTACCCTCCAGGGTAAAATCTTCCACCCTGTATGATGTAGTTTTGATGACTTCAGGTGGGTTTCTGGCTTTTTCATCAGTTAGCTTACCGGCCAGTGTTCTTGGCATTGCATTACCCACTGCATGCTGTAATGGTATACTCTTTAAGTAAATCTGGCATATTAAAACCCCTGCGGAATGCAATACTCTGAGCCAGGAACTACTGAATACATCTTGATGGTCTCACAGAGCGCGTGGTTGAAGCTTGATGCAGACAGTCCCGCCTTTGAAATGCTCTCTTTAAGCTACCCTTTTGATACACGCAGATGTTACGGCTACCTCTCATAGGCGACTGAAACCCCGTAACTCACACCTTCAGCCATTCGCAAGAAGCTATAATGAAAAATGCACCTTCATATCCCAAACACTTATAAGCATCTTATTATGTTACTGTTTGTATTTCAAGGTTTCCTATTAGATGTTCTCAAAGTTCATGTCTGTTCTTGTCATGATTGCATAGTTTTAAATCATAATTCATAATGACACTGTTTTGTGCTTTTGTGTTTCGAGTCGCCCTTTGTAATAAGTAATAGGTTCTATAGATTTAAGGTAAATCGAAATATTGGTCAGTCATAAAATATTGGGGGATCGTAGAAAATTGTGCGTTAGTGAGATCGTCCTCAGTTGCCTACCGACATTCGACCAAAAATTTTGGAAACATCATATCTTAAGAAATAGATAAAATTTAAATGTCTGTTTTAACATTGAAAAGCATAATAAATATAATGTACTTGCAATATACTCATATGATTATTGAATACTTATAATGAATATACTTTTTTTTTACGTGCGGGAAATCCCCTCGGATACCCACCCCTCCGGAGCCGGAGGGGGAGGTTATGTCGGACTCGAACCGACTAAACCGCACGCCGTCTCTGGGTCGTAGTGCTAGGCCGAAGGTGAGGTTTTCATGCGACATATCCCTCGCACCCCGGCTGACCCAGGGCCATCCCTCTCGGTCTGGCCCTCCTCGGGAGGGTGGGACCACGCGGTCCCCGACTCAACCCCGGTGTGGTGAGGCGCGCATCGTCCTACGATGCGCGCCGCCGCCGTGGCTTGCTTCTGCTAGGGTGACGGGCGGCTCCACCCGTCACCCTCAGGCCCGCGCTCATGGGGGGTGGAGGTCAGTTTGCGCCCTCCGACGCCTGTGCCGCCTTCGAGCGCGTGCAGCGATGTCAGCGAGTCTGCCGGACACTCGGTGAGCGTGTGCAGCCCCGAGTCCACGCTCGCGCATAATGAATATACTTACGATAAACAAATGAGCCCGATTTCGATAGGTTTCTGTTGATTTAGTTTAGGATTTGCTATGCCCACCCGTTAAACGTGTAGGCTAAATTTCATCAAAATCGGTTGAGTATATCTGCTTCAAAATCGGGTTGCAAAGTAAGATTCTACCCGAAAATAGTAGATTATTAACCAAGGGTGGAAAGTTTTTCTCTCGGGCGAAATGGGCAATTCAAATTTCAGTATTTTTCATTTCGAATATAAGGAAAGTAAAAATAATAGCTTTTCTATTTTCTTGTCTGTTCACCACTTCGTAAAATTATTGTATATTTTTAAGTATATTTCCTTTGAAATTTCTAGCAAAAGATTTTCGACTACTGTATTTGCCTCGTCTTTTTATAACCGAATCTGGAATCTGGGATCAACATTTCAGAATCGCTTGAGCTTATTCTTAAACGAATATTATTCAAAAAAACCGAGTTTTTTTAATTTAACATTGAAACATACATAACGCATCACAGCCGCGTGCCATTCCGCTTAATACAAGAAAAAATAAAAATGGTAGGTATACTATATTTTAAAATTCGCACTGGCTGTTTATGTATTATTTAACCAAATTTAGTCTTATTTTTAAAGTTCATTCCTGCCCTAGGGAAGGCGTGAAATTACTATAAGTCTTCACCGCCCTAGACCGCTTCCCACAGCAACGTTTTTCACCCGGTACTTAGGTTAGATATACATAACTTTCCGAGTATGAGAAATGAAAAATTACATACACTTGTAAATAGTAGGTAAGTATTAAGATCTTTTTGAGTACATGATCTTTCTGACGCTGACTGCAGTTAGGTACTTCAAGAATTCGATCCAAAATTCATAGATATGAAACGTAAAAAAACACTATCCATAAACATGAATTTGCCAAACGAATCAAAGTTTGTATTGAAATGAACTTGGCCTGAAGCAATGTAATCTAAGATTACTGAATTGCCTGGTTAAAAATAGGTAGCTCAATCTAAAACATCAAGGCAGGAGTGAGTCGTGTAATATAACACTAGGAGTAAGTTGATACCCAGAGAAACATTTTATTTACTATTTAATGAGGCAGCCGTAATCAAACAAACAGATTTTTTTGTAGGTGATGTATTCTTCTAAGTACTAACTGTGGTACTAATACCATATCTACACTACTGGTCACGGCGAGATTTGTGCGAGATGTTTCTGCGTACTGCTATACACGGGTTTCACCCTCGGTATAGCTTCTTATAGATTCAGGATAAAAAGTACCACAAGATTATTAAAATAAAACTATTTTATAGATTTGCAGCCATAGTCACGGACTCTTTCCGTGAGCATAGCTGCATGGCTGCTGAAAAACGGCGGGCTCAGTGTATATATCTAACTAACTATTGCCCGCGACTTCGTCCGCGTTAAGTTCGAAATAGATTAAGGTTTGTCCAATTGTGTAAATCAAACCTCTGCGTTAAGTTGACTCATCGTACCTATTTTAAATTATTTATATTGTGACGAAAGTTTTCTTACAGTACTGACTAGACTAATACATGCAGGGCTAAACTACCTAGAACAACAAAATTAGACTGACTTCTTCAATGGCCTAGGCAAGCGCTGAGAAAGGGTTTAGAAAAATTCAACCATTTGTTGAAAAACCCTTGACCTTACCATCCTCAACATTTATCAATGATCATTAGATATCTGTTTTGATATCCTTCCTTGCTTCCTCTCCCAACTCTTCAGAATGCACCATTACCACTACAGTACAATAATAACAATCTTGGAATGGATATTCGCTTTGCGAGAGCGTCATGAAAATGGCTTGATGAAAACTCGGAGGCCTGTTTAAAGTCAGGTTTATCTCGCCGGAGTAGCGGTATCTTTGTTCATAAGATGCAAGTTCGCTCGTCGTGGCCTACTATTCTCATCACTGGGATGGTTTGTATTCAAATGTACATAGACTCAATCAAAAAGATTTCAGCGTCATCCATTCCTCAAGTTACTAACACAGAATCGTTACAATCGAATCGAGAGGTTATCTCTATGGCTGTACTTTACCACTACCACACCACCACGGTGATTGTTCTAATGAACTCCTTTCACTTATCCCTCCTTCTCCCTTTCGATAACGCAACGGAACTTTGTGTGTTTCAGTCGATTCCATTCCGTCTACCTCACTACGTCATCTCTAACCCTGGTGTGGTGGTATCCGTGGCGTTCAGACACGAATAAGAAAACTGAGGTGAAACATAGTATATTGATCAAAATCCGTACAAAATCTATGAGAAGATAAGTTTTTTTTTTAAATGAGTGAATGTATGGTGCAGCCTTGGTAATGGAAAGCCAATGCGTCTGCTAACCAAAAGCTGAATTTACAGTGGCGCGGTGTCAGCATTGACCACTGCATGTACCCCAAATATCACAGAGTAACACGATAGGTACGTCACGTTTAAGAAGAACATGTGCCCATTGTACAATCAAATGTATACTTGCTACCTACTTGTCTCTAATGTAAATCTAATTGTGTACAATAAAGTATTATTTATCTTTCCAAGAAAATGTCAAGCAGCAGGTCTCGGCACGCTATAATATTCTTAAAAAGCTGACCAGCACAAACTGGGGGGCCACACCGCAGGTGCTGCGAGCAACAGGGTTGGCCCTGAGTTATTCTGCTGGTGAATATGCATGTCGCTTATGATGCTGATGCGCTCATGCTGGGCTAGTGGATGTAGCACTAAATGAAACCTGCCGGATAGTAATCGACAGCCTTAAGCCGACTCCAGTTCCCTACTGGCATCGCAACTCAATACCCGCAGAAACGTAGCGTCGTCAGTGAAGAGGGGTCGGACCAGCGACATCTCATGAAGGCGCTACAAACACTGAAGAACCGCTGGAACTTCCTGGTGTGGGTTGCCCCTATCCCAAGCCAGAATGGCCCACTGGAGAGCGCAGGGCCCGCTATTGACCCCTTTTGTCCCGCTTTCGGAGAATCCTGAGAGATATTCCCCTTGACATGATCTGCTGAAGATCAGATGGAAGTCCTTGAACATAATTCGAACACACGTTGGCTAAAATTACACATTATTCAAGTATTTTCAAGTGATGCTCGGACTTCAAAATAAATAGCAGCAAACAGAATTCTGTATGTCATAATTTCGGCATCAGCAGGCACATGTGTAAGAATGTTATGAACGACCGAACGGACTTGACAGCTGAATTCGCGGTGAGATTTCAATTGCGCATGCTCAAACGTGACGTCGGCAAATATAGAGCATGCGCAGTTGTAATCTCACCCCGAATTCAGCTGTCAAGTATCTTCGATCGTTCGAACCTCTCTTACAGCATGTGCCTGCAGTATTGCTCCTAGAAACAACTCGTTGACTCGTTCCTTTTTTGGAAAAATATCCATTGACAATCAAATTATTGAAAGAAAAAATCCTTTACGTAAGTTAAACCTTTTTTTTAAATAAAATCAGTTGAGTTTTTAAGCATGTTTCAAAATAAAACGGCATCAAAAGAATAAAATTAAAAACAAAAGCACTCACATACACAAAAAATCGAAACGGTTTGTGTGTGTGAGTGCTTCGAAGCAAGTCACCACTAAAATAACTTTCTATCACTTTTTCGTGATACGTTTTCCATTATTTCTGTTCGAAATATCATTCAATCAATCAATCAATTACCTCTCTGCAGTCCACTGCTGGAAAAAGGCCTCTCCCAATGTACACCATTTCGTACGATCCTCCGCCTTCTCCCCAGCCATCTTTTTCAGGCCATCGGTCCATCTGCCTAGGGAGCGTCCTACCCTCCATTTGCCTTCTCGTGGTCTCCACTCTAGCTCTCGTTTGCACCAACGGCCATCGTTCTTTCGACAGACGTGACCAGCCCTTGCCACTTCAGCTAAAAATATTAATATTGTTAATGCAAAATTTGAAGTTAATGAGACCAAGGACCAAGGTGTCTCATACAAACTTAGCCGTACTTTTTCACCCTCTTAGAGATACAATTTAGGAAAATCCCTTCTTTTCGGATGCCTACGTGATACAAAGAACACACCCTTTAAGTTTCAGGTCTCTACGATCAGCGGTTTAGTTCTAAATCGTGCTAGATTCCGTACATAAGCTAGTATAGGTAAATACATATATCAATATGGGTAACCTATTGAAATATCGAATTTCTGTTACCCGAATCTTAAAACCCCGAAAACGGTTGGTAGAACTTTAAAAAAAAAGATGTAATGAATGACAACTTTCTATAATTCCGTTTTTAATTTCCCAGATGAATCAATTTCCAGGTGCACTAAAACCAAATTTTTAAATAGTATTTTTATTTTTTTGTTTTTTTGATCCAGATTCTCAGAATATTTTTTTGTTTCACATCGTACCATTTTCCAAATAAACTATTACCAAATTTTCATAATCTTTTAATTTGGTTCCCATACAATCGTGTTCCAGCTAAAATATATACAGGTATAGTTAAAACTCACTAAATTTGTACGATTCATTTATTAGGTATAGTAAGTAATTTAGAAATTTACTTTAATTTAGAAATTTCTTTTAAATATTTAATTTCACTTAAATTTTCTTTTATTTTTATAAGTTTCTGCAGTTTTTCCTCCTTTTGTATATACTTTTTCCTCCTTTTCACTTGTGGTTCACCTAGTATCATTTTTTCTATATCAGATTCTATTATAATCGCTTAATTCTTCGAAATTAATTATCGTTAACACCCCGACTCAGTGCAATCCGACTCGGATAGGTTAGGTTAGAAGAAAGCGAAGCGGAGCTCCCGCCTTAGTCTTCGTGGTTATTTTTTTTTAAACCACCCAGAAGTAGGAGCCTCGTCGAGCTTAGTTAGTAGACGCCGTATGAGGTTTAGTTTTAGGTTTAAAAATCTGGATACTTTTTGTCTGAATATTAATTAACTACATTTCAAAAATTTGTGTTTTAAATATTCGGGTTTCGTGTATATGGATTACGGTCATCTGAATTTTGTGTATTTAGATTTCGTGTGTCTGGAACTCGTTCATCTGGATTATAAAACGTCGTACAAATGAATAAATGGGCAAATGAAATTCGGAGTTGCGATTATATGGCAAATAAAACTTCGGAATTTGAAAAAACGGGATTATGACAAAATGGCCAAATATTTTCGGGATTATGATATTCGGAATATTAAAATTCGGGATTAAGATAGGTAACCATCAATATGTACTTAGTTTATTTCCATAACTGATAGATATTCGTGTAAAGTTCCGGCAGTATTATACTACCATAGTATATTATCTCAATTTCGTCAAGAGTTAAGTTATTTCCATTTTGATCATACTGAAATAGGTACGTCTAAACTAATCAGTAGTTATATCAGTATTATGTCTAATAGTAGTATCGGGCGACACCGATGGATGAAAATCCTTTTATGAAGTTTTCGACTGATCACATGGCAAACTAATATAGTCCGTGCTGGACGTGCCATATTTTGCTGGCGACTGTAATTACTCCCCGGTAGCGCAGGTCACGCCGTGAGATTGCTATATAACTATATTTCGCGATTAGGGTGCAGAAACTTGTTATTTGGCATGGACAACATTTTAAAAATAAATTGCGTTTCCGAGATTTAGCAGGTCAAAGTGACTTCACTGGGGAAAGTTGGTAAAGTGATTACTTCAAATTTTATATTGCAGTATTTATAAACTACTAAAAAGTCATTGATAAAATTATATGCTCATCAGTTTTTAATATATTTGATTCTCCTATCACCCTTAGACATTACTCGACTAATGATTTTCTAGTTGCATCCAATGTTTTTGAATGGTACGCCTATCCCTTTTTGAGCAGACAGATGCTACGCCAGAAAAAGCCAAGATAAACCAGATTTGGGAAAGAAGGATAAAGAATAGGACCGCGGTTCCGAGTTCCAAAGTGCAAGATTTGGATGCAATTAGAATAAGCGGTCGTATAAAGAAGAACCAATTGAAATCCAAGGACTAAATGGTTAATGGTCTGGTTAAATATCGTTCCCAAAATAGAAAAATGATTGTAGTTTTCCTACTAGAGATAAGTTTACACAACCCGTAGAGTACCAATCCCACTTAAGATTGACTTTAAATGCGGTTCATATATGTAGTTTGGGAGAGTGTTGTGACGTGTATCGATCGAGGTCTGTACTGATTGTAGGTATGTAGCACGCGGTACATTAATGTTGATCAATGCCATTATTCTGAGACCGTGACCTCAACCGTGAATATGCGACTCACGGGAATCATTTCGTGCTAAAAAGTAGTCTGTACCATATTCGCAGTCTCAATGTGTACAAAATTTCCATCAAATCCAGGTCTCACTTGTTTTTGTAACAAACAATAAAACTCCGGTCATGGTGGCACCTAACTTCCAATGTTTTTGAATGGTACGCCTATCCCTTTTTGAGCAGACTGATACTACGCCAGAAAAAGCCAAGATAAACCAGATTTGGGAAAGAAGGATAAAGAATAGGACCGCGGTTCCGAGTTCCAAAGTGCAAGATTTGAATGCAATTAGAATAAGCGGTCGGATAAAGAAGAACCAATTGAAATCCAAGGACTAAATGGTTAATGGTCTGGTTAAATATCGTTCCCAAAATAGAAAAATGATTGTAGTTTTCCTACTAGAGATAAGTTTACACAACCCGTAGAGTACCAATCCCACTTAAGATTGACTTTAAATGCGGTTCATATGGATTGAGGTCTGTACTGATTGTAGGTATGTAGCACCCGGTACATTAATGTTGATCAATGCCATTATTCTGAGACCGTGACCTCAACCGTGAATGTGCGACTCACGGGAATCATTTCGTGCTAAAAAGTAGTCTGTACCATATTCGCAGTCTCAAGTGTACAAAAATTTCCATCAAATCCAGGTCTTGCTTGTTTTTGTAACAAACAATAAAACTCCGGTCATGGTGGCACCTAACTTTCCTACAATTCAATTTATTTAAGCATATTTCATGAACGTAAAATATTTGGTTCGGTCAGTGTCAAAAAAGTTAAGCAAAAAGCATTTTGCACCATGCGTTCCATCCGGCAGTAACCAGAAAGGAAGTTATCAAAACGTAATAAATGTTAATCAGGAAATCGCGTTGAGTATCATTTGAAAAGAATGGAAGTTAGGTATACCTAATCATCATCCTCGGAGCTGTTTTTCGTTTCAGTTAGAGTAATCTTTCAGTCTATAGATAAGCTAGTTTTTCAGACCCCGCTGATTTTAGTTGGCTACACTCAGAATGGCTTAGAATATTCGTTGTTGACCTTGAGTGTCTAACTTAGTGATTAACTTAGATTTGCTTTGTATTCTTACCTAATTCTTCTGTAATTGAAATTTTCTTCGTGTCAAAACCATCTAAACATTCAGTTGCAAGACCAATAGTGTCTATACAATTATACGTTGCATACTAGCTGATCCGTCCTTTATTGAGCGAAGTCCGGACACAATAATACATCACCCCTTTCCGGGAGGTTTTCATGTGGGTGGAGAGGGTTAACACGCGTGGGTTGGACGCCCCTAACCTTTCCGTGGCTACTGGTTCAGATGGGTGAGCCCTAATTGATGGACAAGGCCCTGTTATAGGCTTTTTTCTCAGAGTTGGGAAGTCAATCAGCAGTTGTTGTCGTAAAAGCGAAGATATATATACGTATCAAGAATTAAAAGGAGGAGAAAGAATTGGAGAGCGGGCCCTGGGCTATCAAGTGAAAATCTTGCGAGCAACCAAGAACAACGCTACCATGATGATGAAGATATCAATCCTTTGAGTTATTCAAAAGGTTTTCCGGTGCACTATTACATATATACATATATATTGTGTCCGTAATAATAGACGTAGGGTAAACCAGGCATAGGTGCCCCAGTCGATAACGTACCTCACTTGCATTAAGCGTCAATTTCACCCGAATGGATCACGATGTAAACATATACAGTGCTGATTAAAATTTATTTTAAGTGAGATAAAGTGACATACATGTATTTATGATAATCTGAATTTGTTTTATATTTATTTATTACATTAAGTCAAAGTATATTCTTTAATTTGTTTAAACTATTTAAGTTTTATTCTAAAACACACCTCATTGAACACTTGTATCCCTACGGCGTATAGCGGCTGCGTTCACTACCGCCACACCGCCAAGGTGGCGCGGGTTCGATTCCCGCTCAGTGCAAATATTTGTATACATGGATATGTATATTTGCATTGGTCTGGGTGTTTCTATGTATAGTATGTTTGTATTTACAAAAAAAATCCTAGATTCCATAACACTAACTACTTAAACTATGCTTACCTTGAATCTAGATAGCGTTGTATGAAAGGTTGTGGAATATTTATTTAATTATCATTTATTTAATTAAATTTAGTCTAGGCAAACGTATCTATTGACGCCAAGTGGAGCACATTACCCCGAAAATTGGCTAACGTGCCCTAATTTTTTTTGGGTAATATGCCCAATTTCTGTATTCTTTTGTGTCATTATTTAGAAATATTAACGATAAATTAATAAATTTTAGAGAATGGGAAAGGAAAAAGCTGTAGATCCCAGGAAATGGACCGAAAAAAATATGATTAAAGTGATAGAAAATGTCACAAGCAAGAAACTGGGAGTGAATGAGGCTAGCCGGATATATTAAATAAAAATAATACGTTTCGCAGTATTCTGGCAGGTTACATGAAGACTGTTCAAGTTATTTAGAGAAATGCAACAAGCGCAAAGGCAATAATAAAGGGAAAAGAAAAGAAAAAGACGACACCAGAAAAATATTTACTTGGGCACATATGACCGATGTATCCGTGTGATGTATATCAGTTATATCTAAGATTATTTAATTAGTTTTTGTTAAGCAATTTGAGTCAGAGTTTGCAACTAATCACATAAATAAACACGATTTAAATAACATCGCTTTTCATTTCAATTTTTCGAATGATGGACACGATTGCCTGGTTTACCCTACTTATTTAGAATTACATTTCATGGCATCAGATTATTTGACAAACATTTAATTCTAGTAATTATTGACATATTCCGATAAGACATTACCTTGTAAGGTAATTATTATAACTCTGGTACCATTATCGCCTCAAGGTACTCAAGGATTTATTATCGCGTGACATATGACGTCACACTGAAATTATTCTAGCTTCATAACCTTCATAAGGTTTCTCTCAATATATATCTATAAAAAATCAGGAAACATGTCGTTTGGGTAACTTCAAATTTCGTCTTCTACCTGTAAATTTCTACATACGTGTACACATATGTATGATTATAATAATACATTGTCATGCCTAATATTTTTATGTAGGTACTGGTTGTTGTAAAAAAAAACCACGCCCCCGTGAAAATCTGATCCTTAGATTTTTGAAGTGAAAACTTCTTTAGCGGCGTTGGATGGGTAAAAATTGTTAAATTCGCGCGTCAGGATCACTTGACCCTTGAACCGTAACCGGCGACTGACGTCATACAACATTAGCTATAGACTGTATATTTTGCAAGATATGATAAGAAACTCCGTAGCTTAACGGTGAGCGCTTCAATTGTAAGTACCTATTGTTTCAGATAGTACCGGGTTCGAACCTGGGCTTCTGAAACTTTTTGAGATTATTTTTCTTTTTGTAATTTTTTACTTTTTGTGATTATTTTTTCTGTTTGTAATTTATTTCTGTTTGTAATTTATTAATTTCTTCTGACAGAAAATTAGTGATAGGTTCTATGATTGGCGCTATATTATAGGTATGGTATGGTATGGTATGGTATGTTCTTTTTATCTTTTTCTCTGTATATAACGAAGAAACAAAGAAAGAAAAAGTTTTCACTTCTGCCGGCACTCCCGGAGTGCAACCTGTCTTTTTTTCTATAGGTATAGGATAACACTGATAACAAATACATAGATAGAAGAGTTATCCAAATTGATACAGTCATTCGGAACTTATGCGCGTACATACATTTCGGCTTCTGACAAAGGTTTACTACTGTTTATTATTGTGTAGGTTTTAACGCATGTAGGTAGAACTGTCTAAATGTAGGCATGTATTGTACCCATTCCAAAGTATTACAATCTGTAAGCCTACCAGTAGTTCGATTTCATTACGAACACTTGACTTCAGTCAAGGGTCATGGTTGTCACAACAAAAGGTACTTTAATTTTGGAGTGTCTATGGTCACCTTCCTACTCAATCATCAGAATTTTTTATTCCGAACGATATGATTCAATCCCACTAACTCATGCAGTATATACTCATCGTCTGTTATGTAAAGAATCTAAACCACCAAGAAAAATATTTTAAAGTGATATTTAAAAATATTTTGATTTTCTTTAAAGTGATATTTTTTGATTAATCCAACGTTTTGAAGTGCTAAAAGAGGATTCTTTTACATAATCAAGGGGTAGCCTTTTACTGGATTTTAAAATACACTGTTTCTGCTTGAGAGGTAACCAATTCTTCAATTCGCATCAATTCGCAATTTCTATTATATTTATTAAGGCTTTATTTCTTCTTAATTAAAATCTTTCATTATAAAAAAATCAAGTTCTGATTATTTTCAAGAATACCCTTTTTAAAGGACGCAACCATTCTAAAAGCTCATTATAAAATTTATTTTGTATAGACGTCTCCGCCTCTCCGCTTGAATTATATCTTTGGTTAAAAAACTAGCCGATTAATTATTTTACTGTAGATATTTTTTATCGAAATATACAATTGAAACAAAACAGGCTCCAAGCATAACTTTTAGACGGAGCTGCGGGGTCGATAAAGCTAGACTGCGGGCTGTGTCACAGCTGGAACCTGGAGCGTGGTTACAGGCGTTACCCTCGCCTCATCTGTATACCTTGCTCGTCGGCATGGCAGTGGCTCTCCGCCTGGGCTGTAAGGTGTGTGAGGCCCATATATGCACCTGCGGTTCCATGGTGGAAGCGGATGGCTATCACGCTTTGAGTTGTCAGCGGTGCACTGGAAGGTTTCCACGACACCACGCTCTAAGCGATATCGTCTGCAGGGTCCTTGTATCGGCGTACGTACCATGCGTACTTGAGCCTCCGGGTCTGACCAGATCGGATGGTAAGAGACCGGACGGGCCCTGGAAGAACGGCAAGTGTTTGCTATGGGACGCTACGTGCGTCAACACAGTAGCCGCCGGCCACCTTAGTCGCACCATCCACTTCCCGTCGGCTGCCGCGGATAACGCCAGCTCGAGGAAGAGGCTCAAGTACGCTGAGTTGGAGCCATAGAACAACTTCGTGCCTGTAGCAATGGAAAGCCTTGGAAAGGCCTGTGCAGACTGGCCATCGCAATCCAATGGAAATGCGGCAAGTGTAATAGGTACCTTTGCACCGGGAGCGATATTTAGAATTAAGGTACCATGATATATATTATTGTATTTTGAGGAATAAATTTAAAAAAAGCAGGTTGTTTCGTATTCATCCCACTAACACTCATCCAACTCTTACAACTATAAACCTGTGTATATGTGCATAACAGTTGAGGTACAGTCAGCATCGTTAAAATGTCGCTAGCAAAAATACTCAAAATAATCTAAATACCAAAATTCCAATATCCTTTTCTTACTCATATACCCATCCCTTATCATCCCGGCATTGTGTGAAATGGATGACTTTACAAGTAAGAAAGGGATACAAAATGCGATTAAATGACAATGTCTAGATTTTTTGAAATTATGCTTGACTGGATACCATCGACCGGCGTGATTGTGTATATGAAAATGAATACTCCACTAACTGACATAATTCTGAAAGGCCGATTGTTAAGATAGTTAGACCACTCTGCATACTTACAACTATTTGAGTATTCTAATAACCAATATAAAATTGGGATTTTGGTATTTGGATTATTTTGAGTACTTTTATTAGCGACATTTTAATGATGCTGACTGTACACATATTTCGTTTTTGAAGTGAAAACTTCTTTAGCGGCTTTGGATGGGTGTAAAATGTTAAGGAAGCGTCAGGATTAGTTGACCTTTGAACCGTAATCGACGACTGACGTCATACAAGATTAGGTAGACTACCTATGGCCTTCAGGGATTTTTTGTGATTGTTTTTCCTTATTATAATTTATTACTTTTGGTGATTATTTTTTCTTTTTGTAATTTATTACTTTTTATGATTTTTTTTTCTGTAATTTATTATTTTTGGGATTATTTTTTCTTTTCATAATTTATTAATTTCTTCTGACATTAATAAATTATGAAAAGAAAATAAGTGATAGGTTCTATGATTAGCGCTATATTATGGTATGTTCTTTTTTATCATTTTCTATGTATGTGTAAAATAGAAAATGTTTTCACTTCTGCCGGCACTCCCAGACTGCAACCCGTCTTTTTTTTGTCATTCTGACACTTTATTAACCACAAAGTCCCTTGCATTTCAAAAAATACGTGGTGTGGATAAAGTAGCATTCTCAAACTGACAACAGTAGTACGACGCACAATGGGCACAGTAATTTTACTAAAGCTAAGACGATTTCCTAAAAAAGGAACTTGGAACTTACAAAATTGAAAACATGAATAGTTTAGTTAGCCTATTGTAGAGGTCCTAACACACGTTATGTGTGCGCCTGATTTCGTCTGCAGCCGGTTGAGCAAAACAAAGCGAAAAAGACAGGTACACATATTTAATAATGAGTAGGTATCTATCGGATGGACGGTCTGGTCTAGCCAGACACAATGGACATAAAACTAATAAAGTACCTACAAACATCATGATACGGAGCCCCAAAAGTGCGGGAAAGGCTTGGGGATGGGCGTCGACGGTGATGCTCGTATAGAATTTATTTATTTGAAGTGTATCACATTTTACACAGCTTTCATGAATATGTTCTACTTAATTTAGAAAGGTTAATATTAATTGTAAAGCAAACGGAAACCATTACATACATTCCTGGGCCAAACTGTAACGAGATAAAAATGGTATCAAATAATAGACGTAGATTATCAGTCCCTTTCTTAATATTTCGTAGGTTTTGACAATCTGAGATCAGAGTTATTAGCGGTTTAATAAAAGTGAGGTTATGTTACAAAAATAACTGATTACTGAGTTCTTTAAGCACGAATTGGTATTGCATTTAGTGGGGAATATTTTAAAAGCCATATTATGAATGAATACTCATGGCCTTAAAAGATAACAGGAAAGATTTTATAGAATGGACAGTCAGAAAAAAGCACATTATAGTAACACGCAGTTTATTCAACTTAAGTAAGCAAGTACCTATCGTACAAGGTTGGCAAAGTCGAAATTCAAATAAACAAAGCGGTTGATAAATAATAAGAAACAATCAGGAGAGCACTCAAAATGCAGCGGGCAACACGAAACTAAAATAGTGAAATGTGCGAGACCATTCACAATAGTCAAATGTCAATGTCAATCTGCTGTGAAATAAACCTTGTTTATTTTTTAATTATTATTATTAATAATTTAATAATATAATAATATAATCTTTATTGACATAAAAACTAGTATACAATTAGTAAGGATCCCCTGACTCTTGCGCTAGATAAAACTGTGTTGCAATTTGGTTTATCAATTAATGATTAATTAGTCTTATAATATTAATATAACCGTTGTTAGGCGCAGTATACTGTAAAAAAGTATATTATATAGTGCATATAAATAGCAAGAATAAATTGCCTAATACAAAACTGTTATTCTTTGTAATTTATCGATTAATTAAATCATCAATGTAACTAAAACTCTCTTTTTATTTATATCCGCTCCCAGATTGAGAATTCAGTAGATTTTTTGTATTGTTCAATAAAAAAAAATGTAAATTTGTTTAAACCATATCTCAAACTATTGCATATCGGCCCAAAATTTTCCATCTGCTTTGGTGTATACGGATCACCAATTCCCTTGGAGCCAACTAAACCTCACCTGTAAGTCACGTACCTCAGGTTGGGTTAGTTATTTTAAGGAGGAGGAAAGAGTGACCGTGAGTGTTATATAGGTAATAGGGCTTTCGACAATGTGAAAGAAAATTAATACTTGCTTCTATACAGTTAGGTTCTTTTTCAAATCGGCATCAATTAATATTATAAAGCTCTGTACTTTGCAATGAAATATAAAAAAAAACAACGTTTAAAAATACCAACTTCAAAAACTGCAAAGTATAAAATCAATTAGAGAAAAATAACTGAATTTACAGATTTACTATTGTTAGAAGTCGGTGACAAGCCCGAGAGGTCATATTTCAATTGATTCCAGTATAGTAGTTCAGACACCACAAACAAAGTTGGTACCCGGTAGTCCCACTATACCCAGCCATGGTAGCGGTTCAGGTGACGGCGAGGCGGGTGGTGCGAAGAGTCTCTAGGCGACGAGAGGCTACCAAAACCGACGACTGTTGCTAGCAGCGTACAACTGCAGTACACTTCAACTGGACCAGCACTTCGCGGAACTCGAGGTAGAACTAAGTCGCATAAACAGTCACATATTGGGGTTGTCCGAGATCCGAAGACAGGTGGAGGATACGACAACTCTTGAGTCAGGCGACCTGTTCTACTTCAGTGAAGGTGAGCAGCTCTCCCAGGGAGGTGTCGGTTTTTGAAGTGAAAACTTCTTTAGCGGCGTTGGATGGGTAAAAAGTGTTAAACTCGCGTCAGGATCGCTTGACCTTTGAACCGTAACCGACGACTGATGTCATACAACATTAGGTACAGACTGTCTATTTTGCAAGATACGATAAATAGCGTCGTAGCTTAACGGTAAGCGCTTCGACTGTAAGTCCTTATGGTTTCAGATAGTGCCGGGTTCAAACCTGGCCTTCTGAAACTTTTTGTGATTTTTTTTCTTTTTGTAATTTATTACTTTTTGTGATTATTTTTTCTTTTTGTAATTTATTACTTTTTGTGATTATTTTTTCTTTTTGTAATTTGTTACTTTTTGTGATTATTTTTTCTTTTTGTAATTTATTAATTTGTTCTGACAAAAAATTTGCAGAAAATTAGTGATAGGTGCTATGATTGGCGCTATATTATAGGTATGGTATGGTATGTTCTTTTTATCTTTTTCTATGTAAATAACGAAGAAAGAAAGAAAGAAAAAGTTTTCACTTCTGCCGGCACTCCCAGAGTGCAACCCGTCTTTTTTTTAGTAAAGAAGGACCTTATTAGCAACGTTGTTGAAGTCGGTAGTATGTCGAACCGGGTAGCGTACCTTATACTTAAAATCACGAAGAGTCGTTCACTGAAGGTGATACAGGTATATGCGCCGACCTCGCTTCACCCCGACGAAACCGCTGAGATCGTATATGTGGACATTGCCAAGGCAATGAATCACAGCACTAAGGCCGCATACAACGTTGATAAAGGGGACTTCATTGCCAAAATGGGAGTAAAAGAGCGCGGCGAGACGAAAATCGGACTTTATGGAGTCGGGCGCAGAAATCACGGAGTGCTAGTCAACTTCCTCCAGTAACAGGGGCTTTTCCTAATTAATAACTTCTTTAAGAAAAAGCCGCACAGGAAGTAGAATTGGCAACGCTGAGACTCTGTGATAAGGAACGAGGTAGACTTCTTCATAACGGACAGCAAGCACAATTTTAGAGACGTCTCTGTAATCAACAAGCTTAACAGCTATCACAGATTTCTGAAGCTCTCTAAATATCAAAATTAAGGCTAAAAGATTCCGAACGATACGATCTACTCTCCGATCTACGCCGCTTCAAGTAGGTTTAGGGTCCGAAAAGATCCATCTGGAACTTTAAAATCGTTTCGCAAACCTGAAAACAACTAGTGGCATTGACAGGGGTCAAAACATTGCAGAAAGTGTCTCGAAAGTTGTTCTGTGTCTTATGAGAAAGAGGCGTTCACATAGTTCTTTGTCAGTTGAGAGAATTTTAAAGAAACAAATTAAAAAGCTGATACGACGCGACCTCCGACGCTTCAACACTCGCACCATCCAGGAGGCGATTGAGTAAAATAGGTGGCCGAAAGTGTTCACTTAGCAGTTGGAGAGGCCCCATTTGACGAAACTTAAAACTGCGGATGGCAGAATGATTGCCCTAAAGCTCGAGATTCTCGAAGAGATCGAGAAATTTTATGGACAGGTTTATGCATCATGGATGAATAAACCGACGGGACGGAGCGAGAAGACCACACACTCACGCGCTACTGCGTCGGGGAGACCCGACATCGAGCAGTGCGAGATAGAGGCGGCCCTCAGGCAACTGAGGAACAACACGTGCCCTGGTGATGACGGATTACTACTGAGTTCCTGAAAGCAGGTGAGTTCCAATCCTGAAAGAGCTACTAAGTGTCTTTAATTCTGTCATCCAACCAAGGGCATAGAGTTGGCTTGGAGAAGAAACCCATTGGCCTCCAGCGTGGAGTGAGACAGGGGGGTGTTATATCCTCGGCCTCGGTGTAAACTTGGATAAAACCAAGATTATGTTCAACGAACATGTTGCACCGAGACCGATTGCGGTTGAAGGGGCGACGCTTGAAGTTGTCTAAAAATATGTCTACCTGGGTCAGGTTATCCAGCTAGGTAAAAACAACTTTTGGCTTTGACTTTGGCTAGTTTGTGACACGCCACAAACTAGCCAGAAGGATCCAACTGGGTTGGGCGGCGTTTCGCAAACTACGTTAAGTCTTCTCTTCTCCCCCATCAAAAATGCCTGCAAACAAAGGCCTTTGACCAGTGCGTCCTACCTGTTAAGACTTACGGTGCCGAAACGTGGACACTGACGGTAGGGCTAGTTTATAAACTAAAAGTCGCGCAGCTATAGAGCGAGCTATATTTTGGAGTTACTCTAAAGGATAGAATTCGAAACGAGGTCATTCGACAAAGAACCAAAGTCACTGACATAGCTCGAAGAATAAGCAAGCTGAAGTGGCAATGGGCTGGCCACGTCTGTCGAAGGACTGATGGCCATTGGAACAGACGAGTCCTAGAGTGGAGACCGCGAGAAGGCAGGTGGATGGCGCGCATTGGGAACGGCCTAGTCCAGCAGTGCACTGAAGTGGGCTAATTGATTGCAAATGCATGAAATGTAATTTGTATTCCCTTCTCTTTTCTACGTCCAATTTGATGTAAGCGTGTGATCTTCGTGTGAATAACTGAGCTTATTTTTAGGATTAGCCTCAAACCGAACTCATTCATAATTCGATGTCAATTCAAGCACTATTCGTTCTGTGAAAAGTTTTATTGACTAATATACGCGCGCCGCATTGCTGCATTGGGGAGAGCGGCATTCTGGACGGTCGCACAATGATAGTCGGGTGACTATTGTATTGGGTTATCAGAGAATGTCTGAATATTAATTAGGTACGGAATGCTGTCGATCGATAATTTCTGTTTGTTAAGCGCAGGCTCTAATGTTTACTCTACTTTGATTTAATTTAAATCGTTTCAGGAATGGACTTGTATTGTTCAATGTTAACAATGTCATTAGCACACAGTTAATAGTTTATTCAAAGAATTACAAACATTTACAAAGAAATATATTCAAGGATATACTTATTTTGTTCTTTACAGATATATATCATGGATGGCTGGTGCCTAAGCAAGGCATGTGTTTCAGATCACCAGGTTCCGCAGCGTTTGTTATCGCGGTGTATTGCCGATTGTTTAAGTGTATAGTTTCAGTTTTATGTTTATTGATTTCAGAGAGTTATTTGCGCAACTGCACACCGCCGGCTATCGACGACTTCCCGGCGGGTATCTTCACAGAGCAGCAGCGGCAGCACGGCGCTATCGTGCTACATGCCTTCATATCCCTTTATCTCTTCATAGCTCTCGCCGTAGTCTGCGAAAAGTTCTTCGTACCAGCCGTGGAAAGGATATGCCATGGTGAGAATAATTACCTCTGTAGGTATACTACCTCCTATCTCTTCTCTATATTGAATTTATAATAAGGGTCAAACCCCACTGAAGAGCAGCGGCCAGCGGCTTCCTTTGTTACAAGAAATGGTTGCGAGAATGCTCGAGCGGCAACGCGCTCCCCTCCTTTACCTTCAAATAACTGTGACCTTTTCTCCCGTAGATAAGATTAAAAATGCTTCGTAATAAACTGCCTCAGCCGACCGCTTCTCTTTCAGTGGGAATTAACGCTATGGGTAGGCACATAGTAAAAGAATTTATGGGTAGCAAATAAATATACTGAATGGTAACAATCATCGCTATTCAAGACCACAGGCCTTACAACTGTAGGTTACAAAAACATTAAACCGACTTAACAATACAAAACAGGTACTATAAAATGAAAGATAACCAAATAATAGATTTATTTCATAGCAAGAGAGAACCTATGGCTTATTTAATTAGGCTTGGTACTGTCAGCCACATTTTACCAATCATTTACCCTGAGGGGATAAAGGCGTGATTATAATATGAATGTATGTATCATAGATCAAAAGTTCAGACAACATACTGTATTACTTTAATGTAAATTTAAATTATATGCACATGATTACCTACTTTTTAAACATGACATCAGTAGCTAACATTACGTACCATCTAAAAAATCATTAGCCGAAAAAAGCAGTCGTCCGGCACTCGGTGGTCTATAAATAGCGCATCGAGGGCTGGTCATCCCTTAATATGGGGAGGTGAGCGGGTTCTCCACCTGCCCCCCGGATAAAGGGATTTTTGAATTCGGCTCTATGGTTGGAATGACTCCAGAGTGTTCTTGTATGTCTAGAAATCAATAAATAATTAAATTCTTTCTTTTTCCTAAAAGCGATGACATTGCAATAAATGTTGTATATCGGCGATCTTCAATTCATTGCTGTGTAGCCCTTCGAGGCTGTGCTTTTCAGTGCTAAGTTTTATTATAGATTTTTTAAACGACAGTCAGGTTGAAATTTTGTTTGAAATTTCGTTGATTTACTTAATTAATGCAATCATTTGTTATGCATTATGATATTGAACAAAGGTGACTTTTTAAGTATTAAGCATAAGTATTGGTTAAATGAGGGAAGTAGCAGGTATAGACATTATAGATGATGATGACCCAAGATGCGTTGAAAAACTTTGATTCTTAATGATGATCTCGAAGGAAAACGGACAATCAAATAGTATCCGTGTTACGCTGAGACAGGTTGCTAATTAATGGATAATAATTTGATATTGTTCTGTGACCTAAACCTAAATCTCAGAATCTCCGCTAATGATCTATATTGTAAGTAAACACCTTAAAACATTGCTACTGTTTTTGTGTGTGTGTGTATTTACCTTTACATACGAAACATGAACCGAATTGCAAGCGGTCCAGGGTATCAAATAACATACTTTACAGAAATGTTTGCTAACAAGATAGAGAGATTGATAAAAAGCAATGAGTAAAAAATAACTCTTGCTAGGGCTTCATCTATATCTAGTAAAACATATCTACATCAATTATTGGGTGCTGGGGAGCGACGCGATTATCTTTTGCGGTTAGAGGGCTTTTGTATTGGAGAAACACTGCACCCCGTTCCACTCACAGTCGTCTGTCGGCAGAATATGTTCTCGAAAAGATCAAGTTAAGTTGAAATGTGTCGATTTATGGTATAATACTTACTCTATATGTAATTCGAGTTAGGAAATAAATAATTAAGTATTGACTTTCCACTAATTAGTGCAGTACTGCACATGCGCTACAGAACTGTATTGACACAGTCAATGTTTCTAAATACATTATTGTGTAGAACATTTTTTATCCACTCGGATACTATAATACAAAGATTATAAAATTGAAATCAAAACTCTTATGACAAACATTACGCACAGGCCAAAAAAAAGTTTTATTACGATACAGGTCTTGTATGGACACCTATATCATTAAATAACTTTTTAATCATAACGATACACCTATACAACCTCCATCTGGACTGAACCTCTACTTTAAAAAAAGGATCCGCCGATTCGGAAGAAAAAAAAAAGAAACACGCATGCGCAATCGATGTTTGCACCTTGGCGCCAACATTTTACATTTAAATTAAACAAAGTTTGGTTTTGTTTGTAAAATAAATTAGTTTATGTATTATAGTATGAGAGTAGATAAAGTAGTGTATGACACTGTACATAACTTGGTCTTATAACACTCGTGTGAAACTGTAAAAAACCTCGGCTACGGCTCGTTTTTTTAAAACACACTCGTGTTATAAGAACCCTTATTATGCATTCAGTATCATAAACTACTATTATTGACTTCGCAATATGTAAAATGTGTTACATTTTTACAATCCTCAGTGGTTTTCAAATGCACTATAAAGGACAATTACCTAGGTACTAATAATTATATCGTTTTGTAAAATATCAAATAAATTAAAAACAAATTCCGAAACGTTTCCATTGTTTGAAACTCACATAAAATGTGACTTTCGCTTTTCAAAGATTATAAGGCAATACTATGTTTCTTTTTGGGAGGAGATTTGGAAAATTGAAAAATTGACATACTTTTATCTTTCCACCTAAAATAAAAGTATGTCAGGATGGTTATAAGTAGATTAGAGAAGTATCCTGTTTAAAATCTTGCTATTGTATTTTTACAAAGCCCTACCAACTTCCAACTACTTAGGTAATCTGTGGCCCAACACCCATACTAACTGGATAAATGATGGAGCCGTCGGAAAGCCTGATATGCTGTTATTGCGATTAATGTTATCACTAATTATTTTATAAAATATCAAAATATGAGGACATAAATTCTTAACAACTAACTTTCAGGTAATTTGTACCAACAAATTTTACAAATTCTTGCGTTTATTGTACTGTTACAGCGCTAAATATGACCAACGATGTAGCTGGTGCAACCTTCATGGCGGCGGCGACTTCAGCACCAGAGTTGTTTGTCAACGTCATCGGGACCTTCATCACAGAGGGAGACATTGGTGTTGGTACCATCGTCGGTTCTGCTGTGTTCAACATCCTGGCCGTAGCCGCGTGTTGTGGCATCGGCGCCGGAATGGTAGGCATAAATACTGGCAAACGTTTTGAACAGAAGTCCCACATTATGTAGACCTACGAGTACATAAAAAAAAACATTAAAAAGACTGAGTAACCTATAACGCAAGCCCTCTGAGTCATGATTGGTTTAATAGTAAGCTATTATTGGTTAATATTCGCACTCCGTTCGTTGTGCGCCGCGCTGCCACCAAAAAGACCTAAAAATATTTTATATTTGCATATTATCAACATGTCTGCCGGCTCAAATCATCAATTAACTAATGAATTTTGTAGGTTGTGCCGCTGGACTGGTGGCCGCTGACCAGGGATTGCCTGGCATATGGCATCACAGTTTCTATACTGATTTGTATAATGCACGACGAATATGTACAATGGTACGAAGCTTTACTGCTTGTAATGCTTTATGGCGTTTATATTTGTATCATGTATTATGATAAATCTATACAAAATTTTGCCAAAAGTAAGTATTCGTTCATTTGGCTATCAACTGTAGCACATTATATTATTTTGTTATAGAAAGTTCTTATTTCGCAGGAAGTTGGAAATGTGTGTCCGATATGTTAAATAAAAATGAAGAAAATCAAGGCAATGCTATAGGAATCGAAAATGGTACGTATGATTAACTCATTAGCTTTAAAGGGATGAATCCATAAATACTTCTAAAGACAATAATACTTCTCTTGTGTTATTGTTTAAATTTACAGAACATAAAGATGTTACACAAGCTTCATCCATAAACAAAACTGACTTATCTTTGGACCACCACCAACACAATGGGAATGTAAAAAGTACGTTATCTCTTTACTCAGATAAAAGTGGCAAGAACAGTGAAATTGACATTTCACATTCATTGAAGTTACCTGCAGTCGTGGAAGATGATAAAGCTAATAATACTTGCGTTGACATCGAGTCTAAAACAAATGAGATGGAGATTGCGACCTCTGACGAAAACGTACAACAAGGAAACGATGACAGTAACAAAGCAGTAGACGAATATGAACATTCACTTTGGAAGTGGCCCACTGGGAGAAGCTGTTTCACAAAGGTTGAGTTTGTGATATTTAGATTTATATTTATGTAGATGATATTTATTCAATATTTATGTTTCTTAATTATGTTTACAGACTGCGTGGATAGTAACTTGGCCGATTCATCTCGTGTTCTTGTTCACTATTCCTGACTGCGAGAAACCACGATTTAAGAGCTGGTTCCCTCTGACATTTATCATGTGCATAGTATGGATAGGTTCTTTATCCTATATTGTAGCTTGGATGATTACTATCATCGGTAAGATCTTTACTTAAGTTGGTAGACCTTTTTAAAAGACTACATATAAATTCACATTCAAATTTTCAGGTGATACATTAATGATACCAGACTCGGTGATGGGGATAACATTTTTAGCAGCAGGCACATCGGTACCGGAAGCTGTATCTAGTGTTATAGTAGCGAAACAAGGTATTCTTGTTGTATTGTTATTATTGTTGAACCATATGGTTTACCTAAATAATTAGTTACCTTTACTTAAGTATTTTCTTTTGGTTTGTATAGGTCATGGATCAATGGGCATCAGCAATTCAATTGGATCTAATACATTTGACATTTTACTATGCCTTGGTTTGCCATGGCTCATCAAAGCATCACTCACTCCAGCCGAGCCTGATCACTACCGGGTTAGATTTTTTACGATTATTATGCGAATGCCACTCATCATATTTTGTCATAATAAAAAACCGGGCGAGCAATGCGAAATTTGCGACAATTATATTTAAATTGCTCTGCGATTTCATATTTATTTGCAAGCCAATTTGAATGTCTAGTGATAATTGTAATAATGATACTGTCAACAGGTGAAGATTAATTCGATGGGGCTGGAGTACTCGGCGATATCCCTTCTGTCCACCCTGTTGCTGCTGTATTTAACATTCTGGTTCAATAAATTTAAGCTGGACGCGGCTGTAGGGCGCGCTTGCCTCGCCATGTACGCCATGTTTCTGGTGCTCGCGACACTTATTGAACTCAATGTATTCTTCCCCGTCAATGTACGCACGTGCAAGAGAAGTGAATTAAAATCTTAAACTGAGGTAGTGTTCTGGACATTATGACAAGAAGTGTAAAAAATGATCATCGTGTACCTCTTGCAGACTGTTTCATAACATGTAATGTGTGTTGAAACTTATACGTGTACTTTTAGAGTATTCGGTTTGATATTTGAAATCTAATCGATCATGTTTCAGTTTACACTTTTCATAAAAACCGTAGTTCGAACATATTTTAAATAGTTTAATTCTTATGTTTTATGTAAGTTAGATATGATGCAAATTTGAATGTTTTTGCAGCGTTGAATTTATTGTGTAACTAGCAGCATTGTTCTGATAACATTGACGAAGATCAAGTAAATGACAGTGAAGTAAATACAGTGAACTTCTGGAATACATGTAAAGTCGCAACGAGTTAGTGGATGTTACAGATTTATAATTAGCGCTGAAGTAGGTTAAATGAGACAGGAATCTAAGGCTTGTAAAAAGTGCACTGGCGATAAATTCTACCTATAATAATTTCTATATTTATTATATCTAGTAATGATTTTGATGTCAGGAACATAATTAGTATATGTAAGTTTGAACGTTTGTGATTGCGCATGTTGCCCTGCTGCTGGTATAGACCTTAGAACATAAAAATGCAATCTGTGTTTCTCAACCAGTACTTTCGATATAACTAAGTTGATGTAAATACATAAAATGTAACTGTCTCTAAGAGTAATTAAATATATCTTTAGATTTTTATTTCTTTTATTGTTTACTAGCGATCCGCTCCGGCTTCGCATGGGTGGTAAAAACGTTCCCGTGGAAATCCAATATAGCCTATGTTACTCAGGGTGAATGTAGATTTCCAATGGTGAAAGAATTTTTAAAATCGGCACAGTAGTTTTTGTGTTTATTCATTACAAACATACAAATCTTTCCTCTTTAAAATAATAGTATAGATATGATTCATTCTCTCCTCTATCACTTTGCTGCGGTTTACAGAGAGAGTAAATTAATATTAAGTTAAGTTCACCAAATTTCTTGATTTTAATGATATAAAATTCAAAATAGCTCCTGAACAAAAAATCTGCAGGGCTAGCATGGCACGAAGACAAAAAGTCCCCGGGGAGTGGAGAAAAATTTGTCTTTCCCTCCATTTTTGTCCCTTTGGCTAGCACGGCGTCGAGGAAAGACTAGTTTCTCACCGTGGACAACGTTTCTCCACTCAATGCTACCAATATACGAAAAAATATTCGACTCGTAATATTCGACAAAATTAACAAAACTTAGCAACGTACATATTTTATAAGAGTAAAAGTGACTTTTAAAATTATCAGTATTATGCTGCAGAATATTATTATTGATTAAAGAGCGCCATATTGAAGAAAAGGAAAGACAATACAATCTGTCATGTAACGTTTTTTTACATCTTTATTTTCTGTTCATTTGTTTACCCCCTTTATCCGGTACATAACTCAATCGTATATTCTTTATTAATATTATCGTTATTGTAGTATTTATTATAATATTAATAAATAGAGTGAAAAAATGTTGTAAGTATTTTATTGTGAATGAATGTGTGAATACTGCGAATTCGCTCTAAACAATTTGTTACAAAGAATATATTTTTTAGAATTAGGAGCACAGCAGCTCAAATAAGAGTTTTAGTCGATTATGAAACGCAACATTATTTACCTTATAATGTACTTAAGTGATGTGAAGTGAAATGTAATTAAGCGTCGCGTCGGTAGCTTAGTGGTTAAGGAGTCTTACGATCGAGAGGTCCCGGGTTCGAATCCTGGCCATTGCACTACCGACGTGAACCCACTCCTAGCACAAGCCATTTAGCTTAGTTAGATGGGTTAGAGGGAATATTAGTAATTTCGATAATTTCGGTTGATATAAAAGAATGCGTTGTTCAATGCATTGTATACATATAGGGCCTATAGGGCCATATCTTTAGAAATCCTATAAATTCAATATGAATTCACTCTCTGGTAATTCGAACACGTTTATTTTATCCCGCAGCATACGCCGTTGCATTTTTCGTTGTTGCGTTTGTTGTACCTATCGAAGTTCACTTAGAACGAAAAAGCCGCGAGACATTTTGAATTGTGTATTAAGCAATCTTGTCCCCACCTCAATAGTTCGGAGACTAATATCTCTCTATCATCTGTCAAAAAGAGACAAATTATCTCCACTTTACGGCCGCCGTGCTAAGCAAGTGGAGAAATAGTCTCTTGTCTACGTCACAGCGAGGGACATAAGCTATCTCCTTTGACGCCATGCTAGCTACCGGGGAGAAACACCTTTGTGCGCCCATGCTAGGCCCGCTGCTAGCTGATTTAAATATACTTATTAAGAATCAAGTTATTTTTCGGCATAGGTAATGCGATGCATATATGGGTAATTTATAGGCGGATTTCATTCTTAGGCTTCATTAATTTTCGAATTCTTTGGAGATAGATCCCATTGTTTCATTTTCTATCAAATGATTGATATTTGAAAACGTTTCAATTACAGTAGTTAGGTCTGTTGATATTAATATTGGGGAAATAGATTAAATGGCACGAAGAAGTCGCAGATGTATCATCCGTCCGGCCATCCGGCCTCACCACAGTGAAATAATAATAATAATATTAATATTCTGATCTACAAATGTTTACCTATTTACCACAGAATAGATAATAGTACTAGCGTACTATTACATCATGTTAGGTAAGTAGGCGTACATAGATGAGTAGCTTTGTCCAAACATTGTTATCTACTAACTTCATATATTGTATCATTTTTATTCGAATGTAAATCAATAAAGTTACACGGGTGGCATATTATGTGCATTAAACAAATATACTTCTAATAAATAAACTCGGAATATCACTGATGATCACACACAGATAGGTACCTATAGTATATTTCGATAATATGACAAAACTTGCAGGTAGAACATCATTATTTGAAGAGATTGTCTCTTTAATTTGGAGCATAATCATTTTCAAATTAAACATACAGTCTCTCTTTAGGTAGAAATTAAACAGACGATAAATTCCGCGATTATTTGTCTAATCGTACTTAGATATATTGAGATCATATCACGTGTTAAAGCACGAATCTCGTTTGCAAATTAATAATGTCAATATAATATATTGGCAGGATTTCGAAAGTCGCGATATCGTAATAGTAGTTAATGCAACTGACCTATAAGAAGGGGTTTTAAAACACGACAGTCTGTTTATCGCATGAGGCGATGCGAATGCGATAATAGGTTGACTCGAGTGTTTTAATACCTAAGATATATGCAGTTTCATACACTACTACTTTATCTTCACTCATAATTCTTGGTATATTTCGTCGTACAATTTTTTTGACTTTTCTGGCAGGAGACATTCAGTTAACGCCGATGTCGCGTCTGTAATATCTGGCGGAGTGAAAATCTCGCCGTCACTACTTTCTTCTCCAATCATATTTTAATCACTTACAGGATTATTGTAGTAAACTTTTTTGGAATCCCGAATACAAAAACACGATCGGCAAATAAATGTATGGGAAGCTCGGTAAATTAAGTTCAAACTACGCATGTGTGCGCCATTTTTTTCACAGTTCGAACTGCGCATGTGTGCGCCTTTTTTCATATTTAACCATAGACTAGTTTAATGAATAAAAAAGATAGCGATACTATAATGAGTTTTATGATACAGTTATATGCGTTTATAAAGTGCGTATGTATAGAATCGTCTTTGAATTCTTAATTCGAATTTTTCGATTGAGGGTAGATAAAATATATTGACTATCGTACCGTTTATCTGTTACCAAGCTTACTATCCGTTTAAGGGCCGGTTCGACCAAACGCGAGTAAAGTTTATTCCTAGAATAAATAGCCACATATTCGAGAGTAAATCAATTTCACATTCTATCATGCACTATACTAAGAATAGTAACCTTATTCGAGAATAGATATTATACCACCGGTTGTCACGGAATAAAGAGCTATTCAAAGAATTAAATAATGGCGTCATTTTTTAACTCTACGCATATGCAATATTAAAATACAACATCTAAACAATTTGATCGAAGAAAGTGATATTGATGACGAAGTTATACCATAGACGTCCAAGGTGGATTAAAGAAAGAAAGGATTATATCAACACTTCGATAATTGTGATTTCGCGATCAGGTTTCGTTTGAGCAAAGACACAGCTTTGCTTCTGCTTACAAAAATTGAAAACAACTTGGAAAATCACACGATGAGTAGGTACATACAAAGAAATAACTCGGAATAAGATTTTTGACAAGTTCTGTCACAAGCTATAATACGACAAAAGCGACTTGATATGACTTACGACTAAGACTGTGCCTTTTAAAAACAACACACATTTGCCGGGTATTATATTCATTCAAGATTCACTTTGTTATCAGTGAATAGATAATCTGAGTATAGCTATACGGTAGATAGCATGGATAAACCTGTGTTGATTTACTCGAGAATAAGATCTCGGAATAGATTATTTCCAGAATAGTTACTCGTGTATAAATTTAAGTTTGGTCGAATCCACCCTAAATGAGTTAGTTTACTCTTCAGTTTGGGATACATTTACTAGATAGTAGATTACATTTTTTTACATTTATCATTCTTTTATTTTAAAAGTACAGGGGGGACATATTTTAACACTTTGGAAATGTCTCTCGCGCAATCTATTCAGTTTGGAAAAAAAAAATATTAGAAACCTCAATATCATTTTTGAAAACCCCACAATTTATTGTTTTTATGCTATTGTTATGTGAAAATCTTAATGCGGTTCACAAAATACATCTATGTACTTACTGAAGTTCAACAGCATAGTTCTTATAGTTTCAGAAAAAAGTGGCTGTGACATACGGACAGACAGACAGACAGACATGACGATCATAAGGGTGACGTTTTTTGTCATTTGGCTATGGAACCTTAAAAGGAAAGAAAAGAACGTCCAGGACTGAATTTGAACTCCTTGCTAGAGTATGGCTCTACACAAAGGTGAATTTATTAACATTTTCGTCTACATAAAATATTTACACCATTTCTTCTTATAAATTATGACCCTTTAGATTTATATTTAAGCAACTAGGTGTATTTTAACAATCATCTAATTAGGTACTAGATACAGATACATTGTTGTTATTTCTTCGACCTATTTCTGCACCACCACTCGCCTTCTGAAACATAAAGAACAGTAGCAAAATAAACTTATATTACCCTAGTTCTGTGCTTATATACATAACTAGCTTACACAATATAATATATTATACAGTTAGTTGAAAGAAGACTGACAACTATATACTTAAAAGTATGTATTATGACAAAAGTAATTATAATAATATACTGTATATGAAATAAATAGTTAAAACATCAAAATCCTATCTTTCGCATTTAATGTCATATCGCGCATGTCACTAGATTTTTACTGAGTTCGCGGTTTCTTATCAAATTAGTACAAATAGGTGACAAATAGCGACTGTAAAATAAAGTTCGAACTGACATTCAACTCATTCAACGGTTCATTTACTAAACGCATCAATGTATTCTTTTATATTATATTATCGTCCTCGTATATTTTTTCAAATCTGAACTGCAGGACACATCGTTCTTAATTTAACCCGTATACAGGGTGTTATCGTTAAGTGTATCCAGGCGATTATACCGTAACTATTACAGATATCAAAAAACTTTAAACTGATATCGAAAGTACGTTCCCTAATGAGTAGAATGACATCAATAACTTTTTAAAAATCAAACGGAAGGTATCTAACATTTTGACATTAAACACATTTAGTATGAGATTAGTAGAAAGATTTTAGTTTCCTTAAGTGGTCTAGTACTCATTTTACCTTAATCATATTTTATGATTACGTATGATATGACAATAATGATTTTCAAGTAGATACACGTGTAGATTAATTATCTTACCACTTCAAGTAATAAACCGTGTTTCAAAATCGCATTAAGTTATTTGAGCTGACTGAAAAGCAACACACTACAAAAAAAATAAAAAGGTGTTCGTTCTAAATTTTAAACTTTATCTCGGGTTGTTGTTCCCGCTAATTTATTGTTGTTGTTTTTTAATTTGCGTTAATAATCATGATTGATCGAAGAGAGAAGAGAGATATGCTAAAAATGTACTACAAATATGATTGTAACAAAAGAGCGGCCATTATCGCCTACAGAAGAGAGTACCCAGATAGAGAAGCCCCTTCTGGTACAAACTTACAAAAGCTGGATAACAATTTATTAATGATGGATCTTTCAACTGAAAAAAAATTCGAGAGCAAGTGCTCCGTAATTTAATAATGATTTAGACAACAATATTATTAACTACGTAGTAAATAAGTAATCCACGATTTTTTCCGGTTTCCCAAAATTATGTATATAGTGTATATGTAGGTAATAAAAAAACATAACTTTAAAGCTTTCAAGATAAAACCTACTCAAACGCTACACAATGATGATCCTGCTCGTCGGCTGGTCTTTTGCAATTGGCTAGTCAATAATTATATCAATGTAAGGTCAATATTACAGACCGATGAAAGTAATATTTCAAACTGCGGCATTTACAATAGAAAATACTCGCATTTTTGGTCAATTGACAATCCTCGCCAAATTACTGAAGTTAGAGCTCAGGTGCGATTCTCAATTAATGTATGGTGTGGTATTCTTGGAGATCGGATCATCGGGCCATATTTTTACAGTGGAACCTTAAATGGACAGAGATATTTCACCTCTTTACAAAACGATATGCTAAGTCTCTTAGAACAAATTCCAGACAATGAAAGAAGGTCGATAATTTTTCAACAAGATGAAGCACCTGCACATAATACACATATTGTAATGAATTTCTTACGAGACAATTTTGATGGTTTAATAGCCAATAACAGTGCAAGATTCCCGGATCGATTTATAAAGACAAAGTGTACGCTGAGAGAATGCACAGCCTAGAAGAGTTACAGATACGTGTACGTCGTGCAATTGCTTTAATTACTCCGCAAATGTTAAGGAAAGTTCATTTAGGAACTGTAAGTAGAGCTCGTCATTGTATCGCACAATAAGTATGTCACTTCGAACATCTGCTTTGAATACAACATTTTGTACTTACTAAGAAATAAATATTATTCTATTAAAAGATAGTATTATTACTCGGTTAGGTTAATAGACACTTTCCTTTAATATCGGTTCTAAGGTAAAATATTCTTTTATTTTAAGGAAACTAAAACCTTTATACTGATCATACTCAATGTCAAAATGTTATATACCTCTCGTTCGATTTTTAAAAAGTAATTGGTGTCATTTTGCTCATTAGGTAACGTACTTTCGATATCAGTTTAAAGTTTTTTGATATCTGTAATAGTTACGGAATAATCACCTGGACACACTTAACGATTACACCCTGTATATGCCGTAGCACTCCTATATCTATCGCCTCTATGTAATATAGTGCTACCCTCCCGGGTATTGCATATATTATTAGAATTTCATCGCATACTGTTTGGTGGTCCCTCAATGTAGAGTAGTGTAAGTATAATACACATACATTGATCCGTCAACTAACTGAATCAGCCGTCCAATAAACTGTCTAGGCAGTTAACTAAACGGCGCCATTCAATTTACTTCCTGAATGATATTCAGCCGTCTCGTTTATTACATTATTTAATAACCAGGCTGGCTAGTGATTAGGCCAATCGTAAGATGGGGCACTACCTCCAAATAAGATAGAAAATTACATAAATACATATACTTTCCACTTTTAAATACCCGAGGGGGTAGACAGAGGTTTATTTACAGAAAATTATTATATAACCATGCAGAAATAAGTCATTTTTCTAACTGTTTAATTAAATCGCTAGGGAAGTATTTTAACGTCATCGATCCATGCTATTTGCCTAGCCGTTTAATTAAATGGTTGAACACCATTCAAGTCGTTAACTGAATGGCGCCATTTAGTTAACTGCCTAGGTATTCATTAAAACATTCATTAATAATAAAAACTATGCTATATAATATATACAAAAATGAAACAAAAACTGAGGGAGAGACTGCAACTTTAGGCAAAAAATCATCTGAAACCAAGTTCTTGTTCTTATAAACTTGATTTTAAGGGTGGAAACTATAGTAACTTTATCGCGACCATATACTTAGTTCACTTTAAAGCAAATAAGGGAAGGGTACGGAATTATTTAGGAAACTTAGTTTTAAAAATTGAAATCAGAAAACTTCTTCCACTGAAAAGCTATCGTTTGTTACGACCTTCGAGAAATTTCTAAAATGCTTGGATCGGTTGACATCACATCCCTCAGTATAAATTGTCCTAGTTTACCGAGACACTGGTTCAAGGCTACGGTAACATTTGGTAGCTAGTGCTGTAATTCAGTTATTCTGTATTTGTGGATAAAATGAATTATATTCCTTGTATTACCGTGTCGTAAGTATCCGATAACGCTGTGGTTGAGTGATAAATAAAGGATCAATAAGGACTAATATTTGTATCATCAGGCGTGATTATTGGTAATTGCTAACCCACACTTCAATACTAATATTTATGTGATAGTAACTCTATCTGCCTATCATGCTTTCATGATTAAAACCATACATTGAACTGATTTTGATCACATTTGGTACAGGGATAGACTAAAACTTAGGAAAGGACATAGGCTATGTTTGGTTGCGATTCCCGACCTTTACGATTTAACGGTTGCGTCCAAAGTTACACTTTGAAGCAAGGTGTCCAATTATATATTTTTAATTTGGTTTATTTTACAAGGGCGGCTGGCACCACGAGAGGAAAATCTGGGCCAGAAAACCGTACCTAGCACTTGAGATTGATTTGGGCCTAGGGCCTTCTTTACACTTTTGAGCACTCTAGTCTATGGGTACGTATTTTAAATGATTGTAAGTTCAACTCAATCAACAATGATAACTTTTCTACGAATAAGAACGGTCGAATCTTATAAAAGAAAGAATACACAAAAGAGCAGAAACCGAAAGAATTAATCAAAGTAAAAACCTGCTTATTTTTAAGCGACTATCTATTCATTGTGAATGGCTATAGTAGGATTAGGTACTTTGTAAGGAATACGGGCCTCTTGTACATTACAGAAAACTGATAAATACTGGGGAATACTGGTTGCGGTTAGTGACCACAGATTCCCCTCTCTAGATGAACCGGTGACCTAATCAAAGCGGTAGAGAGCAATTACTGCTTGTTGACGACGTGGTTGCGACGGATTGTCTGTATTGTACCACTGAGTTGATAACGTTGAAATAGTGCGTTAATATTGAAGTAATTCAGTTATTAAATATGGATAGTAAGAATTTCGCCCTTCTAGTTTCGTCATCATAATCAACGTGATAATTTCCCAGTCTGCGCTTTGGAGTCGGAGTCCAATTATTGTTTTTATAGGTATGTTGACTGAACCTTGAGAGGAAAGTCTACGCTCAGGCACTTTTCCGTGGTTCAGCAGGGGGCAGGTTGGCTGGGGCCTTATCAAGGATGTAGGTAAGGCTCTCTACACTCTAGCACCTTCCTTCTATTCTGTCTTCCTATGAATTTTAAACTCACCAAATAACATATTATTACCTAAATTATAAACACATAAAGAGTAATACGTACATTGTTGGCAGTTTCAGCTTTTCTTCGTAATTCTTGGAGATCTCTCGCTTGCAGTTCTATATCGTGTTGAGTGAGACGTGGTCGGCGGCAGTGCGGATTCTGCTCCGGCAGCCACCGGTGAATAATTGGCGTCAGCAGATCCCGGTGAACCTGACCGTGGACCCACTTGTACGTCAATAACAATTTAAAACAACGTGGCACACCTTGGCTAGCAATTTGACTAACCGCCAGTCAAGGGATCATAGCAATTTTGTACGCGAGATCTTTATTGGTTTTAGTAGACACATCATGTGTGAAACATGCAATGTAAATTAATAACACTAGTGTTAGTTGTGTATTTAAACTGGCAAATCTTCATCACTTTAGATAATAGTAGATTACATAATTCACAATTCAGTTGTGAATTACATAATACTAAAATAGCTATTCACCCTTGCAGTTTCAGATAGTAAACATTCCACAACGTTAAGGACTTCACATCAATCATATCATATATGGGTATATGTGTATATATCGGGCGGTGTACTAGGTACATAGATCGTTTTCTTCATAACTAGTAATTAATCAATAACTATAATTTCACCAGTGAAAATGAATTGTGATTTTTTTTTGTACTGGCGGACTGGCGGGAACAATTAAGCAGATTTTCTAAGCGCGCGATTGACCAAAGACTAAAAGAATGAGGTTTCTTTTTTTTGTTTATCACGTGTAATGGAGAATTTACTTAAAGTTTTAAACAGAGAGAAAACAAAAGTTATATTTGAGTAAACGTTTTATATATTATACACGTACAAGATGAAATTGTCTATTTAAATACGAAGTTGCATGAAATGAACAAGCAATAGATATATTAATTTATTTGTTCTATTGAACACGATCTTTTTATATCTATTTATTCAAGAATTATGCAACTCACCCAATAAAATTAAAAAAATCTATATCATAATAATCAGAAAACCAGTTTGATAATAGGTATCATTATGTGCTAATTGCGGTGAGATGTGTGCCATGTTATGAGCAAGTGAATTGAAAAATATTTTACATATTTGTATGTAAGGAAAAATATTGCACATTGTTGTGCCTTGGCATTCTGAATAGACTTTATGAAAGGTGAAAGAGAACGAAGATTCAGATGACTGTAAAAGGTTTAATGAAAGCAAAAAGCACATAATGTAACGCCATTTCATGGGGTAAGAGCCCCACTATAATATGTTTATTGACTGTACTAAAGGTGAACACGTCCAGAAGGAGATTTGAACGTTTTTACAGAATAAGCAGCGTGAGTGTGATGGGAATGGCTTACCGGGGAAGGGACTTGTGCAACCCTGGGTTGCAAAAGTCCCTACCCCGGTAAGCCATTCCCATCTGCCACTTAAGTGTTATAAAAAGAAGGTAGTTATTTCAAAGTCTCACCATAGCAGGGTCATTAGGTTGCGTAAAGTAAGAGACGATGGAGCCGATTATGATGCACACTACCATCCCGAAGAGCGTGTAATACAAATAGCTCAGTCTATACAGGAAGAACGTTCCTGACCTGTAAATAACAACGCTCGTTATGTTCCATTAAGACATAAAATAGTGATACTCAACAATTACCTACGACTTAGTGATATGGAAAAAGAGTAATACATGGGATATAAGACTTAATGATACTGGGGCCACACTAATGGAAAACGCCGTTATTTTGTCGCGACAATCGACCTAAGGTACGTGTATTCACAAATACTGTAATAATTTGACACACACACCTTTTTGATATCTTATTATGTCAATCTGGCACAGACTTTCCTCTAAGACGGCAGAACATCGTAATTAAAGCCAATATTAACCTTTGTAATAAATAAATTATTACAAAGAGGAGAAAGAGTAACAGAGTGGACCCTAGGCTCAAATTATAAACTCTCCATGTAACCTGGACTAGGACGTAAGGGATAATGATGAGACAGTTACATGACTAGATAGTAAATACCTGTCAAATTCTACAGTATTAAAAGACTTTGGAATTGTAGTTGGTAGCGTGGTGTTCTCAGGGCAGCCTGCTACTGAAACTGGTTTTGGAATTACGATGATTTCACCACTAAGCATGGCTGCCTGGGTGCCGAGAGAGATCCATCCAACGAGCAAGGTTGAAATAATTCCACCTGTCAAAGCACCCTGTAAAAAGATAAGAGAACTGTAAAATATTATTGGGAAAGTCATGTATGTAGGTTATTAAGGATTGAAATTAGAAAGCGCGGATTTGGTTTAACGAACCAAGTGGTGCTGGGCTTTTGATATGATTCAAAATTTGTTGTTCTTTTTTACAGACAGAGTAAACCAACTCAAACTTTTATACTCGTGCTTTTAAGCGTTTTACGACCAACGTAGCTCCTTCCGAAATAAATGGTTCATGTGAGGAGAGGTATACTATGAGACATGTAGCGGGCCTTTGGGGCCTTCAGGACCGACCTAACCTCACCTGCAAGTTGGTTGATTGACAAGGCTCTGGCGCAGGCGTTCTTCCCGGTATTTTTAGGCCAGACGGCAGTCACTACAAAGTCGAATAAGCCAAACCAAAAAGTAGAGAATGAACCTCGGGCTCCAAGGTGGTAGCCTCGGATGCTACTGGGAACAATACTAAGATGACGATAAATCAGATTAACAGTCAACGTGAACTAAAATATTTACAGTGGCATTAATCCAGGGCAGGAACAGGCCCATAGAAAATAGACCCAGCAGGCTACCAGCAGTGATGCCAGCAAGACTTTTCCCGGCTTGGATCAAAGCGCCCATGTGTTCTACTAAAAACACTAGTGCGACGCAAGTGACCCCTGTAAGAAATCAAATTACATGGATTTTATTTAGATTTTCACGCAGTTCAGATATTCGTAAATGGACCGACATCCTATGATTCATTACAGGCAAATGACGGAATATGGGATGTCAAGTTCTTTGTGTTATACTTATTTTTCTTTTCTCCAAAACCTTTGAATGTTAGAACAATTTGTACGAGAAATTGGCGTACTTTATGCAATAAAATATTATACACAAAACCATTTACATTTCTAAGTAAGGTATGTTATAGATACGCTTTCTTATGCCAATATCTACAGAACAGTGCGTGCCATTTGAAATCTATTTCGTGGTTTACTATTGTTTGACAAAAAACGTATGACAAACGAACAGTTTACAAATAACGTTTGAAAAACGAATCATTTGACAAACTTTCATTTTGCAAACAGAACAAAGAGAAGAGAGACAAGAGAAACAAAAGGAATAATTTGATAAATAAAGATTTTGCAAATGTATCACTTAGAAAATATTTCAATTGTTAAAATTTTTATTTTATAAAAATGTTCATTTGACAAAATAAAGTAAGTTAACAAACAGTCAAACATGCAAGCATAAACCACGCGCGTAGCATACAGTAGGCAAGTAGCATAGCAAACATCGTTTCTGTCACAGCTCCGGCGCGGCGGCGCTGCGGGGCTCCGGCGGCCCCACACGAGCTTGTCGTCGCAGATGGTTGTAACGCTTGCTCCTCAACTCGTGGGCTGCCTCACCGCTCCGCGCCTGCGCGGGCTTAAATAACATTCTAGGGGTGAGCAAACAAGACCACGTGAAGTCGGATTTGCAGAGATTCATTTCTATCACAAATTTTTGTCTATTCAAGACAATAATTGAAGGGTAAAATTTGTTTTGTCAAATAACATGTTTAAAAAAAGACGTGTGGCACTCGGGGACTGCCGCGGTAAAGCTATTGCATAGCATTTTGTATCAACTTATGCAATTACGATAATATGCCCTTTGACGTGCATTAGTTTTCTTTTTCTTTTTAGCTCTTTACGCTTTTCTTCTCTATAAAACGAATATATCTAGGTATAAATAATAGGTATAAATAATTAGGTATAAATAGTGTAATGACACACAAAAACAAAATTATTCATTTAAAAAAAATAACGATATTAAGAAATGATTATCGACAAATTTTACAAGTACAGCTATTCACTGTTGTACATAAATACCTATACACCTATATACTTTCTTATAAACAGCTGCTTATGTATTCGTCCGATTTCGGAGCAGCTCGTCTCGATTCGTGCGAGCTTCGTAGAGTCGTACAAAACTGCTAGTTGCACGCACACGAACACCGTGTCGAAGACTGCCGAAAAGAAACGAGCGTGAGGTTTTTTCGTTACGGAATTTCTGGATTCGGTCCCCGCGCTCAAGGCCCTCGATAGAAGCTATGCAATAGCTTAAAAATAATCAATTTGTGAAATGAAATTTTTCCAAATTAATATTTTTCAAATGAGTAGTTTATTAAACAATAGTTTGTAAAATTTATCAACTATATTTTGTCAAAGGTTGTTTGTCAAATGAAGCTTTGTTACAAATTCGTTTTTTGTCAAATGCTTGGATCCCGTATTTCGTAGATACTGCATATAGGTACATAATTTGGTAGGGTTGTCACATAATGTAATTTACGTGTACGTATGTAAATCTAATTCTTAAAATGCCAGACATTAATTTATTATTTAACTACTTCTTATGTCCGCTTCTGAATATCCTTTTTGTTTCCAAAAGTAACGTGACTCTGCGAGCATGATATTATCAAGGTAAAGTAAGTAAACTCAAATGTAACTGATTTATTGATAAAATATTCTCTTTTTCGTCTACCTTCAAGACGAACTCAGGACGGGAGTATGAGTATAACGTGATGTGTGTCAAGGTCATTTTATTTGGGATAACTCTCTGAAATTGGGGTGTGTACCGTGAGTATCAACTAGAACTACGTATTCGTAAGTATACGTTTGGTACAACCTGTTTTTTTTTATGAAATATAAATTGACTGAATTAAATGGTATCTACTTAGTGCTAAATGATGATTATTAATTCACTTTATTTGCAAATGCCACAAAATATGAAAGTGACATCGGATTGATTTTTTTTGATATTTTTAGACCCCACTGCCACCATATTTTTTACATTTTGGACGTAAAAGGAAAATGTGTTATAACAAAAATTGGGCTTAAATTTAACATAAATAAAATGTATTTTGTGCAATCTGGCACATAATAAACATGATATCGTCGTTGCGCCTGCAAAAGTCACTGTGTTTTTTCTCGACTTTTGCTTTTTAATGTTATTTTGATCCTTATATCATTACACATACGATGCAAAAATAGTTATGTGATAAAAACTACTAATAACGAAGTTATAAAAAATAGTTATGTGACGTTCGTACGTTGAATGCTCCTAAAAATCACTAAATGCTTAAAATCACATAACTATAAAAAATCACTTTAACACCATATTCATGGACTGCGCCCGCTATGTGTCAAACTGACACATAGCGATATTTTTGTACGCGTTCGGACATCTCTGTTCGTGCAACGCTCAGGTCAAATGTCACATACCTAGCTTAATTTTTCTATGACATTGTTCGTGTTGTTCGAACAGTTCGGCAGATCACAGGTACTTATATTTTAAGTGAAACCCAATTTTATATGTATATATATATATATATATATATATATATATATATATATATATATATATATATATATATATATATATATATATATATATATATATTTGACCTCAACTCGCCTGATGGTAAGCTGAAGGCAAAGTCTCAGGAAAGAGGGCCACCGTTATATATACCGCCATGCCGCCATGTTAACAATGGTGGCACTCAGCTTGACGGCCTCATCAGATGTTTTTTCACACCCCGCTTAAAGGACCCGGGACTGTAGAAAAAGGGGAAACTCGTCACCTGGCAATGAATTCCAGATCTTGATGGTGCGCCAAAGGAAAGAGTCACCGGACCGCTTGGTTATTAAAAGAAGGTTCTGCACCGTATGCTTGTGACTTCTAAGCCCTGCACGTGTTGTCCTGTATAGGAAAGGAGAGGGTGGGACTAATTGGAATAGCTCATCAGAACATTCACCATGGTAGAGACGGTAAAATACTGCCAAGGAAGCAACATCTTTACGCATCTGCAGAAGCTCGAGGGTAAAAGTGATCTCAGGATTTCCAATAATGCGGTCCGCACGTCGCCAGGGCTGGTGTCTTCTCGCAGGACCTTAATATATCCATTTCAACACCGCTGGGGACCCATAACACAATATTTCAAGCTGAATGCATGGGGATTACCCTGGCAGCTTCAGCGGTAATGGCCTCTTTACCATTATACACTCAATACGCATACTCTCCGATAGCTTGGCCTCGCTGCAAGCTTTAAACAGCCACACTATAAACTCGGGACTAATAGTGGAGTGCCATCTTAAATAGAACCAAATAGGTTACTTCAATCACATAACCTTGCAATGGATTAAGGGCCACAGCGGCTCGCTCGGCAATGATGCAGCAGATGAGCTTGCCAGGAGAGGATCTGATATGGTGGTAATGGGACCTGAGCCCTTAATACCGATCCACTTTGCATACCTACGAACCGTAGTAAACAAACGAACGAATGATCAACACAACAACTATTGAATAAATCTGGAAGTTTGCAGACAGGCGAGGGAAGCACTCCCTGTGCTCGAAAATAGACTGACCAGGCGTCTTCGACAACTGACCAAACGGCAACTGCGCACGGCTACAGCTGCCATCACGGTGCACGGCTCCTTCAATACACCTTTTTATTTTAGGAATCACCGTCAGCCCTCCCTCACGTAAAAACAGCGCCTTGTCGTGGAGTTGCGGAGACCAGCCAGATACCATACCATTCCGCAAGTCGCTGCAACCTGTCGAGAGCATCTAATAAGTACTTTGCGGATCCATCCCAGAGATGCGAGCAGTATTCCACGCAGGAACGAATTTGTGTCTCGTAAAGAAGACACCGTTGCTTCGGCGTGAAAAACCGTCTCACTCTGTTCAGGACTCCGAGTTTACGCGAGGGTGTTTTGATGATACTCTCGATGTAGTTTTTGTTATTCAATTTGCAGCGTACATCCATACCGAGAATATTGAGGTTGTCCTGCAGAGGCAGTGGCGTGTTCTGAAGAGTGGGAAAGGAAAGGAAAGGAAAGAAGATACCTTTGCTGTACACATGCCTGCGTTTTCTTCGCATTGAACTCGACCAAGCTCTCAGAGCCCCATTGGGAAATGTGGTTCAGGATCCGGTCAAGCTTAGTGACAAGAAGATGCCTTTTTTCCACGATATCCGTCTGCTTTTCCCAGCACATGGCGACTATTGATGACACATTAAATTAACGCTATATTTATGTAAATTTTAGTAATTTAGTCTATAAAGAAGCTACTACTATGTATGTTATATAAATGAAAACAGTCGTAAACGATGTTAATAATTTATTAAATTTATCAGACAAAAGGAATTTATCTCAGCTCAAATATATCCAGAGTAAACTAGTTCTTTGTTGTTCCTGAAAAGTAGCTCCAAAACACATAGCGATTTGTGTGTGCAGCGATGATATAATTTACGTATCATGTTAAGTAAAAACAAAACGCGATGTGACACAGTGTTTAAATAAATCAGACTGCGATTAATTAACGTTGATATTTAATTACAGTCTTTCTCGCTTACATACATTGTAGTTAAATATAGGTAAGTAATTGGACATGATTTGTAGTCTAAGTAGATAGTTACATTCTATGGCTATGACTATGGGGCGTTCAATAAATACGTTAGATAGAGTTTTATTTTTGATTCTTAACCTTTTTTTTGTGAAAAAACCTAAATAATAAGTAATCAGGCAGTATTTACAAATGATTCCCTATTGCCGTTAGACCTGATTTAATGTTTTGGGACACTTCTTGATAACACCGCTTCCGAGCAATCTCATGGCTTTACGTGTATCCCGATGTATTTTCATGTCCAGTTTTAACTGACTGAGTTTAGTGAATTTTCGCAGTCGACACCATTGTGAGATTTATGACTGACTTGACTGTGATCAAAAACTTCTGTACTACATACAGTACTAGACTTGGACAATAAAGTAAAGTAAACTACATAGCTGTAATCGCGAAACTCGTCAAGCCATAATTAATCCAACCTTTACGCCCCTCGGCTGATTCCGCTCACGTAATTATTGTATGCCACCTAACTTACCGGAATAGGAAATTTTTGTATAATATACAACTATAGGTAATTAACATCACGATGAACGATACGTCGATCAAGATACAGAAACGGTAAAACCTAGCATGCGCACTTCACCTAGTACGTACGTACGTACCGGTTACTAATGTGCATTATTAAATAGCATGTGTAAAACACGTGAGGTATGATAAATATGAAGAACGTGTCTTGTTTGTACACAAGCTATTATTGTAATGTGACGTATTCGTTACATGCAGGTGAAATTAGTATGGAACTGAGAAACATTTTCAAGTATGTTAAGGCAGAATTACACTTTTTTATTTGTTATTTGTGATGTAGATAGAGATGATGTAGGTAATTACAGCCTTACCCCAAATATTTGTCATTTTGTCAAAGCAAATAAACAAATGCCCCCTCCACGTTTTGTATTATGCGGCTAAATAAGGCAAATACAAATGAAACATAACGAAAATTCGTTACATTTCTAGAGTTGAATTCCTAGAAAGTATCAACGATTTTTTAATTAATTTTACAGGATCTGACTAACTTTCATCTTTCAGATATTGTACAGACGCATGCTAAACGATGTACGCACCCAATAGTTGCGCGAGGCAGAATCAGATGCCTTATTCGATCATTTTACATGATAGATAATCTCCCCCTGAAAAGTAGATACCCAATAGTTAGATATTCTCCAAACCAATATCAATACTTACCGACTACTACGACAATGATCTTCATTATAAAACTTGCAGTTCTTTCAGATATAGGTTTATTGTAAATGGGCCTAATCAAATCTTCAAAAATTACTCCACACAATGAATTTAGACCGGTTGACATGGAACTAAAACAGAGAAAAGTGCATTAATTATAGAAAAGTAAATTACCCTCCAGGGTAGGCAGGGACAAATCAAGGAGGAGGAAATCAAGCCTTTATCCCCGATGGGTTAGGTGAATTAACATCCATATTTTACCAATCTGTATTCGGTCCCACGTAATAGGGGGTGAGACTATTGCCGTATTCCGGGCACTATTGTTGTCTCGAGCCATGCATCTGAGGCTGAGTCTGGGCTGTACATATCAGTCTGATGTTAAAGAAGCACTATTGATTGAATTATGGGCTCTGTTTGTCTAGACGTCGTCTAGACGTTTTAGATAACTCTGATAGAACAAAGTACTATATCATAATACTGATCCCTATGTGCACAGGGTTTAAATTAGCAATCACTTTAAGTAGGAATTTGATTGAACGACCTTTATTTTCCACTCTAAATATTATAATCTTAGATGCTTCTAAGGTGTCTAAATCAGTAAGTAATGAATGGATGAGTACTAATTAGTTGGATATTGAAGTCCAGATAAATAGTTAGAACCAGATAAATAGTTAGAACAAAATACATAGTTTATTTGATAAAAAATTTAATGCAATTAGTGTACTAACTTTTCGTATGGATTTAGATCGGAAAAAGTGAACATCCTGCGTGACTTGAACCTGCTTAAAGAGGGAATTCCCTGAATAACTGAGCTACGTGCACGCTCGATTTTTTTTCTCTTTTCGACTCATATTTACATGAACATGTTGACAGTTATATGTTCAGTATATATAAGATTTATTTGGATGGTTTTATTATTTACACTCAGCCTGAGTTTTCGATTACTTTTCAGCGGCCATGGCACGGGGAAGCTAAAGATGGTAGCTGTCACAACTACTATAATGATACTATAAATCGCGATAGATTCCGTTGATGGTCGTTTTATTTTAATGAGTGATATTCGTGGAGGCTTCCGATAGAGTCATGTACCTAGAGTAAGTGTCATATAAACCTTTTAGTACCTACAATAAAAATTGCTCAATTAAGGGGCGAACCTAGAATTTTTTTTCGATGTAATGTGATACTCATTTGGCTGTTACTTTTAATGGGAATAAATAATAACAATACACAACGAAATAAACAGTTAGATTAGTTATGTGACAGTTTCTGAAGATTCTAATATAATAAAGTTAGAAAGAGAGAGAGTAATAGCAATCAACTTAAAGTGCCTTAATTAACTTAAACTTAAAGTAGCAAAGTGCGATTTCATACGATTCGCAAAATGCGGAATTCTATCTTCCTTCCTCTTTTGGTTTATATTATGCAGTGATTATATTAATTATATTTTATGAATTATAATAGTAATAATGGTATTAAACGGTTTTAGCTCCGATTACCGGTATTGGGCCGGACGATGTGAAAGAGAGATACATATGTCATATATTTGACTGCCTATGATATGGGATTTCGGACAATGTGAAAGCGCTCTTACTCGGGTGGGGCAATAAATTTCGAATTGGTAACAGGATGCAGAAGCTAGATAAATCAGTATAAAAAATGGTTAAGGCAAGTCCAGACTATGATTTATATTTCTGCTATATTTCATCCAAATTCACTCAGCCGTTTTCAAATGAAACAGAAGTGAATGTTCATCCATTCATCGTCACACAACCGGTATTAGTAGAATTTACGGCGTTTCTCACCGGGACTGTACCTCAAAGCGGCACTGAAGACTCCACTCATGAATATCCCGGGTAATGCAGGTATCGACCCGGTTATAGTCATCACAAAGTAGGGTAGTAGTTGATCGCTCTTCTTGATTGCGCCCGTAGTCAGAGGGTCACAAGTTGCGAACGTTGCATAGATCACCAGCCCAGTGTAACAGCAGAGTGATACAATGGTGAATATACCGGCAGCCATTATAAATATTGTTCTAAAATATAATATAATATATATAAAATAAAAAAATCAAATCAAAGGCAATGGATGCAATAGTTATTACAGTCTACTGCCTCTCCCAATGTCCCAATGGTTAGTTCAGGTGACAATATTCTTTTATTATTTTACGCAACGTTATTTACACCCAAAGTAAGCATAACTAGCTTGTGTTATGGGATTTAGAATGCAGATAAACATACTAAAATACTTTTTTAAATATTTATACTGAGCAGGAATCGAATGTGCGCCGTTTGTGTAGCAGATCGGTTTTGTAAAGCGTTCTCGCTATCGACCAGCGGACTGACAGTTTGATACTTTTATACTATTTGTGTTTTTCATATAACATATATTAAAATTATAGCATCAATTTTAACTTCTCTAAAATAATGACGCAGACACGTGCAGATTTTGTGGGCTATGTAGTAGTATATTTACACGACTGCCAAGATGAATAGTCTTTATTTACTTATATCTATTAGTAGTAGAAAATTGACTGCGCAAATTTCTGCGCAAATTTGTCACAAGTTTCGACTGGGTGGATACCACCGTGCATGATTGCAGAAAACCCTCCATAGTAAACCTATCTCGATTGGATTGCGTTCAGCGGTCAGCGAGTGCATAGCCGGGCAGGGGGAATTGTGGTCGCAGCACTAGTGGGTCCGATGGGTGTCATACGGTGCTGCGACTACAATTCTCTCTGAGACTGACAATGAGGCCGTCAAGTTATGTGCCACCATTGTTTACATGGTACATGTAATGGTGACCCTCTTTTCTGAGACTTTGCCTTCAGTTTACCATCAGGCGAGGTGACATCAAATTGACGTGTCCTAAACATAAAAAAAAAGTTCTTTTGAACCACTTCACGGATTTTAATTATTGATATCTCAAATTTAAGATATTCATCGTCAGCCTATCGCATAGCGTTTACTGTTGACATCAGCTGTTGATGTTATGGATCGAACCGATCCGAAGTGGCATAAAACAGGTGTTGGTAGAGACAGAGTGTTAAAATACACGCTAAAGCAACAGTTTAAATAAGAATAAAACACTTACATTCTAGCCCGCCTTAAAGAGGATAAAGCCAGGCACCTTTGTACCATCGCCTGATTGACCGAACATGAAGCTAGCCAACTAAAATAATTGCCGAACACAGTCGACCAGAATGTATGCCGTATAGTTGGGTCAGGATCCATGCTATAAGAAAAATAATTGTCACTGTTGAATATGAATCTACTTAACGTAAACAGTAAAATAATGGATAAATGTTGCAGGACAATACTACTCCGTACTGACCGGATCTAAAGTAAGCATAGCTTAAGCAGCTTGAGTTATGGACTCCAAAATTCGGATAAACATACTTAAATACTTTTATTTTTGGCAAGTATTTTCAAAAGATTATTTCAGGAAGCTATTTTTATTGTCGCGTTTTAGGTACTGTTACAATGTAGACAGACAGGAAATACTCAAGTCAAGTGTAACGTTGTTATCTCGTGACCATGGTTAGATAAAGGACCGTCTTTATTCTATTGTTTCAATTGCAACAAATAACGATATCTAACATACTGGGCTATAAAAGTACCATCTTGGTATGATGGATTTTTCAAGCTCAGGTCATTGTTATCAAGATAGTTCGAAAAGTTTATTGGTTTAATAATTAATGAAATTGTTTCTTTGTTTGTTTTTCGAACAAGCATTTAAATACTTTTCGCCAGATTGTGTTTATACTGTGATAATCTGTTGTCTACATAAAATGTTTTAGCTTTTTATGAAGCGTAAGTACCGACTAACAAAATGGAATTACTAGTACCTACTCTAGCTAAGCTAAAATTGCAAGACCGTTTAATTGTAAGGCCGACGTATTATCCACTAGGCTACCGACGCTTCTAAGTTAGATATTAAACGACACAGTTGAATTAAAAACACAAATTTAAAGTTCACAAATATAACTCACTTGAAAAAGTCGAGTCGATCTCCTTGTTTGTTGATAGCAAACACATTTGATATTCCGCCTAGACGCCAAGTGCCGTATCCGAGAACAAATATGACACCAAAATACATAAGTACTGTTTGCAAAGTGTCTGTCCACACCACTGCTTTGAGTCCTCCCTGTGAAATATAAACTTTATAATGCGCGTAAAAATGCCACAAATGCTTAAGTTATAAAGATATTTAATCATGGTAAGTTTAATTAAATGCAGCAATTAGGAGGTTATAAATTCCCTATAAATTAACATCGGAAAGGGCAAGCCAGGCAACCTATATAAGAAAGTAAGAAATAAAGACAAAATATTCTTTGACTAAACTTCAAATAATATTTTGTTACACGTTAATAAAAATTTATGAGCTAGTTGTAGCTAATAGCTAAGTACAACTTGTTAATTCAATGTACCATTACTTTTTATGAATTTAAGTAATATTATGAATTATTATTTTAAATGATTATTATATTTTTAAGTATTATGAATGAATAGGGTTTTTTACAGCCGCAGCCTTTTGTCATGTAAATAACCCCGCCTCGGGTCGTGTCTGGTGCAAAGGAGCCCAAAACACTGGCCGCATTTCCGCGCTGACTCGCAATGGCTAGCCTTTGCACAATGTTCGATCCGGAGCGAATATCACCAGTTTTTTTCCTTTATTCGACAACATATATCAGCAACCAGTTTCTTTACTTCTATGCCCCAACTGCCCATGGTCTCAACCGAAACCTTCAACATGCTATATAGGGGCACGAAGGCCGTGTACTTTGCTAGTTTTTCACAGGCCAAGTCTTCGGCCGGCCCAGGTGGTTTGCAGCCACAGTACTCAAACAGCTTGCATCCCACGCCAAGCACCTACCCCTCTTCTAAGGCACGACAGTCAGTCCATCTCTTGCCATCCAATCTAGACACGCCTGCGGCACGAGAGAGCAAGGTACATCCGCCGAAACCATGGCCCTTCGCAGCAAGTCGTTGAGGGCATGATTAGATGGGGACCTACCTGCGACACGACGCAAAATTCAAAGCGTGATGACTATCAGCCTCCACCAAGGAATCGCAGGTGCATTTATGGGATTCACACTCCCTGCAGCCCAAGCAAAGAGAAACCGCTACACGTAAAGAATCATCGTCCAATAAAGTACCCAGGTGATGCGATGGCAATCCTTGCAGTCATCCCCCAGCCTCCAGATGTGACACAGCGAGCAGTCTCGCCCGTTCCGCCTCTGTCACACCTCTCAAACGCCGCTCATGGGCCGGTCTGACTCCCGCCTCGTCCCAAGACCCCTTTATATGAGGAGCGGCCCAAATCTGCGGGCCATTATTGAGCGTCGACCAGGTCTCGCATGCCTCGGACGCAAAGGGGATACTATTCTCGACGCGGTCCGAGTGAAGTATAACAGCGACAAGACCCGCAATACCATGTGTCAACGAAATTACAACCCTACGTCCCGTGCGCGCCATATCCCAAGGCCCTCGTATCTGATTGGTTGAGCAAGTCCCATTGGGGCTCAGTGAAGGCTACGTTGAGGACAGACTCTATGAGAGACCATCATCAAAGGAAGAGATTTCCGCCGCGCACATCCAAGTAGGGTTGTTCCCAGTAGGTATGTGAGCTTTGGTAGTGCGAAGCACATGCGCAACAAATTCAAAGCTACATGTGCTGACAAGTCCTCGAGACGCCCCTGAGCGTTGTGGAGAAGATTGCGTTTAAGATTGCATTTTGCGTTTATTTATCTCAGGGAGAGCATCTAGAAAGATAGGAGACCTTAGAACGTGAAAAGAATAGCGAGATAGTTCTCTAAGGCCGGGAATAATAAAATTGAAGGTAGAATAGTGTCTACTAGCTGGCGCTGGGTTATGTAAGGGAAGAATTCGCATTTCCTCGTGTTCAGCACCTAGTCCCTCGAACCGAGAAACGAGTGTTACCAGATCACGATGAACGTCCACTGGTTTGCCGCCAATTATGTCATCGTCCAGATACCAGACGTTCAGTGGCGATTAAAGCTCTTTGATGACATTGTGGATGGCCAAGCTGAACACGAGGGGCCCGAGCAGGTCTCCTTGCTGTGCCCCAGCTTGTGATAGACTGAGAGAGCCAGCGGTATATTTGGTGAAGAAAGGGATAGATAGAAGGAACCAGATTATAAATCTCAGGCAACAGGGCGTCTCAGAGGCGTTGCAGATATCCAGCTTGACTACCACGCAGACTGCATTTTCATTAGCCATGGCGAATGCGCACGCAGCTTGGACTATACGTGTGCCAAATCCCAGCTGATGCGGATGCAGAAACCCAGCCACACTTTCTCTCACCGCTCTGCAGCCCGCAAGTTTTCGAAATACACTGCCGATGGCGAGCTTCACTCCCCCCCCCCCCCCGTCCATCTTTGCTAGCGCGGAAAGTGATACCCCGTACAAGTAAGGACACATCACTGAGTTGATCCATCAACCGAGCAATAAATTTATAAGCCTCGTCAGTCGACTCTGTTGACGAGGTCCGTTTTCTTCCGCGGGGCGAGAGGAGCTCTTTTAAATGACTGAGGCGGAGACCGTCCAAGCCCGCAGCAGATCCATTGTAGAATGGGCCACTGCGTCATCCGTCACTTTCACTGCTACGCTCGACAAGTCCGGTGCTGGTGGGAAGGTAAGCAGCCGCAATAGGCTTGGGTGTTTCATTTGAGCTCTGCTGACGTCCCTGGCCACCGCTGTGCGAAAATATCATCAGATACTAATAATCGCACTGCTCCGGTTTTTTTTAAATTAGAAATTATTTTTAGATATTTATTATTCACGAAGTTTGTTTTAAATTAATTGTAAATTATGATATTGTTATAATTTTAATTTTGTTCTGTTACTACTCTGTCTCTTTGAGTTTGCCTGTAATGACTGATGTAGGTACTGTTAAGGAAATGGCCACAACTTGGACTGAGCTTCGTAGTTCAATAATTCAACATAATTTACTGAAAAAGTCCTAGTATTTTTGTAAAGATAGAAAGCAACCAATAGATAGTGTAACCAACAAGCCTTCACTTGACAACAGATTTGTTAGTTCGACTGTCTATTGGTAAATCAAAATGTTAAAAACAAATAGGAACAGTCAGCATCAAATCGATCTAGACGAACAAAGTACTCAAAACTTGGTTTTCCCCACTTCCTGTTGACTGATTGTTCTAATATTTGGTACACACCTTTACTTCGGACAATAATTCAATTTAAATCAATAAAACAGTTTATTTTGCTCTTAATACCTTTGGTTTTAAGATCCTTTTGAGACTTTGTAGTGAAGATTATTCTGACGATGACTGAATTTCATTTATAATGCAACTATAAAACGTCTGGCTTAGCCGACCTCAATCTCAGATGTTTCTAACCTATAGCAATTTATTTATTGTAGCGAGGGATACAATGGGGTCAATGAAACCAGAAATGACACATAGTATACTTACAAGTGTTGTGTAAAATATACAAACTATGCACACAATGGGTGTAACCAAATGCAAGTTTATTCCCGTCACTGGAAATAATAATACCGGTGATTAAAAAAGTGTCTGCGAGGCGTTGTCGTGTAATTCTGACCAATTTATTAATAACTAGTGGACCCGACAGTCTTCGTCCTGTCAAAAAGATTTGTAATAATAAAGCTCAAATTGACTACGTTTTAGTTAGAAAACGTTTGTATAGGGAAAAAAATGGCTGTTTTAAGGGTTTTTCCGGCAATTATTCGAATTTTTGTCGCCGTTAAAACCATCCTTGAACTTCAACGAACATTAAAAAAAAAAATTGGCCAAATTGGTCCAGGCGTTGTTGAGTTATGCGCTTACCAACACATTTTGCGATTCATTTTTATATTATAGATTTATATAAATATGTATAAATATTGATGTGATTACTAAATTAAAGTAATTAAATTAAATTTAACTAATAATTTCAATCACTCTAGTCAATATCAGCACACTATGCTTATTCAGTCTTTTTTTTTAAGATATCCGAGTTTACATAATACCCATTTTCAAAATGTTTCATGGTATTTAGTATCACCTCTCATTATTATCATGAATAACATAATAATGCCAGACAGACTTAACTTTGGGTTGTGTAAACCCAAAATTAAGTCTGTCTGTTTGTATTGTGAAATGAAGAATACCTGCATTAGCAACAAAAGCCACTAAACATATTGTAAGATACAAATCCCGTAAATATACTTTTTATAAACTATATTTATACACATAAAGCTCCGAAAAATATGAACGAGACGTCAGAAACCAGAACGACTTCCAGAAAAAAATAAGAATATATAGATTCAAGACATGACACAGCACTTAAAATCAAGGTAAAAACAGCATTCTATACGAAAAAAACAGCATGCTCAAAAAGCACGGAAAATCTCCGTTATTTACCTAGCTTACCTATTTCGTAGACTGTTACAATAACTATCAAATAACGCAAGGGTGCATGTGTATGTAATAGTATCCTGTGATATGTTCTGCGGTTTTCTTTGCTAATGATACCGGTAAAGTAACTAAAGTTAAAACAAAAAACGTACACACCTTGACTGAAAGCTAGCGCAGGTACGTATATAACTATAGGTATATACAACATCATTTTGATTATAAATATAATGGAACCAAGTAGTCGCACATTGGGACTAAATCTTAAACGGAGATACTGCAATAAAACAACATGACATAGCTTGTTATGTTATTTTTCATAATAGTGTTCTATTCAATTAAAGAATATATGTGAATAGGATAAATGAAGATCACATAACAGTAAAAGAAAGAGGTTAGCTTATTTATATTAAAATCGTCTCAGATATTGATTTGCAACAAAATTCATTTTTCACACGCAAATTCTCTCATGGTGGCACTTCACATGGCTATTTGTGTTTGCTATTAGGCGTTTGTTGTATTTTGATACCTTTTTTGAAGTAAATCGTATTTGTCATGCATGTACAAATACGATTTACTTCAAAAAAAGTATTCACTTCGACAGACATGTATTATGCAGTTTTGTGAACTAGCACGCCTACTGGCTGTGTAGACTTAAAATAAACTAAATAACTTGTCAATTAAGTACGTATTTGATATTGGCCAGCCCCCTAAAATCCAACCACACGTCCTAATCGTCCACCTGAATCTCGTGGGGGGCGGACACATGGAAACAAATTTACTGATGTGATTAACGTGGCTCTGGTACACTTGACATTGGCGTTCGCCATTAATAATTTTATAAAAAAGAAGTAGGTATTTATATTCCGAAACTAGCTGACCCGGGAAACTTCGTACCGCCTCAGAATCAATAAAAAAAAGTTGCCATCTCCTATATTTTTCAACGTTTAAACCTTCCCTGGACATCCACAAATGTTTCAAGACTAAAATTAGCCAAATCGGTTCAGCCGTTCTCGAGTTTTAGCGAGATTAACCGATTTGCAATTAATTTTTATATTCCTAGATTTAGTTAAAAATTCAAAAGAATATTACCTCATACGTAGAAGTTATTTGCAAATTATAAAATACAGGCAAGTATATAACAGCTATAGTTAAGGAAACTGCCCATTCCGACAATACAATCGTCCACAATTGAGTTCCGTATGTATACATTTCAGCTGGCAGGCCGAGCAATGATATGCCCGAAATGTAACTGTGGAACAATATTTTTAATTCAAACAGAGCACCAACTTTTCAATTTAAATACATTCGCTATATTTACAAACCTACTAAATGCATATTGATTGTCATGAAATTAAAGTAAGTTAACATATCTACCTGGCGATCAGCGACATTGATATAGGAAACATTCCCATAGTCTTGCCGCCCATAAGGTATTCCGATGTAGTATTTTGTTTTTTGCTTGCGAAGAAGGCAAAGTAAACTCCTATTAAGGCGGAAACGAGAAGCATCGCCCCGAAGACCAGGTAGTCAAGCCAATCAAAATAAATAACCGTCATGTCTAGGTTGGTGTGATGTGCACTGAGTGAAGTCGCGCGTCCGTTCACTATGACACTTAAACTCTATCTCGGTATACAATAGCCATTTACTGAGCGGAACGAGCAGCTGGACGATGCTATATTTATCCTTGGCCCTCCAAGGATCTCGTAGCGGCTCGTCGGAGGGATGAGGACGATTATTTGAGCACTTACCGGTGTAATCGCATCTGACTTATGGTTAGCCCACACAGTATGTTAATGATACTTCATACGAATGAATTTGTATTAAAAGTGTCTGAGTTCCACTAATGCCACTATTATTTATATTAAAACTAGCTGTTGCCCGCGGCTCCGCCCGCGTGAATGTCGGTTATCGTGTAGTGTTGATCCGACGCTATTGAGCATTAAATTCGCCTCTCTACTCAACTTTGTCCTCGACTATGTACTCACCTCTGTTCTCGACTTTCTACTCGCCTCTATATTCGACTCTCCACTCGACTTTCTACTCGCCTCTGTATTTGAATTTATACTTGACCCTGTACTGACTTCTCTGTTCCCCTCTCTACTCGACTTTGTACTTTTCTCTATACTCGCCATTCCATTGGCCTCTCTACTTGCCCATCCATTCGATTTTCTTTTCACCTGTCTACTTGACTCTCCACACTTGCCTATCTACTCGCACCTCTACTCAAATCTCTATTCGATCTCTACTCGCTACTACATTCACCTTTCCACTCGCCTCCCTATTCGCCTTTACAGCATTCTATTTGATTCTATACTCGCCTCTCCACTGGCTCTCTAGTCGCATATCTACTCGCCCTTGTAGTCGACTCTACTCGACTTCCAATCTTTACACGCCTATTCACTCGTCCCTATAACAATCTCTACTCGCCTCTCCACTCGCTTCTATATTTGGTTCGCTACTACTTCCGAAGCTCTAATCCACCTTTGTACTATATTTCATGAGGACATCTTAAAAGAAATTCTTACTATTTATGCCATATTCACCCCCTTTTTTGTGCCATTGAAAAATTAGAAACTTTAATCCCAACGCCCTATTCCGCTCCCCCCCTCCCCCTTCTATCCCTTTTTTCGCGATAAGGGGTAGGTAGCCTATGTCCATTTTTGAGCTCTAATCTATCTCTGTACCAAATTTCACCAGGATATCATCAAAAATGACAAACTTCCATATTTACTATCTAGTCCTTATCCCCCCCCCCCTTTTACCACATTATTCACAATCAAAGGTAACATATGTCCGTTACCAAGCTCTAATTAAGCCCTGTACCAAAATTTCATCATCTTCAAAACTGTTAAACTTTAATCCCTTATAACCTTCCCCCCCTCCCCCTATTCCTCCATTTTCGCGTCAATAGGTAACCTATGTTCGTTCCCAAGCTTCAATGCCTATGTTCGTTCCCAAGCTTTAAACTATCGTTGTACCAAATTTCATCAGGAAATCTTCAAAAATGACAAACTTTCATCCCAAGGCCTTAGTCCCCCCCTTCTACCCACCTTTTTGTGATTAAAGGTAGTCTGTGTCCGTTCCCAAGCTCTAAACTATCTCGGTACCAAATTTCATCAGGTAATCTTCTAAAACGATAAACTTTTATCCCAAGGCCCTGGTCCCCCCCTTCTTCCCCTCTTTTCGCGATAAATAGGTAGCTTATGTTCGTTCCTAAGCTCTAAACTATCTCTGTACCAAATTTCATCAAGAAATCTTCAAAAATGACAAACTTACATACCAAGGCCCTAGTCCGCCCCCCTTCTATCCCCCTTTTCGCGATAAAAGGTAGCCTATATCTGTTTCCAAGCTCTAAACTATCTCTGTACCAAATTTCATCAAGAAATCTTTAAAAATGACATACTTTCCTCCCAAGGCCCTAGTCCCCCCCTTCTACCCCCCTTTTCGCAATAAAAGGTAGTCTATGTCCGTTCCCAAGCTCTAAACTATCTCTGTACCAAATTGCATCGGGAAATCTTCTAAAACGATAAACTTTTATCCCAAGGCCCTAGTCTGCCCCCCTTCTACCCCCCTTTTCGCGATAAAAGGTAGCCTACTTCCGTTTCCAAGCTCTAAACTATCTCTGTACCAAATGTCATCACGAAATCTTCAATAATGGCAAACTTTCCTCCCAAGGCCCTAGTCCCCCCCCTTCCACCCCCCTTTTCGCGATAAAAGTTAGCCTATGTCCGTTCCTAAGCTCTAATCTACCTCTGCACCAAATTTCATTAAGATATCTTCAGAAATGACAAACTTTCATAAAAACTTTCATCACCTATTTCCCCCCCTTAAACCCCCTTTCAAGTGATAAAAGGTAGCCTATGTCCGTTCTCAAGCTCTAATATACCTCTGTTCCAAATTTCATCAAGATCGGTTCAGCGGTTTAGGCGTGAAAGCGTAACATACAGACAGACAGACAGACAGACAGACAGACAGACAGACAGAGTTACTTTCGCATTTATTTTATTTTTATTAGTATGGATATAAAGAAGACACTGACCGATGGGCATATCAAACATTTTGCTTGAAAATAAAAAGAATAGCTTTCTTTTTATTTTCAAGCAAAATGTATTTGGGTACCAATCTTTCTTAAAGTTCTGATATATAGAATCTTACCAGCTTACATTATTTGGTATCTTTAGTACTCTGTAATCTAGCTAACCTGAAGCTTCTTTAGAGCTTTTGCAATGGTTCGTCTTAAAGCTTAGAGAAATTTAGTAGCACTGCCATTGCTATAAACCGATACCATCAATGTGAGATTTGCTACGAGAAAGTTTTAGGCGCGTCTTCATTTTTCGCAAAGAAATATACCTTCTTTTTTTGACACCAGTATGTGCGTAGTGGTAGTCGCGGGTTCTATCCCCGCTCAGTGCAAATATTTTTATGCATGAAGATGGATATTTGCATTGGTCTGGTCGTGCCTTGAAGAGCACGTTATGCGGTCGATCCCTGTTGCAATGCGAACATCTATGGCAGTCGTTACGAGTAGTTGGAGCCCTAAAAAGTCCAACAATTGGTCTAACTGCAATACATCGATATCGCCTTTGGGTTGTGGAGGTCAGATGGCAGTCGCTTCCCAGAAAATTTCGAAATTCAGCCAAATCCGCAGTAAGACTGGTAAGGCGGACCCCGGATTCCAAGCTGAAAGCTTCGGATGCGACTGGGATTAAGAAAAAGATATAAACATGTGTCTTTGACAGCTATACGGGATTCGTTGCCAGTCTGTGTTCCCACCTTGCCGTTAAAGTCCCACATAACAACATTGAAGTGGGCCTTGGTGGTGTTGTGTAAGGCTTTGGATATGTCTTCATACATATCCTCCACTTCATCATCCGGGTGTGTCGAGGTCGGTACGTAAACCTGAATGACCTTCATGCTGTAGCGCTTGGACAGCCGAAGGATCAGGTACGCTACACTGGTCGACACACTGGAGATTTTTTCAACGTTGTTAGAGAGGGCCCTATTGACGAGGAAACCTACGCCACCCTGGGATTCCTTTCCCCCTCGCGAAAGTAGAGAAGATGGCCCGAGTCTAGGGTTACGGTGTCCTCCCCCTCTCTACGGACTTCACACACCCTAGAACAATTTCGAGAGGGAGGCCAAGAGGAGGATCCAGCTAGGATGGGCACCGTTTGGGAAACTACGCCGAGTCTTCTCGTCATCCATACCGCAATGTTTGAAAACGAAAGTTTTCAATCAGTGCGTCCTACCCGTCATGACCTACGGAGCCGAGACATGGACACTCACGGCAGGGTTGGTCCATCAGTTCAAAGTCGCTCAGCGAGCTATGGAGAGAGCTATGCTCGGAGTTTCTCTGAAGGATAGAATCCGCAACGAATACATCCGACAGAGAACCAAAGTTATCGACATAGCTCAAAGAATCAGCAAGCTGAAATGGCAGTGGGCTGGCTATATCTCACGAAGAACCAACAACCGTTGGGGTAAACGTGTTCTTGAGTGGAGACCGCGACTCGGCAAGCGTAGTGTAGGACGCCCTCCGACCAGGTGGGATGACGATCTAAGAAACTCTGCAGGCAGATGCTGAAGACAGGGCGCTATGGCGCTCATTAGGGGAGGACTATGTCCAGCAGTGGATAATATAGCCTGATGATGATACCATAAAATACCATGCCATACCTATAATATAGCGCCAATCATAGATCCTATCACTAATTTTCTGTCAGAAGAAATTAATAAATTACAAAAAGAAAAAATAATCACAAAAAGTGTCAGAAGCCCAGGTTCGGACCCGGTACTATCTGAAACCATAAGGAATTACAGTCGAAGCGCTTACCGCTAAGCTACGAAGCTTCTTAGCGTACCTAGCAAAATAAACACTCTGTAGCTAGGAATGTTGTATGACGTCATGTCGTCCTACAAAGTCGTCGGTTACGGGTCAAAGGTCAAGTGATCCTGACGCGAGTTTAACACGTGATCCTTACGCGAGTTTAACACTATTTACCCATCCAACGCCGCTAAAGAAGTTTTCACTTTAAAAAATCTGGCTTAAATCCACAACTTACATCTTAGACGTCATCGTAATTGAAAGCCATACTCTTACGTAGTTAATACGCGAGGTGCATTGTTTTAGAGGCTTTTATGGAAATTATGTCAAAAACTACCTTTCTTTTGTTAGTTGCAGGTACCTGATGTACTTAAATACTTACATATTTTATAGTACTTCAATAGCGTAGGTTCCATCAGATCGAAGTCATAAGTGCACTCGGTAAGGGTTCACCAGAAGTTGTGTAAGTATCATGTAATTTGAGTATCAAATTGAATAGATTCATTATCATTATCATCACCATTCAAAGTTTCACCTTAAAGCCCGGGGTCTGTGCTCCTAATTATTCTCCTGATTTGGCTTATGTTGGTTTTTACCGGAGCGACGCCATCATGCTTAGATAGATAGATGATTCTTTATTGTACACCAACAGATTAACAGTAGGATAAGTAGGTGGCATCCTACGAATAATGTATCCTACATTATTCGTAGGTGGCATCTATAGTTCTATACAGTTTTATCGCTGCAAGCGATTTCTTCCAGGCTTAGTTGTCAAATTGAATAACTACTATATCTTTAAATAAATAAAAATACAAATACATTTATTGACATTTTATTTCAGAGGTGTGTTAATAAGTGTTACTGGCCTAAACATGTAAAATAGTAGATTAAAACGGGCTGTGCAAACTTCCAATATCTGTATTTAAAAGCTACTACATATATATACATATTAATATATATCATATACGTTCCTGTACGACAATACTATGACATAATGTTTCACATATAGGTACAACAATGTTAACGGGAATTAACGTGATCGTACCATATCTTTGAATTGCCTGACATTTCGACCAGGTTACACCGGCAGTGATCAGAGGCTTAGAGTTTAAAGTTAGTATAATGTTTTACAATTAATAGGATCATGTACATGTACATGTTATGTATGTACAAAAATATTTCTGCCCAATCTGAGGTCACTATTAAATTCTTTCTACTACAGTTGCACAGAAGACTTCGGTTCGTATGTAGGTCTTATGATAGAGACGAACATGTACAGACAGCATCAAAGACGAACAAATTACTTCAAATAATCTTAATGCCTTTCCCCCGTTTCTTTAGACTGATTGTTCTGATTTTAGTACACACTTTCAGTTCGGACAATAATACAACTTAAATCTATAAAACAGTGTTATTTGCTCTTAATATCTTGGTATTAAGATCATTTGGAGACTTTGTAGTCAATATCGTTCTGACGCTGACTGTACATGCGTCCATTCGTCGACATTTACAATCAGGTAATTGTACTTACGTTTAAATGACACGTCAGCCGTTATGTGATAACAATTATTATGTCCTGTCGACTACAGACTCGTGGTCAGGCCAATTTGCTACAGTATGCGGTGCGTGCGTATTAATTTATGCAGGGTAAGTAGACTTTACTGTTCGAAATTTGAATGTTTTACTACGTAACTGTCAAAAAATAGTGGAACTCCGGGTGTGCCGACAGACGTGAGAACAGCTGTGCAATTCAACAAGCATACAGAACACACTTGACAGATGAATTCGTGGTGAGATTTAAATTGCGCCTGCTCTATATTTGCCGACGTCACGTTTGAGCATGCGCAATTGAAATCTCACCACGAATTCAGCTGTCAAGTCTGATCGATCGTTCGAAACGTTCTTACAGCATGTGCCTGCTGGGCCTGTGTAGGTAGGAACTTATTTACAGCGATGTCGGTCACAATTCGCGAGCTCAATTGTTTATTCCTATCGCAAAAAGTGCACAACGCGAGTTTTTAAGTTTTGACTCTAATAATAATAGCAGCTGTATGTACGTATTTTTGACTAAAAACATCAGCTTTAGAGACAGTTAATAGTTAATGTTTATCTGATTCAGATCGAAGAAAAATATGATTATGTTACTACATTATGAGACGTTATATATTAATGAAATAAGATTCTGTGCAACCATTTAGGGTGGTAGTGAATCGGTTATTATTCAGCCTCAGTTTTTATCTGCTCGTCTATCTCACACTTATACTTGTGTAGTTATATACTATACAGTTGAGAATGGCTTAGAACTAATGCCATGTACCTAATAATGTCATAACGGTTTGCATTAATAATAAAATAATTTAGAACATTAAAATAAAAAAGTTATCGCTCTAAACTCAATTAATTGTAAAAATAAATAAACTAGCTATGTATTATTATTTCGATTAGAAATGAATCTAATAGTAATTTCTGGCTAGGCTATGAATAGTAAGTACATAACATATTGAATAATAATTACACTTGTATGTTTCCACACCTTATAAAAAAAGAAACAGTGGAAATTATCATTATTCAATATGTGTAGGAGAATCCAAGTGCCATCAATCTCCAGTATGAACAATTAAGTACATAAAGTTTATCAAGTACTATACATATTTAATTATTACGTCTTGACGTCTTAACTAAATTTATTTAAAAATTGAGTATTTCTGCCTGTACAAGGTGAAATGTAGTAACATTTCATTGATGTTTTCATTATATGCATATGCAACATTAGTTATCAGATAATAGGTTGTCACCTCGAGGGGCTGTACACCGGACACAAAAAAATATCAAAGACTTAAGAACTAGGTCTACAAAATTTTTACTCGAAATTTTCTTAATTGAATAGTCAGATGTAATCATATTAACCATGTTGCTTCAGATTAGTGAAATTTTTAATAAGTACCATATTTATTATATTATGTCATATATAGTGGTTATATAATCTGATCAAATGTACAATTAATGCTAATACATCAACTGTATGTACAAATTTCTGGAGGTATCTCTGGTGTATCTCATGAAAATTTTTACACTATAACTAATTATATTCTATTTAAGCCTATAGGGACTGCAGGGAACTAAAACCATCATTTTGATGCTGTCTAATAGAAGCACATCAAGAGGATTTCGCTACTGAAACGACGTCATCTATATATAAGTTGCAAATAATAACGGAAAAAACTATACAGAAAATTGACAGCAGATAGCACTAAAAAAAAAACAAATTAATTCGAATACGGCGGTCTTGAAATACAACAGTTAAAGTTAAGAAAAAAAAACAGAAAAATAAAGAGATAATTTCAGTATGAATTTTATAATTGAGATTTTTAGAAGTGGTTCGAGGTTATTATTTACAAACAAGGTGTTTTCTCGTCATAGACCAAACATTCTACTATAAGATTTGGATAAACATCAATTTTTAAGTCACGAAATTATACAATCGTTTGGTTAACGATAACTGAAAGGACTAATAAGGTATCTACAACCTATATATTTATGGTGCCGCTCTAAATATGGGATTACGCTTATGTATATGCGAGGTTACTATCATTTGAAATTATTTGAGAGAGAAGTTATTATAGATACTGAAAAAATGGCTTTTGAAGATAGTGTACCTAGTGAAAATAACCAAATAATTATCTTTATTTCGCAATACAGTCGCAATTATTCAATAAACACGTTTCTGTTTCAAAAATTAACAACACCTAAAGATACCATTTGTTAACAATTAAGAAAGATTCACAATTACTCTTCAGTAATTAGTAATTAGTATAGAATCACCTCTTATAATTATATAAATATATATTTATGAATATAGATTATAGATTTAGATATTAAACCCTCTGTACATAATAAGAAAAGTAATATATCTGCAATATATATAAATAATCATAAATATATATACGTTATACGTTTTAATGTACAAAAATATATATAATAAATTTCAGTACTTTTTTTAAAGGAAAGAAAAGTTTATAATATAACTATGTATTTTTAATAAACATAATGTAAATAATTTAAATTTATAAGAAAAATTGCTTTGCGATGCAACTATACACCTACATAATAACATTAATTTCAAAGTATTTTTATGATACAATATCTCTATAATTATGTAAACAATATAATAAATACATATTTACATGGTATTTATAATTTAAATACATTATATTTTATATTAATAAAATAAATTATATTCATTGTGATATAATATAAGTACAACATCAAAAAACAACTAATCATATAAGAGCGTAACAATATATTTTAACAATACAAAAATATTTAATTAAATTATTATAACTGCGACTTATATTTTATTTTAAACTATAATTACTATGGTGATCAATATATTAGATGGATATATTAAATATTCTCCTTTAAAATTCAGAAGCCCCTACAACCCTATCTGTCAAATCTTATCTCATGAGATAAATCAGGGATAGATGAATAAAAATAAATTATTTACGTCAAAATAAAATAAAATTAAGGATAAAAATAGATATATCTATTTAGTCCCACAAAAAATATCATTGTATGAATATAAAGAATATAAGAATATAAATGTATAAAAATATAACTGATAAAAACTGTAATACCGAGTTTTTCTTACTTACATACTTAACGATTTATCTACCTAGTAACAAGCTACCCACCTAGCAATGAACACTTTCAACGCCGGCTGTTAAAAGGAATACAATGGTTACCGATTGTTATGTCGAAATCGGTCTTGCTACGCTCACGAATATATACATCTGAATAATAGTCCGTGTGCTCATTTCGGTAATGTTGCATAACTATAACGAGCACAAAATAGTTCAAATACCTAAGTCTATAAGAAATGGCGGTGTTAGCGAAAAAAAAAATTTAGTAAGCATGTTTAAGCCCAGTTTATTTTATGTAGAGAAACGCAAATCCGTGAAAGCGATATTAAGATTAGGAAAAATGTTAAAACAGTTTTTGAACACTCAACTTCTAATATCAGTATTCAAAGGAATCATTTTAATTTATTATCGCTGGAGATATTGCATATACCTAAGTATTAATTTTGATTGAGGTTCTTCCTAGAAACCTTGAGTACCAAACACCGTACTAAGTCGAGCTACTCTGATTCTCATATATGCTGACTACTAATTGGGAGACCATGATTTTTTCATATTGTTGTATTTCAAATCTTTACATTTTACGTTTATTTAAGATAAAATTACATTTCAATTGTGTTTTCTAAGTCGCTACTATTACTTTGACTTCATTTATCTACAGTACCGTCCGTCATCTCGAGTAAACCGTTATCCTAATTGCTATACATAGTTTCTACTTGGCGTGTGTCTTAATCATAACAACCTTACAGCTTACATTAGTTGTTCATCAATTGATTTCTATTTACTCTTTTTCTAAGTGTTTATACAGCCTATCAGTTAATTTTACGATTTAACCTTCGTCGTGATGTAACAAACACAAGCTACAGGATTATATCCATCGAATATACGTTATCTTTTTAATACATTCCTAACGATCACAGTCTTTTTTGAATCACCTTTAGTTCTGTCCATTTTATTGCACACTTTTCGATTCGTTGTTATTCACTTTGGTATTCCAACGTTCATCTCATTATAATTTTTTAAATTATTTTGGCATTAAAATTAAAATCTATAATATTAATGTTTTTGAGTTGATTGACTCGACAGTCGAGCATCTAGTTTAATCCGTGGCAACAGTTGCGTCCTAGTCATTCATAATACTATGTAAGACGGTACACTCATGAGTAGCTAAACTTCATCACGGCTTTTCTCCCTTTACCTAAAATCTCTTCACTCTTTTTAGGTTTCCCTCAAATATGGTTGTGCACTTGTTATATACGTACATCCATTAGCACTGCGATTTACAAATCAGCTGGTGAAGATAAATCCAGTCTTGATCGTCTTCGATCTTTAGCAATCGATAACTGTCCGGAAGAAGATCTCTGCAACGAAGCAGACCTCGGACGAGCTGTGTCCGACGTAGACTTCTTCACTTTACTCCCTCCGCTGGCTGGCTGTTTACCTTTTAACGATGATACTGATACTACAACATCAGTGGAAACTCCATCCTGTTCTGAATACAAATAATTGTGTTACACAAATTATCACCTTTGTATTAAAATTTGTATTATAATTGAGTAAATACAATGTCATGTATACTTACCAGTGCGTTTTATGACTTCTCCTGCATTGTTCAAAAAGAATTTAGGTTTCACCTCCTTGATTTCCTTTAGTGATTCCTACAAAAAAATTAACATGCACATTAATTATTGTAGTGGACAATTGATTTCTTAGATAGTCACAATGATAACATCATTACAATACCTTTGATTTACTAGATTTGGAAGCAGTGTCAGTGCTTCCGCGCCACCACGGTCACTGAATCTCACAAAAGGCTCTCCCGGACTCCTTACCGGGGGTCGACGCCTCACCTTCGGCAGCCCCTTCGCCTTCGGCCTTCGGTGTTCCTGCTCCAGACCCGGTGGCTCCTCTGTGATAATGAAAGATCAAATATTTGTATACAAAAATCCCACGTGGGACGACAGAAGGATAATATCTTTCTAAACTTTCATTTTATAGACAAGACTTTCGTTACGTTTGCATCATAGATTCAAAAACGTCAAGTTAAGTTGATTAAAATTAAGTAAAAAATACAATCAAAAGTTATCTACACAGTGTGTGTACTTACGTCATGTCAACCCGTACGGTGTTATTGTTTTGTTGATTGCGCATCGCTAGTGTGGACACCATCGGCGGACGTTGTGGTTTGTTTGCAAGGAGCCTCTCAATCTCCAACATCACAGATGGAGTTAATTGCGGGACAATCTGATTAATAAAGTGTCAAACAATAAACTAAAATATATTATTCCATATCAGTAGGACTGTTTCATTACGTTTGAATGATTTGATCAAATCCAAATGGATACCTGTAATGCGTGAATGTTTTGCTTGAACTGTTCAATGCTTGTCGCTCCCAGCAGGAGGCAGTTCACGGATTCGTTCTTGAGACACCAGGCGACGGCTAGTTGACTCATAGAGCAATCTGTTGTTGTTACGTAAAAATTATTGATGAATACGTCAAATGAATAATAAAGTTAGAGAAACTTGAATAACATACTCAATGAGTTTGCTAAATTGGACAGGTCGCGAAGTTTGTCGCCATAAGTCCGTGGTTCTTCACCTGTGACCTGTTCTTTACTACCAGAGCTACGCATCTGTATAAAACACATTAAAATATTTATCAATGCGAATGCAACTTCATTTTGTAAGGCAATCAGTATCTTCATTCTAAATTACCAGCTGAAACTTTTACATAATACAGAAAATGCCTCCCTAATTTATAAGAGTTAGTTATTGACCCTAAGGAGCTTATAGGCCCTTTACTTAGGGCGTTGTCTGGTCATGAAAACTGTGAAAATATAAAATCATTATTATGTATTAAAATCATAATTAATCCTCGAAGTTTAGTTAGCCCCTAAACTTATGTTTACTTTTAACACAAAATGGTGCTTTAGTTGCAACTAGATATATATATATATATTTTTACTTTAAACGATTAATTGCGTCATAATTTAAAACAGTGCCATCAACGATATCCGTTTAATATACACTCGAGAGCAATGAATAAGTGCCGCTTAAATATGTATGTTCATATCAATTTTGCAACTAGCATCCGTGCTAATTTAAATGAGTATAGTTTATATACTTCAGGGACGGCGAGATCCTCTTCGCACCAGCTGAATGTACTATATTTTCTGTTAAATCGGGATTTAGCGAATAGCCCGGTAATCTCTTCACGACCTAGTCCTTTCCCTGTGGTTATAGCAGACCACGCCATCATCCCTAAAAATCAGACAGCATTCTTTATATAACACTAATCGGTTTTTTAAAAGGGATCCCCATCATACTTTATTTATACATACCAACTCCAATTTTATGATAAAGTTCAGGCATATAGAGTTCTGGTTTTTCTCTGCAAAACATGTGGTACTCAGTTTGTTCGACTATGGGTGTAATACAATTAAATTGCCTGCAGTTAGTATACGCATCCATAATCTACAAAGTAAATTATAAATTAAAAATAATATGAAATAAAATAAGTGTCATTTATAGTTGCTTATTTATATAAATAAAGTAAATACCTCAGTGGGCGACCAGCGAGCCGTACCCCAATACATGACCCAACCCTGATTTATTACGAAGTTCATAGCGCGGACGAGTTCTGAAATAGAAAGTTCTATTTAAACCGTTGTAAATATATCAATATACCTACATTAAAATAGTTTTGTAATATACTGACCTTCCATTGGGCAGACAGGATCAACTTTGTGCAGGAGCACAACATCGATATACTCCACTTGGAGTCTTGACAAGGAAGATTTTACGCTTTCAATTATATGTTTACGAGAGAGGCCTCTTTCATCTGACCTGTTATTAGTACGAGCAAACCTAATAAATGGAGAGTTCAAAATATGTTAACGACTAGCCAGCGACAAGCAAAATCAGTTAGGCCTAAGCGGGCGGTGTATCCGAACATAAGTAGCAAATTCGTCCTAATAGCGAAGAAAAAGCTTCACTCAACTTTCAATTTGCACATATTACATAATATATTACTCCATGTAAGCTATACTAAAAAATGTAATGAAAAATAATTAGTACATTACATTCATATTATGGTAATATGAAAAAAACTATTTCGGATCCATGATACTCCAACGCCCGAGTACTTCTTAAATACCAAATGGTAAAATTTTTAAACCCTTTGGTGTATTTAGGTATTCTATGAATTATTCCTAAATCCGCGGTTCAATTTTACAATTAATTATTATTTAATAAACGGCCAAATTTACATTAATGATGTATAAGTGAGCCGAGGGTACTAGCCTATAAACTTGGCCCATAAACCCGTAAGCCCACTGTTAGTTACTTAGGTAAAGCATGTGCTTAAAAAGGAAGCAAAATGTCGGTGTTCTGTTAAATTGGTGTAGCAAGAATCCGAAACGATAAAACAAATATGCTGTTAATGTCAACCATTCTACCTATAAATAAATATATCCTAAGGTTGCAAATGAGTGGAGTCGAAAATAATGATGTTTGTTATTTTTGGTGTTACTCAAACCCTATGATAGATTAAAAAAATAGCGCTACAAAGATCTCCACAGTCTCATTACGTTTTATCAAAGTTTAACTATTTAATTTAAAGTCAATCTGCTCTATGCTATAGGAGATCATCTATTGAAATTTAAAATCTATCGTGCAATAAGTAGATATGGCATTGTAGTAAGTAGGTGGTGTTGGTAATAACAGGCTATCAGAAAGACCCTATAACTATTACGTACTTGGTGCTCCAGTATATTTTCGAGGTAATTATTATGCTGGTCCTTCTCACGTTTCTTTTCTTCAATATTTTACCAAGTTCCGCCTCACCCTTTGCTGTAAGTGTATTTTCAATTTATATAAACTTTTCAAAGATAAGTAATGGTAACATAGGTAATTTAAAGAAATTACGAACCACAATGTGCCTCTGACAAATCAAATAGATTGATGCCATTTTCTAATGCCGTCATTATAACATCTTCGGCACTTTCTTCATTCAACATATTCCATATGCCCAGGCCGATATTTGGCACCCTCAATCCGGATTTTCCGAGGTTTTTGTAGCGCAGTCCAGGAGTCACAGCCGAAGCCATTGTTGTGTGATTTCCCATATAAGTCGACATGTGACGAGATATGGTGACGTCCCCAGCTGCGCACAAAGGAAACCTCCATTATGTCAACATATTCAGTGCGCGCACTATTTCTTATAAGTAAATATGAGTTAAGCGCGAGCCTCATATTTTAAATGTTCCGTATAGCATTTTTGACATTATTGTTGTTTACCAGCGGTAACATAGTCCTTGTATACAAACACAAAGCAATATACATATAACTGTAACTACCCGATGCATAACTATTTCAAGGTAAATCTGACTTGTTTATGTTTTGTTTCTAATAGTACAATGAGATGGAAAATAGTCATCTAAGAGTCAGAACTGATCGATGGAGCAGCGCTGAAGAACAGTTTAGCAAAAATTGTTAAATATGAACCCAGAGTAGAGAGGGGCAGTGAGAAAGCGAAGTCACTATTTTCAGAACTTTACATGTCTTTCGCACGCCGCAAGTCTGTGCCACCCACACAGACCCGCGTAACATCTTTGAGGCACCAGCCAGTCGAAAGTTCTAGCCGGCATACCTGCCAATCAATAGAGCATACAATTTCTCTCGTTATTGGGAAGTCAAGATCCCAGGCTTCGTGTTGAAAATATAATGAAGAATCCTCCATCCTATAATAACTTTTTGCATCTACCACCAAGGAACACTAACATAAATAAATATGCGGTTTCATTTCATGACAAATTGGCGTCATCTGTGGACTTAGATCGAATATTTTTATGCACTGAATACGTTATGCTAATTTACGAAAACCGAACTCAAAAACATTCTAGAATATCTGAAAGATTTTTGCATTATGGAATAGGATAAATAAAAAATGAACTGATTTACAAGATAATGGAGGTTATTCTTTGTTCACGTTTCTCAGTCTATTTTATTGCGTCGCCATTTGAAAGAGGAATAATTTCATTTAAATCAAAAATATCAAGTCATGGTTTCAAATTAGACGCCATAACAAAGTGAAAATCGGAAATTGTTTTTATTTAAACACAGTAACCGAATTTACTCGTATTCCGTTGACCCCTCTAGCTAAACTAAATTGCTTGTGCTTGGAGTGGATTCATGTCGCGTCGGTATGCAACCAAACGAGATTGGTCCCTACATTTAATAACACCACAATTCATGATTGTCAAATAATTTACTAATGGTTTGGCGGGTAGTAAAAATATTGAATATAAAAGATGGATGAATTAGTTATTTTAGTTATAATGTGTACAATAGTTCTTTTAGTTTTATTTTATTTGTTTATTATCCTGTCAAATTCCTTTTCACTATGCTCAGGTACATAATTCGTTTTAACCATATGAAACTGAAAGATTTATGAAACAAGTAATATAGTGTGTTTATCATATTATTGACTTACCTTGGTCCAGCATTTGTTGTGAATTGGCACTAAAGTCGTCCATACAATCGAGGGAGGCGATTGGAGCCCGACATCTAGGCAAATAAAAACATTTCAATGTTAGGTTTGCAATTCTTGTGTCACCATTAACTAAATATTTTCGAGTAAATAATCTTAAAATTACTCAATGCCACGTTCCAGATATTATTATCATTGACTTGGTTTCTTTCGATCTTCGCGTCGAGACTAAATTAGAAAGCAAATTTAGTTTTTATTTAATACGTGGCATTGTTTTATAAATAAACCGCCATTTATAGCACACTGCTAGACCTACTTTTACATATTCAACGTTTGTTGCTGCTTTTATAGCAATGTGTTTTCTATACAATGTTTTGCTTGTTGAATAACAACACGACAGAAGTTTTAATTGTGTGTTGTCATGTACATAATAGTTTAAAATTCAATGTAATAATTATTTAACTAATATTATGATCACATTCATCTGGAGTTCAATTTTAACAATTTGGTGATCGTAAATCAACTAAACTAAAACTAAATACGCTACATCTTATGAGTTAAGTAATTATTTAAGTAAAATGGAGTGGTATCATCTAGAGCTTAAATAATAATAAGAAAATTGATCTGTTGATATTTCGTAAAGTACGACGCGTGATATTCTATTCTGATGTCACTAATCTTAGTGAAACAATTCTGAACAGAGAACTAATTGTTTACATTTTTTCTGAAGCTACCTACTATAAATTAAGGACATGCAATGAATGGGTACCTAAATATATTGATAACATTAAAATTGCATGAATAAACTTTTTAAGATTCTATTTTATTCTAAATCTATTAATATTCGTAAAACTGGTAAAGAGGATAAAGAAAGAAAAGTAGTAGGTAGTGAGGTAAAGAGGATACAGAAGCTAGAAAGCAAGGAATTAGGTTGTGTAAGGCTAGGTGGTGAAGAGACATTGTGAGACAAATAATTTAAAATATTACCTGTTTGTCCCCGGGTCAGCCCACTCTTTCTCGTCGACCAGCATGAGGCAAGCCAAGCTATTGTTCAACTATGTCCGCCGTTATCTTAGGCGGCTGTCAGGTCTTATCGAATATGATGACAAATTTTCATAGAAATACTGAAATTTTTAAGGAATTCCCAACATCTGTCTAAGACAAAAGCGTGTGATACCTACTCGCATGCGACGATCGTGGTGCGCGATGCGGCGTAGTGCGCTCTCAGCTTTATTTGCCTCAAGGACAAGACATAACAGCAGTTATCTAAAATCTTATTTGCTTGTACAGATTCTGAAAATCGAAAATCATGTGTCACCGAGACCAAATATCGTTTGCACAAGAAATAAGGTGCAGATCTCGGTATATCTTCTCCTTGAATAGCGATGTTCGGATATACTGTTACCGATATATCGTAGGCATGGGGTTGGAGTCGACGCTCACGCTGTCCGGAGGGCCGAGGGGAGTATGCGGGGTGCATCGGCTGATGGTGGACTCGCTGCGCGACATTTGCGAGCCCTCCTTGCCACCGCTGACATCCACCCCTTTGTTTTGCATCTCGTGTCTCCTCATTCTGCTCCTACGCTTAGTAACGGCATCTTATCTCCCTACAAACATCTAATCTGTAACGAAACGTTCATACGACTCCGCACACCGACTCACGAAGTCACCCAACTGGGATAGGACACGGCAGGTTACTTGTTAATTTACACACTGAAGGATAGTAAGGTTACACAGAAAAGCATGCATGCCCTAACACTAACAGCTAGTCAGCTAACAGAACACGAAGTTTGAATGATACACACTGTTTTATAATCTAGGCACTGAACTAATCACGTTTAAAATAAAAAAATCAAGTCAAAACTGTAGATTAGTGAACACGAGTACCAGAACCGGGGCCGTGTGGAGTATCGCACTCACCAGGATTAGCCTGGAGGTTCTACGTACTCAACATTTGCAGCGTTGCGGTGCTACACGTCTTGGGATAAACTGCGTAGCTAGTTGACTGTATTGCGGGTGTGGGGGTACCAGCAATGGAACGCCTGTCGGCGCGGGGTGGTTGCGCAGTACGCTCCTTATATGCACATGCGCCCTGCGCTCTGTACATCCATGACCTAGTTCTAGACTATACTCAACACCAACAAAAACAAGTCTGCGAACTCTTATTTCATACGCAGATCTGTAAAAATGATAGTTAAGACTAAACTTTAAAAAAACTTCAGTTCGAGTAATCGCGGTCGCTTTCTGATTTCTCAACAAATGTTCACATTTAATAGCTGATTATGTTATATTACATTTCAGGCTCTGTATCTGTACCTAGATCGATCGTGAGTACCTACTGAGGCTTTACAATGTCCGCAAACTCAGTTGTTATAGCCAGTTATTGATTTTAATGAAATTTATGGGCACCAGTAACATGACGTGTATTATGTATAATACTCGTATTTCATAACTATTTAAAGCAATTACTTTTGGAACGTCAATGACTGTACCTAATAAATTAAGTTTTTTAGATGACTTCTTACAACATTCTACTGAATTGATGTTATCAGGATAGCCTTTTTAAATAATTGACAAGTCTAAATAGGAATATTGATTGGTCAATTGTATAGTTAATTATTTTGAATTAATGCGACTGACACGAAATATATAAATATAAAAAAGTACTCGTATATGATCACAAAAATTGACTTAATGCAAAACTCGTCTTAGCAAGTGCCTTAGTGACGGTCACTGACGATCAATGTTATTGATGAAAGCATAAACGATACGTGGTTTGAGTTAAATGGATCCGCTTGTTGTAGAAAGTATCTTCAAAGGCTTTCCTATCCTACTAAAATTCAAAATATGAAAGTTTCTGAAGATGTTTACATGTTTGTTAATCAATAATTCAAGATAAAAGCGAGAAAGATCTTGCAGCAGTTTCAAAATTCGTCAATTAAAATAAATATCTTTCAATTTTATCCCCAAGCGTTTATACAAAGATTAAGCTACTTAATGCTTGTGTGAAAGCTCTTCCACGTTTCAATTCGGTGCTTTAACGGTTGAACATACAACTTTTATCTGAGGGTATAATAAAAAGAAATACACAGGTACATACATACGTACATACACGACATCTTTCTAGTTGCTGCAAGCAATCTGCACACTACAGACAAGCAGTGTAGGTAGGTACATATGCCGGGTGCGAGTAATGTTGCCCTGGCCTTGACCTTTCCTTGAAAGGTCTCCCTCAGATTAATCATTGCCGGGTTGCCAAATCACCCTCACCCCATAAATTTGTTTCGTCAATCTTCTAAATATATCTTTAAAATAAATGCCGTAGTACAATACGTACTGTATTGTTTCTGTATGTAGATGTCGCAGCCAACTAGCTTAACCAGCGGTTCAATCAACTGCTTAGGCTGTTAGATAAACGACGCGATTCCATTAATGGCCTGCATTAGCCTTCTAACCTAACCTATCCAAATCGGATTGCACAGCTTTCTCATTGAACCTATAAATAATTTTCTGTGAATACACCTCTGCCTATTCCTTCGGGGATTTACAGGCGTGAGTATATGTATGTGTGCATGTAATTTTCGGTCTTATTTCAGGGTGGTACCCCATTTTACGAATGGCCTGAGCACTAGCCAGTCATTTTATTAAATATTATTATAAGCGTTATGACTGAAAATCATTAAGCCATTAATTAAATGCCGCCGTTTAGTTAACAGCCTAGGCAGTTAATTGAACGGCTGATTAAGTTAGTGGGCTGCGAAATAGACAATAAAATCTTTCACAAAAATGATGAAATTTCGAAATAAATTGAAAATTTTATTTAATTATTTTTTATTTAATTTATAACTAGTTTTAATGATCGCAATATATTTTTGAGTTTGCCTTCAGCCTACCATCAGACGAAGTGGAGTCAAATTGACGTGTCCTATATAAAAAAAAAAAAACTTAAAATGACTTACGAGTGGTAAAAAGTAGTCAAAGGTTGTCAGAGTCTACAGACACTAACAACATCTCAATATCATTCGCATATTGAAGTTCCTATGAAATATCAAACTAGGTAGAGCGCTCAGCACTTACATTCCTAAGACTACCCTCTTCTCAGGTTAAAAAAAAAGTATAGTTTTGAATTATAGAATTTTATGACGTTAAAAGGATCGAGAATGCTTCTCACACATATATACAAGAGGGTCTTTTCTAGTTCCTGTGCCCATACATCATGTAAGTAATTGTCTTGGTTTTGACAGCTGCCATTTGACTCACTAAACTCAAAAGTAAAGCTTCCGACAGAACCTTGTCCGGTAATCAGGGAATTTTGTACCAGCTAGAAGATGTAGTAATTTATGATACACCCACAAACGTAGATCATTTAATTTCTCATAACCTGGTTACACTTCGGTTAGTTACATTAATATAATATATATTCACATCTGTAAATTCCCGAAGGGGTAGACAGAAGTTTATTAACATCCACATTTCGCCAACTATGCTTTTTGGTCTCTATTGTGGCCTGAGAATATGTCTTCCTCTAGGATTTCTGTGGCGTAGCGGTAGAGCTCGACTGCTACGTGAGAGGTCGCAGGTTCAATTCCCGCTAAGTGCAAAAATATTATAAAAATATATACATACACACATATATATATATGTATATATATATATATATATATATATAATACTGTATATATATTATAATTTATAAGTATTTCAATGTATACGCAAAACATGAATGAATTTACAAAAGAAAATGTATCTTATTAAGTATATGCGTAATCTAGAACCCTGGCTCTAAATAGCATTGCGTTGAGTTGATATTATCAACTTGATAATCTTTCCATATTGGTTTTTACAGAATATTAGTAATAGAAATTACTAGTTACGGCCCGCCAGCTTAGTTAAACTGATTTTAAAGATTCAGAGTATGTTCAATTCAGTAGTATAATGGCCAGTAAGTCGTGAAAATGATAAAACAGAGCATAACATACCCTGGGCATGATGGCGGGCGGTCTAAATCTTTCGATGAATGTGGAGTTATGTCACTAGCCGACGCTCGCCAGGGACGAGGTTCCTCGTTGATGGAGCCAGCCGATGTTTCACAGGCACCATCACTGTCCAGTGATCCATCTATAATATATAAGAACTTAATAAACGTAAGCGTAAATAAACGTAAGTACTTATCACGGATATCTTGTGGGCACGTATTTACAAATGTCATCATAATATTGCGTTAGTCAGTCACACCCGATGCTCTCATCTTGAAACCCAGGGTCCACCTCCACTTCGTACGGACTTTGTCATCAAACTGGGAAGATATCTATAGAATCTGGTTTAATGAACTCTGAATACGTGGGAAACATTGTTAATAGTACCGTTGAGGTCCCAACTTCCATTTGTAAGTGAGACTTAATCTATCCATTTGGGGACCGTGGCAAATGAAACGCCTCGATAAGTATTAGAGCCCCTTTAGTTATACAGGTTTCAGGTTTCACTATACCTACTGTACAGTCCTCGCAGTAATAGCGGTTACATGCGTCGTCTGTAATTATAACTTCCTCCAGTGAAATCATGACATCGTCTCTCAAATTATATATAATAATTTTGTGAATAATTTTCCCAAGACACCACAGTAACAGCTTTTATGCCTAAGAGCACCTGTTCGTATAAAGGTGAGTCGGGTAGGTCAGCTACGTTGAGTATAAAGTGCCTGTTGAAATGTTACTGGCAAAATCTTAAAAGATTGAATTTCATCACAGCATGAAGGAAAAACAGAGGAATTTAAATTTGTCATAAACTTAACTTTGGCCCCAGTTGCATCCGAGGCTTTTACCTCAGAGCCTGGGGTTCGCATACAACCTCTCCTACTTAAGATAGAAAAGAATGAAAGATGCGCTTTTGATTTAGCTTTTGCGGTTGTTATAGAAGCCTGCGCCTGAGCTTCGTCGCTCAATCAACAGGTAAACCGGCGTAAGTGTAAGTCTTGCTGAGGCCGCAATACTCAAAGGATAATAAAAGAATAATGAACTGTAGATACATACCTCGGCAAGGGCCAAAGCGGGACAATTTGATGTAAATGCCGTCGCTTTCTGAGACACTTTGGCTTGATTGTGGCTTAGTAAGATGAGAACTGCTAGCTTTGTTCAGCATAGCCTGCACCAATTTTGGAAACATCTTTACAAATATACAGCAAATATTCAACTTGTGTTATTTCCGTTCAAAATGCCGGTTTCGGCGGCCATATTTCGTTCGAGCCTACATTGCCTGGCTGCAAGCTAAATTTGTTTTATACACTAGCACTGTCAAACAAAAGATGCAATTGAAATAATTGTACATCCACACAATTTTTTATATCATTAACCCCCGATAACTACATATTTAACTGATTTTAAGCTTGTTAACAAGCGCAATCGAAGCTAGGTGCAGACTGCGCATCGAAGGGCGCTTTGCACCTTCCATTGCATCGCTCTTGCTCGTACTCGCTTGCTGCGTGCACTTTTATAGGTCAATATATTGGCGCATGTGTCAAATCACAATAATTTCTGAGATTTTGATGGCGGTGAGTATCCTTTCAAGTGGTGAAATATCCTTTGAAATATTATATCAGAGTGTCATAAAAACTTTTTAACAAATAATCAAACCTTCAAACCTTCAAATTAACTTCTTATAGTAATGAAACTATACCTAAGTATATATTTTTGTAAATAGTTTAGGGTTTATTACTTTTGGCTTTTCAGTTTTTTCGGCGGCTTAATTTTTTGTTAAAATGTTTTTATTTCATATTTTTTGTGGTTATAAGCCTCTAATTATGACATGCTTCATTTTTGATTACTTTTAAAATATCTATCTACGTTACTTAAGCTATTAACTCTAAAATAATACTTCTTTAACCATTATTTTGCAGAAATGCAGAGACAAGAGGTCTACACAAAAGAGGCTGACGGGTCTGAAGCTCATTCATCTCAGCTAATACTACTCAACTCAGCACTAAAATCTGTGAGTGAATAATAAATCACCCCTTTTCTCCTACCATTAGGGTTAGATTTTTTTTTTCAAATTTGTATGGGACCAACATCGCGGTACACTCTTTCAAAAAGAATTATGAAAATTAGACTACTCTGTAAAAAGTTACACGTGGTCATACCTTACAATCGGTGAGTGAACAATTAATCATTCCCTGTTTTTCTACCCTTAAGCCCGTTACGCACTGTCGACTAGTCGCTGGCGACTCGGTCGACAGCGACTGGTCAAATAGGTTCCTACGCACTTAATCGCTGGTCGCTCGAGCGACTTTGCCAATGTTTTACTCGCCGAGAGACTAAGTCGCCGGCGACTAGTCGACCGTGCGTAATGGCTCTTAGGGCTGGATTTTTATTTTCAAACTAGCTGTTGCCCGTGGCTCCGCCCGCTGTTGCCCGTGATGTCGGTTATCGCTTAGTGTTGAGACGACGCTATTTTTCTAAAATAAAATTAGCCTAACTCCTTATAACATAAGCTACCTGCCAATAAAAATCCAGTCGAAATCAGTCCAGCCATTTCAGAGATTAGCCGGAACAAACAGACAGACAGACAAAAAATGTAAAAATGTTATTTTGGTGTATGTACCGTATTATATACATATGCATGTAGTAAAAAACGGTTATTTCAATATTACAAACAGACACTCCAATTTATTAATATGTATAGATTTATATAGAACCAACTTCACAGTATACTTTTTTCCAATAAAAAAAGACTTATCAAAATCGGCCTACTCTGTAAAAAGTTATGCATGTTCATACTTAAAAAAAAAATACGCGTACAGGGGACTGGCGTCGTCAATTTTGAGGCGAAGCGGGTCAATGGAGTATAAGATTAAAAAACGCGTCTTGACAAGATAGGTAGTGTAAAATTTTTTAGCCAAAAAGTGCAAAAATGTCGAAAAATTACGTGATTTTGTTGCCACTTCTCATTCTCAAATGATAAAAAATACTCGGTGTATTAAGTTGGGCTACAGTTTGCAAAAAACGGAACCTTGCTATCTGTAATGATGTTGAAAAGAGCGTTACCTTTATGCGGCGGAGATTTCGCGGCTCGTGACGCGTGCTTGAACCAGTGAATTTCGTGTACTAGTTAGTTTATTATTTTTTTATTTAAGTTGTAAATCCTGACGTAAAATAATAAAAAAGAAGCCGAAGCTTGTAGTACTCCGGATACACTACATATTTGCATTTTTTTTTTGATGTGGCTAAAAAAACCTCTTTACATTTTTGTGTACATTTTTTTCCGTTTAGTTAGCATTATTTATTCTCCATCGTATTAGGAAAGCTCAATTAAACGACAATTTCATAAAAAAACATCAATACAGAAAAAAACAAATGGTGCCGAGCGCGTGCTTTTTGGTAGTGAAGTTTTTTTTATAAAATTGCCCTTAATTTGTGCTTTAGTAATACGACGGAGAATAAATAATGATACAAAACTGAAAAAAAAGAATACAGAATTTTTTTTTCTTCGCCATATCGAAAAAAAAATGCCAATATGTAGTGTAGCTGGAGTACTACCAGGGCCTCAGGGCCTTTGGCTTCGGGAGCGTTCCCCTTACACCCGGTATATACTGTCCTCGTATCACTACACCCTACTACAACTTCGACTTTTTAAAATGGTGGTGGTTCTCAATTCGGATGATTCAAAACATAAAAAAAGAATATAAACTTCTTTTTTTATGTTTGTACCCGCGAGGATTTACGAAATTCAAAAAGTCGGTTTTTTTTTGTTAAAAATAACTTGTGGAGTATAAGGGTGAGGCTTCATTTGTGCGTTAGCGTTGTATCCGATTGATTAATATTGTCTTAATAAGAATCATTCTTATTAATTTCTAAAAATGACCCTGTCTCTAAATAAGCGTCGGAACATTGTAACTTAATTTTATGGCATACTTGCGATCTGCCCCGGCTTCGCGCTGGTGGTAAAAACGTTCCTGTGGAAATCCAATATAGCCTATGTTACTCAGGGTGAATGTAGCTTAACGGTGAATGTTTTTTTAAATCGCCGCAGTAGTTTTTAAGTTTATTCATTACAAACATACACACATAAATACAAATCTTTCCTCTTTATAATAGTGGTATAGATAATTAGTATTGGATACAATAATAAAAATATATATATATCTCTTTAAAAACTCAAGGGATTTTTCGGGCAACATTAAAATCTGTCAATGACAGGGGTATATCCAGTAATCAAGTAATCAAATCGGGAGTGGGGACAAGGGTATAGCTAAGGCTCAATTTTGGAGGTGGGAGTGCAATATACGAATAACAAAAGACTCTAACGATGCTCATGCAGGAAGGAGGAAGTTGATAACCCAGCTACACAGTCGAGTTAGCAGTGTCGAGTTAGTCGAGTTAAAAATAATACCTATATAAACATAGGTATTATTTTTTATTTATTTGGTATATCATATATAGGTCACATAAATTGTTCTGATGTTTTCCTGGGTATGTTTTATATATTATGTCGAAGATATCGCAATTAAATGTTAACTTGGATGTATAATATTAAAAATCTTTTATTTTTTATACCTCGGGATTAGAAAACTTGATTTTGTATCATAACACCTAATTCCGTGGTATTAACAACGGTAATTTGGTTACATGAGACCCGATTCCGTGGTATTGACACTTGTTTATATACAGTCTGTTCATTATTTTACTCGACTTGTTAGTATTATTGGAAAATTGTAAAGATATTACTACCACCAGAGTAACCAGAGTAACAAACATCCATACATTCATACATACATAGTTAGTCTTTCACGTAAAAACGAATAGATGGATTTCAATGAAACTTAACAATAATATAGCTTACATATCAGAATAATACATAGGGTACTTTCTATCCCGGGAATGTGTTCCCACGGGAATTAGGATACGAAAAACTATTCCACGCGGGCAGAGCCGCGGGCGTCCGGTTGTTATAATATAATATATAATATATGGATTATTACCTTATTAATTATATTTTATATCTGTCTTATAATATTATTATGTTCTATATATTGTTAATACAAATAAATATGCTTGTCAATTGTGATTCTATTTTGTTAGACATAAATGATAGACTGATATGAAATACAAAGCTGAATTAAATACATTCCATATTTTGAACACCATGTATCTTCACGTCATTTCGTTTATAATATTTACACATGGAATTTAAATCCAAATACCACGGAATTAGAATTTTTACCACGGAATTAGGAGCTTATGACTTTTTGATTTTTTTATTAATTTAACAGTTTTAATAAACTTTTAGAGTCAAATTGATGGTATTTTTCAAAAATAAGATAGATTACACTTCTAATAAAAATAGTCTTAGGTAGAAAAAGGCACAATGAATACTTAATTTTTGAGATTCTTTCGAGATTTGGTGAAAATACCACGGATTTAGACGCCCTTTCCTTATAAGACTTTGCTTCTTCCCAAATTTCATGACTTCAACTCAACGGGAAAAAAGCATATTGCCGTTTAGATAGACCGGGCTAGGAAGCCACAAATTTCCTTATTTATGTGACAATAACGAACCATGTTTAAAATTACCGCAATTTCTCTCTCATCTTCTAAAATATAAAGTCCAATGATGCCTTGAACAGATAAGGTAGCTTCATCCCGTGACTTTGGGGCTATGTAGTGACCTCTAATGTTTTAATTTAGGATTATTTGGAGCTCAATATCGGCAGTTAAGTTTGTTGACGTGAGTTTAAGTAGAATGCTGGTCACGTCACTAAAGATTTACGGATACGGTTTGTGGCGCGCCTGCAGCGCGAGGGAGTCATCTAGATTATACTCTTTCCAAGAAATAACTCTCCATTTATAACTCTTTTAAAATAAAATAATTAATTTTGAAAATTATTTGTAGGTTTTCATTTAATATTCCAAATTAATATTCCATTTTTAGAGAAATAAATGGGTGCCGTAAATTGCTGTTTAGGAGACTACTAATAATATGCCGTAGAGGGTCTACGTCGTAGAACGTTTGAGCGTGGCTAAAACTTTTAATGCTTATTAAATAACGCAGTATACAGCCCATAACTAAGTGCCCGTTTGACAACAATGGGCTCGCCCCCTATTACGTGGGACCAAAAATCAATATCAAAAAGACCAGGTATGCTGGTGAAATGTGTATGTTAATACACCTACCTGCCTACGCCTTCGGGTATTTACGGGCGTGAGTATATATATATGTATGTAAAGTTCGATATTATAGTAACAAATATTTTATTTCTCACCTGGCACATCCACGCTCATCTTGACCTCTTTCGTCAATAATGAATAGGGCGTGAAATGAAATTTTGCCTGATACTTAATTTTCTGTTCACTCCAATCCCATCTACGCCGTGCCTAGCCTGTATAATACGTCAATTCACATTTTATTCCAGCAAAATGACATGTTCCCTATCCAACTTTATTGTGTAGGCCAGTACGCATGCGTGTCACCACGCCCTGTTGTCAAATGCCGCTACAGAGATACCTTCAGGATGACAAAGTACAGAACAAAGATTCGTTTTTTTCCAAAGAATTACCAAAAAATATTTAATAAGGTCTTATTTAAACAAGTAATACTTAAAGAAAAAAATAAACATTTTTAAATGATATATAACGAACTAATGGTATGTCTCAAATATCAGCTCAATAAGTCAACAGAGAGGATACGATACTTTGTGTGGTTTTTCATCTATAAAGAGTAATTCAAGAGAAAGGGGTTAATCCATACTATAAATGTGAAAGTGTGTTTGTTTGTCCGTCTTTCACGCCTAAACCATTGAACCGATTTTGATGAAATTTGGTATAGGGGTAGATTAGATCTTGAGAAAGGACATAGGCTATGTTGGGTCGCGATACCTCGCGGGCGGAGCCGCGGGCAATAGCTAGTCTTGTATAGTTTAACATTCACATTTATCATCCTTGCGCAAGTCCTAAACGCATCCGAGGCCTTCACCCTCACAAAACGAAGCCATAACATATTTAGGCGGACCCCATACCCGTCAGATCTCACAGCCTAAGTTGTAGTTAGTGGCCAATATTAGAGTTGTTCAGGTCACCTATATAGCCATTGATCTCTCGGTCACTGACAGCCGCGTACCATCCGAGGTAAGGAAGCGCTCTGATGAAATAACACTAAGCGGTCACCCATCTAAATGGCAACAATGAGCTCAGCTGACCACGAGCGCCTCTCGTATAGTTAAATATTGGGGTGTGTTAATTTGTTGAAATAAAACAATAATTGTTGAAACACACTGCCTATCTCCTTGCGATATAACAAAACAATGTTCTGGTTTTATTTTTATGTGACAAACTGTGACAGAATTATTGTTCATGTTCAGGGATTGTTGTTGTCGATTGTTGACTACCAGGACCGACCTCTTACCGAACAGTGAGCGCACCTGGCCTGGCGAACGCTGGTGAGATTGATCCTCTTTTATAGGCCTACGAAGTATGTAGTTCGCTATGGCACTTATCTATCTCAAAAGGATCGCTTATTATAGCTATTTTAAGTTTGAAGAAAGTAATAGCTACTTAATCATTATCGCGTATATAAGCAAGCCATTGAGATGAATACACCGTTCATCCTCGATATCAGCCCATTTCTGTCGGAGATAGACCGATAGGACCGCAATAGCAACTTCAAAGAAGGACAAACAGGCAAACAAAGAATTGATTTTTTGAAATATAGTACATACACTTAAAATATGTTTTTATTAGGGATCCGGGTCCCGGGTTTGTCCAGGAACTACTTCTGAAGAAGGAGCACCTTACTTTGAAATTGAAAATCTAGCAATATTTTAAACGGGTAAGGGTGCCGGTATTTTTTTATAAATGATTTATTATTATTATTTCCCTTTATTCATTTTAACAATACATATAAATTACATTTTTAAATACATCTACTAAAAAAATTAAAATATTTAAAAATAAACAAAACACTCTCCCACCGGCTTCGGGTACAGGGTCCAAGCTACCGGTGGTTAGGGCTCCAAGGAGAGGAACTTCCCCACTGTACGTGTCGTGCCTAGCAGAACTGCCTTCTCCATCAAGCCCTTGAGCCAGCTGGCAAACGAGAGCCTCATTAGATATTGATTGAGGCTCTTGGCGACAAGTCCGTGAACTGAAATGACCATCGGTACAATATTAGGTATTATTTATTCATGCCTAAGTAGTAAAATTTACCTGGACCACACTAACAGGTAACATCGCGATAAATATTGCGTTAATTACATACATATGTATACTCACGCCTGTAAATCCCCGAAGGGGTAGGCAGAGGTGTACTAACACCCACATTTCGCCAAAATAGGCAAATAGTCTTAGGTTAATTAATAAGCATTAAAATTTGTAGCCACGCTTAAATGCTCTACGACGTAGACCCTCAACGGCATATGAAGTCGTCTAAACATCAAATGGCAATATCAATACTAAAACTTGTCACTTCGAACAGAAATTTTAGCATTAGGCTTTGCATGAATACATCAATCAATCGAACAAGTAGAATACCTACATTATATATATAAGTAGGTACTGTTTATACTGGAGATTGATGACACTTGGTGGAATCTACTACACATATTGAATTATGATAGCACTTGTACTTTTCCACTCTTTATTTAATTTTTATTCTTAACCTGACCGGTTTCTCTTCACGGCATTATCAAAGGTTTACTAAATACATAATAATGCTTTTAAGCAATTACATTTCTAAATACTACTAAATACTAATTTTTTTTACTAATATAATTATTCATTACTAAATATGATTATTTATACTAAATTATTAAATATTTAATTAAATAATAAAATTTTATTAATTTATATAATTATTAGTTAAATAATTAATTACTAAATACTAATACTACTACTATTTCTAAATATAATTGCTTAAAACCATTGTTATGTATTTAGTAAAACTTTGATAATGCTGCGAGGTGAAACCAGTCCGGTTAAAAATAAAAATAAAATAAAGTGTGGAAAAGTACAAGTGCTATCATAATTCAATATATTTAAGTACCATTATCCTTGCTTAGTGACAATAGAGAACGAAGCTTCTGAAGTATTTAAGTAGAGGAGCAACTGGTGGGCTATTGTTACTGCCTACCCCGGAGGGTAATAGACGTGAGCATATATTGTATCTACGTCCGCCCGTTCACCTAAGATATTTCATAGTTCATATTAGTTCAACGAGCGGGCCTAGAGGGACCTACGAGCGTCGTTGATATTGATTCCTTGGCTCTGCAGCAGAGTGTTACTTCATGTTTGTACTACTAAAATATTTATAAAAGAATAGGGCACCTCTATGTTTTTTATAGTTCCACAATGTATCAAATTGTTAATCCGAGGTAAAGACAAAAAGGACGGTCTACTTCTACATAATCAGAAACGCTGGCCAGGTGCGCTCACTGTTCGGTAAACGATCAGTGTGTTAAGTTACCTAGGCGAAGGTTACCATTGGGATGGGTGACCATTTAGTGGTGTTACATATGAGCGCTTCCGTCCCTCGGACGGCACGTTAAAAGTCGATCCCGGCTTTCAACAGTCGTTAGGCCAAGGCGCAGGCCTATATGAGTGACCTGAACAACTGTGTCACAGGTTAGCCACTAACCACACTAAAAGAAGAAGAAGATATCTACATAATTTATATCGTGGTCGTGTGTTTATATTATTAGCGTTTTACGACTTGCAAATTACACCTACGCATAAAAAAGCACCCATAGATGAACCATCGATTCCGTAAAGTGGCTAAAATGGGAACTATCATCAAACCAACTATTCATTGAACTGAAAGATGGCACCACCGTCCTTATTCGTGCTCAATTATGCTGAATTGAATTAGTCACTAATTCAATTCAGCAGAATTGAACCGTAGTTTTGATTTTTAATCCATTGAAAAGTTACATTGGAGTTGCATTTCTCAGAGGATGCAATCAAGGGGGGTCAGTTTAAATTCTAATACAAGTTTGTAGGATTATAACCATTGTGCCGCCATCTTGTAAAAAGAGGTCCAAATGATTTTTCTGGTTTATCTCACGAACTATAAGGTCCCACAAAAATAGTTAACAATACTTTTTTAATATTTTTTTTTATTAATAACTTCAGTCGAAGAACCAATAAAAATATATATCACTTTATATACATTTTGATTATGTCTAGAGGAAAAGAAGTATAAATACTGGAAGTAGTGAATTACACTCCAAGGAAACATTACCTTATTTTTATGAAAAACAAGACTGCATTCAATGATTTTCGAAAAATCGCTTCCACATCCGGTAATCAAACTGACTGAAATCCAAAATAATGCACCCTGTATTGTATATCATCAGCCGATATGGCCTATCATAAGGATGAAATCACTCTAAAAAACATGGTTAATTAAATGAAAGGAAATCCATGAAATTTATATTTATAAAATATATGGTTCTAACTTATAAAAATGGTCTTAACAAAAGTTGTAAATAATGTTATTTGCAATACAAAATGTTAACAAATTTTAATGTGTCTATCTCACAAAAAATCGACAGATACACCATAAAACACATTTGAACCCCTTTTTTCAAGATGATGACCATGGCACAAGTGTTGCAACTACACAAACTTGGATTTACCTTTAAACTAACCCTCTCCCCCTTAATATCTAAAAAAATGTATATTGTTTGTCACTGTTTTATTACTCTAACTAGAGACAACATACAGCCTAAGCCGCTGGTCGTAGAGACTTGATTTATAGAAAATGTTTGTTTTGGTGCGTGGAGGTGCACTAAGAAAGGTTTTTGAAATTCAAAACCTAAAGGCCTAAAAAAAGGCAAAAACGTATTTTGCTTATAACTCAAGAACGACTAAATCGATATTCATGATCTTTGATTGTAAGAGTAAAAAGTAAAAGGTTGTGTAGCGATTATTATTTTTGTTACACAATAACGCTCAAAAAGATAAACGAATCTGGCTGAATTTTGGTACGTTAAAACTATTAACACACTAGCTTTTGCCCGCGGCTATAGCCGCGTGGATGTCGCTTATAGCGTAGTGTTCCCAAGCTATAATTCACCTCTGTACCAAATTTCATCAGGATATTTTCAAAAATTACAAATAAATATTCCATATTCTAGCCCCCCCCCCCCCCATTAACCCCTTCTATCGCGATAAAAAGGAAGCCAATATACCAAGTATCAACCTTTAAAGCGTGTTATTTTTTCCTATTCGAATAATTTGTGGCGGCCTGCCTGACTGCCAACCGCTAAGTCAGTAAATAAGAATAGAATAAGAATAAGAATAATTGATTTGCCTTTAAACATGGATCTTACAATATGTACAAGCGCAGTATGTTTGGCCGTAGACTACAGCAAATCTTCAGTTACTTTAGTTATTAAAAATTATATTATCTATCAAATTAAATCAAATCAAATGAAAATTATGAATGTCAAAAGAATTATTGTAATGTCAACCGACTTATTATAATGTCAACCGACTTATTATAATGTCAACAGAATTATTATAATTTCAACAGAATTTTTATAACAAATATAAAGAATGGTCACAGCTATCAATTTAAATGGATTTATTAGAAATAGATACTTATATTTTATTTCTTTTATACCACTGAGGTGGCAAACAAGCACACGGCCCACCTGATGGAAAGTAGTTACCGTGGCCTATGGACGTGTGCAACACCAGGGGAGTCACACTCGTGCTGCCGACCCTGTGTACAAAGAGTTTCTTTGCCGTCAGTGTAGAAGACAAAGCACGAATAGCCCTTGGTCTTCCCACTGACAGCACAAAAACTGTCCAGACTGCTCAATTGGACGGATATACCGTCGTGTCCTACCTCCTGCAATATATGTCATAAACTCTTTCATAGAGTAAAAACATTTATCTGTAAGCCATTTCTTTAGAGATTGTGAAAAGCGTGTAAACAGTACCTCTCTAAATTCTTTTGGTATCTTATTAAATACCTGGATACACATACAAAAACTATTGTTTTTGTATAAACTTGAAGACATCATGGGCAATAAGAGTTTACTTGGGTCGCTGGAAAGATATTTTTTATTCTCACATACTTTTCGAATAAATATGGGTGTCTTTATTCAAATACACCAATTTCATAGATGTATATAGGTGTCAAAGTTAATAATTTGAGCCTTCTGAAGAGTGGCTTACATGATTCTAGAGGGGCGGCTCCGCGAATTGCTCTAGCACATTTCTTTTGCGATACAAATACTTTATTTATTTCTGTAGAGTTACCCCATAACACTATTCCATATCTGAGCAGAGAATCTACATATCCATGATACGCCCTTAGCGCCGTTTTGTTATCTGTCAATCTCCTGGTCCTTCTGAGTGTACAAAGCGGTTTATGCGACTGGATACGTTATTTATCCGGGCCTTCCAGTTGCAATGGCTGTCGAGTGTGACACCTAAAAATTTTGTTTCGCTTGTCTCTAATATACCATAACCACAGAATTTATTCAGCTGTAGCAATAGTTTTTAAATTGTACAATATTGGTTTTGTTGAAGTTTCTATTGAGGTTATTTACGTTCAGCCATGCCGTGATCGATTCTATCGTTTTTTGTAATGCCATTTTGTAGTCGTCACTGTTGTTTTTGGCCTGTGTAACCACTATGGAAATATCATCCGCGAACAGCGTGGATTTATTGTTCGTAACCTTTGGAATATCGTTTATGTATATCAGAAATAACAGCGATCCTAAGATACTGCCCTAAGGAACTCCGACTTCATGTGTTTCATACGGAGATCTAAATGAACTGACAATTTGTTCCTCGTTTGTTCGAGTAATTTCTACACATTGTTTCCGATCTTTCAAGTAGCTCTCTATCCATTTCAGACATACTCCTCTAATCCCGTATAGCTCACATTTGTGTAGGAGTATAAATATCGCCGAAATCATTTTTTTCTTATCTACAGCTTCAGTTATGCTTTTGACCAGTGAGAAGGCCGCTAGTTGGGTCGATTTGTCTTTTTGAAACCCGTTCTGCTCTCTAGTGATTATATTGTGTTTATCCTTACGTACATTAATTTTTCAAAAACTTTGGAAAAGATTGGTATAAATGTAAGTGGTCGATAATTATTTAACTCATCCCTATTTTCCTTTTTATAAAGTGGCTTGACGGTAGAGGCTTTGATTTATCGGGAAATGTACCCTGCCAGAAGGAAAGGTTAATTATATGACAGAGTATCTCCGAGATCTCTTTGCAGCAGCTTTTTATGATTTTTATAGAAACCATATCATAGCCAACCGTTTTAGTATTTCTTAACATTTGGATCGTTCTACTGACCTCGCTTTCAGTATGATTTTTGTAGATACCATATCATAGCCAACCGTTTTAGTATTTCTTAACATTTGGATCGTTCTACTGACCTCGCTTTCAGTATGATTTTTGTAGATACCATATCATAGCCAACCGTTTTAGTATTTCTTAACATTTGGATCGTTCTACTGACCTCGCTTTCAGTATGATTTTTGTAGAAACCATATCATAGCCAACCGTTTTAGTATTTCTTAACATTTGGATCGTTCTACTGACCTCGCTTTCAGTATGATTTTTGTAGAAACCATATCATAGCCAACCGTTTTAGTATTTCTTAACATTTGGATCGTTCTACTGACCTCACTTTCAGTATGATTTTTGAAGAAACCATACCAAAGCCAACCGTTTTAGTATTTCTTAACATTTGGATCGTTCTACTGACCTCGCTTTCAGAGCAAGGTGTTAAGAATATAGTTGAGTCGATTCTGTCTACTAAGTCATAGTTTGGAGAAAAGTTTCTTACTGTTTTAGTTTTTGCAATATATTAATTGTTAAATGCACTTTAGCTATCTCTGTTGGATCTGTTATCGCGGTTCCATTTCAGTTAATTTGACGTATATCAGTACGACTATTTACACAGTCAAGTTTCTTGCCAATTATTTCCCGCGCTGCCTTACACTTGTTATTTGCATTATAGATATGTTTACTATTTATATTCTTTTTAGAGGCTATAATGCATTTTTTAAGTAGCTTATTGTATTTCATATAATTTATTTTGTTAGTATCACTATTAATTGTCTTTGTAACATATGTATCTTAATTTTCTTTTAACTATAGAAGATTTCTTTATACCCTTTGTTATACATTTTGGAGTAGTCATATGTAACTTAATTTTAAGTTAAAGTTAAGTAATAACTAACCTGTCACTTCTCAGTATAAGCCGGCCGGAATTATTGACATTAATGGTCACTGCTCCGCTCCCTTGAGTAGTATCGTGTGTATAGCCTATGAATTCTGGTGTATAAGCTACATTATTGTAAAGTTTCATTAAAATCCATTCAGTAGTTTTTACGTGAAAGAGTAACAAACATCCATCCATCCATCCATCCATCCATACAAACTTTCGTATTTATGATATTAGTAGGATAGAATATATTCAAATGTAGACTTCTTTTGTTCCTGCCTCGTTATCGCTCTGCACCACACAATGGTTGTCTGGTAAAGAATGCCTACGGCATTAAGTCAAGTCAAATAAATAAATAAAAACAAATAATAATATATTATTAGACGTGTTCATTCCCGGTGAAGTAGAATAGGGCCACCCCATCTCTTCTTGTGCGTATCGTAGAAGGCAACTAAGGGATAGGGCCTACACACAGCCCATGACCTAGGTAGGTGCTTGACGGTAATAAGGCCCCTATAACGTGGGACCAAAAATCATACTTGGCGAAATGTGAGTCTTAATACACTTCTGTTTACCGCTTTGGGGTTTTACAGGCTTGAGTATATGTTTGTATGTACATATTATTAAAAATATAACACTTCATTTTTGTTAATGTTATCAATATAAATTGAGCCAAAGTTAAAGTACCAACACATATCTATGAAAACGCGTGGCTTAAAATTTAAGTTACGACTAGGTTCCGATTGTTTTCATTGTTCAAGCTTACCCGTCCCTATTACACAAGGGTAAATGTTGAAAGGACATCCTATAAGTAGGTAATCTGGTTGTAGCATGTAACTGAACTATACCTGTTTATAATCTTTGCATAAGTAAGGACAAGGTTTGGCGTTTTAATATAGGTATCTTAGTGATTATGGGGCCAGTCTTACGATCGAGAAGACCTGGCTTCGAATCCTGGCCATTCTGCTACAGATTAGGGGGTGAGATAGAGATTAAGGGAAAACTAGTAATTTCGGTAAGATACCAAAATTATTTTAGAAAATGCTTGTAATCGTGGATCTTGATTGACCCCATCTCCCCTGAGAGTCTCCACAATCTATTCAGAACACTATCAGAGTCACCTTAGTAGGACCTGTAGTAAATTAAATCGTAAGCTCAAAGCTATCTTTTCTGGTTCTCCTCTTTCAAATGGAACAGACCCGTGTCCTTTAAGCGGCTTGTGAAAAAGCATCTCATGAGGCCGTCAAGCTGAGGGCCACCATTGTAACGTGTTACGTGTCTGTACCCTCTTTCCTGAGACTTCGCCTTCAGCTTACCATCTGGCGAGGTGAAGTCACATTGCTGTGTACTATATAAAATAGTTCGTTGATCTCTGTAAGTACCTCAGTTCTAATTGACGTATGAAATTAGTTTGGTTTAAAAACACTCCCTAGAATGCGCTTAAATTGGTTCAGTTAGAGAGGAGCTACGTGTAAACATTAGCATCCATAAACATCCATGTACTTTAAAAAAATACTAATAAGTTTTCTCTGGAACTCCTCCAGTTTGGCTAAATTAGTTATATTAGGAATGGGCTTTACATCGGTAGAGGAGGATGTAAACCCGAAATCGTAAGATCGACTTCTCAAAATAAATTAAATAGAACCGTAGATATGACCTAAGGTCACGAAAACGGTCATCCCTACGGAAAGGACCGCGGGCATAGGCTAGTCCAAGATAAATCTATTAATAAAATACGCATGTAGCAATATTACGGCCTCCTGTTTCAAAGAAAGGCGGTAAGAAAACCCCGGCGCTGTGGGCAACAGCCAGCTGGGGCGTCACGTCAGGGCGATTGAAAGAATAACCGACGCACTATTCGGGTATTGTTGAGCTTTAGCTTTCTGTCTCTTAGCCGCCACTCTCACTAATCCAGAGCTTCTCAAGATGGGCTGAGAGGTTCCTTAGGTACAAACCATGGACTAAAAAAGTAACTGGGACTATTTCTGTGGAGTGTACCCTCCACATGTTGCTAATATGCTGTCGTCATTATAATTTCTAAGTACGTCGAGGAATCGCTCCAGCTGCACTACCTCGACCGACCGACTCCGGGAAGTGCATACCTAACATATAAATTCCCATTGATATTTATTGTTACTATACATTCCACTAGCTTGCTTTACGATATTGGCTCTTATTTAAGATTCAGTATTCTATGCAGTATTTTATCTATGTGGTGACAGCGAAAGAATACAAATATCACCACCCCATTTCATCGTAAGGTTGTCGTAATAGGCGAATAATGGAAAAATACGTAGACGATAACTGGATATCAGTTATCGTCTACGTATTTTTCTGCGTACAAGGAGAAGAAGAGAAGGAACCCTCGAAATAAAACCCTGTACCACCCGTCTGTAACAGTAAACAGTAGGCCGAAAACTCAAAATAGGGAGAGACTTACGTCCATCAATGGTCTGCAATAGACTTTTTGATTGATTTTATAATATACATATTTAATTTCAGTAGGCCATAAAGTAACAAAACTTCGAATAAATTCTACGATTAGACATTGTAGTCAGATTCGCAAGACTACAGGTAAAGGCTGAGTAAAATGAAATATAATTGTTTGTTATCGTTGAGTAGAATCGGGTACAAGACATGGAGTACTTATAAAGCCGAGGTCACGCCAACAGAATCAATAATTTGTAGGGAAGAGCCAAACAATGCTAGTTCTAATTTTAGATTTCAGACACATGAGATGACAATTATTAGCATCTCCCTCTCACGTGGAATGACGATCGAGAAATCGAGAGAGAGAGACGAGTAATCTCACGAAAGAGCGTTTTCACATTCATCCGATAGCTGCTGTTTTCACATATTATATGAGAAAATCGACACGATACGGCCTTTGCTCGAAAGTACAGACTAGTTAGGGCTACTAGGGATGAAAAAGAGTGACAAAAGTTCACGCAATTTTTCATCTTATTGACATGAGATGACATTATCGAGTTACTTTCCTCATATTCGTGACCAGCGTCATCAATTAACGTGATAAGACAAGTAACTAAGAAAATGTCATTAAGATTGAAAATTGCTTGCAGTCGCTGTTTTAATCTTTTTGTGATCCGGTATCGGGCCAACACGGTGTTGTTAGCTCCGATACCCGATATCGGGCCGGACAATGTGAAAGATAGATACATAATATGTCATACATTTGACTTTCTCCGATATCGCATTGCGACAGTGGAAACGCGCAGGTCTTCATGTACAAGTGCGTGAAAAACATGCGCCACAAAAACGATAGAGACAAAAAAATTAATGGGACTGTCCACCCACACACCTTTCCCTACAACCAATGGGGGAGTTTGAAGCAAAACTAATTGTAGATGGCAGCAGCATATGATAAAACGACAATAACAAACTCATATCTGTCAGATTTGAAGAAATAAACAATAAAATCTACGTAGATGACAGCTAACATTGGCCATTACAAAGCGCCCTCTGTAGGTATAAAACACACTCGGCATCCCCATTATTGACACATCTGATGAGTACCCAACTAGTACGGGCCGGATGAAGAGAATCACATTTGTTGAATCGGTGAGATAATTAATTGATGCTGTTAAAATTATCTTATAAATTTCTATTAGTATTTATTTATTATGTTGTGTATAATATTGTGTAATTATTATTATAATAATGTGTTATTAAACAGTGTGAACAAAACTACAGACATTTATCTATACCAATATGAAGCAAATTTTGAGGTTATTTATTTTGTCGTTCTTATAAAAATGTTTGGTTTTTAGTGAAATCATGGTGTTTTTTTTTCAATCGTTAACATATTGAGACAATATGAATCCATGGGCCCGTGTACCATAAAAGTGTAGATTTAGCTAATTAGGTCAGGCTACTTAAGTCTTATCTAATTCATTGATTATAATGTTAAATTCACAGACGTGATGATACCTCTGAGAAAAGGACGTTTGAACACTAAATGGCATGTTAACCCCAGACTTGAAGACATTCAGGATATGGTAAATACCTACTCAGACAGGGCATTCTGTGAACCCACAATGAACTTGTTACTAAGACGCATTGTGCGTATGATTGGCGGAGGATCGGACAAAATGGCGTACATTGGGAGAGGCCTATGTCCAGCTGTGTGCTGCGGAGGGCTTATTGAGTAATTGTGCTTATGAGAATATTAAGATAATAAGAACCATCGGTGTACCTAACTTTGGTCGTACGATAATGGGGTTTGAGATAATTAGGTGTGTTTTATGTTTATGGAAAATAAAAGAGAAGTATGATAAAATAGGGGAGGTTGTATGTACATACTAGCGGCTCATGTGTGCTAAGGAGAATATCGCTTTACCTCGTGTTGTTGTATAATAGTACCTTATTTCAATTTAAATTTCAATTTATTTATTTAATAATCGTTGTACAGTAATTTATGTGTTCTTAATCTAGCGTGCGTTGTTACATCGTGCGTGTAGGATAATCTTAAGTATGTAAAAATTAAATATAAATGCGCAGTTAGATGTCTTACATAGATTGTATCTATGTTAGGGATATTATCTGAGTTATGCCTGAACTAGGTAATCCTGTGCTTCAGGCTTCATGTGCAGATTAATAATAATACTAAAATACAATTACCAGTATATTTACTTTGAATAATATAAAGCCAAAGTTGTTGTACTGTTAACTGTACTAAATTCTAAACAAATATTTTCGCTACCTGCACTGTCCATCAACGTGTTAACTAAAGTAATATCTTAAATATGCAACTTATCATTAATTATACCTATTTTAACACAGACAACAACTCCTCTGTGTCATCGTAGAACAAACTTTGGAGGAAATTCTTCACCACTTGCTTACAACAAACATAATTTAGAGAATAAATGCTATCATTTATCCTTTTGTAAAGAAGTGGTTCTAAATATAAATAAAATTTGCCTGTGTACTCGTGTTTTATCGCAATTCTTTTCAATCAATATCTTTCCGTCTTTTGTTAGTACGTTCGGTGCCGTAGGGAAGTGCGCGTGTTGTTTTAGTACTGTGTTTAATATAAATAGCTGGCGGACTGTTAGTACTTCGCAGGATTTGTATAGGAGATCGGTGGGAGATAAGAAAGAGCGGAACGTTGCTATCTTGAGGATCGCTCTCTGAGCTCGCTCGACGGGCTGTAGCAATGTCTTACCCCTTCCCCCCCAAGTTGTTATGCAATATGTTAATATTGACTGACAAAGGGCATAGTAAACTTGTTTAATCAATTGTGGTTCACTGATATATCTTATTTTCTTAAATACAAACATAAACTTGCGTAATCGATTAACTAGTGTTTCGCAATAATGCTCATTTAACGAAAGGGTTTCATTTATTAAAATACCTAGGTATTTTATCTTATGGGTTACAGTTATAGCTGGGCAAGTACACTTAGCCTTATTATTATTTGGTTCTCTACAGTGATGCGCGTACAGTAAGTGCTTGTGCTGTGTTGTAGATGGTCTTTTGCGCATCAAGAAAGTAACGTATTTAGTTTTATCTGCATTCAGTGTTAGTAAGTTATATTGAAGCCATTTGTTCACAATGTTAAATCCCCGCTGCGCACGCCTGTACACTTCCGTTTCTGCATCAGCAGAAAAAAGGAGGGCAGTGTCATCCGCGTATGATACAATCGTACCATGTTCTAGATTTATATTACAAAGTTCGTTTATATAAATTAAGAAAAGTGAACTTCCGAATACGCGCTTCCTTGGGGAATACCAAATGAGGTGTTCTACATTTCCTCACTGAGAACACTCCCTATCTTTACGCATGGGTACGTTCTTTCAAGTAGCTCTTGAGAAGTGCCAGCTGTAGGCCTCTTATTCCCATATTATCAAGCTTGCTCAAGAGACCGTATCATACGGTTTGGCGAGGTCCAGAAATATTTCCACTGTTTGATTACCCTTATCAAGCACTTGCGCTATACACGTATAATCTGTCAGATGATGCACTGCATCTGCTGTAGACCTCTTAGCTCTAAATCCAAACTGTGTATTTGATAAGAGCGAATTATCCTCTAAATATTTAATCAACCTATTATTTATAATTTTCTCAAGTATTTTTGAGATTGCTGGGAGTATGGATATAGGCCTATAATTTAATACTTGGTCTTTCCTTCCGGACTTATATACAGTGACAACTACAGCTTTTTAAGGCACTTAGGGAAAACGCCTGTCGTTAAACATTTTCGGAATATGTTAGTTAAAGGTTGTATCAGTATATGCCTGAATTTTTTATTTGATATGAGGTCTGCGCCAAGGGCACAGTCATCTTTTAAGTTGGCGATTATACTCTCAACCTCGTTTTCGTCGGTGTCCAATAGCACAAGAGATGACAGGGTAGTCCTATACGGGAAGGGGGGACCTGTGGGAAACTGCGTGTCCGCTTGCGTTTGCTGTGCGAGCCGCTTACCAACATTAGCTGTTGCCCGCGGCTCCGCCCGCGTGGATGTCGCTTATCGCGTAGAGTTGTAAATTTTAATGCTGAGTCGAGCGTTGAGGGCTTCATGGATACTCTACTCGCCTCTCTATTTGACTCTTTACTCGACCGTCTACTTGTGTCTCTACTCGGCAATCTAATCATCTCTGTTCCACTCTCTACTCAACTCTGTACTGGACTGTCTACTCATCTCTCCATCTGCCTCCAATTCACTTCTCTACTCGACTTCATACTTCGAATTCTTTATTTTTCAATGTTGTACAACGTGATTTCATCTTTTTAACGTTAAATTTCGCTAAAAACTAAGTTTACCAACGCTTCCTAGACGCTAATGAACAATAAAACGGCGCAATAAACTCCACTGCAGCATTTCCGAGATGTCAGTATAAAAAGAGTGATTTCTAAAGACTAAATTTGAACAAATGTAGATTAGTCTGGTAGCTAGTTCATTGAAAGAATATTATAAAAAAACTTGCCAAATCTACTCGCTACTCCACTTGACTTTCTAACTTGCATCACTATTCGAATCTCTACTCCCATCTCTGCCCCTTATCTAGTCCCTTCGCCGTTGTCTCTCTTTTCTACTCCACTATGTCCTTCCCCAAGCTCTAATCGGTCTATTTATTTCATCGGGATTTATGCATTGATGAATTGCCATTCAAAAGGAAGTTTGCAATTCGAGCGTTAAGTTTTTACGCGGTTTCAAAACCGGAACGAACAGAAGTGATGACCGGAATTTTATAAATCTTGTGGTGTTGGATAGGGTATACTTTCAGAAGGGTCCCATATCAAAAAAGTCCGGATCTGATGCCGATGTCCTGGGGAAATTGAGAGAAAACTTCAAAATTACAGAAAAGCGCGCCAACTTTGATTGTGTTGGCAATTATACATACATACATAAACTCACGCTTATATCCCCGAAGGGGTAGGCAGAGGTGCTAGCACCCACATTTCGCCAGTTTACGTTTAGGTCCCAATGTAATAGGTGGCGAGCCTATTGCCATTAACCGGGCACTTATAAACCTGCGATAAATACACACATAACTTCGAAATGCACCAAATTGTCATTGGTGTGGTGTGTGCCATGGTAAAACCTGGGATCGAACCCGAGACCTCGTCTTAACAGTCCATTACCCATACCACTAGGCTACCGCGGTGTGTTGGCAATTATGACGTTTCATTTTCAAGAAATAAACGCCTAGGCGCTTTCTATTAAAATAACAGTATAGTAAATTGATAAAATACAACTTAATAACAATACTTTACAGCACGTACATAATGATCGATATATGTTGTGCATATAAGCAACTACGTTTATATGAAAGTTACGCAGTGGCTTTTATCAGCCTTCAGTACGTGTTTTCAGTGGTGGTAGGGAGTATGTTCTCTAGTATAGCCATAACAGTGAGAGAAAATTTTCAACTACATCAAGGAAAATAGTTTTTGCCTCGATGTAGTTTATCGAATATAAACACCTCTACCATCTATGCAAACGGAAGCCGGCAGGAATTGATTTATAGGGATCTCATAAATAATCATATTATATCATATAATCAAAAAATCTCACTGCCATAAAATATGAATTCGTGTATCAGAATTTCTCAAAATTTGACTACTATGGGAGGTAAATAGGCGATAAAGGACTAAGGCCATAATACATTTGTACATTTTTCATGTCTTTTCTTGTCTCGTCTCGTTTCGTCTGGTCACGTCTCGTCTCGTCTCGTCTCGTCTCGTCTCGTCCCGTCCCGTCCCGGCCCGTCCCGTGCCGTCCCGTCCCGTCCCGTCCTTTCCCGTCTAGTCTAGTCTCGTCTCGTCTCGTCTCGTCTCGTCTTAAGGTGATTTGATTGACGAGAATATTGACGCCTAATTTTTGTTCGGAGTTTTCGGCATTGACGCGAGATACAAATATTTAGATCCATGCCTCGCATATTCTCGTCAACCCACACTGTTTCCACCAAAGATACGCTGGGAGAGGATTGAAAATTTTCCATACAAATTTCAATTCTCTCCTCGCCTCGCCTCGTCTCGTCACTCTGGTGGAAAATCACCTTTATAAATTGCGAAACGGGTTTTTATGATCTTTGTTTTGTTGGAAAGAGAGAGAGAGAATGGTGGTGCCTGGTCAAGGGTGTCACAATCAGATGGCGGGATCCAGAGAGTCGCTGTCGATGGCGCTAGCTGTCACGTAAACATCGACTCCGTGTTATTTTACATTAAAAATTTATAAATAGTTTAATAAACGTGTATCAACTACATAAATGGGTGAAAAACCACCGAAAGTTACAGTGACAATGTTATCAAGTGAATTGTGAAGCAGATACACCAACCGTTACAAATACATTTTTACCCGGAACATTATACTTCATATAGTGCTAAACAATCTAATACCTGTTATTATACGTATCGAATTAAAAACTGTAAAGTTATAAAGTGATCTGGTGCATTTAATCATAAACAAATAACTATTCACGTAAAAAATTAAATCATAACCTATTCAACAAATCTACTTCTTGTGTTCAAGTGCAAAAAATATTTTCTGCATGAGTCATACAACGAAACTATTCGGTACTAAACAAAAACAATACATAATCAGAAGAGTAATTCAATACAACTGTCGTATGTCTCTGTAGCGTATCGGTTAACGCAGCCAGTTTCAAATACTTGAAACACTTGGTCGTCAGTTCAAATCTTAGAAGGTGATATTCTTTTTGTGCAAGGAAACTTTCTTTTCACACTTTATTTTGTATTTGATGTTTATTAATACCAAGAATTCAATTGTATTACTTTGGAAAAATTATTTTTATTCCTATAAAGAATAATACAATTTATAATTTTAAATCTAAGAGAATGGAGAATGTAACTATAAGAAATAAATTTACCAGAACACAATCGGATACGAATTTATCACATATAACCGACCAAGATCTATTAAATTCTACTATGTTAGATTGTAGTATTATGAGCATGAAGAGTGCAACACAATATATTGATCAATCAGTTGCTGATGATTTAAGGCGAGAAATTAATTTAATCAAACAACAATTAAAAAGCGCTGATAACGAAATTGAAAATCTTAATCATGAAAATACCTTACTGAAACAGAACATACAAGCTCAGCAACGACAAATAGATCTTCTCAAGAAAGTTAGTTGCGCTACTCCGCAGCGAAAGAACAATAATTCTTCACCTATCTCAAGTAGAATATTTAACATCAGGGTAAACACTCCGCGACATTCTCCTCTACATCTAGCAAAAAGCATCTGCACGAATGATCTGAATACAGAACGGTGTAATACACAAACACCACAAGAAAATAGCAGGGAAATACAACGTCCATTTAAGGAAAGGATAATAGCTGGAAACCAACACAAAAAGCACAGAGTAATTATTCTAGGTGACGGACAGGGACGAGGTCTACGTAATATACTACAGCGTCTGCTAGGAACAAAATACTAAAGGTGCTGTACTAAATGAGATCTTAGGACAGTACAGTAATGAAATCAGTGTTCTTACAAAAAGCGACTGTGTCGTTGTATTGGGAGGTTGCTGCGAAAAAAACCCATATGATATTAACATCAATCTACATCGGTGGCTGACTTCAACTGTAAATACGAATGTCATCATAAGTGAAGTACCAAAAAATAGGTTTTTAAAAGAAGCTAAATTGAACTATCAACTAAGATTTATTTGTAACAAGTTTGAAAATGCATTATACATGAATATGAACTACTCTAGATCTATACCAACCAGACGAAATTATGTATTAAATCTTGCAAGGTCACTACTAAAGGAAATACTGTGTTTGAACTATCACTTCAAAATATCACAGCATGAGCAAATGTTAAATAATAAAAAATTTGCGCAGATCAATGTATTCAGGTCAATTTAGATCTCGATCAAAATCTCTCAGTCAATAATGTAAATAATAGTGATTCCATGAACGAACCTAGTAACGTTCAAGGCACTGGCTCTAACTTAGTGACAAATTTATTTCGTGTATAATGTTCTTACAATCCTCCATCAAAACATTGATGGATTATTCAACAAATCTGACATGCTCTCTGTTTGTATTAACAATCTGACTGTGCAAAACATTTCTATCGACATATTGTGTATAACTGAACATAACATGGTGGAGGGTGATGAGGTGTACCTTACAATTCCCAACTTCAAACTTGTTTCTTTTTACATGAGAAATAGTAGACATGGTGGCTCTTGTATATTAATAAGAAATCATTTGGAAGGCAGGCATCTCGGTGACATATCAGAGCTTTCAATTCAGAATATCATAGAATGCTCTGCCATCGAATTGTTAGAACATAGAACTATAATTTTGTGTATCTATAGGCCACCCGACTATTCTGTAAGTTCGTTATGTAGTTTCTTCACAGTGCTAAATAAAATATTAAATAAAATATGTTTAAATGGCAAGAAGATTATCTTGTGTGGAGACTTCAACGTTGACGTTTTAAAGCAAACCAGACTCTCTGTGAAATTTAGAGATTTTTTATTGACATATAATTTAAAATTACAATTTAAGGAAATAACACGATTCACCAGTAAGACTTGTTTAGATAACATAGCCCACAATGTCAAATTATGTAAAGGCACGATTAAAGAGCTATCACTATCAGATCACAATGCGCAAATTATTGAGGTTCCAGTCAAGAAAACTTTTAGTTTGAAATATTGGTATATAGAAAAACGAAATTACTCCAAAAGTAATAGAATGATCTTTATTAAATATTTACAGCAGCTTACCAATAGTGATGTATATAGCTGTATGGACGCAAATATCGCCTATAACCAATTCCATGAAAACTTTGTTATGCTATATCAATTATGCTTTCCTTTAAAAAAAATTCGGATTTATAACGAATCACGACCAAAATGGATCTCACGTGGTATAAAAACATGTAGCAAGCGCAAGTCACATCTTCTATGGCAATATAGAAATAATAAAAGTCAAACTAACAGAAAAATATTTCAAAATTACGCAAAGAGGTACAAATCTATAATTAGATTAACAAAAAAATCGCAAAACGATTACTACATCAAGACTGCACCTAATAAAAGCAAAGCTACTTGGAAAGTGATAAATGAGACGAAACATAAACATCCGACCGAAAGCATAAGTCAGGTAATTAGTAATGACGTAACTGTTAATAATCCTATAGACATATCGAAATCATTTAATAATTTTTTTCTTGACATAAATAATCATAGCGTAGACACTAATTCACCTAATAGTTCTTCAAATAAAATAGCCTTTATTTCTAATTCAATTTTTATGGCACCGACCATCGCAGATGACATATATAAAATAATAAGAAATTTGAAGAACACGAACAGTACCGGTTTTGATGGCATTTTGACAAGCATCGTTAAAGATGCGGCCCAGATTATATCTGAACCCTTAACTCATATTATTAATCTATGCATAGAGCAAGGCACTTTTCCAGATAAACTAAAAATATATGTTATAAAGCCAATATTTAAAAAAGGTGACAGAACGAATATGAGCAACTATAGACCTATAGCGTTAATACCTATTTTCGCTAAAGTATTCGAAAAGGTTATACACAAAAGCCTATATACCTTTTTTGAAAAACAAAATATTTTCACACCTTGCCAGTATGGGTTCAGAAACTGCAAATCAATAAATGTAGCAATATTTAACTTTTTAAGTAAAGTAATGACGAATTTGGACAAGGGATTACCAGCTGTGGCATTGTATATGGATATGTCAAAGGCTTTTGACCGTGTTGACCATAATATTCTGTTAAGTAAAATGTACGCATATGGTGTTAGAGGCAATGTGTACAATCTAGTAAAATCTTACCTTTCTTGCAGACAACAATTTACAGAAGTAAGATGGATCAATCCCATAACAAAAATTGAAGAAGTCTGCACTTCTGATACTGGTACTCCTAAATTGGGTGTTCCGCAAGGGAACATCTTGGGGCCTCTACTCTTTCTTATATATATTAATGATATGCCCGCGGCAACACAACATGACATTACACTATTCGCTGATGATAGCACAGTACTTTTTACTAATGACGACACAAAAAAATTTGAATCAGACATTAATCAATCTTTGGTACAAATTATGGACTGGCTTAAAATAAATAATTTAACGATTAACCTCGAAAAAACTAAAATAATGAATTTTAAAATACGAGTTAGTCGCACAGCTGCCCTAAAGATTCGTTATATGAACAGCGATGTCGAAGAAGTAGAGGCTACTAAATTTCTAGGGTTACATATTGACAACCAAATCAACTGGAAACTGCATGTTGAGTATGTATGCAAACGACTTGCCCAGTTCTCATATGCACTTCGGAAATTAAGGAAGGTAGCAAACACATCCACCTTGGTAACAGCTTACTATGGATACGTCAGCCCTGCTCTCAGATACGGTGTTATATTCTGGGGCAACAGTATAGATCAAGAACGTGTATTCATTGGTCAAAAGCGTTGTATCAGAGCCATGTTTAATTTTTGTACACCTGAATCGTGCGCACCGTATTTTAAAGAAAATAATCTATTGACATTTCCTTGTATCTATATACTTGAGGCCGCACTGTTTGTTACGAAAAATTCAGAATTATTTAAAAATCGTACACGTGCACGACATCAGACCAAATTGCACATAGTAGCTAGTAAGACACAACTGATGCACGAGAGTATCTTTTGTCTGGCGCCGCGGATTTACAATAATGTTCCAGAGTCCATTAGAACCATACCAGAATTTAAGGAATTTAAAAAACTACTCCGTAATTTATTACTTAATAAATGCTACTATTCGCTAAAGGATTTCTTTTCTGATAACTCATTACGACTGTACAAGGTGCCTTAGCTGTGATGTGTTCAGCATACATTTGGCAGAAAACTGAACTTGAAAACTTGTTTGACATTTGCTATTATAAAATATGACTAAATTCTACATTGACATTACAAATTTATAATACAATTGAGATAATACATTATGATATTGTTTAATTTTAATTTCTAAGTAACCATAGGTAACATGACATTTTGATTTGTGTTCTGGAATGTATAAATATAAATAATTTGACAGTATAAAAATTTCTAGGAGTAAAATATCAGATTATTGTTAAGTATTTTTTTCCTAATAGCTATTTAATTGCATGCCTATTATGGTGGAATATGGCGAAACTATATACCTAGTGAATGTAACATCTAATGTAACCCATATTTGCAAATAATAAATGAATTTGAATTTTGAATTTTGAAGTAAGGATCTAGAAATTTCGAGAAATTCTCAAAATGTAGGCAAAAATGCTGTTTTTGTAGCTTTTACATAATTTGAGTATTTGCCTCTAAAATCATGACGTTAAACTAATGATAAAAACAAATAACAAACTAAGTAAATGATCGATAATGGATCGGATAGATACTAATAACTCACTATAAAGGAAAAACAAATAAAATTATATAATTAAAATTATATTAATAAAGATAAACCAACTTCAAGAAACACTGTTAGAAGTCGGTGCCAACTATGCCGTGCTTGAAGTGCTATTATGTGATATATGGCCTCTCGGGCCATAGCCTGAAATAGATATAGATATAAAAACCGATTTTTTTTTTTACGAATCGAAATGACAGTTCTTATATAGTCTGTTGTGAACGATACTATGTATATCTTGTTCAAAACCGCGTGATCGCCATCTAGTTGTATTTATTTAACTAAATTATAGAATTACAAACTTTAATTTCTTGATTAAATACGAATCTGTATACACAACTGTGTATGTTAAACTAAAGTCTATTTATTTACATAGTTGCCCAGATATGATAAGCTATAAAAGATCTACCATAAAAATAATCTCAAGCTAAAAAGCGACATTATTGCTCACATCTCTGGTTCTACTTAAGCGATTGCAATCAAACAAACGTAAGATTTTAAGTCTCAGCAAGCCCTTTCTAACAAAGAAAACCGCATCAAAATACGTTCGCATCCATCGCGAACAAACAGACAAACAGAGAGAATTTCCAAAATATATATTTTCGTGTTCAGTATCGTTAATAGAACATACTCCAAGTATATGTTTTTTAATATCACCAATGTACAGACACGACCATTTTACTATTATATAATAGTATAGAAGATAGATAGATGGTACAGTCAGCGTCATTAAAATGTCGCTAACAAAAGTACTCAAAATGATCCAAATACCAAAATTCCAATTTGATATTGGTTATTAGAGTACTCAAATAGTTGTAAGTATCCAGAGTGGTCCATCTATCTTAGGAAACGGTCTTCCAGAATTATGTCAGTTAGTAGAGTATTCATATTCATATACACAACCACGCCGGTCGACGGTATCCAGTCAAGTATAATTTAAAAAATCTAGATCAGATAAAAATAAAAAACGAAAAACTTGGTTTTTTGAATTTTTCACATAAATTTTGAGGTTATGTGAAAAAACTGTAAATACAAAAGTTTTAGATCTTTTTATTACCTACAACTTTGCCATAGGACTTTAAGTTTTGAGGGAAATCGAGAAAAACCGTTTTTTACCCTTAAAAACTCACCCCATCCCCTTCCCGACCTCAGATCACCCGTAAATTATTTTTCCTTTCATTTTTATAATATTCCCCTCCTTTTCTAATGGGTTTCATCCTACTATTATCTTTTTTGGTTTTAAAAATTATCGACCCTGGTCTACTTGTGAAATATTAAAACAATCAAAATAAAAATCAAAGAAAGAACTTCCGCATTTGAAATCAGCATAACCATTGCATAAAATAATCATTTTCGTTTTAGTACAGATTATAAATGTAAAACTAGTTTAAAAAAAAATACCAATAATTTTATATGAATTTAAAATGTATTATTATTCGAACTAACAATCAGTCAATCGGAAGGGGGGAACACCAAGGCAATAAGATCATTTTGAGTACTATGTTCGATATGATGCTAACTGAGCTGTGACCTGTGCGTGACCTAAATAGAATGTAGCACCTGTAGCCGGGTGGCATGTACGTAGGTATATATAAACAAAAAAGGGAAAGATGAAAGCTTCGATTACAGCAAAAGTAAAAGATGATCAGCCCTCCAGAATGGGAAAACAGCGTCACTTATGACGTCCAACTTTTTACTACATAAATATTTAGGCCAATTTATGGGGCTAGTTCGAAGGCTCGCGTTATTGATAAAGATGCATTCGGACGCGCATGTGCATGTTTCATAAATCAATATTGATTGAACTGAAATAAATACCCTGTATTGCTTCGTTGTGTCAGGTATCGAGGGCCGGCTGTGACGTAACCGCGCTGCCTGCCGCTGGAGGTCGCAAAGCCGGTGGTGAGACCAAGAGGTATTCATTCCACGGAGTGTCTCAACAGCGTGCACTGCTTCCGCGATCTGCATAATATAACGAGCATCTAAAATATTATTATCAACGCTTCAGGTAATTGATGGTTGCCATCAATTTGATTAATTGAGTGTTTTTTGTATTGTTGTTGTTTGTTGTTGGATTTTAACATTTATCGCTAATACTTAAGTTGAAATTCAAATTATCCCGCCAGTTCAAATCTTAATCGCTAGGCCGCGGCTTTGATCTCAGCGGTAAGCGATGCGGTAGCGCAAGCGGGACAGCTAGCTAATGAGTGAGAAAGAGAGCTCAGCGGCGGGTGGTGTATTTCTCTCTCATTGGCTTGTCTAACCGCTTGTGCTGCCACCCGCTTGCCGTTAAGTTCGTGCCCACGACCTCACCGACGCGAGTTTTGACGATTCTTACATTCTTGACCTTTGTGTAAATTTTATAACATGAAATAATTGTATATTTAAATATAATTATTTTGTTATCTCTGTGAGTTACACAAAATGGTCCCAGATATGCTGCCCCTAAAATCTACAGCGTACTCATCCAAATGGTATATTAATGTAAACATTTAGGCAAATAACCGGGCTAGTTCGAAGGCTCGCGTTATTGATAAAAATGCATTCGGACGCGCATGTGCATGTTTCATAAGCCAATATTGATTGGACTGAAATAAATACCCTGGCAAATTTAAAATTCCCAAAGGAATAGATAAACATAATTTTAGCTCTTTGTGTTCAGTCCCACAAATCGTTTCACCTTCTACCTTCAACACTTTGTCATCAAGACGTCGCTCCAGGTTCCAGTATTTCCTTCTTTTTACTAGTCAATTTCTGAGGCACCTAGTACATAAACCCTGGCATCTTTTGTTTAGGTTTAACCAGTAGTTATCTGAGTAGATACCAACTAGTGCTACGCGTGTGATCATCATCATCCTCGTAACGATTTTCCAATTACTTCCAAAGTTTGCACTTTGGCGCCCGAGTTTTCGGTTCCAAGCAGTTCGGTGACTCTTTCCTTTGTCGCACCATTAAGACCTGGAATTCCTTGCCAGCTCACGTGTTTTCTTCATCCTACAGTCCAGTGTCCTTTAAGCGGGGTGTAAATAAGCATCTCATGATACCGTCAAGCTGAGTACCACCATTGTTCACATTGTACGTGTTTGTTATGTTGACCCTCTTTCCTGCAAATTTGTCTTCAGCGTACCATCAGGCGATGTGAAGTCAAATTGACGTGTACTAAATAAAAAAAAGTTTTCAGTGAGCCACCACTATCAGCCTCCGTAACGCTAATGCATGCTAAAAAGCAGCCAAGTGCGAATCGAACTCGCCCATGAAGGGTTCCGTAGCAGCAAGTAACATAATATAAAAGTTCTTGTAGTTCGTTGTTACTTTGATCGATGTTTTAATAATAGTGCACGGTTTACGATCAATGACGTATTAAAAAAAAACTACTTACTAGATCACGTTCAAACCAATTTTCGGTGGAAGTTTGCATGGTAATGTACCTACATCATATTTTTTTTTTTTAGTTTTATCATTCTCATATTTTAGAAATTACAGGGAGGGGAACCACATTTTACCACTTTGGAAGTGTCTCTCGTGCAAACTATTCAGTTTAGAAAAAAAATATTTTAGAAATATCAATATCATTTTTGAAGACCTTTTCATAGATATGGCCACACGCATGGGTTTGATGAAAAAAAAAAAATTGAGTTTCAGTTCTAAGTAAACGACGAAAAAGACCCTCAAAATTTATTGTTTTGTGTGAAAATCTTAATACGGTTCACAGAATACATCTACTTACCAAATTTCAACTGTATAGTTCTTATAGTTTCTGAAAAAGTGGCTGTGACATACGGACGGGCAGACAGACAGACAGACATAGCGAATCCATAAGGGTTCCGTTTTTTGCCATTTGCCCCTAGTTAAGTATCCTACCTATATTATATTACTAATGTGTACCATTCTTTCTGTATTATTAGCAGTAAATAAAATACTTGTTGGTTATAAAACAGTACCTTTTGGATCTAAGTTCTACATCAATTAATAATATAAAGTTAATCTTATCGATCAGTCTTTACGGTAACTATACAAAAAAACCCTACCTAAGTACTTTAAATTGAAGCAGCAACCGCAACCCGACCCCAAACAAATAGAAAAGTCATTAATGACAGACTTTTCTCCTTTTGCCTTTTTTCAATCCGTAGATACGTATTGATCAGTAAAATACCTATATTCTGCGAGGTGGACCCCGACTCGACTGCCCACCCACCCTAATAAGTTCGATAAATACAGTAGGTATTCATTCGTCTCTAACTTTTTATTCATCGTGTATTTTTTTTATACTTATAGGAGGCAGGACAAGCTTACGGTCCACCTGATGGAAAGTGGTTATCGTGGCCTATGGACGCGTGCAATACCAGGGGAATCACAGTCGTGCTACTGACCCTGTAAAAAATTCTTTTTAATTAGTAGAATTAGTTACATGCGTGAATAATTTCTCTCGTATTGTTCTCTTCCTACAGAATAATTAGGAATCTCTGTAAATAAATAAGCTATTTACTTATATCTAGTTATTATATTCGCAGTTGTGGATCGATAACGGCGCGGCGGCATGGTCAAACTTCAAAGGGGTTCAATCGAAGGGTACTAAATGATGCTTGGTAAGTTTTTTTATTGAATCTAAGTACAGTCAATGTTTACTTTCAAGATGTCGTTAGTAACATGCTTTGTTTGTAAGTGATTGTACGTAGTTTCTTACAGTCCGCATCAAATCGATCTTGATAAAAAAAAGACTCAAAATGATTGTACTGCCTTCATTTTCCCCCTTCCTGTGTATTTATGGTTTTGATATTTCTTACACACCTTTAGTTCGGTCACTAATACAAATTTATTCAATAAAACAGTTTGATTTCTTAACAGAAAAATATTAATGACCGAATTTTTGAATAAAACCCTGTAAGCACTGAAACTCTCTGTGTATACAGGGTCGGCAGCACGAGTGTGACTCCCCTGGTGTTGCACACGTGCTATAGGCCACGGTAACCACTTTCCATCAGATGGGCCGTATGCTTATCTGCCACCTCAGTGGTATGAAAAAAAAACAGAATGGAGTACATAAACGATCGCAGATTTCATACTTATTTATTATTTATGTATCTACCCTATATATCTTTCATCAAGTTTGCATGATATCATTTGTAAATTTGTTTGTGTTGTTTTGTGTTATTTCTGTCTTCCGTTTTCTGTTGTTACGTGATGATTTGACCTGGTTAAGTACTTCTGACGTCTGTACTTCACGTGACTTGTGACAGTTGTGACATGTGTTGCGACGTCAAGGCACCGCGTTACTAGGATTTACTCAAGTAGCTTGAAGTGAAGGGTATAATGTCATTTGTGACATTATACGCTTCTTCTCTTGTATTACCGTTTATACCACGGTTTATACCATCACTCGACTTGTCCTTTTACAATGCTGCGAAGCATAGCCGCTGCTAGCATGTTTCTAGAAGAATCGCGTTTGGAACTTCCATGTCCGTGCGACGCAAATTAAATGCAAAAAAGTTGCCTTTGCTGGTACGACCATGTTTTGTGGCACCTGCCCGGTTACGAGCGTAACACATGTGTCTGATTATGTCCCTGGTAGGAAGTAGCACTACTAAAGACCGTACGAAGTGAAATAATAAACGCTCTCTAACTCTACACTAAAATGACGAATAAGGTACAGAGTGACTGAAACTCGTGATAATGATCGTGTTTCTTCGAGAAACTCGATCATTATCACGAGTTCTTGCCACAATGAATTCTATTTATGCGCTAAAGGTCACTTTTTAGCTCATGAGTCATACTACTAGACAATGATAAAATAACTTTGATAAAAGAAATATGAGTGTCTGTGTGTAAATGTGATGTAAATGTAACTAGTTTTTCTTCATCTATGTACGTAAACAACTGCCCATTAATAAGTGTCACTTACAAAGCTTGCATGGTATCAATTGTAAATGTGTTTGTATTGTTACCTCTCTCTTCTGTTCCTCCTCAGCTTCAATGGCTCGTTGATGAAGGAGCTCTATATCAAGCTGTCTGATTTCTTCAGCTTCACGCGCCTGGCTTTTCTTTTCCTTAACCAAAATGTCAAACAATTACAACCAGCGCAATGGTTTCATGAGATCATTACTACAAGAAGTAAAATTTTAAATAAGTATAACATGAAGTGATGAAAGCCTCAAAAGGGTAAATACAAAAAGTTGTTTCTCTTACACGAAACTTTATCTGGATGTAACTTTTTCTTTATCTTCTGGAGTGTGTGTCTTCTATGTCCTTTTATGTGGATATTTAAAACATTATGGGTAAAATTGGTGACAAAAATAAAAATAAAAATGTAACTTAATAATCTGCCTTTTTTGACATTCGTTTGTTAGTAGATATTTAAATTAGTAAGTAGGTACCTTTTTCAATCGGAAGTCTTCATGGATACCACCTCCGTTGGTCCCCGATGATGTTGTCGGACTCGAACCGACTAAATTCATATGCCATTTCCGAGTCTTATATTATTGCCGGTGTGTAAGGTTACCCAATAAGATTTCGGTCGCGCCGCTGCTATCCTAAGTCATCTACGGTTTTGAGATGGCCCCTCCTAACCCAGAAAGAGGGTGGGACGTCGCGCCGTTGCAAAGGCCTGCTTCTGCTGGGGTGACAGGCGGCCCTATTCTTACACCCCAGACTTGCGCATGGAGAACCACTGAAATCGGTGGCTTTTCGCATTCTGTCCGGACGGATTACTTGTTAATAGTTTTTGAAGACTTCCGGGTGAGAAATAGTGAATTTTTTTCAGTAAGACCTAGGCCACAGAATAAATAATAGTACTACGAACATACATGCCTAGGCGTTGTTTGTCAATCATAGACAACAATTCATTAGTTCTGATTACGATTTCAATTCCTCTCCTAGGTATAGTATTCTATTTCGAACGAATAAATTATGTCATCCATACTTCCATATTTTAATATTATAAATACGAAAGTAAATGTCTGTCACGAGTAAACCACTGAACCGATTTTAATAAAATTTGATGCAAGGGTTTGGGACCTAGGGTGAATGCATGGGCTATGTTTGATCACGATAACTGACATCCACGCAGGTGGAGCCGTGGCTAACAGCTAGTCAATAATTTACAGCAGGTACCTAAGTTCTAAAAAACATTAAACAGCGCCATCGAGATTCAATATAGGCAGTAGGTACAAATTCAAGATTTCAAATGCACATATTCCTATCTACACATTTTCTTCTGTGAAATATATTGTACATAGAAACATCCAGCCATATGCAAATAGACATTATATTCATGCATATAATACAAATATTTGCACAGTGCGAGAATCGAACCCGCGACCTCGGAAATAGCAGAACGTTCGTCTGCTTCTTCCGAGATCCGCTAGACCAGATATAAGACAAGTTGTCAAACACCAAACAATCCTTACTAGCACTGCCTTAAGCCAGCTGGGTACTCACCTGTACCACTATTAGGTAATATTCGTATATTTTATTTACCTGACTAGTATTCAGTTTCACAAACAAACCTATGCATAGATTAGAGTTAAGCTAGGTTAGATTAGTGATTTCAGTTCACAATCACACTTATACCTAAAGTGTGATTGTGAAATGAAGTCACATTTTCTGAAACTTTTTCCATAAATAAATATTTTCCATATCTAATAATGTTTTAAATATTAGTGTAAAATAATGATATCTCTAGATGATAAAGAAGTTACATCAAAATTTGGAAAAGACGTAAGTACCTTGGGACGTCCCTAGGGTACCTACGTAGGTACCTACTTATTTACCTATTTACTTCAAATTGCTGTTCGGTAGAGATTTTGCAAAACTAAGTATTCGATAGATAGGTCGATATACGATATTGTAAAACATAAACAGAGATAAAGCTAAAGTTAATACCTTTTGAATTTGTTTTTCATGTTCAATTTTTTGTTGTTCGAGTTCTTCTTCCGGTATTGGAGGAGTTTCATCTCCGCTGGAGGTATGCTTTGCTCCTAACGACAACGTTACAAACAATTCATCATTCAAAACGAATACAAACGTGCTACATACATATTAACTTTTGCTAAGAACCTACCAGTAGGTGGATGGTAAGATATCCAAAATTGGTGAGCCAGCTTTACAAATCACAAAAACGATTGAATAAACTCTTATTGCTAATAATCCGATTACGGCTCGAGAACTCCAAGCGTAGACTGAAGAACGTATTAACCGTAAACAAATTTATTCATAGACGTTTATTTTCATGGCAGATTCAGAGTGAAGTTACGTTGTATGGAATTGGTTGGCAGCTGGCCAATACGCCACAACATCGTATTTTAGCAATCGCCATACCTTATATTAAACTTGCACGTAAAAACTATAAAAGCTTGTGTTACCGGTAACGAAAAAAATAGGCAAGAAGCAATTTTTATCTGCATCTTTCATCGTATATTCCATCATTACAATAGGCTGTGTTTTTTATAATACCTAAGAATAATACTATAATTAGTAACCGAAATTATAAGTATTGCCCAGAATCCCTCCAGCTAAACTAAATTGCCCGTGTTGTTTTTATTCTTATTAAAGAAACAGCCTATTTTTATGACGAAATATAGGGGAAATGAAAGTTGCAGAAAATCAAATAACTAAATTGCTTCTTTGCTAAATAACGTGCGTGAACTCCACACACTCCCAATAGGATAACCCGCTCTCAGAATACAAAAAATCCTTATTGTTGCCGAACTCTAATCAAAGGTCACACACTGTATGTAGGTACACCTGCTACATTAGTGATCTGTAGGTCTTTCATGAAATAACAGATGTGGATCGAAATTTCGGGCAATCGGTTCTATGGTTCTATCCCGAAATCGGATCCATAGCAGTGGCGAGGGGTCCCTACAACTACACTATTTTTTTAGCCCCTCTTGCACTGTTTTGCGAGTCAAAAATCGAAATGGACTGAATTCGAGTCTAATGGTTAAAATATTCCATTTACAAGACACAATGCAAATTATCACAAAAATTAACATTTTTATCGAAAACAAATATGAAAAAATGATTTCCCTGGTATAATTGCCATGGGATTCAAGCATAAGGGAATTTCTTATTGATTAATGTATCATTAAAAATGCCCAAATCAATACATATTAATTTTGAAAACTGTGTTTACAAAAAACAAATCCTCACAAAGGAAATGATATGATTTATACGGTAAGGGGAATCAGCCGTACCTGAGTAAAATCTTACCGACATGGAAATAACGTTGCAAAATGTAGCTATAGGTCTTAATATCAACACTACGGATAGCATTTGCTTCCGTGCTTCCGTACCTCTAAAATTTTGAGTTTCAAGATTCAACCATATAATTTACATAATATGAGTAGGTAATTTGTGTGTATTACTCGTAAGTACATAGATATAGTGACATACAAATTCAAAGCAAATCCGCTTCAAAATCTCTTAAATACCAACGCTTTCAAATTCGATTTAAAATCAGTTTGCGAATTTATTTCTAGTTAAATACAATATCCTAACTTAAAAGTCTAGGTTTTAAATATATTTTTCAATTCACGAAAATTTCATTTCGATTATGTTTATTAAACAAAACTTTCACTAAATTTAACTTTTGTTTTCTCTGTGTTTAAAACTTTAAGTAATTTTACCATTTTGTACACGCGATGAATAAAAATAACATCCTTCATTCTTTTAGTCTTTGGCCAATGCGCGCGCATAAAAAAAAACTGCTTAATTATTGTTCCCGCCAGTCCGCCAGTACCAAAAAGTTTCGCAATTCGTTTTTACTGGTGAAATTAAAGTCATTTATTAATTGAAATGTCTACAAATACTAGTTATGAAGAAAACGATTTATTTACGAGTACCTAGTACCTACTCCGTCCGATATAAACACATATATTATACTGTACAACGTTCGATATATGACGTGATTGATGTGAAGTCCTTAACGTTATGGAATTTTTACTACCTTAAAACTTTAGTATTATTTATCTACTTTAGTGTTATTTTATTCACAATTGTATTGAAAAACATCGTATGATACACGTGTGTATTGTTGATTACCGTCTTCGGCACTCTTGCTCTCAATAGCGCCTCTCAATTCTCTAAATTACACACTTGTTTCTCTTCCTTTTCCATATAATCAGCTGCAGAAGCTTCAACTAAAGATTCCTGCGCATCAGAATGGAAAAGTCTTCAAAATTTGAAAAGATAGATTTAGGAGATCCAAAGGTGGGTACCGGTTTTTACGACGGTCAGTATTTTCTTTTTATAATGGTCAGCATGGTAGGACACCTCACCTGATGATAAGCTAACGCTAATGAAATCTAGGAATGCGGGTTACCATTACAGATACCATTGTAATAATAACGTGTAACAAAATGAACTCTCGGATCTTTGAAATGTTACTGGAAAATAGGCATAGTTTTTGAAGTGAAAACTTCTTTAGCGGCGTTAGATGGGTAAAAAATGTTAAACACGCGTCAGGATCGCTTGACCTTTGAACCGTAACCAACGTCTGACGTCATACAATATTAGCTACAGACTATCTATTTGGCAAGATACGATAAATAGCTTCGCAGCATAGCGGTAAACGCTTCGATTGTAAGTCCTTATGGTTTCAGATAGTACCGGGTTCAAACCTGGCCTTCTGACACTTTTTGTGAATATTTTTTCTTTTTGTAATTTATTACTTTTTGTGATTATTTTTTCTTTTTGTAATTTATTACTTTTTGTGATTATTTTTTCTTTTTGTAATTTATTACTTTTTGTGATTATTTTTTATAACGAAGAAAGAAAGAAAGAAAAAGTTTTCACTTCTGCCGGCACTCCCAGAGTGCAACCCGTCTTTTTTTTAATTGGGTGACCCACTTCTCTAGCCCCGTGGTAGTGGTAGCATACGAACATGAGCGCAATCCTACTAATATTGTAAACGCGAATGTTTGTAAGTATGGGATGGATGGATGTTACTCGTTCAAGTAAAAATTACAGAATGGATTTTAATGAAACTTTTTTTTTTTTTGAAAAAGTATATTAGCAACCGAAATTATCGAAATTACTAATATTCCCTCTAACCCCTCCAACTAAGCTAAATTGCTTGAGCTAGGAGTGGGTTCACGTCGGTAGTGTAATGGCCAGAATTCGAACCCGGGACCTCTCGATCGTAAGGCCGACTCCTTAACCACTAAGCCACCATTTTCAAGTATGTATAATATTATATTACAGGTACGTGTTTTACTTTCAAAGAAACAAGTTTATACGTTTTATTTTTAGTTTAACTTAATAAATAATCCTAAGTATTACCTGAAACAATAAATAAAAACGATCAAACAGTCAACCTAACCTTGAACTTGAAGGTGAAGTGAAAGAGATAAAGATAGATGATATGATGAAAATGAATGATGAAAAAATGCCCGCTGAGTTTCTTGCCGGAGTCTTCTCAAGTCGGGGCCGCGTTTCGAACCGGTGGTCCATTTGCTAAACTTGTCTAGATTTTTTTTTAAACTTGACGTTTTGTAATTACCGTTTTAATGGTTTATACAGAATAAATGATTTTTGACTTTGACTTTGACCTGCAGATTTCAGATCACTTTACAATAATATTGCTTATATATCAGAATAACACATAGGCTACAATTTATAACTATAATCGATACGCTACGATTTATAACTATAAGCGGAGCCACGGGCCAAAAATATATAGTATTAAATAATAAGTGAAAAATATGGTACCAGTTTTTTGCTTTTTGGGTAGGTAATAATTAATATATTTGTCCGAATATTATTTTAGAGTTATTTATAGTTACCTACCGATACTGATCAACCCCTCAAATATCCGACATTATTTTGTTACACCTTATCTATATCATGGTGACCCTCAGCTTGACGGTCTTATTGAGGTATTAAGGACGTCAAGCTGAGGATTTTTTTATTAAGAAGGAAAGACGTACGTACCTACCTACTCTGTTATTATAAAGTGGCTATAATGTTATAGCAATTAGCCATATTAACTTTGCTGAAGTCATTTTGGGGAGACTGGCTGGTCCAAAAACGCTACGTGTAATCGAATTGTCACTTTTTCATTTTCATTGCTTTAATTCGCTAATTAGTTTTTTTTTTCTTTTTTTATTGGTTGAGTTGCTTTTTTATTAAATAATGTACATTTTTTATACCATTTAGGTGGCAGACAAGCACACGGCCCACTTGATGGTAAGTGGAAGCCTGAAGTGTACTAATATATAACGGTACCATTCATAATATATTAACACTGTATCCCCTATTCCCAGCTTATGGTAGGACTACGAATGCTTGAATGATGTACACTTGTGGACACATCTATTGGCCCACCTTGCATTTTACGTTTCGGTTAGTCCTAGCTAAAAAATATATATTAGGTCGAGCAAAAAGTTTTTATGCAGTTTTGAACCAGGCACATTCATAATTTTATTCAATAGTTTTATTTTGAATTTCAAACACAGAATTTAAAGAAACAAAAGACAATTTGGAGCCTGTTCGTTGATATTAAACAATCGAATACTAAGAAAACTTGAGTTTATTCGTTTACTTGGATTTAATTCTCGAACTGTGATTTTTCTCTTTGGTTTTGCAACAAACATTACTTATTCTTAGCATTAAGGTGAGGTTCTATCAATAATATATGGATACTTCGCCTGAAGTCGCCGCCCAAGCTGTGTCACTTATCCAGGCCGGATACAGCCAAAGAAATGTGAGTGCTCAACTTAATTTAAGTCGATCTGCGGTCCGAAATGTTTATCGGAGGTACCTAGAGACTGCCGACTTTGTTCGTCGCCAAGGAAGGCCACGATCTCGGGTCACAACTGAAAGGCAGGATCGATTCATCGTGACGACCAGCTTGAGAAATCGTCACCTGACCTCAATTGAGATACAAAACCAACTTCGCGACTTCCACGGAGTATCTGTGAGCGCTCGAACTGTTCGGAGAAGGTTAGAAGAACGCGATATGGTACCACACAAACCAGCAAATGGCCCCAAGCTAACGCGAACCCACCGAACAGCGCGTCTTCTTTTCGCGCGCACTCATTTAAATTGGACTCAGCAGCATTGGAGCCGTGTACTCTTTTCTGATGAGTCTAAAATTGCGTTACATGGCAATGATGGAAGGAAGATGGTCTACCGACGTAAGGGAGAGCGTTTTGCACAATGCTGCTTTCAAGAGAGGGTTGCTTATGGCGGTGGCTCATGGACTATCTGGGGAGGTATATTCGCGAGCGGCAAAACTCAACTTGAGGTTGTTACGGGACCACGGTTGCCAACATTAAATGCTGAAAGGTACATTCGTGAGTGCTTAGAACCTCATGTGATGCCATACGTGGACTATGTGGCGCCAAATTTCCTTTTATATGCATGATAATGCAAGAGCCCATACGGCCGCCATCGTCAGGGAATATCTTCGGGATAGGAACATCACAGTTATGGACTGCACTGAGAAAAAAATATTGTTGCGCCAACAAAAAAACTTTAACGCTGGGGAGCCGTTCATAGTAAATAGTTGGATTAACAAAGTTTTTATTGTTAAATAATACATTGTTAAGTCAACAAAGTGTTTCAAAACTGCAAACTTTGTTGACTGAACAATATCTGTAGGTCTAACAATGTACAAATTGATGTTTCTATAACAAAGTACCTTTATTAGCGTGACAAATGCCTTTGCTATAAAATCAATGCACATTGTCTTTGTACTTACTCTCGTTTAGCTACGCTAGCAACGTTGCTTAGGGCCTATAACTTCACTTTGATCCTCCAACAAAGTAGCCTTTGCTACTCTAACAAAGTTTCTTTGTTGTATATATATATTATTTACTTAATTAAAGTGTTGTCTCATTTCATAAATATTTTATTCAACATAAGCTGTAGAAGAGTTGATATTTAAACCTTGCGAGTAAATATCAACTCATCTGTGTATATATATTATTATCAAGGTTTTACTCGCAAGGTTTAAATATCAACTCTTCTACAGCTTATGTTGAACAAAATACATATGAAATGAGACAACACTTTAATTAAGTAAACGTAAAAAACCTGCAGGTGGCGTTCTTATCTAGAAGGCTATGGTGAAATGAATAAAATGCAATGTAATTTAATGAGTTTATATTTTTAACAACAAAAACAATGATTAGGTATACTTAACAATTTTTGATACTTTATTTTACATTCATATCAAATTAAGCACTACCTATATATGATGTCAACGGCTTATTTACAGGAATGTCAATCTTTTAAATAAAATATTTTCCTCCATGCTGAACTTTACACGCACTGTCCGTTAACATGCACAATTATTTTGCACACAGAGATTAATAAATAATTGGACGTCACTTACATAACAAAAACGATCCACGATATTGGTATGTTTAAAATTGTAAATACTGTCACGCACACAAAATATGACGAACAAAATAATACCTATTTGAACTAGCGCGTCGTCCAGTCGCTGACGCACAAATGAACGAGCCACGTGGAGGACACCAGTCACCACGCAATAGTTCCCCGTCCCCTGCTACCCGCCCTTCTCCCGCACTTTTTTGACCCATCTAAGTATGGCGAGATTCTACAACAAAGTTGTATTTATCAAAATAAGAGTTGTTGGAACGCTTATGTTGAATTTGATGGGAATACAATGTATGACTTTAGCAAAATATGAAGTAGTTAACATGACAATGTTGTTTGGATCTCTCAACGAAGTAAAATTTTTACATTCCAACAACCTTTAACTTTGCTATTATATCAACTCATATGTTAGTAAGCTAACAAAATGACATTGATGCGAATTCTGTTGTGACATAACTAAACTAAAATAAGCTAAAAATCTCTAAAATTTAGTTTAGTCCTGTCAAACGTCGTTCGGTATTCTGAGAACACACGGCTTACCTAAAATTAGTTTGACATGACCAAAATTCGCTAAGTTACTTCATTTAGTCCTTTTTTAGTGAATCGGTATTCTGTTGTACGTTTTAAATGTCAAAGATTCACTATGATAAGAACTGTCACACTAAAATTAGACGCCACCTAAATGATGCCGACTAAGTTAGTGATAGGTGTAGTTCTATGTGGTACTCGGTCCAGAACCTCCACACGGTGCACCCTGGGCTACAGAGACGGCAGCGCCACTCTCCCGTAGGGCTAATGCTGCCGCTTACGGCAAATTCCGACCGAGGCGGAGCGACTCTGCAGAAGATTGCTCGGAGGTTTTCCAAGAATCCCGGTGACTTGCACAGGGCACAGTGGAGAAGATGCATGTGCTATACTAGTTAACCGAACATCTGACTTCACCTCATCGGAGCTAATGATCAGATGGCTATGTCAGACTCGAACCAACTAAAGCCGCACGGTGATTCATCACATCGGCCTGTGTGGTGGTAGTTTGGTTAATCATGCTAGCGTGTCACAAAGGCTGAAAAGCCGCAAGAGCTTTTACGCGTATGTTGACTGCGAACCCTCTCTAGCTACGCGTAACAATTGCCATAGATGTTCGTGTGGCAACCGGGAACTCTCCGAGGCATAACCAAACCAATCCAAATACCCATATTCATGCATACAAATATTTGCACTGAGCAGGAATCGAACCCGCCCCTCCTGCATGACGGCCGCGTTCACTACCACTTAATCACAGAGCCTGTCATTTTATATATATCGTCTATTGAGCATTAGGTTATTGAGGCATATATGAGCTGTATTTTGATTAAAGAAGGCTTACCGAAGAATCACTGGAAATTTTGGAAAACCGGAGAAAGTTTCCTCAGAGATGATTTTCATCTCCGGGCACATCCCTACTGAGAATCTGATGTCAAATCGTAGTGTCAAATTGACTTGCACAGATTCCATGATTAATAACTTTATTTACATAGATAATACAGACATGTACCGCGAAATGCCAGGTACATGAAACGTCCCGAGGAGGGCCAGATTCCTGAGGAGGGCCCTGGGTCAGCCGGGGTGCGAGGGAAATGTCGCATGACAACCTCACCTTCGGCCTAGCACTACAACCCACAGACGGCGTGCGGTTTAGTCGGTTCGAGTCCGACATAACCTCCCCCTCCGGCTCCGGCGAGGGTGGAGTACCCGCACATGAAAAAAGGGACGTGAACCGAGTAAAACTATATTTACTTAGGTTTGATTTAAAAAAAATTCACAGCGTTTTTACTACTTTATCAATATTATGCATTAATTTACATTTACCAGTATTTTAACAACCTATAAATACAGTTTTTAAAGATTTTATGAAAAGACACTTCCATTTTCAACTTTTAGCGATGTCATATTCGAATTTAGCGCTGTCTTAGTGAACACTAATTTTAGTTGGACTATACAACAGAATAGCTTTATGCCAATCACTAAGCTAAAATAATAAAATTTTAGAGAAATTTAAGTTTAGAGCTGTCAACAACAGAATTAGCATCATTGCCAACTTATCAAAGCATTTTGAACTTTGTCATAGCATTCAGGTGTCTATAGCTCGACGCACAATAAAAAATCAACAATAAAAAGATTGTTGGTTCCGCTATGCACAGCTCGTTGAAGTAGCAAAGTACTTTAATGCTATCACAATAAAATCTTAACAAAGTTTTTATTGTCGTTTTGTTGGCCTTTTTTTCTCTCAGTGTGGCCAGCCAGAAGCCCAGACATGAACCCGATTGAGCACATGTGGGACGAGCTAAAAGACGTGTTAGGGCTCGTCAGCCAGTTGCCCAGACGATGCCGGAGTCGAAAACTGCCATAGAAGAGGAATGGGAGATGATCCCTCAAAATTTCATAGAACGGTTGATAAACTCTATGTCTAATCGTATGAGAGCTGTCGTAGATGCCCATGGAGGCAACACGCGTTATTACATTAAACCTTTATTTGATAATTAAACCTTTATTTTGATAAAACTTGTTTTTTATTCAAAAATCAACTGCACTCATCAAGGCGCATACGCGACTTGTTAAGCGTAGCTCCATGTCCTGTGGTATTCTGAATTCAAAATTAAAACGATACGATCGAAAAAGATGGTAAAATGTATCAGGTTTAAAACTGCATCAATAGTTTTTGTTCAATCTAGCAATCATATTTAGGTAGGGGCCATCGAAATCTAAACTCTAAGGTGGGCCAATAGATGTGTCCACAAGTGTATAAAGAGTACCCACAACTCACGAATCGAGATGCAATTGAATCCTTCATTTCAATAACTGGCCTCAGTGGCGACGTGGTGATAATTTTCAAAAAAAAAGCCGGTGGAAAAAAGCTCTTATCTCGATCTAGTATTTATGTTCCGTTCTCAACTCATATTATTTTGTATTAGTCTTTAATTTTTAATTCATCCCATATCACATTTCTTTATTTATAAGGACACAGTTTGCTACTAGAGTTATTTAAACACAACGATGCCCTAGATAGGTATGAATATTATTAGGTTCTAAGCTAATATATCTACATACTTACAGGTTACTAGGGAGCTACTGGAATTGGATGACTGGTCATCAAATGCCACATTTAGCATCCTTCAAGGAGCAAGTTGGTCGACCCACGGAGACACCAATGCACTTACTCAGGTGAGATTGCCGCCTAGAACCAATGCGAGCCGAGACAAGTAAGATTTGCAACGAAATTAAGTCATTTAAATGCAGTTTTGCTGAATCCATTTTGGGGAGGCTGGTCCAAAAACGCTACATTTAACACCAACCAGAGTAACCGAATAGAAACTGGTGCTTCTCTGACACAGGTGAGACGTTGCCACCTACGGCCAATTCTGGCCGAGTCGAGAGTGGCCCTGTTGGCTCTTTACGTGGCCCTCTGAAGCCTCCGTAGCAAAGAACATAGTTTAGAGCAGGCAAGGGGTGAGCTGATTCTCCGGGAGTTGGCCTGACGTGTCAACCCAGATGAAAGCTGACCTGAGCAACGGCGGGATACGCGGCCCTGGCCTTTTTAAAAACCGTAGATGGCTGAGGGTCAGTCCGGGTGCAAGAGTATTACCTTATTAAGTAGGTAACCATACACCCCGGTAATTGAGAGCCAAGACGGCTTGCGGTTTTAATCGATTCGAGACCGACTTAACTATCCCGGGTGTGGCCAGTGGGGGTGCTACCTATCCATTTCTAATAAAGTGACTGATAACTTAAGTACATACCTACCTGACATTTTACTCAAAGTTATTTTATATGATTTCCCTAGTACATCAATTACTTGTAATGTAGGTAGGCAAATAAAATCGTTTTTACGCCGGCCGGGTTTGACGCAGAATGTGCACTTCGCAAAATGGGCACTTTTACAATAAAATATTATGCGGAAAATGTAAAGTTGTATGGATTTTTTTCTTCAAAAAGGTAACAGACGAGCGAGTGAAATTTTAAAATATTAATAGGCGTTTCGTAATTTTAAGTAAGTATTTAAGGGAGATGAACTCTCAATTTTTTTTTTGTCGGGTACAAACAATGGTATAGAAAGTATGTTATTACTCATAATAAGATAGAAAATACATTTTAGATTATTGAATAATAATAAAGCATATTAGTGGTGAGATATAAGAATTGCTAAAGCATATCTCCTCTATTTTAGTAAAAAAGCTTAGGTACCTATCTCATGCTCAAAAAGCTTTAAACTATTGACCACTAACGAACATAACAAGATTGTGTTCCATAGTACCACTAGTACCAGCAAACTATGTTCCCATGGCATGGACCTACATATTAAACCAGGCACCAGATACTTCAGAAATGAAGCAATTTCAAAATTATATGAAAAAACATGGTATCCAAAAATATTGCCATCTATTATAAGTTGCGCAAATCAAAGGCAGACAGCCAACGTTTTAGAAGGATGGCATCGCCGCCTCAAGGCTCGAATCCCGAAAAACCCAACTTCATTTATGTTAGTGCACAAATTAAAAATAGAGAGTCGAGATTATGATATGCATATATACCTAACAGTTTATTTAAAAATGTAAAAAGAAACCGTAAATCCAGGGATATTTATTTTGATAAAAAATATAACCGACTTTTATTTAAATTAGAAAATGATGATTCGCATAATTTATGAGAAAAAAAAATTACGAATTAATTGACAAATTGTATTTTTTTATTATTTTCTTGATGGCAAATTATTACTATTGTGATTTTTATTGATTGTTAATTATTGATACATACTTAGTTTAAAAATCTTCGTGACCTATTGTTGTCAAAATAGAGTAGGAGATTTGGCTTAGCTATTTTTACATCTCACTAACATGATTTACCAAAATTTACTAATCCAAAATGTTACCTCCTGTTTTATTTCTGAGTAAATAAAGAAGAAGAAGAAATAAGCGTATCTACTAGTGTCACATCCTTTTTATTTATTACTGTTAACATCATAGTTTACGAGTGTAATTAAATCATACCATTTTACATTACCTGGATAATATCTCAAAAGTGCACATTCCGCGAATTGCCCATTCTGCGAAGTGCCCATTTTGCGAAGTGCACATTCTGCGAAGTGCCCGTTATGAGAAGTGAAAACATCTTTAGCGGCGTTGGATGGGTAAAAAGTGTTAAACTCGCGTCAGGATCACTTGACCTTTGAACCGTAACCGACGACTGACGTCACACAAAATTAGCTACAGGTTTATTTTGTTAGGTATGCTAAGCAGCTTCGTAACTTAGCGGCAAGCGCTTCGACTGTAAGTCCCTATGGTTTCAGATAGTATAGGGTTTGAACCTGGGCTGCTGACACTTTTTGTGATTAATTTTTATTTTTGTAATATAAAACTTTGTGATTATTTTTTTTTCTTTTTGTAATTCATTAATTTCTCCTGACAGAAAATTAGTGATAGTTTCTATGATTGGCGCTATATTATAGGGCTCTGGTATGTTCTTTTTATCCTTTTCCCTGTATATAACGAAGAAAGAAAGAAAGAAAAAGTTTTCACTTCTGCCGGCACTCCCGGAGTGCAACCCTTTTTTTAAATCTTGTACCTACTGGGTTTGTAGGTAGGTATTAAACGAGCATTCTCTTCTTTGTTTATAATTTTTTAGTTTATCTTGATAAACCTACCTACTTACACACTGAAATCGACCCAAATCTAAAATACCTAACTATATTTACTTAAGTTCTAAGTAAGTCTTAATGTTCTTAATTCTGAAATCCAGTTTCCACACAACATAACGTCGTCGCGGCCGCAGCGTACGAGATGCCCCCCAAGGAAGTTTGAAGTAGAACGATCACCCTCGTCGGTAAGTACAAGTTTTTTTCTGTTTAGTTCATAATACTTCTCATCAGAAAAATCGAAACACCTTGCAAGTGTATGTTTTCTAAAGATATCACAAAAATGTGTAGGTATTATTTAGGAATATATGTCAAATGTCGTTTAATAGTGAAAAATATGAGGTTTTAATTCTAATGTTATGGTTCTAAATTCAAATTTATAGTAGGTAAACCATATCAGTCGGACATCACGTGGTCGCTTACCGGCGCGATACCACAGAATAATTAATAGTACTAACGTACAGAAGGATCACTGCGCAAGAAGATTTAATTAATTCCAGTCTTGCTCCGACGCAATACGGTGGAATTCAGCTCGCACAACATTAGGTATCTATAATTTTATTCACCTACTACTTCGTCTCTTTCTATCGCGTACCTCTTATCTCTTCTTACGCCTGTTAGGGTTGCCTTCTTGTGAAGAAATGAATATTTGATTACCAGTCCAGTTATGTACCTGTTACTATTTTTCTACTTATGTGAAAATGACAACTTTAAACATACCTACCTAGTATTAGATGAAAAAAGTATTTTATTACAATGTCCGCATATTTTAACATAAGCCGATAAGCATACTACTACATTTAGTATTCTTTGCTACTACACTTTAGTGTATTTGTTAAATTGAACATACCATTTACGTGTTTAGTTACATGCCGTACGACGCAAACACGTAACGGCTTAAACTAGTCCGAGAGCCGACACCCAAAAATCATGTTGGTAAATTATTTTGATTTGCGCCAGCTAAATTGAATGCGCTTTGAAAGCAGTTCGTATTTGAATTTATATTATTGTTAGGAATTCGGTTCTCGGATACTATAAGCTTTGTTGGAACTGTATTTGGTTTCAGTTGTTTGATTGTCCTGATTGCAGAATCTTCAAAATGATGGGAGCAGACTTCGTAGCTTTTAGCTCTCAAATTTTATTTGCTTAGTAAGTCCTCTCGTCTTATTAAAATCAGCCACTCTCGGCGCCTAAAATAAATTAGACAAATGGTAGTCAGTACGGAGCAAACACACATGTGCTTATGGTCATTGGTTAGAGTGAAGCAAACGGGGCACTGAGGAGCACAGTCACCGTAGTAGTCGCTCGTCGCCGTCACAGGAACAGTCCCCGTTGCAGTCGCCATAGTCCAGTCTCTATACAATGAAAATTTTTCTAAGTGTTTGATAATCGCCACGCCGAGAAAGGTTAGGTGCGCCAAAAGTAGTTTAACTTCAAAAATCGTATCTCCTAAGCTAGTAAAAATCACTGGACATACATGGGGGTGGCTAAAATACTCCTCGATATGGGGCGCCAAATTTTTTGGCCAGGAGAGCTGGCCACCATGTATTGTCAAACTTAACCTTAGCTCTCGGTCTATATACCCGTCAGACTAGCCAAAGTGCGCCAAAGTATCTAATTATCATGTTCAGGTGAATAATATTAAATATTATGCTATTCATTTGTATACCTATTAAATTTATTACTTCAGCTCTCGGACTATAAACAAAGAATACTAAATATTACCTATAAGCTATAAGGTAGCTTTCGAGCGCGAAGGTTCATATATTATGTAGGTAAGAACTAATAAATGACGGCGTTATGAAGGGACAAACATAAGAAATTAAAAAAATCGAATTGAGACCCTCCTCCTTTTTTGAAGTCGTTTAAAAAGAAGGAACTTGGAACTGCAGAAATTACGTAGGGTAGGTATCGTCAGTGGTACCTACCTATAGTCAACGCGCAATGCCCGTCAAGGACACTCGAAATTAGAAAAATACGTCGAGGCGGGTGACAGCGGAGTACGTTGACCCCGATGGGTCCGATCCAATAACCCTCCCAGTTAAAAAATCTAGCTGGCTAGGTACCTACCTACTTCGTGGTCTACCTATAAAATAAGTAGTTTTAGTCTAGTTACGCATTTTGAACAGTAGTAGTGGTAGGTTGGGTTATGGGTAGGTAGGTAAGTAGGTACCTTAAAATGTTAAAATTTATTAATTTGGCAAAATTACCTTACAGCATCTTTGGGAAGCGAGAAAAAAGATAAAAATAAGTTCTATTCGAATTCAAACAGCCGAACGCCACACAATATCGTCTGTCATATTTTCTTTTCTTGTCCATTCTAAGGTAGGTACCAGTAGTAGGCACGATCAAGAGAGAAAAAAAATGTTTTTATAAAATCCCAGCCGAGCGCGAGCATAGAAAACACCTCAAGCCCTCAAGCGTTCACACGAGCGCGCGCGTGACACTCAACTAATTTTTAATCCGCTCGGCCGGATACTTCGTTGTAGGTATATAACGGATGTACTGCGCGGAGTGAACCACGCCGGTAGTGCGAACGCCCGGATGACTTAGTTCGTGCTGCGCTTTGAAAGCTGCTTGCCGATAAGCTATTGGTAGGTATGGTCGAATGTTTGTAGTTGATACTTCGCACCATATAGGTATGGGTTGATGACCGGGTAGATTCACACGGGCGAACTTGAGGTTTGCTTGTTGTTTACATGCTTCTAATTCAGTGTCTTTCTCTTGATCTATAGCTAATTTGTTGTAGTCAATCGTGTTGTTTAGTATTTCGATCTCCGTAATGCGTGATAAGGCGTCAGCAGCTGTGTTGTATTCACCTTGAATGAACTTGATACTCGTACAGAACTGACTTATGTAGTGAAGTTGTCTTTCTCTTCGCGGCGTGTCACTGTTGTTGGCTGATCTTGTGAGTGCGAAGGTTAGAGGCTTGTGATCGGTATATATGGTGAGTTCGTTGCCCTCTATCAGTCGTCGTAAGCTCTTAACAGATGTATACATAGCTAATAATTCGCGATCGTATACACTGTATCTTCGTTGTGTGTCGCTCATATTTTTCGAGTAGAATGCGAGTGGTTTCCATACTCCGTCGACCTTTTGTTGTAGTACCACAGAATAATTAATAGTACTAACGTACAGAAGGATCACTGCGCAAGAAGATTTTATTAATTCCAGTCTTGCTCCGACGCAATACGGTGGAATTCAACTCGCACAACATTAGGTACCTATAATTTTATTCACCTACTACTTCGTCTCTTTCTATCGCGTACCTCTTATCTCTTCTTACGCCTGTTAGGGTTGCCTTCTTGTGAAGAAATGAATATTTGATTACCAGTCCAGTTATATACCTGTTACTATTTTTCTACTTATGTGAAAATGACAACTTTAAACATACCTACCTAGTATTAGATGAAAAAAGTATTTTATTACAATGTCCGCATATTTTAACATAAGACGATAAGCATACCTACTACTACATTTAGTATTCTTTGCTACTACACTTTAGTGTATTTGCTAAATTGAACATACCATTTACGTGTTTAGTTACATGCCGTACGACGCAAACACGAAACGGCTTAAACTAGTCCGAGAGCCGACACCCAAAAATCATGTTGGTAAATTATTTTGATTTGCGCCAGCTAAATTGAATGCGCTTTGAAAGCAGTTCGTATTTGAATTTATTTTATTGTAAGGAACTCGGTTCTCGGATACTATAAGCTTTGTTGGAACTGTATTTGGTTTCAGTTGTTTGATTGTCCTGATTGCAGAATCTTCAAAATGATGGGAGCAGACTTCGTAGCTTTTAGCTCTCAAATTTTCTTTGCTTAGTAAGTCCTCTCGTCCTATTAAAATCAGCCACTATCGTAGCCTAAAATAAAATAGACAAATGGTAGTCAGTACGGAGCAAACACACATGTGCTGGTCATTGGTTAGAGTGAAGCAAACGGGGCACTGAGGAGCACAGTCACCGTAGTAGTCGCTCGTCGCCGTCACAGGAACAGTCCCCGTTGCAGTCGCCATAGTCCAGTCTCTATACAATAAATTTTTTTCTAAGTATTTGACACTCGCCACGCCGAGAAAGGTTAGGTGCGCCAAAAGTAGTATAACTTCAAAAATCGTATCTCCTAAGCTAGTAAAAATCACTGGACATACATGGGGGTGGCTCAAATACTCCTCAATATGGGGCGCCAAATTTTTTGGCCAGGAGAGCTGGCCACCATGTATTGTCAAACTTAACCTTAGCTCTCGGTCTATATACCCGTCAGACAAGCCAAAGTGCGCCAAAGTATCTAATTATCATGTTCAGGTGAATAATATTAAATATTATGCTATTCATTTGTATACCTATTAAATTTATTACTTCAGCTCTCGGACTATAAACAAAGAATACTAAATATTACCTATAAGCTATAAGGTAGCTTTCGAGCGCGAAGGTTCATATATTATATAGGTAAGAACTAATAAATGACGGCGTTATGAAGGGACAAACATAAGAAATTAAAAAAATCGAATTGAGACCCTCCTCCTTTTTTGAAGTCGTTTAAAAAGAAGGAACTTGGAACTGCAGAAATTACGTAGGGTCGGTATCGTCAGTGGTACCTACCTACCTATAGTCAACGCGCAATGCCCGTCAAGGACACTCGAAATTAGAAAAATACGTCGAGGCGGGTGACAGCGGAGTACATTGACCCCGATGGGTCCGATCCAATAACCCTCCCAGTTAAAAAATCTAGCTGGCTAGGTACCTACCTACTTCGTGGTCTACCTATAAAATAAGTAGTTTTAGTCTAGTTACGCATTTTGAGCAGTAGTAGTGGTAGGTTGGGTTATGGGTAGGTAGGTAAGTACCTTAAAATTTTAAAATTTATTAATTTGGCAAAATTACCTTACAGCATCTTTGGGAAGCGAGAAAAAAGATAAATATAATATATATTTCTATTCGAATTCAAACAGTCGAACGCCACACAATATATCGTCTGTCATATTTTCTTTTCTTGTCCATTCTAAGGTAGGTACCAGTAGTAGGCACGATCAAGAGAGAAAAAAAATGTTTTTATAAAATCCCAGCCGAGCGCGAGCATAAAAAACACCTCAAGCGTTCACACGAGCGCGCGCGTGACACTCGACTAATTTTTAATCCGCTCGGCCGGCACTTCGCTGTAGGTATATAACGGATGTACTGCGCGGAGTGAACCACGCCTGGCGATACAGAGAATAGGTAGCTCGCGCATGCGCGGTGCCTAACGTACTTACCGCGCCCGCGCTCGCTCGCGCCGCAAGAGAGAGTCCGCGTTTCGCCGCCGCAGCGATCGAAGGTCGCGTACGCTGCGCATCCGCCGCTACCTACCTACTCACATTTGTTTAAATCTTTTCCCCGTTACCTACGTACTTCCTAAAATACATAAGTCTCAAACTGTGTGTGTGTGTTTCTAATAGTATTCACCAACCCCTGCTACCGTATGTGGCGTCCCAACGTGTTAAATTATGTGTGTAGAGACCTAGTGAGTGAATGTGTATACCTAAATTCAGTGTACCTACCGACCTATCTATCTTCGCACTGCAATGCCTATAACAAGAAGCATGGATCGTCTTGAAGCGAATCGTGAGAGCGCTCCGCCATCATCCTCTCGCGATTTCACACAGGCGTCGCTGCCGCTGTCGCCACCCCGCCGCTACGTCGCCGAGCCGCCGCCTTCACAACGGAGGTCCCGCTCGAGGTCGCTGGCGAGCGCCGCAGTCCCAGCTTCTCAGACTCCTCCGACCGATGCCACCTTTACGCAGGAAACTGTGACTACTCTGCTTGCCGCTTTACAAACGTCGCAGGCAGAAGCATTTAAAAACGTCATGGAATCCCTTCTCAACAACCAAGCCAGAACCTCTACCCCCGTCGCCGTCCCTGAAGCGCAAGGAACGCTTGCGCGGTGCAAGGCCTCCTTCAGCGGCGCCCCCGGTGAATCGGTGGAGGCATTTATCGATGCCCTGGAAAGTTACGTGGAGTGTTGTTACGTGCCTGACATTAATATTATACGTGGCCTATCGATGTTGCTAACAGGTAACGCCGCTACATGGCGGTTAGGAATAAAACCCCAAATAGTTAGCTGGTCGGACGCAAAAAGAACTTCATAAGTGCCCATCGAGGTAAGGTCTGAATCTTTCAACTGCCCACACCACTGCTAACGCCTCTCGCTCGGTGGTTGAGTAGTTTCGCTCGGCTGGATTCAGAAGACGACTAGCGTATTCGATTGGTCTTTCGTCCTTACCTTCACCCTGAAGGAGAACTGCACCAAGGGCGTAATTGCTGGCATCGGTGCGTAGGATGAAGGGGCGATTGAAATCAGGTTGAACTAGTATTGGCGCTGTTGTAAGCAAGCTTTTAAGTCTGTTAAAAGCTTGAGACTGTTCGGGGCCCCAGGTCCAGACCTGGGTCTTCCTCGTCAGACGTGTCAGAGGTTCGGCGACTTTAGAAAAGTTAGGAATAAATTTTCTGAACCATGAACACGTCTGGAGAAAAGTGCGCAGATGTTTAAGATTGGAAGGTTCTTTCATTTCCAGTACAGCACTCACCTTTTTAGGATCGGTGGAGACGCCATCTTGCGTGATAACGTGGCCTAGGTATCTGACAGTTTCTCTCGCGAAGGCACATTTCTCCCGATTGACGTGGAGGTGAAATTCGGCGAGGCGTTTTATAACTGCTTCTAGGTCTTGGAGATGCTGCTGGAACCCTTCTGAGATTATCAGTATGTCATCAAGGTAAGTAAGTAGGGTTATCTCTTTCAGGGCTGCACAGGAGCGGAGTCGGTCGATGAGACGCTGGAATGTAGCCGGAGCGTTTTTTAAACCAAACGGCATACGTTTGAACCGGTAAGTCCCTAACGGAGACACAAACGCTGTTTTGTCTCTGTCCGTTTCCCGAACACTAACCTGCCAGTAGGAAGAACGTAGATCGAGAGTGCTCATGTAGCAGTTCCTTTTTGTACTCTGCAGCAGCTCATTAATGCGTGGCATGGGGTAGGTGTCGGTTTTTGTTACTGCATTCAGGCGCATATAATCTACGCAAAACCGAATACTACCGTCAGACTTCGGTACCATCAGCGCTGGTGAGCACCAGGCCGATTCGCATTCTTCAATTATCCCTTCTTGCAGCATCCTGTCTATTTCCTGCTTCATCTGCTCTTTTTTATTCGGGTTCAACCGGTACGGAGGAACAGCTACGGGTGGATGGTCACCTGTCTCGATGCAGTGCTCGGTGTAAGGTGTAGGACCTCCCCCTGCTTGAAAAATGTGTGAGTGCTTAGTGAGTAATTCACTGAGCGCCTCACGCTCACCTGGTTTAGGTGGACACCTTCGTCGTCCCGGAGAACATTTGTAGAAGCGCACGCTGTATACCTAGAGGTAGGTTCGTATAGTAACTTGTGATGTAATCTATTATTATCACTAAAATACCATATTTCCTTATGGAAATCAATAACTACCTTTGCAGCGGATATAAAATCTATGCCGAGTAATGTTTCATTATTACTGGCGTCGGGAAAAATTAGGAACGGAACAGTAATTTTTGTTTGTTTTAGTTTCACGCATAATGACGTCGAGAGTATACGCATTTCCCGGACGTGGCCGTCAGCGAGTTTGATTTGTCGCTGTGAGGGCGTAAGCGGGTGACCCTGACGCAGAAGGAGAGCATACATCCTGGCCCAAGAAACTACCGGTTATTCGCTTCGCATTAAACAGCGCCAGATGTCGTACCACTGGCGTCACCCCAGCGTACCTCACGTTTGCCAGAGAGATGAGGTCTCCCTCTGAGGTCACTCATGACCATCGAGCAGTCCTAAACAAGGAAAACTTCATACCACAGGTAACTCCTTATCTTAAAAAGTTCCTATCTTCGTTGTCAGCAATTCGAGAGCGCGTTGAGATCCAGCAGGACAAAAATAAGGAGTATGCTGATCAGTCACGCCGCCCGGCCGAGACCTTTGAAGTAGGTGATTTGGTCCTTCTCAAGTCTCATGTTCTGAGCAATAAGTCCAAGGACGTCACCTCTAAATTCGTACCACGCCGTGATGGGCCCTACAAAATAGTTAGGAAGATCTCTCCAACTACCTATACCATCTCCAACAGTGAACCTCCGCTTGACGAGCTCGGGAAGTATCACGTGCAGGATCTGACCCGGTATAGTGCCAATGGCTTCACCCCTCCTCGACCAGTAATTCCGAAGAGAAAGCGTGGTCGTCCAGCTTTAAAGAGGATGCTAGTCCAGGAACGAGCGCGTTCTCCTGAACTAGAGGGGGAGCATATAGTAAACCATATCAGTCGGACATCACGTGGTCGCTTACCGGCGCGATACAGAGAATAGGTAGCTCGCGCATGCGCGGTGCCTAACGTACTTACCGCGCCCGCGCTCGCTCGCGCCGCAAGAGAGAGTCCGCGTTCCGCCGCCGCAGCGATCGAAGGTCGCGTACGCTGCGCATCCGCCGCTACCTACCTACTCACATTTGTTTAAATCTTTTCCCCGTTACCTACGTACTTCCTAAAATACATAAGTCTCAAACTGTGTGTGTGTGTTTCTAATAGTATTCACCAACCCCTGCTACCATAAATTAAATTTTCATAGGTTTCGTATTTTGTTTAATGAGCCAGTTTTACCCTGTAAGTATTTCATAGGTTTCGAATTTTGTTTACCGAGCCATTTTTAACCTTTATGGTGTATGAAGAAAGTGGATAAAACAACACGTAAATGACGTTTATTTAATAACTTCCCTCCCTGAGCTCTTATTACTGCTTCCATACAGGTTTTCATCGATCGGATGAGAGTCACGATCACATGTTGTGGCATTCCATTCCTCTTGGATTGCATTTTGCAGCTGGCTAAGTGTTCCTGGGGCAGGATCTCTTGTACGAATTCATCTCTTTAACGCATCCCATAGATGTTCAATGGGATTCATTTCTGGGCTTCTAGCTGACCATTCCATAATGGAGATACCGACTTCGGTAAGATAGTCTCGTACGACGCCCGCGGTGTGAGCCCTAGCATTGTCGTGGCTGAATATGAAGCCGTTGCCAATAAAATGTACATAGGGCTCCACGTAAGGCTCAAGACACTGTTCGATGTACCGATAAGAGTTTAGTGCAGGTAGACGTGGCCCAGACACGAAGACAAGCTCTGTCTTACCATTAGCGCTGATTCCTTCCTAAACCGTCCACGAACCGCCACCATAGCCGGCTTTTTTTATTCAATCCAGCATTGTGCAAAGCGTTCTCTATCTCTTTTGTATACCTTATTCCGTCCGTCGTTACCATACAACATAATTTTACACTCATCAGAAAAGAGAATTTTGCTCCACTAGAGGTATGACCAATTTAGGTGCTCACATGCAAAGTTAAGGCACGCTCTTTGATGGTCTGCAGTTAATTTTAGCCCATTTGCTGGCTTGTGCGGTACCAGTCCACGTTCCTTCAACCTTCTTCTAAGGGTTGAGTCACCTACAGCCACTCTACGTACAACATGGAGCTGCTGCTGCAGATGAAAATTGTTAAGGCGTCGATTTCGTAAGGAAGTTGTTACAATAAATCTATCATCTCGCTCAGAAGTGACCCGATGTCTGCAAAATCCTGAACGGCGGGTGAACAAACCTGTCTCCCGATAGCGTTTGTAGACTCTATGAACAGAGGACAGACTTAGATGCAATCTTTCAGCCACAAATTGCTGACTATGTCCAGTATCCAACAATGCCACCACTAGGGCGGCTTTTGCGGGCGAAGTATCCATATTTTGTTTAAAAAATAAAAACTTTTTCCGACTTCCCAAAGTCACTGTAAACAATACCTAGAAGAAAAAGTTTCAAGATAAACACTAATTTTTAGTTTCAAAGGTGAGATGGTAGGGACTGAAACTTTAAAAAACAATTTTGTCTCAAAACAATGATTCATTTCTTTTTGATAAACAAATAAACTTCTAATTTTTTGAATTTTGAATTTAGCGCTTACAGCTGTACCTAATGGCCAAACTGACAATCATGTGATATTTTAAATGGAATGAAAACTGTTTTGTGTTAAATTAGGACAGATATCTTATAAACTTAAGTGTCTCGATTTTTCTGATGAGAAGTGTAGGTATTTGATTTCTTTTGAATATGTTCGTCGAACAACCTACATAGGTACCTAGTATACCTACTATTCATCTTCGAATTACCTTCTTTTAGAGAAAATGTTATAATTAAGTAATATTGAGAAGAATAAACATCTAAACTATATTTAGGATCGTGCGAGTAATTAAGTTTCTGGGTAAGGATTAAATTTTGAATTTAGAGAGGCATGGAACAAGACGAGTCTCAGATACATTATTTCCATGTTAGATCTTACCAAGATCTTGCTTTACTTCACTAGGTAAAATAATAACTCTCTTCACTAGGTAAAAAAAAAAGCTACTAAAATGTAGTTGAATGACTACAATGCATTATTGATTCTTCTGACTATTGAACAAGCGAGAATGTCAAACTTAAAATCGTTCCTCAGGCCTTGTCCTAAAGGCTAATACGCATGTCAGTGTAAAAAAGAACAGAAATGTTTATGGTTGACGCCTTGACGCTAGTTGATGAATCTTTCAATTTTTATTCAATTTACTAAATAAATTTATCTTAAATTCGTGATATATTCAATTTATCAATAAAATTATTTATTTATATTGACAAATGATTTACTTTCGACCGTATTTGACGCCTCATAACTGTGAAAAGACCACTTGCAAAGCTATAATGCGCCTTTTATCATTTTGCATGTGCGTGAAAGAAATGTCAATAAAATGGAAGTAGATTTGTCGCAGTTTTGACAATGTAAATGCTGTTGAAGAAGTGTGAACATTGATTTTACTTAGTGTTAGTATGTGATTTAAACCAGATGTGTAATTCAGTTGTAATGAAACGAACAAAAGTGTAGGGGTCGGTTAGTTATTATTTGACAGCCGGTCTGGCTCGTCATAAGTGACTTACAATTGGCTCCCTATAAAAATGAACAATCGTAGTAGTGTCAATGAATCGAATTTGGTGAATCTCTCAGCGAATCTGTCGACTTTGGATTCATTGGACACAAAAGACTCGTTGTCACTAAGTTTCCCGTTTGACCATATCTACGCTTGTCACTCGGAGAGCACGGATCGCCGTCAAACTCTATCTCTGGACAAGGATGTGGAGATCTCCACTCACTGTGTTGTAACTGAGGAGAAAGACTTTGCAGTGAGTAACAGTTCAGAGATCAATAAACTCTCAGAGCGTCTCACTGCTTCTGAAAATCAAAACAAGAAGTTGAAACATCTTCTTGTCTATCATCTAGATTTAATTCAACAACAAAACGATGTTATAACTAAGAGGGAAAAATTATATCAAGCATTGAAACAAGAAAATGATTCGGTGAGTTCTCTTAATATTGAAATGGGGGTTGTTCATGTAACATATATATTTTTACTGAGTGCTAAGCGTAGCTGAAATAGTAGTTCATATAAGTATAATGTGTAGTAAGCATAATGTGTAGCAACAGAAACATAAATAATTAACATGTTGAATTATCTCTTGTTGAAGCGATTATTGAGATTAATTTCTTTTATTATGAATTTCTTAAAATTTGTTATTTGAAAATAACACTAAGTGCTGATATTTTTTATGAATACATAATAAATTTATGTATGTCATATAAAATATAATTATTTTAAGAAGTATTATGTTACTTACTTCCCCTATAACTACTCTGTGGTGTTGATTTCTTTAAGTACTGGTTACCTCTGTATCTTATTAACCAATACCTGGGTACTAAAAAAAACACATGAAACCCAATCAGTTCAGTATAAGTAAAAAAAATGTTTTTGCTTGAGAAATGTTCATAACAACCCAATTTAAAAACCATCTACAATGTACATGCACAACTAACTTATAATAGTAATATAACACTAGAAAATGTAGTTGAAATGTAATTTTTATATCAAAAACATTGGCACTTATTTTAAAATCTGTATAAGAGTTTGTTTAGTATTCTAACACTTAAGTATGAAGCTGAATTCGGCAGCCAAAATTGTAGCAGCCAAACACATATTCGGATGAGAAGGTCTCAGACAATTTACAGAAACTTCATCATCACCATTTTCATATTACTACTTCTTAATAGTCCAAAACTATGTTGCAGACCTGGTAAGCGCAAATATGTGTTTAGCTGCTTCAAGTTTGGCTGCCAATTTCAGCTTCATCACTTAAGTTATTGTATTCAGTCACATAGTTAAAACTGACACAATTTAGATAGATAATATCATCAGAAGTTAACATAAACATTTCATGGAAATAAAACTGTTTTTAACAGATCGTTATAGTAAACACTAAAAGTAAACATATTCTTGATTATTAAATAAGTTGGAGAAAACGAAATTAGGTAAGGGTGTTTAACATGTCATGTTGATTATTGGCGCATACTAACCACACACTCTGATGGCTCAAAGCATGTTAGTACTGAGCTCTCCATGTGAAACATAAAGGTTTCCTTTAATTACATACATATTGATCTGTTAACGCATACAGCATGATTGTTAAAACAGCCTTATTATTTACTGTGACAAAGCACTAATTATTATGTTCCCATTAGTCTCAGTCACATCTTAGGTTCACTAATGTTTAAAATTCATATGATTGAACTATAGTAATACAGATATTGCAGTGTAAATAGGTAGCTTGCGTAATGCATTGCGAGTATGATTCATTCTTTGTTAGTGCTGTAAACTGTTTTAGCATTTTGTTTATTTTTCTTAAGAGAATTATCTCTGAGCCAACAGAACTTCAAAAATGTGCAACTAATAGTTGTAAACTAAAAAGTAAGTACTACTCTAGATTTTCGCAAGAAAATGGAAAAGCCAGCTTGAAAAGCTCTTATATTGATTGCTTGCATTCAATAGTCAGACTTGAAGTGGTTGAACACCTTCCACCATATAAGGGGAATAATGGATAATGTTTTAGATGGCGAATTTCAGTTTTAAGTAAATAATGCGTACAAGAGTCTGGACAAGGGTTAATTTACTATGTTTGTAAAAGAGTTGGCTTAGTGTTATAACAAACTTAAATCTATGTGATGTGTGAAAATAAATTTTATTTAAAGGCATGGCTACAGCTCATGATTTTCCCAACATTTGCACAAAAAAAAACATGTAATATGAGCTGTAGCCATACCATAAGCTAAACCATATCTAATAAATAAATAAATAAAATAAATAAATAAGCTAAACCATTGTACCTAAGTCTTTCTTAGTTCTGAATAATAATTATTATTACTCTAAATATTATTACTGAATATCCATAAGTATCTAAGTATATCAGTGAATGCTTTTTATTCTGTGATTTATCTATATCATATTGGTTCATCGGTTTGCCACCTAGGTTGGAATTAGCACCTATATAGATAAAATAACACAAAACTGTAAACACCAATTAGTTCTCCTTAGTTTTATTCATAAAACATATTGAAATTAATTAGTTGCACTGAAACTTTTCAATTAATAAATAATAGGTAGGTATAATATCATCATCCATTGTAATAACATAAAACTTATGAACATGATTGATACTTCCTTCCAAATTACAATATTTATGTCTTTCAAATGCGTCAGACAGTAATATCATATCATCTCATTATGTGGTACTTCTTATTCACCAGCGACAGTGAGAAAATAGTGTTTGACATTTTGAACCTACTACATTTTGCGATTATCATAGCAAGCAGTATTTGGCAATGCTATTGTATTCTGGCATCTTCAATCATTTGACCTTTTCCTCTATAGATTCACATTTAAGATATTGAGTTCTCTCTGCATATGCGATTTAGAAACAATGTGATGTATTAATACTTGTAAAGCATTGTTTTGATTGTTATACTAACCCGCTGGCGATTAGTATTTACAGTTCCACATGTTAAATTGAATAATGATATATATATTCAAACTTAGTATTCAATGATGAATTACAATTTTAAAATAAGCTTAAACTAATATAGTAATAGTAATCTAAAATTAAATGTTAAATTTTATCTTATTTCTGGGTTAACCATGTTCCCGATGATTGAACATTTATCTACAGATTCTAGTAGGATTGTATTGGCAAGCTATAAGCATTTTCATCAGCAAGACAGGCTATGTTATAATGAGAGTTTCAGTAACAAAAAGAGTGATGGAAAGAGAGAAGATACAATAATTCTATCACAAATGTGCCTTAAATTGCTTATTCAGAGCAGTTTAAAAAAAAACACAATCCTAAGCTTCCAACAATTTACTTAAAGCTTGCAACAAATAAATAAATTAACGTTTACAGCTGAAGACTAGGGTGAATCGCATAGATAGAAGGGGGTCTATCACACAGAAGCAAACTGCTGCCACATCTGCCCCCTTCGTCAATGCGTCACCGCTTCCTACCGTCACTACTCCTGTTATAAAAACTGAACCTGGTACCTCTTCACAGGTAACTATTAATAATTATTGTTATCTTAATACAGATTGTGTAATGCCTTATAGTTTAATAACTTTGTAAATAGATCATTTTCTTTCCATTTTCAAAAAAGAAACCTAGATAAAAGCAATTTATTACTAATGTTTCAATTGCTAATGTTAACTCTTATTCAACAGCTAAGCGATCCTATTCATTAGAATCAGCAATTCTAATGTTTAGTTGCGATTTTCTATATTGAGTGGTGATATTGTCAGTCTTGGTGTAACTTGGTTGTTCCATGTTCAAATAGGAAACTAGTTTCAACCGTTTAAGCAATACTAACAGATTGATTTATTTTACAGGTCATGTTCAATAGTTTGACTGAACTATTGCTACCAGATAATAGAACAAATCCTTATGTTTTAAATGAAACTAATAAGCCAAAATCATACGATACAGACCTATTTGGCATAAATAGGCGCCAGGAGGCCGGTAAAGAATTAGGTAACTACCTATCTTGTACCTATAACTTTAAGATCTTTTTAAATTAAAGTGGATTTCACCAATTATGACAACTGCGATCAATGCACACTTAGCTCCGTTCATCTATGACATATTTTCCCTCATTGATTATACATTGAGTAAAATATGAAAAATTGCTTGAGTTAAACAGATTTTTGGTGAAATCCAACTTCAATCTTCATTCATTTTGTTGATTAAACATAGGAATTCATTTTAATTAACGGATTCGTACTGAAGATATCCAGCTTATTTTATACCATAGTAGCTCTGGTGTGTTTATGGAACATTTAGTTCAAATTAAAGATGGAATAGTTTTGTTCCATTATTAATAATATTTCATAATATACTTATATACATAATATACTTGTGGGACATGCATATTCAAGTCGTCTTTTAAATGACAGTTTATAATAGGGAATATGCATATGATTCAAATAGCGCGCATTTTTTTTTACATGTAGCCTTTTCTTTAGTTTTACGTACATATTAATATTTTTAAATATAATAACGTTTTGATTAAAAAAATAATTATCATCGAAAAGTGCGTGAGTTGAAAGTTAAATTAAAATGAGTTAAAACGTAACGCTATTGGTAGAACGTTCCGACCACTAGCATTCCGACTCGGAGCGAACTATGACGTCATATCCTATAATAAACAATATCAGCTTGTGTTGTCTAGTGTCTAGTTATTGTGAAAAATAGACCTGTTGCATTTTTAACTTAAAATAAAATACAAAATATTATAATTTACAAAAACACTTTTGCAGCTATCCACCACATCATGTAGTTGTTAGTTGTCATATAAAATTGACATCACGACAAACGCGCCAACATGGCAGTCGTTTGAAAAGCTGATATCAGCCTACTAAAGTTGAAATAATATAATAGGTGCATTATGATAGATGAGCTAAGTCATAGAAAGTAATTTGGCACGATTGGAACGAAACAACACTATTATATTTTAAGTTTAATAATTTGTAAATACGTAATAACTTATAATAGTACGTTTAAAAAATATAATGTGCCATATTCCAGTTTAAACCATTTGTGTATAAATTTAAATGTTGCGTAAAATTATTTAAACTATGGCTTGATTCTTTATTTCTGCGAGACCTCACTACGCTCGACCTACACAGCTACGTTTTATGGTTTTTGTTTTTTAATTTTAGTGTTGTGGCTATATTGTCTTAGGTTGCTCCATTTTAATCGTATGAAGTTTATCTATGCTCGTAACTTTTTGTTACGTTTTATTAAAATATTTAAGTAACAAAGACAACAAAACAGTATTGCCACACTACTGAACTGATAATGGTAATTCCTCATGTGATATGGGTCGAAAGTAACGTAAAAGGTAACATAACTTACATTCTGGCAACGATGTTACTCTTTTGTAACTTGAATCGATTATTTTCATAACCGATTTAAGACACTCCAACCCTAGACTACAACTGTCATAATGCACATATTAAATTATTTCAATCATAGTTTTAAAATATTATTCAAAATACCAAATGTTATTTGTTTGCCTGTTTTAATTATTATAAAAGATTTATACAATGATGTAAATAATCATTTAAAAACATAAAAACAAAACATGCACATTTCCTATTGTTTTTGGTGATTGCATCATATTACTTTTATAATCAAGACAAGATTTTCGATCTCTCCTCTTTTATTTTATTTTATTATAGGATACTTGATCTTATAGGAATTTGCAAGCTATTGTACTTAGCTTGCAAGTTCCTATAAGTGTTTTCGTATTAGTCTTATACGCATCATTTCATATAGAAATATATCAGTGTGAAATATATTCATATCAAGTGTTTTACATGCTAGTACAGTACAGGGACTTGCCACACTTGTACACGGACAGCCGGTGGGGTATGAGGGAAATGCCTTATCGGGTAACCTTGCACCCCAATAATTGCGACCTGACACGGTGTCCGGTTTTAATTGGGTCGAGTCCGACGTTACAATCCCAGTGGGTGTAGTTTTCCGTGGGAATTTCCACACAAAAAAAGCGATCTGCCCTTACTGTCTCGTCACAAAAATCCACCTGATATGTCATCAAGATAAACTCGACGGTGTCAAGTAGTTTTCTAACAAAACTGGTTAAGCTTACGCAGCCATCTTTAAATTAATAATACTACGTTGACATAGAGGATAGGATTACATGGGATAAGCATTGTTCAGTTGACTATAACATGTTGTATGCATGTAATATACTTAATTACTGATATAATATATATGTAGCTACACGGATTAAATATCCGTTTATGAGAACTGAGATAATGATTGAGTCATACAATTTGTTTTCAGATCATTTTAGACAAGGTGTCATTATTTAGCTGAAATGTTGCTAGTTTGGCTTATAAATCGTTTTTCTCGCGCTAGTTACAAATTTATTGGTTTATTAATCAAACGTATACCTACATTGTTACAATAGATGTAGAGGATCTGTGATGTACAAGGCCTACTAAAACCTTTAGGGCCGCAGCCAACCTCGTCTCGTAGTCGGTACAACTGCTGGACAACAGACGAGGCTCTGGCACAAGCTTGCCTCTCTGGGTTGGGATCTCAAATAGCAGTCGCCCTCGGTAAACCATCAAAACCAATAAGCGGACCTCGGGATCCAAAGTGCTTACTTTGGAGGCAAGTGAGAAATTGCTAGGAGGATGATGATCGACAGTATTTACAGATAAAAGTTATTACAAAACAAGAACATTAATCAAATATTGTCTAATATATTTCCTCGACAAACGCCCGAATACCTTTTCATCAATGCAAAGTCCGGAAAGCTTATAAAAATATGCCCTGAAATAATAAATGATAACAGATTCCGTAGCAGAAAACAACATGGTCACACCTCATTTCTGCCGTCACCGTTGACAGGGTTTAGGTGAATAGTAATGGTCGAAGTTGCCGGGAATATTGCACATTGAAATAAAACTATTTTGACGGTTGCTATCGCGATTCACTAGACGTCAAATGATCTGACTACCTATAAAAGGTGGCTGTGATAGACTGTATGATGTAGGCGGAAAATAGGGGCTAAGGCGCATATTGAGAGAGCGCAAGGCTAATCGATATGGATTTCTTCATCCCACTTCTGTCCTTTCATTGTTTACACTGATTCCAACGTTTCGAATCCATTCAAAATAGTTTTACTTCAATTATAAATAAAAGGCGATCGAGAATATACTGTTTGATCAACAGGCAGTTATTGGTTGCTTGGGTTTATGGGTCACATCAATCTCACGTGCAAGCCAAACTTAAATGACTGCCGATACGGAGCCGGTGCAACTGACTCGGATTTCCTTTTGGAATTGAAAGGTCGGGAAGGCGGTTTGTTAAAATAATTGTTATTTGTTATACAAGAGTGTAAATTTGCTTTTTAACCGCGTGCTCATTTTTGATGACGCAACAAACGAAGGATTCTAAAATAGAATCCTGTGCGTTAACGAGGGAATCAAACGAGCACGAGGTGAAAAATCTGTGCGTTTGAGTGCAACACGTAACTTTTAATCCCATCTCAGCGAGAAAATGATAAGTGTACAAAGCTAATTAAAAAAGTAAGCCAAAGAGGTTCCGAGACTGAGTTATAAGCAATAAAAAAAGTTTTATGAAAAACTTGGCACCCTGGACGTAAAAGTAAATAGGTTTCGTGATGTATAGAATTCAAAAAGGGTGAAAGGTAGAAGGGTGCATCGCGGTACTACCTATTTTTCATTTTCGGAAATTGGTGTGAATTAGAGTATTTATGTATAATAACAAGTGTAGGAAAGTGCATATTACAGTGAATAGTAACTTTTCGTGTTAGTTCGAAATGTCCCTATAAACCTCATGCACCTCATTACTGAGGCAGCAATCATCTTATTGAACGTAAAAAAAATAAACTGAACTACAAATAAGGTAAAAAAAATAAACTGATGACAAGGCAGCATGGTCATAGTCACCTTAGCCAGTTCTAAAAGGCACGAAAGAAACAAAATAAAATATTAACATTTCTCCTCTAGGGGATAAAACGGCTTTTCCACTCAGATATCGGAGATTAAAAATACTCTTTCAGAGATGGTGGGATGAAAAAGTAATTTATATGTATATTATGTATATATTAATATGATTTTTCTATGTGTGTGTCCCACAAATTGGCAAATGTGTTACCTAGAATGCGATCTATTTTGGACTAAATTCATTTTGAGAGCTTACAGCCATAATTTACATATTTATTTAGACTAGGCAAAACGGCTTAATAGCATGATGTCTGAAATACGATAGGCTTATGTAGACAAAACATTTAGCTTGCATAAAGTCTGATATGGTAGAGAAACAATTTTTTGGATTTCGTGAATATCGCCCGATACTCGAGAAACAGTTCCGAAACCTGACCTAATTATTGGAGAGCTTTGTTCGTTTTTCTTTGTTCGTTATAATGAGTTTCACGTTTTCAGGCCTACCAGGCTACTTGAGCGACGTGGGTGTGCCTTCAATTTTGGAAAATAGTATACTTCCTTCTAATACTTCAACCATGATTGAAAACAAACGTTCGTCCTTCATAAAGAAGGAAATCAAAACAGAACCTCGACCCGAACCATTGTATACAATTACATCTACTAGGTAAGTGCTACTCTCTCGCTAGTAACATATTAATCTAGCTGTTGCCCACGACTCCGTCTGCATGAAATATTGATACCTTTCCGGGTCCCACGAGAATATATTCATTTTTCCAGATCCGCTTAGCCGATCTGAAGTTATTGAATAACAAACATGCGGATAGATATGTTTCTATCTGAACGATCGCATTATTAATAATAATAAAGTAAGATAATAATAATCTGGTTAATATACCCATCAAATTTAATAATTGTAATATTATTTTGCAGTGGCAATCCAGTAATACAAAAAATTCAAAGAAATCGAAGGCGAGCTGCCACAGGGATAGGCAGTTTGAATCGAATGCCAAAGACACCTGTTGTAAAATCCGAACCTCCGGAAACCAGCTGTAAGTTTTTATTCAATAGAAAATACATTTTTTTTTTTTTTTTTAAATATTCCACAACATTTCACACAACGCTATCTAGATCCATGGTAAGCATAGCTTAACTAGCTTGTGTTATGGAATCTAGAATGCGGATACACATACTTAGGTACTTTTTTTTTGTAAATATATACACATTATACATAGAAACACCCAGACCAATGCAAATATTCATGCATACAAATATTTGCACTGAGCGGGGATCGAACCCGCGCCTCCTGCGTAGCGGCCGCGTTCACTACCGCCACGCCACGGAGTATGTCTTATATCATTGTTTTTGTTTTACAGTGAATTTATATGACGACAACAATACGTTTGGAGATGCCTTCAGCGTGAATAAAAAGTCAAAAATGATTAATACCTATGGTAAATCCAAGACATCAACTATGCCAAAGAGAACAACACTTTTCACTGGCTCGCTGTCGGATAGACTGAAGTTGATTGATACCACACCTACTGGTGAAGACCCTTATCAACTGGGAGAGGCTGATATGAGAGAGCAGTCTCCGATACCCAAGCTTATGTTACAAAAAACTAATCATGGTAGGATGAGAATCTGTTCCGATCTCATGGGCAATAACACAATTACACGAAGGCGTATTTACGATGCGCCAGCAACAGAAACGAGTACATCGTCTACAATTAAGTTGGAAAGCAGATATGATCTACCTAGCACGATAACCCACGCGAACATAAAAAAAGAAGTCGATCCAGTGGCAGATGTACCCGCCTTTAAAACGACAATAGTACATGAGCCTGATTTGGATTTAGTTAAAACAGAAACTGAAATAGATTTTCGGCCGCAATTTGATTTTGCGTACGGTGACTCGGATAGCTCACAAATGTTGCCGCGTATTAATCCTGAAGAGTTTCAGCGATTGCTGGAAACTGAGACATCAGAAGAGGCTAAAAGGGCAGTCGATGCCTTCGAGAGTATGGATTTAAAAACCCTGGAGAGCCTGGAATTTAGCTCATCGGTACCAGAGAAGTTTGGAACTGAGAAGGTTAAGAAACGAGGACCGCGAACTTCGGGCTTGATGTCTGAACTCCACCTACCCTTACCTGTGAGTATTTATATCTACATTGATGTATAAAATGTAGCTCAGAGTTGACGTCCATATAATTGTTCTAATTTCATGTTGAACCGGAACAAATTAGAACTATACAGGCGTGAGTAGGTATAATTCGATTATATGTGAATCCATATTTGATCAACCTATGCACTAAGTACCAAACGCGTTTGGGCTTGTATTTGTTTATTTAATACATACTTAATCGACATAGAATGCTGGTATAATACCATATAAGACTGGTATTAATATTAATATGTATTTGCTTGGTATAGCAGGAGCAGGAGCAGCCTGCAGAAAAACGCGGCACCGAAAGTAAACGTGGCAGGAAACGTGCTCTCTCCGCTACCGGGGTTGCCAAGGCAGGGAGGCAAGCTTTGCCGAAGGCTTCCGCTACACCAAAGGCACCAAAGACACCAAAAACGAAAGGTAAAAACGCACTACACACCAGAATCATTAGATAAGATAATCATTTATTTGCTTATCATGTACTCGTATGTTGTTCTGTCAGTGTAACTATTCTTTTTTAATTTAACGGCTTCAATCCCTAAATTACGGAGCACGCATTATGTGTAATTGATGAGAAAATGGTGTGATACATCAAACGAGCGAATATTCATTTCATCCGTTCTCTGTCAAATTCTATTAGTATAAACAGTGACAGAACATTTGTTTGTTGTTCTTTCTATGAAAACAAGGTTTAGTTTACACTATAATAATATATTAAGAAAGAATGCTCTTGTTCTAGCTCTAGCTCTATATTCGTTTGGGCTAAATCAACCATAACATGATTGCGGCACTCAGTTATATAATTGTAGGCACTACTCTATAAGCCTATAGTATTATCGCGCACTTAGCGCGCATCGCACATTAGCAATCTATAAGCTCGAAAATATTAATCGCAATTGAACGGTACGGCAGCGCATAAAAAAAAACAGACGTCCCTGCTTTGCACGCGAATATTACTATGCAAAGTTTATATACAGTCGAGTTGTACATCTATATAAACTGATGGTAGCGGCACTTAATGAGTTCCAACGACGTCTAATGCCTTCGCAGAAGTGCAAGCTATAGGGCAGCGTTTCCCATTTGCCGGGCATTGACCCGGTACCGATCAAAATAAAATGCAGGGACGCACCAGATCTGCCCTTTTTTAAAATAATACCTACTGTCCATCGATGCATCGTAGGTATATTAATTTAAATGAAACTGGACTTTCAACAATAGTTAAAAAAATAGTTACCAAAATATTGTATGTACCTAGTATTAATAAAACATTTCTACTATTAATAAATGTATATTATTAATGGAGCCAGCTTGGGTTAAAAGTATTCAGTAGGTCACGAAAGGGCAGTGTGAAAATTACCGGGCCATAGTAGAAAAAATGTTTGGAAAACACAGTTATATGGTAACAAGGTTTTATCGCGTGAAACATATATAATAGCAAAAGTCTCTTGGTTGTTTTTAAGAACAAAGTTTATGTAGTAGGTAGTTGGTTCCATAATATTTACGGAAATAGTTCGTATATTATAGAAAATACTTCTCAAATAAATGATTGACTATTCATTATATGCAAACACCGGCAACGTCAGAAAAGTAGAGTAAACTATACTATGATTGGCACTTTTAGGACATGATGTCCAAATTCTCGAAAGTTGACTAATTCTTAAACCTAAATTATTATGCTCTATCAGTCACCATATTAGGTTATACAATATATGTAATAACACACTTTATTTTTATTAAGAATATGCGTAATGATTGGTGCTAAAAGTGAAATGAAAAGGTCATACGAATTGATCATTGGCATTTTTTATTGATATTGAAAACGAGGGTGTATATTCATTATTATGTATTTATTGACTTATAGGATCAAATTATTCTTATTATAACAAAGTGACCACACTGCAACTGATACTTACGCCGTATGTGAAGATAAAGAAGCAGTGATAATTTACAGGTGTACCTACATTACCACTGCTTCTTCAAGAAGACATAGGTATGTATACCTTCCTGGTATTGAACTGGACAACGTTCGCGAAACGCCTTTAAGAATTGGGATTCCAAGTTTGTGAATGTTAGAAGGCCCGCTGCACTGTCTGTAAAACCGATATATACTTGCTACAACATAAAACATAAAATCGGGCTAGTGCGTGTACGGTAATACCCAAAATAAAGGATATAGTTGCTTATTCCTGTGTGTTCTCATATCGAAAAGTAAAGATTTAGATGACAGACAGGGACACTTATCTTTTAACAGATCATTGCACTAAAAAGTTGCAGCATCATTTTTATTTACTCTTATCGGAAAAATGTTTTAGAACTTGCAATATATTTGAATACCTATCTAAAGAAGAAAAAATCTCGGTTTGAACTAAGAAAAACAAATTGACACTACAGGTGTGCACCGAGACAAAAGAGAGAGTGGGTATCTGTCACATTAGTCACATTAGGGAATATGCACATGATTCAAATATGTAGTCTTTTCCTTTCGATATACGTACGTATTAATATTTTTATTTTTTTTAAGAAAATAACCATCGAAAAATGCGTAACGTGCGAGTGAATATGGAAGATGGAAGTTCCGACTGTATTGACTCAGAATGAACTCTGACGTAATAGTACATAATCAGCTCGTGTCGTTTATTGCATAATTATTGTGAATAATTTTCCTATTGCATTAGGTATTTAATTGAAGTAAAACACAAAGCATTCATAGATTACAGCCCGAAACACATTCGCGCTATCCACACCCTCGTGTAGTTGTTTGTTATGTACATTGAAGTCACGAAAAGCGCGCCAACATGGCGTTTGTTTGAAAAGCTGAGATCAGCCTAATATTTGAAAACTTAAAAGAAAGTTGTTCATTTTATCACTTCGGTTCGGTTTCTTTTTTAATCTAATATATAAAATTCTCATGTCACAGTTTTCGTTGCCAAACTCCTCCGAAACGGCTCGACCGATTGTCACGAAATTTTGTGGGCATGTCGGGTAGGTCTGAGAATCGGCCAACATCTATTTTTCATACCCCGATTCGCGATAACCGACATCCACGCGGGCGGAGCCGCGGGCGACAGCTAGTATTTATATAATGATGTAAATAATCGTTTAAAATACAAAAACATCATGCACATTCCCTATTCTTCAAAAAAAAAATGCAAATAAACTCAAGAATAGTAGAAACCTTGATATTGGATGTAAGTAAGAAAATCATCGACCAAAAGAAAAACCAAACAACTCTTATAATAAAAGGTATCCAACAATAAAAATAAAGTACACAAACAACAGACAAAAAAAGACTACAAAATTTAATAAACTTTTATATGAAACTCTTCTCAGCAAAGGATATGGTCCAAGATCCGAAGCAAGCTCGACCTTCACACATCTGTTTACCGAATGACAAATATATTTGAGCGAATATAACGTGTTGCTGAACACATATCGACAGGGTTGTCCAAAAACTATGGAAATAAAGTGCAGAATCTTGTTGTTTCTTACTAATTACACTGACTCGTCCGCCAGAAAAATGAACCTTCAATGAAAAATAAATATTGTATACTTACACTCACACTATTCTCCAAAATTATACAATATGGAGAGGAGTACTGGGCAATGGCAAGCGTCGCGGGTGAATCATTGCCTTTTGCATTAATAATAATAATAAATCATATTGAGAGTAATAAAGGTAATGGAAGAACAATTTTATTAAGTACTCATAAACCTGCGGTCAGTATTACAAAAAAAAAGATTGTGAGTAGAGATATGTTTTTTTTTTTTAAATTTTATTTAACAAAAAGTTTAGATGATTCTTTAATCCTAAATACTCGCCAAGCTATTACCCTTGTTGGCGAGAAGAGCTACATATATCATGTGTTACAATTATTCTATAAAACATCCAGATACAACAAAATTTATTTATTTCTTTTAATGTTTATATATGCACCTACGCATCGTTACCATCTAGAATTTTAAAGATGTTATTACTTCCTGCATCATCCACTCTTTTATACATTTCACGCTCGCCTTTCTCCAGCAAAAGACCTTAGTTCGGCCTTTAATTTATATTAACTTAATTTGGGTAACTGTCGTAACAAGTCGTTCAATCAGCCGTTCAATTAACTGCCTGGCTGTTAACTAAACGGCGCCATTCAATGCACGACCTGAATGACATTCAGCCGTAACGTTTATTGCAACATTTAATAACCCGGCTGGCTAATGCTAAGGGCACCACCCTGAAATAAGACAGAAAATTACATCCATACATATACTCACATCTGTAAATCCTCGAAGGGTAGGCAAAGGTGTAGTCACAGAAAATTTGTGATAGGTTTATTGAGAAAGTAATGCAATCTGACTTGGATAGGTTAGGTTAGACGGTTATTTTTGGGTAGCCTTCGTGGTTATATTTTTTACAACCATGCAGAAACGTCATTTTTCTAACTGTTTGATTAAATGGCTAGGCAAGTAATTAAACTTCATGGATCCAAGCTGTTTGCATAGTCGTTTAATCAAATGGCTCATCACCATTCAGGCCGTTAAATGAACAGATGATTAAGCTAGTTGGCTGCGACATATATATGTAGATCTACATACGGAGACATCCTTTCACCATAGTAATTTATTACTTAGGGTTTATTAAATTTATTTTCTGTTACACTTCTTATAATATATATATTTTGTTATACTGCTTTGTATTCTTTCCTCCAGCTTCAGCAATTGATGACCCAAGAAGACGTGCGGTTTTCGTCGGTTCGATTCCGACATAATCACCCGCACCGGCTCCGTTACCAGCACTACAATACCTATAATTTCAAGGGTTCCCATGCTGTTATTGATTTATCCCTGTTTTGACATTTTTTGGCGTACACTTTTACTGGCCTTTACAGAATGTTCAAAAAATAGTTTTTGACTTGATTCTCCGGATCAAAATATTATAAAGAACGAAAGAAAAATATTTATTATTATTTTTTTTTATTATGCACAGACATGCGGAACATTACATACATATAAACTAAACGAGTAATAAAAAAGTAGGTCTGAAAAAAGTGTCGCACACAGCCGTGCAGAATAACGGTCGCTTCTCAGCTTAATAATGCTGCCCGCATTGTAGTGCAGACGAACAGCGCTAATTTTAATTATTATTTGTTGTTTAGTTGTAAATAATAAAAAAATACTATGTTTGTAAATATTTATTTACTTGATTTGCCGCGTGCCTCTATGACTAGTACCTCTATGTCTCTACAATAATTTATGAAGTAGGATTAATGGAATTCTCGTTCGTATTCATAACATTTTCTTCTAGCATCTGCACGCGGCTACACCCGCGTGAATGTCGTTTATTATACTCTTGGTCATAACTCCAATTCTATCAATTGTGATCAAATAAATATTATAAGTCTGACCAAGATCTTTCAAAACAAAAAAGCTGCGCACCAAAATCCGTTGTGTGGTATTTGCGTTTATCGCGAACAAACACAAATAATAATTGCAAAAACTTAGTAGGCATAACAATCGTTAATATAACATAACCCAAGTTAACGACTACCATATCGACATATTAATACGCAAACCTCGTAACTCTGTTCGTTGTTACGAGGTTTATGTATGTTTAATACGTCGATATTAGACTAACATGTAACAATACAAAGATATTTATGCCCATCTTTTATGTTTTAGCTGCGTGCCGTGGCAAAAAGTCACCTGTGCCGGGGATGGTGTCTAAAAAACCATATCACACGCTAGTTGGTGATCCAGACTTGTCGTGGTATTTTGGTTTAGACCCGGAGATAAAGATGGAAGACATTGATCAGCCGGCAGATCCGACCATTTCCACCGTTGAGGTATACATTTTTTTCTTTTTTTTTCCGTTTGGAAACCTCCGGGTACCAGCTTGCCGTGGACACGACGTAGCGGTTATGTCAGAGTCGAGCCGACTAAAAGTACACGGTGTCTCCGACAATACCGCAATGTCCACGAGTTACAGGCACTTTTTGGCCACCATTGCTGGCGACTTTAAGATCCTCCCATCTCAAGAAGCGCGCACGAGATTTGATTGCGCCACGCCACTGGCGTCCTCTGGCTTGAAAATAAAGCCGCAAGCGCCCTGGATTTCTTCGTCGATAATCCGAAGACGACTCTTGGGCAGGAACGCTGGCCCGTCCTTATCCATTACCAGTCAGTGTTACGGCTTGGATGAGTGGGGAGGTATGTTGGCACCATCATACCAATTCCATAGCTCCGTAATTACACTGGTACACTGAATGACCTGCCCCTCTAGACAAGTGACAATATGTTTGTAGTATACAATAGAATAGATTGATCAATGTATAAGATTACATACGTTGACAACTGTCATAATCGTCAAAATACGTTTCAATCCCTTACATTTATCATTCTATTCTACAATACCAATACCAACGAATTGCCAGTTGTCTAAGGTGTTATCTCTCGAGATTGCCCTGATTATACGATTCTTCGACACGCGGAGATTATTTCTGGAACATGGAACACTGTCTCGTCGGCAGAATATTAGCCCCATGCAGCAACTGAAAAGGTAGGAAGAGCGGTGCTACCGATGGCTTTAAAACCCTCCACCTCTATTACTATCTTAAAATAGCATGTAGAAAATAGAAATTATAAATATTGTAGGTTTTTAATGCAAGTAATAAAATAAATTAAATTCTTAGCAAATAGTTTTAGATGATTTAGAGCAACGCAATTGTATATATATATCGTGGGTCTGGTGACATCCTAACATGCACACTGTATTCGTAGGCTTTGAGTCAGCCTAACGTTATAACTGCTTCCTTAAATAGCTGAATGCTTTGACTACAAATATCAATGCAGACCATAACTACTGTTAATAACAGTATAGTAAATGAAATCTATTTTCACTTCGAAACAGGTTTTTCGCATCATAACCTAACTTGAAACTATTGTAGGCACAAGAGTGAGTTTACCATCACATCGATCGATGAATCTACAAAACAGTAATTACGAAAAAATTTCAAAGTACACATAATCCGATGTGAATCGAAATATTATATAGATTCTTTATTTTTCTTCACTGTTGATAAATACCTTATTTATTATTGTCCCTTAGCCAGTGCCCCAGTCCGAAAGTCCGTAATCAGATCCCTCCACTTAATATGATAACCATCATAGGGTTACCGCCATAAAGTTACCATCATAATATTACCATCATAAGGTCACCATCGTGAGATTACCATCATAAGATTACTATCATAATGTCACGACGAGAAGATGGCCGTCATAGCGTTACGAGCATCAGGCCAGACCAGTCAACAGTAATAGATATACCTTATTTATCAAAAGTCCCTAATCAGCCATTTTCATATTATTTGGTAACGATCATAAGGTCACCCACACAAGATTACCGTCACAAGATTAGGATTACCATCACAAGGTTATCATCATGAAGTTACCACAGTACGATTACCATCATAAGTTTATGAGCAGGAGCTTCAATTCCCATCATAAGAATATCATCATAAGATTACCAACGTATGGTTACCATTGCAAGGTTACTAGTTGCTTAATTAATTGCCAATTTGATTACCCTTACAATAATATACTCCCCTCAAGCCTTACTCCAGATTACGTATAAGGCAAGAAGACTTTTTGTTTGCTTAAAATTATCGTAGTAGGTACTTATATTATAACAGCTTTCAAATTGTATCGGAAACAGCTCAATACTTCAATTTCATGAGGATTCGCTTACTCCAACGGCCATCGATCCTTCAGCAAATGTGGCTAGCCAACTGCTACTCAGCTTGCTTATTGTTCAACATCATTACGCTAAGCCGCCCCAGTGACTTTGTAACTAGAATAGGCCCACCCTATCTCTTCGTGTGGGTGTCGTTGAAGGCAATTACGGAATAGAACTGTTCTCCATCCGACTGTAATCACACAGCCCATGACTAAGTGCCCACTTGACGGCAATAGGCTCGCCCCCTATTACATCGGACCGAAAATCATAGTGGCGAAATGTGGGTGTTAATACACCTCTGCCTACCCCTTCGGGGATTTACAGGCGTGAGTATATGTATGCATGTATTACGCTGTAACTCTGGCGATATGATCGGCAAACCGAAGATGAGAGATATGCTCATCGTCTTATGTATATGCACATCCCAGTTCAGTGAAGAACCTTCCAGCACATTGATGAATAGTTTGAGGGTAATGACATCTCGCACTCCACGCTGTATTATGAAGTTTGTTTTCTGCTCCTTCTGCTGAACGGACATGCATCTCAGAACTTCAATACATCGTTAGTCCACATCGTTGCGAAGCAATCAGAACAACCCAGGTGTCGATGTAGCTTTTGTGGACTACGAGAAAGTCTTCGACCCTTTTATCTTAGTACACAAAAGCTATACACAATACAAAGTGCCTGGTTGTACTTCTCAGTTTATTGGACAGTAGACAGTACTCGTCTCGTGAAAACTGAAACAATCAAACAGCCTCACGAGGTTGTTGACATGTGAATATTTGTTTCGGCAATCCTATAGTCATTTCGGCAGCCCATGGATTGATTTCCAAGAGCCTCGATCAACACCTTAAGAAGCTCTCGTTAAGTAGCTGCCTAATGAGAGCTTCTTAAGGTGTGAATCGAGGCACTTAACCCAGCTGAGTTACCTGAGGCGGAAGCGAATTCTCGTCGACAAGTCGACACGGCACGTGTGAGGAGGTTTTGGTCTCTAAAGCCTTAAACCACCCGTTAGCTTATTGCCTGTACCCGATGCAGGTTGTGATCTACTTTTTATTTAGTACATAGAATACTTTTAATATTTATTATAAATAAAAAATTTAAAATTAGATTTGTATGTATAGTAATACAGGAATGACTGTAAACATGACGCTGGAGTAGTATAATATTGATAGAACTCTAAGCGCATTCTTGAAGACATGTATGGGACAATGGAGAACGGCTCTCTTTTCTTCAGAATGTCAGGTTCTTTGGGGTAGTGTACCGTTAAGATCCAAGGGGTGCTAGCATGAGTCTGGCTTTGCTTGACACTGTTACCACCTGATAGGAGAGAAGACTTTTTAGTCCTTTTTCGCCAACTATCGTAGGCGCGTAACTAGATGAATTAAATATCTTGGATAGGAAAGGTCTTACGTTGATTGCATATCGAACGCACCAATTTTTGGGATTGGTTCATCCCAAAGATGTTATTTGTAGAGGTTATGGTTTTTTAAATACTGAGACTATGTCACTTTGGAATCCGTAAAAAATTGGTCTGCATTGGGATATCAAATCGACACTACGGCACGCTCACATTAGGCGGCAGACGATAGAATATGAACTGGCGCAGACCGCCAGAAATCGTGGAAAGCAATATTTACGTACTTTACACCCTTACCAGGTGGGCCGTGTGCATGTCTGCCAAGTGGTATAAGAAAAGGATAAATATTTATGAAAATATATGTGTTTTATTTTTTCACTAAGCGGGATCAAACCCGCGACCCAGGAAGTAACCTTGCAACACCACCGCTACGTTACAGAGGCGGTAATTGAAATTTGATTGGATGCTCGCATGAACATATATTATGTATTAAAGCATGTTTATACAAATAGTTGTGTCAACCCGCTTAGCTTTCCCCTTGATGTCTTTTTTTGCTCAATTCTGTCTCATAAATGTTCTTGAGTAAATGGCTATTCGAAAAAAAACGATAATGTTTGGAAATGAAAATAAAGAAAATATCTCGAATAGCAAAAAAAAACTGAAATTCAACTACATTTTATATGTGTATGAATATGATTTACAGGTTCCAAGATGGCGAGAAAAGCCGTATACTAGTTGTTATAGTTTAGAAGGCACAGAAAACTTAGATGATAAGGTATTTGAGAAGAGACACCAAAAACTTGAGGCTGAAGAACGCCGACAATTAAGGTAATATACAACAAATATAAACACAACCAGTTTTAACTACTCAATATAAGTATCAAATTGTAGTATTTTTTTCTGAACATAATCCAAGCAAGCCGGCCGTTCCAGTTTTTCTTGACGCACAGTGGGACGAACCCATGGGTAAAATGGTAAAATGTACAGCTTCTAAAAAATATATTATTACCCGACTGCGCCAGAAGTAGGGTTATGTTTTTCGAGAGTATGTATGTATAATTGTTTGGCACGCTCTGTAGCCTGAATGTCTCGATGCGTAGTACTATATCGCTTCAATACGTAGTACTATTATTAATGATGTGATACCACCTCTTCTCATCCAAAAAAAGTCGTAAAAATACGAGAGAAGGAAAACTGGAAGTAAAGCCCTGTACCAACCCGTCTGCCTCCAACACTGGGAGAGCCCTATGTCCAGCAGTGGACTGCGATAGGCTAATTGATGATTGATTCAATTTATTTCGTACCATTTGGGTGGGACGAAATCGTTACTAACTTGTTTTATAATAAGTGCATATGGCATATATTCGAGTTATGGGTGTGGGTCGTCCTACTATGCGAGGTGCCAGATCAAAGTTTGAGTACTGCTGTGCAATTCGCCAGTATACAGCCTTGATAGAGATTGTCATTGGTTCGACTGAGTGACTTAACTGGAGATCGACCCGGCTATTTGACTCTGTATGCTTAGAGAATCGCATAGCTGTAGCTTCAATAAATTCTAACTATCCAACTTTATAAATTTCTAGGTGGCATATGCGGCGAATTCGAGAACAAAGGCATATGGAACGTCTTCGACTGCGGCACAGGGAGTCTTGGTGCGGCGGGCTGAGTTCGCCCGCGTACCAGCAGCCATCAGTATACACGATATGGCCGCAACCGCAACGCGACGTGCGGGCCATCGAGATCACTGATACCCTCCCTGTCATGGCATTCGGAGAGGAATTGCCTGAGCTCCCACCTGCGTAAGTACCATTAATCAACAGACACTTTTCGGTCTGGAGTTTGAATAATTTTCTTTCAAAACTAGTTAATATGTAGTAAGTATTTAGTCATGGCTGTTATTAAATATAATGATTAAAGCTTATGTCAGAAGATACATTTGGTATCAGAAAACTTAACTTCTATTATCCACGCGGTCCTAAAAGTTATGACGAATGCGACGCGACGCATCCGCTGAAGTTAATAATAATAATGTCTATTGATGTAGTTAACTATGAATTATCTTGCGTAAGTAGCAAGATGTGATAGCGTTAAATCATAATAAAATGGATTAAATGAATGTTTTCTAAACAATTGGGATATTTAATTGGTTAAAAGGTCGGACCAAGAGCCCTCTCTGCTAGACCTTCTGTTGGTCCGGGTGACTTGTCAACCCGGACCAGTACAGTGTTTCGGTGAGCGCCGCTTTAGGTGAATCCGACCATTGTCTGGTCCGTTCCGAGGTGCCCATTATAGCGCCCCCACGACCCATGCAGGGGAAGCGGCGTCTCTGGCACTACTCGTCAGTGGACTGGGATGGACTGCGTGATTATTTTGCGTCCATCCCGTGGGTTGAACGCTGCTTTGAAGGTAAGAACCCATTTGAGGCCGCATCTGCTGTCGCCGGTGAGATCAGTCTGGGCATGGAATATTGTATCCCCTAGACTGATGTCGCCGGTGTACGCAGAGCGCGCCCCTGGCTCGGGCGCGAGTGCGCGGAGGCTGTTAATCATAAACAGTCTGCGTACCGCGCTTGGATGAGGGCGCGCGCTACGTGCGATCCCAATGTGGGCCACTTCAAGGCGGCGTACAACAGAGCCATAAAGGTCTGCAAGAGGGCTTATGTCAGAGCGGATGCCCAGCGCATAGCGCGGCTTGGTCAGGAGCTAGTAGAGCATCTCACGGGCAGCCGTGGCTACTGGCGACTGCCCAAAGCCGTGCAAGCCAACATCTGCCAGCCTTTGCTGCCCCCGCAGCGCAATCCCGATGGATCCCTGGCCCATGAGCCGCACCTTGCGCCGTCAGTGCTGTGCAAGGTGTTTGAGCACATTATCAACAAACAGCTCATGCGTCACCTTGAGGATCACTCCCTAATTAATAACCGACAGTATGGCTTCAGGCCGAAACGGTCAGTGGGTGATCTTCTGGCGTATGTTACTCATATTTGGGGTGAGGCTATGGACATGCACGGCGAGTCATTGGCAATTAGTCTTGACATCGCCAAAGCTTTCGATAGAGTTTGGCACAAATCGCTTCTTTCCAAGCTACCAGCCTTTGGTGTGCCTCTTAGACTGTGCGACTGGATTGCCGGCTTCTTGAAGGAGCGCCGTATTCGCGTCCTTTGTGATGGACAAGCCTCGGTGTTCATGCAGGTGAATGCCGGCGTACCGCAGGGGTCCGTCCTATCGCCAACTCTCTTTCTTCTAAGTACACATCAATGACATGCTGTCGACCAGCAGCATTCATTGCTATGCGGATGATAGCACCTTGCACGGGAGTTATCATGGACGTCCTGCGGATAAGCAGATGCCTATCGCATAAAAAAGGCAGCTTGTTGTCACTGAGCTTGACGGGATCCTGAACCACATTTCCCAATGGGGCTCTGAGAACTTGGTCGAGTTCAATGCCAAGAAGACGCAGGCATGTGCGTTTACAGCAAAGGTATCTTCTTTCCTTCCCCTTCCCACTCTTCAGAGCACGCCACTGCCACTGCAGGACAACCTCAATATCCTCGGTATGGATTCTCGCTGTAAACTGAATAACAAAAACTACATCGAGAGTATCATCAAAACAGCCTCGCGTAAACTCGGAGTCCTGAACAGAGTGAGACGGTTTTTCACGCCGGAGCAACGGTGTCTTCTATACAAGACACAAATTCGTTCCTGCGTGGAATACTGTTCGCATCTCTGGGATGGCTCCGCAAAGTACTTATTAGATGCTCTCGACAGGTTGCAGCGACGTACGGTCCGCATTATCGGAAATCCTGAGGTCACGAGTACCCTCGAGCCTCTGCAGATGCGTAGAGAGGTTGCTTCCTTGGCAGTATTTCACCGTCTCTACCATGGTGAATGTTCTGATGAGCTATTACAATTAGTCCCACCCTCTCCTTTCCTATACAGGACAACACGTGCAGTACTTAGATGTCACCCGCATACGGTGCAGAACATTCCTTCAAGAACCAAGCGGTTCGGTGACTCTTTCATTTGTCGCACCATTAAGACCTGGAATTCCTTGCCAGCTCACGCTTTTCCCTCTTCCTCCAGTCCCGGGTCCTATAAGCGGGGCGTGAAAAAGCATCTGATGGGGCCGTCAAGCTGAGTGCCACCATTGTTAACATGGCACGTGTATATAATGGAGGCCCTCTTTCCTGAGACTTTGCCTTCAGCTCACCATCAGGCGAGGAAAAGTCAAATTGACGTGTCCTATAAAAAAATAAAATAAAATAAAATTGAAAGTAATTCCGACCAAGATGTATGTTCTGTGTGTAATTATAATATTTTTTAATTTCAGGGACTTTATGCTTCCCTGGGTTAGAACTTCAAAGGCCTTGAAGAGGTCTAAACGTTCCAAGACCCTGCATTAGGAGCTGGGAAGCTTGCAATCTCCGTTAAAGAACTCTTAGCTATTAGTACATTGTGAAGGGTTTAAACACCCAATAATCTTGGACTTTGACTTTTTTAACAAATATTAAAGATTGTCACAATAATATAGTTAGGTGAGCCTAGAGATATTGAGAGATCTTGCAAACAGGCGTTTGTTACACGCAAACAGCATTGACATCGTTGATATACCATAAGATAAAATGATAATCTTTGATGACATACAATTAATAGAATTTCAATGAAACGCACGTTTTCGGATTCGAAAACGTTCACGATATATTAAACCAATGACATGCAATATATAAACCTAGTATTAAAAAAAATGATGATGAATGAAAGAAATATGAAATATTCATCACGATATATACATTTTCAAATATCAGACGGTTCCAACGACACTACTTCATTTCTTCTAAAGGATAATAATATCTTTCTTGCGTATTACTTAAGTACCACAATACAGTCACCTATAACTAATGAAATATTATTTGCTGTCACAATAACGAGGGTGTTCTTATGATGAACTAAAATATTTATATGTATGCTTATTTAACACGGTTTACATTCACCGGCAAAGATATTAATAATGAAGTATGTATATATCTTTTTGTTGGCAATAGTCCTTTGTAATTTAAAGTCAATTGATTAAGGGGAATTAGCTACCCCTTTTATTGTGTTATTTTGTATATCAATGGCGATCAGGCTGGATGTTGAACTAGTCTTGTGTATGCCAGATATCGTCATATTATGAGCTCTCTAAATCTCTTGGTCGGTAAGGTATGTTTACTATTTGTAAATAAGTATGAATGAACTGATTATTGTAAATATCGGACATATAGGATATGTTCGAGTCATTATCTTATTTAATGGTTATTTGTAAGTGTGCTAGTTGATAACTTGAATGTGAAGTATTAGTGTTGAATCAGCATTTATATAATTTAATTTCAATAAAACGATTTTAGTGTAAAACACATTTCAATTAATGATATTTAGAATATTCTTTAGTAATAACTATGTTTATTTCTATTTATAAAATCATTATACATAAAATTTGTATTTTGAACCTTTGAATGTTTTGTCTATGTAAGATTTGGCGAACCGGGATACCTATGAACTATAATATAATACGATATGTATTTCATTGAATACAGTAATAATATACTACTGAATCGCGTAGAGGCGTAGTACTTTTGAATTACTGACCGAACATTATTAAATATAGTAACCTAGTCGTGTAAATATAAAGAAGTAAATTTAGATATTCTTCTAATAAAATTAAATGACCCGTTTAATGACAGAACTTCAGTAGTGTTGGGACACGTCGACTAAAACATTTTGATCTTGACTAGTGAGTTTTCGCTGTCGATATAATATCCGTAGAATTGTAATCAATTTAATAATGAAGTCTATAATCATGTAATTTTTTAACATGCCAGAAGTTGTACGAATAATAATAAGAAACTAGTTTGTAAGCCTAATTGCACTTGAAGAATAGTCGCGTTTGGGAGGGAGTATGGGATGTTCTAATATGAGTTGTTCCATGCCAAGTTAATTTATGCATTGGCCTAAAAACACGCGGGCATTAAGAATACCTATGGCTATGTAGCTTGGGTGGAAGCTTGCTGAGACGGTAAACCCAGACGGTAGTCAAGTATGGACGGTAGCACTGTATTTCTATTGTATCGTATTTTTATTGTAAGTCAAATGTCGAAGAAAGGATACGGGTTTGATTATTTGACTCTAGATTCGAGATCTAATAATTCCACCGAATTATTAGAACTTGGAGAATCGAGTTAGTGCTGTACAATTGAGCAGCTAAGATGACTAACTAAACTAAACTAATCTAATCGCAATCGCACTAATCTAACTTCTGTCAAATCGCTATATTTTTCAAGTTTTTGTAAATAGAACGTTTTATAATCTACTCTAAATGTACGTTTACTACATACCGAAAAAATCGTTAAGGAAATACAATAATTTTGAAGGGATACAAGCTCGCAATGAATGTCTGCAACATTAGCCTGTCGCTAACAGGTGCAGTTTATTATTTACTGAATTAGTGTAGCCAGACCATTTGCTCTGGTCGTGGTCTGCACTTATTACTGTATATGTGTTTTAATAACTGTCTGTAACTGTATTTATCATAATAAGATGGATGTGTAGGTATTAGATTTTCTTACGGTACGCGCAAAACGTGCGTGTCGTTGCCAGTAGGATGCTACCAGTCTATACATTATGATATTCGCTTCTATATAATGAAGCTTACATCAGACTAAAAGTGACCATATTTTCATTACGTCTGGGTCTATTTCACGAAAAACTACACAATCAGAAGAACATCTTAACGTTTAGCGTTTTTATCCCCACTTTAATCAATATTAATTAAAAAATAATACATATAAATAAGAAAAACACAACTGTAATCTGGGCACTAAGGCGCTTTGCACACTGCCCATTGTAGCTGGGTGTGCGTATTTTTAATATTTTACACAGCACGTATGTTGCACTACGCGTGTTTTCAATGTAAAGAGAGATACTTACATGCAAGATACGAATTCGCACTCTCGTTACTGGTAGTGTGCGAAACGTCTTATTGATACTGTATGCTATGCTGCCAAATATTCGACTAGTGGGCACAGGTGAACACTTGACAATGAATGTACATATTTTCACATGGGTTGTACTTTAAAACTGCAGATTTTCACGTATCAACATTTGTAGCCGTTAAAGTAGTTGTTAAATAATCTATATTTATCACAGTGTAATAATAATCTATTGTAGTTAATGTGTCTTTTTAATATCGTCTCGTTGTGATTGAAATACAACTTTAAATGAATATATAGTTCTGTCTTTCCTCGCACAAAGACCCACTATCGAAAACAAAGGCATAAATAAGTTACAAAAGTTGTTTTTTAAACAGCTTATAACGAAGTTACTTCGGTTCAAGTTAAAAATCTTTACAGTATAAGATTTCATATCATTTAAACGCCGCAATCATATAACAATATGGCGATTTGAAAAGTCATGATATGGATAACCTGACTATAAGGACATTTTCTTATAATTAAAATTTGGTTCGCAATGTTTATCTGGATTATGGTTATTGGAAACAATCGTTCATTAAAATGTACAACACTTTTAATATAAAAATCAAACTGTAGACTATCGATTATAAATTTGGTAGGGTATGCATATGCAGTGAAACCTGGATAATTAGGATCTACTGTGCAAATTCAGCGTCGAGCGTGGCGCTGCGCTCACCTTTAATGAGGTTGTCATGGGTCGGGTTGGGTGACGTCACAGCAGATTGACCAATAGCTGTCTCTATCGACATCGGGCACAGCTCTGCGCTCGACGCTGAATGCTTAGAGAATTGAACTGCTAGATACTTGAGAAACCTTTGTAAATGGTAAATTGTAATACTGACATTTTTACACTGAAATACCTCTATTACTTACTGGGAATCACTAACTTTTGTATAGCTTGTCTAAACCCATGGCGCGCTCCTCTAACTCTCTTACACACAAGCAAATAATTGTCGACCGAGTTCGTGAAATAGTGCAACTTCATATGGCTATTTGTGTTCACTATTGGATGTTTGTTGTATTTGGCTAAATATTGGACATAGACGCAAACATGCAAATACGATCAACCATACATGGGGCACTACGTACCTGCGCTTGGTATTTCCCATATTGTCATTAGGCATATAATGCAATAGTTTATCAAATATACTGTCCACACGTGGTCATTGTTTGCCAAATACGTCAAAGACGCAAATACAAATAGCCATGTAAAATGCCAGCAAAACAATTGATTTTTTTACACAGATGATGTTAATGTGTGTCATTTCGGTTCAGACAAGCTATACTGATTGAGACTTCATTTGTTAAAGTTTTATTTTGTTTAGTTTTTTTTGTTTTTGTTTTTTTATCTCCTACCTCTTACCTTCTATGTCGCCATGGTAAAAAATAGTGGCCTTTTTAAAAAAAATATTTTCACTTCTTAAAAAATGTAGGTCTGTTCAGATCCCCATAGTACAGGTTTCACTGTATTATAACATCTACTTTATTGTTAACTACGTTAGAATAACTTGCCATGGTTATATTTTGTCAAGAACACAGTTGAAATTCAATCGTATTAGTCTCAGAAATTATAACGTGTTTGAGTTTGCGTGTCAAATTAATGAGAAATTTACAGCTAAAATTATTTACAAAACTAAAACTAATACAACAGCCCAAAGAGGTATAGGTGTATGAATTTAAATAGAATTAAATAAACATCTTAATATTTACCAAATCATGATACATAGGATAGTGTTTCATTCGATTGTGTCTCACTTTAATAAGGACTCGTTTTTGATTAAAATTGAAAAGTATTTTTTTAAATACAAATCTGCAAAAAAATGCCTATGGACATAAAAACAAACAATTGTTTTTTTTTCTGTAACGTGGGAATATCACATAATTACGTGTTCAATATATTATTTTTTTATATTAGTATACAGGCCGTTCGCGCTATTCCAAAAAATCAAACCAAATCTAGGCTTAAAGCGATCATAACACAACCTGACAGACATAGAAAATAACGTTGTATCAAAATATACTAGTTAATAAATTCAGCATTTTTATTTCCCAATATTACATTGTTCTGAGGATCAAACGTACTAAGTACTACAGTCGTCCTCGTATTCATATTTCGCCAAATATGTTATTTACAAGTATAATACATCATGTATGTTATTGACTATTTTCATCGATGTAAGTAGTTTTAAACTAAGTAGGTGTATTGAATTCAAGCAGCGCATATTCTCTTGAGATGATGATTGATATATTTTTGTCTTGCCTATTCTGAGTGCGGTATATCATTTTCATTAGTTTGTGTAATTATGGTGTAAATTGTTTGTTCGTCCCCACGATTCATAATTAAAATGTAAATTATTTATTTGTTTCGAATATTTTTGTTACAATTATTTTGAATGATATCGAGTATAATAATATTGATTTTGTTATAATTACGCTGTGAACTGTCTAATGAGTTGTAAATATTTTTTTAATGTTAGATGACATTTTATAATATGAATGTAATAGTAATAATGTAATAGAATGTATTAAGTGATAGCGGTGTGTAATTATTTGTCAGATTTTTGAATTGTTTTTAAGCGTTCGGAACTTTAATGTTATTATGTTGAGTTAAATGCACTATTTTGGATTTAAAGGTACGCATATTATATATAAACGATACAATGCAAGTGAAGAATAGTAGCTATATACGTAAAAGTATTTATAATGCGACTATGGTGTTTCCATTAAGTTCCGAGAACGAAATCCAGTATATCACTATTTGGATAATTAAATAATATATGCCCTGGAATGTGATTCCGGCAGTCTATGAACAGGATCCGAGCTTGCGAATCTCTAAGCAGGAATCTATGGTTTTAAGAAATAACAAAATTTACTAAAATCATTTCAATATTAAACATGAATTTAGTTCAGTTTTAACTACCTGTTTGTCTGTATGATAAATCGTCAATTCCTCGGTTTGGTAGTTGCGCAGTCGTATATCTCTCAGTTTGTTCATTACCCCCTTTCTTCGCTTATCCGATTCAATATCCATCCCATTCGCAGAGTCCAGTGTAAATCGAACTTTACGTTTGTATTAGTTCAAAAAGTCTTGGAATCTCCCATTTTTCATTTACCGCTTTTTCTTCGTTTGTTATATTTTCTATGATAGGGTACTAAATAAACATTTAAATGCGAATGGGGGAAATAGATGAACAAGGAAACAGACGAACAAGATATCGAATCATAAAAGCTGCTGATAGACCAGAGCGTTCACTTGGGACAGAACATCGTTTATCTGCCATGTTTAAATTTGTCGAAATTAACAACATATGTTAGTTGTTCCCATTTATTGCTAGAAACAACCATAGGTAAACAAAAAACTCATGATGTTTCTAGCGAACGCCTTAGTGGATGCTCGTTAAATCAATACTCTTCACGGAGATGTCAGGCATGACGGTCGTGTGTGGTGCTGTATACTTACAATGATAGAAGGTCGTTTCGGCAAAAGCTCGAAGCCCTATCCTTTCATTAGAATGCTCGCCAGGTGCTAGATGGGTCGATAGAATGCTCGCTAAAACGCTCTTTCTATAATATACCATTCGCAGGAATGCTCATTCCAAATAAACGTTATCAAGTTTATCAGCACCTTTAGACGAACAGGAAGTTAAATATTTTGCTTTTGCAAGTGGTGAAACAAATTCTAAATCAATCCATCAGTTACCCTAGTGCAGTTCGCTACTGAAAATAGACCTTTTCCAATTTAACTTTGATTAATCCTTTTTTATGATAATCTTTTCATATTCATTTATTTTATTAGCCACAAGTAAATGAATTCTTCGTGTACCTTTATTGACATTAAATGTAAATAGTATTTCTTGTCCTGAACAATCTTATTATACTACTTATACATATGAGTTCGAGTTTCTATGATGCTCCTTGTATATATATTTGCAAATACTGTACCAAATTTATAGACCTATCATGAAACATCCGCAAGCGGTTTCATTGAACAAATATATCGCGAAATCGGCCCCAAAGATGCTATGTGCTACTTCGGATCGGCTGCCACAAGAAAACAGAAGTCTACGAGACTAAATGTTACATCTTTAGTTCGTGTTTCACGTGGAGGCGAAGTTTCGGGTGTTTCATGGGAGTCTTTATTTATTTTCTTCGGATGTCTGTTCGCAAATCGAAATTGCTACAAATTATTATAGTATTAGAATTTATTAAATGTAATTAATGTTGCTTGTGGCTGTCAAGATCCAGCGGACTATGTTATTTAAGTATTATGTAAAGTTTGATTGTTGTTCAGGCATAAGCTTATTTTTATCTTTTTTTAATATGCTGTTAGTAAGTAGGGTAACAGTGTAGTAGGCGTACTTCCATTTCAGTTTAACCAGTGTTATGAACATATTTATTAAATAGTAATGGTTATACATCTACTGCATTGTCTAATATAATAAAAAATTAGATCTCAAGTGTTATTAATTAAGACTAAATATTGATTTACTGTTCTAATATTGTGGAGTCGGGCGCGAACTGCGCAACATGTTTCAAGGGCTGATATATAATGTTGTTTCTTTACTGTAATGTACCAGGTTCATATTTTTGTGTACCGGCTATGAACTGTAGAACATTGCATATCAATTTAGGTGAAATCTCGATGACTCCATTAAAATCTGAAAATTGAGAATTTGCGTTTCTATGAATAGATTTTTTATTAATTAAATAAAAATGTGTTAATTTACTTGCATTTACAAAATCTCAAATGTTCATATACACATACATATAAGATCTTTCTTATATTTAAGTCTCCCAAGTTCGGTTTAGTAATGAATTCATGTGATACTTCAGATTAAGTTGTATAAGTACATGAAAATAAAGGAACTTTGTCTCTAGAGTTGGTAAATTTATATTATCAAGTATGTTTAAGTATAGAATATCGTCCTTTTACCTTGTTTTGGTCATTCATATAGCTACTTAAAATCATGTTTATGAGGGTATCTATCTCTAGTTTACCCATTAATAAATCATTGGCCTTACAGATTAGTACCGGCATGTAAGATATGGATACGTTTAGACAGTCAATGTAGATCGTGGACTTCCATCTTGTTTGTTTTTTGAACGGAGCACTAATAATTTTTCTAAGCTGTCTACAGTAAATATCCCGTCAAAATTGGCTGAGCCATTTTGGAATTTACCCGATATAAATAGACGGAAACAGACAGGCAAAAAATAATATTTATGTTATACCTAGCGCTTGTTGTTAAGGTATCGTGTATTGTTAAATTAAGAAAAGTTTCGATTCGATTGTATCGATTTTGTTGATTGTCGACATACACCGGTGTATCTTAAGACAAACTGCATTTCGGACATTCACAGTAACATACATTCTCAGTAGGGTGCTCGAGGTTTACACTTCAGAGCTCGGAGTCCGCTTTCCCCTGCCGTTTGTCCTTGACCTTACAAATCTGTTTCTACTGCCGCGGTGAAGATAATCATGATTAATGCGTTAGACGCTGTAATACAAGCATTATTGGTTCACCTTTATGGTCTGCGGTATTTTAAAGAAAGAAAGAAAAAGCATTCTTTCTTCTTCTTTCTTTCTCATAGTCCTACGACTAGTGAGGAGCCAACACTCGTACGCAAGATCTGCCGAAAATATAGCCAGTGTCCGTGATGGTGTGCAGTGCAGGAGGACTCCACACGATCAATTGATCCAGTAGTTGATGGTAAACGGCGATAGGGATCGACATGTGCCGCTGAATTTTCTCTATAGCAGTTGGAAATTAAGACTAGTTTTCATCATTGAGCGCGAAATTAGTTACGTCGACAATGATACCTATAATCAAACTGGTAATCAACTAGTGGGATATAGATTTTTTTTTTTAATTTAATTGGTTATCTGAAGACTGCAAGGGTAAATACCTTTTTTAGTATTACTCAGATACACGCGTGTATCATACGACGTCTCCGGCTCTATTAAGACTCGCTTCACGGCTCGGGTCTCAATGGCGCCCCAGCGGTAATCACCAATTTTACACACCTGTACCATAATCTACTATTATTCCAACCGGTCCTACTACTTAACCAAGATCCTCGGAGTCCAAGCCAATCTCACCTTCACGCTGGTGCACTTGCTGTCTGCTAAACGAGATTCAGGCGCAGGCTTTCCTTTCCAGGGGGTCGGACGGCAGACGTCCTCGGAAAAACCTATAGTCTTAAATATGTAGTAATTGGTAAGTATAGATAGATAGACCTTTGGGCTCCATAGAAAATGTAGAAGGCTATCGAATCTCCGCCCTCCACGTGCGCTGACCTAGGGGTGATGATAGAGGCATTCTGTCGTCTTAGCAGAAGCAGGCTCAGCCCCTCTACACACGGGTGGAATAGAAGAGAATATGATAGCCGTTAACGCATGTCATATACCTTGTGAAATCCCAGCTGGTCGCGTCGCGCGTCCATTAGTTTGACTAAATATTTGACCACAAGGAAGCAACGTCCGCGTTTGCCTCCATAGGGGAAGACTGGTTTTGATCCATGTTCCAGCCATACATTCGGGTGGTCTGTGTTGGTAGCCATACAAGGCCCGTCATGCCGATGTGACGAAACACCATGCGGTTTTAGTTAGTTCAAGTAGGTACAACATACCTACCTCGTCGTACCTATGGCTAATCATCAAAATTTTACGTTTATTTCATCGCAATCAGATTAGTAGAACCGGAGATATTGCCTTAAAAACGCGAAAACGGATATCCACGCGGGACGCGGATGGAGCGGTAGGCATCGGCTAGTAAGTAATAGCTAAAATCTAGCTTATTGGGGTAGGTTTTGTACCTACAATATTTGCTCGTGCGGCTACATCAGCACTGGTCTTACGACCTAGTACTAGGTAATATTTATAGCCTCTGGCCCTGGGTTAGCCGGGGTGCGAGGTATATGCACTATGGCTACATCACCTTCGGCCTAGCACTGCGACCCACAGACGTCGTGCTTTTTAGTCGGTTCGAGTCCGACATTACCTCCCCCTCCGGCTCCGGCGGGGGTGGTATTCGTGAGGATTTCCCGCACGTTAAAAAAAAAGAAAAAGTTAATATCGACCCATAGCCTCGATATTAAGTAGGTAACTATTCCAAGAACTGACAATTCTGTGTCGTTTACTTTCCGGTAACGTTTTGCCTTATTTTTCGCAGTGGACGCTCTAAGTGCTAGAGTGAAATATTCATAAGTAGGTACTTACTTAATATCGTGGTCTGTTAGAGCTTTTTTCCTATCTAATAGGTAATATTTTTGGACTCGTGGAGGCAGTGGCGCGCAAGATGAGAGTCAAAGTGGCGGGTGTACCATTGCGAATCATGTTGTATCACTTACCAAAAAAATTTACCTAAAATGTACTAAATTGTACCTAGGTCTAAAAAATATGTACCCGATTCAGAACGAAATTATTTTGGAACTAAAATACACCAAAAAATTGTACCTTAAAAGTACCTTAAACTTAATGTGGGCAAGGTTTATTTTTTATTATGTAGAAAGCGACAGCGTCTCCCTTGCATGAGAGAGACGCTGCCTGCCGTCTCCCAAGCATCCCGAAAATATACGTATCTAAGTACCTATCTACCTAAAACGAAATATTTCTGGCGTAAGAAAATCCTCTCAGAACCTCTATTATATAGGTACTAAGTCTAAATATTGCAGGTAGTTAAGGTCCTGATTTTATATTAAATAGGAGGATGCCGCGACGGGCACGGTGGGGAGCGTTGCGAATCTACAGAGCGTAACGGAAACAGGAGGTAACCCCGTCAGAAACCGGCGGGAAGTCGCAAGTACATCCGGCGCGACGTTCCATAGAGCACGCTCTATATTATTTAGCTTCATTGTTGTTGATTTACATAAATGATTTACGAGCCGGATGCTTTCTTAGGTAAGTAAAGTGTGGGCAAATGTATTCTAATCGCCGCGAAATAAAATTGCTTGTAAGTATCTATGTAGGTAAGTAAACGTGGTTATTTATTATTTAAATGAGGCAGCTAGTAGGTATAAGACAGCGTAGGCTAGGTAGAAACCTGTTCTTTGTAAGGTACTGCTAAGCTCAGCTGCTCCTATTTCTTTTTTTAAATTTAGCAACTGCCAACCTAAGTAATTGAAGAGACAACCGATTAACATTAAAAGAATATAAATTTAAGTAATGGTAAGAAAAAACCTACCTATGTTGTGTAAATAATGATTTCAAAATTATTATGGTAAACAAAATATAATATCTAGGTACTCTAGGATACTCTCAAACACTAATTGGGGTTTGGAGGGAGTTTAGACCTCAAAACCATCTATAAATAACTGATAGAGACTTGCCTACCGATGGGACGGAGGCAGGAGTTTGAACTGAAAGCAGAATGCTTTGTGATCGGTGCAATGCACAATGCTTTGCTTTGATAAAAGTACCCGACAGCTTCATTTTACTTTTTTGCGCTGCTCTATCCCAACTAAGAGGTAGGTATAGAGGCACGGCACGTCACAGTGCAGTCCACGTCGCTTAAAAATCCTTTGAGATCATTATAGATAGAGAATTCAGTCACATGGATGCACACGATAATATGGATTATCCCGTTATTGTTTTTTATGAATATGATACAAAAGCTTAAATACTTAAATAAAATAATTACCTAAAATAACAACTAAAGTTTAGCGTGAAATGCGTCATGGCGTGCTCAGAAGACTGGCAGCAGTTACTAATTATATACCTTTATTAATTTCATTTGTATTTAATTTCTCTCATTTATAAATATAAATGAGATCTAGGTCTAACCTACCCACGAAGTCCGATCAAGACTCATATAACATGTGTTAAATAAGTACCTAGCGTAGGGGAGGCATATCGCATAAGTTGAAGTAATTGTGCACGTTGTTCCAACTTAAAATCTAAGTAATTAATTATGATCGAATTTCAACCACCCATTGAACCCATCCGCGTTATAATATTACCTACCCAATTGATGAATAAGTACGCCAACTAAGTTCTACAATAATTAATAACTGGTTTCCCGAAATTCAGGTCGTATGAAAAATTACTAGTCCCCAGTCAGTTCTTGACTATGAGTGCTTTTGGGCTCCACCAAGATCGAATTGGGCGCCCAAGTCAACTTCACTACCTAACTTGTAAGCCGGTAAACCGGTTGATTATCGAAATAGGCTCCGGCTCAGGCTTTCCTCTCAGAGCTGGGCGTTCAGGCGGCAGTCACATAAGCCAAAACAAAAGGAGGATTAGAAGTGAGCAGACATGCACCTTTATTTCGGTTTTAGTCAAATAAAAAAGCACTTTCATCTAGGTAACCACCGGATATCGTAAACTTTGTACCAATGATGGAGTTTTTAGTGGAACTGATTTATTCATGCATCATTTATCATCCCGAAACTTCGGATTGAAGATTTGACATTCTTGACAGGCCTCATTTAATCTTCTTAAATGTCTGATACACGCTCTACTGAACTCGGAGTCAATTCGACAGTGAACTAAACGTACCTACCTATCATACAAAATATAAACTGAATAACCGATTATTATCACAATAAAAAAGAACGGTAGAAAACGAACGAGAAACGAGAGGAATACCCGGCGTAATTAAAAACCGTTGTTTATCAAAGAAACATTAGTGGTTCTTTACATTTCCATACAATTTTTGTAATAGAGATTAAAAAGCATTTTATTTCTGCCAAGTGCAATTTCTTTAATGCGTAGATAGGTATAATCGGGGTTTGTTTCCTTTTGACTCCGTTTTGTGGCGAAAATCTCAATTTAAAAATGTTTAAGTATTAATTCATTTGCTTAATTAATATCATCATCATCATGTTAAGTTGCTCCCGATTGCGTCTAGGCTTTGACGTGGGACCCATATTATACGGCTTTTAAAGGAGCGAGTGCCGTCATGAAAGTTTACCTCAGAGCCTCGTCCATTACTGAGCATTGGCTTGGGCTCTAAGTTGTGTAATTTCTTTACTATACCGGTCTATGGTAATACAAGCCGAATCCATCAATCGAAATCAGATCCTCCTGCAAAATGTCTACTTTTAAGGACAGAGATATGAAATTCGAACCTACATCTTTTTTCTTTATTTTCTAGAGAAATGTGATTCTTCTACATGAAAATGCAAAAAGTTACATCGTTCATAATCATTATATTAGGTGGGTACCTACTTCATTCTTATTCTATGCATAGATCGTAGTTTTCGCGTATAGAAACGTCTATTATCGGCAGGTTAATGCATTTGCTCAATCAGCAATATGGTGCAATGCAGTGTCATGTTCGTGTTTACGTCAACATAGATACATAATGTGCTTATGTCGAGTTAATAGGTACTTACTCGTGCGTATCCTCGTTATGTAGTGCAGTTGTATTCCGTGTCACCCTTGATGCTAACAAGTCGAAGCGTGAGATGATCCGATTGCAAATCGGCAGATCCGATTCACAGAACTTAGTAATTGGATTGGTGAATAGGTAGGTATTTACGTAGGCACCTACGACTAACTATCGCTGCAAAGAATACTTAATGTGTATATATGAAGTATGTAACAATAAAACTTATGTTCTTGGGATGGCTAATACCTTTTCTCATTAAAAATGCCTTAAAATAATTGTAACCATTTCTAAAAATGTTTAGATTTTATTAGGTACCCTAAAATCTTTTCCTTGTTGCATCGGTACTCTGGAGCCAGAGTCAATTAAGTCCCTTAAGGTAATAGGTTGTACTCTACCCGACACTTCCTTCTGACGTGGCTTATCTTTAGGTAAGTACATCTATGAGAGCGACTGCCGACTGATCCTCCAACCTTGATAGGTAAGTCAATAGCTTTGTTTGTTAATTAAGCAGCTGTCCTATCGCAGTTGAGGTTGACTGAGACCTTCGGTGACTTCTTTTTACAGCTTTAGGTTAAGTTATTTTATAGGTGACGCCATAATTATGTTCAAGCATCGCTTCTGCATAATTCATAAACTCCTTCATAACACGGCCTTAACTGCAGAACTCTACGCGACACTTAATATGCCCGTGGCGGAGCGCCGTACCTATCTCAATAATTTGAACTGGCTCATACAATATTCAGCCATACCAATACGATACCATACTTAACTAGGTGCCTCGTACGAGCTACGCCCTTATAGTTTCGAGAGAAGTTTCAATAGTAGTAGAATTTCCAAGAAAAGTCAAATTTAAACGAAGCGGAGGTGAGCCTTCCCTTTAGGATGAGAGCCTCGAATGTAGCTGAAACCGACGCTAAGATTATAATAATTATGACAAATATAATTTATGTTGAGGTTCGTGACGGCTAGTAGGCACCTACAACAAGATCTCGTTCTCAATGCGTACTATAGAAAAGAAAAAATAGTTATGCTGCTCCCTGATCATTTTCTTTTCTATGACATCAATTTCCGCAAGGAACTATATTGGATAGTTACATAATGGCATTCATGTTTCTTAATTAAATGTAGGTACGCGTAGTTCGCAAATACCTACTACCACATATAAAAAAATCCTTTTGGCTTCGGTTAATAAGGTATATTTGGTCTTTCGTGTTTCTGAGCCACAGTTTTTTTTTTATTTATTTAACAAATAGGGCTATATAAAACTTTGTCAATTATTATGGCTCATTTACCGTTCTCGTTTCTATTTATTTCCACCCATATATTGTTTTGTCAATGTTAGGGCCCGTTTAATTCTGCTGGTTTACTGTAGTAAAAAATATTGCTTTAGGGCGCTGATGAGTATGATAGTGGACAGTAGATAGAATACTCCTTATTTGCACATCAAACATAGGATGTAATACAATGGGTGGTCTTATCACCACCATGTTAAACCACCACCAGTGGACTACGGACTCCCAAAGTGCAGGTTTGGGAGCTCGGATCCCCGTGTTGCAATCGGGATTGGCTCTCGGGTTATGGGGATTGTGTTTCGCAAGTAGATCACTACTGGGTCGCTTTAGTTTAGCCTGCTTACTTGACTGTTTTAGACATTCAATAGTCCAATAATTAGGGCTTCGTATAAAGTCACCATCGTTACGGTAATATCGACTTTCCCACTCCCCTTAGGTATGTGCAAACCCGGTTATCGGATCTCCGAGTTAAACGGATTTGCGATTATCTGGATATCCAAGCAAATATGGTTGCTATTAATTGGACGGTTAATCAAGTCTTCACTGTTTATCTAATACGCTCAAAATGTGAAATGGTAATTTCAAAGTAAAATAAAGACACAATTTATAACAACTTTGCGAATAAGTCATTATCTTTCCTGTCACTAACATCAACTATTCTATAACGCCACAAAATATGTCCCGCGACAAAACGTGTAACTAAAAATGACATCGCTGCCATTCTGTTTGTTGATTGGTTGGGGCCATGACAGAGTTGTCAGCACATTTTTTATGTTGTGAATTATACTTACTCTACTACGAGTATTAATTTAAGATCCCCATCACATCACATCATGTAGGTACTCTAAATGCACAAGTACGTGGATTTTCAATGTCTTTTGAGGATAGCATGAAGAGGTACACTTTTATTGTATACTAGCTGATGCCCGCGACTTCGCCCGCGTGGAATTCTGTTCCCGTTCCCGTGACGGCTTAACCCTTTTTTTATTTTTTCTCTGCGTAAGAACCATCCTCGTACTGCAAGGAATATTCTAAAGAAAGAATTAGCGTAATCGGTCCAGGCATTGTTGAGTTATACGCTTACCAGCATATTTTGCGATTCATGTTTATATTATAGATAAATAGTTAATTTCATCAGTAAAGAGGAATTGCTGTCGCGATTTTAGATGTCACATATGTAATTAGATTCTGTATCACTATCAATCATATAACTCTATCGGATGTTGGTTGGTTTGTTTTTATTTAAAAGACGTACCTACTAATTCTGCTTTTATTTATTTATGTTTGTATCTACGCCTTTTTCTGAAGCCATTCGACGCTGTCAGTTTTTTTGGCATTTGGTAGGTGGCTTGTCAATTTGCATCGACTGGTATGGGGCGTTATCCAACCAGAGAAGATTAGATGGTTCAGAGAGGCTACACAACATTGAGGTAAATCATTTAGTAAACTTTTCTCCATTCATTTCTTCATGATAGTCTCCAGTGGTATTTGACGCAAAAGCTATGAGAGAACTTTCGACAAACCCGTTGATGGTTCCGGCGGTGTGACAAATTATAAGTCGTGATCCTTTTCCAACAGGAACTGTGAACGTAGATGCTGCAGTGTCATCGGTCCAAGAATGACTTACAGCATGGTTAATATTAAGCCATGTTTCATCTAAATACACAACATTTTGCCAATTTTCAATTTCTTTCACTTACCGTAAAAAGTATATCTTGCATCACGATATCAAATCTTTCCATCAATATTTTGCGTTAATTACATTGTTTATATCGAAATCCAAATCTTCAAAACCTTCGTTAAAGAACTTTCCCCTCCGAAGAATAATCCAGCTTCCTTCAGTGTTTGCAGTACTTTTTCTTGTTGGATACTCCTTTCGTAAATAGTAGCCGCACACATGTTTTCGGATGGCATTGGCATCAAAGCTATCGATGCCTACGACTGGTTTTGCTTTTTGCTTGTTTTCTTTTTTTTTTGGTGTGTGAAGTTTATTTTCTTATTCGTCTAACAGCTCGTTGTCCAATATTAAGCGCAACAGCTACGCTTTCAACCACTAACGTTAAGTATAGGTAAAATTGGCCCTCCATTTTGACATTCACGATCGAAATGGTTTGGAAGGCGTATAACGAACTCACGTGTCTAACTGTTTAGAACAGTTCTCTGCGCACGTTCGCCCGTATCGAAAAAATCCACAACAAAAGCCATAAATAGAGTTCAAATTAACTAGCAAAGGTCAACAGTACTGCAGTATCAATATCCGAAATCCAAAGTCAGGTCAAAACTATATCACTCACAGTTTGTACTTTTCGAAGCAACGTCAAGTCGAAACTGCTTTGTTTTGCATAGAGCCTTGACGTCAGTTTGCCGGAGGTGCATCTTGCATCACGATATCAAATCTTTCCATCAATATTTTGCGTTTGTTACATTGTTTGTATCGAAATCCAAATCTTCAAAACCTTCGTTAAAGAACTTTCCCCTCCGAAGAATAATCCAGCTTCCTTCAGTGTTTGCAGTACTTTTTCTTGTTGGATACTCCTTTCGTAAATAGTAGCCGCACACATGTTTTCGGATGGCATTAGCATCAAAGCTATCGATGCCTACGACTGGTTTTGCTTTTTGCTTGTTTTCTTTTTTTTTTGGTGTGTGAAGTTTATTTTCTTATTCGTCTAACAGCTCGTTGTCCAATATTAAGAGCACCAGCTACGCTTTCAACCACTAACGTTAAGTATAGGTAAAATTGGCCCTCCATTTTGACATTCACGATCGAAATGGTTTGGAAGGCGTATAACGAACTCACGTGTCTAACTGTTTAGAACAGTTCTCTGCGCACGTTCGCCCGTATCGAAAAAATCCACAACAAAAGCCATAAATAGAGTTCAAATTAACTAGCAAAGGTCAACAGTACTGCAGTATCAATATCCGAAATCCAAAGCCAGGTCAAAACTATATCACTCACAGTTTGTACTTTTCGAAGCAACGTCAAGTCGAAACTGCTTTGTTTTGCATAGAGCCTTGACGTCAGTTTACCGGAGGTGCATCTTGCATCACGATATCAAATCTTTCCATCAATATTTTGCGTTTGTTACATTGTTTGTATCGAAATCCAAATCTTCAAAACCTTCGTTAAAGAACTTTCCCCTCCGAAGAATAATCCAGCTTCCTTCAGTGTTTGCAGTACTTTTTCTTGTTGGATACTCCTTTCGTAAATAGTAGCCGCACACATGTTTTCGGATGGCATTGGCATCAAAGCTATCGATGCCTACGACTGGTTTTGCTTTTTGCTTGTTTTCTTTTTTTTTTGGTGTGTGAAGTTTATTTTCTTATTCGTCTAACAGCTCGTTGTCCAATATTAAGCGCAACAGCTACGCTTTCAACCACTAACGTTAAGTATAGGTAAAATTGGCCCTCCATTTTGACATTCACGATCGAAATGGTTTGGAAGGCGTATAACGAACTCACGTGTCTAACTGTTTAGAACAGTTCTCTGCGCACGTTCGCCCGTATCGAAAAAATCCACAACAAAAGCCATAAATAGAGTTCAAATTAACTAGCAAAGGTCAACAGTACTGCAGTATCAATATCCGAAATCCAAAGCCAGGTCAAAACTATATCACTCACAGTTTGTACTTTTCGAAGCAACGTCAAGTCGAAACTGCTTTGTTTTGCATAGAGCCTTGACGTCAGTTTACCGGAGGTGCATCTTGCATCACGATATCAAATCTTTCCATCAATATTTTGCGTTTGTTACATTGTTTGTATCGAAATCCAAATCTTCAAAACCTTCGTTAAAGAACTTTCCCCTCCGAAGAATAATCCAGCTTCCTTCAGTGTTTGCAGTACTTTTTCTTGTTGGATACTCCTTTCGTAAATAGTAGCCGCACACATGTTTTCGGATGGCATTGGCATCAAAGCTATCGATGCCTACGACTGGTTTTGCTTTTTGCTTGTTTTCTTTTTTTTTTGGTGTGTGAAGTTTATTTTCTTATTCGTCTAACAGCTCGTTGTCCAATATTAAGCGCAACAGCTACGCTTTCAACCACTAACGTTAAGTATAGGTAAAATTGGCCCTCCATTTTGACATTCACGATCGAAATGGTTTGGAAGGCGTATAACGAACTCACGTGTCTAACTGTTTAGAACAGTTCTCTGCGCACGTTCGCCCGTATCGAAAAAATCCACAACAAAAGCCATAAATAGAGTTCAAATTAACTAGCAAAGGTCAACAGTACTGCAGTATCAATATCCGAAATCCAAAGCCAGGTCAAAACTATATCACTCACAGTTTGTACTTTTCGAAGCAACGTCAAGTCGAAACTGCTTTGTTTTGCATAGAGCCTTGACGTCAGTTTGCCGGAGGTAGTAGTTATACTGGCCAGCGACCCTATGTGACGATCGTATAAATTTCATTTTTTTTTTAATTTTGAATTTCGAAAAACAAATGCCACGTTGTGTGGTGAATATATAAGTATACCAATAATTATAATCTTATAAAAAGAAATGTTTTCGGGACCCTTAATACCTATATATAATTTAGAAATCAATGTAAGATAAATTTTGTGTCCTAAAATAATACATTTGATAAATTTTATGACTAACTGCACGTCACTATTGACAATAAAGAACAGCAATTTGCTCGTTCAAACGTAATTACTAATTAATACGAAACTTCATGAGTGAACAAACGTCAAAACGGCCATCATAGCGTGCCGGTAGTGTAGTTAAAAGCAGAAATCATGAAACAAAACTGTAAAAAAGGTACAGTCAGTGTAGGCAATGGATGGCGCTGGATCCAGGAAATACGTAAATAAAACTTGAAGCTTAATTTTAATACTTTCGAGGTCGCTAACGTATGAGTGGTCTCATTGGCTCGTATCTAAGTACCAACTGTCGGCAACTACCCGCCGCTTCATACAGACCTACATTTTCAAAAGGCGCGAGCACACATACTCGCTGCCCCTACAGCGCGTTTATTTACACGTACTTAGGTACATAGGTAAAAATGTTGTTATCAATAAGTTATAACCGTTATAGGTATCTACTTACCTATAACGGTTATAACTTATTGATAACAACATTATGTTTAAAAATCCTAGTACTTACTAAAGTGGCAAACAAACACACGGCTCCACCTGATGGTAAGCGGTCGCCGTAGCCTATGGACGTTTGCAACACGATCTGATATGCGTCGTCTACAGTCAGCGTCAAAAGTAGATTGTTAGTATAAGAAGTCCAGATTGACTCGGAGAGAGTATTTTCACGCAATTTTAAACGTCAACATAACTGTGCTCTTCGCTTACTTTTGAAATCACAATACTCACCTACTTTTCACACTCTGAGTATGATTAAGTATCAACTTATGATGACTGTACATACAAAATTATGGAAAAAAAATATAAATTGTGAATTTGACAACAATTTATTGAACGCAGTACCTATAGGCAATTTTATTTTCATTTCAGCAGCTCAAACAAGTAAGTTTTACTGCATAAAAACAGTGACCAAAATGCAATTTTGCTGACTGTGTGAGACAAAGTAACTTTTTAATATTTTTAATATTGTTTATATTTAATATTTGTTTATTTATTCTCTTTCACAAATGTATTAAGATACATTTAAGTACTTCGTATTGAAAATAATTACTTAATGCATACTAAGTGTTAAAATGATTTCTATTTTCAACATTTGAGAAATATAACATCAGGGACGCCGTTATAAATATAAACGTAATTTCTATCTATTTATCGTCTTATCTTCTAAGTAATACTTTTTATGTGTTCTCGCTGCTGAAGGAAAAGTATTGTGTGTCATACGAGAGCAAATTTGCATCTCGTGCATTCGAATCCCTTACCACGTTCAGGATTCCATATTAGAATCACTCACTCACTACGCTCGTGTTAGAATCCCTTGCTTGCGCGGGACTCAAAATCAGCACTCGCAGCAAAAATCAAAGATGTTCATTTGGTGCATACATAACTATTGTTATCTTTGTACCTTAAAAGCCTCTATCATTTAGTAATACCATGAAATAATTTAATAAATCCGTTAAAAATAATGATATACCTAAATAAGCAGTCGATCATGCGTGACTAGGTCTGAATGTTCCTGTATACTGAGGCAGTTTTCTTTATTTTTTTTATTTATTGACTACAGTTGTTCATTCTTTCTGCAGACGGTGAAGAGTTCACAATGCGAGGTCCTGCACGACTGTTATGTACGGGGTGGGACACGAACCTGTAACATCACAAACGCAATTCATGTTATGGGATCAGGGCCGTCTTAACCGGGGGTTCAAGGGTGCGGCCGCACCCGGGCGCGTAGTCCGAGGGGGCGCAGGCCGAGCTCTAAACATTTCGATATTTCCTAATTTAACCTTTAACTCATAAGTACAATATTAACGCCATGCCCCCGTTACGTACACTTACGTCAATTAAACCCCTACATGCATAAAAATATAGGCATCAACCAATATTAAAATTTACCATTGTACCTATTATTGTCACCTTTGCCTTTCGGCACGTGTCATACCGCTCACGATATGCAAGGTAAAATAGCTCTTATTTTGATACTCACATAACAATTAAATTAATTTAACACGCACGCGGCAATATCTCCATTCCAAAGAGGCCCTTTGACCTAGCCGCCTGGCGCCCGCACTTTAAGCGAAATGGCCTCTATAATTAGGCTGTTAGGGTGTACATTGTAATGTAAGTTCGCGATGCGGCTCTGAGTGTCGGTTATTCTTGTTGTTGTAGTTGAATCTTATTGCATGAAAATTAAAGTTTGATTTTGTTTAATGCTGTGAAACGTTAGAGAAATATTAAATCCATTTCTTTTCCTTAATTTTTGAATTTTATTTTTTCATTATAGGTATATTTATAGAGTATAACCGGCCTCTCTGCTTAGGATTCGTGGACTATGAGAAAGCCTTCGATTCGATCGAAATATGGGCCGTGCTACAGTCTCTCCAGCGGTGCCGGATAGATCACCGGTATATCGAAGTTTTGAAGTGTTTATACCAGAACGCCACTATGTCGGTCCGAGTACAGGAACAGAGCACGAAACCAATTCAACTGAAAAGGGGCGTTAGACAGGGAGACGTGATCTCTCCGAAACTGTTTACGGCTGCCTTGGAAGACGTCTTCAAGCTACTGGACTGGAAAGGACTTGGCATCAACATAAACGGCGAGTATATCACCTTCGGTTTGCCGACGATATTGTCATTATGGCAGAATCGCTGGAAGACTTGAACACCATGCTCGAAGACCTCAACAGAGTATCCCAACAGGTGGGCCTTAAGATGAACATGGACAAGACAAAGGTTAAGTCAAATGTCCATGTTGCGCCTCTACCGGTTCATGTTGGGGACTCAGTCTTAGAAGCTGTTGACGAGTACGTCTACTTGGGTCAACTGATCCAGGTAAGCAATTCCAGCTTCGAAGACGAGGTAAATCGACGAATCCGACTCGGCTGGGCAGCGTTCGGGAAGCTACGAGATGTCTTCTCGTGCGACATACCTCAGTGCCTGAAGACGAAAGTCTTTAACCAATGTGTGTTACCAGTGATGACTTACGGATCTGAAACGTGGTCCCTCACTATGGGTCTCTTAAACAAACTCAAAGTCGCTCAACGAGCTATCTACACCATGGAAAGGGCTATGCTCGGTATTTCCCTACGTAATCGCGTCAGAAATGATGATATCCGTAGGAGAACAAAAGTAACCGACGTAGCCCAGCGGATTAGCTCGTTGAAGTGGCAGTGGGCGGGACACATAGCGCGCAGAACAGATGGCCGATGGAGCAAAAGAGTTCTGGAATGGCGACCGCGTACGGGCAAACGTAGTGTAGGACGCCCAACGGCCAGGTGGAAGGACGACCTCATCAAGGTCGCCGGGAAGCGCTGGATGCGGGCTGCGTTAGATCGGTCATTCTGGAAGTCTATGAGAGAGGCCTATGTTCAGCAGTGGACTGCGTATGGCTGATATGATGATGATGATGATGAGGTATATTTATTGTAGATTACAGATCTTAGAGAAAAATAAATGAAACATCAAAAATTTATTGCGTTTTTTGAAGTGAAAACTTCTTTAGCGGCGTTGACCTTTGAACCGTAACCGGCGACTGACGTCATACAAGATTAGGTACAGACTATCTATTTTGCAAGTTACGATAGATAGCGTCGTAGCTTAAACGGTAAGCACTTCGACTGTAAGTCCTTATAGTTTCAGATAGTATCGGGTTCAAACCACCTGGCCTTCAGGGATTTTTTGTGATTGTTTTTTCTTATTATAATTTATTACTTTTGGTGATTATTTTTTCTTTTTGTAATTTATTACTTTTTATGATTATTTTTTCTTTCTGTAATTTATAACTTTTTGTGATTATTTTTTCTTTTCATAATTTATTAATTTCTTCTGACAGAAAATTAGCAGAAAATAAGTGATAGGTTCTATGATTAGCGCTATATTATAGGTATAGTATGGTAACTATGTTCTTTTTTATCTTTTTCTATGTATATAACGAAGAAAGAAAAAAAGAAAATGTTTTCACTTCTGCCGGCACTCCCAGAGTGCAACCCGTCTTTTTTTTGTTGACCGGGGGGGGGGGGGGGGGGCGCAGTCTGAGCTTCGCACCCTGGCGCTATATAGCCTTAAGACGGCCCTGTATGGGATTCATATAGCACCGTAAGCATGTAATGTGGCACGGTGTGTGGTGGTGATAAAACTCAAAACTAAAGACTGACTGCTGAGCTGATTTTGACTAAGTATTTAATTTTTGTTGTATTTGAAATGCTTAGGACAGGGTTTATTAGCATAGCCTACATCAATTTTTAGAACTGGTATACCTAATATTTATTTTAACATGGTGTGAGGTGAAGTGTGTGGGTATTTGTGTAGAAGATATGCGAAATCTTTATGAGAAATCCCTAGAGTGCCCTAGTCTATCAACTTTTATGACAATAATAAAAGTAAGGTGTGTACTTTCGCCCTTAGAAGTTGCTGAATATTATCTAACAATAATAGGATATTTGACTTGGTCATCGATTCTTGTGCCCTTCCAAATATAATATTGTTAACTTAACTGAAACTATGATTTTTCATTATCTTTAAATCTCAAAAAAGTCAAAATGTAAACTAAAGCACCAGACTTCGCCGCGCCTGGATACTCTGCTCATGAATAAGGACTCCGGTCGGGTCCGAAACTAGTCGGGCGCATCCTGACGAGTGACGTGAGTAAAGCCGTAGTAAAGTTATCCAATCAAATTCAGTTCAAATTTATAACGTTTTAGATTTCTCATTAAATTTCAAATTACATTTATTAAAACCTATATAGGTGTAAACTCATTGTAGACCGACATAAATACGATATTCTCACACTCCATATAATACGTTCGCACTACGCGCAACCGTCGTGTGACGTCACAAGCACAGAAGATTTATCGGGCGACGCGAAAAATGGAATTTTCAAAATCAAATATCATTTTATTATTGAAAAGCGGCCAAGTGCGCGTCAGACTCGTCCATAAAGGGTATTAAAAAAACTACTTACTAGATCACGTTTAAACCAATTTTCGGTTGAAGTTTGCATGGTAAAGTACATCATAACATTTTACCACGTTAGAAACGTCTCTCGCGTAAACTATTCAGTTTACAGTAACATTGGAATCATGTAGGTATATCATTTTTGAAGACCTATCCAATAGATACCCGACACGTATGGATTTGATGAAAAAAAAAATTGTTTTTCAGTTCTAAGTACCCCCAAAACTTTTTGGTTCTTTTTTCTATTTTTGTGTGAAAATCTTAATGCGGTTCTCAGAGTAAATCTACTTATCAAGTTTCAACAGTATAGTTCTTATAGTTTCGGAAACTGTGACATACGGACGGACAAACAGAGGGACATGACGAATCTATAAGGGTTCAGTTTTTTGCCATTTGGCTACGTAACCCTAAAAAGTGGTCTTTTCTCGAAAGTTGTTTTTTTTTTTGGCAAATAACCTATTCTATATGTAGTTATGTAATTGTAAAGTAGTGTACGTTTGTACATGTGATATAAAAAAAATACTTATTTTATAATAACAAGACTGAACATAAAAATAACGTATTTGTAATTCTAGTATGTTTGTTCGGGATGGACGCAGAAACTACTAAATGGATTTTAATGTAGTTCTTTGAACAATTATGATTTATTAAAAGCTAACAGATTTATAGGAAATGTAGTTTATGAGGTAGGTATTTCCCACTACTAATAGTACAATTACTAGTATTATCTTATTAGGTACTCACGTGCTCAACTATCTACAACATAATGACTTACCAGCAGGTGAGTAACAGTACAGCCTTTCACAACAATGGTCAAAGGCAGGCTGTTGGAAAAAAAACTATGGTCTAGCTCTAAAATTATTATTCGTGTGAGTGATTCAAGTCAACTTTTAACGTCACTCACTTATCGCAAGAGGGCTTCTAATGCAAAATTATTGACTGTTTTCATTTTCTCAATGGGCATAAGGATGTAAACATTACTTGATGTTTTAGGACGAGACGCATTAAAATCGACAAACGGAAGATTCAAGAAGTTTCGAGGTACTTTTGTGTTTATCTGTACTTCCGACTACCAAGTCTCAAAATGATTTGTAAAACCAAGGTGTTAAGAGTAAATCAAACTGTTATTGATTTAAATTGTATTGTTGTCCGAAATAAAAGTCTAAAGGACCAAAACTGCGAAATATTAGAATAATCAGTCAACGGGCAGGGGAAAAGACCAAGTCATTCAGATCACTTTGTTCGTCAAGATCGTTCTGATGCTGACTGTACCAGCTATTCATTGTGCAGTTTTTTTTTACGTGCGGAAAATCCCCCCTCTTCGGAGCCGAAGGGGGAGGTTATGTCGGAACCGCACGCCGTCTGTGGGTCGATGTGCTAGGCCGAAGGTGAGGTTGTCTCGTGACATATGCCTCGCATCCCGGCTGACCAAGGGCCATTCCTCTCGGGTTGGCCCTCCTCGGGAGGGGGGACCACGCGGTCCCCGTCTCGCCCCCGGTATGGGGGGGGACTTATTGTGCAGTCACCACCTATATTAGCGCAACATATTCTATTGTATTATATAATAATTTCTCAAATTGATTGGCAAGTAAATCTTTAAATATTCTTAGATTTGCCATACGATTCCGTACATGTTATATGGCGATCGTATTTCGGACTAGTCATCGTATTGCGGACAATTGCGGATGTTTTATTTGCATGGGATATTGCTTTACGGATGGTCATATTGCCAAAAAGGACTTTTTACTCTCAGTATTAAAGATTCGTCGTTCCGTGGCACTGTTTCACATTCGGGCATAAGAATAAAGATGGACTGACATTTTCCTGTTAAAAACTTGATTGATTTCGGATTGTAATTGTATCCGGTAACTGGATTTATTTGCTATTCTACCTTTCATAACCTTGTTGGACTTGTATTATAATATAATTTTATTGTTTTTTTTTATTGTTTTATTATAATTCCTTCCTTTAATAATAACTCAAAGATAAGATGAGTAGGGTACTTTTATGACAACCGTTTAATAATTTTTGTTAACGAATATAAACATAATGTTGGATGGTTACCTATTCTCTGAATAATAACTTTTACGCAAACGTTGCAGCTCTATTTATATGTATCTTTTAATTATGATTCAGGTTTAGGCACAGAACAGATGATAGCACTGTCGTGCAGAATGACTATCTCTCACTTAACTCTCCTGCCAGTGGCGTAACTATACCATCTGAGGCCCGTGGCAATTTTTTTGGATGCGGCCCTCCAGCATCCTAGTAGAAAATAGTCACGTTAGAATTTAATTTTAATAAACCACTGATGTAAGTAGTTACCCAAAACTATTAATAATATTGTGTGCATTTTAGTTGAATATCTAATAAGTTTTATTTTCAAAAGCTTAGGTTTATGCAAATACCTATTTATTATGCAATAACAATATGCAAAACAATTTACTTTTAATAATATTTTTTTATTAATTAAATTCTTTTAACCGAGCTTTCTGTTCCGCAAAAGTATCTCATCAAGGTTAAAAGATCGAACCATAGAATTTTCAATAGATAGAATAGCCTAGTTACGACGCCTGTCTTGTGCCGTAGAGATTTTTAAATAGGTTTTTATTAATTTTATTTTCAAAAATAACCGTTCTATGTAATCACTGGAATGGTAACAAATAACATTAATGCAGTACATATTACTGGAAAGCTGCACGACATAAAATGATTCTTCATTAGTAATAAATCAGCAAGTTCTCTTATGCATGAAGACTTTTTGTTTCATCTCTGAAAGTGGACCGAAAACTGAGCATTTCCCTGGCTGGATTCGGATATTTCTTTTTTATTATCAATTTTTTTTTTATTATCTGGCCCTTTGGTTTACTTAACAATTCTTGTAAAATCAACAATATTCAAAAAAATACTCAAAAATTTTAGGTAAAATTTAATTTTTTTCTCGAGTCTACCTCTTTCTCTTTCGTTTTTCGCTCCCACTTAAATATTTTCTTGAACCAGATTTGTTGAAATTTAACTTTCACGATTAACTTTATTTTACATCCATTTGCGTGTGTATGTATGTGTTGTATGTTCAACAAAACAAAAACTATGAAAAATAAAAGATACAGATGACCAACTGAATCAAACAATGAATGCGCAATAGAGCTCTCCATAAATAAAAAATACAAAAATATCCGGGATTCCCCTACACTGAGAAGGCTGCCATACAAAAGAACTTTTTTAGCCCGTCAACTGATGAAACTAAAAGTACCGTCACGTGGATTTGAAAAATTGTATATGTAAATCGATAGTTACCTAATGGTACGCGTTGATTTAGTAAGCTGAAAATATGTGAAAAAAAAATATTGAAAAAAAAATGTTTTACTTTACCGCGCTTTTTGATGAATTTTATTACATTCAATAGGAAAACATTTTTACCTCCTATCACACCGTTTAAATAGGCACGTTATACCCTTCCAACCAAATGAAGTTTGTCAGCAAAATTTTCAGGTATATCGCAAAATTTCGTATCGAAAGAACTAAAACTTATCGAAATCCACGATAACAATAAGATACATTTTTGCTTTTATCATAGTAAATTTTATTTAACATATATTCGGCTTACTAACTCAACGCGTACCAAGTTGATTTTATTGATATATTTGTTCACTATCGATTTACATTTTTTTTTTTCAAATCTGCAATGACAAAGCTTTCTGTGTCACTGGCTCCTAGCCTATTTGTCAACCTACAAAATGAGGGAATTCCCCGACCGTCACTAGCTCGCCCGCGGTACCAATGTACCGCGACAAAAAATTAAGCAATCAATAGATGCGTTCCGAAATTCGTCATTTTTTTGTTTTGAATGTGTTGACATTTGATTGATTAGTTTGAATTTCTATTATGGTCTTTAGTTGTGACCACACTTTGATTGATTTTAAGTACTTAAAAAAATTATAATTTTCAAGTACTTAGGTACAAAATTTTGTTAAAAATGTTAGGTTATTTCTGAGCTCGTGGCCTCTTGGGCCGGGGCCGCCTTGGGTTGGGGGCCCGTAGCATTTTTCCAGCCCTGCCACCCTATAGTTACGCCACTGTCTCCTGCTGAACGAATTACCTTAACCCACCCGAAAATAAAACCTACCTACCCACATGTGCCCGAACTATCAGTTCTTATCACTAATATTTTATCACCAATGAGTTCAATCAAGATCTTCAGGCTTAAACAAATCTCACCTGCGAACGGTTTACTTAGGTACTTACCGTTGATTGAGGGACGAGTCTCTGGCGCAGGTCTTACCACTTGTTGTAGGTAGCTACAACAAGAGGTAAGAGCTAGCTGATCCTGGATGCCTAAGTGAAACCTTTGGATCCAACTGGAATTTTTATACTTACAAGTTGATGTCAGCTATAGGATTGCTACCGGCCTTGAGTACCTAGACTATCGAATTATTCATACGCGCGTTTTGTATCATGTAATGTTTGTAGGTACCTTTGTATAGAACAGTATTTGTACAAACAGTCGAAATGTGCGCGTTTCAACAGAAGGCCTACCGACCTCCCATTTGTACTCATAATCACATGCAATCAACGACATTAATCTACGTAGCTATATATTGATCTCCGGCTTAATGTATCCAACTGACATGATCAACGGCTTCTGTGTTACCTACTAGGTAAAATAAAAAAAATAAAAAATAAAAATGACTTCTGTATAACAGTTACAAAAAGTTACAGGTCACGAATCATCTCCAATTAGGTATTTTTTTGTTCCGAACAGTTCCGAACCGGAATATTGGCGATGATATCTATATCGTGATGTCTATTGTGATCTATGTGTGATGTGATGGTCTATGATAGGAGATAATGACTCAAATAATGCATTTGAATGAAGACGGGCCATTCGAAATTATGGGCAGCGAAATACTTAGAATAAGTACTTTTACAAAATGTAAGTCGCAGTGGCAAATATTCGATATTACTTATGTGTATTGTTGTTATGGCAGGACGTGCTTCTTATTTATTTAATTATTATTTATACAATTATCTCTCTCTTATTCATTTAAAAACTACTTATAAATTACATTTTTAAACACATATCAAAAAGAAAACGTCTAATTAAAAATATAAAAAATAGAAGGCCACCGAAAGCGGGGCAGGGCCCAAGGTACCGGTGGTCGGAGTCACAGAAAGAGAAACCTCCGGACAATACGTGCCGTGTCGAGGATGACCGCCTTCTGCATCTGACCCTTGACCCAACCATCTAGCGAGAGCCTCTTGAGGTGTTGGTCGAGGCTTTTCGCTATTAGCCCGTTCGCCGAAATGACTATTAGAATCGTCAGTCAGCAATAAACCAAAGACTGACGATTCTGTTGTTATGGCAGGACGTGCTTCTTATTTATTTAAATATTATTTATACAATTATATTTCCTGATAGAAATCACGTCCCATATGTATCTTTTATGGACAAGTGATAAATTGGGGATTATATATAATGCCCGGGCATTATGATAAATATGAGAGTTTAAATAATCAGACTCTTGTTCATGTATGAATTGGTGACTATAAAAAAGCACTACCTCTCATATTTAGGTAGGTATCATAATGCCCGGGCACTATAATTTTGCCCGATTTATTACTTTGCCTATAACATAACGATGTGATGTTCTTTTGCTTAACCATGACTTGATAGTGTTGTTGTACTTTATTAGGGCTACTATTAAACATGATTTTGAACTTCTGAACTGAACTGAAGTTAATAGTAGCTTCGCTAACCCCTCCAGCTAATTGCTGTAGAGAGTAACGGGTAGGTTATCCATCATTAATTGTATGAGATTGCTCAGATTGCTACTTAACGAAGTATATAAACAGCAATAACAATAGTCTAATTGATATTAAGTTCAAAGATAAAATTGATTCATTACTGTACGCAATGTGTGCCTTTTAGAAGCCATTGGCAAGTAATCAGAAACAATAATATGTATATTGTGTGCGGTAATGATAATTAATAATTCTATGTAGGTGTAATTATAGCTGCTACTGGACTGGACTGAGCTGTAGAATAAATTTGGCAACGTAGGAAATTGCAATCAACTAACCCGTAACTTTTTGTAGTTGTCATCAGTTACACCTATAAAGGATCCAAAATTCATTAATCACTGTAAAGTACCTACTCCTTTTCCGTTTCTACGTAATTTCCGAAATGTGCAAGTCATTGGCGTGCATATGGAAATCATAACAAAGTACTTAGTTAATTTCAAGTGATACGCAGCCGTGGCGGCCTACAAGCCGCGGTGACATACCTAGTTAAAAGGCACTTCGCTCATCTGACAGTAACGATGATCGATAGCTTCGGGACTTCCCCTGTAATATCCGACACCCCAAACCCACTAAACAGGCACCTCACACCCCACGAACTCCAGCGAGACTTAAAAAGTTGCTTAAGCCCGTCAAACAAACATCACGACGCTACGGTAACTACCGCAGTTAAAGCACAAGTATATAAAAACTGCGATTTGTCAACTGGTAAATTATGGATAGCTAGCTGTTATCTCCCGGGCACCGCCTGCGTGAAAAACTAATCCCGTAGTCGCAACCTACAGGCACCAATTCTCGGAATAAAAAACTGCTCCTCGTGGATACAATCTATCTATGTGCTAAATTTTATTCAGACTAGTTTTAGCCGTTTTTGCACGAAAGAGTAACAAACATCCATCCTCACAAGGTTACACATTTATAAATAGATGTTGCCCGCGTCTACATTCATGCCATCAGTGCCAGAGATGAAACAAAAAAGGTAACAAAACATGTATCTAACGGGAACAAATGCGACACTTTCCTCGTAGATACCGTCATAAAAGCGTACCCATGAGGAAAACGTGACTACAGGCAATAAATAATAATATACAATACGAATGTCCATACAAAATTAACAACACAATAATAACACTAAGTGTTGACACTGACATTGAGAAAAGAAATTAAAGAATCATTAGCCGCCAGAAAACAATAAAAGCTCCCGACGCGTAAAGACACATTTACGAAGGAGGAAAGATGTCTTTGTAACTGCAATATTACTTGTATAATGGGATACCTCGGTCTTAAAATAGGCGAATACATACATGAATAAGTCGCGGTAGATGTAAAGTTTTTTTACACAATGTACACGGGTACGTAGTATCTGACATATCGGAACAAGCGGACTTTATGCAACCAGACAGCTAGTTTACAGAGGCGTATTTAAATATTTAAATAAAATGAAATTTAGTAGCACTGTGATCATTCTTAAATGCGCTATAACTGACACACTGACCCAATACAAAAAATCCTTTAAGCGTTTATCGCCTTACAGTAATTTATTGTGCAAGTTTGAGGAGCCCAATTTTTTTCATTAATTATTAATCATAAGAGGATTAAAAACCAGGCTATCGAAACATGTGTACCCAACAATGGTAAATCGTTATTGATGCGTACGATTACGCCTTCAATTTTCTCTTCTTCTTTAAGGTGTTGCTCTGTGAACTATTTGATTCCCTTTGATTCGGGACATTTTGCTTTCGGAGTGTACACAGATAGGTGATGCCCAGAAACTTGTATGCCACCACGCGGTTCACTGGCTGCGGATCGGATTAGTCAAAGGATTTGCCACAACTCTTGTAGATCAGGTCCTGGCTGGAAGCTCTTTACCTGTCGTCGGCACATTTGTTGTTAAAACAATATGATTTTCACAGACCAGAAATGTTTCACCATCATGCATAAGTATTACGTATATAAATAGACAGACTGTTTATCTGATGCCTGATAATTAAGTTTCCCAAGACCACCCAGTAAGTTTCGACACTCAAACGGGTTAATTCAATCACAACTTTTAACATCGTTACAATTAGACCATTTGTCGCAGAACCGACCTTTATTTACTTAATTCAGTTATTGAATACTATTCCAGACTAGATCTATTGTTCTGAAAACGTTCTGACTGTCAATTAATACTCATTTAAATACCTTATTATGTATAAATTGTGTGATAAATTTTATCACTTCATTGTTAAGTGGTCTTATTAACATAGATGCCTAAAGCCGAGCGAAGTGAAAAAGTAAAAACCGGACAGAGGACCCTGGACTCCGAGGTGAGGACTGAGACTAACGCGAAAATGATGTTAATGACACATAAGGTAGTCTCACAAACTGTACAACTTCAAGCAAAACCAATAATTTACAGTTACAACTATCTCTAAGCATAATGAGAGCAGATTATTTCAGAAAACATTATTTCTAACCTCTTGTATAATATTCAATTCAATTCAGCTGAAATTTAGGTAGAAGGAATCAAAACTATTTAAAAGTTAGTCGAGAAAATGTTACTTGTTATAAGTATTCGAGTTAAATACCAATAACAAGTACTCATCGGACTCGCAACAAATTAATCTTCAACCATAGAAGTTTTCCCAATCAAACTTCGATGGTACAATATCGATTTTGATATTTATTTGGAGTTTAAATTTTCCATTTGCACAAATTTAAAGTTTTCTCATAATTTACTTACTGAACTTTTTTAACCAACAATGTGAACAAAACGTAAGACTTAACAACTCAATATGATTATTTTAATTCATAGTATGAGTAGTCATGGTTGTACTTTGAAGTACATAATCATAGTATGAGTAGTCATGGTTGTACTTTGATGCCATTTTGGCCGTCGGATGCGGCATGAGCATGGAAGAGCTGTGTACTATGCTATGCGCATCCGGTGTATTGTGACGCTACGTTCACACGGAAACATGCCGGATCTGATTATTTCAATACGTATTGACGAGTCTTGGTACTCTTGGTGCAGTATTTTCAGCTTCAGCTTCAACTTTTGTGTAAGTAGTGTCATTATATTTTATTTGCTTTTTAAAGTTTGAGTGTTGAAACTATTTCTCATACTTCAACAATTTTCATTTGCTTTGCTGATATAGTTTACTATTATATTATTAACGCTGGAGTGATGTACTACCTGTATGAGTACGAGTTTTTATTAAATAATTTTATTGTTTTCCTGTTTATTTCTAGTAATAACTCATGTAAAGTTCCTAGTATCATTAACGTTGGCTTTAGCTGTCTGCGCACATCTATTATTTACATAAATCGATGCTTGGGTCAGTCCAGTCATTCGGTTCTAATTTGGGAATCGAGATAATAATTAATGGATATCGAGACGGTAAGCAAGATACTTCGGAACTTAGAGTAAGGGTTGTTAAATGTTAAGTGCGACCTTATAAGTTAGTTGAATTACGAGTAGTAGCGACCTGAAAAGTTATAGTTTTAAATACCTAATAATTGTGTCACAGTTCCGGGAATAACTTTGGAACGGGTCGCATAAACTAGAAAAATGAGTTCATCTATTTTGAGACTTATAAGTGGGTAGCGGTAGTGAACGCGGCCGCAACGCAGGAGGCGTGGGTTCGATCCCCGCTCAATAATATTTCTATGCATGAATATGGGTATTTGCATTGGTTTGGTCGTACCTCGGAGAGCACGTTAAGCCGTCAGTCCCGGTTGCCATACGCATATCTATAGCAGTAGGTGGTAACGGGTAGTTGGAGCCCTCAAAAATTCAACAACTGGTCTAACTGTAATGCTTCGATATTGCCTTTGGGTTGTGGAGGTCATATGACAGTCGCTTCACAGAAAATATCGAAGTTTAGCCAAATCCGCCGTAAGATTGGCAAAGCGAACTCCTGACTCCAAGTTGAAAGCTCCGGATGTGACTGAGATTAGCGCTAGGATGAAAAAGTGTTGGTTCCGTACAAACAGTCTATCTAGTAGATAGTAAACAAATAAATCATGACTTTGGGTATCTCTAATTGCCCTAACAGGTAGATACCCAATATTACTTTGCGTTCTTGTAGGGTGAAGTCCCTTTCTCAGGCTCTTTTGAAACAAGAGCGTAAATGCTTGTGTTCTGCCAACTGCGAGTAAAGAAAAATTGGAGGGAAACATTTTGGGCATAAATATTACGGAACATAATGTAGCTATTATATTTTGAAATAATATGGCTAGCAGTAGGTATGCAGCGTAGCCTTATGGAAGGCAAACGATTGACGGAATGTCTTTATAAAACTGCTGCTCTATAGTTTCAATAGTTTTGCTAACCTATAAAGTCTTCAAAGGAGTAATTATAAAAGCAAATCATCAAAGAAAGGTAGATATATGTATTTGCAAGTATCTGTTTTCAATTGTAACGGAATTTAGAACATTGACCTGTTATATTTGGTAGAAATTTCTATTTTAGATAGGTTTGTTGATATAATTTTAATTAAACCATAATTTTACTACACCTTTTTTTTAAGAATATTAGCGACCGAAATCACTAATATTCTCTCTAACCTCTCCAACTAAGCTAAATTGCTTGTGCTAGGAGTGGGTTCACGTGATCGTAAGGCCGACTCCTTAACCATTAAGCTATTACCGATGCTTCATTTAAAAAACCCACTGAAGTTTAACATTTAGAACCATATTACTTACCTATTTTTAAAATAATCAGCCTCAATTGATGAATGGCGATGAAATACAGCCAGAGAGGCAAAGTCTCAAAGCAACTTAAGAGGTAAGTCGGGGAGAGTCGCGACTCCCAATTACGGACTGCAGTCTCCTGCATTCTGTCTAGGGCGACTAATAAATCCTACTAATATTATAAACACGAAAGTTTGTAAGTATGGATGCGATAACATGCGACGATGCGAGCAACAAATATCCATCCGATGTATGGATGTTTGTTATTCTTTCACGTAAAAACTACTGAATGGATTTTAATGAAACTTTACAATAATATAGCTCATACTCATACAGCGTAGGGTAAATATCTTTAACGAAATCTTGAAGTATTTAAAAAAAAAGCTTTACATATTGTGATAAGATAATCTTTTATGATATATTTTCAAACTTGGTGGAAAGGATCATCGTGGGTTGATTTTAACTATAGCCAAAGTAAATTGCCTTTAGCCGTACATCTAACAGCCAGCATGTCTAAAAATGCCATATTGTACGTTTCATTTTCTGATTTCATATTTGTAGTATTTAACAGTTTTATATGAAAAAACGTAAAAAGGACAACATATTTTATATTATGAATCATTAATGATGTGAAATTGCTGAAATATGCAAAAACGTGAAAAGGACCACATATTTTATATTATGAATCATTAATGATGTGAAATTGATGAAATATGAAAAAAACGTAAAAAGGATCACATATTTTATATTATGAATCATTAATGATGTGAAATTGCTGAAATATGAAAAAACGTAAAAAGGATCACATATTTTATATTATGAATCATTAATGATGTGAAATTGCTTAAATATATCGCCCATTTGAATGTTTAAATATGATTATTTACATATATGAAATCGGATTAAGAAACATATACCTAATGTGGTCCTTTTAGCCCTGCAGGTCTCAATTTTGGAACGTTTTCTGCTTCAAATTATATACACTTGAGATAAGATTTGTAGTTATTCAAAATTTGCGACAATTTCTTTGTGGCGAATAATAATTGGGTGACATATGCATTACTCCATTCATATCGATAAGTAATTACTGTCGTCAGTCACATATCTATAATGAGGCTTAACGTTGACCTCAATAGGGGTGGTTTAGGCTTTAAACGTAGTTTAATGGCCTTAGTTTTAAACCAATCAAATTGTCAAGAGTTGATTGATGTGAATTACCATTTAATCTTACATCTTTCTTTAGCAAATCAGCCAAGGCTGTGTACACATAATATGTGAAATCTTTTTTATCATATAATACTTACGACTTACTTATTGCAATACTTGAGGATTCTGGCTTAAACTACTCCTCTGGGCCTTTCAGAACAAGCTATAATATATATCATCATCTTTTCAGTGTTGAGTCCCAGTTCCATCATCATCATGCTTTCCTGCCCGAGGTATGCTTTTCTGCTCGCTTCGCACGGTCACGACGTCTAGTCAGAGCTTTTTGTGCCTACCCCTCGAAACCCTCTTACTGGCGATACGGTATACCTAATACATACGATACAATTTCTGTCGTTCAACACGACATTGAGATTTGGTTTATTAATTTTCTTCTAAACTGAATATATTATATTTGACAAAGATTTCACATTATATTTGTCATCAAATGTTAAGATAAGATAAGATAATATTTATTTGCAAAAACATGTGTACATATAATATACATAGTCAAGTGCTTTATCGTTATCTTTATCTTACCTTTTAGAAATATTGACCATTTTCTCTCTGAATTTCAGAATTGCTTTTAAGATTTCAAAATTTGAGAGATTTAGTAATGAGAAAATGTAATTGAAAATGTTATCAACTTATTCAGATAGCATCGGAAGCTTACACTATGGGGCCAGGGGCTAGATCTCCTATTTTTTACGAAGCAAAGTTGTATAATATTATATAACAACAACAACATTATGGCAAAACTCTGAATCAATGTCTTCAGTCATCCATCAACTCTCTGTTCTTTTTATACGGATTGCCTACTTTTTTGCTCTGTTATCACCCGTCTTGTTAAGGAGGCGAGGGGATTTATTTTGTTAGATTACTTCCAATTTGCTTCTCACTAAATTCAAATATTTCAAAATTTGTAATAGAAATACGTTTCAACAGAATATCTACAAATGTTTAATTACCATTTCTAAAACAAAAGTAACTTGAAATTGAGAGAGATATTCAATTCGCTTAGTATTGAAAATACGACTGTACCTACGTTAGCTATATATTTTAACTGGGTTAAGAAATCTGTTAAAATACCCAGCTTTATTCATCTGTTCACTATAAGAATGAGTTTTAGGTGTCCGAGGTTCTCATGTTTTGTTGAATTAAAAGACTAAAGTTAAGTTTGAGTTTAATGAACTAAATGAAACGTAGAGCGTAATATTTAGTAAAGAATTTTATGTTAGGGGAGACCAAGAATAGTAAAAACATTTTTTCCATTTTTTCCATACATCAAATACTATAGACAGAAATTGTATGATATTAGTACCAATCGATAGGTAATTCTTTAAACTAGCGACTGACTAATATTAAGGAATTGTAAGCGTCAAATCTCGTGATCTAAAGTCGACTTAACCTGCTGATGTTGCAAACATCCATAGGCCACGGTAACCACTTCCCATCAGGTGGGCCGTGTGCTTGTCGGCCATCTAAGTGGCATAAAAAAAAGAAGTCAATTTGTTTCAACTTCCTTCCTATCGAGATCAGATGAAACAGGGATACAGGAAAGTTGAAACATAAATAATACGGTTATTGAGAAGTACCTATTAAAGGCTGTAAAATAATAAAATATGACGCACATTTTTTTTTTCTAAATTTAGTTTATATTTCCCTTTAAATACGTCTCTTTTTATTTTATACTCTCCAAATACTTTTCATAATTTACCTTGGTTCGTATGTAGGTTGTAGGTAGGTCCCTACTGCTTCTTCATTACTAAGGCAAATATTTGATCAAATTAATACGAACGCCTTTGCTTAAGGTATGTACATATTATTTGAACACATATCAAATAATATATTTGCGCATACCTAAGTACCTATAGATTGGAATATAAACAATTACAGAAAATAGTTACGATAATGATCTTATCAATGGAAATAATGATTATAGCCAGAATCTTAAAAATGATTACTCACGCCTGTAAATTCCCGAAGGGGTAGGCAGAGGTGTATTAATACCTATATTTCGCCATTGAGATCGAGCGGGCACTTAATTATGTGCTGCATGTTTACTGTCAGATGGAGGACAGCTGTATTCCTTAGTCGCCCACAGGATGATCAGTTTCATCATATATCTCTTTATGATCAAGAATCGCCTTTTTGATTTGAGCGGTAACATTATATTAGCCCTCATTCTAATTGCAGTCGGTTAACACTATGATGACCAAGATGACTTTATAATAAGTTTTTCTTCCTTAACATTACCACTTTACTTCACATTATAATAGACTTTCAATTAAAAATAACGCAATCTACCAACAGACGATTTCGAATTGATAAATCCGAAAATTCATAGGAAATTCAATAACTTTAATTGAAATGTCGAGGAGCTGTCGGACACACCGGACACCCCGTCCGTAGAGCGCGAGACATTCGGCGTTCAAAACTATGCAGTTATCGCTTCGATGAATGCTTTACTCAAAACTCAACGTAAGAAATGCTTTCCTGAGGAAAGTTTATGAAAATTGCAGGTTCTAGTGATGTGCGGATACCGGGATATCCGTTTTCACGGATATCAGAGGGAGATAAAAACATCCATGTCGGATAATTTTACCATACGAGTACGTCAGTCTATAGGTATTCTGAAGTACTCTGTGCTTTTACGGATCTTTTAACTGTCTCATTTTTAATTCATTCATTGACCCTTTTTTTTTTTTTTTTTTTTTTTTTTTACGTGCGGGAAATCCCCACGGATACCCGCCCCTCCGGAGCCGGAGGGGTGGGTTATGTCGGACTCGAACCGACTAAACCGCACGCCGTCTGTGGGTCGTGGTGCTAGGCCGAAGGTGAGGTTGCCTTGCGGCATATCCCTCGCACCCCGGCTGACCCAGGGCCATCCCTTTCGGTCTGGCCCTCCTCGGGAGGTGGGGACCACGCCGTCCCCGACTCAACCCCGGTGTGGGGAGGCGCGCATCGTCCTACGATGCGCGCCGCCGCCGTGGCCTGCTTCTGCTAGGGTGACGGGTGGCTCCACCCGTCACCCTCAGGCCCGCGCTCATGGGGGGCGGAGGTCTGTAAGCGCCCTCCGACGCCCGAGCCGCCTTCGGGCGCGAGCAGCGATGTCAGCGAGTCTTTCTCGCTCACCGCGCCGCGCCCGCTCTGCTGTCTCCTTCGCGAGCATGACCTGCTCGCAGAAAGAGGCGCTGGCCGCCCACGCATCCGCGCAGCGGACCATCGCCGCGAGCAGGGTGGAGAGCGTGAGCACTCTCACCCCCAGGGCCTGCACAAGCTCCCGCCTCGGCGTCTCAAACGCCGGACACTCGGTGAGCGTGTGCAGCCCCGAGTCCACGCTCGCGTCGCAGTGATGGCACTCGGGCGTTGGCTCAATACCCATCAGATGCAGATACCGCCCGGATTCATTGACCCTTAGCTACGCCAGTCTTACTATCTTTTAGACGAAATTCTACAATTTAAGTACAGGTGATTAGGTAGCAATGATAAATTAAGCATTGCATATTATCCATACTTCCATACTAATGGTATAAATGCAAAAGCAACTCTGTCTCTGTGTCGGTCTGTCTGTCAGTCTGTATGTTACACTTTCAAGCATAAACCACTGAACTGATTTTATTAAAGTTTGGCAATAAGGTAGATTAGAGCTTGAGAACGGAACGACTTCGCGAGAGAGTGGGTATAAGGGGCAAATAGGGAGTAAAAGTTTGTATGAAAGTTTGTCATTTTTAAAGATCTCCAGATGAAATTTGGCGCAGAGATAGATTAGAGCTCGGGAACGGACATAGGCTACCTTATATCGCGAAAAAGGGGGTAGAAGCGGGGAGTAGGGCTAGGGGATGAAAGTTTAACATTTAAAAAAATGTCCTGATGAAATTTGGTACAGAATTTGAATCTAAATTAGATGGATGGATAGGTGAGTATAGAGGAGAGTACAGAGTCCAGTAGAGAGGCGAGTAGAGGAGCGAGTAGAGGATCAAGTATAGATTCAAGTATAGAGGCGACTAGAGAAGCGAGTAGAGAGTCGAATATATAGGCGAGTAGAAAGTCGAGAACAGGGGCGAGTAAATAGTCGAGGATAAACTTGAGCAGAGGGGCGAGTTTAATGCTCAATAGCGTCGGTTCAATACTTAGCGACAACTGACATCTACGCGGACCACCGATCCAAACCAAAGCAAATATACATAATCATGCCTACATATATTTACACTGAGTAGGAATCGAACCCAAATAGTTGAATGATCTACCGCTACGCCATTCAGGTCGTGTTATAATGGTGACGATGATATTATTTCAACTCTGTAAGTTCTCACGAATATTATGGAAATGAAATTAGATCATAAATATTCCATTTATGTGTTATGAAAGGCACCCGGAAGCACACCTTTACGTATGAACGACATTAAATTCGCGTAATTATTTAAATAAACGTCTCTAAAATGTGTTTCGTTGTAATTAAGAATGTTTAAATATTCCCTTGTTCCTCAAAAAGCTCGTACTTATTATGAAAATATCAAAATTTGGCGAAATTTAGTTGGCATTTTAAAATCCATTTCAGACTTCAATTTAAGTCCGGGCTAAACGAGTCCACGAGTCCGTTGCACTGTTTGTTTTTGGAGTAGCGACTGTTATAATGACTGTCATTAATTTTGAGCTCAATAATCCGCGCCGTTTTGCTAGAGCTGAACTTTTATTGTATTTGGAGAGAACTAGAACAATGAAAAATATTTTATATTATTCTACTTTCGGCCCGTTTATTTGTTTGTGCATTAGGTATTCTGAACGGATCATAAAGTATATAGACTTTTAACCCGCAAAAAACTTACATCATTTCTTTCTTCTTACCTGACTGTCAAGAACGGTGTGGTTTGGTCGTGCCTCGGAGAGTACGTTGAGATATTCGTATGGCAACTGGGACTGACACCCAGTTGCCATACGAATATCTATGGCACTCGTTACGGGTAGTTGGAGCCCTCAAAAGTCCAACAACTGGTCTAGCTGCAATGCTTCCTTATCGCCTTTGGGTTATGGAGGTCAGGTGGCTTCACGGAAAATATCGAAGTTTAGTCAAAATCCGCAGTTAAACTGGTAGAAGCGCATCCCCACACTCCAAGTTGAATGCTTCGGATGCAACTAGGATTAACGCTAGGATGACGAAGTAGAAGAATAATACTCATCTATCTCCTTGACCATGTGTACCTAAGCATAACAGCCTGGTTAGTTAATATGAACCACAGGTTTTGACAAACCAGCGTAAATCCTTTCGCCGCTTTCTAGTGCATTGAAACTAAAAGAAGAGTCCTTGTGCGGCGTTGTCTAGCGCTTCTATTGTTCGAGCGCAACTATAATGAAGTTTAAGTGAAACTTGGAAGCCGGTATTAACGATTGCATTTGACAGCAAACCCCGCAGACAAACTCCGTTTCATCTAGACTAAACAAATGCCAAAAGCACTGAGAATACTCATCTTATCTTATGAGGCACGAGGCTGCAGTGCGGGATGCGGGATGATGAAACTTATATAGGTATATTGGTATATATGGTGGTGGCACTTCACAATACATGGCTATTTGTATTTGCGTACTTGACGGTTACCTATTATTTGGCAAACGTGTGACAAACGATCATTTTACAATAAACGTTTGAAAAACTAATCATTTGACAAACTTTCATTTCATTTCAAAAAGAATCATTTTGAGAAATACAGGTTTTGCAAATTGTATCATTTAGAAAATATTTCAAATTGTTAAAATGTTTATTTGACATAATAAAATCAGTCAACAAACAGTCAAACAAGCAAGCATAAACCACGCGTGTAGCATACAGTAGGCAAGTAGCATGTAGCAAACATCGTTTCTGTCACAGCTCCAGCGCTGCGGGGCTCCGACGACCCCACACGAGCTTGTCGTCGCAGATGGTTGTAACGCCCACTACCGCAGGTTATATTATCCTCAGCCGCGGCGGCGGGCTTTATAACCATCTGCCCCTCAACTCGTGGGCCGCCTTACCCCTTACCGCCTGCGCGGGCCTAAATAACACTCTAGGGGTAGGGCAAACAAGACCACGTGAAGTCGGATGTACAGTGATTCATTTCTGTCACTAACATCAAATACATCCAATATTTTTCCCAAAACAACAAACGCCCAATAGCGAACAGCAATTGGCATGTTAAGCGCCACCATGATATAATATTTCGTACCAAGTCATTTTTTAGTTTATTACTGCAGCAATGGACAAACGTTCTTATTTATGTGCTACTAGCTGTTGGCACTGTCTGCGTGGGATTCTAATCCTGTTTCTATAGCCCACGGGAACATATTTTCATCCTTGTAGGATGAAAAGTAGCATATGTATCATTCTAAGTTATATAATCTATCCCTGTACCAAATTTTAGCCAAATGATTGATTGAAAAATATTCAAAAATCTTCGTGCACATTTTAAGTAAGAAGTTTATTCGTGATACAATAACATTTCAAATCACTTTTGGTACCCTATACCTTTCAATATCAGTACTTTTCAATTTCCTCATAGATTTTAACACTATTTGACGGTCTTCTATCGAAAAGCGATTCTTAGTGAGTGGGTACGATACTAAAGCAAAGTCATTCCACCTTTTTCCATTGCTGTCATAGTATAAAGCGTTTTCGTGTTACGTTGAATTTACTAGCAATCACTTAAGCTGTTAGATTAGAACCAGTTTCTTCATATTTATAGCAGGTATATAATATGTTATGAGCCTAGTGATAAATTGGGCATTATTATAGTGAACGGGCATAATGATAAATATGAGAGGTGGACACTGCGCGCCTCGATATCGATAGATAGCTCATCTCCCGCCTTAGCCTTCGTGGTTATTTTTTTTATAGCCACCCATCCATACATGAACTATAGTTGAGTCGTTATGAACAAGAGTCTGATTATTTAAACTCTCATATTTATCACAATGCCCGGACATTATACATAATGCCCAATTTATCACTAGGTCCATAATAGATATATACATATACTGATCAAATTAATGATATGTTGAAAATTCAAGTGATAACTTTGTAAAATTGAAAACTGCGTAAGTAATTATGAATAACTGATCGCCTTTAGAGCGTTTTCACATGATCGGCAACTGACACCTCAATATCAGATCGGATACGCTCGAAATACCTACATTATTTGAAATCTCAAACCTCTCTTTGTCGAAATAATCAGTGTATTTTCAAGCCTTTCTACAATTCTGGTGATGTATTTTCTTCTCTTGGTGTAGTAAGTATAACTATTTCTGGCATCTATTTAATGGTACCTACTTATAAGAACTCATAGCAACCTGAGGCATATCTAATAACAATTATTTGCTTTAAATGAAGGGGATACTATTTTAAAAATTTAAGTGGCGTAATTAACACTTTCTCCATGTTCCCTCTGTAAAGTAGACGGAAATTTTAGCTGGCCTTTCTAATGTTTTGTAAACATAAATAATTGAACAAAGAAATACAGTTCAAGTAAAAATACGGTGGAAAAAGTGGATTTAAGAATTAATTAGTTCTCAGAAACGTCAATGACGTCTACAGACGTAACTAGCTAATACAGTTTTATCTCTCTTATCTGTCTTATCATATCATGAAAGTGAAAAATTACCAAGAAGATCTTCGAAAAAGTGCTTTTTATGTGCGGAAACACATCATCTTACCATTAGTTTTAGTTGGGTGAAGTCGGAGGGGACTTCAATTATCTCAAGATAGCTCACAGTGAGTTAGGTACGAGTATGTCGAATTTGTTCTCGTTTATATCTTTAATCAGCAGTTCCTACGTTAATCCAAAATGATTAACGAAATTTCAAAACGCGTAAGTTCTGTTTTATAATTCAGTTCAACAGGCCACTCCTTCAAATGAATACGTGCACTTTGACCCTAAGGCATGAATTATTTATTTGGTGCTATGGAGACTTTATATCGCACGCTAACGTTATTACTAAAACATTTCAAAAGTTTGCGTGTCTATTTTTTTTTAAAGATAAATAAACTAAGTAAGCCGAAACGGCTGAAGTAAAAAGCCCATAAACTGAGCTTCCATTTCCAGACATATACTAAAAATGGTAAAATATTATAGTTTTGGAGGAATACCTTTTTGGGACTTTGTACTATTTAATTAATTAATACTAACACTTGCTTTGGTTTTTAAGGTTTTCACAGCTATGGAAACAAAAAGAATGTACATTAACACAATTGTTTTGTCTAAATTACAACGACTTTATCCATCAGTTTTAAGGATTATTTTATGTATGCACTGTTAGAGATGGCAGGTCCGGCGCTGAAAATTCTTCTCTGCATTTTAACTTAGGCGTAAGCGTACCATTATAATTATGTCGTATTTGGCAATATTCCAGATAATATCCAACGCAACTGAAAGTACGTGACCCGATAATTTACTCTACATATATAATGTATTCATATAACGTACTACTGAGTACTTTTTAGACCCTAGTCAGCATGCAGTATATCCCATAAAGCCATATAAACTGAACCAAAAGGAAGAGAAGGGATAAACGGAACTCATGCCCCGAGTTGAAAATCTCGTGCAACTGAGAACAACGATAAAATTCTATCGAGGATTAAAAAAAAACCAGGATATTTACACTAATATGAGCTTATTAATTACCTAAAACTATCAATGTACCTGTGAGCGTACACCTCATAATCATAACATAATAAAAGCTACGAAAAAGAAACATAATTATTCATTACATATTAACACATATTGCTCCAAATCAATACAAAAATTGATAAATAATACAAAACACGATATCTCAACCGATAAATGCAGCGTCATGACATATACCGTGACGTCAATAAATACTCTTCATCTTCCTACGTCAATCTTGTCACGTCACGTCAACTCGGCGCGTCATGCCACGTCATTTGCGACTGCTACACGCGTTGTTGACTTACCAAAATTGCCTTGTTGTGATGAGCCTGTGACTTTTACTATAAGGCTATTTTCTTCTTTAGAATCTCTTTTATCGCTAAGGATAGGGCTTTGAAATGAGCGCTTTATGTAATGAGTGGTGCATACTCTTGATTTTTGTATGGCGTAGGGTAACACCCTATACGTTAAGGGCCACTAAAGCCTATATTTGCTACTACCAGTACAATAAAACTATGTGTATGTAAGTCAACCCCACCTGCTAGTCAGTACACCTGCTAAAAAAATATGCATCGAGCAAAACAAAGGTGCGGGTATTTTCTCTCAACTTGTGGACGGATTCTGATTGACACGAAATACGTATTTTCTGTGTAGTTTCATTTTCGGTCTTCTTATTCATGATGTTGAAGGCCCCATGTCAAATCTTGATAAAGGGTCGGGCAGTAAGCATTACTAGTCAACATCAGTTATTACATAGTCTACAAATCGCTCACTTCAAAGCCCCTTAGTCAACCTCTTGAAGGCGGATAAAAGAGGTGAGATGAATATTATCGTTGTAGATTGTGTAACAACGATAACAACTGCTGCGGTATATATCAATCCCTGTTTAGTGATTGCAATAACTTTTTTAAAATTTTCCAACGGTTTTACAATGTAAAATGTTTTTAACCAAATCGCTGAGGTTTTTGCCAGTATCGGGGCCGAGTGTCTAACCTGGAGGTCTCGGGCTTGAAACGCGGAGGCTACTTATTGTCAGAATTGAAAAACATTGCGTAAAAATTAAGTTAAAAAATGACGCTGACTATTATGTGTTATACGGTCGTAGTTCGGTCACTAGGCTGCATGGACATAATGGTTCACATGGTTGACTGACGGCGTTGTATACTGCTCTGATACATTGTTGATTGATGTACTAGGTATTAATCACGAGGATGTATTGGGCACAGTAGTATAAATGGCTGAGCTGTCGTATTTGATACGTCCATCAGGTCAGGGTATGTAAATTCGATTTTCATGAGATTGATTAAAATGACGGTGTTTTATTGATTGGTTAAGTAAGCATGTTATGAAAATTCTTGAGCGCTTCTTAGGTATTTTAATTCTTATGCGATTTTTTTCTTTTTCACTGTGTTTGATAGAGTATTTTCCCTGCGTTGATCATTTTGAAATCACACTACCTATCTTTGAGTCTGTGTTTAGTAGGTAGGTATGCCACAGAATATTATTTAAGTGTAAAAAACACTTCCCATTAATTAAAATAGACCAAACTTTAGGGACTAATAAAAAGCTATAACATTAATAGCCACTTCGACGTTCATTAAACCAGTAGGTATTCCATATAAAAAAGTAAGTAAGGTAGAAACTTGATTACCTCTTTCCTTTAGTTTTCCCAAAAGAATACAATATATCTGCAGTAGGTTACTCCGTTTAAAAACCCCTTACCTTTTTACTTTTGTTTTTCCTCAGGTTTGATAGCCATAATACCTGCTCTGCAGCTTAGCCTGCTTGCGTGAAATTTACAAAAAACCTATAGGTAGTTAGGTACTTAACTAAACGTGAACAATCTTGATGTGTCTTTTTATTATTGCTCCATTAAAAAACTCAGCTTATTCATAATTTTCTGATAAGAAACTTTTTAAAAGATTAAAAACGGGAATTCAACCTCTAGTTAGTATTATCCACACCTCAGGATAGGGTTTAATCAATAAGAATCCTTTTATCATATAACAAATGAATGCTTTTATTCCTTTGCTTTTCCTAGTCCACCTATTACATATTACGAATAACAATCGATACCTACTTACAATTATTTATTATTCATAATGTAATATTTACTCAACGTTAAAATAACAAAAGCCGGTGACTGCGTATTCTTTTTCTGGCGTTAAAAATAAAACCATAGATAATGACCACAGATGCAATAGGTAAAATAAAAGAGTATTTATGTTGAACGTATGCCTGGAGTGGATATTACATATAAGTATATTGAGGCTTACTCGATACAAGCTAACATTAGTCTGTTAGTTAGCCTAATTTGTTTAATATGTGTTTTTGTAAGAAGTCGCTAAAAGATTAAGTATCTAACCGAATGACGTATAGAGGAATAAGGGGTAAGTATAACGCGTGAGGCATAATCTAAGCAAAATCCAATGTTTCGATGCGATCACAGATCACGTCGATACGTTATAATTTTCTGTATTGTTGCTGTATTGAATGTAGACTTTTTCGTTTCTTATAACAGCAGTCAGAACTCTAATTACTTACTTCAAAAATTTTATACCTCAACTATTAACAGGATTTACGATAACCAGTGTCCTAAAGCAAAGCTTACCAATAAAAAGGTAATGGTAACTGTTTGGTGGTCTCAGCATGGTGTTATTCACTATAGCTTTCTACGATCTGGTCAAGCAATAACGGCAGATGTCTACTGTGCCGAACTCCGAACAATGATAGCAAAACTAGCAGTGAAACAGCCCCGACTCATGAATCGATCTTCACCATTATTGCTCCATGAGAACGCGAGACCTCATACAGCACGAGAAACCGTTTTAACTCTACAGGAACTGCAATTAGAAACTATCCGTCACCCTCCGTATTCGCCAGACCTTGCTCCAACAGACTACTATTTTTTTCGTGATTTGGACAATTTTCTATGTGATAAAAAGTTTTCTTCTCAGGAGGCAGTACAAAATGCTTTCACACAGTTTGTCGAATCTAGATCACCAGAGTTCTATCGCAAAGGCATAAATGACCTTCCTACTAGATGGCAGCAAAGTATAGATAATAATGGTAATTATTTTGATTAAATAAATACGTTAAATTAAAAAAAAAAACGAATTTCAATTTGTCAGTACAAATCGGCAATTTCATACTTTAACCCCTAATACAATAGACACAATTACATTGACATCATATACATCATATCACGACCTCTCTCGTGTACAATTGAAATAAAAACACAAGCACATAATAGCAGCGGTTATATACTTAATGGCAGCAATCGAGAGATTGCGTGTTTTATCCCACCTTTTGCAGCTAGTAGAAAATATAGAGATATAGCCGGGGTATGCCGAGACCTTATTATTAGGTATCTTATTAGCACAAGTCAACCTGACCAGACATGCTGAGGTTTTTCTTTTAAAGTTGGGGGTGTGAGCTCAAATCGCAGTCGCTCACATAATACAAAGATAAACAAATTCGAAAAAAACAAGACACACAGTCAAACACTGCTTTTTTAGAACGGTTAGTTTTTTAATGTGGTGAACACAAATTCTCAATTCTGGTATACCTACGAGTATGTATAAAGAGGAATGCATAGATCATGTGAAGGGATTGAACTATTTAGTGTATTAACTTGACAGAGCAAACTTCACTTAATCGTTTGATTCATTGATATGATAGGATCAACCGTCACGTTATTGGTCTCATTAGTTTAAAACGCTCTCAAATGCAATTTCTATTTGTTTTTGCAATGAAAGGTTTCATAATTGCCATCATTTATTTAAGCGTCCCAATCCAATGTCAGCGGCTTTACTTATTCACTTTTCCCGCGTTGGTGAAATTTGATAAAATGATAGAGAGAGAGAGAGAGAGAGAAAGAAAGAGAGAGAGAAGGAGATGCTTCCACAAGTAATAATTAATATATAAATTATTCTACTGTGCATTGTCTCAGTGAACCTAGAATTCAATTTTTATTTATTAATGCTGTAAAACCTTTATGCCAGACAATTTTCTAATTAACATTTGATTTTGGTATTGAAACAATGTTTGTTTTTGTAGAAACAAATAAGAGTATAATGCATGAGAATACACTACAAAATATTATTTTTTATTCGTCGAGTCAGTCACTTAATGAGTAATACTGTTATTAGATAATCTAATTCACAATGGATCCTTTAATTTATAGGTATTCATAATACCTTTTTTTCGGTGTAAGTATATTATGACATCCACAACCGAAAAATTTGATTTTAGATTTCAGTATTTTTTAAGATCATTTGGCCCTTCAAGACTTAGGAACTTACAACAATAACTAACAATTTTTTTAATTTTCAAAATTTAAAAAATTTGGCATGTCCGAAACTGGTGAGCATGTATGAAAATAGTTATTAACGTAGGAGAAGTGAAAGATGTGTGTCAGGATCGTAGCAGGTGGACACATGTTACAACTTTACTTTAGTAACAATATATATCTATCGATTAAGATAGGAAAAAGTGAATGCTCTCGAACCCATTGAGCCACCGGCCCGGTGGCTCAGTGGTCAGAGCATTATCCCTGTAAGGAAAGGATCGTGGGTTCGAGTCCCACCTGGGCATTCACTTTTTCCTATCTTAATCGATTTGAAAAGTTAGCATAGTAAATGCTTCAAAATTTCATTCAAATATATATCTATTGTTGCAACCATGTAAAGCCGGGGTCCCACGGCCTGTAGTAAGCACAGGCCGCACCAGGCCGCGCCAGAACGCGCCGCGCCACGCCGTAGGAACCGATCAGCACGTGGCGCGAATGCAATCACAGGTCTCGTGCTTATGTGTGCATTTGCACCTCGAGGCGCCGCCCCTTTGAAGTTACCGCGTCACGATGGATCGGACGCGCCACGGTTTCACATATCACGGTCTGAAAAGATCGAAACAAGCTTTATAGCAGGCGGTACCCATTAATTTTCATCTGTTTTGAGATTTGCAAATGGGTACCGCCTGCTATAAAGCTTGTTTCAATCTTTTCAGCATCACCGAGATTTTTAATTTTTAATAATTTATTTAATTTTGTACTTTTTCTTCATTTTGTTTCCTACTCGATAAATTTGAGCGAATTTTTTTTCCTTTTTTTACTTAATTTTGGCGCCATAATCCAACATATATCTAGCTTTTAAATCGAATAAAGGAGAAAAATTGAATCAGTCTAGACGGGGTTTAAACCCGCGATCTTTGCCTTACAAGGGCAATGCTTTCACCACTAAGCTACCAGACTTCGCCCTAAACAATTTAAATTTCTCCTTCTATATCTGTCTTTGAGGCGTTAGTGGAGCGCTTACCGACATTCTTATGAAATATCGGAAGCGATGAATGATTTTTCAATAATTTTAAACATTGATTTTTGACTACTCCGTCCATATAATTTGAATTGGGTATTTGACTGACCAGTCAAATTAGTTACTTTTTTCTAAACGTCAAAACGGTAATTTATAAGGAAAATTGTATGAAAACTATATTTGTGACGTCATAATATTTAATAGTCAAATCATATACTATTAAACGTTGGATGGATGATTAAAAATAAATAAGAACGAAAAAATAAGAACCGACGCAACTATTTTCACTCTTTTACCATTCTTAATTTAATAAGTCCAGCTAAATAATTTATTTTAACTACAGGAAAGTACCCAATTAAATTTTTAAGCACTTTTCATGCTAAATATTCAAATCGAATAATGGAGAAAAAAAGCATTGCCCTTGTAAGGCAAAGATCGCGGGTTCAGACCCCGCCAAGAACGATTCAATTTTTTTCCTTTATTCGATTTGAATATTTCGCATGAAAAATGCTTAAAAATTTAATTCAAAATATAGCTTTTATTAATATTATTTTATGTGCCCAAGAACACTTGGACAATAAATAAATAAATATCCCACAACATTTCACACAACGCTATCTAGACCCATGGTAAGCATAGCTTAACTAGCTTGTGTTATGGAATCTAGAATGCGGATAAACATACTTAGATTCGCATTTTTTTTTTGTAAATACATACATATTATACATAGAAACACCCAGACCAATGCAAATATACATATTCATGCATACAAATATTTGCACTGAGCGGGGATCGAACCCGCGCCTCCTGCGTAGCGGCCGCGTTCACTACCGCCACGCCACGGAGGCTGTCAAAATAAATACTTTTAACTTGGGAATGAATCATTGAAATCCGTATTCGTGGTTCAGCAGATATGAGGTAATAAAGAAAATTACAAACATCCATACATACAAGATACGCGCGAAAAACATAACACTTATTGGCAGTCGGGTAATAAATATGTGTATTTTTTACATGTCAAATGTACAAAATAGATAGAGACGGCGTTGTTCATATATTTAAATTCCTTTGATCTGGGGGCACGGCAGTGCCCCCGCCAAGACGAGCTAAGCGAAGAGCAAGGGCACTAACTACCTTCTCGAAACGCTTCGTCGTTTTTTTGAACAAAAAGCAAGGGAACTTTGCTTTGGATGATGCTAAATAGTTAAAATTTTCAAGATAGAATGCCATCGATACAATCATTAAATATACAAAGTTTGAATGTCTTAGCTATTATACTTTACATTTTATTAATGTCCCAAAACCCTTAATTTCCTCACTGATCATCAAAATTGTTAGGGTACTTCCTGAAGTCCTAGAAAGCTGAAATTTGGTATATAAGCTAATATTACTACAAAGACAACAAAAAAATTAAAAAACGTAACCTAACCTATCCCCTGGGAATAGGAGGTGGAAGCAGAGATTACCTACTACGGTGGAATTTTGTACTAAAGTTTGTGCCACATAAGTCAAAATTAATTAAAGTATTTCTTATAACAAATAAAAATACTTACGTCATAATTTTTAACCAACTTACAAAAATAAATGAAATCCCACCAAAAATATTTCAACCTACAAGCTCTACACTACACCTTAGGTTTAGAGCGTGCAGTCTTTAGAGCTTGGCTTTATACGAGATCTGATAACTTTTTCACAGGGTAAGCTACGTAAACTCGTCTTGGCAACATTTTTACATGAAAATATTTTTGGTGGGGTAGATTTTTCAACTTTATAGCGATTGAGCGATGCGGAAATATTACAAAAATTTTACTGTGTCTTCTTCTTGCTTTATTATCCTGTAGATAGTTTTATGTATCTCATATATCGGCTCATAATTTTAACTGCAAACTCAAATAATAAGTTTGACAAACGGTTTATCGAAGTTATTCGACTGAACAAAAATTGGTACACAATGCATGATTCAGTTGTGAATATCAATTCAATTAACTTTTGCAATTACTTTAGATAGGCGCTTTCAACATTCAGTGTTTGTCGCAATCGTGTTAATTTGTAGACTGAATAAAATTAAATTGCTGTAGACAAAGTGGAATTGGTGGTAAACGGCTCCCGTAAAATCCAATCGGGAGTAAGATAGTAAACTTGGACTCCAGTTAGTAAGAGGTAGGACCCGAATATTTCTGTCCAATTGAGCAGTCCGACTTTCTGTGTTTGCAGGGCCGGCATCACGAGTGTGAATCCCCTGGTTTGGCATACGTTCATAGGCCATAGGTATCCATTTTCCAACAGGCGGATCGTGTGCTTGTCTGCGACCTCAGTGGTATGAAAAAAATCAAAATTTGGATGCAACCAATACCTAATATTTTTCTGTGAAAAACAAGAGATGCGCCAAATATGGGTTTGATTGAAGAATGAGTTGAATATTCGATCAAAAATGTACTGAACCGAACAAACGGCCAAATTACTTATACAGACCGATCCCTCAGACAGAAAAACTGGCAGATAAAACAGACAATCAGAATAACATGAAGCATATCTCTAATTTTGACTCTAAGTGTCCAATAAATTATTTTGAAGTCATAACCGAAAAGGTATTAGTCTGAAAAAATCTGTCCCTAGTTCCGTTGGGCTATTGATACAGGAACTTGAGAGAACCATTCAACATTAAAGTGTATAACAAGTTGTAACAGTTAACGTAAATAAATTGTCTATTGAAAAACACACAATACTGAAGTCGGTTAAAAAGGTCCGTCAGAAGCACGCGGCAGATCTCTCTGTATGAAAAGCTTAATGACAAAAGAGGAAGTTCATTAGCTGTGTGAGGATGAAAGCTAACGGAAAGAGAAAATTGTGACTAGTATGTATTTACACGGAATGCTTCTACAGAATAGCACTATTTTATTCTTAGAGGTTAAGCGGAGCATTGTTTACAGCATAAAGCAATTTCTACTTCAGGCTTCAATTTTCAAAAATAATAAATAAAACCTTTCAGTCCTCATTTTACTCCGTTAGGGATGAGATTTCTGATAAACCTTTTGTAGAGCGCGTTAACAACATAAAAAGCTACATTATTATTAATAGCTGTTATAAACTATAATCCATTTTTCTTATTTTTGAAAACATCTGACAAGTCTACAACTGTTCAAGTAAGGTATTGTGTTTGCCTCCACTTTGGTGCAATATTATAAAGAATATAGGTCCTATATCTATTTCATATTTGCTCATAAAACTCGTAAAAGTATTTTACGTACAAGGCTTTAATTGCTGGCGTTATTTATTGCGACGGTATTATTCGTCTGAACATTGTTCTCTCGGCGTATGTAACGAAAACTCTTCTTAAAATATTATCCATTTTACGCGAAATTTATTTTTTAAACAATTTTAGAGATTTAATTTGGAGAATTGGGCTTAACGTAAAACTAACTAACTTAGCTGCACTAAACGCTGGAGTTTTGGGTTAGTCAAGACAGATTAACAAATTCAAACAAATTCTTGATATTAATTATATATCCATGTAGTAATTAATGATGACACAAATTCTAATGTATTACTTTTTTTAAAAAAAACATCGTATGGCCAATAAGATACATAAGTCTCTATTCTATCCTAATAACTAAAATCAACCCTTAAACGCTGCGTACCGCGATTCGTGAAGAATTTATTTACTTAAAACCGAAATATTGTGCGAGTCTTACGCTTAGTCCTTTGTATATAAAATCTGCGAAAGGCCTTTGTTAACCGCAACCACATCGAGGTCCCTCCAACACAGGTATTAAGAATGCTGAAATATATGCATTCTTGTTAGGTAATAAATACCTATAAGACAAATTGAAATTTATTGTAGTTTTGTTGAAGTTGTTGATGAAGTATTATCTGTCCATTACTCTGTCTGCCCTGACCAGTACTTAATACTGATACCCAGACTTTATCATCGTCTTGCCCAGTCCTTCATAATTTGGTATACATGGTTTTTACCAGAGCGATTACGAGTCTCTTATAAGTACTAAAACTTGTACAAGATGGTATGGGACGCATGTAGAGAAAATTACATTTTGCCAAAACTAGGTAAATAAGCTATTACTATTCTAAAGATTATCTAAGCTTTAACTTTTTCAAGATAGTGTTACATTTTAAATATAACCTACCGAGGACACAAATTAAACGTATCAAAGTCTACTACTTAATCATATTTTCAATTTACTATCCAGAAAACGAATAGCACATTAAATATAAATTAAATAGATTATTTTCGCAATCATTCAACTGGATTGCGGCTGCTTATAATTCAGATAATCTCAAGACACTACTAAATTATTCACCGACAAGAAGCCATTTTAAAGCGACATTCTAAGCTTAACCCGGGAGTATTTTGCGTGATTCTTCAATGGTCGTAACAGCGTTTCGTGCAAAACGGATATACGAATGTTTTATACCGAGAACTTTATTTCAGCTCGAAGAAATGGCTTATAATGTCTTCAATTTCGGAAAAATAGTTACACGGCATCTTAAGGGTCATTTCGTATTAGTGCAGAGTAGAAGAGAAATTCTTCAAAAAAAAAGCCAACTTACCAATCATCAGCCGCTCGCAGTACCGTGTACGGGTATTCAGTAGAATGCTCGCGAATTCGTGCGTATTTTTTTTTCTCAGGAAAGATAATAAATATTAAGTTGTTAGTTTTACTATTTCAATTGTTATATTTTCGCTTCTATTCCGCCCTATAGTATGCATAGGTCAATAATCAACTCGCTAGCGCGTGCGAGTTAGCATTTTACGATTTTACCATGCGCCAGTCCAAACCTTCAATTCTGAACGAACGTGTAAACGCTAGCGTCGCTTGGAACGACGGATCGATCTGGCGGTCGGTGCGCATGCATCGCTTCACAGTTTTATCGCGGCTGCCGTCACGTGCTATTTAAAACAACAGTCCCTCTAGACAAGTGGCAATTCGCTAGCCGGCGTTTGGTGGAATAGAATGACGAATGTATGGGATTTGACGTAAATGACAGTCGTTAACGCATGTCAAATACGTCAAATCCTATACATTCGTCATTCTATTCCATCAAACGCCTGCTAGCGAATTGCGACTTGTCTAGAAGGGCAGGAACGTCAAAGATCTCTCATTCCGAACTGTAGTCATATTTTAGTTGCAATATAATATCACAGTTCGATCCGCAGTCCAAGCTCACAGTTCGAACCGGCGGTTTCTAACGCTGTCCCGATGCGCGGTTAAAACTGTACATGTAAACGTAAACGGCGCTATTAAAAACTAACTTATACTCGACTCTCGACGGAGTATTTGTAATATAGAATTGAAGAAAGATTGTAAATTACACTAACTAGTTGCGTGTAAATCCACTTATCTCCCGTGTAAAGATCATGAGTCAATGATCGTGGTGAAGGTTAGGATAATAAGTCGCGAACTTGAATAGTCAGATACGCGGTGCATGCCTGCCTTTAAACCCGCATACATTTTCCATGTATAGGATGCACACAGTTTGGAAATATAAGGATAAACTTATATGCTTTATTTACGAAGGAGTTTTGACGCAACTTGTATTAAATATATCGTAAAAAATGTACACTTGGCACCCGGTAGATCTTAGACTTTACAAAAAAATACAATAGCTTAGTTGTGTTCAAAGCTTGCGCTTTGGTATCCGGGCCGGCTGTTCTACATCATCTTTCTTTTTTTTCTTTTCAGCAGGTATTCTTGATGATGGGTTTGATTTGGATCCCAAAAGTCTTCGTGCGACCCCATACTATCAATCTTAGTTCTCAGAATAAATTATCTTAATACTTATACAACCACAAAGCTCTAATCAGAAATCTGATAGCAAAACTTTGTCAGTAGTGAAGAAGTTATAGGCAGAATATTGCTGGTTTTACTAAGGTTCAGAAAACAGATTGCTCTAATAAAGATGGAATTTTGCTCACGTCCATCAAAAGTGAACACGAATGGTCACCATAAGGAGGCTGACCATTTATCACGTTTATCTAGATTTCGCACCGGACCGCATCATTTACCTCACGAAAAATCTATAACAGGTACAGTTCAAATACGATTAATAGGTGTCCTACGAATATTTTGTTCCCGTGAACAGCTGCGGAAACCCAAAAGAATTATTGTGGTTTAATGTACCGCAATATTATAAATTGAATAATAGCTAAATACATAATAGATTATCGCATAGTTATGTTTTTATTTAAAACCATACATTTGGTTTCCTTCGCAAGCAAGAAAAATTATTATTAATGCAAAAAGTCTTAAATGTTATCATTATCATCTAAATTCAACCCAAAACCTAGGGTTAGCGTACGCCCCCTCCTTAATATTTGATTTAAACAGCTATTATGGGAGACACTGGCGACACTGCCATTTGACTTCCGAACAACAAGAGAAAAGGCTTTGATTGAGCCTTTTTAGCAATCAGCATGTGAGGTTGGCTTACCCCTAGGGTCTCATACACTCAATCCAAAACTACTGAATAAAGGTACAATTATTTGTACAAAACTCAAGTACTGGGTCCGCCTCTGTCAACCAAGCTCCTAAATGAGTTTAAACAATAAGCTACTAAAACTAAATTAAATCTCCAAGTGGGTGTTAGACCCCAACGTAGAAAAATTTTCTCTTCATAAAAGCCTCCAACGACTTCTTAAAAAGAATATAAAGTTTTATGAGAGTGAAGTAGTCTTTAAAATATTCAAATAAGTTTTGAACAAGCAGAGTCCTGCATGCATATTACTTGATTTTGGTTGTGTATTTTTTGTCATTTAAACTTAATATCAATATATTTTTAAACAGGTCTCAGCTCAGCACAAAATATAAAAAATAATATTTTCACTCTCCTATGTGAGATGAGAAAATGAAAAATATATATTTTTCATCCCACCATCTCGGAAAGAGTGTTTTTATTCTTCGATATCCGAGTGGAAAAGTCGTTTTTATCGTATAGAGGAGAGATTCTTTTTGTTTTGTCTCTTTCGACTTTCGAACGGGCTAATGTGCTATGACCATGCTGCCTTGTCATCAGTTTATTATTTTTATCTCAGTTGGAATTATTTTTGATTAAGTCGAAGATGATGTTGCTGGTTATCATTAACATCAACATCAAAGATGATGACGACGATCAATGAGATGATTGCTGCCTCAGTAATATGTTGAAGACTTTGTAGGGACACTTAGAACCAAGTCATAAATGGACTGTAATTTGATACTTTCCTATAACTCTTGTGTGCATTTATCTAAGACGTTATGTCTAAAAATCCATCATTTTTAATACTTAAAAAACTCGAATTCATACTAATTTCGGAAAATACTTAAAGTAAAACCGCGATGCACCCTTCTTCCCTTCACCCTTTTTGAATTCAAAACACAATAAAACGTAATTACTTTTACCTCCATGGTGCTGAATTTATCATACAACTTTTTAATTTGTAAAAATCTCAGACTTGGATTCTTCTTGGTGCACTGATACCAAATGATACCAAATGTTAAAAAAATAATCATTTTCTCGATGAGGTGGGATGTAAAATTACGTGTTGCACTCGAGTGCAAAGATTTTTCGCCTGTGTGTGCTTAGGATTCTAGTTATTGAATAACTCGCTGCGCTCGTGATTCAATTTTAGAATTCTTCGCTTGCTTGGTCATCAAAAATGAGCACGCGGGTAAAAACCAGCTTTGCATAACATATTATACAATAAATATATTCGTAAAACAAAAATCTATTATTAGTTTGAATTAAAAAGGAGATAGGAATGAAATCATCAATTTTTAACGATTATCTTGCAGAATCGATTTCTCCTGTCGTCAGGCTGTACAAAATGTTACAGAAAGATGATGCAACAATAAATATGCCTTTGACTTTACCTTAGTAATATGCATTGGTTGTATGAAAGAACCATCTATACAGTAATAGATTTCATTAAAATACTAACTGCCATTCAAAACAAGAAGGCAAAGTGTTGTTCTTTCTTGTTTGATTATAATTTACGTAAAAGCACAAGAAACTCAAGGTTCGAAAAGAACAAATAATATAAACAATTCAGAAGGAAACATTTCCCTCTGTTTACATTTTTTAACTATTAATTAGTAGACAGGATGATGAACAATTTAGGGATTTGTTTATTTTTTTGTATAAGTTAATTAAAAAGTAAGTCCGATCGGGTCTTGTTCGTCTTTCTGTTTTTCTATTTGTTTGACTCAGAATATTTCACGTACGATGTATTCAAAAGAATCATGAACATGGAGGGATGGAAAACTGTGTGTATAAAATAAAAATGAGATTACTGTAGAAGCTGCTGAGTTTCTTCCAGTTGGATTGAACCGTACACTTTAATGCCTTCAATCACTGAGTGCACTCTGATTCTGCAATAAATCGAAACGCACTGCTAGTAAGAACCTGCATTGCACTTACTGTGACTAACTTAAATAAATAAATATTTTACAACATTTTACACTACGCTATCTAGACCCATGGTAAGCATGGCTTAACTAGCTTGTGTTATGGAATCTGGGATGGGGTAAACATTACTAGATACTATTCTTCCGTAAATACATATCTACTATATAAAAATAAGTCGGGTTTTCCTTCCTGACGCTATAACTCGAGAACGCACGAACCGATTTCCACGGTTTTGCATTCGTTGGAAAGGTCTCGGGCTCCGTGAGGTTTATAGCAAAGAAAATTCAGGAAAACCGACATCCACGCTGGCGGAGCCGCGGGCAACAGCTAGTATATCATATAATATAGACACACCTAGATCAATGCAAATACGTAAACCTATTCATGCATACAAATATTTGAACTACCGCTACGCCACGGAGGCTATGCAATAAGCGTTTCATCCTTTCTTTCTTGGTTGCCTTCTTTCCATTCATCCATCTATCTAATCGTCTGTCTTTCGCATCCATTCCCTCGTCGTCGCCAGTCTATCTGTCGGAGGCGCATTCCAACTACCGTTTAGCGGTCTGTAAGCACTAGCCTTCTGTACCTACTGACGGTCAATCAGAGAAAACACTGTGCCTAATATTTGGAAGTCTGCGTTTGTGAGACCTATCCATAAGAGTTGGAATAAAGGAGACAGAGGATTTTTTTTTAAGAAATTACAGACCCTTATCAACATTATGTATTTTTGCTAAATTGGTGAAGCGCATTGTACACACATAAGTATATGACACACTAGAGAGCATTTTCATTCCTAGACAATATGGTTTTATCAATAACAATTCAACCAAAACAAATCTTTTATCCTTTATAGATCTCGTTACATCACAGATGATAGGGGACAGTCAGGTGGATACGGTATTTACTGACTACAGTTAACCCTTGATAGTATCAATCACCAAATACTGTTTCAGAGGCTAATACGTGCTGGCATCCATGGCAATTTGTTTAGGTGATTTTGCTCATACATAGAGAATAGGTCGCAAGCCTTCGCAGTGAATGGATCTGTATCAACCCATGTTGATCTTGCTCTCTATTATTTTACATCTGTATAAATGACATCAAAACGTGCTTCCTTCACTCGCAGTTCTTAATGTATGCTAATGATATGAAAATCTTCATACAAATTTTAGATGATTCTGACTGTTCTGATTTGCAGCAAGATCTGTTGAAATTTGAACAATACTGTACACTTAACACTTTAGGAATTAACACTTCGAAATGTTATGCAATAATTTTCTGTCGCAAACCCAGTGTACATGAATTTAACTACGCCCTGAAAGGAGTTACACTCGCAAGAGTGACCAAAATCCGTGACTTAGGTGTAATACACGACTCTATTTTAACCTATGAAAGGCACATCGATAACATTGCCGCAAGAGGTAATAATATGTTAGGTTTCGTGATGTGGTCGTGCTCTCAGTTCACAACTGTGAAGCCGGCTAAGATACTTCTCAACATACTTGCTCATAAACTGGCTCTAATTTCAACTCAATTAGGTACATATTGACACCTATAATCAAATGTGGCTTTTTGATTATTATTATTATCAAGTGAGTTATAGATTCTTTTTTAAATATTATTGGTACAGTTGCTTTTTCTTTAAAAAAAGTTTCGATACAATAAAGGTCGTGTTCAATAGCGCAAATAAACTATTATACTTATTACTTGCTCATTTCATGCAACTTCGTTTTAAATAGATAATTGAACTATTTAATAAACAAAACTTTCAATCAATAAACCTTATTAACTTTTGTTTTCCTTGTAAAACCTTCAATTTCCGCATTTACTCCGCGGCAAATAAAAAAAAGAAGCCTCTTTTAGCCTATGGCCGACATATGCATGTGCAAAGAAATTCACAGCACGTTTTTACTTTTGAAAATATAGTTATTTTTTAATTAAAATATCTAAAAGTACTAGTTATAAAAAGAAAATGATTTATGTTGTATAACGTCCGATATATAATGTGAAACCCTTAACGTTATGGAAAGTTTCCTACCTGAAAACTGCAAGGGTAAAATATCTCTTTTAGTATTATTTCATTCACAAGAGTGTTGAAAAACAACGTATGATACACGTATGTATTGATGATTACCGTTCTCGGCTCTCTTAAGACCCTCACCTAACGGCTCTGGTCTCAATGGCGCCTCAGCGGTAATCACCAACTTTACACACTTGTACCATAATGTACTATTATTGCTCATACGTCCGCAGTATCCTTGACTATTGCTCACAAGTCTGGAACCCACAGTACGATGCTTACATAGAAAAATTGGAATTAGTGCGGCATAAATTTACAAGCTATTTGCAATTTAAGTGCAACGTTCACGATGACAGTTATGAGAAGAAGTGTAAAGGGCAACTCTTACTGCCACTTTACAAACGAAGGAAAAGTGCAGATTTCACATTCTTAGTTGAATGAAATAGCACAGGATAAAATAGATTCTCCTTACCTACTTGACAAACTACTACTAGATCGGTTAGGATACAATATCTGCTTCACGTTCTCCGCGGAACCACAAACTAACGAAATGGTTCATTTGTAGTAAGAGTAGCCACTCTAGTTAGCCAACTAAGTTCAAGGAAACCACTATGAACTTGATCTCTGTGACACAAGTCCATCCTCCTATAGTCGCTTTAACTCTAAGAGGTGGTTTGAGTTGGTTCTTTGACTGTATTAACAAGGTGTTATGACTGTACAGGCAAGCACTGTAGGAGGTAGGACACGACGGTATTTCCGTCCAATTAAGCAGTTCGACTGGGCAAGTACCTCCGCCCTACAGAATACCATAATAACCTCCTAAGTTTCCGGTGGTGAGTAGGGTAGCCAGAGCTCACTGGAGAGTTTTTGTGCTGTCAGTGGGAAGACTAAAGTCTATTCCTGCTGTGTCTTCTACACTGACAGCACAGAAATTCTTCGTGTTTACAGGGTCGGCAGCACGAATCTGACTCCCCTGGTGTTGCAAACGTCCATGTGCTACGGGAACCACTTTCCATCAGGTGTGCCGTACCTATAGTTGTCTGCCACCTTAGTGGCATAAAAGAAAGCTAAATATGCATATGCGAAAACATATAAATAAATAAAAACTGTTTTTAGATTAGTCAATCAGTTGTCAATTTAGTTGTAAGATACTGTTTGTTTTCCATTGAAAAAGTAAATAAATATAATATCTATGAGTTTATGTGAGATTACATTCCGAGCTACGCAACAATGTCACTGCAAAACTACTGTGTGCTGCAGAGTTTGGAATCACACCTCTCTCCGATGGCTGTATTACGTATGGCAGCTTTTTTAAGCAAGTTAGTCACTGTAGTGCACACTTAGTTAAATTATTTCGATACGAATTTTATTTGTCAAAGAGACTTCTAGTAGAGCTCGCTCCATAGCCCGCTGCGCTACTTTTAGTGTTCACTTTTTGGCACCCTAAGCTTGGCAACGCATTGGTGGATGACAGAAAAATAAAGTTACAATGGAATGAAAAAATAATCAGGTGTAAAAAATATGTAATTTTTAGGGTTCCGTAGCCAAATTGCAAAAAGCGGACCCCTTATGGACTCGTCATATCTGTCTGTCTGTCCGTGCGTATGTAACGCAACTTTTTTCGAAATTATTAGAACTATGCAGTTGAAACTTGGTAAGAAGAAGTATTATGTGAACTTCATTAACATTTTCAAACAAAAACATAAAAAAGCAATAAATTTTGAGGATTCCCCATACTTAGAACTATCACTAACACCAGTCCCATACGAGTGGGCAGCTATGGATAAGTCTATAAAAATGATATTGAGGTTTCTAATATCATTATTTTCTAAAATAAAAAACTTGCGCGGTACACAATTCTAAAGTGGTAAAATACCCCGCTCCCCTCCCCTGTATTTTCAAAAATAAGAGATTGATAAAACTAAAAATATATGACGAACGAGATCTAGTAAGTCGTTTTTTAACATCGATCAAAGTAACAACGAACTACAATAACTTTTATATTATGTTACTTGCTGCTACGGAACCCTTCATGGGCGAGTCCGACTCGCACTTGGCCCAAACACCAAAAATAGTAGACACTTTTTCTAAAACTGTAACTGAAAAAGTTTCAAGAATGAAGATATGATATCCTAGAGCAGTGTATCCCAAACATTGTTCTGCCATGGCCCGGTAATTTTCACACTGACCCACTGAATACTTTTAACTCAAGCTGGTTCCATTAAAAATACTAGGTACATACAATATTTTGGTATCACCTATTTAGTCATTAATCTCCATCTTTAAAAATAAGGGTGACGTGCAAGATTGCGGCAACTATCGGGGAATATAGCTCATGTCACTCAGTATGCATGTATGGGAGAAAGTGTACGAGAGGAAAGCGAGATTACCCACAACCAGTTCGGGTTTATGCTTGGCCGCGGGGACACAGTTTGGTAGTATTTGTGGATCTCGAAAAGGCATATGACCGGGTACCCAGAACGGTTTTGTGGTGGGCCCTGAAAGAGAAAGGTGTGCCTGGGAAGTACATAGAGTTGATCTGTGCGATGTGCTGCCGATCGAAATCTGTACGATCCGCTGCTGGTAACACCGACGAGGTCAATGTGGCGGTAGGCTCGTATCAGGGCTCGGCGTTAAGCCCTATCTCTTCCTGTTGATAATGGATGCCTTGACATCGGAGATGCAGGAAGAGAGTCCCGGGTGTATGGTGTTTGCTGATGATATTGTCCTCGTTGTTGGGCTTGAGGTACAGAGCAGATTGGAGGAATGGCTGTGTACACTGGAGAGTGTACTCTTGAAAATCAGTAGACCTAAGACTGAACGTTCTGTGATTTCGGCGGTCTCTTCAGTTCTACACCCATGGTATTAGATGGTGCACCAATACCAGTCTGCTTTAATTTCCGGTACTTCGGCTCTGCTGCTAGGAAAATTGATCGAGCAGTGAAGCACAGAATAGATGCAGGATGGATTAAATAGCGGCAGGTCACAGCCACAATATGTGATCCCCAATTTCTCTTTAAGCTTAAGGAAAAATCTATAAGTCCATGGACAGACCTGCCGTTATATATGGATTGTCAAGTTTGGATTTAAAAGCGACGAAAGAAATACAACTGCATGTGATGGAAATCCGAATGTTAGTGGATGTGTGGTGTGACTAGAATGGACAGAATAAGGAATGACTATATTAGAGGAAGTTTGAAAGTGGCACCAGTGAAAGAAAAATTTGAGCAGCGAGCGACTGTCGTGGTATGGAAATATTATGAGAAGAGAGGAAAGTAATGTAAGGAAGGTTCAAAGTATGAATGTAGGCTTTAAGAGAAAAAGTAAGCCCAAGAAAAGATGGATGGATTGCTTCAAAGATGATATGGCAAAGACGGGAGTACTATTCATCCTCACACATTGCGACTGGAAATGGTGCGCACCGTGCGATTTGAAAGGAACTTCATCCCACCCACGCTCAGGTTGTCGAATGAACTTCCTGCTGTGATTTTCCCAAGCGACTACAACATGGGGTTCTTCAAAAAGGGCATTCGAAGGTTTCTACTGTGTTGACTGTGATGCACTTGGTGTTGCATATGTCCATAGGCCACGGTAAACACTTCCCATTAGGTGGACCGTGTGCTTGTCTGCAACTTAATTGGTATAAAAAGAAATCTGAGGAAATGACATTTGACAGGAATTTATGAAGGAGACATGTTGCGACCTCAAATAATTGGGACCTGGGCAAGTAGAGACCATAATGACCTAGTCACTAAATTTTAGTGCGAAGGATGGAGCTGTTGCTTATTTTTTACTAAAAAATCCAAGTTTGCGGTAAATGACGAAAGTTTTATCCTAAGGTCTGGATCCACATCCACATCAAGTCAGTTTCTACATTTATTTTCAAGGCAAACTCGTGCTAAAATCCCAGCTTCATTTAAATTAAAATACGATGCGTTGATCGATAGCAGGTAGCTATTATTTAAAAAAAAGGGCAGGAATGGTGCGACCTGGTATTTTATTTTGATGGCCCGGTACCGCGTCGCAACCAGGCATTTGGGAAACGCTGTCCTAGAGGATAAAGATTCTGAACTGTTTATACTGTTTTATTAACCGACAGACTGCTTAACTTTGTAATTTATTAAAGAGCTTTATGTTCGTTTCATTCGAATCGTTATGGTAATTATACACTCCACTTTGACAGACTGATTACATTAATGTCTAAATTTATTTTGTTCAAAGATATAAACATGTGATAAAACATCTGAGAAATTAACATCGCTGGAAAAAAATTAAAAAAAATATGAACTAAATTTGGACTAATTCAGTTGATTTAGAACGAGAATGAGCGATAGATTAATAATAAATAAATAATCTACAACATTCTACTTAACGCTATCTAGACCCATGGTAAGCATAGCTTAATTAGCTTGTGTTATGGAATTAGGAATGCGGATAAACATACTTAGATACTTTTATTTTTTGTAAGTAAATACATATTATACATAGAAACACCCAGACCAATGCAAATATTCATGCATACAAATATTTGCACTGAGTGGGTATCGAGCCCGCGCCCCCTGCGCAGCAGTCGAACGTTCTACCGCTATACACAACGATGTTAATAGAGTCTGGTTAAGACCCGCCGTACATGACCACATTATATCAATGGTTTGCAAAATAAAGTTATCGTTATATAGAACGCTATATTAAAAATTGAACACAATGAGTTCATTCAAAAATACAGACCGTCTTCTTCATTCTAGAGTTAATCCCAGTCGCATCCGAAGTTTTTCAGGTTGGAATCTGAGGTTCGCTTTACCAGCTGAACTTCTATATTTTCCCTGAAGCGACTGCCATCTGACGTCCGCAACCCAAAGGTGAAATCGAAGCAGTGGAGTTAGGCCAGTTGTTAGATTTTTGAGGGCTCCAACTACCCGTAACAACTGCCATGGATAATCGTGGCAACCGGGACCGACGGCTTAACGTGCTCTCCGAGGCACAGCCAGACTAATGCAGATACCCATACACATGTGGCTGCTACGCAGGAGGCGTGGGTTCGATCCCCTCCCAATGCAAATATTTGTATGATACATATATTTTTATAATAACAATATTTGCAATGAGCGGGGATCGAACCCGCTCCTTCTATGTAGCAGCCGCGTATACTACCACTACGCCACAGACCGTCTGAAGTGTAGTGTAGGCAAGTGAAGAGCACGGAAATGTATGAAGTGTATACAAGACCCTAGTAATGTATAGAGTAGAATAGTGGGCATACGGATTACTTCAAAATTTCATTAATTTATATGTACATACTATCCTGGGCTATTATTACAGTCAGTAGCCTGAGTATTTCAACATTCCTTTGTACGCAATTTCTAAATGCTTCAGTGCACAGTTATTTCTCTTTGCATGTTGATCGTTGCATGAAAATTCTAGGTACAGTGTAGGTCTAAAAAGGCCATATTGTATGTTCATTTACTAATCATCATGTATACTATTTCAATAAAAATGGTAAAATGGTCACTTTTTGACTATTATAAAATGAAGCTCCATTTGAGTACATCATCTCATTTGACAGTTTTTTATGCAATGTAATAATAATATGGTTTCAATTTATGAGCCATTCATAATGTCAAATTCGTGACGTATTGGATGTTAGTAGGGACTCGCGTTCATTTTGCTGTTAAAACTAAAACTGATCACTCGTTTTTTAAAAACAATGTCAGTCAAAATTGCCACACTGAAATTAAAATAAAAATAGAAAACATTTCGGTAGTTTTCGCTTTATTTTGCTTTAAATTCAAGGTTTATTAGATAGGAATCATGAACCTTTGGTATATAGAACACAATAACTACCAATTAACGCTGTGTTAATGGCAAATTCTTATTTTAGTAATACCGTACAAGTACGATTCGGCTCGTCTCTATATTTTATGTTGTTATAGCAACATCAGTAACAAATGACACTAGAATATGAACGTTGCAGATGAAATATGAATGAAATAACATACAAGTGGCCATTTTATGGTCTTCATATAATATCTCCTACTTATCTGCAAATGAACATCAATGTGCAATGTGGCCTTTTTAGACCTGCAGATCTATCTATTATGTGCAGTACTGTATCAATGAGTACGTAGCTTAATTCAGTTGTTAAGCTGCAATACTTTGTAACTTGTTAATTGCATTCCTTAATCAGAACTCAGCTTGAGCGGTTTTATTATCATATCCTCTATCAGCTGAGTATCCAAAATACAATCACACACAACTGGTTAATCGGTATGACGATGATGGTGATGACAGAAGTCAACAAAATTAGTAGTAGAATACAAAGTAGGCTGAACAATATTAGAGTTCCTGTACACCATGAGAAGAGAATTTTAATAAATTAATATTATCATGTCTCAGATTGCTCATGCGATGCAGGCTTGAACGGCGGCACTGTGTTGCATCTGTTTCAGGAATAAGCAATGACGTTGAGTCTGAGAACAGTGTTTACTATTAGAATGGCATACATATAAATTGATTTAAATAGCAAAAAAACCCGCGATCTTTGCCATAGAGCGTTTTCACACTCATCCGATATCCGATATCTGAGGAAGTCAAATGTATGAGATATGTATCTATCTTTCACATTGTCCGGCCCGATATCGGTTATCGGAGCCAAAACCGCTGTTTTGGCTCGATATCGGAACACAAAGAAACTAAAACAGCGACTGTAAGCAATTTTCGACCTTAACGACATAAGGTCGAAAATTGCTTGCACTTCTTTTCTTTTTTTTACTCCTATCAACCCTAACTAGTCTGTGCTATCGAGCAAATGGCCGTATCGGGCTATCGGCGTCCGACACCGATATCGGATATCGGATATCGGATGAGTGTGAAAACGCTCTCATATTGTAGTCGCTTGGAAAAGCCACAGCAGGGAGTTCATTCCACAGCTTAAACGTGAGTGGGATGAAGTTCCTTTCATACCGCACGGTTCGCACCATTTCTGGTCGCAAAGTGTGAGGATGAATTCCCTGTCTATTCGAGCGGTGCGATGATAGAATGTAGCTGTCGGCATCATATCAAACAATTCATCTGAGCACAAACCATTGTATAGGCGGTAGAACACACACAGTGAGGCAAAGTCCCTCCTGAGGATGAGAGGTTAGAATTTATTATTATGTATACAAATAGATAGGGAAAAATGAGGAGGTCTTCCGTTTCTTACCCACGAAACTAGCATTCTTCGGCGATGGGAAAAGCCTCTGGATACAAAAATAAATATATAAAAGTATAAATTATGTAACAAATGTTTGGCAAAAATGACAATATTGTAACAAATCGTTGACCTAAAGAAATGGTTTGATGAAACAATACGAATTCACAATACTTCTGACATATACATATGCACAACAAACCTGAAATGTCAATACCCATATAACTGAATCTGCATATTTTTCATCGTAGAACAAGCATTAAATTCCACATAATAATGATAAATTTATTTAACTGACAACATTGCGACGTTTATATATTATATTGCTTTTTACTAACGTTAAATTTTACGAGCAGTGTGGTGTGATCTCGTCATTTCACTCCAATCCTTTTCTAAGGTGTATAAGTAATGTGTTTTAATAAATATAAAACTATGTTAACAAAGCCAATAATAACTTTTATAAGTTAGACCAGGGTCATGACTGCGTTCATAATTTAACATTCGCTGAATATAAAAGTAACTTTTTGAAACGGTTTAACAGGGGATTGAATTTTTCACGAGATTTTCAGATTGGGTAGGCTGTGTATATGCAGGCTGGTGTAATATACACCTACATAAACACATACAAATATATACACGTGTGTTTGTAAATTACCTTTTAGTTTAACCACCTGCTTCGTTCTTTTAGTTGCAGTTAAGAGGCTTGATGAGGCTCAACTTTTCCTGTTGTATTTGATGAATATATTTTTTCACATTGGAAATGTTTTTTTTTTATCGCGTTGGTAGGGGGCTGTTTTTACCGAAAGTGCGACATCGCTCTGGGGTCGTCAATTTTGGGCCTACGCAGGTCAATGGGGGATTCAGAAGACATGAAAATGATGTAAAAAAAAATAAAAACTGTAAATTGACGAAAGGTGACGTGATTTTTTTGCGACTTCTCAACTTCAATCCACGGTATCTCGAAAATGGAAAGCGATATCGAAAATTGAAAAAAAAAACACTTAAGAATTGAGTATTGAGTTGGAGGAAGCTTTACCTTTATGAGGTGGAATTTTCGCGGCGCGCGCTTGCTCTAGTAAGCTTCATGTTCTAGTAAGTTCAATATTTTTTTGTTTAAGTTGTAAACCTTGACGTTTATAAATTACCTTAACAAAAAATAAATATGAATGACAAAATTTTATTTTATAAATATTTTTTTCCACAGACTACTAGTCAGTTTTTAAAAAATAACGGTACTCGCCACATTTATTATAGTTTGTCCTATCTAAGTTTTCCAATCTAACAGAAGGTCGTGAAAGACAAGAGATTTTTTCGTATAAATCGATAATGCCTTAAATACTCACCAGTAAACTTCTAGCTTACTACTTCTAGAAATGATGATATCCGCAGGAGAACGAAAGTAACCGACATAGCCCAGCGAATTAGGTCGTTGAAGTGGCAGTGGGCGGCACACATAGTGCGCAGAACAGATGGCCGATGGATCAAAAAAGTTCTGCCATGGCGACCGTGTACGGGCAAACGTGGACGCCCAACGGCCAGGTGGAAGGAGGACCTCATCAAGGTCGCCGGGAAGCGCTGGATGCGGGCTGCTTTAGATCGGTCGTTCTGGAAGTCTATGGGAGAGGCCTATGTTCAGCAGTTGACTATGTGTGGCTGATATGATGATGATGGTGATGAAACTACTAGTTTACTGGTAAGTATTTTAAATCGTACTTTGAAACAGTAAGATAGTAAAATAAGAAATGAAAGTGACAACTATAAATTGGTAACTTTTTTTAGTTGCCATATTTATAATATGAGTTCATAACTCAGCCTCATCTTTAAGTCGGTAAATAACAATATATTTGTGGTTGAGGCTTTGGTGCAAGCGGGAAGCGTGTTGGAGGGTCAGACAACTGTCACTGTCATTAAAACCAAGACGAGTACCTACTCTTGTAAAAGGGTACGGAGAGCAGAATGATCCCAGACTTCAAAATGCATACTGGGGTTGTGAAACTTATTGTCTCTCATAAATATATTATATCCTCGTAGGTACCAATTAGAAAATGATTGCTAAATTAATTTTAGTAATTGCTGTACCTTAGATGCTTGTATGTAGATTACGTGAGCTATTATGTGAGTAATGAGTTGTGTTGTGTGTGACCAATGTACTTATAGGTGGGTAGATTGTGTGTGTTTAATTGCGTCCAATTTGTCCTGCTCATTGTGCTGCAGTCGATATCATTAGGGATGAACAAAGACGGGGAATATACGACAGGTTTGATAGATATTTACAATATAACCAAATTATTATGTTAATAAGTACTTCCTACCCGAAGCCCGCTATTTCATCGAAATTTTAATTGTATCTCCGGTTCCATTCAACCATTTGTAATCAAACACAAGGCAGAAGATACGTCAGAATAAGAATATTCTCATAAAAAAAACACATCATGATCCGAACAGTAGTTTTTGCGTCCAAACAGAACAGCGCGATTAAATAGACAAGAATTTAGATTTAGATTCGTTTATCCGTTAGCATGTCCCAAGTATATTTTAAATTTCTCCAATGTAGATGGCGCCACCAACTAGGTTAATCAGTCGTTCATTAACTGCCTAGGCTGGTAACTAAACGCCGCCATTTAATTAACGGCCTAAATGATATTTAGCGTTATTAACGATATTTAATAAACTGGCTAGCTAATGCTTAGATCATTCGTGAGACAAGGGCACCACCCCGAACTAAGATAGAAAATTACATACATACATACATATACCCACACCTGTAAATACCCGAGGGGGTAAATAGAGATGTATTCACAGAAAATTAGTGATAGGTTTGGACTTGGATAGGTTAAGTAAGAAGGCTTAGCGGGAGCGGAGCGTAGCGCCCGCATAAAGCCTTCGTGATTATTTTTTTTTATAACCGTGCAGAAATAAGTCATTATCTTAGCTGTTTGATGAAATGACTAGGCAAGTTATTGAACGTCATCGATCCAAGCCATTTGCCTAGCCTTTTAATCAACTGGCTAAACATCATTCAGCCCGCTAATTAATACCGCCGTTTAGTAAAGAGCCTAGGCAGTTATTTGATTGGCTGATTAAGATAGTTGGCTGCGATATATAATACCTATACCACAGCCTATACACAGATACAACTAATTTACAATTTTATAGTAATATAGAACAAAACATTTTCAAAGCACCGTGAATTTTAGCATTCGCTTTGTAAAACAGTATACTAACCAAGTTGAATTAAGCTCCTGTCATAAAATTTAACTACTTCAATATATTTTTATATGAGGAATAATAAATAGTATCCAAATTATTTTCTAGTTGGAATATATTTTTACTCGTCAAAAGTAAGTATCTAAGGTAATTTTATTTGGACAGAAACTTGGCAGGCATCATTACAATAACTCACCAAAGTTTCATTGTAATCGGAAAAATAGTCAAGGCATCCATAGAAGACGAAGGAACAAATACATATTAATTGTCATTATATTGGAACGAATAATATAATAGTCTATTCTGGCTACTTTGTTTTTTTCTTGTTTGTCTATCTATTTTGGTATTGACCACGGGATTCCAAGGGATTACGGATGCTTCATAATCTCTTGGATGTAGACTCAGATATCTTATAATATTTCAAAAAAAATTTAGAGTTTCGTACCCAAAGGGTATTTTGGACGACTGGTATAACTTTCCTTGATATTTATTTTCTATTCTATTGGAGAAAATAGGAAAAGAACTAAAGAAACGTCCATTGCTTGTAAAATTATATATTGTATAATCCCCTAACATAAAGTTAGGGGAGTATGTGGCCGTACGTAGAATGGATTGTCAATATAAAATTTTACAAGCAATGGACGTTTCTTTGGTTCTTTTCCTATTTTCTCCAATAGAATAGAAAATAAATTTATTATATATATATATACATCAATTATACCAGTCGTCCAAAGGTATATAAATTGAACCCTATTACTAAGATTCCATGGTACGTCTGTCTGTCTCCAGGCTGTATTTCATGAACCGTGATAGCTAGACATAGGTAGATGATGTACTTCTGTTGCCACAATAACACCGTATTATTATCGTATATCATATAATCTAGTATCAAATCGAATAAATTCTCAGTGATGATGTTTTGCATGAGTACTGTTATGAATATCTCATTTTTATAATTACATAATTATTTATAAGTTCTACAGAAATTACAACTTAGTGTATAAGGAGAATAAAATTATCCTACTTTGGCCCGGAGACCAGAGGAGACGATAAGATAAGATTTATGTGCTTTGAATAACGAAGATTTCTTTATTTCCACTTCTCTCCGCTCAGCTTCGGTGAAACGGATCAAGTCGAGAGGAGAGGAGATGTCAAATTTCTCTATTGAATTTTGTGCCGCGAGCGGCAAGCGGTGCGGCAGAGCGGAGAAGTATGTGCCAGCGGCTAGCAGACGCCCGCTCGCTTCCGTTGATAATTTAAATATTCAAGAATTAATGGTATTACTTCAACCTCTAATTCCTCTTCCTCAAGTAAATTAAAATATAACTTTTGGAACCACATGACGACATCCCTTCGAAGACAGCACGTGACTGGTTTCGAGCTCACACAGCTCACATCTCGGCTATACACCTCTCACATCTTCTCGCCGCTTTGGTGGAAATTACCTTCCAGTTTCGCAGCTCTTCTTCTCTCCTCTCCTCACCGCGATGGTGGAAAACAGGCCTTATTTATACTGAGTTTATGATATAAATTTCTTCTAAATTTCTTAGAAATTCTTTATTCGATATAAGTTCAGAGAATTTCATCTTCAAAGTTTAAAAACCACATGTAGCAAATGTATAATTATTATTATCATTTCAACAGTAATGTATTCAATTGTTTAAAGAAATAATACACAATATTTCGTTTTTAAAAAGAAAAAATAATCATAATTTTATCTAACCCATACAAGATTTTGCCCCGGAGTTATACCAATACAGCAAAGGGAAGTGTAATTGGCCTATGCTACAGCGGCATCTATCAGTTTTATGAATGAGCGAGATATCGTAGTGTACGACATTCATCGCCGGTGCAGTATAGCACTCGAGCTGCATAGTTCGGTCAATGTGATAGAAAACAAGCACTGTTCAGTGACCATACCAGTTAGGCTCGGCCCAGCAAAAACAATTACTCGAGATGCAAATAATGCGCCCTACATAGTATACTTGATAGTGCCTTACAGATTAAATTCCCTCTGTTGAAAGGTTCTTCCACTTAATAGATAAAGGAATCGGTGGATCGGAAAAATCTGTTAATGGTTCAATAAATATTCCAATACATTTCCATTCCACTCGTGATATTACCATTAACGTTAATTCCCTTATGGTGAAATGTATTACGGGGTCGATTGCTGGCGGCCGTACAAATTAACATATCTTTACTTACTCACCTGAAAACTTTACCGGTCGTGTACCCGGCGGCGCATACACTATATTGAACGTTGTATTCAACATTGTGTCTATTTCCCCGTATTTGCTATTACGACGTGTAATGAACAAAATAATATATTATCTCTTGCTATTGAGGCAGCAAGTATTTGGGTATGTGGTCCTGGGTACCATGCCTACAGCATATAAGTTACATGAACTATAAACGTCGTAAAGAGTTTTGTTCTACAAGACTATAGATGCTCTTCTTACGCAATTATGAGAACTTCAAGAGAATTCCATGCTGCCTTATGTTTCAAATATATTTTTGCGACACCGCTGTTTGAGATGGTGGTGGCTGATAATAGCATGATTGTCATTTTGTGGCAATCTTTTTCACTAGCCGACTCTTTCGTCTTTATATTTCGCTTTTATCATGGCTCAGTCCGGAATCTGGAATTCTAATTTCTACAACAAAACATTGTGTGGCTCTTATAGGGCCACTATATGCACGATTGTATAAATAATGGATAAGTAGTTGTAAATATACAAAGACGTCTTTCGGTACGAGTATTATATTATCCCTCATTACGGTTCTCAAAGCAAAGATGTTCGAGTTTATATCGAATCGAATATTTGTGTGGTTAAAAAAGATGGGAGTAGTCGCACACCAGATATCTACATTGTAGTATTTAATTCATGAGTTTGGCATACCTGCCTCAATCTACAGCATAACTGATTTAACATTATTATTTCTTTTCTTTTAATTTTAGTTCTCCTGATTACCAGCAAATGTTTCTCACGACGTTTGAAAAAAACTGTCCTTCGATTTTATCTTATCTTTCTCAAATTGAATAAAAATGAGCTTATTTTTAGCTTAATCTAGTCTCTGCTATGCGTCACGCTTGGTCCGTTGATTACACAGGTAACTTCCCGATGCTAATATTACTGCTTTGTGCTAAAGCCGGGGAGGCTTTGTATAATGTTGCTTGTAATATCATGTGCGCAACGCAATGTAGTTTCATGAAGGGACCAATTAAGCATATCAAGTAAGGTTGGTTTAACTCAGTCAAGCGGACTTCGCTACAGTAGAATCGTGTTCTATCATCATTAGCATGTCTCCCGGTTGCTCGTCCCGCCTAGCGCGGGAGAACCCAGGGTCCGCTTTCAATTTAGTCTTTTCAACATTGCACGGTCTTCAGCATCCTGTTTGGTTAGTCCGTTGGCACGCATGTCGTCATGCACGACATCAAGCCAGCGTTTCTTGTGCCGTCCCCTACTTCTGGCGCTAGACAACGTCATGTTGAGGCATTTATTTCCCACGTATCCTGCCGGGCGTCGCAAGACGAGGCCATACTACTGAAGGAAACTTTCCTGTAGCTTGTCAGCTGTCACGGACATGGAGGCTGCTGCGGATGTGTGCGTTCCGAACACGGTCGTTTCGTGTAACGCCACACATCCACCGCAACATATTCATCTCCGCGACATTCAGCAACTGCCGGTGTCGCTCCAGCAACGGCAACGCCTTACTGCCGTATGTAAGGACCGGTCTAATGATGGTCTTATAGACCTGTCCTTTTAACTTGACCAGCATTTTAGGATCACAAATGACTCCCGTTACCTCACGCCATTTCGCCCAAGCCGCTGAAATACGGACGTTAATGTCACGATCGATGTCTCCGGATGCATTAAGCACAAATCCGAGGTACCTAAAGTGGTCCGTACGCTCGACGGTGTCATCGCCTATACGGACAGATGTCGGGTCTGTGCTATTGCAGGCAATATACTCCGTCTTTGCCACATTAAGCTTCAGACCGCCGTTATCAAGCGACTCCTTCCACGCACGCACGCGTCGGGTAAGCCGTCCCTTCATCCCCATCCACCAGAGCGAAATCATCAGCGTGCATGAGCAGCCAAGGCTGTGGTAATTGCTGTACGCTGGCTAACAACTCGTCTAAAATCACGCTGAAGAGATAGGGGCTTAGGACCGAACCCTGGTGCACGCCGACCGTAATAGGGAAGGAGTGGTGTCGCCAACAGCGGTCCTAACAATTGAATCAAAATTGAGGTACATGTCACATATGATTTCCACGTAGGTCTCGGGCACCATCTTCGACCGCAGCACCCACCAGATCATCTCACGGGGAACACAGTCAAAGGCTTTATGTAAATCCAGAAAAAGGAAGTGCAGAGGCATATTCCTTTCCCTGTGTTTCGCCATGAGGATCCTTAGGGCGAAAATGAGGTCCGTGGTACCGCATCCTGGCTGGAAACTGTACTGGCAGTCTGACACTATACACTCCTGTCGGATCCTGGTGTCAATTATGCGCTCAAAGAGCTTCATGGTTTATAACATCACCTTCATGCCGCGGTAGATAGCGCAATCCTGAACGGACTCTTTACCCTTGTGGACCGGCGTTATAATACTAAGCCGCCACTGGTCGGGAATTTTTCGGTGGGTCAGGATTCAGTTGTAATGTTTGATTAAGATGCACACACCACGAGCCCCCAGCGCTTTCCACGCTTCAAGTGGCACCTCGTCCGTACCAACAGCTTTCCGATTCTCCATGTGACGAAGAAATGCAAGTATCTCGTCAGGCGTAATCGGTGGCACGAGTCCAAGGTTTGGAGGTAGTTCGGGAGGATGCACCTCACAGCGTTGGGTGTTAAGCAAGACGTGAAAGTAAGAGCGCCATCTCTCCTCTACCGCTTTTTCGTCGTACAAAAGCTCGCCATCAGCTCCGTTTATGCAACGGCAGCGCGAAATGTCCTGCGCTGCCTTGATCTTAGAGCGTGCCAATTTGTAAATGAGCTTGTGCCACTCAGGCGTGTCCAGCTTGGAATATAGTGGCTGCAAGTGTTCACGCCTGGCTCTGGCTACAGCTTTCTTGGCCGCACTTTTTACTGCTTTGTACGACGTGCGATCTTCAGGTGAGCTGGACGCTTGACGTCTTGAAGAGGGTTTTCTTCTCCCGTAATGACCTCTGGACAGTGACGCCCCACCACCAGGTCTCCTTGTCAATTTTGCGACGTCCTTGCGCCAGGCGCAGAACTTGCTTTGCCGTCTTAGTCATCGCTGTCTGGATCTTATCCCAGCACTCTTGGACAGACCTGCCCTCTGTGTCGGGACTAATATCCCCGTGGCAGAGTCAAATTCTAAGTATCTGGTTTGATCCAACACCCACCACCTGATTTGACGGCGGCAACGATCGGCTTGTTTGCGAAGAGGTATCACGCGGACATCCATGACAAGGAGACGGTGTTGTGCAGTGAGACACTCACCAGGTATGATCTTACAGTTGGCTACGCGGCTGATATGACTTCTCCTGGTCAGTAGATAATCAATTTGAGTGGTGCTTCCCCCGCTCTTGTAGGTTAACAGGTGCTCGGGTTTCTTCTTGAAAAACGTATTCACGCTCGCACAGGGCCCGGTAGCCCTTGCCCACTTGTCACAGGGGAAGGGCGATCCCCCTGCGCGTCGTTTTGCGGCGACGTCCTAGCCCTTTTTCTCAATCTGTTAGTTGTCCTATCCATCATGATTGGCTAATTTGCTAATTACCGGGGCGACTGCCGCCTGACCCCTGAACCCCCAGGACGGACCCCAGAGGAGTAGCGAGCGTCATAAGTGTCAGGAGTATAGTATAGTAAGTATTAATAGGTAATAATTTATAAATAATAAAATATATTTTTACAATGAAATGATAAATTAATAAAAGTATAACTGATAACGGGACGATCATAATGAGAAAATGTTGCTAGTCCGTTTAACTTTTTCAAATGTAATTAACTGATATTTATTTCGCTCAGATCGCAATTTGTTAAATACCGAGATTAACTGCTCGTGGGGTGATAGGGTATAAAGTATTTTGTACTTTTAACTAAAGTATTTAGCTCGCGATAATCACTCATGTTTATTGGGTTGCTTCCATTTAAACAATGCCGTTTCTTAGGTACATGCATATGCTTCAAATACCGCGCATATTATTTACAAGCAGTCTTCTCTTTTAGATTTGCATAAATATGAAAAAATTTAAATACGATACGATTTGATTAACAAAATAATTATCGAAAAGTGCGTAAATTGAGAGGGAATTTCAAATGAGTTAAAACTCAGGACGGTAGGAAGCTCCGATCAATAGCGTTCCGGCTCGGAGCACACTAAAAATATCAGCACGTGTCGTCTAGTGTCTAGTTGTTGTGAATAATTGTCCTGTTGCATTGTTAAACTGAAAAGTAAGACAAACAATATTAATAATTTACAATACGAAACACTTTAGCAGTTATTCACGACATCATTTATACCCCCGTCCATTATTATTATTGTATTTTAGACAGATGGAAGTAGTGATTGCATAAAAATTTATGTAATAAAAATCGATCGATTAATAATATAATTAATCGATGAAAGAAAATATAGGTTGTAGTTGATTTTATATGGAACTATTATTTACTATCTATCTATACATTATAATGAAGCAGAAGATATTTCGTGTCTGTACTCATTTCATAAATTTATTATACCTAAAATGATTGTGGCCCGTAACGCACACACTAATCTCAAAAACAAATATTGACATTGTTGAATTTATTTTTGATTTTTTTTTTTCGATTAAAAAGACAACAACGCATAATAAACTTTTGCAGTGGGAAAAAACGGAATTATTATTATTCTTTTAGCTTGTGGGTACGGTTTCGTGGGTAAGGAACGGAAGACCTCCGCCTTTGATAAATTCTTTCATAGTGCCCGCGTGACAAATTATCGGTCTTAAATCAATGAAATACCTAAATAAGTTTTTTATTAGAGCAAAATTTCAGTGCAAGAAAGGTTCTTGTGTAAAATTGCACGTCAACATAATGTATAATATAAATTGGGGTGTGCGTTGTTTTATAGACAATTGTTTAATATAATTTCGTATTACAGAAAATGTTTCGCATAATTTCGTTTCATAGAATAATCAATATACAGAATACTTACTTTAAAGAATTTTAAATCATTGAATTTTGTTTCATATAAAGTTAAACATTAGAATAATCATTTCATAGAATATCAAATCAAATATTCTTAATCATTATATTGTTTATTTAATAGAAAACTGATTACAAAGAATAACATATTATCAAAGTGACAGTTTTTAAACGTTTCAATTTATAAAATACATACCCTCATTAAAATGGGACAATTTTTTTATAAACTAAACAATTGATGCGTCTACAAGGTCGACGGAGCCCCGCTGTGCGGGGCTCCTACCTCTGGGTGGTTTATAAAAAAATAACCACGAAGGCCTAATGCGGGAGCGGAGCGTAGCGAAGCTCCCGCATTAGCCTTCTAACCTAACCTATCCGAGTCGGGGTAATCTGAGTTGGGGTGTTAACTATATTGTAAATGTTACATTTAAAAATAAATGTGATTTGGAACATTATAAAGGTGGTTTAATATTCTTGAAAAAATATTTCTACAGTTTGATAAGTTTGTAAAACAAAAAAATGTGATTAAAAATTCGTTCAATTGTGTTTCTGTGAAATATGTTTCATTGTAGTAAATTGTTTTTGAAACAATAATATTCGAAATAAAAATATAAGAACCAAATATTATATGAAACATTTTCTGTGAAACGAAATTCTATGAAATTTCTTTCTACGAAATAAGGGGCTCCCTATAAATTGGCAGGCAGGATTGACGTCGTGGCCAACGGTTTCAATCGAAATTCTACCTATTTGGCTTGGTACCGACTTCAATGAAAGTCCTACGCATATTTTTATATTTTAATTTTAATTTTCGGAATTTTTTTATTATAGAAATTGGTTTGTTAAAAATAACTTATTTTTCCCTTTTTATTGAACTTAACGTAGACTTGTTGAAAGCGTTTTCGGATGAGCCCATTAACCATGCTGCTACTACTACTAATAAGACATATTATTATCAATACATATTAATTATCTTAAATTAGGAAGTATGGATCGAAGGTTATTTTGAAAGGAAACAACTTAAATGCAAGCTAGAAAACTCGGAAACACTGAAAACTAGAATATGATGAGCGATGACAGGTCATTGAAATTGCTGCATGCTGAATGTACATATTTTTAATAAACTAACTGTAGGATCAATAATATTCGTCCCATAACCAAAACGAGACAAAACGCTGTCCATTTATTCAAAATCTAGAGCGTTCCAGCATTTCTGCAGCCGTAATTAGGTACTTACCTTACAAGATGGGCAGAATACCCTTTATAACTCAAACGAGACATTCGTGCTGTACATTGATTAGTTTTGTAGGAGGTAGGAAACCCCGCCCTACAGAATACTGCGGCTATAGTAACCTCGTGTTGTGTTCCCGGCAGTGAGTAGGGTAGCCAGAGCTCACTGGAGAGTTTTTGTGCTGTCCCTGTGAAGATCAAAGGCTATACTGCTTTGTCTTCTACACAGACGGCACAGAAACTTTCTGTGTTTACAGGGTCGGCAGCACGAGTGTGACTCCTCTGTGTTGCACACGTCTATAGGCCACGGTAACCATATTCTATCAGTGAGCGAAGAGTTTTGTTATCTGTCTTTGTACTCCAAGTATAAATCATTCCAGTATGTCGTTGAACACAGTAATGTACCAATCATGTCACATGGATGCAAAATAAATCTTACAAAACCTTCATCATTTCACATTTTCTATTTGATTTTGTGGAGTTGCCTTGTGAATTTCATCAGTAAAGAGTAGTTGCTGTCACTATTTTAAGTATCACATACGTAATCAGTTCTGTATCACTATCGTTCTCTGTTGATATATTATGTTGTTGCATCTATTAATCCATCTTTAATAAAACAATCATCTTCTAGGTATTTCACATGATCACATTTTAACGTTATAAGATTGGAAACGCGTGAATATAACTCCTTAAGTTATATTGCTGCATAAAAAGAAACGAAAATTTGCTTGCCACACCCGGTAACCGAACCGACTAGAATCTGAAAAAATAACATTTTCTATTTTTATATTATCCATCGATAGGCTCAATCATAACGATCAAATCTCTCTAACAAACATAGTAAATTAAATGAAAGGTAATCTTATTAAGTAAATTAGACAAAATAAAGCAGTTTAACCCAAAAGCTCATCTGATATCATAACAACCATAAAATTCGACATTTCAAATAAAATTACTTTTTGAAGTGAAAACTTCTCGCGTCAGGATCACGTGTTAAACTCGCGTCAGGATCACCTGACCTTTGACCCGTAACCGACGACTTTGTAGGACGACATGACGTCATACAACATGTAACGACGTTGTGGATTTTTTATGAATCTATTTGAAATAAATTCTCTAAAATAGTCGATAATTTTGTATTTTCGACACTAAATAACTAATTTGTCTATGGGTGTGCGAGCGAGATTGGACAACATTACCTAAGTGTCTATTCACGGCGCTAAAGTGGCCCCTTTCTTCGGCTATCCCTTGCCGTGGGAGGTCACTCTTGACCCCGGCGGCCAACTGCTGTCGGCACCGGGTAAGTTTTGAGATCAACATTTCCTACTTCTTTCAACAGGTGAAGACTTCTCAGCGGCGCAGCTTTATGCCTGCTAATATGAATGGCTTATTTATGTTTTATTTTAATATGTATATTTTGTGCTATTTCAGCCTACCCATTAGTGACACGAGGCCGACGACCCCTATGGTCAGAGGTCGAGTCATCAGCTTGCACTACTTTTAATATTTTTTCTTATAGCTTCTAGCTACGCTGTTCTGCCGCTGGGGGAGATTATCTTCACCTGCTATTATTTTAGCGGGTCACTGGACGTAGTTCCCTTGTGACAAACTGACCCGCACTCTTTCTTTTTCCAGGGTCTTCGCACCGGGCTTCACGCCATCATTCGGTCGTGAGGCACACCAGCGAGGACCCTGGCACGCCGGCAACATCAGCAGCCGGGAGTGAACGAGCTAAGTGCATACCACCATCTCTGCACAACGGATCAAACAACGCCTCGGCAGAATATTTATTGCGAATCCGCCCTGAGAAAATTACATTTCCATAATACCTATACATAAATTCATGTAACGCTTTTATATCGATTACAATTATGTTCCAAATTGTTAATCAATTTTATTATTTATCTCTGTTCATACCCTAGCCGGTATAGACATCATCAATTACTTTTACAGTTCTCAGTTCACATTTCATTCACTATATTTAACTTGCACATTAAAACCCATAGCATATTTAATTCACTTTTATTTTACTTTCATAAAACCCTAGCATAAAACCCTTTCTTTCGTTACAAACATTCTTAGCTGTGTTTATTACAGAGTGTTTATTTTGCTAGGTACGCTAAGAAGCTTCGTGGCTTAGCGATAAGCGCTTCGACTGAAAGTCCTTATGGTTTCATATAGTACCGGATTCAAACCTGAGCTTCTGACACCTTCTGCGATTATTTTTTCTTTTTGTAATTAATTACTTTTTGTGATAATTTTTTCTTTTTGTAATTTATTAATTTCTTCTGGCAGAAAATTAGCAGAAAATTAGTAATAGGTTCTATGATTGGCGCTATATTATAGGTATGGTATGGCATGGTATGTTTTTTTATCTTTTTCTCTGTATATAACGATGAAAGAAAGAAAGAAAACAGTTTTCACTTCTGCCGGCACTCCCGGAGTGCAACCCGTCTTTTTTTAGTGCAGATACCTCCGCTGGTTAGTAGGCGTATTTACATCAGACTCAAACCGACTAAAATCGCTCAACCATTCCGCTAGGGCTCAATTAATATGTTCTGTGGTGTAGTGGTAGTGAACGCGGCCGCTACGCAGGAGGCACGAGTTTGATCCCCGCTCAGTGCAAATATTTGTATGCATGAATTGCATTTGCATTCGTTTGGCCGTGCTTCGGAGAGCACTTAAAGCCGTCGGTTTCGGTTGCCATACCTATGGCAGTCGTTACGGGTATTTAGGCAATTCGCTATCTTAAGTATTTAGAGTACTTCCCCTCCAGGTAAGGTCAAAATTTTCCACCCTGAATAAGCACTATTTTCAACCCTTTTTTTAAAACCAAATGTTGTTTCATCTATTAATCATTTAAAAATATAAAAACAAAACATACATATTTACACCGACCGACTCGCACCGAGACGAGTCGGGACGGATGTATACGTAGGTCACGAGTCTGTCCAGAGCCGTCCGGGACCATTCAACCATCACTAATGTGATAGAAATATGAACTATAACTCCTGTTTGCAAAATTCAATTTCCTTTACCGCATTGTAAAATTCCGTCTGGTCTGGTACGATGCGAGCAGAGCGACTGTCGACAGGTGATGGCTTTCTTCCTGCGTTCTTGTCGTAAAGTCACGTAGTAGCAATTTTTTACCTTTACGACACCCCTTTGTCGTGATGAGGTACAAACAGATGCGGCGAAAGCGATCTCTACTATAAGAGTGAAGTACCTGCACCCGACTCTGCTATCAACAACTGTCATACCATAAACACTACAAAAAAATGCCATTGAATGTTAGACTTTACTGTTGTGCTGTGAAAGTCTAAATTTATAGGCATCTTGTAGAGTGAACGAAAAAATCTTATGAACTGTTTTTCATATAATTTTGGAATTTAAGTTTATACTCGTAAAGTCTAAGATTTATTGGTATTTTATGCAGAGTCAGTGGTTGACAATTAGTAGAATCGGGCTCCATGGAATAAAAATGGACGTCGTGAAAGCTTGGACTGTTCTGTTCCTTGAGATAATTTATTTACGCTCGTATTTGTTTAAAGTTATTTTTGCGGGATTCCCAGAAACTCATATAAAATTTGTCAGGCAAGGTTATATTATTGAACACGTTGATACCCTGGGAATTCAAAGTTTTTCAGAAAATCTTTATTTCGCAAGATGTTAGGTAACGACAAATACATTTGCGAAAACATGTGTAGGTGTCATCAAAGTGTTTTACCATGTTTGCTCTTTAAAGACGTAAGAATGTGAATATTGGTAAGATTTTATTGTGTCTCTGTAACTGTTATTGTGCACCTGACTGACTGTTGTAATACTTGCAACTGTGGCAAACAACTACCTATACTACCAAGAAGTCTCGAAAAGAAACTGTCTGCGAGACAAGTGGTCTCACCTCCATCTTCTTCTATATCTGAGCAATATTCTTCTCTTACAGTACTATCGTTAGTTCTCAACTGGCAAGTTATCTATTGATTATCGGATCAATATCAACCACATCATCGCTCCAGGTCTGATACTGGTCAAACACTGACTTATCAACGATAAAAAGCCATCCTGCGAAAATACGGTTCTACTTTTCGATTAATGATTACAGAATCATAATGTAGGTTTCAATTACCTTAGTCCAACGTCCCTTGTCAAAACCTATCGGTATAATTGAACACTGCGTTAACTGGATTAATGAAAAAGCTCACACATATATAATAAATACTAGCTGTCGCCCGCGGCTCCGCCCGCGTGAATGTCGGTTATCGCGAATCGGACTATAATTTGAGATTTAAACTATCCTATCTCTCAAGTTGGATCGAACTGCACATGGTGTGCGAATTTTATTATAATCGGTTAAGTGGTTTAGGAGTCCATTGAGGTCAAACATTTGTAACGGAACTTAGGGCCTACGGCCCTACGCTACACGTAGCTGTGATCGTCTAGACTGCTATCGTCGAAACCTACTACACTAATCTATTTACATTCAATATTGACTAATGACCGTATGTATATATTCGTATAACAAATGCTAAAAGCGTCTATTTAAATCGATAGTTCGCTACCTTAGTGGTATATAAAGTGTGACGTTCTATCCCAACTTTTAACTTCAAATGTATGTATCTAATATATTATATAGTCTCACAGTTCATGTGAGCTGTGTGCTTGTTTGCCACCTCAGTGGTATATTTAACTTTACTGTCTGTATGGAATATATATTATGATGACAAGACTGTGGATTTATTTGGAATCAAATGAATTAATATTAAATGCAAAATATAGGTCTGTGATAGTTTGATTTTATGTGTTTGGCCTCTTTGGGCGTCTTTTTCAGCTGTATTTATATTTTTATAGGCCTTTAATTGTCGTAGATATCATATATGATTTATAATATGTGATCCGGATCAATTATATATTTTTTTGTTGTTGTGTATTGCAATACAATATTATCTCAAGCTCCGAAGAGCGAGATTATCTCAAGCTCCGAAAAGCGAGATTTATATCGATTCCGAAGAATCGATAGCTCTGATCAATAGATCGAGCCCGCCTTCAACTCGTCACAATGAATTTAATTAAGTTTGCAACACCTCCACTGAAACATCATTGTATACTGTAGATTTCAGTGGTAACGTTCAGCTCCAGTACAAAATGATGAATCCCTTTACCCTCATGACATTACTGATTCGACTGAAGCAATTATGAATATAAGATGATGATGACTGTGAGTCTTTTTCTTTATTCTAACAACAGTATAGTATACCTTCCAAGTAACGATTGGCTGTCAGTTATTTATTGGATATTTAATTTCTCAGATAGGCTTCAGCAGAAAGACTAATGTCACTACTCGTTACAAACTTGGGCTCAAATACTGGTCCAAATGACCTAGGAGCTAAGTGAATTTACCTACAGATGTTTCAATGAGTATAGCTTTGGCTGATATGATGTAATGAGTGAAATCTTGTATATGTCGGAGATGTCAATTAGTCTCTCATTAGCAACTATGTGCTGAATTTAATGATCTCAATAAACAAAGCCTTTTGTTTATTCAATGTACTGACTTTGTGAAGTAAAGTAGATTTAATCAATGTATATGATTTAGGTATATTGTTAATATACTAACTTTAATCAAATTATAATTATAGTTTACACTTGTCACTATTATTTTAAACAAAACCCGACTGTAAAAGCACAATAATCTGCTTATTTATTTATAACAAAATATAATACGTTATTATAACGTATAATTACCCCAATTTCAATTATTATATTAACACAAAATAAACGCACAAATTAACTTTTCACCAACGTAATGTATCAATTACCACTATAATTCTCGTAAGAATTCCTAGGTTCTATCGCAATAGAACGTCTATACCTGCATTCTAGCTAGAAACCTAGTGTAACCTGTAGACCATGAGCTCGTACCAAGAAGAACATGGATGTGTGTGATTTTAAATGTGTGTGTATTGTGAATTGTGTAAAGGAAAACAAACTTGAGACTAGCTACGTGGAATAGGGAGTGCTCTAGTTTTTAGACTTTCCTACAACTAGATCACGGAATCCTAGATGATCGGGATAAAGGTATTCGATTTGCCCCCAGAAGCCAGTCTCAACTTCCAGATTTAAACAATAATTGACCTAAAAGTACTTCACAATGTAGCAAATCTAGGAATTTTGATATAGATAGAAAGGTATGATAAAGTAATTAGGAACTTCTAAATATCAATTCAGAAGCGCGTTGTTTTCAAAACACGACTCAAAACACTGTCTTATCACATCCACAATATTTGCACTTGCTTAAAACGGCAGCGTCCAAAACGTGTGAATGCTAGTTAGTCAGCGTATTGAAGCGATGTCAGAGCCCAACTGGCCTCACAAAACGTTAGAAATCACTTTTTATTGAGACGCAAGGTCTGGGCGTCCCGCGCCCCTGCGCCCCTTTTCAGGTAAGCGTCTGCGCCGAGAGCTCGCTATCCTTTGTATGCAATGTAATGGACAATGTATTTGTTATCTTGCAGCTTATAACTATATTTAAATGATAACATGCCTTCGTGCAATGTAATTAATTTTCCTTCTACAGAATATCAAACCATGCAAATTGATACCATATAATATTACAAATAATATACCAACAGTATACACTCAATTTAACCAATATAACCAATTTAACCAGCTGGTCATGCATTTTAATGATATAATTATATAAGTATTATAGTACTATGCGCTTATCTCGGCGGAGCTCTGATTATTATTATTTTTTTTTATAGAATTCTATTTTATGTATTTTTTATGTGCATTTTTGGCCAATTTCCATGGATCAAACTCGCATGAACCTACAGTTATATGGTGCCTAATCATGGCATTTTCATTAGTTCCACCTACTTAGTCATCATAAATAATATATTCCAACAATATGAATATCATCGTTTCATATTTGCATTCGTTCAAGCAAGATAATTTTAGAAATATTATAACATCTGAGTATTTTAACCACCATGTGCTCACAATAAAGTATCGTGTCTGTACCCAAAACGCTTAAACCAATTGAATATAGCTTTGTTCTAAAGATCCCTTTTTTTTTTCTTGAATTCCTTTATTTCTTTGAATAGTTTTGAAAGTCGTTGGCTATTTTTTTGCACTATGAACCACCAGATGGTTGCAACGCAGTCCGACCTTTTCGTGTCTTTGTGCTCCTAAATGTGTGAATTTAAACTTATCTGGTAATTACATTGTATATGAATGAAATAGTAATGTAAATAGACATATTCTAAATACTTAGGGCAGGCGTATATTGGAATATACACTGTCCCGTCTCACATTGTGACACGAGATTTATATATATTAAGACTAGATACAGCAAGAGTCAATTTCAATTCGGCGTAAAAAATTGGCTACTACTTCGGTATAAGTTGACATTTACATACATCCCATGACATGCACACATTGAAAGTTCAAAGAACAATAATGATATTAGCTTACGCACACAAAGCGCGTTTTCACGCCGTTTCTTGAGCTACATTTTGTTAGGTTGTATCTATATGTACTACGTTAACCGGATAAATAAAAAAGCACACTTATGCCTATGAAATATTATAGATATAAACATAAAGAGAATTTTGTCAATTTTCTCTTTAATTTTAAGGTGCCCCTTTTAATATTTACCGAGCGACTGGTTACCGTAATAGCCGTGCGAAAGTATCGTAATCAATCATCAATGACTATCGACTAGAGGGAGGTGAGAAGCGGCCGGAGTCGTTTTGCCATTACTGAAAAATGAGGAAAATACACGCTCTTGAACCAGATAATGTTCATAGGAGTCAATAAGACGTAGCGATATCGCGTTTAATGACGGGGTAGCGATTTAACAAATTGGAGCAGGACTAAATGTAATGCTACATTTTGTACGATAGATAATGGGTAGGTATTGATAATAAATTTATTCGATAACTTATTTTCGGATTCAATATAATCGCGTTATTACTGACATCGACTTTTTTGTTGACTTATTTTCTGTTTCTTTATAAGTTCTAAATGGTAATAGTTGAAGTCAAGTAGTCTGGTATAACAACGATATTGATAATTTTGAACAGTCGGTACAGCATGGTTGTAGTCAACATACAATAAGTAAAATCACGCCTATTTCCCAATGGGGTAGTCAGAGAGCGCATACTTCCTCTGTATCAAGTTTTCATGGCATACGCCTTCATCTTCTTTAATAATTGTTAATATACATACATGCTAGCCATCTGTTGTTAATTTTGACCTGGCCCTTCTTTAAAACACCTTCGATTTGATTGACATCCGCCGGCAAGCCGAAAGCGAGGGAAGATAAAATGCCCATACACCCTCACTTCAAACCTGCTGTAGAGATAAACCCGGGTAGGTATATTTTCAGGCACGGCTCCATTCAAATAATTCATCGCTGCCTCAAATTTCAATTGAATCTGTACGGCCATTATTGCGTAAAAGAGTAAAAAAAACTACATTATTATATATGTATAATAAATCAGAAAGACTTTTCGAATATATTTCGCGACAAGATTAAGTACTTACCTACAAGATTACATCACTAGATAGACTAGAGCGGTAAAATATACTTTTAAAATGAGGCGGTCCGGTGTATTCTTCTGCAAGGAAATGCAAGCGCTGGGCTTGGCGAGAGATAAAAGCCTTCCCGCTTCACAGGTGCCGTTTATCAGTAAACCACTTAAAGCAGCGCTTCCCGCTGTTAAACTGTTTTCACTCGAAAGAATACTTCTTAAGAGTTTACTTTTTGTTAAACACTGTAAGTGAGAAACTTAAGCTCAAAAACTTCAACTAAGAGTGCAAGATAATTGATTCATAACTCGAGGAGTTGAGGAACTAATTTTGTCATTTGAGTATCTAGTTGATACGGTTTTGCGCAAGTTCATTGTGTAATTATGAAGATCTGTTACAGAGCTTTAGTAATCAAATTTACTATCATACCCCTAACCCCACCAGCAGAGCTAATTTGCTGATGTTAAGAATGGGTACACGTCGGTAACGTAACCAGGATTCAACCCTGAGACCTCTATCATATATATTATGTCACAGCTAACTAGCTTTATCAGTCGTCCAATTAACTGCCTGAGCTTTTAACTAAACGGCGGCATTCAAGTAACGGCCTGAATGATGTTCAGCCATTTGATTAAACGGCTAGGCAAATGGTTTGTATTGATGGCGTTTAACTACTTGCTTAGCCATTCAAACAAACATTTAGAAAAATTACTTAACTCTGCATGGTTATAAAAAAAATAGCCACGATGACTAATGCCGCTCTCGCATTATACTTCTAACCTAACTTATTCAATTAGGATTGCGCAGCTGCCTCATTAAACCTATCACTAATTTTCTATGAATACACCTCTGCCTATCCCATCGGGGATTTACAGGTGTGAGTGAGATATGAATGTATGTAATTTTCTATCATATTTCGGGGTGGTGCCCCATTTTACGAATGGCCTAAGCATTAGACAGCCAGTTTATTGAATGTTGTAATAAATTTTACGGCTGACTATCACTCAGCCCGTTAATTGAGTGGCGCCGTTTAGCTAACAACCGAGGCAGTTCATTGAATGATTAGTTAGCTGCGACATATACATAATATAGGTTGATTTGAGTGTCGAAGATCTTGATGAAAACACGCGCTTGTTTTAGAACTTTTGAAGTGAAAACTTCTTTAGCGGCGTTGGATCCCGGCGGACGAGCCGTCCGGGTACCGGCCCATAGTGCTGCTCGACGAGGTGGGCAAACTCTTCGAAAGAGTAATTGCCAAGCGCCTCGTCGAGCATCTCTCTAGAGTGGGGCCGGACCTGGCGAATACCCAGTTTGGGTTCCGCCGGTGGCGTTCCACTGTGGATGCCATCATGCGTGTGAGGACTCTGGCGGAGGATGCGGTTGCCCGGGGCGAGGTGATGTTGGCGGTGTCCTTGGACATCTCCAACGCCTTCAACACCTTGCCCTGGAGTTGCATCAGGGAGGCACTCGTGTACCACGGTGTGCCTCTCTACCTCCGCCGCATAGTCGGGGCTTACCTGACGGAGAGAGCCGTCGTCTACCCGAGTTCGACCGGAGTCGGTAGGCGTGAGATGTCGTGCGGTGTTCCACAGGGATCGGTCCTGGGGCCGTTACTGTGGAACATCGGTTACGACTGGGTGCTTCGCGGTGACTTCGCGTACGGTGCCACCGTCACGTGTTATGCGGACGACACGCTGGTGACGGTGAGCGGGGCTACGCACCGCGAGGCAACCCTGAGGGCCACGACCGCGGTTGGCCAAGTCGTCGAGCGGATCCGGCGGCTGGGTCTCGAGGTGGCTCTGCACAAGTCCGAGGCCATGTTCTTTCATGGTCCTCGGCGCAGGCCAGGCCCGGGAGCCAGCCTTACAGTGGGAGGCACTCCCATCGACATCAAGCCCCAGCTGAAATACCTGGGGCTCGTGCTTGACGGTCGATGGGACTTCGGACAACATCTCCGAAGCCTGCGCCCCAAGTTGGTCACCACGGCGAATGCCCTGAGTCGGCTGCTGCCCAACTTGAAGGGCCCAGGGGCCTCCTGCAGGAGACTCTACGCGGGTGTCGTGCGGTCCATGGCCCTATATGGGTGCCCCGTGTGGGCGGACACCCTGGGGGCCAGATTCCTGCCTCTGCTCCGTACGGCGCAGAGGACGATGGCCTCCAGGGCCATCAGGGGATACCGCACGATATCCTTCGAAGCGGCGAGTCTCCTGGCCGGATCGCCACCGTGGATCCTGGAAGCGAGGGCCCTTTCGGCACTATACCAGTTCCGAAAGGAGGCGCGGGAGCGGGGATTCGATCCCGAGCCCGAGGACATTCGGGCCGAGAAATCCCGGCTCCACCAGGTCATGGTGGCCGAGTGGGAGCGACGACTTGGGCAACCACGCGCAGGGCACGCCGTCATTGCGGCGGTAAGGCCCATCATGGGGGAGTGGCTAGAGAGGCCACACGGGAGCCTCTCGTACCGTCAGACGCAGATGATAACCGGGCACGGTTACTTCGGGCGGTATCTGCATCTGATGGGTATTGAGCCAACGCCCGAGTGCCATCACTGCGACGCGAGCGTGGACTCGGGGCTGCACACGCTCACCGAGTGCCCGGCGTTTGAGACGCCGAGGCGGGAGCTTGTGGCGGCCCTGGGGGTGAGAGTGCTCACGCTCTCCACCCTGCTCGCGGCGATGGTCCGCTGCGCGGATGCGTGGGCGGCCAGCGCCTCTTTCTGCGAGCAGGTCATGCTCGCGAAGGAGACAGCAGAGCGGGCGCGGCGCGGTGAGCGAGAAAGACTCGCTGACATCGCTGCTCGCGCCCGAAGGCGGCTCGGGCGTCGGAGGGCGCTTACAGACCTCCGCCCCCCATGAGCGCGGGCCTGAGGGTGACGGGTGGAGCCACCCGTCACCCTAGCAGAAGCAGGCCACGGCGGCGGCGCGCATCGTAGGACGATGCGCGCCTCCCCACACCGGGGTTGAGTCGGGGACGGCGTGGTCCCCACCTCCCGAGGAGGGCCAGACCGAAAGGGATGGCCCTGGGTCAGCCGGGGTGCGAGGGATATGTCGCAAGACAACCTCACCTTCGGCCTAGCACCACGACCCACAGACGGCGTGCGGTTTAGTCGGTTCGAGTCCGACATAACCCACCCCTCCGGCTCCGGAGGGGCGGGTATCCGTGGGGATTTCCCGCACGTAAAAAAAAAAAAAAAAAAGCGGCGTTGGATGGGGTAAAAATTGTTACGTGGGCGGCCAGCGCCTCCTTCTGCGAGCAGGTCATGCTCGCGAAGGAGACAGCAGAGCGGGCGCGGCGCGATGAGCGAGAAAGGCTCGCTGACATCGCTGCACGCGCGCGAAGGCGGCTCGGGCGTCGGAGGGCGCAATCTGACCTCCGCCCCCCATGAGCGCGGGCCTGAGGGTGACGGGTGGAGCCGCCCGACACCCTAGCAGAAGCAGGCCACGGCGGCGGCGTGCATCGTAGGACGATGCGCGCCTCCCCACACCGGGGTTGAGTCGGGGACCGCGTGGTCCCCCCCTTCCCGAGGAGGGCCAGACCGAGAGGGATGGCCCTGGGTCAGCCGGGGTGCGAGGGATATGTCGCATGACAACCTCACCTTCGGCCTAGCACTACGACCCAGAGACGGCGTGCGGTTTAGTCGGTTCGAGTCCGACATAACCTCCCCCTCCGGCTCCGGAGGGGTGGGTATTCGTGGGGTATTCCCGCACGTAAAAAAAAAAGGGGTAAAAATTGTTAAACTCGCGAGTCAGGATCACTTGACCTTTGAACCGTAACTGACGACTGACGTCATACAACATTAGCTCTAGACTGTTTATTTTGCAAGTTACGCAGCAGTGAGCGCTTCGACTGTAAGTACTTATGGTTTCAGATAGTACCGGGTTTGAACCTGGGCTTCTGACACTTTTTGTGATAATTTTTGTAATTTATTACTTTTTGTGATTATTTTTTCTGTTTGTAATTTATTAATTTCTTCTGACAGAGAATTAGCAGAAAATTAGTGATAGGTTCTATGATTGGCGCTATATTATAGGTATGGTATGGTATGTTCTATTTATCTTTTTCTCTGTACATAACGAAGAAAGAAAGAAATAAAAAGGTTTCACTTCTACCGGCACTCCCAGAGTGCAACCCGTCTTTTTTTATACTTTAGAAATTGGCCACTTTTAGAGTTCGGTTTCTACATTATAGGTTTATCTTTGCATTGATCATATATGCTTCTTATATCACATAATGCTCGATGATGATGCATAAAGAGCTTGAGTGTAGGTATAGTGAAATCGTAGTGTTACGCTTAATAAACTATTATGAAAGAAGGTAAATCGAAATTTTTACTCTTTTATCGTTAACCGCCACCTTCTTGCACCGGTGCTGAAATATCGCCGTCAAAAAAAACAACATCGGATAAATACGAGTATCCCGTTAACTCAAATAGAAAATTATATATCTTAGTTGTTAAATCATTATAAATTACTTAGAGAGCTTAAACAATAACCACTCAGATTATAAATGACAAGCAAAATATAGCATTTCCAATGCAAAATAAGTGCTACATAAGTCAGTCCCTTGACAATCTTATACACATACATCAAATGTGTTTACCGATTTGAGCCAAGGTTTAATCCAGGTAAATGGATGTATGGCAAAACAATTCCGGCACTGAAACGTTATCTAGTGAAATAATACGACATCCATGACTAGCGCACGTATAGGAAAACATGGTCGATTGTTTCCCCAGCTTACCTGCTATTCGATTTACTAATGCTATCTGACATGAGACCCCTATTCATGAAATAACGTTTTTGAAACGTATGATATATGAAATTTAACTTGAAATTTCAAAATGTAATTGAAAATTAACCAAGCTATGAGCGATTTTAAAGGTTTAATATCCTTATTAAAGCGTAGGTAGATTTTGTTTTCATAGTTCATGTTATGGAACACCAAAGTCAATTTTTACGTTTTTCCTCCTCATAGTATGAAAATGACACGTTTTGGAAATGCAGCTTTACTAGATAGGGCCCCAGATATGGATTGATGGATATAATTTCATTTGTATCCACTGAAGATATGAAATCCAATAACATATCCCGTTTTCTCTGAATATCATATGCTGAAATGGAGCAATAAATGCAAAGGAAAACACAGTATGCATTATGCAATGCGAAGTTTCTAAAAGAGTATGATCACGTACTAACTTACAAGATGAATACATCTTCATAGATTCTTTTAATCATTCATGCATTCATTCATTCATTCAGTGTCGTTTGTCTCTGCCTACCCCAGACAGAAAAAGACATGATAAAATGTGTGAATACCTATAAAGTGTGTATGAATCGTTCACTACTATGTCACTGTACTACACCATGGTGCTGCTTTTTTATACGAATGAGGTGGCAGACAAGCACACGGTCCACCTGATGGAAAGTGGACGTGGACCCTGTAAACACAGAGTGTCTCTGCCGTCAGTGTAGAAGACAAAGCAGAAATAGCCTTTTGTTAACCCATTGACAGCAGAAAAAATCTCCAGTGAGCTCTGGCTACCTCTTCTCACCGCCGGGAACACAACACGAGGTTTTTATGGCCGCGGTATTCTGAAGAGAAGAGGTACTATGTACTATAATGTTGTATGGTTTTATTATTAATTTCAGCTGAAGCGAGACATGTCTATTTATGATATATGTCATGGTTAGCTTAGTAACCATTGGTAGCTCTCTAATGCTTACCTCTTTTTTTATATAATATAGGACATTTCAATTTGACTTCACCCCGAATAATGGTAAGCTGAAGGCTAAGACTCAGAAAAGAGTTTACAATGGTAGCACTCAGCTCGACGTCCTCATCAGATGCTTTTGCACACCCCGCTTAAAGGACCCGGGACTGTAAAAAGAGGGAAACACGTGAGCTGGTAAGGAGTTCCAGGTCTGACACAAGAATAAGAATTAATGGGAGTTAACCCGCCAGTCTAATACATATTACGAGAGCTATCAACGTCGGGAAACATTGCATTTTAGGTCGGCCAGCTTTAAGATATCCGTGTTATAACCGGAAAGTTGATTTAATTTGAAACATCGGAACAGGGTAAAAAGCTGCTGGCAAAGTTTAAGCAGCAATAAAACAATCTGGCAATTACAGATTCATGTATCAAAAAGTTCTTATTAAATAATAATAAAAAAGGAAGTCTCTTGAAATTATTTAAATAGAAAAAGGTCTCTGACCACTAAGCTACCAGACTTCGCCCTAACCAATACAAATTTCTCTTTTTATTCTTGAAATGACCTTCAAAATTAATATTTTACCTGACCACTACCGCTAGCCAGGCTGTATCATGACGTCTGGGAAAGTGAGAGACACAACATATTATTATCAAAAACTGATTCATTCTCGAAAACGTTGCTAGCTCTTATACGATAATCAGTTAAACGTAGGAACAACACATCTATTGATTTTTGTGCACCGAGTCGGTTCGGCATCGCACTATATTAAGCTATTCCTGGAATAGTTTATTTAAATTTCGAATGTTCAATCTTTTTTTGCATCAGAACTAATCTTTACTTTAGTAGCATAGTTATAAATACAAATTTTGATGTACCTATTGTTTGTGCTTTACGTCGTTTTGGCGGGACTGTTAGCTAAGAGTTTTGTAATAACAGAATTGGCACAATTATCGCAAAAATTAAATGACTTGTCTAGTCCAGAGTCATTAGTTAAATTGTGTGTTCTCCAATTTATCCAACCTATTTTGTTTGGATTAATTGAAGCGTAACTTGACATTTCTCAAAGATTTACAGGATTCGCGAGACAGAGGCTTTTTAATTGTATGATAATTTTGTGAGAAAATCAATATACAAATTATATGACGGTTTGGTGCCTTGTATGCGTATTTCGCATCTATCTTCACCGGCTCGTTGGTCTAGGGCTATGATTCTCGCTTAGGGTGCGAGAGGTCCCGGATTCAAATCCCGGACGAGTTTGAGCTTTGTTTATGTTGTGAGCAGACTGTATTTGAAACTTAATTTAGTATACTTGTAGGTACGTTGGGGGTGTTGGAATTGTACCCAAACAACAATTCGCACGATTAGGCTGTTGGAAAATATGAAAAATCTAACAGAAGGTTGAGTTCTCTAATTATTTCTATCTAATAGAAGGAGTCAAATGGGGGGCTGTTGTCCCTCCCTACCCCTGACGACAATAGGCGTGATGTAATATATGCTATTATACGTTTGGTAAAATTACAATATGGGATGTTCCCGAAGAGGTAACAATCACTTACCAACAAAATATGGAAATATCAAATCGAGCCTTGTATAGTTTCACCAGTGTATAGGAATTGCAGCACTGGTTTTTCACACACAGAAGTTAATGATCTTTCAGATGACCTAGTTTCAGGTGGCACTTAGCAAGTTGGTGGCCATAGAGGCTTGCAGTACTACAATATCATATAGCCCTAACTCTCCTCTATTGAAAATTTGATGTTAGGCAACAAATGAAATTTGGTAATCTTAGATATAATATGGTCTCGGACGGGAGCAAGTGGCACGCCGCCGTCTCTTTCTGCGAGCAGGTTATGAAGCGCGAAAGAGGCGGCGGGGAGGGAGCGGGAGAGAACCCTGCCTCCTGAGTTTCGAAGTCCGCGGCGGGGACGCCGCAGACTCGTCTACTACCGACCTCCATGATCGAGGCCGTCCTTACAGAAGCAGGCCGTAGCGGAGGCGTGTCGTGTGTGTCCTACACACGCCTGCCAACTCACCGACGTGGGATAAAACCCGAACCCATCAGGCGAGGCCGCGGTGGCGGACAAAGTCCGCCAGTAACCTAGGGGTTATCCTTTCCAGGGCCTACCCGGGGTGCCCGGCAATGGACACTTGAGAAGGACACTGTGTGGTTTTAGTCGGTCCGATTCCGACACGCCCACCCCATCGTCGACACCGACAGTTTGAAGCCCGTGGGGGGTTTCCACACGTTAAAAAAAAAGGTATAATATGGACGTTTTTAGCACTTTTAAAATTAATTTTTGGTATCACCACCAGGAATTTAGCGTTGTAGCTCAGTCATTTATGTTCTTTCGTTAATACGTGTCTAATAATATTATACATATCATCTGGTAATCTGGTCGAACTAGGTTTAATGTTATCCTCTCTCATATATATGCACAATATGTTTACGACTTTTCAGTCTGCATTATGCTTAGTTATGATGAAAAAGAAAAATCTTCGGTAATATAATTATGTTCACCGGCCCCTCGGGCCCGCCTGGGTGGTCGACCTGGATGGATCGGCGGCACTGGTGCATAACGCCGCTGCGGGTGCCCCTCCCCTTGTAGTGATCGCAAGGGAGCATGGCATCGTAGCGGCGCGTGTAGGGGAGATTGCGGTCGTGGCCGTTTATCTCACGCCGGGGTCACACCGACTCATCGGGCAGTATCGGCGGTCGCTGGAGCGGCTGACCGACGTCGTCAATGCCTGTACGCCTCGTCCGGTTCTTGTGCTCGGGGACTTCAACGCCTGGTCTCAGGCTTGGGGTTCCCGGCGCACGAACGCGCGGGGCAGGGCTCTGGAGAGCTGGGCCGATTCTCTCGGCTTTGTTCTCCAGAATCGCGGGGCCGAAGCCACGTATGTGGGCACCTTTGTGGCAGGGGAGCGCAGGTCGATCATAGACCTTTCGTTCGCGAGCGCTTCCCTGTCACTCCGCGTGCGGGACTGGCGTGTCGCCGTGGAGGTGGAGACACTATCGGATCACCGATACGTTCGGTTCGATGTCTCCCCTCCTGCGGGTGATGCGCCGGTCATATCGGCCCAACGCGAGCCGCGCTGGGTGTTGGGGCGACTGAATCGGGAGGACCTCCTGGAGGCCGCCATCGTACAGGCCTGGGCCATTGCGCCGGACAGGCCTGTCGACATAGACGATGAAGCGGCCTGGTTCCGGGAGGCCATGACACGGGTCTGCGATGCGGGTATGCCTAGGGCTCCAGCCTATAATCCGAGGCGTCGGGTCTACTGGTGGAATGCGGAGATCGCGAGGCTGCGTCAAGCCTGCGTGATCACGCACCGCCGGTGGGCTCGACTCCGTAGGAGGCGTAGCCGTACCGCAGATTCGGAGCCCCGACTGGCGGAGCTTCACGAGGGATACAGGGAGGCCCGGAATGCCCTCCGAGCGGAGATCAAGCGGTCTAAGGCCGCTTGTTACCGGGAGCTCCTGGAGACGCTGGAGCGGGACCCATGGGGGCGGCCTTACCTTATGGTAAGAGAAAAGCTGCGCCCCCGGGCCCCTCCGCTGACCCAGGTGCTCGAACCGGCTCTGCTCGGAGGAGTGGTCGACTCCCTGTTCCCGGCGCGAGCGGAACATGTTCCGCCGCAGATGGCTCCGCCGCCTCGGTCGCCTACGGCACCCAGTACGGCGCCCAGTGCGGTGATTGACGACGACGTGCCCGAGGTCACTTGGGTAGAACTAGAGCTGGCGGTGCGAAGGCTGAGGGCCAAGAAGAACACCGCCCCGGGACCCGACGGCATTCCAGGCCGCGCGTGGGTCCTAGCTCTAGGGGAAGACGGTCTCGAACCCCGACTGAGAGGGTTCCTCAGCGCATGCATGGAGCGGGGCCAGTTTCCGAAGATGTGGAAGACGGGGAAGCTGGTCCTCATCCGCAAGAAGGGACGCCCGGCGGACGAGCCGTCCGGGTACCGGCCCATAGTGCTGCTCGACGAGGTGGGCAAACTCTTTGAAAGAGTAATTGCCAAGCGCCTCGTCGAGCATCTCTCTAGAGTGGGGCCGGACCTGGCGAATACCCAGTTTGGGTTCCGCCGGTGGCGTTCCACTGTGGATGCCATCATGCGTGTGAGGACTCTGGCGGAGGATGCGGTCGCCCGGGGCGAGGTGATGTTGGCGGTGTCCTTGGACATCTCCAACGCCTTCAACACCTTGCCCTGGAGTTGCATCAGGGAGGCACTCGTGTACCACGGTGTGCCTCTCTACCTCCGCCGCATAGTCGGGGCTTACCTAACGGAGAGAGCCGTCGTCTACCCGAGTTCGACCGGAGTCGGTAGGCGTGAGATGTCGTGCGGTGTCCCACAGGGATCGGTCCTGGGGCCGTTACTGTGGAACATCGGTTACGACTGGGTGCTTCGCGGTGACTTCGCGTACGGTGCCACCGTCACGTGTTATGCGGACGACACGCTGGTGACGGTGAGCGGGGCTACGCACCGCGAGGCGACCCTGAGGGCCACGACCGCGGTTGGTCAAGTCGTCGAACGGATCCGGCGGCTGGGTCTCGAGGTGGCTCTGCACAAGTCCGAGGCCATGTTCTTTCATGGTCCTCGGCGCAGGCCAGGCCCGGGAGCCAGCCTTACAGTGGGAGGCACTCCCATCGACATCAAGCCCCAGCTGAAATACCTGGGGCTCGTGCTTGACGGTCGATGGGACTTCGGACAACATCTCCGAAGCCTGCGCCCCAAGTTGGTCACCACGGCGAATGCCCTGAGTCGGCTGCTGCCCAACTTGAAGGGCCCAGGGGCCTCCTGCAGGAGACTCTACGCGGGTGTCGTGCGGTCCATGGCCCTATATGGGTGCCCCGTGTGGGCGGACACCCTGGGGGCCAGATTCCTGCCTCTGCTCCGTACGGCGCAGAGGACGATGGCCTCCAGGGCCATCAGGGGATACCGCACGATATCCTTCGAAGCGGCGAGTCTCCTGGCCGGATCGCCACCGTGGATCCTGGAAGCGAGGGCCCTTTCGGCACTATACCAGTTCCGAAAGGAGGCGCGGGAGCGGGGATTCGATCCCGAGCCCGAGGACATTCGGGCCGAGAAATCCCGGCTCCACCAGGTCATGGTGGCCGAGTGGGAGCGACGACTTGGGCAACCACGCGCAGGGCACGCCGTCATTGCGGCGGTAAGGCCCATCATGGGGGAGTGGCTAGAGAGGCCACACGGGAGCCTCTCGTACCGTCAGACGCAGATGATAACCGGGCACGGTTACTTCGGGCGGTATCTGCATCTGATGGGTATTGAGCCAACGCCCGAGTGCCATCACTGCGACGCGAGCGTGGACTCGGGGCTGCACACGCTCACCGAGTGTCCGGCGTTTGAGACGCCGAGGCGGGAGCTTGTGCAGGCTCTGGGGGTGAGAGTGCTCACGCTCTCCACCCTGCTCGCGGCGATGGTCCGCTGCGCGGATGCGTGGGCGGCCAGCGCCTCTTTCTGCGAGCAGGTCATGCTCGCGAAGGAGACAGCAGAGCGGGCGCGGCGCGGTGAGCGGGAAAGACTCGCTGACATCGCTGCTCGCGCCCGAAGGCGGCTCGGGCGTCGGAGGGCGCTTACAGACCTCCGCCCCCCATGAGCGCGGGCCTGAGGGTGACGGGTGGAGCCACCCGTCACCCTAGCAGAAGCAGGCCACGGCGGCGGCGCGCATCGTAGGACGATGCGCGCCTCCCCACACCGGGGTTGAGTCGGGGACGGCGTGGTCCCCACCTCCCGAGGAGGGCCAGACCGAAAGGGATGGCCCTGGGTCAGCCGGGGTGCGAGGGATATGCCGCAAGGCAACCTCACCTCCGGCCTAGCACCACGACCCACAGACGGCGTGCGGTTTAGTCGGTTCGAGTCCGACATAACCCACCCCTCCGGCTCCGGAGGGGCGGGTATCCGTGGGGATTTCCCGCACGTAAAAAAAAAAAAAAAAAAAAAAAATATAATTATGTTATAGTAGAAGAACGTTTGTCGGATCAACTATTACGAGAACTTAAGTCAGTATAAATAAAACTCAATTGCTACAAACGTTTGTCCGCGCATCACTTGAGAGCGGGTCGACCGACGACGGGCTGATTTATTTTTGTTGTATTCGTAATTGTTAGGCCAAGAAAATTGGTAGATCCAATTTTCTTTCATACAACCTGATGGCGCGGCGCTGTTGAGATCTTACATTAGATTATTTTATAGCTCGCCATGTAGTTACGTTGAAAATGGAATTAAAACTATTGTGTGTTCCAGCATCCCGCAGCACGAAATTGTACAATTGTCTATTTATACTGTTGATTGATACCTAGCACTCTCTGGAATTTGTTCTCACACCTATTGAAAACACTTGTAGGTTTTCCACAGTGTTCATTATTGAACCTGATCGGTTTTGCCTTACGGCATTTTCAAAGGTTTACATTGATGGTAATGAACATTTCTAGTCTTAAACACTACCACAGTACAAAATGTCTTATAACACGCTTCCCGGGTACAGCGGAACATAATAACGTAAACATAGCTTTAATGCAATTCATTTAAAATCGTTTTACCTGCTACGTTTTAACAGCTAATGGCCCCCAGACCGTACCCTCACACCTATGCAAAACTCACAATATTCGCACACTCACGGTCACTCAGGGTCATAAAAGTCTTAACTATGATTAATTGAATACGAAAGATCTTTTAGCTACTATTTATTTAGATGGAAACTCTTAAAAACAAATGTAGTTTCATATAGCTCTACTTCGGATAATCATTTTTTTGAAAATCGGATTTAGGCGAATATTATAATTTTTTCAACACTCTTGCTCATTAAGTGGCTCTTATTTCACATACATAATGACACCTGTTATTAAACTGTGACTTTTACAAGGCTATAAAATACAAGTGACTTATGGATTTTACAAATAAATGAATATACTTACCTATTACTTTCAAAAATTTCAACTTATACGTGTTTATTAAAGAAAACTTGCACTCAATTAACTAATAACTTTTGTTTTCTGTGTAAAAACTAATAGTTATTTATTAATTAAAATGATTTATGTTGTACAGCGTCCGATATATGATGTGATAGATGTGAAGCTCTTAACGTTATGAAAAGTTTACTACCTGAAAACTGCAAGGGTAAATATCTATTTAAGTATTATTTTATTCACAAGAGTGTTGAAAAACATGGTATGAAACACGTGTGTATACATAATTACCGTCCTCGGTTCTCTTAAGACCCTCACCTAACGGCTTGGGTCTCAATGATGCCTTAGCGGTAATCATCAACTTCACACAATTGTATCACAATGTAGGTACTATTTGCCTTGACCCGCAAGTAAAATATCACTGGTATCATAGGTAAAATTGTAAAGCAATTATTTAAAATAAATTCTCTTACAATATGATTAATTTATTTCCGAACTACATTATGTCTGTATCAACCAATGATCAAAAGAGTGACGTTCGAAATACGAATTACTTTTATGCGTGATTAAAAGCATTGTTACTGCGAGTTTTTGAAACTATATTTATTATTTCAGTGCAAATATAATAAGTAATCTACAAAATAGTTGCTCAGCTATTTTTTACCATAACTTTTAGACCTGAGATTGAATAAATATATTTTCTTCCGGACGAAGTTATTATTTTTTCTTTATTATTTATATAATCATCAACTGTACAATATCCCCATTGTTAAAATAGATATGTTAACAGGAGAGTTGAACTTGTTGAAAGGTACTCATAACAGTGAGTGAAAAAATATTTCAATTTATACCTGGCATCAATTTATACCTTGCTTAAGATTACATACAGTTAGGTAATATTGAAATTATGCTGCGAGAAATCGTCACGATCACTATGTACGATTCAAACTACACCGATAAAACAAAACTTGTGTGTGATTAAACTGTTTATACCCTGGATAAGATATTTTCTTACATTTACTGGTTTAAACCTCAACCAGCACGACCTGAACCCACTGTAAATTTCGCTTAATTAGACTGATAAACTATTACTATTTTATGATCCAATTTTGTAATAAGGTTTTCTAAGTATGAACTAATAAATGCTTCTGTTGAATAGACACTGTTACGATAAGAATTTGTTTCACGGGAGCAGGGTTCACGTGGGTGTACCCACGGGGCGATGCCAGTTGCACAATAAGGTGAAGGATGAAGATTAAAGATCGTTAAACTAATATGAATATATACATTTTAGATACTATAATTCTCTTCACTTCACCGAGCAGTGTTAGTTCCGGTTTTCCTGAGGTAAGTTCAATTCCCTAGCTTCTTCTTTAGGCATCGGGGTTCTACTCTTTCTATTGTTAGGAAAGCAACTGCCTTTTGACTTCTTAATCTCGAGAGGAAATTGCTTCTCCAATCGTCCCTTAATCAATCAAGCTGTATTAGAGTTATATCAGTACAAATTAGTCTCATTAGATACGATAATCTTTTTAAAATCTTATTATTATTAATATCTATCATCTTACTGCAGACAGAGTACATGAAAAGTATATTTTTAGCATAAAAGTGATAATAATAGTACTTTATTCAGTTTGCAACGGCTCCATGGCAGCGTAAGTAAACGAAGCTCAAATATAATAATAATTTCTGTCTGTACTTTCCACTAGACACCGAGGCACTGTGTTTCCATTCCATTAATATTAGCTTAATTGGTACGGAACTCAGTAGTATAAAAAGTTGGACAGCATTCGATACTGTGTTTTAATTGTGTCGTTGTACAATATGAACGAATGATGTTGTTTGATTGAAGATCTTTTTGTGAAACTCGCTTCTATTTTAACTGCGATTTGCTTAGGGTATTTAAGTTTACTGATGGCGATTGTTGGTGTGCATCTGAACTGAGGGCCCAACTTGTCAAACAAAATAAGAGTTATAGGGCAATTAGTGAAAAATAGGTAAATCTTAAAGGAAACAACCATAAATTTCAAACACGTAAGAATAAATTACTTGGACCCTAAGTCCAGACGTTTGCCTAGAATCATATAGCCCGAAGCTCAAAAGTACTAATGCTGTGAATATCTTTAAATTAAGAAATTCCCATTTTTCTATTGGTCATAGTTGAAGAGAAATACAATGTTGAATTTTGCTAAAACGTTTGAACTGAGGGCCCAAGATTTTCGGCTTCACTACCTTGGCTTAACCTCGAAGAATAACGCAAATTGCAACAATATTCTTAAGAAACTTTAAATTAAAATATGAGATATCGCCCGTTTTTCGAACTCTATACTTTACGATACTTTAAGAGAAAACCAATTTTTGAATTTTCCGTAGAAGGAAATTTTGTAGAGTACATAATGATTTTGTTACTTTTTTTTTTCAGATTTTCTGGTAGAATACTGTCACACCTCGGAAGCTCTCGGAAAAATGTATGAAACAATCGCGTTGTAATTACTACAAACATAGCTCGTGTAGTGTTGATGTGTGGGAAAATTAGAAATGTCATGGATGGCACTATTTGAAATTTGAGCTAATTTTCGAGTGAGATAGCGTGATTTTTCTCACTCTATTCCTTAGTGTCATGATTTACGTCACATCCGACGGAGGCGACAATTCTGTTGTTACAAAAAATCATAATATATTAATGATTTTTACATTAAAACGTATTTCTATCTTTTTCTTCACTTCGGAAGAAAAGAATATGGCGATACATTTTGGTCCTGTCAATCAACAGAATTGGCACAAATAACAAAACAATACTTCAACACGACTTTGATATGTTTATAGAGTAATTAAAACCGATTGTGTTTATAAAAACTAGCTGTTGCTCACGGTTTCGCCCGCGTGAAATTTTTCATTAATTATAAATAGTCTCCGTTCCGTTCGGTCTATAGGGCACATTTCTTAACCGATTGTCACTAAACATGGCATACATGTCCTTTGATTTAAAACATCATTTTTGCCTAGAGCTTTTTAATCGGAGGAGAAAAGGGGTGCCTTTTCTGTCGCGTTATTTATGAACGGATATTGATGATTTTTGGCTGAAATTACATGATTCCTTACAGGTAGTTGGGGAAAAAAACATGAGAAAAGGCGGAGACGTTTGTTGTGGCTTTTTTGAGAATGGATTGACAATATTTATTGGTGAAATATCCAGGGAGCTATAAAATAAAGATACGTATCGTATAAAAGAAATATAAGTGAGGATACCAGATTTGATCTCCAGATGGCAAAAAATGATCTGGAACTCTTTAAAAAACTACTAGTATTTATCCCTTAGTAATTAATGCTCCATTGCCAAGGGTGAGGTAGAACATTTTTTTATAAATGGTGTTTTTATTACGTACCAAGGTTTCTGAACCTCAACTGAATGACACGGATTTTATGCCCGGTTTTTGTAATAACTATCCTAATACTTATTTAGAATTGTCAACGGCGAGTAGTAAATTAAAAAAAATGGCAGTTAAGCACACTTTAATTTAAAAGTGTTAATTTATTTAAGTATCAATTATAATTTATACTAAACGAAAGTTCACGGAAAGATATCTATTTATATTTTTTAGAAACAAATGGTTTTAACCACTCTATACTTTATAAAATTTAAGAATCAATATTTTGACAGCTCACGCCTATGAAGTGTGGCATTTTTTTCAATCCGAATGTATCACAATTAATGTCGTCCATCATGGATTCCGTCATTGCCAGGTACCGCCCATTTTTTAACCCTAGAATGTTTACTAATGTAAATCTGCATCATATGCTTTTGAGTTATAATCTTTATAATGTTAAAAAAATAATACACCTATAATCAATATCGGTCCACCATAATGTCACTTAACATGCTAGTTCTAGAGTTATTTTCTAAAAAAACCCGGACTGCTCCCGACGCGTAAAGACACATTCGTACAACGACACATTTGTGTAAACAAAATAATACGTGAAATGACTTCTCGCAAAACGACATATTCGTACAACGACACGTTTGTGTAAACAAAATAATACGTGAAATGTCTGCTCGCAAAACGACATATTCGTATAACGACACATTTGTGTAAACAAAATAATGAGTGATTTGACTGTCAAATGCCTCCTGTACGCTGATGACCAGGTTATAGTAGCATCATCGGAGGAGGAGTTGCAGGCGATGGTTAATATTATGCATGGCGCCCTAAAAAGCAAAGGCATGAAAGTGAACGTAAGTAAGACGAAAGTAATGGTTTTTGAACGAGAAGAAAATATGACGGACTGTACGATTCTGATGGAAGGAGAAAAAGTGGAACAAGTGAAAGAATTTGTGTACTTGGCATCAAAGTTTACGAGAGACGAAAGTATGACTGTGATATTGAACGAAGAGTGTTGGCAGGAAACAAAGTTAATGGGGCCCTGCATAACTTTATGAGCAGCTAGAACGTGTCTAAAAAGGCACGACTGGCTGTACATAGAGGAGTGCTGGTTCCAACAGTTATGTATGGTAGTGAATATTGGGTATGGCAGAAGAAGCACGAAAGTAAGATTAATGCTGCAGAAATGAGAAGTCTGAGAAGTATAGATGGTGTGACTTTGGTAGATAAAGTGAGGAACAGTGTGATTAGGGAACGTTGTGGTGTGGTAGAAGATGTAGTGACAAAGATAGAGAAATAATAATAATATAATAATTAACATAAACACTTACATGTAATTACATTTCCGGTGGCCCCACACTAGGTCTAGGCCTGTCCTGTGGGTGCCTGTCACAATCTGGTTTACAAAAGTTAATATTGGTTCGGTTTACACTGTCATCGGTAATAGGTAAGGATACATATTTAACAAAAGTTTTTTCGGTTTTCTACTATAAGAGGTGGATAGTAAAATAAAAGAATAATATATATAAATATCATAGTTATAATAATATAGATAATATATATAGGTACATAAATATATGTAAAGATAATATAATGTATGTATGGTCTTTTTGATGCAATTAGTATCTAGGTACCCAATTTTGAGAAAGGGATGCTTAGATGGTTCGGATACGTAAGGATGAGTGGAAGTAGATTGACGAAACAGATTTATGAGGCGAGAGTGAATGGGCGAGTCGGGAAGGAGCGACCTAGGCGAACGTTCCTCGATCAAATCGAAGACGTCTTCAGGAAAGGCCAGGTCAAAAGTACCCAGAACCGAGGCGCTTGTATGAAAACGCTTATGAAAGTACGAGAAGCGAAAAGTGTGTGTCAGGATCGTAGCAAGTGGAAAGAAGTGGTCTCTGCCTGCCCCGATGGGAAAAAGGCGTGACCTTATGTATGTACAAAATAATACGTGAAAAAACTACGTAGGTAATTTCAATCCAGACTTTTAATACAAGAAATAGGATTCATATCATTTATTTAAACAAAACCTATGACTTTGACTAACTTAGTAATAATTTCTTGAATATAATCCTTCGAAGAAAAGAGACTGCTGTTATTTTTTTGCTTTTTAACTCTTTCAAATATTTACTATAACATCTATCAAATTTTATATACTTCTTTCTTCTATTATTCCTTTCAGTGCTTGTACTCAATAAATTCTTTACCATTATTCGATCACATATGGTTGACTCCTTCTTCAATCTCCAAATAAAATTTATCAAAGTAGGTTTACGAGGCATTCTCGTATTTAACCGATAATTCCATCCTTCAATGGAGTTGTTGGTGCGGTGTGTCGAATAGATCTGCGACGCTGATCAGATTTGGGGAAAAGATTCCTAACCATTGTTTCTCGAAATATTTTATAAATTGTTTCATTTCATTACTCTGTGGTGCCAAACGAACAATGGTTAGCCATGATTCCTTAATAAGTTCCGGTGGTAATAAAGGCAAATTGCTAATTAAACGCAACAATCTTCTATTTTCTTTTATTTTGTTTAATTTAAGGTTTTTTGCCTTTTTCCAAATCGCGTAAGAAAAATGATAATGACAGCCTGTGATATCAATCTTGGTAAACACTTTTCTCACAGCATTGATAGCACGCAAGTAAAATGTTGAATGGTTATATTCAACTTCTCTTTGATAAGTGTAAAGGGACGCGTGTATGTCCTTTCAGTTTTATTAGGGAGTAGAGCGTAGATGATCGGTATTACATTTCTAGAATTTTTACTTGATTCTAAATTTACGTGAATGCTATAAATCTGATAAAATGGTGGCGGACAACTTTTAAACGTTCCGTCACCAAAGTAGTCAGCATTTTCGGCAAGAAACAGTTGTATGTACTCTCGAGCAGTTTTTGAGCAAAATATTATGATTTTTTCAATATCTCCATCTTCGCAAAGTACAAAATCGCTTCCAAGTTTTTCAGGTACATGCACGTCCTCAAGGTTTTTAAATAGAAATGTTTTGCAGTTTAAGAATTTTTTGCGTGCACCATACAACGAATCTTGTATTTCTTTAGTGGTTGGCACGATGAGATTTAATGCAGGATCTTTTCTTAAAGCGTCAAATTTATTTTCGATAATCCGTGGAATTGCCGAAAAGTCCTCGCATACATCTTTTTTCAACTGAGCACGCGTAGCAAAAATAATATTACCTTTTGGATCAGCTAAGCACGAGTGAGTAGACCGTCTTAAAATCCTAGATTTCAGATTATCTAGCATAATAGTTGCACAGCAAATCTTTCGATATACACACCTCCATATTGTTGAACCATCGTTGTTGCATCTTGTATTTTTGTTGTAACGATGTCCACCATACAATAAAGTTTGATAACCTTTTTGATTTTCACAGAATTGCAATTGTAAATTAGCTTCCATCTTTACAAACTTTACATACACATTTCTACAATTGACATGAATTATCATAGATATAGTATTTTTCTATTTTTCTTTTTGAATTATCATAGACGTCATAGATAAAATTAATTATAAGTAGATGGCATATGAAGAGGACAGTACCTACTTTACTTAAAGAGGAAGTAAAAACTCTTCTGAAGATAAGAGTCGCTTGGTCATTTCACGTAAAGATTATGTCATTATGCGTATTGGTCATTTCGCGAATAAAATATTTGTTATTCCACGTGTTAGTCGTTATGCGTATTGGTCGAAATGCGTATTGGTCAATACGCGTATTTTAAATAAAAGTTATTGGTCATTACGCGTGGGGAGGCCCCCCGGACTATATGAAAATTATTATAATTGATAAGATTTTTCACGAATTTATTACTGGGCGAACCTGACATCCAGTTCATTAGTTTTTTTTTATACTGTTCATTGATGACCGTTGGTGGAACTTGTTGTCACACATATTGAGAACACTTGTACTTTTTCTACAGTATTTATTATTGAACCTGACCAGTTTCGCAATGTTTATGAACATTTCTAGTCGTAAACACCTCTAGTGTTTAAGATTAGAAACATTTCAAAAACATCAATGTAAACTTTTGAAGTTACCATAAGGCGAAACCGGTCAGGTTCAATAATAAATACTTTGGAAAAAGTACAAATGTTCTTACTATGTGTAGTTCATTAGTTATTTATAGCAAGATGCTTTTGAGGGTTAAATTTCACTATAGTCATGTGTGAAAGAGAGGACTCCTTAAAAACCGAAGCTAGCCGAACTTTTCACTCTTCTTCCCGAAGTGCCGTTACTACACATTTTACTAGCGACAACCTTTGTTTTAGGCGCCCATGAAAGCGCCCATGATTTTGACGTGCGGGGAGAGGAAATGAAATCGGTGGGAGGGGGTGAGCTTCCATTCTGTACGCTAGTACTATTATTTATTCTGTGATACTGTGTTATCTATGAACAGATCAGTCATGCTGAATTGCGATGGCCATCCTTTGTCTCAGAAACGAGCCGGAGCGGGAGTCACCGCCTTGTTTGTGTTACGGATTTTTTTTTACGTGCGGGAAATCCCCACCGATAACCCGGGTTATGTCGGACTCGAACCGACTAAACCGCACGCCGTCTGTGGGTCGTAGTTCTAGGCCGAAGGTGAGGTTGTCATACGACATATCCCTCGCACCCCGGCTAACCCAGGGCCATCCCTCTCGGTCTGGCCTTCCTCGGGAGGGGGGACCACACGGTCCCCGACTTGTCCCGGTGTGGGGTGGCGCGCATCGTCCTACGATGCGCGCTGCCGCCGTGGCCTGCTTCTGCTAGTGTGACAGGCGGCTCCACTCGTCACCCTCAGGCCCGCGATCATGGGGGGCGGAGGTCGGTCTGCACCCTCCGACGCCCGAGCCGCCTACGAGCACGTGCAGCGATAGCAGCGATTCTCTCTCGCTCATCGCGCCGCGCCAGCTCTGCTGTCTCCTTCACGAGCATGACCTGCTCACAGAAGGAGGCCCTGGCCACCCACGCATCCGCGCAGTGGACCATAGCCACGAGCAGGGTGGCGAGCGTGAGCACTCTTACCCCCAGGGCCGCCACAAGCTCCCGCATCGGCGTTTCAAACGCCGGGCACTCGGTGAGCGTGTGCAGCCCCGAGTCCACGCTCGCATCGCCGTGATGGCACTCGGGCGTTGGCTCTATGCCCATCAGATGCAGATACCGCCCGAAGCTACCGTGTCCGGTGATGATCTGCGTCTGACGGTATGATAGGCTACCGTGTGGCCTCTCTAGCCACTCCTCCATGATGGGTCTTACCGCCGCAATCACGGCGTGCCCTGTGCGTGGTTACCCAAGTCGTTGCTCCCACTCGGCTACCATGTCCCGGTGAAGCCGGGATTTCTCGGCCCGAATATCCTCGGGCTCGGGATCGAATCCCTGCTCCCGCGCCTCCTTTTGGAACTGATATAGTGCCGAAAGGGTCCTCGCTTCCAGAATCCACGGTGGCGATCCGGCTAGGAGACTCGCCGCTTCGTGTTTGTGTTTACGGCAACCAATTTTCAAAATTAAGGCCTTAGCCTCCGACCCCCAACTGCACAAAGTCTCCGCCGTAATGGGCACAAAATAATACTGTGGCTTCATAATTAATATAAATATTATAAAACCTTCAGCTGTAAATACATATACGTTCAGTATTTATGGCTATACTACGAAAAGAACCCTTTTATGATAAAAACATCTTAAAGTATGGTAGCTAGAATAATTAGCGAAATCTTATATTTTAGTTAAAAAAGGTCTTTAAAATTCTATTGCAATTTACGTTATTCTACGAGATTTAAGCCTAGGCAGGAAGTTTAAAAAATCTTGGGCCTTCAGATCAAACGTTTTGGCAAAATTCATCATTGATTTTCTTTTAAGAAATATAGAAACTCTTAAAATATTTAAGAAATTCAAAGCTATAATAAAAATGATTAACCTTGAGTAAGTACTTTTTGGTATATAGACTATATCATTTTAAGCAAACGTCTGGACTGACGGCCAAAATAATTTAATCATAACAATTTTATATTACGTTTTAGAAATTTATGGTTGTTCACTTTAAGTTTTTCTTATTTTTTATGAATTGCCCTGTAAGTCTTATTTCGTTTGACAAGTTGGGCCCTCAGTTTACATGCACGCGTTAATAGTAGGGGTGTAAGGGCTCTGCAGAATACAAGTGCATCTCACCTGATAGCCAGTGGACCAGCTAAACAACTGTTGAAACTTTTGATCTCTCAATCAGAGCCAACAAAACAATGCATGAAGAGAAGTGGACCTCTCATTCCAAAGTGTGAATTTTGAACACAACTGGGAAATCTAGAAGGTTAACGATGACGTAGATAGAAGTGAATTAGCCCTCTATTTCTCGAGTTTATGTTTTTAGAGTTATGTACTTCAGACCGCTGGCAGACTTTGTCTTACCACAGGAAATTGCCAAACAGATAAACTCAATAACACTTTGAGTTATAATATTATGTACATAAGATATATTTTTCTACTTTGATCTTCCTCCTGATAAATTGCAATTACCGATCAATCGAAAACCTTCTGGTAGATTGTCGACTCTTTTCGTGTTAACTTCGGCACTGTGAATGATATACATATATATATATATATATAGATATTTATCGATAGTGTTTAAGTGAAGGTCTGTAGTTGCAAAAATATAGTTAGCGTTTCAGGTAAAAGACGAGTTTAGAGTCTCAATGGGTATAATATTTTTGTGACATAATTAAAGACATGAGTGGATGACGGGCGTAACTAACATTTTTGTGATTTTTGATTTTTTGCATTAAATGGCGGTTATAGGTGTATATAAACTATATCACACCAAAAAGCCCCGCAATTTAAGCTCAGTTTCAAAAATACCAGAAGATGAAGGACATAACTGCAACAAAAAAAGCAAAAGTATCATGGAAGAAAGAGGTATGTGACTTAACACCTTCTTCCATTTGAAATTGGTCAATTAAACCTATTTCTTCCATGGAAGAAGGGGTTATGTGCAGGAAAATGTATTGCCACGATGCTTTATTTGCTGCTCTTCTATGTATTCTACTAGACTGGCTGTATATAACAAAAAACTTAGTAACTACTCTGAAAAATCACTACTTCACTTACCACAATGAGCAACTTTTTGTTACCGTTATACATGGCAGTACAAAAAGGCGCATTATGGTGTACAGATTAATGTCAAAATATATTAGCTCATTATCTAGTTTTTATACCAGATTGAATCTTTTAATCTGAGACTATTATACCAACTCTATGGACGCCACAAGTGTGACAGAACGGCGTCATACATACATGCTATGACGTGCACACATTGTCAGATTAAAGAACAATATTGACATTAGCTAACTCACGCTAAACCGATTTTCCACATAGTTTTTTTGACGAATTTTCTTACGAAGCTGTGTCTATACAGTATAATATATGGTCTCAGCTTTTAATGTCCTCCTTGAAACCGAATAGCCATTAGGCAACATTGTTACGTACCATGTTAAGCGAAATTCTCGCACAACAAAGACGCGCAGCAGTGGAAAATCTTTGTAAGTCCACGAATGATCAGTCGTTGAAGATAATAATATGTCATGTTGCGCATCAGCAGCCAACATCGCGCATGTGTTGCCGAACTTCAAGCATTGCATGTCAAATATATAAAAAAATTCCAATCTGATTTCGCTCTGACTTCGTACCGACTTCATTCAGACTCCACCCCGACTCCCTCCAACTCCAATTACAAACCGACTCCTAAGCCGACTCTGCAACTCTAAACCGCCTTCACTTCAACTCCGAACCGACTCAAAACCGAATCCACTCTGAGTCCTTCCCAACTCCACTCGGACTCCCTCCAACTCCAAATCGACTCCACTCCGGCTCTAAACCGACTCCGCTTCAGTTCCAAGGCGACTCCATTTTGACTCCAAACCAACTTCAATCCACCTCCCTCCTACTCTACTCCGACTCCTTCCAACTCCACTCCCACACAAACACCAAACTTATTCCAACTCCCAACCGACTCGACTCCACCTCCCTCCAACGCCAACTCAAACAGACTCCAAATGGACACCATTCCGGCTCTAATCCGAGTCCACACAGGTTACAAACCGACTTCATACCAACTCCACTCCGGTTCCAAAGCGACTCCACTTCGACTCCACTCCAACTCCCTCCTTACTCCACTCCACTACCTGCAACTTCGAACCGACTCCAAACCAATTCCACTCCAAATTGAAATGGACTCCGCTCGGAAATACTCCGAGTTGCTCCTTAACTTATCTGGCTAATTAAACCACTTGGGTGTCGTATGACATATATGTACAAAAAAAAATGACTGTCGAAGTGTTCACCAAGGAAAGGATGTCTGTTTCTGTTAAACCTGGTATTAAACGTTCTGTCGAACAGCATTAGAGACTCCGCGGCTGCTCATTTATGCTATTTGTTTCGCACTGGTGGATTGGTCAGGGGTAGTTTGATGAGATCTGCGATAAATGGTGGCGCTTGCTCCCCGCCCGAAGTTAAATGTGGCGACGACCGAGTATATGGGGTACTCCACAGATCCTACACCCGACCGCACAGGTGATGACTTGGCGTCAACGCATGCATTGCTGCTATATGGGTCGAGCAGCGTGAGTTAACAAGTGGAATTTGTGACCCCAAGAACCTGTCCGCTTACACGGCTGCGAAGCATGGCCTTTTCTAGGGCAACACAAGCAGGAGCTGCGTGTTACGGAGATGAATATGCTGCGGTGGATGGATTGAGTACACCTAAGCATAGCGTGAGGAAGTCACGCATCCGGGGCAGCCTTGTCATGTTGGCTTGGCTACGTTTAGCAATACCACCTGCACCGAGCCCCGGTAAGAGGGTAGACCCAAAAAGTGCTGACTTTACGTCATGGAGGATGATATGCGTGCCAATAGTCTCACACCATAGGTGCCCAAGACCGTGTAAAGTTGAAAAGTAAAAGCCGGAAAGCGGATTACGGACTCCGGGGTGAAAGCCTCGGATGCGACCAGGACTAATGCAAAGATGATGATGAATTACTGTCTTGCCTGTTCTAAAGTGTAAAAAGTTTGAAGTGTGACCGGTATTCAACTCTGAGATGGTGATGATATGTTAAAAAGGTTTAGCAGTAGACATTAAAGTTGGCAGAAAATAAAGTACCAACTTACTAGTTTATTTCTGAGAAAACGTAAGTTAATGTTAAAAAACATAAAAATCTGGAAACCTGAATATATACCTGAAACCTGAAATATATAATAAAAAACATAAAAATCTGAATACCTATATCAATATTGATAACATAACCTCGTTGTCCAAGATTAAGTTGATAAAATTTCGCAATATATGCATTTTTTATATTATTTAATGTTACATACTCCCTTCTTCCAATATTAATATTCGTAATTTCTATTACGTTGTCAATAGATGAAGAATTTATATACACAGTTTTTCAAATAAATAAATTTCTATCCACTTATTTGTATGTTTATGCATCTCCGATAATAAATATGGGCAATTGTAATTTTTTATTTATTTATTCGGTTCACCAACAATTGTTTACATTTCGCACGGTGACAACTAAACTGACCGAACTCAAAATTTTGGAAAATTTAGTTACAATTATATAGTGACTCTAAACAACGTATTCTACCCACTGAATGTTAAAACACTGCCGTTTTATTGTTAGAGAGGGACAGAAGCTTATTTGCGTCGCTATCTTTTTTCTATCCCCGCGCCCCTCTCGCTTATGTGAAAGTGACGAATTTAGTAATGCGCCGACAGTGATTGCAAAAGCACGTGACTGTGTTATTACTTTAGTGCCCTATTATGTTTTGAGTCTCTACTCTTCTAACAATCGAGGTAAGTTCTGTTTAACATTATTTAGTCATAAAGTGACCGATTTTGTATTTAAGTCACTTTAATAGTTTTTGAGCACGGAAACTAGAAGACCGAAATTGAATTTGGTCATTTTCATACTAAGTGTGATGAGTTATTTTTTGTCACAACTCATATTACGTCTATATTGTTCTAAAAGGAAACATTTCGAGGCGGATAATCTCGTTAAACGTCTTTATAATACTTTTTACTTGTGTTTTACAAATGAACAAATTATTATTGATTCACTTTACTTCTTTTTCAGTTTATAATCAACCACGGTGGGTCACTTTATTTTGAACAACAAAATGAACAACAGGGGTGCATTAATTCTCAAGTTATTAGAAGAACGGAATAAAAATGAGGTAAAAGCTTTATCTTGATGCACTCGAATAGGTACCACGCTTTGATACCCAGAGGAGTAAGCAGAGATTACGATATAGAATGTGGTAAATAATATATGCCGTTCTTTTTAGAAATCTATGGAGATCGATAAAGAAGCAGCACCAAGTACTCCCCCTATGACAGAAACAGATAAAGAGAATGTATCAGCAAGTCCCTCTGTGATAGAAAATACGCCGCCGCAGTCTACCACTAAAAAGAAACTGCAGATTTTAAAACAAAGCACACAAACCGACTCTCTTAATGTAAGTTTATTTTTTTCAATTATTCGTATTTATATTCATTCATTTAGCTTGTATCTTTTCTTAAATTACTTAATTACTTTTCAGGACAAAGAATATGTTGGATTAATTAATACAAGTCCGATAACCATCCCCCATCAACCTGCTTTAGAAGTGGATTCTAACAGACGTTCAAGTACAAGGAGCTCGAGTTCAAGCTCGTCATCAACCTCAAGTAGTAGTAGCTCGTCTTCACGTAGTTCTTATGATTCCAAAACATCTGAAACGTTAGCCATCCCAGGACCAAGCACAAGCAATTTGCGAACGATATCTGACAGACCATGTTACAATATATCACCAGTTAACACAGATGAAAGTGATGTGGACTTGAGTGATACAGATCCAACATATAACAATACTGCAAAAAGAGGTGTACGTATCGTCAGTAGCAGCTTTTCGTCCTCAGATACGTCATCTGTTAGGCCCGATGTAGAAGAAAAGAAAAAAACCAGAAAACGCAAAAAGAACCCAGGTACGTGGAAGCAAAATAAAGCGAAAATTTTACGTAACTCCGGTAAAGCTTATGAATCTGTATCTAAATCAAAAAAAAATGTCCCAGCTCGCTGCATGAAAGATTCCTGCACTAGTAAATGCCGGCTAAAGTGTTCAGACAACGTAAATGAGCACGAAAGAGAGGAACTGTTCAACAATTATTGGAAGCTTGCAAATCTAGACTTGCAGCGTGCCTATATCAGGTCATGTATGGTAGTAGTTGAGCCAAGATACAGGTATACAAATGCGCAAAGACCACGTTTGCCTAATCACGCCTTTTATTTCACTATTAATGGAAATAGGATCAGGGTGTGTAAATTGTTTTTTATAAATACCCTGGACATAACGGATAGACAGCTCAGGACTGTAAAGAAAAAAACTAATAGTCAGGGTTTCTTAGAGCCTGAAAAGCGCGGTAAGCATCAAAGCAAGAAAACTGTGGACCCACGGCTTATCGAGCAAATAAAAAAACATATAGAATCGATACCGCGAATTGAATCGCATTACTTGAGAGCTACTACGAATCGAGAATACATAACTGACAGCAAAACTATTAAAGATCTATGTAACGATTTCAATAATATTCAGAAAGAGAAAAATCTCTTACAGGCGGAATACTGGCTGTACCTTAAAACTTTCAACACTGAATATGACATAGGTTTCTTCATACCAAAAAAGGATAGATGCGATACCTGTGTAGCTTATCAACTGGCCCCCGATAACACGAAAACTCTACTTAAGACTAACTACGACAAACATATTAAAGAAAAAGATCTGTGTCGAAAAGAAAAAAAGAGTGACCGTCTAATGGTCGATGAAACTCATATTTGTGCAGTGTTTGATTTACAGTCTGTCATGTTGTGCCCTAGTCCTAGCTATTTTTATTACTGCTCTAAAATAAATTGTCTTAATCTTACTGTAACAGAATTAAAAACTGGAGAAGATGATGGGAAATCGTATGGAGACGTTTACTGTTATTTCTGGGACGAGACTCAAGCCCAAAGGGGGGCCAATGAAATAGGTTCTTGTATTTATGATTATCTAGAAAAACTAAGCAAAAAGAACTTAGACAAGAAATTGCATGTAACGTTTTACTCAGATAACTGCACAGGGCAGAACAAAAATAAAATGATTGCATGTCTTTATTCTTATGCAGTAACACATTTTAATAATATTGAGAGCATAACCCACAAATATTTAATAAAAGGCCATACGCATAATGAAGCTGACAACGTACATAGTTTAATTGAGAAAGAAATAAAAAAAAATGAAAAGGCTGGACCTATATACATACCACTCCAATTTGCTACGCTCATCAAAAGTGCTAGAAAATCCGGGATGCCTTTTATGGTAAATGAAGTGAGCTACAAATTCTTTTTGGACCTAAAACATCTGCAAGAACAATGGGCTTACAATTTCAATGAAAACAGCAACAAAGAGATGATTTTGTGGAATGATATAAAGGTTTTAAAATTCATCAAGGAAGAAAAGTTTTGCTTTTACTATAAATTATCATACGCAGATGAAGAATTTTCTCTTATAAATATGCGCCCTAAAAGAAAAAAAATGTTACCCTATGAAGAAATTGTTCTTAGACCCTTGTATGAGAACCCTCTTGGACTGAAAGAGAACAAGAAGAAAGATCTCAAGGAGTTAGCAAGAAAAAACTTAATACCAGTTTCTTACTCTACATACTACGAAATGTTATAAGTTAGAAGACTATAATTATACCTAATGAAGATGTTTGTGATTATTGATTTGGGGCTGTGATTATTATATTTTACTGCTACTTAGATAAGATATTGATATTATTTTTGTAATGAACATTTAACGGGTAGAAGAACCAAAGTTAGATTTTGTAGCCAATAACGGCCATGTTAAGTTTTTATTTTTATATTAATTTACAAAAATGAGTCTTACATGTAAACAAAAGGCTGATAAAAATTTATGTTTAAGAATAAGATAGATGTTATAATATACGTATATAAGTACATTTTAGAAGAGAATACCTATTTTTTATGTTTTATGTACCTAAAGGTAGTACACACTTAGTGCCATAATTACAGGAACACTGTGTTTTTAGAATTGTAAGGATAATACAACCTACAGATTACGTGATTCTGAGATTTTTTTTAATACTGTACCCATACTTAATAATTATGTGCCATACTAAAATAAATACAAAAATAATCATTTGCATTATTTTATTTGACATTTCTCAAAGAATTTCTCCTAGTTTTATGAAGAAAACTGCCTTAAAACATAATAAGATAGTTATTATGTTTAAAACATTAATATGAAATGGACCTTTGTCAAAGTAGTACATCAAACAAATCATTTAATTAATATTAAAGTGACCTTCTTTAGGAAGACTTTTTTGTATCGCATTAAAAAAATAAAATATAAAAAGAATTTGGTACATCAATTTTTGTTTTCTAAAGGGGAGTAGATAAAATATCAAATAATAAAGCCGCTGAGGCGTTACCTTCTGTCAGTAAAAAAATATTTAATAAAGAACACAAAAATGTGTATTGCCCAGACACATTTCCTTTATTTGCCGATAAACATAAATTTTGAGTTGAGTCACTTTCGTTCTCACAAGGCGATTTATGCAGAGCTTGTACAAAAGAAACATCGGACAATGTAACAATTTCTTAAAGGTAAACACCACATGCCATTATTTTATATGAGATAAATACAACCAGTTCTACACAATGAAATTAACAGACCTACTTTATATAGTTTTATAGAATTATTATAGAATTATTTACAAATAAATATCCAATAGGTGGCTTAAAATCAGTTTTTGTTTTGTGACGGCGTCGAAGTGTATGTCAATCGAGCTGCTCAAACCATTCACGATTCCAGACAATCTGGCGTAAGGAGAATTGGCACCTGAAACTGTCCTTCTTAAAGGTGGGCAGAGGGGTGTGATTGGCCTACGAGGAGTTCTTGCTGGAACTTTTAATCTAAAGAGACCCAACAGCCTCGGACAGTCAATTTGATGATTAAGGATTTTGCCCACAAATATTGCGTCGTTAAGCTTTGTGCGGTGTTCCAAAGTTTTCATCCGAAAATGATCGAGTCTGCATTTGTAGGAGCGTATTTTTTTAGCTAGGCCGTTTGAAAATGCTATGTGCCAAACAAAGCGCTTCTGAATACGTTCAAGACGCAGTGTGTTGCAAAGTGAGGACGCCATATAACACTACAGTAATCTATCAGGCTTCTAATTAAGCTACTGTACAACAAAATTTTTGTGTTATTATTGCGAAAACTTTTAATATTTCTAAGCTTAAACCCTAGCATCCTCGAAGCTTTTTTAATTACATTATCCAAATGCGGAATGAATGTTAATTTTTTATCAAAAATTACCCCGAGATCCCTAACCGTTGCCACCTCAGATATTTTTTCACTATTGATGTAGTAATCGTGGCTTAGAGCATTTAGTTTTCTCGTGTATTTTACGTGGTGACATTTTTTAGCATTTAACAACATTCCATCGCTTATTAAATTACTATAATTTGACCCCATAATATTACGACATAAATTATAAGAAAACATAATAATTGCAAATGAAATGTTCAAACTTTGAAGCCGATTATCTCGATATTTAGAAATTGTTAGTTATGTCCTTCATCCATTCACCTCTTCATTATTATTTTTCATTTTCGTTGAATTCAGGATTTGTTTTTTATTTCTACAAGCATTTTTATTTTCTCACTTTTATTTTTTTGTATTAATAACTCAAACATTAAACGAACATTATTTGACACGAATAACTTTGACTTCATAATAGTCACAGAACTTTGACTTTAACGCTTTTGATAGTATATCATAAAACGAAATTAATTTGACTATAACTTTTTTAAGTGTATCTAGTATTAATGATACTTTAGTAATTCATTTTGTTTCACATTAAACCAACAACAAACAAGGCTAATTACTTGATAAGTTCATAATAGTAGATATATCAAAGAAAACAAACATGGATGAACTTATAATAGCTTTTATTATTAATGACTTCTGGAATCGCAATATTTATTTTGTATCTGTCGCCGCCAACTAGCTTAATCAGCCATTCAATTAACTGCCTAAGCTCTTTACTGAACGGCGCCGTTCAATTAACAGCCTGAATGGTGTTCAGCCATCTTATTAAACGGCTAGGTAATTAGCTTGGACGATGACGTTTGACTACTTGCCTACCCATTTAATTAAACAGTTAGAAAAATGAATTATTTCTGCATGGTTATAAAAAAAAGTCTTAATGCGGGAGCCTAACACCCGCATTAAGGCTTTTTTAGCCTTCTAACCTAACCTAACGAAGTCGAATCGCGCAGATATCGCAATAAACCTATCACAAATTATCTGTGAATACACCTCTGTGTACCCCTTCGGGGATCTACAGGTGTAGGTGTATGTATGTAATTTTATATCTTGGCCTAAGCATTTGCCAGCCAGGTTATTAACGCAACGGCTAAACATCATCCAGGCCGTTCATTGAATGGCGCCGTTTTGTTATCAGCCTAGGCAGTTAATTGAACCGCTGATTAGCTAATTGGCGTCGACATATCAACTCCAACGCAATGCTCATCTATATACATATTTCTATGGTAGGTATTTAACATTTTTTGCATCGCTTTCTCACTTGGAGTGAGGTAAAAATATTCAGTTTTTTTATATACTTTTTACTGAAGTTGACCTCGTTAAGTCGACGATGAGCAATTCCTTTTATTGATCCACTTGCTTTGGTTTTAAGCTATATTATAGCAATGAACTAGCATGCTATACTTTTATGATCTGCTTAATTGAACTGAAGTTTGCAACGTGGAGACTAAGGTCCGCTTTTATCAGACAAACTGCGGATTTGGCTGAACTAATATACTCAGAAGAACTAAACAAATACGAAAGAATGCTAAATGTCATTTTAGTGAACAACGAATAAGAGATCAATAGGGTAATACTGGAATAGATGCCCCACTTTTTGAAATAGCCTCCTTATTACTACTACTACTATTAATTTTATATGAATAATTTCAATGAATTCTACTAGTTTAATCATTACGCAAAAAAAAATCCCGTTAATTACAGTTTTTTGAAAATTAAACTTTTTGTAAACCCCTTTTTTGCAGGATAGATGACTTATTATATGGATAGTTGAACTAAGAAGGATGATAGGATAGATAAGGTACAGTGTGGGATTGATGCCATTTATATACCTAGTATAAACGAAAATCGCACCAAATGTAATTAACAATTTATTCCTTCCCGTTTTTGGTTGCCATAAAAAGGGAATATATATATAGAGAATAATTTTATTAAGTACTAATCAACAATTATCCGGGTTTTAAGCTATGTACTTACTGGTAAAGGTAAAGAAAAGTGATACTTAACAAGTTATGTTACATAATGTTGTAATCTAAAGATGACTATACTACAATTTAATCTTTCTTTATGTTCAAATCAATAAAAAACATATTTTTATTCATGTTATAAAAAGTTCTTTTACATGGTCTGTTATGATTCTTCTGTTCAAACTATAAATTCATTAGTTGAGTAAATTTTGCGTATATGCTTTCAAAACGAACTCAAAAAATGATATAACGGTAACAATAAGAGGTATTTTCATTAAATAAAAATATGCAACTTGTATTTGTATAATGACACTGAAAAGATCTCTAATGTGTTCGAGGCCTTGCAACAGACCACTGATATTATGAGGTGTAACTTAGGCTGCTTGTTATTATTTTTTTCTTTTGGTTAGATTTTATTTTAAATAAAGTAATTAGGTTTCCGAATTTAGACAGATATCTAAGGCCACGCGCACGAAGGTGATGAAAAAATTTACCACCCGATTTCCCAAGGCAAGGTAACAAATCAACTGACCTGAATTCTTGAAATAGACAACCGTGAGTGCCCCAAAGCGGCTTAACTCTGCGACAGTTTGATTGTGCATCAGATTTATCTAGATAGTCTGTGGTAGTATTATCAGTTATTTCCACAGCATACAATAAATAACAGTATTCAAGTGATTTCAATAGTAAACTGGTGAAAAGAGAAGAAGAAAGAAAACTTAGCCCTTTTATTCATTTTTCCTTTATGAAGGCCTAATCACGGTTATTACGATAATTATGTACCTACCTACGGTGATCCCTGGTTTAACTCTTTTTCAATAGAGTTATGGTTAAAAAGAAAGTGTGCAGGATAATGCGAAAAATATGATCAATATAAAAGCGGGTAAGCGGGTGTATATAATATAACAGAACATAGAAAAAATAGATAATAGATAATACTGTTGTAAAAATTGCACATACGCCTGCATTCTCCCAAATCAAAGTTCCGGTGTGACTACACGCAAATAGATGCAAAGGTAGCAATTTTCTCGAATTGAATCAGATTTTACACAGTGCATGTAATAAGCCAGTCATTAGTGCTTTTGAATCTTTGACAGCGCGACGCTCGGTATTGCCACACATATAATATAACAATGCTCGTGCATGAGGGAGAAAGCAACAGTATAAAAATATTATTATATTATTTTTATAAACAAGCAGTCAATATACAAGCAATAGGTGTCTTAGGCCCTATATACCTCTGTTGTGTTTGGTAAAATGTTCCAAACTTATGGATTTTTATTTAAGTAAGTAATGTAAGCCTTGAAATATTAAATAAACTTCAAGGCTTACATACTAATAACAGTAATTTATAAAATACAATATGACAAAAATATTGCTAATTACAAGCCTATTTACGAGTGTTTCCGTTCCGAACCCACAAAACTGTACCCACTAATAATAATTATTCCGTCTTCTACCACCTGCCGAAGGCCCCTGGTAGTACTCCGTGTACACTAAATATTGGCATAATTTATTTATCGATTTGGGAAAAAAAATAACTTTTTTTACAATTTTTCCCCCTGTAATTGGTATTATTTATTATCCATCGTATTAGGAAGGAATAAAAACATCAATACAGAAAAAAAAAACAAATTACGCCAAGCGTGTGCTTTTATTATAGTGATGTTCTTTATATAATTGTCATTTCATTGAGCTTTAGTAATACGATGGAGAATAAATAATGCTAAAAAACTGAAGACACGAAAACTGATGAAAAAAAATTCACCAAATCGGAAAAAAGTTATGCTACATGTAAGGCACCCGGAGTACTACCAGCGGCCTTCGGCTTCGGGAGCGTTCCCCTTACACCCGGTATATACAAAAGGTACGATATGATGCGAAATTCTAAATAGTACAGGTAAATAGAAAATATATATAAATGTACAAGATACTCCACGGTACACTTCATAGACACTAAAGTGATGCGTTTGGCTTCTATAGTGTCGGAAAGGCTTCTTCGACAGCAATTAGAAGCCAATTTAATGTCGGAAATGAGAATCATGATCGAACCCACAACGATTTACGTGTTAGATAATATAACGATAAATACTCCCATCATTAGCACTTTCTAAAAGGTTGAATTAAAACTGAAAACTTTAATTCATTAATTTCGTGAAGCCAAAGTACATGCCTGTGACTTAGTTATAATGTTCGCATTTGATCGCATTTACGCCTATTGTAACCAATCTCAGTCACTATAAAGCATATTCTAAAGTGTTCATACTAATGATTGTATTCAATTTGTATGATGTATTATCTTGTTGTATTTGTTGTATTTGAATGATTGTATTATCAGGAACTGGCATTCCACAATTACGTACAAAAGCTGTTGAACACAATGTTGGTGAGGTTCGAACGTACGTGCTGTGACTACATCTAGTTTTTGAAAAGTAATATGCTGCTTTGGAAATTTGAGAGGATTACAGGAGTGATAGTTCCAAATACAATTCTTTTTATGACAATTCTTCTATCTTATCTTTCTTTTCTCTTTATCTTATAACAATGTTCAGAATGCAGCGGATGGATCACTTATCGTTATATTTATTACATTTTTAATCAAGAGTAACAGGATTTTGGTTTCTCTTTACTCCGGTTAACTTCTTACTTCAACCGTATCGTAGAGAGAAAACGAGTTTACTTTTCGATACTTTATTTAAGAAAGTAGTATTTTATTTATAACATTAAATTATCCACTTTTGTAATACCTACAGTTTGATATCCTATTTGATTATTGTATTCTTTCATTTGAGAATTCTTATACTTATATATGTTTAAGCATTAATTTTCTTCAAATCAATTAAAATATCCATGGCCCCAAAAGCAGTTTAATGTAAGGCCGATGTTAGTTTTTATCACATTCATGTCAGGACTGAAAACAAAAATTACTCATTCCGATCAACGATAAAGAATCACGTTCGTTTTACCAATCGAAATACTGGGAATAAATCCCTCATTATTATAAGTTCGTTCATTCAAGGAAACCAAACCTGATTCCTCGACTTATTAACGCATAACCGCCGGAATTATGCACAATAGACAATGTTACGCCTCACAGTATTAAATGTAAACTCAAGATACATTTTTAGAAGCGCCTAATTAATATTATCAAAATGTAATGTAAATACTTTGTAACTTTGACACCATGTAATTTACGAAAACTAACACTTTTGGCATTTATTACAAACCATTTAGGTTTTAAATAAATGATTTAAAAAAAATTGTTTAAAAGACAATAGAAGTATCAACAGTTTATTATTTCACAGTCATTATTATTTCACTGCAGTTATAGTTACTATTCAGTTCAGCAACTGCAATGAAATAATACATTCTAAATTTGCCCGTCATTTGCTCAACGAACATAATTAACAGGTTTGTCTTAGTCTGAAACACAAGTCACGTCGCTGCGTCCCCGTAATCATATTTCATATTACGTGTATGTGTTTAGTATTTGTGTGTAAAGCTTACGGCACTACGGTATCGTGTGGTCCCTTTATTTATTTTTACAGCCTCGTGTCAAGTCCACGTTAGAGCATTTGTCTTTCACTTGAGCGTATTATCTGTAACATACGACGGGCGTCTGTCGCTTTATGTAAGCTACATTTTATCTGTTTAAATCATATGAGAGCGTCTAATCCGTATTTACCTTAGCTAAGATATAATGTTCTACTTCTTTATTTCAAGTTTACTGGGAAGTAAGTACACTCGTTATAAGTGCTCTCAGTTTATTATTTCATATTACGTAAACACGGAATGAGCGTCAGCAATGAAGTTATAAATTTGTGTCTAGGCTTTCGTCTCGTCTAAGTTTCCTCATATAGTATGCATTAAAAAGTGGGCACTAAATTAACAGTGAGCTTTAAGACAAGACATTGGGCTATTACATGGATCTCAATTAGGTAGATATTTCCTTCAACTGCAATCTTCTTCTTCATCCTGCGTTAATCCCGGGTGCACTCGAAACTTTCACCGCAGAGTCCGGGCTCCGCTTATTTTAGTCTAAGTCTAGCTAACTTTCCTTCAAGTACACTCAAATCTAAATTAGTGGACCCCACACATGTGAGAAACCTCTGTTATTGATAATTGCAATGAGGTCCTGACACTTTCGTACTTTGCCTTAAGTTGCTTTGATGTCGAAAAGCACGATATATTTAAAAACTTACCTTAACTTAAACGTAAGGTAACCAGTTAGAAACGTTTCTTTATTAGCTGTTGCCAGTGGTTTGGAATACTGAAACCCACAGGAACCTACATCTGAGATTCTGAGCCTAAATAATATACTTATCAAGACTATAATTTGATTTATCTTTTTGAGAAATATCAACCAGTCGTGATTGACCAACAAACATCCAGTCATTAATTTGTTTATACCACGTAGGTGGCAGCCTAGCTCTCGGCCCACCTGATGGAAAGTGGTTACTGTGGCCTATGGACGTATGCAACACTAGCGGCGTTAAAATTGTGCTGCCAACCCTGTAGAAACTTTCGAATGCCCTTATTGAAGAACCCCATATTGTAGTCGCTTGGGAAAGCCGAAGCAGGAAGTTCATTTTACAGCTTGAGCGTGCATGGGATGAAGTCATACTATTGCGTTTATAATAGTAATACCTAAGTATTTCTAATTCGATTGATGTATGAGATTGCAGGGAATATTAATATCAATCAATACAAAGCTCTCCCGGCGCTTGAAATTCCAAGTGAATTATATAATGTGTTCGGTTGTACTTGTGACGCTTGGTCAAGCATGTTGATCCGAGATAGTTTGGACACACTAGATACCCTAGTGCAATATACTTGTAGGTATATTACCTGAAGTGGTATGCGACCAGCACACATCGATAGTATAGAAAAATAGCATGAGATATTGCCATTGTCTTAGATACACCGCTTATAAATTATATAGTAGGCATGGCATAGCAATTTTTTACTCATCATCGATGATGTAAACAAGGTACAGGTGCAAATTAAACGTCAAAATTAGTTTTAACTCTGCCTTATAAATTAGAAGAGGTAACTGTAACTGTAACTAGGTAACTGTTTATTAATGTAAGTAACTGTAAGTACGATAATGTAAAAATATAAGCAAGTATTAAGTACTAGTAGGTTTTTATGAGATTTATCATAGTATCGTCATATTTTATTACATACTAGCTGTTGCCCGCGGCTCCACCCGCGTGGATGTCGGTTATCGCTTAATGTTGAGCCGACGCTATTGAGCGTTAAATTCGCCCCTCTACTCAACTTTGTCCTCGACTATTTGCTCTCGCTTCTATATTCAACTCTCTACTAGTCTTTCTACTTCTCTACTCGACGCTGTACTCTCCTCTATACTCGCCTCTCCATTGGCCTTTCTACTAGAATCTCTACTTGCACATCAACTCGATTCTCTTTTCGGCTCTCTACTTGCCTCTCTACTCGCCTCACTACTCGACTCTCTACTGGACTCTATTTGATTCTATACTCGCCTCTCCACACTAGTTTCTCTAGTAGCACTCGCCCCTGTACTCGAGTCTACTTTACTTTCTAATTGACCTCTACCTCCCCACACCTATCCACTCGCCCCTATAACGATCTCAACTCGGCTCTCCTCTCATCTCTTTATTTGGTTTGTTACTCTAATCCACCTCTGTACTAAATTCATGAGGAAATCATTACAAAAAAATCATACTGTTTTGTAAATTTCATCAGGATATCTTCAAAAATGACAAACATTCATGCTGACTTTCATCCCCTAGCCCTAATCCCCCCCCCCCCCCCTTCTATCTAAATATTCTAATTAATTCGCGATGAAAGGTAGCTTATTTCTGTTCTCAAGCTCTAATCCACTTCTGTACCAAATTTCATCAAGATCGGTTTAGTGCTTTAGGCGTGAAAGCGTTACATACAGACAGACAGATCGAGTTACTTTCGCATTTATAATATTAGTATGGATATGGATTAGTATAGATTATTATGGAATTGCCTGAAGCTGTAAAATATGCATAGCTTTTGCAGTTTCTTAAAAGCGTTTCTCTAATAAAGCGAACTCACAGTTAAGCTTGTCTATATTAAGCTCATAGAAAGAATGTCTAATGAATAAATGAAATAAGGACTTTAAAACATAATAGCGATAGTAACTATGTATGTAGCCGCGATTCGTGGTACACCGTATATAATACCTACCGATCAAATCGGTGTATGGGACAAGACCCTTGGGACCCAGCGAACCTTCACCGGCTGCTCTGGTCCTGATTTACACTTAGGTTGCAGCATAGAACTTTAAATATTACGGACTGTCTTATTATTTAGAGTACTATGTATAGAAGGATCAGAGTAGTCGTCAAGTCAAGATAACCTAAATTTCAATAAAAAAAATTAGAAATGCGTACTTCGGGTAAGAAAGTGCAAAATTTTAAATGCTGTGAAGATGAAGTGAACACCAATTTCATCATCGATTTTCACTCCAGAAGTGTACGCAAGGACAGAAAAAAATGGCTGGCTGTACATTGAGCAGAGTAGGCTGCCTTTCCACCGGCGATGTGCCATGTAGGTATCTATGCCACGAAAATATAAAAGTTAAGCTATGAAACTATGTGACTTTTTCCACTGTAAGCGAGACAGATGTGCCAAGAAGATGCGCAGCTCGAGCAATTTTTCTTACAAATGTTCAAAATTCGAATCTTCTCATAGGCGTTCACAGCACATGTGCATATGCATAGCACATATCCATAGCCGGCATCCATAGCACGTATCTTTCTATATAAAAATAACTAAGTTGAAATGCTTTTATACCAGTGCCATGCTATGTCAACAAACGAATATGATTGGTGGCATCAAACACATCCATAGCAGCATACCATAGCACATCTCCGGTGGCAGCGCATATTTAAACTAATCAACTGTGCTGCGAAGCTTTGAACTGTTGCTAGCTAGTAGATTGTATTGTGACTACTAAGATTGTACAATATAGTCGCGCATTATAGAACAGCTGCTGCTTTTCCGGTGCAATGGTTTTAATATTGTTGATATGAAAATGAAAAAGTATTTATTGCCAATAAAAGTACAGTTTTTTAACAAAGTGTCCGTTGGCCCCACACTAGGCAAGCCTGTCCTGTGGGTACCTCTTACGATTACACAAGTTACATTTGCTTGGTCGACATTATTACTCTTATAGAATTATCCTGTAAATTTTACATACATGCGTGTCGGCGCCCGCGCCTTTGTTTTAGTTTGTCATAACTGTTTAGTTTGTTAAACTGTTTTAGTTTGTCATAACTAGCTATTAAGATTCATTATTGTTTAATTTCACTTTAGTACAAGCAGCGTATTCATTTCTATAGCTAGATGCTTTGTAGATTTGTATAAGGATCATCCGATACGTCGTGATATTTGCTAGCTTCCAAACCGGTAGTTGAATGCGTCTCAAGTGAGGAAGGCCGCATGATCGCCATATGTTTAAGCGTAAGTAAGGCTTGCGCGCTATGCGCCTAAGGTTCACTTTGTGTTTTTGTATAATGTTAGTTTGCCAACTCCAGCGGGTCGTGCGAGCCCACGCTTTTTATGTACTCACTTTGCTACTAGCCACCTTCCTTGGCACTTGTCTCAAGTAATTTAAATACTTATAAGGAAATATTGTACCGATATTTATTCTGGAAATAAGTAGACCTCAAACAAATTCTCTGCTTTCATTTCCCCCCTTGTTCCCGTAGTGAACAAAGTGGCGACCGTGACAGGACCTGCATAATTAAACGAGAATTCGAAGTCACGTTGCAGGTTCTTTGTTCTCGAGCAAGGTGAACGAAGGTCAACCGCCACGCGTGCCACGGCGCTTCGCAGTTCCTGTGTGTCAGGGCTATCCAGCTTCGTGTGTGAAGTGCGTGCAGCCTGGACCCGTTCACGCCGAGGAAGAAATTTGGCATAGTAAACGGGAGGCGTCCAGCGCCCTCGGGATCGTCATCAAGCGGATCGTGAGCCTCGAGAGGCGGCGGACCTACCTGCGCATCGTCTGCCTAATCATAAAGTGAGCCCGTTCCTTTTCTATTCCTTGTGTTCCTCTTGATTTGTGATTTCAGGGGACTGGTTCCTGGGTGTTTAGTGCCTACTTGTGCTATACTGTCATATGTTAGCCTATTATTGCTCCCGCTTTAATAAGCTGCGAGCATGATTTGCACATATTTGTACCCCATAGCACACTTGTCTGCCTAAACAATACCTATTTACGTTCATTTAATATTTAGTGCCTACTCGTGCTTCCTTCAGATTATTATGTTAGTACCTATATTGCTTCCGCTTTAATAAGCTGCGAGCATAATTTTGCAAATACCTATTTGTACCCCATAGCACGCTTGTCTGCCTAAATTATATTTAATATCATTTAATCTTCATTATCCTGCTAATTTTCCATATTTTATTTAATTTAAATGCATCTAAACTCAATGGTTCTTATCAATATCGCAATTCAAGGCAAACTATTATGCAATCTTGGATCCATTCAAGTGCAAGGTCATTAGCCTATCAATGCTTCGTTGAATTTAATTCATTAAAGTGCCTATATTATCTGCATAGCGTAAACAACCTATAACAGTTGCCCATAACTAGCTATAAACGCTTGCCTCTTCCATTGAACCGTTATACCTACGCACCCGCAACAATCTATTCCAGCGATCGAGCGCTGCGCTGACTGCGCGCTATTGCTAAACGCAGGCGGCGCGCAGCGCTGCATCTCTGCCGTTGCACTTGCACCGGTCATCAGCTGTTTATACCTGCCTGCCTACACCGGTGCGAGTCATCGCATCGAGCGCCGAGTGCTGTTTACAAAGCGAGGAGCGTATGCGTTTTATATTCTTACCTTTATCTTGCTAATTTCATTTTATTTATTTGTTTAAAATGACTGACGCTGAAGCTTCGAAGACCGATAGGGCTATTAAGGATTTAACTGTAAAACGTAGTTCAATTAAAGGTCGCCTTACAAAGTTTAAAAATGAATTAGTAACTTTACAACCACTTGAAGCTATTTCTGCTTTGGATATCATTAAACTTAGAGCCAAATTGAACAAATTTGAGGCATTATTCACTGAATTCAGTCAAGTACAAGATGAAATAGAAGTGATCAATGCGCCCACTTTGGAAGTCGAACTCTGTGTTAGGGATTGCTTGGAACAGGAATTTTACCACTGTATAGCTCTGGCTCAGCAACTTATTGAGAGGAATGCCTCTAATCGTGACAACGACGACGAGTCGCATTCTTCTAGTTCTCGTTGCAATCACCACGGTGACTGTGGTCCTCTCGGGTTCAAGCTACCCACTATAAGGATCCCTAATTTAGATGGAACGTATTTTAAGTGGCTTGAGTTTAGGGACACGTTCTCTTCCCTGATTCACAAAAATGCTAAAATTAAAGATATTCACAAATTTTACTACTTGAATTCTTATTTAGAGGGCGAAGCAGCTCGAGTTGTTTGCAATTTAGAGGTTACAGAGGAGAATTATAGCGAAGCTTGGCAACTTTTACGCGAGCGCTATGACAATAAACGTCAGTTAATAAATAATCATTTAAGATCTTTGCTTAGTTTCGAATCGGTGCGGGAAACTGAGAAGTCCTTGCGGTTTGTTATAGACCACGTGACCAAGAACTTGCGGGCTCTTAGGTCTTTAGGTTTGCCCACGGATAGTTGGGATATGATTATTATTTATTTAGTAGTAGAAAAATTAGATTCAAAGACGCAGTTTAAATGGGAAGAGCATAAGAATTCGTTAGGTGAGATTCTAACACTTGAGGATTTTTTCGATTTTCTGAAAAGTCGCGCTAACGTAATCGAGACTATGAGTCGCAATAGGGTTACGTCTAAGCACTCCCCACAAGCAGAGCAGTCTAATACACGTCATAAGACACAAACGAAGGTTATGACAGTCTCTTCTAGTTCCTCTAAGGAACCATCTGCTCCGCCTTCTCCGATTTGTCTATGCTGTAAAGGTGCTCACCGCATTTATGATTGTTCTGCCTTTATGGCTAAATCATCTAGTGATCGAATGGTTCTTGTGAACACCCTCAAGTTATGCCACAATTGCCTCAGGACCGGCCATCCTACTCGCCGCTGTAGGCTCCCTCGTGTGTGTAAGGAGTGTAAACAGCGTCACAATTATTTGCTTCATGCAGCCTTGTTTAAGGCGGGCACTGGTAGTGAAGGCCCTAAGAATGAGGCCGTCATTTTGTCTGCTTTGTCGTCTTCAGAGGTACTGTTGTGTACGGCTGAAATAAAGTTAATAAATCCCACCAATAATATAAACATGACAGTGAGAGCGCTGCTGGACAGCGGGAGTCAGTCGTCTTTTGTCACAGAGCGGGTGAGGCAAACCCTGCAGCTGACTCCTCAGCCTTCCAGTACTAGTGTTGTCGGAATCGGCGAAGCTCCACTGAAAATCATTCCTGAACGGTGTGCCGTTCGTCTTCAATCGAAGGTTAGCTCATTTAACGCTACCCTATCTTGCCTAATTCTGCCAACTATTTCCGGTAAGATACCTAAAGCCCCCTTTAGCATAGGACACTTGAACTTACAAGGCTTCAGGTTGGCGGATCCTAACTTTAATAAGTCTTCTGTCGTTGACATGCTCATCGGTGCCGATCTGTTTTGGGATCTTGTAGGTTCCGAACAACATTCACTAGGAGAAAATAGTCCGATATTAAGAAACTCTAAGTTAGGATGGCTGATAGCGGGTTCCATGTTTCCCAGGAAACAGCCCTCCAAAATGGAGGTTCACTGTCATTTGTCGCAAAATGATGACATGCGTAATCTTGGGGATGAGTTGACAAGGTTTTGGGAGTTAGAGAACGTCCCACACAAGGCGGTCCTGACTGAGGAAGAAGGTCTCTGCGAACAGCACTTTCTTAGTAATACAGTTCGTGAAAGTGACGGCCGTTTTTGCGTGAAGCTCCCGCTTCTAGCAGATAGAGATTGTTTAGGAGATTCCTTTCGTTTAGCTCGTAAAAGGTTTCATAATCTTGAGGGACGCTTTAAACGACAGCCTGCACTCAAGGAGCTTTATGTTGATTTTATTAACGAATATGCTGAACTTGGGCATCTTTCTGAATATTGTGACGATCTCCCTCATAAAGTAAAATATTATTTACCTCACCATCCTGTCATTAGGCAAACCAGCGAATCTACTAAGTTGCGAGTCGTGTTCGATGCGTCCGCTCGTACTACTTCCGGTTTCTCTATGAATGATTTACAGATGACGGGACCGACGATTCAAGACTCTCTATTTAACATCTTGGTTAGATTTCGCTTGCATAAATACATTCTTACCGGCGATGTTGAAAAAATGTACCGCCAGATTAGGGTAGACGATAGAGATCGCAGTCTTCAATTGATTCTGTGGCGTGAGAACGAATCGCTGCCTCTACGCACTCTTAAACTAAATACCGTTACTTACGGATTTTCAAGCGCTAGCTTTCTTTCTACTCGATGCCTTTGGCAGTTAGGTGATGAGTGTGAGGATCCTCTTGTAAAGGAGATAATCAAGAAGGATTTCTATGTAGATGATTTGGTCACTGGGGCTCAGTCTGAGGGCGAGTTACTTGCCTTAAGGCAGTCTATAGCAGAAGCGCTCGCCAAAGGTGGTTTTCACCTCAGAAAATATCGCTCTAATTTGCCTACAGCACTTCAATCTTGCTTAGGAGAGAGCTCTAATGATTCACTAGTGCTCAGCAACTCTACTAGCACGTTAGGTATCGGTTGGTTGCCCATTGAAGACGAGCTTTATTTCCCTATCGAGCCAACATCAACTAAATCTGTCACTAAAAGAACTATTTTGTCCTCTACCTTCAAGGTATTTGATCCGTTAGGTGTTCTGTCTCCTTGCACTATAAGGCCTAAAATGCTTATTCAGCAACTGTGGGCACAGCCCAACCTTGGCTGGGACGATCCCGCTCCAGATAAACTTAAGGCGGAATGGCTTCAGTTTGCAAATGGCATGGAGAGCATTTCACATTTAAAAATAAAAAGACATGTTTTAATAGATAACCCTATTCATATAGAATTGCATTGTTTTAGTGATGCTTCTCAGCGAGCGTATGGAGCTTGCAATTATTTGAAATCAATTGACGCGAAGGGAGAAACAAGGGTGTGCCTACTATGCGCGAAATCGCGCGTAGCGCCCATTGCAACTACTACGATTCCTCGCTTGGAACTATGCGCGGCCTTGTTGGGAGCGCAGATGACTGTTGCTGTCATTCAGGCGTTGCGGCTTGAAATAAACCGCCAAGTTTATTGGACGGACTCTAGGGTAGTGTTGTGTTGGCTACAGACTTCCAAAAATTTAAAAACCTTTGTGGCTAATAGGGTAGGCGCAATTACTGAACTTACTTCCAGTTCCTCTTGGCGTTACGTACCGACATCTCAAAATCCAGCGGATTTGGTCTCGCGTGGTGTTAAACCGGATCAACTCACCGATTTACCGCTTTGGTGGTCAGGTCCCTCATTTTTGCAGCAGGATGAGTCGTGTTGGCCATCCTTTGAGCACTGTAGTGAGGCTGAGATGCCGGAGGTCAAGGCTCATTCCGCTTTGACGGGGGAGGCGGTCATCAATCCGTTCGATCTCTCTCGAATCTCTAAGTTGTCGATAGCTCAACGCGCGTATGCTCGCATTCTAAGATTATTTCATAATGCCAAAGGGGCAAACCAAAACAACAAATTAGTTGGCTGTTTACAGGCTTCAGAATTAAAAAATTCTATGAATGTTTTGCTTAAACTTTCACAGCAGCATTCATTTCAGAAGGAATTAAATGTGTTGTCTCAGAACAAGCCACTTAAATCTAAATCAAATATTGCATCTCTCAATCCTTTCATTGATTCAGAGGGACTACTTCGTGTGGGTGGACGCATTGGCACATCTACTTATGATTTTGACAAACGACACCCTATACTACTGGATGCAAACAGTCGTTTTACTTCCCTGCTCTTTCAGCGGGAACATGATCGTTTAATGCACGCCGGTCCACAGCTGCTTCTCACGTCTATACGAGATCGATTTTGGCCTTTAGGTGGGAGAACTCTAGCCAGACGCGTTGCTCGAGGGTGCCTTGTATGTTGCCGTTTTAAGGGTAAGCCCATGAACAATCTTATGGGCAATTTGCCGCCGGAAAGAGTCACACCTAATTTTCCCTTTGTCAACGTTGGCACTGATTTCGCCGGGCCATTCCTTATAACCGATCGAAGGGGCAGGGGATGTAAAATAACTAAATGTTATTTGTGCATTTTTATATGTTTCAACTATAAATGCATTCATTTGGAGGCAGTCAGTGAGCTTTCAAAGGAAGCTTTTTTGTTAACGCTTAAGCGCTTTATCGCACGCAGGGGATTGCCAAAAAAGATATTTTGTGATAATGGCACAAATTTTATCGCCGCAGCTCGCGAAATACAAGAGTTTTTTTACTCTAAGGATAATCGCAGTGCTATGTTGGACTTCGCAGCTCAGCAAGGCATTGAGTTTATATTTACCCCCGCGTACGCTCCGCACTTTGGTGGGTATCATGAGGCAGGCATAAAATCTGCAAAATTTCATTTGCGTAGAGTCATGGGGCAGGCACATTTAACATTTGAGGAACTATGTTCTCTGTTTTCGCAAATCGAGGCCATCCTCAACAGCCGTCCCTTATGTCCTCTCAGTCCTTCCCCCGATGACCTACAGCCGCTTACCCCGGGACACTTTTTAATTGGCAGGCCACTTACTGCATTGCCTGCGCCCGCTCTCGAGGAGAGCAACACCAACCGGCTGGACCGCTACCAGAGGCTCGAGCAGGTGCGCCAGCACTTTTGGCGGCGCTGGTCCAAAGAGTACGTCGGAGAACTCCAACAGCGCACCAAATGGCGCACAAGGCAGGAAGACTTGAAGCTGGACGATATGGTGTTGCTGAAGGACGACAGCGCACCTCCACTCTGCTGGCGTCTCGGCAGAGTCAGCAAGCTGTTCCCTGGCTCCGACGGTGTACCGCGTGTGGCCGACGTTTCCACGGCGCGCGGGATAGTACGGCGCGCTCTCAACCGCATTTGTCTTTTGCCGCTGCGGACTTCAGGGAAGCTTGAAAGCTATTGTGCAGCTTTCAACCGGCGGGAGGATGTCGGCGCCCGCGCCTTTGTTTTAGTTTGTCATAACTGTTTAGTTTGTTAAACTGTTTTAGTTTGTCATAACTAGCTATTAAGATTCATTATTGTTTAATTTCACTTTAGTACAAGCAGCGTATTCATTTCTATAGCTAGATGCTTTGTAGATTTGTATAAGGATCATCCGATACGTCGTGATATTTGCTAGCTTCCAAACCGGTAGTTGAATGCGTCTCAAGTGAGGAAGGCCGCATGATCGCCATATGTTTAAGCGTAAGTAAGGCTTGCGCGCTATGCGCCTAAGGTTCACTTTGTGTTTTTGTATAATGTTAGTTTGCCAACTCCAGCGGGTCGTGCGAGCCCACGCTTTTTATGTACTCACTTTGCTACTAGCCACCTTCCTTGGCACTTGTCTCAAGTAATTTAAATACTTATAAGGAAATATTGTACCGATATTTATTCTGGAAATAAGTAGACCTCAAACAAATTCTCTGCTTTCATTTCCCCCCTTGTTCCCGTAGTGAACATGCGTGTGTGTTAATGTGTGCATGTGTATCTGTGTGCATATGTGTGTGTATGCGTGCGTGTGTGTGTGTGCATGGGTGTGTTTGTGTGTTGTGTTTTTGTAAATATACGTATATATATTTAAAATATTAAAGAATATGTTTTAATGCAAGTCAAGACAAATTAATTTAGTAGGAGTATTTCAGTGGCTTCATATGTCATTGTGGTAAGCCATTTTGTTACCTCTTTTTTTGCTTGTCTCACTGAGCACTTTTTAATGTTGCAGTGTCTTGCAACTTGATTATAGATGTGATGGTCGATATACGGGGCAAAACGTCTAGCAAATGTTGTAATAGTCTTCGGCATGGGAAGTCTGTATACTCTACGTCTGAGTAGATTGTCATAATCTACGGAATATGATGTTTAAAAATGGTTCTCTATGCATCCACATCAAACTTATTTTATTTCATGGGTTTTATTGTTTTCAAAAGTTTTTTTTAAAATTAGTCTAGCTTTTGCCGGCGGTTCCGCCCACTAGGATGTCAGTTATTGCGACCAAACATAGCCTATGTCCTTTCTCAAGGTCCAATCTACCCCTATACCAAATTTTATCAAAATCAGATCAGTGATTTAGGCGTGAAAGACGGACAAACAGACACACACACACACACACACACATACTTTCACGTTTAAAATATTAGTATCAATATCTGCTATTGATAATAATTGTGAATCCGAGAGCAGCCGGTATAAAGAATAGTTTTTGTATTAAGTACCTACCTAAAGTTTCAAAATCAATCAGGAAATTGTTACTGGTTGAACGGTACTATGATGATAATGTGTATTTTTCGCATAAATTGTTATTTGCGGTTTATGTAAGACTAGGTGCATGGAGCCATACCTCGTGCCAAATGGATTGAGAAAAGTTTGTTGACCAAGTTAAACTTACGAACAGTTATCATCTGTATCAGAGATATACAACCATCGGAAGCAAAACATACAAATCCGAGTGGCGAGAAATGTGTGGCGTCACGACCCTTCTAGAAACATATCATTGGATGTTTTTGTTTGAACCTGTTGTCCTGAACTACTATGATGGAATCAATTGAAATATAACGTCTTGGAGTAGGCACCGATTTCTAACAAATCAGTTAATCTGTAAATTCAGTTATTTTTTCCTAAGTTATTTCCTAATTTTTAGTTTCTGAGGTCGAAGTTTTGAACGTAATTTTTAATTGTTATCAAATGACATGATAACTGAAGGGTCGCATGTGACGCGAGACACATCCCACCACTTGGTCCACACGGCAGTAGCGCGTGCCCCAATATTGCAGTCGATGTCACCAGTCACGTGAAATACAGATTTCAGGTATTTAACCTAGTCCGTAATTATACGGGCAGGTGTGAGAATCTGTAGAGTTTAAACCCAAGTATTCTGTCTTCGCTACATTTAGCTTCAGACCGCTGTCCTCTGCTCTGCGTCCATCAGCATACATAAACAACCATGGAGGCTGCTCATTGCAATAATATTTTACCTAATGAGTGAATATACATATTTTTTTATTCAATCAAGGACGTTATTATTAATGTTATTGTTACTTATATCGAGAGCAGACGTTACGTCGTAAGTATTATCTAAACTATACCCAAGGTGACGCGCATCTGGTCGTTTTTCAAGACCGGTGCTTAGAGGGAAAAGCGAACATCTTACTATATGAAATGAAAGTGCGGTCAATTTATTAGGCCACATTTGACATTAGCTTCATAGTGAGGTTAAATGCTTAAGCATTCAATTAAATGAATAAAGTGGCCCTCTAATTTAGTTTGGTGTAAATGAATTTTGTTTTAAAATTTTAATTTTAAGGGTTATCGACTTTAATCTTTAAAATTGTTTTGACTGTCAAAACTTTCTGTAAATTTTATTCTCAATCGATCTGGCACGGGGTTTAGTCTTACATAAACCACAAAGTTATGCAATTTTTAACTCTATAGGCACAAACCCCTAAATTTTCACATAAAATCATCATCTGCAGTCCATTTGATGGCTTTTTATTATTATAAATGTGCTGCTTTTTGAACTCACAGTCCGTCCTCAAAACGTACCGTCTATTTTAGTTGCTATACATATTTAAACATTTTAAGTGACTCCTCACAGCGCATTGTCAGGCGCGATGGTAAGTTGCATGATTAAGCACTTTTGTTTTATTGATTTTCTGTTCTTACTGTGCTTTAGTTTAATTAAAGGACAATTTTATTACGACGGTCGAGCTGTCATCCCGTTGCTGACGCAGAATACTCAGTAAACAGTGTAAATTGGTGGATTAGTTCTAAAGTGAATCAACCCGTATATTCTGGTATTTCTATTTGTGAATGAATTTATTTGTACAAACAAAAGCTATGGGATACTAATCAGCTGTTCTGTAGTGCGCTTATGATAATATTCTTTCGAAGCTTCTTTGACGGCAGGCTTCGTTGTTTTTGGAGGCTCATACAAAAATTAAATGATTCTTTTACGTGCGCTAGTAAATTTATAAGAGCCTAACATTTTGTGCAGAGAAAAAAAAGAAGATATGTAATAACAATGGCAATGGTGTCTAGGCTCATACTAAGTGTAGCTTGTACTATAAATAGGACACGAATTTTATTATCACATTTATGTAGTTGTCTTTTAAATTGCTGAGACTCATTGTACATATCGATATAATTCAAACATACACTCGTGCTGCTACGCTGCACAGCAGTTGAGCATTTGAATATTACGAGGCGTCTACGCCCGACGTCGGAGAGGGATCAATCCGAATCGAGTGTATGTTTGAATTATATCGATATGTACAATGAGTCTCAGCAATTTAAAAGACAACTACATAAATGTGATAATAAAATTCGTGTCCTATTCATAGTACAAACTACACTTAGTATGAGCCTAGAGACCATTGCCATTGATATTACATATCTTCTTTTTTTCTCTGCACAAAATGTTAGGCTCTTATAAATTTATTAGCGCACGTAAAAGAATCATTTAATTTTTGTATGAGCCTCCAAAAACAACGAAGCCTGCCGTCAAAGAAGCTTAGCCGCGGTGGGAAGCCTCAGCTGCCAGCAATTCCACAAGGGTTACAGCTAGATCCCATTGTAACAGGCTATTCTACAAAACATTCCGAGTTTGAAGGCCCCAGTAATCCCGCTAATACCCAGCAAACCGCACGTACACAACTTCTAAATCTGATCTGACCCCTACAATAACGGCTCGTATTTGTAGATACTCAATGTTTCATGCCACAGCTGCGTGTGAGGAAACATCTCAAATGACATTTTTAAATGAATGTTTTCATTTTTGCTTTTTTGCTAAAATTTATCGCACAGGGTTATACCAGTAAACTACTTATAATAACGCTGATGACATTGAGAAACACATGTATCCATTTTTTTATATCCATACAGAAACAAATTATTTGCTTAGCTGTTTGATTCAATAGCTAGGCAAGTAATGAAACGTCATCGAATCAAGTCATTTGCCTAGCTGTTTGATCAAATAGTTGAATATCATTCAGGCCGTCAATTGAACGACGCCGTTCAGTTAATAGCCTAGGCGGTTAATTGAACCACTGATTAAGCTAGTGGCTACCACATATTTGTTATAAACCTACACACATATAATCTTTTATTCCCGGAGAGTTAGGCAGAGGTGATTGACACTCACATTTCATCAATTAGTGTATTCGGTTCCACGTATGTCTGATGTTGATTGTACGACACCGCGTGGGAAGAGATGGGGTGCAAGGCTCAAATTCTACTCCGCCGGGAACCACGCGGCTATAACATACATAAGCGAAATCGGTCATTCTTTTCACATCATACATTATGCACAAAAAGACATTCAGAAATGATAATTCAGAAAGTTATAATTAGTAGAATATTTATTCGAAACTGAACGTAAAAAAAAATACTTCAAACTTAAATGTAACGAATATTCGTTGAATAATAGACAGTTTAGGTAGTTTCGAAAGCATGCCTAATTTTATAAGTACAAAGATTGTTCAAATTCCGTTTTGTATTATTGTCCAGACCACATTTGTATTGCAATCTGGGATCACCTTTGTTGGAGACTAAAATGCCCGTTTAAAAATCTCGACTACATCAATTTGTTTTCAAATGTATCTTACATTAATAACTCGATAAGTGGCTTGTTGACTGCTAACTAATTAATATCATTGTGTTACGCTCACAATAGCGATCGACTTTGTCAAGTAATTAATAATTATATTGTTATGTAAACTGTCATACTTTCACATTCATTGCGAGTAGGGTTACTGTTCATAGACCGTACCAACTATTAAAACAGGTCAATAAATTGTATTATATATAATATATCTTATACATTTATATAGGATTACCAAGTTATTTAATTTTATGCAGTTAAGTTTATGTAGTTAAGTTTATGCAGTTTTCCAGCATAACAGTGCTAGTCATAACAAGGGCTAGTAAGTAAAAAAAAAAGCTTTTTTCATTTATTTTAATTTTTAAGGCTGTCGCGGACGTCCACGTATTATTTTATTTACATGGAGAAGTATTAATGTTCGCACTTTGCATGCCGGCGACCTCTCACCTATGCTTTCTTTTCCTGGGGCTTACCTTCGCTTTTATCGGAACTATATAAAATCGGAAATATCATTTATGAGATTTTTGAAAATAATAATAATTATCAATTTTGTAGGTCATAAATAAAACGATAAAAAAAAAACAAAAAAAAGATATCACCTGTAAGGCTTTCAGGGAAACAGCCGTCCTATGTATATAGTAGTAGGATAATATAGGTAAAAAAAGATTGTATTATAATTTAGCACCATAATCATTTTGAACTAGAAAAATGTTTACAAATTATGATAATATAATGTCAAGTCTGTAATGTATAATGTATATAATGTATACATATCATGTATATAATGTTGGAATTTAAATTTTTTTGTGGTTTACATTTATATTACAGAATAATACTAAATAATAACAAAAATATGCTATATAATACATACAAAAATAACATAAAAGAGGGAGAGAGACTGCAACTTTAGGCATCGAAAAATTCTTCCCCATCGACCTCTACTGGTACCGTGCCCAAAAGGCTGGCAGCATTACCACGTTGAATAGCGGTACTAATTCTTTGAGCGATTTAATGGCCAGCCCTATGGTCACGGGAAGAGTCGATTAGGCGCTTCGCTATTTCTTAGAATAGCGCGCGCGCGCTTGGACCCCACGGCCCCAACGTTTCGACTCCAAACGGCTCAAAAATATAATAGTTAAATTGGTATATTTGCGCCGTTTGAGAGTCTCCGCTGATGCAGCAGCAGCACATGCACAGTCCATAGTACTTGGAACATGGGAAGGCGCCAGGGTGTCGACGCAAGTTGCGTCCCACACCAAAGGCCTACCCATCTTCCAAGGTAACAACGACATACCGTCCGGTCTCCTGCCATCGAAGCGCGCCAAGACAACAGGTTCAAGAATAGCTGGCACGCCGGCGGTGACAAGAGCCTGAGACAAGGCATGGCTTGCGCTCCGGTATATTATATTTTTTAGTATACGTTGTTACAACCAAGATATTTTTTTTGGGAATGATAAGATATAATACACTTGACACACACTCCAACGTCACATTTTTTGCAGCGAGTCAAACATTGTTAATTCATCGGCGGCAGCGTGTTTGCTTGGGTATAATAGGAATAACTTAATGGTAAATTTTATCTTTTCGACTATCAGCATTTTCATGTTGAGAGGGTCGGGTTGTCCATCTTTTTCCCATCTTCCTGTTTGATTATATAAAAGCTGTTGCTACCCTTCTGCGAAAACCTAGGTGATCAAGTTTTCCATGGTTCATTTTATACAATTGCCATGCATTATGTTTGTCTAGGTCGATCAAGTGTGTGAGTAATGGCATGTACCATTTCTTGCCTCTTATACCAATCCGATTATGAGTAATCTTTTCGTCAGATCGATCCACTCCTCCCATATGTTTATTATAAATTGCAACCAGATTTGGTTCCTCTATGACTATGTTTGTATATATTTCGATTTGAGAAAAATGTTTAGCAGATTGCATGGGATTCATTCCCACAGTATTCGAAGCAATGTCAAATATATTATTATCATACCATTTAGCTATAATTAATGAGTTATCATAAGTAGTTCTGTTATCCATAGTAGGTGCCTCGTTTCTTCTTTTTCAATAACTTCGACGAAAAGCGAGCAACTAGATGTTCTGTTTTCTCTTATAGTTCCAGTGCAAAGTTCCAGGCCTTTCTTTGTTATCTCTGTCAGTAAAGGTGTGGTTGTTAAAAAAGTTATCAAAAACGATGTGGTATGGAAGGTTGAACTCACGAGAAATTAGCACGTCACAGAAAGTTAGTACATCTTACGTAAATCTTTGTATATTAGATTGCACATCGTTGTGGCACTTTGATAAGGCTCAATACATAACGCATAACCTAAATTTGAACCCGTACCTTATAGACTTACCTTTTATGGGCTGTTTGCAATCATGCCTACCGTAATAGGGAATCATGGCTTCATCCACACTGTAGTGCTCGTCTATAGGAGAAAAGTCCAAAAACTTTTTATTTAGCAATGGGGAGTGGGCGTATTTTTGTGTATTTATCTTGCAAGTCCAAGTTATCGTTGACATGAATGTGGCGAAAAATAAAGTCGAACCTATCCCTGCCCCTCTAGACAAGTGGCAATTCGTTGGTCGGCGTTTGATGGAATAGAAAAACGAATGTATGGGATTTGACAGCCGTTAACGCATGTCATAAATGTCAAATAATATACATTCGTCATTCTTTTCCATCAATTGCCGAACAACGAATTGCCACTTGTCTAGAGCGGCTGGTGATAGTAGAGCTGACTAATTATTTTTGAGTTTCGGGAGAATTTTCCGCAGACTCTACGCAGGACCCAGGAGTATCCAGTCACTAGTAATATGCCAATAAACATTTCGTATCCTCAGGGCTAATATCTCTTGGCAAATTTTTATTTAAAGCATATTTGTAACTTTCAGATCCTAATAAAGAAATAACATCATCGTCTATAAAGTTTTCAAACCACTCGATCGGTCGTTTATCTTGAAGAGGTCCATGGACTTGAGACCAATCCACTGAACATTTTTCTAAGTCTTGTTTTCTCCATGCGAAAGTTCGCCTTCGTTTCCGTCGATTACTAGAAGATTCTTCCTCAGTATCAGAGTTTGGAACCTCTCCTTGAACTACTACTTCTGTAGGTTGAAGCAATATGTTTCGTGGCAAGTTGTTTAGGGTCACATTGTCCTCTTCCCCTGAATCTTCATCAGTAGGGCAGTCAAGATCAACGGGAGGTGGTAGAATGCATATCACTCTTTTCCGAAAATCTTCATCATCTGGAAGGTTTCCCGAGCATCCAGAATTTCATGTGCAGCTAGTGGTTTGTAAAGACAATATTAATTGTATTATCCTACTGTCATATGACACCATTATTTTTGACGAATGACTTAATATTGTGTTATTTCCAAAAATCTTTGCAAATAGTAAACAAGAGGCCATCAAGTATTATATAAACATCGAGAAACATAACTAAGTACTATACATAAACATAATATACGTACCGTTTGTTTGACATCTCTGCAACACGACTATAATACACACTTTACAACGAAATATTTCACAAACAATAATTGTAAAATCAGTTCTTTATTTTTATTATGAAAGCACATACGTCTACACACTTCAAATCATACAGAGAACTATTTTAGTTCAATTGGGTACTGTGAAATATTTTTTTTGTTTTTACTGTACTATCTGGGTTGTTGCCTCCATAAACTGCCACACAGTTCCATAATAATACTATCGCTGGTAAATTATCTCTAAATTTCTCCAAAAGTTACTGCAAATATTCTTGAACTATTCACATAAAACCAGTATAAGTATACTGTCTGATATGTTGAGATTCGCTTTTACTGATGGGCGCCAAACTGGTATATTGGCAATCAATCTTATTAATCTTGCGAAAGGGCCAACAGTCGTTAAAGATGCCAAGTATCTAACACGTTATTCGACGTACATAATTTAGGACCCCTAGCAGACGATATTCGATCAATCGCCTTTTCCCTAATGGAGAAAGTCTGGTACAGTAAATAAGTACCTAACTGAGCTTAGGGAAATAACAGAATACGAGCATATTCTGTAGGTATATTTACTAATATTTAAGTTAAGTATATATTTTTGTATTAAATTAGTTCTTTCGTACAGCTTCACCCGCGTGGAATTTCGGTCCGTGATGTTGTTTAAATTTTCTTATAGGTAAGCAAACGTTGTCCTGGTCATCAACATAGTTAAAAAAGAATCGTCTAATACAGTGCACACGTTCGGAAATTATGCGAAATTAATTTGCTAACAGCAGTGCCTAAATATCGGAAATAGGCCGTTAAATTTAATAGTATTAATAATTTAAAGGCCATCATTGCGATTACTCAAATGATCTGAATTCCTGTAATTGATGACATCAGCTTTAAGCAGTATCATTTATTTACTGCACAGTGCTCACTAAACTTAGAATAGAACGATATCGCAAGCTGCAAGGGGGACTTAACGTTATAAGCTGCCAACATGACGTGGCTTCCGTTTTAGCGTCAGTAGCTACCAGTTTAGTTTCAAACAGGAAGTTCAGTCGTATAAGGAAGTATGAGTGCATGTACTGTAGCGAATAAAAAATAAAATAAAAATTGAATGTTTGTTGGGGTCGGCAGGTCAGATGGCAGTCACACCCGACAAACGGTTCGAAGTGAAATGGTTCGGATATGCTCTAGGTAGTATGCAATCGGCCTATTGGATCAATGGATCAAGGACCTCTTAATTAGCAATCCATGGCATATTCTGGGGGTGTATAAAGATATAACACAGTATTAATTTGAAATACGAGTACTGAAATTACACTAGCCTGAAACGGCATAACTGAATTTTAGTTATGAACACAAAGTATCTACCAGTTAAACATATACACATCCCATGTAGTAAATTACACATCGAAGTGATATGAAGCTAAGTTAATACAAAACAAATATATGGGTATTTATCGAAACTATATATCTTAGAGTTAAATTCCGCACAGTTCCTATTAATCTTTCGGAAGACGGAATATGAGACACGGGTCATCATGTTTATCGTCCACGCACTAGAAAGACTGCGGAAACACGGTTTAAAAAACTCACGTGAAGGTTGGTACCGATATATAGATTTCGGCGCGCCAGATGGACTGACGCATGGACCTTCATGCCTGCGCCACCACAAGGTATGATAGGCAAAATGGTATGACCACCAAGAGGTATGATAAGAAGCGCCTCCGGGCTCAAATCATGCCAGTGGCATTAAAAGCTTCTTACAGGGTTTTTTTACGTGCGGGAAATCCCCACAGATACCCCCCCCCCCTCCTTCCGGAGCCGGACGCCGTCTGTGGGTCGATGTGCTAGGCCGAAGGTGAGGTTGTCTCGCGACATATCCCTAGCACCCCGGCTGACCCAGGGCCATTCCTCTCGGTCTGGCCCTCCTCGGGAGGGGAAACCACGCGGTCCCCGACTCGCTCCTGGTATGGGGGGGTGGGCGCATCGTCCTGCGATGCGCGCCGCCGCCGTGGCCTGCTTCTGCTAGGCTAGACGAGCGGCTCCACCCGTCACCCTCAGGCCCGCGCTCATGGGGGGCGGAGGTCGAGGTTCTTACAGGGTTAGCAGTTTAGCAGTTTGAGTGTGACGCCTTAGGTGTTGCAAATGTCGATAAGTCACGGTAACCACTGCCCATCAGGCGGACTGTGTGCTTGTCTGCCACCTTATTGGTATACATTAAATGACAGTCAGAGGAATTGTTGTAATTATAAGAAAAGCTCATGCTCGTGTCTGGTCAAAGTCAGTTACAGATGAAGCATTGGTGCATGCCTTTCTCCAAGGGTTTGGGGATCAGATAGCAGTCAAATCAAGAGAAAGAGGTGGAAAAAAGTGCAGGCTTTGGGTGCAACCGGGACTGCCTAACACTATGATGATGATGATTATGACAAGAAAGTCATGCACAAGCCATTTTAGATTTAATTTAGCTGTATACCATTTTTACTGTATCTTATCCTTCTAATATATAAATGCGAAAGTTTGAATGAATGAATGGATGTTCATTACTCAATCACGTTAATACACGGCAATGGTTCTGCCGTATATTACGTAAAAATCCGACATGTTTAGGAACTAAAAGGGGCTGTAGTAAGTATTTTTGCTATTGTTGTAAACACAGGACTAGTGAAGATGCTCTGCGATTTTTTACGGTTACTAATCTTTAAAAAAATCCTGCTGTCGACAGGGGTAGCGTTTTTCTTCTTAATCCTAGCGTTAATCACAATCGCACCCAAAACTATCAACTTGGAGTCTCGGGTCCGCTTTTACAAGTCCAACTACTGGTATGGCTAAACATCGACATGTTTGTAAAGCGATTGCCATCTGACCTCCAGAACCCAAATGCGATATCGAAGCATTGCAGTTAGACCAGTTGTTGGACTTTTGAGGGCTGTATAGACTGCCATAGATGTTCGTATGGCCACTGGGACCGACGGCTTAATGTGCTCTCCGAGGCACGATCAGACCAATGCAAATACCCATATCATGCATACAAACATTTGCACTGAGCGGGGATCGAACCCGCTCATCCTACGTAATGGCCGCGTTCACTACCGCTACGCCACAGAGGCTGTCAGAGCTTTTACCAGAGTTAAAGCGCTCGTGTTCCAAGCGGAAATAACGCATAGAAATATTTTTAGAATGGCTCCAAATTAGGACGAAAACTCCATTGCCATTTCGCGGAACAAAAATATAATACCTGCCCACCTGTATTTTCGTTCAAAAAATGCTTAATCTCTCAAAACTACACGACATGCACATTTAAGCTCAGAGTATCGATTAGTAATCCGATCATGGTTTGCTTTAAACGATTCATTAACGCAAGATACTTTCCTCATGCATATAAATGCGTAACACTAGCCTTGCTGCTTTATTTCCTTGCCGCAAGCATATCTTTTGGTCCACAAAACTTATTGTGGGTTCATCTTGATCCATGATTTCCCCCGGGAAACACAAAGATTCACTGCTTTAAGTCAATTGTGGTCAGTACTGTGTAGTAGTCTCACAAGTGTAAAATTAAAGGCGAGTAAATGTATAAATAATTTAAACACGATCAATTTCTTATTCAAAGTTAAATCGTGGTTATAATCGTCCATTCAGTAAGGGCTTTCCTTATTCAAATATTTGACAGCATCATGGTTAAAGCGTGATTATTTTCATGGAATAGTTAAGATACAGTCAAAGTACGGTTAGAACCTGCCCTGCCCTCTTTATTCATTCATAGACTGCTTGCTCATTTATATAGAAATCCCTCTCGGTTCTTCTTAAGCCTTTATAATCTTAATCTTTAAATGCAGATTATCTCCAAGTAGGCATACAAATATCAACAGTTTTAACGTGTGCCTATGTATATTGTCTTCATAACGTCGTGGAGACTAATAAATAATGATATAAAATGGTAACTTTATACAGTAAATAGCGAAACAATAACAAACATCAATCCAAACAAGAACTGTATGAAATCGGAGCAGCAGTCAACAATATAATTGCTGCTGCTCAAATTTTATATGACGGCGCTCCAATTAGCCGTAGTGGCGATTAAATTACATCGAAAATGATTATAGAAAAACAAATATGATATAGGATATTAAATTTCAGGCAATGCCGTACTTTGGGCATATCGCAAACGCTGAGGTAATATCTCACAGACGTACAACTTTAGAAAATTATGAACTATATATAGCGCTTAATTTATGTTCCAGTAGCTTTTATTAATGCTAGGTATGTATCTAAGGTGACTATATATAGGTGAGGGGCTAGAGAGGCCACACGGTGGCCTCTCGTACCGTCAGACGCAGGTCATTACCGGACACGGTAACTTCGAGCGGTACCTGCATCTGATGGGCATAGAGCCAACGCCCGAGTGCCATCACTGCGACGCGAGCGTGGACTCGGGGCTGCACACGCTCACCGAGTTTCCGGCGTTTGAAGCGCCGAGGCGGGAGCTTGTGACGGCCCTGGGGGTGAGAATGCTCACGCTCTCCACTGCGCGGATGCGTGGGCGGCCAGCTCCTCCTTCTGCGAGCAGGTCATGCTCGTGAAGGAGACAGCAGAGCGGGCGCGGCGCAGCGAGCGAGAAAGACTCGCGGACATCGCTGGCCGCGTTCGAAGGCGGCTCGGGCGTCGGAGGGCGCAAACCGACCTCCGCCCCCCATGAGCGCGGGCCTGAGGGTGACGGGTGGAGCCGCTCGTCACCCTAGCAGAAGCAGGCCACGGCGGAGGCGCGCATCGTAGGACGATGCGCGCGCCCCCCCCCCCATACCGGGGGCGAGTCGGGGACCGCGTGGTCCCCCCTCCCGAGGAGGGCCAGACCGAGAGGAATGGCCCTGGGTCAGCCGGGGTGCGAGGGATATGTCAAAAGACAACCTCACCTCCGGCCTAGCACATCGACCCACAGACGGCGTGCGGTTTAGTCGGTTCGAGTCCGACATAACCTACCCCTCCGGCTCCGGAGGGGTGGGTATCCGGGGGGATTTCCCGCACGTAAAAAAAAAAAACTATATATAGGTATACAATTAAAAAAAACAATACCTTTACAATTTTAAGAATAATCTACACTTTTTTGTATCACTTAGGTGGCAGACAAGCACACGACCCACCTGATGGAAAATGGTTACCGTGGCCTATGGACGTGTGCAACACCAGGGACGTGACAACCGTGCTGCCGACCATGCCAGAATAGAGAATTTCAGTACCGTCAGTGTAGAAGATAAAGCAGGACAAGCCTTAAGTCTTCCCACTGACAGCACAAAAACTCTCCACATTTATTGATAACTAGCTGTAGCCCGCGACTTCGTCCGCGTGAGCGAAAGGGTGTGCTATACAGTCTTATTCTTACGTAGGTATTTAAGTCTACATCTTTATGCAGGCCGTAACATGCATCGGAAAAGTACTTAGAACATCCAAGAGAAAACGGCTTTTTTATTTTTATTTTCCGTCGTTCTTCTACTTCGCTGCTAAATGCTTTCTGGTTGTACCTCTTACCACAGTCACAGATTTTTAAAGGGTAACAAATTTTGTCTATATCTGTGACCATAACTAACCTTTACGTTACAAAATAAACAACAGTTACCAAGCAACCAAGTTCTTGTAGGTTTAATAGTAGTAGTAATGGGTCACGTCCAGTTACGTCAATATGACTTAATTATTTTCTAAGGAGTTTGATTTTAAAAATATTTAAATTTCTTGAACAATTTTCGAATATTTAAAGAGCCTATGTTATTCTCCGAAACTTTCTAAACCTCGTAGTGAAAACTGGATTAAAATCGGTCCAGTAGTTCGCGATCTTGTTCAAACAAACAAACAAACATTTTTAACTAAACTATTTTATCGCTTCAGTAAGTGATTTTAAGGCGATCTGTGTAATTTTTTTTATATCTTGCAATTACAGATTTTTGATACAATTTACTCTTACAATAACTCTTACAGTTTTATTATATGTATAGATGTTACAATAACGGCTTGCTCAAATTTAGTAACATACTTAGATCTTAATTTTTATTAAACTAACATAAAAATCAACAATCAAACTATGATTTCCTTTTCCTAATACTATGATTTATCAAAATATAATAAAAATAAGCAATATAAGTCTGAAAAAAAATCTCAGTTGTATAATGTACTGAAATTTTCAAGTAAACTCTTGGTACATAAACACTGAGCTGACGTCTGTGCGACGTCAATCACACCTGGGTGAACACCTACGCATTCGCAGCACCTGCCGTGTTAACCAGCGACAAAAAGAAGGAAAAAGATGAAGCTACCGGTAGTATGAATACCCTATGATCCTTGGGTTAAAAGATATTTTAAAAATAATAGCGATGACGTCGTCTGTGAGACGGGTACATCACTACTTAAAGGTAGACTATAGAGAAGTTCACCTCATGTATTGCTTTGCACATTTTGATATTTGATAAGAACCTTCGACGCTTTGCCGAATTCATCTGCATTTACTTATTAACGAAAGGAGCATTGGCGCTAGCTTCCTCTTCTGGCTAGGAGGAGGTCGGATGGTAGATAGGTACTATAACAGCCATATAAGCCAAGTCAAAAATAGGAGAAGGAGTAAGTGGACACTGGATCAATTTTAAACTGAAGATGAAGTACAGCAGTTTTATACCCCTTGTCACGCTTTACAATTAAAAAATAATGATCGTTGACTATGTAAACATTATTCCATTAACGGATGCAGCATGACGCCGTAAAGTTCTGCTTTCCGAATTTCGTATCTGTGAGCGTTGTTCGACATACTTATGCGCACACCCTTACTTTTTTTTTAATTTACAATAGTTTATTGATAATGGCGTATAATGCTATTGATAATGAAAGCGTTAATAATTTTATCGAAAAATTCTTATTATCTAATAAAATCCAAAAAAACCTATTGATCAGTATACTGACCGCCGAACGTTCTGCATCAGTAACTATACCTGTATAATCACGGGCCTGCAAACAGACCATTTTTAAAAAAGGTTATTTTTAGTGTAAATAATGTAATACAATAAAATTCTTGTGTATTTCGTAATGAGTCCTTAAGTAGCCCCAAAAATATTACATAATTGGCGTATCACTACTTATAAAAACCAAGTAATTGTCTTCTGCAACGTTTCAAAATATCCAATGATAAGTTTACGATCAGTGGTCAGTATTATGGCCAATTTATAAGGAATGCCCATAATTTCTGCTCATTGGTCTTTTTCAACTTCAATGAAAAACACTTGTACTATTCCACATTATTTATTAAATTCCTGACCGGTTTCGCCTTACGGCATTATCAAAGTGTTTTTCATTGAAGATGTGTAGCAAGTTTCACCAAGTGCCATCAATCAACAGTATAAGCAGGTCTTTTTCAACATTCAAGAACCTGACAAACTGTGTTATTTTTAAAAAAACTGAAAAATAAGATATAAATACCAGTGACTCAGAATTATTTACGTATCCATGATATACATAATTAAAAATACCTAAACAATACAATGTTTAATAAAAAAATAATGCGGTATAACTACCGAGCTGGTATATTTTGCGCTATTTATTTTATTACATCCAATAAATAGACCACATGTTACGTGTAAAATGATATAGTTTAAATGTATTAATTCAAAATATATACTTATGAGACTAGCCCCAAGTCACATGTGTAATTGTTCGGTTGAGTTTTTTCGACACACCCAACTGCTTTTAAACAGAAAAATTACGGTATGTATATATAATGTAATTTAATTTACAACATTCGATTATTTTTGCTCAATATTACAAAATATATACTTTTTTTTTTTTACGTGCGGGAAATCCCCACGGATACCCACCCCTCCGGAGCCGGAGGGGTTGGTTATGTCGGACTCGAACCGACTAAACCGCACGCCGTCTGTGGGTCGATGTGCTAGGCCGGAGGTGAGGTTGTCTTTTGACATATCCCTCGCACCCCAGCTGACCCAGGGCCATTCCTCTCGGTCTGGCCCTCCTCGGGAGGGGAGACCACGCGGTCCACGACTCGCCCCCGGTATGGGGGGGGGGGGCGCATCGCCTACGATGCGCGCCGCCGCCGTGGCCTGCTTCTGCTAGGGTGACGAGCGGCTCCACCCGTCACCCTCAGGCCCGCGCTCATGGGGGGCGGAGGTCGGTTTGCGCCCTCCGACGCCCGAGCCGCCTTCGAACGCGGCCAGCGATGTCCGCGAGTCTTTCTCGCTCGCTGCGCCGCGCCCGCTCTGCTGTCTCCTTCACGAGCATGACCTGCTCGCAGAAGGAGGCGCTGGCCGCCCACGCATCCGCGCAGCGGACCATCGCCGCGAGCAGGGTGGAGAGCGTGAGCACTCTCACCCCCAGGGCCGTCACAAGCTTCCGCCTCGGCGCTTCAAACGCCGGGCACTCGGTGAGCGTGTGCAGCCCCGAGTCCACGCTCGCGTCGCAGTGATGGCACTCGGGCGTTAGCTCTATGCCCATCAGATGCAGGTACCACCCGAAGTTACCGTGTCCGGTAATGACCTGCGTCTGACGGTACGAGAGGCCACCGTGTGGCCTCTCTAGCCACTCCCCCATGATGGGTCTTACCGCCGCAATACAAAATATATACTATAATCGTTTTACTCATCTTTTGTACGACATCATGCCTCATCACTGCACCACACTTATAAATATGTGACCTTTGCTTGCGATAACGTAGTGCTAATAGACATAGTGGCCAGTTAATACTTTTACAGACCGGTGTAGAAAAGGGCGCGAATTTTTATTTCCGTGCGACGTCGTCGACCGTTGGTTAGCTAATAAGCTAGTGTGCTCTATTGGCTACCGACTATGATCATTAGAATCCATATTGTTATAAAAGCTTTTGAATTATCGACCTTTACTTCTCGAATTTCGTCTACTAATGAAACTGACTGCATCATCAACGCGACAAAAATCGAGACCAAAAATATTATATTTGCTTGAGTTGAAAAAGGAAAGTTGTGTATAGTGAAATTCTTAATTTCTAGATAAACATAATAATGAAAACATACACACACATACACACACACACACACACACACACATATATATATATATATATATATATATATATATATATATATATATATATATATATATATATATATATATTCATATATATGTGTGTGTGTACATGTACATATATATACATACATGCACATATATGTAGATATATGTATCATAAAAAAATTAATAAAATGGATATAAAATGAATCGTAATTTTAAGCCAGAAAAGCATGCGGGAAATACGGACGGAAATTCAGTGTCGAAAGTAGTAGTGGACCACCTCATCATGTTTAATCCTTATTTTAAACAAATAAACCAAAACGAGAAGTTACTCACTTAACCGAGTACTATATTTTATTTCCTAAAAAGGACACTAAAAGACGAAGAATTGTTTTGCTCAATGATGAAGAGAATTTATGAAAGATATCAAAATATATCACATCACGGATGCTTGTAAAATTATTCTCCCGGAAAATTGTGTATCGCAAGGACATGGTAATAGGAGTCTGAATAACGTTTTATGCATTCCCCTTTATTGGGCTTATTCATAGATTTTAAGGTCGCTAGTGTGGAAATAGTTGAGTATATTTTTGGACTTATACCTACTTAACTTTCGCAACAGTATATGTGTGAAATGGTTGAAAGTTTTTCTTTTCCGTTTCTTTTCGGCCTTCTTGAGTGTTACTGTGCATTTCTTAGATCAACAATAAGTTTTCTTGGTAGGCAACATACGGAACCAACATAAATGGAAGGAAAGGTAAAGAAAAGTTTTCCGACGGTCCGTAATAACATAGCTGCGGTTTGTAGAGTAGTTTGGTGAGTGTCTTTGTCGCCATGACGTTCATGTTACAACACTATTATCACCAGCTGGTATCTTGTTGCGTCACTTTCCTCGCGCTTTAACTACAAATGTATCTTAAAAGTCTACGTGTTTACTAATCTAAATAATAACTATATCTAAATTGATTTGCCTCCTAACTACCTTATTTTTATCTTATGGATGAATGGAAGCTGCTTACACATTTACTCCTAACACACACACACACATATATATATCCTCCGCCCCCGCCCCTTTTCCTGGCTCCTTCTCCTTTCCATTCCTCTTCAGAATGCGAGATAATAGAAAATATATTAGTTGTAGAATATGTATTTTTTATTTTTAACTTATGCATCTTACGTCTCTATTTGTATCCTTGTATTGTATCTTTGTATCTAATTTAACATGCTGTTTAATATTATTCAGTGTTAAATAGTGTAATCCTGTGTTGGCCTTATTTTAAGCTTAATTGTGTGGACTGTATTCTATGTAATACGCTGTTGGATTACCTAAATAAATAATTTAAAAAAAAACAACGCCCACAAATAATGATAGCTTTTGGTTTTGATATTCTTATCAAATATTCTTTATTGAACAGATAGATTAATATATTTTATTTTGTCATCCCAACATCTCGGAAAGAGTATTTTGCTCTTCGATATCTGAGTGCAAAAGTCATTTTTATCCTCTAAAGGATAAAGTAAATTTGAATTTAAAACATCGTGTCCACTAAATCTGTGAATTTAAAACATTATTTAACCCATATAGTTCTACCTTCATGGAGCGGAATTTACCATACAAGAATTTTTACCCGACTGCGCCACAAGGAGGGTTATTCGCATGCTTTGCAGCCGGAACGGCGCGATGGATTTTAGCTTGAGAGGTATCGCTAGATTCGTATTTACTGTTCATGTGAGTGACACTGACTATATCAAAATAAAAAATAAAAACTAAATGGCAGATTTTCGGCGCCAAATTCAAATGTTTTGCACGTTCTGCGGTCCTAACGGCTCGATGGATTTTAGTTTGCAAGGTGTCAAGTGTTAAAGATAATATAATATGTCATAACTAGAAAGTATAAAATAAATAAATTATTAAATCATCTGGTTTGAGATTTGCCTGGGTACCGCCTGCTATAAAGATTGTTACGATCTTTTTAGCATCAGTCGAGATATTTATTTTTAATAATTTATTTTTTATAATTTATTTTTTATATTATAGAGATCTCAGACTCAGAACCTCCTTGGTGTACCAACTTTTTATAATTTGCTTTGCGCACGCCATTTTATTCATTTCCTCGCTGAGGTGGAATAATAAGTTGCGTATTGCACTCGAGTGCAAAGATATTTCACCTTGTGCTCTTTTGATTACTTCGCTCATGCTCGTGGTTCAACTTTAGATTCCTTCGCTTGCTCGGTCATTAAAATTGAGCACGCGTTTAAAATGTGACTTTGCAATCTTGCAAAGCAAATAACTAATTATTTTAGTTACGATGTCTTTTTCGCTATTAAAAGCGGTGTTACCAAACGACGTGACAATGAATAAGAACGCACAAAAATTATAAAGGCAGTATATTTTAAAAAATGGTTAAAATATTATACTGTCTCTCACAATTTACCTGTGATTTAACAGCAGTAAAAGCGGCAAATCTTCTAATATAATGGTGTCTACGTCAAATATCATACTTCTAATAACCTTAGTAACATTGAAATGTATCATGAAAGTACTTGATCTTGAAACGTTGAGACGAAGGAGACTAGATTCAAGGATTAAACGGAAACTTAGAATATGAGTAGGTATTTCATCGAAGCCGAATTGGGAACGAGTTGATAATTACGGAAAGGAAACGTGTATTGTTTGTGTAAACTGATGTTAAGCAGAATATTACTACACAACCAATGAATATCTTTTAACATGCTATATTATTACATAACGTTAAATATGATTCATAATTTGATTAAATTATTAAAATGATGACAATGATGATGATATAATATTATTATCGCAGGTTTTATCGTGCTGCTTTTTGTAAGGCTATAGAGTCCCCGTGATAAGCCAACGACTTTGTATGCTGTAAAGTGTATGAATAATAACAAGAATAAACTCGAACAACACATTGAATATTTAAGAGATTTCTTTGTATACATCACACATTTCTTTTTCCATATTGCATATAGTATAAATTACCTTGAATTTTTAATAACTGCCGCGTTATCCCTTTAAATATATATTCGAGTGTCATTATGTCATTCGGTTGTTTAGTCCCACGTTAAACACAATAAACACTCTACTTTTCACTTTGAAGGCGAGGAAAAAAACGGCATTCTATAAAAAAATATAATATTTATAATAACAAAGTTTCTTAAAATTACGTATTAATCGTTAATCTAACCTAAGAAAAGAAGAAGAGACTAAAACAAGCCATAATGACACGAGACGTTTTAGCCACCCGAGCGAAGCGAGGGTGGCTAATAGTTCGAGTGTCATTATGGTTGTTTAGTCCCACGTTAAACACTCTACTTTTCACTTTGAATGCGAGGAAAAAAAGCGACTTTTTATACAAAATTATAATATTTTTAAAAAAAATTAAGAAATATGCAAATATCTTTTTCAACCTGAATATATTAATTTCATCATATCGATAACGGGGTAAAGCCTCCGTGGCGTGGCGGTAGTGAACGCGGTCGCTACGCAGGAGGCGCGGGTTCGATCCCCGCTCAGTGCAAATATTTGTATGCATGGTCTGGGTGTTTCTATGTATAATATGTAAGCATTTACAAAAAAATATATCTAAGTATGTTTATCCGTATTCTAGATTCCATAATACAAGGTAGTAAAGCTATGCTTACCATGGATCTAGATAGCGTTGTGTGAAATGTTGTGGAATATTTATTTATTTTTATTTATTTATAATAACAAAGTTTCTAAGTTGCACAATTAATTGGTGTAAGTAATTGGTGATTACAACGCAAGCTTATTACGAATAATCTATTCAAAATTCAAATTGCAAAGAAATTTGTCCCGCGGTTTTTTTTGTTGTTAAGTGACGTACGGTTTATATGCTTGCATATATAATATTTATCCAACAGATTCAAACTTGAAAAATAATTTAAAACAAATTGGAAATGGATAATAAAATGGACTTATCCTTAATACTTACATAATAATTAATTAAATTAATTATCATTATTCGTGGTTCACGAAGTTAAATGGGATATTTGATTTTTTCAAATGTCATTTTGAGGTTATTTCTATACCTACACAATCACTAAAAAGGTGATAATCCTCCCATTCACAAACACCGTGATTGGCTGTTTAGGAGTTATCAAAGTAAATTAAAAAAAAATTACTTTAGTCCCTAGAGATTAATAAGGAACTTTAGTCCCGATATGCAGGGAGTAAAGTAACATTTTAAGAGCATGAGAAGTGAAAAAATACTTTAGTCCCTAGAGATCAAAAAGGAACTTTAGTCTCGATATGCAGAGACTAAAGTAACATTTTAAGAGCATGAGAAGTGAAAAATCATTTATACTGTATTGAGTATGTACCATGGAGAAGGAAATTAGTCAATCATATTCTATCCTCCGTGGTATGACCTATTGATAATATTAAAGACTTTTAAACTCTCGCGTTCCATGATATATAATTAAGAGAACGGGAATTAGCGCAATCATGGTATAGGTTGGTATAGGACACATGCACAAGCCGTGGTCAACCTGTGACCACGGCCGGTGTAACCTGGTCGAAACGTCAGGCAATCAAAGGTATGTAAGTACCTATACCATTATCGCGTTAATTCCCGTTCTCTCCTAATTATATATTAAATTAGCAAATGGATCACAGGTTCGAAATACGTCCCCAATCTGAGAAGACCTCGGTGAGAAACGGCGGGCCTTTTTTGGTCTTTTTTTTGTTTTTGAATTGAAATTTGACTGTGCCTGCGAGTACTAGCCTTCTTTCATAGATAAGGCCTTGGCCTTACGAGATTCTATGTCTCGAGTGCCTCTCCTAATGTTATTTGTGTGCCCTATCGAGCAAAGTTGAAAAATATATACTTTACCAATGTAAGCAAACCGTCGGGAAGCACTATCTCATTTCAATAACGTTTTCCCTTACTTACTTTGTTGGATTTTCAATGCTTGCTTCGTATTAACAAAGTATTAACCATGGAGTATATTTACTATAATCATCGAGAGCGACCTTAGAGTTGAAAAATAATTTAGATATCAACACACAAAAAATTCTTTTAACGTAGGTGGTTATTACCCCGTTTTTATTTACTCGTTTTCTAGCTTTATTTTCGATTTTTTTACAGATTTTTCACTACTTCCCTCGTTTGAAGTAGTTTAAAATTACAGCCCTTGGCAAAAAGAAAAGGCAATAACCAAAAAGAAGTTCGCTTTAAAACATGAAAAACTTTTTTCTTGGGGTGTAAGTACATAATCTTTCGTAATTGCAATTTCCTTTCCCTATCATAACAGAAATATTTTTACCAATTTTGTAATAAAAATATCAAGCGATGGTAACATTTCAGAATTCATTATAACTATTTATGTAAGATCTACGACAGACTCCCGCCACACTTCCACAAACTTGGAGTTGATTAAGGCAGATTCCAGCGGTGAATTCAGAATGCACGCAAATGAATCCGCATCTGAATGTTTAAACGAAAACTACTTGCGTACTTACTGCTCGTATAGCGCATAAACTCAATTGTTTAAATTACTTGATAAAATGAATTAATTTTAACAGTACACCTAAAACATAGGTATATGACTTTTTTAGTTCTAACTTTCGTATGTTCTGCGACGTCGACTGGTAAAAAATAAACAAAAATTGATAAATAGTAAATTTATTCTCTGAAATTTTCTTTAATTTTCAGTCGCTTCTTAGCTCCTCCTGTAAATAAAAGATTTATTGAATACAACAAAAACAATCTTAGGTTGATCGGTGGAGAATTGGGAAATTGAATGGTAAGTAGTGTTTTTTTTTTACGTGCGGGAATTCCTTGCGGATAGCCGAAGGGGGAGGTTATGTCGGACTCGAACCGACTAAACCGCACGCCGTCTGTGGGTCAATGTGCTAGGCCGAAGGTGAGGTAGTCTCGTGACATATCCCTCGCACCCCGGCTGACCCAGGGCCATTCCTCTTGGTCTGGCCCTCCTCGGGAGGGGGGACCACGCGGTCCCCGACTCGCCCCCGGTATGGGGGGGTGGGCGCATCGTCCTGCGATGCGCGCCGCCGCCGTGGCCTTCTTATGCTAGCGTGACGATCGGCTGCACCCGTCACCCTCAGACCCGCGCTCATGGGGGCGGAGGTCGGTTTGCGCCCTCCGATGCCCGAGCCGCCTTCGAACGCGGGTCTCGCTCGCTGCGCCGCGCCCGCTCTGCTGTCTCCTTCACGAGCATGACCTGCTCGCAGAAGGAGGCGCTGGCCGCCCACGCATCTGCGCAGCGGACTATCGCCACGAGCAGGGTGGAGAGCGTAAGCACTCTCACCCCCAGGGCCGGCACAAGCCCCCGCCTCGGCGTTTCGAACGCCGGACACTCGTAGAGAGTGTGCAGCCCCGAGTCCACGCTCACGTCGCAGTGATGGCACTTGGGCGTTGGCTCTATGCCCATCAGATGCAGGTACCGCCCGAAGTTACCGTGTCCGGTAATGACCTGCGTCTGACGGTACGAGAGGCTACCGTGTGGCCTCTCTAGCCACTCCCGATGAAGGGTCTTACCGCCGCAATCACGGCGTGCCCTTGGTAAGTAGTGGTATCTCAATTATTTTTTTCAAGTTATAGTATAAGAAATAAGTAGTCAACTTTGAATCAAAATACATAGTGAGCACGTGGATTTAAAAAGTACTCACGAATGCAAAAAACATTGTTCGTGTTTTAAAAAAAAAACATGAGGATAATCAAAACGCTTCATAGAAAAACAAGTCGAGTGAGCTCCAGTGGACTCCGATCCTTTCGGAAGAAAGCAAAAAACCACGGTTTTCTTCTCACGCATTTTGGAAATTAGGACTTCCGTTTTAATTAATTGAAACTTGGACATATTATTCGTTAAACTTTACAATTTCAAAGTGCAAACTATGGATTAAACTTGAATTAATGCTCAAATGACTATGATAGCTATGCACCAAATTGAAAAGTAAAAGTAACAGATTATTTAATAAAGTTTATCCCCATAATTATCGCTCCCTAGCTGTGATTAAGGCACCAAACCGTTGTAAAAAGGTAAGATAAGATATTTAAAATTCAGGGAATGAAAGACAAAGCGTTACTCGTTGTTAAGCCTTTAAATAATACCCTATCGCATTTTAAATAAGGCTCACTTCATTTCGTGGCCTCTTAAGATGGATTATTAATAAGCGGGCCTCTTGAAATCAAGTTAAAATGTTTTTCTTTTTAATGCACTGTTTACGAGATATTAAACTTGGCATTAATTTCCAATTTTCTATCTTATTTTCTTTTATCCTATCCTACTTATACTATAAATGTTTGACGATGTTCTTCTATGGAACAATCACGGTCAAACGGCTGAGTATACGGCTGAAAGTTGGTACACGGAGAGATTATAGTCTGGAAAAAACATAAGCTCCTTGGAATAGGTTCTCATAGATTGTTTGAATGGGATCAGGATTCACAGACATTCTAAATTACCTTTGTTTAAAGACACCTATGAACTTGTTAGAATGTACCGGCTTAAGTATAACTAATGGTGTTTATCTGGCGTTTGCCAGCTGTCGTCAGCGAATGTACCATTGTTTCATATCGTACTGTATCGCACTGCACTGCCCCGCATAACGCTGCCCGAGCGTTTGTCCTTCGTTTATTCTTCTGCCTGTTTGTACAGAGAGATTGTATAATTACTTCCAACTCGCAATGTACTAGTTACGTTTCCGTAGGACAATTATCATTTGTTCCATGGGATATATGCACATTTTTTACAGCCCGTTACCTACTATCAGGTTGACTTTCAAGTAGTTTACGATTGGATTTGGCCACAAAGATATTAATAGGGCCCTGTACACTGTTAGTCACCAAACATCGTCTGCAAGACCAATCTGAACCCTATGATAATAATGATGCTGACAATAATATGTTATTGGTGCACGCTAGCTTGGTAATGTGAAATTGCAAAGTAAAAATAGAAAGGCGAAATTCCAGTATCAATTTGTTACACGGAACATGTGAGGATTATATGCATTTAATATCAAATAAGTACAGAGTTATATAAAACCGATATAAAACAAAGGGTCAATAGTTTCTAACTTAAATTTATGTTAGGCACTTAGAGGACATCGTTCAAAACTTCCCGAACATCCGATATTGAAATCAGATAAACTTATTTTTGTTATTCTTCTATGGCTTTGCTGGCAAGATATTGTTTTGTTATCTAAGAACTTATAACAATTTATCAAAATATTCTGTGCATGCGGGGCTTGGGAAACTAAATCTTAACTTAGTCGAACATGTAACGTGAGGATGTAGTTTCTAACACTGCAGTGCAGTAGGATGCAGAATCCTTAACATTGTATCTACAAAATAATTGGAAAGACATCATAAAATGCAGTGCTTATACATACTGTACATTGTACATAATAAAAAAAGGTTTGTAAATTTCAAGCTATGTCAATTTTGAGTCTAAACGATGGTAGCGCTGTGTTATTTATGTTTGTTTAATATAATGAACTTATTATGTTACATGTAGATAATATTTCATTAAAGCATTGTTTGGTGCTTTCATGATTTAAGTTTGCACGGAATTTTTGGTGCGCATATAATATTTCGAATTTAATTGAAAAACTGATTATTTGATTTCATTATAAATATTTTTTTAATGAGCGTATATCATAGCGTCAAAAAGTTTTCGAATCTTATCTAAAAGGTTCTTATGATTGAAATTCTTGTGCCGGACAACTGCATCAGTTCTAAAATTGGGAAAGTGCCAACTACTAGTTTTTTTACTATTTTTTTCCATAAAACTCTCAGTATCTTTTAATCCAACAAAACATTTTGGGAAGAAAAGTATTCATTTTTCAAATGCGCACCCAACATCATTTCCGGTACGGAGTAGCCACGCCCTTTATAAAAGCAAGGTTTTAGTGCTTTGAGAAATTTTGGAGCAATGTAAACGTAATTTCTTAGAAGCCTTTTTTCTATAAATACGTATGTACGTATATTTTTACATACGACCTTCTTAGAAGTTATCATTTTGTTTGAAGTACCTAGTACTGTAGTGAAAACATGCCCGCAATTTTCAACTAGTACCTACACAATTTGTCTATTTATTGTATTATGTGTCTATTTATTAGAAAATAAAGAGAGAAATAAATGTCCTCAAGTTCTGCGTCGACGCATCGTACTAGTATGCTGCCCGATGAATGATTCGGGCGCGGCGCGATGAGCGAGAGAGACTCGCGGACATCGCTGCCCGCGTTCGTAGGCGGCTTGGGCGTCGGAGGGTGCGGACTGATCTCCGCCCCCCACGAGCGCGGACCTGAGGGTGACGGGTGGAGCCGCTCGTCATCCTAGCAGAAGCAGGCCACGGCGGCGGCGCGCATCCCGGTATGTTGCTCGCCCCCGACATACTAGGGGCGAGTCGAGAACTGTATGGTCCCCCCCCCCCCCCCGAGGAGGGCCAGACCGAGAGGAATGGCCCCGGGTCAGCCGGGGTGCGAGGGATATGTCGCGAGACAACCTCACCTTCGGCCTAGCACAACGACCCACAGTCGAGTCCGACATAACCTCCCCCTCCGACTCCGGAGGGAGGGGTATCCGTGGGGATTTCCCGCATGTAAAAAAAGCCCGATGAGATTAGATTGATGGGCATCAAATCAATGTACATGTCGTATATTTCTCTCTACAACTCCGAGCACAAAATTGCCTAGTCATGATTTCCTGAGCAGCTACCATACCTTTGGCATTTGATTCATGTACGAGCATTAACTAATGCTTGATCCGTAACTTCGGCCACCTATTTATATGAGGAACCATACGAAGTGGTCAGCAGATACAACACAACACAAACTTTCATCAGTTCCAAAGAGCATAGTTTGAACAGAGAATATTAATCAAATTGATTGATCTTATGTGTCATATGCGGGTGAAAACGCGGAAAGAAGATAGTGCTTATATAACAGCATAACTGGCCAAAAAGATCCCTGATATTTATAAGGTATTCATGTACTGTCTTGGTGTATAATAAAGAGAAATAAATCTATCTATATTTTATTGACGATATTCTGGTATATGTAGGGTTAACTTTTTATATTTTAGATCGTCAATTTGACTGACACCAATACATTTTACACAAACACAGATTTTTCCCCTTTTTACTAACCAAAATGCAAAGGTTTGATCATGCAGTGACTGGGTAACTCACAAAAACAGTTCTATTGTTTTACATAAATATGAGTGTTTCACAAAGATCGCAACATACGTGGTATGAGCTGCTAGTGGAAGAATAGAGAAATATTCGGAGTACATTTAACCGAACATACAGTAGCATCTACAAAAGATGCCATATGTCACGCGTGCATGTGATTTGGTAGCCATACAGGCATATACTGAATATAACCTTACTGCGTATTGTTTGGTATCATAACAGCTGCACGAACTCCGAAATTGTTCTTTGTTTGTTTTATATTTGTTATACTTAGGGATACAAATAATATCGTGTAATGTGGGAGTTGAAGTGTGAATATGCAAGATAATAACATCATTTACGAGTATAAATTGTTATCTATAGATTACATACACGTTTGTTACCAGTGCGTGTGGTTAAGACTTGCGGTCAGTACAAGATAATAACAAGGAGACGAGTTAGTGGTCAGTGATATCAACAACAGAACTATACCAAATAACCACATCAGACTGTACAGATTACTGCATACCACTTAGTAGATTTCTCGGTTCAATCAATTCGCTAGTGGTTACTTTTGTTTTTGTTCCTTGTCTCTTTGTATTTCTGAGGAAATCATTTAGCAACAATAGCGAGAAAGTAGATCGCTTACTTAGGTTGACCGAGGGCGATAATTGAATATTATTTAACATTTATACATCTTGGAATAAATTTACTATTTACTGGAAAGAAATGATAATGTTTAAGGAACAATCTATATAAAATCTGTGTACCCAAATGACAGAAGGAAGTAATTTAATGGCTGTTTATAGCACTCGTGTATTGCTCGAGGTCGTATTTCAATAGTGAAAACAATTATGTTTAAGAAAACGGGAATTAACGCGATCATGGTATAGGTACTTACATACCTTTGATTGCCTGACGTTTCGACCAGGTTACACCGGCCGTGGTCACAGGCTGACTGGCTCAGCGGTGGACGCCCGCCGTCTTCGAATCCGTGAGGTTGTAGGTTCTTCATCTACCCGCACATTTTCAATATTTTCTCCCTGTGACCACGGCCGGTGTAACCTGGTCGAAACGTCAGGCAATCAAAGGTATGTAAGTACCTATACCATGATCGCGTTAATTCCCGTTTTCTTAATTGTATATCATGGAACGCGAGAGTTTTAAAGTTAATTATGTTTAAGTTTAACTAAAGTAGGTTATCCCGCAGTCATCTTTCGATCGTAGTCCCAACTCAGTTGGCGCTGGCTCTCGCGGTAACTACGAAACGACTGAGCTTTGAAAACTTCCGTAATGCGCCTGCTATCTAACCTCCACAACCTCCTCTAGTGATATTGAAGTTCTGCCCCTCAGGCTCTCGAGGTTTCATGCAGTTCATTGGTGACATACGACTTTAGTTGTTTAAGCTGTACTAATATTATGATTACGTGCTAAATTCGCTCACAAATTTAAGCTCCATATGGACACATGAATATTTAACTTAGAACATGAAAAATGCATTACACTTCCATTAAAATACTCTGATGCATTATAAGAGCTCAGTAATAACTTTTTAGTGCTTAATGTTAAAACCTAAACACAACATATACGTTCTCATTATTATTTTATGGTAATATCGGAAGAACTACGGTATTAGGATCCAACTGGGTTATAATCACGTATTGCATAACCTACGAGCACTCATTGCGTAGTAATAAATTCTCTTTTACATCCTAATGACAAGCTTGCTTTTGGATTTGGGGTAAGCTCTTCGACTACTCCTTTTCATAATAATGTCTTCATAATTTTAATGAAAGTAACTGCTGTCTAACTCCTAACTTCGAGAGGCGAGCCTGTACCAGAACATCGTTTGTCAAGTAGTAAGTGTGTCAGAAATCCCCCTCGTTGAGGTTAACCATAAGATACTTATATCGGTGTCGAACCGGTTAATTTGCTAGGTGTTGCGTTACATCTGCCTGTGATGCCGAGGAACCAGTACGCCATAGTTAGAATATTTCCAAGACCCTGATCAGTCTTCGCCGTCAATGTTGGTGACCCCGGCGTGTTGTTAGAGAAATGTAGCACATACTGAACTCATCACCATCCTTAAACTCAATTCCCAGTTACGTCCAAACTTTTCACTGTGCCGGAGGACCGCTTATTGTTTTTGATCGTTGATGTTTCTGAGAGCGGCTTGTATTTGACCTCACAAACCTGAAAGGAAAGTCTGCGATAGAGCCTTTTTCGTTGTTTAGCAGGTACACTGACTTGCAGATGACGTTGGCTTGAGCCTCAAGGATGTTGGTAGCATTAGATCGATCTTGGCGAACAAAGTACTCAAAATGATGTTGATGCCTTGGATGCCCCTTTCCTGTTGACTGATTGTTCTGATATTTGGTACACACCTTTAGTTCGGACAACAATACAATAATTTAAATCAATAAAACAGTTTGATTTGCTCTTAATACTATGGTATTAAGATCATTTTGTGACTTTGTAGTTAAGATTATTTTGACACTGATTGTACAACATGCTTCACTATAGACGTACCACGTACCATTCTCCAACTAAATTCAGTGTGAGGTATCAAATTATCTTGTAATGTGTGCAGTTTTAAAATGCAGTGTGAACTTTTTACGAGCTTACATTAACTTTTAGTTTTACATAAATTGAGTACTTGCTCCTTTTGTTGCTTGTGCAATAAAAGTTAAGTAAGGGAATTTTACACATTTTGCAAAAACACACAAAGTTTTTATTGGCCAATTACGAGAATAAGCTAGTTCTAATTTTATATTTAAGTAAAAAATGTATACCTTTTGCTATTGTATTGGAATAACATACTGAGGCTGCATTCAGTTTAAACTACGTTAACTAGTAGATATTTATTTTTTTGGTAAAATGTGAAATCTCAATTATTTTAACGAAATTTTTTTACTTTTATTATTCAGTGGTTGCTAATCTACTTATAAGGTTACATTTTTACAGACTTCAAAAAGAGGTCTTGTATTCAACCCATGCAACGTGAAGTTCATGAATGTTTATATACACACACCAAAAAAAGTTTGAAATCACTTTGATAATACGGAATCGTTTTTGTTACGTTAGAAAAAAGTTTTTTTTTCTTTACTTTCTAAGATTCTTCATTTAATTTTAATCAAAGCTTTTAGTAAAAAAAGCATTTAAAATATCAATTGATATTCTGTATAGAAATCTGACCAACTTGATTCAAGCTTTTTCTCTGACTTTTCGAAGAAGGAGATCATCATTTACGAGCAAGAATTGTTACTTTTGGAGAAGAAGGACATTCTACGAGTAAAATAGCATGCAAAATGGCTGTATCCCAATACTGTATCGTGAACACGTTACAGAGGTATCGCGGCGTGGATAACCTTGTTGATCGACCTCGCAGTGGTCGGCCAACTGTTTTTCAAGCTTTACATCAGATTGCTGACTGCCCGAGACTCAACAATCAAAGCCACTAAAATAAAAGCTGAGCTATGGGCTACTACTGGACTACAAATTGGAACTCAGACCAATTTCTTACACATTGGATTATGAGCGAGGAGATCCTGGCGAGCACCCCTGAACTCACAGCAACGACAGCGACGCAGATTGCAGTGGGCTAGACTCCGCTACAATTACAAAAACGAAAATTAGCACTCATCCAGACAACCTAACGGACGCTGAAAGAAAAGAACTGCCACCGGAACCGTTCAACATGGCGGGAAATTGGTATCCTTTTAGGGCGGTATAATGATTGGTGCTAGAACGCTGTTGACCCCGTATCGTGGCTCGATGAATGCAACTTTATACCAAACTATTGCTATTGATGAAAGGGTCAGGTCATTTAGAATAAACCATGGCCCTCAATACTTATGGTAGACGATAATGCACCCGCACATCGAGCTCAACGAATCAACGCTGCTCTGCTTGAATACGTCATCACCAGGTTAGACTGGCCTGCCGGCTCGCCTGACTTAAACCCGATAAAGCACGCGAGGGATGCTGAAAACCAATCTATATCTATGAAAATCAATTGCTGTTCGTTAGTCTCGCTAAAACTCGAGAACGGCTAAACGGATTTATCTTATTCTGGCCTTGAATTGTTCGTGGAGGTCGAGGGAAGGTTTAAACGGTGAGAAAATAAGGGAAATTGCAACTTTTTGAAGTGAAAACTTCTTTAGCGGCGTTGGATGGGTGTAAAATGTTAAGGAAGCGTCAGGATTAGTTGACCTTTGAACCGTAACCGAAGACTGACGTCATACAAGATTGGTACAGACTATCTATTTTGCAATTTACAATAGATAGCGTCGTAGCTTAAATGGTAAGCACTTCGACTGTAAGTCCTTATAGTTTCAGATAGTATCGCGTTCAAACCACCTGGCCTTCTGGGATTTTTGTGATTGTTTTTTCTTATTATAATTTATTACTTTTGGTGATTATTTTTTCTTTTTGTAATTTATTACTTTTTATGATAATTTTTTCTTTCTGTAATTTATTATTTTTTGTGATTGTTTTTTCTTTTCATAATTTATTAATTTCTTCTGACAGAAAATTAGTAGAAAATAAGTGCTAGGATCTATGATTAGCGCTATATTATAGGTATGGTATGGTATGTTCTTTTTTATCTTTTTCTATGTATATAACGAAGAAAGAAAAAAAGAAAATGTTTTCACTTCTGCCGGCACTCCCAGAGTGCAACCCGTCTTTTTTTTTTTAAGGTGTACCTTTGTTATAAAAAGATGTAACGTAAGCAACATTCCTTTAGTAAGAAAATTTAAAAAAATATTATATGTGTGTACGTATACGTGTAACCAGAGGCGCGGCGGCGCCGGTGCGGCGTGGCGGTGGTACGTTAGCGGCGTTTGTGGTGTACACGCGTACTAAAACATTTGACATTGATTATTCTCGTATTCTCTTTGACTGTTTCTATTGAAGAGACACGAAACGAGACGATATTCAATTATGGTGATATCAAGACATATAGCAACGAAGCTTGCTCACATCACAATAAAATTATTGCACTGCACAATTTAAGTTGTCCTTGCAGTCTTAAAAAATAATTGTTACTACATATGTTCTCTACCATCATGTATTTATTTTTTTTGAAAATTTTACCTACGTACCCGTACGACATTAAAGTTTGAACCCTGCCACAAAAAAGCTGTATAACCTTATTTTTAGGATCCGTTTAGAGATTTTTAATTTATCTTCTATTAATGTGCTCACCTATCTACACAGAACCAACATAGATACCGGCTCCGACATGTTCGACGATATCAAAGCTAATAAGGTAATACAAGTTTGTGAATGGAATACCGGGCCCTTTTATCTTCTTTAGTAATTTTTTTGAATGATTGATTTCGGTTGTGAAATAAGATAAGCTCTTGGATCGTCCATTAAGCAATTTGGTGATATTGAATATGTAGCGTACTGTATGTATAAGTTGAAAGGAAAAATTCAGTTTCAGATTTGAAATCCGATTTTCCAGACTTTCATCCACGAATAAGATAGGTAGGTATTACAACAAGATTCTTATCTTTGTAAGTCAAGGCCAAGGCCTACAAACATTGAAAATTGAATCATCACTCTAAAGTTCCATCTAACCCTGAGAGTAAAACCTGCGTTAGCCTCGTTCCGTTGTATAGCAGATGCACTGATTTGCAGGTGAGTTTGGTTTAGGCTTTAAGGAAGCTGGCAGGCTCTCTACACACTAGCAGTGCCTTCTACATTTCGGTAGGAGCCCCTACACTCAAATCAGATTTCTTTTACATACCTAGTTTTTTGACTAGTACATATATAGTACATGTATAATATAACCCTTCTTGGCAGTCGATTAAAAATAAGCATCCAAAGATGGGTATTTTAGTATTGAAATTTATTTTATCTGACTTAGCGCTTCCAATTGATTTTATTTGGCTATTAGGTAACCTGTGTTGTTATTCTCGCTAACCTCTCTTAATTCTTGTGTTGGTAGTTAATTTAGTTCACTGTAGTAGTATTTGAAATAATTTTATGACATTCGGAGTACTAATTCAGAATTTATCGTGGCGGAAATGTAGAATTAAATTAAACGCCAGATGCATTGTAGTTCAAATCCGCATTTGTATGTACACACATACAAATGAGGATTTGAACTACAATGCATCTGGCGTGTGAAATAACTCCAATTTGGAAGGTGTAAATATATCCTCCAGCCCTGAACGTTTCCTTTCAACTCACTATTCACAATGCAGCAATAGAAAAAAGGAAAATCAGAAAGCTTAAACAAAATTTATTGAGGAGATTACATACTACTTTGTTAAATATGTACATATTTTAAAACAATTATTTTACCATATAATTAATGTATTAAAAAAATATATTAAGGAAGGTAAAGAAGTTAGGCAGTTGGTCCACAAGGTTATTGATATCTGGAATATTGATTCAGCAATCATTGTACCGATAGTCGTTCAGTCAATATACTAATAGTCAAGAGACTCGACCAATATCCGAAGTGGCTCACGTTAGACGATTGGGTCAAGGGCTTGATGCAAAAGGTCGTGCTCCTCGATACGGCACGTACAAGTATAGTGAGGAGGATTATCCCTCTGGAGCCCAAACAAACGGTAGATACCTTTGTCCCTGTGCCAGTGACACATTGTTTTCTGTAAATTCTTTCTATTGTAGTACAATTATTCCCAAAATTGTGATCTTTTGGAATCTAAATAAATTCCTGATAAAAAAATTAAGTAGCATACGAAGCACTGTACCCATGTACTCAAGAACAGAGAATTTTAAACCGTACTTTGAGATTAATTTATTTTGCAATGACCATACTTTATCACATATTAGAACCACAACAATTTATCAGTGATAGTAATTAAAACACCACTTACTATCTCTGTTGAGTTCAACGCATGCGTTGAACTCTAAAACCGTACGAAGCGGTAAAGGAATAGCCGATAGGTGGACCCCGAGCTTCAAGGCTTCGGATGCAATCGGGACATAACATTGTAATGATGATGATTCATGATCATTGCGGTGAACACGGAGTAGGAAGTTGTACAAAAGTTCAATGACATTCCTTCAACTTCTTCAAAAAGGCCTCTGCAGCAAATCACCACAATTTTGTCAATGTCAAGTAAAATGTATTATAACTTTTTTAATAGCGAAACGCCAATGTCAAGTGTGCCAGAGTCACATTAGCTACGCCAGTACACTTCAACCAACGATTCTGTGAAATGGTCAAAATAGGAACTACTGTTGTGAAATGCATACTGTTTTATTCCAAATCAAAGACGATTCAGCACGATTTGACGTTCTTGAAAGGAAAGTGGCAAGGAAAGTCCTTCAGTTCACGGGAATGTTGGTTTTACTATAAATTTGTTTCCGTGTGTCCGTCCCCCACGAGATTCAGGTAGACGATCAGGACGTGTGGTTGGATTTTAGGGGGCAATGGCATTCCAGCCTCATTTATTCGGTGACAATCAAACGACGAAATTACTGGTCAAACGTCTAGGTATAGGCACTTACAATCAAAATGATAGAAGTCGAGAAGTTTGATGGCTTCTGTTAATTGGTAAAAACAAGTTTTTGGCAAAATACACGGGACTATTACAGACAAGCACTCAAATATATAGAATATGTCGATATACGAAAGCTACCATGTTGTTACCAACATACACGATGGAGAGAAACTGACGTACGTATTCGAGAACGAAACTCAGTATTGAATCTCGGTCTATAACTAGCTCTAAGGACAGACTGTATTTCTAGATGACAGGTCCAATATCATTAAGAGAGCCGATTCACAGCTGAGTGTTGTTCTGGCCTGAAAGTCCTAAATGATCCTAACATTTATTTTGTAACCAAGTTGCAGTCAATTAATATGCCGTTTATAGGTATTTTCAATTCAAGTTACTGTCATCTATCGTGTCAGTTTATTCAAAGAACAATATGAACTGCTGAAACTTCTGTTCTTATCTTCCAATTTGTTAATACAGCGAGCAGTCGATCAATATGGCCACGAACTAACAAAGTCCTGAATTTATATAAAGTATCTACATAATACCGATGTCCAAAGTCTACTCATATTTTGGTACTCACTTCGTACTTGAAAAGAAAACTTATAATCGAAGAATTATTTTTCTAGGTGACAACAAAAATATAGCAAAATGTGGCCATTACGCGCTTGTCCGGATTGAATGCTGACGTGAGCCTAACGCAACCCCAGTATTGTTATCCCTGATTATGTACCTACAACACTGGTGTATAGGTACATAGAATCACTATGTGCGTAAGTATAGGTGTATGTAAGCTTTTCTCACACGACCTAAATACGTTTCGCTTTAAGAAAATGTACATATATACAGTTTTAACACCATTTTCATGCTTCGCTTTCCCTGGTACAAATAGGTTACTCGTATGTACGCAGAAATTTTTAGATGTTGTACTCGATTCTGTTTGTTTTTAAATGTGTAGAAATTCTCCAAACTTTCTTTGTGCCTTGGAAAATATTTTCAAATAGTTACCCAAATGACATATTTTATATTTCCTAATCCCAAAGTCTAGGGTAGGTTCATGGTGGAATTAGCTAGGATCCTGGCATATCGTCGTGGATGATGCAAATCCACGTAACAAGCAATGATTAATTTAAGTTTTGGTTTTGCAACCAATTCACGCAAAATCTGAATTGTCAGCCACTGCCTTAACGTCAGCCAGCAGTTTATTTTGATCAATCGGAAGTAAAAAATGGCCCAAAAACAATACTGCGTATCTACCGACGGCAAGTGTCGAAACCGCGTGAGTAAATAATGAACTCTGTATTTACCTAAAATTAATCAGTGCAACATCAGGTAAGTGTAAATGTTATGATTATTTTGTATATTTTAAGTCATATATCGGTATTTAGCACAATTTCCTACACAGGACTACACGTGCAGGGCTTAAATGTCACCTGCATACTATGCAAAATATTTCCTCAAGAACTAAGTGGTTTGGTGACTCTTTCCTTTGCCGAACCATTATATTATAGACCTGGAATTCCTCTCCAGCTCTCGTATTTCCTTCTTCCTACAGTCCCAGATCCTCCAGTGCCTTCACTGTGACTTGCTACGTGTCCAGGGGTCGTGGTCTGGAGAAGACCCGACGAAATTTGCCAAATTCTGCCCATCTTATCTTGGTTTTATCCAAGTTTGCACCGAGGCCAACGCTTCGAGAAGCTCCATCTAGACTGTACAGCATTTCGCCCAGTTGTTCCAGCGACTCCACAACTATGACGATGTCATCGGCGAATTGAAGATGCGAGATGTACTCAATGTTAATGTATCAACATTAACATTGAGTACATCTCGCATCTTCAATTCGCCGATGACCCCACCTAGTTCAATCCTGAGTCTTGAAGAAATCCTCTAACGCGTTGGTCAATAGTTTGGGGGATACAACATCGCCTTGTCTTACTCCACACTTGAGGCTAATTGGTTTCGTTTTCGGCTTGGAGCTGTACGGAAATTGTGGTAGTGTCATATAAGTATCAGCACTTTAATGTATCGACATGACACCGGTGCAGGGCATCCTAAACTGGATTTCGATGGAGTCGAAAGCTTTTTCGTAGTCCACAAACGCCATACACAGCGGCCGATGGTATTTTTGAGTTTTTTCTGTCGTGTTGATAACCGGTGGTTGCCGTGTTGATTCCCAGTGGCGTAAAATACGGCACATTTTTGCCTATGGGTGGCGTAGAAGGCGACTAAGGCGCGGTTAATACAAAACAGACGTGGCGGGACGTCGCCTGGAGGCGCGGACGCCAATCTCCTATAAGACATAAACGATGTTATTGTACTAAATAAGTTTTATATTGTCCGAAACCGCCATACCGCCCCGCCACGTCTCTTTTGGATAAACCGCGCCTAAGGGATAGGATTGTACTCGATCTGACAGTAAACAACAACTGACAGCCCATGTAAGTGCCTGCTTTTTATACCTTGGCCTATGGACATGGAGTTGTACACGTCCATATCCATTTAATGACATATTTAATTGAATACTTTTCATCCATTAACCAGCTCGTTGGAAGTTGTTTTATGGTGGGATCTTAGACTATCAGTTTTACTAACTGCTATCGTCAAAACTAGAAAAACCTAGTCCAACTAGAATTAACACTGTTGAAATCACAATGTAACAAGCTGTCTTTCTTCAAAAATATGCATTTTGTTTAGTAAAAATTAGTTATAAGTATTCAATTTTAAACATTAGTTTATTCTAGTATGAACAAAGGCATTAAGTAAAATTACTTCAAACTAGGGAAACCGCGTTCTAACAAAAATTGGATTTTAACTGCATCATTATGTTCTAACGTGTTCAATTCAACATATACCGAGATAGATCAGACACTATAGTACCTTGTTCTACACGTTTTCTAGAGTAAATAAAAATGAATATGCATTGCAACGCATGTAGGGCATTAGCTAGAAGCCTATAAATTCGTGTATACGTGACATTTCCGAGATCCGCACAGGTTCAGCTAGTTCTAAAAAACGTTTACTGAAGGCTGACCGCTATACATAGTGAGATTATATTAAAAATGTATCTACAGATATTTAGTGAAATATCTTGCATAGAATAATTTATTCATGAATTATTTTAACAGATAAATTCAATGATTATAATAAATTACACAGAAATAGTACAAACAATTTAATTAAATTTGTACAAAACAAAATTATTTAGTGATTGAATTCCATCGTGTACTTTAACGTAATCTCATATATTATATAAAGTTCGTTCCCATACTCCTCCGAAACAGCTAGTTGTTATAAACAATCAAAGGTATGTTTACTGCAACTTTATACAGTTTATACTTTATAATTTGAGTTAACAGCTGACTTATCCATGAGTTGCAAAATCGTGTGCATTTTGTTATTCGTTAATGTTGCCCTTAACGATGACACTGTACGCACGACCGAGGCTCCTTCACCGAGGACCCAGCACTTGTGTCACGTTCCCCACGGACAATGGGAGTGTCACTAACGAATTTGCCAGGTTATTGCATGATAAACACCTCAAAACTGTTTTCCGCGATACAGTTTATAATAGTAACTACAATGGTAACTACGAATCGATGTGTTAAGGAATAAAAATGAGTAAAACGTTGTGTTCCACCATAGAAAATTAAAATCCACCAGGCTAAAAATTTAGACTTATGAATACATTTTCAAAACTTAAAAAAAATCTTAGTTATAACTTAAATGAAGTCCTATAAAATTTGATTGATAAAACTTTTAAACCTAAGAAAAGATTGCAAAAGGAAATGTATTTATAAATGTAAATATAAAGTAAGTCGTACACCACTCTGCTGTGCTCTTGCAGTGAATTTAAATTCAAATATACAAAAGTGGCTCGGAATTTCAATCTACTTACCTAAGAGAAAAATGTTTCTTTGCGTATACTATCTATCAATTTATCTCAATTTGATTACGAGACCCTGTCTGGATAACATGTTGAATGATTCAAAATGTTTTTTGTTATTAACTCTTACTAGGTACTTAATTAGTATTCAAATATAAGAAATGCTAGCCTATTGATCTCTATTTAATGCACTACCTAAGATAAGTTCTATTGGGAAAGTTTCAATATACTTGTATGACCTCGGTTGGGTTTGAGACTTTCAATTTGGAACAAAGAGTTCGATTTCTTGTTTTGTTTCCATTATTTTATTTTACGGGAGCTATGGGCGTAGCTGAAACCCTTGCTGCCTTTCTTTACAGCATGATAAAGATCTGTAATGCTATAACGATACACCTGCTTTTTTATTTTTCCTTATAATACTGCTTGTATAAAAAAATCATCTGTCTAAGTTAGGGAGCACATGGAATGGTCGTCTGAATCTACTAAACTTCACCCAAACTTCTCATTTACCACGTTTGTTGGTGAGATTTGATCCATAAAATTAACACTATAAATTGATGCCATAATAGGGATGTTATATTTTTCGTTTGATTACTGGGTGTTGCAAAAGAATTTTCGAAATTCTTTGAATGCAGTTTTGTTTCTTACAAGCTTTTTTAACTTGCTCTATGTGTAATTTGTACGGGGAAAATCTTGCAACTAGATTTTAAAGCAGATATCCTCAACCGATTTTGATGAAATTTACATACACGGTTAGTTTGGATGACAATGTAGTAATATGGTACCATGGAGCTGGTCTGATGATGGAGTAGGTGGCCATGGGAACTTTTAAATTAATTAAGACAAATCCATCAAGTTTGGGCTCATTTGGTTGGATTAACAAACCCTCTGGACTTACATGGTATTCAGGGTCTGAAAATGAAGTCAGAAGGTGGCCATAGGAACTTCAAACTATACAAGGTAAGCTTATCGAGTTTGGGTTCATTTCTTTTGCCTTAAAGAACTCTCGAATATTTTATGGTATTCAGGGTCTGAAGATGGCGTCCGAAGGTAGCCAAAGGAACTTGTAAACTAAATTTGATAAACTTATCAAGGTTGGGCTCATTTGCTTTGTCTTAACAAACTGACTGTTATTACATCATGGGCATTTCTAAACTAAACCAGGCGTGGTTCACTCCGCGCAGTACATCCGTTATATACCTACAGCGAAGTATCCGGCCGAGCGGATTAAAAATTAGTCGAGTGTCACGCGCGCGCTCGTGTGAACGCTTGAGGTGTTGTCTATGCTCGCGCTCGGCTGGGATTTTATAAAAACATTTTTTTTACCTACCTTAGAATGGACAAGAAAAGAAAATATGACAGACGATATTGTGTGGCGTTCGGCTGTTTGAATTCTAATAGAAATATGCCGGATTTATCTTTTTTCTCGCTTCCCAAAGATGCTGTAAGGTAATTTTGCCAAATTAATAAATTTTAAAATTTTAAGGTACTTACCTACCTACCCATAACCCAACCTACCACTACTACTGCTCAAAATGCGTAACTAGACTAAAACAACTTATTTTATAGGTAGACCACGAAGTAGGTAGGTACCTAGCCGGCTAGATTTTTGAACTGGGAGGGTTATTGGATCGGACCCATCGGGGTCAACGTACTCCGCTGTCACCCGCCTCGACGTATTTTTCTAATTTCGAGTGTCCTTGACGGGCATTGCGCGTTGACTATAGGTAGGTAGGTACCACTGACGATACCTACCCTACGTAATTTCTGCAGTTCCAAGTTCCTTCTTTTTAAACGACTTCAAAAGAGGAGGAGGGTCTCAATTCGATTTTTTTAATTTCTTATGTTTGTCCCTTCGTAACGCCGTCATTTATTAGTTCTTACCTACATAATATATGAACCTTCGCGCTCGAAAGCTACCTTATAGCTTATAGGTAATATTTAGTATTCTTTGTTTATAATCCGAGAGCTGAAGTAATAAATTTAATAGGTATACAAATGAATAGCATAATATTTAATATTATTCACCTGAACATGATAATTAGATACTTTGGCGTACTTTGGCTAGTCTGACGGGTATATAGACCGAGAGCTAAGGTTAAGTTTGACAATACATGGTGGTCAGCTCTCCTGGCCAAAAAATTTAGCGCCCCATATTGAGGAGTATTTGAGCCACCCCCATGTATGTCCTTGTTCAGTGATTTTTACTAGCTTAGGAGATACGATTTTTGAAGTTATACCACTTTTGGCGCACCTAACCTTTCTCGGCGTGGCGATTGTCAAACACTTAGAAAAATTTTCATTGTATAGAGACTGGACTATGGCGACTGCAACGGGGACTGTTCCTGTAACGGCGACGAGCGACTACTACGGTGACTGTGCTCCTCAGTGCCCTGTTTGCTTCACTCTAACCAATGACCATAAGCACATGTGTGTTTGCTCCGTACTGACTACCATTTGTCTATTTTATTTTAGGCGCCGAGAGTGGCTGATTTTAATAGGACGAGAGGACTTACTAAGCAAAGAAAATTTGAGAGCTAAAAGCTACGAAGTCTGCTCCCATCATTTTGAAGATTCTGCAATCAGGACAATCAAACAACTGAAACCAAATACAGTTCCAACAAAGCTTATAGTATCCGAGAACCGAGTTCCTAACAATAATATAAATTCAAATACGAACTGCTTTCAAAGCGCAGCGAGTCACATTCAATTTAGCTGGCGCAAATCAAAATAATTTACCAACATGATTTTTGGGTGTCGGCTCTCGGACTAGTTTAAGCTGTTTCGTGTTTGCGTCGTACGGCATGTAACTAAACACATAAATGGTATGTTCAATTTAGCAAATACACTAAAGTGTAGTAGCAAAGAATACTAAATGTAGAAGTATGCTTATCGTCTTATGTTAAAATATGCGGACATTGTAATAAAATACTTTTTTCATCTAATACTAGGTAGGCATGTTTAAAGTTGTCATTTTCACATAAGTAGAAAAATAGTAACAGGTACATAACTGGACTGGTAATCAAATATTCATTTCTTCACAAGAAGGCAACCCTAACAGGCGTAAGAAGAGATAAGAGGTACGCGATAGAAAGAGACGAAGTAGTAGGTGAATAAAATTATAGGTACCTAATGTTGTGCGAGCTGAATTCCACCGTATTGCGTCGGAGCAAGACTGGAATTAATAAAATCTTCTTGCGCAGTGATCCTTCTGTACGTTAGTACTATTAATTATTCTGTGACTAAACTTAGACAACTTGTGTTTGGCTTAGTTTGGCTAATATTAGTAAGCTTTTCAAATCAACACAACCCTTGCAATTTAATGTTTTCAAATTTGCAAATTATTATTTTCGTTTAAGTACAGATTAATAATACTACCGGAGACTCAGTTTGGCTTCCGCCCTGAAAGAGGAACCTGTGAGGCAATTTTCTGCATACGACAGCTGCAAGAAAAAAGCCGTGAATAAGGTCGACCAGTATTTCTGTGTTTTGTCGATCTGGAAAAGGCTTTTGACAGCGTTCCGCGAGAGGCTTTGTGGACTGTTTTGGAGAGGGTGGGTTGCCTGAATAAATTTGTACGTCTGGTTCGACTTCTACACGATGGTATGACATGCTGTGTGTCCGCTAATGGGGAACAAACAGACTAGTTTCCCGTCAGCTGTGGTGTTAAGCATGGATGTGTTCTTGTTCCCACGCTGTTCGTCATCTATTTTGCGGCTGTCGTCAAAGAAACACTACAGAATGTATCGGCGGGCATCCGCATACGCTTCCGAACCGACGCACAGTGGACTGAAATATCGTTTTGTGGAATTAGGGAGAAAAAACTATAGAAAGTGATTCCTTTTCTGTCTATAATCGTTTTATGTTATGGGCATAAATCCAAAAAGTTAGTATTTCAAAAGTTATACGGTAACAATGTTATAACATGAAACAGTTAATTAATTCTTATGTTATGCTTAGAAATAATTAAAAATAGTTAACTAATTAAATATTAATTATACATAATGTGTATGTTCTCTATTCCACACTACCCCAGAGGTTAAGAACCAAGTGCGTTTTTTTTAAGTGGTGTCCCCAAGAGGCCTAATCCACTGGCAAAAATAATTATATGGACTGTATTATACACCTGACATAAAAATAATTATTTAATAAAAAAACAATATTAAACCTGAAAAAAAATTGTCTCAAATGGCCTCAGGTAAGAATCAACCTCGAATATTATATTTCATTCATTCTTCGTCATATTCTTTATCTTGTTCAGTAGTAAATAGTAAGGATTGTGCCTCATTGGATATTATTTTATGTTTCCTAACGAATTTTGGTCTAATTGTAGAAATATATGGATCAGATGTAACAATAAAATTATTAAAAATGTCCTCATTTGTTGCTTTTCTAGAAAATTTCCTTGAGTGGTGTTCTCGATACCTCCTGAAATCTTTATTTCTAGATTCAGCGGCTTCTTCAGACAATTTTCCTATTGGGATAAGACCGAAATTGGCAATGATGTCTGCACCATGCACAAGTATTTTATGCACGCTTGCAGGCATATAAAACCATTTATATTTCTCAATGTATAAAGCCAATGTAGCATCTGTAAATTCCTTAAATTTAAATGTATTTAAAGGAAGCCCCGATGACAATGTTTCTAAAATGACAGAAAACCGCTTAATAAGATTTTCATTTACTCCAGTAATAGAAGAAGTAGTATTTACGTTTTCGAAAAATCTGCGGGCCGTATTCCCATCATTAGTGGTACCATGACCCTGTTTAACAATATCAATAAGCAGACCAGTTCTAGTTTGAAAAGCTATTTGAACTTCTTTCTTTTTATTTTCCAACTTAGCTTTATTTTCACCTTTCGCAATCCAAGATTTAAAATCTAGTCTATAGGATATGTGCAAAATACATTCCATGAATCTGATCCAAGCGTGAAGTGATGATATGCCAAATTTATACACCTCAGTATTCCATTGTTTTTGTGACAATATGTCCAACTCATTCATTTCTTTAGGTGTGGCCTTACAAATATACAAGTTTGTGAAGAGGTCTCACTCAGTACTGATGCCACTTTTCCATCAATCATAGTTAAATGTAACGTGTGACGAATCAATTTTCCTAGAACGTTAGTTTCATTTAAACAATTAATTTCGGATTCTATCCTCTCCTTTTCACTCCTAATTATTAACTGCGTCTCTTTCATAAATTTAAAAAACAGGGGACGGCAAAAAAAAGTAGAATTAGGTGTTTTATTTTCCCACAAAACTTGTTCTCCACATGTTAGTTTTAAAGGCACTAGGCTTCCCATAAATATACTGCTATCATCATCATTGGTCTCACTTTTCTGCTTATAATTAGACTGACTTGAGGCACCATCGAAACCCCATTTACTAGTTAATTCTAGGTTATTGTAATCGTCTTGTATTTCAACTAATTTTAAAAGTCTTTCTGCCGTTTTGTCTAAAAGAGCCTGTAATTTTATTTGCGCAGAAATATCTGTTATTTCCACATCATCTTTTGATGGATAACATTCATTTTTTGCCTTTATAATAAAATAGTAAGAGGGTAGTAAAACTACGCCTTCGTCTTGAATTGATTTTCTCATAGCATTATATTGCCATTTTGTCATTTTTAAAGATAACATATTACCTAAGGCTTTTTCAGAAGACATAACGTTTTTTTTCGGAACAAAAATGAATTCCTTTACATGTTTTACCTCTTCAGGATTTTTGAGCAGATAATTTAAAATTTCAGCAATATCATTTTTACCACACGCCTTTAATGAACGTAAATAAAAATAAGACTGTTCCTCTTCTTTGTCAAAAGAAAAGGAATTAGATTCAGTATTTTCAATTCGCTTTTTTTTCTGTTTAGGCCCTAAATCAGAAAAAGGTTTCCTTGGACTAATCTGAGTCGAAGTTCCAACGGTTTTAGTTGTTAAAGGAGTACTTACGTAAGAAGGGCCAGCAATCGAGTGCACGTTCTCACTATCACTTGCTGAATTATTGATAAATTCAGGCCAATTTACACGCGAATCTAACCAAGAACTATATTTATTTACAAAAACAGAACTTTTGCAACCCGCTAAGGTCCATTTTCTTTGAAGATTAAAACAATATGTCCTACAAAATGTTTTGAGAGCTTTGTTTTGATCGTCATTTAACTGTTCCGTTAAATGTGATATAACGAGATTGAACATTATCTCACTATTTTTTAAACTTCCACTTTCTTTTAATTTTAAAAATACGTCAAGATTAGAAAATAAACCTTCCATAATTCGAACATATAATAGCGTACGTTAATCACAAAAGCAAAAAACGGACTAATAGAATACATACTGACAGAATAATAGACTGATGACTTGAGGGTAGTTGTAAAAAAAATTAATAACCAGATTGCCTCAGTGGCCCATAGTGGTATGAGAGTGCGACTTCCGTCCCTGAGGTTCAATTCCGGGTCGAATCAAATATATGTGTGATCCACGAATGTTTGTTTTGGAGTTTGGGTATTTTCTATGTATAATTTAATTATATGTATTAGATTAGCATAAAGATTTATTCTGTGTCTGGGTGTAATTTATCTATAATAATGTATGTATTTACAAAAACAAATGTATTTAAGTATACATATTTATCAGTTGTCTAGATCCATAGCACAAGCTTAATTAGCTTAAATTGGACTAGATGGCGTTGTGTGTAATTGTCCAAAATATTTATTTATTTATTTTCTTTATGTCTTTAGAAATATTTTAGTGTGTTTAACAGTGGTCTAGATCCCATAGCTCAAGCTTATATTGGCTTAAATTGGGTTAGATGATGTTGTGTGAGAATGTCCAAACATTTATTTATTTAAAAAAAAATTGCGCACTTGACTAATTTTTATACTGACTACTATAAACACCTTACGCACTATGGTTCTTAACCTCCACAAGAGAATAAACAAATATTAAAAAATAAAAAAATGAGGTCCAAAATGACGCAGTTTCGGGGATTTTCGAAGCTCCCGAATTATGTGTAAAGATAGAATATTTAACTTATTTATCGACACCATAAATAATATTTGGAGATTATGTGAGCTTTTTGAAATATTATTTTTTTTAATATTTTTTCAAACAAAAAAAAAATAATCTTTCATAACTTTTAGAATATGACTGTAAACAAAATGAACCCATACCATTAAAGACTCGTGTGGACTAGTAGAACAAATCACCATTAAAAGGATAATTAAAAAAAAAATGTTAATTTTTTTTATATCGTAATTCTATGAGAAATTAAATTGAGCCTACTGTGCGACGGCCTGCTTTTTAATCTTGCCAGATTGAAGGCCCGCACCAAAGTTTCTCATGAAATGATAACCGAGATTATGTACGCGTATTTGTGCTTTTTAGCGGATTCCCCAGCCTCTCTACAATATTTAATGACTAATCTTGATAGGACACGTACGAGGTTCGGTCTCAAGATAAGTGTCAGTAAGACGGAAGTCATGACTTCAGGCGTGACATTAGACGAACCTCTTGAGATCAGTCTCGGTCAGGATGTTCTAAAGTGTGTAGAGAGGTTCAAATACCTGGGCAGCATGATAACATCACAATGTGACCTTGATGCCGAAAATAATAGCAGAATTGCTGCTGCCTCAGTTTCTTTTGGCAAACTCCGGTCCTAGGTCTTCCGCTCTCATGACATCAAACTAGCGACAAAAATCTCGGTATTTAGGGCTATTGTCCAGTCAAGCCTACTATACTCCTTAGAGACCTGGTGTCTGTACCGAAAACATATCAAGGTACTGGATCAATTCCACTTGCGTTGCTTGCGGGATGGGATATCTTGGGCATTCACTGGACGGACCGTATCAGAAACACCGAAGTTCTCCGTCGCGCTAAGATCTGTGGCGTTAAAGCGTATCTGGTGCGGCGTCAGCTGCGGTGGTGTGTTCACCTGTTCCGCATGCCAGAAGACCGCTTTGCAAAGCACGTTCTTTACTGTGAGCTTCAAGAAGGCAAGTGCAAGCAAGGCGGACAGCTTCTACGGTATAAGGATGTGCTCAAAAGACATATAAAAAGGTGCAGTATTGACCCTTCGACATGGGAATCAGTAGCTGCAAAACGCCCGGAATGGAGACATCTCGTAAAGCAGAACATCGACGCATTCGAACGCTTACGCAGAGATTAACTCGACGCTAAGTGAGACGAGTTGAAAGCTAGACCATCCGCGGCTCTAATTTATCACTATAGCAGCGGCGTACTCACTTGCCCGATGTGCTCAAGGACTTTTAAGGCTAAAATTGGCTATAGCAGTCATATGCGAGCACACGATCGCGCGGAGCAATGAGATGCTGCAGCTGAGTCTGTCGAGTAGTCGCTGTAGCCGAAATTGGCTTTGAGAGTGATGATGAATAAAAGAAAAGCTTTTTTTAAAACGTTTTTTATTAATAATTTATTTTAAATATAACAATGATTCCTGTAAGTGAAAATCGCTATCTCTAGTATTTAGTGTAGTTACTTCCCTCCAGGTAAGATCGAAATCTTCCACCCTGTAGAGCGGCGTCCATTAAATTGACTGACAAAATATAAAAAAGAGAAGATACTAAATATACATTAAAGAAATATTAGATATATTTCTTTGATGTATCTTTAGTACAAATTCAGAGTCAAAATTCACGTAACTGTTTACGAAGAGAAAAATTGAAAGTGTGTCTGCCTTACCCGATAGGCCGTTAGGAATTTCTTTTTTATATTCATTTGTGTTTCCGTCTTTGCATTTCCGTATTCCTACAATCCCGAGTTTGTCAACGGGGCGTGAAAAAGCAATTCTCGGAGCCGCCAATCTGGAGACCACCATTTAGCATTGTTGGCTTCTATAATTGCAGCCTTCGTTCAACAGACTTTACTTACAGTTTGTCATAAACTGGAATGAATTTATACTGACTCGTAAATTAAAACCACAAACACTTTTATGAACGAAAATAATGACGACTATTTAATGGTCCTCGTAATGTCTCATCTTCACAGTTCTAACTGTAATTTATTACCAAAATTTGAGAATATAAATAATTTATCAGCAGATTCATCTTTGGGTTGCAATATCTTGTACATTTTTAATGTATAACTGTACTCGTTTACACTAAAAGTTTTCAACAGGGACGATGCATGGCGCTCCTCTAAAGCAACCTCTGCTCGACATGCTCTTTTTAGCCTCCTACAAAAAAGACCACAAACGTTTTAATCAATTACTCGATGTCGACTGGACTAGTTTGACAAAATCTGTATAAATAGGAATACTTTTCAGGGGATATAAATACAGAATGAAATATTGGAAAAAATGGGGAAACTAATTAGGCACACTTAGAATGATTTGATTATTTTTATAGTACCTACTTATGGATTTGCTCTTGATAAGCACAATTGGGTGAATTGAAACTGATAACCACAGATAGCCACTGAAACTGCTATGATCGTTAAAATGCATAAAGCAATACATAATAGTGAAGTACCTAATACCTCAACTATGTATTTATCGTACTTGCGTTAAGGAAACCTATATTTCATAAAAAGGCACGGGCAGTTCACATTAAGCTATTACAATTTTGATATCACACAAATCCGCTAAAATTGTTCAATGTTTTTTATCAACTTTTAACCCAATTAAATTAGAATTGAAAGGTGCAACTAAGAAGCAACACTGAGATAATGATAAGTTCTGGCAAAAAAAGGACATCAAGTAAGATCACCACACATTTAGATTGGACGAATGAGTTTAAATGTACTGATGCCATAGGTGATTAAAATTCTTTTTTCTTCAACACCAATTGCACCATTCATACAATTTCAGTCACACTTTTCATATTCGCATCTTAATTGCGTTCGCTAAAAAAATATTTTGTGTTATTCATAATTCAGCTGGATTCAATTCTGCTGGATCAAATTTAATTTTTGTGATGTACGTAGTTATAGTTATAGAAATAACCTTATGTATTACGTACCACTCAAACTCGCCCCATACGGTCGGTCAAGTACGCGATAGGTCTGAGTTGTTTTCTTTCGTAAATTCCCCGATCCATTTGATACTTCGTTATCTCAGCTTCTTTGCGTTTTATTCGACGTTTACTTTTAGCAAATTTCCTATAAACGAGATATCTTTAGCTAACTGATCACGAACTAAATTAACCTAAGTTCTATAACCCTACTTTAGTTATGTCGGCCAGATTGGAGCGTTAAATAAAAGAAATAAAACTCTATAAACGTCAAATGAAAAATGAGGCACAGCCGTTTTCCTGTTTATTGTTTATTTAAGTCGAGGTCTAAACTTTAATAAAAACACATTCGCTGACGGCGATAAATGAAACGGGCTGTAAATATAAGCATAATATTCAGATAAAATTCGTAAACTAGACTGCTACTATGGACTATTATTAAGTAGTAAGATGGTATTATGTAGGAGTAAGGATAATAAATTGTGTCGGAATTAATTTTCATATTTAATTTGATATTTCTCAAGTAATTATAGTGATGAAAAACGTTATTAAAACATCTAGGTACCTTGTGCTTTTATTATTGAAGATTAAAATTAAATAACTATTACTTGTTAGTTTGAAGAAAGATCTTAAGTAATAAATAGATATTTGTTATTCTTTATTCTCATTCGCATCTATATTATGTATGTTTTAGGTAGTATCATCGACCACGGGTCAATCCTGGTTAGATCCAATACTGGTAATTATGCTACTCCTTCCTTTATATGTTGGTTTATCTTGGCAATTAGAATTTCTTAATTCTTTATTGTACACACACATAAAATAATACAGTAACAGGCATAAATACATTTTGATGTACAAAGGCGAGCTTAACTCAGTATTGAGTTTTCTACCAGCAAACCTTTGGGGGATAGGAGCAACAGCAACAAAAGGGTAGAAAAACAAGTGTACAAATTGCAGAGAATATACATAAATAATAGAATACAAAAGTACTAAGATATATATACATACCGTATATACCATACTACTTACATACAGACAAATTATATATATATACAAATTTATATATGCTGGTACTAATTACATAAAATATACATAAATATACAATAACTTATGGAAATTACATAAATAAATAATACACAGTTATCTAACTAGTTTGAGCGAGGAACAGTTCTTTAACTTTGATCTTGAACACGTTTAAGGAAGTGCTATCGCGTACAGAGTGAGGCAGCGAATTCCACAACCTTACCGCGCGAACAGTAAATGAGCCATCGTAACAGCTGGAAGCAGTGAAGAGGAGTTCGAAGAAGAAGCGCAGAGGAAGTGCGACAGGGCTTACCCCTGGGGACAAGATACTCAAAGCGTTCTCTTAAGTAAGAAGGCGAATCAGGATTAGAAAGAATAGAGTACAGGAGAGAGAGAATATGAGAGTCTCTACGCTGACGAATAGGTAACTACTTCAACTTTGCCCGAAATTCAGAAACATGGTCATACTTCCGGAGACCAAAAATGAAGCGAACACCCAAATTTTGCAGTCTTTCGAGTTTATTAAGAAGTTCCTCCTTTGCATCAAGATAGCAGACATCAGCGTAATCTAAAAGTGGGAGCAGAAGAGATTGCGCAAGAGTAACTTAGTAACTTTTAGTTTGAAATGGTAGGAATTTCTGGAGACGTTTGAGGGACTGAAACGAGCAGTAAACCCTTTTGCTAACATCTGCAATATGGACGTCCCAGACCAAATTAGAGTCTATATAGACACCTAAATTTTTCACGTGTTTCGTAAAAGGAATAGAAATCGCATTGTATTAAAACTTTCGGAAGAGACTGGTGATCCAAAAGATGCAACATGTATCTGCTACCAACAATGACTGCTTGCGATTTCGTTGGATTAACCAGAAGCCCAAACAAAAAAGAGTAACCGCCGTCTGACCCTCGGACTCTGAGAGGTGAGCAGGTGAGATAAAATAGGGCCTCGAACAATTTGGTGGTTCCCCATTTATCTAGTCACAAAAATGCGTAACATTTCCTCAAAAATAAAATCTACAAATTTAAGGAGTTTCATAACACAAATCTTTTAAACGTGAATTTGAATAAAAATGATTACTTCCGGAGGGTGCAAGCAACTAATTTAATTTTTCTTTGTCATTTAGATAACCCTCAACTGTATAATATTCACAGCGTAAAGCATATTTAACCGAAGTCTTGAATTTGTTGAAAGCTATTCATAATACTGAGAGAAAATAATCATTTTTCATTCAGTTGTCGGTTAATAGTGTAAATAAAGTATAAAAAATACGTCCTAACGTGTGTTTGTCTTCTATCGTAGATATGCGTATATCATAAGTAAAGGCGGTCATATTATATGTAAGTAGCAGCGAGCCCAGGTTTCGCCTGGACTCCTTAAATATTTTATACAAACCTTTAACATAAAGAGATATATTTATTTTTCTTACATTTAGGTATATACAAGAAAAATATAAATATATTACAAAATAATGTGGAGTCAATCACATAAATTCACTTTTAATTCTATCTTTAAATAGGAATACAGTAAGAAAAATATAAAATCGCAGATATAATCAACCGCTTTCTTTCCCCACTCGTTCTCTAAAAGTAAACTTTTTGCGTAGCGTAATATATATATATATATATATATTCCTATATTTTTAGTACGTCAGCAACAGCGGGTTAAGATATAGGTATCGGAGTAATATTGGATAGCCAAACTGTCTAGACTCTTTTTCAATAATACCTAAGTATTTACAACGCTGTGTCCGAGATTCTATCCGACCAGCCCCTCTAGACAAGTGGCAATTCGCTAGCCGGCGTTTGGTGGAATAGAATGACGAATGTTTGGGATTTGACATAAATGACAGTCGTTAACGCATGTCAAATACGTCAAATCCTATACATTCGTCATTCTATTCCATCAAACGCCTGCTAGCGAATTGCCACTTGTCTAGAGGGGCAGCAATCGTAAAAAGTCCTTCCGAAAACTCTAAAATCAAATATGTTCCTATGATGTACAACACTATGTCGTACACCGTAATAATTTTTTTTCTGATCATCGTCGGCCAATCTGCAGGTGTACCTACCGCCTTGCAGTTGATGCAAGTAAGGTTGGCTTGGTCCCAAAGGTTAATTTGTAACGTTGTGGATTTTTTATTAATTTATTTTAAACTAGCGATCCACCCTGGCTTCGCACGGGTAGTAAAAACGTTCCCGTGGAAATTCAATACAGCCTATGTTACTCAGGGTGAATGTAGCTTTCCAATGGTGGAAGAATTTTTGAAATCGGCACAGGTAGTTGAGTTAATGTTGTCCAATCTCGCTCGCAAATTAGTATAAAAATATACTAAAATAATCGATTGAATGTACGTTGATGACATTACATTACATTACTGAGATCGTAAAATTCAGCGCACATTTGCTAATAAGAAATTATTGACGTTTCCTTGAATTACTGTAGTGGTTCATATAAATATAACCTAGATCTCATTCATTACATCATACCAAAGCCGAAATGTACACACATTGTTACCACCTTTGTTCTCATAAAGCAAAATCTGATCTCATTCTTGTATACCTACATAATACCCATAGGTACCCTTATGGAAGTATCTTGTTTTCAACTAGTAAGCCTTTTAAATATTTACATTTTTCATTATCACAACTCACTGTACATATCTTTATCCGGAAATAGAGGTCACCATCTCACGAACTTAAGAACAGAGCCAATTTCATCCCGAATTAGGCGTCAAATTAGTGGTTCACAAATAAATTAATATAAAAAGAACTCAAATTAAAACTATATAATTAATGCATTAAATTACTGACAAAATACCAATATACATCACATAAGTTTTAAAACAGATATCATGTTTGTTTTTTTTTTAATCTTAAAGTCAATAGAGCCTTTACCCCCCGAAATATACCTTATACCTTAATAGGAAAATCATTGAGTCGAAAGTTACACTGAAAATAAAATTCATTCAACATTTTTTATTTAAATAATGAAGCTGAGAACGTGAGATCGAGGTAGCATTAAGAACAGAATGAACGAAGAACATTAATTCAATCCTACTCCGATAATACATTTTATATATTTGGTGAACTTTAGCATGAGAAATCCACCTTATTTGAGTAAAGTCGGTCTCCATTTTAAATAAAAGGTCACGTTTCATCTTGTCAATGTTAAATATGCTTTATTTATATAAAATTTATAAAAAAATTCAATTCAGTTGAAAGGTGAACTTTTCGTACATACCGAAATATGAATCTATACAAATAATTTAGATTGGAATGTAGGTTCGTCAAGTAAATATAACAACGTTTAAAATTATTGCCTATGAATAATATATTTAAGAGGGACAGTTTTGCTTATTATAAGTTGTGGTGATATAAAATATAACAAACTAGCGGCCCGGCACGTGCTTCGCTACGCCTACGTCTAAAGTTTGTTACAAAAAAACAAGACGGGTTGCACTCCGGGAGTGCCGGAATAGTGAAATCTTTTTCTTTCTTTTTCTTCGTTATATACAGAGAAAAAGATAAAAAGAACATACCATACCATACCATACCTATAATATAGCGCCAATCATAGAAACTATCACTAATTTTCTGTCAGAAGTAATTAATGAATGACAAAAATAAAAAATAATCACAAAAAGTAATTAATTACAAAAAGAAAAAATAATCACATAAAGTGTCAGAAGCCCAGGTTCGAACCCGGTACTATATGAAGCCATAAGGACTTACAGTCGAAGCGCTTACCGATAAGCCACAAAGCTTCGTAGCGTACCTAACAAAATATACAATCTGTAGCTAATGTTGCATGACGTCAGTCGTCGGTACGGTTCAAAGGTCAAGTAATCCTGACGCGAGTTTAACACTTTTTACCCATCCAACGCCGCTAAAGAAGCTTTCACTTCAAAAAAGAGATGAATAAAGAACCGCTCGACCGATTTTCTGCAAACTTCACATAAACCATCTACTAAATAGTCCAAACAAAGCCTAAACATTAGGATTGGATAGATGACGGGCTCATGAGTTATAAAATTACAACGAAAAGTGGCACTGATATTGTTATATATAAATTGCATCAATTTGGGTTAAATAAACATTTATTTGTTGTTGTTATTACTACTTCAAATTGTTATTACTACTTCAAATTGTTATTACTAATCTAAAATAAATAACATTTTCTTTGAATACGCTTATTTAGCAACGGCTAAAAAGCCTAGATAGCTAGTTCGTTCTTGTGGATTGTAAAAAATTTAGATGACAGTTATGACATTTGTCATTAACTATGGTTTGGCCTGGCTAGCGGCCAGACATGATTTTGAAAGGATTCGATGCAATCGAACACAATTCGGCCTATTTGGCCATAGAAGGCGAAGGTCATCTGCCGAGAAATCTTTGCCATCGTCGCCGTTGAGCATATTTCCATCGCTGCGCTAGTGGCGTCCCGTTAGCCACTGCCCACCTGCTCGCCGAGAGGAACGGCTACTTTGCGTTATGTGAGTAATATTTATCTTTTCTTATGGGCCCACATTAAAGTGCGGATGTGTGCGCGTGCGTTTGTTTCTCGTCTATTTAACGTCATTAGGGTATGAACCGCGTAAGCCTCATGAGGCTCGTGGACTTTATCGTGTTAGGTTAACGCAAGCCATCTGTGTTGGCCATAACTTTCTAGATATTACTCATCAGTGTAGAAGACAAAGCAGGAGTAGCCTTTAGTTAGGTATATTATATATAAGGGAGATGTAACTTTATAGTGTTGTTCAGTTAAATATACCTACATTACTTTTTAATTTACCATTTGCTCAAGAGTTCCTTGAACCAATATTTCTTTGTTGACACCGAGAGCTTGTGATCCTCAATTATGTAACATTTTATATATAATTTTATTGTAGCATTTAATTTTGTTGCCTTTCAGTGTTAGGTAGGGTTTAGAAATTATCTTTAGCACGGTAGTGGAGTCTGCCGTCTGGCCTCCAAACCCACAGTTACATGCACTTACATAAGCATTATTCATACACACCCACCTTGTTGTATTGTGGAAAAGATACCTCCCAGCCCCAACATAACATCTTTTTAATCATTGTTTTTACACGCTACAAAGTACACCTTACATCAACAAACTGTCTGTTGGCCTACTTGTTCCGGCTAAACTCCGAAGTGACACAAAGCTTTTACTGGCAGGTAGCTATAGAAAATCTCAGGCTACTTTTATTTTAGAAAAATAATTAGGGATCCCTAAACTTGAAATTCTGAGGAAAATAAGTGCCCATCCGTGTAGAAAGTCGAAGATGGCAACTATTTGATATATATTTCATAAGTGTTACTGAAATGCCAAGAAAAGTTTTTTATAATTTTCATCTGTTGGTAGACGCATTTTACGAGCGTACCTGTATACTTAAGTACTCGTATAATATAATATAAGGTTTTATCGAACTGGCCATTTTGATCTCAAAAATCCAGCGTTTGGTTAGGAATACCTACCATTCCCTGGAGAACCGGCCAAATCCTGCCCCAAGCGAAAGTTGACTCGAAAAAGATACTGATTAGTGTCTGGTGGACCAGCGTTGGAGTCATTCACTACACCTTCCTAAAATCTGGTCAGACGATTACGGCAGATCTGTATTGCAAACAGTTGGAAACCACGATAGAAAAGCTAGCAGTTGAACAGCCGAGATTGTTCAACTGCTTTAGCCCACTGCTGCTTCAGGACAGCTTTAGCTAGGATTAGAATGTCATCCCTGGACCTTATATAACAGATTACCACTTTTTTTTGGAATTTAAATAATTTCTTAATTGAAAAAATAAACAATTCAGATGAGGCAGTCCAAACCGTCTTCACAGATTTTGTTGATTCTCGCTGCCGCAACCTTTTCAGCAAAGGAATCAATGAACTGCCTATAAAATGACAGAAGTCCATAGATATAAAAGGTACATTCTTTGACTGATTAAATAAAAATACTGTGAAAAAAATTATGATTCTTTTTTCATTATAAAACGCCAATTTTGTATATAAGGACCTTATATATCTCACAATTACTTTTTTACATTGCATTTGACCGCTATTTCACTTGTTCGCTAGTGATTATGTCATTGTGGTCGACAGACGAGCATGCTTGTTTCGAAATAACCTATTCACTCTATACTTGAGATCTCCCAACTTCTTGACTCAGGCATGGTAGAACACTCTTTAGCAGAACCTTTTTATTTATTGACGTATCCCACGTCAATTTGACTTCACATCGCCTGATGGTAAGCTAAAGGCAAAGTCTCAAGAAAGCTGAGGGTCGGCATTACAAACACATGCCATGTTATCGATGGTGGCACTCAGGATGACGGCCTTGGCCTCGTCAGCGGGACGAACCGGGACTGTAGGAAGAAGGAAACAAGTGAGCTGGTAAGGGTTCCAAGTCTTAATGGTGCGACAAAGGAAAGAGTCACCGAACCACGTGGTTCTTGAAGGAATATTCTGCACCGTATGCGGGTGACATCTAAGCCCTGCACGTGGTCTCCTGTGTAGGAAAGGAGAGGGTGGGACTAAGAAGAGCTCATCAGAACATTCACCATGGTAGGGACGGTTAAATACTGCCTAGGACATCTCTAGGCATCTGCAGAGGCTCGAGGGTGCTCGTTACCTCAGGATTCCCAATAATGCGGACTGCACGTCGCTGCGACCTGTTGAGAGCATCTAATAAGTACTTTGCGAAGTCGGCCGTCGGATGATACTCTCGATGTAGTTTTTGTTATTCAGTTTGCTATTTCAATATATATTAGCGTACATCCATAGGATATTGGGGTTGAGGCTGCAGTAGCAGTGGCGTGCTCTGAAGAGTGGGTAAGGACAGAAGATACCTTCGTCTTCTTGAGCTCAGACAACTCAGAGCCACTTGCCATCAAGAGGACCGTGTGCCTGTGTGCCATCTCAATTGTATACAAAAAAAGCCCCATTGGGAAATATGGTTCAGGATCCGGTCAAGCTCAGTGACAAGAAGCTGCCTTTTTTCGGCCACATCCGACTGCTTATCCGCACGACGTCCATGATAACTCCCGTGTAAGGTGCTATCGTCTGCATAGCAATGAATGCTGCCGGTAGACAGCATTTCATTGATATTCAGAAGAAAGAGAGTGGGTGATAGGACGGACTCCTGCGGCATGCCAGTATTTACGTGCAAGTACTCCAATGCTCGTCCATCACAAAGGACGCGAATCCGGCGCTCCTGCAAGAAGCTAGCAACCCAGTTACACTATCTAGGGGGCAGACGAAAGGCTGGTAGCTTGGAAAGAAACGATTTGTGCCAAACTATTGAAAGCTTTGGCAATGTAAAGAATAATTGCCAGTGACTCACCGTGCTTATCCATGGCCTCACCTCAAAAATGGAACGTATAAAGAACGTATTACTTAAACGTTTTATGTTACATGTCATGTGTTTGAAAATACACACCTTACGAACTCGAGCGAGCGTAGTTCTAAATTAGTAATAAAATGTTTAATTCAAACTCAAAGTACCGTGAATATAATTGGATCAATGAATAAACTCCGGATGCCGGATCCATCTTGAATCTGTATTTTCATATTATTCTTCTACAAGTTAATTAATAAGATGATACATTTCTGTAATATAGGTCATATCCACGTAAATCATTGGATCGATAAACCTTACAAAACCTTGATTTTTTAGATAAATTGACTAGAAATGGTAACCCGCAACTACCGCTCCATTCTTAAGATTAGCCATCAAGCTATCCTCTTTTAATTGTATTTTATACACGATTTGCGATCTGCTTTGTATAACGTTGTCATCATCTCAGCGTAGAATTCTGGTTGCATTCGAGGCTTTCACCGGGTATGACATTTTAGTAATATATATCTGCTCTAAGAAGACATGTGCGGTGAGCTGTTTGTTGAATCACTGCGTCGTATGTCATGTATGTTCACGGAACTGAGTTACAATTTCGCTTTCTAGTCCAACAATGCGGTGACAAAGTAAATAATGCGTTATAGTGCGGGATATTCACAGTTGTATCATGTATGAGTATATGTACAGCTTCATACTCGTATACGCATTTGTTTGCATAAAGCGATAGAACAAGAGCCGGGGTGATTGAACAATGTAAATAATGACGTATAACGTCATATTCGTAGTCAAATAAAGAAACACATTCAGGAAAACGGTCACCTTATGAACCTTATGAATAAAGGACCTAGACTGGAATAGAATAGAAAAGGTGCTGAAGAAACCCTGTTTCACGCTTGTTCAACCTTTTAATAAGAAAGACTAACTTGTTAAAAAACTCCTAATATAGAACAAACGGACCCAGATGTACAGGGTGTCCAGAAGAGGTCAGAAACTGTTATAAAAAATGCACTACAAATAATTTTCAAAATGAATTATTGTATTTGTAAAAAATATAGAGTTATTTCTTAAAAATAATGTTATCTAGATGTCCTCCCCTCACAGTGCAGGCACTCAAGCAATATAATAATAAATTTTGAAAATTATTTGTAGTTCTTTCATTGCATTTTGTGACCTCTGTACCTCGCTTGGACATCCTGTAAATGACCCTTTGTATGAGCTAAACAAGAAAAAACCCAAGAAATACTGTCCGATATGAAAAAAGAACTGTCGATGTTTAGAATACCTACATATCATTTCTATTAAAATCATTTTAACTACTCTCACACTGAAATGTAAACATTTAAAAATGAAAACAAAAGTTTAATAGCGGTCTTTATTTTTTTGTTTGTTTTGTTACCTTCGAAATAGGCTAAATTGTTATGACCAGCTGCCTTGTCATCAGTAGATGACGGTCTTTACGCACTGAATATCAAAATAATTTTTAAAACTTCAGCTGGAGTTTTTCAGCATAGTATGTGGAAGCGGCGCAACATGCATTATATTATTTCATGAGATTAGATAAGGTAATGTGTGAAACTGCTCATAATTTGATCTTAAAATACTCGTGTCGTCATAAAAAACTCGCCTACGGCTCATTTTTTTAACTCCCAAAAAAATGGTAAATGTTATAAATAACTATTTTTTATGGCATTTATTAATGAAACATCTACAAGTTGACATTATCCACGAATTTGCATCACATGAACAAGCAATAGGTAATCATTTTTATATCTTTGTTATATATCGAAACTTTTTACTCTCAACTCAACACATAGTAACGAAAAAGTCACAATTTGATTACAGGTGTCATTATGTACCTAATTGCGATAAAATTATAGCCACTTTAAGAACAAATGTGTTAAAAATAATTCATTCGTTTTAGTACAAAACATTGTTTAGGAGGTTGTTTAATAAAAATACTTTTTCATTAATTTAATTTTCCATTATTTTGTTTTAGTACCCCTAGTATAGTAATACTTGATGGGGTTATATTATTTAATTACTGAGTTTATATGGCCATCTTCCAGCTCCATCATCAGACCCTGGTAACCTAGCACTAAAGTACTCGTCAAAACGAATTAAATGAGCTGAGAATCAGAGCTTGCGTTATTTCTTTTCCGAGTTCCTACGACCACTTTCCTGCTTCGTCATCAGTTCAGACCCTGGTAACCATCTAAAAATAAAGTACTCCCCAAGAAGAATCAAACGTGCCGATTTACTTCACTAAAGGAAATCGGTAACCGGAATGTGGATCAAATTTAATTTGCAAAATTTGCAGTACAGGGTACAGAAACTAAATAATAAAGCTTGTGAATGAAAAAAAAAACCGTTGGACGAGAGCACGACGAGAAGCAACCAATTCGTCAAAGGCCTCTAAATGAACTGGACGAAAGCACAACGATAGGAAAAAAATTATTCAAAAGCCTCAAAATCTGCTGGACGAGAGTACAACGTGAGGTAACATATTTTTCAAATGCCTCGAAACCAGCTGGACGAGAACACAACTAGAGGCAACAAATTCTTTAAAGGCCTCAAAATTCTATGGCCTACTCGGGTATTGAATTCTATATTGGGATACATGTACAATTACAGATATTTCTTATGTCTTTGTAAGTTTGGTAAGTAAGTAGTAAGTGTAAGCATAATTGAATTACTGAAATAGAGTTGGTAGTTGTGTAGAACAGGTAGTACACAATCATTAAGCATGACTGTAGTATATTGTAACCTTCTTTTTTTTCTTTTTTTTTTAAGAATATTAGCACCCGAAATTATCGAAATTAGTAATACGATTATTCCCTCGTATTCCCTCTAAACCTCTCCAACTAAGCTTAATTGCTTGTGCTAGGAGTGGGTTCACGTCGGTAGTGTAATGGCCAGGATTCGAACCTGTGACCTCTCGATCGTAAGGCCGACTCCTTAACCACTAAGCTACCGACGCTTCGAAACCTTAGTAGCAACTAGCACTTAGTAAACAACTCTTGGAATATTTATTAAATTAGTACAATAAATCCCTCTATTTCCTTTGACACTACTGCGTGGCACTATTAGTAGTGCCAAGGGAGATAAAATTTCCAATGGCACTACTTGCGAAAGAGTAGTATCACGGGAAATGTAGTTTTACCCATGACACTACTGGTAGTGTCACGGGAAATAGAAATCTCCGATGACACTACTAGTACTGTCACGCAGTAGTGTCAAGGGAAAAGGAGGAAACATAAATGATACTAAATTAAATTTAACACTAGAAACTAAAACCAATTAAACTAAATAAATGAAATATTTACATACATAATACGTCGTAAATTCCTCCGCATCATCATCGACCGGTAACGTTCCTTACAACTCTTAGTAAAACCACATTCGAACGAACTCTCCCTTTCCACTGTGGTAAAAAAAGGGTATACTCAGATGTATAAGTTTGCAAGTTTGTAATTAGTTCCGCCCTAAGTTACATGATTGCTGTAACAGAGAGCATTTTTACATTACCCGATATCTGATATCGAGTGTCGTATGCCGATAGCCGACATCCGATAGTCGACACTATGTGCTGTTTTCACATATATTCGAATCCGATTAAATCCGTTCGGTTCGGCCATTTGCTCGATAGAACAGACTGGTTAGGGATGCTAGGGATGAAAAAACCGCATGAAAAAGTGCAAGCAATTTTCATTGCCATTTGTAAGCTAAGCGAAAGCCTTCGACTCCATCGAGACTTGGGCATTTCTGGATTCTCCGAAATCAGAAGGCGAAGCCCAAAAGCTTACAGGATGGAATAAGAGGAATTTCTATCGAAAGGTTAACATTCGAAGTTGTTTAAGAATATTAGACCTTGAGACACCAATAGGATCCTATTGGGTTGGTAAACATTGTACATAATTTGTTTTATCAAGTTTTCTTCACTGCGAAACTTACAAACAAAGACATTTGACCAGTACATCCTACCTGATACGACTCACAGGGCCGAAACGTGGCAACTAACAGTGGAGTCAGTGGATCAGAAAAAGGTAGCTAGGATATTGAATGCGCAACGCGGCAAATCAAGTGCTATTGCAAATTGGGTGAGACCCACGTAGGACAGAATATGATTAAGTGGCGGAGATGCCACTGTCAAATTTCTCTCAAGAAAAACGCGTGCGGGTGGGAAGGGTGACGCGTGGGCATGACGTCATACCTTGTCCCCCGTCTCCATCTAGTGCGTCATAGCGAAACCGAACAGAAACAGGGTCTTGTAATGTTTGTTGTAGTTTGACTACTCGTCACTAAGCGCTACACAGAAATCTAGAATAATCTATAATAAGGCAAATATTTTTTACAAATAAGTCCATCTTTTGGATTATGGCAAAATAATTTAGGTCCCCTAAATGATTTGGCCTTATACCTACTGATGGCCCAACTTTTTTTTTTTTTCAATTTCAGTTAAATATACCATTTAATAAATAAAATACCATTTTTAAAATTGCTAATGAACTCGGGCGAGATTATTGTGCTGAAATTTTCATAAAATGGATTAAGTTATTATTACAACTATTAAACATGTAAGACAAGGTTACTTATTTCTTCTTTACGCTAGATGGTACTGTAAAGACTTTTTTTTTTCAAAAAAAAAAGGTATAAATATAGTGGACTTGCTGATGAAATTTTATACCCTTAAAATGTTTAAATGGTTTATCTGTACATTTAATGTATCTTTGTACTGCACACTCCATTCTTTAACCAGGTTAAAGCTATTTATGTCGTTGGACTTTTGACCAAAAATGACAACCGAACGCAAGGAAGTTTCACTAGAACTAGATGGTGACGTCACAGACCAATTGAGTCGCTTTGACGTATGAAAGGCTCGCGACTCGATTGCCTTGCAACATCTCCGCTATCATTTCCCTCTCCATGGGTGAAACCCTCGGAAGACAGAATAAGATTAAGTTCCTTCTCCATGGTGAGACCTAAGTCCAACCCATAGACTGCAATAGATTAATGAACGAAATGGTATTATGTGTCTTGATTTTTCTTCTTGCCATTTACTATTGATATAAAGATACTAACAATATTTTTATTTTGAAATAATATTCTTAAAACCTACGAAAGGTCTAAAACAGTTATAAAATAGGGTCGATGGTTCGTACAGTTTACATTTGATGTTTTGAAAAATTTGCTACTGAAATAGTGAAATAGGCGTTAGAAGCTTATAACACCAAGTCTGAAGAAAAAACACTTTTGGGGGCGTTAGCCGAAAAAGCTAGTACATACATATTATTCTGAAGTAGTCATATTTCCTCAGTCAGTTCAGAATTTGACTGGTAAATCTTATTGTACTCTTTTATATTTCAAGACTTCACAGTAGCTAGCACTTGTAGAAACTGAACTCCAAACATTGATAGATGCACCATTTATTGAAATGGTTTCTCATTACCGGAGGTTAGCATCGTAGTATGTTTTCAATTATTGTGGGACATCACGGAACATTGCACGAGGTGCCAATGCCATAGACATTTGTCGTAGGAACATACTCGTAACATAGGTAGATAGGTGAATAGACAGAATATTGTCAAATAGTTTTCTATTATTAGTCTATAAGCCACGTTTAAAGTTGGTCAATGCTTTACTGCCGGGCGGTACTTCGTACAGTGCTTAAGGTAGCTGAGTTAGTAATTTTCATGTTTGTCAGCTGTGATTTTGTTGGTGGGTAAAGCAACGGGGACCGCACAAACAAGTGAAAAAAATAAAATATTCGGTCAATTCGTACCATCTGAAAGTTGGTTAAATTACAGTTAACCCAATGTCTTGAAGGAAAAAAATTGTCAGCTGCTAAAGTTGTAAAAAAAAATTAAAATCGTCAGTCGTTTCCTCCCGGCTCAAAATTTGCCATAATATAGTAGAAAAAGCGTCAGTTTTGGTCTCCAGCTGACGCATTTTCCACCGCAGCATGGGCAACTGACAATTTATTTACTTAAGGTATTGGCCTAACTATAGTTTGGCCAATTCTGAGCCGGGAGGAAATGACTGATTCTTGACACGTGACCAACCAACGCATTTTCCACCGCGGCATGAGCAGCTGACAATTTATTTTCTTCAAGGTTTTGGCTTAACTTTATTTTGGCCGATTTTGAGCCGGGAGGAAGTGACTGAACTTGGTCAGGTCACCAGATGACGCATTTTTCAACGGGGCATCTGCAGCTGACAATGTTTTGCCTTCAAGGTATTGACTTAACTGTATTTTGGCCAATTTTGAGCCGGAAGGAAAATACTGAATTTGGTCTTGTCACCAGCTGAGGCGTTTTCGACTGCGGCATTGGCAGCTGACAATTAATTTCCTTCAAGATATGGGCTTAACTAAATTTAAACCAATTTTGAGCAAGGAAAATACTGAATTTGGTCACGTCACCAGCTGAGGCGTTTTCGACTACGATATGGGCAGCTGACAATTAATTTCCTTCAATTTATTGGCTTAGCTGTATTTTAGCCAATTTTTTTCCTGCAAGACTTGAGAGACAAGAATTTCGAGCCGGGAGAAAACGACTGATTTTTTTTTAAATATTTTACATGTTTAAGCGGTCACCGCTGTTTATCCCACCAACAAAGTGACAGCTGACAACCACGCAAATTCATGATTCAACTTCCTTAGCCATTGTTACGAAGTATCATCTGGGAGGCGATTGGTCAATAGAACCTGTCGCTGGTTTACGGATCATATGGGTTGGGTGGATGATTAAAAATAAAACGAACTATTTAATATTAAAACAAACGCAAAACAGCTCTTTTGCCATTTATACTTTAGTGAGCTCAGATCATTTATTTATTTTAAATACACCTACCATATAATTTGGTACTTTCTTTAGTACCAATTTTTTTATACCATTTAGGTGGCAGACAAGCACACGGCCCCCTGATGGAAATTGGTTACCGTGGCCTATGGACATGTGCAACACCAGGTGCGTCACACTCGCGCTGCCGACCCTGTTAGAACAGAAAGTTTCTGTGCCGTCAGTGTAGAAGACAAAGCAAGACAAGTCTTAGGTCTTCCCACTGACAGCACAAAAACTCTCCAGTGAGTCTGGCTACTGTACTCAGCGCTGGGAACACAACACGAGGTATAATAACCTCGTGTTGTGTTCCATCGCGGTATTCTGTAGGGCGGAGGTACTACCCCAGTCGGACTGCTTAATTGGACGGAAATACCGTCGTGTCCTACCTCCTTGAAAGTGTGGTAGATGTGATATTCGAATCGCTGAAAGCAATATCTTCTAGACAACCTTCCACCACCTTGATGGGGTAGTACTTGAGGCATAGAATAGATTATAAAACTACGTATTGAGGTATATTACCAAGTTATTTAAGAGAAATACATTTTCTTTTTTAGGAAAGTTTATATTTGGTCATCAAAATTATGCGTAGGTACTCTAAATGGTAAATGTACCGCCAACCATCTACCACCAAACATATCGCCTATTGTCCGCAGAATATGACACCGCCGCTCCGGCACGTCAAGAAATAGGGGCAAAGCGCTAACAAATTTTAATAATTTTGTGTAAAAAAAATCAATAGACCAACGTTTTGTCTTTTGACCTCTTCAATTTCCACTACATTAAGTGCGCAAAGCTCATTTGTAATATGCAACTAGGAGTACCTAGTTAGTACATGTATATACTAAAGAATTTGATTTCAGTCTCACCTCACTTACTACCATGTTTCAAGAAAGTGTTATAGTATTTTAAAATAAGTAGTTTTAAAAAAGTTTTCGTTAACAGAAATGTGATTTAATTGCCTTACCTACCGCTTTGAGTCTAGAAAGCCGTTTAAGCTAATTGAACTGTCATAAACAGTTCACATACAACTTGAAATAAATTAAATGCAATATTGAAATAGGAACAAATGCACTTTTTATTTTTACTTTGCTGTCCTAGTTTGTTATCGAAAACTACAATCAGCAATAATCTAAAATAAAATGTATGTTCACAAGCCGTACGATTCAACTTTCACATTTATACTTTTAACAAACACTATACATTAAATAAAAATGTTCGATGTTCTGTTGTAAAAAAGGGTGCAGTAACCGAAAATAAACCCCTAACATCCAATATGAGGGTTAGATCCGATTGCTTGCAACGTTTCTAGAAAGCGAATAAATGAGACGAGAGACATCAATTTTAATTTTATGGATAGATCGATGGATAATGCACATAACTCGGCACTTCCAGGACCGTGTTGATCACAGATGAAATGTAGATGATGGTTATCAAAATTGGTTGAGGCGCGTATGAGAGTAGGCTGAGGTGGCTCAACCCACAATTCGCCAACTATGATTTACAGTCCTTCGTAATAGGGGGCGAACATTTGCCGTCAAGCACTTAGTTCGAATCGAGAATAGCCCTATATCTTAGTCCCTCTAGCCAAGGGTGCTGTTATAATGTTGTTGGCCATACAATAAACTATCAATCAATCAATAAATTAGCCCACTGCAGTCCTCAGCTGGAATTAGGCCTCTCCCAATGTGCGCCATTTCGTACGATCCTCCGCCTTCCGCATCCAACTATAATTCTCCGTAATTCAATAGTTGAATAGTTTAAATAAGAGGAATAACGTCCTAAGCACGAACTGTTGTGTTTTTTCTGAACTGATGAGTCTTTAACATTGCTGCCTGATCGCTGAACCCATGAGAAAGGCATGCGCCGGGGCGTTGTCTATTGTTTAGTAGGTACACAGACTAGCAGGTAACGTCAAAACAACCTCCAAAGTATAAATAGAACCTCCACACCCAATATTCAACGTGAAAAAAGCACTTTGAGTTCATTCCATGTATAACTTCATGTCCCTGTGACGAATAAACACTGCCGTAAAATTAAATTGAATTCCACGTGACGACTGTTGTTAGGTAATTAGTGTCGCAGTATTTACAAATTGTTTAACATGTGCACGCAGTAGATATTTGAAAATTTTCAGGCGTATTACTTTGTCAATATTTGCAAATTTAAAATTCTAAAGTTTTATTTGAATCATTTTGCTTACGAAGATCGAAGTGAAGACCCAATTACGCTTCTTTATAATTATTCTAAAATAATGTTTCAACACCTTTGCTCATAAAGTGGCTCTAATTTCACCGCAATTAGGCACATAATGACACCTACAATATAACTGTAACTGTTTTATTATTATAATTTACAAGTGTGTTATAGATTTCTTTTAATTTCTTTGGTTGAGTTGAGAGAAAAAGTTTCTAAATATATAAAAAAGATAAAAAAATATTAACTATTGCTATCTCATTTCATGTAAGTTCGTAGATAATTTCGATGGCCGCAAATTACAAACGGACATCTGCAGTCACTAGTTTACAGTAGAGCGTTCTTAAGGTAAAAACGTAATAACTTTTTCAAGAACAAAGCTAGCTTCTTCAAATTTACGATACTTTACTAAAATAGTATTTGGAAGAAAACAGTGAAGGTCAGTTAACTGACATATTCATAATTTTAAATAACACCTCTGTCTGCCCCTTCAGAGATTTACAGGCGTGAGCGTATGTATGTATGTTGTATTTAAATATGTATTATTTGTGTCTATTATATGTATTACTAGTACATTATTGCAAAGGCAGCGAAATAGTATCTCGTATCATTGAAGGCCTTCAAACTCATACTCGACCTGCAATTGCCATTTCGGCCGAGGCATATATAGAGCTTTTCTTAAAAAAATGCAAGGATATAAAAAAGAGCATTTACATAATAAATTTAATTAATATTAAATTTTCATATATTGTCATATATTTTTCTTTTGATTTTGCTGTAAGCAGGTTTTCCATCGCTAATTTAGCTTCCGATCTTAAGTCTGGTGGAGTGCAGTCAATGTTCATTTCATTTTCACTTTTAGAATCATCGGAATTCAGTTTAATTATTTTGTATTTTTTTTTAATAAAAGAATATTAGCAGCCGAAATTATCGAAATTACTAATATTCCCTCTAACCCTTCCAACTAAGCTAAATTGCTTGTGCTAGGAGTGGGTTCACGTCGGTAGTGTAATGGCCAGGATTCGAACCCGGGACCTCTCGATCGTAAGGCCGACCCCTTAACCGCTAAGCTACCGACGCTTGACACTTATTAACAAAATAACAACGAACTCCGCTTTACCGCCAATTTTTTTTTACTGTTTGTGCCGTAAATTAAACGCATCTGCGGCTGGCTATACAGCCACGAGGACGCAATGTGAACGATAGATGAAAGAGTTCTAAATTCAAACAGCACACCGTTTCATACAACATTGCCGGCGCGCTCTTCGTTCCAAATTCAAAAAACGCGCCGGGAAGTGATTTTTTGTTATTAAGTCTACGACAATATTTCCGCACATGTTTAAGAAAAGGTTACTATGCTCATAGCCATTTCCAGTTGTACCTACCTATAATTATATTGTATCTGTAGTGTAGGGTTCCTTACCTTAATTGATCTACTGCTCACACAATTCATTCGCGTCAACTTGCAAGCGTTGCGTCTTATAAATTGAACATAGGTAGTAGTAAAATAATAATAATAATAAACACTTTCAAACTAATCGACAACTAATCCATTTTTTCTACTCTTTAAATTCTCTAATTAATATCAACTAAGTTTTCATTTTACAGGTTCAGTCTGGATCCTGCAACTTAGACTGCGATCAAACATCAGTCGTCATCATACTCATGTAGATCAGCTTAATTTCTAACTAATTGAATTGATGACTATTACCTTACAGCTTAATGTATACTTTAAGACTGATACTTTAATATGATTAAAGCGGATTATGTTGAAATTGAATTTAACATAGAGTAAGTACCTAGTAATTGGGTATTTGATAACTTTTACAACAAAATATGAAATGTATTGGATATGATAGCTTATATATAAATAATAAATATACAAATATAAATTCCACGCAAAAAAATGTTTAAAAAAAGTTATAAAGTAACTAAAGTTTTATATTTTATGTACGTAATTGTTTTAATACATTGTAAGAGTGGATGTCTTTTAGAAGGTCTTGGAGGAGAGATTGTCTTTTAAGATAGGTTTCTAAAATTTGTCAAATACCCAATTGTGGAGTAGTAAGTTCTGGTTCTAATAAAGTTTGCACGCAGTAGCCTGGTGAACGGGGTTCTTGATTGCCATGCCCGCTTTTTTTTGAGCAACTGACCTCACTACTCCGATATGCAAGTCTGCGCCAGAGCCTCATCCGTTGCGCAGCAGGAGTACAGACTTGTAGGAGAGGTCGACTTCGACCTCAATGATGTTGGTAGCGATCTGTACATAAATTAGTTTCACTTTGCTTTTATAATCTACGTAAAAGTAAGAGTATTTCCACAGCAACACTTGTATGGGACCTCTACGTCAAGTTATAAATTTGTACAATAATATTAACGGGAATTAATACAATCATTATATAGGTACAAACATACCTTTGATTTGCCTAAAGTTCTGACTATTTAATATTTTTGTATAGAAACTATCGTGAGTCATTTTACAATTCGATAACTTTACTACGGCTATACTCACGTCATTCGTCAGGATGCGCCCGACTAGTTTCGGACCCGACCGGAGTCCTTATTCATGAGCAGAGTAATTATAGTACTTCAATAGTGAGACTAACAAATATATGTTGGTACAGCGATGTGTACAGACAAGAGATTGGACTTGAGAAACTTTGATTGTGGGAAGGTCGTGCATACATAATTGGACTTAGTAGTACACGGATTAAGTTTCAAATATGAGTCACGATCATGTAATACTCTTTGATGAACAGAAAATCCAGAGCCAATGATGAGCATTACAGAGACGATCGAAGTAGCCACGACTCAATAATACTAGCTAGATATTTTTACCTACACCTACCTAAAATCGGTTTATACTAACTTTTACGAGTGCGACTGCAATCTGTCTCTCCAATTCCGAGAGAAAAGCATGAACCGGGGCTTTGTTCATTAATCAGTAGGTTTACCGGCTCGTAATTGGGTATTTGACTGACTAGTCAAATTAGTTACTTTTTACTAAACGTCAAAGCGGTAAGTTATAAGGAAAACTGTATGAAAATAGAAAGAAATAATTATTTGTGACGTCATAATATTTAATAGTCAAATCATTTACTATTAAAGGTTGGGTGGATGATTAAAAATAAATAAGAACTGTTTTCACTCTTACTATTCTTATTTAATAAGTTCAGCTAAATAATTTATTTTAACAACAGGAAAATTCCCAATTTGGATGATTTTGATGAGTTACAACAGTTATAACTCAAGGCATCCTCAAAACCTATAAAAATTAGATTTTTGCTGTGAAATAATTTCTGGAAGTAAATCTTTCAAAGTTTTGTTTGCAAGCACTGTATGGTTTTATAGTATTGTCAGTCCTATGGGAATGCCCAGCACGATCGGCTCGAACACCCACAAATAGTAAAACAGCTCGTTATATTGTACAACAGATTTCGACACTAAAACGGTCCCCAGTGAGTGTTATTTGTTTTTGCTTCACTCGCTTAGCATTTCTTGTCCTGTTCAATTAATTGTACGGCCGTTGCTTTGTTGTGACGGTTTCAACAATTAAATTGTGAAAAGCGTTCCTTTGTAACTTATGAGAAATCATTCTTACAAAGAAACGTTTTTACAGTCGAAATTGAAACTCATTTTAGTCTTTTTATTTTATTTTTCTATTGTCATCTTACATGGATTGATATCCTCTAAAAGTTAATAGTAAAGTGTAGTTGAAACGTTAGGTCATCAATGTTAAATATGACTATATTGATTCCGTGCAGTCCATTAGGAAAAGTGTCCAATAAAAGATACATATAAAAGTGAACTAGCAAGGAACAAACTACGAAGGGAAAAAAGGTTTAGTACAAACCCACAGATCCGACATCAAGACCATTGTTATTATTTTTAAGCAAGCTCAGGACCGTGACCTTTTTAAGGATTACCTCTATTCGTTCTATTTTTCCCAGTTTCCAAGTTGTGCTATTAACGCTTAATTTCACACTTACTCTAATATATCTATCAAGTGTTACTATTATTTTATTGTCACATAAAGTTTATCACATAAATATGTCGCTTTATTACCAAAGTAGAATACTTTGCAGTTCTTTGCTTGGTGGATTTCAGTAAAAGTTTCTAACTTGCGGCTTATTTATTAACTTAGAACTTCAGTGCACAGCTTAAAGAGTTGAAATATAGATGTTGGTTGTAACGACTCACAGTAAACTTGATGATTCTATTTTTCTCATATCTTCGGATCTAGTCATCTAGTTGCGACCAAACATACGGCGGAGTTTTATTCTGACCAATAACGAATAAAATACCGCATCAAAATTAGTTCAGTAATTTATCGTATCCATTCCAATCAAACAGAATTCCAAAAATATGTATGTATGTATATCTGCGTTCAGAATAACATTGCACGAATATTTTTAAAATATCTTCTATGTACAGACACAAGAGAGTCACAATCTAATGATAATATAGATATCAACACTATAATAAACAATAACATTATCAGATTCTCAGTAATAAAACATTTCATAGAAAACTAATCATTTCAAAACTTAAAGCTAATTAGTAGTAGCCCATCAAACTGTAATTCTTTTCAATAAAACTGCACTCTGGCACTAACTGGCTTACTGCCACACTTATCAGGCATTTCGAAGTTGCCAACGCATCTAGCATTTCAGTCACGTATACTAAATCTATATTTTCCACGGAGCGTGAATGTAAGCAAGTTTTAGGAACATATGCTCTCGAGGTCTGCGTCCCTTACAAAATTGAAATAACATTAAGGGAATTTATACGCCTAACCATTGACGTACAACATACAAATTGACGACGCGGTTGGCTGGAACAAAATGTTATACCGATGTCTGTCCTGCATTAGCTCAGACTTCGTACGTGTATGTACCCACACATAGCAATTTCTCAGTTGTATTTAAAGTTTGCATCTTGGAGCCTGAGTGCTGTTGTATTTTATTGGTATCGCGGATTTTCCGAAAGCGACTACCGTCTGTCTTCCCAATCGTGATAAGAAAGCCTGAGCCAAAGCTTCATTTGGTGATTGGCAAGAGCACTAATAGCAAATAAGATTTCTTAAGGTCACAAAGTTGTAGGTAGACTCTACACCAAAATCAATATTATATGGAAATTATTTAAACTAGGATATTTCTTACTCGTTCACTTTTTCCCAATTGGCCGCTGTGGGTTTTGTTTGCATTTGTCTTTCAATTGAGTAGACTCTTTATTGGGGTACATTCTGTAACAGTTGCTATAACATTTGCTTAACGTTTTATTTGCATGACCCTCAAATAGCTCATTAATATTCAAGAAAACACGAGTAACGCAGATTTAAAACCAATTTCGCTCGTATTACTGAATGTTTTCTTTTCAAACCAGACTTGGGGAGAAATATAATTGATACCTAGTTGAAAGTTGGTTAGAAAATCCAAATGGGTAGTTGACTTTTTCCGTTATTAAATTCAATATGTAGGTAATTAAGTTAAACCGTTATTTATTATAGAACGATCAGAGTGTACAGATCTTTCCTAATTAGCTTTGTAATGATTTAGTTCTTTTCATTTTGTGATTTAATGATTATTCTTGAGGCCCAAAGCAACCTCACTAGTCAGTCAGCGCACTTACAATGTAATGAACGAGGTTCTGTAGCAGGTTTACGTCTCAGGGCTCAGACCGCAGTCCTTCCCTGAAAATTCAACATACCAATCAAAGATAATAAACTGACTCGGGCTGTAAACATGGAAATTATATAATTATTATGATGATAGACTGATCATGTACACAGGGAGTCAGTTGATCCATACTACCACTTGTCTATTTAGTCGAGAAATGTCGAGTCATAAAACAATGTTACTTTACCCATCCTATACAAACTTTTAAAGCCTATTTTACGCCCTCGGAGAAATCCTCTTTTAGTGCGCGCCTAGGTTATAAAAGTAGTCTACTGTCCAAATTCCGTAAATCTAAGTTCAGTTATTTCGGCTCTGTATTGAAAAGTCAGTCATGTGGCTTTCCTCAATACAATATAACGTTTCTATTATAACACCCTAACTTACTAATTAAATATAAATAAATAAAAATAAAAATCCTTTTATTTCTCGCTTTCCAAGTTGCATGCAGTACAATGACGATTTTTAATCTTAAACATTTATATTACCTATCCAATTTAGTTTAATTTTATTTAGAAATAAATGATACTAATACAAATTTCTTAGATTTTATACATAATGCAAATTGATTCTAATTCATTTTTATAAATCAATATAAATATAAATATAAAAAATAAAAAACTAACATTTCAATAAATAATAAAATTAATAACATGATTAAACAAATCCATAATCATAATTTTAAATTAATTGTAATAATTGTTGATTCTATTAATTAGATATAGATTTATTCAAAGGTTTTGTTAGCAAGAACCCTCTCCATGAAAGGTAAAGGCCTCCTCCAGAGATTACCAGTGCAAACTCATCGTGTTCTTCAATCGTATTTCCAAGTTTTCTTATTACTAATTAAAATGTAGTTTATAAAAAAAATCTAATTTCCACAATAACCACTAACTAAGACCGTGATAAATGGTGATGATCAAACTGAAATTGCGTTTGAAGGAGAAAGCAACGATAAGACAACATATTAAGTAAACAATGTTCAGTAAAAAGTCAATATGTGTAACAGGGGATAATGTGTATACCGTACCTACACATAAATATTAACGTGGAATAAAACGGTGCAGTATACGAAAGCTTTATAGCATGATAAAATGTTAGTGTACGACTTAGAAAGCACTAAGAAGATTTGAGACTCTATTACAAGTGAGACACAGGTGAGGGTTGCTCAGAATACAATTGCAGTTTGCAACTTAGTTACAGTTATTTATCTTACTGTTAGTACCTCTAACTACTATTATAAATGCCAAAGTTTGAACAGATGGATGTTTGTTTATCAATCACGCTAGACCAACACAATAATAGATGTAAAATGAATAGTCTGGAATATAACCTTGAGAGTCCTAGCCATACGAACATCTGTGGCATTCGTTATGGGTAGTTTTGAGCCATAAAACGTCTGTCTACCTTTTTTTTGTAGTGTCAGGGGTAAATGACCTCGCGGTTGTCACATAATATAAGCCGTTTGGTGTGCCATCACCTACGCCTTGGTGGAGGTCCTAAATACTTTTTTTTTGAAGTGAAAACTTCTTTAGCGGCGTTGGTTGGGTGTAAAATGTTAAGGAAGCGTCAGGATTAGTTGACCTTTGAACCGTAACCGACGACTGACGTCATACAAGATTAGGTACAGACTATCTATTTTGCAAGTTACGATAGATAGCTTAAACGGTAAGTCACTTCGACTGTAAGTCCTTATAGTTTCAGATAGTATCGGGTTCAAACCACCTGGCCTTCAGGGATTTTTTGTGATTGTTTTTTCTTTTTGTAATTTATTAATTTCTTCTGACAAAAAATTCGCAGAAAATTAGAGATAGGTGCTAAGCGCTATATTATAGGTATGGTATGGTATGTTCTTTTTTATCTTTTTTTATGTATATAACGAAGAAAGAAAAAAAGAAAATGTTTTCACTTCAGCCGGCACTCCCAGAGTGCAACCCGTCTTTTTTTTTACGTGCGGGTAATCCCCACGGATACCCCCCCCTCCCTTCGGAGCCGAAGGGGGAGGTTATGTCGGACTCGAACCGACTAAACCGCACGCCGTCTGTGGGTCGATGTGCTAGGCCGAAGGTGAGGTTGTCTAGTGACATATCCCTCGCACCCCGGCTGACCCAGGGCCATTCCTCTCGGTCTGGCCCTCCTCGGGAGGGGGGACCACGCGGTCCTTGACTCGCCCCCGGTATGGGGGGGCGCGCACCGTGCTACGATGCGCGCCGCCGCCGTGGCCTGCTTCTGCTAGGGTGACGAGCGGCTCCACCCGTCACCGTCAGGCCCGCGCTCATGGGGGGCGGAGGTCAGTTTGCGCCCTCCGACGCCCGCTCTGCTGTCTCCTTCACGAGCATGACCTGCTCGCAGAAGGAGGCGCTGGCCACCCACGCATCCGCGCAGCGGACCATCGCCGCGAGCAGGGTGGAGAGCGTGAGCACTCTCACCCCCAGGGCCGTCACAAGCTCCCGCCTCGGCTATGCCCATCAGATGCAGGTACCGCCTGAAGTTACCGTGTCCGGTAATGACCTGCGTCTGACCGTACGAGAGGCCACCGTGTGGCCTCTCTAGCCACTCCCCCATGATGGGTCTTACCGCCGCAATCACGGCGTGCCCTAAGGTCCTAAATACTAGAATACTTTTATGGCTTCGCTTCTAGCGCTTGCCTCTAGTGGGTCACGGGCACCTGGCTCCAAGAACCTCTTAATTAGGCGTCGTTTAAGTACGAATGTCGTCTCATAGAAGGAAGGTGCGGAGTTGATCAGGAAGGGGATCAGCTTGAATCCAAGTATGAGTCACCTGTCTAAATTAAATTAAACATTTTTAAATTCATAGTTCAACTCCAGTTTTAGTCAAATAATTGTTTAACAACACTGCCTTATATACGAATTTGAAGGCTTACTATTAAAGTTTCATAGAATTACTAATAGATGCATCATATTGTTTGCTACAAATATTGCCTCACAAATATCGGTTTGAACTTCAAATATGAAATCATTTTATTTTCTTGCACTTCAAAAGTGAGCTATTTCAAAATTCAATAATCGAGTGTCCGTAAATATGAAAGCAATTTAAAGGAGAGAGGGCATCACAGTATTAATTTGTAAACAGAATATTATGCTGTTGAAGATTTACAAAGGGGTCATGTAGGGCACTCTTTTATAGGAGTTTTAACCAAATATTAGGTGACGTTGTGTTTAAAAACAAATGAAATTTAAGTATAAGTAGTTAATTGTCAGGTTTTACTGCTAAGATACATAAGAAGGTAGCGAAATAACATAATCTCACCTGACAGCTTTTGAGAGATTCAACCAGTCAGTAGGTATCATTAATTCAAACACAGGCTCTGGAATTCTCATATAAACATTTCAGAACCAATATTAGACGGCTCTTTTTCGATTTAGTATAATTTAGAGGCATTAGGAGCAGACACTCACTATGTACCGTAGCACATAAATGCTACAGCGCTACGCCGTAGACGCTAGACGCTTGCAAGACTACCCCGTAATACTCTTACTCGCTCGTGATTTTGTTGATTTTGTATGTAACTTTATTTATTATATTTTGAACAAAATCTTCGCGTGTAGCAAGTTTGTCATTGTATTGTACATTCTAATTTAAATTTAGACCATTTGGGTACTCCAAATTGTACCAATACTGAAAGATGTAAAAGTTTATGTAGATTTTTGGATATTTGTTGAGTTTGATATTATAGATAATAGTCTAGAATAACACATGGGTCACGAATATTTCTGAATCTGCATGAGATCAGAATTCCACGTAGGTGAAGTCGTTGGCAAAAGCTAGTATACCATAAATTTGAATTTTGACATAAATTTCAAGAAAAGTTATGCTTGGCAATCCGTGATTAGTATCATATAACTTTTGAAAGTAAAGCGGATATCTCAAACTTGGTAAAGGAGTACTTCAATTTATCAATTTTATTATGAACAATTAAAATTAAAAGTACTTAAAGCAAGTTAAAATTCTACGTTTACGTTTTGAAATCAGAATTGGCAATGGAATTGTGGTCGGTTGAGGACCTATCCTAAAATTGGCAAGAATCACACATTATTACATATTTTGGCTTGGCTGTGTATTTAAGGCGTACGGAGCCCTCACACATTAAATCATTTATTCTGTATATAACTATATGGCACTTTAAAACGTCATAAGCTTCAACACTATACTATGTTTAAATTTTAATGGCATTATAACAAGTGCACTTCATTTAATAACAATGTTTTGTTTGAGTAGCAGTTATCAGTTGAATTTGAAACCACAACTTCCCCGAGTTCGGTAAATTACAAAGGTCAATCCACTGTTACACTACAGTCACCTTTAAATTTATTCTTTTTGCACTGACATACTTTGGCATACGTAATAACTCTACAAAGAATGGCTTGATATTTAAATAAGTTTATTACAAACGGAACTTTGTACTTACTTACCTAAAAATATCGAAGACTACAATTTCTACCTATTTAAACTCTATTTTCAAAAATTCCTAACATAAAATAGCGGGGTATTAGACATCTCGCCCACGTATAAACTGGCCTGCTGGCCAAATGACTACTTTTTAAAATGTGCATGGATATCAATATACCCATGCACATTTTAAAAAGTATTCCAGGCCAATGCCTTGAACAGTTTAATAGAAAGGGCCAGTTATCTATCTCATATAAAAAGAGAAGGTATATTTCGGCAAAATCGCATATTAAAAATGTAATACATGATAAATCTGTAAATTGTAGGTAATTTGAACCATAAGGCGGGTGTTAAAATTGTAATTTTTGCGCACAGCAAGAGGTAAGTTTTACGCACGCATATGACCTATTATAATTTAGATATTGGATAGCAAAACGGATACTCCTGAACACAAGTAGATATATTTTATTTCAAATATATTTAAAAAAATTCACATAGATATTTTGTTCGATCCAACAAACACCAACCTTGACATCCTTCAATATGTCAGACTTATTTATTCTGTTATTTTGAATACAATCTAGGCAGAGATAATTCGTGCTCGATTTCCCGCACTCCTCCTCACGGATTATCGGAGTCCCACCCAATTTCTCCTCAGACGTACAAGTCTAGGTCCTGGGAGTGCTTTCGTCAACAGGTCAGCTTCCATTTCCTCTGTGCATTGATAAAATTACCGATATAGCTCGTAGAATAAGCAAGCTGAAGTGGCAATGGGCTGGCCACATCTGTCGAAGGACTGATGGCCGTTGGAGCAGACGAGTCCTAGGGTGGAGACCGCGAGAAGGCAGGTGGAAGGTAGGACATCCCCTAGCCACATGGACTGATGACCTGAAAAAGGTGGCTGGGACGGACTGGATGTGGAAGGCGAAGGATCGGACGAAATGGCGCGCATTGGAAGATGCCTATGTCCAGCCAGTGGACTGTAGTGGGCTAATTGATTGATTGATATTTGACTTCTATGTCTCCGCACCTATTTCAATGTATACGGAAAAGAGCAGGCTAGCAAGAAAGCCTATAAATAAGAGTAGAATATTTTTAAACTGTGACCAGCAATCGCTTCGCGCCAAAATTGTGCCGTGACTCCCAACAGCCTTGTTGTACGTGGAATAAACATGTATGGAAATGTTTAGTTGTAATTATATTTTGTAAATATCTAATTTAGCTGTAAAATAGAAATAAAACTGTAAATAAACCTGTTTTAATTTTTTTTTAAACCATATTGAACACATATTCATAAAAAAATTACTTTTCTCTATAAGGCTGCCCACATATAACAACATGGATGTAAAAACTTTTAACTATTTACTTTCTAATCTGTAGGGAATTTTATAACGAAATCAGGCATTTATAAACAATCATTGCGAAATCTTCGAAAATATGCACAATATTCCCCGCAGCTAGGTAACCTCTCATGACGTCAGTGTGCGAAAGAGAGCATGCCAGGCCGAGGGGTAGTTGAGCAAATGGTGGCGAAACACATTTAAACATTGCTATCAATTGTGTATTATGAGTCAAATTTTACCCGAGTCAAGCCAGATTTTCACCTAGGTAGTTTAAATTATTATTGGATTTTTTTCAGTCAGTTGAATATTAAGAGACCTTCATGCAGTTATGGCGTGTGCCGAAATATCCCTTCACTTTTTTATATGAGATATCTGGTCCCTTTATATTAAGCTGGTCCGGACCAATATACATATGCAAATTTTAAAAAGTAGACATTTGGCCCGCAGGCCAGTTTTTACGTGGGCGAGATGTCCAATAAATACCACAAAATAACTGCAAAATCAGTGCACTTAAAATGTTGTAACCCTAAAATATTACAAACGAGGTTATATTATATTATAACCTCGTTGCTCAAAATTTACAAGAATGTGAAATGAAAGTAACATTGTTTTGAATTCACGCCTCATGGGAAATAACACGCGAACAGGAGATTGTCTTCGATATCCACATCCACACATCAACCGGAATGAAAGAGTTAAACCAACAATGCTCGCTAGATAGCTCTTCTACTTTCAAAATATTTACTGAGCCCGGCTTCTGCTGTGCAACTATCGTAAGCCTGAGAACTTTTCAAATATTACAGTTATGAAGTGCACTTGTAGTTCAATATTTTTCTTATTGAAATTGTTTTCCTTAATCATAATAATCATAATCATAATATTTATTCCTTGGATCATAGGTTAGTTATAACTCCTTTTACACAACGTGATTTTCCCGTCAGTGTAACGCCCCTGGTGTTGCATACGTCCATAGGTCTCGGTAACAGCTTTCCAGCAGGTAGGCAGAGTGCTTGTCTGCCAGCCACTTTAATGAAATAAAAAAATGTAAACTCTAAGATTTTTTACGAATCGAAGTGACCGTACTGCACAGATAGTACAGTATACAGACAACTTCTATAAACTATTTATACATCAAAGAGTTAGTGAAAAATGAACTCTCAGAACTGTTTTTAAAAACTCGTCTCGTGAGGCAAATCATTTCTTGTTCAAAATCGTTTTAACGCCGTCTTGTTGTATTTTTGTACCTTAATTATGGAACTAAAAATTTTTATTTCATGATTAAATACATATTTTAATCATGAAATCAATATTGTGTGTGTAAAAATAAAGTATATTTATTTACAAAGTTGCCCGGATGTAATACGCTATAAAAATTCAATCAATCTCAATCTCATTATTGTTCACATCTCCGGTTATACTCAACCGATTGCCATCAAACAATGGTAAGATTTTGAGTCCAATCAAGCCCTTTCTAACAAAAAAAAAAGACGGGTTGCACTCTGGGAGTGCCGGCAGAAGTGAAAACATTTTCTCATTTTCTTTCTTCGTTATATACATAGAAAAAGATAAAAAAGAACATACCATACCTATAATATAGCGCTAATCATAGAACCTATCACTTATTTTCTGCTAATTTTCTGTCAGAAGAAATTAATAAATTATAAAAAGAAAAATAATCACAAAAAATAATAAATTACAAAAAGAAAAAAATATCATAAAAAGTAATAAATTACAAAAAGAAAAAATAGTCACCAAAAGTAATAAATTATAATAAGAAAAAACAATCACAAAAAATGCCTGAAGGGCCAGGTGGTTTGAACCCGATACTATCTGAAACTATAAGGACTTACAGTCGACGTGCTTACCGTTTAAGCTACGACGATATCTGTTGTAACTTGCAAAATTCATAGTCTGTACCTAATCTTGTATGACGTCAGTCGTCGGTTACGGTTCAAAGGTCAACTAATCCTGACGCTTCCTTAACATTTTACACCCATCCAACGCCGCTAAAGAAGTTTTCACTTCAAAAATCGCTTCAAAATCCGTCTAATAGTTTTTGCGTCCACCGCGAACAAACAGACAAGAATTACAAAAAAAATTGGGTTGGTATAGTTATATATATTTATTAGTATCGTTAATAAAGTAAAACCTAAGAATTTTTTAAATATCTCCAATGTACAGACACAACAATTAGAATTTTATAATAGTATAGATAGATTTAAAAATAATTAGATTTTGTATTGGACTAAACCAGCCCTAAATGCTACAGGTATAGCACCTGTAGAGTAAGTATGTATATACTACACTACAGGTGCATACATATAAATTATTACTTCACAGAGGATATCGGATATTTGAAGAGCAGTAAGTATTAACGTAGATTGATCGCAGTCGGTTTCTGTGCCGATATTACACTATAAATAAATCACTACTTACGATTTAACTATATACAGTTGCACCGTAAACAGTGATTTAAGAGAAATATTGGGCACGATGGTTGCCAACGGTTTGTAATACCTACTTCACTGACCATCGCTTTTCATTATAGAAAAGCGGTATTGGCAATTTGAGCTCTAACGCTTCTCAAAGTAAAATCACATCACGTGGTGCTAGAAATGCTTAAGTTTCGCAAATATTCTTTGTACTCCTTTTCTTTCTTCGTATCATGGAACACCTTCACCTCGCAGGTCTTCGGGGTGCTCAAGACTAGCAGCAATAATTTTTCTCTGATAAATGTAATCGATTAGCCGTCGTGAGAAGCGTTAAGTCTTAACGTCTCCACTCCAAATGGCACAAAATATTCGTCATTGAGATTTGCACCGTTTAGATGCTGGGCAGACGACAGCGCGGGATTGGGACTGGCATTGGGTTGCATTTGCTATTGTGCGGACAAAATGCAATTAAAAAGCTTTGCAGAAGCAGTAGCGACCTCGGTGCAGCCAACCGTGCTAGTTACGCCATACACCTATAATATTCCATATCAAATAAAATCTTTCTCAAAATGCAAAGAACAGCCACGATTTCGAACACAAATTTTCCTCTTCCAATTAAGTTTTTCACGGGGCTGAAAAAAAAACAAACAGTTGATGAGAAATTCAACATTAAAGGTTGGGAAAGCTTATTAATTAAGCCGGAGTAAATGTCGATTCCTCGTAAGTAACTTAATTAGGATTCGCTAAAAGCTTGTCTAACCAGTAGTATTCACTTAAGTAGTAGCAGATGAAGGGCAATGCTTTTTTTGTACTGATAATATTTTTTATTACTAAGCAAATGTTATTGTCAGTATTTAAAATTATTCCATTATTAGAGCTCGCATGATAGATACAGATAATGCATTCCACAGGGGTGTTAATTCAAAAGTAAATGATTCTGAAGCGAAATTTGTAAAATGTTTTGGTTAGTTCATATGTAGATATTGACACTCTAGCTTAAAAAGATTTTTACTTCAAGAATCTTGATTCTATAGCGAAGAAAACCAACAGAATTTTTCTATATTGGTGATATCTTAAATGACCGACAGTACCCTCAATTGGTGAAACACTCACACTGTGTAATTAGCATAAAGCCCTGCTGGAAGCTTGCCAAATGGAAAAGTGAAAAAAGATACCTACTCTTCATTCAATATATAGAGTCACAATTTTCATGGCAATTTTATACAAATTCAGTTGTTTGAAAGTGTTTATATACCCCGTTTAAAATGAACGTGAAAATTGTTGATCAGACCAAATAATTAGAGTAGTGAAAGTTGGTACAGTAAGATTTTAAGGTGCCCAGGTGAACATACTAAAAGTCTCCGAAGGTGGGACCTGTGCCGGAGGTGGTGAAGGTCACTTTTCAGTTTTTGCTTGTATATTGAAAACTATTAATAATTCCTCTTTAGTTACTTCTTACTATTACTCATAAATCTACGTTAAATTTCCTTCAATCAATTAAAACGTATTTTTATTAAGTTGACTGAATTGGTCGATTAGTGGATATCTTTTTACCAAACTATATCCAACTTTCTAGGTCTACAATAAGCGAGTAGTACTAATGAACATTTCTCATTAAATAATTGAACATGCCTCATTCGAGGTAGGTAAAGTACAAGAAAATCTCTCCAAAGAAACAAAAAAAAATTTAAATTCTTCACCTAATTTGAAGCCAAATTTGACACAAAATTCATAATATACATTTTTGTACGCACAGTTGTATTTATGTTTTCACGCCTGGATTGATGTCGGTATAGTCACTTAGAATGGTAATGCACATTCCTCGGGCCAAAAAATGTTAAGCCTCTTTCATGCATAGTATAATCAGTGTGATCTGCAAATGAACGATGTTTGAAGTAAAACAAAAGACTTTTGTCTTAATTTCACTCCCAAAAACATTTCAGCATAAAATCTTAATGAACGTAATTCATGAAATTGTAACATGAATGGTTGTTAAAACAATAAAAGTAAGTTGTACAAAAAGTATCTTCTTTTATTAATAGCTATAACATTATTTATTTTATTATTACTGATTACCGAGGCCGTCCAACCTGTTTACCACCAGACAAGCTATACTATAAATATTATCTACTTATTTTTGTTTGTAACTGCGCTCGTGTGACAATATTGAAACTATTAACATTAACACGTTACATCTGACTAAGTTTCTAATCGAAACGACCAATTAGAAGTTGAAATCGACCTCCATGCTTTGACCCATACTAACAGAGCAAGTTAAATAAAAGCTAGAAACGGACAAATTTCAGAGATGCTTAGAAACGACGTTTTTCGAGACTCACAAAGCGACACACGCGTCGTCGGTTGCGCTTGTAAAAACAAAAAATACGTAGCGCCTTTGTGTTGACTTTTGCAAATTGAAAGCAAAGAGAGTGGCTATTCGTTTTCTCACCAAAAGAGCTTACTAGTAAACAATTTTTGAAAATGATTTACATGCCTATATTAGTCAACAAGACCTTCGGGCTAAGTCAACCTCACCACAAGTCCGCGCATCTGGTGATTAAATGACGAGACTCTGGTGCATACTTTCCCCTCGTCACGTTAGGTAGATGGTAGTTATTCCTAAAAAAGCTATAGAAATCAAATCAAAAGGTATAGAACGAGCCTTTAATGTAACCAGGAACAACGCTAAAATAATGATGGTCTATGACACAGGATATTTGGCTCTACCGAATTCTGAAGATCGGCAGCTATAGCTTGCAGACGAAAATAAACATAAAACTGTGTTCGTAATCCCGGCTGGCATTTACGAATTCAATCGGTTTCCCGAGGGATTAAGGGTATCTTAAAATATATTTCAGAGGACAATTGATAAAATACTCGCAACCATTATATATAAGTAGATAAGCGATTGGTTGTGTTGATAAAATTATTATACATGAAAAACATTTTCGCAGTTTTTGTACGTTTTATAAACAATATATTACCATATAAAATAGAGATATGCCATTTGCGCCAATACCTTCCAATCTCAGTCTCACTTAATCGATTTCAACCAATAATTTGACATTTTCAATTTTCAAGTATGTTCCATTTAGTACCGAAGTTGTATCAAAAAATAAAACTATTTGATGAAATATAGGGTAAGGAAAAGAAACTACATGAATATAATAGCTTTTGCCCGCGGCTCCGCTCGCGTCGATGACGGGCATCGCTATAATATCGATGTGATATTTTTATGTATAAGCTATATTATTGTAAAGTTTCAATAAAATCAAGTCAGTAGTTTTTACGTGAAAGGGTAACAAACAAACAAACTTTCGCGTATATTATATTAATAGGATTTTAATGAACGCAGTAAATAAACATGTTCACGACAGAAAATGAAACAGTTGCTTCCTCATTCACTTTACATTAGCTCAGAGCTGAAGAGCTTTATAATTAAGTTAGCCTTCAGACTTCCTTCTGGACATTTCATCATTCATCAGTAAAGTTTCTAATGAAAGAAACTGAGTAACGATATTATTACCTTAATTGCAGGGAGATGGAACTTTTTCAACATTTGCTCATGGAGAGTTTCCAGAACGGAATATAAACATAACCATAATAAGAATCGTAGTAGAAAATGTAAACTCAAATAACTTTTGAACAAAATAGTTTTGAAGCAGAACAAAGTTTTACTTGTTAAGTTTATTTTACATTGAATTCCGCTACAAAATTGTATTAAAACACAGGCTACTAGAATTGTGTACTCGTCAGACAAAATATATTTACAAAACAAGGCATTTATTTGTTTTGGCAGCAACCTAGACTACACAATGTCTATCGCCACTGAATGTGAGCACTCAATCAAAGTAAATGTTAACTGTGCAGTCCCAGTGAATTGGTTAAACGTGTATCTTTTAAAGTGTTTTGTTATTTGTACCAAAATTATATTATATTCGAATTGAACTGAAGAACTTTTCAACGTTCTATCAACACACTTTTCACAATAGTTTGAAAATAAAAAATGTACGATGTAAACATTTTTCAAATTCCAGCCTTCTGCCCGCAGCACCGTCTTTGGTTCTACTCAACGGTTTGCAATCAAACAAACCATAGCTTTTAAGTCTGATTAAGACCTTTCTTACAAATATTTCTTTTATAATATGGTTAGAAAATATAGATAAAAGATATAGATAGATAGATAAATAGATAATGTACGCTATCTACATATACCGTTACTGAATTTCACTGAGAATTTTTAAATGTTAGTGACACGTTTCACCTGCAATGTTGAAAAGTTATTATAGTATACGTTTATCTAAATTCTACAATCGTCAAACCTGCATACTTTATCGGTTCTAGTTGAACACAACCGAAGTTGTAGCAAAACAGACCACAACACAACACAATTAATCGTAAAATGAGCACAAACAATTTTGTGCGCGTAGTTATTCAGCTGAGAGATTAGAGCCAGCGGAAATCAAAGTTAGCAGAGCACGGTATGGACACTGTTGGAACTAGTTATATATGCGGTTGACTTCCGCTGCATCGGCACTGGGGCGGCTCGCAGACGCATCGTGATTAGATCATGCGATGCATGCGATGTCGATAACTTTATTAATGGACATGAACCATTTTGCTCAAACCGCATTATAATGAACCTGCGGCTTTTAGAGCCATGCCAACGAGTAAAGTAAATTCAACATTCTCATTTATTGTTTAATAAACGAACCTGAAAGGTAGCTCTGGTAGGGTTCATATAGTGGTAATGCACAGTTAATATATATTGTTGTTATAACATGTTCGAATAACTGATTTCGACTACCCTAATTCGATTTCTTTAATTGTGATCAATTTGATAAGGTTTAAGGTATCAAAATCTGACCAAACATTTGGGAGCTATGATGTCACAGACGTTCTGACTATCTATGTTATCTATACGAGTAGTAATATTATAAAGCTGAAGAGTTTGTTTTTTTTTGTTTGAACGCGCTAATCTCAGGAAGTACTGGTTGGATTTGAAAAATTATTTTTGTGTTAAATAGTCCGTTTATTAACGAAGGTTATAAGCTAATATATCATCACGCTACTACTCAATGGAGCAGAGTAGTGATCATTAATGACCATAAGTCCAGTTGATTTCCATACATTATATGAAGACTAAAAAAATATGTGCTCAAAGGGCAGATAGTTGGTACAGGGATGGATCAAAGCTTAGTAACGGACTTAGGCTACCATTCATCTCGAAAAAAGGTGTAAGGGGGGGAGGGTATAAAAGCTTTTTATGGAAGTTTGTCAGTTTGCTAGTTTTAAAGATATCCCGATAAATTTGATACAGAGATATATTAGAGCTTGGGAGCGGACATAGGCTCAATTTTATCGCAAAAGGGGTTATAGGTGGGGGGGTAAATAGATTAGGACAGATTAAACCTTGGGAAATGACGGTCGAGGTGAGAAAAAAGGCAACGGGACGGGGTGGGGGAAGGGGCTAAGTATAGGGAATATTAATGAGTAGGGTAGGTGATGGTGGAAGAAGAGGGTAAGGGTAGGGGAGTGGTGATCTAAGAGTGGGGGAAGGGCAAGGGGAAGAGAGAATAGAGAGTCCAATAGACAGGCGAGTAGAGAGTCAAGAGTGACTAACGAAACCCTCGACTCAGCGCTAAAATTTATAACACTACGCGATAAGCGACATCTACGCGGGCGGAGCCGCGGGCAACAGCTAGTTATAAGTTCAAACGTACCTATATCAAAGTAAATATAACTTATAACATACCTTGTTTCGCATCAGTGGTTAAAAATGAAGCGCAGTTGTTGATAAGACGGTCCATGTGACTCATAGATGACGTCATGGGCTCCTACGTCGCTGTCTTTTACACAATTTCGTTTAATGTCATAATTTGCCATTAAGTACGACGAAGTGATATTGCGCTCATAGATATAATGCCAAAGTATATTACGATTGCACAATCTGGGAAATATATTGAGCCCCACCAGAGTGTATGGGGTTTTATCAATCTCACCTGTAAGCCTACTGGCTTTGGCGTGTCTGCTCTGGCACCAGCTATACAAATGGGGTTTAGACGTCAGACGGCAGTCGTTCCCATAAAAAAAGAAAGAGGCCGGCCAGTGCAAGCTTTGGACGGAAACGGGACTAACACTGGGATGACCACGATGAAAACTTCTAAACCCAACCATGTACTATTTCAATATGACAAAATGATTACTTGAAAGCACTGATAATATAATTGTCAGGCGCCAGGATATAAAATTATTATATTCCTTTGTGTCAAAAAACAAAGGTATTGTTGTCATTGGAAGGTTGTCAGGAGAAAAACAAAGAGTCATTAGCCTAATTAATCACAGTAAAATGGTGTAAGTAATAGTAAATGTGTTTATCGGGAGTTTGTATTACTTGGACAATATTTTATACTTGTTAGAACTATTCTTTATGCCTTAAGTATACAAGAGCGAAACGTAAAAGTTTTTGTAGTCTAATTAGTAAATTGGAAAGACCTTGTTCAACTTTTATACATATTTGGTTAATGTTTGGGTGGAAATTACTTGTAGAAAATAAAATCAGGGATGAATATCCATTCATCACAATTATTTGATCCATTTATACGGATGGATGAATGCATGGACACAGGGTTATAATTTCTATTCTAGAACAATAGATAGATTCATCATCATCCTCAGCTCTTCCTCCCAATTTGGTCAGGATCACCTTTCAGTGTAACCACGAAACAACCAAATATTTTTCTAATCAAGAGGATAGTGGAATTAGATTATTCATATTTTTTGCAACTTATTATATAGCGCGAAAATCTGTATTGTAAGAAAAATATTTGATTACGCCCACGCGTCGCGTAGGCGACATAGACGGAGATGAGTGATTTTCGCATCTACATTTTTCACACGCGGCGTTACTAAAATTCCATTATTTACCAGATAAATAAAATGGATGTGTCTATTTGCGATACTAAAATATCAGCGTTTAAATTAATGCATCATTATCATTGTAGATCCTATAAAAGTACCAACATAGGCTATAACAAAAACAACCGTATTTTTTTTTTGTCCGAAGGGACGGAGTTGCAATTCATGAGGCAGTTACGACTTATCAGACATACCCTAGACTACTTTTAGTTCAGAAAAGTAGTAGAATTTCACACAAATGGAAAACTTAAAATATCGCATTATTTTCGAATACGAGTTTCATCGCGGCACCAGCGCTGCAGAAACAGCTCGAAGGATTAATGATGTGCACGGAGAAGCCACTGTTAAAGAAAACACAGTACGCTTTTGGATCCAATGCTATCATTCTGGAAATTTTGACCTCTAAAATAAAACTCGTGGACGGCCAGAGACCCTAGTTGTCAATGAAGATTTAAAAGTGATCGTGGAAGCGGATCCATCTCAATCTACTTCAGAGTTAGCTGCAGGCATCGGTATGAGCGATAAAACTATTTTGAATCATTTGAACCAATTTGAAACAAACTGGAAAAGGGAAAAAGCTTGAAAAATGGGTACCGCCTGAACTAAGTCAAGCAATCCAACAAAAACGCGTCGACTGCTGTGTCACGTTACTTGATCGTCACAATAACGAGGGAGTTCTGAATCGTATCATTACTTGTGATGAAAAATGGATCCTATACGATAATCGGAAATGCAAATTACAGTGGTTAAACCCTGGAGAACCAGCCAAATCCTGCCCCAAGCGAAAGTTGACACAAAAAAAGATACTTGATTAGTGTCTGGTGGGACAGCGTTGGAGGGATTCACAACATCTTCCTAAGATCTGGTCGGTATTGCCAACAATTGGAAACCATGATGGAAAAGCTAGCCGTTAAACAGCCGAGATTGGTGAACTGCTCTAGCCCACTGCTGCTTCAGGACTTCGCTAGACCACACACTGCACAATAGACGGTGGCGAAACAAGAGGAGCTAGTATTGGAATTATTCATTTTTAATTGGAAATACTGAAAAAGTGGGCTGTCACCCACCATACTTCCCAGACTGCGCTTTAACTAATCGCCTCTTCTTTCGGAATTTGGATTATTCCTTAATTTAAAAAAAAAAGACAATTTAGATGAAGCATTTCAAAACGCCTTCAAAAATATTGTTGATTCTCGCTCCTGCGATTTTTTCGGTGAAGGAATCAATGAACTGCCTATAAAATTTCTGATTCCATATAAAGTGCCAATTTCATATGTACCCTAATAAATAAAAATCAATTTACCACAAGTGTTTGTCCAGGCACCAGTGAAGACAAATTACTTACATATTGGACAATCTACGAGTTTCTATGTTTCTAATTATATTGAAGTAGTAAATTGTCTGATGTGTCAACAGTACGGTTATGTTACTAAGTTCTGTACAATGAAGTCAGTTGATTGTTGAGATTGCGGTGTGGAGATGATATACGAGAATGTACCTACTAACAAAGACGGCCAAAATTACAAGCCTACTTACTGCGGCTTACATCCTGCTTATTATATAGTTATTATATAGACTACTAGCTTTTGCCTGCGGCTCCGCCCGCGTGAATGTTGGTTATTGCGACCAAACATAGCCTATATCCTTCATCAACGTCTAATCTACCCCTATACCAAATTTCATCAAAATCAGTTCAGTGGTTTAGCTGTGAAAGATGGACAAACAGACACACACATACACTTTCCCATTTATAATATTAGTATGGATAATAGCTTACATTTTGAAGTAAGTAGGTATGCTAATTTCCAAAATCCAGATAACCTTTATAGGAAGAAAAGTCAGTCCAACTGAATAACTACCTGTTCCCGGCCTAAATAGCTCAAATTATTTTCTAAATACGTCTCGCCTTAAAATAGTCATTCATTCAATATGACATTATCATTTTTATCTTGAAACCATAGCTTTGACTTATTATCTAAATTTATTTCACGTACTCATACGTCACGTACTCCAAGTTAGAACTTAATTCTCATAAGATGACGGTATACCTTATTTCGATGGCAGCAAATTACAAGGGGACATCTGCATTTTGCGGAGATCTTTTTTTGCATAATTGAATTCAGAATTTTCTCTTCTATCTAGATATTATTATGTTTCTTTTTAATAATAAATCGATAATTTAGTCTATTTTTGCAGCGTAAATAAAGACAACTACACACTAAATTTACAGAGTAATGAAGTACACACGGCCATATGAGACTTGTTTGCGTACCCGTTGTACAATTTGGCGCGTCGCTTGATTTAAGCAAAGATATCTGCATCAAACGGATATCTGCATTTTTGCGAAAATCTGTTTTTTTACTTAATGGAATTCAGTGTTATCTCTTCTATCTAGACATGCATTTTTCTTAATATAAAGTCAAAAATTTTGTCTGTTTTTACAGCATACATAAAGAATTTACGAAATAACGAAGTACACACGGACATATGAAACTTGTCCGCGTATGCGTCGTACAATTTGGCGCGTCGCTTGACGCAAACACAGATATATTGCCGGTTTTTTTTTTAGTATGAATATGTCCAACTGACCTTCACTGTTTTCATCCAAACGTTATTTTATGCAAATATAGTAGTTTTTGTACAAGTTATATCTTGTTTGCATTAAAAACGCTCTCCTGTAAACAAGTGATTTTGCAGATGTCCGTTTGTAATTTGCTGCCATCAATTTAATTACGCCACGTAATGATTATTATAACATAATAATCTCAGCAAAATATTTAGAGCCATTTATTCACAGTCACAAGAGTTACGTGGAAACACACCCTTGGCCCTTTTAAATAAATTAAGGTGAGTTTTAACAAATACGTCGATTTCAAAGATACGTAGTAGAGGTAATATTAAACATTACCATAACACAAGCTTTTAAAAAGATGATTTGCGTGTTTCATAGAGATGATTCTTCTTCTTTTATTGATAAACAAATAATACAATTTGAGCGATCATTCGACGTCCATGTGGCAACAAAAACGGAGCCGGTTTCAATGGGCTGTCAAAGGACATCTGACTTTTAATTATTTTTACTTACTATTACTTTTTTCAATCGCAATCAAACAGGCATTGTAAATCACTTCAGTAGGTACCTATTATAAAAAGCTATTGTGAAAAGCAAATTAACTGATAACAATCAACGTCAACTTTAGAAAATCTCCAGCAAAGTTCTCCAGTATGAATTATTACTCTCGGCAAGGTTGCTAATGAGGGAAGTGGCGGCATTACAAGTAGCTATTGAGGCAGAACCCTTATAGATTATCGATAGATCAACGCCCTACCAACGACACTGCTATTTATTGAAATAGAGAAATATAAGTTTAGTTTGCTACTGTGTCTTAGATGATATTTGCCATTGAACACCGCCGAGTGTGGCATGTCACAGAGAAAGTTTAATTTCTACAAGTAGTTGTAAAAATTATAGATAAAAAAGAGTGTAGTATACCTGCTTCATTGAAGAAAATATTTATTTCTTACATACCTAGCTATCGCTAGTTAGTTAAATTCTAACTTACTACTCATTGTATATAATTATGGGTTATGGGGTGCAGTTGTATCAACTTTGTATGTTTTGTAAAAAAAATGCTTTGCTGCTTCCTTGAATATTTTTATTCGATTTTTCATGCTTGAAATTTAAGGAAATACCTTTGTTTCACCTTTAAGATTTTTATATCTACATACTTTTAAGTTTAAGTACAAGTTGTTTGATACAATATGTTCATTCTATGGTTGAGGTCTCACAGTATAAGTTTGTTCGTTTAAGAAAATACTTCGTAACGATAGAACGTCAGTCGACCAATGAAATATCTCGGTAAAAGAATAAGCGCTCGACTGGAAATTCTTTAAAACACTTTTTTCGGCCTTCAACGGGCCCGCCAATTATCGTATAACTAAAAACTTTTGTTACCCGCTTTCCTTCTATGGAAAGAGATTCGGCAACATTAGCGAGCAAGACACTGAGCTCGCGTCAATAAGCCTTGAAATGCCAGCCAGATTTGCCACCAGGCGTTGGATCCATTTTGGAGATAATGAGTTCAGATATTTTTCTATTTAAGCAGAAAAAACGTAAGTTACCTTCTGCATAAAATTCGTAGCAAAAGAAATGCACAGTTATATGGGATTCGTATCGTAGCTGCATTATTTTCAATTACCTTATGGAATGCCATATTCTTCTGTGAAATAGAGGTCTCAGGCATCAAGTTTATCCTAGCCACAATCATTGAGGTAAACTTCATAATAGAGTATAGAATAAAGGAATGACACCATGTACTAACTGACGCAGATTGGAAGTTACAATTCAATACAAATTAGGTTTGTAACCTGTGTCTGATGAATGCCCTTCATAGGAGTGGTCTTTAAAACGTTATATCCTACAAAACCACTTCTAGTGTTCAAAAGATTTATTTTACCCTTAGCCACGAATACCACTGTATCTGTTTATCGTTGATTTGTGTCTTGGATTGAAAAAAGAAAGGAATCCAGAAGTTACTTCTACTAATCAGAAAGGTAAGTTTTAATTAAAATATAACATGCTTATAGAGCTAACATAAGTACACATCATTCCACTACAGGAATAAGTATACATTTTCTAATACATCATTCTAATGCTAACCGTACCAGTTTAATGCGAAACATATACCAATACACTATGTAAACCGATCGTTCATTAGCTCCCACGTCATTAGTTCAGTACAACAAATATACACGCTACAACATGAGCGGCAAGTAAATAGAATTAATTAGGGAAATTATGTGGTACGCATACAGTCAATACGCAATCAGGGCTTTATTCAAGACAGTCCAGCAAGTATTCTGAAAAGATTTATTACGTTGCCAAGAAATAAATAAACATGAGTCAAGCTTGATTGGGTGCGCACACAGAGGGCTCAGTACCATCGTACAGAATATAACACTGTCTACTTTGGTAATAGCACAAGATTTAAAAAATCAAACAAAATAATAATTCGTGTTGTTTTAAAAGTTTGTACAGTTAATTTTAAGGTGCCCAAATAAACATACAAAAAGTCCCCGAGTGTGGCTCACGAACCGGCGGTGGGTGATTTAAACGTAGAAGAGAAACGAAGCAGTTAGTTCAACAAAAGGTATTTTAACGATACTATCGGAGTGAAGTTGATAGCATTACCGTGGTATTATTTTAGTGATACCTTTAGCGCCAACGTCAAATTGGTGTTTGAACCCCTTCCAGAGCTACGGCCAAGCCCACCTCACCTGCAACCCGACTTACCTGCTGATTGATGAAGGACGCGACGGTTAATCTAGGTACATCACTAGTTAATAAACTTTTCCAAAGTAAATGTTCGAGAGCCGTTAAAGTACAAATTGTGAATACAATACGAAGATAAGTTTTTTTTTTTGTCATTTTATAAATTTCTAGCGATCCAAATTTCATAGGTTTGAAGATTTGCATTATACTTATAGCTGACATAACAATCGTCTGGCCACACTCAACGTCTTCACCCTAAAAAATAATAATCTAACGTAAGTGAAATGAATCTGAAGCAATATTTTTTTTAACTGAGATACTTATCTCATAGTATATAACTTACTTTTGATGTTATTGCTTATGGTACGTCAGTTTTATTATCTATTTTGTGGTTATGCCGCCAAAAATGGTAACTTTCATTTATATTTTTGTGTGTACGTGTAGTCCTTGTCTTTTATCCAGTGCTATTTTTTCTCGGCTATGTTCTTCAAGAAGGGCCATTCGAAAGTTTCCTCAGGGTTGGCAGCAAAATTCAAAATTCAAATGTATTTATTTCACAGGTAGTAGTAGATGTTGTTATTTACATGGTTTAAGTTAGTGTCGCTGTAGCATGCCTGGTTAGACGTATAATAATCTTTTGTAACTTAACATTAAAATGAAAATATAATTATTTGGATATGTCATTATTATATACCCACATTTTTTTTAACGTGTGGAAACCCCCACGTGCTTCGCCCCATCGGTGCCGACGATGGGGTGGGCGTGTCGGAATCGGACCGACTAAAACCACACGGTGTCCTTCCCAAATGTCCATTGCCGGGCACCCTGGGTAAACCCTCGAAAGGATAACCCCAGGGTTACCGGCGGATATTGGCCGCCACGTCGGCCTCACCTGGCAGGCGTGTGTAGGACATACACGACACGCCTCCGCCACAGCCTGCTTCTATAAGGACGGTGAGTCGGCCAACTGCTGTCCTCAGGCCCCGATCATGGAGGTCGGTAGTCCCGTGCGTAGACGAGTCTGCGGCGTCCCCGCCGCAGTATGATTGTTGACCAAGACCTCTCGGAGCCTATTTTCAAAAACATTAATAGAATCAGAACCAGAATAGAACCCACATTAGCATGGTATGCTATTAATAATGTCTCTTCACTCGCCACTTTCCTAAGCATGTAAAGGGCATACGAAAAAGAATTTAGCCTATTACAGATATGACTAACCTGGTTTTTACAACTTAAATCGGAGTCAATATATATGCCTAAGAATTTTGTACTTACAATTTAGTACATAAGTGTAATGCCCCTGGTGTTGCATACGTTCATAGGCCACGGTTACCACTCAACACACTCTCTACACTTTATTTTCTAAAACTGCAACTTAAGAACATAGCAGATGCTATGTTCTTTGATGAAGGACGCGACGGTTAATCTAAGTACATCACTAGTTAATAAACTTTTCCAAAGTAAATGTTCGAGAGCCGTTAAAGTACAAATTGTGAATACAATACGAAGTTAATTTTTTTTGTCATTGTAATGTTTTCTGAATGATTTTATAATCTTATATTAAGATTACTATAAGATTATAAAATCATTCAGAAAACATTACATTATAATTAATATAAATAAACGCACGACGCACAAAACCAATGCAACTATTTGTCAAGAGGTTAATTAACCACGATGCATTAGTTGAGTAAGACCGTTTTCACACTCGTCCGATATCCGATATCCGACAAGACAAGTGAAATGTATGAGATATGTGTCTGTCTTTCGCAGTCTTTTGTGGCCCGATATCGGTTATCGGAGCCAACACCACTGTGTTGCCCCGATATCGGATCACAAAAAGATTAAAACAGCGTTTGCAAGCAATTTTCGACCTTAATGACATTTTCTTAGTTGCGTGTCTTTAATTGATGACGCTGATCATGAATATAAGAAAAAAAAACTTGATAGCATGTCATGTCAATAAAGTTGTTGTTATTGTGTGGGAAGTTAACTCAATAACAGTGTCCCTATTTATTACATTCAGAAACATAAAGTACCTATTGTACATATTTATGTCTTTTATATTATTTCCTTAACTCATAATAATCTTTCAAAAAAGTTGATGTTTTGAAAAAATTAAACAGTTTGTGGGAACGTCGTTATAAATACATTGTATATAAATGAATTTCTTTTATCATTGATTGTCTAACCTGTTATCTGTATCTCTCTTAGGCCCTTATTCGACTTGACAAAGTATAAAGTTTCCTTGATATCATTTTATTATTATTGACATGTATTTCCTGACTTTTATTTGATAATAAATATTGTCTCTTTCATTTATCGAGAACCCACAATGTATTCTTGCATGCCAACAAGGTGGGACGAAGAGGACTTCTAAATGTATTAAATACTATTGTAATACCTTTGGTCAGCATTAAATGATTTTGATTTGATTTCATATTATAGCCAACACATTCGAATTGACCGAGTTATATACCAGTTCTATCTTTTACATTAACAAATTGAAGTCATCTTTCTACTCATGGAACGATTAGGTTTAAAACTCATTGTCAGCTAGAATAAGCTGCTGACGATGTGCTTTACGATGAAATACGTTGGCCTAGCTAGAAGGAACCAATTCACCAGAGACTTCAGGATTCCTATGTTATAGCTTTCCGGAAACACAGTCTCATGCAGGGAGTTGCATTCCTTAGCTGTATCTACGCTTAATGAATGAGTTGATACAATGTTTCGTTCGTATGAATGGATTATCCACGATGCAGTCGTTGTCGCTCTGCCTCTAATCGTTCGATAGTGGAAGTATCAAGTTGTGCAATTCCAGCACACACTCTCCGATGCTCATGAAATTCCCCGGTAGGCCTTCAATTTTGCTGATATTTTAAGTTTTAGAGCGTTTTCACACTCATCCGATATCCGATATCGGTGTTGGACGCCGATAGCCGACATCCGATAGACGATACCTTGTGCTGTTTTCACATTTAGCCGATAAAAACGGCCCGATACGGCCATTTGCTCGAAAGCACAGACTAAGTAGGGATGCTAGGAATGAAAAAAAAATAGTGCAAGCAATTTTCGACCTTAATGACATTTTCTTAGTTGCATGTCTTTAATTGATGACGCTGATCATGAATATAAGAAAAAAAAACTTGATAGCATGTCATGTCAATAAGGTCGAAAATTGCTTGCACTATTTTTTTTTCATTCCTAGCATCCCTACTTAGTCTGTGCTTTCGAGCAAATGGCCGTATCGGGCCGTTTTTATCGGCTAAATGTGAAAACAGCACAAGGTATCGTCTATCGGATGTCGGCTATCGGCGTCCAACACCGATATCGGATATCGGATGAGTGTGAAAACGCTCTAAAACTTAAAATATCAGCAAAATTGAAGGCCTACCGGGGAATTTCATGAGCATCGGAGAGTGTGTGCTGGAATTGCACAACTTGATACTTCCACTATCGAACGATTAGAGGCAGAGCGACAACGACTGCATCGTGGATAATCCATTCATACGAACGAAACATTGTATCAACTCATTCATTAAGCGTAGATACAGCTAAGGAATGCAACTCCCTGCATGAGACTGTGTTTCCGGAAAGCTATAACATAGGAATCCTGAAGTCTCTGGTGAATTGGTTCCTTCTAGCTAGGCCAACGTATTTCATCGTAAAGCACATCGTCAGCAGCTTATTCTAGCTGACAATGAGTTTTAAACCTAATCGTTCCATGAGTAGAAAGATGACTTCAATTTGTTAATGTAAAAGATAGAACTGGTATATAACTCGGTCAATTCGAATGTGTTGGCTATAATATGAAATCAAATCAAAATCATTTAATGCTGACCAAAGGTATTACAATAGTATTTAATACATTTAGAAGTCCTCTTCGTCCCACCTTGTTGGCATGCAAGAATACATTGTGGGTTCTCGATAAATGAAAGAGACAATATTTATTATCAAATAAAAGTCAGGAAATACATGTCAATAATAATAAAATGATATCAAGGAAACTTTATACTTTGTCAAGTCGAATAAGGGCCTAAGAGAGATACAGATAACAGGTTAGACAATCAATGATAAAAGAAATTCATTTATATACAATGCATTTATAACGACGTTCCCACAAACTGTTTAATTTTTTCAAAACATCAACTTTTTTGAAAGATTATTATGAGTTAAGGAAATAATATAAAAGACATAAATATGTACAATAGGTACTTTATGTTTCTGAATGTAATAAATAGGGACACTGTTATTGAGTTAACTTCCCACACAATAACAACAACTTCATTAATTCTTCGAAGTTACTCCGGGTAAGTTTCCATTATACTGAAAATAAATGACATCGTCATCTATTTTTGTTCGCCATCGATTACGCGACAGTGTCTCATATCTACTTACCATACAATTAGTTTGCACGTATGTGGCGCAGTGACAGAACGTTCGACTGCTAAAAACAAAAGGTCACGGGGTCGATTCCCCTCAGTTTTTTTTTAAGAAAATAATATTGATAATAATAGTACTTCTTTCAACCCGTACAGCCAAACTTTTACATAAATATTCTACAATATTTTACACAGTGATATCTAGACCCAAAGTATGCATAGCTTAAATTGTGTTCTGGGATCTACAATACCGATAAAAATACTTAGATATTTTCGTTTGTAACATAAAAATACCCAGTCCCATGCAAATATACATATTCATGTATAAAAATACTAGCTGTCGCCCGCGGCTCCGCCCGCGTGGATGTCGGTTATCGCGAATCGGACTATAATTTGAGATTTAAACTATCCTATCTCTCAAGTTGGATCGAACTGCACATGGTGTGCGAATTTTATTATAATCGGTTAAGTGGTTTAGGAGTCCATTGAGGACAAACATTGTGACACGAGATTTATATATATTAAGATATGCCTGGCCGGGTATTTAACGCGCGCCTCCTGCGTAGCAGTCGAGCACATAACAATTGGATACAATGTTCTGTTTAAGAAGATTTTTTGATTTGAAACGAAGATTATTTTATCTCTGAAGTTGCCCTGAGGCAGTTGTGAAAGATGTTAAAAAAGTTGCCTGAGGCGGTTGTAAAAAAGGGTCGTACTGATTTTTACGAAGAACTTTTCGTGACTAGTAATTAGTTAACAAGTAAACAAAAATAATACGTAAATAAACAAAATTGTCTACTTAGATTTAAAACAATATAAATATACGAATCACACCAGATAAAAGAAATTTCCTGGAATTTTTTGAGTTTAGTTTAGGTGAAGATGAGACCGAATAGTAAGCCGGTAAAGACCGACGTAGTAGGTATTAATGATGGAACACCAATACAGTTATATATTTTTAAATTTCGGCCGGGTGGGGTACCACCGTGCACGATTGCGAAAACCCTCCATAGTACTCCAATCTCGGTTAGATTGCGTTCAGGGGTCAGCTAGTGCATAGCCGGGCATTGTGATTGTGGTCGCAGCACTAGTGGGACCAGTGTACGTAATGGTGACCCTCTTTCTTAAAACTTTGCCCTCAGCTTACCATCAAACGAGGTGAAGTCAAATTGACGTGTCATATATATATAAAAAATATTTAGTTTCAAATCAACAATATTATATACCTACTCATATCTCTTCTCTGACTGTTACATTACAATTATAGTTTAAACTCACACTAACTTTAACAATATAAGCTTGTAATGAACCTATAGGTGTTCTGTACTTCGCAGTAGCTAAATAGTTTGATAGCTATGTATCAATAAAGATTATAAACTTAACTCTCTCCTAGTGATAATAACTGATGTATAATTTATAGTCCAAACTTTGGCATTTGCCAGAACGACGCGAACGGATCAGGACCAAATTTGATACACAGATTAAAATCCGGATTGGTTTAAACACTTCCAACCTATTTTTTCCACGGCAAAGGATTCCATGTGGATCTCAGAAGACTTTTTACTACAAACATTGCTTACCCATTATAGTACTGATTCGTAGATGCATGTCTAACTGCTTTTGTTTAATGGTTATGCAAGGGAATAAGTTATGAACCTGTCATGACACATGTCTCTGTTATTCCACATTCTCTATTTTATTGATGAAGTTTGCTTGGTATTTTTTAAACATTACTACAAGTAATAAAACCGCAAAAAAATTATTGTAAGTAGGTAACTCGAGCAATTGATTTCAGCATTGTAGTTCAGGCACCACAAACAAAGTTGGCACCGACTTCTAATAGAACAGTAAATATGTAAATCGAGTTATTTATTTTTCATTTTTTTATTTGTCAGTTATTCAGTTTTTGAAGTCGGTTTTTGTGTTTATGTTATCATAAAAACCAAAAGTATTTATTTCTGTGCATCAGCCTTTTATCTAATTTGTCACCAATGGTTAATGAATAATGAATCTAATTGTGCAATGAAAATATCTGGAATATGCATTATTTATAATTAATATGCGAAAATAGTACTTCATCAAGCCACAAGTGTCCGACAGACACAATAACATTTAGTTTAAAGCGAGTGTGAAGGTAGATTGTTTTTTATTTACACTTATAGTTACAAACTTATGGCATTGGGTAGTCAATAGCAAGACCTTTGTTTAAATCGATTAAGAATAGGAAAAAGTGAATGCCCAGGTGGGACTCGAACCCACGATCTTTCCCTTACAGGGCTCAGTGGTCAGAGCATTCCCCCTGTAAGGGAAAGATCGTGGGTTCGAGTCCCACCTGGGCATTCACTTTTTCCTATTCTTAATCGATTTGAAAAAGTTAGCATAGTAAATGCTTCAAAATTTCATTCAATTATTTGGGCATAGTCATCAAAAAACAATGTTTAAAAATGATTGCAACATCATTCATTGTTTCCGATATTTCGTATAAATGTCGGTAGATGCCTCCCACCGTCGCCCTAAGACGGTAATATAGGAGAATTTGGATAGCTTCAGGTGTGGCCCGGTGGCTCAGTGGTCAGACCATTCCCCCTGTAAGGGAAAGATCGTGGGTTCGAGTCCCACCTGGGCATTCACTTTTTCCTATTCTTAATCGATTTGAAAAAGTTAGCATAGTAAATGCTTCAAAATTTCATTCAATTATTTGGGCGGAGTCATCAAAAAACAATGTTTAAAAATGATTGCAACATCATTCATTGTTTCCGATATTTCGTATAAATGTCGGTAGATGCCTCCCACCGTCGCCCTAAGACGGTAATATAGGAGAATTTGGATAGCTTCAGGTGTGGCCCGGTGGCTCAGTGGTCAGAGCATTCCCCCTGTAAGGGAAAGATCGTGGGTTCGAGTCCCACCTGGGCATTCACTTTTTCCTGTCTTAATCGATTTGAAAAAGTTAGCATAGTAAATGCTTCAAAATTTCATTCAAAGACCTTTGTTTGTTGTATAATCATATCACATACACATTTGAATTTAAAAAAACATATTGTGTCTGTCGGACACACGGAGGACAGAATATGATTAAGTCGGACACTTTGATGAAGTACTATTTTCGTTTGTCATTAATAAATTATAAATTATACATGTTACAAATATTTTCATTGGACATTTAGATTCGTAAAAAAACATTGACCATACATTAGATAAAAGGCCAATTCTTAAAAATAAACACTTTAGTTTTTATATCAGCATAATTATCAATTTGTGTCCGCGAGACATTTGTGGGATGTTAACGGTTAATAGTTCCCATGTATATTTTAGTGCATATTGGTGATCAGTTGAGACTGGCAGGCAAGATACCAGGACCGTCGCTCAACTAGGATCACGTCGCAAGCTCGTGGGCTAACGGGTAATTTTCCCAATATTTTGCACCACGGAGATCAACTGAGTCCGGCAGGCAAAAACCAGGTCCGTTGCTCAGTAATCACGTCGGGGTCACCAATATTGCGGGCTAGGTAGTGGAGATACCACAATTGGATTCACTTGTTTAATGATTAATTTATTATTGTTAATCCTACAGCTTATATACTAATATTTACAAGTAATTCAAGAGTGGGGAATCGTCAGTCTTTGGTTTATTGCTGACTGACGATTCTGTTGTTATGGCAAGACGTGCTTCTTATTTATTTAATTATTATTTAGACAATTATATTTCCTAATAGAAATCACGTCCCGTGTGTACGTGCCATAGCACCCGCCTCTTCCTTAGAAACTGCAGACTCTCCCCCTTCAAAACCAGTCTTATACTCCGTCCACTATATGAATGTAATGTATGCTTTTCTTAATGAATAAAGTCAGTGTTAATGTCAATATTACTCAACTGGAAATTAACAGAAAGTGGATTTATAGATAATATTCTGAATTTGGCGGGGGGAGTAGTTTGAACCCCTGGGACACCTCTGTTTCGTTACGCATTCAAAATGGCAAGATTACACCTATAGTTTTATTATTCAAAACAACAGGATATTTAATGAATCATTTTTATCTTTTCGTTTCATTTTATGTGACGATTCTACAAATAGGATATAAATATGTACACACCGTGTTTCCAACTATCATTTAATTGAGTGCCATTTCATCCAGTAATATCTAGTATATATACAGCAAAACATACCTGTTTTAATTAATACATTCAACCGCTCAATAATAAAGTTTGTGAGCACAGACACATGTTATAATATATAAAATAGTACTTTGAGGTCAAATAATAGTGTTAATAAGATACAATATACATTTTGTTTCACCAAAAAACGGCGATCATGGGAGATTAAACTACGCTATCACATTTACCACACTGAATTTCTTCGTAAAAAATATTACAGAAGGTGGCCCTTTATTATAAGACATATGTTTTTGCAGCTTTCCAGTAACAAACCTAAAACCTCTAAAACCAGCTTAATTACTATCTTACTATGCTTGTAAGAAAATTGAGATTGTCGTTAAAATGTGACTAAACGTTGAAGTAGATTTTCATAAGCCGATTGAGAAGAACGTAATTGGGGCTTAATTCAACGTAATCGAGGACATTAGATGGCGGTATCACAACGCTCGTTCCCCTAATGGCCTTTTACCAACGCAATTACATAGCGAATGACGGATGTACAGGGCCTTACAAACGTCCAACCAACTTAAACCAACTCCACCTGCTAGTCAATACACCTGTTAAGCAACGGACGAGGATCTGGCGCAGGATTATTCTCAGGGTTAGGAGGACAGCACGCGCTTCTGTGAAAACCGACTTGCGATTCAAAAGTCATAAATGAACTTTTCACGCAACTGAGAATACGTCAGACGGCAGGTAGTAGGGTAACTCGTTCTCATTAACGCATCAATACGCTCCAATATCCGTCGCATGTTCATTTTCCACACCGATAAAATGAATAATGTTGCTTCAATCCACTACATAGGTATAGCCTTTTAATGAATTCAATCATCGAGTGAACTGTATTTCTGGTTATTTGTATCTCTGATATTTACGAAAATATACTATGGTTATTTGGATGTCTGATACTACGAGCAATCCTACGATTTGGCTAAAATAAAATCAGATTATATATAATATTATATTATATAATAATCAGATTATATTCAAAAGCAAGATGAGGGTGATTATCGTTATTATAAGGACAGCATTTGTGTAAAATATTTTTTGTATTGAAATAGATCTTTAAAACAGGATCAAAATCCCACACGTGGAGCCGTGGGTAACAGGTAGTATGAAACAAGATTCCATTGAAAGAAAAAAACAGTATAATAGGTACCTTAGGTATATAATGATGGCTTGAGATTGAACCGTTTAACAAAACTAATTTTAGTTACATTTTCATTTCAAGCACAAAATATTTCATATGAAAATTATCTACTTTTCACAAAGTACTTACGGTCGTCACAACTTTCACGGTGACATTCATGTTCTATAACCATCGAATTTATTTTTTATATCAAATTAAATTATGTTAGTTTGAAAAATGGTTACTGTTTTCTATTAAAAAATCAGCTTTGATCTGTTAATATTAAATAAAATGACAAATAACAAAAACGATTTTCCGGTAACACAATTTTTAAAAAAGAACATTGGAATCGTGATAGTTTTTAACATTTGGGAGTTTAATATTAAACTGACACTGAATTTTGATTAGATTGTTATTACTTGAACTAGAATTGGCCTTCTGGTGTGGGACTTCACGCTGTGTTCCATTCCATACCTGGCAGCTGTATTCAATTGCTGTGTCGCATCTGGTGTGTTTCCTGACTTGATGAAACATAGTAAGATAATTCCATTATTTAAAACTGGTGATACTGGAGACCCCTCTAACTTTCGGCCTGTTTCCGTTCTACCTACTCTAAGTAAGATCTTTGAAAAGCTTTTGCTTGGCCAGTTGCTTAGTCACTTTAATATACATAATTTACTTCACAGGAAACAGTTTGGATTCACGAGGGGTTGTTCAACCATAGATGCGGGGGTTAATTTACTAAAAAGTATTTTTGAGGCTTGGGAGAATTCGCAGGATGCTTTGGGTGTTTTCTGCGACTTATCTAAGGCATTCGATTGTGTTCACCATGAGACTCTTGTCAGAAAACTACACCACTATGGTATCAGAAACAGGGCTCTCGATCTTCTGACTTCTTACTTGAGTAATAGGGTTCAGAGGGTCGAAGTAAAAGGTAAACGATCTGCAGGAAGCCCAGTTGTAATGGGCGTTCCGCAGGGGTCAATCCTTGGTCCATTTCTGTTTTTAATATACATAAATGACTTACCTTACTATGTAGGGGATAAGCATGAGATTGTATTGTTTGCGGATGATACTTCCTTGACGTTTAAAATTAAGAGACAATTACACAATTATGACAAATTAACAGTGCACTCTCAAAGGTTGTTCATTGGTTTAATGTTAATAATCTTCTTTTGAATGATTAAAAAACTAAAGTAATCAAATTCTCGACACCTACTGTAAGGCGGGTAGCTACCAACGTACCACTTAATGGATCTGGGTTGGACCCTGTGGGGACTGCTGTATTTTTGGGTATCACTAGTGACTCAAAACTGCAGTGGGGACCGCAGATTGAAAAATTATCAGGCAAATTAAGTTCTGCAGCATATGCAGTAAAAACAATTAGACGGCTTACTGATATTGAGACAGCTAGAATAGTTTATTTTAGTTATTTCCATAGTGTTATGTCACATGGAATTCTTCTCTGGGGTAATTCTGCGGACATTAATACCATCTTTGTATTACAAAAGAGAGCTGTAAGAGCAATATACCAACTTGGTCCTAGAATGTCTCTAAGAGAAAAGTTCAAAGAAATAAACATTCTTACGGTTATTTCGCAATTCATTTATGAAAATTTACTTTATGTGCATAAAAATATAGACTCCTTTACTAAAAAGAGTGATATACATGGTATAAATACTAGACATAAAGGTAATCTTGTGTTACATACTACTCGTCTCCAAAAAATAAGCAACTCTTTTATGGGGCAATGTATTAGATTCTACAATAAACTTCCCAATGAAATTAGAACATTGTCCATAAATAAATTTAAAACAACAATTAAGGCCAAATTGTGTAGCAGAGCATATTATAACATTTCAGACTATTTGAATGACAAAAATGCTTGGGATTAAGTAGCTCTAAGTCAACACAAGAAAATGATTGTACATACATGACAACGTTTTTTTTTAAAAAGGATTCCTACTGAGTTTTTTGGCAGTGTTTCTCAGCGCACTGCACGGTAGGGGAAAAAACAATGACGATTCCAAACAAATTTAATATTTTTATGGAATAAATGATTTTTTGAATTTGAATTTGAATTTGAATTTGTGAAAATATTTGTTTCAGTGTAGTTACGAACATGTACCTTTATTTTCAATGAGACATAAGTAACAATATTCTATCAATGTTTACGAATGTCCACCGCACGTTTAACTTTGGTAGTAGGTAGATTCCTTATTGAAGAGACATAAATTATTCTATAGCTCATTTAGATCGCAAAAGTCAATATGCAGGACGGAACTCGAACGAGCACAGGATTAAAGGTTTAAAGTTTAAAATTTCATTACAATAAGTTAGTCTACTTTAAACCACTTAATACGGAACGTTGAATTTAAGTAAGACCTCGCTTGAACTGCTTTTAATTATGAACGATAAGTATGAAATAGTACGTACACCTATGTGTAAGTATTCTAATCACATGCGAGACAGGGATTGACATAACACGTTAAGATATACTCCAGATCTTAATGCAAATTTAATGTACGGCTTCGTATTTCAAGGTTTTTTTTTTTTGTTTTTCTCAATGCTGAGTGGTTGTACGTGATTAATAAATGCTATGATATCAGTACCAAAGAAATTTCTTTCTTTACTGAAAGCATATGAACAAATTATAGGTACATAAGAAATTGCGTCATTTTTATAACTCTCCAGTTATTTTGGAGTGACACAGAGAGGTATCTTATTTAATAAAGGTGCCTTCAATTACACCCTGCCTTGTATGTTCTAACAAACTATAATACTTTTCTCACAATAAATTTAGAACACGATTATTGACCTTAAGTAATTGTATATTTTTTAATTTTCAGTTTATTCAGTCTTCATAGCGGTCAAGCACCTACTAACGAATCTCTTTGATGAAATTATAACAATTTAAGTGTTTTCGATAAAACAATGTTGTGTTCCGAAATACTAACAATGATTTAAGTGAAAGGCCGTGTGGTCGACAACCATAGCTGACAACACAGCGATGTTAGCTCCGACATCCGATATCGGGCCGGACAATGTGTTCATACATTTTCCTTCCTCCGATATCGGATCGGCGTCCGACAACAAAATCGGATCGGATAATGTGAAAACGATCTTAGAGTCTGTATGCGTTGCGAATCACATAGCTTTAGATTTTGTTGAAAATTCACACCTACCTAAGTTTTGAAACTTTGTAAATGATGTCAAAATTGCATGTTTCTCATCGAATAAAGGTAGTTCTAAGGCGGAAGCTTAATCACGGTGTTAAATTATTCTCCTCTTTTAAGTGATTGATACGACGGCATTAATGTTTAATTGAGATCTGAAGTAATGAACTGCCGCATTCGATTCTTTGAAGGGAAGCAACGATTTATCATTTAACGTAAACTCTATTATTACATACATAATACGTTTCATACATTATTATAATTCATTATGTTAATTATCTAATACTCATACAGTTTTCCAAAGTTAGTCGATTCAGCAAGAAATTAATACACTCTAGATATTGCAAGCAATACTCATTAGCGTAGGTTAATACATAACTACCTACCAGGAGTCTCTCAGACTCTGGCGAAATTGTTTTCGGTTGTAAATAGTCGCATACGCATTTTTAGTCTTCCCGCGTCTCTGTACCTTACGCTCTCTACACGAAGTAAATAAAGTACCGAGTCACCCTTATACGTGAACGCTCTCACTCTCTGATGAGTTGGAGTCTGAAAGACATCAGGTAGGAACTTACGTGACTTTTGGTTATTGTTTTAGTGAAAAATGAGATTTAATGATAGAATTCTTGAATGCTGACTGAAATAATAACTTTCAAATTAAGACGACTTACAAAATTTAAAATGTAGTGATAGACTTGACCATTAACGACGATTTCTTTTTATACTACTTAGGTGGCAGACAAGCACACGGCCCACCTGATGGAAAGTGGTTACCGTGGCCTATAGACGTGTGCAACACCAGGAGCGTTACACTCGCGCTGCCGACCCTGTTAGAACAGAGAGTTCCTGTGCCGTCAGTGTAGAAGATCAAGCAGGACAAGCCTTTGGTCCTCCCACTGACAGCACAAAAACTCTCTAGTGAGCTCTGGCTACCCTACTCACCGCCCGGAACACTACACGAAGTTATTATGGCATATGTAGGGCTACTACTACTTCATCAGGCGGACCGTTTTTTTTTAAATTATACTTGACTGGAAACCATCGACCGGCGTGATTGAAATATGAATACTTTACTAACTGACATAATTTTGGCAGACTGATTGTTAAGATAGTTGGACCACTCTGAATACTTACAACTATTTCAGTACTCTCATAACCTATATAATATTGGAATTTTGATATTTGGATTGAGTACTTTTGTTTTCAACATTTTAATGCTGCTTACTGTACAAAGTTGCTAATTTACGTTTATTTTTTGTAGTGGAACTCTATTGAAAAAAGTACATCTTACATCATTATGTAAGATTTACTTTTTGTTCTTTTGTGGAGACTACTGCAGATCTCAGCTTTCTTGTTCTATAATAAATGTATAGAATCTTAAGCTATAATTTTTTTTTTATTATTATTCATTTATCTTTCAATATATTTTTTTTCTGGAGCGCTAAAAAGAGAAGACTCTGAAATACCTCAGGTAGGTGGTTACGTTACTGAAACAAGAGTTAGGGAGTTAAGGGCTAAAATTAATCACAGCGATTTTTTATGTTAAATCCTGTATACCAAATTAAAAATAAATAACCAACATAACTTACATTTTTTTATTTAAAACTATATTATTCTATAATTTTAAAATGCAGAATACTACAGTTGAACTTGCATATCCTCTATCATAAATTTAATATTATTTGTACCTAACCGAAAACGTAAAGTCAATTGACTTCAAAAGGTTAGAATTCTGAAAGTTAGATCAACTTCTGAAACAAACTTTGTGTCCAAATACTTTTAATTAAGTATTAGGCAAGAGGTTTAACTTGGCTACTGATATTTAAAGTTATTTATTTATGAGTTTTATATTTTATTTTTATACTTTATACACGAAGCACATTGGCGGACTTAATGCCGTAGGCAAGGCAATCTCTACCAGTCTACCATTGCAGAACTATATCTCGTGCCAAATGGATTGAGAATAAAGTTTGTCGACCGAGTTGACCTTGCGACCGGTTTGGATCGGTTACTTAGGGGATGTCAATAAGTAAGCATTTTTCACACTGTAGCGAGACCGATTGCAGCGCCACGTGGAACCTTTATTAATATCACACAAAACTCATAACGTATATTATGATATTTAATACTCAACGCTTAAAATGATTCACTATTATTAATGATTAATACTTTACATCGGTCGTTCTGGAAGTCTATGGGAGGGGCCTATGTTCAGCAGTGGACTATGTGTGGCTGATATGATAATACAATGAAAATGATTAACGTTACATAGATAAAGCATGCATGCATACGCTCACGCATATAAATCCCCGAAGGGGTAGACAGAGGTGTATTAACACCCATACTGCGTCAACTACGATTATTGGTCCCACGGTCGGTCGTTAGGTAAAGGTTTATTTGTAACTAAATAAAGTAAATAATCCATTTATTTCAGACTTACGACTATTAATGTATAGGATTTTTTACATTTATTAATTAGTTAAGAGGAATTATATAAAAATATCCTCCGCATCTTAGAGACAAGATATAATTTATAAGGTAATATTACGATGAAGTAGAAGAAGTGTCTTGACAGACTTCCCAGCAAGCTCAATGGGCTCAGGCCAGGGCCCCGTCGATTCAAGGGACCCCCAGTTAAGTCAAATCAGATAGATTGCAGCTTTAGTAGTTCCTATATAGGTCAAACGAAGCGGACTGTTACGAAAGAGTCAAAGAACACATCGCAGCTGTAAAGAATCGTCAGATAAGTAAATCTGCGTTTGCAGAATACCTGCTATAAGCAGGCACCAATCACTGGTCTACATTCAACCATACGTAAATACTCTCCACGTAATGGGACTTGTATTCAAAAGCTGTACCACAGATTACGTAATAGTTGGAATAGATAACTCACTGCCTGGAAAATCAACTATCTAACTCAGTTAAATATCTACAGTCTACAAGATCAACCACTGCATTCAAATGTGTATTTTAATAGTCGGCCATACGGTTATTATTACTTTGCAGCCGCTCGGCCACAGCTCAGCGTCATATATTCTTCATTAACAGACGAGCAGAAGAAAGACAGATTTTTATTTCATTTGTTAAATGCGCACCCATACAAAGCACACGAAGAAGGCATAATTTCAATCAGGAAGGATAGTTTAAATTATCTGTAACATGGAATCCAGTTATAAAAAACATGCAACCCCGCTTTTCTGCGCAGCCGGATAGACACCGGACAGTTTGCCTCCAGAATAGGGACACTGTGAGTTGGGTATGAGACGGTACATGGCGAAATGAAAATATCGAAAATGTGCGAGTAGATGAAGAACGTACTACCTGGAAGACACACGCTCGAAGACGGTGGTCTTGCACCGCTGAGCCAGTCAGCCTGTGAGTAAGGCCGGTGTAACCTGGTCCAACCATCAGGCAAATCAACGGTATGTATGTATCTATACCATCATCGCGTAAATTTTCGTTATCTTTATCGTATGGTAAGTGATAAAGAAGAAAAATGAATAAAACAAGTGTTTTTACTTTAAAAATATTTTTCTTTTTTCAGTAGGAATATTAATCAGACGTTTCACTATCATATGAGCAATAGAAATCTTAACTTTTGATTAATTTACTTAATAAAACTTAAACTTACTCATTGCACGGTGACTTGGGCAATTCTGTGATAGTCACTTTAATTCAGTGATAGCACTCCTCTAATTGTGATATAACAGAATTAAATGACTCATTATTACTTTTATAACAAAAACAATAGAAATAGAAATCAAGATACACTTATTTAATTAAATATGACTATTAATCGTAAATACTACTGACATTTTGAGATCTAATTAAAATTATAATTTTATTACCATATTTTTTTTATTCTTCACCGCTTGAGTCTTTCTCAAGGCAATCTTTACACATAAAATAGCGTGATCGTCGGGTAGTAGTAGCATTTGAATTTATGTTACGCTTGCGTTCTTCTTTCACTCGTTCAACATAAGCCTTTAGGGTACTCCATGGTATATTGTATTCCTTTGATGCCCTAAAACAGACTTAAGTTTGAATTTAAAACGCTTTCAAAAGCAGATATTAATGTTGTTTCATTAAACTACTAGGACTTTGAATTTACCTCCATGGCACCTGAAATAAAACGACTCACTTAATTCCGTGACAAAAATTATCAAAATCTATTAAAAGTGCTAGAAAGCATTTGTTTTACGATATATATTAATAATAATATTCTTTTAAATTAAAATCACTTAATTACACGTATTAGAATATTTGCTGTTACAATAATTATAAAAATGTTACACTTGCCTTGGTTAATTCGGTGATGCAGGTTCATGTTGAAATCTTGAATTGCGTTAATTTTTTGAGTCCAGGACATAAGCTTTTATGCAATAACTAATAAGAATTAATTAAATCTATTTACAGTACAGAAAAGGTTGTACCATCATCAATTATTTCTAGGAGTTTCATAATGGTATGCTAACGTTTTATATTTTAAAATGAGTTATATATCAGAGCACAGCCGCACGCTGCAGACACGACGTGCAAAATGGCGCGCTCAAGGTCATATCACGTGATTGTTACTATCTCACTCGCACAATATAACCAAAATTTTACAAGCCAATAGAAGCTTAATTGCCCTACAATATGGTTGATATTAATATACTGAATTTGACTCCTACAGAGCGGTGGAAGTATTCAAACATCATATCACTGAATTAGATGAGTCACTTATTTATGCGAGTTTACCTATACAATAAAGATAAAGGGAATTGCGATTGGATTGCGAGAGTTGAAAGTTAATTTAACTGGGTAAAAAAAATCATCATAGTCACATCTTTTCCTTCCCATATTTTCTTTTTATTTGGATGGTTTCAAATGTGATGTATATCTTACATTTATTAGATCTTGGAGATTTATTAAAAAAAAATACAACTTTTCCTGGTACCCAAACATCGTTGTTTGAATTTATGTACAATATCTTGCCCTGTATGAAATTCATGTTTAGATTCTTTAGCATTCTTATAATAACAACACTTGTTAGCATGGGCGTACCCGCACCCCTGCCCCCCTGCACTGCTGCTCTCTGACCCCAAGTTAACTTTAGGTAAATTAAAATAATGTAAGGATAAAATTAAATATTGTTTTGGGTGCTGAAAGCACGAGCCTCTTGATGCCTCGATCTTGGTGTACATTTGGACAAAACCAAGGGCATGTTCAATGTACACGTCACACCGAAACGGATATCCATCGAAGGGGGAGAGGGGGGATGTGTACTAAATCCGTAGTCCGCTACGAACTTCTGGAGACGCTAGAGCGGTACCTATGGCACCCAGGAGCATGATGACGACGTGCCCGGAGACACTTAGGTTAACTAGAGCTGCGAAGATTCAGGCCAAGAACACCGCCCCAGAACCCGACAGCATTTCAATCCGAGCATGGGTCCTAGCTCTAGGGAAGATGCTCTCGGGCCCCGACTTGAGAGGGATTCTCAGCTCATGTCTGGAGCAAGGCTAGTTTTCGAAACTGTGGAAGACGGGGCTCTGGTCCTTATCCAAAAGAACTCACAGTACAAATTTCAGCTACTTAACCTAGTCCGTGCGCTTGACCAAGTCATCACCTATGCGAACGGGTGTGAGATCTGTAGAGTTTAACACCAAGTATTCGCCACATTAAGCTGCAGACTGCCGTTCTCTACTCATGTCCGCGTCTATCAGCATACATAAAATAATTTACCTGCTGAGTGAATGTAATTTTTAAAACAATAAATGATATTATTATTATCATTATTTGTCACTTAAGTGTCGAGAGCAGATGTTACTTCGTAAACCATACCCAAGGTTTAACCCGTTTTTCATGTCAGGTTCTTAGAAAGAAAAGCGAACATCTCACTTTTTGATTATGTTTATAGTGCGGTTCATTTAATAGGCCGCATACATTAGCTTCATAGTGAGGTGCAGGGATGGCGGCGACTATGAGCAGACTGGGCGACCGCCCACGGCTTCACGGGGGCCAAAGGGTCTCGCGGTGCAAAATAAGGTGCGCCACAAACGGTCCTTACAGTAGTAACTTTTGTTTCAACTTGAAATAAACCTTAAAACAGATTAATGACAACAGAGTAAACAGATAAATGGCGGTAATTTTTATTTTACTAACTGTAGCGACGGACTTAGGTGATCACCGTACGCGGGTGCTTTGGGGATTTCTGCAATCTTAACTTATGTAGCCTTATGGTAAGAAGCAAGCTGCGCCTCCACCGTTAACTCGGTGTCTCTACTAGAGCTACTCGGAGGAGTTATTGGCTTCCTTTTCCCAGCCTGTTCGCCTGTGGCGTCCAGCGTGGAATACGACGTGTCCGAGATTTTTTGGGTGAAACTAGAGTTAGGGGTGCGAAGGCTTCAGAACAAGAGCACTTCCCCGAGGCCAAGCGTGGGTGCTCCAGGGGAAGATGCTCTCGAGCCTGGACTTAAAGAGCTTTCCAGCGCATGTTTGTGGTGGGATTTTCCGCAATTGTGCAAGACGGGGAAACTGGTCGTTGCCCGGAAGGACTCACCGTCCGCCTACCGACCCATAATGTTACTTGATGAGGTGTGTAAACTGTTTGTAAGAACTATAACGACGCATCTCATTGAGCACCGCTCCAGTGTGGTCGGAGCTGGTGGATTTTCAACATGCCTTCAACCAGAGGCGCACCTCTGTACATGCCATCAAACGCAAAAGGGCTCTGGTAAAGGATGCGGTTACCCAGGGCAAGATAATGTTAGCGGTGTATTTGGACATCGCCAACGCGTACAACACCTTGCCATTGTTTGCATTAGGGAAGCGCTCGTGTATCATGAAGTGCTTTTCTACTTTCATCGCATTGTCAGGGTGTATCTGACGGAGAGAACCATCATCTACCCTGTGACGGGCCTTGGTCGGCGTGAAACGTCATGCAGTATTCTTCAGGTATAGTATACGAGTAATACGAGTACTCATACCGACATCAATATGAGTAGTAATATCGTTATTATTGAGACGATGATTCTACCAATTCCGTAGTGACCAACCCTGTACTGGAACACGCTCGCAATAAACCCTGCGCTGACATTTTTGTGGTACCAAAACAAATTAACATCTTAAAAGCGTTTTCACATCATCCGATTCGATATCAATGTCGGTCGATGATAGCCGATAGATACCAACACAGTGAATGCGGTACAGATATCCGATATCGCACCAGACAATATACATTTTACTTTCTCCGATATCGGATCGGCGACCGACATCGACGCCTATGTGAAAAAGCTCTTACACTTTCTAAAGCACAATCGCGCCAGGTAATTAAAGTGGCACAGAATAGATAATAAATAATAGTCTGATAGAACACTGAACAAAATAATAGAACATGAGCAAGTTACACACGGGTCGATCTTCGGTTTGTCAATTTCAATTACCAACACTCTTGTGGCTGGTGTAAACGAGTAAAATTGGCGACAAAACAAACTTTACCTACTACATGCGATATCAGTTAAAAGCCAAGTACAGTCAGCATCATTAAAATGTTGATAACAAAAGTACTCAAAATAACAATACAATCGGTCTTCCAGAATTATGTCAGTTTTTTTTTTCTCTGGGTCGTAGTGCTAGGCCGAAGGTGAGGTTGTCATGCGACATATCCCTCGCACTCCGGCTGACCCAGGGCCATCCCTCTCGGTCTGGCCCTCCTCGGGAAGGGGGGGACCACGTGGTCCCTGACTCAACCCCGGTGTGGGGAGGCGCGCATCGTCCTACGATGCGCGCCACCGCCGTGGCCTGCTTATGCTAGGGTGACGGGCGGCTCCACCCGTCACCCTCAGGCCCGCGCTCATGGGGGGCGGAGGTCAGTTTGCGCCCTCCGACGCCCGAGCCGCCTTCGGGCGCGTGCAGCGATGTCAGCGAGCCTTTCTCGCTCATCGCGCCGCGCCCGCTCTGCTGTCTCCTTCGCGAGCATGACCTGCTCGCAGAAGGAAGCGCTGGCCGCCCACGCATCCGCGCAGCGGACCATCGCCGCGAGCAGGGCGGAGAGCGTGTGCACTCTCACCCCCAGGGCCACCACAAGCTCCCGCCTTGGCGTCTCAAACGCCGGGCACTCGGTGAGCGTGTGCAGCCCCGAGTCCACGCTCGCGTCGCAGTGATGGCACTCGGGCGTTGGCTCTATACCCATCAGATGCAGATACCGCCCGAAGCTACCGTGCAGAATTATGTCAGTTAGTAGAGTATTCATATTAATAACACAAGTCGATGGTATCCAGATAAGTATAATTTTAAAAAATCTAGAATCAAAGAATCAATCAAGAATCAAAGAATCAATTTCGTTTATTCAGTTTAGGCACATAAAGAGCACATATGAACGTCAAAATTTTACAATCATGTCAAGAAATTACTAATATAATATTAAATTTAGTAAATAAATCATTTGAAAATGATTCTTTCGCTGGTTCGGTAAGTTGGTTCTACTGAGAAGAGACCAGCAAGAAACTCAGTGAACAATGTTATAGTTTCTTTTTCAATTTGTTTCTTTTTTTCATAGGTTTATATTGTGCGAGCAAGCAAAAAGATTAGGATGACCATGCATTTTTATCATTAAGGTATTCCTTTACTTTGTAATATCCTTTTTTCATTAAAGTCTTTTTTACTTCGATTTTAAACTTATTTAGTGGCATGTCAACCAACTCTTGAGGAATTTCAACCAACTCTTGAGGAATTTCAACCAACTCTTGAGGAATTAGACATTGTCATTTAATCGCATTTTGTATCCCTATCTTACTTGTAAAGCCACCCCTTTCACACAATGGCAAGGGTGATAAGGGATACGTATATGAGTAAGAAAAGTATACAAAATGTGTCAATTGACAATGTCTTTTCTATTTTTTTTATACTTGACAGTTTTTTTTACGTGCGGGAAAGCCCCACGGGTCCCCCTCCTCCCTCCGGAGCCGGAAGGAGTGGTTATGTCGGACTCGAACTTACTAAACTGCACGCCGTTTGTGGGTCGATGTGCTAGGCCGAAGGTGAGGTTGTCTCGAGACATATCCCTCGCACCCCGGTTGACCCAGGGCCATTCCTCTCAGTCTGGCCCTCCTCGGGACGCGGTCCCCGACTCGCCCCCGGTATGAGGGTCGCGCGCATCGTCCTACGTCCTATAAGTATAAAAAAATAGAAAAGACATTGTCGATTGACACATTTTGTATACTTTTCTTACTCATATACGCATCCCTTATCATCCTTGCCATTGTGTGAAAGGGGTGGCTTTACAAGTAAAATAGGGATACAAAATGCGATTAACTGACAATGTCTTGATTTTTTGAAATTATATTTGACTGGATACCTTCGACCGGCGTGATTGTGTATATGAATATGAATACTCTACTAACTGACATAATTCTGGAAGACCGATTGTTAAGATAGTTGGACCACTCTGGATACTTACATCTATATTTGAGTACTCTAATAACCAATATAAAATTGGAATTTTGGTATTTGGATTATTTCGAGTTTGGATATTAACAACATTTTAATGATGCTGACTGTACAACGTAGTCAACGTACGTAATCTACATAATTTAGCAATCGAATCACATTCTTTTATGAACATTATTTTATTAGGTATATGTTTTATGCTTACCATATAAGATATGTGGACAACTTTAATATTTGATATTGCCGGATTTTTATGTACACATTGAAATAAAACGATTTTAGCGGCTTCTGTCGGGATCAACCATTACTTGCCCATAGACGAACCACAATTTGATTCCCACTCGGGATAATCTGCAAAACTTCTTTAAATTTTACTTTTTTCATTATTTAAATTTATGCATTATTTTTTTAATTCAGAATATTGTTGGAACCTAATATCGTCATACCCAAACGCAAGAAAAAGCAAAGGTCAGTAAACATCACCTGGGCTGATGAAAAGCCACTGAAACGTCGGGATCAGTGAAGTGTATATAATTTATTAAATAACTCACTCTCAACAGAATCCATTCAAAATAGTTATATTTCAATCCAACGTTCATGATAATTTTAGCGTAATATTCTTGGAAGCACATTGAACTTTCTACAAATTTAATTATTGATCAGTCGATCTATCACGTATGTAAGTATTAACCAGGACAGAACATGATTAAATAGTTTCCTTCTCCATGGTATTAATCAAGTATCGTCACATTTGCAAGTTTAAAATATCTTATGTGACGATCCATATTGCATATATATATAGGACGTGAACCAAAAGAATTTGTACCTATTGTATTAAATTAAGACTAACAAATTCATTCTTCATTCTTGGTATAGCGAACCCCGCAGACAACAATTAATACAAAGTGCTCTCCCGGTGATATCAGCAGTTAAGAAAAGTAAGTATCAAATACAAATTTCAAGTTACTGTCTTTACCTTCCATGGAAATAAAAAGCTTAAGTAACTATTACGTGTGATACCCACAACCATACATATTACTCATACATTTTTACATTGTCACACGTATCGCAAAGAACCATAAATTCTATAAATCTGCATTTTGATCCAAAATACGACAACCCACGATATATCAATTTACACATGTATCTCAAGAATCACTCTCAGAGCCGGTTGACTATTGCGTTTTATTCACTAATTGCCTAATATTGTGCTACTTGATTTTGCGACAGTGCTCCTAATGTTATGTAAATACCGAAAATTTAATTGAAACATTACGGTGTTTTATGTAAGTTTCACGTTTATTTATACATAACTTAACGCATCAATTGAGTAATGTGTTGCATTCTCCTTAATTTTATTATACTTAATCAAAATAATACTACTTAGTTATCTATGTTTAATTTTATGCAAAAGATGTGCGAATTTCAAAGGTTTTGGAGCCCGATAGATTTGTTTTTATCATTGCTTTTGTAGGAGCGACTGCCAACTGACCCAAACTTAGAGGAAAGCTTGAGGAAAGCAGGTAGGAATATAGTGAATTTGTGCCCTACATCAGATATGATCTGATCTGATGAGATCTTAATGGTTCCCCACACAATAACTTATCTAGTGTACTTAACATAAAACTTTACCTCTTTACAATACAGGTACCTACCAAGTTACTCCTCATTACATAGGACTGCATTTCTCGATGAACACAATGCTATTGGTATTTACATAGTTTCAGTCTGTAAGGTTAAAAGTTTCGTGAGTATATTAGCACAGTGCTACTACTACATACAGTGAAGAAACGCCTTTGACGTCGGACGATGCCGCCGCTCGCGTAATCCCTACGCTAATCGACGTAAATGTGCAAGGGTTGTCAGAAAAGAAAAAAAAGGAAATAAATGTAATTATTATGCAATCATTTATTTGAAATACATTTACATGTGTTGTACTGCAAGATACTTTCGTGATACTTTATTTTTAGACGTTCTAATAATTGATGGATAAGTATGTAAATCAGCATTCGTTTACATTCGAAAATGCGACGATTGTCAACGAGAGAAAATTGTTGTAGGTAGGTACTGAATAATTATTGATTTTTGATTTATAACTCCTAACTATTATTTGCATAAAAGAATTTCAAACTCTTTCAATGTTGATGTTTATTTAACTACATTTTTCGTAACTTCTATCGATAGAGTCTACACGTTACTTTGAAATTATGAAAATAAACTTAACTCGCGTTACGGGGAAATCTATGAAATCGTATGTCTTTATTGGCACTTGATGTCGAAAGACATCCGTATACGGAACAATAATGCACCATTATGATATGAAATGAAAAAACATCCTAATAATTTTTACGCGAGCGATACCTATACGCGGCTACGGTAGCCCTCAGCGAACTTTCCCGCAAAAGACGCGATTTAGCGGACAGCGCGTCCGCGCCCCCCGACGCATCGCAAGTTCCCCTCCGTTGCTCTGTGTAAGTACATTCGTCGCGCTACTGTATGTAGTAGTAATACTGTGATATTAGTCTGTAGGTACTTTAGTAATTCGTATACCTACATATTTGTGTGGGCTTACAAATTCTCGTCAAAGATACCTACTAGGTACATAGAATTTATTTGAAATTCCCAGTTCTTGATTCGCCTTTGTCACAGATATGTTTATTCATTACAAAGGAACTGGTTTAATATTATTGAAATAGTCGTGTATGTTTTTGTGTAACGAAGTTATATTTAAGCTAAGGGTACCTATACTAAGTAGTTAGTATAGGTACCCTTAGCTTAAATATAACTTACCTTAGCTTAATTAAACTTTGATCGTGAAAACGAAACGCAAAGACTTTTCTATGCGTTATTTTAAAGAAAACGCATTTGAAAACTATTTCATATCGTGTACAATACACTCGTATATACTTGGGAGGAATGTAGGGTCGCCATTTTATATGCAAAGGGAAATTGTTATTTTTTATAGTTGTCCCACTGCCTTGTATAGGTTTTTTATAAATTTATAAAGTACTTTTACAATACCCATAGGACTTCTTTACTTATCTACGTCCAACTATATTTTTTCGTTTTGAAACATTTCCTCTTTTATAGAATATAGTTATTCGTTCGTAATAATGACTTCTTTGTATACTGGACAAGCTGGTTAGAACAAAAATGGTGTCAGAAATCAGAGGGAGGCCGGCATGAATTTAAAATTTTGAATTTCTAACGAGACGCTCATTTATTTACAACTACATGAATAAGATAATGAATTTTAACACTTATTTGAACTACAAACATGGGGCCTTTTTAACTAACTTAAAAAAGGAGCAGGTTCTCAATTAGACTGTATTTATGTCAGTCAGTATGACAATGTAGACTCCAAAGTAACTTTACACACCAGTATTCCAGGCCAATTTATTAAGAGTAGCCGCAAACTGAAAAAATGCAGACTAAATCCGGATATAACTTTTTTCATCGAATATTATTTTATTTAACCAAAAATCTGCATGATAGCGCATCAGTGGGTATCGCTTGATTGAATTTGAAACCATTGACGCCTCACCGTACAGTTCAGACTGTGGTTCCAGTGATTTCTGAATCAGAGACAAGATATACAAATGAATCGATATAAGGATGATTAATCACTGTTGGTAGCTGTGACTCAACATTATACCAATGGAAATGAAATCAATTTTAATGTGGTCTTCAAATAAATAAAATGATCGAATAAATACACTGCGCTGCACTCGTTAGTGGATATTCAATTGAAAAAAAAGAACTTTATTTTTTAGTTTTGTTTTTATTGAGAAAAAAAGATGGCAATGAAATATTACGAAACTTAAGCTACCTTTCTTGGGAGAAAGATGGACCATCAAGGACGCACAGCATCCTTAGATGAAGTTGTCAATATGTTTATAAATGACCTAAATAAGATAGATCAGCTGAACAATATCAAAAAAGCTTGGATATATGTATGACAATAACTTAACATCACGTCTGACTTGGCCTGTTCTGATATATGATTTCAGCAAAACCTTACTAGCGAAAATAGATGCAACTGTCATAAAATCACTAATATCGTGGCTAGGACTAGCGCACTCTGCTGATCCCTCTGCTTTATTTAGGGATCAAAATAATTTTGGGATGAAATTAAAGAAACCATCGGAGCTTTATAAACACGTTAAGAGTTTGATAACTCTTAACCACATCTTAGGTAAATCCCAAGATGACACAGTCAGGGCACACCCGAAAGATAATAACGCGTCCGAGCTTGAACCTAGACTCATATTCCATAAACGATTTATGATAGGAGTCCAGTCGAACAGAGTGGGGTTAGGAGTACGAGAGCCAAAAAGGGGACCAGGATATACTTAGGTCCTTTCTACAGCAAGACAAAAATGATAAATATCGAGTGCACGCGATGAATTTGGAAATCCAAAACAAATGGTTGATAATGGGAGAGCTCTGCATACCGATGGCCTTAAAGTGGCGGACCTTGATCTATGAGTGGTCGCCGGCCTTGTTAAAATTGTATCTTAACTCCTTTCAGATGATCCTCCCAGACCAGAGTAACCTGGTAAGGTGGGGGAAGGCCACAGAAAAGCAATGTTATACTTGTGATGAGGCAATAGGGACGGCTAGGCACATATTAGTAGAATATCGGTCTCTGTTAAAGTATTGGAGTCAGGGAAACATCCACATTGTAGCCCACGCTTACAGATACAAAACTGAAAAGCAGGCAATAACTTAAATATTTAGGCTTAAAAAGATTTCGGAAGGTCCATTTTAATGAACTATCTGTGTCTTTGTCAATAATATGTGCATGTAATGATTTATAATATTATTTGACGAAATACATTTTTCGGCTTTCGACTCGGCTGCGAGACTCACATTATATGGGGAATCAATATTCCTAATTGATGGATTGGAAAATTTTCAGGCACGAATCTGGCTTTCTCCCTTATGAAACAAAGTAAAAAATATGCTAGAGGATCGGAAATTTGTGAAACGCCTGTTGTTTACTTATCCTCCAAAATTTGAGATTCTTACTATTGGTGAAACAAAACAGGATGTTAAAATTTAGTCATGTTTCTCAAATTCAATAACGTTGATATTCTGTGTACTGCGTTAATAATAGGGGTTAAAGTATGAAATTGCCGTTTCATTGTAATAGGTACTTCGAATTGACATAGAACCTTCATGGTTTAAGATTTTTGAGTGAAACTTTTTCCACATGGTACCTATGTAGTTCTTCATTTAAAAATGTGCAACATTCGATTATCGACTTTCAGTTGTTTTTTTTTATTCAGCTTAGACAAGAAAGATGGATACTTCGAAAATTCGAGTGATTTTCGAATACGAGTTCCGACGCGGAACTAACGCGGCAGAAACAGCTCGCAATATCAATGTTGCGTTTGGAGAGGGGACTGCTAATGAACGCACCGTGCGATTTTGGTTTAAACGCTTTCGTGATGGAAACTTTGATTTGAAGAACGAACCACGAGGAAGGCCGTCCACACAGGTGAATAACAATGAATTGAAAGACATGGTGGAAGCCGATCCGAGCCAAACTACCCAGGAATTAGCTGCATGGTTTAACGTTACCTTACCAACAATATTGACTCATTTGCGTCAAATCAATAAAATAAAAAAATGTGAAAAATGGGTACCTCATGATTTGACTGATCTGCAGAAAGAAATGCGTGTTGAAACTTGTGTTGCCTTGTTGAATCGATACAGAAATGAAGGAATATTGGATCGAATTGTGACATGTGATGAAAAGTGGATTCTTTACGATAACCGTAAGCGAAAAATGCAATGGCTGACCCCAGGTGAAACGCCACAACAGTGTCCTAAAGCAAAGCTTACCAATAAAAAGGTAATGGTAACTGTTTGGTGGTCTCAGCATGGTGTTATTCACTATAGCTTTCTACGATCTGGTCAAGCAATAACGGCAGATGTCTACTGTGCCGAACTCCGAACAATGATAGCAAAACTAGCAGTGAAACAGCCCCGACTCATGAATCGATCTTCACCATTATTGCTCCATGATAACGCGAGACCTCATACAGCACGAGAAACCGTTTTAACTCTACAGGAACTGCAATTAGAAACTATCCGTCACCCTCCGTATTCGCCAGACCTTGCTCCAACAGACTACCATTTTTTTCGTGATTTGGACAATTTTCTATGTGATAAAAAGTTTTCTTCTCAGGAGGCAGTACAAAATGCTTTCACACAGATTGTCGAATCTAGATCACCAGAGTTCTATCGCAAAGCCATAAATGACCTTCCTACTAGATGGCAGCAATGTATAGATAATAATGGTAATTATTTTGATTAAATAAATACGTTAAATTAAAAAAAAAAACGAATTTCAATTTGTCAGTACAAATCGGCAATTTCATACTTTAACCCCTAATATTAGGTCCTTACGTATGAAATTAGCGTTTTGTCGTACTGATCAATTTGATCTGAAATATCTTCTCTTTGGTTAAGAATTCCAAACTCAAATTAATAAATTCATTTCGCTGGTTCTTTTTTCTTTGGAATACAGTCATTCATTTGTTATTTTCCTCATTATTTTTTCTTTGGCGTCGCTTGTTACCGCGCAATGGAAAACATGAAATATCGGTATATTTACGAGTACGAGTTCTACCGTGGCACCAGTGCTGCAGAAACAGCTCGAAGAATTAATGATGTATACGGCGCTGGTGTCGTTAAAGACAGCACGTTTTTGGTTTCAACGTTTTCGTTCTGGAAATTTCGACCTTAAGAACCAACCCCGTGGACGGCCGGAGATCAAAGTGAAAAACGAGGAATTAAAGGCTATTGTGGAAGCGGATCCATCACAAAGCACTTCAGAGATAGCAGCAGGCTTCGGAGTAAGTGACAAAACTGTATTAATTCACTTGAAGTAAATCGGGAAAGTAGAAAAACTCGAACGATGGGTACCTCATGAATTGAGTGAATCGAACTTGCAAACACGGGTCGCCAGCTGTGTTACTTTGCTCAACCGACACAATAATGAAGGGATTTTAAATCGAATCATTACTTGTGATAAAAAGTGGATATTGTACGATAATCGAAAGCGCTCATCGCAATGGCTGAACCCTGGAGACCCAGCCAAATTCTGCATAAAACGAAAATTGACTCAGAAAAAGTTACTTGTAAGTGTTTGGTGGGCTAGCGCCGGTGTCGTTCACTACAGCTTTCTTAAATCTGGCCAAAAGTTTACGGCAGATATCTATTGTCAGCAACTGCAAACCATGAAGGAAGAACTAGCTGTTAAACAACCGAGATTGGTCAAGTACTCCCCGGACCTTGCTCCAATAGATTACCATTTCTTCCGGAATTTGGACAACTTCTTACAAGGAAAAAAATTCCACTCTGATGCAGCAGTCCAAACCGCCTTCAAAGAGTTTATTGATTCTCGCCCCCGTGGTTTTTATAGTAAAGGGATCAATGAACTACCCATAAGATGGCAAAAGTGCATAGATAACAACGGTGCATACTTTGATTAATTAAATATATTTTACAAAAAAAAATCGACTTTTTATTCCTCCCGTACAAAACGCCAATTTCATACGTAAGGACCTAATATTTTACAAGCTTTTATATATTATTTAACTTGCAATGTATGTTTGTTCGGGTGGAATCTTACAACTCAATTTTAAGGCACTTGCCCTCAACCGATTGAGCTGAAATTTGGTATGCACGTTCAGTTCGGATGACAATGTAAGAAAAACAAAATAAAGATTGTTTTTAAAAAGGTTTTTTAATAGTTTATTTATACTATACTTACTTGGAAAGTAAAACGGGTAAGAAAACAAATCTTATTAAATTTTTTACATTGTTGTAATTATAAAACGAAATGCCTACCTCTGATCTCATAAATCTTTGGTATACGATTGCACTTTTTAATATAAGGTTGCACCTTTACATACAACTCTATATCAAAAAGTGCAATCGTATCTCGAATATCAATGCACCGAAGTTATTGGATGCTCTCGATAGATTGTAGCGACATACGGTCCGCATCATTGCGATTTCTAAAGTCATTATAGAGTATTTAAAATTACGTAGAGATATTGCGTATATGGTCCACGAGCCACATTTAAATTTGGTTAATGTCTTCCTCCCGAGAGATACTTCGTACAGTGGTTAAGGAAGTTAAATCATGAATTTTCGTGGTTGTCAGCTGGCACTTTGTCGGTGGGATAAGCAGCGGTGACCGCTCAAACATGTAAAAAAATGAAAAAAGTTCATTCATTTCCTCCCGGCTGAAAATTGGCTAAATTACAGTTAAGCCAATGTCTTGAAGGAAAAAAATTGTCAGCTGCTCATATCGCGGTGGAAAAACTGTCAGCTGGTGACCTAAAGTTGTAAAAAAAAATTAAAATCGTCAGTCATCTCCTCCCGGCTCAAAATTTGCCAAAATACAGTTAAGCCAATACCTTGAAGGACAAAACTTGTCAGCTGCCCATATCGCGGTGGAATACGCGTCAGCTGGTGACCTAACGTTGTAGAAAAAAATTAAATCGTCAGTCATTTCCTCCCGGCTCAAAATTGGCGTCACCACGTGGCCAAAATTCAGTCATTCTTTCCCGGTTCAAAATTGGCCAAAATACAGTCAAGCCAATGCCCTGAAGGACAAGAATTGTCAGCTGCAAATGCCCCGGTGGAAAATGCATCAGCTGTTAACGTGACAAAATTCAGGCATTTCGTCCCGGCTCAAAATTGGCCAAAATATAGCTAAGCCAATACCTTGAAGGAAAGAAAATGTCAGCTACCCATACCGCGGTGGAATACGCGTCAGCTAGTGATCAAAAGTTCAAAAAGTATGAAAAATTAAAATCGTCAGTCATTTCCTCCCGGCTCAAAATTGGCCAAAATATAGTTGAGCCAATACCTTGAAGGAAATTAGTTGTCAGCTGCGCATATCGCGGTGGAAAATGCGTCAGCTGGTCACGTGACAAAATTCAGTCATTTCTTCCGGGCTCAAAATTGACTAAAATACAGATAATCCAATACCTTGCAGGAAATCTATTGGCGGCTGCCCATGCCGTGGTGGAAAATGCATCAGCTGGTCACGTGACAAAATTCAGTCATTTCCTCCCGGCTCAAAATTGGCCAAAATATAGTTGAGCCAATACCTTGAAGGAAATAAATTGTCAGCTGCGCATACAGCGGTGGAAAACGCCTCAGCTGGTGACGTGGCCAAAATTCTTTCATTTCCTTCCGATTCAAAATTGGCCAAAATACAGTTCAGCCAATGCCTTGAAGGACAAGAATTGTCAGCTGCAAATGCCCCGGTGGAAAATGCATCAGCTGGTGATCTGACCAAGTGCCGTCATTTCCTCCCGGCCCAAAATTTTTGAGATGTACCGAATCGTATCTGTTGACGTACCTACTGGTTTTCAATATATGTTTATCGTATACATATATTTTCGTACATATGATATTGATAAAAAAATTATTTATCTGAAACTTAAATATTTAGGTTACTGACATTTTAACGAGCGCATTATTAAATACTGTATTGAATGCCTCGATCACTGCTCTTCGATGTACTGTCATTTGTGAAATTCGTGAAATTGATAATAGATAGAATTTAATATGTTTGAAACACGAATATGTGAATACTAATTATAATAATTAATTAATTCGAATCAATTTGTCAAATTCAATAAGTCAAATCAATCAATTTGTCAAATAAGTCAGATGCCAATTTTTTAAATACATGCATATGTGGCGATAATTTTGATCAAATGATAATTATTAATAATTACCGGTAAATTTGTTGAATTTTAATTTATCATATAAATTGATGAAATATTTAATGAAATTTTAAACTAAGAGAAGGGTCACCATTACATACAGGTACCATATTAACAATGGTGGCACTCAGCTTGACGGCCACATCAGATGCTTTTTCACGCCCCGCTTAAAGGACCTGGTTGCGCGTAAATATTACGCTACCAGTAATTATCATTATTTTTTTCAGGTCACCAGCTGACGTATTTTCTGCTGCGCTATCGGCAGCAGACGTTTTGTGGCCAATGAAGCCATTTGCATGCATAATATGTTTTCGTTTGTTTTTGTTTTCATTTATGTCATTTTTTTGTACTGTATATCCCTATTTTGTTTTGTTTTATTATTGTTATTTTTTATGACATTTGTAATTCCGTTGACTCTGTATTATTTCGTTTTGTTTTTTTATTATATTTGTAACGAGTGTCCTTTCTGTCTGTTTTACTTATTCTCCTTCAAGGTATTGGCTCAACTGTATTTTGGCAAATTTTGAGCCGGAAGTAAATGACTGACGATTTAACTTTTTTATACAACGTTAGGTCACCAGCTGACGCGTATTCCACCGCGATATGGGCAGCTGACAAGTTTTGTCCTTCAAGGTATTGGCTTAACTGTATTTTTGCAAATTTTGAACAGGGAGGAGATGACTGAATTTTGTCACATGACCAGCTGACGCATTTTCCGCCGCGGCATGAGCAGCTGACAATTTATTTTCTTCAAGGTATTGGCCTACTTATAATTTGGCCAATTTTGGGCCGGGAGTAAATGACGGAATTTGGTCAGATCACCAGCTGATGCATTTTCCACCGGGGCATTTGCAGCTGACATTTCTTGTCCTTCAAGGCTGGCTGAACTGTATGTTGGCCAATTTTTAACCGGGAGGGAATGACTGAATTTTGGCCACGTCACCAGCTGAGGCGTTTTCCACCGCGATATGCGCAGCTGACCATTAATTTCCTTCAAGGTATTGGCAATTATATTTTGGCCAATTTTGAGTCGGGAGGAAATGACTGACGATTTTAATTTTTCATACAACTTTTTGAACTTTTGATCACTAGCTGACGAGTATTCCACCGCGGTATGGGTAGCTGACATTTTCTTTCCTTCAAGGTACTGGCTTAACTATATTTTGGCCAATTTTGAGCCGGGAGGAAATGACTGCATTTTGTCACGTGACCAGCTGATGCATTTTCCACCACGGCATGGGCAGCCGCCAGTAGATTTCCTGCAAGGTATTGGGTTATCTGTATTTTAGTCAATTTTGAGCCCGGAGGAAATGACTGAATTTTGTCACGTGACCAGCTGACGCATTTTCCACCGCGGCATGAGCAGCTGACAATTTATTTTCTTCAAGGTATTGACTTAGCTATATTTTGGCCAATTTTGAGCCGGGAGAAAATGCCTGAATTTTGTCACGTGAACAGCTGATGCATTTTCCACCGGGGCATTTGCAGCTGACAATTCTTGTCCTTCACGGCATTGGCTTTACTGTATTTTGGCCAATTTTGAACCGGGAGAGAATGACTGTATTTTGACGACGTCACCAGCTGAGGCGTGTTCCACCGCGATATGCGCAACTGACAACTAATTTCCTTCAAGGTATTGGCTCAACTATATTTTAGCCAATTTTGAGGCGGGAGGAAATGACTGACGATTTTAATTTTTCATACAACTTTTTGAACTTTTGATCACTAGCTGACGCGTATTCCACCGCGGTATGGGTAGCTGACATTTTCTTTCCTTCAAGGTACTGGCTTAACTATATTTTGGCCAATTTTGAGCCGGGAGGAAACGACTGCACTTTGTCACGTGACCAGCTGATGCATTTTCCACCACGGCATGGGCAGCCGCCAATAGATTTCCTGCAAGGTATTGGATTATCTGTATTTTAGTCAATTTTGAGCCCGGAGGAAATGACTGAATTTTGTCACGTGACCAGCTGACGTATTTTCCACCGCGGCATGAGCAGCTGACAATTTATTTTCTTCAAGGTATTGACTTAGCTATATTTTGGCCAATTTTGAGCCGGGAGGAAATGCCTGAATTTTGTCACGTGAACAGCTGATGCATTTGCCACCGGAGGAAATGACTGACGATTTTAATTTTTCATACAACTTTTTGAACTTTTGATCACTAGCTGACGCGTATTCCACCGCGATATGGCCAGCTGACAATTTTTTTCCTTCAAGGTATTGGCTTAACTGTATTTTAGCCAAATTTGAACCGGGAGGAAATGACTGACGATTTTAATTTTTTTTACAACTTTAGGTCACCAGCTGACAGGGTTGCCACCGCGATATGAGCCGCTGACAATTTTTTTCCTTCAAGACATTGGCTTAACTGTAATTTAGCCAATTTTCAGCCGGGGAGAAATGACTGAATTTTTTTCATTTTTTTACATGTTTGAGCGGTCACCGCGGCTTACCCTACCGACAAAGTGCCAGCTGACAACCACGAAAATTCATGATTTAACTTCCTTAACCACTGTACGAAGTATCTCCCGGGAGGCGATTGGTCATGAGAACCTGTCGCTGGCTTGCGGTCTAATAAGGCAATATTTAACAGTTCATTTTATTATCACCAGTTTCCAGAACAACACTTGCAGGATTGCCACTCATAAATTGCAGGCACCTACATCTAGATCTAAACTGTTAGTCACCTCTTTAGATTAACGACCTGTAGTTTATGTGTATATCTCGCCGCCAACTAGCTTAATCAGGCGTTCAATTAACTGCCTTGGCAGTTAACTAAACGGCGCCATTCAGTTAACGGCCTAAATGGTGTTCAGCCGGCAAATAGCTTGGATCGATGACGATTAACTACTTGCCTAGCCATTTAATTAAACAGAAAAATGACTTATTCCTGCATGGTTTAAAAAAAAATAACCACGAAGGCTTAATGCGCTCCGCTTCGCTCCTGCAATAGCTTTCTAACCTAACCTAACCAAGTCCTATCACTAATTTTCTGTGAATACACCTCTGTCTACCCCCTCGGGGATTTACAGGTGTAAGAATATATATGTATGTGTGTAATTATCTATCTTATTTCAAGGTAGTGCCCCATCTAACGATTGGCCTAAGCATTAGTCAGCCAGGTTATTAAATGATGCAATAAACGAGACGGCTGAATAGCATTCAGGTCGTTAATTGAATGGCGCCATTTAGTTAACTGCCTAGGCAGTTAATTGGACGGCTGATTAAGCTAGTTGGTGGTGACATATATATGTGGTGTACTGGGTACATAAATCGTTTTCTTCATAACTAGTACCTGTAGACATTTTAATTAATAAATAACTTTAATTTCAACAGTAAAAAGGAATTGTGAATCTTTTTAGTACTGGCGGATTGGCGGGCCAAATTAAATAGTTCTTCTATGCGTGCGCATGCGGCCAAAGAGTAAAAGGATGAGGGTTTTGTTTTATCGCGTATACAAAATGGTAAATTTACGAAAAGTTTTAAACTATTTGAGCGAAAGTTTTGTTTATTATACACGTACAAAATGAAATTTTCTATTTAAATACGAAGTTGCATGAATTTTGATCACGATCTTTTTTGTATTGATTTTCTTTAACAATACTGGAACTCAACCAATAAACTTGAAAAAAAAATCTATTATCCCACTCGTTAAATAATAACAATCAAAACCACAGTTTTATAATAGGTATCATTATGTGCCTAATTACGGTGACATTAGAGCCATAGTTTGCAAGTGAATTGAAAAACATTTTAGAATTGTTAATATTTATAGTAGCCTTCGTTATTAAGACAGCATTAGGCGGAACGAAGTCATATTGTCGATCTTTGAATAAAATAATGACTTAGGTACTTATGTAAATACAAAAGTACACGGTTTGTTTTGTTTCAAAATCTAGTAAATCCTCAGCCAAGTCACTGAATAATTGAAATCCTCTTTCGATCACGCCTGGCACGAATAAAACATAATCTGTATTACACAAGAGGTATTTATTTAGATTGAATACCATTTCGCCCTGATATACATTTTAAACCAACATTTCACTTTACAAGCTATGTTTACTAAACAGTAGATAAAATAATATAAGATTTTTATTACGCAAATCTTCAGAATTAGTAGAATGTTTGTAAATCCTACTTAATTTTAGAAATTAAATGTTTGTGAAGATGTTTAAAAGTTTGTCATGGACTTAATCACGCCCGAAGGGTACGGATCTGGATAAAAAATATGGTATGGGGATATATTATAGAGTGGCATAACGCATAAACTACTTCTTATCTCTGAAAGGTTGTAATAGATTGCTGGAGCGGTATTAAAATTCCACGTGGGTGGAGTCGTAGGCAATAGTGTAATGCATGGTAACTGATTTCAGTTAAACATTTCGATTTCGGTTCTCAAAATCGCACTTTATTTACACTTTTCCTCTAAGCGTAGTTATGTATAACACGACAGATGATAAAACAATTTGTGATGCAATGAAATGATCGCAGGCGTCTCAAGCCTATTAGCATAACGACCAGCTAACGATGACGGTACTCAGAACGTGATCAAACTTTCTTAGATAGTATGGACTCAGCCAACTCGACGGTAAGATTGTGATAACATCCTAACGTTTGCAAGACTAATGATGAGGTCGATATTAAATCAGTGAACTAAATTTCTGTATATAGTTGAAATATATACTTATATATTCTCAAAAAGAAATTATCAAAGTATATCAACGCCACAAGATAGATTATCTATTAGAATTCTGGTATCATGAGTTAAAAAATACGTATAATACTTTCTTGATTAAGCTGTAAAAAGCAGCAAATATGCACATATCCAGCTAAAAATATAAATCTTCATATATTAACCTATAATATATTTATGAAAAAACCGTCCAAAGAGGTTTAGGTGATCATTATTATCAGTACCTTCTAAGTATAATGGAGCTAGTATATTAATAGTACATTACTACAGAGGCCGGGAAGAAAGGGGTTGCCGGCCGAAGACATATATACGGATAGGTCTGAGGCAGGCAACCCCATATTTCCCGCCGAGGTATGTATAGTGCTTTTCTCAAACAGGCAATGAAATAAACAACAAAAAAATTAAAGATTTATTTTTAAAGAAATTTTTGCTTGAGTTTAACAGAAAACATTTACATATATGTTCATTATCATGTTACTTAAAAAAAGTATAAAGGCACGTTTCTGAACGAACAGTGACACTTGTCACTGTTATAAATGTCAATTTGTTGCAACTAAATTAAATATTAATATTTCAATGTTTATATGTATAGTTAAGAAAACAATTGATAATAATGTGTTATTACTAATGTTAATGTGGATTTTTTATGTAAATAAAACTGCTCTAAGTACATACCAAGTCGTTTTTTTTTTAATACGCATAGTGGCAGAGTGTCTATGCCTTTGCCACAAATGTATGTGGAATCGAAATTAAAAAAGAGGAATTTGCCGGCCTAGACCTGCAAGTCTTGTATGAAATTCCATTACCGGCCTCTGGTCCTAGCCGCGCCTGAAACGTCATACTTCGCAACCTATTAAGAGGAACGTAATGTCAATATTTCATTGCCTGTTTGAGAAAATATTAATATTTCAATGTTTATATGTATAGTTAAGAAAACAATTGATAATAATGTGTTATTACTTATGTTAATGTGGATTTTTTATGTAAATAAAACTGCTCTAAGTACATACCAAGTCGTTTATTGATTTTTTTAATACGCATAGTGGCAGAGTGTCGATGCCTTTGCCACAAATTTATGTGGAATCGAAATTAAAAATGAGACTTTGCCGGCCTAGACCTGCAAGTCTTGTATGAAATTCCATTTACGACCTCTGGTCCTAGCCGCGCCTGAAACGTAATACTTCGCAGCCTATTATGAGGAACATAACGTCAATATTTCATTGCATGTTAGAGAAAAGGTACTTTTCTCACTACGTAACTATAGATAAAAATGACAAATCTTGTTACCACACCTCACGTTGAAGAACCTAGTCCTTAGCGATGATAATACAAATTGTGCAAAGATGTAGGCATTAGAAGATCTATAGTAGACATGGTATCAAAGTCATAGGAACGCACCTGGCTCTCGATTCTCTTAAGTAAAATCACTGTCATATCACGGACACTGCAAAAAAATCCATTTAATTTTAGACTTTCAAGTCATACTGTAAAGCTCTAAACTTAAATTATAAACATTTAATATCATTATATATCACACATTATAAACATTATAAATCACTTTCCGGATTAATAAATATAATATCATCAATCAATAATAGGGTTAAACTAAAATCTCACTTTCTGCCATTTAATGCCATTTTTAGCAGTGTCTGTGATTTTGCTTTACGAGTAGCATAATCGGGGGCCTGGTCTACCCCTGTGCTCTCAAAATAATTGGCGACGTTCGCTACCGAGACGTCCAAGTCCATAGAATGTCGTAAAAGTCGAAATCTCAGTAGGTATATAAAGCAGGTGAAAAATCTAACTAGATACTGATCATAAATCTTTCTAGTTTCATACCCAATATAATATACCACAGAACAAAAAAAAACTGTTAGAAATGTGATAGGACAGATTCTATAGCGGAACCAATGTCGCCAAACTCACACATACAACCAGATAATACTACGTTGCACTACTAGTGTACGCTATTGCAAACCTTATGCATGCATATGAATGACACGCGTGCCACACCTACTTCACACTTCCACTAATATACCTAGATGCCCGTATGGACGTCACATCGCCGCACCTATTATTGTCTTTGGGCATATCTCCGGTTTTACTTCAGCAATGGCAATCGAATATTTAGAGTACGCGCCACGAAATAAGTGCCTTGTCCGCGGCGTAACTGTTGCAACATTAATATTACCAGTATCGTCTTTTTATTTTACCAGATCTTTTATTGTTCAGATATGACAATAAAGGTAGTTGAATCACAGAGCTTAAGAAGTTATATTCGCGCGTTCCCAACGTTACAACGTTAGAATGTGATCAAGTGAAACACTTAGGAAATTACCTCAAATAAAAAGGATTAAAGATGCAACAACATAATAACAGAGAGTGATAGTGATACAAAATTCAATTACGAATGTGACACTTAAAATAGCGCCAGCAACTCCTCTTTACTGGTAAAAAAAAATTATATGCCATAATAGTGTACCTCATGTACACCTTTTGCTTAACCTCAATTACCAATATATTGTGCCGTGATGAGGATCTTTGATTAATATGCCGATAAGTATAATTCCCACTAGCACAACATAAAAAATGTACTAGCAACTCTGTCATGGCCCCAACCAATCAACAAATAGTAAGGCGGCGATGTCATTTTTAGTGCCGCGTTATGTCGTATGACTTATAATTTGGTATTGACTCTATGGCAGTTTTGAAGTATAATAAAGGCTTTTCTAATATATAAAAGCGGATCGGAATCTGTTCAGTAGTTTTTTACGTTCATCTGGAAAAACTGATAAACAGACAAGGAATCAGTTTATTTTAGCTTAGAACCGTTAATTCAACTCGCTAGTATTTTGTTTCTCATTTTCTATATCTATATTCTATGATATTATTGACAGAAATTAAAAAGCTGCCATGGCTGACATGGTATGTGTTTGTAATGGTGACATTCGTTCCTGAGACTTTGCTTTCACTTTACCATCACGCGAGGTGAAGTCAAATTGACGTATCCCATATAAAAAGAAAAAAGTTATTTCAAATTCTCTTCAAGATAAGTTTTAACACAATCCGTCTGTTTGAAGAAATTAAAAATAAAAGGCCCTTATCGTTGAAATAGGTAACTAAGTACATCTCAGGGTTCTTTATGATTTCATCGCATCTCACGGTTCTCAAATAAATTAATTAAAAGATGTTTGCCAAAGGAGATGGCTTACGATTAGTGTGTCTAAATATTTTGGAGTAGATTGGATATTAACTTTCATAATATAATTAGAATACTGTAAAGATTTTAATAACCTCTAATATTTTGACATAGCTATTCGTATAAATTCGTTGGACTTGTGGAGGAGTATCCTGCTCAAACCGTGAGAAGCACCTCCATTCTACACAAAATAATTTAGGTTAATTTTTGCGTCCAATGAGATATTCAGAGTTCCTGAGGGGGTAGAAAGTAGTTTTATTTAGTATAAAATTATATTTCAAGCATCCTTTTTTATCCCACTGCCAAGAAAAATTATTTATTTATTAGACATTTATTTATATAGTTATGTTATGTTAGTTATGTTTTTCGCGCGTATTTTGTATGTATGTATGTATGTATGTACTATTCTTTATTGCCTCATATCTTCTAAACCACTGTACGGATTTTGATGATCCATGTTTCAAATGAAAGGTACTTATTGCCTACGTGTTCTTGGGGACATAAAAAATGAACAAAAGCTATATTTTGGTTTGTTGGCGCCAAAATGTATGTGATTAAAAAAAATCACTCAAATTTATCCCATGGGGTATCAAAATGAAGGAAATTAGAAGACGATTACAAAAATATATATGTCAAAACTAAAAAAAAAAGTAAAACACAATATTTAAAATGAAAAAACCCACCATTAATTAATTTTTATTAATTAATTTTCACCACCCATTCATGTTCATTGGGTTTGAATTTTGCAAATGAGTACCGCCTGCTATTAAGCTTATTTCGATCTTTTCAGCATCAGTCAGGTTTTTTTTAAATTTTCAGTTTAAAAAAAAATGTAATAACTGACTTACAAACATCTAGAGATCTCATTACCACTTACCAATAGATGGATCACATTAATAGGGCTAAATTAAAAAAATAAATTTAATTTCAAAATAAAAAAATCTTAGATTTCCCGATGCATTATGTATCGATAAATAATTATTGCTTAGTTTAAAAAAATACTCATTTGACGTTATAAGTTAATTGTGTCAGATTTCACTTTAGTGATTTTACGGGAGTGTGTTTGATTTACGAATTCTACGTTGAGGCTGAGCCCTAGAGCCATGGCCCATAAACAGCAGATGTGCTGGCATGCAGATAAGGTTAGTTTTAGCCCCAAAGACCAAGGCGCCCATAAACCCAGTCTGCAAGAATTTCATAAACTACATTATAATATCTTTCCCTAACCGTCGCTAAGCCTTATTAAGATTCACCAATCAACACATTCAACGAGATTAGCGTAAATCGAATGATTAAATACATGCCCACCCTCAATCTATATTCCGACAGTGATACGCATAGATATTATAGCATCCCTTTATACGACCCTTACGAACATCCCCCGCCTCAATTATAATATATCCATAAGCTTTTCATACATTCCCTTTTATAATTTTTATTTCATTCTCCGACTTTTCCGAGAACGTGGCTTATTTGATTCCGGAAACGTTCTTCCAGAGCGAAAAGTTCACAGCTTTGTACATTCGCATTATATTTTTTTTTAGCCAGACTTTACTCATACGTGACCAAATACCGTTACGTCTTTTACGTTTGTTACTTCATTCTAACGTCTTTGGCAAAGAACGTAAAAGAATCAATTTTGTGTAACGAAGTATCACGATGCGGAGATGAAGGCATGTCACAAAGTTTTTGCATTAATTAATTAAAATAATGGCATAACCCATTCATCAAAATGCACCACCACCAATCCACCATAGGAAACACATTTAAATATAGTCATTCAATATCAATTACCTTTCATTTTTGTAAGCAATTGGTATTACAAATAACAACAAGCAATATGGAATAATATTTTTTTCAATTCATTTGCTCATAATATGGCTCTAATCTCATCGCAATTAGGCTCATAATGGTACCTATTATCAAACTGTATTTTTGACTGTTTTAATTTCACGAGTGGGATAATGACTTCTTTTTTAAATTTCATTAGTTGAGTTGTATTATTCTTTAAAAAATTGATACAAAAAGATCGTGTTTTCTATAAATTAATATACCTACCTATTGCTTGTTCATTTAAACGGAAAAAAACCGTAACGTACCGCCTAATAGCCTGCGGTTGGTAGCCCTGGGTAAGCCCTCGGAAGGATGTCCCAGGACTACCGACCTACGGCTGCGGCCTCGCCTAGGGGGTGGTTCGGGTGTTATCCCGCGTCTATGGTTGGTTTTGGGGGGCGTGAATCCCTCACGTCACGCTGCCGTCATGGGCCTCCTTCTGTAAGGACGGTGAGCAGCCCATTCACCGTCGTCAGGACCCCGGTCATGGAGGCCGATGGTCTTCGGCAAAGACACGTTGGCGGTGCCCAAGAAGCCGACGGCGGAACTCGGATGGGAGAGTTCTCTCCCGATCCCGCCCGCCTTTCACGACCATGACCTGCTCGCAGAAAGAGACGGCACAGTTCCACTTAATCCCGATGGAGACCATAGCTCGCACCAGCAGGTCATGCTCGTCAAGGAGACAGCAGAGCGGGCGCGGCGCGATGAGCGAGAGAGACTCGCGGTCATCGCTGCCCGCGTTCGTAGGCGGCTCGGGCGTTGGAAGGTGCAGACCGACCTCCGCCCCCTATGAGCGTGGGCCTAAGGGTAACGGGTGGAGCCACTCGTCACCCTAGTAGAAGCGGGGCGCATGGCGAGTCGGGGACCTTCTGGTCAAAAAAAATATCAAGATTCCTACTACTTAAAGACAATTTTAAGTACCTACATATTAAAAATGTAAATATACTGGGTAGGATTTTGAATCCTCAACCAATGCCGTAGGCATAAGTTTTGAGTTCACACGTTGATACAGTTTTAGCACTGTTCTACGTTTCAGTTTTTAGGAGCACATAGTAGTTCTCTGAGTTTTAGATTATTAAAGGTAATTTCCACCAAAGATGCGCTGGGAGAGAATTGAAAATTTGCCATACAAATTTCAATTCTCTCCTCGCCTCTCCTCGTCTCGTCCCTCTGGTGGAAAATCACCTTTATACAGTACGGTATGGTATTTTATGGGCATTTGGTTCAATACCCTAAGTGCAGCTCTTTAGGCTCTCTTTAATCCCATTAATACGATACATAATAGAACTAGTAGCACACCTCGTTTTTCAAATACTTAGTGGCTGTATAGATACTACAGTGTATTGAAATCAATACAATACAATATTTATCTACTTCTGACTTTGTTGGCATAACAAAGTGAAAATCATTGAAAGCCAATTCATTTGGTAATTAATATTTTATTTACTTGTTTGCTTTTTCCACTTCTGCGTACCCCTTTTTTATAGTGCGCAAAATCCGCACGGATACCTGTCTCTCCTTACACCGGAGCCGGAGGGGGGGATTATATCGGACTTGAGCCGACTAAACCTCTGTGGGCCGTTGTGCTAATTTGTCTTCGACATATTCCTCGCGCCCCAGGTGACCCGGTGCCAACTCTCTCGATATGGTCCTCAAGAGCGGGGACCACGGAGTCACCTACTCGCTCGCGGTATGGGGAGGCGCCCGTTGGGCGCCGCGGCCGGCTTCTGCTAAGGTAACAGGCGGTTCCACCCGTCACCCTCAGGTCCACGCTCATGGGGACGGAGGTCATTCTGCAACCTCCGACGCCCGAGTCGCCTACGCAAGCACCTCCACGTACCCCAATACCATTCATTTCATTACGACTTGAACTTTGATGAGTAACTATAAGTGTATTTAAGTAATTTATCATTACTGTTCAAAGCTGATAGTGTTAGGCAATAGATCTACCACACTGGATTCGTAGTTTCCACAAATATAGTTTTCGTAGATTGACAACGAAATTTCCAATTTTCAATACCACTTTTCCAAGAGCGAAATAAATTTGAATTGACTTAAACTGAAAGGTATCTATATCGTTGGATCTGAGAGAAATGATAAACCAACAACACTGCCATCGTTGCCATCAGGACAATTTTTAAAGTGAAAACTTCTTTAGCGGCGTTGGATGGGTGAAAAGTGTTAAACTCGCGTCAGGATCACTTGACCTTTCAACCGTAACCGACGACTGACGTCATACAACATTAGCTACAGACTGTTTATTTTGCAAGATACGATAAGAAGCTTCGTAGTTTAATGGTAAGCGCTTCAACTGTAAGTCCTTATGGTTTTAGATAGTATCGGGTTCGAAGCTGGACTTCTGACACCTTTTGTGATTATTTTTTATTTTTGCGATTTATTACTTTTTGTGATTATTTTTTCTATTTGTAATTTATTAATTTATATATAGTGTTCGCGACAGATAAACTATTTTGATTATTTTTATGTGAAACCCTTGTGCTCGCGACAGACAGTACCTACTTGTGACAGACGAACGGTACAATTATAATTGTGTATAGTTGATTATTATTTACAAAACAATCAAAATAAACAGTGTATTAAACAGTGTGAATCGTATAGTGTAAAACGGCTTCTGATTGGCCACTGTATGGACCAGTCGCGCCCTCTACAATTAGAAATGGAACTTATTAGATTTTAAGATTCTGAAAACATTATTATTGATACTGTTTATATTTGTTAATTTAGTAATAAATCTTATGTAATTCCGTGTAAAAATATATGTAATAGCAATATAAAACCGTACCTTACATTCAACAACATTTTTTGTAAACCATAGTCTTATAAGAATTAAATAAATAACGATTAAAACTCAAACATAGACGCCAAACACTGTAATCTCTGCATTTATTTGTTAATTTTAGAGTAAATATGTTATAATTGTAATTAATTAGTAATTGTATAAGTAGATGATTGTGTTGCACAGCCTTGTAAATAACGAATCTCACAAAATTGTTGAAAAGAGTATAGAAAATTGTAATTATGCGATGTCCTTAATAGTAAAAATTATTGTGCAAATAAAGTGAAATTCCGACCGAAACTAGATGCCCACGTCAGGGTAAAACCCTTTAATATAAAAGCACAGGCGACAAAACCATCAGTGCGATTGCCTTAGCCGGGTCGCCAGCACTATCTTAGAGCTCTGCTCAGATTTTGCGCCTGAAATGGGTCACTAGTTTCAGAACGATTTTGTTCTAACCGAATAGAATTGTTTTATTTACTGGGTATCCCTTCAGAACTAATTCGGAACCTGGCCTTCCTGGCTGGTTCAGCTATCGTCAGAGACGCACGGGGAAACCTCCGCTTTCCTGTTCTCGCATACGATAGTTACAGTCCACCTATTCCTCAGGGCAGGAAAGTGTGCATACTGAACCACCCCATGTACATATGGGCGACAGCCGATCAAGCGGTGAACGGACTCGTGTTTTATAACCGGGTTCGCTCGTCCACGTGAGGCCCGTCCAGTACATATAGGTATGGTATGGTATGTTCTTTTTATCTTTTTCTTTTTATATAATGAAGAAAGAATGAAATAAAAGTTTGTATTTTTTGGAAATTTTTGGTGATTATCTGTATAATGTTAGGTAAAATTAACGCGCGCGAACTTGTTAAAATATCTAAAAAAAAAAATATACAGATCATATTTTGGTTGTTTTAATTTTAATAATAATAAATAAAATAAGGACAAGGATGTACAAAGTGTAAGTAAGTAAGTCCACTATAATTATATATATATATATTTTTTTAAAGAAATATCTTTACAGAATCATCTAACGTAGAGAATAAATAAATAACCTTGTCTTATATGTATAATAGTTGTAATTATAACTCAATCCATTTTATGAAAATTTCATCACAATAATCTCGCCCGAGTTCAATATCAATTTTTAAAATGTTAGTTTATTTATTGAATGGTATATTTAGCTGAATTTGAAAATTAAAATAATAAAAAATGGGCCATCTGTCGGTATTAGGCCAAATCATTTAGGGGGCCTAAATGATTTTGCAATAATCCGAAAGATGGCCTTATTTAAAAAAAAAAATTATTTGCCTTATTAAAGATTATTCTAGACTTAATAATAACGCATAGAAACGTAATACGTGCGAGCGAAGTGAAGCCATTTCAACCAAGCTATCTTACTTATTATCAGGGTTACCAGTGTTATCACATAATTAGGTAAAATATTGAAAACAAAATCATTGGTATTAGTAAGTTTCAAAATACTCCATGGATATATAATTGATTCATATACTTGTACTTACTGCTTTTAGATACGTACCAAAAGCTGTATTTTGAATAAAAATCAATAATTATTTATTTTTTTATTCATAGCTATAGAACATTAACATATTCGAAGCAAACTGAAATAATAAATAAAATATTCACAATTATATAATGCGTCGATAACAAATTCTACATGGACACAATTTATTAATTTAAAGTTTTCACTTCTGCCGACACTCCCGGAGTGCAACCCGTCTTTTTTAATGATCGTTTTTTTCTCACAGCTTCAAACAGACACCTTTAAATATTTCAGTTAATAGAGTTATAGCCATAATTCATATCTGACTATTAATTGCGTATATTGTGACGAACGATGCGATGCCCCTAGTACAAAATTGGGTGCTATTATTTAACTTTTAGATACGTACTTAGTTATTTACTAAAAGTTTTAAGTTCAGGCAAGTACCGCTTGTTAACGGGGGAAAAGAGCTAAAAAGATTAGAGGGTGACTCAGACTCACAAAAGGTCAGACCTTTTGACGACCAATGAGGGAGCGTATAATGTAGGTATACAGTTGATACGGCTACTTTCTATTCAAAAACATTTAGAACGATAGACATTATAAACGGTATTATTGTGCGAAAGATATTCAGTGCACAAACTGTGTATAAATATGGGTTTTTCCAAAAAGAGCCGAGCAAAATATATCATGTGCATACAATTTACTTACAGATCAGCTTCATTACGCACTATAACTTTGAGATAACTTTCTAAGTCCACGCGAAGGAAATCCTGGTATAAAAACTGTTGCATTTTAGTTCCATGATATACCTACAGTTACTCTTAAGGCTGATTTACATTGATACAGTAGCTGGCACCAGCATCACTGGATTCCGTTGCTACACTAGCACTGGCACTGGATCGCGCCGTTTACACGCGTCCAGCAGTCATTTCTACTTTGTTGCGGTGACTACACGTTTGCATCCTTATAAAAATGAGTGTTTCACAAAAAAGAAGGAAATTAAAAACATTTTCTTAAAATCTATGTGCGTTATTACTAGACAAGCTGACAGATATGATTGAAGAAGAATTGATGAAGGAGAAAAAAATATGGGTGAGAAACTGGATAAATGACAGAGAGACTTCTGGAATAGGAATCATCACTCATCGTCATCGTCATGACAATCATCACTCGTCATTAGTCTGATGGTTTTGTGCCAAGCCCTATTAAAAAAAAATACAAAACGCGTGGTTACTGAACGATTAAGCGCTAGCGACTGGCGTCGTAATGTTTATACGGATCCAGTGCTACTGGTACGGGCTGCGCGGTGTGCGATCAATAGGCTCACTGGATCGAAAAATAGGCAGCCAGTCTATTTTGATCCAGTGCTGGATACTGGATGCTGGACTGGATTGAATCCAGCGCTGGAATCCAGTGATGCTGGCGCCAGCTACTGTATCAATGTAAATCAGCCTTTACTAGTAACGATGAATGTTCATAGAATTTTCCGGCATTCCTAAGCAGACTGTTACTTGAACTACACATCACACACATATCCGAACACTGCAAAAGTTCATGCGATTTCCCGCAATCCGACGTTCTACTACAGAATGTTCTACGCTCTATAGTACCATAATTATTACATGGGTAAGCGGGTGCAAGTTGCACTAATAGTGCGTAGTGCTAATTGACGATGTTTTTAAATTTAATCTAAAGCAGACGCGTGGGAAAGCATAAGCCATATTAACATTTTTTTTGCACGTGTATATGTCGCAGCCATCTAGCTTAATCAGCCCTTCAATTAACTGCCTAGGCCGTTAACTAAACGGCGCCGTTCAATTAACGGCCTGTATGGTATTCAGCCATTTTATTAAAGGGCTAGGCAAATAGCTTGGATTGACGACGTTTAACTACCTGCCTAGCCATTTAATTAAACAGTTAGAAAAATGACTTATTTCTGTATTGTTATAATTTTTTTATGAATATACATAATTGAATGGCGCCGTTTAGTTTACTGCCTGGGCAGTTATTTGGACGGCTGATTAAGCTAGTTGATGGTGACATATATACTCTTTCTCCATATTTTTACATACACGATGTATAGCCTACTTCACCTGCGAGTTGGTGCTTCTGCTAATCAACTCGACGGACGCCGAACCGTATTCGAACCCGGGACCTCTCGAGCGTACGCATGCCTTCTTAACCGCTGACTCATTAACGTCTCACTACCACACCGTTTACCAAGCACTAATGCTACTAGAGATTCAACATGCAGATGTCGAGATATCACAAAAATATATTTCATAGAAAAGTGAACCACACAAACGATCATCTAGAGATATGTCCCCGTTGCATAATATATTTTGGCGATGATTCCAATCTGCGCTAGTTCTCTCTTAACTTTTACAGTGACAACAAAAAAAGAAATGTAACCAACACTTTGCACACTTTCCTCAATAGTGTCATTAAGAGACTTCGAAACTAGCCATAAATGCTCCTTAATTAAATTAAACTGTCCTAAACTAACGGCGACCGTTGCAGTATTCAACTACAAACTGCAGTCATGCAAGGCGCTAATCTGATTACATGGTTACTTACTGCAGACATGTGTATGTAAGCAATTACTACCTAAAAGAGAAACTCGAACAATATAATCATAGACTAGACCGTAATACAGTACTTTGAATAATAAGTAGAGCACTTTCCACACAAAATGTTCTACATATTCATTTCTACAACTATCAGCAATCTCTCAAAAAGTCAAGACATCATTTATGAATCTATTCAGTAAAATAATAGACGAACTTTGCGCTTTCAATAGCAGATGGGTATTCAATTTATTTATTTACGTATTCTCTTCATTTTCTGGTATAACTTTTATGTCAAATTCTCTAAAGTGTAATCTACGATTAACGGTAAGAGAAAATAAAGGTTTTAAAATTTGCCAAAATAACCACAACTTTCCAAAGCTCGATTCTTCGTATAATATAAATCAGACACCAAAATCCATTTTTTTTATGTGTCGACCCTTCGTGAATCCGTATCATTTCAAAGTAAGAGCTTTTGGTAGGGACATCGGTATTCATTTCATAAATCGGTATCTATTTCAGAATCGGAGCAACCGTAATAATTTAAAATGTAAATAATACTAATAGAAGGAATGAATACGGAGAAATAAACTAGAGTGAATAAGTATTACACACCAAGTATGCAAGGCACGTGTAATTACCAGGCAGGATCGATCTCGCTGAACATGCACTGATCAAATTAATGATGTAGGTATAGAATAGTGAAGGAAATATAGGAGTGAGCAGAGACAATAGCTTGTCATTTGCTTCTGCTATTACACACTTTGTACACATAATGGATAAAAAATAATAAGTTATAAGTAAGTATTTCTTGTGACTAATGATTCGATATCATTGGTTTGGGTTTTATTAATGTTCGCTGTAAATGAGTATCATGCCTCTATCTTTATTGGCTCGTTAAATATGAATTGTCGTTGGGTATATTTTTAGTCATATCTCTTGTGATGTAAATAAAACTTTGTTCAAGATTCCTTAACTTCGTAAAACTTTTTTATATGTTTTGTTAGATTAAATTTGGAACATAACGGGGTATAAAGAGCATGAATATATATTTATAATCTTAAGTGGTGGCTTATGTGGCCGTTGCCCACTGTGAAATAATGAATGTAGAATAAATTTCACTAGGTATGTTCAAGAAAGTATTTTTGAATTATAAGAAGTTTTTATACGTTTCCTATCCGCATTTTAAGGGTAATGATTTATCTATACATATACCATTCCCGAGCCTTAAAAATTTTGAAATGTCTTTCGGCTCTAAGCTGTATAAATTGCTGCTATATCGCTGTGTATTGATAGAAGTTTAGTCTAATACTGTAAAAAACAATAGGATTCGAACTAAGTAAATTAATTATTTCTCATTAATTACATATCGAGCGAGATGCCAATGTCCAGAAAAAATATTATAATCAATTGTTTATGATTATCAGGTGCTTCTGGACCCATCTAGATCTTCGGGACCTAAGCCAACCTCAAGCCAAGCCGGTGCACCTGCTGAAAAACGGACGAGGCTCTGGCGCTGGATATCCCCTCCGAGGTTGGGGGGTAAGACGGCAGTCGCCCCCGGAAAGGCCAAAATTACGCCAAACCAAAATGGAAGGAATAGTAAGGGCTTGCACAAGGGATAGAGCGCCGAAATCGCGATCCCCGAAAACTCCGCTTCGCAACGTGGAATATCGGCACGTTGACTGGTCGCACGAACGAGTTAGTCGCCGTATTCTCCAGGCGGAGGGTGGCCGCGGCGTTCCTGCAGAAGACTCAGTGGAGTGGCAGTAGCTCCAAGGTCATTGGAGACAGTTACCAGCTGATGTTCACAATTACAATTGATAAGCAGGCCGGAGTGGACGGGGGGCTTCGGGATGATATCGGTGAAACGCTATAGCACCCGACTTATGGTCGTGAGGCTGCTTATTGATGAGATTGTTACCCACCTGATAAGTGCCTACGCTCCACAGGCCGGGCTCAGCGTAGCCGAAAAGATTTCGTTCTGGAACCAACTCGGAGAAGTGCTTAGTGGCATTCCGCTGTCACAGGGAATTGTTCTGGGTGGTGAGCTGAACGGTCATGTGGGTGCGAGGAGTTTGAGCGTGTCCACGGCGGTTTCGGTTACGGTAGCCGTAACACAGAGGGTGAGCACATTCTAAGATGTGTGCGGATGCCGACTTTACCATCGTGAACCCATATTTCCAAAAGAAATCCGAACACCTTATAATCTACAAGCAGGGGGGGGGGGCACGCTATCCAGATCGATTTCCTACTCACTTGGAGGCACAGCATCAGCAAGGTAGCAAACTGCAAGGTCAAACCCGGAAAGAGTCTCACTACGCAACACCGTCTCCTTGTCATGGACCTCTGTGTGAAACCTACAGGCAAGCGTGATGAGCGCGGCCAACGCTGAATCAGGTGGCGGCTGTTGATAAAGCCAAGTCCCAGAGTTACGTCTCAGCTATCGGTGACAAGTGCTCCGATACTGTAGACGAACCAGTACAAGATTACTGGGATAAGATGCAGGCAGCTATTCTTGAGGCGGAAAAGGCCGTGCTCGGCATGTCTAAGGTTGTGACGGTGTGCAAATGTGACAAGGACACTTGGTGGTGGAACGACACAGTCCAGAAGATCATGGTGAAGAAAGCCCTCTTTAAAAAGTGGCAAGCATCTAAATCTCCCGAATACCGCAACGCCTACAAAGATGCTAAACGCGCCACTAAGAGAGCCGTAGCAAGGGCCAGACGAGGCCACTTGCAACCGCTGCACCACAAGTTGGAATCGTCTGAGGGGCAAAAGCTCATCTTTAAGTTGGCGCGTTCCAGGGCTAAAGCGGCGCATTCTAAATCCAAGTGCCGCTGCATTAAAGAACCTGGGGGCAATTTGTTATACGAGGAAGTCGCGGTGTAGGAGACATGGCGCTCATATTTCCACGAGCTGCTGAATAAGCAGCATAAAGAGGTGCAGTCCCCAGACCTCCCTCTAAATCAAGGACTAGTGCCACCACAAAAGCTGTCGGACCCGACGATGTCCCCAACGAGGCTTGGAAGCTAGGCATCCTGACAAATCTTTATAAACGCGTTTCCTCACTGGTAAGATCCCGCACCAGTGGAGTCTAAGTATCACTAAGCCAGTCTTCAAGGGCAAGGGATCGGTACAGGAGTGTGGCAGCTACTGTGGTATAAAGATAATGTCCCACACCATGAAGCTCTATGAGAGAATAATCGACACCCGGATCCGACAGGATAGTGCACTCTCGAAGTGTCAGTATGCGTTTCGTCCTGGGTACGGGACCATGGACCCGGTTTTCGCCCTAAGGATTGACGCGGGAAAATATAGGGCGAAGAACACGCATCTAAATGTCGATGATGACTCAATAAATTATTTATGAAGTCGATCATTTCTTAAAAACTCGTCTAATCTATACTAATATTATAAAGCTGAAGAGTTTGTTTGAACGCGCTAATCTTAGTGCCAATATAAATATAGTCTCTTTTTATTCTAACTGCAGATGAAACTTCAATTGGACCCAACATTGGCGTAGTTATACCCAGGTCAGTGATAAATTATAGAGTGTTGTACAAAGCTATCCTTTGTTCAACCTGTAGCATATCATATCTAAGCTTATCGGACACGTTAGACTTACTGTTGACAAAATGCTCGGATGTGCCGCTTCGCCGCGCCCACGAGATATAAAAACAAGCGGAAAAGAAACTATCGCTTGTGATATCACAATGCTGTGGATATATTCAGGTCACTCGCAGGCGATTGGTTACTGACATTCACTTTGAACTTGCTCTCTATTGAAAATTATAATCAATCACGTTACTTTTATTGTTTTAGCGACAGTATAACGGGGTTTACGAGGACTTCCTCTCATAAAAAGAAGTCGACCCTACGATCGAAAGGTCCCGTGTTCGAATTCTGGCTATTGCACTACCTATGGCGACATGAACCCTCTCTTAACAAAAGCAATTTAGTTTCGCTGAAAAGAGAAGGAGAATATTAGTAATTTGAGTTCTTAACTTAAAATATATACATTAAAAAAGATACTGAAACCAGCCGTAAAGTGTACAATTATAAATTGTAAAAATGCAATGCCAAATTTATCAATTTGGCATAGTATTATTAATTGAATATTTTCTAGGTGGATCTGGAGCAAAGAACACACTAGCATAAGGTAATCAAAATAAACTAGACGGTTGATTCGATCATAACCGTATAAGTAATTTGCACTTAATGTGAAAGTAAATCATCGTTTCGGAACAATTTTAATTTAACAACATATGAAAATTACCTTTGGTTATACCTACTCGTAACATTAAGTTAATGATTGCAATTAATTTTACTTTTGAAGCCCAAGAACCTTTTCCTTTTTAGATAGATAGGATGTAGGTATCTATAGAAACATACAATGATCCTTATCATCTTAGCACTGTTCCCGATTGTATAGAGACTTTCACCTCTGAGCCCGGGTTCAACTTCTTCTTTCTTCCTATTGGTTTGAATTAAACGACTTTTCTATAGAAAAACCTGCACCCCTCTGGTGCAGGCTCGTCAGGCAATCAGCAAGTGGTGTTGGCATGGTCTCTTTAAACCCCAACGTAGAACTGTATTGTGTTATTGTAAGATTGCGAGTTCCACCGAACTACAAACTAATCCTTAACTGACTGTCTTAGACTGGCACTGATAATTTACCAATTCTCTATTCAAAGTTGAAATTCAATATCCACAATAATAGGGGTATAGAGGGGCCTACTAAGATGTCATTTAAAAATGAAGGAATAACAAAAACTAACTAAACTTCAAACTACTATTATATACTGCAACCAACCAGGCCTGAAGGTATTATCAACTGGTCTTTGCTTTAGACAGTTGGCAACTTATTTTCTAGATAAGTGTGCTAGACTGTTCCACCTTGAAAGTAGTATTTTATATTCGCTAGTCTTATGTTTATTTAGAATCACTGACTGAACTACGGCTCAGCCCGAGTAGAAGTCGGCTACCGAGATTTTTTATTCTACTCAACCTTACATACATACATATAATCACGCCTATATCCCCAGAGGGTTAGGCAGAGGTGAATTAACCCCCACATTTCACCAATAATTATATTCAGTCCCACGTAATAGGGATGAGCCCATTGCCGTATTCCGGGCACTATAGTTGACTTGAGCCATGAATTTGAGGCTGAGTCTGGGCTGTACAAATCTGTCTGATGTTAAACAGTCCTATCCCTTAGTCGCCTTGTAAGACACACACACAGAGATGGGGTGGCCCAAATTCTACTCTGCCGGGAGCCACGCGGCATTCAACCAATTACAATCTAACATATGAGACCTTTTGACCATCCCAACGAAAAGTATCGCAACTAAGTCCGTTTAGTAGTAGTAGTACAGTTGGATGGCCGTGAACAGTAGCAGACAAGGATACTAAAATAAAATTGGTTTCAGAATCTTAAATTTAACATCAATTAACCAATCAACGGCAACAAAATAAAATTAACATCTCTCAGAACAGAATTGAGAAAAGTGTTTTGGGAGCAAGGAGAAGAGATAAAGTACGGTTAAAACGAATACAAGACTAAATTTGGAAAAGTTCAATAAGTATATAGAAAGTTGAAATGGCGTTGGACGGGGCATATATGTTTAGAGAAAACAAAGATAAATGGACCAAAATAATGATGGAATGGTACCCTAGAGACATTATAAGAAGCAAAGGAAGACAGCCACAGCGACGGGAAGACAATTTTAAGATAGAAGGAGGTACAGAATGGATCCGTGCAGCAAAGGATAAACTGAAGTGAATCAAAGTTAAAGGAGGCCTTTGTAGACAAGCTGTTAAGCTTAAAACTAAGAGAGGAGAACTAAAAAAGCGAGAATATAGAAAGTACTAGTTTTAGTACCTATACTATATGTTTTAAGTACCTATGTATCCGTTAACGGTAATAAAGGCTTTTTTTAAACAATTAAGTCATTCCTCTCCCAATGTACGCCATTGCTCCTGATCCTCTCCTTCCCCATAATCCAAACTTTTCTAAATATCGCCACTAAACATACGTAACTTATTTATTTTATTATATTAGGTGTAATTGGCGTTTGATATGGGGAAACACAAATATATTGTTTTTACAGTTCTTTTCATTTAATCAATCAAAGTATATACATTTGTTATCTATACACTTTTGCCATTATATAAGCACTTCATTGATTCCTTTGCGGAAAAAATTGCGGTAGCGAGAGTTAACAAAATCTTTGATGGGATTTTGGACTGCCACATCTGCATTGAATTTTTATTCAATTAAGAATTTATCAAAATTTAAAAAAAAGTGATAATCTAACTTTTAATCTGTCGCGTTCCATGATATATTATTGAGAGAATGGGAATTAACGCGATCATGGTATAGATACTTACATACCTTTGAATACCTGTGACCACGGCCGGTGTAACCTTGTCGAAACAGTCTGCAGTTAGACTGGTAAAAAGCGAACCCCAGACTCCAAGTTGAAAAGCTTCGGATGCGACTAGGATTTACGCTAGGATGAAGAAGTAGAAGACAGATCTGCCGTAATCGTCTGACCAGATCTTAGGAAGGTGTAGTGAATGACTCCATCGCTGGTCCACCAGACACTAACCAGTACCTTTTTTGAGTCAACTTTCGCTTGGGGCAGAATTTGACTGGTTCTCCAGGGTTTAACCACTATGATTTGCATTTCCGATAACCGTACTTTAAAGACCTAATATAATTTACTTTCTTAGGTACACTTGCATTCAGGTGCTCGCTTCTCAAGTATCAATCAAGATAAGCTAAAGCTAATATTATCATAATAAAAATATTCTAATCTCCTTTAAGTTTTTTCGTGATTTTTTACAGGCACGCACTAAATTACTAAATACACCAATAAGAATCTATTCTCCAAACTGAGTTCCTACGATTCGTTTTAATTCAATTTATAGTCTATGTTGTGGGAACGCAGTTTAGTTCGCTTTGATTGCGGTTACTATCTTTAGTGAAATCCATTCTTCTCTTTGAACCTTATAATTTTGCATTAAACAACCTAAGTAATAAATGTAAACGGCAGTTTGTTACTGTATTTTTCCTCTAGCCAAGTCAACCTCACCTGCAAGCCGGTGCACCTGTTGATTGACGGACGAGGCTCTGGTACAGGCTTTCCTTTTGAAATTGGGAGGTCAGAAGGCATGTACGCTCATAAAAGCCGTATAAGTTAAAAGGATGAAGAGGAGCAAGCGGACCCGACTACTAAGAGAAGATTTTGATGTAACGTGGAACGATAAAATAAAAATATCAATTTTATAATAAAAAAATAAATGTATTTTTAAGCCCAAAATAAGCAACGTTACAATTTTATTTCATGACGTATAAATCAGTAATAATGTTACTTCTATGTATAATAAGCATAAACGCGTTTCAAGGTTCTTTCAAATTATTACCTTTCGACATGATTTTTAATCTGCGTCTCCTATTTAAACGAAAATGTTATTACATTCCACGAAACAAATATACTCAATACTTACTACAAAAGGGTAAAAATGGTACAATCGGTGGAAATACGAAAATACCTTAGCGATATAAATGATTATCCCTAATATTGCTTGCGATTTCGGGTTCCCAACGGTCCCCATTTGAGAGTAACTTTTCTTTATTGTACAGAAGCTCTTCACGAGTTTCTGTACAAAATTCGAAATTTGGACCCTCTACAATGGCGTCGACGGGGCAAGCTTCCTGACAGTATCCACAATAGATGCATTTGCACATGTCGATGTCGTATCGTGTCGCTCGACGTGAACCATCACAGCGTTCCTCAGCGTCAATGGTGATCGCCTGCGCCGGACAGATTGCTTCGCATAATTTACATGCGATGCACCGCTCCTCGCCAGTTGGATACCTTCGTAAAGCATGTTCTCCTCTAAACCGTGGAGATAATGGACCTTTCTCAAAAGGATAGTTTATTGTCGCCGGCTCTTTAAAAATGTGCGCTAAACTTACTGCAAAACCTAAAATTAAAATTTTAAATTAATAGAAAATAAATAGAACAAAAACTCAGAGGAACAACTGGGGAACTATCGATCCGAATCGTACCTGGTGCAAAGGCTGGCCATCGCAATCCATCGAGGAATAGAGGCGAGTGTGATAGGCACTTTTGCACTGCGACTGGTCAAGGGCAGGCTTTTTAATTACTTTAGGCGAAAAATATTATATATTTATATTAATAAATTAATAGAATTTAATACTGTCTGAAGTTTGTGACTGTCTGAAGTGATAGTTACGTGACCATGGGTGCTGTTTTCAGCTGCCACGGTCTGTGGTTACATGTTATATGTACATGCATTGCCACGTGCACGCACTGATGATGTATATTGTTATTTTCAGTAGTTCCGACGTTTCAGTTGTAATCAGTGTAAATAAATAATAAAATAAATCGTGATAAAATCCTTTAAAATAGTCTCAATTATTATTTTATTAAACGACTAGGAATGATAAAGGATGAGACATAAGTCGCTAGTAGATAATTTGATTCAAAGGGTATATAAATCGTGATAAAATCCTTTAAAATAGTTTCATTTCAATTATTATTTTATTAAACGACTAGGAATGATAAAGGATGAGACATAAGTCGCTAGTAGATAATTTGATTCAAAGGGTAGGTACTTTTAGATGTCAAATTAGTTTTACACGCCGGGACATATTACATCCGACAGATGAATTGATTTTTAGGGAAAAGATGAATTTCTGTTCAGCCCCTCTAGACAAGTGGCAATTCGCTAGTCGGCGTTTGGTGGAATAGAATGACGAATGTATGGGATTTGACGTATATGACAGTCGTTAACGCATGTCAAATACGTCAAATCCTATACATTCGTCATTCTATTCCATCAAACGCTTGCTAGCGAATTGCCACTTGTCTAGAGGGGCAGGACATGTCTGAGTAGACGACCTTCCTAAGGATTACCTCCTTTATGAGAATACGTTATATTTAAGTGGGTACTGTAATAGAGTATCATAGTACGATTTAAAACAGTAGGTTATACAGACAAATAAGTGGATTTTTTCAGCGATCGTGTCGATTACCTGCCAAAATAAGGCCTACGTAGCCATTTTGGAGGACTGCGACCACAGACACCGTGATACGAGATTTTTATAATTATATCAGACTCCTCTTAAGCGATAATCACACAAATCGATACCTTATAATATCATACTATTAAATATTCTCAGAAATAATAATGAAGAGATACAATATTCTTTATAGGCATGAAGCAGGCAACGTGAAGTCCAAAGCTAACTACCTAACTGTTACTATCTTATTCTACATTTTTTATACGAAGTGGCCATACAATACTCGTCCGTTCTAATACTTTTACGTTTAATTTTGTTTTGAAATCTTCAAATTCGTAGTTGAAAAGTGGAAGTTACATATTTCATTTTTCTACCGCGACGGAAACCGGAGATGTCGTATGTGGGTGTAGCAGCGGGAGTGGCTGGAGAGGCCACACGGTAGCCTCTCGTACCGTCAGACGCAGATCATCACCGGGCACGGTAGCTTCGGGCGGTATCTGCATCTGATCGGCATAGAGCCAACGCCCGAGTGCCAACACTGCGACGCGAGCGTGGACTCGGGGCTGCACACGCTCACCGAGTGCCCGGCGTTTGAGACCCGGAGCTTGTGGCGGTCCTGGGGGTGAGAGTGCTCACGCTCTCCACCCTGCTCGCGGCGATGGACAACCTCACCTTCGGCCTAGCACTACGACCCAGAGACGGCGTGCGGTTTAGTAGGTTCGAGTCCGACATAACCTCCCCCTCCGGCTCCGGAGGGGTGGGTATCCGTGGGGATTTTCCGCACGTAAAAAAAAAGTGGTTGTAGCAGTGGGTAAAAATATGATGTATAGTTCTGCGCATCGTACTATAACGGAGTAGTACATAATGTACCTCGAAGGTTCTAGTGTAGGAATTCCTCTCGAGGTCAGACGGCGGTTACTCTCTTACAACTTACACAGGGCAAAAAACTAAGTTGATGATGACGATTGTCGTAATGTACCTCGAAATAGTTCAGTCCAGAATACGATTTGCGCTGCCCGATCGATGAAGTCGGAGACACGAGTCTTCGGTGGTTTGTCATTGATGTAAAGCCATTTTACAGCATACTGTGATCTTGGACATTCTTGAAAAGGAGGTTTCGGTATTTCGTATTCAGGGTAGCATGGTGGACATGGATTGCACGGGCCCTTATACACTGACGGTGGTTTTTCGCCGGGGGCTGGAGGGCACGGGAAAGGTGCCCCCTGCTCTGCTGCACCATGGCACCGAATAATTACTGTTAAAACTTTAAACTTTCTGTAAGAAAATACCGATGAAGCACTTTGATGTAACATTTTTGACAGCTGTCCGAGAAAAATGACACTACTGGTACAATCAATAATTCCATGAACTAAAGGAGGCCGGCACCGTCTAGTGTGTCAAGAAAGTCATGAAATTAATACTGGAGGAATTTATAATTTTCCTTGTATCTGCAACACTCACCAACTACCAAGCTAAGTATTCACTCGTCATATCCATTGCTTAATTGTGGTTTGTGCTGTAAAACATTTGTGTTCATTAAATTTATTCTCATCTAGTAACAGTCTAGAGTTAAAAAAATAATTGATAGGTGTATAATAATTGTGTGAGGCATGACGTATTCTATTTCAGGGAAATATTGTGATATACTACAAAATTTGAAGCCGGCAATCTGCTTTCCAATTTGGACGATGTTTATGGCCAAACAGCTAAATAACCCGGTACGTACATATATTATACTTTAATGTTAAACACGGTATGGGAAATGTAATTTATAAATAAATATGTGTTTTAACTGAACACTTTGTTTCAAAGCATTGTTTTAATTTGCTGTGGCTATGCCTGGAAAAGAAAAATACTATATCTATGACATGAACCTATGATCATAAACAAATTATAGCGAGTCACTTTGACGTTTTTGAACATTCTTGATCCATTTTGTATTAACACTATTAACCAATTAGCCCCTCTTAGGACTTCTTAGGGTATAATACAGCTGTATTTATACAGTTCGTTTAAATTTATTTCAGATTCCCAAAAGCACATTTCAAGACATATCACATTATGTACAAGATAAATTACACGGGAGTTTCAAGCAGCATTATGGGTGTTCAATAATCACACCGATAAATTCTTGTTATAAAAGATTATAATGAAAATATATAATACGTACTGTGAAATTCTTGTTTTTATTTTACTACACAGCATCTGTGAAAGTATCGACAGCTTAGCTATCACGGTGCATGAGTCAGACTAGTAATAGGGTAACTTTTTTACTCTTTGGGTAAGGTATTATTCGGGAGGTATTGTTTGGGTAAGGTAATCTTGAACCTAAAATGTGCACTATACCTACGCGCAGCACACGTTTCTGGAGGTCTTTTGTATATAGTACGAGGCCCTATGACGGCGAACTAGTTCAAATTCACTAAGCTTAGTTTTAATTATTACAAATTAATCTGCGCGCAACAGAGCCTCGTTTGTCTCGGGATTTAAGTGCAAGGTACGTGTCCCAAAGTCTACCCTAAAAACGACCGACACGCCGCGTCGTCGTACACGCGGCCTTATTTTTTTTTATACCGCATAGACAAGCACTCGGCCCACTTCATGGAAAGTGGTTACCGTGGCCTATGGACGTGTACAACACCAGGAATATCACACTCGCAGTTCCTCATACACAATTACCGGGGTGTTAGGTTGACCAATAAGGCGTTTCCTTCACATCGCGATTAACCTTGGGTCATATATGGTTTTAAGATGGCTCTCTTGGACCCATGGTGAGCCACCGAGCAGTTCTCTATATAGTGCGGCTCGTGCCGCGGCTATTAAACCTACAGTAAGTGGTAGCGTCTCCCTTGTGCTAGGGAAGGGAGTGAAGCATTATCGTCTCCGTTGTCCACGGTGCACCAAATGGAGGTTTGGACCACGTACCCTAATTTAACCTAATGGTTGTGATGGGTTTACATTATCGGCAACATGGACTCTAGTGATATGAAACATGCAATCTCACGTTTCGGCTCCGTCACAGAACATGGCGAAATGAAAATATAAAGAATATCGTGCATGTGTAGGTGATTGAAAACCTTCTAACGCACGGATCCGACGTTGTGACGGCGAGCGTGCACTACTGATGCAGCCAGTGATCACGGCTGGATAATCTGGTTGAAACTTTAGGCAATTCCATAGTATGATCGTATTAATTTTCGTTAACATTATTGTCGGTTCCATATATTAATAATTAATAAAATTGAAAAATAATTGCCGTGATAAATTTTTCGCCTTTATTTATTTATTATCATAATAAAATAATTTTATAATTATTATAATAGTATAATTATTATACTTCTTTACGCTATAAAAACAAAAGATCAAGACTGTTCAATCGTAGTACGACAGGGATACCAGGTTAATCGTTGCAGTGTCACCCTCAATTTCCATGACTTTCTTGACGCACTTGTCCTTGATTAGCGTTCTCTCGAGTGATTTGCAACAGCTGCTTTTTGTAACAGTACCATAATTATGCATTTAGCATAGTTGTTTGATAACTTTGCACGCAATACTGTTGAACGGATATAGGTAAAATACCGCAAATAGATAGATATGGCCTGAATTAAGAAACAGGCGACTTTTCATCCCAAGATTAGGTACTGTGAGACTCAGGCTGAGTCGCTGGCAACAGCTATTATACAGAAACATACGTGGTGGCAAAACAATAATCCATCGTACATAATTTTAGAAATTAAGGAAATTTGTCGAAATAAAAAAATCGCTGGAGTCCGAATTTATAAGAAAATGTATGCATGTATACATTCAATCAATTACCCTATCGCAGTCCACTGCTGGACATAGGCCTCTGCCAATGTTGGGAGGCTTTGGCTTATTATTTCCACGTTGGCCTGACGGGTTGGTACAAGGCTTTATAACAAGTTTTCCTTCTCTCGCAGTGACCATTAGTCACGTTTTACGTCACCCTTCGGGTGAGATATGATGGTGATACTTGTATTCTTTCGCCGTTACCACACGGACTCAACCGACCAATCTAATTATCTGTTCATGTATAGGACTGCAATCAACCCCGCGATCTCTGTGCGGCACGGGTCGTCAATGATAAATGTGTACTCATTTCAAGTAGCATTCAATAAACGCTTGTAAGCTGATTTATTAGTTGACATGTTTTGACATTAATTATATTGATCCACTAACGGGGAGCCTGGACCCTACCAAGAGCCTTGAACCAACCGAGCTGATATACCTGATGATGAACGAACGGGGACTGTATAAGACCGTAGTAGCTCCCGTGAAAACACAATAAGCCACATTAGAAGACTAGTAGCTATGTGAATAGTAGATGTCGCGAGCGAGCGTCTTAACGAGGCATGAGTTTTCACAACAACCTATGAGAAATCATATACATGACATTTTAGTCCTTTATCACCATCTCATCATTTCATATATTGATCATATTACAAATTAAAATCATCAAAATTCATTAATAAGTAACGCGACAGCAAACTTCCCGTCTTTTCTCCCCATACTCCCTCATATCATAAAAGCTCTAGACAAAAGTTGAGTTTTAAATAAAACAACATGTGTGCCATGTGTTCGAGACCGGAACAAAAGCAAAATCGGCCACCTTTTCGAAACGAAGACTCACGTTCGCTTCGCTCACTCGGTCAAAAGAAGGCGTAGGAGAGCGAATCCCGGACTCACAAGATCAAGCTTAGGATATAGCCATGGTGATGATTGATTCGTTGCCGTCAAAACGTACAATTCCGCAACTCATATTTCAAAAGATTTTTGAAGTGAAAACTTCTTTAGCGGCGTTGGATGGGTAAAAAGTTTTAAACTCGCGTCAGGATTAGTTGACCTTTGAACCGTAACCGACGTCTGACGTCATACAACATTACAACAGCTACAGATTGATTATTTTGTCATGTGCATTAATAAGCTTCGCGGCTTAGCGGTAACCGCTTCGACTGTAAGTCCTTATGGTTTCAGATAGTACCGGGTTCGAACCTGGGCTTCTGACACTTTTTGTGATTATTTTTTCTTTTTGTAATTTATTACATTTTGTGATTACTTTTTCTTTTTGTAATTTTTTACATTTTGTGATTATTTTTTCTTTATGTAATTTATTACTTTTTGTGATTATTTTTTCATTTTGTAATTCATTAATTTCTTCTAACAGAAAATTAGTGATAGGTTCTATGATTGGCGCTATATTATAGGTATGGTATGGTATGGTATGGTGTGTTCTTTTTATCTTTTCTCTGTATATAACGAAGAAAGAAAGAAAAAGTTTTCACTTCTGCCGGCACTCCCGGAGTGCAACCCGTCTTTTTTTATTCATTCAGGTAGCAATTCATTAGTGGTGGCAGTGGGCGCTTAAATCGCAGTTCGTAACAAGTGTTAGCTGTATAGACATATAAGTATAAACCGACGAGAGTACTGCGAGCAGTCAATATCATATCTTCCTTTGAAAGTTTTGCTGTTAGCAAAAATGGGCAATCTTCTGCAGACTGCACTTCAGTGTTCAAGTAATGAAAAATGTTTCGTAGTTTATTAACCGAGTTCAAAAAGGAGGAGGTTCTCAATTCAACGAGTATTTTTTATGTATGTTCATCGATTAGGTAGTCTGAGATTTATGCTCCGATTTATAAGGTTTTTTTAGTTCGATGACTGATAGCTGGTTTGGTCCCATAAAAATTTTACATAGTATGATTTCATTTTTGAAACAATTTTATGTTCTTTTTTAATCAAATTTTTAACCAACTCCTTATTTATCTTGACCCATATTTGCGTCGTTTATGAACCGATTTCAAAAAATATTTTTGCATTGAGTTCGGTGTAACTCACAGGCACTTCCATATTTATTTCATATGCACTGGACTTTGGACTTCGAAGATACACCAGAGAACTCAAAATCAAATAGGAAATGATTGATTTTTAGCTAGTTTTAGGACGATCCTGTGACAAGGTAGGCAACAGAGTAACATATAGAGTATGTAGTAAGCATTCATTCAACCAAAGTTCTAGCCACCTATACTATTATATAGGTGTAAAGGGGCCGAGCCCGTGCATGAAAAATACTTGCGTTATGTTATACTAAAAATAATTCTTATAAACAGATAAGAATCTCAACATTTTTTTTACGATGTTTTTGTTTTGTTTACAATGAACCCAAATACTACTGAATGCATTGTAATGCACCGGTTTTTTGATTAAACGATTAGTCAAGTAGCTTGGCTCGATGACGTTTATAATTGCCTAGCCATTTAATTAAATAGCTATAAAAATGGATTTATTCTGCATGGTTATAAAAAAATAACCACGAAGGCTAATGCGGGAGCTTCGGATTGTACAGCTTGCTCAATAAACCTATCACTAATTTTCTGTGAATACACCTCTCCCTACCCCCTCGGGGATGGACAGGCGTGAGTATAATTATGTATGTATGTAATTTTCTGTCTTAATTCGAGGTGGTGCCCCATCTTACAAATGGCCTAAGCATTGGCCAGCCAGGTTATTAAATGTTCTAATAAACATTACGACTGAATTTCAATTAGGCCGTTCATTGAACAGCACCGTTTAGTTAACAGCCTAGACAGTTAATTGACGGCTGATTAAGCTGGTTGGCGGCGATAGAAACACGGTAAGTCGCCTTTACCACAATTTTACGTAATTTAAAAATTCATTGATTACCTGCTTCTTCATGCGTGACATTGCAAATCAAACTTTTATCTATTTTCGAAACCTATTTTCGATATGAGCAATGAATTTTCGTAATTTTGAAAAATGATGTTTTTCAAGTTAATGACACTACGGATTTTTAATTATTCGTACAAATGAAATTCGGCAGAGTGAACATTCGTATTTATGACTTTCGGAAAAATAACTATCGTGTTTTTGAATAGTCGGGATTCTTAGGAATTATAAAAAATCGGAACTCACATAAATATAACTTGAAAAAAATAATATATGAAAGATTTTTCTTGATTTGTTTTGGGTGTTGTTTATGATACATTATACTTATGCACTGCACTGTACCGATACCATCATTGCATCACATTTGCATATTATTTACAGTACTTACGTTGATTAATTTAAATATTAAATAAAGGTTTGTAAATGACATGCAAATGAAGTTTTAAAATGTGCGATCCTATTTTGTAATCCTTTTTTACATGTTATAAGTAGCTCAATCCTCCTGTACAATGATGTACAAATGTAAATCAACGCATTGTTATACAATGTGATGATTGGTACGAATAAGGTGCGGACGAGATTGAATTATTTCTATCGCGTCCGCACCTTATTTGTGCCATATCCGTGCCGTATTGATGCCGTATAGTTCACGCTTAATAAGGTCGTATTCATGTTATTTATTTTGAATGAATCTGCTCGAACTGGCCAGTAGTGCATAATATACAGTCAAGTGCAGTACGAACTTTCTCACATTCATGTTCCCCATAACTTCATGCTCCGCACGTTTTTCATGAGAGATCACTGACACCCATAACACCGGACTGATAAAATTGACCCAGATAGGCCATCGCTGTCATCTCCCTATATTTTGTTCACCACCATACTAGTGCGAGAATATGATTAAGAATATTGAAAATTTAAGACTTTAACATTAATATAATATCTTGAGTGTTTGATGAGTCAATAAAACCAAATCTACCAATGATTTTTCTTTATTAGTTCATTAAATAGGAGATTACATTGATATAAGTACATCCAGTATTGTGCAGTATAATATAATGAAATCATAATCAGAGTGCTTGTATCAATACGCAATCAGAAGAGTATGATAGTCCAGAAAATACCACTGATCTATTTCGTTATACACACACGAATACAAAGTAGCGCATATTGATACATTTAACAGATACCTAAAGATAATTCTACTCACCTAGATAGACATATAATTTACTTACATCCTACTAAAGTTAGGTACACTCATATAAATATGTATTTCAGATTGACATTATTATTACAACTGTTTTATTACCAAAACACAAAGTCAAACCGAGAAAATGCAATTTGCAGCTATAGGAAAATACTGTTATCATTCCACTGCACATTGCTATCTACAATCCCAACTGAACACCATACTATCCTTTGTCTGTAATTCATTAAGCTATGAGCCAGTTTTAGACTGTTACCTTCTCAACAATATCCCTTGTTGAACACAAATTAGGCTTGGAGATTCATAATGCTATCGCATAAATTTCGTGCTATTTTATGAATGAGCACGAAATTGATGTGATGGCATTTTGGGTACCGTCTTTCCAGTACTGTGCTACTCTTAAATGTATCCCACAGGATATATCAATCTTATACACATCACTCTTTTGGTTTAGTAATTTTTATTCCTTCTCATGATATTTAGCTAGGTAGGTAGTAAATAATAATTACGTCATGTATACTTTAAGCCATTCGTATTACATCCCAAATCTTGTGCTTTATTAAATTTTCATACAACAAAAATTAATTCAAATTACTGTGTGATGTATACCTTATCTTTGAACTTTTCAAATATTTCATAATAATACCTTTGTGATCCTAACCGCCCTAAAGATTTGTACTTGATTAGACATGGTATTACTTAATTAGGTATATTTTCAACAAAAATGGAATGTAGTTTTGAAAAAAAATTTAGGTAAGTTGTTTTACAGCTTATTTATAACAAGTTTTTGAATGAATAAACCAGGTAATACATTTTTTGATACAAACTTCAAAACTTTATTGCAACACCCCAGGGTCACGTTTGTAAAAAGCCCCAGGCTAAAACGAAGCGAGCGACAAAATGAAATCCGTCGGGAGTTACTCGCTGCCCGGAAAAAACTAACCAATCGTTATTTTTGAGTATGTGAATAATAGAAATCAAACTTGATTTCTCCATTTAAGACATAGGTAAGAGTTACCTACGTCATGAATTGTTAGCATTTAATTAATATTCTTCCATTATTTGTTCAAGTTATAAAATAGCCTTAATAACGTATATTGCCAAATTTTGACACTACTAGATATCAGAATCATAGCATAATGACTCACACCAACACTTTGCAATCATTTTGCTTTTAATCATTTTTAATGACTTAGTAACCTCAGTAACCCTCGTCCCCTTGTCACCCTGCAAAACATCGTCAGCAAAATGTGTCCATTATGAGCTTTTCATTGCAGAAGTAATGAAAGAGAGGTTTTCTCTTTAGCATTGTGGAATGTTAACAGAGGAGGGACAGAAATTGTGTGAAAACTACTATTTCTTTAACATCCAATTGTATATAAGCATGTTTTGTTATAAGCATGTGGTCAAATTAAATGTCATTTAAATCAAAAACTAAAAGTTCGTAGTAGGAAATGTTATTTACAGTATTTATGGATACGATATTCCAATGTAAATATTTTTTCATGACACTTTGGCTGATTGAGCATAAAAATAGTGTGTCATGTAAACCAATCTTAGCCTATTATATTGATGAAACTGATTGATACATCTTTGGCTACAAGAGGACTAAATACGTTATACTTACACACTAACATTTCTTACTATTAGGTTTACACTACTTTAATTCGGGACGAAATAACAGTTACGAAACACTAACTAAATCTACACATATTTGAATTGGTTTTTAATGCCATCAACGTCAAAATCTATGCTTCGATAGGCAAACAGATATGTAATTTTATCTTATCAAACTATATGCCTATTTAATGGATTTATTAACGCAATATCCTAAACATTCATAGACGATTCTTAGGAACAAAGTAAACAGACGAAGTTTTTTGATCATATTGGTCATACATTTTTACGGTCCTTTATACACATACTTTTAATACTAACCTTATTAGAATACTCCATCAAAGCTAGAATCAAAATTCAGAACAAATTATTTATACTGTGTAGCTACATCTTTTAAGCGCTTGAATAAGACATCCACTCAGAGCGAAGTATAATGTGTTGAAAGGATTACAGGATATCGTGTATGTTACATAAACATCGAATTTAACACAATGAGACTGTAATATGCGAAACTGTGATCAGATTTACAGCGCAATTTCGCGCTTCACACCAATTATGTACAAGCTTTACGATTAATATAATAGGACCTCTGTCAGAGGCATATACGAGTATTATGAATATGCACTGCTTAATTAAATTAATATCAAGACATTCAAGTAAATATTGTTAACATTTATATAACTGCTATTTTTAAATACGGTGGGCCTTCTTACACAATCTCCATTAACCAATTTGATTATATGCAATCATTTTTTATAAGTATTGATACGTATCCTTCCACAAGCTAGCCGTTTCTTTGTGTAGTAGAATTTCTAAATAAATCCTTCCTCGGAGACTTCGTAAAGTCGCCAAGCTTATGCCAAACATCTATTATTACAACATCAATAACACAACACATCAATAACATATATTATGTATACAGACATTTTCTTAATGTAAATAAAAATATATTATTATTGTTTATTTACAACTATAATTATTTGGTGTTCGATCTTACATAGTAGTCACCTCAAGGGGCGACTACTTGAAAAAACTAAAAAGTTCCTAAATTTAACATCCATTTTTAAAATAACTTATAACATCTATTACTTTATTGGTTTCTTAATTTAATTAATGCTTATTGAAATGGTATATTCCTTATTTCAGTATAACGACTAGTAGATAAATTGATTGCAAGTATTGTTTATCGCTTGGGTAGTTTAAACTAATCCTTAATAGGTATCAAAAACAAAAACATCAGTTCTATAAATGATTTGCTTTGGTGCATAGTTGTGAGAAGGCTTTTAGTTAATTACTTTATCGCATGTTCTGTGCGCGGCAGTCAAAGAGAACGGAAGAGATTTTATATATTGTACTTAACGAAAGGCCTCGCGCACACGCCTATAAACGGCCACTATGATATTAAGTCGATAAATAAATTAAGGTGTTTACTCTTGGAAAATAACCAAAAATGAAAAATATCTTACTGTTAGAGAGACTAACTTAAAGACGTAATATTATCATAAGAAATCCGCGAAAAATAAATGTCGTGTTTTTTACTAAAAGTCATTTATAAACTAAAACACCCAATATATTAAGTTGGAGTATTCTCTATTCAATTGGTCTTACCCTAATAAATACATGAGGGAAATAATATCTTAGCCTATATTTCTTACATCTGTATATTTTGGGGTTTATAGAATTATGGCCTTTGGAGCTAAATATTTTTGATACATTTTAGAATTAATAAAAAATATCTTCAACTTTATGTTTAAGTATGTTGACGGAAAAAGAATATAGGTATCACCAGCCCATCTCATCCTAAAGGGTTTCGTAAAAGGCGAGTAACGGAAAATACGCAGATGACTCGAAATAAAACCCTGCACCAACCCGTCTTGGCAGCGTAGGAACAGTAGGCCTCCCAACATTGGGAGAGGCCTATCTCCAGCAGTGGACTGGGATAGGGTAATTGATTGATATTAACTAAAGAAATGGATAGTATATTTTTTTATACAACTGACCTGGCTGACAACCACACGGCTCCCCATAATGGAAAGTGGTAACCGTGGTCTATAGGCCAGAGCAACACCAGTGCCGTAACACTCGCGCCGCCAACCCTGTAAACACGGAGAATTTCTGTGCTGTCAGTGTGGAAGACAAAGCAGGAATAGCCTTTGGTCTTCCCACTGACAAGACAAAAACTCTCCAGTGAGCTCGAGCGATCCTACTCACCGCCTGTAACACAACACGAGGTTATTATGGCCGCGGTATTCTGTAGGGCGGAGGTACTTCCCCAGTTGGACTGCTTAATTGGACGGGAATACCGTTGTGTCCTAACTCCTATAATATGTCATTAATTCTGAAAGAGAAATCATAGCAAGTGCAAAACTGCTTCGAATATTGTCTATATTATAATCTACCACTGGGTGACTATTGGAGATTATAACTCGTTGCGTATTCGCAAATGCTTCTTCACGTCTAAATGAAGAAGTACTACAAAATGAAATGAATTCTTTGAGCATCTTGAGGGTTTTAGAGCTATCAGTGGTAAGACTAAAGGCTATTCCTGCTTTGTCTTCTACACTGACAGCACAGAAAATCTTTGTGTTTTCAGGGTCGGCAGCACGAGTGTGACCCCCTGGTGTTGCACACGTCCATAGGCCACGGTAACCACTTTCCATCAGGTGGGCCGTGTGCTTGTCTGCCACCTAAATTGTATATTTGAAAAAAACAGGGCCCTTTAACGATACAGAAATTCGAGTTTATGGTGTAAAAAACTTAATGGAATGAAAATGAACGTCTTGTGTCTCGGAAATTGTTTAAAGCACTTTTAATATTGTTGGGTTTAATCAAAGCATCTGAAGAGAAAAGTCTCTCTGAAGTAAAAGCTAAGCAGTCAAAAATGTAAATACTGAGACTACTGCATTCAAGATGAGATGGAGAGAGCCGAACAGTGGGCAGTTGGTTACTATGATTTAATTTAACAGATAGACATAAATGTTAGGTATAAAATTAGAGTCTATTTCCTTAAAATGGGGACTTGCTAGTAGCTATTTAAGATTCTCTTGATTATACTACACTCCTTAAAAACATTTAACTAAGTGTCATTACTACGATTACACAGCTATACTTGTTCAAAGGATGGTTATATGTCAGAGAAATATTTCGGATTGTATACGTATATAAGTTAAGGGCCAAGTAATTAATTGGGCATTATGTTAAATATGAGCGGTGGACTGCGCCTCACGGCTTAGATAAATATAGGTTAGAACTTAGGTGGGAGCGAAACGAAGTGAAATTCCCGCATTAGCCTTCGTGGTTTTTTTTAGCCACCCATCCATACATGAACCACATTTGAGTCGTCATGAAATTAAGAATGATTGTTTAAACTTTCGTCAATAACTTATACATAAGACGAAAAAAAATTGAGAATAAATAGTTATGTAAAATTAGTTACAATCATCAGTTAACTAATTAATTCGTCAAGTAATCTGCCAATAATGTGATATCATATCCTACGAATATTTACAATTACTTAGCTACTTAAGTTATGCATATATTTGTGTGTTCTGTATATTAATTTTCTAATGTGGTTTCTATTATATGGATATTTTTAGACATTCATATTCTAAATTCATTTTTATATTAAGAAACATATATTCTCCTCTATTTTCTTATTATTACAGCTATAGTTTTTGGTGTTTTATCCTTACACATGCAGTCATCGCAATGGATGACCACATAAAGTAAATAATAATTAATTAACGTTAAATCAAACAGTATTAGATAATGATATATTTCTTTTTATATTAAATTTATAAGGTAAGTATATGTTTTGTGTTGTCTTACAATTACGTGCAAATATAGGCAGATTACTTATACGATATTTTTTTCTAGTGATGAATTTATGCTATTGTGAAAATCGATTGATTTCAACCAGTGATAGGACCAAATAATATACTTATGTATATTATATTTTCGCTGTAGATGTGCTTAAGCTGAAAAGAAACAGTATATGAACGCTCACAAGTCAAAGAGATACTATTTGGTAGAAGTCTATTAAGTTCAGCAATGGATAGTTACGTAGAACGGATAGGACTTATGCAATTCGTTTCAGGAACGGAATTATATTAGACCCACGGAGTACAGAGCGCAAATCTGCATAGCAAAACAATACAAATAATAAACATAATGAAACAAACTATAAATGTTAATACACTACACGATGGAGTCGTGTAGTGGCGATATTTCGGCACTTGCAACAGTACCGAAATATTGGACACTCAACACAATAGTAGAGTTAGTTTAAATACCTATATTAAAATGAGCTCCTCCTTAGAGAAACAGATAAATTACAGGCAGTTTTCACCACACACTACGCCGACATTTAAATGATGAAGAGAATCCATTCGTCTTGGTCAATATGGATGGAACAAAATTTCAGTAATCGCACGACCTTCGCAAAATTTCGCTCGTTCACAAATCATCAGTGGCCTAGTAGAGTCTGCGATGCTACCAGAGCTCGATAAAGGGCATTTACCTCGAGCATTACGTGTGGATTCGTTCATCGGAGCTGATAAGCTTCTGTGATTAAAACCAGCTAGGGACCAATATGATAGAAAATAAAATAACAGGATGAGCTAGATCCAAACGGTTGCAAAACTGACGTACTCAATGCACAAGGAAAACTAGACACACTTTAACAAAAGTTTACATCTATTGAGATGTAAACTTTTGTTAAAGTCTCTCCAATGGCGACTTACATTTTACATATATGCACGAGATATTCAATTACTTTCGCCTGATTCCCATTTCTAGTCAGCCTTTTACAAATGCATTTGGCAAGGCAGGAAAACAGTGAATACTCAGTGTAATAAATAGGGGATACGAACGGTGATAAGTGCCGACATTAAACATGTTCTGCGTCCAGCTACTCTATTATATAGGCTATACAAAGGCGAAGACTTTATTGAGCGGTAACATATTTGTACATAAAATACACAATATGAAACAAACATGAGTGTATTATATGGTGTCTCGTTATTTTATGTACCTATGTTAGTTCCATGGAGTAGAGCGGTTGATAGGAAGAATACTACAGTAATGCTACCCGAAAGAGAATGTTATAACAAGAAATGAAAACTGTATACTGGTTGGAAAAGAGTGGTTTGGTTACACTTAGGGGGCCGAACCACTTATGACCTTAAAGAAAGGTTTAAGTAAAAATAACGATAAAAATTATATTTACATCATCAAAAGATATTCAATCATAATATTTAACAATTTACGTACTAACTAAGTAGATAACATTTATAATAATGCGACAACCGACCCGCAATTGAAATTTGGATCTAATGCAAAATTTAGTTCAGTAACAAGATAACTTCACAGAATATCGGAATTTGTACGAAGATGTTTTCCTTACTATCAAAGAGATACATATTTCCATCGAAATTTCATGCTTCTACAGTAAATTTCCACTGCTGAACTCATATTTTAACTGCCGTCGTCAGTATGGATGACGTAATTTATATTTATCTACCTCCTTAAAACTTTTCAGAAATAACTTAGTTACAGTAGGTACTTAAATAATTGTATAAGGCTATACTGCTTGGAAGTTATGTTGTTATTAATATGAGAGCTAAACCAATTGTTATGGTTCAACGAGTTTTTTACTATGGCGTGTTTTTCATTCGTGTTCTGGAGCATAAAGAGAGATGAAGGTATACCTACAGAGTGCGTAACTCTTTATATAATATAGTCCAGAACTTTGGTATATTAAGTTCTCAGGTCTTTCAAACTAGAGGCGGTAGTGTGAAATATAAGTCCAGTTTAGTTCGAAGGGTTATCTAATCATCGGTGAAATACGTTATCAATTTTTAATATCGTTTAATTTGCATTCTGACAACGGCGGATATAAAGAATTGATTTCTTCATGCAATAGTTGGGATTGCATGCCTGTATTTAAATGTATTCACCCCATTTTCATAGGTACACGATGACAATACCGCAATCAGTGAAGTCACAGTGTAGTGTAAATGCACGTCACTGGGGATGACAGATATTATGAGTTTATATAGTTGTGTGGTGCGTGTGTGCACACACAGTACGGGCGGTTTTTTCTGCTATTTTATGAAAATGACATACTGCTTCATGACTACTGTTTAGAATACAATGAAAGTCAATCAACGGAAGTATCGAAAATATTTAGCACATATACAGTTGATTAAAACGCTGGAAAAATATATGAATGTATATTTTTTTGTATTGTACTGTATTGTACAGTATAGAATGACGTGTATAATAATAGACACGTCATGCTATCCTGTACAATTAGCGCTTTAAAATATAAATAAAACCCGACTGCGTATCCAGTCGAATTATTTTCAGCTTATTCATTTTGATTTCCATAAAGATACATTTGTGTCCCTCAGAATTGTTTGTAATTTGAAATTACAAAAACTACCTAAGTTACTTTTAATTTTAAGTTAAAGTAAATATTAGCAACAGAGATTTTGATGAGACTCAGCTAGTACTTAATTATGTACCTATCATATATTATATTATTTTTTGGAGTGCGAGGAAGGAAACCTATGCAAATAATACATTACTTCTGATTAATGAGCAAGAGGGTAGGAAAGTATACTACCCTCTGTATTAATGGAATCATCAGAACGGGTGGAGATCCATGCGCTGGCAAATCACTCTTCCTAGCTATAAATTTGATGTAGAGAGTTTGTTGTCTTCAATAACTCAAGTCACAGTTCTCGGTGAAATGATACTCAAGGATGGCACTTAAACGTAGCATGCTTTTTCAAATTATTCAGGTATGCTATATTTTCACTAAGCAAACTGTTTATAAGTACAGGTTTGGTGTCTAAATATAAAACCATTAAACATACGGTTACAGCGCGTGAACACGGGAGCGGTAGTGTCAAGGAAATTATTTATGCTTATTTACAAACTCATAAATAACTCACATAATTAATATTAATTATACTGCTTATTTGTTAACCTAAATATTTTACCTTATTACGTAAATTGTACGTGTATACGATACTTATATAGACTTGTAAATTTAATGCCTATAAAGTCTATTTGTAATTAGGCCTTAAATAAACTCTGATTTAAATTTACAGACTAAGACATAACTTACTTACATGACAAGCTATTTACAGAAGTTAGGCTTCCATTCAATTGTGAGTCTTTCGAAAATGAGTCCAAAATTTATTTACATTCGAATATATTAACTCTGATATAAGTACGTACTTCTTAAATTTCTATAGCATAAAGCTAAATTTTGGTATGAATTTCCAAACATAACGTAACGTAGATTTTATTCATAAACTATATCAATGATTAGATCTTATATATTATAATAATTTACTGTACATAGGTCCTTACTCTCTTTAACAGTGAAGAAAGACGGAATTGTTACGTACCTGATCATATTCCGTAGAGTTGCCAGAGGTTCATTATTATTATTTCCATAAAACTATTTTATTCATTAGACCTCAAATTATATTCTACGTCGTATGGTATTTCATAAGTAATGAAAATTAAAACAGGCTATAACTTGAGAATAACGTTTAATGTAACATTGACTTGGTTGTCGCTAAGTAACATAATTAAAATCTGAGTCGCGTGGCTTTGTCAGTCGTTTAACAAAATGGTTAATTGTAAAAACCGTTTTCGTTTGTTTTGTTTGGACTTTTTTACTTTTGAAAGACTATATCAGCGGCTTGAAGGGGTTAACTCCACAATTAAAAGTTTTCCTTCTAAATAGATGCCATTTAGATATGATTGTATCTTTTTTTTTTCAGATTTATTTGCCAATACGCCCGTGTGACTCAGTTAAAAGTGGACCTTTTACAAAATTTATTATTTGTATTTGTGGTTTTCAATAAAGTATAATTAGTTAGTTGTAAAGTCTTGCTTCTGTCTGTTAATGAAGAAATATATTATTAATATTCAAAGGGGCTATTCAATTATTTCTTTGTTTAACTATTTTAATAGGAAAATAATTGTATAACCTTTTATTTCGGTAATCCAAGTACAATGTAGATACATTATATACAATGTGCTCTCTTATCGCATGTCTAGTTTCTTAATATATCCTAAATTATATTAGCTTACTATATTTTTTTTTTACATTATACCTGTTTTAGGTTGAAATTGATAAATTTTGATTTACAAAATTTTAGTTGTAGAAAAATATCATTTTTAATTTCGTAGATGTCGCCTAACTACTTAATCTAAATATTAACAAAACACTTTTGTTATTATAGAGAAAATGATTAAACAAACACTTTAAAATTCTGTTTCTTTGGCTTACACTAGATCGTCTTCATACTCGTATCATATGTCCTTTGTATCGAACAGCGGCGGTGGTGCGAGAGGATGTGAGAAGTAAGGGCGTGAGGAGGGCTCACGTACGGGATCTGAGGCTGAAGGCAAAGGTTGTGGGAGTACGAGGGCCACGCACGGTATAGCGTGGTGGACTGCCGGTGGGGGCGGCGAAAGCGCACGGCGTTAGCTACCTTTCGACACCAGGTGGTAAGGTGCATGAATAGTAGCCACACTGCCTAGCTCTGTATGCCCGAGCAGTTCTTCTGGGTGATCGTGATCATGCTCCCGGCGCTTCTCTTCATTCGTATAATAGTGAGCTGCGCGACGGCGAGTACAGCATAGAGCACCAGCGACAGCTGCCAGTACAGCCACACATAACAACATCAGTCCAGCAATCACACTCATTTGCGCTTCATGAGTAGTGGGACAAGGGTCTAAACGATCGAATGTCATTTGAGAAAGCTCTAAGCCGCGCAGTCTCATTGGAGAGTAACATTTTAAATGACGTAGCGTCCCATTGAGTACCGTCGTAGTCATATACACAAGCATTGTTCCCACCGAGCACTGATCACAACGCCAAGTGTTTTTTGCTAAATTTATCTGCGCTATGGCTTCCAGTCTTTGCAAATCCAATTCACCCAAGGTTTGTAACTTGTTGTGTGATATATCCAGCCTTTGTAAAAATTTTGTCTTTGTCAGAAGTTTATATGGAAAATTGGTTAATTTATTCCAAGATATATCAAGAGCTATGAGATGTTCATTATAAGTAAAAAAATTTGGTGGTATCTCTGGAAGGGACAGATTTGCGAGCCCAATACCATGAATTTCGGGTAAAATCTGAAGCATTATTGCAATCTCGTTGAGAGGTAAATTATTGCCACTTAAATTAATGATTTTTAACGAATCAACCACGGGTGCAAAGGTTTGCAAATGAAATCTGTCAATTTTGTTATGGCTTATGTCCAAATGCATAAGGGAAGTTAGATTGGCAAGTGCTGCTGGCGCCAAAAGGGCGAGACGATTGCGTGCCAGGGACAGCACACGAAGTTCTCGGTTTCTCCCAAACATATTGTCGACAACTACGGATAACTGATTGCCATCGAGTTTTAATTTTTTAAGTTTTTTCAAACTTATGAATTCGTCTGAAGTCAAATATTTGAATAGATTTTCCCCCAAATCTAATTCTTCCAAATTAGGTACTAAATGATAAATTTGGGTATTCACTCTTCTCAACAGACATTTTCTACATTTGAATATTCGTAGGTGTTGAACATCTTTAAACACTTCAGGGTTTAAATCAGTGAGAGGGTTATCACTTAAATCCAAGTACAGCAGCTTCGCCAACATCCTGAAGAGTCTTGGAACGAGGGCCGTAATTTGATTATTTCCCAAATGTAATGTTTTCAAGGAAGTCAAATGCCTAAACGTTTCACTGGGCATTTGTTCTATGTTATTATGATCAAGATATAGTTCGGTTAGATTAATGAGTCCTCGAAAGTTATCAGCCCCGATGCTAGTGAGGTTATTGTATGTTAAATTGAGTAGTCTTAAATTCTGGAGGCCCCAGAAAGAGTACTGGCCAATGGAAGGAACATTGGAGTTGACAATGTGCAGTTCACGTAGATTAACGAATGGAGTAGGTTGTGTGAAGATAGGGCCGATAGTGAGTGAGTTCTGCTGTTCAGGTGGAGCGGATATGATGATCACATGCGCGTTGCGGTCGATGAGGTCTACGGGTATAACGCGCATGTTGCCGGCCGTGCAGGCGACTCGCAGCGCTATGCCATCATCGGGGTCGAATGTGTTCTTGCACGAGCACTCTTCCGGGCAGGTGATCTCTGCCCTCGAGCCCAATAATGCTGCACTCGTAGACCATATCAGCAGTATAAGGTGACATTTCGTATTTCTGCAACAAATGAAAATAAAATAAAATTATTTTACTATACGCTGAATAACTAAGAAGTTAATAATTGTTTTCACGAATATTACAAAATCGTTGCAAATACTGGTCAGCTTTGCAAGAAGACTATTAACTATTACTACATTGTGGAAACGTTAATATCGAAGGTACAGATATGTATGCATTACTAGGTAGAATACTTCCAGTTTGACCCAATAAACGCCTCCACCCCACTGGGGTAAAGTGGAATAGGGTAAGAGTTAAAATAAAAGAAAATTAGGCCATCTCAACTTCCACGCTTTCTCACATAAACAATTTCATAGAGTCTAATGTATCATGTAATGTATAAAAAGTGTCTGACAGGCCTTGAAGCTGAAGATCATAATTGTGACTTTGATGGCATCTGTAATGGCTGGTCTTGAGATTACGCCTTTAGTTTGCCATCGAAGAAAGTAAAGTTATGTTGACGAGACTCACATATATTAATTGTCAGTAACTTTATGGCCAATGCTGAGTAATTAGACTTTAATTTATTTCATTAGATTAGCAATTACACTGCTAATGAAAACGCTTTCAGAAACTCGTTGAGCGTTCTAAGCTCGAAATGTGGCCTTAATTACCCCGCAATTTATCGATACTAAAACTATGTTAAGGTCGGAGAATGTACAGGTACTATTTATAAGCCCATTAACATGTAAATTGTAAAAAGTGCTTGAATTCTGTGAACTAGGAACGAGATTACAGTTTGTGAAATATGTGGCTCGCTTTGTCCGCGAAATCCAAACCCCTGAAAAATAACGCCCAGATAACAAAAGGCTTTTTGACGCGCCGACTAAGCGCCATCCATTACGCGAATTCCGAAATATTTATTCGCACCTTAATGAAAAAAATAAATTCTTTACTTCGTTCTATAACCAGGCATGGTTTAGTTAAATTTATTTTTTTATTTACATTACAATAAAAATGATTAAGGTTGACGTTGTGCTGCCCGTTTAAATTTAAAGAGAGGCCTTTTTTGTTCATCCTTTGTTACATCATCCCTTTACTTACACAATCAAAGATTATGTAATATTAAATCTAGGTGAAGCCAGCGTACGACGAATTTTAATACAAAAACTAATGAAATACATCTCATCCTACTAAGTTTTTTGAAAGGTGTTGGATATCTGGAAGTTTGTTACTCAATCATATTCAAACAGCTAAATGGAACTGCCTGAAATTCGTAGCAGGAATAGACTATAATCTGGAATAAACCCACTGCTGATAAACTTTGGAATAGGTTGCTCTCGCTAGCTAGCAGGGTGGTTATGGCGGACCAGGGTGCCGGGGTGTAAGGTGCTCGCACACCTGACCCTGGGCCATCTTTAGTTGGCCCCCTCGTGCGTTACATTGCCCTACAGTGGTGTAGAAGTTGGCATCGACTACACAGTTCTCTGAATAGTTTTTATTAACATACGTACTCGTATATGGCGAACTTTTCCGGTTCAGGTTTGATTTAATGCATTTATAATTATTGTTTCTCTGACCTAGAAGGGTACTACGTACCGAAACATTACTAAAACAAATGGTGTTATTTGTAGATAACGAAATAAGCTGTTTGTTGGTATTATGACTTGAGTATTTCTATTGATCTGGGTGTTTCTAGATAATTATAACCGCATTCTATGACCCGTATTACGAGCTAGTTCAAACAAATACTTGATTAGGTTTACATACCACCATGTAAATCAACACACATACCAACATTATATAAATACTTAGTTATAACGAAAGTTTAGTTTTAACATCATCAAAAATACCATTTTTTATGATGTTAAAACTAAAATTTCGTGTCTGTGAGTATAACCAATACTATTTACATATAATAACAGAGTACGTATTTCAAAATTAGAAAAACAAACGGAACTATTCTAGAGAGAGGTCGGCCCCCGCTGACCTGGCACGCCTTCTGAATATGGATCAGGCATTTAAAAGAGGACCAAATGTTGACACTAAGTTTGAAAAATTGGACCAACCTGTCTACCAATATTAAACGAATTACAATATTTACTAAACCCCAATTAAAACTTTATAACAATTAACGTCATCATCATTATCTTGGCGTGATCCCAATTGCATTCAAGGCTTTCACCTCCGAGCTTGCGCACCGTTTTCTCCTTCACCTTCTTATGATGTGGATTATGTGGCAGTGGTGAAGGGTGAAAATGTCGTGATAGTATAGGAGGTAGCAACGTTTTCGAGAAAGAATTTCAGGTCAGTTGAATATGTGATATGCCGTCCTTCTCGCTCTTTCGGTTAGAGTTTGGGTTATCTGGCTGGCGGTAGCTGTTGCGTTCATTAGTACGCATCCTACCTGTCCAGGTGATAATACTGAATTTTAAAAACATTTTAAGAAACGTAATTTTTAATTTATTGTATTCAAATAAGTCTACCTGACATACCTTTTTTATTACCAGACATTTTTGACAATGCTAATTATGTGCCATACGCGATTATGTTTATTTTTTTTTATAAAAATTTCAAAGTTTTTTATAATGTCTGTATTTATAATATAATGTTATTTTATGATAAGAAAAACTTAAAATTAATTTGCCAGACATTAATTCGATTGTTAATTCTTTCTTTTTCAAACTTGCAGAGCAAGCCAGCAGGAATCGTGCTGTAGGGACACCTCGCCACTGTTATTTGGTTATTAGGGGAAGGACTACTTTTTAACTAACCACGGTAGCCTAGTGGTATGGGTAATGCACTGCTGAGACGAGGTCTCGGGTTCGATCCCAGGTTTTCCATGGCACACACCAATGACTTTTCGATGCTTTTCGAAGTTATGTGTGTATTTATCGCAAGTTTATAAGTGCCCAGTTAATGGCAATAGGCTCGCTACCTATTACATTGGGTCCTAAACATAAACCGGCGAAATGTGGGTGCTAGCACTACCCCTTCTGCCTACCCCTTCAGGGATAAAGGCGTGAGTTTATGTTATGTTATGCTACTTCTTTTTGACCTCCCAACCCCAAGAGGAAGCCTTGTGCCAGGGCCTCGTCCATCCTTTAGCAAGTGAACCGGCTTGCAAATAAAGTTGGCTTGGTTACCAAAGTTTTGGTAACACCCCGTACACCGAAAATTATTTTTATAACAATAAAAAATGCAATTGCCATTATGAGTAAACCATTTTCTTGTAACTCATTTTATTAAACTCAAACATTTTATGCTATGCAAAGGTGAAAAAGTTGGGCGTCGGAAACACTTATTATGCTAGGCATGTTCCGAATGATGGCAACGGTATGTAACAGAAACAGGATTGGATGGGCAATCCAGTCTTGTTATCGCATGGCTCATACGTTACTACAGCCGCTAAATCCTCATTTCATACGTAGCTTCGACGCAACGTGCCAACACTTGTCAATATTTATAGTTTCCTACGATATAAGCAAGGTTTGGGAATGTGATTTCAACTTCGTACCCTATCGCTGTTGTGTATGACTTATTAAGTATTTTCCTCATTGAAGGCAAATGATTTGAGTTAATGTGAATAGATTTCTTCGCAGAATAAATCTTACGAAAACGAAATGTATGTATATACGCGCATGACTTCCGAATGATTGCACAAAATTAGATAAAATGGCACCGGAGTCGGGGTGAAATCAGGGCATGCAACTATTTAGTTTACATTTTACTTCAAACTGAGAAGCATCGGTATTATACGTCTGGAAGGTTTCAGTATTGAATTGTTTGAATAAAATATTATTGGAATAATTTTATGCTAAGCTATGCTGATTTTACCGGTTCGTTTAATACGAGTATAAGTAGAAGAAGAGAAACTCATCTCTTTAGTTAAGGTTGACAAATAAATTCGACTTTGATTCCATTTCGTGGATCGTTCGAATTCCTGAATGAAATAAATGTATTCATACAATAAACCTTAACCTTACGTCTTATTCAACACTATTTTATTAGGTACTAGCAACCCGGCCACGGTTTCGCCCGATAATCCATACTTATATTATAAATGTGAAAGTGTGTGTGTGTGTGTCTGTTTGTCCATCTTTCACGCCTAAACCGCTTAACCGATTTTGATGAAATTTGGTTTAGGGGTAGATTAGACCTTGAGAAAGAACATAGGCTGCAGGTAAAAGCTAGTACATTTATAAAAATATCACGTAACCCGAATGCAGCGCCATCTATCTATGTGAAAAAAGTAGCTACAACTATTTCGAAGCGGGTTCCATATTGTGTCAAAATTTTCTGAACTTTTGAAGCATACCTTGGACCTAAACTGCGAGACAAGCAAAGCCTGTATGTATGTATAATTGTTTGGCACGCTTTGCAGCCTGAACAGCTCGATGGTTTTTAGCTTGAGAGGGTCGTTAGATTCGTATTTACTGTAAGAGCGTTTTCACACTCATCCGATATCCGATATCCGACATCCGATATCGGAGGAAGCCAGATATCGGATCACAAAGAGACTAAAACAGCGACTGCAAGCAATTTTATACCCTAATGTCATTTTCTTTGTTACGTGTCTTTTCGCCTTAATTGATGACGCTGATCACGAATATAAGAAAAAAAATCAAACCATGTCTTGTCAATAAGGTTGAAAATTGCTTGCACCTTTTTTCTTTTTTTCTTCCGTAGCATCCCTAACTAGTCTTCCTCTTTCGAATGGCCGTATCGGGCCGATATTATCGGATTAATGTGAAAACAGCACAAGGTGTCGGCTATCGGCGTCCGACACTGATGACACAGGTAAATCAAAATAATAAAAAAAGGCGGATTTTTGGCGCTAAATTCAAAGCTCGATGGATAAGGGTTCGTCATATATATATTATATAGATATTAGCTGTAGCCCGTGACTCCGCCCGCGTGGATGTCGGTTGTCGCGGATCAGGGTATGAAAAATAGATAGTAGCCAATTCTTGGACTTACTGAATCTGCATAAAAAAATTCAGAAGAATCGGTCGAACCGTTTCCGACCAGTGTGGGAATGACCATTGTGACACGAGAATTTTATATATATGTTTTAGAAGAAATATGTCATAACTAAAAAGTATAAAATATAATAGGTAAATAATCGAAAATAAAAAACCCGACTGATGCTAAAAAGATCGAAACAAGCTTTATAGCAGGCGGTACCCATTCATTTTCATCTGGTTTGAGATTTGCAAATGAGTACCGCTTGCTATAAAGCTTATTGCTTTTTTTTTAAGTATTAGTCGGGTTTTTATTTTTTATAATTTCGTCCACCGCCGTAGTACATCGCGCTATCCACATAAGCAACCCAAGAAACGTGTACTACGCCTATAGAGCACATTTTAGGTAAAACATATACGTCCAGAGCAATATTTAGTTATACATAATATGCATTATACAGATTTGAAGAAATAGCGTAAAAAACCGTTCTCTCTTCATTTTAGTTGACCTGATCAAATGATAAGGTCATTTGAACTCGGCAAGTAACTTAGCTTAATAAAAAATAATGTTACCGTTTTAACGGACATTTGATAGAATCGCTATCAGCGTTAAGCTAAATATGTATTATCGTTTGTACAAATGCCGATAAATGTGCTTAAATTTGTACCAAATTCGTTTGAGATGGTGATGGTGAATGCCATTATGTATGTTTCCATACAAAATTTTGACAAAATAGTTTTTGATACCCGAATATAATAATACCCTAATAATACCTATTAGTTATGTATATAATTTTGTTTGCTCATAACGTAGTTCTAATTTCACCGAAATTAGGCACATAATGATACTTATTATCAAACTGTGGTATTTTGATTGTTATTAAATCACGAGTGGGATAGTGACTCTTTTTTTTAATTTTAATGATTGTGTTGCATTATTCTTAAAAAGAAATAGATTCATAAATATCATGTTAAATAGAACAAATAAATTAATGAACCTACCTATTGCTTGTTCTTTCCATGCAACTTCGTATATAAATAGCAAATTTCATATTGTACGTTTATGATAAACAAAACTTTTTATTTCTGTTTTCTCTCTGTTTTAAAATTTTAAGTAAATTTTGTTAAAATAATAAAAAAAAGAAACCTCATAGTTTTAGTCTGTGGCCAGTGTTTTTTTTTTATTATTCCCGCCAGTCCGCCAGTACTAAAAGTTATGCAATTCATTTTTACTGGTAAAATTATAGTTATTTATTATTTAAAATGTCATTAAAATAAATTATAGTTAATTCTTAAATAAAATGTCTACAAGTACTAGTTATGAAGAAAACGATGTATGTACTTACCTAGTATACCGCCCGATATATACACATATACTGTGCAACGTCCGATATATGATGTGATTGATGTAAAGTCCTTAACGTTATGGAATGTTTACTATCTGAAAACTGCGAGGGTAAATATCTATTTTAGTATTATATTATTCACAAGTAAAATGAAAAACATCGTATGATACACGTGTACGCCTGACGGCTCGAGTGTCAATAGCGCCTCAGCGGTAATCATCAACTTAACACACTTGTACCATAATCTACTAATACTCGTAGCACATCATTATATGGCAGTGTAGGCTCAAATTTTATTGAATACATTAGAAAAATAAGTTGAGAACTGTCTTATTAACACCTACTGATTGAAGTTAAGTTTAATGTTTTTATTCTCCAAGAGCAACACCGAATTATAGGAACCGAGATTATCTACTACTACTATGAATAGTTTTTTAAAGCTGTAAGATTTTTATGACACCGCCGTCTTCATGAGACGCTCTTACAATTATAGTAAAGTGTTAAACGTCACCAAGGTGATTAAATTATAGTATTTAAAAACTGGGGCAACTATCCAACTGCGGCAACTATCCCGGTTTTATCCTAATATCATGTGAATTTACCCGATTTCCATACTTACCTACCTGTCTGAATACACTATATCTGTCAGTATGAGCGTGAGTAATGTGTCGAAGTATGTAATTAACGGTTTAGTTAGCGGCAATAGCAGTTCCGTATGCGCAAGCAAGCAAATTAACGGTGCCGTCTACAAACACACGAAGGACATTAAAATGTTAAATCATTGTCAATAAAATAAGTGACTGAAATCCGTGATGACGTTATCTAGATCCTTTTTGTAGTATAGTATACGACAAACAACTCGACAAGCAATGCGCAGTCGCTATCAGCAGGTGTGTACCAGGCTTGCCAGTGAGGTGACACGGAAGTCTTAGTGAGGTCTCATAGTATTCTCTCTTTACTGAACTGTCATGTACCTATCAAACAAATACCTACGAAATATAGCGCTGACAGAGACAATTACAGACTAAAATGAAACGGGTGGCACGAAGCGAATCCATATAAATAACACGATCATTTGCCGCAAGACCTCGGGAGCAATACATTTAATTGAAAGTAACTTGTATAATATTTCCGCGAAGATTTTGGGTTGATAAATGTTAAAGTTAGATCTAAAATGTTAAAAACCTTCATTTTTTTTCTAAAGTAATAAATTCTATTAAATTTTAATTATGAAGCATTTTGGGCTTTTAAAATCTTAGAACTTTTGAGTGAATTGAGTGACTTCACATAAGTCACTATGTCAATATGTCTTAATCTTACCGAGCCCCTGGAGAAGTTAACTTAGACACGCGAGGTTTCCAAAACGTGTTATTTCTTTTCTATTATTAAGGAAACGTAAAAATAGAAATTACTGTGGTATTCAGTACTGTCTGTCAAAATAAAACCTACCTACGTTTTCGTGACTTTATTAAAACTTCAGAATCAGTGATAGTTTAATTGGGTTTTCAATTAGAATTATAAGCTTTCATAAGTTTTTAAAACACTCGTCTTCTGCAGCTCCTGAAGTTCCTTGAAAGAAGTTGAGTTAAGTAGCACCGTTGATTAGTACTATGGAAAAAGCTTTTTTAATTAAAGACATAACTCTTTAGTTAGGAGGAACTATAAGTAAATATCGTAAAAGGCAAAAAATACGTGAATATTTTTCTAGATCTCCTCAAAAGTTTTGCTGTACATCAGTTTGCTATTATAGAATAATCTGGTTTACGCAGTAGAGCTAATTCAATCTCAACAATTTTTGAAATCAAAACCACTTTCTAACGCATTCTGTTATTGATCATAATTTCATTCTTTGAAGGCAGATCTTGACGAAATTTTGCAATTCGGCAGAACTAAACCATATTCAATATCCTATAAACATCATGGTACCTAATAGATATGAGCAATAAAACATAAAATTACTACAATACAATACAAACTATCACGCAACAAAAGGCCTCCTTCTTTATAGTATTAGTATAGATAATCAAAAGTATAATGATGCAATTATATAATACCAGTAGTGGTCGAGTCTGTGGAAGGAAAAATACTTTCAAATATCCTGATCGCAACCGCAGGTTACAGGTAGTATATTATATACTACAGTAATGGGAGATTTGTGCAATGTTTACAGATCAATTAGGTGCTAAAAATCTTTAAGCAGCCGTCTGTTTTTTAGATGGAGCAGAAAAATCCTGACACATCTGATAGAACTTATTTATAGTAATTTAGTTAGTAAGAAAGAAGATTGAAGAAATATTTTATGAGGTTAGGATGAATAAGGAACCCGGCAAGGGTCAACTTCAGAGGCAGCCTTGAGGAAGAAAAGGCTAGGTCAAAAATATACGCAACGTAAATATATAAATACAATTACTGAAATAAAATTAGCGGAAGGTCCGTTATAATAAAAACTGGTGGTCTTGGATTACCTGATGTGTTATTAGTGATTGTGTTGTGTTATTGAGTATAAATATAGTGTTGGAGTGTCAGCAGAAATGCTGATAAGGTTTTGCGGTAAGTAATTGTAATTGTCTCATTAGGAGCCCGTTTGTCAATTCCCCCGCGGTCGAACCTACCACACTAGATTTGGAAAAGCTATTTCTTAAACCCCGACGAATATTTACGGCACTAAACTCTGATTCATACCAATATCAGTTTTCATTTTAACTTTCGTAAACAAAGAACTCTAAAAAACTCGCGTGACTCGTTCTAACTGCGTGCGTGTACTTTTATCTAGACGCTTAAAATCACTGCCTACAAATTTTATCGCTTACATTTTCATGAAATCCTCTACCTACATAATTTTTTACTATTGGAATTAAAAACGAGCAGTAAAAGCTATCCATTATGTCTCACAGATGGCATCGGAATATTGTAATGTGCAAATACTCATGTCTATGCTAGCCGTGTACAACAAAATTATCGCAATACACCTATAGACCTACATGTAGGTATATCTACGCAGATTTTTGTAACATCACGTAGTGAAGCGGAGCGTTCCTTTTTGTCCCACTGTCACGTACTAACTCAGTACATACCGCCCATAAAGTCGGGAAATCGCTGCCCAAGCCACAGCCATTGTCGTCACTTTTATGGATAACGGGAACAGGATGCGTAATTATACACGTAGATTTATTTTACTGTCAATTGGTGAACAAAATTATTCTAAACTGCTTTATTCTGTGAACGATGTGCGTTGACTAATTTAAATAATTATGTCTCATTACATTACATCATTTTGATGAAACATTTCAGTCGTGAAAAGTATTGAAGATAAAGTATCTACTATATAAAAACAGAATGTGAACATGCGACAGATCTAGAAGCTTATATGAGGGACAGCTACAGAACAGACCATTACTTCTCTATACGTATTATCAGAGGCGGTAACAAAGGATACAACGATTCTAACAATAGCTAAACCCGCTATAGTTCCACTCGCATTTGCTTCGAAATTCATCTTACTTTTAAAATATGTGTAGCGTCTTATCTCTAAAAAGTTCTTTTAAAAATGCTATTGCTGAAACCTGAGGCTTTACACATTTTACTTAGACATCCTAGGTAGTTAATTAGAGATTATTGTCATACGTTATTTGATAGTCGAAATCAATGTATACATGAATTTTTAATTCAAAGACGATGAATGATGATAGGTACGTCACCATTAATTACATGATGGATGCGCTCCGCTCGTACTCTTACAACGTTTTAACAATACTTTTTTCCTGCAGAGTAAAACCGCTTTCCTGAATTAGTGTTTCCAAAGCCCTATTACCAGGGTGCGGGTATTAAGTCTGGAGTGAATAACTTGATTCTCGATAAGCGCGCTCAATCATTGTCTATATCATCGCTTACCCATGGGTGAGATAGTGGTCAATCTCGGGCCTCTTAATAATAGTCATAATTTATGCAAAAAATGTAAAGGTAAAATTTCCGTTTAAATACTGTAGAAGCTACACAAATATTATATCTCAAACAAACCGTCACACAAACCTATATAATCGATAAAAACAGGGATACTATAAATAGAAAATTTAATCAAGTATAATATAATATACCTACCTAAGTAAACTTGATTCTTGTATCGAGCATTAAGAAAGTCGATCGAATAGAACCTAATAATGTAAACCATATAGACGAAGTCACAAGCAAATATTTACAAAGGTGGTTTTATAAAAAGGATCCCAACTTGGCCTTGTATTTTTACCGGCGATATGGAGCCTGCCTCGCATAATTTGTACTATAAACAGGTCACTTTATACTAATTATGTATTCCATATTCCTTTTATAGCCACGCACGCTACAGGAATAATAAACAAATTAAACTAAAATGGAAAAATAATCATAAAACTTAATTATCCTCATATGAATACCATTTCGGTTTTGTAAAACTATTATATAAATGATGAACTGTTTTATAGAGAAGGTTTAGTCTAGAGCAGTCATCTCAGTGTTGGGAGAACCCTAGCCAAAAGAAGGAGGAGTAACGGACCGTGGGCTTCGAGGTGAAAGTCTTGGATGAACCCAGGAACTTTACTAAGATGATAATAATATGATCATGATCCATCAAATAAATTCTTCGGAGACCACAGAAAACTTAGAAGAAAATCCTTTTACTTTCGATACTTTAATTCATGAAAGTTTACAACACTGAGGTATCAGTTTAGGTCATCTTTACGAGTTTGACCAACCATGAAAAATGCATTGCAAGATTTACGAGCCTTTTATGCTCAGATTCCGGGACACCCCAACAAAAATGTAATTTGTCAGGCCATTCGTCTTTGAAAAGCGAAATGTAGGTAGGATTTAAATAAAAAGTACTGCCAGACGCTCGAGCTTCCGCGTAACCCTTAGTACCTTACTATGTTATAAGCGTCTGAGAGGGTAGTGGCTATTATACTGAACGACCTATCAGCTATCATGATATTGGAAAGCTCGTTTTATTTTTATTTTTATAAAGCAAAGTTCAATTTACATTTTCCTGGACGCTGACTTTTTATCCGACTGTCAAAAAGGGTTATGGTTTTCGCTTGTATGTATGTATGTATGTTTGTGGTTTTTTTTATTACCTCATATCTTCTGAACCTTTTCACGGATTTCAACGATTGATGTTTTAAGTTAAAGGTATTATCGCCGAAGGTACCTTCATAGAATGTGAAAAAAGCTATGGTGAACCTTGGCGTCAAAATATATGTGAACTTAAAGGAGATTACAAAAATATATAGAAGCACACATTTTACAACTTTGGAAGTGTCCCTTGCGCAAACTATTCAGTTTAGAAAAATAATAATAAAAGACACCTCAATATCATTTTTGAAGAACTATCCATAGCACACGTAGGGGTTTAATGAAAAATTTTTTTTTGAGTTTCAGTTCTAAGCATGGGCATTTTTATTTTTATTTTTGTGTAAAAAATCGTAATGCGGTTCACAGAATACATCTACTTACCAAGTTTCAACAGCATAGTTCTTATAGTTTTGGAAAAAAGTGTCTGTCACATACGGACGAACAGACAGACATGACGAATCTATAAGGGTTCCGTTTATTGCCATTTGGCTACGGAACCCTAATAACAACGCATGCTATCAAACTTGTTTCGATCGTTTTAGTATCAGTCAAGTGTTTTTAAATAATAAAAAATCTATAGATTATGTTTTGAACGTGTGGTATGCCATGTTATGTACCTATATTAGTAACATCTAGCAACAATAGGGTAAATCTATAATTAAAAAATTGAGAGGTGTCAAGAGACACCCGGATGGAACGAAGTTCCTTTCGATTAATTAGTGAAGGAATTGTAATAATCTTTTTTTAGTTATATTTTTTTATTATTATTAACAAATATAATCTACATCTACACTACTATTATAAAGAGGAAAGGTTTGTATGTTGGTAATGAATAAACTCAAAAATATATTCTTAATCAGCAACCCTAAAAACCCTGAAAACGATACCCATATCCATTTTGAGTGAAAATTTCAATTCTGCCATCTTGGATCGCTAATGGATGATATATTCGTGATTAGCAACCCCAAAAACCCTAAAAACGACACCCATATCGATTTCATCATCATCATCGTCATCGGTAAAAAATATACGCGTCGACTTGAAACCCTCCTCCGTTTTTCCGTCGGTTGAAAAGTTACGAGTATCATACTCAATGATGTATAATAAACTGTAGATGCGTTGTCCGGACTCTAAAATGGCGACAGTAAATGGATGACTCGGTCATCATTTTATGCACTTATCAGCGACGCGACAATGTGCAGTGCGCAATGAAAAAAGAAACGGTTATAATTTTAAATTTATAATAATAATATTATTATTGATTCATATACATTAATAATGATGACGTATTATTTTTGAAAGCCGCCATGTTCCTTCATAGCGTATCGTTAGTTAATAATACATCATTGAACACACTGCGTTTTTAAATATCTCAAAAGGAACAATAAGGTATCGAAAATGAGAAAGAACAAAATGTAATCAATGTTGCGTTGTTTTTCACTAATAAGTACTTTCATTCTCGTTAGCCCACTCAACTAAGTTAACCTACAACTTCTAAATAGCATTTACAACGCCATAACCATTATGCTAACACCGTTTTCGATATAATTAGCACCTCTACAGTATCGCGGAACTTGAAAGTCGTATGACCCCTTTTAATTATACGAAGCTTATTCTTGCCCTCGACTTCGCCTGCGAAGGCATAGTTAGGCATTTTAACGGTTTTTATTTTTTTACGTAGAGGCCCAGGGATTAAAAGTGGTGTTTATGTTATTAGAGGCTGTAATTTATTCTACTGATATTCAGCCAGACCTGTGCAGCCGTTTTTGTGCGATTAAGTAACAAACCTCCATTCATTTCCATACATTTTCACATTTATAATTTAAGTAGGATCTTAGCACTTAGTTCCATTCGTCTGATAGATACTAGAGATGCTCCAAATAAACCAGTATTGACTTTCAGGATTCAATAAATTGTTAAACACTAATGACAAATGATTTATTCATTTGTTTTAGTACAGTTCTGTAAACTTGTACGTGTTAATTTACTTTTGTTGTTGACTATAGCTATGGAATTTTGTAACTTATTCACATCAATATATAAAAGAAAGTGGCGCCCAGTGGTTTCACTAGATGTGCTCGCCCTCTTTCTTCTGTTAATAATACTGTAAATCATAGTATGAAAAAAAAAATGAGATGCTTACAACAACGATCGCCCAATAATATTCGATTTCGTCGTTAAAGAAAAGTTTACATTTTATCATCTTTCATTGATAAGTGAGCATAGTATCAAAAAATTATCCAATGTTTGGCGGTGATCAACAATCGAGTTCTAGGATTCAAAAACGTCCTACCTACTTGTATGTAAAATGACTTACTAACAAATGCGGAAATGTTTTTCTAATCGTACAAGTAGCTACAGAAATAATCGCTTTCATACAAATAATATTTTCAGCTTTAGGTTATGGTAAAATTAAATTAATAACATTGCAATTAAGGCCAGGTTGCAGTGGTGTTTTACATTTTTAAACATATTTACCATCAAATTGCGCATAATAAAAATCATATTCATAAAGTAGGCTAAACCGTCTAGGGACGTGTTAAGACAGAAACACGATTTTTGCCTCGATAGAAATTACTCCAAATCGCTATTTCAAACGCATTTTACACTCAGACGCCATCGAAGTTTGTTTAAAAAATAGAGCATAAAAATAAATAGAGACTAGACCGATAAAGTTAAATTTTATGACGTAGACATATTGGAATGAAAGAATTACCCCTATAAGGCAAAGATCGCGGGTTCAAACCCCGCCTAGACCGATTAAATATTTTTCCTATCTTAATCGCACCTAGACATTTTTTTTTTTTTCAAAAAACTTGAAAGAGTTAATATAAATCCTAAAATCGCTGCATTCAAGTTCTCACGGCCATCTTTCTCTCTCTCGTGGATTGTAGGTATATTAGCAGTGCGAAGAGGACGGACATCGCACTGCAACCCGGCCTTAAATCACAACACCGTCCAATTAATTCTTTGAGATTTGTCAGTCTTCCTCTATGGTGTATTTATAGAAATAGAATACAAAAGAGAATATTCCATTGAACATAAATCAAAGTCAAATGACTACCCAAGGTAAATTTTTGCGTATTACCCTTACGTGTATTATAAGATTAAATGAGCTTGTTATTTATATAGGTACCTATCCTCTAGCCTCGTCGTACAAGTTTGGTTCTACGAATAACAAAGCCCACCAATGGTCTTTTTTGTGCGCGGCTCGACTACAATGGGATAAGGCGTTATATAAAGAATCTTCTCCGTGGGTCAAATCGAGGGACTTTATCGTTATTATTTATCTCCGAAACACATTTGTAGGAGATTCCCTTTATATCCCTTTATTTTACATGACGACGTTGCGGCTCAAATTGATTTCTCAGCAGACCCTTTGGGTATGAGTTTGATGGAAAACCACGTAGTCATGTCCTAATGATATTGGCCTAACATCTTACACAGTCCCTCAAATTATTGACCTGCGCCCGTACCTTCGTCTGCGGTTTTGTTTTTTTATACCCGACCCTAATACTTTTCCTAAAATAATAGTAGCTTAAGTTACGCCGTATAATATCATCTATCTGCAGTTAAAACTACAACGAAATCGGCCTTGCTGGTTCGGAGATTGCCGAGGATTCTGTTGGAATAGAATTAGGCATTCATGTTTACGGGAAGAAAATCCTCGGCATAATAATATAATAAAACATTATATGGTCCTAATTTAACGCACGCTCTATACACAAACTATGGTTGTTATCATTTCTACGATCCATCTTACTATTTGTATTTAGATACATAGGTGATTAATGAGAATTGCATTAGGGTTTGGACGTTCATTTGAAAGTTAATCATATTCGAAGATAACACCATGATAAATTGATAACATACGCTATGCCTGGAGGCGATTACGGTCATTCACGCGGGCGGTGCAGCAGACAACAACTAGTTTAAACATATTAACATAAATTTGGTTAACTCAAAAATATTAACTCAAATTGCTGCGTCGATTGAGTTTAAATTTTATTTGTTTATGCCATCGGTAGATAACACTGCAATCGGGTTATAGGATTAAATTTTTTCACGAATTTATTCGCACCGAACTCGGCCCGCTAGTCGATAAAAATTAGAATAAGCATATAAATAGACTTCATTTTAATGTATTCGGGGGACAGAATAACAAAACCAGCTACAGTTTAATAGATTATGAAAAGTGTATTTTGTAAAATACTATCAGTAGAGTCGCTTGGTGGAGCAAACTGAAAGTACCAATATTATCGTGTAAAAATCTACTTATTACATTCCACGCAGCGCTGTCTAGCAAGCATTGCTTATCCAGCTTCAGTATTCTATTCTCTAGCATATAGCGCTGAGAAGTATACGATATATTATACATCCATCTAGAGTGATGGAATACGACATATATTTTTAAAATTCCTGGACATGGCAACTTAACTTAGTGCCTCTAGATTCACAGGTGTACAACATCAGGCCAAATTATTCCCTCCCATTTAGGGCCAAAACCAATCTCACCTGCTAGTCGGTACACTTGCTAAGGAACGGACGAGTTTCTGGATTAAGCTATTTTGATATTTAAGCTATTTTATTTGATATTTTTTAAGTTATTTTCTTTCAGGGTCCGGCAAAGCCGACACGCCAATCAAAAACAATAATTAAAAAAGTGGACTCCAAAGTGCACATCACTAACATCACTTAGAGGACGATGATAAATATTTTTATTCTATTTATAAATAAGAAAATTAGGATGGATTTTTGATACTCAATCACACTAGAATCACTGAATCGACCTCATTGATTTTTTTCACATAGATAGATTATAATCAGAAATAGCTACTCTATGCTACTTTTTATTCTAGGAATAGGTTCCTATAGGTTGCAGGAATGTGATCAGAAATCTTCGGTCCTATTTTTTCTTCGATAATAATATAATAGACTATTGATAATACTGATTTGTGTATATTACATTAGTCACATATAAAAGACTATTCATCAGTCTCATTCGCTTTCATGTATTGCCGTCATTATTATTGCGCCTTTTAGTATTGCTTTTTATTATGCAAAGCACGACACTGTGGCTCTGAACACTTTGTATGTCCCTTTTGTGTACGAGGTAACCCTAAGTAAGATAGCCAGTTTGCTTCAATGCCGGTGATGGAAACAATCTGTACAACGCAGCTGCCCGAGGGTTCTAGAATCACACTCCAAATTGTTGTTGTTATGTCGATATATCTACGTACAACGTACATGTTTTATACGATTGGACATACACAATATCCCTCCGTGATGACGAATAAAATGTTGAACAGCTTGAATAGAAATAAATAAGTGAGCGAGTATTCACTACATAATACAACATATATATAGATTTCTAAATACATTTTGCAGGAATATTATCGTCCAAACAATAATTCATTTGGAGGGTGAATTGAACGAGAGCAATAGGATTCCTTTCGCACCCATTCAAAAATGGGATCATATTATAAATGGTGACATACACGTGTGAGCTTTAGTAGGCAATACTTTTCTTTTGTCATAAAGAGTTATAGGCATTAAAATGTTTTTGTGCTCGGCCGGAACATTTGTTGAATGAAATTACATAATTGTTTTTCCATTTTATTGAGGTTCACATAACAGTATATAATTTTGCACGTGTGCTACGTAGGTAAACCGTAAATTTGTATTTATGTTGGCAACAATAAATGTTTATTATATTGATTGATATTTATTATATAGACAAAAAATATTCCAAACAAATTTATTTTTGGCATATAATCCAGAATGTGAATATAACCATTTAGGGAAACCTGTGGTAATGCTGCAATCATCGTCATCTTAGTATCACCACCTTACTTCCTCTGCTCCTTTGGATTTGGCATGAGCGACTTTTTGAAAGCGACTGCCAACTGACCTCCCAATTGAGAAAGGAAAACCGCACCAAAACCTTGAAAGTTAATTACTTAGCAGGTATATCGTCTAGCAGGTGTGATCCTTAGGCTCCAGAAGACTAAATAATAATAAAAAAAATATATTAATAAATTTAATCCTAAAAACTGGTTGGTACTTAGTGCAGTTTCAAAAACACCACGCGATAGTATCAAATATCGATAATAACGAGCACATAAGTACCATTTGATTGCATGTGTAAGATACATTATAAGTCACGAGCTACGATTGTCATTCAAAAGATTTCAAATAAGATCAAGTTGTTTGTGCTATGTCGCTCCGGGAGCAGCGAGAGAGCCGGGGGAGCGTTGTGGACGGCGGGTAACCGATTGAACGAAGCGTCCCTTATTACGAATACCGTTAAGGGTAATAGGGTAGGATTTGCTCCGCAGAGAAAAGATTTACCTACCCGCTAGAGACTTTTGCAGTAACCGCAGCTCTAAGTATGTGTATGACGCTGCTATATACACAATTAAACTCAATCACGTTTAACAACGTACTTTATGGAAATGTTCTCGACTAAAATAAGTAGTAGCAGAAATAAGTCTACTTATAGCTTTTTCATTTAATGGCTAGCCAAGTAATTAAACGTCATCGATCCAAGCTATTTGCCTATTAGCCGTTTAATGAAATGACAGAACACCATTTAGGCCGTTAATTGAACGACGCCGAATACCTTTTGTACTTCAATTCAACTATCTGTATCATAGAGTTTAAAATTGGGTAATTTACCTATGTTGTTTAGGTGAAAAGACGAACGTTTATTTTTTATTAGTTTCATTAGGTTATGGGATATATTTGTCGCAGCCAACTAGCTTTATCAGCCGTTAAATTAACTGCCTAGGCTTTACTGAACGGCGTCGTTCAATTAACGGCCTAAATGGTGTTCTGCCATTTCATTAAACGGTTAATAGGCAAATAGCTTGGATCGATGACGTTTAATTACTTGGCTAGCCATTAAATGAAAAAGCTATAAATAGATTTATTTCTGCATGGTTATAAAAAAATAACCACGTAGTCTAATGCAAAGGCTAATTATGTTTGTAATTTTTTGTCTTATTTCGGGCGGGGGAGGGGGGGATTGCCCCTTCTTACGAATGGCCTAAGCATTAGCCAGTCAGTTTATTAAATGTCGTAATAAACGTTACGGCTGAATATCATTCAGGCCATTCATTGAATAGCGCCGTTTAGTAAACATACATAATATGCGGCATATAGATACAATCAGATTTATTATTATTTTAATAGTACAAAACCAAAACCGTTGGTTCTAGCAAATCGTAAATAGCTCATAAATCCATTAATCATTTAATTTCATTTTCATTAAAATCGATGTGTTTTAATCGGGTTCGGTGACAACTTGTAAACACCATACCCCATAGTTTCGGAATAGTATCATAGCACAAATAATTGTTTTGTACAAACGTATATACAGCTGGTTACAATGAAAATAAAACGCTTTCATTTGCACCGGGCTTTAATTTCAAATTGACGCCTCGCGGCTTCATTAATCATTTACAGCTAAAATTTATTGACGTTGAGGAATAAAAGGGAAACAGAATAGTTTAATGAAAGACTGTCTGTTACCGACTTCAAAAAAGGAGGCGGTTCTAAATTGTGTCTGTACTTATTTATTTATGAATTGAATTTGATTACTCGTTTTGTATTAAGTTCAGAAGCAATATGGACTTTGTGTTACATTCTTGGGTATGGTTTTAAGATACATCACAAAGTCATTATAGGATACAATCCATTACTATTTCCCTATGTAATAGATCAGATATTATTAAAAAATAAGATTTACGGTATTCTGATAACTTTTATTAATTACTTGTTTTATTTTATAATTAATATTACAACCAGCCGTTATGAAGGGTCTTTAGTCGTTTCGCACCACGCATTTTCGAACCTCGGTTCGAATCGCCCAAGTACTATTTCTGAATAGGACCATTCACACCGCAGTGGTTGGAGCGGTGCGAATAGCCCAAGGTATCTTTTGGAATGGGTCGATTCGGAGCATTGAGCGAAAGTACTTAATACTCATATTGTAGATCCTGATTGAAACTTTTATTTATTGGTACAGACGATGAGAAAAGTGGTAAGTGCATATCAAGTTTATAACAAGTGTAATATTAGTTATATTTTTATAGTAAGACGGTAATGGTTTAAAATCACTGTTTGATCAACATGTTATCACAGATTAGGATTTACATAATATTGTGATAATTATATCTAACGACAACGAGGTTGTCTTTGAATAAATGTCAGTTGTGGTCCGGTGCTTGGTGGTTCCATTGAATTTACAACATGGTGACAGCGGTATTCGGTTTAATATTATCATAATTAGTATTTTCATGCGCAATATTTGTGATTGCAATGGAGCACGCCCGACCACCCGCGGAATTAGGTTTGGACAGCGCCGGAGGACCGGCTGGCCGTGCCGAGGTATGTAAAAAGTGGAAACAGCAATTTTAATTGTTTGTGAAGGCGTTAGGTGTAGACAAGGAGGCGGCGAGTGTGCAGTCTATTTTGTTGGTGAACCTGATTGGCACAGAGGGCTTTGAATCGTGTGAGACTATGGGGCTCGTTAAACGTCTTAGATCTATTCAGATTTCAGATTACAGTGATCTATTTAAAAGCTTAGGGTGTCTGCCAGGGTAATATCATAATATAGTAATCGATAAATCGGTTCCACCAGTTATTTGTGCTCACAAAGTTCCTCACGGGTTACGCGACAGTTTAAAAAGTGAATTGAATGCCATGGAACAGAATGGGGACATCAGCAAGGTTAGTCACCCCACTCGTTGGGTGCATCCATACTACCGGATTTTGCAAAAAACAATAATGGTATTCGAGTGTGTTTAGGTTCACGTGAATTGAACCGCACGGTACAGCGAGCGCACTTCCAACTGCCCACTGTAGCGGAGCTAGCCACCCGCCAGCACGGTGCGCGGTACTTCTCGGTGCTGGATGCCAACGCGGGGTTTTGGATTATACAGCTGGATGATGAGAGTGCAGACCTGTGCACATTCGCTACTCCATTCGGCAGATTCTAATTCCTAAGGTTTTGTTTTGGGGTAACCTGTGCTTCTGAAGTGTTTCATGCTAAAATATGACAACTTCTGAAAGACTTCGAAGGAGTAGAGAGTTATATTGACGACATAATTGTATGGGGTTCTTAGAAGGAAATTCACGATCAGAGGTTAAAACGTTTACTTGAAAGATCGAGAGAAATCAATTTAAAATTCAATAAAGAAAAACGTAGATTTTTGTGGAGGAAGCTAAGTATTTAGGGCATGTGTTTGATAAAAATGGAATGAAGCCGGATCCGGAAAAAATTAAGGCTATTAAAGAAATTCTTAGAATGTACTTGCGCGTGCACCTTTTTCATCTATTTAACATTGTTTACTATAAGTATTTTAAGTTAATCAATATATTTAGTAAGTAAAAAAGGTTACCTATTTTAATCCAGAATTTGAATATTCCGAATATCATAATCCCGAAAACGTTTGGCCATTTTTTCATAATCCCGTTTTTTTCAAATTTCGAAGTTTTATTTGCCATATAATCGCAACTCCGAATTTCATTTGCCTATTTATTCATTTGTACGACGTTTTATAATCCAGATGAACGAGTTCCAGACACACGAAATCTAAATACACGAAATCCACATGACCGTAATCCATATACACGAAACCCGAATATTTAAAACGCAAATTTTTGAAATGTAGTTAATTGATAATCAGACAAACAATATCCAGATTTTTAAACCTAAACCTCATATGGCGTCTACTAACTAAGCTCGACGGAGCCCCGCTTCGCGGGGCTCCTACTTCTGGGTGGTTTAAAAAAAATGGATTGCAGGATTGCACTGAGTCGGGGTGTTAACGATAATTAATTTTGAAGAATTAAGCGATTATAATAGAATCTGATATAGAAAAAATGATACTAGGTGAACCACAAGTGAAAAGGAGGAAAAAGTATATACAAAAGGAGGAAAAACTGCAGAAACTTATAAAAATAAAAGAAAATTTAAGTGAAATTAAAAAATTAAAGTAAATTTCTAAATTACTTACTGTACCTAATAAATGAATCGTACAAATTTAGTGAGTTTTACTATACTTGTATATAGTTTAGCTGGAACACGATTGTATGGGAACCAAATAAAAAGATTATGAAAATTTGGTGATAGTTTATTTGGAAAATGGTACGATGGGAAACAAAAAAATATTCTGAGAATCTGGATTATGACAATATGGGAAACAAAAAATACTATTTGAAAATTTGGTTTTAGTGCACCTGGAAATTGATTCATCTGGGAAATTAAAAACGGAATTATAGAAAGTTGTCATTCATTACATCTGTCTTTTAAAAGTTCTACCAACCGGTTTCGGGGTTTTAAGATTCGGGTAACAGAAATTCGATATTTCAATAGGTTATCAGTAAAAAAATGTACAGTGTAATGGCACCAATATTTTATGTAGCGGGCTTATGACAAATGTAATTGATAAATTATTTTTTGTTATTTTGTGCCTGGTTGTACTGTAAGGAATGTACAATAAAACTACATGTCTTTTCTGTCCGACTTCACCTATCCAAAAAGTGAAACAATGATCCCTATACTGTGGTCCGAATCAACCCATTACCAAAAGTTCTTGGGCGATTCGAACCGCGGTGCGAAAGGACTCATTGAAAAACAGCTCTTGGGCAATTCACACCGCGGTCCGAACCGCTCACGGTCCGAAACGACTAAAGACCCGTTATGAAAGCTAGTAGGTAGGTTCTTTAAAAAAATAAATCTACATCAAAAAGGAAATGTTTAAGAAAGAAGAGCAAAACTTTGTTACAAAAATAATAACTTACATCTTTTAGCGTGAGGTGGTTTAAAATTCTCGGTGTAAAATATTTTTCTTATAACTCGGTTTTGTCAAAGCGGTGTCTACGGGGTCACTTATAATTATAAAAGAGCACTCGCTCTAAGCGCCAGTGTAACCTTTTAACTAGAAGTAAACCTGTTTAGTATAGTTTTAAATTTGTTATTAAGCGCTAACATTTACAAACAACAACAAAACAAGTATTACCAGGTACATTTTTCATCGGAACTGTATAAAGACCACAAACATTGAATGATATTTCGGATAACCTATCATAAACATTATGTATTAGAAGAATAGAAATAGCTCAAATCAGTTCCAAAACATAGCCTTAATTAGTGTGTATAAATTATATAGTGTGTATAAATTATATAGTGTGTATAAATTATATAGTGTGTATAAATTATATATAATTAGTGTATATATTAAACGCCAAATTGCAGTGGCGATCGCATATTGAAAAAATATCCAGTAGATTAAGTTCAGCTTCTTACGCTGTAAAAAAGATTAGGACATTTACAGACGTGGATACGGCTAGAATAGTTTATTTCAGTTATTTTCATAGTATTTTAAGCTACGGAATTCTCCTTTGGGGTAATTCCGCGGATTTAAACACAATATTCATTTTACAAAAGCGGGCTGTGAGAGCTATTTATAATTTGGGCCCAAGAGTTTCCCTTCGAGAAAAGTTTAAAGAAATATAGACATTCTAACCGTAGTGTCACAATACATCTTCGAGAACCTGATGTATGTAAGGAAAAATATCTCTAAATTTTCAAGAGTTTGTGACAGGATAATATAAACACAAGACATAAAAACAATCTTGTAGCTTGTGATAGTAGACTCCATAAAATTAGTAATTCTTTCCGGGGCAACTGTATACGCTTTTTCAACAAGCTCCCTAATGAAATTAAAGATTTACCTGTAAATAAATTTAAAAATGTAATTAAGACTAAACTGTGCCAAAAAGGCTATTATAAAATCCAAGAATATTTAGATGATAAACAAGCTTGGAAATGAACTGTTCGCTCAACTATGCTACTCAAGCAAACTATTGTATTTAGACTAAGTAGACTAAGCAAATGTTTGTAAATAGACCAAAAAAAAAATGCCCGCTGAGTTTCTTGCCGGAGTCTTCTCAGGTCGGGGCCGCGTTTCGAACCGGTGGTCCATTTGCTAAACTAGTCTAGATTTTTTTTAAACTTGACGTTTTCTAAGTACTATTTTAATGGTCTATACAGAATAAATGATTTTTGACTTTGACTTTGACTTAACACAAACACTTGACAAATCGTCGTCGTCGTCAAAAGTTATTTTGTCAGAAAAATCTAATTTACAACATTCCTCTGAGATCATTACTGAGTTGAGTACTCCACGTCTGATTTACATGGCGCTGTTTGAACTATAAGTACACAGAGTACCTGAATGACGAGACATCAACACGATAGAAAAATAATGAAAAGGCTTCTAAATGATTAATGTTTCCTTCATAGAAAATAAAAATTAATAAGTCCAACAAGTGATTTGGGCTTTGTTAAAGAAATGTATTAAAGTTTTCGTATCGATATTCTTAAAGGGGTAAATATTTCCCTTGTACAAACCACACTTCAGAGTATATGTCCCGCGTTACTGATAAATAAACTCAATAACGTTATGCTGTACCGGGGAAATCGAATTGTGTACCTAACGCTCACACGCTAACATAGTTAGATAAGCACTAACGTATGACCACTGGGTGCCCAGTACGAAGATCGGAAATTTAGTGACTAGTATAATATTTTAAAATTCTAGACTTACATTTAACTATTTTATCGTTATATTCTACAAGAATAATCGGCAAAACACATAGTGTTTTGGTCGCATTACTAGAGAGCCATTCCCGGTCATGATAACGCTAGTCGTATTATCCGGGCGATAACCAATATCAGGCGGATTCTACTTTCTTTGTAAGAATTTACAAACCTCGGGTTTACTAGGTCACCTGGTTTGTTGTCTAGTACACATTGGTATATTCTATCCACCTCCTCTTCATTTAACACTTTAAACTATATATTCTACCAAGTCTAACATAGTAATAGTTGCTCACTTTGCTCGCTGAAAGTGAAGTTTTTAGAAAGTGAACCATACGTGAATAGTGCCCTGAAGCATCCATAAGCTCGAGTTTATATGCAGGTTGAAACGTTTTTTGGCAGACTAATACTGTTTAATCAATTCATCTATACGTCAAATTATTACGATTTAAAAGAAATCTTAAAGGTTATTTTTTTTTTTTCTTCACCTCAAAATAAGTACTAAGTACTTGACCATCCACGACAAAGATACAAACGAAGATACTAGTGATGTATTCTGACTCTGAGGACAACAATCGACCAATCAACGCCATCGAGTTATATCACCCACACCCCACTCCACATCAATAAATGTCGCCAATTGAATAAATTATTACCGGCGCCATTGACCTCCACATAGATATAAATTTATGAGCATCGATTATTTTAAATTCATGTGAATGAATATTGATTTCAGGCACATACTGTGAAAAAATATTTTTTCATTCCCTAGACGTGTCTGAAAATTTCGTCTTTTGTTAACAAACATGCTTTCTATGAGAAATAGAGTAGGTATACAGATTTTGAATTTGCAACTAACCTTTATAAAAATATATTATAAAGCATTGTTATATATTGTGGATGATGCTACGATAAGAAGTAGTTTGTACAGCAATCAGTCGAAAATAGGTATTTCTTATCCTACATGTTGCTATATTTTTATTTAATCACGTCATATTAATGTACTTGATTAAATAACTTAACAAATAATTACTCCATTACAGTACCTTTTTTTTACTGCTAACGACGCCTAAAAATGTCCCTTCCCTGGCCTGTCCCTTTACCAGTTTCAGGTAGAAATTTAAAAATAAGTTTTTACAGATTGGGAATATTAGATAGAACTATTGATTTTCGGCCAAATACATGGAGGGTCAAAATTGTAGCATTTTGGGTCCTCTAACACCCCCTGACAGGAATACGTCGATTTACCAGTAACCCTGTAAATTATTTAAGTACACTTTTGTTAGAGATTTTTAAAATATGGCTGTAATATGATAGCCTGGTAAAAATGAAAGTCTGATTGTGAGTTAAGCACAATATTTGATAAAAATTAATTTTATTAATTTCATCAACATGGTTGACGAAATGTCGGTGTTAAATCACTCTACCTACCACTTCGGGCATGTACAGGCGTGAGTATATGTATGTATGTATCTTTCATTCATTTATTGCGTCAGATTCAGAAATATGTATCTAACCTGCCCTATGTATTTCCCCTGGCATTCCAGAAAGTTAAAAAATATGAATAAACTGGCTTGTCCTTACGTGAGAAGGTACAAACAGAACCAAAATCATAATATGTATTTAATGAATGAATTCCAACTTTTCTCGTCGGCTGTATATCCATAGGTCACGGTAACCACTTTACATCAGATGGGCCGTGTGCTTGTTTGCCACCTAAGTGGTATAAAAAAGACGGGTTGCACTCCGAGAGTGCCGGCAGAAGTGAAAACGTTTTCTTTCTTTCTTTCTTCGTGATATACAGAGAAATGGATAAAAATAACATGCCATACTATGGTATATATGCCATACCCATACCTATAATATAACGCGAATCATAAAACCTATCACTAATTTTCTGCTTATTTTCTGTTCGAAGAAATTAATGCTAAAGCTTCTTATCGTACCTGGCAAAATAAACCATCTGTAGCTAGGAATGTTTTATGACGTCATGACGTCCTACAAAGTCGTCGGTTACGGGCATGGGGAAGGAAATGATTCATATTCTGTGCTCCGTGGTTACGGGTCAAAGGTCACGTGATCCTGACGCGAGTTAAGTCACGTGATCCTGACGCGAGTTTAACACGTGATTCTGAAGCGAAGAGTTTATTAACACTTTTTACTCATCCAACACCGCTAAAGAAGTTTTCATTTCAAAAAAGCAGTTAACAAAATAGAAAACGCTTTTTAATCAAACTTTAGGATCCTTTACGATTCGAGCCATCGTGTCCGTCCGCGCGACCAGACTGTGTCCGTAACGTGAAACCCCAGTATAATTCGATTTGAATGCGGTTCCTATGATTCATTATGTTAAACGTGAAAACCCAGTTTATTGTTTGATATGATCTCAATTACTTTCACTGTTGACATTCAACCTTAATAGGAGAAGGAATAACGAAGAAATTCATAGTAATTTTGTCTCCATATTAGTGTAATGAACACAGGCCTGCTGATGTTACAGTAACTAAATGTGTTTACATAGAAGTAATGAATGTTTACCGCAAGCTTCCCCAGAGATTGAGACTACATAGTTCAATTTATAATTCTACTAATTAAATGTTATGAAACATTAGTACACCGTATGATTAATACCCGCAATCGTGATTTCGCTTGAAGCGTTAAATAACGCTTGAATAAATCTATTACTTGTCTACAAACGGCAGTAAGAAACTTAAGGTATTGATATTCCAGCAGTGTTTGATCGAAAAGTCAACTTCAACTTGAAATTAATTATTAATATTTGAAATCTTTGGTGTAGTACACACTTGATGAAGATTTGATTAATATGGAATGCTGTTCCTAATGATAAGATTATGTGGGTATATACGTACCTCCCGGCATTTTAGTTGCCTTACAATAGCGACACTGTTAATGATAAATTTCTGAGATGCATCTGTGGAATCAATTCTTTTTCTGAATATAACTAGCATGACTTGTGAATAACACGTGGCATTATTTCATCTAGAATGGTAGATAGGTTTTAGATTAAAGAATCCGAACCAATGCAAATGTCCATAATTTAAGGTGTCGGACCTTTTTATCTTGAGTAAATAGTTTACTGAGACCGTAGCCTAGGTATCTCTCTACCTCATCTATCAGCATTTAATCGATATAATACATGTATGATTTAAAAACATCTACCTCACCTTGCCACTCTCATGTAATCCGTTTCTATAAGCTTAACTTACGGTATGTACTTTTTAATAAGATAGTTAAAATTTTCGTAACTTTGATCTACTAATGGTATACTTATGGCCATTCAAAGTTTTGTCAGGAATTATAAACCTTCCTTGGAATGTTCAATATGAAAACGGCTGTCGAAGAACATACCTATTGCAAATATTTTGTTAAATCAAACATCATAATGTTATATTGGACATAAGTGGACGTTTCTATCTGCTGTTAAAATACATCACACAAGCCCCTGGTCTAGAGTATTTATTTGTGCGTAATATGAGACACGGATGTGTGACATTAAGGCGTTGGGTATCTTCAAACTCACGGAGAGAGCCGTGCGAGGTTTTATCGTTAGTTTACCCTACCATATATCATAAAATATGACAAAAACAACTACCGGTATAAAAGATTTACTTCTAACTTGCGTCATAAAGCCTATCCTTTTGCTCAAAATTATACGAGTATTCTAGCGGCTTTTGACAAAATGTACTCGCTTCATTTTTACCTATAAAGGTATTATACTTTTGTCTTTTAAACGACTTTCAACCAAAACTCAATGTAGTCGTATTGCGAGGGCTTAATTTAAATATTTATATTGTTATACTTAATTGTCGCTGTAGTATAATTGGGCATCTTTGATATCCAATCGAGGACGCCAGACATGAACCGTGAATAATTTTATCAATAACATAATTATATTACACTCCGTAGTGTGGCGATAGAGCTTTCGACTGCTACTTTAGTAGCTATTTTGATACCCGTTCAGAGCAATGGCGAGGGGTCCGCATAACACGTTCCTGCCGGCTTGCTCGGCAAAGGGAAACAGTGGCAGAGATTTTTACATTTATACTATAAGATTTATACCGGCTTCCTAGTATTTCTATTCATCGTCATCGCTTGAAATAAGCACCGATTAATCGGTTGATTAGGCGATCTGAGTAATCACGCTTGTAGATAATATTTCTTTTAATAAAATTAGTAAACTAATTAAAGAATAAAGGTGTTTGAAACTGGGACTCTAGAATAAATGATACAGAAAAGATAACAAGATTATATTCTAATGAAGAGATGTTACGTCAGACAGTAGTACTGTCTTATGCCTATATTGGTATAGTGTAAGTTTCGGCGCTGTAGCAGAAGGTGATTTAGCCACCTCAACCTCTGTGGTGTGGTAACCATGCACCTACGATCTCTTATCAACATTAATCTTTTTATATAATTTTCCTTTATAAATCCATACATTAAAATTGTACCAAATTTAATTGAGAGCAATGAGAGCTTTCAGCTTGGTCTTTGATCTTTAAATAACGTATTGATATTCACGATGAAGTATCGATGTTTCAAGTGTTCCTGCCGCCTCGTACACGATGTCAAGGTATTAAGTGATACAGAAATAGAAATGTTACGTCCACGGATCGAGTTGCTTACGTGTATTGTGGTCAGGTTGTGGCTGCGGGTTATGCGTTATTCCCTATATGACAGAGGATTTAAAACAAAGTAAAGATAGCCTTAAGTTTGCTCTTTGTTTACTGTATTAATATTTCGTAAGTAAATCGCCTTAATTGAAAGTTTCGATAAATGTAGGTGCATTTGGGATTTTATAACGCTAGTTGGACCCAAAGTAAACAGTTAACTAGCTTGACTTATGTGGAAAAATATACACTTGTCATTTTTTTTAAATACATACGTAAAGTGTACAAGAACAAAAGCAGCAGGTAGGCTGTTCAGTTTGTATACCCCGACCGGACTACAATTATTAGAAAACGAACCCGTGACCTCTAACTTGACTTGATATACCGATAGACTGGCCGAAGACACCACATATCACAGCGAAGGACTTTCATACTTAGAACTCGCCTCAAGGCTAACGGCCAACAGCGGTGTGTAATCTACTCTTTATTGAAGATTAAAAATTAGTTACAACAAAAAGGATTGTGGAGACCAGCTATTACTCATCTTTTCATATTGTTGAAACTGAATACTAACTGTTGTTATTTGTGTAGAAACCCACCTGCATTATATTAAGGTAAGCCGCTCATACCGCGCTCACACGAGCAGATTTTGTAAAAACAATCCTTTGGTTGGAGCAAGAGATAGGTGTAAAGACCAGCTTATTATTTTCATAAAATAAAAATAACCACTGTTACACCTTCTAACATCAGCTAAGTATCATTTGAGAGATTAGACAAGTCAATCAGTCTTCGGACATGATAAAATGTTGAAAAATAATGTGTGATTTTATAAAGGGAACTTTAGTTACGTTTATACATTCTTGTTATTAAAGTAGCGTTGTATAGAATATTGTAGAATATTTATTTATTAATAATATTCCACATCATAAATATTCCACAACATTTAACACAACGCTATCTAGATCCATGGTAAGCATAGCTTAACTAGCTTGTGTTATGGAATCTAGAATGCGAATAAACATACTTAGATACCTATTTTTTACAAATACATATATATTATTCCTAGAAACACCCAGACCAATGCAAATACCCATATTCATGCATATAAATATTTTACTGAGCGGGGATCGAACCCGCGCCTCCTGCGTAGCGGCTACATTCACTACCGCCACGCCACACCAGCAGACAACAGCTATTAAACAGCTATGATTTATAATATATAAAAAAAATCATTTCATTTTTATTTATTTGTGTATACCTATATATATATATATATATATTTTAATCGTATAGATTACAGAGCCACAGTCGTAAAAGAGCACGTTGATATCTTGACATCGGTATTCTATCAATCAACCAGCCTATTGGAGTCTACTGCTGGATATAAAGCTTAACCAATTTGCGCCGTAACACCCGATCATTCTGCCTTGCGCCTATTGAATGAAGATGATTTATTAACCGTGTGAAATGAGAAAAAGTCTTATCCAGATATATCAGGGTCTTTTGAAGTGCATGTGGTTTCATATTTGTTCAATAATCAAATGGGTTTGGTATTTTAATCAAACCCATCATCGTTATATTTATATTATTTGATTTGTTGTGTTCTCTCTCACTACTACAGTACTATTATCTATTCTGTGCTACTACTTCTGTTGGGAATAAGTATTTATTTTTTATTAATAAATATACCTATTCACTCTTGATTTGAAGAATTCCATAGCTTGCTAGAAACACATAGATTGAGATCGGTCGTTTTTGATTACGTCTTTAGAAGAAAACTGGGTAGGTATGTTGATTGAAAATAGTTATGCCTCTTCTTCATACACAGTAACAATGCTTTTTAGCATAGTTTTAGAATAAATCTACTGTTTGTACTCTGAGCCAAACAACTGGTAAATTATCTCACCCTACAGAGAACCACTGTTAGTAATTATAGTGTAGTGTGTCTGCTGGTAAGAAGGGTTGCCAGGGTTAGGAGGTGGCTCGCGATGTGCAAGTGACAACACTGATGTTGAAATAAGAATAGTTCATAGGGAATGGTGGGCGATATGTGTGCCTCCTGGCGGGCCGAATGCGTGATAAAATGACAAGGAGTTTATACACAAATTGCATTTTTGAGTTCTTTTTAATTATTAATTCTTGCATCCATTTTATAAACGTTAATCAAGGCGCATTTTTGTTGTGTTGATTGAATCTGAATCCTAATTGAACAACTATGGAATAAGTTCCATGTCGAAATTAATTGGCCTATGTCTAGCAGCGGAAAGCAATAGGTTACTACACTTTGAGGTACTTATCGATAATTTTATTAATATGATACTCTACAGGGTGTAATCGTTAAGTGTGTCCAGGCGATTATTCCGTAACTATTACAGATATCAAAAAACTTTAAACTGATATCGAAAGTACGTTACCTAATGAGTAAAATGACATCAATAACTTTTTAAAAATCTAGCGAGAGGTATCTAAAACTTTGACATAAAACACTCCCATACATTTAGTATGAGATTAGTAGAAAGGTTTTAGTTTCCTTATTTTAAGTGATCTAGTACCCATTTTACCTTAATCATATTTTATGATTACGTATAATATGACAATGATGATTTTCAAATAGATACATGTGTAAATTAATTATCTTACCACTTGAAATTACTAATCAACCGTGTTTTAATATCGCATTAAGTAATTTGAGCTAACTGAAAAGCAACACACTACAAAAAAAAGATACTCTTTGGTGTTCGTTCGAAATTCAAAACTTTTATCTCGGGTTGTTGTTCCCGCCAATTTATCGTTGTTTTTTTTAATTTGCGTTAATAATTGTGATTGTTTCATTTATTGATTGCAAAATGGCATATTCCAAAAGAGAAAAGAGAGATATGCTAAAAATTGACTACAAATATGATTGTAACAAAAGAGCGGCCATTATCGCCTACAGAAGTGAGTACCCAGATAGAGAAGTCTCTTCTGGTGTACGTACCTAAAACCTTTCTACTAATCTCGTACTAAATGTATGGGAGTGTTTAATGTCAAAATTTTAGATACCTCTCGCTAGATTTTTAAAAAGTTATTGATGTCATTTTACTCATTAGGTAACGTACTTTCGATATCAGTTTAAAGTTTTTTGATATCTGTAATAGTTACGGAATAATCGCCTGGACACACTTAACGATTACACCCTGTATAGTCGAAACTACTCATGACTACATCATGAAATCTTTGATTTCACACCATGTGATACCTACCACCGTATAAAAGATCACAGCTAAAATGACCTTGTGTTTGAGTAGTGAGGCCGATCGATTCTATCTGTAGACACCTATTCTAGAGATAGAACATCGATGCGTGACCGTCCACAGGACATCGATGCGATGGCCCTATCGATAGTCGAATTCATTTGACAAACATCGATAGATTTTAATTATATAAATATCAATTCCATCTATAAAATTGATGTATCGCGTTTAGTAATACATTTATTGGTGTCCTTACTGTAGTATCCGTCCTTCATGACTGAAAGTACTTGTAGTTACCTGGACATTAGATAAGCGTCAATAATATAAAAAATAAAACAATTTTAGTTTGAATTTAAACAACGGAATAACATCTGATAATAGACAGTTGGCGTCAAGGAAGTGACAGAGGAATCAGCGAGCATACTCCTAGTGGAAGATCGATGATATTAGAGACCGCGATCCCTCCTATTCGCAAATTGTAATATATGTTAAAAAAGCATCCTACAAAAATACGATTAGGAGTGATAAGAATTTAAAATAAATGAGATTATCATAACAAAACATCAATTTCTTATTTATAAATTAGTAAAACTATGGAACTCGACGACCCGAATCCTCAGTACTTTTCGTCAGTACGTTCGTATGTTATCAATGGCGACTAAATATATCGATACTATTAACGTATTTTGTTATAAAAGTAATGAAACAGTGGCAGTTGACTATCACTTGAAGCTTGCCTACGTTTTAAAGAGCGTACTTTAGTTATATCAAAATTACGATCCAACGAAAATCTTAATAAGTGAAATCACGAGAACTCAGTTGAATTTCACTGGTGATATCCAGCGTAAATGTTTCACAGGATTGCCTAAGGATAACGTCCCCTTACTTGTAAGCCAAGGCATGATAACAGCTGATTGCTAGTCAGGTAGATTTGTTTTCTACTTGTGTTATTTAAAAGAAAACATTGTATCTTAAAACTTATCTTATACTTCTCCATTTTTTTACTATAAAACTTATCCTATAATCACAAAAACGTATACTAATTTTAATTTTAAAAACGTATAAAATCTTTAATTTCGTAAGGATGAATCATTATCATAATCATACATGTAATCTGTTTAATTACTATACTTACTAACTGCTTGCCAGATTGGTTTGTCTCCACGCCGCCTCTGATATACAAATACAGAGGAAAGCAATACAATTTTTTTAGTGTTTAAAGGTAATAATAATTGCTTGTGAGTTGTAGGCTATAGTTGGCGTCAAAAGTATATCAACACTTTCAGAATTAAATCAATTGTGTTTTAGTAATATAAAAAACCGGCTTAACTATAATATACTCTTTATAATATGCTTTATTTCTGATTAACGTATTACTTAATAGTAATTTATAGTTATGATCATATTATTTTAACGCTGACTTTACGTTAAGGTCGAACGCGATGGTAGGGCCATAGTTACGTAGTGTAGTGACTATTATCTAATCTGTGGCGATAGTTTTGTAGCCTGATCGAAGAGCGCGATTAGACACAACAATCATCGCGATCTAATATCCGGTAATGACCCGGTATACGGACGAATCGCGTTGATTTGCATCACAAATAATATCCATGTATAAATAAATATAAATAAATATTTCACAACATTTCACATAACGCTATCTAGATCCATGGTAAGCATAGCTTAACTAGCTTGTGTTTTGAATGCGGATAAACATACTTAGATACTTTTTTTTTTGTAAATACATACATATTATACATAGAAACACCCAGACCAATGCAAATATACATATTCATGCATGCAAATATTTGCACTGAGCGGGGATCGAACCCGCGCCTCCTGCGTAGCGGCCGCGTTCACTACCGCCATGCCACAGAGGCTGTCATGTATCTATTGACAGTCTCTGAAAGATCTTCATTAAAATCGACTAACGGTAATTAGATACTTATATCTTTAGCTTTTATTTGTAAAAGAAATGTTTACAAAAAAACAGCTAATAAATTCTTATAAAAGTCTCGGTTTTCAAGTTGGTTGTGTACAAGAAGCGGTATTCTTTTCGGGATAACAATGGCTAAATTTGAATTCCTGTAATTATGAAAGCACTCTGACCGAATATATGTTCCGTCAGATTGTCTTTCCTTTCAGTGAAAACAAATATTTCAGGTATTAGCTCGCCGGTCACTAATATCTTTCTGTCTTCTTTTGTCCTGGGGGCTATTGTTCGTCAGTTACCTTCCTTTTTTCATTCAAATGTGGTTAACATACAACTGCATTACCATAAGAAAGCCAACAGATAACTTTCGTACAAAACTTATCTTTTTTGGCTCCCTTAACTTCTACATTGATTCATTATACTTATTCAAGAACTTTTGAGAAAAGTTGTAACTATACTGCATATAGATATCTTTGTCGCACGTGTTTCTTTCTTCCTAAAATACCGGGTTCTTCTAGCGCAGCGTGAAAAGGCATGCTTAGACGCATTCGTATGAAAACCGCCATTAAATAATCCATGGCATTTGAAATGATAGCAGCTGTCGAGGACCAATTGCATCTATGAATATCTACATTACAAACCTACCCGCAATCACTTTTAAATACACTTGCGCATAACGATTATGTATTAAATTTCAATACTATTTAGACCCTATATTTATCGTAGTAAATTAAACGAAGCATAATACATGAACATACAAGCGTACCGCTTAATCTTATAAGCTATTAATAGTCGGCGGAAGGTAGTTACTCGTATTTGTCTCAACAGACGAAGAGACTAGCGATTAGGAACAAAGAGCTCTAAATCCACTCCGTTATAGGCTAAATAAATGGATCCCCGGCGAAGAATCTCAGCTTTTAACTTAATCCTTCTGTTACAGGGGAATGTACGGCGCTGGTTTTGCGACCATACGCTGACCTGGACATCTGATAGGCCCCGCTCGTCTTGGCAGTTAATATACAAGCTTATGTTATAATGGAGCTTTGCACGGTACTTTTCATGTTTTTAGGTTTAACGCTTTCTCATAGAGTTTTAACTACTTACCAGTATGCTACCATGAATATAAAAATACAAGTAGGCGACAACGAACTCCGAAATGACGATTTCGTTGTGCTGTTGTGAGTTCAATGTCGTCTACAAAAATGCAAGTAACTATTTTAAAGATTTACGAGGTATTATTGACATAAAAAGTGTCTTTTGTATAATAGGTAAGAGATTTTTTTTAGTTTATCTTGCGTCTGGCTACTGATGCTACGCGCTTTATTATAATTAATAGACTAACGTTTGATCACTATCTCACCGATTGGAAAGTGACGATGTGGCCGATGACGCTTGCTTATTAATACTATTTAAAAATCTACAAGCGAATTGCCACTAGGAGCAGAGTTGCGTTTACGAACATATTGTGGGAAAACTAAATTTTAAGACCAAATTATATATTGTCTAGAACGTATTTATTTGTAACCTTAAAAGCATTTTCTCATGTGCAAGGTCCAAAGGGCACAGTCAGCTTGAAACATGTTATTAAACCTACTATTTTTATAGTAGGTATTTTGAGGTTTTGAACCTACCCAACTGAATAGTGGATATTATGTCGCCGCCAACTAGCTTAATAAGCCGTTCAATTAACTGCCTAGGCAGTTAATTGAACGGCGCCATTCAGTTAACGGCCTGAATGGTGTTCAGCCATTTAATTAAACGGCTAGGCAAATAGCTTTCATCGATGACGTTTAACTACTTGCCTAGCCATTTAATTAAACAGTTAGAAGAATGACTTATTTCTGCATGGTTATAAAAAAAAATAACCACGAAGGCTTAATGCGGGAGCTCCGCTCCGCTTCTAACTTAACCTAACCAAGTCGGATTACGCAGCTATCACAATAAACTTATCACTAATTTTCTGTGAAAACACGTCTGTCTACCCCCTTGGGGATTTACAGGTGTAAGTATGTATATGTATGTGTGTAATTTTCTATTTTATTTCGTGGTGGTGCCCCATCTAACGATTGGCCTAAGCATTAGTCAGCCAGGTTATTAAATGATGCAATAGACGAGACGGCTGAATATCATTCAGGCCTTTAATTGAATGGCGCCGTTTAGTAAGCTGTCTAGGCAGTTAATTGGACAGCTGATTAAGCTAGTCGGCCGAGACAGATACACATTGGAAGTCTCTATGGCTATGCAAATGAGAAGTTTGTTGTTTATTACTTAATCTCCCAAAATTGCCAAAATCTATACAGTTCTGGTATATCGGTCAATTTTCAACATATGTCCATCACATCCTACCTGTACCTACCCTCAGGGAACATTTAGTCTTTAGACCGCTAACCGTAACATAACATACATAGTTTACAGGCGACATCTGAGATAGAATCTACAGACAGATCCGTTACTTGATTACAATCTTAGTGCCAATCGTAGTTGTATTTAAAAATTGCACTTTGTATAAAAAGACTTTATAGGTCGATTAAGATTAAAAAAAATTAAAAAGAAGAATGAGAACCATGCCTGAATCCATCCAAATTCTCCTATATAATCCATCTTGGAGCGACGGTGGGAGCCATCTACGGACACTCGTACGAACTATTGGAACCAAGGAATGATGTTACAATCATTTTTAGACATTGACCGACCCGCCAACCCCGATAAGAAAGTCTTTACTAGGGACTCGTCTGTCATTGTCTTGGACACCGAACACCGGAGAACTTGTCGGAGGTGGTCCCTATACCTACATACACCCTCATATTTGTCTAGTGAAACTTCAGTTCAATCGTGTTCGTCTCTATGCGTATTAACTTCGGTGACACTCCAATAGTGCCGGCATAAATGAAAACCATTTCTTTCTTTCTTCGTTAAATACAGAGAAAAAGATAAAAGAACATACCATACCATACCATACCATACCTATAATATAGCGCCAATCATAGAACCTATCACTAATTTTCTGGTAATTTTCTGTCAGAAGAAATTAAATAAATTACAAACAGAAAAAATAATCACAAAAAGTAATAAATTACAAAAACAAAAAATAATCACAAGAAGGGAAAGAAGCCCAGGTTCGAACCCGGTACTAACTGAAACCATAAGGTCTTACAGTGGAAGCGTTTACCGCTAAGCTACGAAACTTCTTAGCGTGCCTAGCAAAATAAACACTCTGTAGCTAGGAATGTTGTATGACGTCATGTTGTCCTACAAAGTCGTCGGTTATGAGTCAAAGGTCAAGTGATCCTGACGCGTGAGTTTAACAATTTTTACCCATCCAACGCCGCTAAAGAAGTTTTCACTTCAAAAATCGTTAGAGAAAAAACCCGCGTTGTAACCATTCCAATTTTATGTCGCAGAAACTGCTGGACTGCTTGTTTGATACAGAAAAGCTTGTGCTAAATCTATGGATTTGTTTAAATTTTCTACACATTTCTTTGTGCGTAAGTATGGCGTTTATCCCGTAGTAGCTGATATATAAGTCCATAGTTCACAGTTATTGCGGACTAAAGCCCTTACAACTTCAGAGATGTCATATCACTCTTTCGATGAAATCCTTTGCCAAAGCACAGCTTTTAGTCCTGTATATTAGCTGGAATACATTATGAAAATTGGGTGGCTATAATAAGCTAGAAATGGGCAGCTGAAAAGTGAATACTGTTAAAGCGCGTACGCACGTACGAACACGCACATGGTGAACACAAACATCAAACATAAACACTTGGTTTGTACGTATGGACGGCATGTCCGAACACAGACGTCGAATACTGTTCGAATCAAGTTCGCGCATACTAGTCGCGGACGAAGTGGTTGATTTTGAAGTAGCAGAAAGATGTTTGGTGTTTGCAGTGACTCACGAGATATTTTTTAAAGCGGATCCTAGATGGTGGGAAACAGTATTGTACAAAAAATAAACGCCTGTACCCCGCCAAGTTCTATACGAACAGTTTTTTTACGTAACAATAATTCAAACTATTTGCACACCGTTCAAACGGAACATACCTATTGGATCGACGCGAACATGTTTGACGAACGGAGTGTTCGATGTTCGTTAGTGGTACGCACGTGCAAAGCAAGTTGTAAAGTATCATGAAACGCAAAAAAATTGTTCGCACGTGCGTACGCGGCTTTACACATTACGCCTACCCTACTTCACAAAAATTTTGACGGAGTTTTGGTAATCAATCACTACTTTTCCAAAAGATTCGAGTACCTTTATTAATTTTAAATAAGTTGTTTTTATTTTTATTAAAAATAGATTAGTTATGCTGGCACAAGTTAATAGGACAATTAATGGCACAATCTCCACTCGTACTTTCTAACAAGATGAGAGCGAAGTAGGCGGAACGTCATCTGCTAGCTGATGGAAAGCAATTTAGCCTTGTCTACTCGATTATCTGAAACGTGAAACAAACCACTCAAACACCAGTCAAAGTGTTTTTCCGAACTATAGGTGAGTTACTTTTGTAAGTTTACACATCGCCATAAAAAAGTGATTAGAACCGCTTGGGGCGCGAAATGGTAAATTTTTACCCTGAACATTTCTCGTGTAATTCTAATAATGCCCTGTAAAGATGTTTTGGTCCTCTTAGGCCATCTTTCAACGTTACAGATGATTACTTATGTATGACGCAATTCATTTCATTTAACCTAAGCCGCGAGAACAATCTGTGCAGAGATTTTTACATGTAAAACCTAGTTAAAATTATTAATTTCCTAATTTTAAATGAGCAAATATATAATTAGATGAAGAACGTAATTTGTTTCAGAAAATTTTCAAAGAACATTGTCATTCCACATTATAATTTTCATCCATTATTCTCAAAGGAAAGATGAAGTTGTCTTTATTTCAGGTTTATTATTTATGTTTGTCCGCCGAGCTGCATCTTCGTGAAGCGTAACAGCTCAACAAGCGAGTTCCTACAGTTTTTTACTCAAGTTTTAGAGCTAATTTACTTCTTTGTAGCAGTCCTGCTTGTACCAACTCATTTATAAATCCTCAAATTGCCATCTTTGAAACTAAAGAAAAGAAAAAAGAACACAATAAGATGTTGATATAAAATATTACGTAGGTAGTCCTAAAATGGTGCATTAAAATATGCACATTATTTCTACCTGAATAGGTCACAAATATTGTATACAGATTTACGAGTAATAAAGTGATATGATTCTAAAAAAACCGACTTCAGAAAGTGAAAAGTATGAAATAACTTAAGAGAAAAATTACTGAATTTACAGATTTACGGATCTGTTAGAAGACGGTGCCTAGCCCGAGAGGTCATATTTTAATTGATTCCAGCATAGTAGTTCAGGTACCACAAATAAGGTTGGCACCGGTTTTCAAAATTATATTAATATTTTGCCCTGGCGTGCTGGAATAGTCCTGCTGTAGGCTGGAATAGTTTTGCGTTTTGTTTCAAATGATTGACATAATGCTCTCAATAACATAAACGAGGCATTCGTTAATTAAGGAGTTCTGTTGTCTACGCCCATAGTTTAAGACTAGGTAGTCCGCACGTCCTTGACCTTCATAATTCGTCTTACCTTTTGACAGAATCGTCCTAAAAGTAGTTAAAAAGCAATCATTTCCCATTTTCTTATTTGATTTTGAAGAGTTCTCTGGTGTGTGTCCGAAGTCCAAGGTCCTCTACCCATTAAATTGATATGGGACCACCTGCGAGTTATACTAAACTCAATGTGAGAAAAAAATATTCGAAATCGGTTCATAAACGACGGAAATATGGGACAACATAAATAATATCTCGGTACAAAATTATTCATAAAATGAAAACTACTGGAATAAACTATATAAAAAATGTATGGGACCAAATGGCAATTATGCCGTATTGAACTAAAAAAAAATCACGTAAATCTCGAAATAATCGGTATACATACATAAAAAAAAAGATACCCATCGAATTGAGAACCTCCTCCTTTTTGGAAGTCGATAAAAAATCAGAATAGCCAGGTTCGTCCATTCCGTAATAAAGGCTATAGAATTCTCTTTTCCACTATTAAGCTATATTCTACTCCAGAATAAAACTCCAGAGGAAATGTTTCAATGTTTAAGTGTTTTTTTTTCTTCTCCGAGGAAACGGTACAAGTACGCTCCAGCGCGGCAAGAAAGTATCAACAAAACTTTTTTAACGTTAATAAATCCGAGCGGAGACCCTCGCAAAATGCAACTACTGTTCAACAACTATAAACTGGCGCTTATAAATATAAAACTATTTTGATTAGGTAGTACGTAAATATGACCTTTAGATTTGTTCGCAAAAGAAAGTCTATGTGTGATGTACCCAGTGTTTGACAAATTTTAATTGCAATTATAAAACATTCAGGAATATTAAATTCCGACTGCTGTCTAAAAGATCGAAATAAGTAAACCCGACTGCTGTCTACGAGTTACAAGCAAGTCAGTAGGCTCTACCCTATTGCCATTCACAAACCTAAAGTAAAATTAATGGGAACCCTTCCTTCAAACTTTTTACGATCTTTAATAATCCATACAAAATAAACATTAGAGCTTGCAATTAGCATAGAGCTAAAAATAAGTAGAGGTTTTAAATACACCATGATAATAGAAATAACTCCCCATCGATTGGACTTCTGTATTTTTTTAATCAAGGTCAAAGGTAAAAAAAAGACGAGTTGCACTCCGGAAGTGCCGGGAGAAGTGAAAACGTTTTCTTTCTTTCTTTCTTCGATATTCGAATCGATAAAAAAAACATACCATTCCATACCATACCATACCATACACCACCATACCATACCATACCTATAATATAGCGCCAATCATAGAACCTATCACTAATTTTCTGTCAGAAGAAATTAATGAGTTACAAAAATAATCACAAAAAGTAATAAATTACAAAAAGAAAAAATAATCACAAAAAGTGTCAGAAGCCCAGGTTCGAACCCAGTACCTGAAACCATAAGGACTTATAGTCGAAGCGCTTACCGCTAAGCTACGAAGCTTCTTAGCATACCTAACAAAATGAACAATCTGTAGCTAATGTTGTATGTCGTCAGTCGGTACGGTTCAAAGGTCAAGTGATCCTGACGCGAGTTTAACACTTTTTACCCATCTAACGCCGCTTAAGAAGTTTTCACTTTAAAAATTCAATTGTTGCATTTTTCTCGTAAACAGCCACTCTTATCGCACAAGTTGGTTAGACAAAGTTGTAGATCATGTAATTACCAATAAAATTGTTTTATCCTTTTTTTTTGTACGTATCGCCATTTCCAAATAATGCGATTTCAAATAGGAAGAAGTCATATCTATAATATACAAAATTACTTGTTTCCGTAGAATTAATTTAATTACAACTTTAATAGCAATTAAAATGTGCCCAACACTGAATGTACCTACCTATGAGGGCCCATAGAGATATTGGAGGCCAAAGTCAAGTTATCTTGGAAGGCGGTACACCTTGTGATGGCACACGCTCTTGTAGAACTTAGCTTGGCCAAACAAAGAGTAGGAGAGCGGAAAATGCTCTGAATCAAAAATATTGAATACTACCGGGACTATCATAATGATGATGTTTATTAAAGTCGATAATGAAGGTAGCTACGTTACTTTTACGAGCCAAATACTAACCACTCAAGCTTAAACTCAAAGTAAGCTTGTATAGACCTGTGTTCTCAGTACAAATAGCAGTGTGTTAGACTTGACCTAGTTCTAGTTCAAAGAAGAGACAGATCCAATGTTAACTTTGTTAAATTGGATAATTCGACGCACCCAAGTAAATGGAAGCAAGTTGAAAATATCCTCATGTAAGTGATACTTAATATCACTATACATCCCGTTTTGAACGGGAATGGCCCTATTATCGGGACTCCTTCCTCAAGGTGGCCTTCATAGAAGTGTGTTCACGTGTTTAGTTCAAGTTAGTTTGTAACCTTTACATTGTGCGCAACTGACACGTCACGTTCTCTGCCACATTCTGTCGTCTGTGATCACAGCCCATCACGAAACACTACTAGTAAACTGCTATTCAAGACGGCTCAGTAAACATTTACTCTAAGTTTCTAGGTACAAAGTAAACCTTGCTATACCTACAATACAACATGAAATACCTAACATTCTCAATCTCGTTTTATACACTTTTGAATATTTAGCCTAACAAGCTGTTGTCAGTGGCTCATATGCGTGGAACACCGATCCTGTTCGTGCAATACATGAATTAGCCTAAATCTAACTTATGTGTTATTCCAGAGGTATATTTCTGCCAAAATCATTCACCCGTTCGAGCACGATTGTGTAACAAACATCTAAACATTTCACAAACTTCCTTTACTTCACAACATTTCAAAGTTGTGATATCAAAAAGCCTGAGGAAATGTTGACATGTTTCCCATTATATAACTGAAATCATAGAATACCAAGCATCGCTCTCTACGCTATTTACGAGAACGAAGCGATGTGGAAAGTACGACGAGAGAAATTCCTTGTTAGTAATAGTTGCCGCTAGCCAAAGAATAATTTGCGCTAGATGCAATTAACCCTCTAAGGCTGGATTTTGCCAGGGAGCATCCATTCGACTACTATGTTTTACTCAGTGATATGCATATACATTTAGTGAAATGTGGCAAAGCTGTTAAGTTTGACTTGATCTCGGTCACTTTATTTATTTTACTAAAGCGAAAATTTAACGAGTATAACTTTCGTTCTTTTTGTGTTCTATAATTTCACGATTCTGAATAGACTATTAGGATATTGAATTATTTAGCATTTTGAATAAAATCTTCCATTTCTTTCTATCTATATTACCATGTTAAGTAATTAACTATTGGAATCCTTGTTTATTAGAGCCCGAAAAATGTGTGACGCCCAAGAAAACCCGATACAAGTTAGCGTTTGGTAACAATATCACCCTGTCTAGTATTTTTGCCCAAATATCAACAATTATATACATTATACTAGTCAAATTTATATAAGTAATACAGTGATAATATAAATATTAACTTAGTCATAGCCACGTAATACACAACTGATACTAGGTATATTGCTGTCTACTGAAACACTAACAACAATGTAACCAACCGTCCAACTCAGCCAAAGAAAGAGAATATCATGATGTTGCGGTTAGTTGAGTTTAGTTTCAGTCGTAAAATGGAAAATATAAGCGGGTATTACAAACGAAAGATCAGCCGACTCGTTATTAAGGTACTATGCGACTTACACAAGTTTTCTTTGCACAGACTTGATATCTGACTCCTAGCGGCCGAAAGCATGATTATACCCGGATCTCCGCCTCCCATCCCTCCTACAAAAAGACAAATTCAAACTTGTAACAATGAATCTACTCCGGTTTCATCCGCTGCTTTTTGTTAAAGGAAAAATACGTAATAGGAATAATTAAAATGTGCACATAGATAGTTAGTAAATGAGATGAAGTTTAACTAGGTATCAAAACTATATATAAGCATTCTTTCATTGTTTTTTAAAGGAAATACAAAAATCCGTTCTGATTTAGTTGAACCTATATCTGTTTGTATTCCTGTCATAAATAAAACTTGACAATATAACTTGTATGCACTAAATGCGTCCAATATACCGATAAGGTGGGTTCAGATTTTATATCTTTGGGATGACGAACACAGACACAGAGTGTACCATAATACTTTGTATATACTCTTTCGAAAGGTATTCTTCGAAAGAGAAAATGCAATTTACCAGCACAGCTTGAACTAAGTAAGTGAGAATTTCTACTAACTATGAATATTTCAAACCTAATTTCCCCTGCATTCACCAAAGCGCGGCTCCGTGTTCTTTGTTAATCAGCCCCTTGTTAGGATTGACCAACCGTAACGAAAACACGCCCGTTCGTTTTAGCCGACACTTTGAAATTGGTTTAGTTATACTCTAGTTCTTTCTTCTACGTTAACCAATTGATATCCACTGAGTAATTTCACGTTATGACTGTGAAGTCGCAACGTGCAATAGGCACTGAATACTGAATGTTAAAATTTGTTTCTTAATAGAATAATGTTGGTACGTTCGGTTAACCTGGTTCAACATAGAAACCATTAGCCATTAGGTTTAAAAATATTAAACTCCACAATTGTCATATTACGAAGCATTAATGGGATTGTTCTATAAATAAATCAAGATATATTGTATTTAATTGTACCAGCAGGTGAAGCAGATGGTGGACTGTCATCTCTGCCAACCCCAGTAGGAAAAAGCGTGATTATATCATTAACCCGGCCTATTGCCCCAGAACTTCCAAGAAGTTTTGTCATTATAACACAATTAACTTTTAAACTCTCGCGTTCCATGATATATAATTGAGTGAACGGGAATTAATACGATCATGGCTGTTTGCTTACAGAATAGGGACACTGTGAGTGAGGTATGTGACGGTAGGTACATGGCGAAAATAAAATATTGAAAATGTGCGGGTGAATGAAGAACCTACTACCTCACGGATTCGAAGACGGCGGGCGTCCACCGCTGAACCAGTCAGCCTGTGACCACGGCCGGTGTAACCTGGTCGAAACGTCAGGCAATCAAAGGTATGAAAGTACCTATACCATGATCGCGTTAATTCCCGTTTTTCTCAATTATATATTATAACACAATTCCATTACTCTACGTGTAAATATGTCACATTGCGCGAAACAGCTTACTGAAATCCTTTCACAGTCATGTTCGTTCATCCGCGAGAAGCTTTAAACTTTTAAATGAAATGAATTTATTTTATTCACCCGCCTCACCCTTAGGGAGCACCTAAAGTGTAGACTCTCGTATAAAAAGTATTTTTTACAGCAACCATCGGGACTGTCATACCAAATGGTAAGTCACCATCAGGTTATTATAAATGTGTCGCGGTTAGATGTGAGATTATGCTCGACGTGTACCTACTTAAGTAAGGGGGTATTTGTAAAGTTTAACATCCTCAGAAATTCAAATTATTACCTACAAATGAACCCTTTGTTTGTTTTCAGATAAAAAAGCTCTCCCATCCTCGCTTCTTTCTGGTATTTGTCATAAGTAACTTGTTAAGTAGAAAGTATTAGTAATCTTGCGATATCATATTAATAACCACGACTCGACCTGCATTCTACATTAAAAAAAAAAACTTTAAAGTAGGGAAGAAAATTCTCAAGCGCTTTCATAATTTTACATACTGCCACTTATTCACTACTTAACTTAGTAAGTTCTTTTATACTTAAGGTAGTTATAAAGTACCGGTTCAATAGCACCTTGACCGTGTGCTTTCCGAAAATATATTTTGTGAAACGTAACACGTGCAGAACCCAAACCTCCTTCTTTTTCAAAATAAAGAATTACGCCTTAATTATGTATAGTGCTTAACTTCAGCTGCCAGCGAATATCACATAAAATCGTATTCCAGTCGAAGCCGCTTCTGAGATAGTATTAGCTTGAACTAATAAACAAATAGACAATTCTTTTTTGCCCCGTTATATTCATATAACATTTATTAAAAAGCTGTTACTTCTGCTCATCAACTGTTTCAAAATTTTATTTCATTTATTTTTGAGATTCAATTATTATTAAACACCTTTCACCCGTGATACCTACGTACTGAACAAAACCATGAAAGTGCGGTAATATAATTCCTCGGAAGCATGAGACTTTAGTCTGCAATCGTACATAGGAGACCACCCAAATGAGTGCTTCCTGCGTGGTTGAAGTGATATGGGAACGAAGGAGCTGCTACGTGATTAGAATCTCCAATTTTATTTGTGCCTCATAACTGACATTTTGTGCCGCGTACTGCATAAATTTCTTTTGACATAACGGTCACACATCCTCATTCCTCGAATGAACACTGTTTAATTTTGATATTTAAAAGAAGCAATGAAGTATTTTCATACTAAGAGGTGTAAAGTTATGACTATGTTATGCCAAGACGAACCTACCTACATGAAGGTTTACAACTACTGGTGATTAGGAATGCGATAGATAATACGAAGCGTAAGATACAAAAAGTGATAGATATCTGGAGTGAGATAGCTTAAACTGCGCAAATACGATCTACGATCTTCCACAACTGCATGGGCGTACGCACCCTGAACAAATTATGGCACCAGTTTCTAGAGTGATGTTGACCGTGTAAGTAATAATAAAATCGCCCGCACGACTCGAATGGTAGAATTCTAGAAGGCAAGTTATCTAAACTTAATAATGAGAACAACAAACAGAACACCACTTGTAATCTTGTATTTTACGTATCACGCCTCTTAGAGATAATCTTAAGTTAGTAAAACGCCTAATACAGTGTATTTGGCCTTTTGTAAGGTATTTCAAAGTTGTACATACTTTACAATGTGTTTTACCTACCCAGTAACTCCTCCCCTGTACCCCCCCCCTCCCCCCTCTTTAGTCATATATACGAGTACAGTCCTAATTAAAATACACTTTATAACTATAAATAATTTAAAGAAAAAGATCACGACCTTCTGGTACTTTACAAATGCGCTAAAATAGGGAAAACTATAATGGAAACAATTCTTTGCGCAAAATATTTTTTATAAACGGACTAGTAGTAGTCTGTGGAAACAAAAGTTAATAAAATTAAATTAAAACTTTAAAATTTAATTAAAAAAAAACATTTAAATTTAAATTATATAATGTCATTTAATCAGATATAATATTAGGGGTTAAAGTATGAAATTGCCGATTTGTACTGACAAATTGAAATTCGTTTTTTTTTAATTTAACGTATTTATTTAATCAAAATAATTACCATTTGCATTAGGTCATTTATGCCTTTGCGATAGAACTCTGGTGATCTAGATTCGACAAACTGTGTGAAAGCATTTTGTACTGCCTCCTGAGAAGAAAACTTTTTATCACATAGAAAATTGTCCAAATCACGAAAAAAATGGTAGTCTGTTGGAGCAAGGTCTGGCGAATACGGAGGGTGACGGATAGTTTCTAATTGCAGTTCCTGTAGAGTTAAAACGGTTTCTCGTGCTGTATGAGGTCTCGCGTTATCATGGAGCAATAATGGTGAAGATCGATTCATGAGTCGGGGCTGTTTCACTGCTAGTTTTGCTATCATTGTTCGGAGTTCGGCACAGTAGACATCTGCCGTTATTGCTTGACCAGATCGTAGAAAGCTATAGTGAATAACACCATGCTGAGACCACCAAACAGTTACCATTACCTTTTTATTGGTAAGCTTTGCTTTAGGACACTGTTGTGGCGTTTCACCTGGGGTCAGCCATTGCATTTTTCGCTTACGGCTATCGTAAAGAATCCACTTTTCATCACATGTCACAATTCGATCCAATATTCCTTCATTTCTGTATCGATTCAACAAGGCAACACAAGTTTCAACACGCATTTCTTTCTGCAGATCAGTCAAATCATGAGGTACCCATTTTTCACATTTTTTTATTTTATTGATTTGACGCAAATGAGTCAATATTGTTGGTAAGGTAACGTTAAACCATGCAGCTAATTCCTGGGTAGTTTGGCTCGGATCGGCTTCCACCATGTCTTTCAATTCATTGTTATTCACCTGTGTGGACGGCCTTCCTCGTGGTTCGTTCTTCAAATCAAAGTTTCCATCACGAAAGCGTTTAAACCAAAATCGCACGGTGCGTTCATTAGCAGTCCCCTCTCCAAACGCAACATTGATATTGCGAGCTGTTTCTGCCGCGTTAGTTCCGCGTCGGAACTCGTATTCAAAAATCACTCGAATTTTCGAAGTATCCATCTTTCTTATCTAAGCTGAATAAAAAAACAACTGAAAGTCGATAATCGAATGTTGCACATTTTTAAATGAAGAACTACTTAGGTACCATGTGGAAAAAGTTTCACTCAAAAATCTCAAACCATGAAGGTTCTATGTCAATTCGAAGTACCTATTACAATGAAACGGCAATTTCATACTTTAACCCCTATTATAAAATACACAATACAAAATACTATTTAGTCAAGTCCATAAATTAAAAATTAATCAAATAACCCGCCCCTGACCGTTCCCGGCGCAAAAGTGCCCATCACACTCGCCGCGTTGCCACGCTGGATTGCGATGGCTAGCCTCTGCATCAGGAACGCTCCGGAGCGGGAGTCACCAGTTGCCTCTATGAGCCTCTTTCCGACTTCTTTTATGAAGGTTTTGGCCTCCCTACTCCAGCACCCCAAGGTCTCCACCGCTATCGGCACAAATTGGTACAATGGCTTTAACTCGGCATATTTGATGGTCTTTTTTGAGCTGGCTTCTTCCGCCGCGGCAGACGGAGAGTGAACGGTGCGACTGAGGTGGCTGGCGGCTACTGTGTTGACGCAAGTTGGATCCCAAATTAGACACTTGCCGTTCTTCCAGGGCACCAAAGTCGTCTGGCCTCTTACCGTCTGACCTGCTCAGACCTGGAGGCTCCAGCACGCAGGGAACGTTTGCCGATACGAGGGCCCTGCGGATGATATCATTCAGAGCGTGGTGACGTGGAAACCTCCCCGCTCTGAGTTGTCGGCGGTGCGCCGACAACTCAGAGCGTGATGTCCGTTCGCCTCCACCATGGAACCGCAGGTGCATACATGGGGTTCGCACACCTTAGATCCCAAGCGGAAAGCCACCGCCACACGCAGGGAGTCATCGTCGAGCAGGGTCCCCAGATGAGGTGAAGGTAACGCTTGCAACCACGCTCCAGATTCAGGTTACGATACAGCCCGCAGTCTTGCCTTATCGGTCCCATCAGCAGCCTCCAACAATCGACTCTGGAGTCGCTTCACCCCCGCATCATCCCACGCCCGCTGAATTTTTAATGTAATCTAATAACGTCAAGGTTTACAACTTAAATAATAAAATATTAAATTTACTAGTACACGAAATTCACCAGTACAAGCGCGCGCCGCGCGCCGCGAAACTCAGCCGCATAAAGGTAAAGCTTTCTCCAACACCATTTCAGATAGCGACGTTACGTTTTTGCAAACTATGGCCCAACTTAATACCCCGGCTGCTTTTTCGATATTGCTTTTCGTTTTCGAGATATTTTCGATTCCAGTTGAGTAGTCGCAATAAAATCACGTGTTTTTTCGACATTCTTGCATGTTTCCGAAAAGATTTAGACTATTTAAAAAAAAATAGACCGTTTTTTAGATCTCGTCCAGACGTGTCTTTTGATACCCCATTGACTCGCGTAGTCCAAAAATTGACGACGCCAGAGCGGTGTTGCACTTTCACTGAAAAGGGGGCCTACCAACGCGATCGGAAAAACATTTCCAATGTTAAAACAAATCCACTTTACGTAATGCTTGCATATGACGGCGAACATCGACAATTGACAACATTCACTAGTCACCCCTCGTATGCGAAACGGCAACGTTGCGAGTGCACTACTCCAGTAGGGTGTAAACAGCAGAGGGTTCACAAGCGAGGGTGCCGTGGGTTCATCTTTCATTCCCCAGTTTAATTCCACATAAGCAAAATTAATCAATATTTTCTAAACCGACACTCGCGATGAGTAAATATTAATTTCAGATTACAGCCAGTCTCTGACACAATACTACTTCAGTACTTAGACTTACATATATTTGCGAGCCATTTAAAAATGGTAATAATACGTCTTTTTAAAAAAAAAACATTAGTACGGTTTACTAATATTCCCTCTTATCCCTCCATCTAAAGTCACTTGCTTGTTGTGGGTTCACGTTAGTAAACTAGTCACAAAAAGAATATTAAAAATAGTTCTAAGTTTAAAGATGGAAACTACTTTTCCTGCTCCCCTTTTCCTACTTTACTTACCTCCTTGCTGCAAGTAACTTCTGAGACTCTTAAAATTTACTGTTTCAAATCTACTACTATATACCCTAGAAAACCATGGATATGTATTTTAAAATGACGTCGTCTTCAAAACGACCTACGGTCTTCAATAATTTTTCTATTACTCTGGGGACGGCGACGATAGTGAACACCATAGCTAAAAAAAATAAAGATTGACAAATGATCCAATAATTTTGACTGTATTGACACAACGTTTTTATTGGAATAGTCACCGAACTTGAAAATTATCGTTTGAAACTTTCCTATTAGAAGGGATAGTTCCAAAATCGTGTGTACGCGTGACAGATATTTTTATTGGGAATGGTGTGCCCCAGGGGTATTATCCGGACGACGCGAGGGTATGAAAAGGTAGTGGCATTATCGGATTTGAATTGGTCTAAACCTGATAGTGATGTGTTAATAAAACACTGACTGACAGAGAGTTTCCAGGGAGCCACCCTTTGAAACTGAACTAGTTAACCGTTTAAGGACTCTACTATCACTCAGATCAACAGTAGAAAAATAGTAGTAAAAATGACACGTAGCCCAGGTCAGAGTTCGAAGAGTCCACTGCGTCATAAAAACGGGAGGATGTTGATCTATTCCCGTTTCATTTCCACATCGGATTGGTCTCGCTACGCCTAAATCCTCAATCCCAAACTAAGAAAACTTACTACGTATACTACGTGTCGTAGTATTCTCATAACTGCTCTCGTTTCACCAACAAGCTGGGCAAACTAAATAAAACCGCTTAAAAATAAAATATTTGTACGTAAAAATCTAATGGAGGTACATAGAAATGCATGATAATTGCTCATTTAGATCCTCCTAAGATCGTGAAAGTTACCATACTAATTACTAGCGACTGTGATTCAAAGGACTGTCAACACAAGTTACGCTACACGCCTTTATTCAATTTGATTCTGTATGGCACATAGTTTAGGATTTGCGAGAAATTCAACCTGCACTTTGGTAACTCTAAGGCTTTAAGCCTGTCTGTCTGAGAATTTGCTACTGCTGTTATATACCGGGACCGGTCTATGTGAATGGATGCCTGCAAATAAAGGCATTCTGGTGCTGAGATACATTTTCCCCAGCGTTAACTAAATAAACTTTACTTGGCACAAACCCTCATAAGGCCCATTATAGATTATGCTGACGCCTGCTGTTTGGATGCCAATGAAGAACTCCTGGATAAGATTGAGCGACTGCAAAATCTGTGCATACGTTTCATCTACAACCTAAAAAAATACGATCATGTCTCGTCTTATCGCAGAGAACTCAAGTGGCTTCCTATCCGTCTTCGCAGGAACACTCGGGTATTGTGCCTACTTTTCAACATTCTCCACAATCCTTCAGCTCCCTCCTACCTGCGCGAACGATTTTCCTTTGCTCGTTCTCCCGAAGTACCCTGTAGATCCCATCTACGTACCATGCTCAAATTTCCTTCTCATAAATCCGACTCCTACTCTTTTTCCTTTTCCGTTCACGCTGTGAGGCTGTGGAACTCGCTTCCTGCTGATATCAGAGACTGCAACACAGTTAATAGTTTCAAATACAAACTTCGTAAGCACTATCTATCCTCCACCTATGACTAACTCATTCCCCTAATCCGTATATACTCTTGCATATCTATATTATATTTATATTGTTTTTATGTATCCATATATTTATATATATTATGTATCTTTATATATATATATATATAAATCTTTATGTATTTATATCTGTCTGTCGTCTTCCCTACACACTTTTCACTAAGTTCTCTACTTCTCACACTCTCCTCTCGCAGGTCTGCTGGAAGAGATTTCTAATAGAAATAAGCAGAGCCTTTGTACTATTATTTCCAACTATGTATCTCTATATTTGTTCGTGTGTGTACATAAATAAATAAATAAATAAATAAATAAATTATTGGACAATATTTAAAAATACCTAAGTGGTGTTGATACTTCCAATGATTAATAATGTCAATATTAAATTTAGTAATGCTATTTTAAACATTTGTGTATCATATAAAGCCGGTCGTACTTTGTCCATCCCTGGTATATTACCAGGGATGGACAAAAATCCGGCCCGCGAAAGCATATAATCCGGCCCGCCGACGGTCCTTCGACATGAATAGTATATGGCCGGCGATAATTATATCTTGGCGATCTAGAAGTATAAAGGAGATTCTGGTGTCGCTACTGTGACTCTTGAGAGCATATACCTCGCATTGCTCGATATAATGGCACGTTAGTGCGGCTCTGTCGGTTTTATCATCCGTGATGGTTACTTATCAGCTGTCAGTAGCTGTTAGTTTTGAACTTGTCAGAAAACTTAGTAATGCGATTTTAGCATAACATTAACACATTATCCATTTATGATTATTGCATTCACGATATCAAATTTTTATTCAAATAGATATATATTTCTGCTCTACGCCGAAGGCAATAAGCGGACGCAGTCGTATTTGTAATGTATTCACGTTACAAAGGAGTTTCGGTTTACATATAGATATGAGTATTAACGTTTGAGTTGTTTTTTTTTCGGTTCAGTATGTTGAAAGTTCTTTCAGCTTGGTACATATATATAACTAATTGAAAAAAAATCTTAAATTCCCTTATATTTCACGACACAATTTCGACCAAAATTACTTCATTACGAATTATGCACCTTATTTATATATAAAAAAGACGGGTTGCACTCCGGGAGTGCCGGCAGAAGTGAAAACTTTTTCCTTCTTTCTTTCTTCGGTATATACAGAGAAAAAGATAAAAAGAACACATCATGCCATACCATACATTCATATAATAAAGCGCCAATCATAGAACCTATCACTTATTTTCTGTCAGAAGAAATTTATGAAGTACAAAAAGAAAAAATAATCACAAAAAGCAATAACTTACAAAAAGAAACAATAACCACAAAAAGTAATAAATTATAAAAAAAATACAAAACGTAATAAATTACAAAAAGAAAAAAAATAATCACAAAAAATTTCAGAAGCCTAGTTCCGAACCCGGTACTATCTGAAACCATATGGACTTACAGTCGAAGCGCTAACCGCTCAGCCGAGAAGCTTCTTGACGTATTTAACAAAATGAACAATATGTAGCTGTTGTAATGTTGTATGACGTCAGTCGTCGGTTACGGTTCAAAGGTCAACTAATCCTGACGCGCGTTTAACATTTTTAACCCATCCAACGCCGCTAAAGAAGTTTTCACTTCAAAAAAACAAGGTTAAAAAAACAAAATTAGTCAATTATAAGAGCACTAAGGTGTCTAAAGACGTATTCACACAACTAGCACCAATGTATACCTTATTGGTAGTTTACGACTTTGCAGTTGGAACTTCAAGAATATATTTTTAAGAAAGACATAATAAATCTATTCGTGATTTCCAAAGAAATTTACCCTTCGTAAAGTTTGCAATAAATTTCACTAGATTACTTTTGAAAAAAATCCATACAACTTCTAGATGGAGCTTAAGTAAAAGCACTGAACATTATGCTCGGCTATTTAAGACTGGTTCATTACTGAACGTTGTACCTACTAAAAGCAAAAGAAGAGAACCATATTGAAAACAAACGACTTCCTTTATCTCTTAAGGCATTATAGATTGTCAAACCTAACTTCCCACTAAAGGTTTCCAAGCTTCCATTTTTGAGATTCTATCATTATAGTAATTATCGAGTGGCAAATCCTGTTGCATCGAAAACTTGTACTTCGGAGCCCGGACACCTCTTAACAACACAAAGGCAAACCTTACTCATGCCCAACTAATACAAACTAAAAGAACTAATAGAAACATGTTATAGATACACCATTTCATCATCGAATTTCAAATATGCTATTAACCTAATTTGTGGCTCTTTCTCCGTTAGTCGCCCAAAAAACCAATCAAATATGCATTTCTAGCTAAACGTACGAAATTGGCTATGCAATGATATGCATTTTGTCAATACGTTATTCGCCAGCCCACAACCTCGGTCATCAATAAGGGATACCGTCAGCAGATTGAAACTGAGTGCTTTTCCAGACACATCTACATGTATGTATGTAAATGGGCCAATTGGCATTTACTGCCCCATTTACCCCCCAAACTGCGCAGTGCCGAAACGGTCAAGACAATAGGGTGGTTGGCTGTTTGCTTTCAAGTCAATTCGGTTCATTTTTATTGAAAGTGAAAACGGTACTTTTTATGGAAACTTGGACCTATGAAATAACTGGATATGATATGCTAGTTAAAAATTAATTTAAAAAGAGCGATAAAAATCAAAATTAATTTTTTTTCGTTTAATATCCTGATTAACCAAGACTAGGAAATTACACAATTTAAATAGGATGGTGGTAAAACAGGATAAAGTTAAATAAAATCAAGATGTGTTTGTACAATTTACGAGTGCTCCTCAGTCCTCAGCCTAGAATTATAAGTCTATAGTCTTCAGTATGTGACTTTATTGCAGTGACAAAAGCTCCACTGGTGAATTTCAGCTGAACGAGTTAGAGCATGGTGCACTGATCAAATATATCGTATATTTGGGATGGTTTGGTATTCTGATAAACTGACGGTGTCGAGGCTCTGGTGCTGTTTCGTTTTTGAGGTTGGAAAGTCAGACGGTAGTCTCATCCGTACAAATAAAGAGGTTACAACCCTATGGCACAGATGAATGTACTTAAAATACGAAAAGAGACCACATCGATACACATAGCTTCCAAAGTTTGCCACCGCCATGCACGTTAGCGCAGGTTAGTGTGAAAGTATTAGTATGCAAACTATAATAAAACCGTGATGATGCTGATCATAATGTAATCAATAAATAGCTGAATATTACCACAATTGGACAATTAACAAGATTATTTATTCACAACTTGCTCGATAAGTTACGGTGTAGCTAGTTAGGTAGGTATTATTATTTGACCCAACAACAAAGTTTTCGCAATATTCTGTGGTAGGGTGTGGGCAATCAACACTTGAATATTTAGGGTTCCGAGTTCCGTACCCGACCCATACCTAATCGATTGCCCAGGTCTGCCTTTTCCGCCTTATGTACAGTCAACACCTAAAGTAACATACTCATTTATAATGCAATGCCCTTTGGCGCAGAATAGATACCTTTGGTCCAGTTGATCCTGTCATAAAATTACGAATAAAACATAAAAGTTAATTTTGTAGTAGTAGATTTTTTGTAGATATTACTTTTAAATCTATTTAACACGGTATACAATCATTTAACAAAAAAGAAACGAATATCAAATCTTCATTTGACAAAAGTTTCGAAATATTATAGTTGACAAACTTATCATTTTAACTATTTTTAACTATTGTTTAATAAACAATTCATTAGACAAAATATTAATTTGGATTTTTTTTTTGTTTTTTAAACTTGTTAGTTGGCAAAGCAAGTTTACCCTTTAATTATTGTCTTGAACAGTTAAAAGTTACTGACAAAAATGAATCTCTGCAAATTCGACTTCACGTGGTCTTGTTTGCCCTACCCCTAGAGTGTTTTTTAAGCTGAGGCGAGCTGAGGAGCAGGTGGTTATGAAGCCCGTCGCCGCGCTTGAGGCTGGCCGGCGAAGCCGACCAGCAAGCCGAATATTATGCAGTTGTGAGCGTTACAACCATCTGCGACGACAAGCTCGTGTGGGGCCGCCGCCGGGGCCCCGCTGCACCGGAGCTGTGTCATAAACGATGTTTGCTACATGCTACTTGCCTATTGTATGCTACACGCGTGGTTTATGCTTGCTTGTTTGACTGTTTGTTAACTGACTTTATTATGTCAAATGAACATTTTTAAAATAAAATTTTAATAATTTAAATATTTTCTAAGTGATACATTTGCATAACCAATCTTATAAAATGATTATTTTTGAAGTAATATGTTTGCGAAATGAAAGTTTGTTTAATGATTGATGACAGTAGTAAAACAGTTAACACTAGTACATTTACGTAATTGTAGTGTGGAAAACTTAATGTACAAACTAATTGATAATAATACTTCTGATAAAACTTTATATAAACTATAGGTAATTCACATTCAGAATCAGTTGAAATCAAACCATCCGCTTCGAAGCAAGTGATACTTAAATAAATTATGGCATTGCCTCTCGTATCAATTTTGTAGTCAAAGTTGAACTCTTAGAACTTTACTCATCGTAAATGCAGCTTGCAAATCGACTTCTGGCGGGTACGATTACTTATTATATTATATAGTTATTTACAGGTCTAACCGTCGTTATTTTTGTGCTGAACCCATGTATCTTTTTAAAGTCGCCTTAGTTACGTCCCATTATATGACAGTGAAAATTCCATCTAATCCGCCCAGCCACTTCAGGGCTTACCTGAAAATATACTATATTGCGATATGTAGGTATTGATTAAAAATCTGATCTTTTAATAATGCAAACAAGCACTTCAAAGATTTCTTTTGTTTAGATTGACGGGAAAATATATATAGATATAAATTATCATAGGAGATATTGCTTATCTGGAAGTGTCTGAGCCTGATAGACCAGGAGCCTACATCAGCGTACCACTACTGCAATAGTCTGTTGTGGTAGTACCATACTTCACACCATAAAAGAAAGCTCAACGTGAACTCAGGCAAGAACACGATAATCATCGCTGTGGATAGTTTCTCGGTAGAGACAGTCTGTCGATAATACTTAGAAGTCCTTTTTACCACTTCGTTTTGCGAGAAGGTGATACGCTAAAGAGGTGGCATCAAAGTTATGCATACGCCGATTCTGCAGAAGAAGCAACAGATTACGAAAGTACGTAATGATCTATTGCTATCATTAGTGCCGGCCAACAGGCTCTCGACTCTGCTAAAGCGTGACCACTGTCATACCACCAATACTGCAAAAACTTGCATTAAATATATATTGACTTTATTTCTATAGGCTTATAGTCCAAAATTAAGTGAAACGAGTTTCATTGCACTTTTTAATTCACTCTACGTGACGGGGACGTATGACGCGGCAGACAATTAAAATAACACGATATAAACCTTATATAGTGTGTAATAATGTCGTTTTTGTTTTAAAGGAGGAGTTGCGTCCGCGCCTCCAGTCGACATCCTGCCACTAAAGTGCGCGCCATCGCATCGAGTGGCGCGCGTCACGTCATTGTCGTTATTAAACACTAATACATAGGGTCTATGTTGTGGTACTTAAATTGTGCGCTACCGCCAAATGTCCCCGCTACGTCTCTTCTGTATAAACCGCACCTTAGACTTTAACGACATTGTTTAATGTCTAAAATTACAAGGTTTTATTTGCAATGTCTGTGGTAAGACAGTGGTTTTGCTTTAGCAAAATCAAGGCCCAGACTATGAATGCGGCTAGGCGTCGTCGTTCCAACTGAAGCAAAAACGGTACCTCTTTTCATTGAAGGGCCGCAGGGCAATCTCACCGGTTGCCCCAGTAGGAACCAAAGAAACTAGCAAATACAAAAATGTTGATCATTGACAGAAAATGTTTGTTTGGTAAAGTTAAGTAGATACTTTTCAAATGTTTTAGTTTCGTATTCAATGACTGTTGGTAATCACAATTAATTGTATTACTGAAAGCAATTAACCTTTTTATTTAAATGAAAGACTTTCTCCAATTATGCTAATTTCCTGTGGTATGCTAAAGTGTGTTGAAGCAGCAAATTTTCATTGAAAGTCGGATGCCTTAGCCAACACTTCAATATTCCTAGTACTTTTTCGTTATTTAGACGTATAGTACGTTTCGTAAGTTAGACGTCGCTAGCACGTTGCTGATACAATCTTTTTCTTCCAAGAACTGACAATCTTTAGGCGACTAGCAGTTTGTCGAAAGCAGTGCAACAGTACATTCAAAGGTGTTAACTTTAAGTAAGTTTAACTACTAGTGGTGATTATAGGTATATACTTACAGTTATACCTGTTGTATCCGAAGATGGCACTTTGTAGCCTGAGATCAGCACAGTTACTACACCGCCCCCCCCTCCCCCTTCCATAAACAGATATGGCAACTGCTGCCTGGTCTATCAACTCCGACACAAAACCAAAGTAACATTTTTAGTCGTTATAACTAAACAATTTAACTCAGACCCTTATCATAACATCTGAATAATTAGAGAAGCACAGCCCACCAAAGAAACTCTTAACATTATAACGACTTGTACAATTCTTTCATCCTTATTAGAAATTCTTTCAAAATTGTAAAATGTTTCTTTAACAAACTTTGTTGAAATAAAGATACGAAGGTCTACACTTCCACAGTATATCGCATTTTGTTAGTAACAATGTTCCGTACTCGACGGCGGGCTTCCGTCGGTTCGGGTTTCAACATAATTCAACATTGTATAGTAATATGCTTACGTGCCCAGACAGTCTGTCCGCAGTACGAAACGAGTACCAATTGGTAACAATCAGAGGCATCGTGGGAACGTGATTCATCAGTATATCATTTCACTGTTCAATAATACATTGAAATATGAATCTCATACAGAAACCTGCGGAATATAAAGCATTTGGCAGATTGGCACTGAAACTATGTCATTCTGTTGGTATTGAGATACATATTTTAGCTTCTAAGCCTTCATAGTTTAATTATGATTTAATTGTTAAATAATACTTTATTACTGATTCTGTAGCGCATCTCACTAAACTATTTACGAAATTCTTGAAATACTTGATTTCAAAGGGCCTTTCTATTCGATATAAAGCAATTAAATTTAACTAAATTTAGACTTTTCACAGATTAAATTAACCATTATATGGGCGAATCTTAATAATGTTATACTTTGAAGTTCAGGTCATTTAGCAGAACTGTACTTAATTATAGAGATTTTAAAGTTTACTTAAATAATTTTCTGTAACCGTAGAATCACTGTTGTCTATAAAAACAAAAAATCGTTTGTATAGAGGCAATATTGAGCTTTTGTGACGTCATATTTGATAAAGAAGCTACAAAATGTAATGGATAACCAGTGGGATATGTGGGTGGTCCCAGAAGGCGTAATTTAGCATAACTTATTTCACGGTTGGCTCCATATGTTTGTTGACTTGATAACATTCGCAATTTTTCTATCTACCCACAAAGAAATCTTGAGATTTGGAAGAAAAATAGAAAATGCGAACTGACCGCGCAGAGTGGTATAGAATGCAAATAAAACTATACCTACCGACTTTCCTATTTACGACTAGCTGTGCTAGCTACGCGACTTCGTCCGAGTGAATTTAGATCTAAGTTTAAATATTTTTGCTCAGGTCCATAACATTCCTATTTCTAAAATAAAAATAAAAATCTAAACCTTATATCAGTTACTGCCACCATAATCCACTTAAAATCAACCCAGCTGTTCGGCTGAAAATGACCCATACTTACGTGGGATGTGAAGTTTGCCACAATATACGCAGCTGCGGAATGAACTTGCTGTGGTTTTTCCGTTTAAAGGAACCTTCTTATAGAAGCCCTTCTTGAAGAAACCTTCAAGAAGGGCTTCTATAAGAAGGTTCCTTCAGGATGGGCAACAAGAACGTGACGCCACTGGTGTTGCACACGTCCATAGGCCCCGGTAACTACTTCCCTCAGGTGGGCCGTGTGCTTGTCTGCCAACTAACAAGGACGCGAAACCGCTATATTAGTTAACTAGCGATCCGCCCTGGCATTCTTTTCTCTTTTGAAATCGGGACAGTAATTTTTGAGTTTATTCATTACAAATATACAAATCTTTTCTCTTTATAATAGTAGTGTAGATGAGATGTAGGAGAGATACAAATAAACTAGTTTAAATTCATTCATGCGCTCGAAAATCTACTTAATTTCTTTTCTTCATTGTGGTTTATATCGAAAGATTAACAGCTACGTCGCGAACCCGGGCCTTCTCGATCGTAAATCTGACTTCTTAACCACTTAACTACCGACAATCATATGAAAAGACGTAGGTAATGCCCCAAATATTATAATAATATTAAAGAACAAACGAACAAAGACAAATAATAAATACGTTTGGCTTATTGGCATCTTTTGTCATCGCGTTGAGGTATTTCTATTGTAGAACGTAAGTAGGTACCCAGTATCGCTCTATCAAGGTTGATTCAAGTATCGGATATTATTTGTTAAAATGTAAAGCGAAAACTGCTTTCCGAGCGGTGCCAAAAGGCACTTACGTTTGGTTCCCCATACAAAAGACTCCCCGGCTAACAATAAATCGTCATCATTTGCAAAAGATATTATCAACAGTCACAATCAATATGCAAATAAACACATAAATATGATGCACTGTTGTTTGGTTGTAGTGTGCGTGTTTCGAAATATCGAAGTATGACAAATCAATGAGAGTTAATTTATATTATGTACACTAGGCTCTAAAGCTTCTGCTTGGGAAAGAGAGTTGGTGTTTGTCACAACATCGTCGCTAACTGTAAATCTTTCAGATATTTCTGTCTTTTATGAGATAGAATTATTGTGGGTAGGTTCGTACACATCTTTACATTGTTGGTTCCCGGCGGAATAGAATAGGGCCTCCATCCGACAGTCAACATACAGCCCAAGACTAAGTGCTCGCTTGATGGCAATACGTGGGTCCGAAAATCATAGTTGGTCCATACCGGTTTCCGCCATCGCCCTACGCGACATCATTTTCATCCTCACCACTTGCATGATTGGCAGTCCTCAACTTTGCGTTTCTCCAGAGCCTCGCACAGCTAAACTGTAGAATGAACTGTCGTCTGCGGTATTTCTGGACCGATACGACCTTCAAACCTTCAAGATAAGGGCGTACTCCCACCTTAAAGGCCGGCAACGCACCTAGAACCCTTCTGGTGTTTCAGGTGTCCATGGGTGGCGGTGATCGCTTACCATCAGGCGATCCGTCAGCTAGTTTGCCAACTATGTCATAAAAAAAATACATCTCTGCCTACCCCTTCGAGGATTTACAGGCGTGAGTATAATGTATGTATAGTACATCTTTAAATTAAAATACTGCGGTTGGGGTTTGGTCGGCAACGTATGAGTGACGCCTATGTTATTAACGATCACTGTGACGTGGGGGTAGTGCGTTCGACGGCTACGTCAGGAGTCATCGTCTCTACTATTTATAATAATCTATGGTCAGGAGGGCTCGAGGTCCGCTCAAGGCGCTTAGTCCAAATATTCGTAGATATACATGAATAGATACTATTTGTATTGGTTAAGACGTACCTACTTATACAACCTACTATGTATTTGCAAAAATTAACAGTAATAGTTGTTTATCCACTTTCTGGAACTCATAATACGAACTATGTTTCATTTAGTCTAGGTTGTTGTGTTAATATACTAAAGTTTTACCGGGTATCACAGGCACGCGCTTTTAAGCCAGCCACGTAGTCGCTGCCATTTTTGCCAGAAGTAAGTAGTATAGTGTAAGTAAGTAACCATCAATCGGCCTATCGCAGACTACAGCTGAGGGCTGTACTGCGGCCCTCAAGCCGCTTTCGTATGCAGCATAACACCATGTCTACTAGTTATAGTACCTATTCAATTTTGTGTAGGATGAAAGTCGGTATCACAATATTTGTACCACCAGAAAGCCTGAAAATTTACACATATTTTATTCATTCGCATGCTAATAATTGAAATGGAACCTCAAAATAGATGACGTTTTATTTTGTTATTGACTACCTCAGAGAGCAAATATAATGCCAGTAGAGCAGTAGACATAAATCACATAAATTATTAATATTTTACTAAACATACATGAAAGTAAGCTTAACCCGAGTCAATCACAGTACCTATGTCAATATTCATATAGAACTGACGAAAATATTGCCTTATATTGTGTAATATAATATTAAGATGAGAATGGAACGATCTTCAAAGAAATCTTTTGAGAACTTAACATGAGTAATATATATTTTGAATTCGAATACAAAATAGTCGTTTGCAAGAAACGTAGGTATCGAAATGTTAATTCGTAAAGCCCCTTGTTTCATCATAAGAAATGTGTTCGGGTCTTTTACGAGTAGCTTGGTGTAGGTGCAAAGGAAACACCTTAGGAGAATGTCTTATGGCTTCTATCAGCTCTATTAATTAAATTATGAGTTTTGTAAGCGATATCGTAATAAATAATTCAGCTTTCTTTCAATACTTACGAGGATGAAGTGAAAGAGATTATTGGGATTGTTCGGAGTTCGGAAGAAGATGGACACCAAAACATTGACGAAACAGAATTAAATGAGCATATTCACAGCTGTAAATCTCAGAATCCTCGGTGTAATAACACCCGCATTTCACCAACTATTATTTTTTGTCCCACGTAATAATAGCCTATTGCCGACAAACGGGCACTTTGTCATGGCAGTATGTTTATTGCCGGATGAAGAACAGCCCTATCCCTTAGGCACCTTGTATGAAATCCACGATAAGAGTTTGAATGACCATATTGTACTCCACCGGGCACCAACATGGCATGGCGAACCAACTGGTGAGTATGTATGAAGGTGTAGCAAGTGGAAGTATGAATGTATTACCAGCCTCTGTAGCGTGGCGGTAGTGAACGCAGCCGCTACGCAGTAGGCGACGATTCGATCCCCGCTCAGTACAAATATTTGTATGCATGAATATGTATATTTGCATTGGTCTGAGTATTTCTATGTCTTGACAAAAAAAAAGTATCTAAGTATGTTCATCTGCATTCTAGGTTAATTATTCTAATGTTTGTAACTGTTACCAAAGTGTTATTTGCTGTTACCATGGGACGCTAGATAGAATTATTTATTACGGTCCCTTCTTATCCTATTGAGAAAAAGGTGAGACTGAAAATATGTACGTGTATGTACCTACTTACAATATTATTATTTAGTAAACTGACCGTTAGGTAATTAACTCATTTAAACTTAGTTTCAGGCAAGCAAATCCATACTTAGGTATGAATTTGCTTGTCTTTGAAATGTAACCAATTTTCAGACTTGGAATGGCATTTGTCACGAACCGCTGACATTAATGGTAATATTTAATCCAATTTATTAAAAAAAATGTAAGACCCAAATATATAAATTATATAGTTTAGCATAGCAAAAATAAAAAGCAACGCTTTTTTTGTAAGTTAATTTGGTTACAGGTGAAAGTTAGGAAGGCTAGACCGAGAGGGATGGCCCTGGGTCAGCAAGGGGTGCGAGGGACAACCTCACCTTTGGCCTAGCACATGAACCAACAGACGGCGCGTGCAGTTTAGTCGGTTCGAGTCCGACATAACCTCTGGTTCCAGAGGGCGGGGAGAGGTACCGTGGGCATATCCCGCACGTAAAAAAATAGGTGACATAAGTTATATAGATGTTTCTTGATAATAGAGGGATTTGTGGCTAATTGGTAACCGTGTAGATTGTTACATTACAAGGTTAACATGTTAATACACTGATGACATACATTGGTTTCATGTATGATTGATTTTATTTTATTTTATGCAATTACTGACATGTATGTTTTTGAAATTATAAACAACTAGCTGTCGCCCGTGGCTCCGCCCGCGTGGATGTCGGTTATCGCGAATCGGACTATAATTTAAGATTTAAACTATCCTATCTCTCAAGTTGGATCGAACTGCACATGGTGTGCGAATTTTATTATAATCGGTTAAGTGGTTTAGGAGTCCATTGAGGACAAACATTGTGACACGAGATTTATATATATTAAGACAAGAAAGATGATTGTGACTGTCACTACTAATACCTGTGTAGTAATAATATTGTGACTCCGTAGTTATAATGTATGGGTCCTGGTACTTGAAATAAATGGTTATGGATTTATTTATTGTATCAAACAGGTCGGTCTTAGGATGGGTGAACCATTCTTTAATGATATTGATACAACTTTAGACCCCTGTTTTTAATAGTAAATGGTTATAGAGATTAATAATAAGTTAATCAGGCATATTATGGAGAGAAAACGGCGTGAGCATATGTATTTATGTGTGAAGTATTAAACTACGATATCTATACTCAAACCATGCAGAGTTTGTCATTATGGGCTGCAGAAAGTGAATAAACATCTTCTTTTTTGTTAAATACATAAACATCCCCGTGGCCCCGATTCCTGAAAAAAATACAGAAAGTCGACTAAGATGGTACGGACATGTTGTGCGGAGGGACGATGACTATGTGGTTCGCAAGGCGTTAGAATTACCTGAAATCAAACGCGGAAGAGGACGCCCGCCCAGCACCTGGTGGACAAACATGGCCCATACAATTAAAAAAGCTAAGCTAGCTATGTCTAGCTTGGCTTTCTTGTCTAGCTTGGCTAGCGGACAATCCAGGCCAGAGCTGCCTGGCGCAAATTAATTAGGAGAGCCGAAGGAAAAGACAAAGAAGAGACATAAACACCCAGACCATTGCAAATATAAATAGTTCTTGCTTCTCAATAATTACATAGAGCGGGTATTGATCCCGCGAACTCTGGATCTGTAGTCTAGTTATATACCGCAACGGCATAGAGGTAAATAGTAGATAACTTTAGTTTTTTTATGCAGCTGAGGTGGTAGACAAGCACACGGCCCACCTGACGGAAAGTGGTTACCGTGGCCCATGGACGTGTACAACAGTAGGGAAGTCACACTCGTGCTGCCGACCTTGTACACACAGCGAGTTTCTGTGCCGTCAGTGTAGAAGACAAAGCAGGACCTTTGGTTTTTCCACTGCACAAAAATAACTCTCCAGTGAGCTCTGCCTACCGTACTCACCGCCGGGAACACAACATGAGGTTTTGGTATTCTGTTGGGCGGAGGTACTTCCCCAGTCGGACTGCTCATTTGGACGGAAATACCGTCGGGTCCTACCTCCGTAATTTTACAAACATTATGATAATTTTACCACACTCTAACAGCAACCCGTGGCTTTACCGACGCATAATTCTGTACCCGTTTCCGTGACCTAGAGCACCCTATTCCTAGTATAAAAAGGACAAACCTAAGTAACAAAAAATAAATTGGTATCGGTCAAACCATTTTCAAGCTTTGCACCTAGCAACATATTTGCCGATTCATTTTCATTTATATACATTAAAGAGGCATTATTAAAATACCTTAGACACAATATCTTGAACCGAAGTCGAGAGACAAACGAGACCATGGTGCACGCGGATTGTTTTGAAATAATCTATGCTTGAATTTGAGCTCGTCTGCCATCGTAGCGCCCTATACTATCCTCAAAAGACGCTCAAGCAGTGTCGGGCCAATGTTAATTGCAATTATAAAATCCCGACTGCTGTCTAAAAGATCGAAAGCAGGCTTCTACCCTAATGCCGATCATAAAGCTAAGGAAAAAAAATAATAGGTACCGCCTGCTGTCAAACTTATTTCGATATTTTACACAACAGACGGGTTAGTAGTAAGTTTAGTTGCAATTAAAATGTGTCCAATACTGCACTCAAGAAACGTGTAGATACTGCGCATATAGAGTACATTTCAGGTCCAAGAAATATGTCCCGAGGTACACCGTATGAAAGAATGAGTTTGGATATGTATTCAAGTAATGCACTGGTTATGTGCACTCTATTTTATTTATGGCTAAATACTGAACATAGACACAGGATGATGTTAGATTATTTGTTTTTTTTTTAATTAATCTGAAAAATATTAGTTGCCACTAAATAATAAATATACAACATGTAATGCATCATAATAAATACACAATACAAAAAAGAAAATGTAGATCAGTCTTGTATACCTAATCACAATTGCTTTTTTTAAAATTAGATATATATTATTATATATAACCTAAGACTTGACTTTTGACTGCTGAACTAAGTTTAAAACCTGTATTATAAGAGCCAGGAGACAGGAAGTTGCCTTCTTATTGATGATGATGATAATATAGCAAGTATGTATTAACGTACACATTAAAAAAAAATATGCCTACCACTTTCTACAATTAATATTAAAATTTAGTTCGCTAACTTTGAGTCTACTTTAGATAGGGTTGTTTGTGTGTCCAAGAATAGTTATGTTACATATTTATCATTGGTTAGTTTACTCAATATCTCTTTTTTACTTCAGTTATTACTGTCGGTAACAATACAGTCTAACTCGTTGTACTGTAGGAACACCCAATTTTAATAGGTTCAATTTTAAAATAATTTAGCAGACTTGAGATTGAAATACAATGAACAATACAAAATTTTAGCCTTGAATATAGCATCTTAAAATACCCACCGAAATTTTTTTTAGACGTAGACTAACAATTTAAATATATTAGGTTGAATCTTATCAATCAGATTTAGAGGAAGTACTAACGAAAAGTACTAACTATAAGAAAAACAGACGCTATAAATATGTACGCGTTGTGTTATTCGGCTCAAACAACCACAATAAACATAAGAAAAAGCTCGTAAAAAAAACTTTTGTTTTTCATCACTGTTGATTTTACCTATTCTGTTATTTTATTTAGTTTTCCGTGTCCCTACCTACTGTCGAAGATCAAAATCTTCTCACAGTTATTATAAGGTTCCTAATAAATGATTTTTTACAGACGAAGTATATACAATATCATCCACGCCGAATTGTAAATGTTTTGTATATTTAACGCACAGCTCCGCTAGCGTCAATAAGAATTCGCAAACAGTGAATCGTCTTTGTGCAAAGCCGGAACTAATATCAAATTATGGAAGTTTGACAAAACTATTCCCTGTAATGTAAACAAACATACCTCAAAGGACGCCACTCTGCCTTCCCTTTGCGCCAATTTTCTTTTTTCATTTTGCACTGTTAAATTTATTTAAAGTCTGAATAAACTTTGTCCGAACACATGGTAAGCACAGTTCGTTGTGCGAGAGGGCCGTGAGCAAAGCGCGGCTGCGGCGAGTCGGTCGCGTTCGTGACTGACGGCCATACCGTACCGGCAGCCGGTCTGTGGAATAGGGTGGCTGTTGGCATCCCTCGCCCCGCGCTACCATTGCCCGCTACCCTCGCAAACCATGCACCCTCGCGAGCCTAACTTAATCTAACCTTTAACGGCCATAGGACGAATGCTTTAAAGAATTTATGATTCACGCTGGACACTGGCTACAATGTAATTAAAAAACAAAATAACTACACACATTAAAACACTTGCCAATATCTGGCTCCACGAATAATATCAAGTAAGGCTATGAGAGACTGTATAATATGTAATAAAAATACATTAACATTTTCGAGGGAACTTTTTAAAAGTAATGTATACGTAAATATTTCGTATATAATTATGTTTGAGGGCAAAATTAGCGATTAATTCTCAGTATCAATAACATTAGTGAACATAACAATTATTACATAGTCCGTAGTTAATGTGCTCTTCGCTGGTTAGAAATTAGTGCTTACAAGCAATAACGCTCAGAACATTATTGCTTATAAACAAATTGGGTTAAACTATAACGGAAAATAATTTTCGCAATAACAATGCTTGTCGTGCAAAGTTTTTCTCGCAAGCGCCGGTTATTTTGAGGTCGTTTCACAAGAAAAGCATGTAATAACTTGATGTTTCTTTTTGCAGAGGTAAATAATATCAAGCTTGTAGTCATTGATATATATTGTTACATTGCTTATAGGCATGTACATAGTAATACCACAGACTACCTAATTAAGAGGTCGGTAGTATGGTAGTGTGGTAGTAACTAGTAAGTACAATTATTTATTCTGTTTATTTTCTTTGAATATATATCGTCATGAAATTTTCTTGATCCATATTGGGTAAGTATATAATTATTATGTATAAGGAAATAATGATATGCTCGATAGGTAGACGAAAAATTGATATTGATGATTGTAGTAATCAGAACAATTATAAGTTATAATATGGTTCACAAAAAATGCATTAAATTTTTGAAAAATACGATTGAATCTGCGACAAAGAAATATACAGGTAGCAATCTTGTCGTGCCTAAACAGCTAAGGCAGGTACCACCACTGAAAGACTATTTAACTATACTGAATTTTCACGTTTTACGTAATGACTTTCAGCTTTAATCAGGCCAAAATTTTGTAGTATAATAATTGAAAAAATGTCATAGAAATTACAACTGTGTAAGATAACCAGGCGCCCCCCTCCCCCCCCCAGGCGGGGGCGAGTCGGGGACCTCGTGGCCCTCCCTCCCGAGAAGAGGAATAGCCCTGGGTCAGCCGGGGTGCGAGGGATATGTCGCGAGACAACCTCACCTTCGGCATAGCACAACGAGCCACACACGGCGTGCGGTTAAGTCGGTTCGAGTCCGACATAACCTCCTCCTCCGGCTCCAAAGGGGGGTATCCGTGGGGATTTCCCGCACGTAAAAAAAAACAGTGTAAAATAAAGCTATTGTATACAAAAATATTATAATTCTGATTTTACGTTATTTTGCCGCATTGATTAAGCTTTTAAGTAAGTATCCGGTAAAAGCCAAACCTTTTAAAAAATTATACTAGTAAGGTGAATATTAAAATAATGCTCAATTTTAACAAAACAGTACAGTTGACAAAGAAGATACGGTCGCACTGTTTCATATAAAGTTATATATAAAGGTGTAACTGTATCTCTTTTGTTGACTGTACAGTACAGTCAGCTTCCTTTAGTAACAATATACCTATATCAATGCCAGCATCAGATCTATCTTGACTACAAAGTCTCAAAATTGTCTTAATACCAAAGTATTAAGAGCAACTCAAACTGTTTTATTGATTTAAATTGTATTGTCGTCCAAACTGAAGGTGCGTTCCAAATATCAGAACAAGCAATCAACAGGAAGGGGTGAACACCAAATTATTAATATCATTTTGAGTACTTTTTTCGTCAAGATGGTTCCGATGCTGTCCGTACCACCTTAAGAAATTATGCACAACAGTTGTTTTTATTATATCTAACCCTTTTTTTAAACCACTTAATGGGGCTTCGTAGCTTTGCGGGAAATATCGCAAAATAACTCCTATAACCCGATTGCAGTACACCTACAGAGTCTAATAATAATAGTACTATAACTGCGAACTACGTGGAAGTGCAAAGCTGTACGTTGACAAAGTTTTAATGCAATCTGACGAATGGTACGGCATAGCAGCGCTTAAAATACGAACAATAAACAAACACATAGTAAATATATATCTGACAGAAAGTATTAAATTTTTGGCAGAAAACGCTGTGTTAAATGGTAACCCTCTGACAACCTCCGTGCCGTAGCGGTAGTGAACGCGGCAGCTACGCAAGAGGCGCGGGTTCGATCCCCGCTGATACCTAATATTGGTATGCATTAGTCTAGTCATACCTTGGAGAGTGCGTAATGCAATCGATGACGGTTGTCATGCGAACAGCTATGACAGTCGTTACGGGTAGTTGGAACCCTCAAAAATCCAACAACTGGTCTAACTGCAATGCTTCGTTATCGCCTTTGTGTTTAGAGGTCGGTGGCAGTCGATTCACGAAAAATATCGAAGTTCAGCCAAATCCGAGGTTGGACTAGTAAAGCGGAACCCCGGCTCTAAGTTGAATGCTTCGGATGCGACTGGGATTACCGCTAGGATGAATAAAAAATTGTAACCCTTGTTATTACAGTATGTGTACTGTGATAACGAGGGTCCGTAGGTATACGGTGCGAGTATATTTTAGGTGTTTACATTCGGAATTAAGCTAAAAATAAAATTTGCATGTCAAGCTAACATAAAGCTAAACCGTTCAAAGTGAAATATACTATTTAGCACATGCTCGAAATTCCATATAATTTACTAATGTTTGAAAATATGTCGCATGGTTAATACAGTAGCCAGTACTACCTATTAATTCAATAACAATTGGCATGTTTATGTATTTAATATGTAAGGTAACAAACAAACCGCACTAATGATGGTAATAGTAGTGACCCCGTAAATATTTAAGGCCTTATTTATGCGTTTGTTAATTCAACTAGGGGTAACAATAGGTGAAAGGTTTAACTATTTGAAAATATATAACCGAGCTACATGTTAATAGGACTCCTTTTAACATTTTCGGTGTCAAATTAACCTCACCTATTATCTGATATGACCGGACAATCTACAAGGTTCTGGAGTAGTTCTTCCACTCGGGGTTGGTAGGTCAGAGGTCAGGCGGCAGTCGCTCCCTTGATAGCCGGAGCAAGCCGATTATAAAAAAATACAAAACCTTCAAGGTGAAGCCTCTGATTAAAGCGTTATTATCGCTGTAATGATGCTGATGTCTTTGAAGCAATGTGCGAGATTGAAACTTTCACGTTTTACAAGCTTATTAATAACTTGCTCTGTAGTGAACGCGGCCGCTATGCAGGTGGCGCGAGTTCGATCCCCGCTCAGTGCAAATATTTGTATGCATGAATATGGGTATTTGCATTGGTCTGGGTGTTTCTATGTATAATATGTATACATTTACAAAAAAATGCATATAAGTATGTTTATCCGCATTCTAGATTTCATAACACAAGCTAGTTAAGCTATGCTTACCATGGATCTACATAGCGTTGTGTGAAATGTTGTGGAATATTTATTAATATTTATTATTACCTATGTAATTTGTTCGGGGCAAATCTGGCTACTCGATTTTGAAGCCGATATCCCCACCGATTTTGTTGAAATTTTAAAATTATTATATTCGTTTTAGGACAGATTATTTAAAGAAAAGCTTGTTATAAAAGGAATCTGACTGACAAACATAAACTCAATGACTCGTTGTAGGTACTAAAATGTATTCTGTTCCAATACACAATATGGTAGTTCAGTGGTGAAAACTGAACCACTACACGTGGAACTCATTAATTTTATAACCTCTCTTAAGGTTAAACAGCTCACCTTTAAGGTAGCGTAAATAAGTTGCTGATTCATTTACGCAGTGCCTTAACAACTGGGGATCTTAAAATATTGGTAGTGTATGCCTTTTATTTTGTATGGTGGCTCGATAATCGGGTTCCTATGCCAAGCTAGCACCTAGACCCCCTATATTTAATAACTATATAAGTACACCATTACAAGCATATTGCGCGCAGAAAGGATAATTAATTTCATACTTTATAAAATTTTAAAATGCAGTGCAGAGGCAAAAATTATTGAAGTGAAAACTTCTTTAGCGGCGTTGGATGGGTAAAAATTGTTAAACTCGCGCGTCAGGATCACTTGACCTTTGACCCGTAACCGACGACTTTGTAGGACGACATGACGTCATACAACATTCCTAGCTGCAGAGTGTTTATTTTGCTAGATACGTTAAGAAGCTTCGTAGCTTAACGGTAAGCGCTTCGAATGTAAGTCCTTATGGTTTCAAATAGTACCGGGTTCGAACCTGAGCTTCTGACACTTTTTGTGATTATTTTTTCTGTTTGTAATTTATTAATTTCTTCTGACAGAAAATTAGCAGAAAATTAGTAATAGGTTCCATGATTGGCGCTATATTATAGGTATGGTATGGTATGGTATGTTCGTTTATCTTTTTCTCTGTATATAACGAAGAAAGAAAGAAAGAAAAAGTTTTCACTTCTGCCGGCACTCCCGGAGTGTAACCCGTCTTTTTTTGTAGTGAAATCTTCTTTAGCGGCGTTGCATGGGTAAAAGTGTTAAACTCGCGTCAAGATCACGGGTTAAACTCGAGTCAGGATCACGTGACCTTTGACCCATAACCGACGACTTTGTAGGACGACATGACGTCATAGAACATTCCTAGCTACAGAGTGTTTCTTTTGCTAGTTACGCTAAGAAGCTTCGTAGCTTAGCGGTTAGCCTTTCGACTGTAAGTCCTTAGGGTTTCAGATAGTATCGCGTCCGAACCTGGGCTTCTGACACTTTTTGTAATTATTTTTTATTTTTGCAATTTATTAATGTCTTCTGACAGAAAATTAGCAGAAAATTAGTGATAGGTTCTATGATTGGCGCTATATTATAGGTATGGTATGCTATGGCGAAGAAAGAAAGAAAAAAAGTTTGAATTTTCGTCATGTATGGAAATTTTTGGTGATTATCTGTATAATGTTTGGTAAAATTACCGCGCGCGAACGTGTTAAAAGATCTAAAAAAAAATAAAAATATACAGATCATATTTTGGTTGTTTTCATTTTAATAATAATAAATGAAATAAGGACAAGGATGTACAAAGTGTAAGTAAGTAAGTCCACTACATTTATACTTATATTAATTTTTTTTGAAAAAATATCTTTATAGAACCATCTAGCGTAGAGAATAAATAACTAACCTTGTCTTACATGTATACTAGTTGTAATAATATGTAACTCAATCCGTTTTATGAAAATTTCATCACAATAATCTCGCCCGAGTTCAATATCAATTTTAAAAATGTTAGTTTATTTATTAAATGGTATATTTGGCTGATATTCTAAAATCTGTCGGTATTAGGCCAAATCATTTAGGGGGCCTTTTTAAAAAAATATTTGCCTTATTATAGATTATTCTAGACTTAGAATAATAACGCATAGAAACGCAATACGTGCAAGCGAAGTGAAGCCATTTCAACCAAGCCGGCTTACCTATTATCAGGGTTACCAGTGTTATCACATAATTAGGTAAAATATTGAAAACAAATTCATTGGTATGTAAGTTTCAAAATACTCCATGGATATATAATTGATTCGTATACTTTTACTTACTGCTTTTAGATACGTACCAAAAGCTGTATTTTGAATAAAAATCTATAATTATTAAATTTTTATTCATAGCTATAGAACATTAACATATTCGAAGCAAACTGAAATAATAAATAAAATATTTACAATTATATAATGCGTCGATAACAAATTCTACATGGACACGATTTATTAATTTAAAGTTTTCACTTGTGCCGGCACTCCAGTGCAACCCGTCTTTTTTTTATTTTATATGTTACACACATAAACCTACTCCCGACAGTACATCCCCAAACAGATACAAAGATTTGTACTAAAACTCATTTCACTATCTATGTTCTTCAGTCTCGCGTAATAGGGGTCCAGCGTATCGCCATCAATCGGTCACTTTTTATTAGCTATACGTTTACTGTCGGATGGAGAATAGCAATATTATTAAGTAAAGCGTGTTCAGTGTGTTCTATCCCTTAATAGTAGTTTATGATACTGTTGCATAATAAGGGTTCTTATAACACGAGTGTGTTTTAAAAAAACGAGCCGGCAGTCGAGTTTTTTTATAGTATCGCACGAGTGTTATAAGACCAAGTTATGTACAGTGTCATACACTACTTTTTTTTTATATAGGACACGTCAATTTGACTTTACCTTGCCTGATGGTAAGCTGAAGGCAAAGTCTTAGGAGAGAGGGCCACCATTATGCACACGTGCCATGTTAACAATGGTGGCACTGGTGTTAATTCGGCATGTCCACCCGATTAAACTAAACTAAACTAAAAATTCTCTTATTTTAGTTTAGTTCAACGCTTTGTCTATTCGGTTTGGCCACCGAACTAAAAATAGTGCATGCATTTTTAGTCAAGGTCACACGACTAAATTGAATAAACCCTTTTTAATCTGTGAATTCAATGAACGAATGACAACGTCCTTGTTGTTGAAGTGTGAGAGAGACAACTTAACTTCTTGTCAAAAAACGTGTTCAAATTCAAACATGACCGTAAATTAAACCTCTGAAAAAATATACAAACCAAAACAACAAACTTGGCGGCATGGTAATGGGAATATTACGTGAAAAGAGGAAAAATAAACAATGTATGTGTATGTCACAATCACAAAAGAATCCTCTACGCTTAATTTAAGGTGATTTTCAAGTATCTCCAACAGGAACTTGGCCGCTGATGACCCTAAAGAATTTTCTAAATTTACGGTCGGCCATCTCAAACGGATTTGATGCATCCTTTGACCGAAGCAACCTGGCCCGTTCTTCCCGATTTCTGTAAAACAAATAAATTTCTAACCTTAAAATAAATTTCAAACCCAACCTTTATGATAATAGTTAATTTTTCAATTATTTTTATTGTTACACAATTTTTACATATATTACAGATGTATTGGCAAATATTAAATTAAATTATTAAAGTTACTATATATACACAATACTAAATATAATAAAAAAACTAAAACTAAAAGTTAAAATGCGTCGTGGAATTCATCCGCATCGCATGCCTCTTTTGGTAGCGTTCCCAGAAGACTAGCAGCATTGCAACGTTGTATGGCAATACTTAATCTCTGACCTGAAATGAGGCCAGCCTTCTGGTCATGTGAAGCGTCAGCCATACATTTCGCAATCTCCCTGAAGAGATTGCGGGCGCTCGGACCCCAAGTCCCAAACGTTTCGACTCCAAACGGCACACATTCATAATCTCCAATAAGATTGGAGTATTTGCGCCGCTTAACAGCCGCTGCATAAGCTGCAGCGGCATCGGCACAGCTAGCAGTGCCAGTTATATGGGTAGGGGCAATGGTGTCGAGGCATGTTGCGTCCCACACCAGAGTCGTACCCATTTTCCAAGGCATTATTGGCATACCATCCAGTCTCTTGCCATCGTCGCGCGCCAAACCGTTTGCTTCAAGGACATCTGGCATACCAGCAATGACAAGAGCACGGCGGATTATGTCGTTGAGGCTGGCGTGCCGTGGAATTCGTCCCGCGATCCTGCAGCATGACAGGCCATGGTGTCCGAGTCGGTCAACTGCTTCTCCACAATGACATTGATGAGTAATTTTTACTGCTAGGTCAGTTTTGAACAATAAACACATATTTAGTTGATAAATTTTCTTATTTACCTTTCTTGCTCCTCGAAAAAAGCAGCCACAACGCATACGTTCATTTTTCTGTAATTTAAAAATTTCAACCAGCACAAACAATCAGCAGAACAAGGTTTAGTTTAGTTTAATCGCGACCAAAAATATGGCCACTAAAATAAGTCGGATTTTAGTTTGACAGGAATAAAATTTTGCCTTACCGAATAGCAAAATTGAGGATTTCACTAAATTGAATTCGACTAAACTAAAAATAGTTTAGTCCTGTCAAATTAAATTAGTTGGTGTTTTCCCGAATAAGAAACCGCAATTTGACGTGACTAAACTAATTATAGTTTAGTTTAGTCGGAATTTTGCCAACCCGAATCGACACCACTGTCATACTATAATACATAAACTAATTTATTTTACAAACAAAACCAAACTTCTTTTAATTTAAATTTAAAATGTTGGCGCCAAACATCGATTGCGCATGCGTGTTTCTTTTTTTTTCTTCCGAATCGGCGGTTTCTTTTTTAAAGTAACGGGTTCAACCTTCTTGGTCCAGATGGAGGTGTCCATACAAGACCTGTAACGTAATAAAACTTTTTTTTTGTCCTGTGCGTAATGTTTGTCATAAGAGTTTTGATTTCAATTTTATAATCGTTGTATTATAGTATCAGAGTAGATAAAATCCTTTATATAACCCTTGGGGAGTGATGGTGTCGCTATTGTATTGTTCTACCAGGGGCTTTCAAAACGTCGTCATACGATAAATTATGTGAAAATAGTAGATTATGATACAAGTGTGTAAAGTTGGTGATTACTGCTGAGATGATATTGAGATCCGAACCGTTAGGCGAGGGTCTAAAGAGAGTCGAAGACGGTAATCAATAATACACACGTATATGATACGTCGTGTTTCAATTCATTTGTGAATAATATAATACTAAAATAGATATTTACCCTTGCAGTTTTCATATAGTAAACATTCCATTACGTTAAGGACTTCACATCAATCACATGTGTATATCGGGCGATGTACTAGGTACATAAATCGTTTTCTTCATATCTAGTACTTGTAGACATATTATTTAAGAAATAACTATAATTTCACCAGTAAATACAAAATGCGATACTTTTTGCTACTGGTGGACTGGCAGGAATAATAAAAAAGAAACACTGGCCACAGACTACAAGACAGGTTTCTTTTTTTTTCACTTTTTCATATTTAAACAGAGTGCAAAGAAAAGTTATATTTGAGTAAAAGTTGTGTTTATTATACACGCATAAGATGTAATTTACTATTTAAATACGAAGTTGCATGAATTTTTTTTTTGCATAGGTATTTTTTTTATAAATGCATAGGTAGGTATATTAATATATTTGTTCTATTGAACACGATATTTTTTCGACAGCCTCCATGGCGTAGCGGTATACAGGGTGTAATCGTTAAGTGTGTCCAGGCGATTATTCCGTAACTATTACAGATATCAAAAAACTTTAAACTGAAATTGAAAGTACGTTACCTAATGAATAAAATGACATCGATAACTTTTTTAAAATCAAACGAGAGGTATCTAATATTTTGACATTAAACACTCCCATACATTTAGTATGAGATTAGTAGAAAGGTTTTAGGTACGTACACCAGAAGGGACTTCTGTCTGGGTACTCTCTTCTGTAGGCGATAATGGCCGCTCTTTTGTTACAATCATATTTGTAGTAAATTTTTAGCATATCTCTCTTTTCTCTTTTGGAATATGCCATTTTACAATCAATAAATGAAACAATCACGATTATTAACGCAAATTAAAAAAAACAACGATAAATTGGTGGGAACAACAACCCGAGATAAAAGTTTTGAATTTAGAACCAACACCAAAGAGTATCCCTTTTTTCGTAGTGCTTTTCAGTTAGCTCAAATTACTTAATACGATATTAAAACACGGTTTATTACTAATTTCAAGTGGTACCTAAGATAATTATTTTACACATGTATCTATTTGAACATAAATCGTTTTCTTCATATCTAGTACTTGTAGACATATTATTTAAGAAATAACTATAATTTCACCAGTAAATACAAAATGCGAAACTTTTTGCTACTGGTGGACTGGCAGGAATAATAAAAAAGAAACACTGGCCACAGACTACAAGACAGGTTTCTTTTTTTTTCACTTTTTCATATTTAAACAGAGTGCAAAGAAAAGTTATATTTGAGTAAAAGTTGTGTTTATTATACACGCATAAGATGTAATTTACTATTTAAATACGAAGTTGCATGAATTTTTTTTTTTTGCATAGGTATTTTTTTTATAATTGCATAGGTAGGTATATTAATATATTTGTTCTATTGAACACTATATTTTTTCGACAGCCTCCATGGCGTAGCGGTATACAGGGTGTAATCGTTAAATGTGTCCAGGCGATTATTCCGTAACTATTACAGATATCAAAAAACTTTAAACTGAAATTGAAAGTACGTTACCTAATGAATAAAATGACATCGATAACTTTTTTAAAATCAAACGAGAGGTATCTAATATTTTGACATTAAACACTCCCATACATTTAGTATGAGATTAGTAGAAAGGTTTTAGGTACGTACACCAGAAGGGACTTCTGTCTGGGTACTCTCTTCTGTAGGCGATAATGGCCGCTCTTTTGTTACAATCATATTTGTAGTAAATTTTTAGCATATCTCTCTTTTCTCTTTTGGAATATGCCATTTTACAATCAATAAATGAAACAATCACGATTATTAACGCAAATTAAAAAAAAACAACGATAAATTGGTGGGAACAACAACCCGAGATAAAAGTTTTGAATTTAGAACCAACACCAAAGAGTATCCCTTTTTTCGTAGTGCTTTTCAGTTAGCTCAAATTACTTGATACGATATTAAAACACGGTTTATTACTAATTTCAAGTGGTACCTAAGATAATTATTTTACACATGTATCTATTTGAAAATCATCATTGTCATATTATAGGTAATCATAAAATATGATTAAGGTAAAATGTGTACTAGATCACTTAAAATAAGGCAACTAAAACCTTTCTACTAATCTCATACTAAATGTATGGGAGTGTTTAATGTCAAAATATTAGATACCTCTCGTTTGATTTTTAAAAAGTTATTGATGTCATTTTACTCATTAGGTAACGTACTTTAGATATCAGTTTAAAGTTTTTTGATATCTGTAATAGTTACAGAATAATCGCCTGGACACACTTAACGATTACACCCTGTATAGTGAACGCGGCCGCTGCGCAGGAGGCGCGGGTTCAATCCCTGCTCAGTGCAAATATTTGTATGCATGAATATGGGTATTTCCATTGGTCTAGTCGTGTCTCGGAGAACCCTTTTTAAGCCCTTGGTCCCGGTTGTCATATAAACTTCTATGGCAGTCGTTACGGGTAGTTGGAGCCCTCAAAAATCTAACTACTGGCCTAGTTACAATGCTTCGATATCGCCTTTGGGTAGTGGAGGTCAGACAGCAGTCGCTTCACGGAAAATATCGAAGTTTAGCCAAATCTGCAGCTAGACTGGTAAAAAGCAGACCCCAGACTCCAAGTTGAAAGCTTCGGATGCGACTGGGATTAACGCTAGGATGAAGAAGATTGAAAATGATCTTTTTGTATCTAATTTTTTTAAGAATAATGCAGTTCAACCAATAAAATTAAAAAAATATCATTGTTCTACTCGTGATTTAATAACAATCAAAAAACCATAGTTCGATAATGGGTATAATTATATGCATAATTGCGGTGAGATTAGAGCCATATTATGAACAAATAAATTTAAAAATAACTAAAATCATCAGTGAAGTTATACTCCCAGTTGCACCCAAAGCTTGCACTTGAGAGAGAGGGGTCAGTCCTCGTACTCTTTAGTTTTTATACCATTTTAGGAGGTCGACAAGGACACGGCCCTCCTGAAGGACAGTGGTTACCGAGACCTATAGAGGTATGCAACACCACTTGTCGGGGGCTACAAGCTACAATTTTTTTTACGATTGCCAACGCACGATGTACCACTTTGCAGGAATTAAGAGGAATTTGCAGGAATTATGCGTGTTTTTGTAAACCGGTCTTTTTGAGTGTCGAATGTGTTACTTGCATTAATTAGGTATATTTTACAGACTAAAAAGTGCGCTACGAATTCTCTACCGTCTGCCCCACACCTTAAAATGGCTTATATACCCAATATTCATGTGAATCCACTCATAATGAGTGATTTCCCCAGTACAATAGGCAGCCAGTTTCATGGCTGATTTACCATATTCAATGAAATTGTCTCAGGTCAAGAGAGAATCGTTACCTGTTACTAATTTAATGTACTATCAAGCTTGAGTTTTGAAGATGGCGTACGGTATAGTTGCCTCTTCTTCAACTGGAATGAATAGGTTACATACGTATAGTCTCGAATCTCTTTAGTTGAGGTAAGCAGAGACAACATTTTCCAAATGTAGCGATCCTCTGAGAATATTTTTTATCACGTGAGAGTTTAATTAAAGGTATCCTAGAGAAGTATTCTTAAATTAGAGAAAGCGGGGCCTGTAAAGGCTTCTGATGAGTCTGTGAAGCTAAGGGCCCCATCAGATCAGATAATACCACTTCATATTCCACTAACATTATATAGACATACAATAAATTAATACAGTTTTTCGTCTAAGAACAATAAAATCATCAGCATTTGAAACCGATTCAAAAGTTGAAAAGATTATATTTATATATTTTTTATAATTTTTACATCTCAGAAATTAGTTTTCAGTTTGAGTTTTAAAACTCAAACAGTAGCTGAAATTCGAATTCGGCTGAAACCTAGTTTCAGTCTAGTTCTAATTAAATAGGTATTCTGATCACGCTTCACGATGGCTGTTGCCAAGTATTACCTGGAGAAGTGGCGTGGGAATTTCTCCTAAATAAGACAGTAACAAGACTCTGTCAGCAACCACAGATAATACAATATACTACTTAACATACAGCAACTAACTGTAGATTGTGCATTGTTCTTACATTATGATAACCTTTTTATTACCTCATACCTCATAAATAGGTGTAATTAGAGTTCGATGGGGCGATACAATACATACAAGCGTGCACTACACCGCAGAACTTTCTCATCCTTAAAGTATACCCTGAACAATGTAATTTTCCGCTCGAGAAATACATTGTCCTCTTAGTACAACTACCGTTACTACAAACAATATCGCCTTAAATATTTATAATCCTTAATCTGTTATGTGTGTTTACGGGTAGACCCGAACCTATTTTGAAATTCTTGCCAACCCGTTACACTATATCTACTTACCTAAATAATTTTATAGTTTTGCATCATTCTCATTCACTCATGCATAGTAGTGTCTGGATACTACTTAGAGATATTATTTAATTAGTCACACACAACAAACATATGCTATATTATTTTAAGATTTCATAAAAGTGTTTAAAAGGAAACTATAGTTGTACAGTTCGATCAACATGTTTCTGAAGCTTTTATACACTAACCAGATTCCCGGATACTAAGTTTGCTATGCTGCAAGGCTAAAAATCTGGTGGTGATATCAAAAACCAACTTTTATAATGTTAAAAACTCAGTATTTAACATAACATGATTCACTAACGTCGAACCACTTTTTATGAAAAGAGGACCCCACATATCTGCAGTCATATTTTCTACGTACTGATTGAACGCTATCACTGCCTCTTCGAAATTGGTAAAAAATAAACCTTTCATCAAATCTTTGATTTTGGGGAAAATACAGAAATCACAGGGCTATTTGCAGGATAGGTGACGAGTTGTACTTTTTCGAAAGCTAATAATGAGTTTATTTTGTTGGCCATGTGTGGAGAAGCATTGTCATGATGTAGGAGAATGCGGCTTTTTGGTCATCTTTCGCAATCTTTTGGGTAAACAAATGGTAGAATATTAAGTGGAATTGTACCGATGGGACCTGTAGCTGAGGAAAAACGCGATGATTTTTTAAACTAACGTTTCTCGCTTGCTCCACTTTTGTTGGCCTGTTCTCATTTTCAAACACCCATTCACAAGATAGCTATTTTTTTCGACTTCTAAACCATAAATCCACGTTTCGTCTCCTGTGACAATGTCATAAACAGCATTAGACTGTCCGTGGTCGTACTTCAGTAGCATCTGTGAGCACCATTCCACGCGAGCCCGCTTCTACTGTGCTGTCAGTTCATGAGGGATCCAACGACAACAAACTTTCTAAACTTTCAATTCCTCGTGTTAATTTTCTGAATTTGGCTCATAGGTAATCCGCAGGTTTTCTTCAATTAGTCGCTTAACAGTAGCCACATTATTTTCGTTGTCGGCATTTGAAGGCCGCCCTTCATAAAATTCGTCATGTAAAGAAACCCGGCCCGATTGTAGAACTTTGATGTGTGATAAAAAACAATTAACAAATCATTTCTCACCAATTTTCTTTTTTACTAAGAAGATTACACATAAAATTCGAAATTCAAATAGTTCCGATTAGCTAGAAGTGCGAAAATTTTAGTGTGCCCGATGTATTATTGCAACTACGGTTAACTTAAACTCTAGTTTAGATTACATAATATGTAATAGTATTGCGCGACACAATTTTACTAGGCCAAGAAAGAAAGATTCTGATAACGAAACTTATCATTAAAACATAGTACGTTGTGTTTGTGCCAAGTAAAAACTTTTAAAAACGAAGCTTTTGTTATTTTCTTAAATAAATCAAACTGCTTTTATCTAATGGTTCATGTAACAAGTACCTACTTAGTGACAAAAAATCGCACAGAGAGATACCTATATCATTGATTCGAACTAGCTTCTACGGAAGTTTTGCCTTCGGCTCAACTCTTTCCTTTGGCATAATAGTCGGAATCCTGCACCTTTATCAAATCTTTGACGTATATTGCGTGCAAAAACAGAGCAAGAGTTAATAGAGACCATCATTATTATTACCATTTCAGCAATAAAGCCCCCTTAGTGGGTTTTACTTCTCATTTTAAACTATCGCGTTCCAAGATATATGTTTATTCCCGTTAACATTATTGTATGTTTTATGTAGTTTCTTAATTTTGAATTGTTATAAATATTGCCTAATTTACTGTCAGACTCACAAAAATAAAATGTTTTGCATACCAACAAGGTCGGTCGGAGTGGACATAAATACTCTTAAATTTACAACTTTATACCTACACCTTTGGTCAGCAATGTCACCTTTTGTCATTTATTGATTTTGTTATTATAAGGGGCAAAGTTATCTTCATATAGGTATCAATTCCCACATATAGTCCGTTTTTAAATTTCAGATTGCAAAATTGACAACTGCAAATGTCAAATTGTGAAATAATGATACCAGCGTTTAGTACTTAGTGATGTGCGCGAAACTATCGACAAAGTTTGTGGCCTAGATACAAGTGGTTTATTTTAGTTAAAATTAAAAAGATTTTTAGTTTCGTACTCTATCCATATCAGTTAACTATAAAATAACCAACAAAAATCTGTACTAAATTTAATTTATCGACAACTTTCGATACTGGTGGCACATGACTATTTTTTAATTGCAATAGTTCGGTAACACAGATAATGTCATTTTACTATCTGAAATTAAAAAACAGACTATAGATAAAATATTACGAAGAACACACCTTTTCGTGCTAAACCACTATTAATTAAACCATACACGGCACTGATAACAGCACACATCATGACTGAATGTTATTTACTTACTTGTACATATCTACTAAGTGCTTTGCTTGTTACGCGGCCTGTTAGCGGACTTGTTTTTAGTTACAAAGCGCAAAAATATATGCTTTGTAACTTAATTACAAGTCCACTAACTGCATAGATGCCGGCAAACTTCGTGAAGAAAACTCAAGGAGTTTTCGCATGTGCACCGACCATAAAATAAATAAAAGCACTGATCCACCAATAACGCGAGCCGATGCCCCCGTGATTGGTGTGCTTCGTCTCGGGATTGAAAAATCAGACGGCAGTCGCTCCCTCATAGCCAAATTTAAAAGAATAGAGGGAGCAAGCGTACCCTTTTACTGTAACCGCGGCATTCGCGCTATGATGATGATGGTAAAATAATAAATCACTATATCCTACTAATATTAACTATAAACGCGAAAATTTTGTAAGTATGGATGGATGTTTGTTACTCTTTCACGTAAAAACTACGGAATGGATTTTAGTGAAGCTTTACAATAATATAGCTTATACATCAGAATAACACATGGGCTATAATTTATAACGATAACCGACATCCACGTGGGCGGTGCCGCGGTCAAAAGCTAGTACTTTATAATATAGAGGTATCATAGCAACATTTTATTTACACAAGATAAGGAGTGGTGTATTTTCCAATGTAACCAAACTCGACGTTTCTTTAAAAGCTAAGCACTTTCAGAAATTTAATAATATTGTCCAAACGAAAACGATATCGTGTCACCGGCTCACTGAAGTGGATTTATTGATTGATCAAACGTATTTATAAAAATCTATTGGAGTCTGAGCTCTTCTGTCCGTGGAGAGTCTACGTGAAATTATAATATATTAGCTAATGCCAGTGGCTTCGCCTGCGTTTAATTCTGTTCCCGTAGCCCATGCAAACTTTCGTTGCATTTACATTCCGTGGAGCTTTTCGAACATACCGAAACAAAAAAAGTCTCTAAAGGCCGGTCTCTAGTTTTGCGCTTAGAGTCTGGCTAATGGAAGCTGAACCCAGCTATTATAGTAATGGCAACACTAAATAAATGTCATTATGACAGTGTCAGTCAATTTGTTGCTTGTTGAGGTTATATCGGAGTTTGTGCACATTGAGTTTCTTGAAAATTTCTAAGCGAACATGGGTAAAACGATCAAAAGTGGAGTGCGGCGGGTGTTATTTACTATGATGAGTAAATTTTATCAAAAGCAAGAAGAGAAGGAAGCATTATTTAAGCAAAAAAGTGAATGTTTAGACGTCTTGACTGAATTCGTAAGTTAGTAAGGTGTTATGAATTTGACACTTGATTTACGATATTAATTCAAAATTGTATGTTTCTTGTGTTTCACATAGTTAACTTACTATTTACACAGAAGCAATATTTGCACAGTATTTGTCTGTGTAATGTTTATTTGCGTGTCTTTTAATTAGAAAGTACTAGCTGTTGCCCGCGGCTCCGCCCGCGTGGATGTCGATTTTCGCTTTCCCGCTTTTCTGTTGAAATTTTTCGTGAATTTTCTTTGCTATAAACCTCACGGAGCCCGAGACCTTCCAACGAATTCAAAACCGTGGAAATCAGTTCGTGCGTTCTGGAGTTATAGCGTCAGGAAGGAAAACCCGACTTATTTTTAAATAGTAGATTGAATATAATATTGTGTTTCAGATGAACTTGACGACAGTTGCGACCAAAAAACATTAGTTATTATTACAATATATGCATAATTCCTCATGATCAAAAATATAAAATAGGAAAAGTATCAAAATTATTTATTCCTACTTTAGTTGGTATATTAAGTTTTTTTGAATTTGCCGCCTTTTGCTAGGTTCAGCTTTCGTTAGCCAGACTCTAGCAACATCCATTTTCATTCATGAACATAGACTGTATACAAACTGTTTGTATACCTACTAACTAACTGTATACCTAAACACAGTGAGTGATAGAGTTATATCAAACGTCAACTTTTTCCATACAAATTAAATTGCCACGCGTCTGTCACATAATTTCTTTACAGATTAAAGCCAAAAGCAAATCGAGTAGACAGTGGACGTGGTAAAAATGGCCAGAGTATAACGTCATTTGTCAACGCCATTTGGTGACATTTTGCGCCTACGGTGAATCTTAATGGAATAGGCATCACAAGTTTTATTTATAGAAAAAGCTATGACAGGGATCCCACATATTTAAAAGTTTCAAGCCTATTGTAATGTATTAGAAAGACTTTCTTAACGTACTAAATGGTATAATGATTGTAAAAAATCGGCCGAATGCTAGTCTGGCTGAGAATTCTCTACACAATTGTATTGAAGGATAAACTTAACGTTGCTTTTAGTAACCTGGAGTTACCAATATGACACACAATAAACTGAAGTAACAATGGGTTGGCCACATCTGCCGAAGGCCCGATGGCCGCAAACGAGCCTAGAGCGGGGACCACGAATCGGTAGATATTAAGACACTTCCGAACGAGGTAGCTGAGTTAGACTGGATGCGGAACCTTTACCCCTATGTTAATGCCATAAGGTCATGATTCCCTCCTAAATTTTACAATTCTAGCTCAACAGAAAGTACCATATAGTTTTTGAGTTCCTTGCCATAGTCTAAATAATTATGTTATGCAAAGTATCTGTTTCCTTTGATGTATGATAACTTTTTTCATTGCTGCAAGAAGTTGCAACCCTGATTATTGAATTATTAATACCTCCCGCTCACAAAATTGTCTTAACAGACCTACAACTGATTCATTCTATAATGGCTCCGATTTTCCTTTTGAAGTACAGAATCCCAAAAATAATACCAAGGTACAATATAGACATGAAGATACATAAAGATGAACATTAACTACATCTACGTACGTACATTCACGTATATATATTACGTGTAAATGTGGGAATATATTTATCTTAACTCCCGCATTTTTCCTTCACTTGGCTTCAGATGAAAAAGATACTGTATAAGAAGCCATAGATATGTATCACTTTACTCAAACAAGAATTGTTAAGAAATTTAATCTGACTCCAACTTTGAAGGCGCGCACGTGCATTTTCAGTCCACTGTAGTAAATACAGAGATTTTATCTACTTTAGAGAATTAAAGATAGTCTTTTCTGAAATTCTACAGTTTGGTGGACGTCTTTAAAACTGTAAAATCCTTTTAAAGATCTTCAATGAAAACACTTGTACTATTCCACATTACATATTTATGAAATTCCTGACCGGTTTCGCCTTACGGCATTATCAAAGGTTGATACATGTTTTTTGGGTATCAGATGTACAAGTGTTTTCATTGAAGAAGATTTGTAGCAAGTTCCACCAAGTGCCATCAATCAACAGTATAAGCAGTCCAGTTATAAAGACTTTTATGTGTTCTAACATTAGAGAAAATTGCCATAACTTAATTTTCTGTAGCGAGTGTAATCACACAGTTTTTAAAACCTGGTAATCTAGGTATACTTATATTATTATGTGTGATTTTTAATTTATACCATAATTATAATAATTCGCGCCCAGTTGAAAATTAGAAGAATTGTTCAGAACACTACCATAAATGAAATATAAAAAGTCCTCATCGAACTGTTGGCTGGATTTTCTTTTTGATTTGGAACCAAGTCATAAAAACGGGAATTTCCTGATTTTCAGCAAAACGGTAAGTTTTATCATAAAAATGTCCATGTAATCTACACTACTATTATAAAGAGGAAAGATTTGTATGTTTGTAATGAATAAACTCAAAAACGTGCCGATTACAAAAATTCTTTCACCATTGGACAGCTACATTCACCCTAAGTAACATAGGCTATGATGGATTTCCACGGGAACGTTTTTACCACCCGTGCGAAGCCGGGGCAGATCGCTAGTGATCTACAAAGTTCGATCAAGTGCGAGTCGGGCTCTTACATTAATTATTCCCTACGAAACATAATTGAGGCGCGTACTTGTGCTACATAAACGGCAATGTAATCTGGATCGTGTTTCGAAATCATGAAAAATAAGGCTAAATAGAAATATATTTTTTCACTAATCGAAACTCGGGAGCTACAATAGTGTGGTTGGCACAGGCCGCAAAGAATACTTATTGCAGTACCTTTTTTATACCACTAAGGACAAGAGAATGGACAAGCACACGGTCCACCGGATGGAAAGTGATTACCGTGGCCTGTAGACCTGTGCAACACCAAAGGAGCAACACCTGTGTTGCCGACCCTGTAAACACAGAGGGTACATACAGTACATACAGTATTGGTACAGTTTCCACTATTGGTGTTCTTACCTTAGGATATCTGACGATAACCATTTCATGAAAATTAAATTTGTTCACGTTGAATTGACAAAAGCGGCCAAGTGCGAGTCGGACTCGCCCATGAAGGGTTCCGTAGCAGCAAGTAGGTAAATTGCGGTTTACGAATTATGACGTATTAAAAAAAACTACTTACTAGATCACGTTCAAACCAATTTTCTGTGGAAGTTTGCATGGTAATGTACATCATATATTTTTTTTAGTTTAATCTTTCTCTTATTTTAGAAGTTACAGGGGGGTATACATAGTACACACATTTTACCACTTTGGAAGTGTCTCTCGCGCAAACTATTCAGTTTAGAATAAAATGATGTTAGAAACCTCAATATCATTTTTGAAGACCTATACATTGATACTCCACACGTCTGGGTTTGATGAAAAAACATTTTAGAGTTTCAGTTCTAAGTATGGGGAAACCCCCAAAATTTATTGTTTCTTTTTTCTATTTTTGTGTTACTTACCAAGTTTCAACAGTATAGTTCTTATAGTTTCGGAAAAAAGTGGCCGTGACATACGGACGGACAAACAGACAGACATGACGAATCTATAAGGGTTCAGTTTTTTGCCATTTGGCTACGGAACCCTAAAAACAAATGAAAAAATCTTTTGGACGAATTCATATCGCAATTTATTTGTGTTGTGTTTTATTAACATTGGTCCGATAGAATTCGTTAAAAATAGTCTTATTTCAATGTATAACATTTGCGTATTTAAAAAATTCAAATAAAAAATCGGTTTTCACATAAGTATCATAAAATATTTTGTAAGTCTGAGAAGCTGCAATAGGAAACTGTAATCTCAGAAATTATGTATATACAACAGGTAGATAGATGTACACACCTTGAGGCACGCTACTCAATAAGTGAAAAAATATATTTTCTTGCTGTACACTTTTTAATTCTGATTTCTATAAAAAGGCATTGTAAGTTTAGCGAATGAGTAAAAGTACCTACTGAAAATCGGCGGTCTTGCATGTAAGATTTAATGACTATAGGAAGCGGAAGACAGTCGCAGATGGCGGGCTATCTTTACCTACGCCTATACGGGTAGGCATGTCTAACCCTCAACCTTCTATAATTTCATACAAGAATTCATAATACTTACCGTTGTGACGTCTAATAAAAGAAACTAATTTGATTCAACAGTCAAGTTTCCAATTATTGTGACAGTGATAATCGTGTCAAACGTGCCAATAAAAGGCACTCGAAGACTTAATTAGACAATAATAGCGCTCAGTATTTGCATAAAACAGTAGTTGGACGGATATTAATTATGGCATGCATCCGCGCCGTGCAGCCCTGAGCCTTTCTCGGCGCTATGTTCATTAGGAAAACTATTCCACATTGTAATGTACCCATCCTAATGATATACTAATACGTCATATAGAGATTACACTTTAAGCATTTGGTCTTGCAGCTCATTAAATTGGGTACTAGTTATTATAACCAGCTGACTTTTGTAAGGTAATATTAAGGCCGGGTCAGTAATGTTATGAAATTATTTTGGTGCCCAAGAAATATACAGTGTCTTTAAAATTCTGGCTGTAGCTTCACTGGAAACCAGGACAATTTAACTTTAACTTTCAATTTAACTAACAATTTTAAATAGCTGTAGACGTGATACAAGTAGCGTTCTTCTTCGGAAATCATTGTTATGAAAACAAGGTAAGGATGCATCGACGCTGAAAGACGGCGATTACTTTATGTTGATGTTGACCTATACAATACATACTTACCTCAATATGCCTAAATATATTAAATGATATAGACTAATTCATTGATCGATGATTGATATTTAGTATGTATTATATATGTATATTATGTATGTTTTAAATATGTACGTTTTAAAAATCTGCAACGATGGCACAAGACTAAGGAGTTGAATTGATATCCAACTCCTTGTACTCAATGATGATTGATATCCGATGACTCTATAATACCTGGTTTAGCTAAGCTATTACGAAAGTGACTGACTCCTAAACTGGAAAATAAGCCTACACCAGTGTTATTTTTTTAAATGCCCACGGATATCGGAGCGTCCTACAATGCGCGCTGCCGCCGAGGCCTGCTTCTACTAGGGCGACGAGCGGCTCCACCCGTCATCCTCAGGCCCGCGCTAATAGGGGACGGAGGTCAGTCTGCGCCCTCCGACGCCCGAGCCGCCTACGAACGCGGGCACCGATGCCCGCGAATCTCTCTCGCTCATCGCGCCGCGCCCGCTGTGCTGTTACCTTCACGAGCATCCTACGCATCCGCGCAGCGGTCCATCGCCGCGAGCAGGGTGGAGAGCGTGAGCACTCTCACCCCAGGGCCGTCTCAAGCTCCCGCCTCGGCGTCTCGAACGCTGGACACTCGGTGAGCGTATGCAGTCCCGAGTCCACGCTCGCGTTGCAGTGATGGCACTCGGGCGTTGGCTCTATGCCCATCAGATGCAGGTACCGCCCGAAGTTACCGTGTCCGGTAATGACCTGCGTCTGACAGTACGAAAGACCACCGTGTGGCCCCTCTAGCCACTCCCCATGACGGGCCTTACCGCCGCAATCACGGCGTGCCCTGCGCGTGGTTACTCAAGTCGTCGCTCCCACTCGGCCACCATGTCCCTGTGGAGCCGGGATTTCTCGGCCCGAATTTCCTCGGGCTCGAGATATAATTCCCGCTCCCGTGCCTCCCTTATTAGGAACCGATACAGTGCCGAAAAGGTCCTCGCTTCTAGGATCCACAGTAGCGATCCGGCCAGGATACTCGCCGCTTCAAAGGATATCGTGCGGTACCCCCTGATGGTCCTGGAGGCCACCGTCCTCTGCGCCGTGTGGAGCAGAGGCAGGAATCTGGCCCCCAGGGTGTCAGCCCACACGGGGCACCCGTATAGGGCCATGGACCGCACGACACCCGCGTAGAGTCTCCTGCAGGAGTCCTCTGGGCCCTTCAAGTTGGGCAACTGTCGGCCCAAGGCATTCGCCATTGTCACCAACTTACGGCGCAGATTTTGGAAATGTTCTCTGAAGTCCCATCGACCATCAAGCACGAACCCCAGGTATTTCAACCGGGGTTTGATGTCGATGGGAGTGCCACCCACTGTAAGGCTGGCTCCCGGGTCTGGCCTGCGCCGAGGGCCATGAAAGAACATGGCTTCGGACTTGTGCAGTGCCACCTCGAGACCCAGCCGCCGGATCCGTTCCACGACTTGAGCAACCGCGGTCGTGGCACTCAGGGTCGCCTCGCGGTGCGTATCCCCGCTCACCGTCACCAGCGTGTCATCCGCGTAACACGTGATGGTGGCACCGTACGCGAAGTTACCACGAAGCCAGCCCAGGAACACCGCACGACATCATGCCTACCGACTCCGGTCGAACTTGGGTAGATGACGGCTCTCTCCGTCAGGTACGCCCCGACTATGCGGCGGAGGTAGAGAGGCACATTGTGGTACACGAGCGCCTCTCTGATACAACTCCAGGGCAAGGTGTTGAAAGCGTTGGAGATGTCCAAGGACACCGCCAACATCACCTCGCCCCGACCGACCGCATCCTCCGCCAGAGTCCTCACACGCATGATGGCATCCACAGTGGAACACCACCGGCGGAACCCAAACTGTGTGTTCGCCAGGACCGGCGCCACTCTAGAGAGACCTACGCTAGTGTCTCATACGTTAAACAGCATGTCTTGGCATTGGATGGGCCTTGAGGTGGATTTAGACCAAACGAGCGAGTGCTCATTCTACCCGCCCTAAATTAATTTTTTTCAGTGTAAAGAGTGACAGAACATTCGTTCATTGTTCTTTCTTTAAAAATAAGGTTTCGTTTACACTAAAATATTAAGAACGAATGCTCTTGTTCTAGCTCGAGCTCTATGTTCGTTCGGTCTAAACTAAAAACTACATCTCAGTAGCGTAATCGAAACCCGGCTTACTCCGGTAGCACACACTCATCGAACTTATTAGCGAGAGTGTCATCTTGATAGGCCGTTTCGTTAAAGTTCGATTCGTTAAAGTCATTTAAACTTAGCATAGAAAACATAACAACTTATTTGATAACACATGAACCGACAAAACAGTATTTATATGACAACTAAAATCCTCTATCTTTTTGTGCCCTCACAAAGCGTTTGTCACTTTAGGTTATTCCGTTGAGTAATTGGCACGGGTTTTGACAGTATTTAGTGGACGAAATTGTGTACGTAATGAATTCCATATATGTGTGTTAATATCATGATGGGCCGTTATTCTAGCCATGTTTGGTAACCCTCTCATTAGGTTTCGCCCCTAATGTGGCACTACCGATTCCGGCACCCATTAATTAATCCATTACGGTACCCGGCTGATTCTGAAGGCCTTCGCCGGTGCGGTAGTACCGGTCGCATTTGGGGCCTTCTCCGGGGATTCGATATGAATCAATGTGAACTTGCATCGTGTGTGTACCTAGTCAATTTTACTGCTATATGTCACAGAAGTAATATGAAAGTTTGCAGGTATGATAAGTACTTGATATTCAAGGCCAGTTGGGTACAAAAACAATTTTGCTCCGAGTACATACCTTGTAATCTTGGAGGGTCACAGGGACCAGGAAATAAAATACGAATAAACCCTTCTAGTATAAATTTATTCCCCGGCCCTCAATTAGGATCCCAGGGGTGGGTAGTGATAAAGTGTCAGTGCTATCTTCTGCTGCCAGAAAACTGGCTAGTCACTTAGCTCGACGTGGAAGCTGTTGCAGAAATCAGGCACGCCCCAGGTGACCCCGCACTCGGCTAGTTCTTGCCGCAGGCGTTCATGGGACGCCACTTGGAGGAACCGTGCAGTTAGTAGATATTATTATTCTCGGGCAGGTGGTTAGGTAGCTAAAGGTAGCACGAGATTTCCTCTCCGTAGTGACTGAGTTCTTGACCGTAAACTGAAACAGTGGAGAACCAGTCCAGCTCAACGCGTCGACCGTGTAATCAAAATGTAGATAAGTTACCTAACCACCAATGGGCAGCTTAGCAACAAAGAAACAATAGGTGACCTCTTGCCCTCGGAGCCGGTTTTATAAACCTCCAATGTGCTGGAACATTCTTTGGTCCGTCCATTCTCCAGAACCCTTTACTCACTCTGCTAGTTGCCACTGAAGGGCGCTGGTTAATGCAGTTAGAACGACCTCACCTTAACGCCCTCTATGAGCCGTGGCCTGAATTACTATCCACACCACTAACACCGTCTACTCCACTTAACTCCAGTAGTTTCACGCTTCGCTACTAGATGGCGCTGCGCTCCTGTCAAGTTTATCTGGGGGCACGTTAGTGCCGCCACCAAGACGAGCCAAGCGAAGCGCAAGGGCACTACCTACCTTTTCTCGAAACGCTTCGTCGTTTTTTTGAACTCACATAACTTTAATTTGGTTGATGCTAAATAAATAAAATTTTCAAGATAGAATGCCATTAGTACAGTCATTAAACATACAAAGTTTGAATGTCATAGCTATTATACCTACTTGAATTTTATAAATGTCTCAAAATCCTAAATTTCGTCACTGACTCACTCACTGATAATAGACCGTTGTTGTTAATAGAATGTCGGGAGGCATTGGCAGAGTACTCACAATATTATTTATGAATGTAACTCTCAACTAACACTAGTGGCACAGTTTTACTAAGTATATATAAGCCTCTAGTGGTGTCTATGTGTAGACTATTTGCTAGGTGCTCAATTTGTATACCTAATGCAAATTATTTGAATTAAAACGATTTTAACAATTGGGTATTTGACAAATTTTGGAAACCCTTCTTAAAAGATGTAGAATTTTATTTTATACCTCATGTAAGTTATCTTTTTCGTGTAAAAAAAATTAGGAATAAATTAAAATGCGCAAAATTGAGTGGAATAAATTTGTATCGTTATTATTTGCATACCAACACATTTTATACTTTATTGAAAAAGTTGTCAAATACCCAATTGAAGTATGCTTTAGGAATGTTTTGGAAGTATCTATAAGGCCGTGAAACTGAAGACCACCATGGTGGCTTTCATACTGAATACTATACTTACAGTTTTTTTCATTATATCAATTCTTCATAAGAAGAAATATAAAAGTAGTCTGTAGGTGGTTATATTTTGTTAATGACACGTAGGCTGTCAGAAAATGATGACGATAAACCGCTTTCCTCCATTATAATGTAGGTAATAAACCGTGAACCTCTAGGTAGCCATTTGATAACAATTTATGTGAGAAAATCGCACAGTCCGAACGAATAACAAAAACATTAAGATATTTACAACCATAATTACTATTTCTATATCACGACAGCAACGGCGTATTGTTTCTAGTGGGTGGTGAAGGTGTTGATATATTATCGATAGGATTCCGCCCCTGTGGGCCTAGCATGGGCGCGGGACAAATATCTCTCTCCACCGCTTATGTCAAATAGACAGGGGACAAAGGTGTTTCTCCCCGGTAGCTAGCATGGCGTCAAAGGAGATAGCTTATGTCCCTCGCTGTGACGTAAACAAGAGACTATTTCTCCACTTGCTTAGCACGGCGGCCGTAAAGTGGAGATAATTTGTCTCTTTTCGACAGATGATAGAGAGAAATTAGTCTCCGATCTATTGAGGTGGGGACAAGATTGCTTAATACACAATTAGAAATGTGTCGCGGCTTTTTCGTTCTAAGTGAACTACTAATACAACAAACGCAACAACAAAATGCAGCGGCGTATGCTGCGGGATCAAATAAAAGTGTTTGAATTACCAGAGAGTGAATTCATATGAATTTATAGGATTTCTAAAGATATGGCCCTATATTATGTATGCAATGCATTGAACAACGCATTTTTTATAATATTATCAACCGAAATTATCGAAATTACTAATATTCCCTCTAACCCATCTAACTAAGCTAAATCGCTTGTGCTGGGAGTGGGTTCACGTCGGTAGTGTAATGGGCAGGATTCGAACCCGGGACATCTCGATCGTAAGACAGACTCCTTAACCACTAAGCTACCGACGCGACGCGACGCTTATGTGAATCAGATGGCTTGCCAGTACATTATAAGGTAAATAATGTTGCATTTCATAATCGACTAAAACTCTTATTTGAGCTGATGTGCTCCTAATCCTAAAAAATATATTCTTTGTAACAAATTCTTTAGAGCGAATTCACAGTATTCACAATAACATACTTACAACATTTTTTCACTCATTTTATTAATATTACAATTACAATAAATACTACAATAAAGATAATATTAATAAAGGATAAAATGTATTACCCCATTACCCTATGGAGTAAATGGGGTAATGGGTTACCCCATTAACCCCATAAATAAACAGAGAATAAACATGTAAAAAAAACGTTACATGACAGATTGTCTTTCTTTTTCTTCAATATGGCGCACTCTTTAGTCAATAATAATATTCTGCAGCATAATACTGATAAAGTCACTATTACTGTTATAAAATATGCACGTTGCTAGGTTTTGTTAATTTTGTCGAATATTACGAGTCGAATATTTTTTCGTATATTGGTAGCATTGAGTGGAGAAACGTTGTCCCCGGTGACAAACTAGTCTCTCCTCGTCGCCGTGCTAGCTAAAGGGACAAAAACGGAGGGAAAGACAAATTTTTCTCCACTCCCCGGGGACTTTTTGTCTTCATGCCATGCTAGCCCTGTAACCGTCGTGAGTCCATAAAATTACGACTACGTACCTAGTTTAGACCCTATCACAAAAATATCGATTCGACCTACAATTAGACCACTTTGGACTTTCTTCAAAATATAATCCATGTGCCAGTCAGAACTCTTTTTGAAAAAAAAAAGACTACTAAAAAGGTCTGTCTGAGCCTAACTTAATGAAACCTGCTAGGCAGAAGATGTTCATATTAATTAACGAGACTTTGGCGTAGGCTTTTCATAAAAGGTACTAGATTTGGATGTCCAGCTGAGGAAAAGGAGACTAAAGCTGTGACACACATGGAAGTTTCACCCAATTAATCTTTTCACTTGTGAAATCTTGATTAGCATCGCTAATAGCATTAATCACACTTGTTTTTACTTGTCCTCAATAAGCATATAATCCCGAGAATGAGGAATCAAAACGATATCCTTCAATTATTCCAGGGAAATTCCCCATACATGCCCTGCGTAAATCCTACGAATACGGTCGGTCACGAGCGACAGGCACATGGATTGGTTTACATTATCATGAACTGTTTACGTTTGTTACTATCCTTTGTTTGTAATATAATGTTACGTATACGTCATAATTGGCAGGTCAATATGAAAACAATACGATGGTTGTTATGATGCAGCGTTAACCATGGGCGTATAAGAACGCTATACGACCAACCAAAGAGCAAATAAAACGACTGATCGCGTGCTCGTGCTCCCGCAATTGGTTTAATCTAATAAGTGGTTGATTGGCGCACCCCGCCCGTTTTACCCTGCACTTCGCACCAAATAGACAAAAGAAACTAGTTCTACACAGCTCGAGTATGCTATCAAGAATTTTGCCTGTCATTATCACGAGGGGTATGGTCATCGGGTGGAATTAAAGCACAAAACATATTGTCATCAAATAAATTAGCCTACCACAGCCTACTGCTGGATGCCTTTTCCAATGTTGGCAGGCCTTAGCCGACTGTTGCCATGCTGGCCTGATGGGTTGGTACAGGGTTTTATTTCAAGTTTTCCTTCTCACGCAGTGATATTTTCTGCGTAATATTCCATTTGTCGCCTCTTATGATACTGTTAGAATAAGATGGGGTGCTGATAATTGTATTCTTCCTCCGTCACAAAACGATAAAAAAATACATTTGGAATACGATAATAAGACTAAAACAAATCAGCACTTTCCTCGCAATTAGGGTCTGTGCGTTTAGAAAATCTTGTCGAAACTTGTACCTCATCGTTACACTCCATCGTTTTTACGACAGTGGTCAAAAAAGAAATCCTCGGCCGCCCATCGTGAGGTTTTTCAATTTTATTCAATTCTTTGATCCGCCGTAAATGGTAACGGTCAGACCAGACTATATTGACATGACATATATGACTTTATGTTACAAATATTTCCAAATATATTGCTAAATATGGAGATTTTAATTTAGTGTTACCTAATGTATTTAAAATGATGTATTATACAATAGGAACACGAAGCTTCCGGGCGGGGTTTGATAAAGCCGATTTGAATATCAAAAGATATCAGTCACGAACTATATTCCTTGCTGCAGCGCACTTGTATCTCAAGTGAACAGTTTGTCAACGTAAATTATTCAAAACTAGCTTTTGCCCGCGTGGTTGTCGGCAATCGCAACCAAAGATAGCCTATGTCCTTTCTTAAGGTCTAATCTACTCCTATACCAAATTTCATCAAAATCAGTTCAGTTTCCCATTTAAAATATTAGTATGGATAGTAAATGTTCGCACACGTTAATTTAGACTAGGGTTTAATTATTTCTTTTGCACTTTCACTCTTGAGTTTTTGTCAAAACCTATTCTTTAAAGTTTATTTTTGATTTATTTAAAGAAATCTTAACAAAGTTAGTTGCACGCGTCGATTTGTGGATGAAAATATTTTATCAATAGAATTCTATAGCAATTTTATTGTAAACTATGTTGTAACAGAATTCAAAGTTAACTTAGTTTTTTTATACTACTGAGGTGGCAGACAAGCACACAGCCCACCTGATATAAATTGGTAACCGTGGCGTATGGACGTGTGCAACACCAGGGGTGTCACACTCGTGCTGCTGACCCTATAAACACAGAGAATTTCTGTGCCGTCAGCGTAGAAGATAAAACAGGAATAGCCTTTGGTCTTCCTAGTGACAGCACAAAAAAACTCTCCAGTAAGCTCTGGCTACCGTACTCACCACCGGGAACATATCACGACGTTAATATGGCCGCGGTACAGGGGCGGATTTACAAATCTGCCGCTAGTAGGCTATTCAATTTTTGCCGCCCCCCGCTGATTCACAATCATATTAATTACCTACATTTATCCTGAAATTGCAACTTTATGATTTGTGTTCTATCGTCCTCATTATTAGTATGATTGTGAACTAGGGGATAGTTGTGTCTGTTTCTAGATTCTTTTTGTAACCCACGATTAAGTGAAGAGCATACTGTTGACCCAAGAACAGCAGCATGTACTGATATGGTGAACCACTTGCAACGACTATAGGAGAAATTTGAATGGTCTGAGGGGCTCTACACTCTTAAAAGAGGGGCTGGATCTGGCGGAGGCGCTCCACCGTGGATGCCATCTCGCGCGTAAAGGGATCTGGCGGGCCAGGTAATGCTAGCGGTGTTCTTGAGCATCGCCAACGCGTTCAACATCTTGCCCTGGAGTTCCATGCTACATACCGCCGACCCTGAAAGCCACGACCGCTGTTGCCCATGTTGTGGAACGGATCGGGTGGCTCGGTCCTGAGGTGGCTCTTCACAAAACCGAGGCCATGTTCTTCCATGTAGCTTGGCACGCGCCACCGGAAGGATCCAGCCAGACACTCCTATTGGCGTCAAGCCCCAGATAAAAATATTGGTGCTCGTAAGTCTGGTTCCTAAATTGAAGGGCACAGCTAACGCTCTAGCAAGGCTGCTACCCAACATAAAAGGGTCGGATGACTCCTGCAGGAGCTTATTAGGGAATCGTGCGGTCCATGACCCTATATGGGTGGCTAAGTATGGGCGGAGACCTTGAAGGCCAATGGAGAAGCTCCATAATGCACGATAATTACCATCAGGGATACCACGTGATATTCTTTGACGCGTCGTGTCTCCTCGCCGCATCGCTACCATGGATCCTGGAGGCAAGAGCCCTCTTAATGCGGACCTGAATCCGAATCTGAGGAAATCCGGGCCGTGAAGTCCCAGCTCCATAGGGATATGGTAGCGGATTGGGATCGGCGTACCTTGCACGTGGTTGCCCAAGTTGTACTTGGGCAACCACGTGCAAGGTACGCCGTAATAGCGGCGATAGGACCCATCATGGGGGACTGGCTAGAGACGCCACATGAATGAATGGCCACATGAATGGTGGCAAGTGCCATCACTGTGATGCGAGACTGACACTGAGGCGGGTCCTAGTGGCGACTTAAGGAGTGGGAGTTCTTTGGTTCACCGCCTTGTTCACGGCGATAGTACGTTGAGCGAGCACGTGGACTGCCGCCGTCCCCTGAGTAAGTAATGATCGAGAAGGAAACTAGCTGTGAGGACTGAGTATTCGTGGTGATCTTGGGCACGATAAAAAAATTGCACTGCGTTAAAGACCCTGGGGGCAATCTTTTATGCGAGGTAGTCGCGATAAAGGTGAGATGGAGCTCATACTTCTATGAAATCCGCTTTTTTAATCAAAGAATCCAGCGCGGACTACAAGTAGAATCTTTTATTTCTGTAAAACAAAAATAGGGCCAATTTTGCCGCTGCCGCGTATTCTGTAGGGCGGAAATACTTCCCCAGACGGACTGCAAATTGGACGGCAATACCGTCGTGTCCTACCTTTTACAGTACAAATTTCTAGACATGGTAATTACTAGCATTCATCATGTTACAGGCTTCCATAAGTTACACTAGTTATTGTGAGGTAATAAACTCTAATAATATTCGCCATAGTCGTAATCTACCTACAGAACGGCGCCACAATTTTATATTAGTTTCTGTAATCACAACCTCGGATCACACAAAAACTACGGCAAGTTAGTCGCGAGGGAAATAAATGTCTCTTTTGTGAGCATAACTGCCCTAACTGCCTAATTAGAGACACGTTATGTAACTAGGAAAGTTCCAAATGATTCTAGTCTAACAAAACTTACTATTACAATCAAAGCACGGTAATAAAGATGATTTTCTTGTTAGAATGTGTGATACTTTTAATTATTACATTTATTATTCTCCCTTCCGGCTATTGTTGTGGGGATGTACAGTTGGCCGTATTAGTTCAAGAAGAACTGTAAACAGGGCCCTACTAACACCTTCGGAACCATATCAAACTGACCTGTTGAACAACGGACGAGGCCCAAGCGTGGACTTTCCTCTCGGGGTCGAGAGGTCAGGCGGCAGTCGCTCCTGGATAAGCCGACAAACCAACCAAAAGCAAAGAACAGAGCTCCAAAAAGCAAACATCGGATGATGATATTATACATAATTTTTTGCCTTAGTTTAAACTAGACAGATGATGCTTCTTCCATTGATTCGACTAGAAACCTACAATTGGGTATGAAATATGAAATGTATATGATAGTTTAAGTAATATATGATAGTTTATATGTAAATAATAACTATACGAATTTATTTCATTCAAATATGAATTCTAAATAATTAATTTATATATATATACACGAAGCAAAACGCGGGCGAATCAGTTGACAGTTTAGGTGATGTCACATATTATTTCGTGCCTTTCGAGTGGGTAAAACTAATAGTTCTGTTTCGACTGTCTGTGTTAATAATTTGCTTGCTTACGTTTTAACAAATCAATAATAATACCTTATATTCCTATTGTGAAAAGTAGTTGAAATTTAGCAAGGATATTATAGAAAGTGACAGTGCAAACCTTTCTAAATTTAATGTCTTTCCAATACCTACTTCAGTTACCTTTTGCTCTGCCGAGTGTCGGAATGTAATACTTTCCTGTAAGTATCTTTATCCAAAGTTATGCAGCGTTATATATTAACAAAAACGATAGCTAGACTAAAAGACTCGAAATAGTTTTCAGGGAGGTTTCTAAATTACCTATTCCTTTTATATAGATACGAAAAGTGCCTGTAAAACCCATTATCATGGCCCATTATGCTGGTGTACATATTGTATGTATGTGCGTAATTTTTTTATATGATTAAGGGGTTTTAAGAGACATTATATTTACATCCATTGCTTTGAATACATAGGAATATAGGTATTTATGGCTAGATTTGGTATCTATAGAATAGATAGTGATTATGAGAATCTGATTATAGGAAAAAGTTATGTTTAGTTATGATCAATTATAATTATTATTCTGTAATGTCGTAGTTTATTTTGATTTCTTACTTGCCTAAACTTCAGATTTTAGTGTGCTTACTGTAACCACTGATTTCTACGTTTGAGATCATTATATTTTTTGTATATGAGTGTCCTATTCCACAAATAAGCTTAAATAATAAAAAATGTTTTGTAACAATACTCGTTTTTGATCAGATATTGTTATATCTTTTGTACTCGTAGATGGACGAAATTCAATATCGAGATGCCATATTATGTTATTAATGACGTCACACACAAATTTGAAACAGTCTATATAGAGCTATAAAATAAAATTCTATATCTTGTAAGATAGGTTTCCAAAATTTGTCAAATACCCAATTCAATTATTACAATATTTCTTAAAACTGTAATTTAAGTTATCTGTTATACGATTTATAAACTTCAAAAGCTTTTAGAATATCTGAAACAACTGCAATAAAATAAGATGATTCCCCTAAAATTTACTTAATTTAACTTAATCATATAACTCAAGCTCGAAGTCACGAGCAGAGTTTACTGACCTGACGGTAAACTCAAATATACGAGATCAAGAAGTTATGAGAGGCCACAGAGTTGGGCATTAATTTTACTGAGACGATTTTAGAGCTAAAATTTGGGCTCAAATTCTTCTTGTAGTAACTCAACTTGCGGATGAAATCACTTCTAAGACCACAAGCAACGAATACATAAACACTCGCAGTCACTTCAGTATAATCATTACATGTCTATGCCAATGTTTCATATTGAGATGTCGTATGTTCTGTGTTCCCTATTGCATATAAATTAATCTGTAGCCTTTGTTGTCAGCATGGGTCCCACGCGCTCTGACGTCAATTCAAATGCAAATTGAAAATCGACCTCCAACTGCCATCATTCCTCTTGCAAAGCCTTCCATTTCTTAATTAGTAACTTAACGCCGATGACAAAAGCCATTCCAATGTCTAATTTACTCCAACTTTTTACATTTTTGTTATAACTCAAACAAAACGAAGCTGCTATTTCTAGGCGCTGCACTGACCACTGAATATATAGGTAATCATAGCACCGTTACTCACCTTTCAAAAAAACAATAGATATTCATTACTTAGCAATATCGACGTCTAGCTACATGAACTAATTAACTGAAAAAATTACGTTAAAGGCTTTCTTCGGTGAGCTTGTAGTCTATTTGCAACGAATTTTATGTTTGTATATTATACTAGCTTCCACCCTGTTTCGCTCACACAGTCTGCCTAAAAGTTACAATTGTTAATTATCCTTACGAAACAAATTTGTGTTTCTAGATATTTGTCCATTTCTGATTCCCTGACAATGTGTATTCAATATATGCGGAACCCTTAAGTAGCTAAAACGTGAAAGCATATAAAACAAATAAATAATACTCCTTTGGTCACTACAGTCGAATAATTTTGAAAGGCCACAAATGACAGTTGAATCTTAAAAACTGCTTAAAAATCCAATTAATTTGAATAAATGGATAACAATTTCCAACATCTCTAAATCGAATGAACTGAATATATGTACTACAATTTTAACTGAATTTTATTGAAATAAATAAAATTTACAGAAAAGGTGGAATCCCTGTTTTATTTTTTTCTATCCTGTTATTAATTAGGAAATAAAATAAAACACAACACGTATTATACATCCAAGGTTACAATAATTCACCTGCTGCAATTTGGGATGAAGCGAGATCTGAAAGCTTAAGTAAAGGGAAAAGTTTGAAAACCGCAAATATGACAAATCACCAACTCATACAAAGAAAAAACAAGAACTAGTGATGTGGTTGGAAAGGAATGGAGTGGAAGCAAGTCTAACCTCAGTGAGACTGGAGTTATTGCACTTGGTTAATGCAACTAAGTCGTCCAAACCACGCTATGTAATTGATGAGCTAGTCTTAAATCATGGGCATGCCGCATGGGCATTGAAAAAGCCTGTTAAGCTGAGTGCTACCGTTGTAACATGGTAAATGTCTGTAATAGTAACTCTTTTCCCGAGACTTTTCCTTCAGCTTACCATTAGGCGAGGTGAAGACAAATTGACATGACCTTTATAAAAAAACCTGCTTACTCGACTGTGTAACTAAGTTCGTTTTATTGTTATCATAAAAAGAAAATGATTTATGGTTAAAAATTCCTTCGCAAGTAATCTTTGCATGTAATATAAATTAACGTCTCATCAATCTTCTAATGTATTGGCTTATGTGTAATAACTACTGTAATAACTACTTAGTTTTTATAGACTTGATATTGGGTAACATCCCTAGTGTTTGTAAAGAAAAAGGATTCACTGACGTAATCCAGTGGGACCGTGTGGTCCCAACCCCCCCCCCCCCCCCCCGAAGAGGGCCAGACCGAGAGGGATGGCCCTGGGTCAGCCGGGGTGCGAGGGATATGTCGCATGACAACCTCACCTTCGGCCTAGCACTGCGACCCAGAGACGGCGGCGGTTTAGTCGGTTCGAGTCCGACATAAACTCCCCCTCCGCCTCCGGAGGGGTGGGTATCCGTAGGGATTTCCCGTACGTAAAAAAAAAGACGTAGTCCACTAATGGATTTTCAACTATTAAATGTTAAGGAATTGTGCAGTTCTAACTTTGAAATATTGTATTCCTTCGTTACATGACTACGTTTCGTTGTCGAATTTTGATGAAACTTCAAATGTGGCTTTTAAGAATGATGCGACTATAGCCCCTATACCAGGCTTGTGTCAAGTAGGAAAACGTTTCGACGCGACGCCGAGGGGTGGATCGGATCCGTTTTGCAATAATAACGATCGTAAGTGATATTCATGGTTACCAAAGACAGTACAGTTATCTTTAGCAATTATGAAAATAATTCACTAACGCTATTCAAAACAGTGTTACGTCTTGTTGCCTATTGCTACCATGGGTACTATTGCTGTGCTGTGCTGTGTACTATTGCATGTGTAAATTGTCAAATAATGTCTATTTACTTGTTTATTCGAGCTTGGAACAAAAACCCGGCTTTACAAGATTTTAATAAAATATCCTACTAATATTATAAACGCGAAAGTTTATGTGTATGGATGGGTGGATGTATAGATGTTTTTTACTCTTTCACGTAAAAAGTACTGAATGGATTTTAATAGCGTGGACTCGGGGCTGCACACGCTCACCGAGTGTCCGGCGTTTGAGACGCCGAGGCGGAAGCTTGTGGCGGCCCTGGGGGTGAGAGTGCTCACGCTCTCCACCCTGCTCGCGGCGATGGTCCGCTGCGCGGATGCGTGGGCGGCCAGCGCCTCATTCTGCGAGCAGGTCAAGCTCGCGAAGGAGACAGCAGAGCGGGCGCGGCGCGATGAGCGAAAAAGACTCGCTGACATCGCTGCACGCGCCCGAAGGCGGCTCGGGCGTCGGAGGGCGCAAACTGACCTCCGCCCCCCAATGAGCGCGGGCCTGAGGGTGACGGGTAGAGCCGCCCGTCACACTAGCAGAAGCAGGCCACGGCGGCGGCGCGCATCGTAGGAAGATGCACGCCTCCCCACACCGGGGTTGAGTCGGGGACCGCGTGGTCCCCCCCTCCCGAGGAGGGCCAGACCGAGAGGGATGGCCCTTGGTCAGCCGGGGTGCGAGGGATTTGTCGCAAGACAACCTCACCTTCGGCCTAGCACTACGACCCAGAGACGGCGTGCGGTTTATTCGGTTCGAGTCCGACATAACCTCCCCCTCCGGCTCCGGAAGGGTGGGTATCCGTGGGGATTTCCCGCACGTAAAAAAAAATGGATATTAATGAAACTTTACAATTATATAGCTTATACATCAGAATAACACATAGGCCATATATCATTACGCTACTACTCAAGGGAGCGGAGCAGTGCTAATTAATGTCAACATATCCGGCCGGCATATACAGAGAAGTGACAGTGTAGTTATTTCTGTTGCTATGCCACGGTGCTGTGCATCGCGCAAACGCGCGGAGTTAGCGGTTGGCGGTAGAGCAGGCCGCCACAAATTATTTGACATAGGCTCCCTTTTATCGCGATAGAAGGGGTTAAGGGGGGGGGAATAGGGGATGTATTTTTGTAATTTTTGAAGATATCCTGATGAAATTTGGTACAGAGGTGAATTAGAGCTTGGGAACACTCCGCGGTAAGCGACATCCACGTGGGCGTAGCCGCGGGCAACAGCTAGTTTGTAATATACCTGCCAGTTGATCCATCCTGGCTCTGAAAATCTTATAACCCGATTACATTTTCAAGTACCGAGTGTAAACTATGACTTCAACCATCGATCAAGTGCGGACTATATTTCGACATTAGTTCTTGTGGGTGGCGGGAACGGTACCAATAATAGGTACTACCGAACGGACCCACGGGTAACAGTTGGTTGTTTATAAAATTATTAGAATTTGAAATAACACTTCATACTTAGAACTCAAATTAATCGAGACCTCAGAGATTTAGCATTCGGCCATTTGTCATTTGATTCCTAGACACGTAGCACTATATTCGAAGTGTCATATCAGCAATGGTTCATGTCCAATATAATGGGGTGGTAGCTATCTATCGGCTACGTCATCAAGACATTTTATGTCGAAGCGTTTGTCCTGATATGATATTTCTCATGATTGGACTTCAATATACTGATGCAGCTAAAATAATGTTATACTTACCTAACTTAGAAACATACTTTCGTGAATTTTAAACACACTTTTGTTTTGTGAACTTTAATCAAACTTGTAAGGTTTTAGCTACTTACGTACTACTTCTTCTATCGAGTTGTGTAGATACATTAAAGTTACTTACATTAAAATATATTTTATTTCTATTGTAAATAATAAGTATAATATACTTTTTCTATTTGGAAAAAGGCGCGGGTACGATCCCCTTTCTGTGCAAATATTTGTATGAATGAATATAGGTATTTGCATTGCTCTGGTCGTACGAACATCTATGGCAGTCGCTACGGGTAATTGGAGCCCTAAAAAGTCCAACAACTGGTCTAGCTGCAATGCTTCGATATCGCCTTTGGGTTGTGGAGGTCAGTGGCACTCGTTTTACAGAAAATATCGATGTTCAGCCAAAACCGCAGACTGGTAAAGCGGACCCTAGACTCCAAGTTGATAATTTTGGATGCGACTGGGATTAACGTTAAGATTAAGAATTAGATATTGAGGAAAACGTAAAATGAAAATTGTTTCATGGCAATTATAGTACATTACTACAGAGGCCGGGAAGAAAGGGGTTGTCGGCCGAAGACGGATAGGTCTGAGGCAGGCAACCCCATATTTCCCGCCGAGGTATGTATAGTGCTTTTCTCAAACAGGCAATGAAATAAACAACAAAAAAATTAAAGATGTAAACAAGATAAAAACTAAAACTCACCTGTATTTTACTATTTCGTCTATTTTAGCTTGATTTTAACAGAAAACATTTACATTTATGTTCATTATCATGTTACTTAAAAAAAGTATAAAGGCACGTTTCTGAACGAACAGTGGCACTTATCATTGTTATAAATGTCAATTTGTTGCAACTAAAATTTCAATGTTTATATGTATAGTTAAGAAAACAATTGATAATAATGTGTTAATAGTTATGTTAATGTGGATGTTTTATGTAAATAAAACTGCTCAAAGTACATACCAAGTCGTTTATTGTTTTTGAAGTGAAAACTTCTTTAGCGGCGTTGGATGGGTAAAAAGTGTTCAACTCGCGTCAGGATTAATTGACCTTTGAACCGTAACCGCTGACTGACGTCATCCAACATAGCAACAGATTGTTTATTTTGTTAGGTATGCTATGAAGCTTCGTAGCTTATCTGTAGGCGCTTCGACTATAAGTCATTATAGTTTCAGATAGTACCGGGTTCGGACCTGGGCTTCTGACGCTTTTTGTGATTATTTTTTCTTTTTGTAATTTATTACATTTTGTGACAGAAAATTAGTGATAGGTTCTATGCTTGGCGCTATATTGTAGGTATGGTATGTTTTTTTATCTTTTTCTCTGTATATAACGAAGAAAGAAAGAAAGAAAAAGTTTTCACTTCTGTCGGCACTCCCAGAGTGCAACCCGTCTTTTTTTTTTTTAATAGATACGCATAGTGGCATAGTTTCGATGCCTTTGCCACAAATTTATGTGGAATCGAAATTAAAAAAGAGGACTTTTCCGGCTTAGGCCTTGCAAGGTTTGTATGAAATTCCATTACCGGCCTCTGGTCCTAGCCGCGCCTGAAACGTCAAACTTCGCAGCCTATTAAGAGGAACGTAATGTCAATATTTCATTGCATGTTTGAGAAAAACGATTTATTTATTATCTATTTTAAAATCCGCTACAATCGGCTGACAGGACATTTTACGAATTTTTTAAGATAAGATAAGATAAATCATTATTGTACACCAAAGAATTAAAGTATGTACTGACTGCATATGGAAAATGTCCAAATGATGGTCTTATCACTAGAAGCGATCTCTTCCAGGCAACCTTTCGATTGATAGGTATATTTATTTATTTTAACGATAAAAGCTTATGGGTAGTTATTACTGTAGTCATAAACTTAAACTATATATAAGTATATAAATGTCACCGGCAGAAAACAAGATCTGCAAGTTTATAAATTTTCTAGGAGATTTATAAAGGTTAGGTTAGGTTAGTTTTTTTAAATTTCCTAGAAAATTTATGAACTTACGGATCTTGATTTTGCCGGTAACACATACATATATACATACATAATATATAATATACTTTGTATTTTACACACACCGAAGTACATACTTAACTTCAATTTCTACACATATTATATACTTTGTATTTTACATTTACCTAAGTACAAACTTGAATTCTATTTCTATAATATTAACATGAACATACATATATAGATATCAGATATACACAGCGAGCGCATACCCAGTCAAAACCACATGACAAAGTAACTATCAAAAACCCAAATAGTGTTCTTTTATCATTTTTTTGCAAATGGCCAGGGCCTCGATTCTACTAAAGTAAAACCATTGTCATACCACAGACACTGTAAGAATTACCCATTTAATTATAAACTTTAAACTCATTTTTTTATAGTCTAATATTAAATGGCTTTTTGTAGAGTGAATGAAAAAGTGAAATGTGACACTCTTCATTTAATTTTGGCCTTAAAGGTCAATAGTTATAAAGTCTAAAATTTAATGCCATTTATCGCTGTGTCTGTAGTGTGACAGTTGATTTTGCTTTAGCAGAATCGAGGGCCAGGTATTGTGCGCGTCTGATGGATACAGGCAGCGCATTCCATATATGTGAAAGATTTGTCATAAAATTTTGTAGAACGAGAGGACGTGGATAGTTGCAATGTTACTGGATATTGAATATGTGTCATTGAGGAACACAAAATGTTCTTTTAAGTAAGTAGGAATTCGGGGATTGTAGAGAGATTACTGTAAAGCATGGAAAAAATGTGAGCATTTCGTCGAAGTCGAATTGGGAGCCACTTGAGCAAGTTGCGGAACTGTGATACGTGTTCGTATTTGCGTAGCCGTTATAGTTGAATGGCGGCATTTAGTTAACTGCCTAGGCAGTTAATTGGACGGCTGATTAAGCTAGTTGGCGGCGACAGATCGATGACGTTTAACTACATGCCTAGCCTTTTAATTAAACTCCTAGAAAAATGACTTATTTCTACATGGTTATAAAAAAAAAGACGGGTTGCACTCTGGGAGTGCCGGCAGAAGTGAAAACATTTTCTTTCTTCGTTATGTACATAGAAAAAGATAAAAAGAACATACAACAACCTATAATATAGCGCCAATCATAGAACCTATCACTAATTTTTTGCTAATTTTATGTCAGAAGAAATTAATAAATTACAAAAAGAAAAAATAATCACAAAAAGTAATAAATTACAAAAACAAAAAATAATCACAAAAAGTAATATATTACAAAAATAAAAAATAATCACAAAAAGTAATAAACTACCAAAATAAAAAATAATCACAAAAAGCGTCAGAAGGCCAGGTTTGAACCCGGTACTATCTAAAACCATAATGGCTTACAGTGGAAGCGTTTACCGCTAAACTACAACTCTATTTATCGAAACTTGCAAAATAGGCAGTCATAGCTAATATTGTATGACGTCAGTTACGGTCCAAAGGTCAAGCGATCCTGACGCGCGAGTTTAACAATTTTTACTCATCCAACGCCGCTAAAGAAGTTTTCATTTCAATAACCACAAAGGCGTAATGCGGGAGCTACGCTCCGCTCCGCTCCCGCATTAGCCTTCTGACCTAACCTAACCAAGTCAGATTGCGCAGCTATCACAATAAACCTATCACTAATTCTTTGTGAATACCTCTCTGTCTACCCCCTCGGGGATTTACAGGTTAAAGTATATGTATATTTGTATGTAATTTTCTATCTTATTTCAAGGTAGTGCCCCATCTTACGATGTAATAAACGAGACGGCTGAATATGGTTCAGGCCGTTAACTGGACGGCTGATTGTGCTAGTTGGCGGCGACATACACATGGAACCCGCTAACGCAAACAACTTGAGGCTGACTTCCCGTATTGAAGGACCCCAGGATGATTAGTTGATTACTTAAGTTTTTTATATTCATCGGAGAGAAAGTTGATAATATTTGTCATGTATTGTATAAGTCATATTTATGAGCGAATTCACACTAATATCACAGTATAACGAGGCAGTCCTTAAACTGTGCTAATATTATAAATGCGAAAGTAACTCTCTGTCTGAATGCTACGCTTTCAAGCCTAAACCACTGAACCGATCTTGATGAAATTTGGTACAGAGGTGGATTCGAGCTTGAGAAAAATGGGGTAGACGGGGAGAGAGCATAGGGCTAGCAGATGAAAGTTATTATGAAAGTTTGTCATCTTTGAAGATATCCTGATGAAATTTGGTATAGAGATGGATTAGAATCGTCGAATCGTCGGCTTAACACTAGGCGATACCTGACACCCACGCGAGCGGAGCCGCGAGCAACAGCTAGTACTGTTACTAAAATAGAATTTATTAAACTACTTTCATTGTTGACTGTACCATGAACCATTAAGATTTCAACTTCGTATCGCAACTCCATCAATATTGTACCGGGGAAACTATCTTGCATCTATTGCATTAAACTTCATCGGCTCGTAAAATGTATTACCCATGTAATTACCCCCTTGTCTTCAATAATGATGTATTTTAGGCTTGGCTCTGCATCTTGGTGGGGCCCTAGTACATTCATTGTTTGTTACAAAAATACATTTCATACAGTGAAAATTTTATTTTTGTAAAGTGGATTTCGACTTCTTTTAATTACAGTAGTACTTTGACGGTGAATATTGCATAATACCTAGATGTGTACAGACTGAAATGACTGAAAAAAAAACATGCAGTTCATTTAGTCGTAGGTGCTACTGGTGGTTAATTAGTATGAATGACACTAATTAAGAAACTAAATTACAAAACGCGGCTTTCTAAAACCTTGTTTTAGAAGTTCGCCGCAGAACTATTAACCATCGACATTAGTGAGCGGAGACTCTTATGATGAAAGGGCAAATGAAGTTAAGCCACTTAAGTACAAATTTGGACGAAGCTGCTAGATTAAAGGCTAGGTTGAATTCACTCCCTGTGGCTTCATCCACGTGCGGTAAGTACCTATTATACAGGGTGAGTAGACAATCCATGTAATCCATCACGAACATTGAAAAATAATTGAAGGGATTACTTAATTAGTTAGATATTACGTAACGAGTAGATTACCTTAACCTAAACACTGTTAGAAATAAATAAAGTGAAAAATAAAATATTCTAGTAGGTCCCATAACGCTCTGCGCTTGGACCCACAATACATACATATACTCACGCCTGTAATCCCCAAAGGGGCAGACAGAGGTGTATTAACCCAAGATAGTGATGGACATCTCTAGTTATATTAATCAAAACATTTCAAAAAAGTATCTAAATAAATAAATAAATATTCCACAACATTTCACACAACGCTATCTAGACCCATGGTAAGCATAGCTTAACTAGCTTGTGTTATGGAATCTAGAATGCGGATAAACATACTTAGATACTTTTTTTTAAACACATACATATTATACATAGAAACACTCAGACCAATGCAAATATACATATTCATGCATACAAATATTTGCCGTGTTCACTACCGCCACGCCACGGAGGCTGCTATCTAATACTTAACTTTCTGAACCCGTACAAGGTCCTTCCAAAAACTATATTCATTTATAGTATCTAACACAGACCCTAAAACAAAGCTCTGTGGGTAACTTTTGCATGTGTAAAAACCGTAATATGTTACTTTGCTTCCATACATTGCTCTACCTTTAAAAATGGTGCTAAACACTGAACTGTGTAACACGTACATTTTCCTACGACCTAAACCTGAGTGGACCTATTCTCATAAACAATATACCTACCTATCACTTGGTCACTTAGTACGCTGAGCACTTTAGTCTTGGGTCTTAGATACTTTGGTCGCTATTGGTATTAGTTAAATACATTTTTTTTAATCGAACAACTCTAAAACTTTACATTAAATAAAAAATAAAATAAAAAAATAAAGACCAGTTGGTCCTCTGAAGATGATAAAAATAATAATATAAATTGGTTGATTTATAAATAAATGATCATTTGTAATTTTGTCAGTAGGTATTCAGCAAAGAGTGTTTGGTCCGGAACCTCCACGCAATGCATCCTGGGCAACGGAGACGATAACGTGTCTCTCATTCCTAAGGGAGACGCTGCCGCCTACAACAAATACCGATACCACAAGTACAAACAATAAATCCTACCCGAATACAATTCACACGTTTGTTATTTGGTCATATTATATGTAGTATTCCGATTGTTAAAATACTCACTCTGTAGTTAATTAGTTGCTCTAAAAAGTATCCATGCACAATCATCATACCTATACATATAAGCCATTCACATAAACTTACGCGAATACTAGTATTACCATGTCGGGCTAAATAAACTTTTTGTAGCAGTTATAGTGATCAATTTTTCTACATTAAGTATCACTGTAACGTAGAAACGCCGTCGTCAGCTTGAGCTCAGAAAATGTTATAACGTACCAAGTTATGATAAAAACAGCCCATGGAGTCCTTTGTACCCTCGTTTAAATTAATTGTAGAAGAGAAATTTTGTAGTTCGACATCAGATACGCCATCAAAGTCATATTATGTAATTAGCCATCTAAATCATCAATGCGCTTCTCGATCGGTTCACTACGATTGGGATTGGTTCACTAATGAATTATTAACTGCTGCTAAGTTTCTGAGTTCCAATCAATGACTTCATTGAATACTATTAGACAAGCTGATTAGACCCTAAATTTTCACTGAATTTTGAATGTAAAACGGGGCCAAATAAACGAGTTTTGCATTTATCTGTCTACACAGACAGGTGGGATATGCGTATCATGCATGTGCATTATTATTAATATATTTTTGGGGACGCCGGATGGCCGGACGAATGATCCATCCGTGGCTTCTGCGGGCCATTTCATCCATTTCCCGCTATGTGCATAGCACGCTTTTTGATTCTAATCCCACGACACACAAACGACACTCTTTTCTGCCGTGGTTGGAAAACAAGGTTTAAATTACTTAAGGAAGTAATTTGAGCGTTAAATGAAAAGCAAATAATAACGGATTCACTGCCGCTTTCAATTTACTACATTCCGTACTGATTTTTTTAACTGCGGCCCTGAGGCTCGCTAAGTGTTGATGAATATAATTACATTTGAAATTGAGACTGCTGCCAGAAATTCATTCAAAAGTAGGTATACATTAATTAAATACAGCGCGCTTATTAAATACGGCGAATCAACAACTGAACGAATCTATCATGAGAAGAAAATACTCCATTTCTCACTTTTCAATATTGATTGAATGATATTTTGATGTTTGTATAATTTTCAGACAGATTCATAAGAATTCTAAATGTAGGGAGGTACGCATTTTTTATGTACGGGACGTTATTATGACTTCGTCTGGCCTTATGGTAAGCTAAAGGGTAAGTCACTGGAATGAGGATCACCTTTGTAGTCAATAAATTAGCTACAACGTTGGCTCTCAGTCGACGGATACATCAGGTGCGTTTCCACGTGCACCTAAAAGACGATGAACGTTAATAGTTTGATGTTAATGCTTTTTAGCAAAGAAAGATAGCGTGTCACAACTTCGCATGGTAGTGAGATCACAGAATAAATGAAAGTTCCATGGGACGGAGTAGTCGGACAGCAGGTACTCTTTAAGGCTGGTTACGACAGACACTGACGCTAATTCTTCAACCATCATCTCCTAGGGCTTACAGCTTGACTACTGTCTGACCCCAGCCCCTAAAAAAAAGCCTGCACAAGAACCGCGTACGTTGGCTTCGGCACTGATGTAGATATAGGTATTTCACTAAAGAATAATATAACTATAAAACGTTACTCAATAGTATGATTAAGCGTTAAAAGAATATTTTTAAATATTCGTAAAAAATAAACTGTAATATAATGCTTTCAAAGAGGTGAAATCATATTTTCTTCGACGTAGCGTAGCTGACAAAGCCCGTTCTATTTATCTCAGAAAAATGAAAACCTCTATCTGTTAATCTGTATTCAGATTCTTGTTTTATTGCACTGAGTTGGAAATGTCATCAGTTGTATTGCTTTCTGGCTTTTCATTGAACGAAGCGAACGAGAGTCTCTGTTTCGACACGGTAGCCGATTTTGCTTTTGTTCGTATCTATGTCGGTTTGTCAGTTCCGGTCTAGAAGGCTCATTTTTAACCGATTTCCACAAAACTTGGCACACATGTTCTATTATAAATCACAGTCAAATGTTGTGTTTTAAAAACACAACATTAGACTTTTTTGATAGGGGGGAACATGGGAAGAATAGGGGAGAACTTTTCTGTCTTCTTATTCATGAACGGATCTTGATGATTTTTGGCTGAAACATCAAGAACCATGATTCTTGACAGATTGTTGTGAAATAAATCGTGCATCGTAAAGGTTTTAAAAAAAAACACATGAGGTAAAAGGGGGAAAGTTTGCTGTAGCGTTTTTTAAAAATGGCTCGTCATTTTTTTTGTGAAATATCCAGGGCTGTTAATAGAATGTAATAAGAAGATCCGTATAATTTTTCTTCTTTATTTGATACCAGATAAGGGTATCAGAACATATGGCAACGTGGGGTACTCGCGAGGTCTACCGTTTACAGGACTACTAGTTTTTATGTTATTTGACATATTTATCTATAAAAGCAAATAATTTATCCATACAAAAAATAACTAAAATTGATGTGTCACTTTGGAACATTAAATTTGTATAAGTGTAAATTAAATGCACACTGAAATGGGAACCCTCGTGTACATTATGCGACTACCGTGGAACAATAACTAACGAACCCTTACAACCAATAATTACTAGAGCAGCCGGATTCCATACAAAATTAACTTCCTACTTAGACGTTATTATCGAGTTCACTTCTCAGCTTTTTTTTCCTTTTTAATAAATAAGATAGTGGTCAAACGCTGGCCTAAATATAGATAGGACTTGGCAAGACCACTATCTTACCTGCTCAGTGACGATAATGAAACAGATTTGCCTCTAGAAGCAATCCACCCACTCTATTCCCTAGTGCTTTGAAGATTATAGCTTTAGAAACATAGACGACCTTCTACGCATATTGAACGTTTGCATAAAATAGCAATTTGTAGCTAGATGAATTGCCCATACCGAATGTGAAGTAATTTAGCTTTAGCTATTAACCAGTCATTTAGCGGCTGGCAACCCGTTGGCGTGAATATCAGCCTAGGCGCTAAAACCGGTCCCATTCTCCGGGTGAATATAAATCAGAGTTTAGTTTTGCACTTCGCTCTCGTTGTGATAAGAACGAGTTCATTCGACTGAACTTTTACTGCCACCAAATTTCCGCTCTTAATTATACCTACGGTACCTACCTACCTACCCGGATTTTGATTCGGCCGCGTCGTCGGGGAAAATCTTGTAATGCCGGCTAACATCGGCGTGCTTGGATTTGGTAAAGCGTTCTTTGTACCACATGTCTACGGTTTTATTTAGAGATATTAGGTGAAACCAAAGTTGTAGAATTTGTTTTTGTAAATGCACTACACATAATACGTGTAAAGCGTATACTCTAGAGTTTAGCTAAGCAAAACTTTTTTTATCTCGTTCAAAATAAAAATAGGTTGTACACAGCCTATGCACTGTTTGCTTTAACTTATTTTTAAAGAGAGTTCTGCTGTTCAACTATGCTAACTATGATAACGAGCATCAAATATACGGTTATTTCACCTTTTTTTCGAATATCACAAAAGGATACACAATGAGTTTTGTTGATCTTGGCTCAACTTTTTGTTGATCTTGACCCGAGCTTTCCTGAAGCTTTGAACTAAGTCTTAGGAACATTTTAATTTTTCAACGGAATAGTCTTACGCGCATATACTTTTTACACCTTATTAACTAAATCTGTAATTTAATTATTTTACAGTGCCTTTTTGGTTTTTGGAACCAGTTCAATTTCTTTTATTAAAATTTTATTCTATTCTCCATTTTTGTTGTTGAACTTACCAAATGAGTTCACTAAATACCTACTACCACTCATCTTTCTCAAAGCCGGAAATATTCTACAAGGAAAGTAGGTATATGTAATGAAACCTTTAACACCATAAACTTTTGAACATTTAATATTAGGTGACCACAATGATGACAGAGCATTGAGTTGCTTAATGATCTGTCGTAGAAATTATGGATTGTCGTAGGAATTATATCAATCCTTTGGGTACCAACGGGTACTTTATGATATCTAAAGTACCCTGTCACGATATAGTCATTTACCTAACTATTTTGAAACCGGTATATTACTGACAGCCCTCTCCCACTACTTGGCTTGCTTGGCATTCAGAAATATGATCACATGCAATCTAAACTAAAATTATGTAGATACCTAGATAGAATAACAAGGGTAGTCCTGCGTGTGAGTGCCTAAGTCGTAGCTTCCACTCCGCTACCATATCCGTGTGGAGCTTGGACTTCACGGCCCGGATTTCTTCAGACTCGGGCTCATGTCCCCGCTCTCGTACCTCCAGGATCAATGGTAGCGATCTGGATATCATGCGATACCCCCTGATGACCCTGATGGTTATCACCAGGAGCGATCACCTATTGGCTCCAGACATTGGCCATCTATATGAACCGCCTGATTCCCGCGTAAAGTCTCCTGCAGGTGTCATCCGTACCTCTCTCCCTCCTCTGTTAGGCAGCAACCAGAGCGTTAGCGTGCACATTTACGGGTCAGACTTCCGAACTGCACCCGTCTTCGAGCACGAGCCTCACATATTTTGTCTGGAGCTTGAAGCCGATGGGAATGCTTCCTACCAAGAGGCTGGATCTCTTAGGTGGTGCGCGTCTAGGCTCCTGACGAAACATGTGTTTGTCTGCCACCTAATTGGTATAACTTCTTTTTTAAATTGCTACGTTTTTCAACGTCACTCATCGGGTTGTCAAGGGACATGGGTCAAAAAGATTTGTTTTAAAAATGTCATATTCATTTTCTTGTACCTACTAAAATGAATATGTACCTACATTTTACCTACCACTGAGGGAAACTTCAGTCTCAAATATCCTTTTTCCGGCCCTTGATAGTTAAAGGTCAGTCCCGGCTCCGACAAATTAATAATAGGCACGAAAACACACCGGTAGCCTAACTTTCCCACAGAACATAACGTTATTAATAATGCCCCTCAGATCACGTGTCGGGAATAGCGTTAGACGGATACTAGTTGGCAAGCTTACGTACACCTACACCAAACCGATCCAACTAAACCAATGTAAATATATTGTAATTTAATTTATGAGGATAACTCCTAACGATAGCTAATACGTAGTCTCATTTAAGACTTTTTACTCGTTCTAGAACTTTAGTGACGATTTTTTCCACTGGAGTAGACAATAGTTATTTTCACTTCAGCAGCTTCAACAAGTAAGTTTTGCTGCGCAAAAATAGTGAGCAAAATGCGATTTTGCCCACTGCGTGAGGCACAGTAACTTATTAATTATTTTTTATTACACTTGCTCATAACGTTGCTCTTATTTCGCCGAAATTACGCACATAATGATAGATACCTATTTTCTAACTGTGGTTTTTTAATTGTTATTAAATCACGTGTGAGATAATGACTTCTTTTTAATTTTATTGGATGAGTAGCATTATTCTTAAAAAAAAATAAGATACAAAAAGATCATGTTCAATGGAACAAATAAATTAATATACCTACTGCTTGTTCATTTCATGCACCTTCGTTTAAATAGAAAATTTCATTTAGTACGTGTGTAAGTAATAAACAAAACTTTTACTTAAAGACAACTTTTGTTTTCTCTCTGTTTAAAACTTTAAGTAAATTCACCATTAACACAGAAAAAAGTGTTATTTTTTAAATATTCCCGCTAGTGCCAAAAAGTTTCGCAATTCGTTTTTACTTCTGTAATTATAGTTATTTATTAATTAAAATGTCTAATAGTATGTACCAGTTATGAAGAAAACGATTTATGTACCTAGTACACCGCCCGAGATATACACATAATACTGTACAACGTCCGATAGAAGATGTGATTGATGTGAAGTCCTTAACGTTATCGAATGTTTACTATCTGAAAAATGCAAGGGTAATTATCTATTTTAGTATTACCTATATTATAATTCACAAGTGAAATGAAAAAGGCGTATGTTACATATATGTAAGTATTGTTGATTAACGTCTTCGGCTCTCTTTAGACCCTGGCGGCTCGGGTCTCAATATCGCCTCAGTAGTAGGCTGGTAATCACCAACTTTACACACTTGTATCATAATCTGCTATTTCATTTCACTTGCTTATAACGTGGCCCTTAGTTCACTGAAATTAGGCACATAATAGTACCTATTATCAAACTGTGGTTTTTTGATAGTTAATAAATCACGAGTGGGATTACATTTTTTTTAATTTTATGATATACGCTGAATTACTCTTTAAAAAAAATAGATACAAAAAGATCGTGTTCAATAGAACAAATAAATTAATATACCTACCTACTGCTTGTTCATTTCATGCACCTTCGTATTTAAATAGAAATGTGTATAATAAACAAAACTTTTTTATCTCTATCTTTTGTTTTCTCTCTGTTTTATTAAGTAAATTCACAATCTTCTAAACGTGAAATGGAAGGAAACCTCATTCTTAAAGTCTGTGGCTAGTGTTTTTTTATTATTCCCGCCAGTCTGCCAGTACCAAAAAGTTTCGCAATTCGTTATTATTGGTGAAATTATAGTTATTTATTAATTTAAATGTCTACAAGTACTAGTTATGAAGAAAACGATGTATGTACCTATTACACCGCAGGATATATTTTTTTTTTTGCGTTATGGAATGTTTACTCAACTGAAAACTGTGAGGGTAACGTCGTATGATACACGTGTGTATTGTTGATTACTGTCTTCGGCTCTCTTAAGACCCTCGTCTGACGGCCCGGGTCTCAATATCGCCTCAGCGTAATCACTAACTTTACACACATGTACCATAATCTTCTATTTTTTTAATAACAATTTTGCCCACTTGTTACACAAATTATGGTTAGCACACCATAATTGTGTAACAAGTGGGCAAAATTGTTTTTTGCTGCGAGTGCAGATTTTGAGTCCAGAGCAAGCGAGGGATTCTTAGATTGAATCACAAGCGTAACGAGGGATTCTAATGTTGAATCCTAAGCGTGGTGCGGGATTCAAAGGCAAAAATGCAAATAATTTTACTCTGGTGTGGCACTTACTTTCACTTCAGCTGCGAGAACACATAATAAGTAATGCTTATGTAGAAGATAACACAGTGAACATGAACAGATAGAAATAACGTTTATATTTATTATACATCAAAATAATGCTGAACATTTTAAAAGTTAAAGGTGCAATTATTGCAGTTCCGCTAATTCTACAAATTCTAACAGTCTCCGAACAAGTCTCCGCACCCTTTGTAAGTCTTCATTTATTGAAGATATGCACAGGAAGGAAACTTAATGCCGCATTAGTAACTTGCTGTTTTAACTCTTCTGGTGTTAAAATACTGACTTCGTCGCTGGTATCGCTCATCTTTTATATTTATTTTAATTTATTTAATCTTATTCAACACTCTTTTTTATTCCCGCAATTTTTTAAGGCGCGTTCAGAAGCAGCGTCAGTTGTTTTATTTTTGAAATGTTGAATATAGAAATACTTCAGTCATCAAGTATCGTAGTCACGCGAATATTATATTTGAAGCAATAAGGAGTATGAGGATAAATTACCTCTTAACTCAAACAATGCTGTAAATTATCTCAAAACTAATAATGCTGTGGTGAATAAATGCATTTGTAGAATCTGTATTTCTTCCGGTACTTACCTGCTTCCACTTTCCACTTAGTAGGTGCCTACAAATCATGCGCTTCGCTCGCTGCACTCGCTTCTAATAACTTTACCTAAATAATTAAAAACCTAAAAAAAATAATTTACCGGCAACCTAGTCTACATCGGTTAAATTAAATTCTACTTATACCTACCAAAATGCACTAAATAATTTATTCCCACTCGGGACGGGACCAAGTCCTCTTTGTTTCCAATTTCTATCTCGCTCTTGCAAATCCGTCATACTAGTGGAAATTATAATAGCTAAGTAGGTACTTACTGATCACTCAAACATCGGTATACTTACGCCATCATCAATGCGTTATTCTCGATCACATTCGAGGCTCTAACCTAGGAGTCTGGCGACCGTATGCCTGTTGTTACGTCTCCACTTCGCACGGCACAAGGCATCCCCGATAGTGCAACCATTGGCACACACATCATCTTCCACGCCGCCAAACCAGTATTTCCCTCCTACATAAACGTACCTTGATTTATTGCCTCCTGAACGTTAAATCTTCCCTAGATTTTTGACGCCCTGGATGTAAAGTCTGCCTTAGATTTACAGCCTCTTAGACGCCATATCTTCGCTAGGTTTCCAGCCACCGTGTACTTCAAATTTTACCTAAATTTCCCACCCCCTGGACGTCAAGTTGTCTTTAGATTTGCAGGCACCCTGCACGTCATCTATAGATTTGCTGCCCCTGAAATATATTTTAATTATACCATTTTCGTTTACAGTACATCGTTAACATTGTCATCTATGATATTGGCATGCCTAGAGACTGTCGTATGTCGAACTACTACGCCGTCAAGAGAGCACTTTTTGGGTCTACCCTTCCTACCGGAACCTGGCGGAGGCCCAATTACCAGACATTTGTTACCCACGTAGCTTCCGCAAAACATAGCCGCACCAGTGACGACTCTCCACAAGGACATGATAACTGCTGCGAATGTGGAAGGTCCTCAAGCAATCGTTTCATCTCCGTGACCCGCAGCTCCTGCTTATGTCACTCCAACAGTGGCCACACTTCACAGCCGTGTAAAAGGGCAGGCCTAATGGTAGTTTTATAAACCTTTCCCTTCAATCCGACTGGCATTTTGCACTCACAAATGTCATCTGACATCTAGGCCCAAGCACAGTCGATGTCACCTTAACGTCACAGTCGATGTCACTAATCACGTGCAGCTTAGATCTCAAGTACTTAACCTGGCCCGTGCGCTCAACCAAGTCATCGCCTATGCAGATGTATTTGAGATCTGTAGAGCTTAACGCCAAGTACTAGATCTTCGTCGAACGAAATTTTCGAACCACCAGACTGCCGCACGAGGTACATACACTCGAGAGCAATGAATCCGGGTCACTCAAAGAATCCAAAAAATCTCGGAAAGTAAGAATGCTAGGTTAATTCAATAAATTGTATTTAATAGACAATTTAATACTCCTTAAATGAAAGTTAAAAAAATATGAGTCACCATACATTTTATTTACACAAAATTACATAAAGAAAAAAAACTGCTGATCTCTCCTTAAAACAAAAATAGGAAACATGAAATTTTTGAACTTTATGACGATTTTCTTGAATTTCAATACTTCGTATTACCTCCTCGTGCTTCCATTACTGCGTTTACGCGGTTTGGCATGGTGTACACCAAGTTCCTTATACGATTTTGGGGAATATTCTCCCATTCCTCTGTGAGCGCAATTTTGAGCTCAGGAAGCGTGATTGGGGGAGGGTTTCGTTGTTTTACGCATCTCCCTAGCTCGTCCCAAGCATGCTCGATCGGGTTGATATCCGGGCTGCGCGCTGGCCACTCCATACAAGTAATGTTCATCTCTTGAAGGTAGTCATTCACAATCCTACCTGTATGAGGTCGGGCATTGTCATGCATAAATATAGCATCCTCACCCAAATTGACCATAAATGGACCAACGTGTTCGTTGAGGATTTCTTCCACATATCTTACGCTAGTTAAAGAGCCGTTTTCTATGATCACCAGCTCTGTGCGACTTTCAGAGGAAATTCCGGCCCACACAAGTACAGACCCACCACCGTAGGCTACTTTTTCTTCGATGCATGCTTGCTTGAATCTTTCCCCTGGTCTTCTATACACTCTGTGTCTTCCATCGTGCTTGTAGAGCATAAATTTTGATTTGTCGGAGAACATAACTTTCGACCAATCTTCAATACTCCAATTTACGTGGTTCTGGGCATATCTTAGTCTTGAAATACGATGGCCACGCTCCAGTTTAGGGCCGTTTGCAGGTCTAAGGGGTTTTAAGTTAGATTCAGCAAGCCGACGTCTTACTGTCCATGCACTTGGGTTACTTCCTCCGAGGCGTCGAAACTGATTTGTGAGTTCAGTTCCTGTGAGAAAGCGATTTCGAAGCATGGTGTTCACCAAGTATCGGTCTTCTCGTGCTGTGGTACACCTAGTTCTGCCCGTTCCTGGTCTGCGTAGGTTAGAACCAGTTTCTTCGTAACGTCGGAGAACTCTTTGTACTGTTGACAGCGACACACCGACAGTCCTGGCTGTATCGCGCTGACTCCGGCCGGTTTCCACCAATGTAAGTATTCTGGTGCATTCTTCAAGTGTAAGCGACATGATTTCAGCTTGAATAATGAATATTGAGCACTATCAACCTGGTTTATGTACCAACATAAATGACAGATTACAAACAAAAGCAAAAACAAATCCTGTAATTTCGTAGTTCCATCTTCGACAGTGTTCCCTTTTCAAATTTGATTTTTTTATGATATAACTTTACAATAACTAAGAAGTTTTAATACTTTCATTTAAGGAGTATTAAATTGTCTATTAAATACAATTTATTGCATTAACCTAGCATTCTTACTTTCCGAGATTTTTTGGATTCTTTGAGTGACCCGGATTCATTGCTCTCGAGTGTAGTTGAAGATGACAGAAACATGCAGGCAACTCCACTCAGAACAATTCTCTGCAACAAAGGAATACTATAGAGCAATTCTCCGGGTTGGTGCCAGAACGAGAATATTTCGGCTGGATATGGGAAGAATATTTATATTCCATAATAATTAACTTTGGCTCTGAAATTACTAGGGCACGCGGTAGAATATAATCTAAATTAAGGTATAAATTGACTTTTATGGGGACAAGAATAAGGTGATTAGCAATAGACATTGTAATTGATGTTACAATTTACAGGTAATGACTTTTAAAGATAGGTAAAACGACCGGCCATCAACCCCAAAATTACTAATACAAAAGTTATGTTCTTAAAAAATATAGTATCGAGAAGCATCCAATTAGATAATAACTTCGCAATAAGATTTAAGCTTAATAAATAAGTAAACTCTAAAGAGATAAAAGTACTTAATAAAATACGGCTGGTTTTGGGATAAGGGAACCATGATTTTTTTGCAGTGTTTCATGTTTTCAGTCCGTGGTTGTGGGATATATCGTCATTGCGTTAATAAGACCTATTTTGTGTCATTTTGGTGAAATCGACATTTTGATACAGATTGAGTCAAATATTTAAAGGTCTACTGAATGCAAAATCTCTCGTTTGCTTTTTGACGTTTTACGGCCGGTCCTAATATGCGATCTCAATCCAAATATGCAAATCCGAAACCAGAATATCGATCGATTCGTTGCTCAAAACTGCCATATATTCAATCGATGGACCGCTTCGGCAACCCTTTTTCACTATCGATCCGTGAGAGGACAATCCGTATTATTGAGATTGAAACTTGTTCGAAAGTGACAGTTGTACGGTCCATGTGTTCGATCTTTGGATTGTTGGTAAGCTGTTTTTACGATCTTCCGAATGCGGTGGATCACGAAAAAGGATTAGCAGTTAAATTTGTTAAAGTGTTAGAATTTGGTTGTTAATTATGGTCATGGAGAAGGAACTGATAGCGGAGATGTTGCAAGGCAATCGAGTCGCGAGCCTTCCATACGTCAAAACGACTCAATTGACCTGTGGCGTCACCATCTAGTCCTAGTGAAACGTCCTTGTGTTCGGTTGTCATTTTTGCTCAAAAGTCCAACGATAAAAATAGCTTTAACCTGGTTTAAGAATGAAGTATGCAGTACAAGGATGCACAAAGTGTACAGATAAACAATTTAAACATTTTAAGGGTATAAAATTTCATCAGCAAGTTCACTATACTTATATTTATTTATTTTTGAAAAATCTAGCGTAGAGAAGAAAGAAATAACCTTGTCTTACATGTATAATACACTTGTGGACACATCTATTGTCCCACCTTAGAGTTAAGGTTTCGATGGCTCCTACCTAAATATGATTGCTAGATTGAACAGAAACTATTGATGCAGTTTTAAACTTGATACATTTTACCATCTTTTTCGATCGTATCGTTTTAAATTTGAATTCAGAATACCACAGGACATGGAGCTACGCGTAACAAGTCGCGTATGCGCCTTGATGAGTGCAGTTGATTTTTAAATAAAAAACATGTTTCATCAAAATAAAGGTTTAATTAATTATCTAATAAAGGTTTAATTTAATAACGCGTGTTGCCTCCATGGGCATCTACGACAGCTCTCATACGATTAGGCAAAGAGTTTATCACCCGTTCTATGAAATTTTGAGGGATTATCTCCCATTCCTCTTCTATGGCAGTTTTCAACTCCGGTATCGTCTGGGCAACTGGCTGACGAGCCCTAACACGTCTTTTTAGCTCGTCCCACATGTGCTCAATTAGGTTCATGTCTGGGCTTCTGGCTGGCCAGTCCATAACTGTGATGTTCCTATCCCGAAGATATTCCCTGACGATGCCGGCCGTATGGGCTCTTGCATTATCATGTATAAAAAGGAAATTTGGGCCCACATAGTCCAAGTATGGCATCACGTAAGGTTCTAAGCACTCACGAATGTACCTTTCAGCATTTAATGTTGGCAACCGTGGTCCCGTAACAACCTCAAGTTGAGTTTTGTCGCTCGCGGATATACCGCCCCAGATAGTCCATGAGCCACCGCCATAAGCAACCCTCTCTTGAAAGCAGCATTGTGCAAAACGCTCTCCCTTACGTCGGTAGACCATCTTCCTTCCATCATTGTCATGTAACGCAATTTTAGACTCATCAGAAAAGAGTACACGGCTCCAATGCTGCTGAGTCCAATTTAAATGAGTGCGGGCGAAAAGAAGACACGCTGTTCGGTGGGTTCGCGTTAGTTTGGGGCCATTAGCTGGTTTGTGTGGTACCATAATATCGTGTTCTTCTAACCTTCTCCGAACAGTTCGAGCGCTCACAGATACTCCGTGGAAGTCGCGAAGTTGGTTTTGTATATCAATGGAGGTAAGGTGACGATTTCTCAAGCTGGTCGTCACGATGAATCGATCCTGCCTTTCAGTTGTGACCCGAGATCGAGGCCTTCCTTGGCGACGAAAAAAGGCGGCAGTCTCTAGGTACCTCCGATAAACATTTCGGACCGCAGATCGACTTAAATAAAGTTGAGCACTCACATTTCTTTGGCTGTATCCGGCCTGGATAAGTGCCACAGCTTGGGCGGCGACTTCAGGCGAAGTATCCATAGATTATTGATGGAACCTCACCTTAATGCTAAAAATAAGTAATGTTTGTTGCAAAACTAAAGAGAAAAATCACAAATCAAATCCAAGTAAACGAATAAACTCAAGTTTTCTTAGTATTCGATTGTTTAATATCAACGAACAGGCTCCAAATTGTCTTTTGTTTCTTTAAATTCTGTGTTCGAAATTCAAAATAAAACTATTGAATAAAATTATGAATGTGCCTGGTTCAAAACTGCATAAAAACTTTTTGCTCGACCTAATTTTTAGCTAGGACTAAACGCAAAATGCAAGGTGGGGCAATAGATGTGTCCACAAGTGTAGATTTAATAATAACTTAATCCATTTTATGAAAATTTCATCACAATAGTCTCGCCCAAGTTCATTAGCAAGTTTAAAAATGGTATTTATGGTATATTTAGCTGAAATTGAAAATTAAAATATACAAAACTGGGCAATCTAACGGTATAAGGCCAAATCATTTAGGGGGTCTAAATGTTTTTACTATAATCCGATAGATGGCCTTATTTGTAAAAAATATTTGCCTTATGATAGATTATTCTAGAATTCTGTGTAGCGCTTAGTGGCGAGTAGTCAAACTACGACAAACATTACAAGACCCAGTTTCTGTTCGGTTTCGCTATGACGCACTAGATGGAGACGGGGATAAGGTATGACGTCATGCCCCCCACGTCTCCCTTCCCACCTGCATTTGGTCACGCGTTTTTCTTATGAGAAATTTGACAGTGGCATCTCCGCTGCTTAATCATATTCTGTCCTCCGTGATTATGGCTAATTTCGAGTATGTTTCGAGAATACCATATTTTCTAGTGATAGTGACAGTGATATGGAAGTACTAATAGATATATTGATTCTGAAAGTGACGAAGACGAAATCAACGAAGAGTTTCAGCGGCACGAAAATACAAAAGAACAAATTACATGCATGCTCAGTGCCTCAGTGATACTGAATTTACATTTAGATTCATATATACCTTTCTTTTACACATGGCTTCATAATAATATAACTATTATGAAGCTTTACACGAAAAAAATTACGAAAAAGAAACGTTTCGGTACTTAAAACACTAAAAAAACATAAAACTATACAGACAATATGATTTTTAAAACTGCAAAACAACTAAACTATTCACATTCAAAGAAAGACCTAAAACAGATGTGACAGTCGTGACAGACACGTTAAATGTTTCGTTCTCTGCAGTATTTACACTTCCCATGTTAAAAAAAATGTTCTAGGATAAAATCAAGTTAAAATGGAGATTTTATGCACCTCAAAAAACCATCAATTTAGGTTTCATATATATTCTAGTTCACAGTTATTTTTATATTGCTTTATTTATCACCAGTACAACAATTTCGCGCACAAAAGTATGCTTATAACCGAACGACAGGGAGGAAAAAGATTGACTCCAATCCAATCCGTCGCGCAATCTAGATTGAGCATGCGGCAATTGCGTATATGTACGCAGATCGATAATCGATCTTTTGACTGCAATCTCAATGTACAGATCGTAGGTATATAATATATGGTTCGGCCGTTAATTGTATTTTATTAATGATTTTCAAAATCTCTTATGTGACCCCTCAAGTTGTGTCATAAAATAACTTATGTGTTAAAGTAGGTACGTATAAGAGATTTTAATGTGTTGTACTTTTGAGATTGACCGATATTAATATAGGTACACATTGATATTAAAGGTAACGCATTAGCACGTCGTAAATTGTTCCACAGACTACTTAATACCTAGTAGATAGTATAGGCACAGTATAACGAGTCATACAGTATGTCATCGCCTTTGATGTTTGCGAAAATGCCGACATTTGTGGTTTTGTCAGGGTAGTCACATTACTTTGTACATTTACCTAATTTAATTACTGCAATATTTATTTAACCCCTATTTACTATGTTTGTAGTCTCAAGGCACATCAACTCACGCTAATATTAATAACTAGCTGACGCCCGCGGCTCCGCTCGCATGGATGTCGGCTGTTGCGACTTTTGTTCATATCTCCGGTTCTACTCAATCAAATTATGATCAAACAAACGTAATATTTTGAATTTCAATGTTGAATGCCAGGCGGCAGTCACTCTCGTAAAAAACAACGGTATAAAAGCGATGTCCCACACCATGAAACTCGACGTGAAGATAATGAACTCTGGGATCCGACAGGAGAGTTCACTCTCGGAGTGTCCATTTGTTACTTGATTAATAAATTGTTTTTTTACTTCAATGTATCTTACATATTTTAAATCAAAACTCTTATGTAAATCGATTCAAATAGAAGAAATTGAATCGGTCTAGGCGGGGTTTGAACCCGCGATCTTTGCCTTACAGGGGTAATGTTTTGACCGCTAAGCTACCAGACCTCGCCCTAACCCATTCAAATTTCTCCTTCTATATCTGTGTTTGAGACGACAGTGGAGTGTGTCTACCGATATTGTTACGAACTATCGGAACCAATGAATGATTTTTCAATTAGTTTTAAACATTGACTTTCGACTACTCCGCCCATTTGATCATCCATTCGCCCAATCGCCCAGAAATCATTCTATTTACTACCAATCTACTTTTTTTGTAAATTCATACTTTCATATTACCTACTTAGATAGAAACAATGCCCAATGCAAATAGCCGTATTAATGCATACAAAAATTTGCATAAAAGAAAGTGTATTTTTATGGAAATTGATACTAAAACCATTAAAACAAACACTGATCTAAAATGTATAACGCCATCTATAATGATGATGTTTACCAAAAACATGCCAAGAACGTTGTATGATGTGGAATTGCGTGTTAATATCTTGACGATACTAAAAGTTGATAGAATGTGTACCGGTATTCAGAAAAACTTTAAGGTACTTGGAATAGATAATAGTACTACAAGAAATGAGAACTTTAAAACTTCTAACGCCATCTTTGAGGTAAGCATTGCACTCTTACAGTAGTTAATCATAGACCATTGCGGTCTTACAGTAGTTAATCATAGACAAAGTTCTATGTCACTCTATGTTCTTACATTTATTTTTAAAAGTTTTAAATCTATATTCAATGAACAAGCGATTAAGATTGAAACATTGGTATGTATATATAATTTATATGAATTTTTTTTATTACTTGACAAGGAGCGATGCCAAGCGATACGGATTAAGGAACGAAGTTTGGCATGTGTCAAAATCATTTGTGAAATGTGAACGCATCCAATATTTTTTATTGTCTGTGATTTAAATTTTGCCAGCTGGGCGGTTCCGATATTTATTTTCCTTACTTTAAAATCAAAATATTTCTCTATACACCACGATATATACATATATAAATTTGATGTTTTTTACTACTTGAAGATTTAGCTGTAACATGTAAGTACTGACGCATACTCTATACTATTTAATTTACTGTTTGGCGCTTGGAATCAATATGTACCATTGTACTTACGCTTCTCAGTCTTGCGAAAGTAACAAAATGTATTAGTGCAATAACCTTTCAAATAGGCCATACATAATACCGGATAAAAAGCTAACGTAGCGACGGTGATGCGTGTCGCGAGTATATGTGAGAAGCGTTGATCTGCCGAAGAAAGAAATGTTAGTTACATTGGCACATATTATTTACATTTCTACGTGCGTAAATCTATGTAAGAAGAATCAGTCCATAATTAACACACCAACTTCTATTCATTAAAATGGGAAAATAATATGCATTTGATACCATGTACAAATATGTCTTGAGGATATCATTGAATATGTTATTTAAAGATATCAAATACTTTATGTAAGTAATGTACAAAGCTTAAAATATATCATCTCATCTGTTAACAAGCATTTTGATACATGTTTCCCTTTTTTTTTAGTTAGTAGATATGCATAGATATGATAAGTTTAGTATTTTATGAAAGATATAAAAAAATTCTTTGCTTCCTGCCAAGTATTTGTTAATAGAATTTTATTGTAGTGTATGAAAACTAGTTATCATATGCACTTATATCCTCTGCTCATATCTGTTTACCCCAACAAGATAGGCATATTATTATTGATTATATTCTACTTTTTGCCAAAACATTGCCTCACATAATTAGGAGCAAGTCTATTCCAGTCACAAATACACTTCAATATTAATAAATGGGAAATTAAGAATGTCACCATAACACAGAATAAACTAGGAAAACCTCCTATAATGAGGACTCACAATGAGAAAAAGCATAATAACCAACTAAGGTTAATGTCATCATTTTTCTTATATAACAGTTCCAAGGGATTATTATGTCCACTTTAAAACTGTGTTATACTACAAATACATAAAAAGAGCTCTGTGTGTGGCAGAGGTTTGGTGCCAAGTAAACTGGTGGGCCGTCTCCTTTTCTCAGCGTTACTTTGCTTGATCTGACTTTTTAATGTGTGATTGTTGATATAAATTAATTTTTATTTTATTTATATGAGCTTTGCGAGAGTCTTTTAATGGTGTCAGGGATGTATACAATTATATGTTATGATAGTGTGTGGAAGAAGACCATTGGAGGATTTTCTGAAAAACTAAAATATATAATTATAAAAATAAAATAAATTGATTTTGAAATTATTGGGTGATTTCAGTCATTTAGACTATAGCTTAAATATCATTATTTAAATTATGGTGATTCATACCCCTCAGCATAAGTTACTCTACTAATGAAAATAAATGCACTGTTTAATTGTCAAATAACAACATAAAGTCTAGTCTCACAAAAACTGATATTGTGAAGATGTTTACAGGGCAGATTTATGCACAGTAGAAGACAGCGTTGAAAAACTGTTGAACTGTGTCTGAGGCTTAATGGACCAAAGACCCAGTACCTGGCATTCACTCTACAGATCCCATAACACTGTCTTTGAGGCAATAACCTAGCGCACGAACCAGGGTATATATCCGGAATCTGTATTCCACGCGAATGAAGTCACAAAATACCAGTTATTTTGAAGGTTATAGGAAGTTTATAGGGGTAAGAAACGTGGCTGGTGCTAGAGCGATACTAACAGGGGTTGCGTGTCAAGGGAACAAATATCCTGTTGTAGATGTGCGAACTCATAACTGCAGCAGACTTCAAGCAAGTCCGTGATACGACTTATTAACTGCAAGACAGTCGCCTCTGTTGTCAAGTCATGCCCATTGTGCCGAGCCTTGTTATGAGAGTGTAGATCCGAGAAATGCTGGCTTAAGTCGGTAAAGATGACATACGTGGCTATGGTCATTAGGGGTGCCAGAAACCTTACAAAGTGGTGCTTTGGACACTATAGTCGACTACTGCAAACTGCACCGAATGTCTTGGTTAATACTCAGCAGCAATCCTTCAGGGATCACAGACTGTTACATTTGGTTATGGGACATGATGTGCTATGTACATCATGTCTGGTCTGCTATGACTGACCCATCTTTTCAGTTTTAGGGGAACCCAGTCAGATCTCATGCTAAGCGTTGTCTGAGCTGTGCGAAATATATTCTTTCTATTTTTTATTATATTCTTCAATAATATTATTTGACTAATAAAAAAACTATGTTCAAAAAACCGACTTCAAAAACTGAAAAGTATAAAATAACTAAGCCTGTTAGGTGTCCAAGGACATTTTTCAATTGATTCCAGTATAGTAGTAGTTCAGGCACCACATACAAAGTTGGCACCGACTTCTAATCTTTAAATTCAGTTATTTTTCTCCAAGTTATTTTATATCTTTCAGTTTTTGAAGTCGGTTTTTTTAAACATAGTATTTTTTAAAATATTTGCCTTTCAGTGTTTGTAATAGGTTGTTCTTAAAATTTTATTAATTTTTTCCCCCCTTTTAGTGATTCAGAATGCCTTCGACCATAGTTTTTGAGTTTTGTTTCATAAGATTGACATAACACTCTTAATAACATAAACGAGACATTCATGCTATGTATAGTTAAAGCGTTCTGTTGTCTACCTCCATAGTTCAAGACTAGGTCATTCCAGCACGTCCTTAACCATCATAATGTAGCTTACCTTGTCAGAGGATTTATTTGATGTTGAAGAGTTCTCTGGTGTGTCTCTGGAGTCCAAGGTCCAGTACCCATGAAATTGATATGGGACCACCTGTGAGTTACACTAAACAATGCAAAAATATTTTTTGAAGTCGTTTCATAAACGACGGAAATATAGGACAACATAAATAGTATGTGGGTTATAAGTTTGAATTAAAATAATCCAAAAATGTTCATAAAATAATAACTACTGGAACAAACTATCCCACCAAAAACATTTTCTTCAAAAAAATTTTATGTGACCAAATGACAACTATAACGCATAGAACTAAAAAAAAGTCACGTAAATAGATATTAAATTTTGATTAAATCTCAAAGTAATCGGCGTACATACATTAATAAAAAAACCGATCGAATTGAGAACCTCTTCCTTTTTGGAAGTCTGTTAACTAATATAATTTATAACAGATTCTATGAAATGCCAACCTGTTCCGCCTGGAGGTATCTTTTTTCTCATCTTTTAGGACATATTTTCGCTTCTGTTCTAACATTTTTGTCTGTTTGTTTTATGGGTTTAAATAGGAGGTGACCAGATCATTTATTTGTTTAAACGGAAACAATTTAAAAACAGGTGAACCATGTGCTTATTTGCCTTCTCAGGAATGTAAAAATAATCTATTTATTTTGTATTTGTCAGTTGAAAGAATTTGAAGATGTCTCCCGTTTCTAATTAATATCTCTAATTCAAAAAATGTTAACCATATGAGAAAAAGCGTGACTGCAGGCATTAATTAACAGTAATATCATTGTTGTATTTTTACTGCATGCTTTTAATTTGCTAATAGAAATTTCATCACGGCTTTTAATAAATCTGCATCGCGCTATGTAGCATTACAACAGTGGTGTATTGCGACGTTATAATATGATACTTGGTCTCGTTCGTCCGTCCGCTTTACAGTAAGACGTCGATTATTACGGGAAATGTGAACATAACAGCAGCAATGCATGTTGTCCGAGAAAGACCCATTTAGGTTGCTTCATAAAAAATAACGTTGCATACTGGGAACAGCCAGCATCTACCGAAACTAGGCGCAAGACGTTACTCTTTTTATTTTGACACATACACTGAAATGATTATTCCAATTTAAGAAGGCATTTTTATATTTTAACCTAACTAGACAATCAAACGTGCCGTGTGCGTTTATCCTAATCTCGCGTTACACTAATTACGATTGTTTGACCATGGACGATCAGCACGCACACCATTTGATAAGGATTTCCAATAAAGTAAATTGTAAAACAACTATAGTTATTTAGGTGCGACGATTTCTTTTTTATACCTCTTAGGTGGTAGACGAGCACACGGCCAACAATTGGTTACCGTAGCCTATGGACGTATGCAACACCAGGGGCATCACAATCGTGCTGCCGACCCTGTAGAAACCTTCGAAGGCCCTTCTTGAATAACCCCATATTGTAGTCGCTTGGGAAAACCACGGCAGAAAGTTCATTCCACAACCTGAGCGTACGTGGGATGAAGTTCCTTTCAAACCGCCTTCAAGTACCAACTATTTATAAGATCATCTGTGCTTTTATTCTTATTTTGTTAACTAGTGTAGTACAAAATGCCAAGACACCTATACATACACTAACCTAGAAATACCAGCAGTATCGCCGCCGGCGACTGCCGTCGCTTTTAAATTGACCAGCGTGCCGCAACTACCTATGCTATGAGTCACTGTTTGCCTTTCCACGTGGTGCGGTTGCCTTCATATTTTTTGTTTAAAAAAGAACTAGGAAACGTACACAGTAAATACATTGCACGTTTTTGTATTGATAAGTGTAGAAATGTTCTGCTAGGTATAATAAGTTCAATATGGCCTCCTGCTTAATTATTTATTTCGTTGCCGACCTACCCGTATATATAGTTACTTTCTCATAAAATAGAACTTTATAGACCCTGGGGGTATTAACCTGGGATGCCTGTCATTGCCACATTTAATAAATTAAACTCACGATCTTCAGACGCAATATTCTATCTCAGGTTGTCTTTTGTTAGCCGTCTGTCGGAGAATGAATCATGCATAACTTGTAAAATGCTTCGTTACATAATTATACTTGAGTCAGACGGAATACATAATCGTCGTGTCATAATATTAGCTTATTTATTTACAGAGGACTTTGAAAGCAGATAAAATTGATTTCAAAGATTAAATAGGATCTGTATATTATTTTTCCCAGAATAGATGCCACCTCCTGGTTTAGTCTGAATTAATTTTGCTTTTAAATTATTTTATCAATACGAGTAGTCTGCTTGCACGGTAAACGCCAACAGCGCTAAACGCATCTAAAACTACGTAACATTTGTATGTACTCCATTAATTATATTTTAAAATTGTGTCTCCTTAGAGCTCAGGAGGCTCTGCCCTCTAATCCCACCAATAAGATAGAAACAAGTTTTATGAAGCTACATTTTTATGGGAACACATTTATTTACATTTCGCTAGAGTTCAACAGAATAGTATCGACATTGGGACTATTCATAAACATAGCGATGTGATATAATTATGTCTTGCTGTGTCAAGCTTGCGTACATTACTACTAATATTTTGCAAAATATTCTTTTTTGAGCTTATTTATTTTATATGTTTCTTGCTACATTTTTTTTTTGTCTTTTGCATCATTTGAACTTTGTTTTAAACAATAAACAACAAGTAATGTTATTAATATGTCCAAAAAGAGCCTATTACTCTCAATCCAATGGTAGCTAATTTATTTTTGAGAATACACAATAGATTTTTTTCAAAGCTAATCGCGAAATTACCTTTAATGGTCAGTAAATTTAAAATGTCACAGTTTAGAGTACAGTAATACTTGTCGACATACTATCGACTTCATCGCTTAAAGACACCCTCAAGTATTAACTATTGGATAGATTTATTGACTTAATTTTTTTTTATTTCAGTTAATGTTTGAACCAGTACCAGCCGAGGCGTCTCCTGCACATTTTTTTGGAAATACTGGAGGTAATTAGGGCTTCTTAGTTACTTTTATCTAGTATTTTGAATTCACTATAATTTTATAGCATTAATGATTTATTCTGCTTCCCTGTTTGTTCTTTAAATGGTTTTTCACATCATTATATACCTTATTAATTGTATTTAACCATCTCAATATCTGTCAAGGGGTGGTTTCTATATTAATTTAAAGAACAAAATGATGTAATATTACTTTAGTTGATTTAATTATTCATGCAATCTCAGCACTTGTGTGAAAGCAGGTTTTATTTTATAAATGGAACATGACATGGACAGTGACCAATAACAACTACAGACATTATGTTGTTGAAAAACTTTTATAACTGTAACTTGCGATGGTACGGGCGGTCAGACGCAAATTATTGTGGGAAAGAGTTATAGTTGGAAGCAAAACCTCATTGTATTTAAAATACAAAGTTTGAACCAACATGCTGTGATTTAAGGAAAGTCAATAACATAATTTAAACAAGATTAATAGATCTATGCGAATTTAAAGTATAATAGGCACACTGAACAACAACACTGAATTTGCGCTATTCTGACCTGTGTCAAAAAAAAACAGTAATTTGTTTAGACTCGAAGCCGGATACCTGTAATAATAATCAAAGTTTTGCGGTTCCTCTAAAAGTTTCACTATTAATGTTTTTCTTTCTTATAGCAAAACGTAATATTTACTACAAAATTTGATTTTAAGCATTGGTAATGTTTAAGCTGTAACTTTTTCGCATGACGATATAAAGATTGGACGCTAAGAAATACACACTTCAGTGGTAAAGAGAGCTTTTCAACGACATACGTCTGATAGTTATTGGTCGGTGGAAATATTCTGACGCATCCTCTATATTATGTTTTTATTTTTCATTGCAATCCAGTTAGAACATTCTGCTGCTTGTAGAGCGCACATCTTTTATTATATTACATTTCATTAGTTACTATTACTAGTCCCGAGTAATCCTAGAATACCTGAGAATAAAAAACGAATAGTCCAAACGCTTAAAGCATGTGTTTTAAGCGTCCTTGTATCTACCACCTACAACAGTTCTTTTCTCTGGATGGATCCCAGGTCATGAGGTTAATAAAGTAATCATCGAATTAGTATTGGCTCCCTTACAAAGATGCAAACCTTACGTCGACACCATTATACCGCTAGTTTTTAGGTGAATTGTTTTGAAAAATATGATGACTTGTGGATTTGATTACCTAATACAGGGATGTTTTGAATTATACAATATCATACATTTGGTCTAATCACTCATGAACCTGGAGAGTCATATTTAAATAAATTCCTTTTTCAATCATAAACAACATAAAATAATCAAATCAACCAATAAAATTTAAAATTAGAAATAGTTGCCCTCAACAATATGTTTTTTCTACTTATCTGCATTTTACGCCCTTAACAGTGCGACATTATCACAGTCATCTAATGTACACTTATGTCACGAAAACAGGCGTCATAGTCGATTAACTCGAAACAAACTTCGCGCCTATAGGTAAATCAACACAAAGGACTGCAAGCACTCACAGTGCACAGGACTGTATAATTTAGCTTGCACTGAAAGCGAATTTTTAATGCAAAGTGTATTCATTTTGTAGGCAACAGTGTCATTCTTGCTGTCTCTACATGCTAAATTATTGCCGTAGTCAAACCTATCTTCACCGTCTTTTATATACTTCAGTACTGTAGGTATTTTTTTATTCTTGTTGCAATCACTCGAAAGTTATCACGTAATTAATAAAACGTTGCATAAAAGTAAATAAAGCTCTTTGCAATCAGCTCTTCTCGGTGCAATTGTTTGGGTTATTGATAGCTTGTCGGAAGCCCAGGAAAATATTCAACTATCAACTTTTTTTGTTTAGTTAGAAGATTAGCACCTCGAGTGACGAGTCAAGTTAGAAAATTTAGTAGTCTCCTAGCGGTTATTGTCAGACGGCGCACAGCACCTAGCACGCCGCATAAGTCATAAAATTGAGACAATAATTACAGTCTCTTAGAACTCACCCTGTATAGTGCACAATTCAAAATATTTGGATTCTAGTTAATAGGATACATTTTATATTAAAAAAATGTGATCATACTTTACATAAATAGCCTCGTGTCGAAGTAAAGTTTGTCGTCGATATTGTATTATATACCTATATATAATAAAATATATAAAAATAATATAATTATATAATATTATATAATATTTGTGACGTTTATCGTTCATGACATCACACACATAATCTGCACATTTCCATAATTGTGAAATTATATTTCGAAAATTTCAATTTGTCTAAAGTATAATGTATCAAATGATTGTATCAGTTTAATATATCAAATATGCCAAGAATAAATAATTGAAACTAAAACTCCAAAGGGGCTAGGCCATATTATTAACCAATTTAATCACGATTCGGGCTCAGTAAAATTAGGTTTAAACGTAACTGTAACTTGATTGACTACACTACTTCATCATAAAGAAATGGCTCTACGTATTCAGTATAATTATTGATAAACTCAATACTCTGTCTCACTCCGTAACTTACTATATCTTGCTATCAATAAATTAATCAAAAACGCATAAATACCTAAGCTATGACAATTACACAATATCGTATTATATTAAACACAACCTAGTCATTGACCTTATCAATAACCATTACCAATAGAACATTTCCGGAATTAAAAATTATTTGTTAAATGATATTAATTAAGGGACAACTGTCTCGGTGGTGCAGCATTTTTAATCCCTGTTAGTATTGATGACGTCTAATGTGAATGGCGTGTGTTGGCCCACTTAACGGGATGCCTATAGCAACGGTGACTTGTATCACGAAAACAATTGAAATTATCGGAATATAGCTCTATTTTTCATAGGATAGCATTTAGGACCTGTTCCTATTGCTTTCAATCACTGTTCTTCAAAAATCATATCAATTGGAAAAGCGAGCTTGAATTTTTGGTTGCGTTTCCCTCTGAATCGTCTTACTGTGGCACTTTTTACCGTGTCCTCTCATCATCATCTAAATTTAGACGTTATCCTTATTGCATCCGAAGCCGAGATGCTCTCGAAGCTCTTCCTTCTCCACTTCACACGATCTTGGGCGCCCATGGTAGTGTGACCATTTACACGCATGTCACCTTCCATGAAGTCAAGCCAGGACTTCTTGGACTTGCCCCTTCTACATGGACCCAAAGGAGGCGCCATTGCCAGGCATTTGTTACCCACATAGCCTGGCTGTTACCGCAAGACGTGGCCACAGCAGCGAAGGCGACTCTCTTGCCTTTTATCTGCGAAGTCACGGATATGAAGGCTGCCGCGTATGCGAGAGTTCCTCACGCGATCTTTACGCATGACTCCACATATCCACCATAGCATTTTCATCTCCGTGACATGCAGCTCCTGCTTGTGTCGCTTCAACGGCGGCCACGCACGAATCTGCTCATGTCCGCGTCCAACAACGCAATGACGTCAGCATCCATGAGCAACCATGGAGGCTGCTCATGTGAGATTCTGATGCTGTACGACAAAACATCCAATACCAAGCTGAACAAGTAAGGCCGTCTCTATAAGGCCATATCTGTATTTGTCGTCTTGCTGAATGTTATTATGATTTAAAGTTAAAATGGTCATTTAAACTACTATAATACAAAATAACTAACGGGATATTTACCGTGTCCATTTGTTATATGGAGTTGCCGATATCTCGGCATTGTTACAAGCGCCATGATAACGTATGTACTAGAGTGCTGTGAACTACTTGTTAATAGGCAAACTATCTGATCTCCTTCCGCCGTGAGATACAAGTCAGGAAAAGCTAAAACCGAAACGGTTTACTTACGGAACTAGTGCACAACAGTGCTGGAATACCGAAATCTCAGCATATTATAACAAATAAACATGTTATTTAGCCCGTTAATTATTATAATAAGTAAACCCAGTTTTGCAGTAAGCTATTTCTGGTTTTTAGCCATTAGGTTTTACATGTTAATTTTTTTATTTCACTGTTTCATTATATAATCCAATCAACTCTTTACAAAGTAAGCCAATCGGCATGTTATCGTTAAGTAATCGTTCTCCTTTTACTTTGATGGTGGTAGTTCTTTTTTGACTTCGAAGGAGCATCATTACTATAGGATGATTTCCAGAATTTTTCGCTGATGGAAACAGCAAGAACAATACTTCCTGGAAATCACATTGATTACTCTTTAGGGTCAACCTCTTTACCAACCTCTTACACGATATTACCTAACTTCAAAAATCAGCCCCCCCGGTAGGCCGACGTATTGTAGAATAGAATGATGAATGTATAGGATTGACACGTATCTTACCGTTTATGACAGTATTCAACATATGTCATAAACATTATAAACGACAAAATACCTGTCAATAATCCTATATATTCATCATTCTATTCTACAATACGCCAGCTAATGAATTATCACTTGGACTCCCCTAGACAAGTTCATTAAGACAGTTTACATCGCCTGGAGATACGCCTGGCTGCGTACTAGTTATAATTACTTATCATAATTAATTAATGCTAATGGAAAGTATTCAGATAATTAAAAAAAATGAAAATCATGTGTAAGTGCAAGTTTTGTTTATAAACTCCTATAGATTACCAATTTACGTTCAACTTAAAATTACGACTAAATTACCAATATTCCCTACCATTGAACAACCATCTTCTCATTACTTACAGGCACAATTAAAAATATTAATTTCGAACTCAATGTTCGTTTGACCATAGAAGAAGTAATTTTACTTTACACTTACACATAATTTTCATTTTTTTTAATTATCTGAATACTTTCCATTAGCATTAATTAATTATGATAAGTAATTATAACTAGTACGCAGCCAGGCGTATCTCCAGGCGATGTAAACTGTCTTAATGAACTTGTCTAGGGGAGTCCAAGTGATAATTCATTAGCTGGCGTATTGTAGAATAGAATGATGAATATATAGGATTATTGACAGGTATTTTGTCGTTTATAATGTTTATGACATATGTTGAATACTGTCATAAACGGTAAGATACGTGTCAATCCTATACATTCATCATTCTATTCTACAATACGTCGGCCTACCGGGGGGGCTGATTTTTGAAGTTAGGTAATATCGTGTAAGAGGTTGGTAAAGAGGTTGACCCTAAAGAGTAATCAATGTGATTTCCAGGAAGTATTGTTCTTGCTGTTTCCATCAGCGAAAAATTCTGGAAATCATCCTATAGTAATGATGCTCCTTCGAAGTCAAAAAAGAACTACCACCATCAAAGTAAAAGGAGAACGATTACTTAACGATAACATGCCGATTGGCTTACTTTGTAAAGAGTTGATTGGATTATATAATGAAACAGTGAAGTAAAAAAATTAACATGTAAAACCTAATGGCTAAAAACCAGAAATAACTTACTGCAAAACTGGGTTTACTTATTATAATAATTAACGGGCTAAATAACATGTTTATTTGTTATAATATGCTGAGATTTCGGTATTCCAGCACTGTTGTGCACTAGTTCCGTAAGTAAACCGTTTCGGTTTTAGCTTTTCCTGACTTGTATCTCACGGCGGAAGGAGATCAGATAGTTTGCCTATTAACAAGTAGTTCACAGCACTCTAGTACATACGTTATCATGGCGCTTGTAACAATGCCGAGATATCGGCAACTCCATATAACAAATGGACACGGTAAATATCCCGTTAGTTATTTTGTATTATAGTAGTTTAAATGACCATTTTAACTTTAAATCATAATAACATTCAGCAAGACGACAAATACAGATATGGCCTTATAGAGACGGCCTTACTTGTTCAGCTTGGTATTGGATGTTTTGTCGTACAGCATCAGAATCTCACATGAGCAGCCTCCATGGTTGCTCATGGATGCTGACGTCATTGCGTTGTTGGACGCGGACATGAGCAGATTCGTGCGTGGCCGCCGTTGAAGCGACACAAGCAGGAGCTGCATGTCACGGAGATGAAAATGCTATGGTGGATATGTGGAGTCATGCGTAAAGATCGCGTGAGGAACTCTCGCATACGCGGCAGCCTTCATATCCGTGACTTCGCAGATAAAAGGCAAGAGAGTCGCCTTCGCTGCTGTGGCCACGTCTTGCGGTAACAGCCAGGCTATGTGGGTAACAAATGCCTGGCAATGGCGCCTCCGCTGGGTCCAGGTAGAAGGGGCAAGTCCAAGAAGTCCTGGCTTGACTTCATGGAAGGTGACATGCGTGTAAATGGTCACACTACCATGGGCGCCCAAGATCGTGTGAAGTGGAGAAGGAAGAGCTCCGAAAGCATCTCGGCTTCGGATGCAATAAGGATAACGTCTAAATGTAGATGATGATGAGAGGACACGGTAAAAAGTGCCACAGTAAGACGATTCAGAGGGAAACGCTACCAAAAATTCAAGCTCGCTTTTCCAATTGATATGATTTTTGAAGAACAGTGATTGAAAGCAATAGGAACAGGTCCTAATTGCTATACAGGTCTTGTATGGACACCTATATCATTAAATAACATTTGAATCATAACGATACACCTATATAACCTCCGTCTCTGGACTGTACCTCTACTTTTAAAAAAAAACCGCCGATTCGGAAGAAAAAAAAAGAAACACGCATGCGCAATCGATCGATAACAGATCGATTTTTGACGAGATTTTACATTTAAATTAAACATAGTTTGGTTTTGATTGTAAAATAAATTAGTTTATGTATTATAGTATGAGAGTAGATAAAGTAGTGTATGACACTGTACATAACTTGGTCTTATAACACTCGTGTGATAAGAACCCTTATTATGCAACAGCATCATAAACTACTAATAAATAACTGAAGACTTTATCTAAAATAAAAAAACATCTCGATACCTATGATACATTTTCTGACTCAGTCAATTTCCAATATTAGTAGGATTCAATTCGTAGATTAGATTTTTTTTACACTATATTCGTAGTTTGTAGTGTTATTTGATATCAGATAACAGAAATGCCTGTCTGTGAACATGTCCACCATAAAGTAGGTACATAACTGCTGACGTATGTCAATGAAACAAATCAATGCATCTGTCGCAGCCAACTAGCTTAATCAGCCGTTTAATTTATCGCCTAGGCTCTTTACTGAACGGCGCCGGCTGTTATTTATAATTAATGGCCTAAATGGTATTCAGCCATTTGATTAAACGCATAGGCAAATAGCTTGGATCTGTCGCCGCCAACTAGCTTAATCAGCCGTTCAATTAATTGCCGAGGCAGTTAACTAAACGGCGCCTTTCAATTAACGTCCTGAATGGTGTTCAGTCATTTAATTAAACGGCTAGGCAAATAGCTTGAATCGATGACGATTAACTACTTTCCTAGCCATTTAATTAAACAGTTCTGCATGTTTATAAAAAAAAATGCGCAGCTATCACAATAAACCTATCACTAATTTTCTATGAATACACTTCTGTCTACCCCCCTCTCTTATTTCGAGGTAGTGCCTATGTATGTAATTTTCTATCTTATTTAGAGGTAGTGCCCCATCTTACGATTGGCCTAAGCATTAGCCAGCCAGGTTATTCAATGTTGTAAAAAACGTTATGGCTGAATATTATTCAGGCCGTTCTTTGAATGGCGCCGTTTAGTTAACAGCCTGATTAAGCTAGTTGGCGGCGACACATCTATAGCTTCATTAACAATGTGATCATGTAATATCTGACAAAATTAAAGTATTATGTACATCCATCTCATACCTACCTAGGTTTCCGATACTCATAAGCATGTGTGTGTAGTGTATAGTAGTGCTGTGTGTGAATCCGTTTAGCGTGTAGGTTTCTAGCTCGCGGTATGTTATTCTATTATGATGTGAAGAACGCGAGCGGCCTTCATGCTTAGTGGGCGGATGACCGCGGAGCGCGCGGACTATACCGCCAACTTTCACCTACCAACACGTATCCATCAAAACAAAACTTAAAACATTATAACTGCGACGATCATTCATGCGTAATTATTTAACTCGTTATACGTCTTCACCTTTGTATCAAACCATACACCAGTGCATTGCAATACCGTGTTGTGTGCGCAGAAAGTTTATACCTATATTAGATCATATTTATCTCATCCATTAACAGTTTGTGCATGTGTGGTGGAGCTGAGTCTGGCTTTTGTACAAACGTAAAAGGGTTGCTTATAGTATTTTGATTACTGAGCTCCTTTTAGACATACCTACCAGTCTCTGTGGCAATACATTCCCTCATATTCACTTAACTATGTGACTATCAAATAAATTCCATAATTGATAGAATTATTTGAGTAGATATTAGAGCACCTAGACCGGTGCTGCACCTGAGCGTGATACTGGTATATATTCGGGACTGCCACGTCCTTTGTATGTGGTGCTGATGGCGTGACCGCGCGTGTCTGGTGCAGAGAGGAGCGCGCAGTGAGGCAGGGGCGAAGGGCGAGGGGAGGGCTCTATATGGCAAAGAGTCACCATGAAGGTGGATGCCGACGCGAGAGACGCGCCCGCCGCGCCGGCCGCTGCACCCGGAACCCCGATCGCTAGTAATACAGAGTCACCTGTATCATCCCTGGACGGTTTGTTGGTTTAACACAAACATTCACTAAATGCACTGTAAATATTGAGCTTGCATTACTTCACAAAATCGTCATTTCAATTAATTCCTATTTGTCACATTACTAACTTGGCTGACGCTGCTTCGAGTCTAACAATGACCACCGCTTGTTTTATACCATGTAGAATTAGACAGTTCTGTAGGTTTAGTAGTTTCATACATACGTTCGGGTCAGACATGGCTAAATCGATTCCATTGTGCGAATGGGACAAGCGTTTGTAACATGGAATTAATTATCACTTAAAGCAATACATCTACTTACGTCATTTAAAACAATTGGCTAAATTCGTAAATAGTAGCGTTAATAATATTGGTGGCGGAAATAAACTTGAGTTTTAATTTATAAAAATCTAATTCTATGGGCGGTACACATTGCAATATGTAATCAATTCAAGGTGAACGGAAAAGTACTACTTTTAATAATTTACTAACATTGATGAGTGAAACAGTAATTTATTCTAACAGATATACTTATGTCTACAATTGTAGTTTTTATTTATGAATTTATAGTAAACTAACAAGTTGGTTGGTTTGTCCAATACCTTTCTAATAAAAACCGCATCAGAATCCGTTCAGTAGGTTTTGCGTTCATCTCGAACATACAGACAAAAATTCAAAATATACTATGCGTTTCAAATGAGAAGATAATCGCGACCGCGGCAACTTCATTCCGTATTCCTCAAAAATGTACAGCTAACAACAAAATTTCCATTTCGGACAGGTTCATACGTGTATGGTAACAACGACTTAATTATTAAATTCTTTTCATTAAGCACTTATCAAATTTTTAGTAATTATAATTATTCAAAAATTCAAAAATACCGCCCGATTAAAAATAAATAAATATAAAAAAGAACCGATAATTTAATTTCTTACTTATTGTGTATGTACTTATCCTACCCTATCCATAACTATCTTGAAAAGGGAATATGGTTCAACAATCATCATAAATATTTAATTGAAAATATATTAAGTACTATTATTAGTGTCCAGCAACAGTGAAGTATAAAAATGTATTTGCTGACCTTACGTTACACAATGAAGTTATCGACACGTATCAAAATGTCATTATGACAGTTATCAACTTATTTGAAACGCATAGTAGTTCAGTTCAGATAGTTTTCAATATTTCCAATGTACAGACAGTTTTTTTTTAAATTCTATATGTTATCTGTTTGTTCGCGATTGACGCAAAACTGCTGAACGGATTTTGATGTGATTTTTTTATTCTAAAGGTCTTTTGAAAGTCTCCTGTATGTTTTATCGCATTCGGTTGATTAGAACCAGAGATATGGCCATAAATCGGCATCCACGCGGAGCCGCGAACATCAGTTATATAGCCTTAAAATACTATCAATCTCGATTATGAGCTCAAAGGTAAAAATATACTGCACCTGTAACATAATCAACTGTATATATTTACAAATAACTCAGTAATAACAAGTGACAATCCTATCACAAGTATTAGTTAGGTACGTAAAAAAATATAATATTAGGTAAAAGTATGCAACGCCCAAGTGAATTTTTATTAATATTATTATACTGTGTTCCTCCTTCAATATAATATGGATATGTGGAACCTTAGGTTGTTAGGTTCTGTGAGCTAACTAGTTCAGATTTCAAACCGTTTGTGAAGGCGTCAATGAATTGCTGGCAATCTTCAAAAAGGTTCCCTTTCATAATTACCTTAGAATTTTATCACAACTTATAAAGTTAGGCGTTAAATACTTTTCACATACGTATAAATAACAACGCGTAATGGTCAATACTTCAATTGTTTTGTTTTTCGTTTCATTCAATGAGTATGTTACTCTTATTATAGTTTCCCAAATTATTATAGTGATATTATGATTTATACATTTGTATAACAGGCAAGCTGGTATTTATGGTATCTATTTGTAATTTTGTACAGTTCTCATATAGTAATCATTATAATAAAATAATCTCCATATGAGTTTTAAGAGAAAGTCGAAACTGAATTCAGCCAATCTTAAGTTTCATTGCACAATGTTTGCGTTTCCTTGTGCACGCACCGTTGCGTGTGTGACTATGAATTTACTTAAACCTTATATATAAATGAGATATCAACAACAGCAGCAGCTATAGGCGAAATCAACATAACACACAAGTCTATTAAAATTAATAATGCTTTTAAATGTATGCAGATTACCGGTTGGGGGATAGCGATACGATACCGACGCCCGACCGGGCGCTGTTAGCCAAACTGGAGGAGGAGAATAGACGGATCGAGGCGGACGCCAAGTGCCCCTCACTCACCAACGTCCACAGCCGCAAGAGCTCCGATACTTCACAAGTATCTCTTGCCTCCGGTGAGTCATATATTTTTTCTTATTTTGAAGTTTAACTTTCTCCTACTTTTTATTTTACTATTTAATATAAATTTCGAAATACTTTTAATAGTATTTATAATATTTATGAAGAATTTCAAAAATACTAAAGGTACTCGTATCGCTGCACTTATATTTTATTTATTTATTTTCTTACAATTGCAAATACAGGTATGTGGGATGTTAAGTTCATACATTTAGGTAGGTACACTATATTTAGCCTTGCGGCGTGCAATATATTATATCAATATAAGTTAATTAAGGAAATACAAATTTTCAAATAATAGTATATGTCAATGTGGGAGTGAATACAAGATCAATGGTACATGTCAATAAACTAATTCTACTATACGTTTTATAACATATCAGTATATTTGTCTACACCATATAGGCTCGCGGCGTGCAATATTTTGAACCTACTGTAAGAGGTCAAGGAATATAAAATAGAAAGAATAATGCAATGTCAATATGGGAGTCAATACAAAATAAATAGTAACCTGTCAGTAAACTAAGTCTAATACAAGTCATATAGAATGTCAGTACGCTAGACTATCACAGCTGATCGTGTAAATGTATAATATAATTTATTTTTTCTTATTCAACGAGGCGTATGTCGTTATGTCGTATCACAATACTTGATATATAATAGTCTTCAGTATTAGTCACAGAATCTAAATAAAATTACAGCATGTAGGCAAGAATGTAAGTTTTTTGAACCTAAGAATTGTATTTGAAATAAATGTAACATAAACTGAGATTCGTGCCTATAGACAGTTGTATGCAGTCTCATTAATTTCAATAAAATACATCCCAACCTCATAAAATGTTTCAGTCAATTTAATCGCAAAATAGCTAACCTTGATGCTTTGATTTCTGTTATAAAATGTGCGAATAAGTTGATAATTGAACTTGCAAGAAATTTCAAGTTGATCTCAAAAATCCAGCGTTCGTAAATCCAGAATTCCAAATTCAAATTCATTTCAATTATAAGCTAGTCTGTGTTTCGAATGTGATAATTCATTTGTTTTCGCGATATATAATTTTTCTTTGACATCGTTCTGTGCACAATCTGGAAAAGTTAAAATATCGCATTATATCGTTTCGAATACGAGTTCCTTTGCGGCATCAGCGCTGTAGAAACTGCTCAACGGATTAATGATGTGTACGGAGAAGCCACTGTTAAAGAAAACACAGTACGTTTTTGGTTCCAACGCTTTCGTTCTGGAAATGTTGACCTCCAGAATAAACCTCATGGACGGCCAGAGACCCTACTTGGCAATGAGAATTTGAAAGTGATCGTGGCAGCGGACCCATCTCGTACAACGAGTTAGCTGCAGGCTTCGGTGTGAGTGATAAAACCATTTTGAGTCGTTTGAAACAAATTTCAAAAGTGAAAAATGCTTGAAATATGGGTACCGCTTGAATTAAGTCAAGCAAACTAACAAACACTGCTGCGTCACGTTACTCGACCGTCACAATAACGAGGGGATTTTGAATCGTATCATGACTTGTGATGAAAAATGGATCCTATTCTATAATCGGAAACGCAAATCACAGTGGTTAAACCCTGGAAAACCGGCCACATCTTGCCCCAAGCGAAAGTTGACTCAAAAAAAGGTACTATTTAGTGTCTGGTGAACCAGCATTGGAGTCATTCACTACACCTTCCTACGATCTGGTCAGACGATTACGGCAGATCAGCCCCTCTAGACAAGTGGCAATTCGCTAGCCGGCGTTTGATGGAATAGATTAACTTATTTGACATGCATTAACGACTGTCATATACGTCAAATCCCATATATTCGTCGTTCTATCCCACCAAACGCCAGCTAGCGAATTGCACTTCTATAGAGGGGCTGTGTTGCCAACGATTGGAAACCTTGATGGAAAAGCTGTTAAACAGTCGAGATTGGTCAACTGCTCTAGCCCACTACTGCTTCAGGACAACGCTAGACCACACACTGCACAACAGACGCTGGCGAAACTAGAGGAGCTAGGATTTTAATGTCTCCGTCACCCACCATACTGCCCGGACCTTGCTCCAACCGATTACCACTTTTTTCCGAATTTGGATAATTTCTTAATTAAAAAAAAAATCAGATAGGGCAGTCCAAAACACCGTCAAAGAGTTTTATTGCTTCGCGCTCCCGCAATTTTTGATTCCGCCTCCTTTAGTTACGATCTGGAAGCGCAAAGATTTAGATGCTTAAGTACTCCTGCCCCTCTAAACAAGTGGCAATACGTTTGGAGAATAGAATAGGAATTCATCCATGTATGCGATTCACATACGTTGACGTTTGTCATAAATGTCAAAATACGTGACAATCCCATAAATTTGTCATTCTATTTTACAATACGCCAGCCAACGAATTGCTACTTGGGGTCTAGATTGCAAACCTTACCTCTCTCAAGTGATTAACCACAAGACTTAAGAAAAACATCACTGTGCACTCTTAACTGAATATAACCAACCATACTCAGTTCCAGTACAAATAAAAATACAAGAACATACAGAATCTCAATACTATTGAAAAGAATAAGGGACAAATTCTTCAGTAAAATACAACGAAAATCACTTTATTCATATAACTGTCTAGTTTTGGCCTTGACTTTTCATTCCCACGACACAAAAACCATTCTTTCGTTGCTTTAATACAGACTGTTTTAGTACGAATAATATTATTTAGTTTATTGTGACATTAGCTAAATCGTCATAATAATATCTTAGACAGATATGTACTTAAAAATGAATAAACATGTATTATGAATTAATACAATATTATTAAGTTATCGGCAGAGATAGGAAAACATATTTATTAATTGAACCATTTACTGTAGAAAAAGCGAAAGCGAAGAGTTTTTCAAAGAAAATGTAAATGCTATTATGTAGACGTATAAAAAGTAAGGTAACCGGTTACGACACTGGATTCCTTGACGGCCGAAGGTATGGCTTTTGCCCTAAAGTGCACAGTGTGCCAACTCTGAATTAAAGAAACTACCAGAATATGTCAGCATTTTGTGATTTTATACGCAATCAGTAATCCTACAGTGAAAAGAAATTATATTAGGCTGTTTTAACTTTAAAACAATATGTAATACTTATTATTATTAAGAAATTAAATGTGAAATCGTGACACCGAGATGGACACAACGGTATTCCCGTCCCAATCGAGCAGTCCGACTGGGGAAGTACCTCCGCCCAGACAGAATAATAACCTCGTGTTGTGTTCCCAACCGTGAGTTGAGTAGCCATGTAGAGCTCACTGGAGAGTTTTAGTGCTGTCAGTGGGAGGACCACTTTCTATATAAGGTGGGACGTGTGTTTGTCTGCAACCTAGGTGGTACCAAAAAATCTTGTCTGGTGTTTGTAGCTACTAGTTCAAGCCATGAAGCGGAACCGCGAGTCAGCACGAGCAGCAACGGGGAGGAAGACTTATGGGGCGTGTGGGGCCGCATCGTCAGCAACTGGGAAACAGAGTGGAAACGACGCAACCAATATGTTCGCGACCTCGTACGACAGGGCGTGCCACACCATTTTAGGGGCATCGTGTGGCAACTTCTGGCGGGTGTTGATACGTCACCAGAAAAAAAGCTTTACGCTTCATACATTAAGGTAAAAGATACTCAATCAAATTACAAATTAAGATAAAAATGTTAATTGTATGCAATACAATGCACACTATTCAGTACTCTCGTACGTTCTATTTTTTATTGTATGATTTTATTCAGATCCTATTCTATGTTCTTAAGTGTGTATATCAAACTTTTTTTCGAGTTGAACCTAATTTTTTTTAGTTGCTCTGATTTCCAATTGCTATTACAATCATAATTACCGCACTCCACAGTCTTACAATTTTGAATGACCATAGCCGTCACACCTACATTATAAAGTTTCACATTAGAGACGACGCGATTACCACACATAATCGTTGTACAGTAAAGTTTTTGCATGCGTGACATTGCACTTGCCGCTCTACTTTATATACACTCGTGTCTTACACCAGACATGGCCATCGTTAATCTGTAACTTTTTTAAATACACTTATGTTCAAAGGGTGGCCTAGCCAACCGTTTACTGTACATGAAATATCAATGTATCTTACAATATACACTTACATTAAGGATATACATACTTACATCTACTATACTAACAGTTTTGAACTAAATCGTTTATTTACTTATTTTCATTTACAAAGATTCTGTACACATTTTCTATCATAAGCAGTTATGATGTGATATTTGTTACATGACAAATTGAAACAATAAACATATGACTTTAATGCAATATAAGGCATAAAGGGTGTTAACGTTTAAACCCATTATATATCTAAGGTTATTTTTGTGGGCTTCAACGTCATAAACAGCTGACGAATAGTATCGAATCGTATTAAATAACTTTGATCGTTATTTCGCAGTTCTTGCACACATAGTTCTTACTACAAAGTTGGAACATATTGTGCTAAAACTAATTTATTGCGTTTTATCACTTTTTGAACTTAGAAACTCTTAAAACATTGTATTTTTTGTATCTTATTGTATTTTTCGTATTATATTATTATTCGAACAACACTATTCATATTTATTATTAAATAATAACCAAATTAAATCAGTACAGCTATTTTTAATTCCCTCTCCGCTTAACTATCAAACGGGGGTGAAAAGAATGGCCCTCAATTAGCTCGATCTTCATATTGAATGAATGAATGAATGAATATCTCTTTATTGTATGGTACACAAATAATGAACACATTACAATATATGGTAGGTACAGTTTAGTAGCATACATACAATTGGCGGCGATCTTATCGCACAAGGCAATCTCTTCCAGGCAACCACGGGATGGTTTTTATTGTTACTTGTAACATCGTTTTCAACTATCTAAACGCACTCAGGCATAGATGTATTTTTCAGGCGAAATCAGCATGCGAAAAGGTGATCCGTCGAGACATTGCGCGCACATACCCTGAACATGACTTTTTCAAAGAGAAAGACGGACTCGGTCAGGAATCGCTGTTCAATGTGATGAAGGCGTACTCGTTGCACGACCGCGAGGTCGGCTATTGCCAAGGCTCAGGGTTTATCGTTGGTCTGTTACTTATGCAGGTCAGTACACTTGCACTAACTACAAATTGCTTTCATATTCGTTACCACACAAAGTCTCTATATCAACAAAAGGCGTTACGGAGTTCATGTAACAATAAAACATATTTATATCAACTTAATCCATTCACACCCACCATCATAAAAGGGGTATTACTCGTTCCATATATCTTGGACCTAAATCGCGATATATTAAAGACCCGGGCACGCGCAGATTGTTTTGTAATAAACTATGCTTGGTGAATTCGAGCTCGTCCACCTCAGTAGCACCCCGTGCTATCCTCAAAGTACATCCAAGAAACGTGTACTGCATGTATAGAGCACAATTTAGGTCCAAGATATATGGAACGAGCAATACCTACCTGAACTGACCCTGAATGACTCTATGAATGATTTCCAGTTTTTATTGAAGCAAAAGCATAACTTAACTCGCTATCTTTTTATCTACAGATGCCAGAAGAAGAGGCGTTTGCGGTGCTTGTTAAAATAATGCAGCAACACCGCATGCGTGATATGTTCAAGCCTAGTATGGCAGAGCTCGGCCTCTGTATGTTTCAATTAGAGAATTTAGTTCAAGAACTGCTACCTGACTTGCATGTACATTTTCAATCACAGGTAAGAGGCGGTCATATCCCCATGAGGATATCATTGTTCGTTTCGCCTTCGTAATATTGACTTCTGCTTTTTTTGTCTAGAGTTTCAATACCTCTCTGTACGCCAGTAGTTGGTTCCTGACGCTCTTCACTACTACGCTATCATTGCCGCTCGCTTGCCGTATTATGGACGTATTCTTGTCTGAAGGAATTGAAATTGTTTTCAAGGTAGCACTAGCGTTGCTCACCGTAGGCAAAAATGATCTGCTTTCGCTCGATATGGAAAGTATATTAAAGGTGAGTAAACTTCTACTTTTCTAACTAGATTCTTATAAAATTATTGAAACTGAAGTAGTCATCGCTTTCGCAGTACATACAAAAAGAACTACCGACAAAAGCTGAGGCTGACCAAGACGCTTTCATGGTTCTCGCATATTCAATCAAAGTAAATCCAAAGAAAATGAAAAGGCTTGAAAAAGAGTACACAGTTATCAAAACAAAGGAGCAAAGTGATATAGCGGTATTGAGGGTAAGAATATGTTTAACAAGAAATTCAATCCTACTTAAGCCTTCATAGCCTGACAAATTATCACATGACACTCCCATAGAATCCCATGGTCTACCATTGTTCGCTACACCTGATAGATTAAATTTATGCCATAAGTTTTTCAGCAATACAGTAAGTATCTTTTAATATCATATTGCGAATTAGGTAAAATATGTACATTTAGTTTGAATCCTATTTTTTGAATTGAAAAAGTGTAATTATTATTGTAAGCATTCAATAATTTCGCTGTGTCGATTTCTATTAGAATTTTAGTACGTTCCTGTACACAACATGCCTATGTTTTATTCTATTGAAAGTGTTGCTTGTTTCCTACAGTCAAGAATCGAAATTATAAAAACCAGCACGGTAATCTGAAAACGCTCGCCTCATTCCACCCCTAAAGTTCATAGGAATGTCTTGAGTGAATTTGTCAGGATATACCTCCTAGTCACGTGTAATACTACCAACGTATCTGGGATATGAACTTAAATGTGCAATAAAATAAGGCGACTAAAATATGCGAAAATAAATGTTTAAAATGAAAAAATATCGCAATGAAGCGTGAAACACAAACTAACAATAGAATGACATTTCATAATGACGCCCGTAGTCCGTATTTTCGTCATTTCACAGTTACGCTGGTGCATCTATGAACCTACATCTCGCTAGCATGGTGTACCACAGAGCAAAAACAAAGAGTTATATTTCCAAATCGGGGCATGTTCTCATTTTAATTTTGCCGTTTCGCTCTTTGTTCATGCTCTACAAGCTTTACCAGTCCATGTCTTGTGAATGTTTTGCGGGAGGTACGGCCATTTGACATTTCATTTGGGTCACGTCGTAATCGCGTTTGGCTATGTGAAAAGGGCATGTTTGGAATCGTGGTATTTATTGTAGTGCCTACGTCAGGAAAATCGCCTGTTGAAGCAACGGGTAGAACTACTGGAAAAAGAAAGTTCTGGTTTAGCGGAAAGACTGGTCAGGGGTCAAGTGGACTTAGCTGAAGGGGAGGAAGAAACGTTTGCGCTCGCACGGGAAGTGCAGGCACTCAGGCGAGCCAACGTCGATGCTCAACAACGACTGGCAGTTGCTCAGGACGAAATTAGGTCTTTGGAAATGACCATTGCTGAGGTATTTATATCATTGTGCTATTATGTATGTTTATGGGAACTCATTAAGACTCATCCAAATTGAATGTATATCATTATGTTGGGGTGAAAGGCTTTGTTGTTGAAGTTCTGAAAGACTGTAATAAAAATTTACCTTACATTATTCATTCTTATTGACAGAATAACTCTAGGCAGTCGTCTCTGGAGGGTATAGAGGGGGGTGGGGGTGCGAAGGGAGAAGAGCTTGCGCGCTGTTTACAAAGGGAGTTAGTGCGGGCGAGGCTTCACGCGGCAGAACGGGAGGCGGCAGAGAGAGAACTCACTGCGCGAATTGCTGAACTAGAGAATGAGAACAAGAGTCTCAGGCGCCAGCGTGTTGATAACAACGTCGCACATTTGCAGGTACTGTAGTATTCTCCACGGATAACACGTGGATGTAAATTATACTGCAGTCTTAACTCAAAACGATACCGTAAATTGGGGTACGAAATAATAAAGATTCTTTATGATTTGGGTCCAATAACAAATAGACTAGAAATATAGGAATAAAATAAGAAAGGTGTTTAGTTTTATAGTTCACAACGAATCTGCGTATACCAACTTATTTTTAAATAAATAATGCAGTTAATCTCCTAGTACAAGTTTGTTATTTCCACTTATAAAATTCGTACATGAAGTAAACATTGAAAACGGCCCATTTGACATTATGTTCGTAATCAATTTAAATTTCACTCACCCGTCAAAGAGGGTCCCAGTCCGCCTGAGACCTCTCAGGTCGTAAGACCGACTCCTTAACCACTAAGCTATCGGTGCTTATTTGTTTCACTTAACTAAGTTTTTTTTTAAATACGACCTACTTGAGCCACGTGGCTATTGAAAATACCCTTTAAAGGAACGTCGGTATTTTTTAGAATTCTTAGTTTCTTTGAAATCTCATTGAGATATACAAAAAAAAGTTAATTTATTTGGAAGTGCATCATTTAAGTACAATATTATCCCCAATACAGGATGAATTAATCGCTGTGAAGCTACGTGAGGCAGAAGCAAATTTATCACTGAAAGATCTTCGTCAACGCGTGACGGAGATTTCTGAAGCATGGCAGCGACATCTACAAGTAAGTTGTTTTATTTTTATTATAGTAAGAATATTTGTAATATTTATGTATAATACGTAAAGATAATCGATGTACATTACACATTGTCGCAGTACACATTTCTTGTGTGTCTCTTGAGGATGTGCACAAGCTCAAATTCACCAAGCATGAATTATTCCAAATAAATCCGCGCGCGTCAGGGTCTCGCGATTAAGGTCCAAGATACGTGCCCGGATGTCCAACTAGCTCGTTTTCAGTGTAATCTTTGATCTGCAAGATCAATATTGTTATTCGGAAATATTTCATAGGAACACAGGCAAGAGGCCCCAGCCGCTCCGGTGCAGTCAAACGTAGTTTCTGACATCATGGCCACGCCTAAGAAGCTGCTACGTGCCTGGGAGGGCCGCTCAGCTGACGTGCAAAAACTTGAGGAAGAGCTTATGACGACTAGAATACGAGAAGTTGAGGTGTTGACTGAACTTAAGGAGTTAAGACTGAAGGTATGGATTTTAGATTGTAACCTTTCTAAAGTTACACGCCTTTTTCAACCGGGGTAAGCAGAGACAACGGCTTGTCAACTTTTCTTACTCACTTCACAAGTTTCTAATTCTGTTGTTAAACCTTTACATACAAGTCCGCCAGTTAAGAGTACTTCAAGAACAGTGTTTATTTTATTTTTTATTAAATATCATGTAATTCTAATATTTTGGAAGTACCGAAAGTCGAAATCAAAATATGTTGTATTAAAATAAATGTAAAGATCAAAATAAAATAAGGGATGATGAGAAGAGTTCCGGAGTATCCGAAACCTGCATGCATGTATCAAAACAATTATGGGCATTGAAAGCTCAAGCTTTATCTGTATGCCAGGATCTTAACAAGTGGTAACATGTAATATCTGCCTAGCCCCTATGAACAAACCCTTGACAATCATTCTCATAATTTTCCAGTAAATATAAAAGGTACCTACTAATACACATGACTGTTTATCAATTATAGGTAATGGAGTTGGAAACTCAAGTGCAGGTTTCGACCAACCAACTGCGCCGTCAGGACGAAGAGGCTCGACAACTGCGAGAGAATCTTGACGCCGCGCTACAACGAGAGAGAGGCCTACAAACCCGCCAGAGGGAGTTCCAACACAAGTATTCTGACCTTGAGAGTAAGGTGTGTTGAAAGGGTTAAGATAAATCGAATTTGTACCTTATTAGTATAGCTTGTAAGGTACAAACTCTGGGAAGCGATTACATTATGATATCATTATAGCGAAAACGGCTAATTCCCGTTTTAAACAAAAAAAATAGATGAGATTAGATTAGATAAGATTAGATTTCAAAGAAGTATACAATAATGGTACTTAAGGGAATTAAGAAACTTTTTATTTTTCTTGCGTTAACTATCTATTGCACGTTAGGTTATTAAAATTGTTTAAAATGATGGCCGATATTCTATAATGAATATGTAATTGGATGATACGTCTCAATTCAAACTCATAAGTCATAACAAACAAAATCAAAACACTTTTATGCCTGCAGTATTCTCAAAAATGTACCCGAAGCTTTTGCTCCACATTAATTATAGATTTAAAAACCTCTATTGGGTTCTCATTATAACTAGAGTACTTATTTAGTAAAAGTACTATTTTTTGTGATCAGTAGTACTTAATATTCATATTCGCGTATGAAATTTCTTCACTTTCTCAACAGGCTAAATATGACTCAATGCAAGCCAACATCAGGAATATGGAGGATGCACAGAGAATAGCGGAACTGGAAACTGAAGTATCCGAATATAAATTAAAGGTAAGTTCATCAAAGTATGCTTATGCCTGTAAATCTCCGAAGAAATAGGCAGAGATTTTAACACCCACACTTTGCCAACTTTAGTCCCGCACAATAGGTGTGCTTAAGAGCACAGAACATACATACATGTACTCACGCCTGTAAATCCCCGAAGGGGTAAGCAGAGGTGTAATAACACCCACATTACACCAAATATGATTATCGGACCCACGTTATAGGTGGCGAGACTATTGCTATCAAGCGGACACTTAGTCATGAGCTGTAAGTTTACTGTTGGATGGAGTACAGCCCTATCCTCAGTGGCCTTCTACGACCCACAGGAAGAGATAGGGTGTTATTGTACTTTACTGGGAACCAAAACGGCCAAGTTATCTATCTTGCATTATCTCGTTTCAGAATGAAGTGATGGCCACAGAAGGTGAACTCCGCAATAACATGGATGACTCGGACAGGGTTCGTGAGTTGCAGGAGCAGGTAGCGGAACTTAAGGCAGAGGTAATTATTCCAGTGGTCACCAATCAATCCTACCTTAAATAAATAGTCTTCACAAGAATTCTTAAACACTTCGACAATATATGAATAAGAAATATATTAGCTTTGCTTCTCTAACACATTCTACAGACATCACATTGTGACTTGAATGTTTAATTTCACACGCATATCCACTAAAATTGTTAACATTTATGATTCATCATATATGAACAATGTTTTATTGTATACTACTAGACTGGCTATATGGAACAAAACGGTTGGTGTCGCGAAGGCCATCAACTATGTCCAACTTGTAGCCGTTCAAGCGTCGGTAGCTTAATGGTTAAGAAGTCATCCTTACGATAGTCCTAGGTTACAATCCTGGCCATTACCCTACCGACATGAACCCACTCCTAACACAAGCAATTCAGATTCGCTAGTTAGCGGGAATACTAGTCATTTCGAATACTAAGGCCCGTATTCTAGACACCACGTACACATTGACAAAAACAGGTTGTCTGGCAAATTGTCTATACATTTTTTCCTCAGACAAATCACGATTCAGCTGAGTGACATTCTAGAAAATGGGGCTTACATTTCAAAAACTGACAATACTAAGAGTCGTGGCTTGTCTTAACAGCCGATACCTATGCGGCAAAATTTCATTACCTCATTTATGTAGTTCTCTGCCTTTCCCGCCTCACTGAACTGTGGCACAATTTTGCTTTAATAGTATAACACTCACCGGGATATTTACAATGTTTTTTTTATATTTATCGAGTATCCGATATTTCGGCCTGTTATGTTACAAGCGCCATGATCATGGATTTACTCTTTCAGTACATTCTGTAATCATAGTTTTTGTAACGGCGCCGTAAAATCGGATACTCGATAAATATAAAAAGAACGGCAAATATCCCGGTGAGTGTTATACTAATAGTCCTGTGCCTCACTAGGACGCCAAAGCGCTATCGCCGGCTTCATATCCAAGAAGTTAATATTGAAATCTATAGTACCTAACTCACTTGGCGATAGCTGCAAACACATTTCAGAAGCGTCGGTAGCTTACTGGTTAAGGGGTCGGCCTTACGATCGAGAGGTCCCGGGTTCGAATACTGGCCATTACACTACCGACGTGAACTCACTCCTAGCACAAGCAATTTAGCATAGTTGGAGGGAATATTAGTAATTTCGATAATTTCGGCTGCTAATATTCTTTTTAAAGAAAAAAATAATAATTTCAATACTAGTTGTTTGGATACGTAGCCGACGACGTCACTTTGGCGCCCTAGTGAGGCAGAGGACTAAATGACCATGTCAATCTCAAATCTAAACAGCTTGTCTAGTGTTATACATAGCAATCATTGTGTATGGCACAATACTAACAATAACGTACATTCATGTCGTTAAGATGCGCACAGTGTGGCCGACTATATGCAACGCTATAACAACGCTTCAGTCATTGTAACGGCATCGCCGCTTTTGTCTCTTGGGAATCACTTTGTATATAAATAATTTACTTGGGAATCAAATTGAAATTTGAACCTATACAAGATGGTCAGAAGATGGCCTACATTCAAACTAAAAAACTATTCTGTGATTAGTGATACCATTTCTTAATGTTCGATCATAATATAAGTCACATTTGTATTGTACTCTTGTAGATATCAAATCATTTCGGGCAATTCAATTATAAATCTTATATAGAGCATACCGGCGTCGGTCGAAGCGTAGGTAACAACATATATATGTCGTAGGATAACTTGATACTTCGAATCTTCGCGGAAATCCTAGGGATTTTGCGAAAACGCGGATAATTAGACATAGGCGAAAAATTATCAAATCTTACTGGACAAAGTCAGGATTTTTGCGAAAATACTCGTTACTATAGTAAGATTTGATGTGCTCAACACTGATTGGCTACAATTTTGCTGGCTGACTTCTAATTGGTTCCTAGTTTGCCGATGATTAACTTCAAGTATTGTATCATCGGTCTGAAACATATCTCCGACAGAACGATTAAATAATGAGTGAACCGACGACAAGGTCGACGGAGCCCCGCTACGCGGGGCTCCTACTTCTGGGTGGTTTATAAAAAAATAACCACGAAGGCCTAATGCGGGAGCTTCGCTACGCTCCGCTCCCGCATTAGCCTTCTAACCTAACCTATCCGAGTCGGGGTAAGTCAGCCAGCAAAATTGTAGCCAATCAGTGTTGAGCACATCAAATCTTACTATAGTAACGAGTATTTTCGCAAAAATCCTGACTTTGTCCAGTAAGATTTGATAATTTTTCGCCTATGTCTAATTATCCGCGTTTTCGCAAAACCCCTAGGATTTCCGCGAAGATTCGAAGTATCAAGTTATCCTACGACATATACATATTTAAGTAATTGTAAAATAATAATGTCAAAATGTAAAACATTTTGTTTGGCACTGCACAGTTCCCAACACCAATCACCACTCCGGACACAGAGCCCTGGAAATGGCTCGAGTAAGTGTACATTACAATGAAACATGTTATTGGCTAGTGTGTTAACACGCATATTCCATTCTAACTACCGTAACTGTAGATAACGGGACGATACTTCAATTTTTAAAAAATACGACAAAAACTTCCAATTTGACTTCACAGGCAAATAATATCATATAAATTCGAACATATTGAAAAACAGGTTCTAGTAACAATTGCAAAATCTATTCCCCCTGTATAGCTAGAATACGCCTGTTGTAAGTTCAATAAATTACGTAATGTTCGCATCTAGGATAAATGTATTTTGGTTTTAAAAGGATCCTAAAAAGTGACCAAGTTAATGTTTGACTTAAAATTCCCCAACATGTGGTTGGTTACTTTCCTGAAAGATTGAGTCCCTTCAACGCTCAGGTATGCCCAGTGCTCAGTACGAATCTGTTTAGCTACATGTTTAGTTTTGAATTTCTCAGTTATGAAACGGGCCAACCATGACATGACCTATTTTATGTATTGACTTCATGTTTATTGCTCAATATATATTTTAATAACCGTAAATTTTTTTATTTACGAAATATGTATCGTCTAATCTCCACTTTAATAGCGCACTACAGTAAAGACAAATCTACAAACATTTACGCGACCGCTCCATTTAATTTTACTTTCACATTTTAACGTTACTATGAATTGGATTCGGCAGGTGAACACACTAGATCCATACGAAAATTGTTTGTTTTATTAGTGTATTTTATAAAAGATACCCGTCAAACTTTCTTTCTCGATGTTTACTTTGTTTTGATTTAAAATTTTCGAAAAAATGTTTGTTAAATAGCTGCTCATTGCATTATTAACTTGTCTGCCTGCTTGTCATTATTTTCCGCCGCTGTTGCTTGCCTGCTGCCTTGTATTGTTGTTATTTGGCATTAGCAGTGTAGGCTACCTGTAGTCATTACATGCAATATGTTCATATCTACATTGATGTAATGCTACAAAATGATGTAATTACTACAGGTAGCCCACAGTAGCATGCCTTAATTTTCTTGTGTAGTCGAAAATCCTTGACGCAATGTAATAAACGTTCAATGCAATCTCCTAACGTGGCCGTGGGTTAATTTTTAACATTTTATTAAGAACTATTATTTCTATGACATTGTACACATATCCATGTAGCTTATTGAAGGTGGATAGAAACACACCCAATACAATACATAGATACTAATAATAATTCATAAATATTCTTTAAAACGTTTTAAATACACAATTAAACTTGCATGTTGCCAATGTCAATACACTTATTAAACAGATATGATAAAACGATTTAAAAGATATTAAACAAGTTATTAAAATCAACTGCTGGCGAAACCAATATAAAAATATGAAGGTGAGCCAGAGTATTACCTAAATTAACGTTAATTACAAATAACGAATATTTGCGTTGCAACTATCAAGCGAGTTAAACGCACGGAATCGTATTACGTTTTCATTCTGTATTATACACACCTCAACTGACTCTGTCTCATACACACCACACACCTAACTTGGTAACCCTGGGCGACTCATTGCAAATTCCTAATCAAATCATCTTCTGTTCATCTATTTTATGTCTGTTTGCTGAACTGAGTCTGCCTGACTCGTTAATTATGTAAACTAAGTTTACTAACCGTTCTCATAGTAATTCTGTTGAAAAAACTTAAGTATCTATAAAACAAATCAGCCCCTATCAAATAATTTATAACAATATAGTTATAAATTGACTTCCAAAATACTTATTTCATAATAGCTTCTTCTTTTAAATTGAGAATGATAATAACACTGTGTCATAGTTATTCAATAGTGTTTCCCAATACTTGCTTAAAAATTTGGTCAAAGGTTTTATAATTGATTTATTGTTTCCTCGCACATAAGAGAACACTAAGTCTATCAAAAATTTGATTAATGTTAAATGAAATGCATCATAAATTACATTGTAATTCGTTGCCATCAGGTGGTATGCCCATAGAACTGGTAGAATGCACGAATCGAATAGATCATTTTTGTGCTAACAATGCATGTCTCATAATCGTAACAAAGTAGATATGTTTAGTCTCGCCACTTCCACTTTATAGAGAGAGTGCTGTCCTCATGGCTCAACCTCACTCTTTTATTCAATCATAACACTAATTATTTCACTAGATCTTGTTAGAATCCTACATTATGATAGTTAATGAACTTTAAATTTCATAAATTAGCACATTATTACTATTATCACTTATGAATTTAATGGTGAATGGGCAAAACGAAACAAGTAGACGCGAACGACATAAGAAACATTTTAAGTTATATCGGTATAATGAAATCATTATTCTTCATTTATATATTCTTATTGTAGCTTAATAATAACTAGCCTTCAGTCCCGCATGTGTAGAATTGAATAGAAGTGATTCATTAAAACAGATGTTAATACAAGTACTTGATGACGCAGGTCATGAGGCTAGAGGCATGGAAGGCGCGAGCCCTGGGCCACACGGAGATCAGCCGCGCCGTCTCTTATGAAGACGACCTGGAGGAAGATGAGAAACTGAAACTAATACTTCGGCGCGAATCTTCTACCTCCCTTGACCTCTCCGCCATGTCACGGAAACCTACGTAACATAAACTTGACACTTGCATCGAATTGTTGTTGTTGCCCCAGCTTTTAGGACTAGCTGTTATATTTTTTTTAAATTCAAATCAACATCGTATTTCTTAGGTTTAACTTTAAACTTTTACATACATTTACTTAGGCCGACTTGCCCTTTGTTGGAATATTTAATTTTCCGCGGGGCTAATCTAAATTGGTTCAAAACAGATTATTCTACTTATTAGTTATTATGTAATACATTTCTGCTGATGACCTTAAGGTTATAAAATAATTGGAAGTAATCCTACTTAATACTTATCTTGAGTAGTAGTGTACAGATCATTACGACAAAAATACTTAAAAATATTGTTAATCTACGCTTTAGGCACCCATTTGAGGCGTTATTCGTATCCCTTTCTACGCCAAATCCGAAGACTTGATTTCTACATCTAAATAGATCATAAAGATAGTTATATATCTAGCTGATACTCTTACTTATTATTTTTGACTAGTGATAACTTCATAAGGTGAGTTATTTTTCATAAGAATATGGGTTTCACTCCGGTTTGTCCTAAAGATTGCCGCTGAATAATACAGCCTCTACATTGTATGTTTCTGGGCGTGTCTTGACTGCATTCCTCGCGTACGATTTGGTGAGAATGAATGCCCAAAAGGGTTTCAGAATCTTGTATTGTCATCATCCTGGGTGTGAACTGGCTGGTGTTATTCACATTTTGAGGTATTCGCAGGCTGCGTGACCTACAAATGTCTGGCTATGCCGCCTCCGCCAGGTCCCGGTAGTAGGGGTAGACACAAGAAGTACTGGTTTGACGCAGTATAATGTGACATAAAAGCCGATGGTTTCGGGTATTGCCAAAACCGTACAAAGTGGAGGGGGAAAACCTGGTATGTGAAATATATCTCTCGCCCGCGATCCATGCTTGAGAGCTGCACGACTCCTTCATCGGATGATAATACTCGCCTAATAAATAAAAGACGCTTTTGATTTTTGTTGCTGCGTCCCTTGTGCCTACATCTTCATCTGAAATCAGTTGGTAGCCATGATGTATTTGTCATCCGAATTCAAGTGAGTGATGAGGCCCTATCTGCGGTAAAAGCTGATTGTAGAAGACTTAAAATCTTATCTTTATTATACAAACGACAAGGGCAGTACTACATACGATATCGTACGGTTATTCCATCGTGCAAAATAACGATTTTGCCGCTGAAGCCAGGTTTGCAATACTGTATTCATCTATACATAAATGCCTAAAACGTTTAAAAAAAAATTGTAGAAATCATGTGTCTGGATCTCAGGCTTATAAACTTCCAATTACTATAATGGGCTGTAGGATTCTCAGTATTGTAATGTTATTATTTTTTACAGTAGTTGTGCTAGACTTCTCTTCCGATGATCGTTCTAGATTTAAAATAGTTTTAGATCAAAATACAATCACTAATCTAGACTTGCTTAGAGTTACATAGAACCCCACAAATCCAGTCTCACGATGCCAACTACTTACACCAATGTGGACAAGGGTGTTGGTTTTAAACCTTCATTGAAGTTGTAGGCGGACTAACAGTAACACTCATCATCCTGTGCCTACCCTGCATTGATGCACATTAGGGTTAGTAAGAATATTTTATATTGTTGTAGTTGAGACATACAGGTAGGTAGTTTTAATGTATTTTGTACTTTATAGTCTATTGATTATTTGGTAGAAGGATAGTTCCTCTAGGAACTTGTGGTAATTAGCATTTGGAATAAAAAACGATACAATTAAACCACGTAGCTATGATGTTTTTCAACATAATTGGTATTTAGATATGATCTCAGATATAAAATAATTTTGCGTATAACAATGTTAACTCCAGTGAGTATAAGGCCGTGCGCTGCGCTGTGCATGTGCACGTATGCATGCGCCTGCTTTGTGCAAATAATACTGAGCTAATTTCGTGCAGATAATTTACACAAAATCATGCAAAAAAAATCACTATGATTTGCACAACGTGCAGATGCTCGCATGCGTGACATACATGAGGCAGTAGAGGCGGTAAGGAACATATAAAAGCAGGATAAGTCGCAACAAATGGAAGCTCATTTTTACGTGCGGGAAACCCGCACGCCGTCTGTGGGTCGTAGTGCTAGGACGAAGACTCGCCCCCGGTATGGGGAGGCGCGCATCATCCCGCGTTGCGCGCCGCCGCCGTGGCCTGCTTCTGCTAGGGCTCTTGGGGGGCGGAGTCGGTCTGTGCCCTCCGACGCCCGAGCCGCCTACGAGCGCGGGCCAGCGATTTCCGCGAGTCTGTCTCGCTCATCGCGCCGCGCCCGCTCTGCTGTCTCCCTCACGAGCATGACCTGCTCGCAGAAGAAGGCGATGGCCGCCCACGCATCTGCCCAGCGGACCATCGCCGCGAGCAGGGTGGAGAGCGTGAGCACTCTCACCCCAAGGGCCGCCACAAGCTCCCGCCTCGGCGTCACAAGCGGCAGACATTCGGTGAACATGTGCAGCCCCGAGTCCACGCTCGCGTCGCAGTGATAGCACTCGGGCGTTGGCTCTATGCCCATCAGATGCAGATACCGCCTGAAACTACCGTGTCCGGTAATCATCTGCGTCTGACGGTACGAGAGGCTACCGTGTGGCCTCCCTAGTCACTCCCCCATGATGGGTCTTACCGCAATAACGGCGGGCCCTCGCAATTAATGGAAGCTACAGATCGTGACACGAGTTACTTTCGCATCTGATACTAGCGCTGAACCAAACACTAATACGCTAGCTAACAAGGTGACTTAATGTGCTTATACTGACGCCTTATGTAAAATTTATATTGATACCGAATAGAAAATTGTTAGGGATAAAGACTCGTCTCGTAAATCTGTTTTTATTTGATGTCATTTGATAGAACATCTCAAATTTATCTACTTAATAAAGTAGATAATACTTTGCGAAAATTTTGTAAAGCATTAAATAGTTATAGACATTTGCACAAAAATCCAACTCACCTGTATCGAAATCCGTTGCGACATCTCTAATCTTATGTATTTAGTTGCTCTATAATTGATCTATAGATTTTGTTTATTTGTTAACAAGACTAAAATATCTGTAAACAAACATTCCAATTTGTATAATACTTATTTATTTGAAATGTATTATTTTACTTTTAATTGGGCATTATGGTGCCCAAGATATCATATTCCTAACGAGTTGGTGATGTCTAATAAATAATGTTTAATTTTATTATTGACGAGACAGGGAAGATAATCTAGTATTGATGGCAATATTACGCGTACTTATTTTTAATTTAATTTAATTAATGCTTGTAATTTTATTAGGTTATAAGATGAAGTATTTTATATTTATTTATTTTTGTAAAATACTCAATATTTTATTTAACAGCAATGCATTGTGCTTTGTTCTTATTAGGTGTAAATATTGTTTTTCCGTACCATAATGTCTGATGTGTAATAAGTTGGATACGCGTTCTGAATTATTTATATATTAAAGGACAATATATAAATCTTTCAGAATGTTACTATCACCATTGATGCCAAAACTTATTTTTACACAAAATCTTTAGGATTACCTGAACATGGCACTCTATTAGCGACTTATAGACTGACCATCTGCCTCGACTTGAAACATTTAATACAGTTATTCGTTGTGGTACGGCACTTTCCCTAATTTGTATAATTAGTACGTCTGTGGACTTCCATATAACATAATCAACAAAGCATAATAACACGATTGAATAATGAGCTGAAATTTTATCAATAAAATTGTCAGTATTTACAAGAAAACGGCGCCCTGAGAGGTATATAGACAAGAATTGGAATGAGCAGGACGGATTTAGGTACCAGTTGGTACATTGAAACCGCCACAGGTTTAAGTCTCGCCCTGGTTGTTGCATTTCTCTGATTTATAAACAGGAGAAGTTCAATTATTATTATAAAAATAGTAGTATGTGATTCCTAATGAATAACATAAATAATTTGGTGTTTAATGACATCAAAATAATATATCTAGATTTAACCAGTCAATTCTACACTTTATCAAACTCACAGCTGATTAATTTTATAGGTATACCAATAAGACATCCAAACATAGTTACATTATGGCATCTTTATTACAGGTATATTAGAATAAATTAATAAAGAAAATCGCATTTGTTGCTATTACAAAAATACGTGATCGTGTAGGTAGTCTTTAAAAATAATTTTAGTTATGAACTTCTTAACACCAAAAAAATACATAAAATTGTTCTAAATACCCTGTACATGCCAAACAGACGATACGCAACCACACAGTGTGGTTGTCACGGTGAAAACTGACGAGTCGAATTCGTCGTTACACTGCAAACTTTTCGGTCGTTTGGTCGGTGTGTACATACACTATTAGTTTATAAAATAAAGGAATTAGCCTGAATATACTAAGCAAAAGTGCAGTCTTTTCCAACTATGGTATCCTATATCTTGACGTTTAGCGTTCAACATGTATACCTTTGGATCCCGTTATATATAGAAATGGGTATTGAGGTCCACCCATCGGTATCAATTAATATACATCAATGTTATAGATAAACCCATCGTTAACATTTCTTCTTAATATTAAGTTGTATTTTATGCGACGATGAGCCCTTAAGCAGAATATAAATGTTTAATTTTATGCTAATATTTTTTTCTCATTCTGTATTTGCCACCTGGCATTCAGGTACATGCATAAAATATTTATTATTTTACTTTTGTTAATTTTAACAGGTTTATAAAAATATATTTAGTTGTACTATCAAGTTTTAATAATGACTGCAGGAAAGCGCGTATTGTTCCAAATATTTCCTACCTTATCAATAGGTATATTTTAGTTATTGTTATGATTAATATATTTAATTCTACATCGGCAGCTATTTTTTTTGTTTTATTTTGTATAATTCAGTTGTTTTACTGCTAGAAGGATTCTATTGTTTCATCAATCGTACCTAGCAAATTACAAAAACTAAGTTGGTAACTACAATGTATTTATCAGTCATTCTCATAAACGTCAACCCCATCTTTAGTTTCATTAAGACACTATAAGGTACTTAGTGTCCTCTGTATAAAATGACTTTTATATATTATACTTAATAATAAAACGCAATAAATATAAGTGTTGTTTTATATACACATAGACTAAGATAAATTCATCTGTTTAGATGGACGTCTAACAAGTCAACAATTAACAGATAAAAGAAAGAAAGTGATAGGAGTTAATATTTTTTACTTTTATAACATGATAATCCATGTGTTTAGTGATCATAAAAGCAGCTAGACAGGAACTAGTCGTGGTTATAACTTGCGGTTAATGTAATTATAATTTGTATTACATACTGTATAAAACCGTTTTACAATGCAGCTACTGACAGCCAGTCCTGCAACTCCTGGAAGCATCTACAAGGGCGCCGTGACCTATTATAGCTAGGCGGGCCATTTGTTAGTGGTATAATAGTAGTTTATGATACTGTTGCATAATAAGGGTTCTTATAACACGAGTGTGTTTTAAAAAAACGAGCCGTAGGCGAGTTTTTTTATATTATCACACGAGTGTTATAAGACCAAGTTATGTACAGTGTCATACACTACTTTATCTACTCTCATACTATAATACATAAACTAATTTATTTTACAAACCAAACCAAACTTTGTTTAATTTAAATGAATAGAACAAAAAAAAAATATTCGCGCCAAGGCACAAACTTCGATTGCGCATGCGTGTTTCTTTTTTTTTATTCCGAAATGGCGGATTCTTTTTTTAAAGTAGAGGTTCAGTCCAGATGGGGATTGTATAGGTGTATCGTTATGATTAAAAAGTTATTTTATGATATAGGTGTCCATACAAGACCTGTATCGTAATAAAACTTTTTTTTTGGCCTGTGCGTAATGTTTGTCATAAGAGTTCTAATTTCAATTTTATAATCTTTGTATTATAGTATCAGAGTAGATAAAAACAATTTGTGCTTCCTTTGCGTAAACCATTTCCTAATTTACTACATTGTTAGCAAGTTATAATCAATACTGGCTCATATTTGTTTTTAAATATTTTGCTTAACATAATAATTGAGTATAATTTTTCAAATAAGCTTCCAATGTGGAATGAATTGAAAACAATATATTTTGCAAACTTTAAGTTATTAACTTCATTTTCTAATAATTTTAATGGTTACGAGATTTTGTCCAATCGAAATCTAGAAAAATGCTGATAGGCACCCTTCTAGTATACCTAAGCTAACATGGCGTTAAAATCACTGCGCACTATGTCAACATTAGGACCCACAAATTTTTTACATTTTATTAGTGTATTTTCGTATTATATACCTATTGGAAATAAATTGATAATCTTGTATTCCATTTTTTATTACAAATAAAGACATTAATCATTAAAGATTGTTTCTCTTGTACATCACCTTCTATCTAAACTTTATAGACCTTAAGACAATATTAAATTGATAAGATACTTTAGGTAGTCTTAAAATCCAATATATAAATGTAAAATAAGTAGGTACTTTTTATATATTTAATGTTAAAGGTTTAAAGTCAAAAATACTTATTACATTCAGATATAATGCATCTTTTCTGTAAAAGGATATTCATTCTATTATTAGAAAATGCTATTTTTTGCATTTAAAGTGGTATTCTTCCTTTGTAAAAGTTAAACAGTATTTTTTTTTTCAAATTTAACTAAATAAGTCAGTAACTTACCCTGACTTGTATCTGAAAACAAATCAGACATATGTACTTTTATCAATTTATTCACTAAAAATCACTTTAAAATCTGAATCAATTTACTCTTCATCAGTTTCAAAGGCTATCGCTATCCCATCAACCGGCGTCGGTACGGTCTTCCAGACTCCTGACCACGCCTCAGTCAATTAGAATTTCTTAGCAGGAAAGTCCAATACAAATACGTAAAAGTCCCCTAAAGTGGGAAGCAAGCAAGTAAAGCAGTAATATTAAAAGTATTCCCACCTCGTCACTGAGCAGTCGGGTATAAGTAGGTACTTAGTAGATTGATGGTATATGCGTTTGATGCGAGAGGACGTTTGTGCAAACTACTAGTCCGATTTTGATACTGTTTCCAGTTATAGGTACGGGTTTTATTGGTGCATGTTCTTAGATAGGTGTTACTGTGATAATTGGTGATAATTCACTAAGGGGCACTGCAGCAAACATTGTTTGTGCAAATCAATGTTGCTATTTTTTCCGAAACTACTAGTCCGACTTTGATGCAACTTCCCGTTAAAGGTTCGGGTTTGATTGGTAAATGTTCTTAGATAAGTGTTACGGTGATAACTCTGACTGATGCCGTTTTTAGTGATAGTTTCGATTTTATGTTCTTAGATAAAGTTCATCAATAGCCGTTCCTCCGGAATTGACCGGCATTTTAGGATCACAAATGACTCCCGTAACCGCGAGCCATTTCGCCCAAGTCGCTAAAATATGGGCGTTGAAATCTAGATCGATGTCTCCGGACGCATTAAGCACAGATCCGAGGTACCTGAAGTGGTCCGTACGCTCGACAGTGTCGTTGCCTAGGTATACGGACAGACGTCGGATCTGTGCTATACTCCGTCCATAGGCCATATACTCCGTCTTCGCCACATTGAGCTTCAGACCGCCGTTCTCAAGCGACTCCTTCCACGCACACACGCTTCGGGTAAGCCGTCCCTTGTACCCATCCACTAGAGCGATATCATCAGCATACATGAGCAGCCAAGGCTGTGGTAATTGCTGTACGCTGGCTGACAACTCGTCTAATATTACACTGAAGAGATAGGTGCTTAAGACCGAACCCTGGTGCACGCCAACTGTAATAGGGAAGGGAGTGGTGTCGCCAACAGCGGTCCTACTATTGAATTGGATTTGAGGTACATGTCACGTACGATTACCACGTAGGTCTCGGGCACCATCTTCGAACGCAGCGCCCACCAGATCATATCACGGGGAACACAGTCAAAGGCATCCTGCAAATCCAGAACCAGGAAGTGCAGAGGCATGTTCCTTCCCCTGTGTTTCTCTATGAGGATCCTTAAGGCGAAAATGGGGTCCATGGTACCGCATCCTGGCTGGAAACCGTAATGGCAGTCCGACACTGTACACCCTGTCGGATCCTGGTGTCAATAATACGCTCAAAGAGCTTCATGGTGTGTGACGGGTGCGCATTGTCTTCATAACTTTTCAACTCCTATCATCGGAGATCCGAAAATGTTTCTTATAATGTACCACTTAAAATTATAATGATCGTTGTTCATAAAAAAAAAAAACTAAATTTAAATTCATAATAATTATCACAAATTATAGGTACACTTAGCGTTTTTACTAATACCTATTTGTTTTAATATATTTGTTTGGTTACCTACTAATGATCGAAACTCATACATACATACATAAGGTCACGCCTTTTTCCCATCGGGGTAGGCAGAGACCACTTCTTTCCACTTGCTACGATCCTGACACACCTTTTTCGCTTCTCCTACTTTCATAAGCGTTTTCATACAAGCGCGTCGGTTCAGGGTACTTTTGACCTGGCCTTTACATAAGCCGTCTTCGATTTGATCGAAGAACGTTCGCCTAGGTCGCCCGTTACCGACTCGCCCATTCACTTTCGCCCCATAAATCTGTTTCGTCAATCTACTTTCACTCATCCTTTCTACGTGTCCGAACCATCTAAGCATCCCTTTCTCTATCTTTGTCACTACCTACATCTTCTACCACACCACAACGTTCCCTTATCACACTGTTCCTTAATTTATCTCCGCAGCAATAATCTTACTGTCGTGCTTCTTCTGCCATACCCAACATTCACTACCATACATAAGTGTTGGAACCAGCACTCCTCTATGCACAGCCAGTTGTGCCTTTTTAGACACGTTGAGGCTGCTCATAAAGTTATGCAGGGCCCCATTAACTTTGTTTCCTGCCAACATTCTTCGTTCAATATCACAGTCATACTTGCCGTCTCTCGTGAACTTTGATCCCAAGTAGGTACACAAACTCTTTCACTTGTTCCACCTTTTCTGCTTCTATCAGAATCGTATAGTCCATCATATTTTCTTCTCTTTCAAAAACCCTTACTTTCGTCTTACTTACGTTCACTTTCATGCCTTTGCTTTTTAGGGCGCCATGCATAATATTAACCATTGTCTGTAACTCCTCCACCGATGATGCTAATATAACCTGGTCATCAGCGTATAGGATTCATTTGACACTCAAATCACTCATTCTTAATCCACATGTCCTTTTTTTTTCAAATCTTTCAGGCAGTTGTCTATGTATAAGTTGAACAGCCCCGGTGAGGCTACACAGCCCTGTCGAACACCTTTTGGCTTTTAGCCAAGAATTTTTCGGCTATGCTTCGCAACGAAAAGACCTGATCCATGCATCCCATTCCTCTTCTGAATCCCGCTTGTACATCCCGTATTTATTTTCAGTTTCATTGATCACTCTTCCAATCAGGATCTTTGCATACAGTTTGTCGTCGATGTTGAGCAAGCTAATGCCTCGGTAGTTTTTGCAGTCCTGCTGGGACCCTTTTCCTTTATAGATTGGTACGATGACGGCTTTGCCCCAATCACCCGGTACAATGCCGCTCCTCCAACAAGGGTTGAACAGGCTGTACAGCTGACTAGCTACTATGCCCTGTCCAGCTTTCAGCATCTCGACTGTCACTCTATCATACCCTGCAGCCTCGCCCAATTTTATTCTATTCAACGCTTCCACAATCTCTACCATACTAATTTCACTTTCATCGCCACATTCATCCATGTCCCCGGATGGAACCTCTAATTGCATACTCTCTCTCTCTCTCTCAAATAAGCTTTCAAAGTATTCCTTCCATCTCTTTAGCGCGCATTCTTCTCCTTTCGAAATACTTCCATCTTGGTTTCTGACTTTGTCCGGTTGCGAGGTCGTGTTTACACCTCAGGCTGTCCTTATGTACTTCCAGAAAAAATTGATGTTGTTCTGGAAGTCGTCAGAAAACCTACTATCACATTTATCTCTGTCACTCTCTTTCTTTCTTAAACAACCTCTTTTACCACACTCTTTAACCTTTTATACTCATTCTTATTATAGCCTTGTATACATCATCATTCGTTGCCTTTTGTACTCTTTGTTTGGCGCTTTCTTCTTCTCGGACACTGCCTTTTGAACCACTGCACACACAGGCTTTAACTTACATCCTCTTCTTCTCTTACTTAAACCACACACATCCATAGCAACTTCCACAATTCCTTCCTTAAACGGCTTCCATAAATCTTCAACCTCACATGCCTCATGTAACCTTTCAAACTTCCCAGTCAAAATTCTTACAAATTCTTCTCTCACATCTTTCTCTCCCAAATTTTCAACTTTTATGCGCTCTAGTACACTGACAGACTGAGGCACACGATTCCGCCATCCCTTAAACAGACCTCTTATTCGGCATACCACCAGGAAGTGGTCTGTGTCAATGCCGACACCGCGGTATGCCCGAGTGTCTACTACTTTCTTTCTCAATCTGTCATCCACTATCACAAATCAATCATACTCCTTAGGCATCCTTCTTCCCTTGTATACAAGTGGATCGTTTTGTGGTCAAATATTGTGTTTGATACCACAAGGTTCCACCCCAAACATACTTCAAGCAGGCTCTCCCCGTTTTCATTGACTCTATCGTCACCAAACTTTCCAAACACACTTCCATCCTTTCTTCCATTCCTTTTCCAACATCCATCGCGTTTCACTCCTACCCACCCATTAAAATCACTTGGTAGCAAGATCCTTTCATAATAGTTGCACTTACCTACTCAACACATCTTTCGTGCTATCCCAGAACTCCTGTCTCTCAGTTTGGGCTTTTGGGGAACTCATAATATCACCTTTCTACTCCATCATCAGGCCAGCTCCATTGTACCATATTAAATATGATCAAATTTGGTTGAGGATATCTGCTTCAAAATCGAGTAGCAAGATTCCACCCGAACAAATGACCTACATAAATACAGTGAAAGTTAAATAAAAGCTTGTAATAATAAAAATAAAATGTACACTTTTTTTCTAAGGCTGTACTTTTTTTTACCCCTTTTGAAATCGGATATACTCTATTTCCTCTAAAAAAAAGTTGGCAACCCTAGTTAGAACTGTGACCACAAGTACCACAACAACGCGTGAGCCGAGCGAGCGAAGCGAGCGTGCCGCGGCGGCGGCCGGCGAAGCGTCAGAAACTAATTTTTGTTAGAACAGTAGACAGAATTTACGCAAAAGATTTTTTTAAATCGGTCCCGCTGTTATCGAGAAACACGTGTAACAGACGGACACAAGGAATTGATAGAACTCAATATCATAATTATCTGTTATAAACTAACAACGACGTTATGAGTTGAAGTATGTTCGTAGTAACAACAGTATTAATTAAAGCAATATGTTAATAGAATGTTATGAAGAAAAAAGAACTGAAAAAAATAATGGATTTATACTGGTTTTTGGTAGGTAGTCCGATGATAGTAATAAAAATGTATGAATAAAAAAGTACGAAAATAAAATTATGAAGAGTGATGATTATGAACACAAATCGGTAGTAAGAAAAAAATTAGGTTTAAAAATTTTATGTGAGCCAATATGGACCCTGAGCATCCTTTATGCCGCGCTAGTTACCGCAATCCTGCGCGAGCCCTTTACCCTTGTGGACCGGCGTTATAGTTACTTATAATACTAAGCCGCCACTGGTCGGGCATTTTTCGGTTGTAAAGGTTGGTTAAGATGCACACACCACGAGCCCCCAGCGCCTTCCACGCTTCGATGGGCACCTTGTCCGGACCAACAGCTTTCCGGTTCTCCATGTGGCGAAGAGATGCGAGTAGGTAAGTACCTCGTCAAGCGTAATCAGTGGCACGAGTCCTAGGTTTGGAGGTAATTCGGGAGGATGCACCTCACAGTGTTGGGTGTTAAGCAAGACGTGGAAGTAAGAGCGCCATCTGTTCTACCGCTTTTTCAGCGTACAAGAGCTCGAGATCAGCTCCGTTCACGCAACGGCATCGCAAGATGACCCTAGAGCGTTCCAATTTGTAGATGAGCTTGTGCCCCTCAGGCGTGTCCAGCTTGGAATATAGTGGCTGCAAGTGTTCACACGCCTGGCTCTGGCTACAGCTTACTTGGACGCTCTTTTCGCTGCCTTGTACGACGTGTGGTCTTAAGGTGAATTGGACGCTTGCCACGTCTTGAAGAGGGTTTTCTTCTCCCGTAATGACCTCTGAACTGTGGCGTCCCACCACCAGGTCTCCTTGTCAATTTTGCAACCTTCTTTCGCCACGCCGACAACTAGCATTGTTGTCTTAGTGGTCGCTGTCTGGATCTTATCCCAGCACTCTAGGACGGACTTGCTCTCTGCGTCGGGGCTAATGTCCCCAGTGGCAGAGTCAAATTCCAAGTATCTGGTTTGATCCAGCAGCCACCACTTGATTTGACGGTGGCAACGATCGGCGTGTTTGCGACGCGTTATCACGCGGAGATCCAGCCCTTTTCCCTAATCTGTTGTGCTGTTCATATTGGTTGGCTAATTTGGGTGACTGCCGTCTGACCCCAAAACCCCCAGGGCGGACCCCAGAGGAGTAGCGAACGTCAGAGCCTCTTCTGTTAGTCAGCAGGTGCGCCATCGTGCAGGCCGAGGTGGACTTGGGCACCTGAGATGATGGCGGAGCCCCTTCCGCCCGAAGGAACATTGAAATATGGCTGTATAAAAATATTAATTGGCAACACTGGCTTTTGTGTCATTGCTTGACGGCAATACATTACTGACTTGTTGATATCTATTATTAGAAAATAAAAAAAAAACAAGCTCGTCCATTTTCATCACTATCGGATGTATTGATTTTTCACTTCGGGCGTTAGTGGCATCATAGTTGATTGAAAACAGCAGTAAATTGAGGTCGCTTAAATTTTCGTGACTTGTGGGATAAATAGGTTGGTAGAGTCATACCTATAAATAGCTTCAAGATTATATTGCATCACAGTGACATATTCTGAAACATTTTGAGTTACTAACCTGACGTCGCTTTTTACAGGTAACAATGGAAAAGAATTGGAATCCTCCTCCATATGGCTGGCATGGTAACTCACATTCCACACAACCACCGCCAGCTGCACCGCCTAGCTACTCTCAAGCTGTCGGTGGCGTTGGCCCTTCAAGTCCCTACACTCCTCAATATACACCATGTAAGTTTACTATTTTACAAAGTGCCTCATCAAAAAACAATATTTTGCTAGTGAAGATTATTATTATCATCATAATTTCTAGATATTTGCATTTGCTGTGCTGTTAAAGACCCTGAACCCTGACAGGTGAACTTAACCATCAACAAAAGAAAAATATATTTGCTTACTTGTGTTTGATTAAAAAATTTAATGTTATTGATTCTTTTCATTTAGGATCTCTTTGTTCTTGTAATAATTAATTTCAACGCTTTCTTGAGATTGATATACCTACCTATATTACTTAGACTTCAAATATTAGACAAAAGTAAGGGTCTAGATAGGAAATATGTCATCCTCTCATTGATGATCACAGTTGAATCTGAGAACTTCAGAGCCGGTGTTTCACCCCGATAGGAAACATGATACATATTTAAACAGTTATTGATCTTAAGACTTAGTTATTGAAATCGTCAACTTAGAGTCACTTTTCAGTCACATGTGAATGTCATGTTTGATATTTTGCGACAATTGATGACCATGACTGATCAGTGTATGATAAAACATCAATTATGTTTCTATTAACACATTTCCAGTAGCAACAAAATTTCTTTCTCGAAATTGCTTGGCTTGCATTTTGAAAAGATGACCTTTACCGAACCACATAGTTGAGGAAATACAGGGATCAAAACAACTGCCTTCACATTAAATTAAGGGGATTAAAATAATGTTTGACACACAGTGTTTTCTACATGAATTGAACATTAGCAGTAGGTGACATTGAGATGGAACATGGACTCAATAACTAACATTGAATAGCGTATGTGATCAAACATGGACTCAACTAATATTAAATAGAGTATGTGATCAAATGTGAGCTCAATAACTAATATCAAGAAGAGTATGCAGGATAGGAGGAAGGGGACTCTTTTGTCCGCACTTAGCCTCCTTTTTGGGCCTTTGTATCTGGGGACAGTATGCAATCTAATGTGAACTCAAAAACTAATATTAAAATGATCAAATCTAAATAACTAATAATATCAAGCAGAGTTGCAATCATAATATGTGAGCTCAATAACTAATATCTATATTGTTGAAAATCTATATATCCTTATATATAGATTTTATAATATAGATAACAGGTCTAAAGGTGTCTTTTGACCTAGAAGTAAATTCAAAATTTATTCTAGCTAAAACACCTATTAAACCACATTATAACCTTGCCTATTCAATGTTATTCTATAGTGAGGAGGAAACGACTATATGCTGTGACATTTAACGTATATTTGCGTAAACACCGTGTTATATGATCGAGGATTCATATGAGCATTTGTTTCGTGGCTATTTAATTAATTTCATTAATCTAAACAGTTATAGGTAATATTATCAGATTGTAAAAGAGCGTCAGATATTAGGGAGTCAAGGTCTCTCTAGATGATATTCGATCGCTGAGACAAAGTGAAGTCATGTAGCATACCTAGGTGTATTTTTACAATAGGATGCACAATTCCTGCTGACCTAGATTTGAAAACGCGCATGCGCGAAATGTTACGCGCATGCACCAAATTTACGAAATTAACCAGGATTATAAGGCTTTTACATACCTACTATTATTAGTATTAAAGCCTCGGATTATTAGGGAGCCAAGGTCTCCCTAGAGGATATTCGATAGTTGAGACAAAGTGCAGTCATATAGCATACCTATATACTTAGGTATATTTTTACAATAGGATGCACAATTCCTGCTGACCTAGATTTGAAAAGGCGCATGCGCGAAATGTTACGCGCATGGTCCAAATTTACGAAATTATAAGGCTTTTTTTTAGTACAAACCTAAGATTCAGCGTATTAGCGCATCCAATACAATTAAACCAAGTTAGCTAACGAGCGTTTGTTAAAATCGCCGTTAAATTAAAATGCGAGGACTCCGTTTTTTAAGCGGATGAAAATATTGGACTCAACTGGCTACTAACTTTTTTATTCCTTTAAATTCGTTAATGATAAAGGATCAATACAGATAATGCAATTCAGTTCAACTTGATGACGATCCCCATTTAATTATAAGTACGTGGAGAGAAAGCTAACACCAAAAACTCCCTGATGAAGGCATATTTTAATCAACATATTTAATGACTAGCCTATACCTGCGACTCTTCCCGGGCTGATGTAGATTAACGCAACTTTTGCTCCTATCTCCGGTCCTATTCCACCGATTGCGATTAGCTATTTATGCAACTGTCACGTTATGGAGGGTCTTTTGATACGAGTGCCATTTTCGGTATGAGCGAAGCGAATATCGAAATTGATGGGCACGAGTATTAAAAGACCAATAACGTGCAGTTGCATACAAGATTTTATCTACGAGGTTGCAAATAAAACACAGATAAAGATAATAAAGTGTATTCTTAAAAATATTAAAATTTTCGCGCCACGCACTGTCAGGCACTGACAAAATCTTTACATTGTCTTTATATCGCAAAGGTAATCAAGCAGAAACAGCCATAAAGCATTCGATTATTTTGGTTTAAAATCAAAAGAATCGAATGCTATTGCGTTCCATTTTTTAAAAGTTTTTTGAATTTGACTCGATTTTGTAGTAAATTCTACAGATGGCTGTATGTGAAAATGTCTTTGCTCATATTACCTACTTTAGAATTTATGACGATTCGTAAGTATATTGCAACCTTGTTTCAATATGGATTCATATTGATACAGTGTATTACAGTAAGGATTTCTATTGAAACAGGATAGCAATATGCATACTAAGTATATTCAAACCGCTGTCAAGTTGAAAATCCGAATACAACGAAACCGAAGTACCTACCTAGATAAACGTAGGTATTATTATTAGAGGTATCGGGATATTTACCATGTTGCATTGTTACGAGGTTCAACATGGTAAATATCCCGATACCTTTAATAACTAATAACAATATGAGTGACCATTACCTATAGTTTAAATACAACTTAACGTATGTTCATTTCTATGTATTTCCATATCAATCAAACAATCAATATAGCCTAATGCAGTCCACTGCTGGACATAGACTCTCCCAATATTTTAATATAGTGTAACATAATTAATCCACTAGCATCTAGGAAGCGGGAAGCGGTGGTGTACCTACTTAGGTTACCTAAGTAGAATTGACGTCAATAAGTACCTAAGAATTTTCTTACTTTTATATTTAGGTACTAGGTAGGTATATTGTCGCTATAATATTGGTTATCGTTACACTTAAGCGATATTATTGTAAAGTTTCATTCAGTAGTTTTTACGTGAAAGAGTAACAAACATCCATCCACCCATCCATCCATACTTACAAACTTTCACGTTTTTTATAGTACCTAGGTAGTTGGATAGTAGGATAACTTAGGTAACCCTTTCTAGGCGCTAGTCGCACCAAACGCTGCGCTGTTCACGCCATCAGCTTCTGTCCCTCTACTGTCATTAGACATTATTGTTAATAGTTAGGCAAATAAAGATTTTAATAGTTACATTAGCTTCCTCATGCCATACTATGCATATTAGATCTTCACTAAGTAGCAAGTATGAAGGTTACCTATACCACAGATAACATAATACTAAAGTACAGATACCTCATCCCATACAAAAAAATGAGGCCATCATAACTCGGGCAATTTTACGGGCTAAATTTAAATATTAATATTCGCTACTAGATGTCAACAATATAGCCCGAGGTTCAGCTTACGTTTTACAGTAGTAGCTGCTAGATGGTGGTGTACTATATTTTCAACGATAAGAAGTGTCATACATAAATGACAATACAAATAAACATAGGTAGGCACATTATTACTACTATTTCTTTAAGAAGATTGACTGTGAGTGATGTTAGTATAGACCGCATCTCCAAACTCGCAATCGGGCTTTTTCCACAGCGGATCTTCGCAAGAAAAAAAGGGTAATACCCTCGTTTGCCAGATAAGAGGGTTCTTGAGTGTGTTGAGTACGAATTAGATGTCATTTTTGGAATCCATAATGGCCGCCACGGTGTTCTAGCTAAATTGCAATATGGGTATGGTTCATTAGGTTTTTGAGTATGCTGAGTGTGAATTTGATGTCATTTTTGGGATCCAATATGGCCGCCGCGATGACCTAGATAAATTGGAATATGGGTTTGGTCTAATGAGTTTTCGAGTATGCTGAGTTTTGGTCTCCAATATGGCCGCCGCGCTGTAGGCAGAAAATTGCAATATGGGTATGGTTTAATAGGTTTTTGAGTATGCCGAGTGTGAATTTGATGTCATTTTTGGAATTCAAAATGGCCGCCGCGGTGACCTAGATAAATTGCAATATGGGTATGGTCTAATGAGTTTTCGAGTATGCTGAGTTTTGGTCTCCAATATGGCCGCCGCGCTGTAGGTAGAATATTGCAATATGGGTATGGTTTAATAGGTTTTTGAGTATGCTGAGTGTGAATTTGATGTCATTTTTGGAATCCAATATGGCCGCCACGGTGTCCTAACTAAATTGCAATATGGGTATGGTCTAATGGGTTTTCGAGTATACTGAGTTCGAATTTGACGTCAGTTTTGGCCTTCAATATGGCCGCCGCGCTGTCGGTAGAAAATTGCAATATGGGTATGGTTTAATAGGTTTTCAAGCGTGCTGAGTGTGAATTTAGTGACATTTTTGGGATCCAATATAGCCGCCGCGGTGTCCTAGATAAATTACAATATGGGTATGGTTTAATGAGTTTTCGAGTATGCTGAGTTCGAATTTGACTCCATTTTTGGCCTCCAATATGGCCGCCGCGCTGTAGGTAGAAAATTGCAATATGGGCACAGATAACATAATACTAAAGTACAGATACCCCATTCCATACAAAAAAATGAGACCATCATAACTTTGGCTATTTTGCGCATTAATTTTAAATATTATTTTTCGCCACTAGCTGTCAACGAAATATCCAGAGGTTCAGTCTACATTTCGCAGTAGGTAATAGCTTCTAGATGGTGGTGTACTATATTTTGTCAAGAAGTATAAATAATTAATCTAATATTCTCGTGTCACAATGTTCGTTCCCATACTCCTGCGAAACGGCTCGACCGAAGTCTGAGAATCGGCTACTATTTATTTTTGATACCCCAGTCCGCGATAGCGGACATCCACGCGGGCGGAGCTGCGGGCGACAGCTAGTAATAATATAAAATACCAAAGAGATAAAATAATATAGATCGCATCTTCAAACTTGCAATCGGGTTACTACTTCACATTTCTTGTATGCTGAGTATGAATTAGACGATAATCAAAGTCCAATTTATACAAAATTGCAATACGGGTATGGTCTAGCTTATTTTTGAGTAGGTGTGCTGAGTACGAATTTGGTGTAATTTTGGTGGTTATGTTGAACTCGAACCGATTAAAAACACACACCTCATGCCAGAGTAGGTATATCCAGTCGAGTTCAACATACCTGTTATCACCGGCGGCTGGCGCGGCGGCACGGCGCGGTGGTCGGTGGACATGTCGGACTCGAACTCGAACCGACTAAGCCGTCGCGGATGCACCGCGTATATGTCGAGTACGACATAAGCACTCCCGCCTTACATAAGTACTTATGAACGACGTGGGACGTCGGCATACCTAGAATGGGACAAGAATATGTAAATATCGTATGTAGGTATCTATGCACCTATAAACACGAATAAATATGACTAGGTCCCTACTCTCGCCATTTTGTTTCGGCACGACGAACGACTCAAAACAAAATGCCCCAGCCCCTTGACTTTTACATGAGCTACTGCCGTTTGACCTACTATCCTCAAGAAGCAAAATCGCACTATAGTCGCATGCATTAATCAGTGGGTGGTACGAATAGCTCAAAATGACTCAGCCCCTTGACTTTTACATGAGTGACTGCCGTTTGACCTACTATCCTCAAGAAGCAAAATCGCACTATTGTCGCATGCATTAATCAGTGGGTGGTACGAATCGCTGAAAATGGCTCAGCCCCTTGACTTTTACATGAGTGACTGCCGTTTGACCTACTATCCCCAAGAAGAAAAATTGCGTCAGAGTCGCATGCATTAATCAATGGGTGTACGAATAGCTCAAAATGACTCAGCCCCTTGACTTTTACATGAGTGACTTCCGTTTGACCTACTATCCTCAAGAAGCAAAATCGCACTATAGTCGCATGCATTAATCAGTGGGTGGTACGAATAGCTCAAAATGACTCAGCCCCTTGACTTTTACATGAGTGACTGCCGTTTGACCTACTATCCTCAAGAAGAAAAATAGCGTCAGAGTCGCATGCATTAATCAATGGGTGTACGAATAGGTCAAAATGACTCAGCCCCTTGACTTTTATATGAGCGACTGCCGTTTGACCTACTATCCTCAAGAAGAAAAATTGCGTCAGAGTCGCATGCATTAATCAATGAGTGTACGAAAAGGTCAAAATGACTCAGCCCCTTGACTTTTACATTAGCGACTGCCGTTTGACCTACTATCCTCAAGAAGCCAATTTGCACCAGAGCCGCATTCGTTAATCAGTGGGTGGTACGAATAGCACAAAATGACTCAGCCCCTTGACTTTTACATGAGCGACTGCCGTTTGACCTACTATCCTCAAGAAGCCAATTTGCACCAGAGCCACATTCGTTAATCAGTGGGTGGTACGAATAGCACAAAATGACTCAGCCCCTTAACTTTTACATGAGCGACTGTCGTTTGACCTACTATCCTCAAGAAGAAAAATTGCGTCAGAGTCCCATGCATTAATCAAAGAGTGTACGAAAAGGTCAAAATTACTCAGCCCCTTGACTTTTACATGAGCGACTGCCGTTTGACCTACTATCCTCAAGAAGCCAATTTGCACCAGAGCCGCATTCGTTAATCAGTGGGTGGTACGAATAGCACAAAATGACTCAGCCCCTTGACTTTTACATGAGCGACTGCCGTTTGACCTAACTTGACTAACGGAATCTTTCAACAAAAATTCTTTAATTGAGGAATGGTCACCAAGTCACCAATCCTATGAGAGATTTGACATCGGTCTTCGAAGGGCTCCAACTTCCTTTAACGATTGCCATAGATATTCGTGTAGAAATTTTAAATGCACCGGCTGGCAGACACAGAGATTATTATTGCGCTGGCGGCACAGACAGAGCGAGATAGGATGAATCGATCAAGCGAGCGGCCGTATGTGCGAGCGGGAAAGTCGTCTCATAGGAGCTCGTTATAGGTAGGTATATCATCCGCTCGCTTGGCTCGTCGCCGTGTGTCGTTGTATGAGCGGTAGGTACTACTACTGACTACCTTGATGTAGATACATTTTATTAAGTTCGCTTTTTGTACTTAGGTATAAATGTTACCCTATTCCTGTTGAGTAATTGATCTGATATTAAATTTGATAGGTAGGTAGGTAAGCAAGAAGGCGTGTGTCTTTTCGGACGACAATATACCTGCCTGAGATGTCATACTTTCAATTAATAAAGCCGTTTAACTAAAAGGTATTAGGTAGATACCTACCTACCTTCTTGTTATTTTCACGGTCACCCATTCTTAAACCGACCTGGCTAATATCGCTTAAAACTTCAAATGTTAAGAACGGTCACCCAGGGTTGTGCAAAAGTAGAAAGAATACTAATTTGGATACGGAGTCTCAGTCGGGCGTCGGCCACCGGGTGCCTAAGCTCCAAAAACCGGTACTTACCGATTGAAAAAGTAATTTTAAGAGTTCTAACTCCAGAGGAAACTGGAAAAATGCCTGTGACAAAATTATATAAATTCATTATTTACACTACACCAACTCAGAAAGAACCCCAGTAGATAGGTAGTCTTTAAAAATGAGGCAGAAAGTAGGTACCTACCGTTATTATTTCAGTAGAAATATGCGAAAAATATTCCAAATTTAAATTGTTTTTCAAATCCGTACTCAGCATGTTTAAAAGTCCTTGTTATTTCTAATAGGTAAGAAGCAGATACTACCTACCTATCTAGTACTACCTACCTAACCTAGTATTACCTACAGAACGCGCGCGCCCCAGGAGCGTTATTTTTCTTAATTTGTTTAAATTGCTTTAAATATTTCGGTTACCAAATTGACTGCTCCCCGCTTAATGGTAAGCTGGGGTGCAATCCATAAAATAATGACCGCCATTACAAAATGCTGTCCCTAGTTTGACAGTTTTGACACCACTGAGGTAAACAAATAGAGTGGCAAACCAGTACAAATCGCCGCCACAAAAAGCAATGCCACTTGTGAGCTTAGAAGCGCAACTACGAGAAAAACTACTTAACTATTGAAGATGATGCAGGTAAATATATATGTCTCACTCGCACGCGTGGCATGAACACCAGTGTCGCTGGGATTAGACAAAGACAAAAGTATTAACATGTGATCGTGGGTCAGTGCTTACAGACGTATGAATATTTACCCACGATAATATAGAATTTCTAAACCAATTTTGTAATAAAAATCATTAATATAATGTTTATTTTTCCCAGACTGCGGGTTTCGATTTTGAATGGTATGTAGGTATGTATGTATCTACTTACTTTAAACAAATTATTTATATTTGAAAATAGTTTATAATTAAGTAAAACGTATAATATGTATAATACGTATAAGCCTTATGATTTTTCACCTTCGAAAATATAATGTGCCAAAGGAAATCAACTGAATATATCGACCTTCAAGATTCGTCCATTAAGGTTAAAGCACCAATGGCCGACACTTTATGGACAAATCAAACTTCAATAGGTATACAAAACTACTTAATTTAAGTTTTTAGAAGAATGGTCGTTACGTCTTTTCTCAATTCCTACAACATTATGACATTAACTTTTGCAGATAAAGTCTTTATAAACTAACATATTTTTAGTTTAAGTACAATTATATAACACTTGATCCTTATCATCAAAAGTGGACAATCACATAAAACTGTTTGAAATTCTAACCATAGAAATACGGCAATGGTCTAAGTAGGTCAAGAATTTACTTATTTTTAACATCCCTCCCATCATCATCATAATTAATAAAATCACATCTATTAAAAAAAATTAGTTCCCTTAACAAAAATCTTAAGTTATAATGGTCTAATAATATCCTATAATATTATATATTATATAATGTATTGTAATAAGTATAATATCCTAGTATACCTACTGACAATACAACATACGCGCGTGCGGTGGCTCCTTAACTCCCTACTCACCTCAATACGAGGCGCCTGCGCTCGCGTTAGACGGTGCACAAGTCAACTACTCTAGGTCTAATCAGTAGCAGCCAGAACGTCTCGAAGGGTAGGTACGCGTGCTTCTTTGTTGTTGCGAGGGAACCCGAGAACGTGATGCTATTTGTAATTGTATTTTGACATTATTTAACGTGTGTGAAGGTCATTACTATAAGACCTTGTTGTGAACTGATTTGTGTTCAACGTATAAATAGCCTAAATTATGTATGATCGCAATATAAATTTAAAGGTACTTGGATTATGCACTCGCGAGTTTACTTCAAGTCCCCCAAGTAAGAAAAGAAAATATTATTCTATAATTGACATAATTCCTAATTCTCCCAATAATGTGGGTAAACCAAAACGATGTTTTAGTGGTAACACTGAATGGCAATCATAATTATTAATTTTAAAACTGGATTATAGCGATATTTGCGTCAATATCAATGTATAAATAGTATAGTTACGCGTGAAAACTAATTCCTTTTGATTTTTGTGCATGTAGGACTTAGAATCACAAGATTTTACTGCGCATTTCACCATTTTAGCGCGCTCGGTTCAGTTCGGACGTGTGACAGAACTGTCTAACGTCGACTAAACTGAAGTCCCCTCAGGTCTGACCGTGGTCAGACCTGTGGTGGCATTGATTTTGGTGCGGCCATTGCTAATCTAGTGTGTATATATCAATGTTTGACACCCTCAGAAGGTATTATGCAAGTGCCTTCTAATTTCCCCTTATTTCTTGCCACCGTGGCCTGCTTCTGCTAGGATGACGGGCGGCTCCACCCGTCACCCTCAGGCCCGCGCTCATGGGGGGCGGAGGTCAGTTGGCGGAACAAAAATGTACCCTAGAACACTGGGGAGAGTTATTATTATTTTTTAATTTTAAACAAATAATATTATTATGACTTATCCTTTTCGCGTGGGGGATTAAAAATAAATAAGCATTCTAAACGTTTTATAGGATTGTTTAATTTTCATTGACAAAGTGACAACCCTAGCACTCAAGTTGACGGCGGTGTATGTTCGGAACAAAGGGCGATACCTACAAAATTTCGTAGATTATAAAAACAGCGGTTTTCTTCAACAATAAAGGTGGTACGTTAAAAAAATACAGAACAGAAGTAACTTTTTAATTGTTAGTTTTAATCATACTCCTAAAATAATTAAAAAAGAACCTCATCAATTGTTAATTGCAGTAAATCTCGTTCGATATGTTTTTTGTTTGAGTAACAGCCGTGAAATATAGAGAATTGAAAAACACGCCATCTATTGTGTGTAACCTAGTGCACAGTATCGGTAGTATCATTATAGTACCGATAAAATACGCGAAGGGCGCCGCATAATTATAACAAATTGTCGAAATTAGGTTTAAAAGTTCATTATTTTATGTTTATGAGGAACAAATATTAAAGTTTTATGAAAAAATAATATTTATAGGATTCAATTCTTGTTCATTTAGAATTTTATGTTAAATTGATACAGATAACGCCATCTAGAATATTTTATAAGTCACTAATAAAATTTGTTCGTAGTGGAGACCCAGTGCCTATACGTATACCTACGTTCAGAGCCAGAAGCCTTGACCCTGAATTCAAGGGTATACACAAAAGAGTGAATATATTTTTTCTATGATTCATACTTTACTCAGTTACTAAATGATTTAGTTTAAAATAGGTACTCGTAGATCCTTCTTATTAATCAGAATTTTACATTATCTGGCGGGACTGACTTGATTACATTGATGAAATCAACGTTTTAGTATATTTATCTCTAGTCTCGATAGTTTCATAACAATTTGTACCTAACTACGTTATTGATACTCAAAGTAGTCGAAGCTACGTACTGGGTATTAATCCAGTGATAAATATGGTGTGATCACTAAGATCTTTGGGTCTCTAAGCTTTTTACTTTGAAATTTTTATAAAAAAAATAAACTTAATCGCGTATGGCACATAATTAGCATCGTCAAAAATGTCTGGTAATAAAAAAGGTATGTCAGGTAGACTTATTTGAAAACAACAAAGTAAAAATTACGCTTCTTAAAATGTTTTTAAAATCCAAAATTATCACCTGCAGGGCTAACATGCGCGCCACGAGATAGCTATCTCGAGGCATTTTGCCGTTTTATGTTGATATGTCGACTGTTGGTAGCATGAAGGGCTAACATGCGCGCCACGAGATAGCTATCTCGAGGCATTTTGCCGTTTTATGTCGATATCGACTGTTGGTAACTTGGCAAACTTCATGGCGATCTGTCAGATGTCGACATAACTCGACTTCGAGAAATCATCTCTACTTAGTGTCTGCAAATTGTAACATACGTGCCCTTATTTACTCGAATTTTGACATTTAAAATGTTTTGTCTGTCGTCCTTCATTTGGTCGACGAGAAGTTATCTCGAGTAAACTTTTCTTGTGCTCGGTTCATTTTGGATCAAAATTTAGTACCTTTGTGCGACTGCAAACAATTTTCGACCTTAATGACATTTCCTTTGTTACGTGTCTTTTCGCGTTAATTGATGACGCTGATCACGAATATAAGAAAAAAATTTCGATAGCATGTCATGTCAATAAGGTCGAAAATTGTTTGCACTATTTTTTCTCTTTTTTAAATTAAAATGTTTTGTCTACCGTCTTTCATTTGATCGACGAGAAGTTATCTCGTGTAAACATTTTTGTGCTCGGTTCATTTTGGACTAAAACATCGACTGCAAGCCATTTTCGACCTTAATGACATTTCCTTTGTTACGTGTCTTTTCGCATTAATTGATGACGCTGATCACGAATATAAGAAAAAAAATTCGATAGCATGTCATGTCAATAAGGTCGAAAATTGTTTGCACTATTTTTTCTCTTTTTTTCATACCTAGCATCCCTAACTAGTCTGTGCTTTCGAGCAAATGGCCGTGTCGGGCCGATTTTATCGGATAAATGTTTAAAAAATGTGTATGCCATAGACAACAATTGAAAAAGTTTGACGCGACAAAATATGTCGGCGTTACTTCGCTCGAGAAGACTCGAGATGATATCTCATCTCGATTCGAGATATTTGACGACGCGCGCATGTTAGCCCTGCTGGACAGGTAGGGTGCGCACTAATGAACGCAACCGCTACCGCCAGCCAGATAGCCCAGACTCTAACCGGAAGAGCAAGAAGGGCGACATAGTACAAAATCAGCTGACCTAAAATTCTTACTTTTAAAACGTTGCTAGCTCTCGTACCATAAGTGTGCTATAAGTAATTTTAAAATTAGGATATCACTTAAAATGTTTTGTTACAGCTTCTGGGCCACAAATAGTGACTACAGTCGTCCCCGTGGGGCCGCACCCCACTCACATGATATGCCCAAGCTGCCAAGCTGAGATGGATACAGCTACTCACACCAAGCCTGGACTCATTGCTTACGTATCTGGTGCCATTATATGTATTTTAGGGTGAGTAATCAAATTACTTAGTGCGCTAATATTATAAAAATAACTATTGTAGGATTGTAGCTCGAATCGTACCTATTTACATTATAATTTTATGCAATCACCGCTGACCGCAGAGTGTGACTGTTCGAATGGTGTCATGTCACTTAATACTTAGGAATTAAAGTTAATAATATTTGTTTCAGATGTATGTTAGGATGTTGCCTCATCCCGTGCTGCATCGATAGTTGCATGGATGTGCACCATAAATGCCCTAACTGTGGAGCTTACCTCGGACGATACCGCCGATAAACGGCATACGATAACACTAAGGAGATCTGAATATACAAGGACCGGCAAATTCACTATCGCTGCTAAATGCCCTTTTTTATAAAATATTTTTCAGAAGTATAGCCATACGCAAGCAAGATCCAATGCCGTAATGCGGTGGCTAATGGTCCCTATACATACATTGATCATGTATGTAATGTTTATTTATAGGATTTAACAGCGAAACATAATATTATTTCCCTAAGAAAATACGCATGACACTAAAATTTGAACTGGAATTATTTATAACTACTTAGCTCTAACTCATAGTCTGACTTTCATAAAAGATATCAAGGTCAATACAACATGGTCGAACCGACACGTAGTCCAAAGGCATGTGCATACCCCTACACCAGTGCAATTCGCACTGCCTTCCTTGAAAAAATCGTCATTACTCCACTTTGTCCGATGTTAACATGATATAAAACTGATTATAATGATCTCGAGGGAGAATCTCAATTTTTATCTAGATTTTCTGGTTCCTGCAGATCTTTCTGAATGCTGTTTTTAGCAGCCAGATGTATGACCACATTCTAATTATGGGCAGCTTAATTACCGTTGGAGAACTTTATAAATGTTCAATTTAAAATGAATCTACGTGCAATTCTGCTTGCGTATGGATAATAGTTATAAGCTGATGTATTTGTTCACGCGTATAATTTTCTAGGCTAGTTCCTAATTTTATATAGACGCAATAGGGTAGTTGACTAACGATTCAAATCAGTCTGTTTTTATCCAACGTCGAATTACTTACTTGACTAGGTATAACTATATATCTTATGTACTATATGTGTTATGTAGACACGTGTACATGGTTAAATACCTACCCATGATTAATTAAGATTATCTAAAACTACAAAATCAACTTCCCATTATTATGTCGCATCGCATCTAGTTTTGTTTTAGTTATAATCAGTTATATTTAATTTGAGTTACTTTTTTAAAATATATTGATGGATAAAGTGAGAATCGATACCACTTTCGTGTTTATGAGAATCTCAGTTTAACGTTATTAGGAGACTACCCTATTTGATATGTTGTCACATTTTTTATATCATGTAAGAAAAATGCCATACTGTTTTTTATTTAGTGCCAAATATTTGTGAACCGCAATGCAACTCCAGCACAATAATTTATTGTTAGATGGTTTAAGTCGCCAATTCTTTACAAGCATATTTTAATAACGGTGTTTAAGGCCTATTGAAATAATGATTTAAAAAAAAAATATTACGTAGCATCACAATTTTATCTCTTAGAACTGGAATCATTCTACTTAAATATCGATATGTGGTATAAAAAAATCCTTAATGTATTGTTGTTGTAGACTAGGCCCCAGTCAATATTTACAATGTTTAGAATGTAAGTGTAGCTATGTGAATGAAACGATCTTATTTCCCAGTATTAAATGAAGAATCTGTCCGTCTTCGTACCGCTACCTGGTTAGTTTAACTAACCACTGTTTTATACTTTTATTATTTTTTACTTGCCAGTGGTACCTTATGCATTAGCTACTATTTATATTTATTTAAACATCTTTAATACATACATGTTGTACGTGATAAATATATTTTACTTAATATTTATTGTTACCAACTGCTTTTAATATAATTAATTTTATATTAAGTTACTTTAAATTTAATTATTTTAATACAAATCTGCTTATACTCTCATACTAGCATTATATACATAATATAAAATACGAGTGAATATCAACGACAGATTATTGCGAAATGGTTAACATTCAGGTTCAGAAACGACTTGTCATTCTAGTATCAATTTAAGCAACAGAATATAACATTTACATATATGGTCATAATATTTGTGTCTAAAACTTAATAGGTGTCTAGTTTCTGTTATCTACATCACTATTCGTACATTATTAGCCATTGGGCGTTGTTATTCTAGGATACGTATATAATCACAATCGTTAAATGTGTAGTTCTATAGATTACAGTACAGTGGGTAACGTACAGGACGAGTGGAGCACTGGATACATTACTTGTGTAGGACACTGGCCCCGTTCAGGGATCGCGAATTGCAGGTACATATACCCGGGATATAATAGCCTATGTCTCATTTCCGATCGTACTTATACTGTGTGTGAAAGCCGACTTAATCATCAATGATTCAATCAAAATTTGATGTCCCCCCCCCCTCAATCCCCTTTTACTCCTTTAGTTGAGCTATTTGCCCGATTTCCTGAATATTCGTGATAAAAAATTTAGTGGTATTTTTTTTTACACATACATGATTTGAATTCTCAAAAGACGGTTTCTAAATAAAAGGTATAAAAATTACTCATTGGTTGATTCGTTACCTACTTGTATGAATTCGGTTTAGTTTTTTACTACTTAAGTACGGTATAATTTTATACAACTTAAAATTAGGGTGATTGTGGTACCTCAGACCTAGGTACCAGTTCCACGCTATTGATTTCACAATAAACAATTTGTTCTAGTTAGATTAATATTCTGTTAGTTAGAAACATTCTTCACAAATTTATCAACTCAGAACTACTAAAAAGTATACTAACGACTAAAATGAGTTATGTTTTCATATAATTGCCTACTCTAATAATAATGATTTTCAATGAGATGCGATGATCTGTCTCTCCATCCTTTTGTCATTACAATTAAAAGGCCTAAGTTTATAATGTGTTCATTATTTTTAAGTCTACGTAGAATGGTGATTACTAAGTTTGTGCAGGCGCGGAAACTCTTTGTGGGCACAGTTAGCCAAAAATCGGCCAACTGCGAGTCGTATAGTATGAACTCGCTTCGCTCATGTCAAGCATGTTATATACTGCGGGGGAGGGGGGATTTTTTTTACACTTAGCCTATTATTTATTAGTATTCTATTCCATCAACATAACATCTTTGAGCGTACAATTTTTTTCAATTTGGACGTTGGTCTTCTAGACACTTGCTATATCGTTTATTGCCTAGACAATTTACAACTATCTACTGTACTATACGCTGCGTGAACCACGCGCGATTCATGATTCATTTTTTTTTATTCAATAATCCATTAAAACGGACGTCACAGGTCGATTAAGGTTATGGGCATGCCACTATTGTGCCCACAATAGTGGATCCGCACCTGAGTTTGTGCAAGAGAAGTCGCATTATAGTATGTTATGGTATAATTTAAATTATACCAGCATTTAGCCATATAATTAATAACATCATTTTAGAATAATATTACACCTAAATTAATGCGCTTCATCATTTTAATTATTGAGTAAAATCAATCATTAATAAACGCATTTTTAATACTACAGTTATCAACTTAAAAAGTAGTTTACTATTTGGAGAACCTTTACAAAAATCAAAGTATCTACTTTTAGATAATTTGATAACTATATTTTAATAAGGAAATCTTCGTACAAGAATTATACATTCTTATATATTATATACCTACTTAACAATATCTAAATTATTTTAGATGTTTGTTTTGTGAACAATTTTCATATACACAATTATATACCTACCTAATTGTTTTATTGTATTTTATGTTCAATAATATGTTGTTATAATGTGTATTATGATAAATGTCGGCTGTCCTAACAGAAATAAATGTTTTATTAATATCTATATATTGTTGTCTTCATCATCCAAGCGCCAAAACTCGTAGTTACTTTTGTGCCTGGGAGTATACGCTCTCCTACTTTTTCTTTTAAGAAAAACCAGCTTGGAAGACTCGTCCGTCCATTAACTTTAATTTTACTGTTTAATGGTACCTATTATGTACCTTATCAAATTTACTGGTGCTCAAAACCGGTCAGTAAAATTTGACTATCCTACCTCGATGCAGTACGTAGTACAAAATAGGTATGTAGAAATATGCAGGTAAGTATCTAGAGCCACCAGAAGCGTGAGTAGGTATTCAATGATAGATTAAACACAAACTCATAACTTCCTTCGGCATAACTTGCACAGTACCTAAGTTTGAGGTTTAACTTCAAACGCTTGTATGTAGGTATAATAGAAACAGTAGCCCGACATTTGCGTATTATGCCTGTATTTCTTCAGCCTCAACTCAAACTATAATTAGATGGCCAAGCAGCCCCGGATCTAAGGGGGGGCAAACCGGGGCACCTGCCCCGGGCGGCAATTTCATGGGGACGCGAAATCCTTGCGACAAGAATTCGAAATATCAAACCAATGAAGCGTTCTTTTCCAACAACCTCACATGAGCTCACATGTTTTTATCAAGTAATTGAACCTTAATAATAGTGTTTGGAAAAAAACTTTTTTATTTCCATACGCCCAGTTAGTTTATGGACACATACTGAGTGATTAATGAACTCATCTTAACAGATCAAGTCATTTTTTTTAACGCGTTTTTAGTGTGCGTGGTCTTTCTGCTAGGGGAATCCTAGGGGGAAACTGCCTATGCGACGGACTTTGAGGAGCTAATAGATTCTTTCGCAGAAAAGAAAGCACGCCGTGTAAAGCTTTACTCTTTCCTGGTTATACTTTTTTTGGTGTTATTGTAAATATTAACACACCTTAATAATGTAATGGTAGAATGTACATGGGAGGCCCCTTTTTTAAAACTATTTTATGTACCTACATCGTAAATAAATGAATTTGAATTGATTTAATTTGATTTGTGCTTCTGTTTTATGTCACAAATGACAGTTATTAGAAAATAAAAAGTTTAAATTTATTAAAGACTTAATATTTTCACAAATGGTTAGGTACAAAAAATGCTACTCATTGGCAGTTTTTAACAGTTTTTCTCAAACACTGAAGAGAGGGAGCGCCGCTATCAAGGTTTTGCCCCGCTTCGAAAAAATCGTGGAACCGGGGCTGTGGCCAAGGGTCAGGGCTCACCCCGCTAATTGAGATTAGAGATTGAGATAGATTTTACTGCGTTTTACTCGAGGTTTTACATCCAATACCCGTGGGCATTATCATCCCCGGGATATTGCCCCGCGAAAAACAAGGTGTTATTCGAATGACCATACATTAAACAAGTAAAGATGATCCATATTCATACGCCATTTATTTATTTGAGAACTTGAAAAGACTTGAAACTAAGAACGTTTTAACTTACAGTAACGATTAGCGATTATGACGAAAAATAATATAGTACAAAGGTCTTGTAGCCTTGTCAAAATATTAAATAAAAAGAAAATGTCATATCACTCAATCAATCACCACTCAATTCAATTGGCTATGGTTAGTTCGAAAAGTATAAAGTTATTAGAAGATAATCTATGGTTAGAAGTTTTAGGTTAGGTTTAGTCCGTCAAATCAAGGAACGTCAGTTCTTGAAGCGGCAGGGGTTTTTGATAAATAAAATTAATTTTATAAAGTAAATTTTACTTTTTAAATAAAAGTACCAACAAAGGCAAAAATGTCTTGGTTATTCGGGTACAGTGCCAAGCCTCCTCAACCACCATCGGATGATACGCCTGCCGACTCTGGGGGCTCAGCGGCAGGCACTGCAGCTCCCGTTAGCCTATCTAAATCAGAAAGGAAAGCCATGGAAGCATATCGTTTTGATTCTAGTGCATTGGAAAGAGCTGCTCAAGCGGCTAGAGAACTAGAAAAATCCAGTAAGTTATATCGTTATCAAACACATTGCGCGCTATTGCATAATGCGACCGCATAACCTTATAGCACAGATCCCGGCTTTGATTTGATTGCTTCTGATAACAAACTTTAATAAAATTTCCATGGCATGTTCGTTTTGTAAGGTACTTTGTATATTAGAGTCTGAAAAAGAGTTGTAGAAGCCAATACAGAATGAAAGAATGACATGTGTGAATTCAAATTCAGATTTCAGAATGATTAGCTTCCTAATTCCAATCAGATATGTACAAAATTATAGTAAAGCAAAGTACTCTAATGAACAGAGTTAGGCAACTTTACTCAAAGGAAACATAAAATTTTAAAGATCCAGAAAATTTACCTGTTATTTTATGCCATAGATTGATTGGGTTAAATCTCTCTAACATACATACATACTTGGAGTACTTCTCTTATGGTTGCAAAATTTGACACTGTTTACTGTTAACAATATATTTGTTGTGAGAATGTCCTATATTTTTTATTTCATATGGCATGATATAATGATACTATATGCTATTCAGTTAGGTACTAAAGGTAAACAATCTTATATTGACAAATAAACTAGGCTAGCTGACTAACTAGTAGTTCAATTTCTGTTTTTAGTCTTTAAAATGAGTTTCTATACAGAAAAATATTAATAATCTGAGTTTTTAATTAAAGCATATTAAAAAGACACCTCATGCTTGTTTACCTTTAGCTGAGTACCTAACCGAATGGAGTTTATTTCCTGTATAATGTACATCACTTTGTCTGCATGGATTTGGAGGTCAAGAGGGCAATACTATTATATTATTTGTAGAATTTATACATGTAATATAGACTATAGAATGTGACTGTAAGATTATTTTATGTACCAAATTTATTTATTTATAAAATTCATCCACCACCTGCACAACATATTATAATAAGAGGATAATTTAAAACGGTATGTAAATTGATTTTGTAATGAGAGGGCATAGAAGACTCCTACTTGAATCTAATGCACCCGACTGCAACAAAACCAGTCAGCCAGCCAGCGCTATGCATGCTATTATCAAGATCCTTACTTTAGTCCCATCCTCTATAAGGGAGTTCCAATAATTCCACAAATTAGTCATATAGATAAAAAAAGATATTAGTTACTGTATATGCATAGGCATATGGATACAGTTATGAAAGTCAGCGCCAGGATCTTATCAAGCAGAAAAATGTCTCTACCTGCTCCAATGTGAAAGAGGTGTGAATAAATAATATGCAATGGAAGTCTCCTAATTCCTTATTAATACAGAAACTAAGGGATATACATTTCTTTTGAATGGAATTTTACATCTGAATATTGATATTGATTGTGAAAATAATCAATACATTTCTTTGTTATAGGACATGCTAAAGAAGCATTGGAACTTAGTAAACTTCAAGAAAGTACAAAACAGACTGAGCAAATGGCTAAGATTAAGGAATATGAAGCCGCCATAGAACAATCTAAAGTAGAACAGAAAAAGGTTGATTATGAGGAGCGTAGGAAAACATTACAGGTAGGTTTTTATGATAGCTACAGGCCAATGCCTGTGGCCCTGACCGCATGAATGTTGGCTATCATTTTTGATCATGTCTTCAGTTCTGCTCCATCAATTCATATTTCATAATAGATTTTGATTTTGACTTACACTTATGTAACAAAAAAAACCTGCATTAAATCTATTAAGTAACTTTCACAAGACTTCAAATAGTTTCTGGTTTCAGAATCATATTATATTCATCACAGTTGCACCATAAAGTTCTGGTACTGCTTTACCAATTTACATTGATTTCAGGAAGAAACAAAACAACATCAGATGCGTGCTCAGTATCAGGATCAATTAGCTAAGAAGAGGTATGAAGAACAACTGATTCAAAATCAGGCTTCTCAACAAGAAATATTGAAAAAGTAAGTTAAACCTGAACAATATAGCGTCCCTAATGCAAAACTTGTTAAAAATGAAAGTTAATAAAGCATAGTGAAATGTCATGTAAAATGTTAATGATGATGCTGAGTAAGTACTCCAACAATTAATGAAAATTATTCTAGGCAGGAAGAGAGTGTTGCAAAACAGGAAGCCATGCGTAGAGCTACGATTGAACATGAGATGGAATTGCGGGAGAAAAACAAGCTGAAGTCAATAGAAGCAGAAGCTAGAGCCAAGGCTAAAGCTGATAGAGAAAACCGCGACATAACGCTCGAGCAAATTAGATTAAAGGCAGCTGAAAATAGGACTACTATACTGGAGAGTATCAAGTAAGTCATATTATTTAACTTAAGCATTTTGCTTGGAAATACTGAAATCTTAGGAATGTGTAGTGTAACCTACACGCTCACTGCTTCACCTGTACACATAAGACAGTGGCCTTAAAGTTAGATTGTAGAGTTGTAGAGAGAATTTAAATTGTTATATAAGAGTATGTTGGCCATTTATGGAACCAGATACTATACTTGTCCTAACATTTTAATTTAGCTTGCTTACTTTGACAATACCAATATTATAAACTTGTTAATAGGACAGCAGGAACCGTAATGGGAGCTGGACTGAATGCCCTTGTCACAGATTGGGACAAAACTTTAGCAGCAGCTGGTGGATTGTCTCTGTTAGCACTCGGTGTTTACACAGCTAAGGGTGCCACTTCTGTAACCGCAAGATTCATTGAAGCTCGTATTGGTGAGTATTATTAAATATTATCTATATAGATGGCACAAATTTGTAGAGAATTATTTAAAAATCCTTTATTCCTTTTGGACAAAGGATTTTAAATATCTAGATATATGGACAGACAGCTACGGATAAAAAAAAAAAACGTAAGTACTAGTTCTAGCTGATTCCACAAGGTATACTTCAAAGCGAGTTGTTGCTCAACTATCCTATTTTAGATATGTCTGTAGAAATAATCGCCGTTAAAGGAATACCTTTTTTACAACTCCAATATTTTTCAGGTAAACCAACACTCGTTAATGAGACATCAAGATTCTCGATTTTGGAAGCTGTAAAGCATCCAATATTGACCATTTCGAAAGCTATAGCAAGCTTTAAAAAGCCATCAGATGCTCTGGCCGGTGTTGTGCTTGCTCCAAATCTGGAACGTAGGCTTAGAGATATTGCGATTGCTACAAAGAATACACGTATTAATAAGGGATTTTATAGAAACTTACTAATGTATGGACCTCCTGGAACTGGTAAAACCCTATTCTCTAAGGTAAATGTACCAAGTAATTGTAATGTGTGATGAGGTTTGGAATAAGAGGAGAGGTCTTGTGTAAAACAATTGTCTGACTTGCATTTCAGAAATTAGCAAAACATTCTGGTATGGACTATGCTATTTTAACTGGTGGAGATGTTGCACCTATGGGCAAAGATGCTGTGGCAGCTATTCACAAAGTATTTGATTGGGCAAACACGAGCAGAAAAGGTATGTTGGACAAAGGAATATTCAGTTTCTCAAATTGCTATAATGAATACTAATTATATATTAACTGCCAGGTGTACTACTCTTCATTGACGAAGCTGATGCATTTTTAAGGAAACGCTCCTCAGAGAGAATAAGTGAAGATTTAAGAGCTGCACTGAATGCATTCCTCTACAGAACATCTGATCAAAGTAATCGAATAATGTTAGTGTTGGCGTCTAACACACCGCAACAATTCGATTCAGCGATTAACGATCGTCTTGATAAAATGATCGAATTTGGTCTGCCTGGACTTGAGGAGCGTGAACGTTTGATACGTCTATATTTCGATACATTCGTTCTCATACCAGCTTCAGAAGGAAAGAGGTAAGTGCGTAAAATCATTACTTATAGCTTGTACCCCATGCTCCTTCTACACATTTATTACATCAGTAGGCTAAATGAAAAGACAATGTTGCTGTTGGAATGGGCAACATCTGTCAGTCAAGTCATTGCTGAGCGTGTAAAAAAGTTGAAATTATTCATTAGGCAATAAGAAATCTACCTGAACCTGTAGCTTGTTCTGCAGGTTTTTTTTTTATTTCACACATCTGTTTCAGACGGTTGACTGTTGACAAATTTGACTATGGAGTCCTATGTTCCACACTCGCGGCTCGCACAGCGGGTATGTCTGGACGAGCACTATCCAAGTTAGGGGTTGCATGGCAGGCGGCAGCGTACGCGTCTGATGACGGACGCCTCACTGAGCAAATGTGTATTGACATTTGTGACGATGCCGTTCGAGATCATCGTCAGAAGGTATACACATAATTATGTTCATATCAGCTGTGCATTTTCATAACCTAGTAAAGAACACAAGGGAGTTGAATAGATGCATTGTCATGATGTCTAAAAGGAAATAGAACATGATTTTTGATTTGAAAAGCCAGGAACTCTTTCTCTTCTCTTCATCTCCAATGTTGTAAAACGAATACGAAATTAATAAACAGTTATTGTGTCACGTCCCATGCCTGGTTATTAAATTGTTCAGCTGATTTAGTCACGGCTACTTTCAAGTATAAGTACTAGCTGCATCCCCATTACATGACATTAATTTTCACTCTCACACTCAATTCTTGCATTTATAGTACTATAGGTTACTCATAGCTCTGCCCGCATAAATAATCAGAATTAGATTTTCCACAGTGCACTATGATCCATTGCCATATTCCACCAGTAGACCAAACTATTCTCTTGTACACTGTTATCCAACGTTGGTCTAGTGGATTCCATGACACTTGTGACACTTGCAACGGTTTTTGATTCCACTACTGCTTCTTTATAGAATCAGACAACTCAATAGGGCCTGTATATAAATGCAACTGGTTGTGGGCTGGAGGGAAATTGTAGGAGAATATTATTCCTTAAAATCCCATTTTTCTTTGTAGTTTTCTTTAAAATGGAACATACAATTATTGCTGTTCAGTTGTTTCATACTTTTCTTTCTTGCCTTTAGATGGAGTGGTTATCGGCTGAAGAGAAAACGAGGAGTATGATGCCTTATCTACTAGACTTGCCGCCTTTGGATGTAACTGAGCAGTATACACCAAACATTCAAAAAGCTGAAGTGAATAAGGATAGCACTCCAAGCAAAGTTACCATTAAAAAAGGGGAACCTAAAATTATTACAAAAGAAATAGAAACGGACAAGTGACACTCTGTCCAAACGAAGAACGACCTAATTGATCTAGCAAATGCAGATGAATATTCCACTAATATGATTAATAAACATAATTTCCAAACTAGCCAAAAATTCTTATACAACCTGAAAAGGACAAACTGCAAGAAATATATTTATCTAACTGATAAAACAATCATGAAATTATCTAAAATATCTCTAAAGGGTAAGGATAGCAAAAAGAATAAGCATTTTGGCAAAAGTGACTAGATAAAGATAATTTTATATGGACACACTTCGAGAAATAACTTCAACACAGAATTTGAAGCAGAGTCTTGATAACAAAACTATAAATATATACAGTGCAGTAATAATAAGCACTATTACTTGAGAACAATATCTACGAGTCCTTTGCGCAAAATAGGTTAAAAATATATTAAGAAATTCATTACGTGTGGCAGGCCCATTGTAATATTTTCTATTATATTCATAAAAAGTAAGTCTCGTATCCATAATGTCTGAATGACGAAAAATAACCTATAGATCAAATAGTTACCTACTCAAAAGGAGACTTATCAGGGCTGTAAATATTGATGCTTTGCTAGGTAGTGCCTAATATAATAAAATCTGATCATTCAATAGCTGTCCTATTAAAAATCCTCCGCCTCTATCAAAATTGCATTTGTATTGTTTTGTAGTCAGAGATTCACATATTAGGATCCGTATTGTGTGCAATAATGACGTTTAGCATTGTTTCATGTTATAATTATATGGAGTTCATTTCTCTTGTATGGTACAAAATAGCGGAGGGAACCATTGTATATTTGGGTGAGAAATATATACTTAGACCTAATCTATAATTTTATTTTATATCTCGACTCCAAATACGTAGCTAAAGTTACTGTCTGTCGTTCGCCTGCGGCGTATGGAGTCTAAATCTATGAGCGTGAAATTACAACATGCTGATTAGGCATCTGTGTATGGATATCTTTTGTCGAACATCTCTCACACATTATTGTCGAGAAATACAAAACCTAACACAAACCTCAGTTCATACAACATGATGCACAAAAGTACATAACGCGAAAATATCACAAGTTATATTGAAGTGGTGTCCAGAATGAGAAAAGGGAAAGCCCATCCATTATATTGGTGTATAAAAGTGTTTTAAATGTGCAAGTGTATTCCATGCATGCATGAATGAATGAACGAGCATAATTATATGGAACTGAGAAAGGTGAGCAAAGTAAATTAAAAATAATGTCGCAGTAACTTAAAAGTGGACCACTCATACATCACAGTAACTTAACTTTTGTACTAAAAATGTTCGCGAGCAGATTCACGAGGCCGCCCGGCGCCGCTCTGCACCTCCTTCGACTTGAAATTATACTGGTTTGTAATATTTTAGCTCAAAAAGCCGCTGCGCGCCGATGCTCTTACAGTGGAGATTGACCCAAACAGACTAGCCAAACTAGCTGTGGAACCATTTAAAGTGACAGCAAATCTGAAGTTTAATTAGGTCTATTTAGTAAAGAGATATGATAGTGTTAAAAATAGGCAGTTGTTGATTTTCTGGATATAATAGTTTGTGTTAAAGATAGGCTTATTGTTGAATTTGTGGCATATATTAGTGTGTAGTTTGTAGTGATAAAAGTAGCTTTATAAAATACGACAAATTTATTGCAGTTATTTTAATTTACTACTCTAAAAGAAAGGTGTATTACAATCATTTCCAGCATTAAAAGGCTTCAAATATTTATAAGTTTGTAGTGATGAAAGTAGCTTTATAAAACGCGACACATTTATTGCAGTTGTATTTCAGTATTTACTACTCTAGAAGAAAGGTGGATTGCTTTCATTTCCAGCATTAAAAAGCTTCAAATATTTATATAATTGTTTAATGACTGATAAATCACAAATTGGAATATGCAAATTAGAATATTATCTTCATATATTTGTTTCATTTAAAAATTGCTGAGGCATTAACATCTCCAATTGTTATTTATTACACTAGCTGTTGCCATCCATCCAAACATCCAAATAAACTTTCACATTTATAATATAAAGTGTGATTAGTAGGGATTACAATATGTTAACTAGTCTGTGTTAGTGCCTGTACATTGTACATACCCTGGTTGAATACAAACATCACAGAATCACGTTTCCTGCACCTCAACTCCTTAATTTCCCTGGTACAACAGCATTGTGTTATTTAATTACATACTAACACGATTTTATTATACATTTAAGTAAAATAGAGACAGTTACAACATCTTGTTGACTGAGGAATTACATACATTCAAGATTTATTATAGTGAAGACCAGACAAGAAGCATACATTTTACCATAGAATGTTCATGAATCAGTAAAGATAGGAAAAAGTGAACCGACTCAGACAGGACTTGAACCCGAGACTAGTCATGGGGAATGTTCTGACCACTGAGCTACCAAGTCGCGCCTTGAGTGCTCCAAATTCTCCTATATAACATAAAATCATGGAGGACGGGTTCGAGTTCTGCCTTTTTCCTATCCTAATTGATTTGAATAGTTGGCATTCTGACTTGCTTTAAAATTACATTCAAATATTCATGAAACTCGACAGAGTGGTGGACTTCTTGTTGGTGTATTTCTTTGGTTTGAAGACATACAATTTGGTGTAATCACAATGCCAAGCAACAAAGTAAAATTTAAACCCGACATAGAATAATAAAAAACCTATTGTTTGTGTTTGAAAAATCTATCATAACAGGGTGGACCTGACAAATTTTATTTATGACCATTTTTTGTGTCACTTTTAATATATCCTAATATCACTAGTAATAGTAGTAATCATAAAATAATTCCGTCTAGTTCTAAATTTATGACTACACGGACTTCTCGTAGTCTGTACAGCATTCAGTCTTCATCTAATTTCAATCTCCCAAATGTCGAAAATATTAACAGCATGACCATTTTTGACATTTGGGAGATAGATTGAGATTATATCGAGTCTGAATTTTGAACGCATTTTAATACGAGAATTAACCCCCGTGTGTTAGCCTGAGGGGTTATTTAATTTGAAATGTTCTAAATACAGTCACTCAGTTGCAACAATAATAATACACCTCACTAAAGTCTTACATCAAAAATGTACATTGATAAAAAAAAAAGCCGAAATGTGAGCAATAAAATGACGTACTTTGTATGACTTACATGCAAAATAAACCTTACTGTTTGACTTCTATAAATTAATACACTTGCTATCAGTGCTACTACTAAACTGAAATGCACACTTTGTGAAATAGCTGTGAATGTAGAATTCAGGCTCATCACAAATATATTTTGGTATATTCAATTAGGATTTTTCTTCATGGTGAAACATGTAGGTACTATAAAACTTTAATCAGCAGATAGGTCAAGGCTTACGGTCGTTTAGTTTTAATATTTGCACTCCTTATACTCCTCACTTATGTAAACAATTTTGTGAGATATTTAAATAAGGTCAATGGTTTGAATAATTTTAATTCTACATCCAGTACTTTCTCTGTTTTATATGGCTTAATTGGCATAATATTTACAGATTGTTGGTAGGTATATGTGGACATATATTCTGTTAGTTAACAGGTAGATAAATATTCATAATGGCAATATTAAAATCGCTTCCATAAAGCCAAGGTACATAATATTACTTCAATTAATCACATTTTATTATAGGTTTAACAAATTGTGAAGGAAATTCAGCCCGCAATGAAGGCCTGGTCAGAAACAGGTTACATAAACTACAAATATATATTTATACATATATATTACTCAAGACAATAAAAACTGTATAATAAAGCTCGCTATCACCTTAATATTTTATTCTATGATTTTAAAATTCTATGTGAAATAACAAATTATTTCATGTGGTTAAACAGATTAAAGCATCAAGTTGATCGCTAAACTAAAATTACACATAAATAACGTAAACTGGGGTTACTTGGTTGTGAAAACTCGGTAAACTTTGGGATAATTTAAAATACTTTTCTTTTTCTCTCAAAAGCAGTAGGCAAAGTTAAGAAATAGAAGAATGACAGAAATAGCATTGCCACTTCGTAAGAAAGTTTAAATAAATTACTGACAATTTATTTTATTGTTTAATAAAAAATATGTTAAACTGTCCCAATGCTATCCACTTGTCACAAAGTAACTCCAGTTTACAGTACCGTTCCAAGACATAATCAAAAATAACTTATGTTCCATTAGCATTATATTTTCTTACAGACTACCAATATCAAAGTATGAAATATTGTATTGAATAGAATGCACTTAATAAGATGAAATTTCACACATTTAAAATACTTCCTATTCCTTACTATTTAACAATTTCACCTATTGACATAAAATGACAGCTGTATTTTTCCAACAAACCACAATCTGTCTTACAATATGTATAATCTTTCTTATACACATTATATTAATTCGTATAATTTGGCATGTTTCAATGACATCCAATACATGTAAATAGAAAATAACATAAATATTGTAACAAATTCATTTACATAATTTGCCAGTTAAAATGCACAGAGTATCCATTGCTCAAGAAGGATGTAGATTATTCAATGCACTATGATGACTTATTACGGTAACTTCCTGATCTTGTAGCAAAATAAGACTAAAGTCTTGTATAAATGCTCACTGGACCACGGTCATAGTGTAGTAATCTCATAATCATTATAAGATACAACAAAATAGATTAGCTACCATCAAATATTAAATTGATAAACTTTAATAAGAACATAGGTATTCCAAGTTATTCTTTTTTCAAGCAAAAGATAAATTGTATGCATACTTGGTGCTAAGATTTATGCTTAGTTACTTTTGTTTCCAGAACAGCATGATGTTTGGACAGGTGGTAACTCATCATCCACTACCAAAACCTGTGACGTCCTGGTAACTTCCTTATTTGAGTTCTGTTCACATTTCTCCAACATTGCTTTGGATAAATCCAAGAAGAGTTCTTCAACTCCTTGATTTAATTTTGCTGAAGTGTAAAAATGTCTAGCTCCAACCATGTTAGCATAGCTGGAAACAAATATATCATGGTTAAATTATTGAAATTGGAGCTTAACTGTTCCTTATTTTTTTATTGCAAAAAATACCTTTCAGCTTCTTCAAGGGGCACTGTCCTCTCATGCTCCAAGTCTATTTTATTACCAGCAATGGTTAAAAGAATATCAGAACCCAACATCTTTTTTAACTCTTTCACCCAATTTTTTACCTGTAATTTGAAAAGAGTTAGACAAAGATTCAAATTAATTCCTATTATAATACTGTCTCTATTTCTAGCCTGGTGAGTTATTTACCTTCCCAAAAGAATCCTCATCGGTGATATCATAAACTAAGATAGCTCCATTAGAATTTCTGTAGTAGATCGGACCCAATGCATGAAACTTTTCTTGTCCAGCTGTGTCCCAAATGGATAGGTTAATACGTTGCCCATTTATGTTTAATCTCTTGTTCAAAAAAGTAGCCTGCAATATAAAGGTAATTAATTAGTTACCCATTAACTGTTTTTACAGTACTTTGTGCACATTTTTTTTTGACAAAGATTATACATAGATGTTTATCAAAATACCTGCAGCGTAGTAAGGTGCTTGTCGTTGAATTTGTCTTCGATGTAACGCAGTAATAGCGAAGTCTTCCCTACACATCCCTCCCCCAACAAAACCACTTTGAAGTTATGTGTACCACTTGCCACGTTAGAAGCCATTATGTAAAATAATCAATAATTTCTTAAAACCTTGAAAAGATTTATCGATGCTAATTATTTTAATAGAAAATAACAACAGCTGCTATCAACATTACATCACGAGCTAACATAAAGATGCAATTTACTTCTCTACTCAGTGCGACAAAATATTATTAGTATGTGAAATCTAAATTGCCTAATTTCCTTCCTTGATTTGGAAATACTTTATTCCTCTCGTTTATTTAATTGGAATATGAACTCATATACGGAACAATGACATTACTGACGTCTATTGATCAATTTCTGACATATATTTTTTTTAAATATTTTTTTTAGGGAGAGGCACGAAGCCATCAGCTTATACCTTAATTCAATTTCTTGTTGACTGGCTTCTGTGTGTTGCCACAACTTGCCAATGTCAGGGTGTTGTGAAAAGTTATTCGGTATTATGACATATCTATAATAAAATGTAAATTGCATAGTAAGATAGGATATATTAAATTATGTTATACGACAATGACAATATTATATATTTATAATATTTAACTCTCTATACATGTAACATCAATGAGGTTGTAACGTTCGACTACAGCCGTGCTATTCCGAACAGTCATTTAACAAACTCGATTATGAATCCGCGGTGAGATTCAAGTTTCGTATTTCGAACACGTCGGTTAATAAGTGAGTTCGACACTAGCGCCACCGAATGATGACGGGAGTGAGAAGAATTACTCCAAGTGAATATTCTGACGTTTTTCACTATTTGGTATTCCGAAATAAAATTAACGCGCCACTTCGAAAGTCATCTCGAACTCACACACGAATTTATCTGTCAAATCAAAAGTTACTAATCCGCGAGCATAGATTATCCGCGAGTGAACTCTACAGAGGACATCGGTGAAAACTGATTTTCCTGGAAAAATAAGTATTAGTACCTGTCCTATTTAAACTGTAGGAAATGATTAAAGTACCGTTTTTACTCTAGGTGGGTATTCATCCAAGATATTTGGGTACAACATTTTCTTGTTATTTCAGATTTCTCGTTCTTTTTTGTTGTTGAGCTTGTTAAAAGAAGCTGATGTGCTAGTAAATATGTAGTGGTACTATCTACGTAAATATCTAATAATCTCTAAATCAAAAAAGAGCTAATATTGAGAAAGACAACTTAAATTGTTATTTTTTTCATAAAAAATACAATTTTAAAGTAAGTAAGTAAGTATTGGAGATGCATGCATAGCAAATCGTGAGATCGTAATTATCACATAAATTAATAGGTACTCACTTCATGCTTACAAAGTTTCAACGAAATTATGGAAAATTAATACACGGTTAAGTACCTATAGCGAAGCATACACACAACTTTACAAAAACCGCGCCTTGCGACGACCATAGACACAGTTGGGTATTTTTTTTTGAACGACCGACCGTCTCCAAAGACAATAGCCACAGCTTTTCATTCAGCCTAATATTTTCATTTGACATTTCTGTCTAAAATTAAATATTGTAATTAAATGTATTCAACAATGCTTATACGGCTAAAATTAAATGAAATTTATTATTTTAAAGGCCTGTGGCGGGCTCTCGCCACTCTCACCAACACATTTTATAATTTACATTTTATCTACGTATATAGGTATATAACATTTTTATTTAATTATCCTTTACCAACTCACATACAATACAACACATAGATACCCTACTGTACCTACTACCGCTTATTCCACTCTGATCAACTGAACTGATCAACTGAAAACTGATCAACTATTCTATTTCCTAACGACACAACTATTTGATTGGTCGGTTAGGAAATAATCGAATCAACTGTTTTTATTCCTGACGGTACAACTGTGGCTGTCTACGGTAAGACAGACAAAAGAAAAAGACATACTCCGCCGTTTTTGAATTGTTGAAAGTAAAATTACCGTATTTAAAAATTGAGCTTTTGCACTGCGACTTTGAAATAGCTTTATGTAACGCTTTAACTGCAGCATTTCCAAAGGTCACCGTAAAAGGGTGTTTTTACCACTGGACCCGCAACATGTGGCGTAAAGCTAAACAATTAAAACACAAAAGTAAAGATGAGAGACGAATTGTCGAACTCTGTGTCATTCTTCCATTATTCTCTCAAGAATGTATATTAGAAGGCTGGAACTACATAAGAACTGAATATGAAGAGAGTGAACTGAACATGTCTCGTTTTATGGCGTATGTAAGTCGTTTACTCAGAAAACGTAACCATTTAAACATTAATGTGTTCGGTCTCCGCCATCGAACTAATAATATTTTAGAAGCATTCCATTCAAAATTAAATAAAGTTTTAAATAAAAACGTGACATTGTTGCGTTTGCTCAATTTCCTAATTAAAAATGAAAAGTTTAACCGATTGCAAACGTCTACAAAAAGAAACAAAAGGTATATAAGCCAAGATGCCAGAATTCGGAATATTATGCTGTAATTTATGAATGATCTGATAACAATTGGCCATGCCTTGGAAAAATTAAGGCAAACTCTGTAAGTAGTAAGACAATCTCAGTTCTATTTTTGTATGAGATTTTGTTAACATTTGAAGCGTCGGTAGCTTAGTGGTTAAGAAGTCGGCCTTACGATCGAGAGGTCCCGGGTTCGAATCCTGGCCATTAAACTACCGACGTGAACCCACTCCTAGCACAAGCAATTTAGCTTAGTTGGAGGGGTTAGAGGGAATACTAGTAACTAGCTGTTGCCCGCGGCTCCGCCCGCGTGGATGCCGGTTATCGCTTAGTGTTGATCCGACGCTATTGACCATTAAATTCTCCTCTCTACTCAACTTTGTCCTCGACTATGTACTCACCTCTGTTCTCGACTTTCTACTCGCCTCTATATACGACCTCTCGCCTCTCTACTTGCCCATCCATTCGATTCTCTTTTCGCCTCTCTACTTGACTCTCCCCACTCGCCTATCTACTCGCTATTCTACTCAACTCTATTTGGTCTCTACTCGCCACTACAGTCATCTTTCCACTCGCCTCCCTATTCGCCTCTCTACTCAACCCTTTTTCTGCATTCTATTTGGCTCTCTAGTCGCATATCTACTCACCCCTGTAGTCGACTCTACTCGACTTTCAATCTTTACACGCCTATCCACTCGTCCCTATAACAATCTCTACTCGCCTATCCACTCGCTTCTATATTTGGTTCGCTACTCGACTATGTCCGTTCCGAAGCTCTAATTCACCTTTGTACCAAATTTCATGAGGACATCTTAAAAAAAATCTTACTATTTATGCCTGCCAATGAAAAATTAGAAACTTTCATCCCATAGCCCTTTCCCTTTCCCCCTCCCCCTTCTATCCCTTTTTTCGCGATAAGGGGTAGCATATGTCCATTTCCAACCTCTTATCCAGCTCTATACCAATTTCATCAAGATATCTTCAAAATCGTGAATCTTACATACCCTTGCCCTATTCCACCCCTTCAACTCCCTTTTTCGCAATAAAAGGTAGCCTATGTCCATTTTCGAGCTCTAATCCATCTCTGTACCAAATTTCACTAGGATATCATCAAAAATGACAAACTTTCATACTAACTATCCAGTCCTTATCCCTCCCCCACCCTTTTACCACATTATTCGTGGTAAAAGGTAGCATATGTACGTTACGAACCTCTAATTAATCCCTGTACCAAATTTCATCAGGATATCTTCAAAACTCTCAAACTTTCATACCTTATTACACTCCCCCCCCCCTATGCCTCCATTTTCGCGTCAATGGATAGCCTATGTTCGTTCCCAAGCTTCAATTCATCTCTGTACCAAATATATCATCAGGATGTCTTCAAAACTGGCAAACTTCCATCCCCTATAACCCCCCTCCCCTTTATCCTCGTCTTTCGCGACAAAAGGTAGCCTATGTTCGTTCCCAAGGTTTAATCTATATCTGTACCAAATTTCATCAGGATATCTTCAAAAAAGACAAACTTTCATCCCATAGCCATATTCCCCCCCCCCCCTTCTACCTTTTTTTGCGATAAAATGTAGCCTATGTCCGTTTCCAAGCTCTGAACTATCTCTGTACCGAATTTTATCAGGAAATCTTAAAAAATGACAAACATTCCTCCCAAGGCCCTAGTCCCCCCCTTCTACCCCCCTTATCACGATAAAAGGTAGCCTATGTCCGTTCCCAAGCTCTGAACTATCTCTGTACCAAATTTCATCAGGAAATCTTCAAAAATGACAAACTTTCATCCCAAGGCCCTAGTTCCCCCCTTCTACCCCCCTTTTTCCGATGAAAGGTAGTCTATGTCCGTTCTCAAGCTCTAAACTATCTCTGTACCAAATTTCATTAAGAAATCTTCCAAAACGATAAACTTTTATTCCAAGGCCCTTGTCCCCCCCCTTCTTCCCCCCTTTTCGCGATAAAAGGTAGCCCATGTCTGTTCCCAAGCTTTAATCTACCTCTGTACCAAATTTCATTAAAATATCTTCAGAAATGACAAACTTTCATAAAAACTTTCATCCCCTATTTCCCCCCCTTAAACCCCCTTTCTCGTGATAAAAGGTAGCCTATGTCCGTTCTCAAGCTCTAATATACATCCGTACCAAATTTCATCAAGACCGTTTAGGCGTGAAAGCGTAACATACAGACAGACAGACAGACAGACAGACAGACAGAGTTACTTTCGCATTTATAATATTAGTATGGCAGTATGGATTTCGATAATTTCGGTTGCTAATATTCTTTTTAAAAAAAAAAAAAGTTTTAAAGTTTAAGTTATTAAAATATTAATATTATTATTTTAGTTAGTAAAGTAAAACACTATTAAATATAGAATAACTAAAAAAATAAAATAGTAACATACATAATATATCCTTGTTTTGTTTCATTGTACCGTTCGGAATTTTATATGAAGCCATAAATTACTTTAATATGGTTTACTCGAGTAGTTGGTTCGATAGGCACATAAACACAAACTGAGTTCCGATCGGAACAACCAGTTGTTCAGTTTCGTTGGTCGGAGCGGAAAAAGAGCCTACTACTTACACTCCCTACTCACCTGACCTTGTGGCGCACGCGCCTGCGTTAGCCGGCGCGCAGCTCAACGGTTCCTACTCGCTCAGTCCCAGCCAGACCGTCTCAACGCGAGCACGTACTCCTTGGTTGTCGCAAGAGAGCCCGAAAACGTGATCGGGAATAATTGTATTTAAGAACTGTAAATGTTGGATGGGGTGGAGCCAATCTGGGGACCTTGCGCCTAGACTGGCGAAGCCTTATTCTCAGCATCTCTCCAGTGCTGAGGGTAGTAAGGTCATGGGGGGAGCGCAAAAGTCGTGTAGAACCCCCATGGCAAGACCAGAGGTAATCCTGCACGTGGTACCGTCTGCTTCTTGGTCTGGTTCCCTAAGAAACAGACGTAACTGAAACCTCGGTCGAAGCCCCCCCTTTCCCATTGCCCCTCCTCCTGCCACGCCCAGTCCTAACAATCCCATCTATTTCCTAATCCGCCACCCACCCCCATCACAAACTGGCAATCCCGGACAAACCTACTGTCTAAAAATGAGCGCTAATGAAAAAGATAAAGTACCCCAGGAGGGTACCGGCCATGCCGGAGAATCCCTCCTTGTACCACGAAGTGGTGCAAGCTGTCCCGCGTATTCTGGAGGGGACACATCAGCGCAATCCACATCAACAAAGACCACAAAGAACCCATGCCAAGAGGTAAGAACCGGGAGATCCGTGTCGGAATCTCTAGGGGACGGCCTCACCAACATGAGCATAGGGGAGAGAACAAACCAAGGAGGCGAGTGGACCACCGTCAAATATCGACGGAAAAGGACCCGCCGAAAGAAGACCTCAGCGGGGCCCTCAGGCCAGATTCAACTCGGCGTGTCGACCAGTTCGGGAGCGACGACCGCGGGCGAGTCAGGTAAGAGGGCCAACAAAATAAAAAGACAGGGCACCGACCCGGAGGAGCAAACGCAGCGTCGTCCCACAAAGCGACCGAGGGTCGAGGGACCACCGAAGCCTCTCGATAATCATCGAGCGGGGAGATGGGGCGACAGTAGACGACGCCACTGCTGCGGTGATAAGAACAAGGTTGGTCGACCTGATTGAGATCGCTGCACTGAGCGGAGTTAGCGGCCGGAGTCTGCAGTTCGTCGCCTCGGGCCTAGTGGCGGAGGGATACTTCCTGGTAAGTCCTAGGACCGAGGAGGCGATGACGTGGCTCCTGGGGTGCGACTTCGGTAAGCTCGACGGCGTGTCTCTCAGGCCAAAGAAGCTGGATCTCCACAAGGTGGCCATATGGCTCCCTGGCAACGCAGGTGGGATCCGTATAGAGCCCCTGGATCTGATAAAGGTTCAGAACGGAGACCGGGAAGACGACCTAAAGATATCCGAGTGGAACCTCATCCGCAAGGAAGTACTCCCTCTGGGAGTCCGACTTGTGGTGTGAGTTCCCAAGATAGCTGCACAAGACACGTGGCTTATGTACCAGGCCACGGTCGTCTACGTCCGCGTGCTAGGTAAGCCTCCCCAGACAACACAAGCACCGGACAGGTGCATCTGCCCTGTCCACAACAAAAAAGCACCGGGTTCGGAGCCAAGCGGCAGTACCGATCAGCCTGCTGCCCCGAAGGTGGGCACAGCTGAAACAGGCACACCGCACCTAAAGCGCCCCAACCCAAACAGCACACAACAGGCGCCGCACACACAGGTGGCGTTGGCTGAAGGTGGGGGGACCGATCCCCGGCCGGGTCCCTCGAAGGAGGTACCGTCCGGGTCCATGGCGTCCCGCCAACAACCACGCCCAGACGTCAAGGCACACCCCCTCCCTGCAAAGCGCAGTGATCGGACTCCTCCTCCAAGCGTTGCACTGCTGCAACCGCCTTGGATGGAGAAGAGCCCTCCTGCGTAATGCAGTCTAAGGAGGGAACAGCAACACACACCTTCAGACACACGCAACACACTCACATACATATGAACACGAACAGCAACACACCACATACACACACACAAAAAATAAGAATAGTTCAAGTTAATCTCCACCACTGCCGCGATGCAATGATCGAATTCTGCAGACACGTGGTAGAAGAGAAAATAGACATGGCCCTACTGCAAGAGCCGTACGTCTTCAAAGGACGTGTCTCCGGGCTGAGCTCCCTGGGAGGTGAGATCATCTACCATGAAAATGGTGAGTCAACACCCAGGGCATGCATATACGCCAGCAGCAGGGTAAGATCATTAGGACTAATAAAGGCAGATTGTTACAGTGACCTAGCTAGCGCCACGGCAACAATGCAGTTCAACACAGGTGACAAAGTCAGGGTGCTCATAGTCTCCGCTTACCTACCCAGCGAAGAGGACTATAAACCACCATCGCCAGAAATGGAAGAAATTACAAGGAAATACCACGGTAAGAATATTCCCATTATTCTAGGTTGCGACGCTAACGCCCACCACGTGGTGTGGGGCAGCACCAACTGTAATAAAAAAGGTGAATTACTCTTAGATTTCCTTAGTTCAGCAGGTTTCGACGTTCTGAACGAGGGCAACATCCCGACATTCGTTACGAAAAACCGGAAAGAGGTGCTGGACATCACAATCGCCACCGACAGGATCAGCCAGCACATCTCAGAATGGAAAGTGGACGAAAGAGACTCGAAGTCGGATCACAGACGAATAATTTTTAGTCTGGGAGCCGAAATCGAGAAAACCATGACAAGAAATGCGAGGAAAACTGACTGGACGACATTTGAACAGCACATGAAGAAGTGGAATCCAGCAGAACGCAACTCGATAAAGGATATCAAAGATGTAGAAAAAGAAGCCAGCCGACTGGATGATACTCTCAGGGAGGCGTACCACAGAGCATGCCCACTAAAGGAGATAAAACCAGGAAAAGGCCAACCATGGTGGACAAGAGCACTAGAGAAGAAAAGGAAAAAGACCAGGCGAGCCCTCAGGACAGCACTCAGAAGGGGTGATGAGGAAAGCTGGCTCACGTACAGAAGAGAGAGAAATATTTTCAAAAAAGAATGCAGAAGAGAGAACAGAAATGGCTGGAAAGCATTCTGCGAAGGTGTCGAGAAACACCCTGACGCAGCAAGACTTGCCAAAATGTTCCCAAAAACCAGTACCTGCAAATTAGGCAGCATTAAGCAAGGGGACGAACTCATATCGGACCCAGAAAGAATACTGGAAATAATGTTGGATACACATTTCCCAGGAAGTGAGGAGTACGCAGGCAACGAAACAAGTGCCTACACAGAGAACCCGGAGGAAACCGAGGTAAAGACAATAATCACGAAAGAGCATCTGCTATGGAGCATTCGATCGTTCCAGCCATACAAGGCAGCCGGGCCAGACGAAATCTTCCCGGGAATGCTCCAAAAAGCCATCAAGTACATAGAAGACGACCTTCTGGAGCTATACAATAGCAGCATCAGAATGAAATACATTCCTAGGAAATGGAGAAAAGTGCGGGCGGTATTCATACCAAAACCCGGTAAAGAGACGTATCAAGAGGCCAAAGCCTTTAGATGCATAAGCCTCTCATCATTTCTACTCAAAACCCTAGAGAAGATACTGGATAGACTAATAAGAGAACAAGTCGCCGCAAGCGGATCTCCGCTCCACCAGAACCAACATGCATACACGGAAGGCAAGTCCATCGAGACCGCCCTGCATAACTTGGTTAACAGGATACAGAGATCGATAAGCAACACAGAATATGCACTAGGATGCTTCTTCGACGTTGAGGGCGCCTTTGACAAGGCGACCCCAGTCTCAATTGAGGAAACCCTAAACCGCGAAGGCATAAATAAAGACATATCAGGCTGGATAAGAAACATGCTGAACCAACGACTGATACAGGCTGAGTTAGCGGGAACAACACGCACAGTGATAGCAAGGAGAGGCTTCCCCCAAGGAGGATGCCTATCACCCCTACTATGGTGCCTGCTAATAGACGAACTAGTAAACAAGATAAACAGAATGCATATATACACACAGGTATACTCTGATGATGGTGTGCTTCTGATAACAGGAAAGGTCCTCAGTGTCATATGTAATATCATGAACAGGGGGATCAACAAAGCTCTAGAATGGTGCAGGAGCAAAGGCTTAGACCTGAACCCGGATAAAACCAAACTAGTACTCTTCACGAGGAAAAGAAAACTAGGACGGGCTGAACCAGTAAGACTTGACGGTCACGATCTCGAAAAGGTAAAAGAGGTCAAATACCTGGGTGTGACACTGGACAGCAAACTGACATTCCAGACTCACATAAGCAACGCATGCTCGAAGGCCAAAATGGCTATGATGCAGTGCAAAAGAGCTATAGGAAGAACCTGGGGAATAAAACCGGCCATAGCACTGTGGATCTATAAGGCCATAATTATGCCCAGAATCCTGCATGGTGCCCTGGTATGGTGGCATAGAGCCACCATAGGGAGCAATAAAAAAGAACTAGACAAGGCCCAAAGAATGGCAGCGCTAATGACCACGGGTGCAATGAGAACAACACCCACTGCCGCGCTAGAGATAATACTGGGACTAAACCCACTAGACCTAGAGGCAAAAAAGAAAGCAGTTGAACAATGGTTCAAACTAAGAAGCACTGGCCTCTGGACAGCAAACGCATTCGATGAAGGCCATGCCAAGATCAGTCAGGGCTATGAAGACAAACTGTCAATGATTCTCTCAAACAATGACCTAATCAAGAAAGAGAGAACCTTTGACAAGAAATACAGAGTACATATAGGACAGAGAGATGACTGGAAGATAGACACAGATGGCATTGTCTGTTACACAGACGGCTCTAGAAAGGCAACAACGAAGCTCTCTGGCACCGGGGTGCACATTAAATGCGAAGACGGAACAGAGATAAACAGCTCAACAACATTGGGCAAGTATGCAAGTGTATTCCAAGCAGAAATCTTTGCCATCAAGGAGTGCGCGGAAATAACTAAAGACCTGAATGCCGAAAAGGTTACACTCTACAGTGATAGCCAAGCGGCGCTGAAGGCCCTAGGCAAGATAGAGACTACCTCGGCAATGGTAAAGGAGTGCAAAAAGGCGCTGGAAAGTCTGGCTAGAGCAACCGACGTGACGATTGCCTGGGTACCCGGACACGAGGGCAATATGGGTAACGAGGTAGCCGACGAGTTGGCCAGAAAAGGAGCTGATAGAAACCAAGTGGGCCCTGAACCCAGGCTGCCAATAGCCCACAAAATCACCAAGGGAGTCATCAGCCGGAGCATAGTGGCAGAAACCAATCGAAGATGGAAAGCATCGCCTGTCATGAGACAGTCGAAGGTGTTCATAAAAAGCTTAGACACAAAAAGAACAAGCCAACTGATGAAATTATCCAGGAAAAACATGAGGCTTGTCGTAGAAGTGATAACAGGCCACTGCCGACTGAACAGGCACCTGACACTAATAGGAGTGAAGACCGATCCCAAATGCCCGGAGTGCATGGATGCCGAGGAAACCAGCATCCACCTGCTGGCCGAATGTCCCATGTACGCGCTGAAAAGATGGGAAATCATGGGAACGGATGAACTAGATCTTGAAAACATTTCCAATCTGAGGGTGGACAAGATTGTAAGTTTTTGCAAGGAAACAGGTAGGTTTGACGAAACGCCGTGATTGCCGGGCACCCCTATCCGTTACAGGATAAATAGGGGAAATGGGTGAAATGGCCCACACCGAAGGGCAGATCACCCGTCCGATCGCGGCGTCCCCTGCTGGCAGTAAGTAAGTAAGTAAGAACTGTGAGCTCTAGTGTATAAACTGTGTCTGTTTGTTGATTAACTATATCTTTAACTGTACGTGTATTTAAATTATGTGTTGTGTGCTATTAAAACTTATAATTAGTATCGGCTAACGAGTTTGCTTCTATTTCGTACCTACTTCTGCAAAACCGGTGCCATAAGCACCAAACTGGTGACCCCGACAGAAATATGGCTACAGTAGAGGAACAACTCCGTCAGCTTCAGCAACAGTTAGCTCTTTTGTCAAGTGATTCGGCACCTCAGGTTAACGAGGTTAAAGTTAAACTCCCAGCATTTTGGTCCGACAAACCTAAACTGTGGTTTGCACAAGCAGAAGCGCAGTTCGACATAAGCGGTATAAAAGCAGATGGGACTAAGTACAGATATGTACTATCTGTATTAGATACCAAAACCGCTACGGAGGTCGAGGATTTGATAACAAACCCTCCGGCAGAGGGGAAATACGAAAATCTAAAAAGTGAACTTATCAAGCAGCTGTCAAGGTCAAGTAATATGTAATCAGGGAGCTTTGGCTTTGCCGTCTGCCGGGAGATATACAAAAAATTCTCATCGCCCAGAAAGATCTCGACCTGGAAAAGGTGGCTGAAATAGCTGATGCAATAGCAGAGAATACTAGCTCGGCGTCGGTCTGCACAGTATCTATCCAGCAGTTATCGGACGTCAGTAGCTTAATTAAATGTTTAGAGGCCCTCACAAAAGAAGTACAGACTCTTCGGGCTGACAATACACGGCAGTCTAGACCTAGAAGTCGTTCTCAGTCTAACGGCAGGCAAGATCCAAATCCGGAGGAAACTGGTGCTGGTACCACGACCGATTTGGACCAATAGCTACAAAATGTGTACCTCCGTGCACCTGGAAACCTAAGGAATCGGAAAACACAATCAGCAATCAGTAGCGGCGGCATCTGATTGCTCCAATCCTGGCCGCCTGTTCGTGACCGACCGGAGGACAAAGGTGCAGTTTTTAGTGGACACGGGAAGTGACTTATGTGTGTTTCCCCGCTTAGGCCTGCCGTCCGGATATCTTCGAGCGAAGACGGAATACCAACTATGTGCCGCGAACAGTTCTAAAATCGACACTTATGGCTATTTACAACTTTCGTTAGACCTAGGACTGCGTCGCGATTTTGTTTGGCGTTTCGTAGTGGCCGACGTAACTAAACCAATTATTGGTGTAGATTTTATATCGTTTTATAATCTAATAATAGACATTCGCAATAAGCGTTTGATAGATGGCACTACTAAATTAACATCAGTGGCTTCAATAGGGATAGAAAATAGCTCTGTTTTAAGTGTTAAGGTTGTGAGTGAGGAGAGTGGGAGCTGCAGATTCCGTAAGTTACTTTCTGAATTTCCTGAACTCACACGCCCGGCAGGTACACCACACACACCAAAACACAATACAAAACACTACATCCGCACTACACCAGGCCCGCCAGTATCATGTAACCCCCGTAGACTCGCGCCCGATAAATTAAAAATTGCAAAGGCTGAATTCGAGGCGATGTTGGCGAACGGGACGGCGCGACCGTCACAGAGCCCCTGGGCGTCCCCTCTACACCTCGTCCCTAAGAAAGATAGTAGTTGGCGTCCTTGCGGTGATTATAGATTATTAAATGCTCGGACAATCCCAGATAAATATCCTATTAGACACATTCAAGACTTTGCCCACAGTTTATCTGGTAGTAAATTTTTTTCTACGATTGATCTCGTTAAAGCCTATAATCAGATTCCTGTATTTGAAGAAGACATACCAAAGACGGCGATCACCACTCCATTCGGCCTGTATGAGCTACCCTTCATGGGGTATGGGCTTCTCAACGTTAGTCAGACGTTTCAGAGATTTGTAGACGATTTTTTAATATGGTCTAAAGATGAGGACGAGCATGAAGAACACCTTCGTTTACTCTTCTCGCGAATGAGAGATTATGGCGTGCTCATCAACATGGCAAAATGCGTCTTTGGTACACCTGAGGTAACATTTCTAGGTCACCACATATCTCCACACGGAACCAAGCCATTGGATAGCAAAGTGCAGGCTATTAGGGATTTCCCAGCACCTAAAACTGCCAAAGAGCTTAGGAGATTTCTCGGCATGGTGAATTTTTATAGAAGGTTCATACCTCAGGCCGCACAAATCCAAGCACCTCTTCATGACTTGTTGGTTGGTAAGATTAAAGCGTCCCAACCAGTCGACGTGACCGGATCCGCGCATAAAGCTTTCGAGGAGTGTAAAGATAGCTTATGTAACGCAGCCTTACTTGCACACCCCGACTCTCAAGCTAAGCTAGGTCTAGTTACCGACGCGTCCGATTTCGCCATAGGTAGTGTCCTCCATCAGCTTAAAGATGGTAACTGGCAACCCTTAGCATTCTTTTCAAGAAAGCTAAGCCCAGCTCAAAAGAAATACTCTCCATATGATAGAGAGCTTCTCGCCATTTACCAGAGCATTAAATATTTTCAACACTGGTTAACAGCTACTCATTTTACCATTTATACTGACCATAAACCTCTGTGTTATGCCTTCCACCAAAGAAAACATAATTGTTCACCACGTCAGTTTCGGCACTTGGACTACATATCACAGTTCACGACTGACATACAACATTTCGGGCAAAGACAATGTCGTTGCTGACACACTGTCACGGGTCGATGAAATTCAAACACCGGTGGACCTAAACCAACTCGCAGCTTCACAGGCTGCTGACCAGGAGCTGCTAAAATACATAGATGGGGAATTCTCTCTCCGTCTAAAAAAGCATATGCTCCCCGGCAGTAATGTGTCATTATACTGCGACATGAGCACACAGAGCCCAAGACCCTTCATCACCAAAGCACTTAGGAAACAGATCTTTGATAGCCTACACAGCCTGAGCCATCCCGGCGCTAAAGCCACTATCAAGTTGGTAGCTGAACGGTTTGTCTGGCCCGGCCTACGCAAAGATTGTCGGGAGTGGTCGCGAAAATGTCTTCAGTGTCAACGCGCTACGGTAAACCGCCACGTGTCAGCACCTTTAGGCACATTCAACTTGCCACGCGCGCGTTTCGCGTTCATACACGTTGACATCGTTGGGCCCCTACCTATATCGCAAGGGTACCGCTACTGTCTGACGGTGGTAGACCGTTTCACCCGTTGGCCCGAAGTCATACCGATGACCGACATCACAGCCGAAACAGTAGGGAAAGCGTTGGTGTCATGGATATCTAGATTTGGGTGTCCAGCGGATATCATTACCGACCGAGGAAGGCAGTTCGAATCCTCACTCTTCCAGTACCTAGGTAAGGTGATCGGATTTCAGCATCGCCGCACAACTGCGTACAGGCCAGCCTGCAACGGTCTGGTAGAACGGATGCACCGTCAGCTCAAAGGAGCTCTGATGTGTCACGCAGACTACAATTGGGTAGAGACCTTACCGCTAGTGCTACTTGGCATACGGGCCTCGTTCAAGGAGGATCTCAATAGTTCACCAGCAGAACTTGTTTATGGTGAACCGTTACGACTGCCCGGTCAGTTCTTTACGACACCTACCCCTGGTACAACTGACATTTCAGACTTTACCGCGCGTCTCAGAGATTTAACCTCAAAGCTTCGCCCTATGCCCGCCGCGCGGCATTGCAAGCAAAACATCTTTGTTTACAAAGACTTAGCTTCCTCAAGTCACGTATTTCTAAGGGATGACTCCGTTAGGGGCGCGTTACAGCCCCCTTACACTGGCCCTTACCCAGTACTCGAAAGGGGTGATAAAACTTTCAAAATTCTTGTTAAAGGTAAAAGCGCCACAGTAACAGTAGACCGCCTGAAACCAGCCTACCTACTCGTGGACCCTTCGCCTAGTGCTATTCCTACTGCCACTTCTAATTCTCCACTGCCTAACTCATCGGAAATACCTCCACCACAGCAAACTTCAGTACCAGTTCCGACTCCGGACAAAACAACCCGGTCTGGTCGCAGCGTTCGATTCCCGGAGTGTTACCTGGATTATCGTCCGTAGTGACGGCCTCTGGGGGGGAGTGTTGTGGCGGGCTCTCGCCACTCTCACCAATACATTTTATAATTTACATTTTATCTACGTATATATATAACATTTTTATTTAATTAGCCTTTACCAACTCACATACAATACAACACATAGATACCCTACTGTACCTACTACTTACACTCCCTACTCACCTGACCTTGTGGCGCACGCGCCTGCGTTAGCCGGCGCGCAGCTAAACGGTTCCTACTCGCTCAGTCCCAGCCAGACCGTCTCAACGCGAGCACGTACTCCTTGGTTGTCGCAAGAGAGCCCGAAAACGTGATCGGGAATAATTGTATTTAAGAACTGTGAGCTCTAGTGTATAAACTGTGTCTGTTTGTTGATTAACTATATCTTTAACTGTACGTGTATTTAAATTATGTGTTGTGTGCTATTAAAACTTATAATTAGTATCGGCTAACGAGTTTGCTTCTATTTCGTACCTACTTCTGCAAAACCGGTGCCATAAGCACCAAAGGCCTAATTCAGCCAAAATAAGCGAGTCGATATAAATCGTACAATATCGATATTCAGGTGCAATGCCTAGTACCATAGATCAATCTTTCGAAGTGAGTTTATGTTTTTCGGAATAGCATGGCCAGTTGCCAATAAAATCTTTAAAAAAAAATGTAACATTCGGTTGGAAGGGACGACCCCTCCAACCGAAGTTACATCTCATCAATGAGTCGACGAGGAGGCTTGATATTCCGCAGGCTGCGCCTTGGTTGCATTTGTACTGGACTGGGACTGGAAATGGCAGGAGAGTTCAGGGAGATTGGTTGGTCCGGGTGTCGAGGTAGTGGTATAGGAGGTTGGTGAAGAGGCCGGGTGAGGATCGAAAATAGCTGACGTTTCGGTAGATGAGCAGTTTGGTGATGAAACAATTGATCGTGGTCGAATCTGATCTGCATGTCGACGTATCGTATTCGCCTGGTTATAATATACGATTTATTTATTCTTACGTGCGGTTATAACACCAGGCTGCCATGTCTTATCCAGTCGTGTTCGATGAAAAATACTTGTCCTCGGTTTTATAGTTATACTTTTCCGCCATTTCATTTGAGTTGATATTAGCTTGCACTTCTTGAAATTGTAATCTTCGTCTCTTGTTAGGTCGGATATTAGAGAGCAAGCAATTTAGCTGCCGACCAAACATCATTTCTGAAGGGGACTTGCCAGTGGTGGTATGTGGTGTGTTTCTATAAGAAAAGAGGAATTCGCGCAGATGTTGCTTCTGCGCTCTCTCCGATGTTGATGAAAATCGTGTTTTAAAGTCCTCACTAGCCTTTCAGCTAAACCATTTGTGCGTGGATGGCGATGACCTCAAATGCTGAATTCCGTGACTTTCACAGTACTCTTTGAATTCTAATGAAGTAACTTGAGGCCCGTTGTCAGACACAATCAATTGTGGTAAGCCAAATGTGCAGAATATGTCATCTAACCTTGAGCACAAGTTTCTTGTTGTTATATTTCTCATTGCTCTCACTTCAATCCACTTCGACAAAGAATCGCATAGGACTAGCCAGTATGTGTTTTGGGAAGGCCTAGCAAAATCAATATGTATTCTTTCCCATACTTGTTCCGGAATAGACCACGAATAGACTGGAAGTTCTGGATTATGGGGTCTATTCTCTTGACAGCCTGTACATGTCTTAACAAAGTTTTCAATGTCAACATCAATAGATGGCCACCGAACATAGAAACGTGCCAAAGCTTTCATCGCGGATATACCCGGATGACCTCTATGCAAGTAAGTTAGGACTTGCTTTTGTAGATTTATTGGTATGACCATCCGTCCTTTCCATAAAATGATTTTATTCTCCAGCGAAAGTTCACTGCGTTTCCTGAAAAATTGTTCTACCTCCCCACTATATTCCAGGTCTCTCCAACGCGTTTTAAGATATTGCAGAATTTGAGATAGTACAGGATCTTTTTTTGTCTTTTCTCTGATGATATTCTCAGTTAGATGTAAATCGCTCATTTTGACACCTAGTAGACGCGATTCAATTTTGTGTACCAATCGTTTCGTCTTAGAGGGTTGGGTATCGCTATTTGGTAATCGAGACAAGAAATCGGCTAGAACGTTGTTTTCGCCTTTCTGGTAACAGATATCGTAATTGTAGCTTCTAATTATGAGGGCCCATCTTACAAGTCTGATTTTTTGTTACCTTAGGAAAGTTTCTTTTATCACCTAAGATGTATATTAATGGTTTGTGATCTGTAACTAACGTAAACTTAATTCCGCGTAGATATTGGTGAAACTTTTTTATACCGAACAGGATAGAGAGTACTTCTCTATCTATGACAAAATACCTGGACTCTGCTGGACGAAGTTTTCTGGGTGCAAAAGCGATTGGGCGTTCAATTTTCCATTTTTGTGGTATAGTACAGCTCCAACGCCTTTTTCTGACGCATCACATGCGAGAAAAACAGGTTGGTTGTTGTCGTATGCTACTAAGAGTTTAGAGTTTTCTACATATGATTTTGTAGCTTCAAACACTTGACTTTCATGAGCAGACCAACGCCATGGCATTTTGCCACTAGTCAACTCGTGTAAATCTGCACATAGTCCATATAAGTTAAAAAACGTTCGTAAAAATTTACCAGTCCCAGGAAAGACCTCAATTCCTTTGCGTTAGTAGGTTCAGCGGGTTTTGTGATAACATCGACTTTTTTGTCAGTAGGACGTACACCATGTCTATCTATCTTGTGTCCTAAATACTCTATGTTCAGTTGTAGGAATGAACATTTTTTCAAATTAACTTTGAGTTCCGCTTTCATCAATCGTTCAAATATTAAGAAAGTGTGGTTATATGATCCTGTAAGTCTGTTCCAGTCACTGCTATGTCATCGAAATATACTGCAACGTTAGGTATATTGTCTCCAAGTAACTTATCAAAATAATGTTGGAAAATTGATGCATTCTATTGTATTGGAAATATCCTATATGTGTTGATATGGTTAGATACTTTTTTGATTCGGGAGCAATTTCAAACTATAAGTATGCGTCTTTAAGATCAATTTTTGAAAATATACGCCCGTGTGCAAGTTTTTGTCGCAGAAAGTCAAAGAGTGGGACTGGATGTAAATGTTTTACAAGAACTGGGTTCAATGTACTTCTGTAATCCCCACAAATCCTTATATCTCCATTTGGTGTTATGATATTGACTGTGGGCGTAGCCCATTCGACAGGTGTTATTAGGATCTACATGATGTACCTATAATACCTTCTGATACAAGACGGTCCAACTCCTTCTCAATGTTCTTTTTCATGCCGGATTTGATAGGTCGTGCTGGGAGATGTATAGGCTCCGCTCGTTGAACATGTATGTTAACTTGATAGTCGTTCACTTTACCAAGTTTGCCGTCGAAAAGTTGTATATTTTTGGCTAAAAGTTGTTTTAGCGCGGTTGGTTTAGTATTCTTGACTAAGTAGACTGGCTTAGGAAACTCCATCCCGAAGGATTCACTCCACTGAAGGCCAAAAAGCATCGGATTAGCGTCTTCGATAACTATTACAGGAGATGACAGATAATATTTTTTGTTTGCCTTGAATTTCAACTGGTACATCTGTAATGCCTTTTGACTTCAGCTTGTGATTGCCGTATGCCTTAAGTTTCGGTGCCTTTGTTAATTTTGGAGCTTTTATTTGTTTCCAGAATTTAGTGCTAATGATAGAATATGCCGAGGCAGGATCCCAGTCCATTGTACAACTCTTTCCATTAATAATAGCGTCAATATGTTTACAACCCTTGTTCGGAGTTCCAGTAATGCTGTACACAACATTGTCATCAACGTCGCTATCTTCTGTTGAGCTGTTTGTTCCAGATGATGAATTCCTTTTAACGACTCGTTGTAGTTTATGTCTCTGTTTCAAACTTCCACTTTTGTCGACATATGCTCTACCAGATTTTATACAGCAACTTTCATAATGTCCGTCTGGCTGGTGGTCAGTGGTCTTTGGCTGGACAACTAGCAAGATTGTGTTTATCCTTTTTACTGCAACGTAAACATTGTGTGATAGCACGTATCTTCCGAGGGCTTCTGTAATTTTGATGTTCTCGGCCGCCAGGTCCTTTCTTTTTAATACGTTGTACACTGGTCAATGGAAGCTCATCATATTCATATTCAGCTAGTTCACGCGATTGCAAGACTGCAAATATTTCTGAAAAGATCACTTCAGTAGTTTGACCTTCGTAAAATTGCGTTAGATCTGGCCATCTCTGTTTTAAATCGGTTTCTAATTGCGTGTGATTTAAGCCAGTTGCAAATCTGTCGCGTAACTGCCTTTTTAGTATAGTATCATCATACCTGCAGTCCTTGCTCAATTCTTTTAATCGATTAGCATAATGTTTCATTTTTGTCCCTTACGCAGTTCCAAAATTCTGTAAGTGCACGACATAAAATAAGAGAGAATAAATCAATTAGTTTGCAACGTATTTCGATGTAATTGCTGTAGTCAAACTTCAGTGTCAAGGCTGTTTTCAGTTCCCGAACTTTGACTTTGACTTTGACTTTGACAAGTCTTTTTTTAAAACGTCTTCTTGAATATTATGAATTTTGCATTTAACTTCGAAAAACTTAATGTAGTCGTCAATTCTAAAACCGTTTGGACTAAATTTCTCCATGTCAAATGCCTTGATAGTAGCCATTCGACGTGCGGTGCCAACGTTCGTCGCGCCGACTGTAGATACAACATTGGTGTCGGAAGATGTCGATGTAATTTGAGTCTGAGCTACTAACATAGAGAGTGCTTTGGGTTCGTGGTGAGATGGCTGACATTGAAGGAAAACGACTTTACGACTTATTATTTATTCTGAGAGACACACACACTTGAGTTACATGTTAAGGAATGAATGTCGGGCGCCGGTACCGTCCGGGGACGAGGGCGCTATCATAGACAATCATAGACAACATATTTATTTTAATAGACAAATATACAACAGAGAGCAATTTCGTAATTACTTCCTGCTGCGCCTGTTGGGCGTTTAGAAATTGTTGAAATTGGTTAGCGTCCATTTTTCTCGTCGCCAGTATAATAAAATGTAAATTGCATATGTAGTAAGATAGGATATATTAAATTATGTTATACGGCAATAACAATACTAGATATATATGACAGATATGAAAACATTTTAAATTTATAACTCTATACATGTAACATCAATGAGGTTGTAACAATTTCTTCAATACAATAATTTTTCACGACGATGACGATGAGTGATGATTGTAATGACGATGACGATGAGTGATGATTCCTCCCTCAGTAAAGTTATGAGGGCCTGTAGCTCCCCGGTAGATTTGGAACGAATACGAAATGTCACAAATCACTATAATGTTCCATTTTCTTACACTCCTGTGAGTTGTCCAGGACGTTATGTCTAAAAATCCACCATTTATGTACATATAAATTCGAATTCACACGAATTTTAGTAAATAAAATAATACCGCGATGCGTCCATTTTCGGGCACGCGCCGAAACTCTCATTTGGTTTTGGTTCACGGTTGCCAACTAAGTCAGCTGAAGATCACGTCCCCAGCTCGCTATTTTTCGCGACATTTCATTTAAAAAGCACTACACATCGTAATTATTTATTAAATATTGTTGCCGCATTCGGTCCACAGAAATAATCCAGTCAAAATAGACAAAATAAAATGGTAGGTAAGCTTCTTTTTCTCTTGTCTGCATTCTTCTTTATTCAAATTTATTGGATCTCGCATTTTTCTCTTATACGATACGCGTTATCGCCAAAGTTTGTAGGATAAACTTGTAGATGGTTGATAATTGACAGAAGGTAGGACACGACGGTCCGACTGGGGAAGTACCTACTTTCGCCCTACAGAATACCGCGGCTATAACAACCTTGTGTTGTGTTCCCGGCTCACTGGAGAGGTTCTGTGTTGTCAGACCAAAGGCTTAAGATGAGTGCGGGTGTAAAATGTTGGCGCGGCGGTCAGGGAAACGGTTAACGGCTGGTCGCCTGCAGACTGTACGGTAGGGTGTCCCGTCGATGTATGGGATTTCTTTTTTGAGCTACGGTTATGCAAGAGTTATCAAAAGTTTGAGGCCTTGAATCTTGATGCCTCTACCGGTTCTTGAAGTTATACAAATTCTTCATTTTCAGGGGTTCCTAACATAAACTATAAATCATACAAAACTAACGTTTAAATCGTTTTTATTAAATCAAAGAGAACAATCAGTGTGGTGAGAGTGAAAAATGAATAGGTCATTTTATACTTTAAAAACGAAACTGGTTTTTGTGGCCAAAGTAAGGCATTTCGGCGCGAGATTTCAGTTTATTCCCAACTAGCAATCCGCCCCTGCTTCGCACGGGTGGCAAAAACGTGCCCGTGGCAATCCAATATAGCCTATGTTACTCAGGGTGAATGTACCTTTCTAATGGTGAATTTTTGAAATCGGCACAGTAGTTTTTGACTTTATTCATTACAAACATACAAATCTTTCCTCTTTATAAATAGTAGTGTAGATAAATCCATCCCGACCTGTGGTACCTATCTGTTGTGTTTTGAGAAGCCTCTGTTACCAATTTTACAGATTTTTCCACTGCCTGTGTGTGACAAGGGAAGTCTTCAATAAAGAGGCTTCTGCTCTTTAGCCTTAATTAGTTCATCGTCGGAGACGTGTCGCAGGACCGGTGAAGCTGATATTTCACAATCTTGCCAAAATAGCATATCTATGTAAAGATTTTCGGTGACTTAAATACTCTGAGACTCTGGCAAGCATTTTCTCTTCTCTAGCTTTTAATATTCTGCGAGATGCAAGCTCTCGAATATGGTCCCTATCGTCGAATAACATGGCAATAAGCAAGTTTTCAGGATGCGCGAAAAGAGCATTTCTTTCGATCACTGAATCAATAAAATATCGTTGTCTATCAGATAAAAATCGGGAGTACGTAATCTGGGGGCACGGTAGTGCCCCCGCCAAGGCGCAAGGGCAGTACCAGGGTGTCCACTTTCTGGAAAGTCAGGGAAAATTCAGGGAAGCTCAAGGTGGTCAGGGAAAGTCAGTGAAATCGAGGTCCCACCTGGAAAGTCAGGGAAAAATTTGATATTTTCAAGTATGATTGAAAAAAAGAGCAATGTTTTTATCCCTTTTTCTTTTTTATTACGTGCGGAATATCCCCTCGGATACCCCACCCCTCCGGAGCCGGAGGGGGAGGTTATGTCGGACTCAAACCCACTAATTCGCACGCCGTCTCTGGGTCGTAGTGCTAGGCCGAAGGTAAGGTTGTCATGCGATATATCCCTCGCACCCCGGCTGACCCAGGGCCATCCCTCTCGGTCTGGCCCTAATCGGGAGGGGGGACCACGCGGTCCCCGACTCAACTCCGAGTGGGGAGGCGCGCATCGTCCTACAATGCGCGCCGCCGCCGTGGCCTGCTTCTGCTAGGGTGACGGGCGGCTCCACCCGTCACCCTCAGGCCCGCGCTCATGGGGGGCGGAGGTCGATCTGCGCCCTCCGACGCCCGAGCTGCCCACGAACGCGGGCAGCGATGTCCGCGAGTCTTTCTCGCTCATCGCGCTGCGCCCGCTCTGCTGTCTCCTTCGCGAGCATGACCTGCTCGCAGAATGAGGCGCTGGCCGCCCACGCATCCGCGCAGTGGACTATCGCCGCGATCAGGGTGTATAGCGTGAGCACTCTCACCCCCAGGGCCGCCACAAGTTCCCGCCTCGGCACCTCAAACGCCGTGCACCTATAGGATTGACTTACGCTGTAGTTAGCCCATAGACCCCATCAAATGTATACTTTTTCAATACGTCTCTATAATACTCCATAGTTTCAAAAGCGGGTCGTATTGGATTGGACTCCTGCGATCTGAAAACCTATTATAACATAAATATTTTACGTTTAAATAAGTGTATAACTTGTTGGGAAATTATTCTGTTTAACGTGTGGCCTCTTTAGCCGCTCACCCATGATGGGTCTCACCGCCGCAATCAGTGCGTGCCCAAATGTTTTTATCCCAGTGATTCTAATATGAGGGATAAATTACATGCTCTTATCTGAACCTTTCACTAATTTGCAATAGTTCTGTGCATTTCGCGGGAACGTTCTTTAAGTGCATTTTGGTGATACTCGGAGACGGACCTAACGGGTGTGACACATTTTCAAATTTGTTAATCATTTTCAAATAAAATTGTCTGAAAGGGGCCTCTACGTCTTGGACCCATGTCCCCACGCAAGCCTACAAAGAGGACTTGGACAGTCCCGTGAATTTGTGAATCAGATACAAAATAATAATAATAATACCCATATCACAGATTATACACAGAAATACGTGTTCTGCAATATAGTAATCTGCAAAAAAGGTTTCATTATGGATATAATCGGCTTTTTATTTTGATGGCTGGTCAGGGAAATTTGCTGAAATGGTCAGGGAAAGTCAGGGAAAAGTCAGGGAGGTGGAAGCACAGATTACCTACTACGGTGGAAGTTTGTATATTAGACTTGCACTACAGTTTGTGCTACATAAGTCAAAATTAATTATAATATTTCTTATAACAAATAAAAAAATACGTACGTCATAATTTTTAACCAATTTACCAAATCTATTTTGGTAAATTGAAGTCCCAAAAACATTTTCATGTAAAAATGTTGCCAAGACGAGTTTACGTAGCGTGAAAAAGTTATCAGTCTCGTATAAAGCCAAGCTCTAAAGACTGCAAGCTCTAAACCTATAAGCTCTACACTACACTTTAGGTTTAAAGCGTGCAGTCCTTAGAGCTTGGCTTTATACGAGATCTGATAACTTTCGTTCGCGTTAATCCATACCGATCACATACTAAGGTATGTTACCGTTGGCAGCACCGGAGTATTCCGAGCCAATGAACTAAACGAAATCTCATTTACAAACACATCAGTATTTTGAGGAAGCTCTGTTGCAGGAGACTGTAATCGCCGTGGTCGAGGCGGCAACTCCCGCATCGGTGCGGTTTCTTGTGATGTACTTGGTAAACATGCATCCATCAGCTCCAAATTTTCTTGTCTTTGATATTTCTTTAAAAGTTTTGGCGTTTCTTTTGTATCTATACCTACCGCTTATGGCCATTTTTCTATCACTTCTTTGGTCCAGTAAAAAGTCTCTTTCATTTATAGGAACTTTCTTAGGTTTTATGCAGAAACAAATATGAAACAAAGTGCACTTACAAGCAGCAATGTCGAAGAGCTTGTTCGCCAATTCTAAAAAGCACTTTAGTTTAGTTTTGTTTTTTATTTATGGAATAACTTATTTTTGATAGGTATTTATCAAAATATGATTTCAGCAATTGGGTAACACGTTTTTTGGAAACGATGGGTATCGAGGCTTTAGCCCAAATTACATTAAGTTTCTCAGAAACGATTGAAAAACCTTCAGTGTTGGAGTGATCTTTCCCATTCGTTGGTAGTTTTAGTTCAATTTTTGTGAACAAAATATATTTTATAACGTCGCTTATCACCGGTAACTGGCGATCGTCAAGTTCTTTATATGTTCCCAATAGACGAGTAGACTCCGAATGATACGGTCTACTCTCCGACCTACGCCGCTCCAAGTAGCTCTAGGGTCCGAAAAGTTCCACCTGGAACTTCAAAATCGCTTCGCAAGTCTGGAAACCACCAGCGGCATTGACGAGAGAACCGACACAGTGGTCAAAACATTACAAGAAGTGTCTCGAAAGTTGTTTCCCGGAAAACGCAAACAGCAAGAGTCCAAAATCTCTCCTGAGACTCTTGAACTAATGAGAAAGAGGCGTGAACAACCATCCACACAGTCGTCTTCGTCAGATGAAAGGGCCTTAAACAAACGAATTAAAAAGCTGATACGACGCGATCTCCGACGCTTTAACACTCGCACCGTCCACGAGGCGATTGAGCAAAATAGGGGGTCGAAAGTGTTCGCTCAGCAGTTTGGGAGGCCCTATCTGACGAAACTTAAAACTGTGTATGGCAAAATTATTGCCTCAAAGTTCGAGATGCTTGAAGAGATCGAGAAATACTATGGACAGCTGTATGCATCACGGATGAGTAAACCGACGGGACACAGTGATGAAGAAGACCACAGAGCCCCACTCACGCGCCATTACACCGAGGAGATACCCGATGTCGAGCAGTGCGAGATAGAGACGGCTCTCAGGCAACTGAAGAACAACAGGTGTCCTGGTGTTGACGGAATTACTACTGAGCTCCAGAAAGCAGGCGGGATTCCAATCCTCAAAGAGCTAGCAAGTCTTTTTAATTCCGTCATCCAACAGGGTCTAACACCTAGGGCGTGGAGCGAGAGTGCGGTGATACTGTTCTTCAAAAAAGGCGACAAGACCTTGCTGAAGAACTACAGGCCCATCTCGCTCCTGAGCCACGTCTACAAGTTGTTCTCGAGAGTCGTTACAAACCGCCTCGCGGGTAAACTTGACGAGTTCCAGCCACCGGAGCAAGCCGGGTTTCGAAAAGGCTATAGCACCGTGGACCACATCCATACTGTTCGGCAGATTGTAGAAAAAAGTCAAGAATACAATCAGCCGCTGTGTATGGCGTTTGTGGACTACGAAAAAGCCTTCGACTCCATCGAAACCTGGGCAGTTCTGGATGCCCTGCAGCGGTGTCGTGTTGATTGGCGATACATTGAGGTGCTGAGATGCCTATATGACACTGACACAATGTCCGTCCAGCTCCAAGACCAGAAGACGAAACCGATAAGCCTCCAGCGTGGAGTTAGGCAGGGGGATGTTATATCCCCCAAACTATTCACCAATGCATTGGAGGACGTCTTCAAGACTCTGGATTGGACTGGGCGGGGTATCAACATTAACGGAGAGTACATCTCACACCTTCGGTTTGCCGATGACATCGTCGTTGTTGCGGAGTCGCTGGAAAAACTGGGCGAGATGCTGCACAGCCTAGATAGAGCTTCTCGACGCGTCGGCTTCGGTGTAAACTTGGATAAAACCAAGATCATGTTCAACGAACATGTTGCACCGAGACCGATTGCCATCGAAGGGGCGACGCTCGAAGTTGTCCAAAAATATGTATACCTGGGCCAGGTTATCCAGCTCGGTAAAAACAACTTCGAGAAAGAACTAGCCAGAAGGATTCAGCTGGGCTGGGCAGCATTTCGCAAACTACGTCGAGTCTTCTCTTCCCCCCTACCGCAATGCCTGAAAACAAAGGTCTTTGACCAGTGCGTCCTACCTGTTATGACTTACGGTGCCGAAACGTGGACACTAACGGTAGGGCTAGTCCATAAACTAAAAGTCGCGCAGCGGGCTATGGAGCGAGCTATGCTTGGAGTTTCTCTGAAGGATAGAATTCGAAACGAGGTAATCCGACAAAGAACCAAAGTTACCGACATAGCTCGCAGAATAAGCAAGCTGAAGTGGCAATGGGCTGGCCACGTCTGTCGAAGGACCGATGGCCGTTGGAGCAGACGAGTCCTAGAGTGGAGACCGCGAGAAGGCAAACGAAGGGTAGGACGCCCCCTAGCCAGATGGACCGATGACCTGAAAAAGGTGGCTGGGACGGACTGGATGCGGAAGGCGGAGGATCGTACGAAATGACGCGCATTGGGGGAGGCCTATGTCCAGCAGTGGACTGCAGTGGGCTAATTGAGACTCACTTCGTCTTGAACCCATTATTATCTATTAACTTAGCACAAGAAAGTATGGAGCGTCACTGTTTCAGCACTAGAAAGGAGACGAACTGCCTCACAATTAAGTAGAGAATTTGAGTTAAGCAAGTCAAAACATGAATTTCGCGAGTTCGAGCGAAACCTATTCTTAACTGTAAACAACCTGTCGTTACTTGGAAATCATAATTTATTATTCCACTATCATTGTGATTAGAAATAAAATGAGAGTAGGTACCTAATGTATATAAAAAAATGATATGTGCTGAAGTGTTACTTGAACGATTTTTCGAATTATAAAACTGCCGGTAGAGCTCTCAAGATATTTTTTTTATTTATTATTTTTACGATAACCTAAAAGTTATAACGCTACTTTTGGGTCTTGTATAGCGCAATCAGAAAAAAAGGGCACCCTACTGTACGGTTCCCAAACCTGGGGATCACATAATCTCCGCCCCAGGAGGCTGTACCAGCAGCCTGTGTAAAGTTCCCGGCTGTAGTCGTGCCGGAGGAGCAAACCGGAGTGGACTTAGCTACATATCTTCTCATGGAGTGCCTGTGCAAGCCTGGCCCATAACAAAACACACATCTAGTTGAAGAGAAGACTCGAAGACTAATGTGTAGTTTTAATGACTATTAGTGTTTTTCTTGTGAACTGTGTAACTTATCTTGTGTGAACAATACAAAGTGCCATTCCCCTGTTCACGTCTATTATTCCTCTTCCTTAAACAATCTGACGTACACTGGTCCCCCTCGAGGACCAGCTTTTACGTTACAGATTTGGCGCCCTCCTTTTCTCTCTAAATCCCTTTTTCTAGGCCAGAAATTGGCAGAATCCCAGTAGAATCTCTCCCCTGTCTTTCTAGCTCTATTTTGATATATTACTTCTTTGTACTCTTGAATCCTCAAAATTCTAAAACAAGCTTACACAAGTTCATATTGATAATTTTCTTTGGCATCTCTCCTGGCCCAATCTTAATATATATAAATCTCGTGTCACAATGTTTGTCCTCAATGGACTCCTAAACCACTTAACCGATTATAATAAAATTCGCACACGATGTGCAGTTCGATCCAACTTGAGAGATAGGATAGTTTAAATCTCAAATTATAGTCCGATTCGCGATAACCGACATCCACGCGGGAGCGCGGAGCCGCGGGCGACAGCTAGTAGTAATATATTTCTTTTTAAACTAGAGTTTTAAACTTAAATGTAATGTATTTTTATTGTATATTACTAATACATATTTCCTTTTAGCTTAGTTAGTTAGTAACGTTGTGATAATATACATGTCATGAATTTGATGCATGTCTGGTAACAATTTTCAAAAATACTTTTTCAAATAACTGGAGGATCCGGCAACGATACCACCACCTCTATTTTACTCGCTTACCTCATTAGTTATTAATTCTTCACATTATAACTCATTCTATTCTTAATTATATCTTATTTCCAGCTTGCACTCAAACATAACTCATTACAGTACTCCTACAGTACTCAATGCAAAACATTTACACCGCATCTTACAGACAGTAACACTTTTCCAAGGTACACATCTGAACCATCACAAGCTAGCTGCATCTACTTGTGCTAAACTCTTCGGAGACACTAGTGTGTGCGACTAGTACTGACTTACAGGTAGTTGGCTGTGGACAATATCCTCAGTTTCAAGCCTTGCACACCAATTTCGGACTGGAAAGTTACTTTCTGGGGCATCCGTTGCCGTCTTGCCAGAGGTCGCCGTACAGTCTGACTTTGGATACTAACGCTCGGAATACACTCTTATTATATCTGTTAATTACCTAATTGTTCTTTAGATCTCATTCTGGTACTTCATGATTACTAGTAAATTCTATTCAAAGATCTAACTACAATTAATAAAAAAAAAAATCTTTTACCTAATTCTTGAATTTTCGACTATTTAAGTAATATTCCTTACGGGTTTTACTTACACACGTACCTGTACCTTATTATTTATTGTATTTTCGTGTTGTAATAATTCTAAACTTTCCTTTTATTACATTACTGGATAGGCTGCTTAGTCCCTTTAAACCTTTAGTCCAATGAGCAAGATCTAGATTTCTCTTTAGACTTTTCAAAAGTAGTAATTTTGAGAGGTCCTCTTTTAACAAAATTTAACCATCCTACTGATATGGTTATTTTGTTCTCTATTATGGTCTTTCCTTTCCCATTAAATGTTACTACCCTTTCTTAATACTTTTTAATTAGGCGACTATTCCTAATTCTGGGTAGTAAGTTTGTGGACTATGGTTCATATAATGTAATTTATAGATTTCTTAACTTTCCTAAAAGGTTATTACATGTTTCTCTTTACCTTGAATTCCTTTTTAATTTCATTTTATTTAATTTCAACAGATTTCTTTTATCTTGGGTTCTATGATTTATATTTCCTTTTTCTCAAGCTTTGATAAGGGCCAGGTCGTGTGATACGCTACTTATCTTAAATTTATTAATTACAATTATAGTATGAAATCTAAAGACTGAGGTGGTTGTTATTGTTCCGACATCTAAATTACTTTCTAGATCTAGATTTCCAGACCTTCAAAGAAATAATTTTAAAATTTATTGAGTTTCATGTTCTCCATGTTCTTTCATTATACCCTTACCTTTCTCCACTTAGAATGTAACATAACGTGGGCTCGATTTTTTTATATATTTTTTTTTCTCTTTTGCATTGCCTGTATTATTTTCTATCTCTTATAATTCGTAATTTGATTTTTTTTTAGATACCTATATCTTTTATTTTCTTGTACTTTAGTTAGTCTTAATTAGTTGTTCTGTTACTATTTTTTTTTTAAGTTTAATTTGTTCTGTATATATTCTTAATAATCGATACCTCGGGGCTCAAAAGGCGTAAGCACCAAAAGTCGATTTTACAGGAGAGCAAAAAAACAAAAACAAAATTCCTTTTTTCAGCATAACTTTTTCAATTTTTTACCTAAATAAACCATTCTAAGACCAAAAGTCTTAAATTTTTGTGATGCAGGTCACTGTAAAATTATATTTCGAATAAATTTAAAAACAACGTAAATAGCTTTCCTATACGCCCCGAAAATTTATATGTTTGGGGTGTTTACACCCCAAAAATCAATGGATGTATGATGAGTGATGGTTGTAACCGTCAATTTCAGGAAAGTGGACCATTAGGGGAAAGTAGACCGAATGGGAAACCGAGTAGACATTTTAGGAATGTGGACCATTAGGTCCATTTAACCTTTTTATCAACTTAGATAACAAACGAATAGTAATAATTATTGATTTACCTGTACCTAATTGCCTGTCTTACCTAAAAACTATTCAATAACTCATTATAAAAGTAGGAAAGCGGACCCTGGGATCTCCCGCGCTAGGCGGGACGAGCAACCAGGAGACACGCTAGGTTGATGATGATTGTTTCCCAAGAGAACGGTACGTCAGTGAGCTTCTAACCTAACCTATCCAAGTCGGATTGTACAGCTTTCTCAACGCTCACTGACGTACCGTTCTCTTGATGAACAGTCCATGGGCCAATTGTTCTTTGGGTGAAAAGTTATTGTTCAAAACATTCTGTTGGTTAAGCATTCACTGGCGTAGAGTAATGCTGGCGAAACGTTCGTGGATGAAAAGTCTATTGGACGAAAAGTTTATAGTTTAAAGATAATGTTGACCAACGGTTCATGGACCAATCGACTGTTGGTAAACCGTTTCAGAGCGATTTCTCAGGTAAACAGTTAGGTATCCTCACAAAATTTGGCGCTAATAACATTTAATGCTAATGGAAACAGGAACTCTTGAGATCAATTATAATCATTTTAGTTTTCTGATAGTCTATAAAATGTATGATGTAAAATGGTAGGCGTAAAAACATTTGTATCATCTACGGTGTCGTTTACTACCCTCGCGTTTATAAACAGTAACAGGGGTTGCTGTTACGACACAAAAACTAAACATATCTGTTTTATTTCCTAATTGGAAGGCTTTAAATATACAGATCGATAGAGGAGAAAAGTATAGTAGGACTGCATTAAAAACTCAATTTCGCCAAAATGGCGGTTACGCCTTTTGAGCCCCGAGGTATCGATATGTTCTCCACAAGTTCCCTAACTTTTTGGCCTATTTTCTTAATCGCTCATTCCATGTCCTTTTCTCTAATTCGCATTCTCTTCCCCATTTTCTTCTCTTCTTTATGGTGCGGTGATGTGTACACCTTAAAATAAGCCTAGCACATCAAGAGCGGTTCTACGTTACTCTTGTAAATAAATAAGCCTTAAACTGAATCTTTTAGTTACTCCTTGTGTAACTAATCTTGAATCTTTTAGTTACTTCTTGTGTAACTACCTCTTGAGTTACTTCTTGTGTAACTACTTTCTATCTTACCTTCTATTGTATATACTTTCCTATATCATCTCTTGGGCTTTCATAAGGTGCGGGTGATGACACCTTTTAAATCTAAATAAACCCTTCCATCATATATATCCTCAATGCTTTCCTTGAGTAGTTCATATCGTTTATACATGATCATGAACCCCTATCCCTGATTGATTGATGAATGAAAGTTGATTTTGCTTGATGAGAGTGACTTGTAATTTCTTTTGTATTTTTTTTTTGCTCTGAATGTATTGTTTCGAAAGATAATTAAATAGTTGGGTATGATAGAGCAAGGAACTAGCAACTAACTTAAAAAATAAAATTCACCGAGTAATTTTTTTTTTATCGGGGTTTTTGGGGTGTTGTAATATTATCTAAGTAGGTTTATTTTATTTTATAGTATTGTCAACCTTTTTTATCTAAACGCTTTCCTACTTTTTACTTTTTAAATTCAAATTTGTACCGACAGCTGCGTGTTCCTAACAAGCTTTGGAAAATTAGGACGCCGTTCATTTCGAGCGCCGGGTTTTGTACTGTGAAAACATCTAAAATCGTATTACTGAAAATGTACTTAATCTTTCAGAAACCACTGGCTTTTAAAATGAATATACAATCATAAGGATTGTGCAAGTCTCGTGCCTCTGGTGGAGGCCATTCTGAAAATCTTTTGTTCCATCAAGTTTTTGATGAAATGCAGCGCCTCACTTTGAACTCTCGCCTCGGTAGTCTCGCCGGGGACGTATTTCTCATGGAGTGCCTGTGCAAGCCTGGCCCATAACAAAACTCACTAATAGTGTAGTTTTAATGACTATAAGCGTTTTTCTTGTGAACTGTGTAACTTATCTTGTGTGAACAATACAAAGTGCCATTCCCCTGTTCACGTCTGTTATTCCTCTTCCTTTAACAATCTGACGTACACTGGTCCCCCTCGAGGACTAGCTGTTACGTTACAATCTGGGAGGGGACCGTGGGCCCTTCCGCCCGCCACGCCAGCCAGTCACACATTCCTAGCTCGTTTGCGGTGGTGGGGAGGTTTACTTTGTCTTCTGCGCTGTTGGCACAGACACTATCTATACCTCTCCCCCCCCCTCTTGGCACTTTCGTCCATAATGAAAGTTGACTTCTGAAACATCAGGGGCCTTCACACAAATCTTAACGAAGTCCACCACCATCTTGAGATAGCAAAGCCCACCCTATTCTTCCTGACGGAGACCCAAATATCATGCCCGGCCGATACAGCCTATATGTAAGTACGTCCGGGATGACGTTTCCTGTCGCCGTCTAAACAGCCGTGAAGACCTGTCCACTCTATGGGTATGTATGGATCGAATCACGGTGGCCACATCCGTATCTATGCGTGCGTCTACAGGTCTCAAAGCGGCTCAACTGTTTGAGCACCTGCAGCGGTCGGCTGACAGAGTAATGGAGCAGTACCCTGCCGTGGACTTAGTACATTTTTCTGGAGGACTTCAACGCTCGCCATGTGAAGTGGCTGGGGTTCACAGAACTGATTTGGCTGCAGAGCTACTCACGACTTCGCCCTGACCTATGGGTTCTTGCAACTGGCGCATTCTATCCCTAGAAAACCAGATATCGAGACCCACAGAGAGTCTTTATTGGACCTTCTGCGCGCCCGGATAAGTACACCGTTACTGTTGAAGCACTCTCGGTACTTCAGGCCACAGCGTCGTCCGGGCGCAAGTGACTCTCGCGCGGCAAGAACCACCGAAGCCAAATTAGTGGCGGCATGTATGGGACTACAAGTCGGCACACTGGACTGCGAAAATTCTTTTCGTCGTACCCGTGGAGGCGGCTTTACTTCATTACAAACGATCCAAGCTCCTGTGTAACAGCAGTCGCTGAAGCGATCCTAGCGGGCATGGAATGCTATATTCCCACAACTTTAGGATCCTTATTTGCGGTTTTTTTTCCGTGGTCCGTGGCACTTGCCAATAAGGATCCTAAGAGCAGAAGTGAAGCGGAAAATGAATGCTGCCTCGAGATACAGTAGAAAAGTTACAGCCAGAGCGAAGTTTGAGTTCATCGGTGGAATTGGCGAGCGGCTTACTCGGTACCAATCTGGCAGTCGAGTGTTTTGGTCGCTCACCAAAGCTACCGAGGGAAACCTATGCCACTCTTGCCTTCCGCCACTGCTAAAATCCGACGGTAGCCTAGCCCATGGCGCTAAGGAGAACGCCTACCTTTTGGGTAATCTCTTTGCATCAAACCCGACAATGAACGACGGGAATACTGAGTCACCGGTTATCCCGAGCTGTGGTGCTACTTCCATGCCTGAAGTTAAAATCACCCAACGGGTGGTCCGGCGGGAACTCAAGTGCCTAGATGTTGTGCCAGATGAATTGATTAATACACAGCTCCTGGGAAACCTTGAAGTAAACGATCTACTGAGCGACCGACAGTAAGGCTTATACCACCGTCGCTCCACATTGTTGACCTTTTTGTGTATCTCACAAACCGGTGAGCGCAAGCTATCGAGAGTCGGGGCGAGGCCCTAGCGGTCAGGCGCCTTTAGCCGGGTCTGGCACAGAGGTCTTTTTTCGAAGTTGCCACGCTATGGACTCTCCGAGGGACTTTGCGAATAGATTGCCAGTTTTTTGTCCAACAGAAATATCCAAGCCGTCGATGGCAGCTGTCGTCGAACCGCATAGACATCAACGCTGGTATCCCACAAGGCTCCGTGTTGTCCCCGGCCCTGTTTGTTTAACCTTACTAACACAAGTATGTATATTCATTGCTAAGAAAATCCCATTTTTTGTGGCGTCGCAGTTCCTGGACACACCGCTTTCTATTTCTTTGAGTCTTGGAATCCCAGGTGTCGACATCTCAAGCGACGTTCAGTTCCGCAGTCATTTGGAGGACAAGGTCAAGCAAAGAAAACAACAACAAGAAACATGGAGTGCTCAACAGTGTTACTATATAGACATTTTGATATTTTAGACCTTATGAACCTTATGAACCTGAAAGATTCCTTCCACATACTGTGACTAACTTTTTAATACTTTAGAAATTAACAATAAATGGACATTTTGATACTATAGACATTTTAATACTTTAGTCCTAAACAATAAATGGACATTTTGATACTATAGACATTTTAATACTTTAGACCTAAAGAACAAATAGACATTTTGATACTATAGACATTTTGATATTTTAGACCTTATGAACCTGAAGGTGTAGCAGTACTATACTGCGGGGCAACGACTCCTGCTTTATAAGGCACATGGATTACTGCTGTCACCTTCTTGCCGGAGCGCCTGCATACCAGCTTGAGCCCTTCGACTCATTGCAAAGATGGGCGTTGAGGCTCGTCGACAATCCCATACTCGCACAAAAGATGTGAAACCACTCAGCCTCAGGAGGGACTTTGCCTCGCTGTGTGTGTTCGACCACCTAAACATTGGTCTATACTCATGCATTGTTTGACATGATGCCCACCGCTACATTCTATCATCGCACCGCTCCCAATAGACAGGGAATTCATCCTCACATATTGCGACTGTAAATGCTCGTGCTCACCGCGCGGTTTGAAAGGAACTTCATCCCACGCACGCTCTGGTTGTGAAATGAACCTCCTGCCGTAATTTTCCCAAGCGACTACAATACGGGGTTCTTAAAAAAAGCGGCCAAGTACGAGTCGGACTCGCCCATGAAGGGTTCCGTAGCAGCAAGTAGGTAAACTGCGGTTTACGATTTACGATGTATTAAAAAAAAAAACTACTTACTAGATCACGTTCAAACCAATTTTCGGTAAGTTTGCATGGTAATGTACATCATATATTTTTTTTAGTATTATCATTCTCTTATCTTAGAAGTTACAGGGAGGGGGAACACATTTTACCACTTTGGAAGTGTCTCTCGCGCAAACTATTCAGTTTAGAAAAAAATGATATTAGTAACCTCAATATCATTTTTGAAGATCTATCCATAGATCAAGTCAAGGGTTTGGGGAACCTCGAAAATTTATTGTTTATTTTTTCTATTTTTGTGTGGAAATCTTAATGCGATTCACAGAAAACATTTACTCACCAAGTTTCAACAGTATAGTTCTTATAGTTTCGGAAAAAAGTGGCTGTGACATACAGACAGATAGACATGACTAATCTATAAGGGTTCCTTTTTTGCCATTTGGCTACGGAACCCTAAAAAGGCCATTCGAAGATTTCGACAGGGTCGGCAGCACGATGTGTATCGTGTATCCAATAAACGGAAGTACTGGATCAAATGTCTTGCAATCTATCTATCTATAGGTATATATAAAAATGAATCCCTATTGCCCTTGGTCACGCCATCATGCCTAAACCTAGAGAAAGGACATAGGCTATGTTAGGTCTTGATAACCGACATCCACGCGAGCGGAGCCGCGGGCAAAAGCTAGTAACATATATAAATTTCTAAATTCGGGGACGTGTCATTTATGAGATATCATGCTTTAAAAATACATTTTCTCGAATACCCCGTCCTAAGTCAGTTAAATTATGCTAAGCCAATAAATGAAATTGTGTAGTAATATTACAATTTAATCTAATAACGTACTTATCTAAATTTATCAATTGGTTTGTATGCAGTAGACTATGTTAAGTCTATAAATATAGGTCTTAGAGTAGTGGTCGTAGTTGTACTTAGGATAAGATAATGAGGATGGTCATCGATTCGTTTCAGTTCATCACGGAACCAGTCCATAATATTCGTCGATTTATTGTTGCCTAAATCCTTAACAAATGGGATTATATGAGTTGATTTATTATCAAACGATACTCTGGAAAAGGGTGCCATGGTAGAACTCCGTACTCGAGTCCGAAGCCGAGGTTTGAATTTTATCGCTGTTGCAGCAAAAGGTCGTAGCGGAGCGATAGTGGTACCCCGACTTGTGGAATCTGTTGATACTGAGTGCTCGTTACCTCCTCTCAAGGCATGAACCTCACGTGCAATTTGCTTTAATTCATTAAGTTTATCCTGCACTGGATCGAGTGGGGATTTTGTAACAAAATAAGCAAGAATCTGTTCCATTTGATTATTAGTATTGTTATTCAGCTCTTCTGAATTTGAATAATACATTGTTTCATTCTGATCTTCTTCACCTGATGTCCTATTGGGCAACATAGGAAATAACATAGGGTAGTCCTCTACAGAAGAGTACAGAGCACGGCTCTTAGTTATATTACTGACTGGCATAAAATTAAACATTTTCATTGGGAAATTCTCGTCAAGTTTTTCAGTTATGGAGCTTATCCACGAAAGAGCAGGCCCAATGGCTGTAAATCTCATTTGAGGTATAATACAACTGTCTTTACTTCTTAAACTCATAATGCCATAAATTTTGTCGTCTAATAGCAACGGTGTGCCTTGTTCACTTTTTTCCTGGCACGTTTTCACCATTTCTGGTGTCATTACATTATTCGTACATACGTAGTAACCTTTCAGTCCATTATAGTTTTCAATACAGCGTTGTGTTATGGCTATTTGTAACTTCGGCCTGTCTTCGTCCATTATAGGCACAAAAGCCTTTTGACCTAATGAAGATGTATGATCGAGAGCACTTAAATCGACAAGTTTTCGTTTAGTTGAATTCGTAACTAGCAGAGCAATGTCGTTTCTCAATATGACTCCATTATATGTCACATAATTCTTATAATGCTTATGAGTAAACTTTTGCATTATTGGAAGGTTTTCTGCGTACTGACAAGATTCAGCGCAAAGAGATGTAGTGATCAGAGTATTTGGCAAAATGTATGTGCCTATACATTTGTGGTATCCTGCATTCAGTCCATCGCACTGAAGACGCGCAATGCTTGTTCTGGATATGCCTCGTAGAGTATACACAACGCGAAACGCAAATACAATGAAAGCCAATGTGTAAGCGTTTATAATACCCATACTATTTATTATCTTCACTTTGTATATAAAACATAAATTTATGTGAATATTTTATGAAAAAACGGTAAACGATAACAAATTGATTTGCATTTTTATGGATACTTTCAGTCACTGACATTGTTTGTATATTTCATTTTCGGCACGGTGTTGAAAAAATAGGTGTGCTGGCTTGAGACTGTCAAATTGAGAGCTCCTGGTCAATTCGGCTTCAGATAAGTTGAAGACGGCTACTCGTTATACAATTTACAAGGTACCCATAATAGTTAGGTAGTTTACAAAATAATGGTGAAGTCACCTGTGTATTAACTTTTGTACCTACCTATCTAAAAATCTGAAGATACTTCTGCGTCTTCTTCATTCTAGCGTTTATTCCAGCATCCGAGTTTCATCTCGGAGTCTGGGATCCGCTTTTTCCAGTCTAATTGCAGGTTTGGCTGAATTTCGCTTTCCGTGAAGCGATTGCCACCTGCACTTCACAACCCCTGGGCAATATCGAAGCACTGCGGTTAGACCAGATGTTGGACTTTTTGCAGTGAGCGGGGATCGAACCCGCGACTCCGGCGTTCACTACCGCCACGCCACAGAAGCTGTCAAAACCTGAAGATAACATTTTTCTGCCAGGCAATCAACAAAAAAGTATTTAAAAGTATTACGTCTGTACTAAGATACGACCGGGAGAATCCATTTTATCTGTGTACCAAATACCTATCGGTTTAAAAGGTGATGCGTTCGACTTATGATCTTCAATTAATGTGGCGCCAGCGCACGGCGCCTGGTGCTGCGCGGCATTCCACGCGAGCACTATGAAAGCGCATCCGTGAATAACCACTCAATAAAGTCCCTTAATGCTCGAAATGAAGCTATCACGCGCCGCTACCCCAAAATAGAATGATTCCATTCATAAACAATGCACATCATGAATGAAATACTAGCGGTCCATAACGCATTAACTAACTAAATTAAGCACTTTAAAAATGCGATGTTCTGGTTCGCACTAATGAAAGTACGTTATGCTATAAATCAAGATAACATTATTGAGTTATGTGGATGAACCAGCTATTAAAATTCCAATAATGTGCCAATTTCGATTGTAATGGGCTAGTTCCGATAATAAATTATAATCAGCTGGCATTGCTGGTAGATATGTGTGTAGGAATTCCAACAACATCTCCTATTAAATTATCTGCGTAAAATATAATGCTCTGTGCAAACACCATAAGTATTGTTGCGTTGTTTGTGGAGTGGAAATTCTATAGAATATCTTACTAGCGAAAGCAGCAAAAAGTATTATTGGAAACGATGAAATGGGATATCCAGACCCCGACCTTGGCCACCAACGTGTTCTTCTTCATCTTAGCGTTAATCACAGTCGCATCCGAAGCTCTCACCTCGGAGTCTAAACTTCGATATTTTCCATGAACCGACTGCCACCTGACCTCCACAACCCAAAAGGCAATAAAGCATTACAGTTGGGCCAGATCTTGGACTCTTTAGGGCTCCAACTACCCGTAATGACTGCAATAGATGTTCGCATGGCAACCGGGACCGACGGCCGTCGGCACTGTGAGGCACGACCAGACCAATGCATTACCAATGCAATGCATTCATGCATACAAATATTTGCACTGATTGGGGATCGAACGCCTGCGTAGCGGTCGCATTCACTACCGATACACCACAGGCTGTCCACCAATGTGTTGTTAGGAATCGAATTTCCCTTTCCAAGAAATATTATATGAAAAATACTTTAAAAAATATTTGAATTTGAAATTTTAATAACTCGACCCGTCCGAAAACGTTACCTACAAAATCGCAGCCCACTGTGACTTCACAGTGTGCTGAAGCGTAGTGCAAATGTATGGAGTGCAAGCGAGTTAGTGCAAATTTATGTCAGTCCAAGTTGCGTTTACAGATGTAAAATGATATACAAGATAGATTCAAAACTTTTTAAAGAATCTTAAAAGTTATAAATTTTGTCTAATTTCGATTGTTTATATTTTCACCTATTTGGGAATTTAAAAATAATTGAAAGTTATAGTTGCAGTTTAGTAACGCAACATTTTAGTTTACTATGCACTTTTGTTACAGCTAACAAGGAGTAGAAGACGCTGCTCGCTCAAGAAAGATCGAACGTAGCTTCCGATGTCGCTGACTGGTTTGTGACAAATGGGACAGATTGGCACTTTATTCCACCCCACTCTCCAAACTTTGGAGGGCTTTGGGAAGCTGTTCTCTTACATTTGAAGAGTTGAGTACGGTGCTTACGCAGATCGAGGCTTGTCTTAATTCTAGGCCTTGATCTACAATTAGTAGTAGTCCTGAAGACTCATGTTCACTGACTCCAGGTAATTTTTTGGTAGAAGAACCATTGCTGCTTTCACTTGAAATTTTGAACATCCTAATAACCCTTGAAACGATGGCATTTGACTCAACGCATGGTTCAACAGTTCTGGCGGTGATGGTCCCGGGATTACCTTGTTCAGTTTCACCTTAGATACAGATGTTCGCAACTTACTGTGAAACCTAAGTTGAGTGATGTGGTGATGGAGGACGATTTGCCACATGTGGTCTTATTGAATAAAAACTGCTGCCTCGGACAACGTTACGAGAGTCATATCCTTGCGCTGCAAGGGATCTTTGATAGAAAGACCCAATCCAATTACGAGCTAACTTGTCATTGTGCTCTTTATTTAAATTAGAGATCTCGAGTCTAGTTACTCCGACGGACCATCTAAGCACCTTCATGTCATTAGTGTGAAATCATTGGTGGTGTTTTGCATAGGTGGCCCAGCTTTCGCTTTCGTACAGCATCGTAGGTCTAAAAGCTGTTTTGTAGACATGTCCTTTAGTTCTGACAGGCATTCTTTTCAGAGAGAGAGTTCAGAGGACGGCAGTGAAAGCTCTGCATCTCATCAAGGCCGTATTTTTTTTTTTTTTACGTGCGGGAAATCCCCACGGATACCCACCCCTCCGGAGCCGGAGGGGTAGGTTATGTCGGACTCGAACCGACTAAACCGCACGCCGTCTCTGGGTCGTAGTGCTAGGCCGAAGGTGAGGTTGTCATGCGACATATCCCTCGCACCCCGGCTGACCCAGGGCCATCCCTCTCGGTCTGGCCCTCCTCGGGAAGGGGGGGACCACGCGGTCCCCGACTCAACCCCGGTGTGGGGAGGCGCGCATCGTCCTATGATGCGCGCCGCCGCCGTGGCCTGCTTCTGCTAGGGTGTCGGGCGGCTCCACCCGTCACCCTCAGGCCCGAATCAAGGCCGTCTATCATCGTCATCTCATCATACGCGACATCGGCATCAGTTATTTTAGATCTTCAGTACTTGAATTCGTCTATTTTTTTAATAATCACACCATCACCATATATTTGCTCTGGGCAATTCCATTTTTACTTAAATAAAGGTTTAAGTTGCATTATTTTTACCACATCAAATAATCGTATCTCATTTTAAAATGAATCTGCATCGTGAACATTGTCGTGCGATGGTTTTCTACGATTTTAAATGTGGCCTTATAATATAATATAATATATAATATAATAAATATAGCCTATCTTTCTTTCTTCTTTTCTTCTTTCTAAAAAAAATAATTTAAGAAAACAGGCGAATTACATACGACTAGATTCAGCATACACTGCATTTTTGGTGTTTTGGTTTTTTGGTTCGGAAAGCGTTCTTAGGATTCTACACAAGCATCTTCGCGTGAGCAGGATAGTTTGCCGCTGGGTGCCGCACAACCTTACCGAAGTTCAGAAGCAGGCCCGTGTGGAGTGGTGCCGCGATATGATACAAAAATTTGCAGCCATTTCGTCTCGGCTCGTTTACGACATTGTGACAGGTGATGAATCCTGAATTCATCAATAGAATCCAGAAACAAACCGTCAGTCGACAGTTTTGCTGTTTCAAAACGAACCAACGCCTACGAAACGCACGGAAAATTTTAATCGGTAGTTTCTTCACTTTGACGGGGTATCTGATTTCAATTCCATTACAAGACCAAAGCAGCAGCAACGCCGAGTCGTATATCACTAAATACCTGCCAGAATTTTTGTCTGCATTGAACAACAAGCGACCGAACACTGGGCTGCCCGGGATACTGCTCCATCATGACAACGAGCCCGCTCACTCAGCACTCAAAACGAGGGACTTCCTAGACACCACAACGGTCAGAAATCTGAGGCACCCTCCTTACAGTCCTGATCTGGCACCGCGTGATTTCTTTTTATTCCCTAAAATAAAAAAAATCAGCTGAAAGGGATACAGTTCACAACGCCGGAATACGCGCTAGCAGCGGGGTCCTGCCGTTTGACCAAAAGTCATTTGGCAAAATTACATTTGACAAACAACGTTTGGTAAAACAATGGTTTCGCCGACTGATCATTTTACCACTTATCATTTTACAAATGACTGACTTTTCCAAATGATCAACTTATAAAAGTAAAAAACATGTATAATATCTTATTACATGCTAATATTATTATATCCTTTTTAATTCACTTACTCTTTCTCTTCTTTTGTCGGTGTTGTATTATGGGTATTTGTAGGCAGTTGTTTTTAATAATTGTGACTGTGTTGTTTATTGTTGCATGGGATTTTATTTTTAATGTAATATGTAGTTTATTATTCAATATAGTATATGCAGGTGCCTCGGATCCACTGTTGTGGGTACGATGGGCATGCCCATAGCCATATTATACCTGTGAACTCACTTTTTTATTATTAAAATAAGAAACAAAATGAATCATGAATCGCGCGTGATTCGGAGCGCAGCGTATAGTGCAATAGATAGTTGTTAAGGCAATAGACCAATAGAGGATGTGGCGCGTGTCTTAAAGATAAACGTGCTAATTGATATATTTTGTACGTTTATGAACACTCTGTTGATGTAGTAGAAGCCTAATAGGCTAAGTGCAAAGAGATAGCTACATGCCGGATAAGTTTGCTGGTTTCGTACCCAAAGGGTGAAACTGGAACCCTTTTAATACTCAGACTCTGCTGTCCGCCTGTCTGTCTGTCACCAGGCTGTATCTTTGAACCGCGATCTTTAGAAAGCTGAATTTTCACATTAAATTAATAACTATAATTACAATTATTTTTAACATCACAGTATTTCTGTTGCCTGTTCTTGGGGGAGCCTGCCCCCTATAGAACGCGTTCCCAGGTGGCGGATAGGCGAAGGCTCACTGATGGCAACATCTAGGGGGTAGGGACCAAAAGGCTGGAGAAAGATACTTCGACACAAAACCTCTCCTCCGAATATGCTGGAGTAGCCCTACTCCAGCATATTCGGAGGCCAGGCCGACTGCTGCACTATGTGCTTAAGCTGGTGCGCATAAAAGAGATGGCGGCGGAAGAACCTATAAAGGTCAACGGACGGCGGTGCTCACAAATTTCCAGGAAGAATAAAGTCTTGGCGGCAGGTGGAAACTGGCCGTAAAACACCTTGCCAAACCAATCAACTTCTCGTTACATGAAAAGAAAGTTAATAAAGAAAATATGCCAACTAATATGGCGTACCCCAGAAGCAACAGGTATGGATCTGGATCCATATTTGAAAAAATGCAAACTGGCTCTGAATGACCAATCCCCACTTAATATTGCATGTACATACGAAGAAAAGGACTCTTTCTGGGAGGAGTTAATGTCTACCCAAACTAATCAAAACAGAATTGATAGAAATCATCGAATTTAATGGCGAACGCTCTATAGTGAGAAGGGAAAAACTAAGAAAACGGGAATTAACGCGATCATGGTATAGGTACTTACCTACATACCTTTGATTGCCTGACGTTTCGACCAACCTGTGACCACGGCCGGTGTAACCTGGTCGAAACGTTTTCTTATTTATATTTAAGGAAATTTACCATTTTGTACACGGATAAACAAAAAAACCTCATTCTTTTAGTCTGTGGCCAGCCGCCAGTGTGCCAATAGAAAAAAGTGATTAATTGTTCTGGCCAGTACCAAAAAGTTTCGCAATTCAATTTTACTAGTGAAATTATAGTTATTTATTAAGTAAAATGTCAGCAAGTACTAGTTATGAAGAAAACGATTCATATTCCTTGAACACCGCCCGATATATAAACATAATATACTGTACAACGTCCGATATGTGATGTGATTGATGTGAAGTCCTTAACGTTATGGAATGTTAACTAACTGAAAAATGCAAACTGCTGCTGCTTTAGTATTATCACAGTCTAAAGTTGTATTATTTAATTCACAAGTGAATTGAAAATCGTGGTATGATACACGTGCATATTGATTACCGCCTTCGGCTCTTCAATATCGCCTCAGCGGTAATCATCAATTTAACACGCTTATTCTTTACTCTTAATCTACTATGCCTAACGTGCCTACCTAATTATAATAAACATATAATTATTGAAACTAATCACCCAATTTTCCTATCTCACATAATGACTATAGTGACAAAATACAATCAAACGCAAATTTTTAAGGTGGCTTACTTACCAAAAATGCATCCAACGCCTATCTCGGACACCTGGGCACTGGAGCCTGGGGACTGCCTTCATGGACTACCTATTACTATCTATCTTCTGGCTTTTATGGGAGCGACTACCAGGGACGGGTGTCTAGCTTCCTACCCCACATGTTGCTATTTGGTTCTGGCTTTTATGGGAGCGACTACCAGGGACGGGTGTCTAGCTTCCTACCCCACATGTTGCTATTTGGTTCTGGCTTTTATGGGAGCGACTACCAGGGACGGGTGTCTAGCTTCCTACCCCACATGTTGCTATTTGGTTCTGGCTTTTATGGGAGCGACTACCAGGGACGGGTGTCTAGCTTCCTACCCCACATGTTGCTATTTGGTTCTGGCTTTTATGGGAGCGACTACAAGGGACGGGTGTCTAGCTTCCTACCCTACATGTTGCTATTTGGTTCTGGCTTTTATGGGAGCGACTACCAGGGACGGGTGTCTAGCTTCCTACCCTACATGTTGCTATTTGGTTCTGGCTTTTATGGGAGCGACTACCAGGGACGGGTGTCTAGCTTCCTACCCTACATGTTGCTATTTGGTTCTGGCTTTTATGGGAGCGACTACCAGGGACGGGTGTCTAGCTTCCTACCCTAAATGTTGCTATTTGGTTCTGGCTTTTATGGGAGCGACTACCAGGGACGGGTGTCTAGCTTTCTACCCTACATGTTGCTATTTGGTTCTGGCTTTTATGGGAGCGACTACCAGGGACGGGTGTTTAGCTTCCTACCCCACATGTTGCTATTTGGTTCTGGCTTTTATGGGAGCGACTACAAGGGACGGGTGTTTAGCTTCCTACCCCACATGTTGCTATTTGGTTCTGGCTTTTATTGGAGCGACATTTTACTTTTTAGGTACCTTTTTTTTGTTCTGGTTTTTATGGGAGTGGCTACCGGGAACGAGTGTCTGCCGTTCTATCCACATGCTGTTTTGTACATAACAGTCTAAAGAAAAGAACCATTGGCCGTGCGCCATTTGGGACGGAAATTTTGATGTCACAATTTTTATTTTATTTTGTTAATTGATAATAAACACTACACTAATAACCTGTATTGAACCTGAGCTTTGTACTGGACACCAGACACCTAGATATTAAAATAGAATTACCATCTTCTAACGTATACGAAAACCTTTTGCGCTTTTTTCTTGTTCCTCTCACGCATAAACTTTAAGCCAGAAGTAATTGTCCTAACGGAATGCCATCTTAATGATGAATTCAATGTTATGTCTCTCGATGATTATGAGTATACTTTTTCCAAAAACTACTTGAACAAAAACGACGGGATTGTTGTTTAAGTGTATCAATTGTGCAGCCAAACTTTCAGAGCGAGGGATATGTCGATGACAACCTCACTTTTGGTTCGAGTCTGACATAACCTCCCCCTCCGTTTCCGGGACGGGGTATCCGTGGAGATTTCCAGCACGTTAAAAAAAAAGACGGGTTGCATTCTGGGAGTGCCGGCAGAAGTGAAAACGTTTTCTTTCTTTCTTCGCTATATACAGAGAAAAAGATAAAAAGAACATACCATACCATATCATACCTATAATATAGCTCCAATCATAGAACCTATCACTAATTTTCTGCTAATTTTCTGTCAGAAGAAATTAATAAATTACAAACAGAAAAAATAATCACAAAAAGTAATAAATTACAAAAAGAAAAAATAATCACAAAAAGTGAAACCATAAGGACTTACAGTCGAAGCGCTTACCGCTAAGCTACGAAGCTTTTTAGCGTACCTAGCAAAATAAACACTCTGTAGCTAGGAATATTGTATGACGTCATGTCGTCCTACAAAGTCGTTGGTTACGGGTCAAAGGACAAGTGATCCTGACGCGCGAGTTTAACAATTTTTACCCATCCAACGCCGCTAAAGAAGTTTTCACTTCAAAAGCGATTTCAAAAACTTAAAAGTATAAAATAAAGAAAAAACAACTGAATTTACACATTTACTGATCTGTTAGAAGTCGGTGCATAGCCCGAGAGGTCATATTTCAATTGATACCAGCATAGTAGTTCAGGCACCACAAACAAATTTGGCACCGACTGCGAACAGAACAGTAAATCTGTAAATTCAGTTATTTTTGTCTAAGTTATTATATTTAATCTAGTCCAGCTAAAAACTATGATCGAAGGCATTTCGAGCATAGTTTTTGAGTTTTGTTTCTTAAGATTGACATAATGCTCTCAATAACATAAACGAGACATTCATGCTATATATAATTAAGGGGTTCTGTTGTCTAGCTCCATGGTTCTCTCTCATGGCTCAAGGCCAGTGTCCATTGCAGCACACTGGCCTTGAGTTCGACGGAGTACGAATCTCGCCGGCTAAAATCTATCCAAGTTTCGTTTTTTTAACTATTTGCGTTCCAGGAGAACCCTTGACCAAACCTTCTAATAACACTTCGCTGACTACTCGTGTGTGGGTCAGCCAGTTCTAATAAAGGAGTGATGGCAGTACCTGAACAATCTTCCTCTCAGGAAGAGGGGATGTAAGCCTATTCAAAACATAAGCATCAACTGACAAAATAAAACTGGGATCTAAGCGTGACTGCAAATCGAACTTCACTATCCATCGCCATCCTTCATCCTTGCCTAATTCAAATATTTCTTTGTGAACAGGTGTTTTCTTCAATCCAAGCAACTGTACTGTGGACTACGTAATAAAGGAGACCTAAGAACCCAGATCCATTAAGGCTTTTAAAACCATTGCAGTCCCAGTATCAAATTGACCTTGACCAAGGCTGTCTGTTTTCAACAAAACTTGGTTAAAAACAGCCACCACGTTCCTATCCGCTTAACTATCCAATGGTTCAGTAGCAACATTGGTTGTTTTGGGATGACGTAAGTGTGTATGGTGCCGTTTTTTACAATATTTACATTTAGTGTTCAAACGGCAAGTAAATACGGTAGGTATGGTTCTTACCTAGACAATAAGAGTCCCAAGTACTTATATCAATACCTCCTATGGCTTCCAGGTCATACAAGCATTAGGTCGTAGTATGATTCCTTCGAAATGACTGGTCACTTTGCAAATTGTTTTATAATGCTTCATGACAAAAATTGTTTGTTGTTATACCTTTTGGTCAATAACGACCAACACTTTGAGTACCTAAATAATGGCGGCGACTGGAGTACTTCGCAGCAATAGTTCCGCCTCACCCAACAGATGACTCTTTAAGGAGGTAATGAAGTTTCTGGACATCATCTAACTGCTTGTTGTTAAGAATAAGTGATAATAATAAATGAGATGTAGGTACTCAGTGTACATACCTGAAAATTTTAGAATACTTATTATAATAATAATTGAGCAAGTTGCAAACAACTCACTCATCCGAAGGATCAAAATTTGTAAGGACGTTTCCTCCAAAATCGCCTTTATAATGAATAGCTGACCCGGCGAACTTCGTGCCGCCAATATTTTTCCGCCCGCGTGGCTTCAGATCCCGTTCCCGCTGCACCCTTTACTATGTTAAACATGTATTATACATATAAACCTTCCACTTGAATCACTCTATCTATTAAAAAAAACCGCATCAAAATTCGTTGCGTAGTTTTAAAGATTTAAGCGTATAAAGGGATATAGGGACAGAGAATGCGACTTTGTTTTATACTATGTAGTGATTGTTGAAAGTGAAACAACTATTATCAGCCATTCAGAATAAGATGTAAATGTACCGAGCGTCATCTAGTGGCACTCACTTACTTGAACTAAATTTAAGACCTTATCTATTCCTTGCGGCAGATCTTGTTAGCAAGAATCACACAGGTACAACAAACGCCATCTAGTGACACATCTATTAACTGAGGATCAAACAATTGGTGAATTTACGTTCCACCGCCGCCCTAGCATTAGGTGCTTGCCTCAGATGAGACCCAAAAACGTATACAGACTGCGCATATAAAGTTTATCATATCAAAGAATTTCGTGAATGGGGCCTGCTGTTTTAACTAACGAGGCTCTGGTGCAGTTGTTTTTGGGTACGGAGACCACCCAAAACGCCAAAACCTAAATATCAAAAACTATAAGCAGATCCCAGCTCTATAGTTTAAAGGTTAAACGCATCTGGGAAGTCACTATGAGGATAATGACGACGATGAAGGCGTAAATTAAAATGTAATAATGCACATGACATTTAGGCCATAATGAAAAATATTGGAGTAGGTATTTAATTTTACAATAAATTTATTGCCATTATATTGTTACATCTAATACATTTTATAGAATTGACATCGTGATAATAATCTAGTTTACTCTGAACTTGGGAGGTCCGTAGGTTTCGTAGGGAACTCCCTGACTAGAAGAGATGGCGCTGGCACCATCGTAATCGTAGCTTGCGGCGGTGCTGCTCACGGTGATGGGTGATACGCTGTTTGTCTCGTATTCCGAGTTAGCCGACGCATAACTGAAGGCAGATCCTTTGTTTTCATTCTGGACCGGTGTATTGTATTGTCCGTTTTCAAAACCAGAGGAGGCGCTAGAGGTGTATATATTGTCACCACCAGAAACGCCAGCATGGTTGTAGGAAGTCTCTCCGTACCCAGAGTTGATATTGGTGCTCACCACATTTTGTCCCTTGTTGTAATCTTTGACAATGTTCTCAATTACGGCCTGCGAGTCTTCCTTGTTCTTATACTTGATGAAGAAAACTTCAGGTTTAGTCGGAGGCTTTTGGTCCACCTTGGGAAGGATCACTTCCTGTTGATCTTCAGGTTTCTTGACAAGAACGTAAACAATAGTCTTTTCTTCGTTTTGTTGTTGGACGGGGACGATAGCTTGGCTGCGGCGGCCTTCAGAGGGTACCTTGACGAAAATGATTTTGTAATGTTTCTGTGCGGGTGGTAATACAATAGGGGTACGAGGTTGGGGCAGCTCCGGCTCCTCAGGCGCGGCATGGATATAGAAGTGTTTGTATACGACAGGGGGTTGCTGTTGTATTTCATAATTTTGCTGGTATTTTTCTTGAGCAGAACTTTGGTATTGGCTGGAATATTGAGACTGGAAATCGCTGCCAGTGTAGTAGTTATAAGGCTTGGGGTAACTGTAACTGTTGCCTAAACTACTGGAATCGCCTCCACTATACGCACTAGATCCAAACGCATTATTGTAATTAGAACTTCCAGCATATTGATAAGTCGGCGGTTCGTACGAAGTCTGTGGTTTTTTGTAGCGATAGTCGAGACCGATGTCAGCTGATACTATACCCACGGCCAGCAAGAATACCTGTAACAAATAAATAATAGGTACATTATAAACATTCTTACGTAACACTCTTTAAGCCGAGATATTTTTCAAGTGAGGTTGAATGTTTGATAAACACCTTATAATAGTTTGGAATATTTTAACGTATTTAGTAGATGTGATAAAATGTATATTTTAACACAATACCTGGCATGGTAGGTGATGAGTGGGTAATTTGGTAGGTGGGAGCGAATGCCGCGACGCGGTGGGCCGTTTCGTCTTGTAAGTATAGCACGACTGTGTTGCAATACGGAACGTGTTTCAACGGAATTAGATCTCGTTTTGAAGCCAGTAGTAGTAAGGAATTCGTTAGACATAATACCGAATTCAATAATATATTTATAACATTTTGTGATCTAATAATCGATACTTAATTAAATATCTATTTTATTTATAAGTATAGTTTCTTGTAACGTTCATTTGTATCAGCGTAAACGGCATATTATGAGACCCGAAACGACGCGGCGGCGTATAGTTTTAGTCGGTTCGAATTCCACATAACCAGATAATCAGCTTCACTGGCCGTGGGGTAGTTATTCCATTTGAAAAGTAAATAAAATACCTACTTTCACTTACCTGAGTTATATGAATAAGTAGTGACATAATATGTATCGATTACTAATTTTCAGTTTTTTTTTCAGACCGTACAATAAACTGTAGCATTAACTTCAACGGTCCATGCAAAATGTACCTGCCTAGCTAAGGGTGGGCCGCGAGAACTATCACAACACTGTATCTATACAATATCCATAGATACTATTATCTAAAATACCTGCCTGCGTCTGTACATTGGAGACAGATATTTAAAAGAAAAGTTTATGTTTTAAACACATGTTTTAAATTTCTTTTTGTTTATTCACGATGGATGCAAAAACTACTAAACGGATATTGATGCTGCATTGATTTTTTTGGAGCTCTTGGTCAGACTTAAAATCATACGTTTGTTATTTTCTGTTATCGCAATTGTTTAAGAAGAACCGAAGATATGACCAAATCGCGATAACAAACTCGCGGCTAGAGCGCAGGCATCAGTTAGTGTGTTAAAATTATTATATAACCGAAATTAATGACTTTTTGCTTGCGTCGTTTAATTTGATTACCTTAAGTATCACTATCACTTTGACGCTGACTGTACCTGCACCTACCTAGCATGATAAATAGGTACCTACTATATATTATGAATTCGCACATCTTTTAAAGTTTTGAGATAACGCGATTTAATTTCTTTAACTATCTGTCTTATTGGCTACTATTTGTCTTTGTTGATTTAGGTACAAGTTTTAAAAACAGAAACGGATGAAGAATTTATTAAGCTTGTTTTCAAAATGTACAAAATGTAAAAAACGCACTCATAAAAGAAAATATGTATTTTTTGCGAATTGTCTTATGTCGACCAAACTCTTTCTGGATAAGTAACTTCTAAGTACCTGGTAACACCTACACATATCCATAAATTTTACATTTCACAATACCAAATTATAAGACATTATGAAATAGGTACTGATGTAAATTAATGTGGGTAATGCGAGTACAAGTCCAAAGGAGAGGCCTATGTTCAGCTGTGGACTATATGTGGCTGATATGATGATGATGAATGCGAATACAAAGTTGAGTTGTAACTACCTGAGTGGGTGGTAGGTATGTACGTAGGTACAGTCAGCGTCAGAACGATGTTGACTACAAAGTCTCAAAATGCTAAGGTATTAAACTTTGGTCTTAAGAGCACATCAAACTGTTTTATTGATTTAAATTGTACATATTATTGTCCGAACTGAAGGTGTGTGACAAATATCAAAACAATCAGTCCACAGAAAGGGGGGGGGGGGGGGAAACCAAGGCATTAAGATCATTTTGAGTAACCCCACCTACGCACGCAAGCAGGTGAATTAAGTCACACAGGTTAATTAGCTCAAGTGAATTAAGTTTACTTAACAGTGTACATAAATCACCTATGGAAAAAAAATTGAAACATGTGAATGAAGTCTACTAAATAGTATACTTAATTACCCAGGGTGAATTAGCCAAAGTGAATTAAGTCTACGGACCCACTTTGTTCGACAAGCAAGATCGATCTTAAGCTGACTGTACCTATTTACACTCTTGGATAGTTTCGAAGCATGCCGGCCACGCGGGTAGCTAGGTACTAACATTGCGCAAGGCTCGCACCTCGCCCAGACTTTGGGTCAACGAAGCGAGTGCGATGAACTTGAACTACGAGTGCAACTGCACGTGTAATGTTACATAACCAAGAGTTCCGGCTATCGAAAAAATCCATCTCAATTAACTGTACCCGAATTATTGTAATTTTATCTCATCATATTTGAAATATTTCATAATCATAACATGTTACCGTCCAAGAACGATGGTTTAAATGGGTAGCATTGACATTGAACAGGTTTTCGAACGTATTTGTAACATTTTTGTTTAGGTTTTCTAGTATATTTGTGTGAAGAAGTTACTGATAGAAAGTAAAGGCATCCGAGAGAAAGAAAGGAAGCAAAGTATTGACAATGTAGGCGGGGTGCAATGCGATATAGTTAGACAATTTTTTAGAAGGAGCGTAGTGGTAGAGCGTTACAGGTTCGATTCCCACGGACTGTGCATTAAGGTAGAAGAGGTGTTTCATAATGTATAATAATTATGTTTATATTTACAAAAAAAGGATATTAGTACATAATGTTCTTTGCTTCCTAGAACCCAAATTACAAGCCAAGCTTAATTTTAAGAGCGCTGCGTTTTCTACAATATTATTATTATTGTTTACGTCCTCACTGTCAATGCCAATTACATAATATCATTAACATATTTATACATAAGACACAGACGTCATTGAACAATACAATGTCATTAATATACAACATCTATAAGACACCGCACACACACGACAAAAAATTGACAAGAATTAGTTAATTATCATTCTTCTAGCGATTTCCCGGTTGCGAACAAATTTAACTTTGGAGCCCAAGGGTCCTTTATATTTTACTAGCTTTTGCCTGCGGCTCCACTAGCGTGGATGTCGGTTGTCATGACCAATTTTAGCCTATATCCTTAATCAAGGTCTAATCTACACGTACACCAAATTTCATCAATATCGGTATAATGGTTTAACCGTGAAAGACAGACAAATAGACACACACATACACTTTCCCATGTATAATATTAGTATAATGAAAGCGACTGCTGTCTGATCTGCCGCTAAAAGGAAAGCCTAGGTACCTTTACAGGCGTACTGGCGTTTCGGGTGAGGTTGGCTTCGATCCGAAGGTCTTAGTAGGTCCCTCATATACTCTATGTGGGTTTAACTATAGGGACTGATGTGAATATTAGTACAATATAGTGGTAGAAGCAATACAGTGGATATTCCGTGGTCTAAAGCCCGTATTCTAAATCGACGGTCAATCCTGAGTCTCGATGCATAGATAGATTGACAGATTTGACAGATTATCTATACAATCTACATTTAGATAATTCAAGATTCAAAACTAAGTACCATTCTTGAATACGGGAATAAATTATCCTTTTTGTTACTGTCTTAAAGTCAAGGTAAAATGTTACTGTGATTCTGTGTTCAATATTAAAAAAAGAAATATTAAGGACATCCTAAAATGGCGTTGCCAACTGAAACGTATGTAGATTCACCAATTTTATAATATTGTTCATTTTATTAACATATTCTAATTTTATTAACGTATTAGAATTAATTATTTCAATATGAGTCTATCTAGGTATCTCAAATCTTTTGTCAAAGTTTAAAGAATTAATCACTTAAATGTTTTTTTTTTCATCTAAGCGATGCTTTATGTCGAAGGGTTGTTTATTCATTAGACCACTGTCAGCATCAAAAGTAGGAGATCTTTTTCAGGTCTTAAAAAATATTTTGAGCAAACTAACTAACCTTTTTTTAAAGAATATGCTGTTTGATTTTAATTAATAGTAATCGAATACAATTGGTATATGGGCTTATAACTTTTTCGCAAATAAACGATTTGCTACCATTCGTCAGTGATGGGCACATTTTAATTGCAATTAACCCGACGAAAGATCGAAATAAGTTTGACAGCCAGCGGTGTCTATTAATTTTTCTTTCAGTTTATGATTGGCAATAGGGTAAAGCCTGCTGTCAAACTTGTTTAGGTCTTTTAGACAGCACTCTTACTTGTTTCGATCTATAAGACAGCAGTTCGGATTTTTAATTGCTTAAGATTTTTTAATTGCAATTGTCATTTGTCCATCACTGCCACTCGTAATCTATACTTTATATTTCGGTATTAAGTTTATTTTTGATCCACCACAGTTATCTAGGTACTTTCAAAACATATTAGTGGAGACATACTTATTATAGTTAAATTACACGAAGCAGCTTCTTGAGAATTGTTGTGATGCGATTTAAGTGAAAATGCTTATTGTATCTCGATAACAGTAGGTGTGTGTAAAATAACACCCTTTATTTCAAAAAAGTTTTTTCGTATTCAGCATAAAAAGTCTCAGAATTTAAAATTCCATTTCGTTTCTTTCTATTCCTGGAAATCTGTACAATCAACTTTTGACGCTGACTGTACCAACTCCTTTGCGTTAATATACGGATGCGGAGTGACGCAGCAACATATCGGTGGCCGGATGTGTTTGACATCTTTTATCGTATGATTATAAACATATTGCTACATTGTCAATATTAATTTAAATTTTATAGATGAATGTCACAGTGATGTAACGTTGTTCACACCTCCAATACCATATTCAGGGTTCATTTAGTTAGAATTATTAGATAATACGTGTGGGGTCTAGTATCGCGAAGGTCATATTTTGTTATACAGTTATACGCAGAGTAATAGTAATACAATACATTATATACATCTATTGGAATTAAAGTGTGTACGAATCTTTTCATAGCTTGTTTATTTCTAATAATGATAAAATCTACTAATTTTGTAAACAGGTAGGTACGAAAGTAACTCTTTCTGTATGTTAGGCTTTCATCTAAATCACTAAAACATATTGGAGGAATTTTAGTACAGATGGATGAGCTATGCTTGGTCAAGATAACCAACACCTAAGAGGGGGAGCCACGAGCTTCGGAGAGTCAAATAATTAAATAAAACTGTAGTTATAAAATGAAATATTCCAATAATATTGTAGTTTGTATGGGCCTGAAAATCCTAATATAGGTATTATTACAATTAATATCGAATTCCCGGCAGAGTCGAATTTGGGCCACTCCATTTCTTCAAATGCGTGTCGTACAAGGCGTCTAATAATGCTTAACATCAGACAGATATATATATGTCGCCGCCTATCACTAAGTTTCTGTGAATACACCTCTGTCTACCCCCTTCGGGATTCACGGGTATATGCATGTATGTACGTAATTTTCTATCTTATTTCGAGGTAGTGCCCCATCTTACGATTGGCCTAAGCATTAGCCAGCCAGCCCCTCTAGACAAGTGACAATTCGCTAACCGGCGTTTGATGGAATAGAATGACGAATGTATGGGATTTGACGTATCTGACATGCGTTAACGACTGTCATAAACGTCAAATCCCAAATATGATGGAATAGAATGACGAATGTATGGGATTTGACGTATCTGACATGCGTTAACGACTGTCATAAACGTCAAATCCCAAATATTCGTCATTCTATTCCACCAAACGACAGCTAGCGAATTGCCACTTGTCTAGAGGGGCTGGTTATTAAATGATCTAATAAATGAGACGGCTGAACATCATTCAGGTCGTTAATTGAATGGCACCGTTTAGTTAACTGCCTAGGCAGTTAGTTGAACGGCTGATTAAGCTAGTTGGCGGCGACAGATATACAGCCTATGCTTAGCCTCACATAAATGGCTTGAGTTAACAATAGTGCCCGGAATACGGCAATAGGCTCACCGCCCATTACGTGGGACCAAATACCGTGATTGCTGAAATGTGGATGTTAATTAACCTCTGCCTAACCCTCCGGAGACTATCTATCTTCAATATGTAATATTGAAGATAAGATAAACCCGCAGTTAGACAGCTTTTCCAGGTGGACCCTAGACTTTAAGGTACAAGCTTCGAAAGCGATTGGCATTAACACAATGATGAAAAAGAAGATATTTTTACAATCCTTCAGTATGTTTCTTTTTTCAAATACAGTACATCAATTGACTGCACCCTACTAGATGGTACGAAGCTAGGATGAACTGTGTTTGTCCTTAACTTCTCCTAAATAACTGGATGAAGTTGGTTAAAAATTTGGTGAACATTTTAATGGGTTGAAAATTTAATGGCACCCAGTAGGTGGCACTGCTGTCCGTGAGTCACTAAGTGCTTTTCCAGGCAGGTTGATGTCTGCCAGGTCCGCTAGTATTCATATAAAATACCATCGAAAGACAGTAACTATGACTCTACAGTTAGGGTACTTGTTGTTTGTTTTACAGTAGAGTAGGGTCTTTTGATTTAAAATTTAATTATTTGTATTTGTAACTGTTTAGTTTCTTTTAAACATAAGAGAAATCGAACTAAAATTGAACTTTAGAGGGTTCCATCTTTTGTAGTCCTTATTTTGATGCGCTACTTGATAAGTGGTGTAAGCACTGAAGCATTTTTACCATCAAAAATCCAACTATAGTTTTTATTCACAGATTACGTTCAAAGGCATCTGTCCAAATAAAGGGAAAAATGCCTACATGCAATCCTCGACCGTGTATCCGAGTATCGTAGTTTACTGTAAGCCTTCTCTCCAACCCTTAGTTATGAACTTTTTTATTTTTGTTAGATTTATAAAAACAACCCCTTAAAATTTTAGGTAAGAACCGATACGTCCTAGTGCCTTTAAATTAAAATCTAGTATCAGGTGTCATATCCTAACTCTACAAGTTGGTTTCCAAGCAATTATATTATTCATCGACCCGGTGATAAAAGTACTTGTATTCTTTTAAAATAAATACCACGAAGAACAAAAGTTAAGAATAAGGCAATTCAACTATTTACTATTGAAATATGTTTTGAACTTAACACGTGGTGGTACGTAAGAGCCATTTAAGTTCAAGTTAAGTTACGAAGGTCAACATACTTATTCCAAAATACCTAAATCGTAAATTTTTAAATTAAATGCACATTTCGCTGGGCCATAGTTTATTTACAGTCGCGGGAAATATTGTTAAAATACAGCTTCTCACTAAAATATTACGACATACAATTGATATGCACTGAACTTTATTTTTAATAATTTTACTTAAAATGAAAAATCAGGAAGTTACACAGGCAAAACATTCTACTCAACCGTCAAAGGAAAGATTTATTGAAACTCACATTACCAAAAACGCTATCGTTTAAAAACGGATTTCACTTCATTGTTTTTTTCAAATTCGAAAATTACTTAATTGAAAAAGCCTGTACGTACCCAGATCGCCTTCATGTTGTACAGTACGAGCTCCTAGCACACTGTGTCTCACGGCAAGTGATGAGGTAAGTGTCGTATCGGATGCCGCCCCGTCTCTTAAATACTTGGACGAAACGAGCTTGTTTAAGCACCGCCTATGTTGAACTTACAAGGTTATGTCAACGGGTTCATGCAAAACGATAAAGCACGTAAATGTATCTCAATTTACACGGGTTGCGTTATTGGGCGAGAAAGCTCTGCTTTTTTAAATCGTAAAACGTTGGAATGTGTCACTGGCGTCACTGCTATTTTGTATCAAATTGTTTCATCTTTTAAATTAGTACCTAGGCCGTAGGTATCGTATGATAATATTTTTATTCTTTGGATAATGCATTTTTTTTTAGGTACGGACTTTAGTAAATAGGTTTTGGTAAGGTTGGCGTCGTTTTGATATTGAGAAGCCATTAATAAAAATAATATAATATGAAAGTATAGTATAAAAAAGTGATCAAAAGTTACTAAGACAAACTTCTCTAAACTATATCGGGACGTAGATATTTAGCTATATGGGGTGAACTTTTTCAACCATACTTGAACAGAAAGTAATCTAAATACTTAAGATAGCGAATTCCATTAAAGGAAACATTCAAACAAACCTTTATTTTTAAAAAGGGAACAATACTGTAAAGATTTCCGAAACTGCCACACCCGGTAGTCAAACAGACTAAAACCTTAAACCTTTTCTTTTATGGATTTCCCTTTAATTAAATTATTAGGTTTGTGAGAGATTATGCTTATGATTCCCGAAAATGCCACACCCAGTGTAAAAATAAGGGAGTGTTTTATTTGAGGGAAATTTGTTATCTCTAGTTTTTAGAGTTATTTCCCTCCAGGTAAGGTCAAAATCTTGCTAAAGCTTTTCTTTAATGGATTTCCTAATTCCTCTTATTTAATTTACCAGGTTTTGTTAGAGAGTTTTGATGCTTATGATTGACCCTATCGAGTGGTGCAATAAAACTACAGGATATTTTATTCTTTTTTGGATTTTTTCTATTCGATTACTGGGTATGGCAAGTATGTAATTTTTCTGAAAACTTTAACTTTGGCATCCTCTATCTAACGTGAACACATCGATCTCATTGAGTCAATCATAAGGATCAAATCTCTCTTGGTACATTGAACTTGGTAAATTGAGTATAGGGAAATCCATGAAAGAAAACGGTTTTGGAAGATTTTAGTCAATTCGACTAACGGGTGTGGCATTTTCGTTAACATCGGAATGCTGTTTTGTTTCTTTTAAAAATTAAATGAATTTATCCAGTAATTAGTGCACATCCCCACCACGTAAGGCCGAACTCTTCCACTCTGGCTATCTCAGCCCCAAAATAATTTACAGTGAAAATAATGATACTTGTACGTGTATTCAACACAGTACAACGATGTGGTTTCAAAATTATTGAAACCCGCAGAAGAAATAAACGACGCCGCTAGTAAATACACAATTAGCCAAACCCCTTTATAAAACAGAAAATAAATTTACAAAAACAGACTTCAAAACCTAAAAACTATAAAATAACTTAGAGAAAATAACTGAATAGATTAACTGTCTGATAGAAGACGAGGCCCAGCCCGAGAGGTAGTATTTCAATTGATTCCATCATAGTAGTTCAAACACCATATATGGCACCGACTACGACTTCTAAAAGAACAGTCAATCTGTAACACAACATTTTTCTCTAAGTTACTTTATACTTTGAAGTCGGTATTTAACCGACTTCCAAAAAGGAGGGCTCTCTCAATTCGACCGGTGATTTTATTTTTTTATTGTTATGCATGTACACCGTTTAGTCTGTAATGTACATCGATTTCTGCGTGATTTATGATCCGATTTACGTGATTTTTTAGTTCGATGCGGAATTGTATCCATTTGTTACCATAAAATTTTAAAAGTAGTTTGTTCCAGTAGTTTTCATTTTATGAACATTTTTGTATTATTTTAATTCTAACTTTTAACTGATATAATATTTATGATGTCCTATATTTCCGTCGTTCATGAACCGATTTCAAAAATTATTTTTGCATTGGGTTAAGTATAACTCACAAGTGTTTCCATGTCAATTTCATGGGACCTTGGACTCCGGAGACACACCAGAGAACTCCTCTAAATCAAATATTCTGTTAATTTTCTCCGAAGTTATTTTATACTTTTCAGTTTTTGAAGACGGTTATTTTAAACGTAGTATTTTACTTTATTGTAAATGTAGTTTTTTTTATTTCTTGCCTTTTAGTGTAGGTATGTTATAGGTTGTTCTTATATTTTTTTCATTTTTCCATATTTACTGGTCTTATCCAGTCCATCATGCCCGACCATAGTTTTTGAGTTTTGTTTCATAAAATTGATATACCATGCTATCAATAACTTAAACGAGACATTCATGCTATATATCATTAAGGAGATCTGTTATCTGCCTCCTTATTTCATCATCATCATCATATCAGCCACACACAGTCCACTGCTGAACATAGGCCTCTCCTATGGACTTCCAAACGACTGATCTCAAGCAGCCCGCATCCAGCGCTTCCCGGCGACGTTGATTAGGTCGTCCTTCCGTCCTTCCTGGCCGTTGGGCGTCCTACACTTTACCCGTAAGCGGTCGCCATTCCAAAACTTTTTTTCTTCATCGGCCATCTGTTAACTTAACTGTAATTTGATTTTAAGGAGTTCTCTGGTGTCTCCGAAGTCCAAGGTCCATTACCCATGAAATTAATACAGGGCTACCCAGGAAAGAATTTTTGAAATCGGTGCATAAATATCAGGAATATGGGGCAACATAAATAAGAAGTTTGGTAAAAAATTTAGATAAAAAAACACAAAATGTTCATAAAATCAAAACGACTACTTAAAATTATGTAAATTTTTTATGAGATCAAATGGCTGCAACTCTGCATCGAACTAAAAAATCACGTAAATCGGATCATAAATCACGCAGAAATCGATGTACATTACATAAAAAAAAATGGTAATCGAATTGAGAACCTTCCTTTTTGACGTCGGTTAAAATTTAACATGATACGTGCTGATATTGAGCACTAGCTGGACTCTACTCTTAAACACATACAAAACTGATCGACATTGAGGTGCTAATCATGGCCTTCTGAGGAGGCAATAAAATCCGCCTCTATGACAGATTCCACACAGTTTACCTGACTAAAAGTTTTATTTTTAAAATGACCCATAACTTAAATAGTATCGAATTAAGCAGGAAGTAGATTGACATGTGTTGAAGTTAATGTTTTAGGGTTGGTCGCAATTACCCTCGATCTCGATCGCCGAATTTTTTTGTTTGTTAGCGAGATAAACCCACCATAAAACGCTATTTTCAAAACCGATTCCTCTCGGGGGGAAACGCGACTGTCTCTAGTTTTAAGCGATCCCATTATGATATAAAAATAACAAAACTACTTAATCACCTCTTCAAACATTTTATAATAAACGATCACGAGAAGTGAGTAAATGAAGTCGAATGCTGATTGACTTCGACATTTTTCTTTTATGCAATTTGATTATGTTCTGAACTAGCTTCGTCGGTTTATTATTGAAATTATTTCTTTGATAGTATTATGCGACACTCTGTCTGTTGTTAGCGAGCGCTTTTCTTTACGCGAAGTAAAACTTAATTTTATTACACTCGTATTCACAACAAACGCAGTGAGTGAAGCTGCACGTTACGTTACACGTCGCGTTGTGCATATGAGACAAGTTTTCGGAGTTGACGTTTGGTTTCAAGGTCTTCAAGATGACTAGATTCATAATTTAGGACGCTCTGTTAACCTACACTGCTTATACATTATGTATAAGTTAATAAACTTAACTGACTTTTGATCTTAGTCGGGAACAAGGTGGTTACATTATTTATTCTGTGGCCCGACCTTGAAAGCGGGTCACAGAATAAATAATACAAGTAATGGCCGGGGATCTGAATACTCCTTCTCCTGTGCGAAGCTGCAAGTGTATAAGGGAAGAGGCAGATGGCGATCGTGATGTCTCTGCCTATCCCGGGGACAAAAAGGCATGAGTATTATGATATCACTTTCTCGTCCTAGTATTGTTTCTTGTTTCCCAGTGGAATAGAGTAGGGCCACCCTATCTCTTCCTGCGAGTGTCGTAGAAGGTGACTAAGGGAATAGAGGTGTTCTCCATCCGACAAAAAACACACAGCCTATGACTAAGTGCCCACTTGATGGCAATAAGCTCGCCCCGTATTACGTGAAACCATTAATCATAGTTGGCGAAGTGTGGTTATTAATGCACCTCCGCCGACTCCTTCGGAGATTTACACATTTTACATTTTAAGAGAACATTTCACAGTTTCTTATCATACTATTTTAAGTATATTTAAAATATATACCTACATAATTATTATTATTAAACTTAATTATTTATTTAACTTAATTAAATGTCTAGATATAGATAAATACAATAAATACTGGTGTGGGTTATTTACTGTAGAGGATAATACTCGTTGCATATTCTCTGAATTGAAATCAAGGCTTGACGTACAAGAATATCAACGCGCGATGTTCGAAACAATATGTGTAAGAAAGCGTTGTATCGCATCTTACAATCCCGCCTATATTTTTTAATGTTCACAGGGATTCACTACGGCACCACATGCAAAAATCTTTGTCTTAGTTGTGTCTATACATTGAACATATAAAAAAATAACTACTTGGGTTTTATTAAATTCAACGACGAACTACGCAACAACTTTTTGAATTCTTCTCTTTGTTGGTGATGAACTAAAAATTTACTGATCAGATTTTGATGTAACTTTGTTACTAAAAAGGTAAACTGCCGGTTTGATGACAATTGATGTCGTACCAAAAATCGCGATAATCTACATCCACGCGGGTCGAAGCCGCGGGCATAGTAGTAGCAGCATAGTATTTATAAAATAACAATCACAACTTCCATTGTCCTCAATATTTTTCTAGAACTTGTTGCATTAATGTGAAATGTTTCAGCAATTTGAAGGGTATATCAAAGACTCCAGGTAAGCAACGTGTTATTAGTCTTTCAAAGGCTTCGTACGGCCTCTATAATTTTAGAAATGGGACAATGAGACTTAACCTTGCGTACGGCAACTTTCCTAAACTTGGAAGGTGGCGTCCTGCCACATAACGGACGAAGCTCTTACTCAGGCTTTAGTGGCGGAGGGTCAAAATGAAAGACGGTGGAAGAAAGTCCTTACGTTGATGTAGTTTATTGAATTTAAGCATCTCTAACATCTATGCAAACGGAAGCAGGCAGGAATTGGGTAATAGGGACCCCTCGTCACTGGCTGGCTTTCCTTTCGGACTAGTGAGGTCAGACGACACTTGCATCTAGAAAAATGGACATACCAAGGAATAATCGCAACCCCGTACTCCTAAGTGGACTTGTGTCTAATAAGTATACTTTGGATGCAGCTAGGAAATCTACGTAGCCCTTAATCCAAAAAAACTGTACAGATTTCATCACAAATATGCATACCCATTGCAATCATCAGAAGGCACACTGCAATCGTAATGATTTCACGGAGTGTGTCTGCCACCCATCTGATCGAAGTGTATTTCTATTTAATTTTTCTTCAACTTAACATTTTAATTAAATAAGACAAAATAGAACGACAAGAAAAATGTGATCGCTGATGATGTAACCAATACACTATCTGGGCTCGTAAAATGTAGTATTTTATTCGATTGGGACCGGTTCACACGAATTTTTTTGAATGAATATTTTGAATATCCGCATAAATATTATCAGACACTTTCAATCTTTATTTCTACCCCCGGCCACGGTGTAAAAACAACGGGGTGTTATAAATTTGACGTGTGTTTTCTTGGGGCATTGTAGGATCGTAGCTCTTGAACGGATGAACCGATTTTGATGTGTTTTTATTTGTTTGAAAGGTGAATTATTCGAGAGAAGTAGAGAGATCTTCCAACGTACCTAACGAATAAATTTCATCCAAATCGTTAAAGCGCTGTTTACTTGTTTCATAGTAGATGGGCATTTTTTTAATACGTGTCAAGGTTACAAAATGGAATGAAAGAATAAAAAAAATTGGTAATGCATAACAAAATTTATAGAATGATTCGCTATTCTTGACAGTGTATTAAAATAGCTACAGGTACCCTATAAATATACACGTTTGGAAAATAATAATACTTTCTTTGGACACGAGAGTGGTTTAGACATCCACTTTGTAACTTTTAAAAGTAAAATTAATAAATAAAATACTATATTCTTAATGAAATATTTTTGTTTATTTGGTTATAAATATAATATTCTTTAAAATAATATTAAAGCATAAGTAAAATAAGCCATATATTTTTGGTATTTTGTAAAAATGGAACCATTTTGTAACTATTTGGTAATTTTGCCAACTTAACTTTCGATTTATATCGTGTAACAACCATCTAACGATGTTAATAATTATTTTTATGATTAACTCTTTTTTTATAATTCAACGTAAAGTAAAATAAAATAAGGTATTCACTTTCAAAATCAGTTAAATTTAAAGAAATGGTAACAGTAAAACGTAAGACAATTACAAAATGGAAAGCTTCAGTTACAAAATTGAAAACGTAAAGCTTAGTTTACCCTTTTTTTTTTTTTTTTTTTTTTTTTTAACGTGTGGAAACCCCCACGGGCTTCACCCCATCGGTGCCGACGATGGGGTGGGCGTGTCGGAATCGGACCGACTAAAACCACACGGTGTCCTTCCCAAGTATCCATTGCCGGGCACCCCGGGTAAGCCCTCGAAAGGATAACCCCAGGGTTGCCGGCGGATATTGGCCGCCACCGCGGCCTCGCCTGGTGGGTTCGGGTTATATCCCGCGTCGGTGAGTTGGCAAGCGTGTGTAGGACACACACGACACGCCTCCGCCACGGCCTGCTTCTGTAAGGACAACGAGTCGGCCAACTGCCGTCCTCAGGCCCCGATCATGGAGGTCGGTAGTCCCGGGCGTAGACGAGTCTGCGGCGTCCACGCCGCAGACTGCGGAACTCAGGGGGCAGGGTTCTCTCCCGCTCCCTCTCCGCCGCCTCTTTCGCGCGCATTACCTGCTCGCAGAAAGAGGCGGCGGCGTGCCATTTGCTCCCGTCGGAGACCACGGCCCTCACCATGGTCTCCAAAGAAAGAACGTCCACGCCCAGGACCGCAACGAGATCCCGGCGTTGACTCGCCCACGCAGGGCACTCCACTAACGTGTGGAGCGCCGTGTCTTCGCCAGGATCCTCGCAGTGCTGGCACTGCGGTGTTGTCTCCCGGTGGATGCGCCATAGATACCTACCGAAGCACCCGTGCCCGGTTAGTATCTGGCACATCCGGTAGGAGAGGTCACCGTGGTGCCTCTCCAACCACTCCTTCATGATCGGTCTCACCGCCGCGATGGTGGATTCCCCCCACCTTGGATGCTCAAGTCGCACCCGCCATGTCTCCATGAGTTCCCGGCGGAGCTGGGACCGCTGAGCCCTGATTTCTCGGGGCTCCGGCCTATGGCCCCGCTCCAGTGCCTCCTTGCGCCACTGATACAGCAACGCAAGGGCTCTCGCTTCCAGGTCCCATGGAGGGGTCCCGGCTAGGAGACATGCCACCTCGACAGAGATCGTGCGATATCCCCTGATCACTCTGACGGCCATCGCTTTTAATGGGCTGTTTAATACAGCCACGTTGCGGGCCGCCAGAGTCTCCGCCCATACGGGAGCCCCGTACAGGGCCATGCTTCGCACGATCCCCAGGTACAGTCTCCTAGTGGGGGCGTTGGGTCCCTTAACGTTGGGCATTAGCCGCGATAGCGCGGCCGCAGCCCCCCTCAGTTTTGGGACCAGACTTCGGAGATGAGGTCCGAAGTCCCATCGGCTATCGAGTACGAGCCCAAGGTACTTCATCGTGGGCTCGATGCCGATGTTTACGCCCCCTATGGAGATACTGGTTCCCGCAGGTGGCCCCCTCCGAGGCCCGTGAAAACACATAGCCTCGGATTTGTGGAGAGCCACCTCGAGTCCCAGCCGCCGTATTCGACCCACGACTTGAGCAGCCCCTGCCGTGGCCTTTAGTGCCGCGCTTTGGTACGTTGCTCCCCGCGCCATAACGAGGGTGTCGTCAGCATAACAAGTTATGCTGACACCATCGAGCAGCGGTCCGCGCAGCACCCAGTCGTATCCGATGTTCCACAGGAGTGGCCCTAGGACCGACCCCTGCGGAACACCGCACGACACTTCTCGCCGCCCTGGCCCTAGCCAGCTCGGGTAAACTATGGCCCTCTCGGATAGGTATGCCTCGACAATGCGGCGGAGGTAAGGTGGCACTCCGTGATACGCGAGAGCCACCCTAACGCAGCTCCAAGGTAGGGTGTTGAAGGCGTTGGCAATGTCGAGAGACACCGCCACCACCACCCCACCTCGCGAGACTACTTCCTCCGCCAGGCGCCTAACGCGCATGATCGCTTCCACGGTGGAGCGCCCCCGGCGGAAACCGAACTGGTTGTCCGCCAGATCTGGCCCCACGGTCGTGAGATGCTCGACGAGGCGCTCTGCAATAATCCGCTCAAAGAGCTTGCACACCTCGTCGAGCAACACGATCGGCCGGTAACCGGATGGCTGATCCGCCGGCCGCCCCGCCTTCCGGATAAGGACCAGTTTCCCCGTCTTCCACGCAATTGGAAACTGGCCCCTTTCGAGGCATGCGCTAAAAAACGCCACCAGTCGAGGCCCTAGTTCCTCAAGGGCCAGGACCCATGCTCGGCCTGGGATGCCGTCGGGTCCGGGGGCAGTGCATTTACGGGCTTTAAGCCGGAGCACTGCTACCCCCAGTTCACTCTCCCTGACTTCGGGCACATCGCTCTCGCTATTATTAGCGTCAGGCGCCTGAGGCGGAGCCATTTGCGGAGGAACATGCTCCTCCACTCTCGATGGGAACAGAGAGCCCAGGATTCCCTCCAGTTGCCCTGGCTGGAGGCTCTGGGTCAGTAGGGGCGCCCTTGGGCGGATTTTGCCCCTAACCGCAAGGTAAGGGCGCCCCCATGGGTTCTGCTCCAGAGACTCCAGCAGCTCTTCGCGGGCCCGCCGTTTGGCCTGTTTTATGGCTTTCTGGAGGGTCCTCTTGGCCCCCTTGTACGCCTCGTATATCTCCGCCTCTCGGGCTGCCGCATCATCTGGGCGGCTACGCCTCCGGCGAAACCTGGTATACCGGCGGCGAGCGGTCACGCACGCTGCTCTCTGCTGTGCAATCTCCGCAGACCACCAGTACACCTGCTTCTTTGCCGGGCTGGGCTTAACCCTAGGCATCGCCGCATCGCAGATATGCGACATGGCTCTCCTGAACCATTCCGCCTCTGCGTCGACATCGGCAGGCCTGGCCGGTGACGGAATCCAGGCGTGCACAATGGATGCCTCCAGGAGAGCCTCCCGATTCAGGCGCCTGAGCGCCCAACGTGGATCCGGGGGGTTCACGATAGTCGGTGGCAGGTTAGGTGGAGGGGAGACGTTGAACCGAATGTACTTATGGTCGGAAACCGTCTCCTCCTCCTCCACCACGCGCCATCCCTGGACGCGGCGGGCGAGAGCAGGGGTCGCGAACGTGACATCCACGACCGAACTGAGCCCCCGCCGCTCCCAGGTGGCGACACTCCCCCGATTGAGGACCTCTAGACCACGGGTGTTGGCCCAGTCCTCTAGTACTCGTCCCTTGTCGTTGGTTTCCCTGGAGCCCCAGGCCAGAGACCAGGCGTTGAAGTCTCCCAGGACCAAGACAGGACGAGGACGGCACGCGGCGAGAACGATGTCCAGTTCAGCGAGCCGTAGCTCAAGCTGATACTGGTCAAGGCTTGGCGAGAAGTAGACGGCCACGACAGCCATACCCTCGTAGTCCGCCGCGACACAGCCTCGGCCCCTTGCAATGAATGCAAGGCGTGAGGTGTCCGCGGCGGAGCCCCCGAAGACGGTCGCTACGCCGTCCAGGTCCACCGGGCTCCCGGGGTGGACCCAGTACGGTTCAGCGACCACGACCACATTGATAGACCACTCCACGATGTTCTGGTACAGAAGATCCTGAGCACCGATGCAGTGGTTTATGTTCACCTGCAGAATGCGGATTGGTGTGTCCATTATTAGACTTCCATTTCCGCATCCCGCCGCGAATGTGGCCGCTCCTGAGCGGCACCCCCACTAGCCAGTGCGGACGAACGGGGCTTTGGCCTCGAGGCGGCGCAGGTTCTGCTGTCCGCCCGGTGCTCCGCTGCTTTGCCCTCCGCTACGCATTTGTAGCAGCGCGGCGGAGCATCACAGGCACTGGCCTTGTGCCCGGGCTGACTACAGCGGAAGCACCGATCCCCCACGGTGTCTTCCGCTGTGCACTGCACTCCCATATGCCCCACGACCAGGCACCTAAAGCACCTGGTCTCGCGGGGCCGCAGGAGTTGCACCCGCGCCTTAAGGAAGCCCCCAACAAGGAGGCTCCGTCCGTCCACAATTTTCTGCGCCGCTGCGACGGGGCAGTTGACGACTGCCGTGCCGTGACTGGTGGGGCTGAACCGAATTTCTCCAGCTCTCACCTGATCACGGGGGCAGCCGCCCGCCTCCACGACAGCGGAGATAATTTCCTCCGTCGTGGCCGCATCATCCAGACCCGAAATGCGCAAACCTGCGCATTTGTTGGGTCTGGTGACGCGGATGGCTTCCGAGTCCAGCGACTCCCTAAGCCTGGCCGCTAGGGCGTCAGCTTTGGGGCCGCTGGTGGCGCCGGAGACCTCGAGTAGGCGAGCTCCGGTGCGAGTCGTTTTATACCGGAGCCCATTAATCTCAAGGGCCTTGAGGTCCACGGAGGCTTTCACCTGCCTCAGGACCTGGGCGTACCCCACGCCCCTTTCCACACCCTCCGTCGTCACCGTCAGGACGACGGCAGTGGAGCGTGGGGCGCGGAGCCTCTTCGGCGCCTTCGCCGCAGCGGCTTTGGCCGCCTTCTTGGCCGCTTTCCTGGCCTTTTTCGCGGCTCCCGCTACCTCCCATCCCTCCCCTCTGGAGGAATGCTCGGTTGTAGCGGGAGCAGCGGTTATAGCGGGGGCGGGGGTGCCGCGCTTCTTCCTCTTTCCCTTCGCCCTATTGGGCGTTGGCTTCGCCGGGGGGGCAGCGGTCGTGGGACCGGAGTTCCCACTGGCGGGATTTCCTCTGGCGGCCGTCGCGTAGGAGTAGGCGGGCCGCACCAGCGGAGGACGGTGCGCCCGGTCCTCAAGTGCGCCAAGGCGCCTCTCGATCGCCGCCAGCAGCTGCGTTACGCTTGGCGGCGACTCGGGTGCCGGCCTGGGCGTTGGTTTTTGGACACCCCGGGCTGGCGGTGCATCTCGGAGGCTTGGTGCAGTCAGGGCCTCCGCAGGCCTCCTGACTAGCTGGGTCAGCTTTGCAACCTCCCCGCGGAGGACCCGTTGCTGCTCCAGCGAGTCAGCGAGCTCAGTTTCCAGGGCTGCGACCCGGTCCCTGAGCTTCGCTTCCTCCTCGGATACGCTCTGAGAGAGAAGCTCCTCTAGCGCTATCTTGGCGACGGCGACATTATCCACCACCGTCTTTTTCTTCCCGGCCACGTTTTTGGCACCTTTGGTGGTGTCCGTGATCCGGGCAAGCGCTGCGAGGAGCACCCTCGCGGCGGGAACGCCTTGGTCCCTGCCACTTGGTAGTGGGGGGATGTGTACAGGTACCCTTCCCGCCGTAGTGGCCAGCAATTTTGCCGGCCGATCGTCCTCGCTCGAGTGGACCGCCCCTTGTCCAGAGGAGCATCTGCTCCGGTCCAGAGCGGGTCCACACGAGCGAGGCCTCTTTCGCCGGAGACTCTTAGCCTCTATTTGGCTGGCAGCTGACTCGCTGTCAGTCCTACCCGTGGACGCAATCTCCGCGTCCGTCCCCTCTCCCATAGGTAGTGGTGGTGGAGTGGCGGGCCTGACGAAATCCGCGTCGCTTATTTGTTTTTCGGTGGTTTTGAGGCACACCGTTGGGCCTGTGAGACTGTGGTGACCCCTCCCATATACCACCCGGGATGAACCCGGGCGGGGGTCGCCATGGCTGGTACCCTGATAAAAAATACTGCAAATCAGTACTGAAATAGGAAGGGATAAACCATGAACGTAATTTATAAAAGAAAATGAAACTACCTATGCTATTTTAGTAATCAACGCCTTTTATTTCTATTCAGCCTTTTAATTCAGTTCAGTCTCAAAAAATCAATCTATGTAAAAACTGCCTTAAGGTATTCAATCTAAAATTATTTTATAACAATTACATAAATATTACTATTGAATCAAACATACTTAAGAAACAATACTAACTAAAAAACAATTAGGCACAAATGACCCGTATGATCAAATTCTGAAGAAATAATTTAATCAATCATAATAATATCAGCTCTATTCATCTTTAAATCTACCATACAGGAGAATAGTACTCGTTAATACCACGCAAACGATTCAAAACTCGATGTGGTTGAGTAGTTTTATTGAGTAGTTTCTATAGCTACCTTCCTCCTCCAGCATCAGATTAGCTCCATGTTATCATAATATTATATTGTCACGTGGCATGCCAAACTTCAGCTCAATTGGATAATCAGAAGTGGTCGAAAAATGACTTGCAAGACTTCAGCAAAGTTACAATATGAATATTGCGAGTTAAATAAAAGCGTCTAAAAATACCAACACTTTGTAAATTATTAATTAATTTAAAGAACATAATAAGAGCCCCAAGTACATTTACTCAAGTAACCGACAATAATTATTGTACTAAAATAATTATTGTTCCAAGATACCATCATATATCCACTAAAACGATAAGTAAACACATACTTGCATGCATTTGTACTCGCCTTTATATTTCCATTTTGTAACATTTTTATTCCACGTTATATGTAACCAAACAAAATGGAAGTAACGCCTCTCCAATCGCCGACCTAAGATTGCTTGTAAATTAACTTTAATAAAGATGAAACACAAAACAACTATTTTAATAGCTTATAATGCGTTTGTAGTTTATCATTATTATATTTCTATAAACAAAAAACCAAACTTACCAGTAAAAATCACAATTACAAAGTGGATGAAAAATCCGGCAAGGTAACGTTCAACAAGTTTCGACACGAAATACGTCAAAATGGTCATTCTCTGACTGTTTTACAAAATGGCGAATTCTGAAGTGTTGTTACCAGGGAAAAAATTTGTAGCCAGTGGTATATTTTTTGGTAATGTTACGAAAGATAGTTTATTTTATTAAAGTTGTGTTATTTTATGTCTACTTCTGATAATACTATCATTTTTCGATACCATTCATTCTTCTTTACCCTTGCCACTGAAGGAAATTAATGAATAAACTTAACTCGAAAGTAGGCCGGTCAATGTGGGACATAGTAAAATCATGGGTATTCAAAATTATATTTAGTATAATTTCATATTCATCAATAAATTATTCACATAATTTGATGTGTTTCGGATACATTAAATATTAAATATTTTTACTATCGCCACGTCATAATAAATTTTCTTTTCTCCATAAAATTAATTGTAAACTTCTGGGACATGCTCACTTAGAGTATGGTCGTGTAAAAAGAGAGTCCAAGTGCCCGTTGTCTTTACAAAGAATTGGCAAAGCGGCTGATCGACGCCATGTATGATCAGGAGGCTGGTTATTATCTTGTACAGAGGATAAGCATTGCCATCCTACGTGGCAATGCTGCCAGCCTTCTGTGGGCACGTTACCGGTCGGTGTTGATTTGTATGTAAATATTTATTACTTTAATAATGGTTTATAGTTTCAACATAACCTACGATCTTTCCCTTACAGGGGGAATGCTCTGACCACTGAGCCACCGAGCTACACCTGAAGCAATCCAAATTCTCCTATACAACTACGTACTAATTGCTTTAAAATTTCATTCAATTAAATTTAACTAGTTTGTTATCTTAATTTATTCGTCATTCATTTAAATAATGTTCGCCATTAAATAGGGTCGAGTCCTATTTATTATTTTTTATAAACTGTGCATCTTACAATAATATTATGAACTGTTAAAGTTATAGTTTTAAATATATTTGATTTTGAAAAATTCAGATTTCTCGAGCCGCCTGAAACCGGCCCATACAAAATCGTCGCATACACGGTGACGTCACAGTGTGCTGGCGCGTGGTGTAAATGTATGGAGTGTTAGGAATATCGTATTTATCCCAGTTGACGTTGCGTTTACACAATGTATACCTAATGCGTAATAAGAATGATTTGAAATGTAATAATGAATCTAAAAAAAAGACGTGTTGCACTCCGGGAGTGCCGGCAGAAGTGAAAATTTTTTCTTTCTTTCTTTCTTCGTTATATACAGAGAAAAAGATAAAAAGAACATAGGTACAATACCATACCATACCACAAAAAGAAAAAATAATCACAAAAAGTGTCAGAAGCCCAGGTTCGAACCCGGTACTATCTGAAACTATAAGGACTTAAAGTCAAAGCGCTTACCGCTAAGCTACGAAGCTTCTTAGCGTACCTAACAAAATAAACAATCTGTAGCTAATGTTGTATGACGTCAGTCGTCGGTTACGGTTCAAGGGTCAAGTGATCCTGACGCGAGTTTAACACTTTTTACCTATCTAACACCGCTAAAGAAGTTTTCACTTCAAAAATTGTCTTATTTTGATTGTTTATATTATGACCTATTTCGGGAATTAAAAAGAATGAAATGTCATAGTTTCAGTTTACTTAGGCAATATTTTAGTTTACTATGTATATTTTTTTAGGAAAAACTATGACATTAAGCAGTATTGGTCATGATCCGTTGACACAGGACACTACCCTATTGTTGTTTAGTGGTTATTCCACTTAATTATCTAAAACTTGTAACAGTTCCGAGGCCGTTGACATTAACCAATCTATTATAAATTGTACATTAGTTGTGTCTGTACTCTGCATATTATAGATATTAAAAAAAAAACTTGGGATATGTTAAATTGATGATTACAAAAACATGACGTTCAAAACCACATTTTTTCGGCATTCTTGTTTATTTGTTTTCAATGGACGCAAAACTGATGACTGAATGGATTTTGATGTAGTTTTCTAATGAATAGTACATTCTAATGAATGTATTTTCTATTGTTTGTTTGATTATTTTTGTTTGGGTAGGATTAGAGATAATACCTAAGTGGTCAAAAGTCATGATAACCGACATTCATGGGGGTGGAGGCGGCTCCACCCACTGGTGGCCGCGGTGGCCACCAGCTAGCCAAAATTAATAATGTAGGTACCGGAGGTATTTAGAAATGTTATTAACATAATATATGTCATGCAAACAGATTTACGGATGTTAATAGTTCAACGTTAATAAGTATAGTAAGTAGGTAGGTATCATTCGACTGTTACGATACACGCTGATTAAAAAAATACTCGTGGAATTTATATTCTTCCAATACCTAATAGTTTTTAGGCAAGTTGTTAACCTGTTTAGGTGGTTGCTCCTTTACGTGAAAGGAATGTTGTATTTTAGCTATCTTTACCTTTTTATCCGACTACCAAGAAGGGTTATGTTTTTCGCGCGTATCTTGTGTGGATGTTTGTAATATTCTTTATTACCTCATATCTTTTGAACCATCGTACGGATTTCAATGATTTATGCTCAAATGAAAGGTATTGATTGCATAAAATATGAACAGAAACATTGTAGTAAAAACAAAAAACACTAATTTATCGATTGGGGTATCAAAATGAAGGAAATTAGAAGACGATTACAAATATAGGTAGATTTCAAGCTAACATATTATAATAAATTATTAAAAATAAAAACCCGGCTGTTTCTGAAAAGATCGAAACAAGCTATATAGCAGGCGGTACTCATTTGTAAATCTTAAACCCGATGAGAATTAATGGGTACCGCCTGCTGTAAAGCTTGTTTCGATCTTTTCAGCATCGGTCGGTTTTTTTTTAATCTTTAATAATTTATTTTATTAACATATCTATAAAGCTTAGAGAGGCCATTATCTCCCTTCCCGGGGCAACACCGTGTTTCCCACTCGAGGAGGCCACATTGGACATGGCCCATTGTCGGCCTAGCCAGAGTGCGAGGGTAATGCCATAATGGGCCAACTTATACCTTATTTCAGACCCGAGCCGGCAAACGAAAGTTGACGTTGGCGGAAGAACTCTAAGCATTCAGTTTCATACCAGTTGCAGAGAATATGGTTCTCTCTAACGAGGCACAACAAGTTAAAAAAAGAGTTTAATGTGACTTATGTAGGTACGTTTTCAGGACCTTTATTTGTTTCAGGTGACTACGAATTAATAGTATGGAAAAACGGTGACATTTTGTCATTTTCCCGTAAATGCCAAAATTTATCGAATTATGTAAAGGAGGTGTATAAAACGGATCTCATCAGACATCGAGATGCAGGCATTTAAAGATATTTAAAATATTTAAATACATTTTTGATTTTAAGTTATATAACGTGGGCATCACGACGTCACCTGGATGCTTAATATTACTTAACTCTATTCTATAATTGGTGTAGCGAACTCTCAAAATAAGAATATTATTTTAGTAAAAACTAGTTTTCTCAGCAGTCGACATTTCATAAGGTTAAAAATACTTAATTCCGTGAATTCATGGCCACTCGGTATTTTGATTATATTCTATGATTTACATAGGATTAAATAATGTTTATCGAATCCAAGTTTATTATTATTACTAATACTGGTTTTTGATGCGGTCGGTAGGTCAGTATTGCAGTAGCAAGATTGCTGCAAGTTTCAGAAAATTTCTATTACAAGGCAGGATTCAAAATAAGTATGTTTGTTTTTATAATTTTATTAATAATAATTATTTTCAAAGGTGCACGCGCCCGCTCTGCTGTCTCCTTCACGAGCATGACCTGCTTGCAGAAGCTGCTCGCCGCGAGAAGGGTGGAGAGCGTGAGCACTCTTACCTCCCAGGGCCGCCACAAGCTCGCGCCTGGGCGTCTCCAAAGCCGGACACTCGGTGAGCGTGTGCAGCCCCGAGTCCACGCTTGCGTAGCAGTATTGGCACTCGGGCGTTGGCTCTATGCCCATCAGATGCAGATACCGCCCGAAGCTACCTTGTCCGGTGATGATCTGCGTCTGATGGTACGAGAGGCTACCGTGTGGCCTCTCTAGCCACACTCCCATGATGGGTCTTACCGCGGCAATCACGGCGTGCCCTGCGCGTGGCCGTCATGTCTCAAGTCGTCGCTCTCACTCGGCCACCATGTCTCTGTGAAGCCGGGATTTCTCGGCCCGAATATCTTCGGGCTCGGGATCAAATCCCCGCTCCCGCGCCTCCCTTCGGAACCGATATAGTGCTGAAAGGGTCCTCGCTCCCAGGATCCACCGTGGCGATCCAGCCAGTAGAAACGCCGCTTCAAAGGATATCGTGCAGTACCCCTGATGGCCATCGTCCTCTGCGCCGTACGGAACAGAGACAGGAATTTGGCCTTCAGGGAGTCCGCCCACACAGGGCACCCGTATAGGGCCATGGACCGCACGACACCCGCGTAAAATCCCCTGCAGGAGTCCTCTGGGCCCCTCAAGTTGGGCAACAGCCGACCCAAGGCATTCGCCGTTGTCACCAACTTGGGGCGCAGACTTCGGAAGTGTTCAACGAGCCCCAGGTATTTTCAACCGGGGCTTGATGTCGATGGGAGCGCCTCTCACTGTAGGGCTGGCTTCCGGGCCTGGCCTGCGCAGTGGGCCATGAAATACCATGGCCTCGGACTTGTGCAGAGCCACCTCGAGTCGTCGTGTCATCCCGAAGATACGGTTACGATTAGATGACCTCAGCAAATAAGTACCTATGCTTATAGCACCTGCCACTAGCTGATGCCCGTGGCCCCGACCGCTCTGATTTCAGTTTATTCCACATACTCTATGTACTCCACCAATTGCAAGCACGGGACATTTCTAATAAACACTGCTTCCAAATTCTTTCATTACCTAGTTGTTGCATCCAATGGAACTGTGTTTTTGTCATTGTATACATATATGTCGCCGCTAACTAACTTAATCAGCCGTTCAATTAGCCTAGGCTGGTAACTAAACGGCACCATTAAATTTACGGTCTAAATGATATTCAACCGCGACGCTTATTACAACATTTAATAAACTGGCTGGCTAATACTTAGGCCATTATGGGGCAGGGGCACCATCCCAAAATAAGATATAAAATTACATGCATACATACATATACCCACGCCTGTAAATCTCCGGAAAGGTTAATAGAGGAGTAGTCACAAAAAAATTGTGATAGGTTTATTGAGATAACTGCGCAATCCGACTTGGTTAGGTTAGGTTAGAAGTAGGGCTTACAATTCCCGGTCCTGAGGAGAGATACAGATTCCTTGGGTCCAGACCTGTACATCCCGGGAAAACCCCAGGACATCCCGGGAAATTTGCTACCGAACACAAATAGCTTAAATGGATATTGCGGAGGTGAAAGGGAAATGTTTTATTGGGCCACCTTACATCTCGGAGTGTGCGGTTTTGTCGGTTCGAGTCCAACATAACTTATAACGCCCCATTTATGTTATATACTCGTATATTAGATATATTCCAAAAAAATCTAAATTTCTTCTAAATTTCTTCTTCAGTTTTATGTTTTATGTAGTAATAATTGAATCAATCAATCCGCCCAATGCAGTCCACTGCTGGACATAGGCCTCTCCCAATGCACACTTATTCGTCCGGTCCTCCGCCTTCCGCATCCAGTCTGTGCCAGTCACCATTTTCTCGTCGTCAGTCCATCTGGCTATGGGGCGTGCTACCTTCCACCTGCCTTCTCATGGTCTCTACTTTAGGACTCGTCTGCTGCCGCGGCCATCTATCCTTCGACAGATGTGGCGGGCCCATTGCAACTTCAGCTTGCTTATTCTACGAGCTATGTCGGTAACTTTGGTTCTTTGTCGGATAACCTCGTTTCGAATTATATCCTTCAGAGTAACTCCAAGCATAGCTCGCTCCTTAGCCTGGTGCGCGACTTTCAGTTTATGGACTAGCCCTACCTTGAGTGTCCACGTTTCGGCACCATAAGTCATAACAGGTAGGACGCACTGGTCAAAAACTTTGGATTTCAGGCATTGCGGTAGGGGAGAAGAGAAGACTGTAGTTAGCGAAACGCTGCCCAACCCAGTTGGATCCTTCTGGCTAGTTCTTTCTCGAAATTGTTTTTACCTAGCTGAATAACCTGGCTCAGGAATATATATTTTTGGACAACTTCGCGCATCGCCCCTTCGATCGGAATCGGTTTCGGTGCTACATGTTCGTTGAACATAATCTTGGTTTTATACAAGTTAATACAGAGGCCGTCTCGTCGAGAAGCTCCATTTAGGCTGTGCAGCATTTTATCCAGTTGTTCCAGCGACTACGGAACTATGACGATGTCGTCAGCGAACCAAAGATGAGAGATGTATTCACCGGTTATGTTGATACTCCGCCCAGTCCAATCCAGAGTCTTGAAGACGTCCTCCAATACGTTGGTGAATAGTTTGGGGGATTTAACACCCCCTGTCTCACTTCACGCTGGAGGCCAATGGGTTTCGTCTTCTGGTCTTGAAGCTGGACGAAAGTAATAACTAAATTCAATAAAATTAAGACTTTATAATCAGTCTTGTAAGTGAAAAGAAATCATGGTGTATTTTTTTAACAAATGAATTACTGAATTTTTGACTTATGTGATTAGGAATTGCAAAGACACCGAAATGGCAACGGCGATGAGTGTGGTTGCGCGTGCGACTGACTGTTGCTAGATGCGCAATTCGCACGATGGCGGCATGAGCACGAACCTAGTCGAAAACAGCTGAACACAGCTTTTGCTGTGCTATGACCTTGGTTGGAACGACACTTTGACGTAATAATGGCGTGAATCTTTGAAATTCATAGTGATGAAATAATAAAATAACCGGGACGGGCAGTCCCGGGACTTGTTGTTCAGAACCGGGACGAAGTAAAAGGTCAAAAGTCCAGGGAAATCCCGGGCTTTCGAGAACTGGGTGATCCCGGGTGCAGCAGGGTTTTTTTATAACCATACAAAAATAACTAATTTTCTTAGCTGTTTGATTAAATGGCTTGACAAGTAATTAAACATCATCGATCCACGCCATTGCCTAGCCGTTTAATCTATAAGCTGAACATCATTCAGGCTGCAAATTGAACAGCGCCGTTTAGTTACAAGCCTAGGCAGTTAATTTAACGGCTGATTAAGCTAGTTGGCGGCGACATATACATTTATGAAAAACATTCGCGTTCAGATTCATTAATTTAACGTGACCCAAGTATTCAATGTACAGACACAACTAATTTACAATTATATGATATACCTAGTTATACCTTATTATACGTCTTCAATCACTTAAATATGGACATCCAATCAATGTCTCATGCCTATAATACTAGCGCATATATCTACCTGAGGAAGGAATGCTGTTTTTTTTAATTTCAAGGCAATAAAATTAATATATTTCCGGCAAGCGGATGTAACCTTTGACAATTTGAACATACATAAATATTTTTTTAGAGTTAAGGTTTTTATATTGTTATCATTCTAATAATAGAATAGTGATGCAGTTTTTAAAGATTTATGCCTTCTATAGTAACGATGCAATGCACACTATTTAGCCGTTGTCACACACCACAACAGCAGGTAGCAAGCACCTAGCAAATGGCAGCTTACGCAAATGCTTCTAGACATCTCTTGTCATGAAGCATTTTCTTGGCAATTTGTTGTGTGTACGCAGCAAATGAATAGTAAGTTATCTATCAGTTTACAAGCGGATATCACAAATGAAAATGCGCTCGACTAAGCTGCGTTCTCATATATCTGAGCAGTAAAGCATTCAACTTCTGCGTTAGAGATTGCAGGTCCGATTACGAATATGTTGCAATGGCCTAATAACATACAAACATTAACAAAAGTAAATGTATCTAAGTATTTGTTTCCGCAGTCTAGAACCCATAACACAAGCTAGTTAAGCAAGCTATACTTACTTTGGGTCTAGACAACGTTGTGTAGAATGTACTAGAATTATGTGAATATACTACTCCCACCGACTCCTGGGGCTACCCGTAGGGGTTTTAAAAATAAATGATAATTTCAATATAGCAAATACCTAACACCGATTTGCTTATATATTATGACTACAAGTTTTAAAAACATCAAACGTGGAATGCGACAATACCCGTGTTTTAGAATGACACAGTCCTGAAACTTGATTTATTTAACAAAAAGCCTAACCATGTCCCGATTTATCCGAACGCCTGGCAACCCTATCTATATCATCTTGTTGTGTCTCGATTGCATTCGAGGCTTTTCCTCCCCCCTCATTATCTTGGGCGTCTAGCAGTGAGACTAGACGGGGCCAGGAAGAAGTGACCGAAAAAAAAAGCCGCACCAGTGAAGGCATCTCTCCTGAATTTAGAGCGTCTTCAAATTAGAGGCGTGAAGAAGCGCTGTAGTGGCGCGTTGTGGCGCTGGCGCAACTTCTAATTTTCATACAATTTTTAGAAGCGCCACTTAGCGCCACTTGCGTATGATCTAAATGATTTCAGTATTTCTTTTTGTCAGTCTGTGCAAATTTTTCATTTGAATGAGTTTTACTTACCTCAACGTAATCATGAGCCTGGCTTCAGTAGAAATTTTGTTTCTGAAGGTCGCCTCTTCTCGACGAATATAACTATTTATAGTTGTAGTAAACTCAGTGGTTTCTTTTTTTTTACTTGCGGGAAATCGCCACGGATACTCACCCCTCCGGAGCCGGAGGGGGAGGCTATGTCGGACTCGAACCGACTAAACCGCACGCCGTCTCTGGGTCGTAGTGCTAGGCCGAAGGTGAGGTTGTCATGCGACATATCCTTCGCACCCCGGCTGACCCAGGGCCATCCCTCTCGGTCTGGCCCTCCTCGGGAGGGGGGTACCACGCGGTCCCCGACTCAACCCCGGTGTGGGGAGGCGCGCATCGTCCTACGATGCGCGCCGCCACCGTGGCCTGCTTCTGCTAGGGTGACGGGCGGCTCCACCCGTCACCTTCAGGCCCGCGCTCATGGAGGGCAGAGGTTGGTCCTCCGACGCCCGAGCCGCCTTCGAGCGCGTGCAGCGATGTCGGTGAGGCTTTCTCGTTCATCGCGCCGCGCCCGCTCTGCTGTTTCCTTCGCGAGCATGACCTGCTCGCAGAAGGAGGCGCTGGCCGCCCACGCATCCGCGCAGCGGACCATCGCCGCGAGCAGGGTGGAGAGCGTGAGCACTTTCATCCCCAGGGCCGCCACAAGCTCCCGCCTCGGCATCTCAAACGCTGGACACTTGGTGTAGCCCCGAGTCCACGCTCGCGTCGCAGTGATGGCACTCGGGCGTTGGCTCTATACCCATCAGATGCAGATACCGCCCGAAGCTACCGTGCCCGGTGATAATCTGCGTGTGACGGTACGAGAGGCTACCGTGTGGCCTCTCCAGCCACTCCCCCATGATGGGTCTTACCGCCGCAATCACGACGTAACCTAACTCAGTGGTTTCTGTTCATTTTAGTATAGGACATAGCAACGTTTTCGAGAAAGAATTTCAGGTCAGTTGAATTTCTCCTGGATTTTTAAAATATTTTAAGAAGCGTTGTTTTTCATTTATTGTTTTCAATTAAGTCTACCTGACATACCTTTTTTATTGCCAGACATTTTTGACAATGCTAATTATGTGCCCCATATGCGATTCTTTTTATTCCTTTATATATAAAATTCTCGTGTCACAGTTTTCGTTCCCAAACTCCTCCTAAACGGCATGACTGATTCTCATGAAATTTTGTGGGCATATCGGGTAGGTCTGAGAATCGGCCAACATCTATTTTTCATACCCCGATTCGCGATAACCGACATCCACGCGGGCGGAGCCGCGGGCGACAGCTAGTTCCTTTATAAAAATTTCAAAGTATTTTATAATGTTGGTTTTTAATTTTTTTTGTTTAAGTGTCTGTTTTTAATTTTAATATGTTTGTACTGGACGGGCCTCACGTGGACGAGCGAACCCGGTTATAGAACACGAGTCCGTTCACCGCTTCTGACGATAGCTGAACCAGCCAGGAAGGCCAGGTTCCGAATTAGTTCTGAAGGGATACCCAGTAAATAAAACAATTCTATTCTGTTAGAATAAAATCGTCCTGAACTTGTGAGACCCATTCAGGTGCAAAATCTGAGCAGAGCTCTAAGAGATTGCTGGCGACTCGGCTGAGAAATCGCACTGATCGTTTTGTCGCCTGTGCTTTTATATTTAAGGGTTTTACCCTGATGTGGGCCTCTAGTTTCGGTCGGAATATTACTTTATTTGCACAATAATTTTTGCTATTAACGACATCGAATAATTACAATTTTCTGTACAATTTGTACCAATTCTTTAACATCTACTATTTTTAGGGCTGTGCAACATAATCATCTACTTGTTCATTAATAATTAAATTACAATAATAATATATTTACTTTTAAAATTAACAAATAAATGCAGAGATTACAGTGTTTGGCGTCTATGTTTGAGTTTTAATCGTTATTTATTTTAATCTTATAAGACTATGGTTTACAAAAAATGTTGTTGAATGTAAGGTACGGTTTTATATTGCTATTACATATATTTTTTATACAGAATTACATGACATTTATTACTTAAATTTACAGATATAAACAAAATTGATAACAATGAATTTTGATTCTTAAAATCTAAAAAGTTCCATCTCTAATCGTAGAGGGCGTGACTGGTCCATACAGTGACCAATCAGAAGCCGTTTTGCACTATTCTAACACGATTCACACTGTTTATTCAACTATACGGAAAAAGCACTGTTTATTTTGATTGTTTTGTAAATAGACAATAGAATCACAAATTGTACCATTTTGTCTGTCGCGCACAAGGATTTTACTTAAATAATCAAAACAGTTTATCTGTCGCGAACAATGTTATTTTAAGATAAGAAAAACTTAAAATAAATTTGCCAGACATTCATTCGACTGATTAGCCTTGAAATAAAATGAAAAAGTCATGAAAAGTATTGCAGTACGATGCTAATAGTCCGAGAGAGACAGTGTAAAGTGTCACCATCGATTATAAAATGAATAAAATACAAACTAAAATGATATTTCACTCATTTTTACATTGCATGATATATGTTAGATTATGAAAAACGCACACCCGCATTGACAATATTATAATTACAATAAAATCTGTTTAATTACTGATTTTATGTTTTTATTGAATTTGAATATTGAAATAAAATCGAAATGAATTTGAAATTCACAATAATATCTAATAAATCAAACTAAAACTAAAAAGAATTGATTAAAAGTCGCTAATTTTAGTTAAAACTTCAGAAATATCGTTACATGGTGGTACACTCACGCAATCAAAATTATTTTTGTATTTGTAGACTAATTCCACAGAATAGATAATAGTACTAGCGTACTTATTCTCTTCTTGACAAAATTGAAGAGTTGTAAAAATGAATTCAAATCAGCTCCACCTCTTGTACGCATTTGTTTTTCTAATTAAATGCGGAAGTAAGTTCAGATACGTCTTTTTTCTATATTTTGTAGTTGAACTGCTACAGCGATAATATGAATTTTCCGAATTTAACCAATAATTTTCATAATACCATTCTGGTTGTAACTGTGGTTAGGTACTCAGCAGATTCTAAAATTATAATGTACTAGCTATTGGCGCTCCGCCCGCGTGGTTGTCGGTTATCGCTTAGTGTTGAGCTGACGCTATTGAGCATTAAACTCGCCTCTCTACTCAACTTTGTTCTCAACATTGACTTTGACTTTGACGCTTCTCTACTCGCCTCCAAACTCGCCTATCTACTCGATTCTCTACTGGACTCTACTTGATTCTTTACTCGCCTCTCCTCTGGCCTCTCTAGTCGCATATCTACTCGCCACTATTGTGGACTCTACTTGACTTTCTATTTGACCTCTACCTGCCTATCCACTCGCCCCTATTACGATCTCTACTCGCCCCTCCACTCGCCTCTATATTCTCTAGATATGTACTTAATTTCATGATGATTACTTAGTATCAAAAAATCATACTATCATACCCCATCTACCCCGTGTTAAGCTTTTTCTACGCGATTAAAAAATGACAAGTTTTCAAATAAACTTTCATCCCCTAAGAATAGGAATAGGGTTATATACCCCTCCCATATACTTCCTTTCTCACAATAGGTGGTAACCTAAGTCCGTTCCCTAGCTCTAATCCATCTGCACTTTGATATAAATTTTCATCCCCTATTACTCCCTCTTCCCTTTAACCTCTTTTTTGCTATAAAATGTAGCCAAATCCGTTTCCATGCTCTAATCCATCTGTACTATATTTCATCAGTATATCTTCAAAAATGTCAAACTTACTTACAAACTTTTATCCCCGGTTTCCCCTCTTAAACGTTACGCGATACATAAACATTGTTTCGCGATATAATTTATCCTATGTTCGTTCTTCAGGTCTCATCCATCTATTTACTAAATTTCATCAGGGCATCTTCAAAAATTACAAACTTTCATCCCCTAACCCTATCACTCCTTCTTTCTACTACTTTTTTCGCAATAAAAGATGGCCTATATCCGTTCCCAAGCTCTAATCTATCTGTATACTAAATTTCATCATGATATCTTCAAAAATGCCAAACTTTCATCCCCTAGCAGTATTGCTCCTCTTTTACCCCCTTTTTCGCAATACAAGGTAGCCTATAACCGTTCCCAAGTTCTAATCCATCTATGTACCAGATTTCATCAGAATATCTTTAAAAATGACAAACTTTCATCCAATAGCCATATTTCCCCCCTTCTTCCCTATTTTTAGCGATAAAAGGTAGCCTATGTCCGTTCCGTTCTACTCCATCTCTGTACTAAATTTCATTAGGATATCTTAAAAATGACTTACTTTAATACAAACTTCCATCGCCTATTTCCTCTTCCTTAAACTCCCTATCTCGCTATAAAAGGTAGCATATGTCCGCTCTCAAGCTCTTATCCACCTCTGTGCCAAATTTTATCAAGATCGGTTCAGTGGTATACGCGTGTAAGTGTAACATACAGACAGACATACAGACAGACAGAGTAAGTTTCGCATTTAAAATATAAGTATGGATTATAAGTATTATAACACGAACGACTTGATGATGAAGTCCTCTGATTGCTAACAGGTACGAACCCCGCTAAGAAAATTTAGGCGAACTGCAGGAACCACATAAGCTCTATATAACACAAAAATAGGTTAAAAAGAATATCATTATAATTCAGAATTATTGTGGTCCAAACGACTGGCTGATTTTGAAAGAAGAAAGAAAATACATTGATGTAACACATAAATCCCAATTTCGCATCGACGGCTCCCCTACTAAGTATGATAGTGGCGCTGCGACTACGCGCGATAAGGCGCCACTACAAGCGTCTAATTTGAAGGACATGAGAGCTGGGGAACATGTAGGTGACTCCGCACATTCCTCTCCGTGACACACATCTCCTATTCTTCACTCACTGCAACGCACCTTCTGTTACTCTAATAACGGTCAAAATTACCTTTACAGTACGGACGGACAACGGACACTTTTTCTCATGGCTTAAAGATTAGCTTGTTAATTAATTTATGAACTATTAAAATATTTCTTTTAAATTTATGCGAATTAACTAAGAATGCCTATAGCATTTTTGGTTTTTCCGATAAACAAGTTTAAAATCCGCGTTGCTTAGAGATCTAAACGGCTGACGGACGTAGTAAAAGCATGTCATTATAGATATACCACTTGCCACAACCTGTCTACGAGTATTCTCTTAACGAACAGACAGGCTCTGTGCTGTACAGGTGAATTTTGAGCGTGTGTGGAAAAAGGTGTTGCATGAGACCTTAAAATATTTACTATATTTGGCAAAAATGATAACAAAAAGCATCTAAATAGAGCATTATACTATGGCATTGATAGAGTCGGAATCTTGCTTCTTTGCTGATGACGGCAAGTTCTTCGGCAATCCTTTGACCCACTCCAGACACCTACAATCCGATCTGGATAGGGTACAAGCTTGGACCACAGAGTGGATTGCTAAACTGAATTCTGATAAATGTACAGTTTTACGTCTGGGCAAAAACAATCCTAACACACAATATACTATTGGAACCACAACAGTTACTACTGTGACTACACAAAAAGACCTAGGAGTAACAATTGCTAATGAACTAAGATGGGCGAACCACATAAACAATATAGTAAAAAAAGCGAACTCATTTCTACATGTTATACGCAGATCCTTCTAGTATTTGTCACCAGAAACCTTCATTAAAATCTATAAAACATACATAAGACCGCTTTTAGAATATTTTTACCAAATATGGAACCCATACCTTATTAAGGATATTTATTTGCTGGAAAGTTTACAAAGAAAAGCCACAAAAATACCTTATGGTTTCCGGCAGAAAACTTATGAGGAACGGCTGAAACTACTGAAACTGCCAACTCTTAAGGATCGAAGAACAAGGGGTGACCTCATTGAGTGTTATAAAATCTTAACCAATAAATATAACCTACCTAATATTGGTGACATATTTGTACGACAACAGAAAACTTACTCATCCCGTTGACACAGCCTCACTCTTGCACGCTCACACACCCATTCGTTGACAGCTTACCACTCCCTAAACAACCGTGTTGTGCAACAGTGGAACAAGTTACCTGATGAAGTGGTGTCAGCGGCAACGCTAACGGCTTTCAAATGTCGAAACAGGAAGGAAAGGCGAACGCATAAGCAATAATTTGGTTAAAGGATCGCAAAGCAATCTATAACAGGTGGTATCCAAACAATTGACAAAAAACGTAAAACAAATATTCATTTGAAAAACAACGTTTGACAAAATTATATTTGATAAATTAAATAATCCTACAAACTATTGTTGAATAAACGACTCATTAGAAAAAAATATTAACTTGGAAAAAAAATTAATTATGCCTTGACATCATTTCACAAATTGATTATTTTACTTAATTTTTTTTACTGGAATTCAGTATTGGGCTAAAGTCTGTATCACTCAGGTCAGCTGAAGCACCTTGATAATCAATTTTGACAGTGTTCTTTTTGGCTAAATTTGTATTATCCACTGCTTGTTTTCGATAGACATTAGGAGAGTATAGTGGTCAGTCAGAGCATTTTGCATTATTAAGGTTGTACATGGATATGTAGTTTTAGCAAAAGCATGATCAAGACAAGTTCCTACCAATCCCAACCTTGTCACTTCTGTGTGGATTGGAAGCAAGCCAAATGAAGATGTGAGATTCAGGTAGTTATATGAGCCCGTGTTTTTATTTTCAGGCCTAATATCAACATTAATATCCCCGACAAGCACAATGTGTTTACTAGTACCGATTGAGTCCAGGAGTTCACCCAAAGAATCCTCGAATACCTCGGTTTTCGTGGAGGCTGGTGGTCTGTATATAGCAATGATTGTAAATAAATTATGCACTGTAGTTACGATGCAGTTGGCTTCCGCGAAAATTGGTTCATAGCTTTCAAAACGACGTCATGTTTAACGTACACACAACTCCGTCGTTTTGATTGTAAAGGACTGTGCTTGCCCTGGACGAATAGTTATCAATTGGAGGTATGATATGTGTTTAGATCGTATTGTGTGGTCGGTCCAAGAAGTCCTTTGATTTCTAATTAAAATATTAAATTTATTGCGGAGAGGTTTGTATTACTGTACTAGACTTAGATAATAGAGTTTATGAAAGCCAACATTCTGTTAGTATAATAATATCCGGTTGAATGGCTATTCTAGACAGCAACCCCATAAACTCCGCTAAATTGCGACCTTATACTTCTTAAATTTTGTGTTTTATTTTTAAGTTGTCTTGTGTTGTCTTAACATACGAAGTACATTCCTCTGGTTCAGAGATGTAAATAAATTCATTTCATCCAGAAGTTCCACAGCAGATCGTATACCATCCATCTTTAAATAAAAAGAGTTTGAATGTGAAGCTTTGAGTAAGTTGAACGCTGTTCAAACTAACCCTCACATTGTCATATTTGAATTTGTCATAAAAATGAAATGCTAGAACGGTAACAGTGCGATATCTGAGCGTTTAGTGTGGTATATTGAACACATAAAAGGCAAGTTCATGACAGTGGTATTGTGAATTATATAGGAAGAGAGTAGTGAACGCAAATGGTTGGTTTAATGTAATGTTTGTATAGTGTAACAAAACAGTAAGTATAATCCATAAATATGAAAATAATTAGTAAAGTTACATACGATATTTATAAATGAATTAAACAGTAACCCATTAGAATTGAAAAAGGACAATAGTCAGATTCCCATTAGATTGTGAATGTCCATCTCAGAGTTGATGCGTATAGCTGGTGTTCCTTCCTTCTGTCGCAAGTACAACTTTCCGAATTGTGTCCAGCAGCTGGCATTAGGATGTTTCTTAACATATTCTCTCGCGAGGAAATGGAGATGCCTTGTTTTGCTTGTCAAGCTGTCACTTAAGTAAACAGGTTTGCGTTCCCCTTGTATATTGAGATGGGCGGTGTTAAGCTTACGCTCGCTGGTTTTGTTGAAGTTGATTATCGATTTAATTAGTTTCTCTTTCAAAATTGTAGTGGTAAGTTCCAGTATAATCGATCACGGTTTACTGGAATTCATTCTTATACGAAATACGTCTCGAATATCAGATACTTGTATAGGCTGACTTACAGTATCACCTAAGCTCTTGACATAGGCACAAAGACTTTCTTTTGTTTCAGCTGGTTAAGGCGAAATATTTCTTATTTCGACTGCGGAAGACTTTGAGTTTCTCTCTAAGGATTCAATTTTATTTTCGAGATTCTGTATGTGGGCTTTATAGATGCTATTTTGTTTTTCAGCATGTTCCAACTTTTGTAACAAATCGTCATATTTTCCTGAGAGGAATTCTAAAGATTTTTGTGTCTTGCAGTTTTGTCGTTTTATTATATTTATTTCGGTTTTCATTTTGGAGTGTTGGGCGTCTTGCTTCTTTTGCATCTGGCACAGTAGGTCCTTTAACTCGCCGCTTGAAATGAACTCTGCTGGTCAGAGTCTGGTTGCATTTTTTCAGAGGCCGTATCAGAGTCATGTTGCGAATTAGTGATACCTACGTATCTTCGATGGGGAGCGTTTAACTGACATGACGAAGAATGTTTGTAAATATGGTTTTATAGTTTTGGAATATATTTAACTTATTTAACAAAGGTACCTACTATCTAGCCAATCTTCCCCCAGTAGTTACATTTTGATGAGGCGCACAAGTTCTGCCTACAAAATTCTCGATAGCTAACAGGGGTAGCAGGAATTATATATTATTTAAAAATATTAGTGTGTGTGACAATTTTCAAAAATTAATTTGGTTTTATTAAGTTTTGAGATACCTAGTGAGTAACTGTAGAGAGCTGGCCTTTACTAGCCGATACTATCGTCCAAAATACAGGCTATGCCGATTACAAGTAGTACGTAATAAGAGTACTTTATTTAACAACCACATTGTCATACCAATTGCGTGACACATTATCCTGGCCTTTTTCTCAAAGACTGAATCCCATTTCGCATTATTTGAGAACTTTTGTGAGACAAGGCTATACAATTTACGCAAAGTTCTTGTTCCTTCCGGGACTAAAACCTTAAAATAAACACACACTAATTTAAAAATAGGAAATATATTGACCGGTAAAGTGAATTGAATTATTTTAAGCAATAAAGACAACCTATAATATTATGTATGGATTCATGGATGGATGTTTGTTACTCTTTCAAGTAATAAATACTGAATGGATTTTAATGAAACTCTACAATAATATAGCTTATACATCAGATAACACATAGGCTACATATCCGGCCGGCATATACAGAGAAGTGACAGTTTAGTTATTTCTGTTCCTAAGCCCCGGCGCTGTGCATCACGCAAGTGCGCGGACTTAGCGATTGGCGGTCGAACAAGCCGCCACAAATTGTTTGAATACAAAAAAAATATGCGCTCAAAGGGTTGACGCTTGGTACAGGGATGGATAGAGCTTAAAACGGACATAGGATCCCGTTTATCGCGATAGAAGGAGTTAAAGGGGGGCAGGGGGGAAGAATAGAGGATGAATGTTTGTAATCTTTGAAGATTAGAATTAGAATTAGAGCTTTGAATTAGAGCTTGGGAACACTACGCGATAAGCGACATCCACGCGGGCGTAGCCGCGGGCAACAGCTAGTTATATTAATAAAAGTGCATCAAGTGTATTTTATGGTCTCAATCATCGTCCTCCTAACGATTTGTTTGTTGTTCACACTTTGGACCCCCTTATAATGTTTTTTTGTTTTTCTGTCTGTCTTCTGATCGCCTAGCCCCACATGGAAAAGTTGAAGTTAAAGCCTCGGCCGTTGTTAAGCAAGTGCTCCAACTTGCACATCTACTCAATCACACTCAAAAGGCGGAGTGGATTTAAGTAATTTTTATACATGGAATAGCTACCCTTGGGTTGGCGGACGGGATCAGAATTCATATGAAACCACTTTTATAAAATCGACAACGATTGAGAGGATGTAATGTGATAACATAGCAAAACTCACAAGAGGGAATTTTGCCTGCACAGTGTGCGAAGGCGGCGCCGCCGGCGAGTATGTAAAATAAAACCCACGAGCTTTCAGTCAATAATATTCAACACCTATAAAAAAGAAGTACCTAGTTCCCAAGAACTAAATAAAGCATCTTCAAAAACCAACAAAGTACCTAATATAAAAGGCAAAAAAGAAAGATAGCATTTCTAAATCACAGTAGCTTTAAGGAAAATATAGGTGTTATACTGTTATTACGAAGCAATTGACACAACACAACTTGATGCAGTTGTAATTGTTTTAGATATTCAGCGTAGGGTGGAGGCACTGTCAGCTGAGATACAGGCCAAAAGCCTAATTTGGCAGCAGATGCTAAAACACAAATTTGTCAAAGGCGTTTGTCCTACGTGAGCGTTGTTTTATTTTTCATTTTTTGATTGTGTGGTACGTTGTGATGTGACGCGTGAATATGTCAGGTGAAGTACCTATGTAATGTCGCTCACGTAGTACAACTTGTAAGCTTACTGTAACATTCTTAGTCACACTGTGGTAACATGTGTAATTCTTTATGACTAAATAAAATTTACTTTAAAATCTACTTCAAATTATATTTAAAAGTTGAACCCATCCGAGAAGGGTAAAGGCTCAGAGGATGATGATAAATTCTCTCCAGTGCCAGCTGAAACTATAAAGGTAATAATTAAATGCTTCGGACCTGTACTTTTTTTAATACTTCATGTAGTTCATATCGCTTAAGATACGGTAATCCTGGTCTTACTACAGAATATGAAAATAGCCAGTGAATTGTTGAGGTCAGGTTACAGTTGCCTCACGGAAATTGTTTGAGTTCAGCCGCTTCCTAGTTAGACTGAAAATCGATATCAACAGAATACCTACCTACTTATTGATCTACCTAACTATTTACCTACGCAGGAGCACAGAACATGTAGTATACCTACATAAGGTACGTTTGCCATTTTTGATTCTCTTGCAACAAAGCAAAACAATTATTATTATTGAAGAGAATTTCATAAATGTAGTTACAACAAGAATTAGAGCAGGGCTCTTCTAAGCTGCACAAGTACAACGAAGGCACGTCTTGTGTATCGAATGTAAATTACATAGCTTTAGGTCTTACTAAATAATAAATTTGCAAATGGCTTTCATCGGAAATTGTTCACAATGATATTTTTGTTTTAACAAGTGTACCTATTAATGGTTTAATTCCCATTTTCGAATTGAATGTTCCATTTTCATGAAATTTTCTGAAACATCACTAAATGTATTGCGCTCTTTTTATATTGGGCACGTCAATACATATAATATACCCGTCACTGGCACGCCAGCGCCAATGGAACTTACGATGTACAAATGAAATTCTAAACGACCTCGTTTCTAAGTCTAAAAAATGACTTGCTTATATTCGTTCATTGTCTAGAAAACTGAAATCCTTGTGTTCGACAGGACATCTCCCCATAATTGGGGTAAATGTATGCTGTTGTGTTGAGACTTTTCATTTTTTGACTTTGAATTATAACCTCAGTGTTGTCATCAGTTGCTCTACACGAATCCTTGGAGAGACACAGTGGACAAGAGAGTAAACGGTAATAATATTTGCTGTCGTCTTAATGGTTTCGCTGGTGCTTTAATAAGTTCCAAGTTAGCCATCAGAATTAATGATAATATATGGTTATAGATTTTCGGTTCGTCTGATAGGATCGACCAGGGCAAGATGCTTATTTGCCATTTTCAACATATTAGACGAGCAGATTTGATAATGAATTTTTTATCATCATCATAATTTTGGAGTTGTAAGTATGTGGTAAGGCTATCTCACCTAGCTACTTGAAACCCGGGGTCCTCTTAATTCTCTTTTTTTATACAACTGACATGGTAAACAAGTACACGGCCCACCTGATGGAAAGTGGTTACCGTGGCCTATGGACGCGTGCAACACCAGGGGAGTCACACTCGTGCTGCCGACCCTGTGACCCTGTAAACACAGAGAGTTTCTGTGCCGCCAGTGTAGAAGACAAAGCAGGAATAGCCTTTGATCTTCCCACTGACAGTACAAAAACTCTCCAGTGATGATTGAACTCTGGCTACCCTACTCACTGCCGGGAACATAACATGAGGTTAATATGGCCGCAGTATTCTGTAGGGAAGTTTCATCTTCTTCTTATTTGGTTTATACGATTTTTGGATTTACAAACGACGAGGAGATACCCTTCGCCAAATCTCATCCGCCAATCAGTAGATGTACCGATTGCAGGTGAGATTGATTTGAGCCTTGCCAATAGACGCTGGCTGTAGATACAGTCGTATGGTAAGAAAACTAGCTTTTCTGTAACTTTTAGTTCTCATTCATCGTTCCTTCCATAAAAAAACTTACCTATTACAATAGTCTTTGTATGGACCAAAGCGTCTCGCAAAGGCAGTTGAGGTAATTTATGGGTCAGGATATTCCTCTGAGTTAACTAACTACTGTTTGGTGTGTCTGTCTATACCAGAGTACTTATAGTATTTTATACATAGATCGATTAAAAATTTAATTCTCCAATGTAAAAAAAAATCATAGGACATATCTTGCACACTAGACTATATTTTGCTTCAGATCGTCATCTGCCGTTTCTTCCCCTAGATTTAATAAAAACCGATTACAATCTACTATTTTTCTGTTTATTATGCTAACAGTGCTTTAATACCAATACCCTCATAATAATAAAAAGATGAAAGTATTGTACTTGGTTATTTGAAATATCTGAGATAAGTAAGTTCATCTTTATCTCCGTAAACTTGGCCTATTGATAAGGTACAAGTAGTTCTTGTATACAGGGATCTTGGATCCTGTCTGAGGAACACATTGACCGAATTATATCGCAGTTATATTTAGATAAAGCTATATATTTGTACCGATAATATTGGGCATTAGGGAAATAAACAAATCGTAGACGTGGCTATAGGTAGATAGATATGTTTGCAGATGTTAACAAGATTTTAATAAATTTATAAACACATTCAAGTAATTATTTGATAAGAAATATGTTATAACAATAACTAGATAATTGAGATTTTTAATTTGACAAAATATACTCAGTACTTTCCTACCTAACTATGCTATTTCATTCGGTGAATTACAAAAAGAAAAGAAAAAATATACATCCAATCCAAGACATGGGCACTCGAGTGGGGAATGTACCTACGTAATGGCAGATACAAGAGTGCAGTGCAGAATGCAGACTCGGTTGGCTGATGCGTTTGCGCGGGGTGGGTCAGGCGCCCGCGACGCACAGATTCGAAGCGCCAGTAGCGCGAACAGCCCCGAACGGCACACACGATGATTGCGTACAAGCACGCGCTTGCCGCCGCGCTGCTGTGCGCACTGGCCGGCCAGCTCGGAGCCGGAGCCAGCCTGCACTGCGCCATGAGACGAGAGATCTCGCCTTGCACCTGCCGACGCGAAGACGCTGGCATCGGTGTCATTCTCGTGGTTTGTCAGCGCATCAACGCCTATGAAGAAATCGCACGAGCTTTGTCGAACAAGTTCAGCCCTGAAACCAAAATTGGCTTGGATATCTCTTATTCACAACTTCCGGACTTGACGGACCACAGCATCAAAGATCTTGGTCTTTCCATCACAAGACTCAAATTAAACTTCGACAATTTAAGGCAAGTCGATTTCGAAGTATTCTTTGAACTTCATTGGATATAAGTTCGGTTTAATGTGCAATTTCTGTAACATGTACGGTAGTGAATCTACGCAATGTTTGCTTAATACGTGTAAGCTCTTTGTTGTGCTCAGCAGCATTAAAATTGTGATCACGATAATGACAAACAATATGTATAAGTTATATGAGAAAACAACAGGTCTATGATAAGAGCGCTCACCGATGAGGATCGGTTGTTATCGAGAGAGTGGGCGGTACCCCATCAGGGTTGGTAGCGCTAAGCTGCTCACTCTAAAACATCACACCCTGACGAAGGGAATGCGATGGCTTTCATTTCAGAGGGTAACATTTGAGTCCGTGAATTGTAACCGCTCGGTAAAATTCCTTTCGAAATGAGTTTATTATTGTACCGATACTTATCAGTATTTTATCACTTTTTTCATGAATGCAAACAACAGAACATGAATTAAGTCACGAACTCAGCGAAGTACAGCATCACGTTTTATTTTCGATGGTTTATTCCTCAAAGAACAACAATTAAGACGCCCGTGACCCGTGAGCTCGTCTCTTATTGACCACTCAATTGATCTTACAGATTTTACGAGTCATCACAATTATTCATTTTTCTTGCCTATTCTTGAAATCTTTGCCCTAAATCAACATTAATAGCCATTTTCTAAAATTTTCGAAATCTCAATATGATAGATTTTTTCAAATGAATTGCATTCAGATGAGCCTAGCTGCAGTTTTCAAAAAAAAAACATATAGGTGTCTATAAGAAGAATGTTATTAGTACTGAATTCTGATTATTATTACCTATTTGAAAAGGATCTAGAAATTTTAAAATTATTAAAACTGTTTATTAATTCCATTATTATTAACCTTTCGTTAGTGAACTTTAGATCGCGTGGGGATGGCATCTAGGAGACGTTGCTCGATAGTTTGCTCGGGTTATCTAAGGTCGCTTCTAAAGCAGTAAAATTGAATGATATCGTATTGGTCGTGTCGTATTCACTGTATTTACTCATTAATAGTGAAATAACAAATTACAGTACTCCTTGTCTATAACGTTCTGTATATTTAAGTGTAGACAAAATGTATCTAAATTCTTGGAATTTAATTTAATTTATATCAATCTCAGTACCCAGTCAAACTTCGATGCTGTTTAATCCAGCTCAGCCTGTTTATCTTTCTATCGTGAAGGTATAAGATTAAATCATTCACAACAACAGTGATTCAAAAATATCAATGGCCATGTTTTAAGAGTAACTTTTAGTAAAAGATCAGTCAGTATCACAATATCGTTTAGTCTCGAAAATTCGGTCGTCGCAGTGTCCACGTCTACTATTTGGATTATTTATAATCTTATTGGTACTCAGTATGTCTTTGATAACTACTACTAATAACTAAATATCGAAAAGTAAATACTTTTCGGTGCCCATTTGATTAACTATATTTATCTTAGTGACATATTTTTTCTCGGTAGTTATTGTAGGAAGTTTTCTTAGTAGGAAATGGGCACTCTTCATAAGAAATCTAATTTGGACTATCAGTTTCGAAGAACCGTTGGACTTACTTTAACTTTATTAGTCATAAAATTAATAAGGTGCTTTTTTATTGAGGTACGTACACATTTGTGAAACTTTTCAAAATTGGTAAGAACCTTACCTTACTGATCGATAATAATTGGCGAAGTTAGCTCACATTGATGAAGCTACCCACCAAAAACATAGTATAGATATATTTAAATTTTGAATGAAGAATTAAAAAGGTTACCTCCAAAGTATCTACGTATATTTTTATTCTGATTTTAACTTTAGTTAATAACATTACTAGACAGAATATCAGTCCCAATAGCACAGGAACTGATATTCTGTCTAGTGATGTTATTTACATTAGTTTATTAGTTGGGTCGTCGTAAAATACGGACCCCCCTCCCACCGGCACCGAAGAGGAGGGTTATATCGGACTCGAACCGTCTAAACCACACGCCGTCTGTGGGTCGCAATGCAAGGCCGAAGGTGAGGTAGCTAGTGCAGATCCCTGTGTAGAGCACCCCAACTGACCCAGGACCATTTCTCTCGATCTGGCTCTACTCGGGTAAAATTGTGCTTACTCTTGCAGTGATCACAAATCTAAAATACCTCGATCATTTCAATTTTACTATTTGATTTTGAGGAGTCGCTTTGTGTATCTCCGGTTCAATATTAATGAAATTAATATAGGATTATTTCCAAGCTAAACCAAAACGAACGGAAAAAGAATTTAAAATATCGGTGCATAAACAACGGAATTATTACTGAATAGTCTGAACACTTCTGCGAACCCATTCAAAGGATACAGGCATGATGTTATGATGTGTGATTGCATAAACAATGCAATATGTGATCACAGCAATCGCGGTTGATGGTGGTCTGTCAAATTTAAATGGGACATATTGGAATAAACTTCTACCGATAAAAAAAACTACGTTTAAATAAACTTTTCAGTTTTTGAAGTCGGTTTTAATTTTTCCCCCATTTAGTGAAAGAATCCAGTCCAGCATGCCTTCGACCATAATTTTTGAGTTTTGTTTCATGAGATTGACATAATGCTCTCAATTTTTTGTATATAAAAAAATAACATAAACGAGACATTCATGCTATATATAATTAAGGAGTTCTGTTGTCTACCTCCATAGTAGACTAGGGAAGACTAGGGAATCCCAGCACATCTTTGACCATCATAATGTAGCTTACCTTGTCACAGGATCGCTCTAAAACTACCTAAAAAGCACTCATTTTCCATTTGCTATTTGATTTTGAGGAGTTCTCTGGTGAATCTCCGGACTCCAAGGTCCAGTACCCATGAAGTTAATGTGGGACCACCTGTGAGTTCTAACAAATCCAAAGCAAAAATATTTTTTGAAGTCGGTTCATAAACGATGGAAATATAGGACAAAATAAATAATTTGTCGGTTAAAAGTTTCAATTAAAATAATACAAAAATGTTCATAAAATAAAAAGTACAGGAACTATATAAAAATCACGTAAATCCGATGGTAAAAATACCGATCTAATTGAGATTTTCCCCCTTTTTGGAAGTCGGTTAAAAAAAGCATTTTTGCGCGAACAAACATAAAATAGTTTAATCTTCTCCTCCTTCTCAGAAGTTTGATAAAAATCCTTTTTACCTTTCTGATGTGATTGAGTGACAAACATCCATCCATGCATTTATAATATTAGAAATATTGTGCATGTCCAGTGCATGTCCCTAAATTGATCGATTGAGTTAGACGCCTGGGCTCTCACAAGTATCAAACCTAAAATATTCGGAGCCTAAGTGGGTGTCCCAAGTTCCTTTCAAGTTGGTGCGCCTGCTAAGCAACGGATGAGGATCTGGTGCAGGCTTTACTCTGGCAGTTAAGAAGTCAGATAACTACTGACCAGAAAAGTTGGCACACCAATCAAAAATAATAACCGCACCCCGGACTCTAAAGTGCAAACATTGGACGTAACTGGGCAATCGCTAGAAGGATGATAATGACGATAATGACGCTTACAAACCAGGGTAACGTGAAAAATTTCCTGCTCCCACAAAAATAATGTAGGTGAAGTCCATTTAACTAATTTGTTGCCATCATGCCAGGTACACACAAAACGGTTGAGAGACTGAATAACGCTCAATCATCTACATCAGATGTGGATGACACGGTATTAGCGAGTGGCCTCGCCAATGAGGTCCATGGTCGGTTATTGCGTATAAATTAAAGAAAAATGAACGCATACACGTTATACTTGTATAGGACCAAGTAAATGCTTATTTTGCGGGGTTGGTCTTTTGTGCAGCATAATGTAGAAGTATCTTGGACACAATTGGTTAACGATCGTAAAGATGCAAATATTTTATTGGTTCATTTTTGCTTGTATGACTTTTCAGGCAAATAATTTCAATTAAACTTTAATTGATTGCTTTAAATTGACATTCATGAATCATTCAATAAACTACTGGGGCTTAGCTCAGATCGACCATATCGTATAGCGACGCATGACCGTAGCGCGTCTCTAATCACAATTGTCGAAACCAAAATAAACCATCCGCCTTATCATACAATTAAATTATGTAATCTTTAAATGATTTTTTTAAATCTTTAGACAGGATACGGAGAACATCGGTTTTTATTTATGAACATAAATGATGAACATAATCTAAGTTCTATTCTGCCTAATCTATTTTCAGTAGATAACAATTGGAAAGTTTTTTGAAGTGAAAACTTCTTTAGCGGCGTTGGATGGGTGTAAAATGTTAAGGAAGCGACAGGATTAGTTGACCTTTGAACCGTAACCGACGACTGACGTCATACAAGATTAGGTAAAGACTATCTATTTTGCAATTTACCATAGATAGCGTCGTAGCTTAAACGGTAAGCACTGCGACTGTAAGTCCTTATAGTTTCAGATAGTATCGGGTTCAAACCACCTGGCCATCTGAAACGTTTTGTGATTATTTTTTCTTTTTGTAATTTATTACTTTTTATGATTATTTTTTCTTTCTGTAATTTATTACGTTTTGTGTTTATTTTTTCTTTTCATAATTTATTAATTTCTTCTGACAGAAAATTAGCAGAAAATAAGTGATAGGTTCTATGATTAGGCTATATTATAGGTATGGTATGGTATGTTCTTTTTTATCTTTTTCTATGTATATAACGAAGAAAGAAAAAAAGAAAATGTTTTCACTTCTGCCGGCACTCCCAGAGTGCAACCCGTCTTTTTTTATTAATAATTTCGTTAGTCCTTGACTTCAATGAAATTGTTTTACAGGTCTTTTATGATAGGATTATTTAAATATACAAGTATATATTACTTGTTTATTTGGAAAAGCATAACTGAGCAGGTTGTATGTAGGTAATATTAATGTGTACTTAAATAATAGCAATTAATACTGTACGAACTGATGAATTACATTCGTTAGTTTCCGATCACCTTTCCTTTGTCGGTGTGTACCCGGCATTGTTAGTTTGAATAACATACATTATTATCATTGTTCATAATGAACACAATAACATAGATATAAGGTAATAGTAAGACATAGGTATCGATATTATTTTATCACATGAGTACCTCCCAGTGTCCTTCCATACTGTTTTCAACCTTCATGATCATGGATTATTATATTTTTTTATGGGATTTAGTTATCGGGACTATTGGTTTAATCTCCGGTTCTTCTCAACCAATTGTGATCAAATAGATAAATAATTTAAAGATTTTAAGACCGCGCAGACTTCCTAAAAAAAATTGTATCAAAATCCGTTCTGTAGTCTATCGTGTACAATCTACAAACAGAAAATAATTAGAAAAGAAATATTAATTTATGTTCGGAATAACAACAGTCCCAGTCCCGGGTGTGCGTCTAAGCGGTGTGTGAAAAAGCATCTGATGCGGTCGTCAAGCTGAGTAGTAGTGAGTCAACACTTCGAGTAATGACACTCGGAAAGTTCCTTGGCAAACACTGTCTTGGAACACACATCGAAATTTCGGCAGGAATAATGTGGGAAAGCCAGCATATCCCCTCCATGGAATGTACGGGAATTCCCAATTTGATGACATCAAATGTAATGTTATCGTATTATCAGAAGCAAAACGGAAAAAACGGTATTGTTAAACGAATTCAAAAAGGAGGCGATTCTAAATTCGGCGACTAATTTTTTATGATTATATTTTTATGTATGTACAACGATTGCTCTGAGATTTATGATCCGATTTACGTGATTTTTTTAGTTCGATGTGGAATAGCTGCCATTTGGTGTCATAAAAAAATTACATGTTTTTAATTTTATGGACATTTTTGTGTTTCTCATTCAAATTTTTTACTGACTTCTTATTTTGTTGTCCCATATTTCCATAGCTTATAAACCGATTTTTTTGGCATTTGACTCTATTTAAGACAAAATTAATATTACCATCAATTTCATGGGAAAATAATTGAATTTGCAGATTTACTATTCTGTTAGAAGTCGGTACCAACTTTGTTTGTGGTGCCTGAACTACTATTGAAACATGGAATCAATTGAAATATGACCTCTCATTCTAGGCAACGACTTCTAACTGATACTTTAATCTGTTAATTCAGTTATGTTTCTCTAACTTATTTTATACTTTTCAGTTTTTTTAAACGCACTTTTTTCATAAAACAATGTTCAAGAACACTGACATCTTGGTCGTCGAGTTTAGTTCGTGACTGAATTTTAAAAGATTTTTATTAAGAGAATTGATCTTCTGTACGCATAACATTAATTCGGCATATATTTTTAGACTTATTTGTTTTTGCCTAAGCTAATCAAAGGATCCCTACACCGAGCGCACAGGATGTTTCGCGATAAAAGCATAAAATATAACTACAGGTTATCATTTATAAATAAACTGGCCAAATTAACGATGTATTGAAAAAAGGGCAGTTGAAAAGTTAACAGTGATAGTAAAGGAAGCTCCTGACATGCATAGGAATAGAAGCAGATGGCGCAAAGGACCTTAAGTCCGTGTATTACTCGCACTCTGTCCCATCCAATCTGTATTAAGAGGTAGCTGTATGTTGAGTCTCTTCATCATAAATATTTCGCATATTATCTTTAATTAACTTTATCACAGTCTTGCGTAGGTATAATAGGTCGTTACATATGAAATTGCCGTTTTATTGAAAAAATTGGAGGAATCCCAATTTGCAGTACCTACTAACATTTTTGCATTTTTTTTCAGAATGACAAATGCAAATTTTATTATTTTTTTGTGTATGAATGAGACATCATTAAGATAACAGCAACTCTTATTACATTTTTGAAAAGTGACAGCTGTAAAATAGTAATACAAAATTTATCATCAAAATGGATAGCATTTAGGAAATACTGTTTTTTAAGATCGAATTTAATTAGAGTTGTAAAATCTTGAAATCAAATTTCAAACAAAGTATGAATAATGGAAAAAGCTGTTAAATTACAGGAATATCGAACACATGAATCTGTAAGAAAATTTCGGCAATTTCATATGTAACGACCTAATATTTCAATGTCCTATAGCCTAGTGAAATTGATAAATTCGCGTTGTAGTTTACCTGCTGAGTGTTTTCGACCCGGCGCGGTGGCGGAATGATTTCAGTCGGCAGAGCTTTTCATTACCTACATGACTTGTGAGATATTTAGAGATCTAGTACAGTTAGTGTGAGAACGATCCTGATAACAAAGTCTCAAAATAATTTTAATACCACAGAATTAAGAGGACATCATTATTTATTCATTTAAACTGTAATAACAATCAGTTCACAGGAAGGGGGAAAACCAAGGCATTAAGATTAAGATCATTTTGAGTACTTTGTTCGTCAAGATCGATCTGTTACTGACTGTACATAGTTTTTTCATACACGGTTATCTCAATTTCCCGGTATCTCCTTCTTGTTATACTGTCTATAACTGTCCCAGCTAAAACATACTGTTTGTTGCTAATATATGCATTGTTTCATTGAATAATATGTACATTGTAGAACTCGTACGCTTTATTCCTCGGTCAAGCCTAGCGGTTTGTTCACTTGTATATATGCTGGTCTCGTTTTGTAATTTAATTACCCTTTGGCCTAAGCGAGTACGTCAATTATGCACTGTTCGAGGCAACGAGTAGCAAACTGGGCACGACATAACATTGGTATTTAATCCTGTATCTGTGTCAAAATGTACTAAATGTACTAAACATAATATAAAAACATAATACAATATATAAACCAAATATATAAAAGATCTGATAAACTTAGTTTTAATTGAAAAATGACATTTGATATAATTGAAGCATGAAGTTGTACCTATCTGCCTGAGATACAGCAAAATTATATTTCAAATCTGTAGCACCTGATCGAATACCTTTATCATACAAAGGATAGCATTCAAAATACTCATGTAACGATTTCTCTACTTTTCTTCACCTCGGAAGCATTTCACCTAGGCACACATATTTACCCAAAAATATAGTTTAATGTAAAACACAGCTTGGAATAGATAAACTAGTACATCATTATCATCATCATGATGATGATATAGATACCTAATAAGAACTCAAATTTTATCATAAATAATAATAAATAGATTATTATAACTGCAGTAATTGATATGAAATGAAATTGTTTATTTTCAAAATTGTGCGACGCTATTACAACTTCTTAAAATTTTACTTAATACAACGTAGTTATTCAGTTGGCATAAGCGACATGATAAAAAAATATTGATAAAAGATTAAGTAGGTAGTGGTTATTTGATCACGTATAAACGAGGACTAAATAGGAAGGAGGAAAAAACTAAATTGTTTTTTATTCTTCACTAGTTTATTTCTCATTTTTAGAGAAACTTTAGGTGATGAGATTCACACACACAAATCCGCAGTTAGACTGGTAAAGCGGACCAATAACGCAATATGAAGAAGAACATATATGCTACTAGATATCAGTATAATTAGATAGAAGGAGAGGTGGTCCCGGGCCATTAGTGCGATTGAGATTCGTGCTCGGAGGAAAAAGACTGACATAATGAACAGAATGGTAAAAAAAAACTGACCGACCGAATGTAGTCCGCCTTTAAACTTTGGGGGAGGCGTGAAACAGCTGAATGAGAATAATAAAAATGAATATACTTAGTCATTCCACAACTATGGCAGTCGTTACAGGTGGGAGGCATAAAAAGTCTAACAACTGGTTTACCTGCAATACTGCGATTTCGCCAATGAGTTGTGCAGGTCAGATGGTAGTCGCTTCAAGGAAAATATCGAGGATCAGGAACATCGCAGTTAAACTGAAAAAAAAAACGGAGTCCGTGGTGAAGGCTTTAGATGCGACCGGCACTAACGCAATGATGATGATGATTCTAAGACATTCTATTCTTACCTTTCTGTTCTTCAACCTTGATACAAGACTTAATTAAATTGAAATATCTAGCTAATAACCTTCGTCATTTAAGGTACTAGAAATGACAGAAATCATCTCAAAAACGTTTCCCATACATTTTGTAAGGAAAACACAAAAAAATAAGTCAAATGTTATTTATCGGTAAATAATACTACTGCTAGGACTCGTCTGCTGTGAGTGGAGACCGCGAGAAGGCAAACGAAGTGTAGGACGCCCCCTAGCCAGATGGACCAATGACCTGAGTGGCTGGGACGGACTGGATGCGGAAGGCGGAGGATCGAGGTTCGTACGAAATGGCCCACATGTCCAGCAGTGGACTGCAGTGGACTAATTGATTGATTGAATACTACTGCTTACTAATGATTCTGCAACGTCCGTACCTGGAGCTCCATCAAGAAACGTAGGTAGGCACGAATGTTACCTCGAAAGTTTACTTAGATTTCTTCCAGTTATTTAGGCCGAACGAAGGATAAATGCGGTTCATGGTACCAATTACCCGAAACTTGTTATTTGTGCACATATTAACCAAAATTTTATTTAAGAAATGCATCAGGCTGGATACATTGCTCTAGATTTCACGCTCTTATTGTTGATTCAAAGCTTTTGCTTGCCCACTTATCCATATCTTCGGCATCCTTGGCAGAGTCATCATCCGTCTTGTATGACATCAACACTTCTGACATTTGTTACATACGAAGTCGGATTGTAGCTGTCGCAAAACAAGACCTCATTCTCGGAGGTGACTCGCCTGCGCAACATAAAGGCTGCCTGGTGCGAGAGTTCCTTGTATAATACTTTTCCGAAGGTTAATTCGTGATTAGATTCGTATCGCCCACCACAAGGGTTTTTTTGTATCTAAAAGTTAAATTGTCTTTACCGCTTTATGTTAGGTTTTACGTTATTTCCTACTAAGCTAATATTTATATTGATGTAATCAGGTAAAATATTTTTCAATGCACTTGCTCATAATATACTTCTAATCTCACCGCAATGACTCTCTGGTTGCATGCACGCGCATAAAAACACTACTTAATAATTGGGTATTTGACAAATTTTGGAAACCTATTGTCAAAGATATTTATTTTATACCTCTAACAAGGTATCTTTTTCACGAAAAAACATTATAAATAAATAAAAATGCGTTTTTACTTTGTTAGCTTGAAAAGTGCGCGAACAACGGACGCTCTCGTCAAATTTGGGTGTGACGTCATCAATAACTTATGATATCTACGAGTATAAAAGATATAAAATATCTGATCAGAGACAAGCATTACGAGTCACGGCGACCTACGAGTAGTTGTTACAGGACATACTTTATATTGTTAAAACTTATTTGTTGTGTAGGACACTCATTTAATGATCTCAAAGGTAGAAATCAGTGCTCACAGTTAGTACACTAATATCCAAAGTTTACGGTTGATGAATATGTTGTTCTTATTTTTAGAACTACTTTGATATACTTAGGTAAGTAAGAAACCTATTTAACCAACTACATTGCAGAATTATAATTATAATTGATCATAACTAATCATAACTTTTTGTTGGTTAACATTAGTTAAACGCTTCCCGCAATCAGATTCTCTTAATCAATATCTCTGGTATCTAGGCATATTGATATAAATATAATGTCTCTTAAAATCCCCTAATGATATGAAAAGTTATGTACAAACAATATGTGCACCAGCTTAATGGGCCATTATAATCTCTTTTACAGAAACTTATCGTATCTATAGGTATATAGGAATGGGTAATTTAGAACCCTCCCTGAAAACTATTTCAAGTCTTTTTATTGTCTAGCTATCGTTTTTGTTAATATGTACAGCTGCATAACTTTGGATAAATGGTGGCTAATAGTTCGAGTGTCATTATGGTTGTTTAGTCTCACGTTAAACACTCTACTTTTCACTTTAAATGCGAGGAAAAAAAAGACGACGTTCTATACAAAATTATAATATTTATCATAACAAAGTTTCTTAAAACTACATATTAAACGTTAATCTAACCTAAGAAAAGTTCTATTCAAAATTAAAATTGCAAAGAAATTTGTCCCGCGGTTTTTTTTTGTTAAGTGACGTAAGCTTTAAATGCTTGCATATTTAGCCAACAGATTCAAACTTGAAATTTTTTTTAAAACTAATTGGAGATGCAAAATTAAATGAATTAATCCTTAATATTAGGGGTTAAAGTATGAAATTGCCGATTTGTACTGACAAATTGAAATTCTTTTTTTTTTTTAATTTAACGTATTTATTTAATCAAAATAATTACCATTATTATCTATACATTGCTGCCATCTAGTAGGAAGGCCATTTATGCCTTTGCGATAGAACTCTGGTGATCTAAATTCGACAAACTGTGTGAAAGCATTTTGTACTGCCTCCTGAGAAGAAAACTTTTTATCACATAGAAAATTGTCCAAATCACGAAAAAAATGGTAGTCTGTTGGAGCAAGGTCTGGCGAATACGGAGGGTGACGGATAGTTTCTAATTGCAGTTCCTGTAGAGTTAAAACGGTTTCTCGTGCTGTATGAGGTCTCGCGTTATCATGGAGCAATAATGGTGAAGATCGATTCATGAGTCGGGGCTGTTTCACTGCTAGTTTTGCTATCATTGTTCGGAGTTCGGCACAGTAGACATCTGCCGTTATTGCTTGACCAGATCGTAGAAAGCTATAGTGAATAACACCATGCTGAGACCACCAAACAGTTACCATTACCTTTTTATTGGTAAGCTTTGCTTTAGGACACTGTTGTGGCGTTTCACCTGGGGTCAGCCATTGCATTTTTCGCTTACGGTTATCGTAAAGAATCCACTTTTCATCACATGTCACAATTCGATCCAATATTCCTTCATTTCTGTATCGATTCAACAAGGCAACACAAGTTTCAACACGCATTTCTTTCTGCAGATCAGTCAAATCATGAGGTACCCATTTTTCACATTTTTTTATTTTATTGATTTGACGCAAATGAGTCAATATTGTTGGTTAGGTAACGTTAAACCATGCAGCTAATTCCTGGGTAGTTTGGCTCGGATCGGCTTCCACCATGTCTGTCAATTCATTGTTATTCACCTGTGTGGACGGCCTTCCTCGTGGTTCGTTTTTGATATTTGATATTTGATATTGCGAGCTGTTTCTGCCGCGTTAGTTCCGCGTCGGAACTCGTATTCAAAAATCACTCGAATTTTCGAAGTATCCATCTTTCTTGTCTAAGCTGAATAAAAAAAACAACTGAAAGTCGATAATCGAATGTTGCACATTTTTAAATGAAGAACTACATAGGTACCATGTGGAAAAAGTTTCACTCAAAAATCTCAAACCATGAAGGTTCTATGTCAATTCGAAGTACCTATTACAATGAAACGGCAATTTCATACTTTAACCCCTATTACTTACAGAAATAAATAAATAAATAATAATTAAGTAATTAAATTAATATCATTAATCGTGTTTCACGAAATTAAATGGGTTTTTTTAGATTTTTCAAATGTCATTTTGAGGTTGTTTCTATACACAATCACTAAAAAGGTGATAATCCTCCCATTCACAAACACCGTGATTGGCTGTTTAGGAGTTTTCAAAGTAAATTAAAAAAAAAACTTTAGTGCCTAGAGATTAATAAGGAACTTTAGTCCCGATTTGCAGTGACTAAAGTAACATTTTAAGAGCATGAGAAGTGAAAAAGTTATTATTATTTATTAGTAAAAACGTAAGCAAACAAATTATAAACACAGACAGTTCAAACGGGACCATTTGCTTTACCCACTCGAAAGGCGCGAAATTATTCGTGACGTCACATTAACTGTCAACAGTACCCTAAGCACGAATAATATTCGAGTTCGTAACGTAAACGTATGCAGAGAACAGTGCAATGCGATTGGCCGCCGGCCTACTGTGAACCAATCGCAATGCTTCATTTTATCGATACGGTTACGTTAACGAATTCGAATGTTATTCGTGCTCGGGGCACAGATTCATTCATCATTCATTCTTCGTGTAAAATACAGATAAAAAATCGCAACTTTACTTTGTCAAAATAAATTATTTACAATTAATCTTTCAGTGAAATAAATTTGTATAGTTATTTTTTACAAAATATAAGCTATCATATCCAATACTTTTCATATTTCTATTTGTAAGTTCGCGCCAGTCTGCTATCGCTAGTATCAAAAATTTGTTTTTACTGTTGAAATTAATGTTATTTATTCATAAAAATGTCTACAAGTACGAGATATGAAGAAAACGATTTACGTACCTACATAGTACACCGCCCGATATAAACACATATGCTGTACAAAGTCTGATACATGATGTGATTGACGTGAAGTCCTTAACGTTATGGAATGTTTACTATCTGAAAACTGCAAGGGTAAATTTCTATTTTAGTTAATATTATTCACAAGTGCATTGAAAAACATCGTATGATACACGTGTGTATTGTGTTCGGATTACCGTCTTCGGCTCTCTTTAGAGACAATTTCGCCTCAGCGATAATCACCAACTTCACACACTACTTGTACCATAATCTACTATTTTAATGTATTCACAATTCATGGATTTTATTAAAAGTATCGGGCCTACTGTGGATTTTGTGGGGTTTTCCTTGTTGATCTGATATTATAGTGTTGTAGGATGTTTGTTTAGTTTTATTAAGATACCACTTCTAGGTAGACAAAGATAAGAAAGAATCTGTATTATTAGTGTTACAACAAATTTGCTCTCAATTTTGTACCTACTGTGCTTTATTCCGTTTAATATCTTGGTGCGAATTCAACTTGCGTACACCGATGTAAGAAACCAATAAAACGACAGGGTTTCGACAGTGTGATTTTTATCAAATTAAATAGGTAAATAAAGATTTTTGCTATATAGCGCGTAAGAATAATTTACATCAGAATTTTAAAATGTTAATTATTCTTATATTAAGTAATCGTCTAGTTTTCTGGCCTTACCTTTTAGTGCAATTTTTACCACACAAAATCTTATAACATCGAAACTGCACTGTTAAATTGGTCAAATGCTGAACTGATGTAGAAGGTGCCGCTACGTGCGTAGCGCTCTATAACACAGAGAAGGAAATTTTATTTCACGCATCCTGCTTGATCAATACCAAAAATTTAACTTTATCTAAAAGTTTATTATCAGATTAGATAGGCTACTAAACAAGGTTTATTTTAATGTGTGTTAATTTAGTTATTTATGTTTGAAATATCCCTAGACCATGTTGATGTGTGTTTTATAAATGTGAAAGTAAATCTGTCTGTCTGTATGAACCGATCTTGATGAAATTTGGTACAGAAGTGGATTAGAGCTTGAGTAAGGACATCAGCAACCTTTTATCGCGAGAAAGGGGGTTTCAAGAGGGGATTTAGGGGATGAAAGTTTGTATGGAAGTTTGTCATTTTTGAAGATATCCTGATGAAATTTGGTATAGAAATGGATTACAGCTTAGGAACGAACATACGTGCCTTTTATCGCGAAAAAAAGGAAAAGAAGAGGGGGGACGGGACATAGAGCTAGGGGATGAAAGTTTGACATTTATAAAGATACTTTGATTAAATTTGGCACAGATATTAATTAGAGCTTGAGAACGGATGGCTACCTTTTAAAAGCGAACGAAGTTTACGAGGGTTAAAGGGGAAAGGTCTAATAGGCGATAATTTTTGAAGATATCCTAATGAAAAGGGGGGGGGGGGGATAGGGCTAGGGGATTATAGTTTGTATGAAAGTTTGCCATTTTTCAGTCGCACTAAAATATGGGTAAATAAAGGATAAATGGTATGGATTTTTTGGAAGATATCCTATTGAAATTTTGTACAGAGGTGGATTAGAGCTTGCCAACGGACATAGTCGAGTAACGAGCCAAATATAGAGGTGAGTGGAGAGGCGATTAGAGATCGTTAAAGGGGTAAATGAATAGGCGTGTAGAGGTCAAATAGAAAGTCGAGTACAGGGGCGAGTAAATATGCGACAAAAGAAGCCAGTGTTACTTAGAGTCCATTAGCGAGTCGAATGGAGAGACGAATGTAGAGGCGAGTAGATATAAATATAATAATAAATAAATATTCCACAACATTTCACACAACGCTATCTAGACCCATGGTAAGCATAGCTTAACTAGCTTGTGTTATGGAATCTAGAATGCGGATAAACATACTTAGATACGTTCTTTTTTTTGTAAATATATACATATTATACATAGAAACACCCAGACCAATGCAAATATACATATTCATGCATACAAATATTTGCACTGAGCGGGAATCGAACCCGCGCCTCCTGCGTAGCGGCCGCGTTCACTACCGCTACGCCACGGAGGCTGTCGAATAGAGTTGAGAAGATATTTGCGTAGAGAGGCGAGTAGAGAAGCGAGTGGAGAGAGTCAAGTAGAGGGGCCAATTGCGAGGCAAGTATAGAGGCGAGTAGAGGGGCGAGTAGAAAGTCGAGTAGAAAGACGAAAATAAAGGCGAGTAGAAAGTCGAAAACAGAGGCGAGTAGAGGGGCGAGTAGAAAGTCGAAAACAGAGGCGAGTAAATAGTCGAGGCCAAAGTAGAGCGAATTTAACTCTCAATAAAATTACTAGTAGTAGTTTAATTACTATTAGTAGTGGCGAATTAGGAGTTGGTACAGTTGCACTTAGAAGTTCCTGAACACTAACAACTCCACTTTTGAAATCTATACAATAAATAAAAGCTATTAGTTTAATTATTTTTGTTAATTTGACATGCCTCATATTTAACATTGTTTAATTATTGTTTCATATTAATTTATGTCAAGTTTTAGAGCTAAGGTGGTGGGTAACTTGGCGTGTGTTAAACTAATGCCAATGGCCACTGTCCACCTCTGAATTACTATATAGTGGTGGAGTCGTAGACGAATCATCAACGAGGTTGTGACGTGACGGTGGTTTGCGAAGTCGTCGCGTCGACGGCAAGCGGCGGCGCCCGCGCTGATTGCCGTCCACGCGACCGTTTGGCGCCGCCCCTGCATCGATAACCCCAGAACGTTGACCTCTTCACATTAATGTTTACTAAACCCGCTCCATTTGCATACGCTATGGCATGCAAACTGTCCCACTTCAATGGTTTTATCCCTACAAATCAAAGTTTTATTTTAGACACCTTTTAGTTCGCATTGTTTTGGTGGAAAATTTGATCGTGATAAAATATTTGTTACTTACATTTTAGCTTCTCATTCTTTTGGTAAAAATTTAATTGTGTTAACTACTTTATTTATGAAGATTATACTTATACCACAATATTAAGTAACTAGCTAGGTACTTACTTATTTCGCTATTTCTATTTCGCTAGTTACCAGTGAAACGTGAAAAAGAAAATAAATTATGTCAATTACTTTTGTCTCAATTTCTGTGAAAACTGATCAACAATCATGATCAACGTCCAGGTAATAAATGATTACGCTACACCTAAAAGGTGATGAGCATCATGGCTATATTCGAAAAGAGTCACGCGGAAAGTCGCTCTTGTTTATAATATTAGTAGGCATAGAAGTACTTATTTCAAATATCATGTCTAAATTTATTACATAATACGAGTAAAGGTCGATACTGCAGAAGGAAAAATACCTTGACCTATATTAAGAACTTAACGCGGGCGTAGTCGCGGGCAAGCTATTCTCGAAGTTTGGAAAATTGATAATATCAATATTTCGTACCGTTTTCATGGCTAAAATTATAATATCAAAGAGCAATTTATGTCAAGGCCAAGAGTACTTATAGGGAATTAAATTCTCTTGGGAAATCTTCTGAATTATAAATTGTCACGTTTCTCGTTTTCGTACAAGTAATAATGTTTGAAGCCTTACTTAAGTATGTTGCCTTGAAATTTCTGTTCCATGTTTATGATTCATGGGCGTGTCGGCTCATCTAATTAAATCATCGTCTTTTTTACCTTTGTTCCCGGGTGTATCCGAGGCTTTGGATTTTACGGAGGCATTGTTGTCTGATCGCTCAACCCCGAAACTTAAGTTTGCCTCAGAGCCGTCTGTCAATCAGCATGTGTCCCGCGTTACAGGTGAGCTTGTCTTGGCCCCGATCGTCTATAAGCCCATCAATTATAAACTTACATTATGATAAGCTAAATTTTTTCTTAACAGTTTCATAGCTTAGGAGGAGGTAGGCCAATGTAGGCGGTAGAACACAACGGTATTTCCGTCCAATTGAGCAGTCCGACTGCGGAAGTACCTCTGCCCTTCAGAATACCGCGGCCATAATAACCTCATGCTGTGTTCATGGTGGTGAATAGGGTAGCCAGAGCTCACTAGAGAGATTTTGTGCTATCAGTGGGAAACCAAAGGCTATTTCTGCTTTGTCTTCTACGCTGACGGTACAGAAACTCACTACACGAGTGTGACTCTCCCTTGGTGCTGCACATGTCCATAGGTAACGATTTCCACTTTCCATCAGGTGGGCCGTGTGCTTGTCTCTGCCACCTCAGTGGTATAAAAAAAGAAAGAAAAAAGCTTACCAGACGCTTTAATGGAATTTAAGATGACCAGATAGTTTTAAAAAATATTTTTCGTTACTCAACTCTGAAAGTAGGTCTGAAGTTGCCTGAGGAGCGGGATGAAAGGAATACTTTTCAGAATCGCTTTCAACTGACAGCTGTCAAATTATTTAAAAAATAAACTAATTCTATTTTCGCATTTTTAATGTACCAACCATGCACAAACTTTCTATATACAGCCACTCAATTACAGCACGATGTAAAATTGTAATAAAATAAAGATAAGTATGGATTAAAGAATATGTATTTTTTTAAATAACTTTAGTTTAGTTTCAACAGATTCCTTAAAATAACATAGATTTGGGCAAGATATTTACCATTTTTTCAATGATGAAAATGAAAAGTAATGGCTGAGTAGCTGGGCGGTCACAGAAAAATAAAATTTACTAATTTTTTCTTAAGCTAATTCATGTTTTTATTTTTACTTTTCTTGTATTCGTAATAAAAAGCACAGTGTTTACCTGGGGTAAAGACTTATTTAGTCCCTCGAACTATTAAACCTCGTCTCGGGACTAAATAAGTTACTTTCACCCCTAGGGTAACAATGTACTATTTCATTTCTCATACTCGGAAAGTTATGTATATCTAGCCCAAGTCGGTACTTGGGTTAGATATACATAACTACTAACATAACACCCGGTGGTGGAAAACGTTGCTTCCTACCCTAGGGCGGAAAATAATCATAGTAATTTCATTCCCTCCCTAGGTCGGGAATGAAATTTAAAAATAGAACTTTTGTTTGTAAATATATAATAATAAAAACAAATAAAATTTAATAAAAACAAGCTGCGTCCTTGTGCATTTTTAAACAGCCAGTGTGAATTATAAAATACATGGTGGAAGATTTCAACCTTACCTGGAGGGGAAGTACTCTAAATACTGGAGATAGCCATTTTCACTCCAAGGCAACATTTCTTTATTTTTAAAAAGAAATAAAACGACATTCTAAATCTTCCGAAAATTCGCTTGCCACACCCGGTAATCGAACCGACTAAAATCTGAAAAATAACATCCTGTATTTTTATGTCATCCATCGATATGGTCAATCATAAGGATCAAATCTCTCTTACAAACATGATAAATGAAAAGAAAGGAAAACCTTGAATTCTAAACTTATAAATTAAAGTTGACAAAATAAAGCATCTTTAACTCAAAGGCTCATCTAATATCATACTAACAATAAAATTCGATATTTAAATAAAATTACTGTTTTCCGTGCGGATACCGCCGCTCGTCAGTAAGGGTAAATCATCATCATCAGACTAAAACCGACTAAAACCGCACGCAGTCTCAGGGCTCAATAAACAGCTACGCAGGAAGCACGGGTTCGATCCCCTCTCAGTGCAAATATTTGCATGCATGAATATGGATGAGAGAGAGAGCGCGTTAAGCGGTCGATCTCGGTTGCCACACGAGTATATATCGCAGTAGTTACAGGTGCTGAATCGTAAAAGTCCAACAACTGGTCTAACTGCAATGCATCGATATCACCTTTGGGTTGTGGAAGTCAGATGGCAGTCGCTTCACGGAAAACATCGAAGCTAAGCCAAACCCAAGTTAGGCTAGTAAAGTGAACCCCAGTTTCCGAGGTGAAAGCATCGGATGCGACTGGGATTAACGCTAAGATTATGAAGATGAAGAAAATCACTACCAATACGGCAATTCTCTCGCCATCCCCGTTGCCCAGGGTGCACCGCGTGGTAGTTTCCAATCAAGCATCCTAAATTAAAAGCTATCTTACCTATATTTCTCGTGCAGTTACCCAATAAAGTTACATTGTAAACCGGAAACAAAGTTGTATTTTAGTATTTACTCCTTTTAATAAATTTTGGGCTTCAAAGATAAGTTTATTGTTGATAAGGTTTCTGATGACTCCTTAGGTAAAAATGCTGTATCTGCTGGCACTGGTGTCATAAGTTAAGATATTATGGACTTGTTTCTTAGACAGATTTGATCTTAATGATTGACTTGATAAAAAATACAGGATGTTACTTTTTCGAATTTTAGTCGGTACGATTACCGGTTGTGGCAAGCGAATTTCAAAAATCTATGAACGCAGTTTTGTTTCTTTTAAAAATAAAGGAATGTTTCTATTGAGTGAATTTCGCTACCTCCAATATTTAAAGTACTTCCCCTCCAGGTAAGGATAAAATCTTTCACCCAGTATAACTACCATCGGAGGGCACGGTAGTGCCCCCGCCAAGTCGAGCGCGAAGCAAACACTGCCGTACCATCCTTTACTGGAACCATTTCGCCGCATTTTCAGGCCCCTATCTGAGAAACTCTGGATAAGACCAGAACGCAGAAATTTTCGTCATCCAGTAAGCTATAATCACATACTTAAAATCCTAAATTTCAAGTCTATTGGTCATTTTATTCCGAAGTTAAGCGAAAGCAAAGTTTCGCATTTACGACATGACACTCACTCACTCATGATCATCAGAATAGAACTAGTACTTCCCATAAACTCAGAGAGCTGAAATTTGGTACAGAGTTAACGTTTAATGGCCACATAAAGGGAAAACTATAAAAACTAGTATAATCGAAGATCTGGAGTACCTGGTGACCCTGATTAGAAAACACAAGAGCCCAACCAAACTATTAAACTCGATGGGCCGCTTTATTTGATGTCAAAAATCGAAGGTCTGTATCTGATGAAGAACCCTCAGCCGGTCTCAGCTGTATAAGTGATACGGTAATGCTATTGGTACATAAAAAATCGACTATCATTGCAAAAAATCAGCGTAGTGGGACACATCTTCTGATTCAATCTAGCCTATATGTCCCACTGCTGGGCCCCTATGCCCACGTTTCTAGAAAAAGAAGTGAAATCCCACCAAAAACATTCTTTAAAAAAGTAGCCAAGTCTCGATGGAGCTGCTTGTTTATCTCTAAAAAGTAATGAAGTCTAGACAAAGTCGTGCCAAGTCTAAGGTTCCTTACTGCGATTTCTTTATTATTACAGTAAATGTTGTGTGACTTGGCCGTTGAAGGGTACACAAGGGTACAAAACCAGGTGTTCCATGACACCATTGGACCAAGATTTCGCCTGAACCACTACCCATTGACGATGGAAATTTGCCACTTGGAAAGGATTGCCAATTGTAGGCTTTGTTTTTAACGGCCAAGTCCCATAAAATTTACTATAATAATAAAGAAATCGCAGTAAGGAACCTTAGTTAACGTAGTTCCATTTAGCTACTAGGCTAGTTTTTTACAGAATGTTTTTGGTGGGATTTTTATTTCTTCTTCTATAAAATACTTAAGCGGAATGGCAAATGGCACGCAGCAGTGACACGGTGAGTATGTTCCATTTTTAAATTAAAAAAATAATAATTTGGCGAGATTCTAACACTGTGGCTGTACCGAAATTCAAAATCTCGGATTTTTAGAATAATCTTCTAATATATAAAATTCTCGTGTCACAGTTTTCGTTGCCATACTCCTCCGAAACGGCTCGACCGATCCTCATGAAATTTTGTGGGCATATCGGGTAGGTCTGAGAATCGGCCAACATCTATTTTTCATACCCCGATTCGCGATAACCGACATCCACGCGGGCGGAGCCGCGGGCGACAGCTAGTATTCGTATAAAAATGAGTTCAAGCGATTTTGAAATGTTAAACCAGTTCGGTTATAAAAAGACGAGGCAAATACAATAATCGATGCCAGAAATTTGAAGGGAAAGATATTTTAAAATATACAATGATTTTACAAAGTGGCGAACAGTCAAGAAAATAATAAATACTGGTATTTTTACTTTCCCTAAATTCGAAATGAAAAGTATAGTGTTCACCTCGGGTGAAATTGCCTATTCTCGGGTGAAATGAGTCACTTTCCACCCTTGGTTAACAATCTATTATTCCCATATTTGGGTATACTCGTTAGTAACAGAAAACTTGTCTATTTAAACGGTAAATATCAGACTAATTTGTACATTTTTTTTGCAATTGTAGATTATGAGATCGCTTGGCTATCATTCTGTTATATAATGATAACAATAACTCATTACGGTCTATGACCGTGGGTTTGTGACTGTAGGGTTGTATCAATGGACCTGTAAAGTACGAATGTAACAGTAACAAATATCAAATATGTATTCCTACATATTTGTTACTCTGACAATGTTATTTTTACACTTTCGCTGACAGCGCTGTGTACATAGAAATAATTGACGCGACGTGTTTGTTAACTTAACTGGACTAAAAGATTACGCGGTTTATCACTGTGCTTACTCTATCCTCAAGTAAGTAATTGTCTAGTAAGTGTCTATGTCCTACTAATAATATTAATACGAAGGTGAGTGACAATACTTGTTGCATTGCCGTGTATCCCCGTAACTACAGATCAATCGTCGATGCAATTTCAGTTCAGTAATTTCAGTATAGGATTTGACGTATTTGACATGCGTTAAACTGTCATTTACGTCAAATCCCATACATTCCTCATCCTATTCCACCAAACGCCGGCTAGCGAACTGCCACTTGTCTAGAGGGGCTGTTAAGGTTTTGAAACTAGGTAGTTATTAATCTCTAAGAGGTTAAAATTGAGTCCTAAAGTTTCTTGACTTTTGTAGTAAACATTATGAAGATTTTTCTCTTGGTTCGGTTGACATAAGACTCGGTACTAGAATTAAACTATATCCTAGGAGTGTCTCGGTTCATAGAATCTCTACCCCGTAACAATATTGAAGTTTCGAACTCGAACCGACGAAAACCCGCACGATGTTTCGTTACGTTTGCTTGAGTGGCCGGGAGACTACTTAGGTTTCTGATAAGATATATGCATCCACCGATGACCCCAAAATGTTGTTCCACACGAAGAGGTACGCGTATACTGTGCTGTAAGATTTACTTCTGCTACGGTGACAGCTAGCCTAAACCGTCACCCTCAAACCTTATCGAGCTTGGGGATTGTTCAGTGATCTTCACCGCCAGGTGCCCCTTCTGTGACACGGGAGCATCACCGCGCCTCTTTGGTGTACATCACCACCTCATAAAATATTCCGGTGATGTATTCTTGCTGCTTTTCTGTTCATTGTTGTGCATTTTTAAGTTATTATAGGTACGTGGTTTTCGTCGGTTGGTGGTTCTCGTAATAGATATAGAGGTGTACCTAGATTAATTTAAAGATATTGAATATGAGTACATTGTCATACACATATTATTTTATTCATAAACTATTACAAAAAACATACTATTAAGTACAAAAACAACGCCTAACATAGCAAGCAATAGAAATATAATAATTAACTATTCAAGTCACATAAATGTTGCGTGTCGATTGATTAGGTGTTATCATATTAAACTAGCTTTTGGCTGCGGCTCCGCCCGCGTGGATGTCGGTTATCGTGACCAAACATAGCCTATGTCCTTTCTCAAGGTCTATTCTACGCCTATACCAAATTTCATCAAAATCGGTTTACTGGTTTAGGCGTGAAAGCGTAACATACAGACAGACAGACTGAGTTACTTTCGCATTTATAATATTAATATGGATGGTTTGCTAGACTTTAAGCACAGAATAGATAATAGTACTAGCGCTTTAAGATGAATGACTAAGTGCGGATTTCGCTAATGATCAAAGCGAATTAAACTGAAATGAAATGAAAATGAGCATCTTTTCAGTCGTGATATTCATGGCTGTGGTTTTTTGAACGGACTGACCATAATCGGTAAATGTGACAGTTTGGTGACACAATGTCTGCATGCCAGGCCCTCAATTTTGCTTGTCATACCGCGGACACTGCAAACAAAATTAATTTAATTTTTGTCTTTAAAACAATTTAGTTAAAATCTAAAATCCCTTTCGGCACTGTATCGGTTCCGAAGAGAGGCGCAGGGGCGGGGATTCGATCCCGAGCCCGAACAAATTCGGGCCCAGAAATCCCGGCTCCACAGGGCCATGGTGACCGAGTGGGAGCTACGACTTGAGCAACCATGCGCAGGGCACGCCGTGATTGCGGCGGTAAGACCCATCATGGGGGAGTGGCTAGAGAGGCCACACGGTGGCCTCTCGTACTGTCAGACGCAGGTCATTACCGGACACGGTATCTTCGGGCGGTACCTGCATCTGATAGGCATAGAGCCAACGCCCGAGTGCCATCACTGCGACGCGAGCGTGGACTCGGGACTGCACACGCTCACCGAGTGTCCGGCGTTCGAAACGCCGAGGCGGAGGCTTGTGACGGCCCTAGGGGTTGGGAGTGCTCACGCTCTCCACCCTGCTCGCGGCGGTGGTCCGCTGCGCGGATGCGTGGGCGGCCAGCGCCTCCTTCTGCGAGCAGGTTATGCTCGTGAAAGAGACAGCAGAGCGGCGCGGCACAGCGAGCGAGAAAGACTAGCGGACATCGCTGGCCGCGTTCAAAGGCGGCTCGGGCGTCGGAGGGCGCAAACCGACGGGTGAAGCCGCTCTTCACCCTAGCAGAAGCAGACCACGGCGGCGGTGCGCATCGTAGAACGATGCCCCCCCCCCCCCCCCATACCGGGGGCGAATCGGGGACCAGGTGGTCCCCCCTCCCGAGGACGGCCAGACCGGGAGGAATGGCCCTGGGTCAGCCGGGGTGCGAGGGATATGTCACGAGACAACCTCACCTTCGGCCTAGCACATCGACCCACAGACGGCGTGCGGTTTAGTCGGTTCGAGTCCGACATAACTTCCCCCTTCGGCTGCGAAGGGGGGGGGGGGGGGTATCCGTGAGGATTTCCCGCACTTAAAAAAAATGACTAAAATTAAATCACCTTTTGTACAGTGAGTGACAAAGTGTAATGAAACTCGTGTCCTTTAATTTTAGACGTTACATCTATAGCAATAAAATTACATACATATAAAATTTTACGGCATTTTTTGCAGTGTTCGTGGTATGGCAATGGTTTTGCTTTAGTAGAATCGAGGGCCAGGTCTAACGAGTTCTTATGGCACTCCTTTTGATTGTGTATTCGGCGATTCATCCTCCAAGCCGTTTCTCAGCTCTGTTGGGGTAACGTGGAAAAGGTATTAAATCGGGCTTTTTAGGGCTCCAGTAACTACCCTTAAGTCCCTTAACAAATGCCACAAATGTTTGTATGTATGGCCAATAGAAGCAACGGTTAGCTTGCTCTCCGAGGCACAGAGGTCAAGCTTACCCTCGTCACCCATCTCAACATTAACGAACCATGTAAAATGTCCTCGTTTCTATTAGATACTTACCCAAAATTATAGACAGTATTTAATTTTTGATTTGTTTTCAATTTCAGCGAATTGAAAGAAAATGTTTTCACCAAATTAGATTTGGTGGACTACTTCAGTTTGGCAGACAATTCCCTGACGGAGATGCCCCGGCATGTCTTGAAACACTTGCCGCATGTCAAGACACTCGACATGTGCAGGAACAAAATTACTAAACTTTCCGTGGAAGATTTCAAAGTAAGTCATCTTCATCATTATAGCGTTTTTTTACTGGATTGCATCTGTAGTTTTATTCACCTCAGAACCCGGGACTCTTTAGGTAATCTGTGCCCGGGGTCTGCTTACTTGGTCCTTTTCATTTGACTTATATCTACCGCTTTTTCGTGAGTACCTGCTGCCTGATCTCCCAACTCCTAGCGGAAATCCTGCACCAGGGCCTCGTCTGGCAATCAGCAAGTACACTGACTTGCAGGTGAGGTCGCCTTGGTACGGTACTCCGGTAATACCCTTACTCCAAATTCAAACTTTGTAGAGTTTACGCCTATAAAAACATCATCCTACATAATAATAACGGGAATTAACCTGCCTAATGTAATTGCCTGATGTTTCGACCAGGTTCAACCCCTCTTACACATAATAACACAAAAAACATAATCCTCTTACATGTTTTTCAAGAGAATCAATCATCCCTGTTTACTCAAAACAGGATTAATTCAGACCAAGTATTGAAAAATAAATTTGTTTGATTCATAAGAAAATATTTATTTCGAGAAAAGTTCCTGAAGAATAATTTTGAAGACGTATCACGTGTCATTATTTTTTTAGCGTAGGTAGCTTATTGATCTAGTATGTGTAGATTTGTTCCATAATTACTTATCTAATTATATTTGTATCGAAACATTTTGTACAGGAATGGTATTCTGACAGGAGTCCCATTTTTTGCACAGGGTTATAACTGTTACTTCTTATCTATTAACTTTAGATCTCCTCTTTAACGCTGTTTCATATATTGTACTTACCACAGTACATACCAAAGGGTAAAATAGGCGATGAACACACAATGAACGATTGTAGGGTAATTTTTTTTTTACGTTTTTATTCCCAGCGATACTGTCCGCTAGTTAATTCCTACCTACTTTAACAAAATTGATATTTAATTATCGTCCATGGCGACGTCCCTCTACGTCATAAAATACACATCACCAAACTTGACTACTTGTGTCATGTGTTGTTTACACTATTACTAGAATAAATAGAAACAATTTAGTTTGTATGTAATCAATTAAGTGAAAAATAACGGTAACGATGACAGGCGCCAAAGTGCAAACTTCAGATGTAACAGGACAATCGCTATGAGGATGATTATTCTTTATTAGAATAATACAATAAAAATAGTTTTTAAGGTAGTCCACTGTTGAACATCTCGCAAAGTTGGGAGGCGTTGGCTTACTGTTTCCACTCTGCCCCTCTAGACAAGTGGCAATTCGCTAGCAGGCGTTTTATAGAATAGAATGACGAATGTATAGGATTTGACGTATTTGACATGCGTTAACGACTGTCATTTACGTCAAATCCCATACATTCGTCATTCTATTCCATCAAACGCCGGCTAGCGAATTGCCACTTGTCTAGAGGGGCTGGTCAGACTTGTTCGTACATGGTTTTATTTCAAGTTTTCCTGCTTCCTCTTAGACACCCCACGGATGAGATAGGGTGGTGATACTTATATTCTTTGTCCGTCATCACAAGTATAACTTTCTTTCCAATTAGTATTATTTAAATCTCCCTCGGTCTATATGTTAAAACTAGAAACTAAAACAAGCTAAACTAAATAACTAAAATATATTTGCGTACATAATGCGTCGTGAAATTATGTTAAAATAATAGAATTTACTTTTTCGTTAAGGACATTCAAGAAATAGAACATTTGGTGGTAGCCGATAATCAAATTTCTAAAATAGAGAGGGATGCTATACCCAAAGCGTTGAGGCATATACACCTTGGAATTAATAAACTCGGTACCTTGAATGGAGCTCTGAAAGATTTGGACGATTTAGAATGGATCTTTATCAACGCAAACCATTTGGTATCGATCGAAAATGAGTTGCCCGTGGTGAGTACATGACTTGAATTCAACTGTCTGTAATAAAATAGATGTACCTAGGTAACAGTGTTGGGCAAATGTCAATTGCAATTAAAACATATTAGGCAATTAAAAATCCCGACTGCTGTTTAAAAGATCGAAACAAGTGTGACAGCGGCTCTACCCTAAGTTCAATCATAAAACGAAAGAAAAATAAATGGGTCTCGCCTCGTGTCAAATTTGTTTCGATCTTTTAGACAGCAGTTGGGTTAATTGGAAATTTAATTGCAATTAAAATGTGCCCAATACTGCTAGGTAGGTACCTATCGTAGTTTATTATAAGCTGAACCACGTTTTTTATTCTATATATCTACCATATTCACTTAAAGGTCAATGAATTTAAGTATATTTTAAATATAGGAATTATTGAGTACATAAACAATTATAAAAAACTATGGCATCGAGATTATCATATTGTAGTCGAACGTGTCCGCCAACTAGCCTACTGCACTAGGCCTGCGAAGTGGGTCTAAGGACAAACCCTCTCTTTCTCTGAGACCCAACCAGTCCATAAGTAGTGGGGCAGTTTACCTATAAACAAGGTTCTAAGAAGCTAATAAAAATTGTCTGTTTCTTCTTTACGTTATTATTATATAAAATTCTCGTCTCTTATAATTGGATCCCTTGACTGAGATGCTTCCTTACACACTACCTACATAGTCACAGTTACAAGTTTTTAAAACAGTAACTATTTTTTTGCAGAAGGCGAAAAAGATAACTCTCATTCATGCTGCTCAGAACGAGCTGCAAAGTATGCCCAAGGATTTGAAACAAATGCCATCATTGGAGTCGCTATACTTTTACGATAATAATATCAAATCTTTAGATGGAGCGCTACAAAAGTCTCGGAAGCTAATGAGAATAGGGCTAGCATTCAACAAAATAGAAAGTGTTAGTAGCAACAATAAAAACCTATGTTATTTTATTTAAGTTATAAGTCAAGAAACAAGCAAATTATTAACGTCCCTTACATTCACAACTCTTTAGCATGATTCCTAAAGTGCTCAGAGTAGGGCTTATCTTTGGATAGCACTATTACAAAGTTGAAGTTTGGATGCCGTTTCGGTATTCTTAATTAATTTAACTGCATCGATGATCGAAACAGTCAAATAACTGCAGATCACTTGTCACTGAACGACGCGATTTAATAGCACGCTGACGAGCATGCTTGCTGCAATCGTCACAGAATAGATAAAATAGTATCTACTGACGTCGTTTATCACGCAGTTGGACCAACATTGTATTTTTCATTATTGAAACTGCATTGCATTATAGTAGATAAATCAGCATGCAGTCATATTCATTAGTACTACTCGCTAACGGCAAATTGATTGCAAATTGGTAGCTCAGAATAACCTACCTCAAATTACTTTTGTTTATAGATAAGAAGAAAGTTGGTTCAGAATCATATTTGGTAGGCCTGAGATTGATATTTTCAAATTGGTAATGAAATGGACGAAATGTATATAGAAGTTAAGTCTCTGTATCGCAACTAATGAATCGCACCATATATTATTTACTTATATAATATGCTTTATTATTTTAGTTGGCAGAGGATGATTTCACAGAAGCAGAAAAACTGGGTGAATTGGATATTGCTTACAATCAACTTAAATCATTAAATGGTTCCTTAAGAAGCTTGAAATCTCTGAGATACTTAAATTTGACTCATAACTTTATGTCAGAATTTTCTCTGCAAGAAATCAAGGGTTTAAAAAGATTATCTGTGATTGATCTTTCTCATAACAGAATAAGTCATGTGACGGGAAATATGGAAGTAAGCTCCTATAATTATTATGTTCTTATATCGTTAATTTTTGTTATGTGGAATGCAGACAATCCCATAATCTATTGACAATCACAAAATTTCCATGTGGCATAAAATACAAACTTGGCGAGAGTATGTCAACATTTAAAAATTACACGAAGTATGAGGAAAAATATCATAAAGATATTATATTTTCTGCATCATCGTGTTTACGAAAGGATGGTGACATTTGCACATTCCCACGTTGAATAACAACGCTACTCCTTTATGCATGATGTACAACACTGCTGGACATTATAGTGCATAAAGTAATAGTATACACCATAGCACAGCAGTAACTGTTGGACCAGTAGTAACGTATATATATAATATGTATGTATTTACAAAAAAAAAATGCGTATCTAAGTATGTTTATCCGCATTCTAGATTCCATAACACAAGCTAGTTAAGCTATGCTTACCATGGGTCTAGATAGCGTTGTGTGAAATGTTGTGGGATATTTATTTATGTGGGATATTTATATATATTGTACTTCTTTTAGTAGCAACTGCGTGTGTTTAGACTTTGAAAATAACCAACAAAACCAACATTATAGAATAGTATAGAATAATTTTGATTTATTTGCCATTCCAGAATTTAGTGGACGTTGAAACTCGTGTCCTTGAGTTAAGATTGGACCACAATAGGATTCTTAGCTTGGGTGGTGCGTTAATGGGCCTGCATGGCCTGTTGCGACTTAATTTAAGTAATAATCAACTTCAACAAATATCGCCCGATGACCTCATAGGCTTAGACGACCTGAGATTGTTGGATGTGTCGCACAATCACATCACTACATTGGAAGAAACATCAAAGGTTTGTTTAAATGTGTATTGGGGCAATAACTATGTTCTAATTAGGCTTTGCGTGCTCTCGCGAGTCAGATGCACTACAACTTACTTGTAATAATTGCAACTGCGATTTGTTTTATCCCCTATCGAATACATCAGGATTTATTTTATCAATTCTTACTTTCAGACATTTTTGCCGTCCCTTGAAGAATTGATCGCACATCATAACAATATCACTTTGCTTGATAAAGATTTTCATGGGTTGCCATCTCTGTGTATAGCAGACTTGTCTTTTAACCATATCAGGTCTGTTAATTACGATCTTGTGACTAAATCTCGATGTACTATTAATGGAGTGCCGAGCGTGCTGAAGATCTATCTTCAAGGTGCGTACATTATTTTTTAAATAAATGCTTGCGATAGAAAGTAATTCTTGAACCTTACTACATTTGAACATGAGATTTGTACTGGACTAAGGTATAAATGCGACGACCGCTTAGAATAGCAATGCAATTGTTTTATATGTGTGCCATTATAAACTTTCGTGCTTTAGCGACTTCTGTAGTTCACATTATATTTACAAGAGCATTTGACGTTCACGACAATTATTGTAAGAACACCACTACCAAAGTTTTCTCTGCAAATATACATTTTTAGGAAATTATGCGTTACAGATAACCCTGTGCTATGCGACGATCGCTTATACGAGCTGATCACGGTGCTGGAGAGCCTCAACGCGAGGGTCAATGGAGCATCGACGTGCGTGGCGCCGCAGACCACTGCGCCCGTGCTGTCGAGGGCGATGAACGACAACTCGCCCCCACCAGACAACTCACCCATCATCGTGGTGGCACACATGGTTAACGGGATGCATGCCATGTCTGAGACGCCAGGTCCTGAAGCGATAATACCACCAATACCCCAGCTGATGTACCAGCGTGTGGGGGCACTGTTCGGCCACATGCTTTCGGAGCGCGAAGGAGGTTTACCAGTGGTCGTGGAACCACCGATCACGCTGCCGCCCGCTAGCTCCAACGTTGTAGTGAAATGGCCCGATGAAAGAAGAGAAGGAGAGTCACATCCACTAGCTGACCATTTACGTCTCCGTGACCTGAACACTTCGCCGCAGTGAGCACACGCCCGGGCGCCGTGGACGCCGATGTCACCTTATTGATCGCTTACCCTTAAAATATATACTGCCAATACTTTATCTAGGCTAGGGCAGATTGTCTACTGATTCGGTAGGGGGCATGGAAATTTGGAAATTAGCTAGGTAGGTACCATCTCATTCTTTCTATTCTATGTCTGCGATGTAAATGGGACTCTACGTAGGGAACATCGATAGTGTATTTTCTAAAACGATCCTATTCTAAAATCTTCGAATAAATATGTAATTTGACTTTAGTATGTAGCAAGTATTATCTGTATAAGTAAACTTCTTCGTGAATCGTCATTCTTTTTTTAATTGCTGTTGCCCAAATTTTTTAGTAACTAAGGTTAAGTAAAATTTTGATAATAACACTGGTTTCATGTCAGGTTTAATTTAATTGAATAGAAGATATACCTTCTTAGGTATTGCTCGGTAGGTATATTAAGATATTTTACTTGTCCAAAGATGACACTATACCAAAGAGAAAATAAAAGTTAGTCAATAAATTTATGAGTAATTTTATACCATAACTTTTCTCATATTCACCTGACAGTTAGGTATGTATCATGTAATTTCTTGAACATATTGCTGAACATTTATTGCTGCTGATCGTTCAATTGATATCTAAATGAAGCAAGCAAGAAGTCCTCATTTCTGCTAAAGAAAATCCACAGTCATACCACGGCCACTGCAAAAATTTAGACTTCGTGCTAATGCAGTTAACGTCTAAATTCAATGGGTTTTTTGACGAGTGAATGAAAAAGTATAATGAAACTCGTTTCATTTAATTTTGGACTTTAAGTGGATAAAAATAATGCAATTTTTTCTAGTATCTGTAGTTTGACAGTGGTTTGGTTTTAGCAGCATCTAGGGCCAAGTGATAAGCTTCTAGATTCTATGATAAAAATGAGCTCTTGTAGCTCCGTAGCTCTTGTAGCTCCGTGTAGCTTTAAAGATAAATCTCTGACTCTCTATGGAAAATTGGGGCCTACCATGACGTGCTGGTTGTGGACGTCAAAGAGGGATAGGTATATAACGTGTACACTGACCTGTAATATGTAAAGTTTACTTATTACAGGTCAGTGAACGAGTATAACTCCGTCTCTTTCTCGCCCAGACCATGATCGCCTGTAGCACGTACGGTAGGCGTGAAGACCTGCTGATTTCTAAACTTCATAACAATATCATCGAAAACTTAATGGACTTTTCATATAAACGTAATAAACACAATCAGAAATGAAATACTTTATGGTCAATTATTTAATTTTAGTCAATGCATTTAACTAATAAATTCAACTGAATTTGATTTGTCGATAAAATACCTATTCATATGTATTTTATCGACAAATGAAATGTATGTAGCTATTTTTGCCTCTTAATAATATAATTTTAGAGTAGTGTTATTAGAGTTTAAGCAATAATTTATGGTTACCTATTCATGAATTTTAGACGGTTATAGGCACATTACCATAAGTGCAGTTACATTTATACCTATGCTATTACTGCAGATATTAAGCAGGAACCTGGTAAACCAGTGTAATTATATAAGATGTCGAAAATGTATGATAAGTGTGTTCATGTCTGAATTAATCTTATTTGTTGGTTCGTAATTAAACACAATAACTGTATAAATTCTGCATGCGCATTAAGTTCTAACAAACAAGATTGGTTCGACTACTTGAGTCTGTTAATTAGTTGTCAATACATAAAGAGTAATGACAGACATACCTCGTGACACGTATCATGGACCTAAATTGCGAGACAAACGACGTTCTAGCGCGTGCAGGTTGTTTTGTAATAACCTATGCTTGGTGAATTTGAGCTCGTCCACCTCAGTAGCACCCCGTGCTATCCTCAAAGTACATCCAAGAAAAGTGTACTGCACGTATAGAGCACATTTTGAGCACTTTTTAGGTTCAAGATATACGTCTTGAGCAATACCTATAAATAAGAGGTACAACGCACTTGCGGGTACCCGCATGCGGCTGCCCACTGCCGGATTTATGGGAGGGCAACCAGGGCGGCAGCCCCGGGGCCTCCACAAAAGATAGGCACCCACAATAGAGACGTCGGATTTTTTTAAAATTCCGACTAGTAAACACTAGTAAACATCTATTCCATTGATTTTTTTTTCGCTGTTTTACCTTTAACTACATACAGTACTTTGTACAAACATGATTAATTATTCTTGAGAATTAACAGTAATATCATTGGTCTATCTTTGTTCATGTGTTTGTTCACTGAAAACCGTTTATCAAACCTTTCTCTCCTGAGCATTGAAAGCGATTTACTTCGGGAACTGGATTTTAGCGAAATCATCAACGATTTTTAGGTGAGAAATTCATTTTATTTGGATAATAGTTTAGGGCCAGGGGGCCTTCACTCCTTTGTTGCTCCGTGCCCTCCAGACCTCTAAATCCGGCCTTGCGGCTGCCAAATGCTTGGATGACTCCTCCCACGGGTCCCGCATGCGGTACATTTTCATACAAAAGTAGCGATGCGGCCAGCATTGTGCCTCTGCCCGCAATGCGTATACCTGCAAGTGCGTTGTGGGCTTCACTGACAAATTCTCAAAATATTTAAATTGTCTTCAAAATTCGATATTTAAGACGTTTTTGCGAAACAGTATGCAAATAAACTACTATACAATGATAAGATTTACTCATAGATATTTTATTAGGGTAATTTAAATATCGATTAACTACTACTAATAAAAGATATAAAGTACTAACCATTTTTAATTTTTTAACTTTTTTTGTTGTTTACGATTGATGACCGCAACGATGTGAGGAGCACCAGATTACCAGACCACAGATTGCCTGACTTAGTCCTAAACTGCAATGTCTTAAAATCAATCAATTACCATTCGCAGTAGGTACCTATTAAGTATTTAATTGAAACCGAAGAGAACTGCCTGATGGTAGAACGACTACAACAAATAATTTTCTGCTAGGTCTTGTTATACCGTGAATACCGTGACTTCTAAATGTGGTTCGATGCACGCATCAGGCAGCAGTATGACGGCAGCTTTACATCTTAATGGATTCTCAATTTCTCATAGTATGCCCTACTAATTTTCTGCTAGACAAGCTAAGATTGGACGTAATTGTCGACAGCCTCCGTGGCGTGGCGGTAGTGAACGCGGCCGCTACGCAGGAGGCGCGGGTTCGATCCCGTTCAGTGCAAATATTTGTATGCATGAATATGGGTATTTGCATTGGTCTGGCTGTTTCTATGTATAATATGTATGTATTTATAAAAAAAAAGTATCTAAGTATGTTTATCTGCATTCTAGATTCCATAACACAAGCTAGTTAGGCTATGCTTACCGTGGATCTAGATAGCGTTGTGTGAAATGTTGTGGAATTGTGCTGTATCATTGGGCAGCTGCCGGGGAAGGTAGCCCCGGTCAAGATTTATCGCATATCAAATATAGAGCTGGATGTTCGACGGTCGACACCATGTCACAGAATAATTAATAGTACTAACGTACAGAAGGATCACTGCGCAAGAAGATTTAATTAATTCCAGTCTTACTCCGACGCAATACGGTGGAATTTAGCTCGCACAACATTAGGTACCTATAATTTTATTCACCTACTACTTCGTCTCTTTCCATCGCGTACCTCTTATCTCTTCTTACGCTGTTAGGGTTGCCTTCTTGTGAAGAAATGAATATTTGATTAGCAGTCCAGTTATGTACCTGTTATTATTTTTCTACTTATGTGAAAATGACAACTTTAAACATACCTACCTAGTATTAGATGAAAAAAGGGTAGTCAGTACGGAGCAAACACACATGTGCTTATGGTCATTGGTTAGAGTGAAGCAAACGGGGCACTGAGGAGCACAGTCACCGTAGTAGTCGCTCGTCCCCGTCACAGGAACAGTCCCCGTTGCAGTCGCCATAGTCCAGTCTCTATACAATGAAAATTTTTCTAAGTGTTTGACAATCGCCACGCCGAGAAAGGTTAGGTGCGCCAAAAGTAGTATAACTTCAAAAATCGTATCTCCTAAGCTAGTAAAAATCACTGGACATACATGGGGGTGGCTCAAATACTCCTCAATATGGGGCGCCAAATTTTTTGGCCAGGAGAGCTGGCCACCATGTATTGTCAAACTTAACCTTAGCTCTCGGTCTATATACCCGTCAGACTAGCCAAAGTGCGCCAAAGTATCTAATTATCATGTTCAGGTGAATAATATTAAATATTATGCTATTCATTTGTATACCTATTCAATTTATTACTTCAGCTCTCGGACTATAAACCAAGAATACTAAATATTAGGTACCTATAAGCTTTAAGGTAGCTTTTGAGCGCGAAGGTTCAAATATTATGTAGGTAAGAATTAATAAATGACGGCGTTATGAAGAGACAAACATAAAAAATCGAATTGAGACCCTCCTCCTTTTTTAAAGTCGTTTAAAAAGAAGGAACTTGGAACTGCAGAAATTACGTAGGGTAGGTATCGTCGGTGGTACCTACCTACCTACCTATAGTCAGCGCGTGATGCCCGTCAAGGACACTCGAAACTAGAAATATACGTCGGGCGGGTGACGGCGAAGTACGTTGTCCCCGATGGGTCCGATTCAATAACCCTGCTAATTTAAAAATCTAGCTGGCTAGGTACCTACCTACTTTGTGGTCTACCTATAAAATAAGTAGTTTTTGTCTAGATACGCATTCTGTCCGAACAGTAGTATTGATAGGTACCTTAAAATTTTAAGATTTTTTAATTTGGCAAACAGGCAGAACATAAAAGATAAATCCGGCATATTTCTATTCGAATTCAAACAGCCGAACGCCACACAATATCGTCTGTCATATTTTCTTTTCTTGTCCATTCTAAGGTAGGTAACTACTTTAAGTAGGCACGATCAAGAGAGAAAAAAAAATGTTTTTATAAAATCCCAGCCGAGCGCGAGCATAGAAAACACCTCAAGCGTTCACACGAGCGCGCGCGTGACACTCGACTAATTTTAAATCTGCTCGGCCGGATACTTCGCTGTAGGTATATAACGGATGTACTGCGCGGAGTGAACCACGCCTGACCATGTTGCTTCTGAAGGCTATTACCGAAAAGGATGTCAAGTCATATCTCTATCAAACGTTAAAACTTTAAATCGTCTACTATTCGACTGTTTTTTTTTTATTACGTGCGGGTAATCCCCACGGATACCCCTCCCTTCGGAGCCGAAGGGGGAGGCTATGTCGGACTCGAACCGACTAAACCGCACGCCGTCTGTGGGTCGATGTGCTAGGCCGGAGGTGAGGTTGTCTTTTGACATATCCCTCGCACCTCGGCTGACCCATGGCCATTCCTCTCGGTCTGGCCCTCCTCGGGAGGGGGGACCACGCGGTCCCCGACTCGCCCCCGGTATGGGGGGGGGGGGGCGCATCGTCCTACGATGCGCGCTTCCGCCGTGGCTTGCTTCTGCTAGGGTGACGAGCGGCTCCACCCGTCACCCTCAGGCCCGCGCTCATGGGGGGCGGAGGTCAGTTTACGCCCTCCGACGCCCAAGCCGCCTTCGAAGCCGGCCAGTGATGTCCGCGAGTCTTTCTCGCTCGCTGCGCCGCGCCCGCTCTGCTGTCTCCTTCACGAGCATGACCTGCTCGCAGAAGGAGGCGCTGGCCGCCCACGCATCCGCGCAGCGGACCATCGCCGCGAGCAGGGTGGAGAGCGTGAGCACTCTCACCCCCAGGGCCGACACAAGCTCCCGCCTCGGCGCTTCAAACGCCGGACACTCGGTGAGCGTGTGCAGCCACCGTGTGGCCTCTCTAGCCACTCCCCCATGATGGGTCTTACCGCCGCAATCACGGCGTGCCCTGCGCGTGGTTGCTCAAGTTGTAGCTCCCACTCGGTCACCATGGCCCTGTGGAGCCGGGATTTCTCGGCCCGAATTTGTTCGGGCTCGGGATCGAATCCCCGCTCCCGCGGCCCCTTTCGGAACCGATAGAGTGCCGAAAGGGTCCTCGCTTCCAGGATCCACGGTGGCGATCCGGCCAGGAGACTCGCCGCTTCAAAGGATATCGTCCTCTGCCCCGCGTGGAGCAGAGGCAGGGAATCTGGCCCCCAGGGTGTCCGCCCATACGGGGCACCCGTATAGGGCCATGGACCGCACGACACCCGCGTAGAGTCTCCCGCAGGAGTCCTCTGGGCCCCTCAAGTTGGGCAACAGCCTGCCCAAGGCATTCGCCGTTGTCACCAACTTGGGGCGCAGACTTCGGAAATGTTCTCCGAAGTCCTATCGACCGTCAAGCACTAGCCCCAGGTATTTCAACCGGGGCTTGACGTCGATGGGAGTGCCTCCCACTGTAAGGCTGGCTCCCGGGTCTGACCTGCGCTGAGGGCCATGAAAGAACATGGCCTCGGACATGTGCAGAGCCACCTCGAGACCCAGCCGCCGGATCCGTTCCACACTATTCGACTGTATCAGACAAACGCTCCGATATAATATACAGCAATAGGTATTAGGTTCCTAATTTTCATCTAATCTGAGGCGACTGGTGGAAGAGTGTCTGCAGGAGTTCTAGCGAGCTCCCTTTATGCGTGACATTGTGTCGCGAATAGATGGAGTTCATGCCTAGCAATGAGAATTTTTGTTGAAATTCGGGTGCTACGGTTCGTAGGTCGTCATCACCCATATAACCATTTCTGGTCGAAGATTTTAAAAGAGGTAATAAGACGCATTGGTACCTATCGTAAATTTTATGACACTTTGCGACTGTGTGGGGATTAGTTTCTATGTACCGTCACTATTTTGGTAACATTATGACGGAAAGTAGTTTTTTTAGTAACTTTGTGTGGTAGCTACACATTTAACACACTTTGCGACTGGTTTGTGACTAGTGTACAATACTAGTAAGTAACAATGTGTGATAACATTTACGTATTGATGTTACGTAAATGTTACGGAATCACTAGATCCAGAGATTGTCAAACTGTGTCTTGGGTTATCTATTGGCTCATGTAGTTTAATAAAAATAAAAATGAGTAAACAACCTAAAATATCACGGTAAGTTCCGATGGACTTAACATTCTACATAAGAGTTAATAAATTAACAAACGAAAATAACAAGTAAGGTAATCATCTAGGTTAGCATTCGGCAACCTTTTCGGAGGTAGTGGCCGCAAAGTGACAAGAAAAAATATAAGCGGACCGCACTGCATTTATACTCCACGGACACCCCTCCCCCGTCCAACTGCAATGCTTCGATATCGCCTTTGGGTTATGGAGGTCATGTGGCAGTCGCTTTATGGAAAAATATCGAAATTAAGCCAAATACGCAGTTTAACTGGTAAACTGAACCTCAGAATTCAAATTGAAAGCTTTGGATGCGACTGGCATTAACGCTAGGAGGAAGAAGGAGAGTGACTTTTGTGGAAGGCCAGCACAATTTCGCCAATATCAGACAGGGATAAGTCAATGATGATGTTGTCAGCATTGACACTTCTGGTGGCTACTAGGTAAACAACAATAATTTTCTTTTCTTTATTTATTTAAACAATAAAATGTTTTAATTTCGTTAAGTATTTTATTATCTTCCCTACAAAGGTAGCAAAGCATTGTCTCTCCATAACGCTATAAAATACTTTCATGTTAATCTAACTTGAGTGTGTTGTGTGTGTGTGCACATTTACCTACATGCAATATATTACGTACATATAAGGGAGTGTGTTTTATGCAGTGTTGGGCATTAATCAAATAGTTTTTCAATTTACTCGTCAATTGATTGAAAATGAATTGCAAGTAAATCAATTGTGTGATCAATTGCAATTAACTTTATTTGAACTACAATAAACTTTTAAATTGTTCTTTTTTACAACTAACGATTACCAATTTTATTTTCTGCAGTATTATGATTACGCACTAAGATAAAATATTCGTTACTGTCGTATGACTATTTACCTACTTAATCATATTCTGTCCTCTGTGATATTTACTGATTGCAAATTGAACTAAAAACAAAAATCAAAATATTTCAGAAACGGTAGGTCGTAGCTCAAAAATAACTAAAAAATTATCCCTCTTTTATAAGTCGGCGCGACGAGATTTTGTGTTGGGCATAAAATAGTGTGGACACAATGTGTCGGGACTGTTACGTAACGTTATTAAAACTGGTTAAATGGGCACCTTAGTATTGTTATCGGTTGCGTCCCAGACCTCGAAGTCCTTATGCGGTTTCTAAGGAAGCCACTGCCGTCTGATCTTCTAACCCCAAGAGGAAAATCTGTGTCAGAGTAGGTATCGTCTGTCAATCAGAAGCGGTAGCGGCTTATGGCAGGTGAGATTCCCTTGGCCCCGAAGGTGTTGACGTCCTGCGTATAAACCAAACATAGGTACAAGGTAAAGCACGAGGGTGTTAACAGAAAAATAAGTACCTAGTAGATACTGATGACATAGCGTTAAGGAGAACGGTCCAAAAAACGAAAGCCAACCGATGCCAGTCTTTTTTTTACGTGCTGGAAATCCCCACGGATACCCACCCCTCCGGAACCGGAGGGGTAGGTTATGTCGTACTCGAACCGACTAAACCGCACGCCGTCTCTGGGTCGTAGTGCTAGGCCGAAGGTGAGGTTGTCATGCGACATATCCCTCGCACCCCGGCTGACCCAGGGCCATCCCTCTCGGTCTGGCCCTCCTCGGGAATGCCAAAGTCTTACACTTCTTTATGGGCTTTCTGGTGAGCCAATTTAAAAGCTGGGTGATGCATCTAGTCTATCGATGACAGTTTTATAATTTTTCTTCTTCAGTAGCTATTTTTGTATAACGAAGTTACAACAGCCCCTAGACAAGCCTCACGGCTTAAGTAGGTACAAACCGTACACAGTTGCTCAGCCCCTCTAGACTAGTGGCAATTCGCTAGCGAGTTTGATGGAATAGAATGACGAATGTATAGCATTTGACGTATTTGACATGCGTTAACGACTGTTATAGGTATACGTCAAATTCCATACATTCGTCATGGTCCACGAGCCACATTTAAATTTGGTCAATGATTTCCTCCCGGGAGATACTTCGTACAGTGGTTAAGGAAGTTAAAATATGAATTTTCGTGGTTGTCAGCTGGCAGTTTATCGGTGGGGTAAGCAGCAGTGACCGCTCAAATATGTAAAAAAATGAAAAAAAAAAACAGTCATTTCCTCCCGGCTGAAAATTGGCTAAATTACAGCTAAGCCATTGTCTTGAAGGAAAAAAATTGTCAGCTGCTCATATCGCGGTGGAAAATCTGTCAGCTGGTGACCTAAAGTTGTAAAAAAAATTAAAATTGTCAGTCATTTCCTCCCGGCTCAAAATTGGCTAAAATACAGTTAAGCCAATACATTGAATGAAAAAAATTGTCAGCTGGCCATATCGCGGTGGAATACGCGTCAGCTAGTGACCAAAAGTTCAAAAAGTTGTATGAAAAATTAAAATCATCAGTCATTTCCTCCCGGCTCAAAATTGGCCAAAATATAGTTGGGCCAATACCTTGAAGGAAATAAATTGTCAGCTGCGCATACCGCGGTGCAAAACGCCTCAGCTGGTGACGTGGCAAAAATTCAGTCATTTTCTGCCGGTTCAAAAGGGACCAACCAAAAACCAATGCCTTGAATGACAAGAAATGTCAGCTGCAAATGCCCCGGTGGAAAAAGGAATCAGCTGGTCACGTGACAAAATTCAGTCATTTCCTCCCGGCTCAAAATTGGCCAAAATATAGCTAAGCCAATACCTTAACGAAAATAAGTTGTCAGCTGCTCATGCCGCGGTGTAAAAAGGCGTCAGCTAGTCACGTGACAAAATTCAGTCATTTCCTATGTATCTTATAAATTACTATAATCTGTCAAATTTCAATTGAAAGGAAAGTACTACTAAGTAAAGTTCTTTTTTCAGGTTCGTGTCCCTATTTGACATAATATGTCAACTACATTGATGTCAGTTATCGTTTTGTTTCCTTCAAAGCACTGAATCACCTTTATTTTGGCCAATTTTGAGCCGGGAGGAAATGACTGAATTTTGTCACGTGATCAGCTGACGCATTTTCCACAGTGGCATGAGCAGCTGACAATTTATATTTCTTCAAGGTATTGGCTTACCTATATTTTGGCCATTTCTGAGCCGGGAGGAAATGACGGAACTAGGTCAGACCACCAGCTGACGCATTTTTCACCGGGGCATTTGTAGCTGACAAGTTTTGTCCTTCAAGGCATTGGCTTAACTGTATTTTGGCCAATTTTGAACCGGGAGAAAATGACTGAATTGGGTCACGTCACCAGCTGAGGCGTTTTCCACCGCGGTATGGGGCAGCTGACAATTTATTTCCTTCAAGATACTGGCTTAACTATATTTTGGTCATTTTTGAGCCGGGAGGAAATGACTGACGATTTTAATTTTTCATACAATTTTTTGAACTTTTGGTCACCAGCTGACGCGTATTCCACCGCGATATGGCCAGCTGACAATTCATTTCCTTCAAGGTATTTTTTTTACGCTGGGAAAAATGCGTTATGCATTCCCTCCCGTTGGGGGACGAGAGGGATATGTGGGACTCCCCGGGAACAGATTCCCGGTATACCCACTAAACGACCCAGCGGCAGTCCCGCATCGCCTTTCTTGGAGGGGGTCTGGGAAACTGGCAGAGCCTTTACGTCCAGTCCCCCTCCGGTGATTGCCCGCCTAATCGCGGTGGGCCCTTCACGCCCCTCCCGAGCGCGGGGAGGGGCTCGAGGATGGCCGTGAGTGCCCAGTCATCCTCGTACGGCGGGGTGATGGGCAGTGCAATGCGGGTGTCACCCGCTGCTCATCACCGGGGGGTGGGAGTCCTTTAAGGTATTGGCTCAACTATATTTTGGCCAATTTTGAGCCGGGAGGAAATGACTGACGATATTAATTTTTCATACAATTTTTTGAACTTTTGGTCACCAGCTGACGCGTATTCCACCGCGATATGGCCAGCTGACAATTTTTTTCCTTCAAGGTATTGGCTTATCTGTATTTTAGCCAATTTTGAGCCGGGAGGAAATGACTGACGATTTCAATTTTTTTTACAACTTTATTTCACCAGCTGACAGGTTTTCCACCGCGATATGAGCAGCTGACAATTTTTTTCCTTCAAGACATTACCTTAACTGTAATTTAGCCAATTTTCAGCCGGCAGGAAATGACTGGATTTTTTTCATTTTTTTACATGTTTGAGCGGTCACCGCTGCTTACCCCACCAACAAAGTGCCAGCTGACAACCACGAAAATTCATGATTTAACGTCCTTAACCACTGTACGAAGTATCTCCCGGGAGGCGATTGGTCATGAGAACCTTTCGCTGGCTTGCGGTCTATCATTCTATTCCACCAAACGCCGGTTAGCGAATTGTCAATTCTCTAGAGGGGCTGGGAAGCACTTGCGTCGTATGGGTCGAGACCACGGAGGACAGAATATGATTAAGTAGCGGAGATGCCATAGACAATTTTCTCTGAAGAAAAACGTGTGACCAAATGCGGGTGGGAAGGAAGACGCGGGGGGCATGACGTCATACCTCGTCCCCGTCTCCATCTAGTGCGGCATAGCGAAACCGAACAGAAACAGACCTTGTCATTTTTGTTATATAGTTTGACTTTTCGCCACTAAGCGCTACACAGAATTCTAGAATAATCTATTATTAGGTAAATAATTTTTAAAAATAAGGCGCCATCTTTCGGATTATAGCAAAATCATTTAGGTGGCTAAATGATTTGGCCTTATACCGACAGATGGCCCAATTTTCAATTTCAGCTAAATAAGCCATATAATAAATAAAATAACATTTTTGAAATTGCTAATGAACTCGGGCGAGATTATTGTGATGAAATTTTCATAAAATGAATTGAGTTATTATTACAACTATAAGACAAGGTTACTTATTTCTTCTTTACGCTAGATGGTAACTGATCTGTAACGACATTTTTTCAAAAAAAAAAAAAATTACTTACTGATGAAATGTTATAACCATAAAATATTTAAATTGTTTATCTATATAATTTGTGCATCCTTGTACTGCACACTTCAGTCTTAAACCAGGTTAAACTTATTTTAATCGTAGAACTTTTGACCAAAAATGACAACCGAACGCAAGGACGTTTCACTAGAACTAGATGGTGACGTCACAGACCAATTGAGTCGTTTTGACGTAGGTATGGAAGGCTCGCGACTCGATTGCCTTGCAACATTTTCGCTATCATTTCCTTCTCTTCTCTTCCATGGTCGAGACACTCGAGACTAACACAACAACCGCCTGAAGTAGTCTTATGGACAATGCACTTCACGTGTTAATGTTCGTTCCCGATATTGAACATCCACTACCCATTGGCGATATCGAACTTCTGTAGTTAGACCAATCTTCGGACTTTTTAGTGCTCCAACTAGGTACGTATTTGAATACCTAAAATTATAATACCTAAAGTTAAATAACCTAAGTTCAAAATACCTAAAATCTAAATACCTAATGGTGGGTTGACCTAAATTTAAAATACCGAAAGTTTAAAATGGCTAAGTATTTGAATACCTAAAATTATAATACCTAAAGTTAAATAAGCTAAGTTCAAAATACCTAAAATCTAAATACCTAATGGTTGTTTGACTTACTTTTAAAATACCCAAAGCTTTAAATGACAAATTGATATTATAGTAAGTACTTATAACAATGCCTAATTTGAAATTATCGAGTTTCATAAGCCCTACGAACGGAAGGCCGAATATTAAAATCCCGAAGCGGAGCGGAGCGGAGCTCCCGCCTTAGCCTTCGTGGTTATTTTTTTTTATAACCACTCATACAAGGATTGTCTGCTCCAATCCTGAAGTTCCAAATCCTTGTATGTGTGGTTATAATAAAAAATAACCACGAAGGCTAATGCGGGAGCGGAGCTCCCGACTTAGCCTTCTAACCTAACCTATCCGAGTCGGGGTGGGCAGTGTCCCTTTTTTTAAAGCGCTGGATGCGGGCTGCTTTAGTTCGGTCATTCTGGAAGTCTATGGGAGTGCATTATTTTTAGGTATTTTGACCATATGGTATATTAAATTTTGGTATATCTACGTTTGTTGTTTTAACTTTAGGTATTTTGAACTTAGGTTATTTAATTTTAGGTATTCAAATACGTACCCGCTCCAACTACCTGTAATGACTGTCATAGATGTTCGTAACGGGAACGCTGAAGCTTTAACGTGCTTTCCGAGGCTCGGAAATGCTTTGACCAATGCAAATAGTATATTTGTGCATACAAATATGTATTTGCACTGAGCGGAAATCAAACACGCGCCCCCGACGTAGCAGTTGAATGCAATTTTTTAAACCACTTAGGCGGAGTCTCACTCGTGAAGCCGACCCTGTAAGGACCTTCTCATTATTTACATTAATAAGATCTTGTTTATTATTATTTTGAGGTTTCGTAAGTTCCAGTGCCAGTTTGACAGACTCCTTGGTGTTTTGTGCCATGGTGCCAATCGTCAGGGAGCCAGGATGTTAGGAGGTCAGGGAGCCAGGGTGTTAGGCAACAGGGCGCCACACGGTCAACGGGACCTTGACCGTGTGGCGCCCTGTTGCCTAATGAGCCAGGGGCACATTTTAGTGCGGAGCATTTTTTGTATGACCTGAAGTTTTCTTTTCAAACTTTTTCAAATGATTTTATAAACGCTTGTGAAGAGATGAGCTACGACTTTGTATATTGGTACATCGTTGGGGTCACAGAGGTTTAGGAATAATAGTCATAGTTGACGGTTATCATATTTCACATACTCGAGCACCTATAGCGTCTGCACTGTGCTTTGGGTTCGTGGTGAGATGGCTGATATTGAAAGAAAACGACTTTACGACTTTACGACTTATTATTTATTCTGTGAGACACACACACTTGAGTTACATGTTAAGGAAGCAATCTCGGCCGCCGGTACTGTCCGGGGACGAGGGCACTGTCATAGACAATCATAGACAACATATTTATTTTAATAGACAAATATACAACATGCCCTTTTTTCTTTAAGAAAAAGAAATGACAATTTATTTCTTTTTTGACAATTGACGTGTCAAACTGGCTTTGACATATGACATATGAATATAAACAAAAAGATAACCTTACTTTTCTAAACAAAGTCACGTTAAACAATTAACATTAAATTATTTAAAATTACTGTGATAAAAACATATATTGAAGTGTTTTCGTGCAATTAATATAATTAGAGTCTACTTTTCAACATATTATTAAATTGAATTACATTCTATTAGATTACTTACAAATTATTGTCATGTCAATATTTAATTTTGTAAAAGTGTCAATTGTGTACATTATTACAGAAATTATAAATCCAGTCTTTGTATTTTCTTAAGCAATCTACCTCTAGAGCTATATTTTATTTCAGCTGTTGCATCGTCACTAAAAGTTAATACTGTGTTACTATTGCGACTTTGTGACGGTAAAATATTACTACTTGAGCTTGCTTGAGGTAAAGTACTTGTTTCAATTGTTTCAATAGGACTTGTAAGTATGTTTTCTAAATTATCTAAATTATCAGAGGACGACAATGATATCGGAATTGGATTCTCGCTTTCATATTCACTGTAGTCATGTAAACTTTCAGGTGAAACAATGGTATCATCCATATTTACAAATTCGGGTGACTTACATACATTTTGGGACTGACTTGACTTAGGAATCTTTTGTTTTTCTGTGTGACAAGAATAGTTTGATTCAAGCGACATAAATGAATCTGAGTTATTGCTAGACTCTTGACTTTGACTTTGATACTTTGACTTTGTATCAGGACTTGACTCACATATTTGAGTATAGAAGAATGTACAATTATCATCCTCCTCTTCCACAAAATAAGACTTTTTATTTGACTTATTATGTTTTTGATTAGATTGATTTGAACTTAATGACTGACTTGGACTTATCGACTGGCTAGGAAAAGTTTCCTTAAAGTGAACTTTTTTATCACTCTCTTGTAAGACATTATTTTGACTTGAATTTTGACTATTTGACTTATATTTCAATCGAATATGTTGGCTATTTCTACGGTAAGTAGTATTATTACAATCCTTGACAATAAATGATCTAGGATATTTTGTTTTTGATACAATAATTCCTTCAGTCCAAATTATATCTTTAGGATTTTTCTTAAAATAAATTTTGTCATTTATGCGAAATTCAGTATAACTTTTTTATCATAATAAAATTTTGATTTTTGTAAACTAGTTTGTTTCTTTTGATAATGTTCAGAATGCTTAACAATCTTAGGTCGCAAGTTTTTAATTTGACTAGGCAGTTTAGATCTTAAAGTTCTAGACATTAACAATTGTGCAGGCGAACTTAAATTATTCCTAGGTGTATTCCTATAGTGTAATAATCCTATGTATGGATCAGTACCAGAATAATCACTTTTTCTGAAAATATTTTTTTCTATTTTCACAGAGACCTCAGCTAAGCCGTTAGACCTTGGAAAATGCGGACTAGAGACAACTTGTTCAATGTCCCATTCATACAAAAATTTTTGAAAATCAATGGAGTTGTATGGTGGCCCTCCATCTGAAACTAACTGCATGGGAATGCCGTGACGTGCGAAGATAGACTTTAAATGTGTTATGACATTAAATGATCGACTATCTTTATTTAAATTGGCAATTTCGATGTAATTAGAATAGTAATCTACTACAAGTAAATATTTTTTACCTTTATATTCAAACAAGTCGGTAGCCAATTTTTGCCATGGATACAATGGTATTTCATGGGATAAAATAGGTTGTTTTGTTTTATTTGCAGAATAAATAGCACATGACTCACACTGTCTAACTTTATTTTCTATATCCTGATTAATATTAGGCCAATAAACTACTCCTCTTGCCAAGTTTTTTGTCTTTTCAATACCTTGATGACTTTCATGTAGTATATTCAGAATTTCTGATCTCATAGACTGTGGAATAATAACTGAACTATTTTTGAAAATAATATCATTTATGACATGGATTTCCTCTTTGATATTCCAGTATGGTAATAACAAAGTATCACAATGTTGTTTGCAATTAGGCCATCCATTTTTATAGTATTCAATTAATTTCTGTGAAACTAAATCCTGTTTAGTATGAGACAAAAATTTTTCAAGTTTTTCTGGAGAAATAGCTAAATTAGAGGTCAAAAAAAATCACATGAATATTAATATTTGAGTCTAAATCTTCTAAAGAAACTAATTCTTGGTTAAAATTATTATCATTTATTGGGGCACGTGACAAAGTATCTGAAATATACATTTCTGAACCTTTTGTGTATGTAACAATTAGGTCGTAGGCTTGCAACGTTATCATCATACGTTGTAATCTAGCTGGCACTTCGGATAAAGGTTTTTTGAATAAAGTAACCAATGGTTGGTGGTCTGTTTCAACCTGAATAGGTTTGCCATATAAATATTGGTGCAACTTTTTACATCCAAAGACTATTGCATACAATTCTTTTTCTATCTGTGCATAATTTATTTATTCAATGACTTGGAAGCATATGCTATGGGGTTTTTTCCATGCAAAATTACTGCACCTACTGCATTCTTAGAAGAATCGACTGACAACCTAATTGGTTTTTTAATATCATAGTGGACTAAAACAGGCGACTGACATAATACTGATTTTAATTTTTTAAATTGTTTTTCATGTTGGTCTAACCATTGCCATTTATTAAATTTTTTGAGAAGTTCTCTTAGAAGAGAGGTTTCTTCTGCAAGATTTGGAATATAGGAACCTAAATAGTTAATCATTCCTAAGAATCTTTGAAGCTCTTTGACATTAGTAGGACTTGACATTTTTGAAATTGCTTCAACCTTCGACTGATCAGGCGAAACACCTTCCTTATTTAAAATATGACCTACATAGCAAATTTCTGACATACCAAATTGACATTTTGATTTGTTGAACTTCAAATTGACTTTAGAGGCACGCTCAAATAAAGATTCTAACCTTTGATTGTGTTCCACGACAGTAGACCCAAAGACCAAAATATCATCTACAAAGATAATTACACCAGGCAAATCTCCAAACAATTGATTCATAGTCCTATGAAAAATTTCACCAGATGAGCTAATTCCGTAGGGTAATCGCAAAAATCTGTATCTTCCATAAGGTGTATTGAAGGTACAGAGATCACTACTATCTTCATCCAAACAAATAGTCCAATAGCCTGAACTAGCATCTAACTTTGAGAAAATTGATGCACCCGCAACTTTAGATCTTAAATCATCAAATGTTGGATACGGGTAGTAAGGACGTCTAATAGCTGTATTTAAATTTCTAGGATCAAGACATATCCTTAATTTACCATTTTGTTTTTCTACCAAGACTATTGAGTTAACCCATTTAGTTGGTTTAACAACTTTTTCTATGACTTGTAATTTTTCCATACTCTCTAATTCCTCTTTAAGACGTTTTTCTAAAGAATATGGTATTCTACGTACCGGGCAAATTTTAGGAGGTACATTGCTATCAATGTCTAGATGAGCTTTATATGGTAAACAACCAAGACCCTCGAATGTTTTAGCATATTTAGAAACAATTTGTTGCACTGATTTGTTCTGAATTCCATAGATTCTTTTTACAATTCCAAGTTTTTCACATGAATTCCATCCTATAATTGTTTTACAGTCTCATTCAACCACAACAAAGTACAATTTTGTTTTTATACCATTTTCAAATTCACAATCAATTTTACATGTACCTACATTTGGCACTAATTGTCCTGAAAAGGTGAATAGCTTATTATTTGTTCTAAAAATATTAATTTTACAATGAGAACAAGACATAATTTTATTCAATGTTTTCTTACTAATAACATTTGTATCAGCACCTGTATCAATTTGACATTCAAGTTTATAATCATTACAGTAAACATTTATCAACCAATCTTTATTATTATAATTAGAATTTTGAATAGAATTTATTATAAACTGATTAGAAAATACCTGTGGTTCTGCGTCATTGCATGAAATATTGCTCACTTTATTTTATTTTTATTTTATTTTATTAACAAGACGAACACAACAGTTTACAATCACATCAGGTGACTTAGAAACTAATACATAGGTTTTGTTCCTGATTTAAACCAGAAAAGTGTACGTACATCTTGATCAATCGTTAGCTGTTATGTTATAGAGCTATTGTAATGGCATGAGCAAAATATATTATATATATATATATATTAAAAAGGAACATATTATGATTGTTACTTTTTCCTGGCTGCCTGAAAAAACAAAATTTTGCAAAATGTCCTTGTTTTTTGCATATTGAGCAAATTTTTTCCATTGCTGGGCATTTGTGTCTGTGTACTTGACCACATCGAGTACAGTTTCTATTCTGTGACTTATTTCTGTTGTTGGATAAACACAACTGATCTCTTGTTCTACTATTATTTCGAGAATGACTATTATTTCTATTCTTTGAATTATTTCTTTGTCGTGACCTTGATCTACCCCTATAATTTTGATTTTGAGTGATTCCTTGTATAACCTCATTTTTATGTTCGTGATTTAGCATTTTAGATCTTTCTTGTGATAATTCTAAGGTCTTGGATATTTTTGTTGCCGACTCTATAGTCAAATTTTCTTCTTGTAGTAGCCTTTCCTTTATATGAGTATTTTTAATACCGATTACAAACATGTCTTTTATCAATGATTCTTTTAGATCTCCAAATTCACAAGATCCACTTAAATTATTTAAAATCGTTAGATATTCATCCGTAGATTCATCATTTTTCTGGTAGCGTGTAAAAAAATTATATCTCTCTACCGTCAAATTAGAGTGTGGACTAAATTTTTCATCAAATTTCTTCAGAATTGCCTCGAATTTGGTTTTAGTTCTGTCCAAATTGAAGCTATTAAAAATCTCTATGCCATCATCACCAATCGCATTTAGGAAAATCGCAGTCTTTTTATTGTCTGTAAATTTCTCAAATTCGTTCGCATCCATGAAAATTTCAAAACGTAATTTCCATTTTTTCCATTTACTAGATGGATCCTCGGTATTTTGAATCGTTAACGGTTTGAGTTGGACAAGAATTCCTTTGTCTGACATGACGACTATGACTTATATTTTTTATTTTTTGAAAATCTTACTTTTGACTTACCCGCGATTATTTTTAGTTCCAACAAGCAACGTTTATGACACCACTTCTTACATTACTTCTTATATTACTTTAGACACCACTTTTGACACCATGCTTTGGGTTCGTGGTGAGATGGCTGATATTGAAAGAAAACGACTTTACGACTTTACGACTTATTATTTATTCTGTGAGACACACACACTTGAGTTACATGTTAAGGAAGGAATCTCGGGCGCCGGTACTGTCCGGGGACGAGGGCACTGTCATAGACAATCATAGACAACATATTTATTTTAATAGACAAATATACAACACACTGTATAGTAGGATTAGATTGATTCATGTTTTCCGATTTTCGATTAAGGTAAAGCACCAAAAAGGGCAAATGAAACTTTACATTATGTACAAAATTATTATGTTTTATTAAACAACCTTTTGAAATGTTACAGTAACATTTAGATATGACCTTTTGCTGATAAAATCTTTAAAAACTAATAGACGTTTACTTTAAATAAAATTATTATAGGTTCACCTTGTGTTAAAAACCAATCATTTCAAACTGCTAAAAAGTCCAGCTGAAATACATAAGCAATGGCCTAAGTATGTCAACAATTTATAAGTTGACATCCATACTAAAATCAGTAATACTCATTATTCATAAGTAAATAAAAACTCATATCAACCTATAAAAAATCAGTATCCTAAAAAAATCTTCAGAAAAAGCTGTCGCCAATATAAATTTTTTTTGACGTGACAACGTCTTATAAATTGGTTTGCCGGGTGACACTTCAAGAAACTGCGTTACGCTCCGCTCACGTTATGCGCTCACAATGAGAGCGAGTGAGAGGCACGCGTCCCTTCCACTCGGGCATGGTTAGCCCGCCTAAGAGCGAGAGAGACAGACATTTTTAAATTGTTACTATTATTTCATCCTTCTTCCTACTATACGAATGAATATTCACATTAAAATTATTTTACCACTCAAAGTCGTTGTCACGTAAAACCAGGGATTGAAAACGGTTCCAAAATACAGGTAAAACACCGGTATTTTGGGGTTCCGGTACCTACACCGGAACAGGAACCAGAACCTAAATTGGAACCTTTAAGAACCTTTATTTTACCGGTTCTTAGGCAAAGCGAGACTAAACTTGTTTTTTGAGGTGCGGTCGGGTGACCGGCGCGATGCAGCGCGCGGCGGAGCGTGAGCAGAGGGGAGTTTGTGGGAATAAATCACATTTGTATTGGTGTTTGATGGATCTTCTGTTACAACCGCGCGCGCCACTCGCTCGTGTTCGCATTGATAAAATTATTATTTTAAAATCACTTATTACATACCTATTTGATTGGCTTATTTTGTGTGTTAATTAGTTGTAATATGTTAGTGTTATAGCAGGCGTGGTTCACTCCGCGCAGTACATCCGTTATATACCTACAGCGAAGTATCCGGCCGACCGAATTTAAAATTAGTCGAGTGTCACGCGCGCGCTCGTGTGAACGCTGCTGGGATTTTATAAAAACATTTTTTTTTCTCTCTTGATCGTGCTTACTGCCTACTTAAAGTAGGTAGGTACCTACCTAAGAATGGACACGAAAAGAAAATAATGACAGACGATATTGTGTGGCGTTCGGCTGTTTGAATTCGAATATAAATATACTTACCAATCTTTTTCTCGCTTCCCATAGATGCTGAAAAGTAGGTTTGCCAAATTAAAAACTACTTATTTTAAAGGTAGACCACGAAGTACCTAGGTAGATGCCTAGCCAGCTAGATTTTTGAATTGGGAGGGTTATTGGATCGGACCCATCGGGGTCAACGTACTCCGTCGTTACCCGCCTTGCCGTATTTTTCTAGTTTCGAGTGTCCTTGACGTGCATCGCACGCTGACTGTAGGTAGGTACCACTGACGATACCTACCCTACGTAATTTCTGCAGTTCCAAGTTCCTTCTTTTTTGTCAACGACTTGTCATTTTTCACATAAGTAGAAAAATAGTAACAGGTACTTAACTGGAATGGTAATCAAATATTCAATCCTTCACAAGAAGGCAACCCTAACAGCGTAAGAAAAGATAAGAGGCACGCGATAGAAAGAGAAGCAAGTTTAGGTGAATAAAATTATAAGTACTTAATGTTGTGCGAGCTGAATTCCACCGTACAGCGTCGTAGCAAGACTGGAATTAATTAAATCTTCTTGCGCAGTGATTCTTCTGTACGTTAGTACTATTTATTATTCTGTGGTTATAGGTAAAAAATATTAGTATATTAATCTATTTTAAGAAGAAGACGTTACTTTAATTATTAATACGAAAACTATAAGTCTTCATTCAGGCTTTCACGGCCGGCGTTGCATGTAGAATATACTGCTTCCGGGCTGTTTGGCCGTGGTCTATGTGAAACTTGCGTTCCAGACGTTTCGTCGATCACTGCGGTCGACATCTTCAGTGGCGCAGGTCCGGGCGACGACGACTTCGGAGACCTTGCCTCGTCGGCGGCTGAGTTGCAACTGATGCGAAGTCTTGAATCACTGGCGTATTTATAGGCACGGTCGGAGGGGGGAATCGACTCACTCGATTCTGATTGGTCGAGAGCTGTGGCACCGACGTACTCGATCCTGATTGGTCGTTTGCACCGTGATACCGAGTGGCTCTCAGTGCTGGGTACCAATCTTTTTGGAGCTGAAATCCCTCGTTTTTTCGGTTGAAGTTGTTGGCATGCTTGAATATTTCGATGGCTTCTCGAAGTATACGTGGGAAAAAATGTGTAGTAGTAGCTAGAACTTTCGTGTTCTGAAATTTAATGGTATGATGCCCATCCTCTTCGGTGTGTTCTGCAACCGCTGACTTGTCGAAGTGGCAGAGGCGGCAATTACGTTCATGTTCCGACAGGCGGGTCTTGATGCTTCTTTGGGTGGTGCCCACGTATACCGAGCCACATGAGCAGGGGATTCTGTAAACTCCAGCTGACGATAGTGGATCACGAGAGTCCTTGACCGAACGGTGAAAATTCCGTAGCTGCGTCGTGGGCTTGAAGATCGGCTTGATATTATAAGCTTCTAGCAGTCTTCCGATACGATCCGTAATGCCAAGAATGTATGGCAAGAAAGCCTTCCCTATCGGAGCAGGTTTTTCCTCATCCTGGTTTGTTGGCGAAGCTTTCTTTGGGTGAAGAGCTCTCCGTATTTCATGTGCAGAGAATCCATTAGCTTGGAAGGCCGAGTCCAAGTGGCATAACTCGATTTGTAGGTGTTGAGGTTCACAGATGGTCTTAGCTCGGTGGACCAGTGTCTTGATAACTGACATTTTTGTCTGGGATGGTGGTTGGAGTCCTCGTGTAGGTAACGGTCTGTGTGTGTCGGCTTTCGATAGACTCGGTGACCAAGACTGCTATCTTCTTTTTTGGATACTAGGACATCTAGGAATGGTTGCTCCCCGTTCTTCTCAACTTCCATGGTGAATTGAATGTTAGGATGGATGCTGTTTAGGTGATTCAGGAACTTAGTCAGCTCCGAGTCTCTATGAGTCCAAACCACAAAGGTATCGTCCACGTAGCGGAACCAGACCTTAGGCTTCTTGGGAGCTCTTTCCAGAGCATCTTCTTCAAACGATTCCATGTAAAAGTTCGCGACTACCGGACTGATGGGGTTTCCCATGGCTAAACCGTCCACTTGCTCATAGAACGTGCTGTTCCACAGGAAGTAGGAAGTCGTCAACACGAACTCCAACAGATCTGCGATGTCCTTGGAGAAGAGTGGTCGGATACGCGACATTGCTTCCCTGACCGGAACTTTCGTGAACAGAGAGACGACGTCGAAGCTGACTAGACGATCGTCCGGATGTAGTTGTAACGATGCAAATCGTCTATTGTAGTTTGAATTATTATTTACACATTTAGTCGATTAGTATCGACCTAAAAATTATATTTTAGCTACATTTTTAATCTGCCGTTCTATCAGTACATTTCATTTGTCTCTGACCGTTCGATTGTCTCTGGCCGTGTGCGATATACTATTAGCCCGATACACTTTTAATGGCTGCTGTTCACCGGTGATGTAAAACTAGTGCTAATATGTAGCCCCGGAGAGGCAATTTCGCTATATCCATCATCACCAGGAGGCTGGTCACGTAGGCCCGCCCACTGGCTGATGTCTGGGGGAGGCTATAAAAGCCACTGCAGCCTCATTCGAGTCCTTTTCTCTGGACATCAGCTTTCTTCTGCCAAGGCTTGGGTGTGTCAGAGCGGGCCACGCGACCAGAGAGCGTCAGCGCGGCACGTGCTCCACCAGTCCTCGGCGGCGAAGAGCTAAGTGTTCACCACCAACTTTGCACCGCGGGCTGTTTCAAATCCACAAAATTTAAATCTTTTGTCGACTGGAGATGCTGAACTCCACGCCCTAATAATCATATATTGTACATCTAATCTGATTATATTGTTGTTAAACAGTTCTTAATAAAATTTTATTTATCTCTGCTCTACCGGGTTAACAAAGTAAAGTACCTTTAATTTCTATTTAATCTATCAAACTAAACATTAACGTTTCAATGCGGTGCCGGGCTTCCTGTAAGACCAAAGGCCATGGTTTTAAAACAAAACGTTCCTCTAGTGGGGACATAAAAAGCAGTCTTACAACGATCTTCTTTTTTAATAGGTATTTGCCAGAAACTTTTGGATAGATCTAGGCTAGATAGGTATCTAGCATCCCTCAAGTTGTCCAGAATTTCTGAAATGTAAGGTAAGTTATAAGCATCCTTCCTAGTGACTGAGTTCAATTTCCTACTGTCTAGACAAAATCTAAGCTCGCCATTTTTCTTGGGAGTCAGCAGAACAGGTGACGACCAAGGACTTTCGGTGGGCTCAACAACATCTTCCTTCAGCATTTCGTCCAACTGTTCGACGAGAACACGTTGTTTTTCGGGAGACATCCTGTAGTAGCGCTGACGAACAGGAGCAGTGTCACCAGTGTCGATAGAGTGCTCTATCAAGGTAGTACGACCTAGGCCACGTTCCTCATAAGAGATATTACGGAACTGAGCGACTATGTTATCTGCTGTAACCTTCTGTTCGGAAGTAAGATGATCATACGACTGTAGATGCTCCGAATGTACTGCATTCAGCTCTCTCAACCGGGAATCAGATTTGTCCAGCAACAAAATAGAATCTAAATGTTTAGGAAAAAGTCCAAAGGATCTCCAAAAATCTATACCAAGAATTAAGGAATTAGTAATCTGAGGCACAATATGAACATTTAAAATTTTTACTTGATCCTGAAAAGAAATATGCAAGGGAATAAAACCTAAAGATTGAATTTTTTCACCACCCGCTGTGACTAAGTTTAAATGTTGATTATTCAGTTGAACTGAAGGTTCCAAGACTTTTTTATGAAAATTATTACCCAATATGGTAACACAAGAGCCAGTGTCCAATAAACCAGGTACGGTAGTGCCTGCGATAGATACAGAAACATAAGGAGAATAACCGATGTTAATGTTTCTGCAGACTGTAGAGACTTTGTTAAATTGGGAAAACTTTGTAATAAAAGATAGCCATTTTTCCCAATCTGGCCTATCAAAGTTAGTGCTTCTACAATCTGAGCTATTTAGTTTTTTTGTCTTGTTGCAAACAGGACACTCAGGTGTACGGTAACCTTTTTTACCACATCTGAAACAGATAACAAAAGTTTTGGTGCATTTACTAAGTTGGTGGGAGTTTGTTCTGCAACGGGGACAACTGAATTTGTGACCACTGGCTTTTTGATCAACCGCACTAACCTGCACCTCTGCACTGTCATTAGTATCATTGCTATCTGGATTTTCAATGCTATTTGTACTATGAACTGGTTGTTTATTTTCATTAGATTTATTTTGAAATTTATTATAATTATGGTATTTATTTGGGAAATTACATTTAGAATTTTGTTGTTTTGAGTTAGAAGACTGTTTATTATAGGCAAATTCAGGGGCTAAGGTATCTGAAGTTTTTCTAGGGGGTTCATGGAATTGTTTTAACCTAGACTGAATACTTTCATAGTTCCTACAGATATTCTGTAGACTAGCAATATCTGTGATGCCAGCAGAAGAAGCGAGAGTACTAGCATAACAGGGACGGATGTTGTGCAAAAGGATTTCCAATTTATCTTCCTCGGCTAAGGATTTATCTAGCCGAGAGAACATGCCATGCATAATGGACAAATATATGGTTATATTTTCGAACTCCCCCTGCGTACGAGATCTTATCTCCGACATTAAGCGGTAGTCATAGTCGGAAATGCTAAAATCCTGCTTGAGCAGTTCAGCTACGTCAGACCAAGTCTGAACTCGCGGCCTTATGCATCGGAACCAATGTAATGCATCGTCCGTGAAAATCTCGTAAGCAAACGAAAGTAATTTATCCTGAGGAATACCACGACTTAGGACAAATTCATCAACCTTCTGGATAAATGCACGAACACAAGTCTTTCCTGAGTATTTTAGCTTGGAAAGCTCGGAATAAACTTTCCTGTCGCAAGCGTCATTGACAGGAGTCTCTGGCACTTGCACTGAAAAAGAATCACTAGATTTGCCCTCTTTCACTTGTAACGCTAACAATTCACCATACTGCAATCTAAGGTTGTCTATATAAGCTCTAATACATTTGTCGATCTCTGGCTGTGTGCGATCGATCCTGTTAAGTCTATGATAGATATGATGAAGTAAAGTCTCCGTACGAGCCAGTAAGTTCCTGTCAAAATCTGACTTTAAGTTTACTAAATTCTGAGAAGACTTCGACAGAGAATCACCAACAGCCTTGAGATCTTCGGCTGGTTCGAGGTGTGAAGTTAAAATGTCTTCAGAAGGAAAACGTTGTGCCAACTCAGCAATCTGTTTTCTGAGTTCACAAACAGGGTCTGACCCGGATCCGCCTCGAACGGCAACCTCATACCCAAGCTCTGCCTTTTGCAATGAGAGGAACTTAATAGCGTAAGAAGGCATAATGGTACTGGTGAGAATCACTAACACACAGTGCACACAAAAATTAATAAATTAATTGACTTACCAGTGGTAAATAAAGAATGAAAATTATTAACAGTAATGAACTGTTCACCTGTTAGGGTTAATAACCTAAAAGATGTGAATCCCAATAGTGTAACTATTGGTCTAATGCTATAAGCACTAGCAAAATAAATATAAGTGCTGAAATAAAACACTTAAATGTTTAAAAATATACAACACAAGTTGTACAATGATAGCAAATGCTAGCATGTGAAATCTTTAACACTACAACAAAACACTTGTTGAAAACACTTCACTAACACTTGAAATAAGCTTTACACCTGGTAAGTCAATGGAAATGTTAAAAATAAAATAAAATAAGATAAGTACTCACGGGCTGTTCCATCCAATTATATTATTAACTGAAAGAATCCGTTATTGGGCGCCATTGTAACGAAAGAAAAGTTTTAATGCTTGGGTTTTAGGTGAAGTTAAATCAATTATTTGATAGTGACTATGGAAGCTGTAAAATTAATAATATAAAGTCTATACCGGCTAGGGTATGAGCAGAGAAATGAAAAGATAGATTAACAATTTGGAACATAATCGTAATCGATATAAAAGCGATAAAAAGCGTTACATGAATTTATATATAGGTAAATGGAAATGAATCTCAGGGTGGATTCGCAATAAATATTCTGCCGAGGCGTTGTTTGATCCGTTGTGCAGAGATGGTGGTATGCACTTAGCTAGTTCACTCCCGGCTGCTGATGTTGCCGGCGTGCCAGGGTCCTCGCTGGTGTGCCTCACGACCGAATGATGGCGTGAAGCCCGGTGCGAAGACCCTGGAAAAAGAAAGGGTGCGGGTCAGTATGTCACATGGGAACTTCGTCCAGTGACCCGCTGAAAATAATAGCAGGTGAAGATATTCTCCCCAGCGGTAGAACAGCGTAGCTAGAAGCTATAAAAAGGAAGAAATAATTAAGCAGTGCAGGCTGATGACGTGACCTCTGACCATAGGGGTCATCGGCCTCGTGTCACTAATGGGTAGGCTGAAATAGCACAAAATATACATATTAAAATAAAACATAAATAAGCCATGCATATTAGCAGGCATAAAGCTGCGCCGCTGAGAAGTCTTCACCTGTTGAAAGAAGTAGGAAATGTTGATCTCAAAACTTACCCGGTGCCGACAGCAGTTGGCCGCCGGGTCAAAGCGACCTTCCCCGGCCAAGGGTAGCCGAAGAAAGGGGCCACTTTATCGCCGTGAATAGACACTTAAGTTAGTGTTGTTCAATCTCGCTCGCACAGCATAGACAAATTAGTATATTTAGTGTCGAAAAATACTAAAATATCGACTAAGGTATAGAAATTATTGGAAATAGATTTATAAGAAATCCACAACGTTACATAGTTTTAGATTCTTGAGTTTCTCCACGAAGTGGCGAGAGTCTTTGATGTATGACGAGGATGATCCGACATGTTGTTGAAGCAGTCCGGTGAGATACTTCGAGACTGGATGAGTGGGTGAGCCGATAGTACTCACGATGGGCCAGAGCAGTACTGAAGGCTTATGGATCTTTGGTAACCCATACAACCTAGGTGGAAGAGCTTCAGACTTCTTGATGAAGCTTTGCGTTTCTTCTGGAATAGACGAACCCTTGATCAGGTTGTTTACCTGTCTCAAGGTTCTTGCCGTTGGATCCTTTGGAATCTCCTTGTAGGTAGCTGGGTCGAGAAGATCCTTGATCTTGGTCTCATAATCCTTGGTGTTAAGAACCGCTGTGGTATTACCCTTGTCAGCTTTCAGGATAACAATATCCTTATTAGCTCTTAGGTACTTTAAGGCTTTCCGTTCTTTCTCTGTGATATTGCTCCTCGGTGGCTTGGCCCACTGTAGAACTCTAGAGGACTCTTGGCGGACCCTCTCAGCCAGTTCTTGGGGGAGTTTAGAGTTTGTAGAGTATTGGAGACTATTTTTTATTTTTTTCATTGTATTGTATTGGAGACTAGACTAGAGGATTTTAGGCTTATTGTGTCTCGGACCTTGCTAAACGTTATGAGACTTACATGCGATTCGGACTTCATAAGTTACGGTACTTCATGGTCGGAAAAAATTAAACATGATTATCATATTTGTATTGTTATTTATTATCAGTCAACCATTTAATTAAATACTTAGCATTATGTTTAACATGTGGGTCCCTATTTTTAACCCATCTCTTCAGAATCAGTTAAAGGAAAATCCTTAGAGTGTTTCCCTTCCAAGGAATACTAATATTCTTGAGTACACACGGGCTCTCATACAAGGTTTTATATTTTTCATCTCTTCTTTTATAGTAAGCTAAAAATGTCATTTCTCTAATCATTTTCTTCTCGATGGATAGCCGTACAGTGGAAACATTCAGGTCGATGTTTTACTCTCTCCAGGTGCTTTTCAACCTTAGGGTGGAGAACAGAGGGAGACTGTGGTCGTTCCGAATTTACAAAAATATCTGGCGAATGATGGCGCTTATTCTGACCCATGATGGCTGGTTCTGAAATAAATCATAAAAGCAAAAATTGGTAGTTGGTACTTTATTATGTCGTAACCCCACAGGGGGTCGCAACCCGTCATTTAAAAAACACTGATCTAACTAAGGGCTTGGACACATCACCACGGTGCGGCGCCGCCAACGTAAAATGACATGACGTCGTGTTACGGCACGGTGCTGTGTACAGTGCCTCGCCGGTTTACATCGGTTCAATAACGAATGTAGAAAAAACAGAATCAAAGAATTAGACAAGCACTGCACAAGTCATTTTGAATGGTATTTATTACAAAAATAAAAAAAAAGTGTACTTTAGACCATACGAATGAAGTAAAACTTCACGTAAACGCATATTTGTACTTACTTTTATTATCCATCTTGGGGACAATCTATGTAGTTGTAAAGTTCCAACACACTTATGATTATGTTAACAAACAAAGTAGACGCGGAAACATTAATGGCGGCAAAATGGCAAAACAATTTGCTTTGTCGGTCTCGGCCGAGGCACGAACATCAATAAATTTCGGTTATTCAATCCCTGCTCCGAACACATATCCCATATCCCTTAAGGAACCTTTAAAACGGATGACAAGGAACCGGTATAACATCTTCCGATTTAAAGGTTCTAGGAACCGGTATTTAGAACCGGTACATCGGAACCCAAACCGGAACCGATACCGGAACCGGAACCGTACCGAAAAGAGGAACCTTTATAAGAACCTAAATGAAGAACCAGAACCGAAATTGGTACCGGTTTTCAATCCCTGCGTAAAACTTTCGCCCGTATACCGACTTTACAGGCAACCAAATTTTTTTTCTTAATTTGTCTTACTGTGATGCCATTAGGTGTTTTTTAAGTCAATAAACATGTAAACCAGATGGTTACTTTTCTTAAATTAAAGTTTTTTTTTTCGAAAGTGTTATCTATTAGGTTAGTGGCCCTCATTAGTGCCTATGCCCTACCGAGTTCTTAAATCGGTGAGCTAGACGATAGTACCATCGCGATTTTTTTAGCATAGACAATTTTTTAACTAGTAACTCTGATTCAATAATAGCTATTTAATCTACATTTGTGAGAAAAAAAGATAATTGACTTTCTTGTTGCGTTGTGCGAAAAGTGCGAAATTCAGTGTTCAGTCAATCATATCGCTTGTATTGCCTTACAAGAGGACAATAAACATATTATTTGTTTTCAAGATGGTGATTTCTATAAGTTTTTAAATTTGACTTGATTTTTGTTGAATATGGTGGGACATGATAACATTTCGAGCCTTTCAATCTTGTTACTCAACATTTTGAACGAATCATAAATCAGTGATTGTTGATCACAATGTCGAACGAACGGGAAGTGTTTTCTTTAAATGATAGCTATCCAGATTCATTATTCGACATATGCATGGACTATATCGTTAATAATCATAACACAATTACAACTCTCGATCCTGATAGCCGATGGCGTAGACTCAAGGAAGATGTCATTTTACCGGCCGAGATCTGTGAAAAATTCCTTTCAAATTACCAAAGAAAATTTCGTATCAGTGATAAAATTGCTAATATTTTCCGCGATAGGTACCGTACTCGCTTAGATACCGTTAGACTGCGCAATTCGCGCATAACTGATGAAGGACTACGGTACCTTATGGAGCATAAGCCTTATGAAGTAGAGTTGGTGCAATGTGAATATTTATCGCAATTGTCATTGGAGACAATTAACAACAATAGCCAGAACCTCATATCACTGAAATTTGGCCCTGTTACCTCTGTGATGTCACAAGATGAGAGTGTCTACAGGCAGCGTGGCTATATAATTCATGCCCCCAATTTACGTCGGCTGACGATCCATCGGAGGGGTCTTGCTATATTCCCATTGTTACTACTGAAACCCCTCAAACATCTAACACATTTGGATCTTTCTGAGTGCACATCTGCTGGCTCAATATGGGCACTCAATGAGCTGAACAATCTTAAGGCTCTGATTCTGCATAGTGTACACTGGTCTAAAGATATTATTGATTGGATCGCAAGTCTGCATACACTTCGACATCTTGATATATCTCAGTCCAATGATCGACATGGGAAGTACTTTAATCCAAATGAAGTACTGTCAAAGTTGGTCTTGAGCTTGCCACTGTTGGAGTCATTAGATATATCTGGAACAAATCTAGCAGGAACTGGTGCAGCAGCTCTATCAGCCAATAAAGGAGCATCAAGCACAGAGGGGCAAGTGCGATGTGATATCCCAGGGCTTGTGAGCCGTGTTGATAGGCCTTTGGAGTTCCTCGGGTTGTATGGCACTCACCACGGAGCTTGCAAGAGACATGATATACCTGCCAAAATTGTAAGTTCTCTCCTCTTTTAATATTTCAATTCCACTTTAGATGCAGACATGTACATGCAGGATGAGGAAATGAAAAGCAATAATACAATGAACCACTCGTCACCAATTATGTACTCCAAAAATAATCATTTGTAATTATTTATTTCACCTGGTATACTGTTTTGATAAAAATTAAGTTTTTGAAGTAATTTTATCAATTCATATCATAACATTTAATTTTATATACTCTTGTACTGTAATGTGAACAATAATAAATTATTAAAAACAATACTTTTATGACAGTCTTTACGCACAGAGTATCGAAATAAAGTTAAAAATTATTTAATGTAATTTTTAGGTACCAGGTACAGGTATTCTATTGGAAACTATATCATAATATAATTATACTGTCATATTAAGCAAATTATATTAGTTATTTCATGAGATTAGATAATGTAGTGTATGAAAATACACATAATTTGGTCTTAAAACACTTGTGTGAAACTATAAAAAAAATCGCCTGCTTCTAATTTTTACACTCGTATGTTAAGAGCCCTTACTATGCAATAGTTTCATAAACTACTAATATGACATTTTACTTTTCATACTCTTCGTACATTGGAGAGTCTCAGTCATTAAGGTGTAAATGTATTAACTGAGTGTATCTATAAAAACATGTTTAACATTTAACTAAAATTACAGGGAAATTGTTATTTATTTTTAAAATTATGAATCCTTCTTGTAATCTAATTATTCTGAGAGAGATTATGATTAATTAACGATGGATGAACTGATAAAACCCAAAAAAAAAATTAACAATAAATTTTTTCGGACCATTTCCACAAATTCCACAACAATAGAAACACAGAAAGCTTTTATAAAGACAAGCCTGTTTCAAAATATAGTTACTTTTATTTAAAAGGGCTAAGTACTACTATTTCAAAGCATTTGGCAACAACTTGGCACTTTGTTTGTCATATGTTTATTTGTTATGGAGATCAAACAATCCCAAGTATGATTAATCAGTACTGATCATTGTAATCATAGATAATACATATGCTTATATAACAATTGCATTGAATGTAATGTGGCAACAGCTACAAATTCATTGCATAAATCACATGAAACTCATATGCAATAAGTTTAATGCAATTTACAATAAAACTAATATGAATTAATGGGATTTCTATATAACATCAGCTGATCTACTTGTATGGCATAGAGTTTTATCACTTTAGAAACCTTGGACAAGCATTTTAAAGAAATCCATCTCAAAAAATATTTGAGCATTTCAATAGGTAATTTTGTGATGAAACAATAATTATAATGGGTTAGTCTCTGGCGTAGCGGTAGTGAACGCGTTCGCTACGCAGGATGCGCGGGTTCACCTTGCTCGCGGCGATGGTCGACTGCGCGGATGCGTGGGCGGTCGGCGCCTCCTTCTGCGAGCAAGCGTAGAAGACTCGCGGCCTATAAGCGGCGGATAGGAGGTCGATGAATGACCTCCGTCCCCCATGAGCGCGGAGATCGCGAGATACAATACTAGCTTCTGTTTGCTCGCCCCCCCCTCGCTCCCCAGCTTCGCTCGTGACGTACTTTGTACCCCTATTGTAACAATTTCACAAAATGTTCAAATTCGATTTATTTATTTTGCGAACATGAGTAGGTGTCAAATTATTTATATAATTGTACAGCCACATTTCGCCTCATGGCGTGCAAATTTAACCCTAGAAAGATAACCTACGTCAAATCGACTCCCTCCATTTCGAAAAACTGTTATATTTCGCGCGTATTTCGCAACACTGCGTTCCCCGCTCCCGCCACCTCAGTCGGACCTCAGAGCTTGCAGGTGACACTCGTATTGCTAAGGTAAGTGTTTTATTTTCGTAAATATGCATCGTCCGTGAGTCAAAGTGACGCATGGTTATCTTTATTGCAACTTTTTAGTAGCTCTTGCCCTAAGTGCCTTTGAGTCACATAACATATATTTTAATATTTTTTTATTACTTCTTATATTACTAAGTTTATAAAAAGTTGATTTTATACATTTTCTAATAGTACTTTTAAGACTGGGAACAGATCTCATCAATAGTAAGTTTTTTTGTTGTAAGAAAAAAGTGTTTTGTTTATTTCAAATGCTTAATAATAAAAAAATTCAAAATTACATAAATATTCGTTTTATTTATTGCATATGATAATTAATAATGCAGCCCTACTTGTTACAAAACATAATATACTATATATTACGCAAAATCGACCAACACATACACTTGAGTCGAAATGACGCATGGTTATCTTTACAGTATTGTACAATATGGTTATCTATCTAGGGTTAAGTAAGTAATTAATTATATAAATTTAATTAAGCTGACAGGTACACAATTATTTCAATTGTATATATCAATAAAGTCATTTAACAAGGTATGAATATCATAATGAACAAAATTACAATCCTCTATATTATGTCAATAAACAAATCAATAAATTAATTTCACAGTGAACAGGATCAACATTTAGGTATTTGTTAAACACGTAATATTTGTTTAACAGGGATTATACATACACACACTTATCATCTAGGTATTCTTGTACACTATTGTATGCTTTTTTAATTAGAATATTTTTTAATTTATGTTTGAATTCGTTGAGACTATCAGTGCAGTATAGTTCGGTTGGTAGTTTGTTGAAAATCCTTGTCAAACATAGAATACTTTTGTTCATTAGAGCAGTCTTATTACTTATTGTTTTTATTTTAAGTTGATGTCGAGTGCCACAAAAGTGTTCAAATAACTCCATGTTTCGTTGGACAAAAAGAGCTACCTTGGAAACGTCAATAACTTTAAATTGATAAAATGGGCTTGTAGCTATCGGTTTTTGAAATTTTACGTTTTAGGCTTTAAATACTATATCCCAATCGATCGAGTTGCCCCCCAAAATATTATGCCATGGCGTAGGCATGGTATGTGGTCACTACAGTAGATATGTCTACGGTATGTGTTTAGCTTTAACCTGGTTTATGAATAAATTGTGCAGTATGAGGATGTGCAAAGTGTACTGATAAACAATTTAAATATTTTTAGGGCATAACATTACATCAGAAAGTCCACTATATTTATATTCTAATTTTATTGAAATCATTTTTTCTCAACATCTTTTCTGAACCATCTAGCGTAAAGAAGAAATAAGTAACCTAGTTTTACATGTATAATAGTGTTGTAATAATAACTCAATCCATTTTATGAAAATTTCATCACAATAATCTCGCCCAAGTTCATATTTGCCTTATTTAGTGGAGAGTAGGCAAACTATTAAAAAAATTACAAGCTTTGTTTCTGTTCGGTTTCGCTATGAAGCACTAGATGGAGACGGGGGACGAGGTATGACGTCTTGCCCTCGCGTCTCCCTTCCCACCCGCATTTGGCCATGTTGTTTTTCTTAAGAGAATTTGACTGGCATAAATAATAAATAAATAAATGTCTTATTTGCAAAAAGTGATTGCAGGTACAAAAGTACATAATTTACAGTTGGTCTTACAACTATTTACTGTTACAATCTTGTGGATGAAGTTCTGTTTTCCTTGATAGGCTAGTTTTAACCTGTAGTAAGGAGCAACAGTCCCCTTCCCTATGGTTTTCTTTACAATATACTAACAAATAATTGTACTAACAAGCGTTTACAGGTTTGGAACAAAGTACAATATAACTACAAGCAATAATATATGTTTAAGTTCATTAAATGATGTGTGTGTACCTGTGTGTATTTGTGTGTGTGTGTGTGTGTGTGTGTGTGTGTGTGTGTGTGTGTGTGTGTGTGTGTGTGTGTGCGTGCGTGCGTGCGTGCGTGCGTGCGTGCGTGCGTGCGTGCGTGCGTGCGTGCGTGCGTGCGTGCGTGCGTGCGTGCGTGCGTGCGTGCGTGCGTGCGTGCGTGCGTGCGTGCGTGCGTGCGTGCGTGCGTGCGTGCGTGCGTGCGTGCGTGCGTGCGTGCGTGCGTGCGTATGTATGTTCAAGATTTAATAGGCGAAACGCTTAGTGAAAGATTTCCATGGCTTTGGAACAACGCAAATTCTGTCTTTTCGACGTTTTGTTATAGTTTTGTATGGTGTGTATCTGTGTTGAAGTAGGATTGTATGGTATATAAATAATTGTCGGACATTTAATGCATCATAAATATGTCGGTCGGGAATATAATGGGCTTAAACGCTGATATTTTCAAAATGGCCCTGTGTGCCACTTCAAGTGGCATGAGTATGGTTTTTAGTGCACCACCCCAGCAAGAAATGCAGTATGTAACAATAGACAGGCATAAGGCGTGATATACGTTACGTACAATGGTCTTGTTTGCAATATGGCGTAGGGTTTTAAAAACGTACATTAATTTACGCACTCTAACTACGAGAGCGTTTATATGCAGTTTAAAGTTTAAGTTTTTGTCCAAGACCACACCTAGGTAATTAATATTCTCAGCGGAAGATAAAGTTGGGCAGGCACATGGGTATTCTGTCGAAGTATTGCAAGAGTGAGCTTTAAGCGTAAGCGGAAAACGTGGTTGTGATAGCGAACTAACTGAGAAGGTGATATATTTGGTTTTCTGTGTGTTAAGTGTTAGTGTATGTATTGAGAGCCAGTCTAATGGCAAGTTGAAACCAGATTGTGCCCCATGTTCCAGTTCTGACCACGTGTCTGCTATAAATGCTAGCGCTGTGTCATCTGCGTAACACACAGTTTTTGAATTTGGGATTTTTAGATCACCAAGTTCTTGTTATAAATACGAGGAACAGAGTAGGTCCAAGAATGCTGCCTTGTGGCACGCCATAGTGAATAGGTAGTTTCTCGCTAGTGTGATTGTCAATTTTAACTATCTGAGAGCGATTTGTGAGATAGCTTCGAAACAGCTCCAACTGTTCTCCTCTGACACCCATTCGTTCAAGTTTGAGTAGAAGTGAGGCTGCGGGAACCGTATCGAACGCTTTTGCTAGGTCAAGGAATATTGTTAAGACCTTTTTATCTTCATTGAGGCCTTGTACGACGAAATTAGTCAAGTCCAGGATTTTCGCGTGGATTTTTTTTTTGACTGAAGCCAAATTGTTGGCATGTGATTAAGTCATAATGATCCAAGTAGTGAACCAGTCTTTTATTGATAAGAAGAATTCAAGTATTTTAGATAAGGCACTCAAGACTGTGATAGGACGGTGATTGTTCGGCTGACTCCCTTCACCCCCCTTGAAAATAGGATGAATTATCGCCTTTTTAAAAGCATCGGGAAAGACAGCAGTTTCAAAACAAAGATTGAATATATGTGGCTTAGATGCCATCCCACCCGGTAGATGCGTCAGCACGCAGTGAGTTGATAATTGAAGTGACCTCAGTGGAGTCAGTGTGACTTATAGCAAAAGACGAGCATGGTGAGGGCCTATGTATGTGCTGTGAAGTAAATATGCGATCTGGAGGTTGATTATTTAATATGTTGTCCGCTAGGTTTTTACCAATGTTGACGAAAAAAGAATTTACGTTATTACATGATTGAGTGAAATGCGCAGATTCAGTCCCTAGTAGTAAAAACGAGGAATTCTTAGGTTTGGTTGTGTTTGTTACATGTTTTATAGTATCCCATAATAATTTTGGATTGTGACTAACTTTGTTAATTTGTTGAGCATCATAAAGTCTCTTCGTTTTTTTTAAGAATACTAGTACAATAATTTCTATAGCGCTTATAGCTAATCCGCAACACTTCGTTAGTTGGCGACTGTTTCACTTTTTTATGAAGGGCGTCCCTGTGCTTTATGCATCTTACTAAACCGGGTGTAATCCACGGTTTGAGTAGCCTTTTTTAAGATGGAACTTTTTGTTGCACTGTGTGTTTCGTAATGGCTGATTTGAGGAGTTCAATTAGCTTATCCGTCACTGTGTTTGGATTTGTAAACGAAAAAAGAGGGTGAAAGTCTATTCTAGATACTATTTCATATAGCGCCTCGTAGTCAGTTTTGATCATGGTATGGGTAGTAATTGTCTTCACATTCTGTACACAAAGCAAAGAAGAGAGGTGGTCGGTGACTGTTGTTTCATAAACAAGTGAGAGTGTTGGGGATGATATGATCTAAACAGTTTTTATCTCTAGTTGGGTGGGTGTGAGCCGGTAGGTAACCATGAAAGGCGAAGAAATTCAAGTATTCCTCTATACGCTCATCAATACTGGTAGGTTTTATGTCTACGTTTAAATCACCTGTTATGATCACTCATTTGAAACTTGCGAGGGTGGGAAGCAGCGTATTGAGGGCTGTTAAAAAATTGCTGATATTATGGTTCGCGGGTGAGCGGTAGATGCACGCTATATAGCTATATTAGAATGAATTTTAACTAAGATTCCAGAGGCAGTTTGATTTAGGTCTATTTCTTCACATATAACCGGTAGTTCACTCTTGACATAGGCAACAACTCCATCATTTTTATTACAGTGTGTAGTGGTTTCGAAAATCGTGTAATTTTTAAGAAGTGGTATGTTGGTATTGGTAGAACAAGATGACCAGCATTCAGTTAGGATTAGTAAGTCAGGGTCAAGAGATATATCGTGTAAGACGGCTTGCAGACTCAGAAAGTTGTGATTTATTGACCTAATGTTTTGTGTAAAGATTTTTAAGAAATTATTTGGATGCTTCACATAAGTAGTAGTTTGACTAGGGTTGCAAATATAAACTTCTGACACGGAGTGTTTATCTAAGGTATCAATTAAATCATTAGTGTTGTTAATCATTTTTGTAAAGGATAATTATCATAACGTTAGAAGTGGATACTAAGAGAACAAACTGCACAACGCATGGTGTTCATAAAAATATAGCAATTTAATGTTGATTTATGCAATCGAATTTCAGAATTTGACATGTTTGTATCAAAGTGTACCACAATTACAGGATATATTTTTAAAATATAGGTGACTAGTTTAATATAAAAGTTACTTGGCTTAGGATATATTGAGTTGATTAAAATGTGGTTTGAATGAGGAATGCAATAAACATATTTATAGTTTTTGCTAGGTGTTTTTTTATAATAAGATTTTAGTTGTTTAGGTAAATAGGATTTGGGTGTGTTAAGTGTGTGTATGCTTATATTTAGTAGTTTAATAATAAGTTTGCAAATATTGATTAAAGAAACTAGTATATAGGTAATAGAGTAGAATAGTACAGCTAGTCATACACTGCTTCGTTGGGACAGTTGCTGCAGCTGTTGTTCATTTTTAATGATAATAGTCTGACTATTTGAGTCCTTTTTTAGCATAACTTGCCCGTTTGAAGTCCAACAGTAGCTGTATTGGTTTGATTTGGCATACATTCTTGTAAGGTAAATTATTTTTTTGGCTTGAGGGGTTTGCTCTGTAATATAAATTGATAGTTCTTCAGTTGTTTTTATATCCAAATGAGAAGAATTGACCTTCTTGTTCGGATTTTGCTTGTTATAATGTTTGATGCCATTCAGGAAGTTGGTCTTCAATAGGGTGTTCGAAAATTCCAGTGTCACGCTTGAAGTTGGCTTTTCCTTTTTTGAGGGTTGCCTGGTCACGTCCCGAATGTGTGTGGTGGCTATGTCAATGTATATATATATATATAATAGCTGTGATGTGTGCTGATTTTGAAGGTATGCTTTGTTTTGGTGGTGTCTTAAGAAGAGTTTTTGGCATTATGTTTTATAAAATCGGATAATTCAAAATGAAAATAATTTTAGTACCTATATTCAAATGTTACCCGCCAATCGCTGTCGCTCGTGTATTGTGGCAAGCGGTCGACTGGATGACACGACGATATGCGCGGGCGCAGTGGAGCTGTCTCGATAGCTTCGTCTTTGATGTTGCTGTCTCACTTTCTCTCGCACTCCGCGTACACTATGATTGCGTTATGCTTGCCTGGTAGTTGGTGAGCGTTTTGTGTATTATTTTAATGCGTAAAATATGTTATTAATAAATTTATTTAGAATAAAAACACACTTATAGAGGAAACGTCTACTCGCTAACGCAGTCCAAAGGGACGGAGATTGTCCGCTACTTAATCATATTCAGTTCTCCGTGGGTTAAACTTACATATAGATTATATATTTATTGATTTTAAACACAAATATGGTACACGGCAGCTCTCAGACTTTTGGTAATATAAAACATAATCAGCAACATTTATTTGGTTGCTATTTTGTATATTTGCATTGGTCTGGGTGTAAAACTTAAAATTCATAGGCATAAAATCAAGTCTCAAATCAATCAAAACTATTATTGATATGGTATCTACATACATTGAAGTAAATTGACTCTTGACGTATTTTGTCAAAGTTGCATTCACACAATAGAAACTGCCCGGAATCTGCAAAAAGAATCATGGGTTAAAATTAGAACACCAACCTATCCAAACTATAAATTTATAATGAAATGCAATAGTGTGATAATATTATATTTTCCATTGAATGTCTCCGCGACAGCTATTTACTCAAGTTATATTATTGTACTTATAGATATCTGGCGATGCTAACGAGGAGCAGATACTGACTGCAGCTGCAGCCTATATGGAGAGACCGGCAATGTTGACAAGAGTCCTAAATGACCTGTACTACTTATTCCGCTATGAAAACAACGCGTATGTAGCCCGGGCACTTTGCGTGGTTCTCGAGGCTATGGATCAACATGTGTCGGAGAAACATATTCAGATTTCTGGAAGGTAATGTAAATCTCGATATTTTTTTTTATTTTTTATTAGTAGCTTGTAATCTCAGCTCGATTCGAGTGGAATACTAGTCCTGGTTCGCTAGTCCGAGCACCAATCGCAACTATATCCAAAACACTCGGCTCTTTAAAGCCCGGAATCTTCACTTCCTTGTTATAATTTAGTTTTATTTTGCCTTTCACGGGAGCGACTGCTGCCTGAACGGACAACCCCGCAAGTGAAAAGTTAGGTTTTCCTTAAGTTAAGCCTCGAAGATCTTGTTAGGGCCCACAGGAACCTATTAACGTCGTATCCAACAAATAAGTACTTTATTTTAAATTTAAGCAGAGTAGGTATATGAGATGGAATTTCATTTGTTTGAGAAGGACCTTAGATGATTTGTATTCATAATTCGTGAGGGATACTAAAATCGGGTCCTATTTACAAAATATTTCTGTGTTAAGTCGTGCCGTACCGCTAGAGAATAAAGTTATCATAAACAAATATCTAAAGGAACCACACCCTATCTCTTCCCGCGTGGGTGGTGTCGAGGCGGGCAAGGTGGAAAAGTACCAACGTGTATTAATAAACGCCTTTCATCTCGTTTAAATCAATACCGTTTGTCGTACATTTTATGTAGGTGATGATGCTAATTTGGTTGTGTCATCATAACTCATAACTAAACTAAAAATCTCGTAAGATTAAGTTTAGTCGTGTCAAATGTAGTTTCGTAATCTGAGAACACACGACTAACCCAAAATTAGTGTTTTCTAGGTAAATAGTATTTTGTTGTACGTTTTAAATGTAAAAGATTCACTATAATAAGAAATGTCACCCTAAAATTAGACGCCACCTAAATACTGCCGACTAAGTTACTGATAGGTGTAGTTCTATGTGGTACTTGGTTGAGAACCTCTACACTGCACACTCGGCACTGCGCCTCTCTCACGCAAGGCAAGCGCCGCTCCACTTTGACCAATATTATGCATTAATTAACAATTTCCGGCACTCTAAAGACCTAAAAATACGTCCTATGTACGACCTAGAAACAGTCTAGTTATATTTTCAAATTAAACAACAAAATCTCACGCCTATATCCCCGAAGGGGTCGGCAGAGGTGCTAGCACCCACATTTCGCCAGTTTATGTTTAGGTCCCAATGTAATAGGTGGCGAGCTTATTGCCATTAACCGGGAACTTATAAACCTGCGATAAATACACACATAACTTCAAATAAATCAGTTTATCCATTATATAAATCTCAAATACGTGAAGAACGCAGACGCACGAAGACGCCGCCGCTCGCGTTGACACATGATTGACAAGTTATTCTACTGCCAAATTCTACCGCACTTCGCAGTTTATTGCCAACAACCTCTTACATGACTTGTGCGAACTCGCATGGATCCTCGTTCCTAGATTCCTCGTTCCTCGATCCTCCCTGTTATCAAACCGAGACGGGACGGGAAACCTATTGGCAAGCATCTGCGAATAGTATTGACTAACTTAACTTGTTAAGAATAATAAAAAAAAAACACCAGTCGAATAGCAACTATCTACTCCAATCCAGCAAGTGTTTGCTTTTTATTTTTTAATATTGGTCCGTTAATTGATTGCACCCCGCTAGATGGTGAAAAGCTGTCGTGCAGTCCAGATGGTATGGGCCGCCATATCCGATGCTATTGAACTTTAAATGGTGGTCCCTAACTTGAAGGTCTTTTCAAGCCCCGCTAGAGCGTCTGGGGACTGTAAGAAGAGAGACATGTCGCGGTTTTGTTTTGAGCCTGCTTCTTTTAGGGCTGCACGATTATTTGTGACTCTCAAACTTGAACAGTGAGTTGTGCGACGTAGAAATAATGTTTTTTTTTTAAAGATGAGTAGCTATTAAAGGAATTGTACGCCTACGCGTCAAAAAGTATTGTTACAAATTCTAACGCCTGGGACAGTCTGGAGGCGTATCAAAGTTACCGCTCGATATAATTAAAGAGGTACTGGGAATACATAGCGCCAACACTTTCATATTCAACTTTTAGTGATGTCATATTCGAATTTAGTGTTGTCTTAGTGAACACTATATTTAGTAAGGCTAAACAATAGAATAGCCTTATGTCAATCACTGAACTAAAATAAGAAAAATTTAGAGAAATTTAAGTTTAGAGATGGCCACAACAGAATTAGCATCAATGTAAGGTAATCCCCTCTCTCCTAAAGAACCATAACGCTTTTGGTTCTTATCAGCTCGTCTATAGTTCAAAGTCCAAGAGCTGAGTTGAATTTAAATGAACATTTGAAAGGATAACAGCAGCAGGCAACAAAGTGACAAATATAACAAAAGTATTGTTATATTTGTCACTACCTGCTGCCTGCACCTTCTGTTCCCGTTCCCACGACCCATGGGATCCTATTCCCGGGATAAAAAGTAAAATTTCATCTAGATCCGTTCTGCCGTTAGGACGTAATTGAGTAAGAAATATCCATATATAGGTATAGGTACAAACATTAAAACATCTTCACAAACTTTCAAATTTATCTATTAGTTTGATAAGTTTTGAAAATGTCTCTTCTTCTTTCCAGCTTTTATCCCAGTCGCATCCGAAGCTTTTCCCCTCGGAGTCAGGGCGTCTACTTTTTTCAGACTATCTGCGTCAATTTTTGTTTTTTATTGATTAAAATAGGAAAAGCGAATCAGCTCAGGTGGTACTCGAACCCGCGATCTTTGCCTTACAGGGCGAATGCTCTGACCACTTAACCACGGAGTTATCCAATTTTTTCTTTGACATCCGTCTTTCTGCGACGGTGTGATCTACACTGTTACGAACTATCGGAACCAATTAATAATGTGACAATAATTATTAAACATTGATTTTTGATGACTCCGCCCAAACAATTGATTTTTATTCAGTTATAAACATTTCTATGAAAGTATTTATCGAGTCAATTGGTCATTTAATATTTACAATCATCTGCGGAAACCCACGAGTCGATCGATCGGCCTTGAAGTCAAGGTGACAGAATATATCGCAAGCACAGCATCAGTAGTAATGGGCCACGTATAGTACTAAATTATTTACGTAGCAGTGACCGATCGATTGATGCCATTTAGGTTGCACTTTATAGACCTAAATAATATAAATTATTACTTGACCTAATTCATCCACGCAGAGCTTAGTTGAGTTGAAATTGCACAATATGGGGACATATAGGGGTTGAAGAATTGTTTGTAAATCGGGGTCTAATAGGCCCTATAAAGATCTTCGGGGCCTGCTAATTAACGGGCATAGGCCTCTTCCAATGTGCGCCATTTCTGCCTATCCTCTGCCTTCCGCATCCAGTTTGCCCCAGTTTGTAATGATATTATATTTACAACACTTTCACTTATTATTTATGATTGTTGGATTCTTGTTAGTGATATAAACTAAATGGTATTCATTGTGAAATAAAGTAGTATTATGTCAATATTGTCATTAGAAAAATGCGGGCAGGGTTATACATGAATTCCATTCGAATATCTGTATATCAAATTGTTGCAGCTCTATATTATGTCAGACTATCTGTTACCCGCAGTCAACCGTGAAAAACGAATCCTGTTTGCGCGAACGTAATTATTGCCGGGATAAATTCGTACCTATTCCATTGACAAATTTTATCTAGATCTGGGCCGCCACCAGATTTCCTCCTAGGGGTAAGCAGTCAAACGGCAGCTGGTCTTAAACTGAGTCACTCTTCTTCCCAACGAGCTTAAAAGCTGTGGAGGGAGTACATAAATGAATATCGATACCTTACAATCATTTTGTTTTGCAACTACGAAAAGATCGAAGTTGAGTTGTTTACTAAATGCTTGCGCTCTGCCAACTAATTCTCGATAATTGGCCACTACTAAATCTGTTCCATCATTTACATGGCAATGTCATATTAAACATAATACAATGAAATCCGGGTTCATCCACACACGCAAACAGCGGCTACGTGTGCAACGGTAATAGCCATAGTGCAACGACCATATTCTGACAAATAAACTCTCGTTTCATTTCATAGAACGTTATCGTTACACTCCAAGTCAGTATAAAATGGTCTCACTATAATTCCTTACGTTTTGCGTCCTTATTATAACGTGACAGTTAAACGTCAACGGCATAATTATTCCATTATTCATGGTATTTTCTAAAGTTTACGCGAATATCAGTCATTGAAATAAAACCACTTTTTACCCGACTACCAAAAAGGGTTATGTTTTTCGCGTGTATCTTGTATGTTTGTATGTACACATAAAAAAAAGTTTGAGATCACTAGCAAAAGATGGCATATATTTTAAATTTTACTTTTTAAAGGAATATTGCTTACGTAACATCCTTTTTATAATAAAGATACACTTTTTGAAACATATATTTTTTTATAAATAAAAATTGAATTTAAATATCCTAATGAAAACGAATAATAAATTATTGAAAAAAATTGGTTAAACTAAAAATTTCAACATATATTATGAAATTGTTTTTATTAAGTACAGTCAGCCTCGTAAGTTGATTAACACTAACATATTTACAAATCTTTTATAAAGTTGTAAAATATGTATTCATTTTTCATGTTTTATGTAGTTTTGTAGTCCCCATAGCGCTAAATAAATATTTTTAATGTTTAATTTCATTAAATTATGAGAGGATTAGCAGCCACAGTGATCAATAAATTAGAATTTGTTAAGCTAACTCCTCCTCTGGCTTGCACACATGCGGCAATTCTTCTTGGCATGCTGAGAATTAAGTTATCAAGCATTTCTTGCGGTAACCTGTCCCATTCTTGAATAACGGCTTTCCTGATCTCTGGCACTGTCTGGAAAGGTGACTGACGGTTCCAAACACCTCGCTTGACAGCATCCCACGCGAGCACGGTTTAAGTCAGGCGAGCCGGTAGCCCAGTCTAACCTGGTAATGTCGTATTCACGCGTTGATTCGTTGAGCTCGATGCGCGGGTGCATTATCGTCAACCATTACGAATCGAAGGCCATGGATTTTTCTAAATGACCTGAAAATTCCATCAATAGCAATACAAAGCTGAAGTCATCGATCCACGATATGGGATCAACGGCGTTCTAGCACCAATCATTATACCGCCCCAAAAGGATACCGATTTCCTGCGTTGTTGAACGGTTCCGGTCAGTTCTTTGTCTTTCAGCGTCTCCACGTCTTCTCCAGATATGAAGACGTCGGTTGTCTGGATGAGTGCTAATTTTGGACTCGTCAACGAAAAGACAATTCTGCCAAATGTTTTCCTCGTCGTATTCTTCAGTTTAGCGGAGTCTAGCCCACTGCAGTCTGCGTCGCTGTCGTTGCTGTGAGTTCAGGGGTGCTCGCCAGGATCTCCTCGCTTGTAATCCAACCTGGTGTAAGCATTTCCTGATGGTCTTAGGGCTAATTTCTAGTCCAGTAGCAGCCCGCAACACAGCTTTTATTTTAGTGGCGTTGATTGTTAGATTTCGGGCAGTCAGCAATCTGATGTAACGCTTCTGAGCAGCAGTAAAAACAGTTGGCCGACCACTGTGCTGTCGATCAACAAAGTTATCCACGCCGCGATACCTCCGTAACGTGTATGTACACGACACAGGATTGGGATACAGCCACTCTTATATCTCTCGTAGAATGTCCTTCTTCCCCCAAAGTGACAATTGGGTATTTTCCTGATGTTAAAATAAATTATTTAGCTAAACTTATTAAATTAAGAATGGTAAAAAAGTGATTATAGTTGCGTAGGTGCTTATTTTATCGTTTTTATTTATTTTTAATCATCCACCAAACCTATAATAGTTAATGATTTGAATATTAAATATTATGACGTCACAAATACATTTTTAATACAATTTTCCTTTTAACTTAGCGTTTTGACGTTTAGTAAAAAGTAACTAATTTGACTAATCAGTCAAATACCCAATTCTTGCTCGTAAAACTTCTGATAACTCCCTTGGCATCTTTTTGAATGAACACCTTCGAAAAGTAAGAAAAAACGCTTGAATCAAGTTGGTCAGATTTCTGAATGAGTGTAAACAAGAATTTAATTTCTTTTTATACAGAAAAACAATTGGGTATTTGACTGACTAGTCAAATTAGTTACATTTTTTTACTAAATGTCAAAACTGTAAATTATAAGGAAAATTGTATGAAAAAATATTTGTGACATCGTAATGTTTAATGGTCAAATCATTTACTATTGAGGTTGGGTGGTTGATTATAAGTAAATACAAACTGTAAAATAAGATCCGACGCAACTGTGATCACTCTTATGCCATTCTTAATTTAATAAGTTTAGCAAAAAAAAAAAATTAACCACATTAAAATACCCAGTTAATATTATAAATTCGTTCGTTATTGAAAGATTGATTTTTAAAAGTAGAATCTTAAAGAAAAGAGAAAGAGCGTTTTATTCTAACGTAACAAAAACTATTTCGTATTATCAAATTGATCTCAAACTATTTTTGATGTGCGTATGTATGCATGTTTGTAATATTATCTATTACCTAGCGAAACCCATTTGCAAATTTCAAACTAGATAAAAATTAATAGATACCGCCAGCTATAAAGCTTGTTTCAATCTTTTCAGCATCAGACGGATTTTTATTTTTTATAATTTTAAACGGATTCTATCGTGAATTTTATTTGTTTTTATTTACTACAACATAACAAAGTCAGCTGTATGTGAACACGCGCAAAAGAGGCAATAACCATTCCTTAAGCCTTGATAAACCACATATTCTCGCTAAAAACCATAGATATATACTGAGAATGATCCGCGAGGCTATTGAAATTTAAAAAAATATATCCACTTTTTAATAGAGAAGATGGTTGAAGTCTACCACCATCCTGGGATCCAATCATCCAGTTAGTCAAACCTGGTAAACAGCGAAATATAGCAAGACTTAATGACACCTTGAGTTCATTCTGCGTAAATAGTAACACCATGGAGAAGGAAATGATAGCGGAGATGTTGCAAGGCAATCGAGTCGCGAGCCTTCCATATGTCAAAACGACTCAATTGGTCTGTGACGTCACCATCTAGTTCTAGTGAAACGTCCTTGCGTTCGGTTGTCATTTTTGGTCAAAAGTTCAACGATACAAATAGCTTTAACCTGGTTTAAGAATGAAGTGTGCAGTACAAGGATGCACAAAGTATATGGATAAACAATTTAAACATTTTAAGGGTATAACATTTCATCAGTAAGTCCACTATATTTAAATTTTAATTTTTTTGAAAAAATGTCGTGACAGCACCATCTGGCGTAGAGAAGAAATAAGTAACCTTGTCTTACATGTATACTAGTTGTAATAATAACTCAATTCATTTTATGAAAATTTCATCACAATAATCTCGCCCGAGTTCATTAGTAATTTCAAAAATGTTATTTTATTTATTAAATGGCATATTTAGCTGAAATTGAAAATAAAAGTAAAAAAAATTGGGCCATCTGTCGATATAAGGCCAAATCATTTACCCCCCTAAATGATCTTGCTATAAACCGAAAGATGGCGCCTTATTTTTAAAATTTATTTACCTAATAATAGAATATTCTAGAATTCTGTGTAGCGCTTAGTGGCGAATAGTCAAACTATATAACAAAAATTACTAGGTCTGTTTCTGTTCGGTTTCGCACTGACGCACTAGATAGAGACGGGGACGAGGTATGACGTCATGCCCCCCGCGTCTCCCTTCCCACCCGCATTTGGTCACGCGTTTTTCTTAAGAGAAATTTGACTATGGCATCTCCGCTACTTAATCATATTCTGTCCTCCGTGAGTAACACCATCAATTCATCATGATTCGAGTAGTTTGAGATAAATTATACATCAAACTCTGTGACAACTACCATCCTTAGTCAAACGAAAATTAGCCGAAACGTCAGGCTAATAGTAATTAATAACAAATACATCGCGATAGAATCCGTTAAAAAGTGGTTTTATTTCAATATTCAATTCATAATATAAGATGAATTTGTGGGAACAACGTCCTACATCACCCTACGCAGTGTTAACTAAAGGTCAATCTCCAGTGAAAGCGCAGCCGGCAGCTTCTTTTTGAGGCAAAATATTAGAAACCATTTTGAATCTTATATACGAAAGAAAAGATCATTTCTAGTAACAATCTCTTACCGCTGCCGGCCGCTGCTCTTTCAGTGGGGATTGACCCTAGTGATACATAATGCTAATTTCACCTTTCGTCGTCGTGTCTCCCTTGGGGAAACGGGAGGATAGGGACGGACGAAAGGGATGACAGGATTTCTTCTGTCGACATAAATAACGATGAATTGAACACTGCAGTGAAAGCAGATTCATCTCAAATTACGTCACAAAGAGCCTTGAACGTAACTGATAAAACGGTGTTGATAATGTGAATTTACTGAAAGACAACAACAAAATTGCATAGCATAATATCTGTACTATGGCCGGTCTTCCAAGTACTTACCCACTACATACTACGGCTATCAAAGATCAGCCGCCGAGCTAGCGAGTTTAAACAAACGAGGAAATCTTAAACCGTTTGCCAGAAGTGAATAATAGGTACGCGAAGTAAAAGCAAATCATTTGTTATACTTAATACGTCCAAGAGAAAAGAACAGACTTTTGGTTTTGGTAAACTGTTACGATGGAGGTTATCAGTAGGCTTTTGGTGGGCCGTGTGCTCGTCTGCCACCTGAGTGGTATAAAAAAATAAGATGCATAAGTCTATTACGTACATGAGACTAGATAGCGTTGCATAGAATATTGTAGAATATTTTAATATCTTTTTAAAATTTAATCATAACTTATTTGGTCTTTACAGCGCTACGCTATTTTACATTGTGAAAGGCAAAGAAAAGGACCGCATTGGCCTCAATCTCAAACAGCGCATCATCACAGCCCTACTCGACGGCATGGATGCCCATCTTGGCGATGATACCATGATGAGAAACGGGTGCCTAACATTATGCCAATTCAAAATACCTACTGATGTTGTAAGTATATCTGGTCATGTTTTATTTACGTGTTATACGAGACACGTTGACGCAATACCAGTAAAAGAGTCAATGATGTTCTGAATTGATTTCCCGATATCATGTTAATAGCTTGAATAATGTTTGCAAAAAGAAACATTCTAACTGTAACGTAGCAGTAAACAAAGGTAACAGTAACAGCTAATTTCTCAGCTGTTAACTTAATAAAATAAATTCAGATGCTCATATTAAGATGTCGTATTGTCTCTTTAAATCCTAATTTCTAAAGTTGACAACTTGATTATGAAGAAATTACATATATAGCCGGGATATTTATTCCTGACCTTATTTTTGAAGGAATTGAAAATAACATCGCCAGGATTGTTGGAACTCAGGCGTTTGCTTTCGGACGATAAAATCAGAGAATCTTGCTAGCCTTTAGGTTCCTTAACCATACTGAAGCCAGACCAATGCAAATTTCATGATATTCTTCCAGTTGTTCGAGTATGAGCGCGTTGTCAAGATTCTTCTAAATGGGGTAACCGATGTCAATCAAGAGGGATTCGTTCAACGTATCGCTATATACTTGCTAAACTCGTTGGCCTGTCAAGTCGATGGTAAACAAAAGCGATTCTTGGGCAATAACGGTGCCATCGACGTAAGTATCCAACTTAATATTTTGTGTTGAGGTAAAACTGAGTATAATTTTATTTGGTCCCTGTACCCTGTGTATTTAAACTTTTTTAGTACTTTGGTTATAATAATTATATATTAATTCTGCTACTCCAGGCTCCAGGTCTACTACTAATAATATGATGATAGTGTATTGTAAACTTTACCTTTTTCTTTATATTCTGTCCTTGTAATTAACTTGATAATGTATTTAACTACAGCATAAAGACTTGTCATTATGGGTCGTGATAATTACGTGTAAGAATTTCATATATTCGTAGGGTAGGCATATTATCAAACATTACACTGCTGAGCGATGTAACTAGCAATCCATTTACTGCAGTATGATTTTAGTAACTCATAAATTCACTTTAAGAGTTACTAAACTGAAAATAATTAATGACTTAAATTGAGGGTAGTTACAGGTCTGTCATATGTCAGAATGATGTCGATTTAATTTTGTGTACCCTAATTCACAGGGTTACCTTTGCTCGCGTTAGCTTGCTCTCATGGTACTAAGTACTAAGTTACTAACAGCTACGCCACCGTGTATTACACAACAATATAATCTTCCTTTTGGAGTGTTAAAAATAATATTATTGTTGCGGTTTGTAAGTGTAAGAATTTTATATTTAAATAATGGTAATCATTATTACTCGTATATATAAAATATGGTAATCAGTATTACTCGTTATTCGATTGCTGAGCGACAAAAGTGCCTGTGCAATTCCTATGTTTCCCATGTTTTGGTAATACATGGTATTACTTCACGGTTTACCCTTTATAAAATTGAAATAATTTGCACTTGAAGTAATTACCAGTGTTTAGTATCGAATTGATATCGAATTCTGATTTGATTTTATGTAATATAACTTACAGCCATGCCCACATAGTTCCAATAAAAATAAACATTATATCAAATATTGCTACGTAATTCTAATTTCAAAGCTGAGCTATAAAAGATGCAATCCCTACAGCCGCGGCGTAGCGTAAATTAAACCCTAAATAACTTGCATTCGCGAGGGGTAATTTCATGTCTTGCCAAATATCAGATTTCGATTTGGTTTCGTATAATTTGACTCGCAATTATGGGTACCTAATTCATTAGCTCCCTCTAGCTGTTGTTGTGACTCTACCAAAAATAACATTTCATAGAAGAAACCGTAAATCATAGTTGGTTAAATGGGTATGTTAATACACCTCTGCCTACCCCTTAGGGTATTTACAAACGCGAATATTTGTATGCATGTAAAAGAAACTTAAGAAGGAAATGAAAATAAGCGATGCAAGGGCTAAAAATGCTGAGCGATAAAAGTACCGATTCAATTGGGTATTTTCCTGTAGTTAAAATAAATAAATTAACTGAACTTATTAAATTAAGAATGGTAAAAGGGGAAAATCAGTTGCGTCGGTTCTTATTTTATGGTTGTTATTCATTTTTAATCATCCACCCAACCTTTAATAGTAAATGATTTGACTGTTAAATATTATGACGTCACAATAATTTTTTTCATACAATTTTCCTTATAACTTTCCGTTTTGACGTTTAATAAAAAGTAACTAATTTGACTAGTCAGTCAAATACCCTATTCCCGAAATGGGTTACTGGGGAAATAAAAACACCTCTGCCTGCACCTCGGGGGATTTACATGCGTGAACATTGTATGTATGTAAATGAAACTTCAATAACAAATAAAAATAAGCGATGAAAATGCTGAGCGATAAAAGTACCGATTCAATTCCCTAAATGGGTTACTAGGGCAATAAAACACATCTGCCTGCCCCTCGGGGGTTTTACAGGCGTGAACATTTGTATGTAAGTAAAAGAAATTTCAATAATAAAAAAAAATAAGCGATGAAAATGCTGAGCAATAAAAGTACCGTTTCAATTCCCGAAATGGAGTTACTCGTGAAATAATACCTCCGCCTACCCCTTCAGGGATTTACAGGCGTGAATGTGTGTATGTATATAAAAAACATTTGATATTATTGTTGCAACTGGTAGTGTTTATTAGTGAAAATCCTCTTACAAACTGACAAGAATATTGTTACAGTTACATGATATTAATCATTTCGTTGCTGAGCGAAAAAAGCACCGATTCTATTCCTAAAATAGGCCACTAAAATTAAATGAAACACCTCTGCCTACCCCTTTGGTGATTTATAGGCGTGAATGTTTGTATGTATGTAAAAGAAATTGATATTAATGTCGCAACATGTCCTGTTTATTAAGTGACAAACTTTTATATACTGAGAAGATAATGGTTAATAATACTAATGTTTAATTGCGGAGCGATAAAACTACCGATTCAATTCCCAAAATGGGTTACTAAAATGGAATGCAACACCTCTGCCTACCCCTCCGGGGATATACAAGCGTGAATATTTGTAAAAGAAATTTAATATTATTATCGCTACGTGTCCTATTTATTAAGTGGCAAACTTACCTGCGAACAGAAATTGCTTACATAATACTAATCATTTAATATGAAAGGTGGTTCTAATATGAAATAATTGAATGAACGATTGGAGTGGTAAAAAGACTTATATATCAAATTTCCATTTGATTTTGTATAGTATGTCATGGAAACTGTCTGTCTATCACGCCTAAAGTACAGAACCGATTTTGATAAAATTTGGTTTGGCACAACGATAGACAAGCCCCATTTATATTTCCATTTTGTATTTTATTTTATACCTGGAAACTTTTTCTTAGTCATTGAAATAAGAATGTAAGAAATATAACAATTAAGCTTGTTGCTATTTATACCCCTACGGGCATTGCAATCGTGTGTATGTATAATGCGTGCATAGCTGGCGATTAATGGAACTAGAGTACATTATATTAAAAAGCCAAACAAAAAACCAAATACACAAGAGAAAGAAGATTAATGAACCTGATAAGTTATCCTCAACATACGTTTTTGTATAGTTAAGAACCAAGCATATCGTGTTGTATAAACACTTGCTCGTGCTACAGTGTCAATTAAAAAGCAATATGCAATTTTTTTTATATTTACAGCAATAAAATAGCACTATCTCGTTGCCAATATTGTAGAAACTAATATTGTTCAGCGAAATTCTGTTGTTCATGATGAAGATTTTATTGTGCTCGCGTTAGGAAGAATTTCAATGTTATACTTGGTCGCGTCACGATTTTAGGACTATTAAAACCTGTTTTTTTTTTTTTAAATTTATTTATAATATTCTTATTCTATCCTCCATCTGTGTCCTACTTGTCACTTAGGCTGAGATTCAGAGACATGAACATAAGATGGGCGAAGACCGGTCTAAGCCAAGTCGTGGCTAAGCGCATCTTCAAAATTCGTATTCAGAGACACAGTCCCTGTCAAACTTACGTCGGTCTTAACTAAGTTTACGCTCTCTTCTCTATGGCCATTTTTAAAAGCAAAACGTTCATCGTTGAGTTACGGTTTTATGAAACTGTGTAGCCAGGCGTACATAAAAATTAAATCAGGATCGCAATAAATACAAAATTTTATTTAGGTATGTTACAACCTCTGTAAACAATGAAGAAATGTCTTCGATATTTTCCATTCTATGATGCTAATACGTGATTTAACAATGTAAAAGAGAAAATAAAAGCACGCGCGCGATTAAATGATGAAGTTTATTTAGATTTGACAACTTTTAATCACAGATAACTATTGTCGATATTAATTACACCTTAGCCCACTTGGTGGCGCTAGTTCCGTCTTAAGTAGTCGATATTGACTACTTGGCTTATCTTAGTTTACGCTAAGTTTAAGTCGTGTTCCGAACGTCTCTGAATACAAATTTAAGGGTAAGCCGTTGATTTTGACAGATGGAAGCGTAAGTTCAAGCTTAGACTCGTCTCTGAATCTCAGCCTTAGTATTCCCAATACTTTATATTCTCTGCGCAGATGCAAATTTGTAAACGTTGCCGATCTGTATAATTGACGACAACGTTGAAGTGACCTCTATTTGTAGCCAAGATGGCGTTATTCAGTTTTAATACGCTTATAATTTCTGTTTATTTCCCAATATTTTTTTTTACAGAGATGTTTTTAAATCAGATAAATTTATGAGAGAAAATAGTATAAAAATACGGTTGTATTTGCGAGAGAAAATAATTTTAATAACGCGACCATATGCTGTAGGACAATAAGGATATTAAACCCTGTTTAAAAATAAAAAATACTTCCTCCATCTGTGTTCAATCTATCACTTAGTATTCCTAATACTTTATATTCTCTGCGTAGATGCAAATTTGTAAACGTTGCCGATCTGTATAATTTTGAAAAACATTTTTACAGCGACCACTAGTTGTAGCCGAAATGACGTCATTCAGTTTGATTACGCTTACTTATTTCGGTTTATGCCCAAAGACGTCGACAAAGATGTTTTAAAATCAGTTATTGTTGTGGGACAAAATAGTATAAAAACGCGACCAAGTGCGTCACGACACAAGGGATATTGAACCCCCTTTTTAAAAAATAATTCTTCCTCTATCTGTGTCCAATCTGTCACTTAGTATTCCTAATCCATACTTCCATACTAATATTATAAACTAGCTGTTGCCCGCGGCTCCGCCCGCGTGGATGTCGGTTATCGCTTAGTGTTGAGCCGCCGCTATTGAGCATTAAATTCTTCTCTCTACTCAACTATGTACTCACCTCTGTTCTCGACTTTGCACTCACCTCTATATTCGATTCTCTACTCGACTTTCTACTCACCTCTATACTTGAATTTATACTCGACTCTCTACTGAATTCTCTGTTCCCCTCTCTACTCGACTTTGTACTCTTCTCTATACTCGCCTTTCCATTGGCGCCTTTCCATTGGCCTCTCTACTTGCCCATCCATTCGATTCTCTTTTCGCCTCTCTACTTGTTTCTCCCCACTCGCCTATCTACTCGCACCTCTACTCAACTCTCTATTCGATCTCTACTCGCCACTACACTCATCTTTCCATTCGCCTCCCTATTCACCACTCTACTCAACCCTTTACTACATTCTATTTGATTCTATACTCGCCTCTCCACTGGCTCTCTAGTCGCATATCTACTCGCCCCTGTAGTCGACTCTACTCGACTTTCGATCTGTACACATCCACTCGTCCCTATAACAATCTCCACTCGCTTCTATATTTGGTTTGCTACTCGACTATGTCCGTTCTGAAGCTCTAATTCACCTTTGTACCAAATCTCATAGGGACATCTTAAAAGAAATTCTTACTATTTATGCCACATTCCCCCCTTTTTTGTGCCATTGAAAAATGAGAAACTTTAATCCCATAGCCCTATTCCCCTTCCCCCCTTCCCCTTATATCCCTTTTTTCGCGATAAGGGGTAGCCCATATCCATTTCCAAGCTCTAATCCATCTCTATACCAATTTCTTCAAGATATTTTCGAAATGGACAAACTTACATACCCTAGCCCTATTCCACCCCTTGAACTCCCTTTTTTGCAATAAAAGGTAGCCTACGTCTATTTTAGAGCTATATCCATTTCTGTACCAAATTTCATCAGGATATCTTCAAAAATGACAAACTTTCATACTAACTATCTAGTCCTTATCCCCCCCCCCCTTTTACCACATTAGTTGCGGTAAAAGCATCAGGAAATCTTCAAAAATAACAAACTTTCATCCCAAGGCCCTAGTCCCCCCGTCTCCTCCCCCCCTTGTTGCGATAAAAGGTAGCCTTTGTCCGTTCCCAAGCTCTGAACTATCTCTGCAACAAATTTCATCAGGAAATCTTCAAAAATGACAAACGTTCATCCCAAGACCCTAGTCCCCCCCCCCTTCTACCCCTCTTTTTGCGATAAAAGGTAGTCTATATCCGTTCCCAAGCTCTAAACTGTCTCTGTACCAAATTTCATCAGGAAATCTTCTAAATCGATAAACTTTTGTCCCAAGACCCTGGTCTCCCCCCTTTCCCCCCCTTTTCGCGATAAAAGGTAGCCTATGTCCGTTCCCAAGCTCTAATCTACCTCTGTACCAAATTTCATTACACACTACATGGAATAGGGGATGAAAGTTTTTATGAAAGTTTGTCATTTCTGACGATATCATAATGAAATTTGGTACAGAGGTAGATTAGAGCTTGGGAACGGACATAGGCTACCTTTTATCGCGAAAAGGGGGGGAAAGGGGGGAGACCAGGGTCTTGGGACAAAAGTTTATCGATTTAGAAGATTTCCTGATGAAATTTGGTAAAGAGACAGTTTAGAGCTTGGGAACGGATATAGACTAACTTTTATCGCAAAAAGAGGGGTAGAAGGGGGGGGGGGGAACTAGGGACTTAAGTGGCAGTGGGCGGGGCACATAGCTCGTAGAATAGATGGCCGTTGGGGCAAGAGAGTTCTCGAGTGGCGACCACGCGCCGGAAGACGCAGTGTAGGCAGGCCTCCCACACGGTGGACCGACGACCCGGTGAAGGTCGCGGGAAGGGCATGGATGCGGAAGGTGCAGGACCGGTCACTGTGGAAATCCTTGGGGGAGGCCTTTGTCCAGCAGTGGACGTCTTTCGGCTGAAATGATGAGTACAGAGGTAGATTAGAGCTTGGGAACGGACATAGGTTACCTTTTATCGCGAAAAAGGGGGTAGAAGGGGAGAGGGATTAGGGACTTGGGATGAAAGTTTGTCATTTTTGAAGATTTCTTGATGAAATTTGGTACAGAGATAGCTTAGAGCTTGGAAACGGATATAGGCTACCTTTTATGGCGAAAAGGGGGGTAGAAGGGGGGGGACTAGGACCTTGGGATGAAAGTTTGTCATTTTTGAAGATTTCTTGATGAAATTTGGTACAGAGATAGTTTAGAGCTTGGGAACGGACATAACCTACCGGCTATCGCGAAAAGTCGGGTAGAAGGGGGGGGACCAGCGCCTTGGGATAAAAGTTTATCGTTTTAGAAGATTTCCTGATGAAATTTGGCACAGAGATAGTTTAGAGCTTGAAAACGGTCATAGGCTACCTTTTATCGCAAAAAGGGGTAGAAGGGGAGGGGTTATAGGGGATGAAAGTTTGCCAGTTTTGAAGACATCCTGATGATATATTTGGTACAGAGATGGATTGAAGCTTGGGAACGAACATAGGCTACCTATTGACGCGAAAATGGAGGCATAGGGGGGTAATAAGGTATGAAAGTTTGACAGTTTTGAAGATATCCTGATGAAATTCGGTACAGCGATTAATTAGAGCTTGGTAACGGACATATGCTACCTTTTATCGCGAATAATGTGGTAAAAGGGGGGGGGGGGGGATAAGGACTGGATAGTTAGTATGAAAGTTTGTCATTTTTTATAATATCCTGGTGATATTTGGTACTGAGATGGATTAGAGCTCGAAAATGGACATAGGCTACCTTTTATTGGAATAGGGCAAGGGTATGTAAGTTTGACAATTTTGAAGATATCTTAATGAAATTGGTATAGAGATGGGATTAGAGGTTGGAAATGGACATAGGCTACCCCTTATCGCGAAACAAGGGATAGAAGGGGGAGGGGGGAAGGGGAATAGGGCTATGGGATTAAAGCTTCTAATTTTTCATTGGCACAAAAAAGGGGGTGAATATGGCATAAATAGTAAGAATTTCTTTTAAGATATCCTCATGAAATTTGGTACAAAGGTGAATTTAAGCTTCGGAACGGACATAGTCGAGTAGCGAACCAAATATAGAAGCGAGTGGAGAGGCGAGTAGAGATTGTTATAGGGACGAGTGGATAGGCGTGTAAAGATCGAAAGTCGAGTAGAGTCGACTACAGGAGCGAGTAGGTATGCGACTAGAGAGCCAGTGGAGAGGCGAGTATAGAATCAAATAGAATGCAGTAAAGAGGGTTGAGTAGAGAGGTGAATAGGGAGGCGGGTGGAAAGATGAATGTAGTGGCGAGTACAGATCCATTAGAGAGTTGAGTAGAGGTGCGAGTAGATAGTCGAGTGGGGAGAGTCAAGCAGAGAGGCGAAAAGAGAATCGAATGGATGGGCAAGTAGAGAGGCCAATGGAAAGGCGAGTATAGAGAAGAGTACAAAGTCGAGTAGAGAGGGGAACAGAGAAGTCAGTAGAGAGTAGAGTATAAATTCAAGTATAGAGGCTAGTAGAAAGTCAAGTAGAGAGTCGAATATAGAGGCGAGTAGAAAGTCGAGGATAGAGGTGAGTACATAGTCGAGGACAAAGTTGAGTAGAGAGGCGAATTTAATGCACAATAGCACAATTGTTCTAAAGTATACATGCTAGAATAGGGAGTATTTTATAGTATACTAGCTGTCGCCCGCGGCTCCGCCCGCGTGGATGTCGGTTATCGCGAATCGGGGTATGAAAAATAGATGTTGGCCGATTCTCAGACCTACCCGATATGCCCACAAAATTTCATGAGAATCGGTCGAGCCGTTTCGGAGGAGTTTGGCAACGAAAACTGTGACACGAGAATTTTATATATTAGATTATGTTCGAGAGTAGTCATAATCGGTGCAACGTGTACTACCAGTGAAGAATTAATGTTTATGTATGGTCTTAGTACACATTGGACCTGGTAGACATTGCTAGGCTTGCGAAATGTATACCGTGCAGCAACACATTTTATCAAGCTGGTTAAATTTGTATTTTGTAAAAAACCAATCGTAGACTGATGATGGGCCCGAAATACGTTCTATGTAATTAAATCATTAATTGCGTATTATTTACGAGAATATAAAGTTCTACTAACTAACCCCAACGAATATTCATCTACTATTTCCCATTCTTGCTATTTTTACATCTATTTTACTAATATTTGTTTGAGGTAGGTAACGTATATAAGTATTATTCTATTCGTTGCAGAAAATGTTGAACCTTATCTCTGACCGCCTGGAGCGCGGCATGTGCGATGACGTACTGGAGGTGGCATGGTCTACAATGTGGAACGTCACTGATGAAACTCCACAAAATTGTCAGCGCTTTTTAGATAACCGTGGCATGGAATACTTCCTCGCCTGCCTCAAGGTAATTCCCGAGACTACTGACGGTTATTATGTATTTATTTATGAACTACATATAATATATTGAGAACTCTTGTACTTTTTCCACAGTATTTATTATTGAAACTGACCGGTTTCGCCTATCCTGTAAACCTTTAAAATGCCATAAGGCAAAACCGGTCAGGTTCAATCATAAACACTGTGGAAAAAATACAAGTGTTCTGAATACGTGTAAGAACAAATTCCACCAAGTGCCATTAATCAACAGTGAAATTTACCTTTGCAGTTTATTTGCAAAAGTAAATTTCATTTGTGAAAGATTGGACTGTATCTTCAGGCGATCGTGTACCCTGTACTTTGGGCTCTAGAGGCCGGTGTCCTGTCAGCTGTTTGAAAATTTTCAGCATTTTTTCTTCATTGTTTTTTTCTTCATGTTTTACATTTTACAAATTCATTAGCAATTGAATTGACATCTAGCAAGGCCTACAAGATATGAACAACATTTATATAGCGCCTGATAGCTAGAAATAGCAACAGGCCTGTATAATAACTGGGGTATTTTGGCCAGAATATCGAATTAAAAGATTGTATTGATTTAAACACGTGTAATTACTTCCATGACACATGGGCGAGAAAAAATAACAAAAAATAGGTAGTGGGGTTAGCAAGTCAACGAGTGCCTGATTGAATGAAATTAAATGCAATTTTGATGCAGTGTTAATTGCTTGAATAATGTTAGCAGGTGCTTCGACATGCCCCCCGACGTTGAAAGATTTAGCTTCTTTCAACCAGAAACTTCTTCAGGAACAGGTAACGGGCAAATCTTGCTGAATGACCTGCGGATGACTCCAGTGGGCGTCCTCACATCGGCGACTCTGTTGATTCCATCAGGGCCAGGATGAACAGCGATGATTCGACCCATCTTCCACTTCAATGGAGGCAGCTGATCGTCTTTAATGACCACGAGCGCATTTAGCTTCAAAGGGCCTTTGTTAGTCCTCCATTTAGTCCTCAGTTGCAGCTCGGATATGTACTCGGCGCTCCAGCGAGACCAGATATGTTGACGAAGCTGCTCGATTCTTTGGAATCGGTTCAAATGAGTCACAGTGCAGTCGTGAAGATCCTGAACTGGCAAGCCAGTGAGGGGACGGCCAATGAGGAAGTGACCGGGTGTGAGTAGTGTGAAGTCTTCAGGGTCCGACGAAAGTGGTGTTAGCGGTCTTGAATTCAAGATGGCCTCGACCTGAACTAATGTCGTGTTCAATTCTTCATAAGTTAGGTTACAACTTCCCAACACCCGTTGCAAATGAAATTTTGCCGACTTGACACCTGCCTCCCAGAGCCCGCCGAAATGAGGGGAGTAGGCAGGGATAAAATGAAAATTCAAACCTTCATTTGCCGCCACTTCAGAAAAAGAGTTGCAATTATTTTTTAAAAATTGTGAGAGTTCGTTGTGAGCTCCTACAAACGACGTCCCGTTATCTGAATAAATATCACGAGGTTTTCCTCTTCGAGAAATAAACCGTCGCAGAGCAAGTAAAAAGTTATTACTGGATAAGTCGCCGACCAATTCCAAATGCATAGCCTTGGTAGCGAAACATATGAAAATGGCTATGTACACTTTCACCACCCTAGAACCACGTCCTTGACGACTAAGACACGACATGGGTCCCGCGTAATCTACCCCTACTGTTTGGAACGGATAACCTCCGGGAACAACGCGCTCCTTAGGCAAATTACCCATCAAAGGCGATATTATTTTTCCCTTTGCTCTAGTGCATTGGACGCATCGGTGATAGCACGATTTGGCTAAATTTCTACCGCCTATTGGCCAATAGATTTCCCTAATTGATGATAGCAACAATTGAGGCCCTGCGTGCATCATTTTAATGTGAAAATATTGAAATAAAAGCTGAGTGAATCGATGAGCGGACTGTAACAGGATTGGATGCTTTTTATCAAAAGAATAATTTGAATTCACTAAACGTCCTCCAACACGCATCACGTTATTCTCGTCTAAAAAGGCGTTAAACTTTAATAACGGTGATTTTTTTGGTAAGTTTCGCTTCTCTGCCAATAACTGATATTCAGGGAAACTTTCGCGTTGTGACGTTTTCACGCATAACATTAACGCGGCACGCAATTCAGGTTCCGTAAGATAGTCAGTAGTTGCAGAATCCCCTTTAGTAGATTTAATAAAACGGAGCATATACGCCACTGCTCGATTTAGACGATTCAGATTAGAGAAGCGGTTAAAATCAATGAGCTGGGTGGCAATAGACTGAGTATTTTCAGTGACATGTAATGAAATTTCACGTCTGATTTCAGGTAAAGAGGTACTAGAATTTATGGTGGGAGTCTTCGGCCACACATACTTGCTAAGTTTTAAAAAAGGGGGTCCTGACCAGTATAATTCATTGCTTCTAATAGAATTTAGAGACACACCACGCGAGACACAGTCTGCAGGGTTGTGCTCTGAAGGAACATAGTTCCATTCACAATTTTTTGTGGTATCTTGAATGTCAACTACACGGTTGCGCACAAAAGTTTGCAACTGATTAGGCTGCATTTTCAGCCACCCCAAGACCACTGTCGAGTCAGACCAAAACACGGAGGCTGTGACTGCGAAACGAAGTGACCTTACGGCCTTCTCATAGATGCGAGTACCCAAGAGAGCACCACACAACTCCAGCCTGGGTATAGTGGTTGGTTTGAGAGGGGCGACTCGACTCTTTGCCATTAATAGACGAATAACGATCTCGCCATTCGCATTGATTGTGCGCACATACAGACACGCACCGTACGCACGCTCAGACGCATCTGTAAATATGTGGAATTCCAGAATTTTATGACCTTCACAAACCACAATCCTAGGAATGCGCAAGTTGATAAGATCGGGTAAGTCCGCGATCACTTTAGACCAATCTTGACTAATTTCAGTAGGTAATTGATCGTCCCACGACAACTTCAGGAGCCACAATCTTTGAAGTAGTATCTTCATTTTTACTACACAGGGCGACAACAAACTCAACGGGTCAAATATTTGTGCAATGACCGAGAGAATCTGACGTTTAGAGAGTTTCGGAGGCATTGTAATAGAACCAATGGGGAAATGAAGTTCGTCAGAACTAGCCTGCCATCCTAACCCTAAAACTTTATTGGGTTCATTGCTCCCAATATTCAGATTCATGAGTGTCTGTGAGGAGTCTGTCACCAATAGAGGCTCATTGGACTTCCACTTGCGTAAATTCATGCGTGCAGAAGCGAGCTCTGAAGTTACCTCTTTGGAGATGCGTTTGGCTTCGGTAAGGTCATCACAACCAGTCAGGAGGTCATCGACATAAAAATCGTGAGTGATGATATCAGACACCCTTTTATCCTTACAATTAAGGCCTATCTCCTTTAGACAGCGCGTTGCGAGAAACGGTGCACTCGCAGTACCGTAAGTCACCGTATTCAGTTGAAATATTTTTATTTCTTCTGAGGGTGAATCGCGCCAGAAGATTTGCTGGAGATGTCGATCATCAGGATGAATCCAGACGGTGCGATACATTTTCTCAACGTCTGCTGACAAAATGTATTTGTGAAACCGAAAACGCAACAATATTGAAAGTAGGTCGTCCTGCACAGTTGGTCCTACCATCTGAATTTTATTTAATGAAACCCCGGAGGTGGTGGGACTGCTTGCATTAAATACCACTCGTAATTTAGTGGTCGTGCTGCTTTCACGCAGCACACCATGATGAGGGATAAAGTAAGCATTTTGATCTGCATTTAACTGAGGAGTTTCAGACATATGACCTAAAGTCTTATACTCAGACATAAAGTCTCGATACATAGAACCAAAGATACCAGTAAGCCTACGCTCAATAGAAGAAAAACATTTCTTAGCTCGTTGACTGGAGTCCCCTAAAATACTAGGACTTTCCTTTAAAGGAATTTTGACACAAAAACTTCCATCATCGAGTCGCTTTGTGTTCTTCACAAAGTGTTCCTCACATAACCTCTCCTCATGTGAATAATTCGACTTATGACTAACTTCGTCAAACTCCCAAAATTGAGTCAGCTGGGTTTGAAGGTCGTCGATTTTAGCGAAGTTACACTTCGGATTAAAATTACAAAAACTACTAGTGGGACCAGAAATTATCCATCCCAGTCTGGTCTCGTGTAATATTGGTTTTCCCTTGCCGAGACTGATATGCTGCGCCCCTATAATATTCCAAAATAAGTCCGCGCCAATAATTAAGTCTATGGGTGCAGGTAAATAAAACTTGGGATCGGCTATGCATAAATCAGTGGGTAAATTAAGTCCCAAAATGTTTACTGGTCGGCTAGGTACATCCTGAGTAATTGACTGCAACACAAAACATTGCATTTTTGTGGTGAATGAATCATTCAATGATTTCATTGTAACGCGACACAGCTTACTCACATGCGAAGTAGTATCATTAATGCCTAGAATAGATTTATTCAACTTAGTCGACGGCAATTTTAACAAATTGAAAAATTTTTCTGTCATAATACAGGACGTACTTCCAGAATCTAGTAAGGCCCGGGCGATATGTTCACAATTATTCGCATCTATTAATTTAACTAATGCCGTAGATAGTAAAATTTCGCTTTGCCGAGGAGTGCAAACACTGGCCGTCATAGAAATGTTACTAGACTGTGGCACCTCAGGTTTAGTGTTGCCTCCGGACGGCCGAGACGCCTGCTGCGGAGAAGCGGGGACGGAAGGCTCCGACTGTGGCTCGCGTGGCGGCGGGTTGGTCACATGAATGACAGTGTTATGCTTGCGCTTGCACACCTTACAGCCCGGCTTATTACACCGATTAGCAAAGTGACCTGCACGGAAACAATTAAAGCAAATCTTAAAAGTAGACATTAATTTAAGTCGTGCATCGTTAGTTAGGGCTAAAAACTGTGGACAGTTACCTAGTGAGTGGTTACCTTGGCACTTAGGACAGGAAATAGATTCTGAATTATTCTTGTTGTCCTGGACAGACACTAATGCTTTATTTTTCGACTTATTTGTTGATTTTTTATTCTGATTAGTCTGATTGACTTCATTTCGCGACAACTCCAAAGATTCGAGAAAATCTGCGCGGTTTTTAAGAAATGAAATGAAATCATTAAACAGGATCGGAACTTCCTTATCAAAACCGGTTTTACATTCTTCCCATTTGCGAAACGTCGTGGTATCGAGTTTTTGAGTAGCTAGATAAATTAAAAGCGTATCCCAATTTGTCGTAGGTTCACCTAAACTGGTTAACGCACGCAAATGCTTAGTAAACAAATCAACCATATTTTTTAACGTAGTTGAGGACTCCGTTGTTAATTGTGGTATGTTAAATAAAGCAGAGACGTGGTTGTTAGTTAACAATCTTTTATTATCGTATCGTTCGCATAAAATATCCCATGCTGTAAGATAATTAGAGAAGCTAAATTCTACCTTTTTGATGACTTCAGATGCAAAACCTTCTAATGAAGAGCGTAAATAGTGGAATTTGCTTATGTCATCGTAATCACGGTTCTGGTGAACGAGGCTGATGAAAGTGTCTCTAAATTCGAGCCAATTCTCATATGAGCCGCTGAATTTTGGCAACTGAATTGGTGGCATCCTGACAATTTTGCGTCTATTAACAGAGCCTTTCACTGTGTTTGTACTACTCTCAGAATCCGAGTCAGCCTCAGCCTTTGCATAAAGGGACAGTATATCCTGAGCTTTTGCGATAAGTGCATAAAAACGATCTTCAAATTCTACACGTGCCTTCAAGTGAGTGTCGGGTTCATCTGATAAGCTCTCTAACTTTGACTGACAAGCGTCAAATTGGTTGAATAACAACTCGGTTTTATCTAGTCGTAAATGCAACTCTCTTACCTCAGTTGACGACAAGGAAGTGGTGTCTAATCCTTCTAAATATTTACCAAAATAAGTCATTCGCCCTCGTATACTCCCTCTCATTCGAATTAGGTCCTTTTCTTGACTAGAAACCTCATCGGTCATGTTGGAAGGTGTCAAGTGACCTGAAGTTATATAAAAATAAGAGATTAACGTAACGGACAGTGACAGTTAACTTGCAATTAAGTTTTGTAACAATTATATTGATTTTATATTGAATGTCTAGTGGAATACTTAGTAGTAAAACGTGTACACAATGAATTGGAGACTTATTATTTAATGGTTAGATGCCTACTGATACATACAAGCTAAATTTATTAGGTAATTTAGGTATTACCTATAAGACATGAATCTAGGAAGTGAACAGAAAATAAGTAGGTTTGAGCTAATGATTAGTTAAAAAGTAGCATTTATAGCTTACCATATACTATGAAAAGTATGAATTAACTAATAATAAATGAAACTCAACCCTAAATTCACTAACTATAGGTTCTTAATCTAATGGCTGTATAGTGGTACAACCTTGCTAATTTTGCTTTAATCACACAAAATGTTACCTGATCCTCGGGTGTTGGGTGATAATTAACTAAAATTATGAAATGATAACTTAAAGTTTCTGAATTTTGACCACTTTGACCACAAATTCGGATGACGCAATCACCACCACACTTCGTCACAGGTTTTATCTCCTTAATTTTTGATATTCCAGGTGAATAACGGCTGATCCATATGTAGCAATCCGGCTTGATCTACGGCCATGTATAATAACTGGGGTATTTTGGCCAGAATATCGAATTAAAAGATTGTATTGATTTAAACACGTGTAATTACTTCCATGACACATGGGCGAGAAAAAATAACAAAAAATAGGTAGTGGGGTTAGCAAGTCAACGAGTGCCTGATTGAATGAAATTAAATGCAATTTTGATGCAGTGTTAATTGCTTGAATAATGTTAGCAGGTGCTTCGACAAGGCCTGTCTGGGAGTTCATCGTAAATTTTTTTAAGGAGTTATTTTACCTGAAATCATACTGCAAAATTTCGATCACGTTATCGCTATAACTGAAATCACCATTTAAGTTGATTGATTCCGTCATTTAGATTGTGGTTTTTGTTACACTGAAAGGTCATTATGGATAAACTTTCTTATCATGTCTTTAGCACCACCGGTTGCCTAAAGCACTTTGGAGTTCTTACGTAACTGTACATCGTTGAATACATCGTGGAATTAAACCATCAATATTCTTTTTGTTGCAGATATTCCCAGACAAAGAGGAATTGTTGCGCAACATGATGGGTCTGTTGGGCAACGTCGCAGAAGTGGCTGAGCTCAGGCCTCAACTGATGAACAAATTGTTCCTCTCAGTCTTTTATGAATTACTTGATTCATGCAGCGACGGTGTTGAGGTAAACTATTATAGATGTTAGACAATCTTCAATAAAATTTCCAATAAAAACTCATCAAAATACGAGTGATTCTGAAGGTTTATTAATTTCCGAAAACGTAGATAGGTTTTGTTTTGACAGATCATACGGATTACTAAAGATTTTTACGTTTTCCCTACTAATCGAATTTATATTCTGTTCATAATCTTATATCAATCAAACAATCAGTTTATCACAGTCCACTCCTGTACATGCGCCTTCACCGATGTTGTGAGGCTTTGGCGTAGTGTTTACATGCTGGCCAGACCAGTTGGTACAGGGTTTTATTTCAAGTTTTTCTTCTCTGGCAGTGATATTAGCTGCTTATTTTTCCGTTAGTGGCCTCCTTCGAATGAGATGGGGTGATGATACTTGTATTCTTTCTCCATCACCACACGGATATCAATACAATCTAATAATCCAAGAAAAATAAGATGTATATGTTCATAATTTTGTAACAGTTCGGGTCTTATCGCGATTAAATTATAGATTACTTACTTAACTTTTTGGATATAAGTCCCGAACCGCTATAAAATTATGAGTTTACACAGCGATAGTTTGAAAATAATATAAATATAAAATGATAGCATAGGATCAGATAGAAGCCAGGTGACTCCCGCGCGGATCGTACCTGGTGCAGAGGTTGACCATCGTAAACCAAACCGGTAGCGTGATGGGCTTTAGCGCCGGGTACAGCTCTGGGCGCACCCTTTCTTTTAAGGACGAGCGCGGATGTGTGTATCCGTTTGAAATTTGAAGCGTTGACTTAAAAAAAAAATTAAGAATAAAATTTATTATGTTGTTTTGTTAGGTGAGCTACAACGCGGCAGGCGTGCTCGCCCACATGGCTTCAGATGGTCCCGACGCGTGGACAGTGGACGAGCCTCCGCGTGACTTGGTGCTCCAACGCGTGGCCGCCGCGGTCGAGCGCTGGGACTTGCAGGCCGAGCGCAACATCAACTACCGCTCCTTCGAGCCCATCCTGAGCTTGCTTCATGCCCACCATACGCCCCAGTGCCAGCATTGGGCTGTGTGGGCCCTCGCCAACCTAACCACCGTCTACCGTTAGTATCACTATCGTTATTGGTATTGAAATCATCATGGTCACTTGGAGGTTGGAGGCAGTCTCTTCAAGGAAAATATAGAATATCAGCCACCTGCACTCAGACTGGAAAATGCCGACCCCAGAGGTGAAAGATGATGCGACTGGGGTTAATGCTAGACTGAAGACGGTTCAGATTACTATTAGAGTTATCGAGATATTTATGGCGCTTGCAACAGAGCTGAAATATTGGAAATTCAAAACAATATAAATGGTAAATATCCCTATATCTCTAATTTAAATAAAAAATCATTTATTCTGTGCTCCTCGACCAATGTTTCCCAAATATTGTTCTGCCATGGCCCGGTAATTTTCACACTGCCCCTTCGTGACCCACTGTATACTTCAACCCAAGATGGTTCCATTAATAAATACAAAATTCTGGTATCACCTATTTAGTCACTAATCTCCATCTTTAAAAATAAGGGTGACGTGCAAGACTGCAGCAACTATCGGGGAATAAAGATCATGTCACACAGTTTCGTAAGTTTGGGAGAGATCGAGAGGCATTTACGAGAAAACCAGTTCGGGTTTATGCCTGGCCTCGCGACCACATACGCCATTTTTGCTCTTCGCCAACTTTGCGAAAACTATAGGCGAGCGCACAAAAACTTACACATAGTGTTTGCGGATCTCGAGAAGGCATATGACCGGGTACCCCGAACGGTTTTGTGGTGGGCCCTGAAAGAGAAAGTTGTAGAGTTGATTTGTGCTATGTACTACCGATCAAGAACCTATGAACGATCCGCTGCTGGCAACACCGACGAGGTCAATGTGGCTATAGGCTTGAATCAGGGCTCAGTGCTAAGCCCCTATCTCTTCCTGTTGATAATGGATGCCTTGACATCGGAGATTCAGGTGGACAGCCCCTGGTGTATGCTGTTTGCTGACGATATTGTTGTCGTTGGTAAAGATGGGCTTGAGGTACAGAGCAGATTGGAGAAATGGCAGTGTACACTGGAGAGTGTAGGCTTTAAAATCAGTAGAACTAAGACTGAACGTTCTGTGATTTCGGCGGTCTCTCTAGTTCTACACCCACGGTATTAGTCTGCTCGAATTTCCACTGCCTCGGCTCTTTTATCCAGGCGGCTGGGGAAATTGATCGTGCAGTGAAAGCACAGAATAGATGCAGGGTGGATGAAATTGCGGCAGGTCAGAGTCACAGTATGTGATCCCCAATTTTCTCTTAAGCTTAAGGGGAAAATCTATGAGTCCATGATCAGACCTGCCGTAATGTATGGATCGTCATGTTTGGCCTCGAAAGCGGAGACCACGGTAACCACTTCCCACCAGGTGGGCCGTGTGCTTGTCTGCCACCTAAGTGGTATAAAAAAAACGGAGGAAATTGACAGGAATTTATGGAGGAGAATGACACGTTTGTTTATATGGGATACGTCAATTTCACTTTACTTCGCCTGATGGTAAGCTGAAGGCAAAGTCTCAGGAAAGAGAGCCACCATTATATACACGTGCCATGTTAACAATGGTGGCACTCAGCTTGACGGCCTCATCAGATGCGTTTTCACGCAGCGCTTAAAGGACCCGGGGCTTTAGGAAGAGGGAAACACGTGAGCTGGCAAGAAATAGGTCTTAATGGTGTGACAAAGGAAAGAGTCACCGTACCGCTTGATTCTTGAAGGAATGTTCTGCACCGTATGCGGGTGACATGTAAGCGCTGCACGTTTTGTCCTGTATAGGAAAGGAGACGGTGGGACTAATTGGAAGAGCTCATCAGACCTATGGTAGAGACGGTAAATTACTGCCAAGATAGCAACATCTCTACGCATCTGCAGAAACTTTGCGGATCCATCCCAGAGATGCGAGCAGTATTTCAAGCAGAAACGAATTCGTGTCTCGTATAGAAGACACCGTTACTCCAGCGTGAAAAACCGCAAGTAGATGACGATGATGACGTATTTAGTCACTAAATTTAGTGCGAAGTATGGAGCTGTTGCTTATTTTATACTACAGAATCTGAGTTTGTGGAAAATGACGAAAGTTTTACCCTAGGGTCTGGTTCCACTTCTAGTCTGTTTCTACATTATTTTAAGGTAAACTAGAGATGAAATCCCAGCCTCATTTAAATTAATATACGATGCGTCAATCGATAACAGGTATTATTTACAAAAAAGGGGCAGAAATGGTGCGACCCGGTATTTTATTTTGATGGCCCGGTACCGGGGTGCGACCCGGCAATTGGGAAACGCTGTCCTAGACCGTTAAAACTGCATTAACAAAATGATGAAACAATATTATATAGACTCGTTTAGTAAATGGACCACCATTTCGAATCGCGGCACCGAACAGAGATACCCATCTTTTTTCAATACACAACAGAACATAAAACCCTACTTGTTGACTCTCAAAGATTCGTTGTTCTCCCCAGCCGACAAGTACTGCAACTTGGTAGAGGCGGAGGGTGGTCTGAAGCTGCTACACGAGTTGCTGGCGCGGCCCACGCCGTACGAGCTCATCAAACAGCTGGCGTGCGTTGTCATCGACAACTGTGCCAGGTACGCCCTTCGCGACACCTCCTCGCCGCCACCCGCAGACACGTCAGACAACTAACTAATGGACTTCTTTGAGGACATCGCTCCTCACGTGCGCGAATAACGCTTGTGCAGGATCTACATGTGGACCGCGCTCGCTGTAATCTGCACCGGGTCCACACTATTCTGGTCCGCACACTACTTCGGTTTTTAAGCAATAGAACCATCAACGCGTTCGCGCACGGACTTTGTGTAAACTTATAAAGTTTTATCATAACTATAGGAATCACTGTGTTAGTACAATAAGTAAATTATATGGGTGGCGTGTGCCAGTAATGTTAAGTGATGTTTTATCCAGTTATCTTTGAACGTTTTAACTTGATTGTCAATACCGACGTGTATCGAGCTTAACTTTGATCGTCGTCCACCCGGCTGATTCACCACTGCTACGGTTACGATGCTTCGTAACCGCTACACGGAGACGTTATGTTGTTTGATGTTAGCATAATTAATATATTATTATAATTGATAAGATTATCCAATATATACATAACATATATTATGTTTATCGTTTAAAGTTATGGTTCTAGCTTTATAGGAGTGCGTGTGATCTGCATTGTAAAATATATTTTTGACACAATCATATTTAATTATTCTAATCAGCCATTATTGGAATATTTATTTAGGCAAGGCAGCATTTTATGTGACTTTGGTTTGCTTAATTTATATCCTTATTCACGTGTACCTACGAATTATTTATGTTGAACACTTTTAGAATATATATGTCGATGTTTAGGTTAGAAATAAGTACGTGTGAAAAAGAAATTAACATATTTTCTAGATTTTAAAGTTTAATGATTAACATTAATCTGCAGAAAATAGGAATGTTATTTGTTTTGATGCATGTTAATATAAATATTTCATTGTTTGTTGCCTAAGAAATAAATAAATTTGTTTGAAACGTACGGCGCGTAGGTGATATTTCTGCCCTTCAAGTCGTTGCAGTACTTCTGTTTATCTGTTGTAAATATTTATTTGAGCCGGTGCTCAAACCGCGGATTGTTCAGAGTAAAGTACGGACCCACGATGTGGACCACTGAAACCGTTCAATAAGAAATGATACAACTTTAACAATTGACATGTTGTGTCTAATAAAGAACAGTCTAATAAATAGTTGAATAGTCTTAGGTTGACATGACAGTACCCAATCGGTGAAACAGTATCTTCTCACATTATTTGATATATCTACTTTTTCAGAGGATTTTTCACTGTCGCGCATCTGTGTTTTACTAACCGATTTTATTAAGAATTTAAAATTAATAAATCATGATAAAATAGGTCGAGGTCGGTCCGTCCCGTCTCCGGAATGTTCAAGAAATATTTTGATATTGTGATACTAGTCCTGTCATCTTACTGGTGCGCATGTACGCACAAAGCAAGTCTATGGAAAGAGAATAAGAATCAACAATTAGATGGAATAATGTCGATTGCGACAAAAATATACGTTTGAATTCTATTTTACCGTTTGACTAAAGTTATCGGTTTTACAAGTAAAAAAGAGGATGATTTTTCCAATTATGTTGCGTGAAATATTGATAGATAATAGTTTCTAGTTATTCATCAGTGTCTATCTATTTATGCATAATTAAAGTAATTCATCCGATTCGATGTTAAATATAAGTTAATTGTTGTAATCAGCGTTTATTCATAGGGCACACATTCGATTAAAGTAGCTGCACCTTCCCCTACCGTTTACAGGTTAATATGGTATTTTCAACTGATATAATTGTATACCTATAGTTACTTCGGTATCTGCAATAGAATTAATGATTATACAATAGTTCATTTATTATACGTCGCATAGTCGTTTTAGGCATAAATTAACTTTCGAAAGTAGCGTACACGTAACACTTCTAAAAGTAACAGATCTAAAAAAAGACGTGTTAGCGTATGACGTCACGATTTTCTTGTTGCGTTGCGGGATTTGTGATGCGGGAAAAAATAATAGCCTGTTACTTACACTGAGTATGGTTCACTTACACGGTGAAACAAAATATCGACGTGTAATATAAAGTAATTAGTACCTAATAATGTAACCTGATTCTCCTAATACAAAGATGTTCTAAATTCTGCCCCGATCACGATTTCGAAGAGGACAAAATTCTTTTAATTCATTAATTTTGCCTCGATCTAATGTTAAAAACGATCAAGATGTCAATATTCCTTCTTTAAAATTGTATTAGGATGCTTACATAAGAAGCAGGTAGGCCCGTACGAGCCCGCGCGATCGGATATATACTCTACTAATTTTAAACAAGTGCCGATCGCCGCCAGCTATTCGAAGCGAGCAAACCGCTTCTCTATGTAAGCACCCTGCGTATATACCGTTTTTGACGTTTAAATTATCTTTGACAGAATACGACTAAATTTTGAATATCTTTATGTTACGAGAGTTGGCCTTCTGGTTCAAATGTGAGGCAATTAGAAGGTATATAATTGTACCATGATCCTGCTAATTCCCATTAAACTGACTGTATAACGTGGAACGCTAAAGTTGAAAAAGCTAATATTGCATTACCGGGAGCTTAGAAGCACCCACTCTGCTCTGATATCTACGATTCAGAATGACACTACTTATTTAAGAGGTGTAATTATTAATACTTACTACTATAATCTGATTACAATTGTTAAGCCATAAAGGAATAGAACAAGGTATATCAGCACACATCTGTGCTATTAAAATTTAAAAGCGTCGAGTTATGGTAATGAGAACTCTCGGAACGGGCTATTTAATTATATAAGATTTTTGAATTATAATTGTGTCCAAACAATCTATTCATATATATTAAATGACAGTGTTTTGATGGTGTTTAGACAGATAGCGTATTAAATAATCATATTATTATAAATTTCAGTAGTATATCTCATCCGATCTATAAATGTTTGATGTCTTCTTATAATATAAAGTCAAATTCACGCGGTTATAAGTGTCATGTTGTACTTTATTAACTTGATCCTTGTGATCTAATTTTATTCATAAAAAGATATCTTTATTAATCAGATGGTGTGTTATTCATTGTAAATAACAAAAATGTAATGTCTGCATTATCGTTAATCTGGACATTACATTTTTGTTCTTTACAATGTTCATATATGTTGGTTATGTATCAGTTCTAGAAAGTCTTACTTCTTTCTGATTGTCGTTTTAAAGATTAATATGTTATCAATAAATAAATAAATTCATGTGTTTTTTGTTCAGTCGCCTTACACTTCTGCGGGTGGTAGGACTATACCTACTTCTCACCACGCATGGATCGGTTCTACCTGGTTTACCGCTTCTACACGACGAGTAGTATACACAAGCTACTTGTACAAGTTACTCACTTGTACTAGTTCATGGTACAAATAACTGGAGCAAGTAAAGACACGGGCTACTGTCGTAAGTTATTTGCTATCGAGAGCTACGCGAGCTACCCGCGCAACGACACAAATCCTGCCGATTAGTTGCACGGGTGGCTCGCTCTGGTGCATGCACCAGACCCACACATGTATTTTCAATGCAGTGTTAACGATGCATATAGCGTATGCAAGTTCATGTACAGGCACCCTTAGTATTACTTCAGTTAATACCGGTTTATTATTTGTGACATCGCCTGTAAACAATATGGTATTCTTGCCGGCGGGGTCGCCTGCGTGGAACTGTGATCCCGTTCCCGGTGTTATTTCTTTTAAACAAACCTTGTCCTGGCAACAACGGATACTATTATAAAAGAAACTTGAAAATCTCTTGGACCAAAACGAAATAATAATCTTCTGCAAGTGTGGTGCTGATTTCAAAGCCTTTGTCTCTATTTTCTGTTAGCACTGCAAGCTGTTGAACTCAGCATAACCCGCGCAGAAAATTATTACTTCGTTTTAGTACAACACGACTAGTCTACGTATCTTGTTTATTCAAAATGTCCCATGACCATACTACCATTTCCATAAACTCAACGTGATTCGTATGGCAACCATCCAGCTCCATCATCAGAGTAGTTACCATCTAGCTAGTACTGAAGTACTCGTCGATGTGAATCAGTCGAAACCGACGACATAACCCCATTGAGTATCAATGGGGTTATGTCGTTTAATTATTGAGTTCCTATAGCCTTTTTCCAGTGGTTTCGGTCTCGAGCCTCTCCTAGGCTGGGGAGATATCAGAACTTTATAAATTCTATATTGAGTAATCATATCTCCCCTTTCATAGTTCTATCATGCTTGTACATAGTGGCTACTTGCAAATAAATAAGTATTAATTTAGTATTTGTTATGCCTGAGTTGAAGACCTATATTATCTTTCAAAGTCAAGTTTAAGACTTGACATACCGTTTTCTTTTACGGTTTTAATGTAACTCTTGATATTTACGAGGGGAGACACGTATACTAAAAATATAATTTTCAAAGTAAGTTCTGATGTCTACCCAGCCTAGGGAATACAACAGGACTAAAAAAATCCTGATTTCCCCCCTAGGGGGGTCAACAAGGGAGACACGATACCGAAACCCTTTCAGATCCATCATCAGACCCTGATTACCATCTAGCATTAAAGTACTCGTCAAGACAAATCAAACGAACCGAGACTCGATGAGGTTGCATCATTTCTTTTATGTGTTCCTATGACTGCCTTCCAGATTAATCATCATATCCCCTGGTAGTCATCTAAAAATAAAGTACTTTCCAAGACGAATCAAACGAACCGAAACCAGATGGGGCTACGTCGTATCATTACAGAGTTGCTTTGACCATCTTCCAGCTCCATCATCAGAAGCTGGTTATCATTGAAAGAGAAACTATTTGTACTATTCAAGACCATTTAAATGAGCCCAAACTCAAAAAGGTTGTATCGTTGTAAAGTTTCCCTGGCCACCTTCCAGCTCCATTATCAGATCAGTACCATGTCATCATAATATTGTATTGTCACGCGATTTACAGATGCATGCAAAGTTTCGGCTCAATCTGTAACCGGAAAGTGGGTTAAATTTAAATTGCAAGATTTTATGACAAACATCGGGACAGGTGAACTAAATAAAAGCTTTTAAAAAGCAAGACCTTTGGTGCACTTTTTGAATTTCGATTAATTGATGTATTATAAGAGAATATTCGAGAGCTAAATATATAGTCTCGACACTTTCGTATTGGGTAGGCAGAGACAACATCATCGTAGCAAGGACCGGAGTTCGGTCTGTCATTTTCTCCCGGGCGAATCTTCAAATGCTTCAGAGTCGCACGAAGTAACCGTAAACGTCAGCTGCAACTCCGATGGTGGGTTTTTTTTTTTTTTGTGTTAGGTGTGTGCCTAGTGGGCCTACCAGTCCACCCGCAGTAGGGTGGCCCGCGAAGCTGGACCTATTCTCATTCACTTCCTCGCAAAACGAAGGCTTTACATTCTAGTCTAATGTGTTGTAATAAAATAAATTGAGCTGTCCCCCTTTTTGGGGTTTCACTTTTCATTTAATATATTTACATTTATTGAGTACGATTTTCTTTATATACATTTGTGTAATGCTTACTGATTAAACACAATTAATATATACAATTTAAACTTACAACTATTACAATATCACAGTTGGAGTCAATTAAAATACAATGGTTAAAAGAAAAGCTATATTTACAATTAAAAAGATTTTTATAAAATAGTGTATAATTGCTAAAATGTATAAAATAAAATAAGAGGTAAAATTATAATTGAAATTGAAATTAGAAATAGTTAAAAACGATATTAAGAATTACATTGAAATTTTAAATTAAAATAAAATACAATAAATACCACAATAATAATTCCACGTTAATTCAATAAATAAGTTAAAGCGTTTGTACTCGACTTGGAGTACTGCACCCCTCTCCGAACGACGTATTGTTCGGTGACGTGCTGGATCCGATGGTGGGTTAAACAGCGGTGACCTGGGGAGTCACGCCAAAGAAATCTGGCAATTCCGGTTGGTTCATCAAATTACAGCTAACCAGCCCAGGTCACACTGTTCGTATTGACTTAGAAGGTAAATAGGTAGCTGGCGAGATCGTGATGGAAAATACGTCAGCTTGGACTCGAACCGATTAAAACCACGCCGGTTTCGTGACTCTTCTTTTGTTTCAATGATTCACTTTAAATTATTCGAGATTAAAATTTTGCCATATCACCCGCGTTGTCAGTGGCTTTATTGAGATCGTCTTTAGAACAGGAGGTAAAGCATTGGGCACACGAAACCAATTGCACCATGAACAGCACCGGGGCTCCGCAGTCACATGCGGTTTCGGTCTCGCAATCCCCACCTGCATAGATTTTGTCTCGACGGCCAACTGTTGTTAGTAAATGATTAATTTTTCCTGGGGAGGAAGGAAGTTGGTGGTGGGAGTTTCTCTTTTCATAGGGAGATTCGCATCGCAACAGAGTGTTCGTGTGTGGGTGCGCCTTTTGTGGTTTGCGACTCTGAGCGGGCCTTAGGCGGTTAATATCGGTACAGGCAATGTCGGGAGTCTGTCTCTTATTTTACCTTTTCCATTCTGCAAGCAGCGACTCTTCGTAAAGCGGGTAGTACGATACCTGTCAGTGGGTGGAGCATGCAGAGAGGACTGGGCTTCAGGCAACCGATAATCGTACGGCAGGTGTCGTTCAGGGCGATGTAGGCCCCTATTGTTATTTCTGCCACTAATGCCACTAAAGATTCATACATACAGACATACTCACGCCTGTAAATCCCCGAAGGGGTAGCCAGAGGCGTATTAACACCCACATTTCGTCAACTGATTTTCGGTCCCACTTAATAGGTGGCGAGCCTATTGCTCTCAAGCGGACACTTAGTTATGGTCTGTATGTTTACTGTCGGATGGAGTACAGCTATATCCCTCAGTGGCCTTCTACGACACCTACAGGAAGAGATGGGGTGGCCCTATTATACTTCACCGGTAACCAACACGGCAGTTGAACGCTCTACCGCTAAGTCCACCATCAGAGGTTAGCAGACGTGCCGCAGAGCCGTGGGCAACAGCTACTGGTACGTAGCTGTCCTGTTGCCTACGGCTCCGCCTGCGTGGATGTCGGTTATCGCTTATCGCGATCAAATCTAGTAAGTATAAATTAAGTAATGGAGGAAATAGTCAGGTTAATTCACAGATCCGAAGCTACAATAAATCGCACCCAGCTGAAAGTTGATAGCATTGTTCAAAATACCATCATCAATTCGGGGTCAATGGTAACGCGGGTTCAGAAAACGGTAAGCTTTGTCATAAAAATGTCTGAGACAATATTAAAGACTAGCTTTTGCCCGGGGTTCCGCCCGCGTGGATGTCGGTTATCGCTTAATGTTAAGTCGACACTATTGAGCATTAAATTCGCCTCTCTCCTCAACTTTGTCCTCTACTATTTACTCGCCTCTGTTCTCGACTTTCTACTCGCCTCTATATTCGATTCTCTACTCGACTTTCTACTCGTCTCTGTACTTGAATTTATACTCGGCTCTCTACTGACTTCTTTGCTCCTCTCTCTACTTTACTCTATACTCGCCTTTCCATTGGCCTCTGTACTCGCATCTCTACTCGCCTATCCACTCGATTCTCTTTTCACCTCACTACATGACTCTCCCCACTCGCCTATCTACTGCACTCTATTTGATTCTATACTCACCTCTCCACTGGCTTCTCTAGCCGCATATCTACTCGCCCCTGTAGTCGACTCTACTTGACTTTCTATTTGACCTCTACACGCCTGTTCACTCGCCCCTATAACGATCTCCACTCGCCTCTTCACTCGCTTCTATATTTGGCTCTAATCCACCTTTGTTCCAAATTTCATCAGTATACCTTCCAAAAAAAAACTTCTTACTATTTATTCCATATTCACCCCTTTTTTGCGCGATTTAAAAATGACAAATTTTGAGTCGGGGACTGGGTGGTCCCCCCTCCCGAGGAGGGCCAGACCGAGAGGATTGGCCCTGGGTCAGCCGGGATGCGAGAGATATGTCGCGAGACAACCTCACCTTCGGCCTAGCATAACGACCCACAGACGGCGTGCGGTTTAGTCGGTTCGAGTCCGACATAACCTCACCTTCCAGCTCCGAAGGGGGAGGGGGGGGGAGGTATCCGTGGAGATTACCCGCACGTATAAAAAAACTTTAATCCCCTAACCCCACCGCCCTCCGTCTACCCCCCTTTTTCACGATAAAATGAAGCCTATGTCCGTTCCCTAGCTCATATCCATCGCGGTACCAAATTTCATTAGGATATCTACAAAAATGACAAACTTTCATCCCCTATTTTCCCCCCTTAAACCCCTTTTCTCGCGATAAAAGGTAGCCTATGTCCGTTCTCAACCTCTAATTACCTCTGTACCAAATTTCATCAAGGTTGGTTCAGTGCCGTAGGCGTGAAAGCGTAACATACAGACTAGGATTGGCTAGGTACTTTCGCATTTATAATATTGTAAGTATGGATAACGCAATTGTTTATTAAAATCGGTCAAGTGTGAGTCGAACTAGCGCACTAAGGGTTCCGTACGAAAGTGAATTGAGGCGCGTAGGTATTTGTGCTTCATAATTTTGAACAATCTTACCAACTTTCAGCTGCTTGCGAATTATTGTACCCTCACTCCTATAATTTGTTTTAAATTGACCGGACTAACACAGCTAACATGCCTATGTTCTTTCCCAGACTAATCTGTGTGCCACATTTTGTCAGCTTATCTCCAAAAATGACATAACTTTTACATACAACTTTTATCCATGTCCTTCCCAAGCTTCAGAAACTAGAGCTTGCAGATATGATAGTTACGGTTCTGTGGTTTAGCCGTGAAAACGTAGGAAACAGACAGACAGTTACTTTCGCATTGGCCAATTTTTTTGGTGAACAAAGTGTTAAATAACTACTTCCTGTCGTCATACGGGCATATAAGCCCCCAATAGATAATTCATCAATTCTTTTGCATCCTAGGGTTAATCCCAGACGCATCCGAAGCTTTTCAACTTGGAGTTTGGGGTCCGCTTTACCAGACTAACTGCAGATTTGGCTGAACTTGATATTTTCTGTGAAATGACTGCCACCTGACCTCCACAACCCAAAGGCGATATCGAAGCATTGAAGTTAGACTAGTTGTTGAACTTTTTAGAGCTCCAACTACCCATAACAGCAACCGAGACCGACGGCTTAACGTGCTCTCCGAGGCGTGACCAGACTAATCCCCATATTCATGCATACAAATATTTGCACTGAGCGGGAATCGAACCCGCATCTCCAGCGTAGCAGCCGAGTTGTTGTTATGGTTAAGGAGTCAGACTTACGATTGAGAGGCCCTGGGTTCGAATCCTGGTCATTTTTTTTGTATAGGTACAAATCTTATCTCTGTCATACAACGGGCAATCCATAGTAGATAATCATGTTTGGTCTATGGTAATGTTGTTTCGCATTTGATATCGACTTCATCGGAAAAGTCCGGGACATTTTATTCCTCTGAATTAACTTCATAACATTCATAACACTCAGGCGTTAATCCTTCCTGAACAGAAGCAGGTTACCCGAAACAACCTTCTACGACGAAGATAGCCTGTGTCAGCCAGTACGAGAGGCTCCCGTACTAAGGCCAGTCCTTTGGCACAAATGTAGGTACTGCTGCATCCTAAAATGATAACACCACCCCGTGCCCACTGCAGTCATCGGGACCCCTTATGATGACAGCAGCCGCGCCAAAGTGGTACCAGTGGCCTATAACTTAGAGACCAGGCTTCAGAGATGGTTCCCGAAGTCCCATAGGCCGTCGAGCACGAGCCCAAAAAGATACTTATTTCATTTAGGAAAGTGGATAGGTAGGTACCTACCTACTTTTTAAGATGTGACGTATTTGATTTATTAGCAACCTATGCTTAGTCTGGATCTAAATAGCGATGTATGCATGTATGTAGAATATTATAATTTTTTAATTATCATATATTTTCAATAATATAATATTAGGTAGGTATAAGTCGGGCGTGGAGGGCGTTTTCTGTTCTATTTATAAAACCCCTAGTCATTTTGTCTGGGCAAGTCGATACTGCATTGGTGCACCGAGCATGCGCTGAACTATGCTTACGAAGGAAGCTAAAATTTAACATCGAATAAGTAAATCACAAAAGTGAAACTGCTGACCACATGCCTAACACTAGACACTAAAAGTCTGGAATGTTAAAAACAAAAAGACGAGTAAATCCACGAGTATCGTACGCGTTACCTTTAGTTAATATACTTTTGTTTTGACGTTCAAATAACTCTATTTTATTGTCAGAACACACTAAAACCAATGATTCAGTGCAGTGGTTTTACTGTAGCTTTCTTACTAAACCTACAGTGGCGCGATAGTTATGCGCATGCCTAAACAGGTATTGATTTTTCACAGTGAAGGAACAACTGATTCACTTCTCGCTGTAACTAGCGTACAACAGGTGACTTATCGAATTTGCATAAAAATTATGGACATTAACCGTGTGGCAGAAGAACTTCGAGCTAATATGATCACACTAACACTAATCAACCCAGATTTTGATTTTCCACCACTTCACCGCGAGTTAAAGAATATGTGTGATTATGCTCGCCGCTTGAAGCAGTCGAAGCTCAAAATAGTGGCTACTGACGGCATGATCAGAAGAGTTCGGACTGGCGAAATTGATTTGAAGCATTTAAAAAAAGAGGCGGCTGCTAACAAACAGCGAAATAGGCGGAGCCAAAGGGAGTTTGTAAGGAAACTGGAGCATCTGGCTAAATTGTCAGAACCGAAGGTGCCACAACCGGCACAGCCGCAAAACCAAAATAATGCGAGCGAGGGAGAACCCGCGGGCGAAGCCGCAGGTGAAACTGCAGGCGAAGCTGATGGCAAAGTCGAAGGTGCAGCCGGGGGTAAAGACGAGAGTGAGGCCATGGCTGTGGGTGAAGGTTCATCCTGTATGGAACCAACAGAAGATCAGAAGGCAATTTTATTGCTAAACAAAAAGAAGGAAACCGCTACTTCTCGCAAAGAAGCGAGCATGCTCATGGAAATTATATTTGGAAAACGTATGACTCGTGAACATATTGAGTTGTTGCAGAGAGAAAATCAGAAAAATAAGGCCAGCCCGTACGGATACTAAGCTGACGCTGGAGCTGCTCTTTTGGAAAACTCAAAACTCATTTCAATTACAAACAATAACACATACACAGACCTGCATATAGCACTGTAAAAGATTATTTGGAAAATGACCACCAATTTAACTACGTAGGTTCTTGTCTAAAAATATAATCTAACTTGATGTTTGATGTCTGTATCTCAGTGTTAGAAATAACTAAGATCGTTGTTACTCAAAGTATTATGTGTCTAATAATATCCGATGTAATCTTAGGATCTTGCACTATGCTAGGTGTTAGATTGTGTTTATGTACTCAGTATTATTAGATAAAACATGTCCGAATTCAACATACGACCCATTATTAACCGTATTAGTAATTGTAAGCATTATGTTAGTATACCAATTATATTCATGTTTATGTAATGAACTAATGACTATGAATAAATAAAATGAATCAAGAAGAATGTTCTTTACACAAAAATTTTCTTAATAGAATTTTCAGACCAATTGAGGTTTGTTGCTTTCCGTTTTCTCCTAAGAAAGAGCTGTTCAGCTGTCTAGGACCTAGACTCTAGAATTTTCAGAGTATTAAGTTCAGTGCATTGATTTACTAGACAAGGATGTTAGAACAAAAATTATGCCACGATTCCTAATGAATTGCGTACATCTAATTCGAAATGGAACGCAGAAACTAGATAAATGGATTAATAATTAATTTTTACACTTATGTAATCTGTATACGCATCGGAGGATTCGGAGGGGCTAATTTCTACTACCTTAAGTAATTATTAGACTAAGAAACCGACCCCAACTGAGATGAGGGAGGCTTTATGGATGTTACGTCACAGGTCGACGCTACGTAGGAGCCATCTTACAACGTCACGACTTCAAACGCAATACTGGTTGTCAAACAGCTACGCAGTTAGCGAAATTAGCTGCTTAATAAGCAGTCTAACACAATGAATATCATAATATCCCTTTATATTTATTGCTGTAGTAAACAAGTCGTGGGCAAAACAACAACAGTCGACCAGGGCCGTTGGTGACGTAAAAGCACTTAAATAAAATACTACGCCATCCGTTATGTTTATTACTTTTATTATTCACTACCTGTTGCCTCCAGCTCGTGGATGTCGGTTATCGCAACCAAACAAGCCCAAGGTCTAAATCTACCCCTGTACCATATTTCATCAAAGTCAGTACGGTGGTTTAGGCGTGAAAGCGTTCTAGACAGTTACTTTCGCAGTTATAATAAGAATTAGTATACCTAGATTATACGACGATATGCACGAGATTATTAGATCCAGTAGCTTAGTGTTTGAATAGACAGTTTCGAACACCGATGCGACGTGAACCTAGCTTTGCTGGAGGGGTTAAGGGGAATACTAGTAATTCATTCACCGTGACTGACATCCAAGTATTATGGCTCTCGGCTATTAAGATGTTATACTTAGCCTAAAGTAAACAAACATTTTGGCAGTTTCTGTATTCTGTTCGTCAATATTCCAAGCAGGTGAAGCCACTTGATTGATGGATGAAAAAGTCAAGGAAAACCAATTCATAAATAATGAAAGCATAGGAGAGCAGACTCCAGACTCCAAACTGCCACACTTGGGTGCAATCGGGATTGGTATTTCGTTTATTTTTGTAGTACAGTCAACAAGAAAAGTACCTAACTTAGGTCAGCATTTGTGGATTACCTTAGGTTGAAAAACAATCATAAAAAAATACTTAGCAACACATGTAATATGTTATTTTCGTCCTATGGGTTTTATAAAACTAAGTTGTATTATTAAGTCTATTCTTGACTACGTATATCGATACTACCCAAGGGACTGAGCCACTTGATTGAGGAATGTGTTTCTAACACAATATTACCTCTCAGGGTTGGGGTCAGACAGTTATAGCTCCCGAAAAGTCAAAACAGGTACCTGAACTTATTCATAAGTAACAGAAGCGTAGGCGAGCGGACTCCAGATTCCAAAACTGCAAGATTTAAATGCAACCGGGATTGTTGTTCCTTTTATTTTTGTAGTTACGTACACTCGACTAGAAAAGTAGCTAACTTCAAAAAAAACATTTGGTTGAAACCAATCATAAAACAATTACTAAGCAAAGTAGGGACCTATGTTAATTTTGTCCTATGGGGTATATAAAACTACATCACCTTCACCTTGTATCAGGTATCAATAATTATTTTATTAGCAGCTTTTGCCCGCGGCTCCGCCCGCGTGGATGTCCAAATATAGCCCATGTCCTTTCCTAAGGTCTAATGAACCCCTATACCAAATTTCATCAAAATCGGTTCAGTGGTTTTGGCGTGAAAGCGTAACATACAGACAGAGTTACGTTCGCATTTATAATATTAGTACGGATTGGCGCGTGGGCAACAGTTACCTTGTAATATTCATTCAATGTGACATACAATATAGACACTATTTACTTAGTTCTCGATGGTGTTGCATACGTCCATAGACCACGGTAACCACTTTCCATTAGGTGGGCCGCTTGCTTGTCTGCCACCTACGTGGTATAATACTTTTAATTATTACAGTCCATCAAATCTAAGAGGTACCGTTTGACGTTTCATATTTTTCAAACCGAAACAACTTTGTTCATACGTACATTATTCAGTTTCGATAACCTTTTTCATAAAACCATGAATTTAGAAAGATTTCATTATTGTATCTAAAAATGTACAATTCTTAATATCTAAATGTAATTGAAAACTTTCAAACAAAGCAAAATAACACATATTTACACAGTAAATAATTTCTAATAGTTATATTCTTGACCGCATTACAAAGTTACGTAGTTAGGTCACTGCACGTAGTGTTGCGACTCTTCGGATACACTTGTATGCAAAAAAATCGTTTACATATACGAAAAATCGAATGTATTATTTACAAATTACACTTGACAACCAAACAAATATTTTTTCATGTGAATGGGATTTATCTCACATATTACGATTACATAACTAAATAGTTATGTAATCGTAAAATATGAGATAAAACCCATTCACCAAAAATACGTATTTATAAATCAAATATATTTGCTTCTTTAAAAAGTTGTCGAAAGCGATTTGTCGATTTTTGATTTTCGCGCCCAAATAAGTCGGGGTTTCTCGCGCTAACGCTGTCGAAATAGTAAATGGAGTCAGGGATAGTGTTTTTTACATTTATTTTTGTGTATGATAGTATGGGTTTGCATATTACAGAGAAATAAACAAATTTTTAACAAGCACATCCATTGATTTTACAATTACAATTTTTTCTTCTAAGTCTTATTTCTACGTCTAAAACTAATAAAAATAAGGTATGTAGAACCCATTCACAAAAATGTTGTTGCCTGATGTTATAAATTAACGACGTTACTGCGCGACCGCATAATGCACTGAATACACAGATACCCTAAAATAAATTAATTTAATTATTTTTAGGTCAATAGGCAAAATCGCAGGTGTCCAAGTCTCTACAATTTTTTTTTTCTGGCAACACTGCCAACTACAAGCGCACGCGGTCCGCTCGGTCGGTTCGGCGTCAGCAGTCTCTCGCCATCTTGGAAGCTGACTGTGCGCGTACTTGCTTTCTCGTTTGTGTTTTACAATTTGTGACTTGGCTATTACTTTTCTGGACTGATCATTCTTTATCCGTTTACCTTGGCAATATTTATACTGGACTCCGAACTAAGCAAGTGTTTATTAATAATGTCGAAAAGAGGACGTACTTTGAACAGCCAGGCTCGTGAATTGGTGGTGAAATTACACGAGTATTTTGAGCGTGAATCTCAAAATGGTGGACTTCTACTGCCAGTTACACAAGTTCGGGATCGCGTCGGTGAAGCTCTCGGTATTGGTAGCCGCACCGTTGGCAAAATATTAAGTGAAAAATATGGGCCTTCGGGGAGTGACAGTAACGTACTTCACACACCGAAAAAACGAAAAAGAAATAAACCTGTGACAGGCATCGATGAATTCGATAGTCATGCTATTAGAAACCATATATACGGGTATTTTACAAGAGGCGAATTTCCAACATTGGCAAAGTTATGTGCAACTTTAAAAGATGCCGGGCTGTATAAGGGAAGCATAGAGTCGTTGAGAACGGTAATAACAGGAATTGGCTTCAGATACAAAAAAGTTGACAAACGAAAAATTGTTATGGAGCGACATGACATAATTATGCAGCGACTAACATTCCTGCGCGAAGTTAAACAAATTATAAACTGGGATAATGTAATATTTTTGGACGAAACTTGGCTAAATTCCAACCATTCTGTGCCGAAAACATGGACTGATGATTCTGAAGCTTCGTGCTCGAAGGTGCCGATAGGAAAAGGTGGACGCCTCATAATATGCCATGCTGGGTCAGCGTCTACAGGCTTCGTGGAAAACTCTTTATTAGCTTTCCAATCCAAAAGCACTAAAGAGTATCATGAAGAAATGGAGGCAGTAAGGTTCCGAGAGTGGTTCTTAAATTTATTACAGAATATCCCTCCTAACAGCACAATTATAATGGATAATGCCCCATACCACTCTGTGCAAATTGATAAAGCACCTACGTCAGCCAATAAGAAAGCAGATTTGGTGGCATGGCTGCAAAGAAAAGGAGTGGATGCCGACATGTCACTATTAAAAGCTGAATTATTACAGTTAGTGAAATTGCATAAACCACCAAAACCGACATATGTAATTGACCAATTGGCCGAAGAGCACGGGCACAAAGTCATACGACTTCCTCCGTACCATTGCCAATATAATGCCATTGAACTGATTTGGGCCCAAGTTAAAGGTAATATTTTATAATATTATAATAATAACACGAGTACTTCTAACATTTATAATTTAAACAATGGTTTTCGTCTGCTATCAAATAGTTACATTATTGTTTTACAGGTTATGCAGCAAGACACAACACAAAACCACCCTTCAGTGTCAAGAAAATGGAAGGTTTATTAAAGGAAGCATGTGCCCAAGTTACACAGGAAGATTGGAGTAAAGTAGTACAAAAAACAAAGAAAATAATAATGGACGACTTCGAAAGAGACGTACACTTTGATAATGTAATGGACAATCAACTGGTCATTAATTTAAATGACGATGATGACGAAGACGACGATACTAGTACTAGTAGTGAATAAAAAAATATCCTAAACATTTCTTTTATTTAATTATAACAATTGATTTCTTAAAATTCGGATATTATAGTAATCGATCTCTTAAAGTTCGGATATTATAGTAATCGATTTTTTCATCCCATCCCTATAATTCAATTGTCAGAACTGTCAAACGGTACTTCTTAGATTTGACGGACTGTAGCTTATTACATTATGTATGGATTTTTTATGATTATATTAGATTATGTACGGATTTACATGTCTAGATGTTCAGTGTACCTACTACTAGTTGCTCATAATTGTTATCAATAACACCTATTTGCATATCCATATTTGCAAATCACGAAAATTAAACAACTGCAAACGAAACGATAAACACTCCAACTACAGAAATTCGATATTGTGAATAATAAGTTTAAGTAATATTTACGTTGTGAAGTTCAGACGGCAGTCGTTTCAGGGAAAATATCGAAACTCAGCCGTTTCACAGTTAGACACAGTTAGATCGTTATAAATTGTAGCCTATGTGGTATTCTATATTATTGTAAAGTTACATAAAAATCCATTCAGTAGTTTTTACGTGAAAAACTACTGAAATGTTGAATGTAAAATGTACAGGATAAATGTTGTTATACTATTGACGAATTTTTAAATAATGTTAAATTGTGATATTTCTCATTATTTTTTTGCATGATAATGTTTATAATCATTTTAACTATCGAATAATTTAATTTTAATTGTAAGACATATTTTCGTACGCCACACATTGGTAGAGTATGGCTTGCACCTAGAATGTAAAACATCCAAAAACTCTGTACCCACTCACCCATATTCTGACAAATAAACCATCATTTCATTTCAATTCATCCATACTTACATACTTTCGCGTTCATAATATTAGTAGGATATGTTTTTAATATGTTGAATTATAAATTTTTTCAGATATACATTTAGATCAGACCGGTCATACTTAGCACGTCTAAGAAACGTAATTAAACCTACACTTGCATTATTTTACCTTTTTAGTCTTTCATGTTCTTTATGTTGTTGTTACGCCATAATGTTTTGCTGCAAGATATCTAAACATTAAGTTAAGAATACCTAGTTATATAATATACAAGTAGATGTTTGCGATTATATATCGTATATTATCCATTTATATGTGCCACAAAATATGTAGATAGGTACTTAGTTGTATGTGCACAATAAAGCATATAAATGAACTATTTCGTTGAAAAAAAAAAAAATATACTTGAAAGTATGTTTACCTCCAAATAAACGATTTATAGGCGTCAAAGTGATGATACTAGGTCAAGAATGAAAGTACACATTAGTACAACAAGTATGTTTATTTTTCGTAATATCTCATATTTTATAACAACATTTCTTATGCGTATAATTCATACCAATTTTTCAATGCATGCAAATCAAATTAAACATCTCAAAGATAAAATAGCATAAATAATTTTTAATCAGGCATTATAATTAGGAATATAATATTTTGTGCTCTACACAAGTGTACACGGTGTACATATATTATTTAACTTAGTTTAGTTCATAAGTGCTCGAAGTTTAAAAGGCACCACCCGTTGCTTCAGCGGTAATGTGCAACCTTGGCGGTTTGTACATTATCTAACTATTATCTAAATATATTAACACAATCGGTACGCGTACCTACAGTAGACCGCGCTACGAACAGCACAGCAGGGCTGCTCGGTCAAACATCAATTAATCATGTATTTATTATCAATTGTTAGTTTAGTACTATGTGTTAAGATATTGTTTCGTATTCAGGTAGTTATTTTAGTAAATCTAATCTGCATCTATATATGCAATAAATGAACTTGTTAAAAATAATGATATGTGGTTATTTGTATACAATTAAACTATTTAACATCAAAATAACAATTTTTAAATATCACATAATATTCGTAGAAATATTTCCCTACCTACGTTATTATATATTAATATCTTATGTGGTCCTTTATAACGCACTACCTCTATCACGTGCCTGTTTATTTTAAATATACTCGATTCTCTTTTTAGTTATTGTTATTTCACTATATTTAATGGAATACTAATATTGGCCTATTCGACTTAACGTCGGTATTATTAAAATCGTTTACAGTCCTACATAAAATGTAATTATTGATGGTCGGCGATAAATCTGTTTAAGGCTTAGGCTTCAACGACACACTCGAGAAATGAAGTCAGATTAACTGCTCGCTCAATACTTTCAGAAAAGTATTAACTACTGAATGTGTTAGTTGCGCCTCTAGCGGTGAAAACAATATGTATTATTATCTAGATAAAGTGTAGTCAGCATCTATTCTTGCACGCGGTAGTTAAAGCTGATGATTAACACAGGGTCAGTTATTGATTCCTAGTTTTGGGGAAAGGTGTGCTGACATTATGTAAATTGATCTGCGGTCAGCATGGCGCTGATTCCATTTGCGGTTGAATATTCGGGTAAGCGCTGGCTTGTCCCGAATAAGTCAATGTGTGAGTCTATTTGAGGCACAAACTGAATAGACGGATTCGGACTGCGTGTTAACTGGCACGTGGTGCGGCAGCGGGCTGGTGCAGGAGACGCCACTGTTATTCGTTGAGCATGCAAGTGCGCATGAGAGCGTTGATCACGGAGTAGGGGTCGCAGTTGGAGGCCGGCCGGCGGTCCTCCAAGTAGCCCTTCTTCTCCTCGGCTACGTTGCGTGGTATTCTGATGCTGCTCGTGCGGCTAGCGACACCTGGAAATTAAATATTATATCAGCTTTTGCGCATGTCTTAGGTTGTCCGCTGCGTAGAGCGGTACATGGAAGGGCGTTTGTTGCAGCTGTCTACTCTAAAAGGATTATAAATATCATTAGCATCTTAACGAAGGGTAGGACGCCCCCTAGCCAGATGGACCGATGACCTGAAAAAAGTGGCTGGGACGGACTGGATGCGGAAGGCGGTGGATCGGACGAAATGGCGCACGTTGGGAGGGGCCTATGTCCAGCAGTGGGCTGCGGTGGGCTAATAGATTGATTAAATGATAGCATCTTAGCGTTGATCACTATTTAGCCACCCGAAGCGTTTACCTCGTTCGCATGTTTTAAAATGACCACCACGCGATGACTCTCTTTTCTCCCAGCCCGGCAAGGGGCACCTTAGTCAGAGCCTCATCCGTCAGTCAAGTGCACAGGTGAGCTTGTCTTAGGCGCCGAAAATCCTGGTGGAGCGACTCTAAGTTTAACAGTTTTGAACCTTATGTTAAAAGGTTTGTTCCTTATTTTTATACTAGCTTGAGGAAGATAAAATATACAAAACTTACCGGCGCTAAAGTCATTAATACTGGCAGTTTCGTGGAGACCGGTCAACCGTCTCTCGTTGTCCTTCCCTCCACGGGGATCATACACCTTGATATGCTTCATGTGCACTTTGGATAGCTTGTCAATAGCCTTCTCAATTTCACTGTAAAGAAGAAAATTAACATTATTATTGATGTTTTTGCAAACTCTACTAACCGGTATTTCTAGTATTTCTACTAACCCCTCCAGCTAAACTAAAATCTTTGCGTTAGGAGTGGAATTACGTCGGTAGTGAAATGGCCAACAATGGAACCCAAGATTCGTTATTTTTTTATCTTTACCCTACTATTATTATAAACGCGAATGGATGGATGGATGAATGGGTTTTAATGAAAGTTTACAATAATATAGCTTATACATCAGAATAACACATAGGCTACAATTTTTAACGATAACCGATTCTATTATGGCGTTAACCGACATCCACGCGGGCGGAGCCGCGGGCAAAAGCTAGTATCAATTTTATTTTAAAGGTGTTTTCAAACACAGGTTAAAAATGTTATTAAACGTTGTATAACATATTATGTATTTTAACATCAGTAACATATACGTATTATTACCTACATATTTATTTCCACGGATATTTGTCATCCTTTTCATTATTATGATTTATGATATGTACATGTCCTGAATTAATGCCCTTTTTCTTTATTTACTTCCTTAACAGACAGCTGGCGTGGCGGTAGCGAACGCGGCCGCTACGCAGGAGGCACTGGTTCGATCCCCGCTCAGTGCAAATATTTGTATGCATGAATATTATGTATATTTGCATTGGTCTGGATGTTTCTATGTATTTTATGTATGTATTTACAAAAAAAAAGTATCTAAGTATGTTTATCCGCATTCTAGATTCCATAACACAAGCTAGTTAAGCTATGCTTACCATGGATTTAGACAGCATTGTGTGAAATGTTGTGGAATATTTATTTATTTATTAACAAGGACATATACTTAGTAATAACTTTTGCAGCAAAACATGTTTATTGCAATTGCATCTTGTTCATTTCATTCTTAACCCCTGTGTTGAGGGACCTTCAAGACATTCATTTCAATAATAATAAAATGACATACAATATTGTAATATAAGATAGGATTATAAATTGTACTCATAAGCAAGTGAAGTATACCTATTTATGCTGCAGAAACGCATATATATATGAACGTGACACGATACATTTTTAGTAACTACGAACCTACTGATAATGCATGCGAATGCAGCGCCATTGCGCACCCGTTACACAAAAAGCTAAAAGACTCATTATAATTAGGGATCCTACTTCTACAAGTTGAACTGTACATAGATTTCATAGCTCATCGCCCAGAGAGCAAACTAAGGTGCGTATTTTAAAATGGAACTTAGTTCTGAGTCTTGATTTCTCTAAGGACAGATTGTTTAGACCATCTGTCACTCTGTCCTCTGATAAATCGAGATCAGAACTAAGTAGGTACCATTCTAAAATACGGGCCCTAGTGTCATTCAAAGCATTGGAGCCTGGAGCCTGCTATCCTAAGCTTTCTATTCCTGATGTAAGTTATCTTTACTTTAACTGGAGCGACTACCGTTTGACTACCCAACCTCGCGAGGAAAACCAGCACCAGGGACTCGTTCTTGCATCCCGTGAGCCCGGTTTGCAGGTGTAGTTGATTTGAGCTTGGGAATTTTATAAGGCCATGGAACATATATGATCACTGAATGTTATTTAAAAATATACTGGTACTAACGGTTCATGAAAAATTTAAATAAATCGAAGACCTACATGATTGGAATGGTTACGAAAACAGTTGCTGTTTCTTTGTGTGCGTTTTCCCACACAAACTCATATCATTTCTGGTACTGGTTAAAATAATAGATATCGCTAAGCACTAACTAATAAATGGTAGTACCAGTAATAGTACTTTTAGGGTTTCACATTTTTACCTAAGGAACTTCGTGCAGTGCCTACCTAATGCATGATAATCTAGTTTAATTGAACGAAATATCACTGGTAAAATCCGCCTTATTAGTAGTGTCAGGCATTTTCCTGGTTCTGACATATAAATAATAGTTTAAGTTTACAAATAGGTATAGAAAACAATAATGATATCTACATTGTGTGTTATCTATTTACGTGTCAATAACAATGGCGTACAAACAAGTTGCAAATGAGGGTTAGTACGTAAATATTATTTAATACATATATTTAGTCCGTCTTTTCATTGTACTCCACTGAATGGGCGAATGTCAGAAGACACAGGCTTCCAATTCCAGATACTAACGATCCTAAAATTGTGGTCCTATCTTGACGGCCTCAACAGATTCTTTATAGGCCCCTTCAAAGAACCCGGGATTGCATGAGTTATTTATGATTTTTGTTTCTAGAATAAACTCTCAGAAATTCCTGCTGAAATGATCTCATCCGTTATCGTATTCTCAAGGCATGCATGTCGCATTTCGTTCCATATATAGATGCGCAGCTATATGCACGTTAAGTACAGGCTTATTGTATGTCACGAAATTGTTGGCTATGATTTTTTAATCATACTCTTTCATTTTTATTTCACACATGATTAAATTGTAATGTCCGGAATAGTGTAATAATTATATACTTACATGATTCCATTCTCATCTCTCATCTTCTTTGTTGAGAAATTAGTGTGAGCTCCAGAGCCGTTCCAATCCTGTACTGGTTTAGGATCAAAAGTGACAATGACTCCGTATTCTTCGGCTAGTCTATGTAGTATATATCTAGCAATCCAGAGATCGTCGCCAGCGGTCACTCCTACTGAAGGTCCGACTTGGAACTCCCATTGAGATGGCATAACTTCGGCATTAGTGCCAGAAAGTGGAACACCAGCGTACAAGCAGCATCTGTAAATAAGGTTGCTTACTATGAGCACTGGTACATAACTACAGAATATTAGTGAAGAATGACACATGTAACCGCATTAGCCTTCTAACCTTACCTAACTAAGTCGGATTGCGCTGCTATCACAATAAAACTATCACAAATTTTCTGTGAATACACCTCATTTTACCCCCTCGGGGATTTACAGGTGTAAATTTATGTATGTATGTATATACATTTTCTATCTTATTTTATTTCGAGGTAGTGCCCCATCTTACAATTGACCTAAGCATTAGCTAGCCAGGTTATTAAATGATGTAATAAACGAGACGACTGAATATCATCCAGGCCGTTAATTGAATGGCGCCGTTTAGTTAACAGTCTAGGCAGTTAATTGGCGGTGACATAACTAAGACCGGTAATACCTACTGACAATATTTTGAAATGTTAACGCATACCTGTAGTGAGCCTCGATAAGATCTCTGGCGAAAACTTTGTTGGCGCCGACCCCGCAGTAGTAGGGTCCTTGTGGTGGAGGGCAGCCGCCTGGGGGCCAACCGAAGGGCCTTAGGTCTGAGTCCAGTAGAATGTACTCCTGCTCAATGCCGAACCACGGTTCATCATCTTTGCATTTCTCGTATGCTTCCAGGCATTTTATGCGGTGGTTGCTTTCTGTTATTCAAATAAATATGAAAAATTATTATGTTGTAATACTTAGCAATTAAGGTATAGCGTATATAGTTGCCACGTAAAGCACTTAAAGGGAAATAAGAAGGTATTTTTCCGACGAAAAGGTGCATTAAAATTAAAATGGCATCAGTGTAATTAAAATTTAGTTGTCTCGAAGTCATTACTTACAACTTCAAGTTCAAGTCATCAGAAATTAAGTACTCACCCGTCGGTTCCATGTTGTACTTGTAGGTATCACACATTACTAGAATGTGGTTGCCACGTCTAAATGGATCCTTGTAGATGGCCCGAGGATACAAGAATGTATCAGAATTGTGGCCATCTGACTGGCCAGTTGAACTTCCATCGAAGTTCCAAATCGGCAGCTCTGTAAATATAAACACGGTTATGCTGTGTGTATAGATATAATCCGCAAAACGCGATACGATAATAATTTACTACATACAAAATGCTACAGTACAAATTACTCATATAAATAATTTATTGTGTACAACTACTTTCAAATGAACTAGGTACGGGATGAAATCTATTGTAACATTTCTACGTCTGCTGAGAATCGTTATTGGTTTGAAACCTTTCAAGTTTTCATTAAATATGTCGACACGATCTTCCCCCCATTGTTGTGCGTTGCAGCGTACTTGGTAGATACTCTCCAAATCCTTCGGGATGAAGTGGGGCGGCAAGTATTTATCGACATGACTATATTTTAGATCTTGTTCGGCCTCATGTAAATACTTCTTATTCATTGTTTCCAATATTAGGGTTAGTTTATCTAAAGAAATAAAGTTTTGATTCTCTATTTATTAGAGTTGTGCAGCAAGACACATAGAAAACTACGTATTTTGGAAAACGGCATCTTGTTTACATAACATATTAACACATTCTCGTCTCACTGAAGGCCGTACAATTTACCCATTACTGTGTTAATTACCATAGCTAATGAGGATGTAATAAAACCGGACTCGCTTCAATGTATGTGTCATATTTCACCAAGTTATGTTTATGAATCAATTTTGTGAATTTGTTGCAAACGTTCACCGACCTTAGAATTTCACAATTCAAGATTATGTCTAACAATGGAACGTTATAAATACATAGGTACGTAATTTTGTTTCATTTACTCTAATATCTATTGGGACTTCTTCTCGTTTAGGATAAAAAATGGACTAACCTTTTGGCACTTTGGGTATGAAATTCAATGTACGGTCTTTGCACCGCAGATGTTCTCCAGTTCCGTCGATCCAAACGTATGTCGCAAGAATTCTGTCCGCCGGCAGCGGAAGGTCGTTGTATCTCCCGAGTAGAGTCTTAGATAAGACTGCATTGGGAGAGTTGGTTAGCACCGGTCCCGATAAGATCTTCGGGTTGTCTGTCAATTAAAATTATAATAAAGATTAAGTAGCGTGTTCCATTTAAAAAACCTAATATCTCTGCGTATGATAAGTAATATAACTTCAAACCAGGTCGACGATCTGTTATAATAACTGGAGTGTTTGTAACATTGTCGTTGGCTCTCATGGTCCAGTTATTTGGCGAAGTACTAGGGTTTGCCTTATTTGGATTGCCAGTGAAACTTGAATTTAATCTTTGTGATCTCGCAGTACTGGTTCAGTACTGGATCATCCTAAATTACTCTATAAATACAAATTCACATTATGTTCACAACAATTTATCATGAATGTATCCAAGTACCTGTGACATGTATTGTCAAGGATGACATATAAGTCTAGTGTGCGATGCAATTGGATCAAGTCAGGGAATTGGATGCAATCAACCTCAATCAACGATAAAATTCAGAAATGGGCAATAGTAGGTACAGAGAGATTTTACCTTTTTCTTAAATTATGCAAAGTGGAAAGCGAAACCTACGAGACATTTTAGTAATTAGTCTGGTGACATACCTATTTTGTTTTTACGTGGTTACATGTATAGGATTATCTGTTAACAACTTTAAAATCAACCTCGACTGCAGGTTAGTACACCTGCTAAACAATAGTGGCAGAGTTAACGTTCGCAGGCTGCGGTGACCGCTTATCAAGTGGGTCATGGACTTTTTATCACCTGAGTAGTATAAAAAAATTGCCGCAAGGTAAAGGTCAGATGGTCTAAAATCCGTAAGCTTATTGTACCAATTTCAAGATACGGTAAGAGTGTTTGGGTACTGTGAAATGTGGGGAATTCCTACGGCAAGTGGAATCTAAATGATTACTTCCTGGGTGAATGAAATACGGGGAATTGCTTGGTTGAGTGAAATTTGCTCTTTAAGAAGAGTGAAGTGAGGATGTTAGGTAAGTGGTTACTTACTATTACTTATCTATTTAGTATGTGCTCGGAGTAGGTACTTCTGATAGAGCCATACTTTTCGTAGTAGAAATGGGTTGGTTTGACTACACCCACCTCACACTCACACTCTCAGTCACTAATCAGCCGTACACCAGATAAAATATGTTTTTTATCTTCGAACATCAAATAAACCTCACAATTTAACACTTTAATGCTCTTTCACAGGCATAGCGTTTATCTTGTCTGACCCTTGTAATTCAAAATGACTAGAGCGGGGCTGATCATTTCGTTGTAAATAGATTATATGTCAATCAAGTTGAGCGTAATTTCTCAGCATCTTTTAAAGTCAGTCTATATTTCTTTGCCTCGTACTAATATGCCATACATAACAATCATTCACTAGACATGGCATAGTAATCAATTTTTGTTTAGTATGAAAATTGACATCACAGTAAGTTAAGTCACTATTGTAAATAAAATCAAATGAAATAACCTACAAATTATTTGTTAAACTAGCTCTTCCCGCTTCTGCGTCCGCGTGGACTTAGTAGAAGTACCCTAAATTATACCTACCATAACCTATAACAATAGCTATCGGCCACTAAAAGTCCCGTGGCAATTGACCCAACCTTTTCGGAGATTAGCCAAGTCAAACAGACAGAAAGACAAGAAAAAATCAGGCAATACCTGAAATTAATATTATCAGCATCGGAGTATCGGACGAAATGGTGCACATTGGGAGAGGCTTATGTTCAGTAGTTGACTGCTGTGGGCTAATTGATTGATTGATTGAATATTATCAGCAGACAGTATGTCATTAATAAGTACCTAGTAAAAGTTGAAACTAAATTGAAGACAGCACGAAGCCTTCCGATACCGTGTATCTTGCGCTTCTTTGTGCCGGAAAGGCCGATCAAAAACCTTCGACGTCAACCAATGGAACACTTGCTATAACCCACGTTGGTAAACCATTTTATTTATATATATAAGCTTGCTTGTTGGCGGGTCAACTTTACCCCCTTCTTGTTGACTGAATCATCTAATATTTGGTACTTACACAACTTTAGTTCCAACGACAATACAATTTCAATCAATAAAATCGTCGAACTTATATTTTGAAGTACCTATTACCTATTTATTAATCTATAGGTATAACTTAGTAAAGTTATTCGAGTGGGTACGTATTTACAAGCTTTTATTTAACTTGCAATGTATGTTTGTTCGGGTGGAATCTTACAACTCAATTTTAAGGCACTTGCCCTCAACCGATTGAGCTGAAATTTGGTATGCACGTTCAGTTCGGATGACAATGCAAGAAAAAAAAAATAAAAAAAAAAGATTGTTTTTAAAAAGGTTTTTCGAATATATCTTATTTGTTTTATTGTTGATTGAAGTATAGTGCTATCACAATTTTACTTTTGCACAAAATTACCTTCCATTGATAAATATATCTTTGACCTTGGTACGATCTTGGAGCACAAATATAACATTTTATTTTTTTATTGCCTGCTGCATAATATTGTTAATTAATACAAAAATATTGGCTAATATAAAATACTAGCTAGCTAGCCCTGGCTTGCCAAGCAATATTTTTCGACGTTCCAATTTTCTAACAAAACAAGAATGATCTAATTTGGTTCAGTCATTCGTAAGTCATGCGCGTTACATAATATTTGGACGATTTATTTTTAATGTTCAAACATATTACCTTTATTTTAGAAAGAAGATAGCTATATATATTTATATATTCGACATATATTCGAATTTACTCACCTTCTATCTTGGAATTTGTCTTGGAATGTGCATTATCAGACATCTTTGCGGATTATAAAACTGTCTATCTGAAACAAAAAAGAAATCTGTTAGAATCATTAACATATGTAAGAATGCTTTTGGATCAAGTTGGCGAAGGAAACAAATGTATGCGTGTATGGCACAGGTTTTATGTTCAGGGTTACAGGGTCAGACGGAAGAGCCATGATACACCAATAATAAAAAGGTAGGAGGGAGAACCCGGGGTTCCGCGTGGGCTTTGAATACAACAGGATTGGCGCTCGGCCATCGCTCAAATGAAGACAATGATGAAAACAAACAAAAGATAAACTAGACCAGACTTGAAAGTACTCGTATTTATCAACGAGGAGTTTTTCTTTTATATTTTAGTACCTATCACACTATATAATAAGTGAATATAAATACATAGGCGTATGAACCAACATTATACTTCAATGCTGTACAACGATACAACATTCACTAATCGACATCTACATTAAAAATGTCACGTTTTTCGTTTTATTTGCATCGAAAATAAATTAGTTAGGTGCTTTAAATTCTCATAACTATGTTTACGGATCTCCTAAAGAATAGCAGTTCCCCTAGCAACAGAAATGCAAAATCATTGGCCGTCGTATCGTAGAATGACGAGTGTATGGGATTTGACGTTCATGACATGCGTTGAGAACTATCATAAACGTCAAATCCCATATATTTGTCATTCTATTCTTTATAACGCCGTCAACGAATTGCCAATTTGTCTAGGGGAGGCTGGACTGTATGTACAAAATAGAATGTTCGACTTGTAGAGAGGTCAAGGTCCTACCTACTCAATTAACCGATCAAATATATCTAAATAAATAAAAGTTGATGGCAGAACGAGACCTTTCCAATAAAAAACAATTGTGAACAGTGGACTATAATAATATATAGGTAATATTTATATACTACGCATTTACAATAAAACTAATAATATTCAATATTAATAAGTATACTTTTCCATATTCGTGTCATATATTATTATCCACATTTACTTTATATATTATAGCATCCTTGACATTTAGGTACAGAATTTACGAATGCCTACCTGTTATGTATTACCAAACCAGTATATTATATGCAAATAAATGCAATCACAATAATATGCGAATTTAACTGTCTTATCTATATGAAGGATCGTACGAAATGGCGTACATTGGGAGAGGCCTTATGACCAGCAGTGGACTGTAGTGGGCTAATTGATTGATTGATTGAACTATTTGAAAATTGAGATTGACAGAGGTTCAAGAGGTTTGTTTAATATTACAAATGTATGTATAACAATAGATATGACAGCCTCTGTGTCGTGTCGGTAGTGAACGCTACTGCTTCGTAGGAGGCGATTCTATTCCCTTTTTGAACACATGCTATTTTGAATTTGGAATGGCACAGAATAGATAATAGTACTAGCGTATGGGCTGTGGAGGAATCCGATGTCAACCGCTTGTCAAAAGGTGAAAGAGATTCTCCCGCCAATTCGGAGGACGAACATCGCGGTGGTATTTTATTTTCTGAAGGTGGTAATCCGAGTTTTATGTGTTAAAAATGGTGGATTTTCAGATTTTCAGACATAACGTCTTGGACAACGTACACAATATGAGGAAAATGGTATATTACTGTGAATTGTGTCTCCTTCTGTTGGTGAAAGAATCTCCTTAGAAGCCCTTGTAAAATGCCACTACTTTTCTGGGGTATGACTAGGACTGTGGCTAGGACTTTGACTTGACTATGACGGACTTTACTTGACTTTGACTGTGATGAAATACCTAACGAAGACGCTGCAGAATATTTATAATATTTCTTTCTTTATTGAAACGGTTAATTGACTATTAGGTACATCAACTTGGTAATATGAATGACAGGAGGTAAGTTCCTTCCCTTACAGTTTTAGCCAGTGAAATTTCTATAAACTATTGGTCTATACTAAAACTATTTATCTCTTATATCTGGCCTTTTAGACTAAAAATACTCTATAACCCGGGATGCAATAATTGTTTTAATTTATTTTTATACTTGCAGCACGCTGTGTTGACCGTTTTGACATATTAACTAACTTACGATATTGGCCGAGTAAAACGGTCTTGTCATCTGAAGTTGAGTAGATAAGGTGGTACTTAACGGCCGCGTAAAAAAGAGAAAGAGCAAGCAAGCTCTGCCAAGTTCTCTTAGTACCTACTTAACGGCCAACATACCGTGCCGGTAGTGTAGTAAGAATATTAACCCCTCTAACTAAGCTAAATTGCTTGTTCTAAGAGTAGGTTTGTCTGCTTTTCCGGGAGTACTACCGTCTGACTTCCTATCTCGAGAGGAAAGCCTACGACAGAGCCCCATCCTTTACCGGGTGGGCCTGGGTGCGAGGGATATGTTACTATTTCACCTCCGGCAACCGGCAACTGACTACCAGAAGAAGGCCTGCGTTTTAGTCGCTTCGACCATTCTCACCAGCTCCGGCGGGGGCTGTAGCCGTTGGGATTTTGCGCACGTAAAGAAAAGATCATGGCAGGGTCCTTGTACCGAATTTATAGCGGTTATTAGTATCTAATCTGAGTATCTGTTTGTGCAAATTATCTGTGAGTTTATAATGTAATCCAAGAAAACACTCTATCGAACTTTCAGGATGATAAATTAAACGGGGTTGAACTTTGAAGTAATATTATTCTAGAAATCGCGTAGATATACTTATAAAATTTTATTTATTGACCCGCTATTTTCATGATTTTGCTCCTAAATATTATTAAACTTAGATAAAAGAGATTATTGCAGCTGGGGTTTTTGTTTTTACAGTAGACTACGAAAAGTTGCGCGTATTTGATGGTTAGGTAGTTGGTTATTGTGTTAACTTTAGTAACAATAAGTATATCTACCTATAGATATCAAATTAATATTGTGGTACCCACCAATGTTTTTGTTCGGCGAAGCCAGTCTGGTAGTAAGTAAGTATGATGTATACAGAAGTCATCGATTTACGTATGCAAATTCAATACGTTATAACTTATAAGTGACGAACCTGTTACAGTTCAATGAATGTTAATGTTGTAGGTCCAGTTATTAAATTAGTGATGATATGAACATGTTTGAATAAAATAACAGATTAGGTACTCAAACTTGTGAAGGAGTAAGAAGTATAATTTACACATATGACTAAATGATGCCCGCAGCTCCGAACGCGTGAAATTTTGATCTTGTCCTCGACAGCATAGGAACCTATACGTGCCTATACCCGGGATGAAAAAAGTAGCCTGTGTTCCAAACTCTAATCTATCCTTATACTACGATGAAGAACAACACTTTGGTTAACCACATAATTAAATTACGTAAATAGAATACCAAAATACGTTTATAGAAAAATCTATAACTTTGGTGCAGCTCTACCAGAGTCATTTATGTACGCGAATGGTTAGTTGGATATTGTGTTAACTTTAGTAACAATCAGTATATCTACCTATATCAAATCAATATTGTAATACCAATGTTTTTGTTCCGCGCAGCCAGTCTGCTAGTAAGTATGTTGTATACCTACATAGACTATTATATTCTACCTTAGTGTAGCAATGTTGCATTTTGAAAGTTGCATGATCAAGTTTAACCGACAAAAAATAGTATAATTCACTTTCTGAACATCGTATTGACGCATGACGCAATTTCGCGGCGTATCACAATATGCATGCCTGATGCTGGTACTTTTTGAGGAAAATATCTATTGGTACTACGTCAACGGTTTAAGGTTTACCTTTGAATACGTCAACACAATAAATAAACCCTCGTCAGTTTAACAGCCGCTGTTTCACTAAATCGATTGGCGCGTTGCCCATAGCCGTATGCCACTGAGAGAGCAAGTGAGTGCTCGTGGACTCACGAGGTACTATAGTTCACACACAGTGCTCTTGCTATTAAAGGGAGCGTGTAGACAGTCAGACACATGAAATCCACTATCGCGATAATGGTTCGCGACTAGCAACATCGGTTTTTTTTGTGATTTTAATTATATCAAACTGACAGTTTGATGTAAAGTGATTAGGTCAGTCCGATCACTCTCTTCAAAACCAATTTTAATCGGCCTCGGACTCTTCCCATTTTTACCCGACTGCCAAGAAGGGTTATGTTTTTCGTGCGTATCTTGTATGTTTGTAATATTTTTTATAACCTCATATCTTCTTAACCACTGTACTTAAAAATATGAACATAAGCTATGTGTTGGTTTTTTGACGCCAAAATATGTTAGGTTAAAAAAATCAAATTTATCGAGTGTGGTATCAAAATGAAGGTAATTAGAAGACCATTACAAAAATATATGTTATAACTAAAAAGTATAAAATAAATAAAATTATTAAGACCAAAAAACCTGACTGATGCTAAAAAGACCGAAACAAGCTTTATAGCAGGCGGTACCCATTTGAAGATCTCAAACCAGATGAAATTTAATGGGTACCACCTGCTATAAAGCTTGTTTCGGTCTTTTTAGCATCAGTCGGGTTTTTTGTTTGTAATAATTTATTTTATTTATTCTTATGTTTAAAAAAATCAACAAGTCAAAATCAATGTTGGAGATGTACAGTAGCCACTATTACCTCCTGGCCGGATCGCCACCGTGGATCCTGGAAGCGAGGGCCCTTTCGGCACTATATCAGTTCCGAAAGGAGGCGCGGGAGCGTGGATTAGATCCCGAGCCCGAGGATATTTGGGCCGAGAAATCCCGGCTCCACCAGGGCATGGTGGCCGAGTGGAAGCAAACGACTTGGGCAACCACGCGCAGGGCACGCCGTGATTGCGGCGGTAAGACCCATCATGGGGGAGTGGCTAGAGAGGCCACACGGTAGCCTCTTGTACCGTCAGACGCAGATTATCACCGGGCACGGTAGCTTCGGGCGGTATCTGCATCTGATGGGTATAGAGCCAACGCCCGAGTGCCTTCACTGCGACGCGAGCGTGGACTCGGGGCTGCACACGCTCACCGAGTGTCCGGCGTTTGAGACGCCGAGGCGGAGCTTGTGGCGGCCCTGGGGGTGAGAGTGCTCACGCTCTCCACCCTGCTCGCGGCGATGATCCGCTGCGCGGATGCGTGGGCGGCCAGCGCCTCCTTCTGCGAGCAGGTCATGCTCGCGAAGGAGACAGCAGAGCGGGCGCGGCGCGATGAGCGAGAAAGACTCGCTGACATCGCTGCACGCGCTCGAAGGCGGCTCGGGCGTCGGAGGGCGCAAACTGACCTCCGCCCCCCATGAGCGCGGGCCTGAGGGTGACGATGCTCGCCTCCCCACACTGGGGTTGAGTCGGGGACCGCGTGGTCCCCCCCCCCCCTCCCGAGTAGGGCCAGACCGAGAGGGATGGCCCTGGGTCAGCCGGGGTGCGAGGGATATGTCGCATAACAACCTTACCTTCGGCCTAGCACTACGACCCAGAGACGGCGTGCGGTTTAGTCGGTTCGAGTCCGACATAACCTCCCCCTCCGGCTCCGGAGGGGTGGGTATCCGTGGGGATTTACCGCACGTAAAAAAAAGAAAGCCACTAATACAAAAAAAGTGTGTCACATATTATTAGCATCTAATTGACCCCTATAGGCTTAGAGAGACTTAGTTGAGTCTATTTAAAGTGCCTAACCTTTATTTTGTACAATACCTAGTTTTAATAATAACGAATGAAAATACCAAAGCACCTACTCGTGATTACAAATCCAACGACTTAGCCATTACCATTAAGTATGTACAACATCACCGGTTTTTATTGAACTACTGCACACACATTGTGAAAACTAGGAACATACCTACATACAGTAAATTACCTCACATAGGTGAAGGCTTTTAATTTATGGCTCCCGACCTACCTACGAACTTTATTGAACGAACACTACTACAGATTAGTTCATTAATAAAATGCTTGACTAATCACTATTAGCGATTCAGTCATAAATGAATTAATAATGAGGTTGTATAATGACGTACCTACTCGTATCTACACACCTAATTATATTTGCATGAAACGATAAGGAACTAATTGACAAATTGGTAACGAAATCGGTGTCATTTCATTAAGAAGGAGATTATGCTTAAGGGTTGGGAAGAAAGATGAAGTATATCATTGTCACCGTATCACTATAGTGAATCTTTCCTTTACTATTATCCTGTATGATAATGGCAAGTACTGTATACGTATTCTCTTGGGTAAAAGTCGAGACGAGAACCTTGGGCTTCAAGGTTCCTCTAACGGGACTGTAGTCAATCTGTTAGTCTCTTAGTTGGAACAGCCCCTCTAGACAAGTGGCAATTCGTTAGCCGGCGTTTGATGGAATAGAATCACGAATGTATGGGATTTGACACATTTGACATGCGTTAACGACTGTCAAAAACGTCAAACTCATATATTCGTCATTCTATTCCATTTACTTTTTATAAATATAAAACAAAAAGTACCTATGGAGCATGTTTGCCTACTAGAAAACCTATAACATCAAACTGGAATGATTCCCAGATTATAAAAGACTGGCGGCATTTCCACGCTCGACCGACCTACATGTTATAATTTTTTTTTAAACAACTGAAACATCTTTTCTTTTAATTAATGGTGGCACCTTTCTCTTAGTAACTGTCTTTTGTCTCTAATTTTTTACAAAAAAGAAACAAAGATTGTTTTAACAGTTTGTTTTGTAGGTACTTGCGATACTGACAATATTTTATTAGATTTTTTTACTTGGTGCCTAATATCGGGTGCCATAATCGGGATTCGGACATAAATATTGTTTCATATACTGTATAATTCCTTAGTAATTAAACACCCGCTAACGGCATAATATCAACATGAGATTATATTGAAAATTTACGCTTCGATATGTAAATAAAACTGAGTTTTACTCGGCAATGTAAGCTAGCTTTCCAGTACACAGAAATGTGTTAACTTATCAAATAAATTAACGAACAGATGAAACTCTTGCATATAGAGTCCCAAACACGTAAATGTGCGAACAAACAAACGGTCCCAATATAAACATTGGCCTACAAGTTAATAGAAGTAAAAGTATTGGCCGGATGACATTGACAGGTGCTAAATATTGAGCCAGTAACCTCTTGCCATTTGAGAAATGTATTTGTAAATAATGTAATCTAACTATTGGTATAGTTTACCAGATCGAGGTTATTTTAATATAAGATTTTGTAACGAATAAGGCCGGCTTACCCGTGTGACGCACGGATGCGGTATAATCTAATATATATAAAAGCGATATACCACTCACTGACTAGCCTCGACCAATCGCGAAATATCAGAAACTATAACACCTATAAATTTGAAATTCATCAGGTAGGTTCCTTAGAGTGTAGACATGTGCTAAGAACGGATTTTACGCAACTCCACCCCTAACCCCCTTATCCTCAAAAAGCAACCACTTTTTGGCAGAAAGAGGACATGGTAGTTTGTATAGAAGTCCAATCTAATTGAAGTTAAAATAATTATTGCAGAAAGCTTTTAAATGGTAGGTATAAGAAAAACAACTACTTGGTTTTATAAATAGGGATGTTATATTATAACTATAAGAAAGTGCAATGGGAACGGGAACTGAAATCCAGGCAGGCGGTGCTGTATTTGCCGTTGGACGGTACTTGACATTAGGCAAAATGGTTTCACTGTTTCGTACGAAATGGAGAAGGATAAGACGATAGGCCTCAGACGATCCCCCCTCCCGAGGAGGGCCAGACCGAGAGGAATGGCCCTGGGTCAGCCGGGGTGCGAGGGATATGTTAAAAGACAACCTCACCTCCGGCCTAGCACATCGACCCACAGACGGCGTGCGGTTTAGTCGGTTCGAGTCCGACATAACCTGCCCCTTCGGCTCCGGAGGGGTGGGTATCCGTGGGGATTTCCCGTACGTAAAAAAAAAAAAAAAAAGGCCTCAGACGCAGTCGATCACGACGATGAAGATGATAAAATCGACTACGATAATGATGATTATGAAGCCGCCTACTAGATCGCAAGTACTGGTGCTACACGTTATGCACTATGTGTAACTTCTTACACTTATTATGTCTGTACACTTTGACATCGTGATTGCATTGGGATAACATTATCTATCTTATTTCAATATACCTTAGATCATTGATATCATTTGTTTAGAAGACTGTTGTTAATCATAAGACAATAGTATGAATATAAACAGATGTCGCTTCGCAGGTCGCTACGTCCGGGTTCGATCCCCGCTCCATGCAAATATCTGTAATCATGAATTTGCATTGGTCTGGTCGTGCCTCGGAGAGCACGTTAAGCCGTCGGTCCCGGTTTGCCATAACGAACATCTACGGGAGTCGTTACGGGTAGTTAGAGCCCCTTAAAATCCAACAACTGGTCAAGCTGCAATGCTTCGATATCGCCTTTGGGTTGCGGAGATCAGATGGCAGTCGTTTCACAGTAAATATCGACTAATAGACTGGTAAAGCAGACCCCAGACTCCAAGTTGAAAACTTCGGATACGACTGGGATAAACGCTCGGATGAAGAGTATGAATAAAAAATTATTGCTCGTACGATATAAATGTTCATTAAAAAGTCAGTCATTAAAAAAGGGACTTAGCGAGCGATATCGACAGGGCTCCGTTTCGCTCGGCCCCTATTTATTTTAAGCATTATGAAATCTAACAGATTAAACTAATGAATAAAAAATCTGGGCAATGATACCTGGGAAAAGTGGGAAATTAGCATCGGAGGCTCTCACTTCACATTCTGTACTATGATAATAATAATGATACATAAATAGAAATATACTGTGCATAGTGATTTGCAGATTTAATGTGGTATAATTACTGGGATATATCTTAAGTTGACTTGTATAATTTATGCTCCTCCGCCGCCGTAGCACCCTGTGCTATTCTTTAAAGACACTCAACTTCAACTTCTTCAAAATGGCCTCTGCAGCAAATCGCCACAATTTTCTAATTCTAAACACACTCAAAAAACGAGTATCGACTACATTTTGTGACGTGACTTGGATCAAGATATATGCCATTAACTATATTACGGAATCAATGATCTTAATTTAATGTGGTATTTGGTTCTTCGTACTTAGCCAAAATGCATTCCATTATAATGGCCGTTTGAAGCCAAAATGAATTCCAATTTGGCTACGGATTACAATGGCTATTTTATTGCCAAAAATGCTAATGTTAAAATAATATTAACATTAGTTTAAGATGTAATGGTATTGCTCATGTTCAGAGGCCACCCGATCGACACGGGAAGTAGTCAGAACACTTCTCGTGTCAATCAATCTATCATAAAACTTTTGATTTTCTGTTTGTCTGTTTTTGTAAAATGTTAAAGAACGGAGAATATGTTGAACTTATATCATAAGTTGCTTTATTTATTATAAGTTATGCAAAATGTATTTTATGCTCGACATAAATAGTCGTTGATATGTTTCAGAATCAGGGCATGTTATTGCACTCTTTATTAGACAATGAGCATTGTTTGTGTTGTTTTCATAATTCTATTATTACATGTAATAAGTACGTAGATAATTATGTTCTCATTTTATGTTTATTGCCTTATCAAGTTTTTATCGACAGCACGGTTTTAGAAGGAAATCTATGCCGGTTCCTGACTGCCTTCTACTATATTTACGTCATATGATTCATATTTTAGTCACGACGACGTAAAAACTATAACAAACTAATTCATTTGTTATGCAAAGGATCAAGTCGGTGCGTGACATTTGACTGATTAGCAGTTTCTCATTAGTATTGTCATATTGCTGTCAAGTGTGCGCGCTCGTCATGTTTGAATTTAATCTACGCGGTACGCGGCCATTTATTTGAACAGTTGTGATACAAAGGCTTGACAGGCGACAAAATGCATTGTTTCACTTGATGTATTTCAGGCAAGATATGAGATCCTCCGCTAGGAGATTGACGTTTGACTCAAATACTTTTAAACATATGTATGTTTAATACAGAGAAAAAGCAATTTTAAGAATAAATTAAGTGTGAAGTTTGAGCTGACTTAAGAAATTTAAGGGTGATTGTCTACCTCTATTTAGATCTAAATTAGTAAGTAGTTAAGTATATTATGGGTCTTATAATTTTTGTATTTTAGTTCGGTGTACATTGCACCTTGGCCTTGCCTGTAAAAGAGGACAATGACTGTGGCCTGCTCTCTATGTGAGTCGGGTGGCATGTGTAGAATGCGTCCAAAACACGTGATGTTAGAAGTAAACTATGCAAATGCTATTATGACACGTGAGTAAAATACGCCGGAACTATCTAACGCTATAATTAAACTATGTAGGTAACAGTTGTTTAAACAAAATACCCATAATTGCTATAACTTGAAATTCATGTCATATTTCCTTGTGTAAAATCATTCTAAGTGTGAATGAACAAAGCATGTAAGTATTTACATGTTTAGAACAAAGGAAAGCACGTTTTATTTCAACGCAAAATAACGCGACGGGTCATTGCTATCTATCCTTACGTACAAACACCTTTGTGTTGATCTACTTCTCGACGGGGCATGCCGCATGTGGCACAGTGATGCTGCACTTTACCTAACATGCCGTGGTTATTAATAAAATCACATTCAACGACGGCGTGTGAGGAAAGGTTTGGTGCTATAATTAGAAATACGCGCGTTATCGACGGTCGAAAACGAATTTATAAGCATACGTACCTAGTACCTAGATGCTTTTCAACGCGTCATATGGACGCATTGGACGCAACGACGTTGATAAGAAAAAGAAAGAAAATAATGTTACTGCACCGTTTAGTCATTATATTGCACTATGTAGGTACCTACATAAATATGTAATCGTTGCTAGTGAATAGACAATACCTAATATATTTTTGCAATGAATATTTAGTAAACCGTTAATTTTTTCACATAAGTGTGTATGTATGATTCTCGTGTACATGCAATTATCACTAACTTGTAGGTCATTATCACAATATAATAAATAGGTCAGTGGGTGTAACATATATGTGTACCTATTAATACATTGCGTCATTTAACAACTGGAAATATCAACTCTTTCGCGAGACATTGCTACGCCAGTTTCCATCCAGTAGTTCATTGCATAATAAAGATATTTTTATTTAGGTAGTTTATAATTATATTTTTATACGTATAATAGTAAACACAATAATAAGATAAAGACGGTGCAAAGCCGAACGGAATTGTTAAAGATTTCTTGATTGCACAGAAATACATTGATAATGATGAACATGATAAACTAAGTAAATATTGTTATTGCTTAGTGGTAATTGCGTCACTCAAGTAACGATAAATTTATAGTAAATATACCTAGGTACTTCATAAAATGTTTACATTCGACGTTAGGTAGGTACAAATCCGTTGCTAGCTTGTAATTCAATCGCAGTCATTTGTCAATTAATGGATTGAGGGCTATTAGATGTGATTACCCGTAGCTATTCAATTCTTTAGTTGATTGAAGTGTTTCGCAGTCTTAGATTCCAATAAGCTCTCGTATCTGAGATTATCTACTGAATTATTGTTTCGTTAATAGCGTATATTATGGCTCGATTATGAATATCAAAGACGTCATTATAATTTTGTGACAATTTACGCAATATCGTATTTAGGTCAAGTAAGCGGCGTGCGCACTTGTTTTTTTTTGATAAAAACAATCGTATCGACTTAAAAAATCCTCAATATTGATCTAATCTTCTTGTTAGATACCGCCTTGCTAGGTCCGTGTCATGCGCAAGACCTTTGATATAAATATTTGATAAAACGAACGAAAAGATGAGAATCGACAACAGAAAATAATTATAATTGCTGGTTCAAGGACACAAATATATATGTATAATATATGTATAATATGTGAAAATAAATAGGTGGATACCTATACTTAATTGTAAATCGGGTTTGCGTAACAAACACTACGAAGAAGTCCGGAAACCTAGTTTAATACGCAACACTGCCACTGTATGAGTAATACCGTTCGTTTACTGAATGGAATATAAGAATTTCTGCGCCACAACACAACATTGTTTTGAGGACAAAATATTGTGTGTGGCTATTTGTAAAAACTACTGAACTCCGTATTAGTATTACCTACCTAGGTACGATTAAAGGCAATATCCGTTGTTTTTTTGCCATAATTTTTGTGCAAGCGACATAGGGACTTTGAATTGAAGACGAAAAATTGAAAAGAATTAGAGTTTAGAACTGAATGTTGACATTCATGAACAGGGTAGTGTCCTGGTCCAACGGATTATCACCAAAACTGCTTAATTACGTAGTTTTTTCACCAAATATGCAAAGTAAACCAAAATGTTGTCTAACTAAACTGAAACTATAGCTTATCATTATTTTTAATTCACAAAATAGGTCAAAATATAAAACAATCGAAATAAGGCAAAATTTATAACTTTTTAGATTCCTTATTAAATTTCAAATCAATCTTATTAAATATTGTACTTGTGTAAACGCAACGTGGACTGACAACATAAATGCGATAATCTCTTGCACTCCGTGCATTTGCACTACGCGCCTACACGAAGTGACGTCACAGTGTGCTGCGATTTGGTATGGAGCATTATCGGACGGCTCGAGAAATTGAAATTTCTAAATCAAATATTTTTATAGATAATTTGTCATAACAATTATTCACTTTAATAGTTCATTATACTATTTATATAAGGTACAATATAAAGATAACTAAAAAAAAAATAGGATATTACCCTATTTTATTACACTAAGTAGGTAGGTTATACTTAGTGTAATAAACCCAAGTCCTTGGTGGAATAAAAAAATGCACTTATTTGATCGATTAAATACTTTAAAACGGTGGTGGAGTGGAGTTACTTTTTGTGATATTTAGCTCCATATCGAATAGAGTAAGTTTTAATAACTGGTGACCTCTCGTGACCTATTTGTGTGATTGCCACATCGGTTTGGTAGGTATTCCCGTTGCCAATGAAGGTTTTCCATTTGCGTAACAGTTACTTTTGCCGTTTCTGTATTAACTGTACGATATTTTTAGATTAGAGTTAATATTCTATATAATAATTGTGGTTATCTTTTTGGAACATGCCTAGTATTTAGTAGAATTAGAACAGTTATTATAGTGAGTTATTTTTGAATTTAAAATCAACATTTCTGATTAGTGATTGAACCTTGATTTACATGTTTTTATTTTTTATGGTTCAATATCTATATATCTATAAAGAGTTGTGAAAATAAAAACAGGAAAATAATTTGTTCAAAATGCGCAGTAAATCGGCAGTGTTACACTGTTACACGTAGGTACCTACCTAATTTTTAAGGTTATAATACATATTTATTTACGTATTTTTTGTTACCGATTAAAAGTACCTACTTACATGTTGTTATTTTGTAATCAGATAGTACTATACCAACTACGTGTTACAGAATAAATACAAAATATATAAAGATAGGCACTAGGTTAATAACTATTATCATTGAAGCAATTAAACTAGGGGTTTCTACCCATAACAACAAAATCCACTTCGATATCTATCGATTACGAAGTATCTACTACCTACGCCCATCGATAATAGCAAGTTTTCCGTTCTTCAAAGGTTATTTAGGACGAATTACCCATATTATAGGTACACTCTCAAAAAAAATCATAATAACAGTGAAAGCTGTATTATTATCCGTTAGGTGATTGAGGAAAAGTGAACTGAGAAACGGAGAGATGCGTAAAGGTGACTTTATTTTAATATCTTAGTATGTATTTTTCTTCAATGAAAACACTTGTAGGTATTATTCCACATTACATATTTATTAAATTCCTGACCGGTTTCGCCTTGCGGCATTATCAAAGGTTGATACATGTTTTTTGGGTTTTTTTATACGTGCGGGAAATCCCCACGGATACCCCCCCCCCCCGCCCCCCCTTCGGAGCCGAAGGGTTATGTCGGACTCGAACCGACTAAACCGTCTGTGGGTCGATGTGCTAGGCCGAAGGTGAGGTTGTCTTGTGACATATCCCTCGCACCCCGGCTGACCCAGGGCCATTCCTCTCGGTCTGGCCCTCCTCGGGAGGAGGGACCACACGGTCCCCGACTCGCCCCCGGTATGGGGGGGGGGCGCGCATCGTCCTACGTTGCACGCCGCCACCGTGGCCTGCTTCTGCTAGAGTGACGAGCGGCTCCACCCGTCACCCTCAGGCCCGCGCCCTCCGACGCCCGAGCCGCCTTCGAACGCGGCCAGCGATGTCCGCGAGTCATTCTCGCTCGCTGCGCCGCGCCCGCTCTGCTGTCGCCTTCACGAGCATGACCTGCTCGCAGAAGGAGGCGCTGGCCGCCCACGCATCCGCGCAGCGGACCATCGCGAGCAGGGTGGAGAGCGTGAGCACTCTCACCCCCAGGGCCGTCACAAGCTCCCGCCTCGGCGCTTCAAAAGCCGGACACTCGGTGAGCGTGTGTTTTTTGGGTATCAGATGTATCAACTTTTGATAATGCCGTAAGGCGAAACCAGTCAGGAATTTAATAAATATATAATGTGGAATAGTACAAGTGTTTTCATTGAAGATGTGTAGCAAGTTCCACCAAGTGCCATCATTCAACAGTATAAGCAGTAACTATGTATTTTTGTATGATAATATTGATAATATAAAGTAATCCTACATTTTACTTTGTAACATTACTACACTATTCATTCCATTACAATGACACTTTGGCAACTGTTGTCGTCAGCATGCCCGTGAAGGTGTTTAACATAAAAAAATAGTAAAAAAGGGCATTGCATTGGCATTGCAACGCATGCCGGACATTATTAGCTGGTCTATAACAAATGTTTCTTTGTTTCTATGTCCTTCATGAATTCCTATATCATTTATCCGCTTACGTTTCTTTGGTGTACCAACTTGTCAAGTAATAACGAATTGAATGTGAATTCAAAAAGAGGCGAATAAAACCCATGATTATAACAATTTAAGTTTAGAACATATACCAACTAAACTTTAGGATGGTACCAATAACTTTTTTCAATTATGTTATGGTAGTACCTACTTTCATAATCAGACCGACCTATTTTAATATGATTAAAATACGAAAAGGACAATGATCTACACTGACCTCGGGAAACATATGTACAAACTGATTCCTAAAAATACTAAGGTGTGTTTACTTCGCGTTTGTTTGAGGATGGCGTGTGATTCATGTTTTCTTTGTTTTGTTGTTTCAAGGGTTCTCTCGAAAGCCGTTGTTATAAATTCTGATAGTAGCTTGTGTGATTGAACCCTTGGCAGTAATTGAACTTCAAAAAACGGTAATGTGTTCGAACTGCAATTGCTAAAAACTAGAGATGGGCCGAGTACTCGGTTGCTACTCGGTACTCGGCGTACTCGGCGGGTTTTTTGATACTCGTACTCGGCCGAATAACTCGGTTTAAATGCCGAGTATACTCGGTTTAGATAAAGCAATATATTTAGGTTGTTGACGTTAACGCAAATGGCTCACGATTTTCCGATATTTCCAGCATGTTGGCTTCTGCTGTTGTGTTTTCATTTTTTTGTTTTGTGTTCCTTCTCTTTTCCTATTTTTTCGATTTTTGTAAATTTAATATCTTTCTATTTATTATTCATGTCGCATCTCCTCCACATAGGAGCCAGTTGAAAACCAGTGTCAGGTACTTGTGCCTGATACCATGCTGAACTGACTCCTTTTTTGGTGTAGCGCGAAGAACAATTGTGCCTGATTAACTTGTTTGCGTGTGTTAGTACATAATTAATTGTGTAATCGGTGCTGCACTGAAATAAAAGGTTTTACTTTCTTCTTTCTTCTTATTTCAAAGTTTCATTTTCCAAACCTTTAAACTCTTCTGTGTGTTTTATTTTAAAATGGTTTAACATTGCTGTCGCAGAAGCCTTTCGTCAAACACCACTACGTGAAATCAGAGAATTGCATTAGGTGCATTTCACTTTCGTTTTATCTTCTTCAATTTAAAACGGCCAAATTCGGAATCTTTTACGTAAAGTCATCACAGTCAATTGTTAATTAACAAACTTTTTCAATTATTTATCTACCATGACGTGCAACGTAACGTCAAAGAGTATATAATAGGTTGACGTATTTGTTTGTAAACTAGCAAGCGACAGATAGATGAAAGGCGGGGCGGGGTGAGGGGTGTATCAACGCGAGCCGGCCCCTCGTGCCGCAAGAACCTATTTGTACTAGTTTACGCGCCCGAAACGGGGATTTGATTGATCAGAGTTACTCGGCCGAGTACTCGGTTGGAAAAAAATTGAACCGAGTAAAACTCGGTACTCGTTACTCGGCAAAAGTGCTACTCGGCGCATCTCTACTAAAAACATTTTGGGAGCCTTATTGTAGAATAAAAAAAGTATAGTGGCATTATAGTATTATAGTAAAAACTAATTATAAAACTAGTTTTGTTATTTACAGTGAAACCATTTTCTTCTTTAGAATATTTTTTCTATACCTACTAGACTTCATCGGTAATTCGCATACCAATTTTGATCTTTTGTTGGAGGTGAAAGCTGTAATAGGTACTTTATTTATATTAAAGTGATTATATTTATTATTTTCTTTAATTTTATTCTGGGTAAATGATGTGACTTTTTAAAATAACTTAGCTGTCATCGAGTCTCGCCAAATAACATTGACTAGCGATCCGCCCCGGCTTCGCACGGGTGGTAAAAACGTTCCCGCGGAAATCCAATATAGCCTATGTAACTCAGAATGAATGTAGCTTTACAATGGTACAAGAATTTTTTGAAATCGGCACAGTAGTTTTTGAGTTTATTAATTACAAACATACAAATCTTTCCTCACTATAATAGTAGTGTAGATGTAGATGACATACGCAGGTAGAATTCGGTAAATGTTGGTGCCTATGTCATTTCGTCACAAGGTATTTTCCTATGTGTTTGCCGTTGATCCTAGAGCACTAATATCAGAACGTCATGAGTGGATTGGGATGACACCTTTATCATTAGTCAGTCTTTTTCCTTGTAAGTTATAAAATCTGACAATAACAATATTGACACTGATATCAGTGTCCTACTTTACGAATTTGTAAAAAAGACATTTACTTATATCACTATAAATTTGAAATTCAACTTGAGGGACCTACATTTGTTTGAAAACATCACGAAACACTTTAGATTAAATAAGTACGACTTTTGGGTAAGTATGTCAACTGCACTAATATCGATAAAGGCTCGGTTTCAACCTTCATAGGCTAACATTTAACTGTACAATTATACATTTACTTGAACTCACGAAGGAAATAACTAGGTATTATTTTTGCTTACAAGTTAGTTGCTATGCATATCCCATATTATGTCTTAATTTTATTGTTCCCTAGCAAGTCACCATTCACGTCGTTAGTAAATTACGTTGCATTAATAACAACAAAGAATTACTTTACTCGGTTGTATTAAATTAACTCCAAATTTTAAAACTTTCTGTTGTAATGCGTAACCAAAATAAACAGTTAGATACAACACTTTATCTAGACTAATAAAGTAAATCAAAGTTATCACAGTGTAAACACTAAGTAAAGTACCTACCTATGACACAGTGTATTTGTATATGTATGCAGCTGTTTTAAATAGGTAACTTAATTATGTTTTTTTTTTTCGTAAGCATGCGGACACTTTATCTGTTGCTATACCAGTTCCAGAGATCCAGTTTTCTCTTTTAACTGAATACAACCGACATTTATGTAATACTTGTTGGTTTAAATGTTCAACATTATAATTTGATGCAGTTACGTTTAAATATGGGATTGACATAGTCTCATAATTGTTAAGTAAGATTATAATTTGGACAGTTAGGTTGTGTTGCGGTTATTTAGAAAAATTTCGCTTGTTTATAATTCGCAAAGCAAAGTTACATCGCGAGCACATTTGGTGTCAACTACATAATATTATGGTGGGAGCTGTTGCAATTCGCAATGTAACTGATGGTGGTGACTGAGTGTCACTACCACTCCGCCGGCACGTGCTAAGCCCGCCGGGGAGTTTCCACACCCGGCACGAGCACGACGACCGATGTACCACCCGCCACAAAAGTTTCACCGCACACCGATATTAAAAAAAAAATCCGAAGTATGTTTCATCGATAAATATTTTATTTACAATACCTTGACTTTAATCCCCCGATGTGTACAACGGCGCCGCGCGAACGTTCGTATTGAAGACCGAAAGTATCAAAATGCTCAACCGGTTCGATCGGTCTAGTAAGCGATCTAAGGATTGACTGGTGGACGGGTGAAGCGCTCGTGAATATATGCGCGCGCATCTCCCCGCGCGTGCGCTGTGGTGGGAGCGTACTGCCGTGTACTAACGTAATCATAAGTCAATTTGATTTAGCGCTTAAACGACGGCAATAAGCTTCAAAATTGAAGGAGACCACGTGCAGTCCTGCATGTTTAGCTGTCACCAATTCATTCACTTACTACACTTAGAGCCTGTGTCGGGAGGGAGCGTCACTTTAATAGTTTGTCCCCTCAGTTTAGGCTTCCCGCTCAATTTATCACTGTTTACGAACATGAAACTGAACTAGGGCACATTTAAGCTTTGAACCTCACCGTTAATTATCTGATTTTAGATTGTAAATATTTTTATTCAATATACATGTAAATTAGGCTTAACCCGTGTATAAAATATTTTATCGTTTCCCTATAACACATAAATAATTCATTATATAGTAGCACTGTGTGCATTTATTCAAACTACTTATTTGAGGTAGACAAAACGTTTCCTTCATTCATACAATAGATTAATCAATCCGACGCCACTGTTTGTGCACGCAGAGAACTCGACATCTACGGGATGAGATGGCGTGGCTTTATTCTTCTCCGCCAGGAACCAACTCGGTTGCCCTTCATCGTCGTTAATCCGTGGGCGCCATATTCTAGCGCTGTCACATAGGCACTATACCCTTAGTCACTCCCTTCCTTGTCATTAATTAATTATCATTCACGCGTTTTATTCAATTTTTCTTGGGTCTACCAATACTTTCATCTCTTCTCATTATAAATGCATATTTTCTTATAATATATCTGTATTATGACAGGCGCTCGCTTGTTAATATTTCATTCACTGGTGCAACATTCATTCATCCGGTCTAGGCGAGGCTCGCACCCGCAATCTTTGCCTTACAGTGGCAATGCTTTGACCATCACTATCGGTTCCGATAGTTCGTAAGAATATCGGAAGACGGCTCCACTGTCGCCTCAAAGACAGATATAGAAGGAGAAGAATTGGTTAAGTCGAGGTCTAGTAGCTTTGTGGTCAAAGCATTGCCCCTGTAAGACAAAGACCGCGGGTTCAAGCCCCGCCTAGACCGATTAATTTTTTTCTATTTAAATCGATTAGAATAATTCAATCAAATTCAAACATCCTCTGATACTAATAATATTATCATTCCTTTTTCTGTCCTTTCTCGTCACTCCACATTAACATTCAGATTTCTGCTTCATGCAGTTGTCTTTCATTTGTCGTTAATAAGGCTAATCATACCTACTATGATGATTTATAAAAGACGGCAGATCTGATGATCGTCATCATCATTATCTTTCTCTAGTGACATTATATTAGGAGAAAACGATACTCTATGCCTTGTACTAAATTTCAGTTAGATCCGTTGAGCAGTTTGAGCGTTATTGAGTAACAAACAAACAAGCCAATATGACAACATTTTTTTAAATTGTTGTTATATTATGTAGTAGAAAAGAAACGATTAATTTAAGTTTAAAAGTTTGCTTGATATATCCCCCTAGACAATTGGAAATTTGTTAGCAATTCGTTTGTAGAGTAGAAAGAATAGAATGTATGGAATTGATGTATTAATACCTTTATCACAGTCGTGAAAATATTATAAACTCCGTCCAAACTTTAAGTAAATGGAATGTATACCCATTTACTTTCAGTTTGGATGGATGTAACATCATCGACACCAGGTCTAAACTTAAAAAACTAAATGGGATAAACCTGGGCCCCAATTCTGCTATTTTTTTTTTATTTCAAAACCACTGCGGTACCCCAGACATTTTAACCAATGCATTAAGTGTTAATGTCTAAAATTAATTGACAATCTTGTAAAGTGAATGAAAAATGTTATAACCTCTTTCTCTTTCCATTTTGAAATCTATCATTTGGCTATAAAGTATAACAAACATTTAATGACATTTAATGCAATGTCAACGGTATGATAGTGGTTTTGTTATGTCATAAAATTAGCAGAATTGGGAGCCTACATAAATTGTTTACCTCAGGGCTATATACTTTGTCAATTTCATACATACATTATTTTATTCTATTCTATTCTACAAACATCTGTGTTTAAAATTAAATACCAACTCTAACTTATTCTCATTTCATTGTTGGTTCTGGTTTTAGCTGGTTCATTACAAAATGTTTTAAGTAAACTGATGCATGGTATAAGTACGTTGTGATAACGATGACGGACATTAAATATAGTTTCAATGTTTGTCAGAGCTATCACAAGTACAATATTGAATCGAAAGATCACAATATGGGAAAGAGATAAGAGCTGTTTAATTGTTGTACTTACACTTAGGCACGTTTTTAACGTTTCTTTTATTATTATTCTTATATGGGTTACTAACAGAGCCTTGCCAACTTTTTTTTGAGAGGAATGTAAGCTCCGAAGTGTAAACTTTTGACGCAAATAACTAGGAAATTGCTATAAGAATGATGACCAAGACTATGAGATTGTAAGTATACCTATTTAATTTAGGAAAATAGATCTTATTTCACATTTTCCGTGGATCGCATGGTAAGTAGGTGAACTATGCACGCAAGAAGTTACGGAGAAACATTCCATTTATGAACACTATTTGTGTAAGTATCATTATTATTTTCAATTGAAATCACAGCACATTAGGGAGTATATCATCACGAACAATTGTTTTAAATTAAGGTGGCGCATTTTTTTTAGGTTTTATGAGAAATTACTAAGCAATATTTTAATTATCATGATAAACTATAACATGTTTTGTAAATTTGCCAACAATCACAACACTAGTTACTTAAAGAGATATTTACTTATTGAAGTTGTCTCGGCCACCAAAACTGAACAGCTCATAAAGAAACACTATTTGTGCATCATTATTATTTACAATGGAAATAGAAAATAATTATTACAGCATTTATTATTAGCAATATAAGCTTACAGTCTACACCAAAGCGCTTATATGCTGTACATTAAATTACGAATTACACTATATTGCATTACAAATACATTAATTTAAAGAACTTAGTTACATTCTTACAGTTAGTCAAATATTTAAATAAATAATTATTAAAGTAATCTCAAAAAAATAATGAAAAAATGTCCATTACAATACAAATGTCAAGTGAATAATGTCGAATGCATGGAAAGTTGGGATATTGAAGTAAATAATAAGAATTAGGTAAAAATAATTTTCAAAGGAATAATGTCAGATTAAACTAAATTGAAAGATAGAAAGATAGATTCCCGATTCCCCGTTTTATCGATTTCCCCTAAAAAGGTATACTATGAATATATGTATAGACAATTTGTTCTCGATTCACTCCGACATTTTAAAACTCCTACTCCTTACAGTCAAGCACAACTTAATTTTAGAGTAAGCAGGTTCTTAAACTTTGCTTGATACTTTTGTTCACATTGTATATTATACAACTGAGGTGGCAGACAAACACACGGCCTACCTGATAAAAAGTGGTTACCGTAGCCTATGGTCGTGTGCAACGTGCCAGGGGAGTCACACTCGTGCGGCCGACCCTGTAAACACAGAGAGTTTCTGTGCCGTCAGTATAGAAGAATCTATTAAACCAGCATAGCTAGCAAATCTATTTAGCTATTATAAACGCCGGTGTCCCACAAGGCTTCGTGTTGTCTACGATCTTATTTCTGCTGCATATCAAGAAATGAAATAATAGACATGAAAGAAGTCTTACTTATTTATACATGTTTTCTCTGCACTCATATTACTTTAATCGTAATCATCATCACTCAAACTCGGTTGCGTCGAAATAAGATAGATAATTACATACATACATATACTTACATGTAGATCCCCTAGGGGGTAGACAGAGGTGTATTCACAGAAAATTTAGTGATAGGTTTATTGTGATAGCTGCGTAATCCGACTTGGTTAGGTTTGGTTAGAAGGTTAAAGCGGGAGCAGAGCGGAGCGTAGCTCCCGCATTAAGCCTTCGTGGTTTTTTTTTCATAACCATCCAGAAATAAGTTATTTCTTTAACTGTTTAATTAAATGGCTAGGCAAGTACTTGAACGTCATCGATCCAAACTATTTGCCTAGCCGTTTAATTAAATGACTGAACACCATTCAGGCCGTTAACTGAACGGCGCCGTTCAGTAAAGAGCCTAGGCAGTTAATTGAACTGCTGATTAGGCTAGTTGGCGGCAACAGATACATAATTATTATTGATACACGTTATCAATAATAATTTCCTGCATTCAGTGTTTATTTTGGAAACTTTTTACTTATTAAAATCTAATTTGCTACTAATTTATTTGCTTTGCTAATATGTCATGGTTTATACTAATTAAGTAATTTAGTGTAAATGTTTTATTGCTATGATAATAACCATACTAATGATAATCATAAATTATATTTAAATTCTAATAAACTTTACCTTTCAAGAGCTTCCCTTGAAGTGGCGGATTCTGTCAGGAAATCTTTTTGTTCCTGTCTCATGATCTGGGTTTATTTTGAGACCGATGTCCTTGTGATGTCATGTCCCGAAGTTATCCTTTGTAGCATGATTGTAACATATAAAAACATACTAGGTACTCATTAACAATACAAAAAATAAACTGTTCAAAAACTCATTTTCAATCACATTAAATTTATTACAGTTTAGTGCCTATAGTTTAGATTCCCCTGGTATTGCACAAGTCCATAGGCCACGGTTACAACTTTGCATCAGTTCGGCCGTGAGTCAATCAGCTGGTTCACTGCTCCTACATCCTGTATCTAAAGTCAGTGAATGCTGCTGACGACATGGCATATCAGCCCCTCTAGACAATACGTCAAATAGTATGACAGTCGTAAGCGCATGTCAAATACGTCAAATCCCATACATTCGTCATTCTATTCCATCAAACGCCGGCTAGCGAATTGCCACTTGTCTAGAGGGGCAGTAGAGCAATCGCCTGGTAAGTCAGGGGCCGAGAATTCTAGAACCTATTAACACAAGCTAGTTTAGGCTATGCCTACTTTGCATCTAGATAGATAGTATTTATCACACATATGATAAAGCTATGGTTGAATGTTTTAAAATATTTATAGAACCTGCAATAAAAGAAGCTATAATAATTCACGTGGCTTCTTTTCAATTGCATGCAATTAAACGAACGTATTGCTGTCTGTAACAAAATACTATAGTCACCGCTATTAGCTACTCGTATTATGTAATAGGAGTATCCACTTGAAGAGAAAAACAGGGCAAGGGCAGTATACTTATATACGGTTTGTAATTGTAGACTAAATGTGGCATGAAGAAACTCATCATATTGATAATACCTTTTGTATTCAACCACATTAAAAAAAATGAATTTGAATACTAATGATATTTGATGATCTGAAATAGGTCATTGGGATAGAAGGAGGTTCGGAAGAAATGGTGCACATTGGGCGAGGCCTATGTCCATTGTCCAGCAGTGGTCTGCGACACGCCAATTGATTGATTGAAATTCTACGTAATACTACATATTTTTATCTAAACATCATTTTGTAAGATAGGTTCTTGAATACGTGAAAATGATTTACTTATGTACCTTAATTTTATTCGAATAAAAATACATAATGTTATTTAAATATTCCACCTTATCATAAATATTTTGATTAGATGATAATTAAATAATTCATAATTTAATTAAGGTGATAAACATGTGTTTATTTTATTTAGACGTAGTTAAATACCTTGACGATTTGCGATTGATATTTGCGCAGTTGCGTATATAGAGCACATATTGCGCGTTTGTATGTGTCTTTTGAGGGTAGCACGTGGTACTTCCACATGGGAGGAGCTCAAACCCACCAATCATAAATTATATCACTTTATATCAAAACAATCGTTTTTTTTTTTATAAATTGGACACCACATCGTTCAGTTTATTGAATGAAATTTTAAAGCATTTTGCATGCCAAATATCCAAATCGATTAAGATAGGAAAAAAGGTCCGGTGGCTCAGTGGTCCAAGCATTCCCCCTGTAAGGGAAAGATTGTGGGTTCGAGCCCCACCTGGCCCGATTGTATGTTTTCCTATCTTAATCGATTCGTTTATAGAGGTCAAAGAATCGAACTCACGATCTCAACGTAGCAGTAGAACTCTCTACTGTCACGCCACGGAGTACATCGTCGGACGTCGAGTCAAATTGAAGTATTTGCGTAAAATTAACGATATCCATTCAGTAACATACCTAATTCGGTAATTAAAGCTTGAAGCTAATGAACTTATTAAATTCAGAATGGTAAAAGAGGACTCCCCAACTTACAAGTAATAGTGAAATTGTTTGATTATGAAAAAAAAAATTGACTTTTGGTAAAATACACTAGAGTCAACGCCACAAAATTAGTCCCGCGACAAAACGCGGAACTAATAATGACATGGGTGCCATACTGTTAGTTGATGGGTTTGGGCTACTTTTCTTTCCTCCGTGGTTTGGGCACGGAGGAAAGAAAAGTAGCGGAGGTGTTCCAAAGCAATCGAGTCCCGAGCCTTTCATACGTCAAAATGACTCCTCGTGACGTCACAAATGATTTCATTTGTAGTGTCACGTCCTTGTGAACGGTTGTCATTGGGTTTGGGTCATGACAGAGTTGCCAGCATATTTTTTCATGTTGTACTGGTGGGAATTATTATAATCTAAAGATCCCCATCACGTCACAACATGTAGGTACTCTAAATGCACAGTTTGGTGTTTTTTGAGGATACCATGAGCTGGTACACATTTATGGTAAGTATTTAAAAGTTTTTCATCAGCAATTAGAAGTTGCTGTCGCTATTTCAAGTGCCACATAGGTAATTATATTCTGTATCACTATCACACTCTGTTGATATGATGCTGCATCTATTAATTTATCTTTTTTGAAACTATCATGTTCTAGGTGTTTCACATGATCACATTCTAACGTTGGAAACTTCTTAAGTTCTGCAGTTCAACTACTATTTTAGTTTTAGTCATATCTGAACAATAAAAGATCTGGTAAAACAAAAAGACGATACTGGCCACATTTCATGTCGCGACAGCCACGCCGCGGCCAAGGGACTTATTTCGTGGCGCGTATTCTAACTTGATTTTGACAATTATTTATAAAAGATAAAAACTAAAAAACAAATTGTATGAAAGGATCTGGGTAGGTAAAAAGAATCAAATAGTAGATTGTTCAACAAGGGACTAAAACAAGCCATAATGACACGAGATGTTTTAGCCACCCGAGCGAAGCGAGGGTGGCTAATAGTTCGAGTGTCATTAAGGTTGTTTAGTCCCACGTTAAACACTCTACTTTTCACTTTGAATGCGAGGAAAAAAAAGCGACTTTTTATACAAAATCATAATATAAAAAAAAAAAAATAAGAAATATGCAAATATCTTTTTCTATCTGTATGCATGGATATGGGTATTTGCAGTGGTCTGGGTGTTTCTATGTATAATATGTAGTTATGCATTTACAAAAAATAAAATCTAAGTATGTTTATCCGTATTCTAGATTCCATAATACAAGGTAGTAAAGCTATGCTTACTATGGATCTAGATAGCGCTGTGTGAAATGTTGTGGAATATTTATTTATTTTTATTTATTTATAATAACAAAGTTTCTAAGTTGCACAATTAATTGGTGTAAGTAATTGGTGATTACAACGCAAGCTTATTACGAATAATCTATTCAAATATTCAAATTGCAAAGAAATTTGTCCCGCGGTTTTTTTTGTTGTTAAGCGACGTACGGTTTATATGCTTGCATATATAATATTTAGCCAACAGATTCAAACTTTAAAAATAATTTAAAACTAATTGGAAATGGTTAATAAAATGGACTTATCCTTAATACTTACATAATAATTATTTAAATTAATATCATTATTCGTGGTTCACGAAATTAAATGGGATATTTGATTTTTCAAATGTCATTTTGAGGTTATTTCTATACCTACACAATCACTAAAAAGGTGATAATCCTCCCATTCACAAACACCGTGATTGGCTGTTTAGGAGTTATCAAAGTAAATTAAAAAAAAATACTTTAGTCCCTAGAGATTAAAAAGGAACATTTTAACATTTTAAGAGCATGAGAAGTGAAAAATATACAATTAAATTCTTTGAAACCAGTTTTCAATGACAACACAATAAAAGTATTAAGCTTTGTTTACATTATGTACTATTTGTACTGGGTGTATAATTGTACCACAGATTGTACAGTGACAGTGATGGTGTCTGTTAGTATATCCATACTAATATTATAAATGCGAAAGTAACTCTGTCTGTCTGTCTGTCTGTCTGTTTGTCTGTCTGTCTGTATGTTACGCTTTCACGCCTAAACCGCTGAACCGATCTTGATGAAATTTGGAACAGAGGTATATTAGAGCTTGAGAACGGACATAGGCTACCTTTTATCACGAGAAAGGGGGTTTAAGGGGGGGAAATAGGGGATGAAAGTTTTTATGAAAGTTTGTCATTTCTGAAGATAACTTAATGAAATTTGGTACAGAGGTAGATTAGAGCTTAGGAACGGACAAAGGGGGGTGGAAGGGAGGGGGACTAGGGCCTTGGGAGGAAAGTTTGTCATTTTTGAAGATTTCTTGATGAAATTTGGTACAGAGATAGTTTAGAGCTTGGAAACGGAAGTAGGCTACCTTTTATCGCGAAAAGGGGGGGGGGGGGGGGGTTAAGGGATTAAAGTTTGACAGTTTTGAATATGATGAAATTTTGGTACAGGGATTAATTAGAGCTTGGTAACGGACATATGCTACCTTTGATCGCGAATAATGTAGTAAAAGGGAGAGGGGGGATAAGGACTAGATAGTTAATATAAAAGTTTGTCATTTTTGATGATATCCTGATGATTATTTGGTTCAGAGATGGATTGAAGCTTGGGAACGAACATAGGCTACCTATTGACGTGAAAAGGGAGTTGAAGGGGTGGAATAGGGCAAGGGTATGTAAGTTTGACAATTTTGAAGATATCTTGATGAAATTGGTATAGAGATGGATTAGAGATTGGAAATGGACATAGGCGGTAAGGGGTACCTTATCGCGAAAAAAGGAATAGAAGGGGGATGGGGGAGGGGAATAGGGCGTTGGGATTAAAGTTTCTAATTTTTCAATGGCACAAAAAAAGGGGGTGAATATGGCATAAATAGTAAGAATTTCTTTTAAGATGTCCTCATGAAATATGGTACAAAGGTGGATTAGAGCTTCGGAACGGATATAGTCGAGTAGCGAACCAAATATAGAAGCGAGTGGAGAGGCGAGTAGAGATTGTTATAGGAACGAGTGGATAGGCGTGTAAAGATTGGAAGTCGAGTAGAGTCGACTACAGGGGCGAGTAGATATGCGACTAGAGAGCCAGTGGAGAGGCGAGTATAGAATCAAATAGAATGCTGTAAAGGCCAATAGGGAGGCGAGTGCAAAGATGAATGTAGTGGCGAGTAGAGATCGAATAGAGAGTTGAGTAGAGGTGCGAGTAGATAGGCAAGTGTGGAGAGTCAAGTAGACAGACAAAAAGAAAATCGAATGGATGGGCAAGTAGAGAGGCCAATGGAAAGACGAGTATAGAGAAAAGTACAAAGTCGAGTAGAGAGGGGAACAGAGAAGTCAGTAGAGAGTCAAGTATAAATTCAAATACAGAGGCGAGTAGAAAGTCGAGTAGAGAGTCGAATATAGAGGCGAGTAGAAAGTCGAGAACAGAGGTGAGTACATAGTCGAGGACAAAGTTGAGTAGAGAGGCGAATTTAATGCTCAATAGCGTCGGATCAACACCAAACGATAACCGACATCTACGCGGGCGAAGCCGCGGGCAACAGCTAGTTGTAGAATAAAAAAAAAGATTTTGGTTATGTTATATAAACGATTATGAGCCTATTCTTGAATTCTTGTCTGTTGATTTGTGACGAACGCAAAAGCTACTGAACGGATTGCGTTTATTTTGTTAGGAAGGCTTAGTCAGGCTTTATTTGATCGTAATGGAATGTGTAGAACTACATAGAAATGAAGTATGTGAGGATACTTGCTATAATGAATGTCTTATAGTGAGTGAGCTTCGAACAAGCTTATTATCGATCCCGTCAAGCGGGTACTTTCTCAAGGGCTGTATTTTACTGTCCTATTACTTAGTGACCCCTATTCTATTTCACCGGGAACCAACAAGTAAATTCATGGAAATAAATACAGCAGCGTATTTATTTTTGTAGGAAATTCGCACATTTGTATTTGCACGATATAAGCGTTTGCATACGAACACACGCACAATGGAGTGGTTAGCCTTACTTTGTTAAATTCAAAATGTATATCAAATCAATGGTGCGTCCTTTTATGTGGCTTTTACCAATAATATATCACTGTCCCTATATCCCTTTGTATGCCTAAATCTTTAAAACTACACAACGGATTTTGATGCGGTTTTTTAACAGATAGAGTGATTCAAGAGGAAGGTTTATATGTATTATACATGTTTAATATAGTAGAGGGTGCAGCGGGAACGGTATCTGACGCCACGCGGGCGGAAGAATATTGGCGGTACGAAGTTCGCCGGGTCAGCTAGTTAAGCATAAACTCTACATGCGTTACCCGCACTCAAAATGGCGACAAAAAAGTATGTCTTTCGTCATCATTTTATGCACCAATCAGAGACGCGACAGAGCGCTGCGTAAAAAAGTCATTTATAATAAACTAGAAATTTTTTAATACCACTTAGGTGGCGGACAAGCGCACGGACCACCTGATTGGAGAGTGGTTACCGTGAGCTATAGACGTTTGCAATACCAGCCCTTCTAGACAAGTGGCAATTCGCTAGCAAGCGTTTGATGGAATAGAATGACAAATGTATAGGATTTGACGTATTTGACATGCGTTAGTGACTAACATTTACGTCAAATCCCATACATTTGTCATTCTATTCCACCAAACGCTGGCTAGCGAATTGCCACTTGTCTAGAGGGGCTGGGGCGTTACACTCGCGCTGCCGACCCTAACTAAACCTAGACCTAACCAACATAATTAACCTAACTAGACCTAAACGCTACCACCAACACATATCTACTACTAAAACATGAAACTCACTTGGTTTAAACCCGTGATTTCATCGAATTAACCGAAGTGATTAAGCATATCGAGGATAAAAACAGCACTTAATTTATACATTATAATCTAGATATGTATACATATAAATAAAAGAAGAGTGTCTTTTTGTATTATTGAAATAACCGTTTTTTACTACATGCATTTATTTATTTTTTTATTTATTTAAAAATTTATGCACACACAATAAAATTATTACAATAGGTATATGGAAAGTATAGTACAATGGCATGCATATGAATATAATATGATACATACACCAAAATATTTTTTTTTAATTTTGTCTGTCTGTTTGTTCCAGCTAATCTCTGAAATGGATCTGGATCTGATCTGAACCGATTTTGACGGGACTTCTATTGGCAGGTAGCTGATGTAATGAGTAACTTAGGCTACTTTTATTTTAGCAAAATAGCGTTGACTCAGCGATAACCAACATTAGCTAGTAATAAATAATATTGTTACTGACATAAATAATAGTATCTAAGTAGCTATAATTTTTTATACTTAGTGTTTGCGCCACTTTTGAAGGCCGCCATGTTCCTGAATTACTTATTCATTAATGATACGTAATTGGCTTTTATAGTTTATATATACGACCTTCCGATTTCAAGAGGAATGGCTGCGTACAGCTCCATTCGTCAATCAGAGAGTGCATGCAGGTGAGGTTGGTCTGCCTCTGAAGGTCTTGTTAGGGCCCGTACACCCCTCGGGCCCGCCTGGGTGGTCGACCTGGATGGATCGGCGGCACTGGTGCATAACGCCGCTGCGGGTGCCCCTCCCCTTGTAGTGATCGTAAGGGAGCATGGCATCGTAGCGGCGCGTGTAGGGGAGATTGCGGTCGTGGCCGTTTATCTCACGCCGGGGTCACACCGACTCATCGGGCAGTATCGGCGGTCGCTGGAGCGGCTGACCGACGTCGTCAATGCCTGTACGCCTCGTCCGGTTCTTGTGCTCGGGGACTTCAACGCCTGGTCTCAGGCTTGGGGTTCCCGGCGCACAAACGCGCGGGGCAGGGCTCTGGAGAGCTGGGCCGATTCTCTCGGCTTAGTTCTCCAGAATCGCGGGGCCGAAGCCACGTATGTGGGCACCTTTGTGGCGGGGGAGCGCAGGTCGATCATAGACCTTTCGTTCGCGAGCGCTTCCCTGTCACTCCGCGTGCGGGACTGGCGTGTCGCCGTGGAGGTGGAGACACTATCGGATCACCGATACGTTCGGTTCGATGTCTCCCCTCCTGCGGGTGATGCGCCGGTCATATCGGCCCAACGCGAGCCGCGCTGGGTGTTGGGGCGACTGAATCGGGAGGACCTCCTGGAGGCCGCCATCGTACAGGCCTGGGCCATTGCGCCGGACAGGCCTGTCGACATAGACGATGAAGCGGCCTGGTTCCGGGAGGCCATGACGCGGGTCTGCGATGCGGGTATGCCTAGGGCTCCAGCCTATAATCCGAGGCGTCGGGTCTACTGGTGGAATGCGGAGATCGCGAGGCTGCGTCAAGCCTGCGTGATCACGCACCGCCGGTGGGCTCGACTCCGTAGGAGGCGTAGCCGTACCGCAGATTCGGAGCCCCGACTGGCGGAGCTTCACGAGGGATACAGGGAGGCCCGGAATGCCCTCCGAGCGGAGATCAAGCGGTCTAAGGCCGCTTGTTACCGGGAGCTCCTGGAGACGCTGGAGCGGGACCCATGGGGGCGGCCTTACCTTATGGTAAGAGAAAAGCTGCGCCCCCGGGCCTCTCCGCTGACCCAGGTGCTCGAACCGGCTCTGCTCGGAGGAGTGGTGGAATCCCTGTTCCCGGCGCGAGCGGAACATGTTCCGCCGCAGATGGCTCCGCCGCCTCGGTCGCCTACGGCGCCCAGTGCGGTGATTGACGACGACGTGCCCGAGGTCACTTGGGTAGAACTAGAGCTGGCGGTGCGAAGGCTGAGAGCCAAGAAAAACACCGCCCCGGGACCCGACGGCATTCCAGGCCGCGCGTGGGTCCTAGCTCTAGGGGAAGACGGTCTCGAACCCCGACTGAGAGGGTTCCTCAGCGCATGTTTGGAGCGGGGCCAGTTTCCGAAGATGTGGAGGACGGGGAAACTGGTCCTCATCCGCAAGAAGGGACGCCCGGCGGACGAGCCGTCCGGGTACCGGCCCATAGTGCTGCTCGACGAGGTGGGCAAACTCTTCGAAAGAGTAATTGCCAAGCGCCTCGTCGAGCATCTCTCTAGAGTGGGGCCGGACCTGGCGAATACCCAGTTTGGGTTCCGCCGGTGGCGTTCCACTGTGGATGCCATCATGCGTGTGAGGACTCTGGCGGAGGATGCGGTTGCCCGGGGCGAGGTGATGTTGGCGGTGTCCTTGGACATCTCCAACGCCTTCAACACCTTGCCCTGGAGTTGCATCAGGGAGGCACTCGTGTACCACGGTGTGCCTCTCTACCTCCGCCGCATAGTCGGGGCTTACCTGACGGAGAGAGCCGTCGTCTACCCGAGTTCGACCGGAGTCGGTAGGCGTGAGATGTCGTGCGGTGTTCCACAGGGATCGGTCCTGGGGCCGTTACTGTGGAACATCGGTTACGACTGGGTGCTTCGCGGTGACTTCGGTACGGTGCCACCGTCACGTGTTATGCGGACGACACGCTGGTGACGGTGAGCGGGGCTACGCACCGCGAGGCAACCCTGAGGGCCACGACCGCGGTTGGCCAAGTCGTCGAGCGGATCCGGCGGCTGGGTCTCGAGGTGGCTCTGCACAAGGCCGAGGCCATGTTCTTTCATGGTCCTCGGCGCAGGCCAGGCCCGGGAGCCAGCCTTACAGTGGGAGGCACTCCCATCGACATCAAGCCCCAGCTGAAATACCTGGGGCTCGTGCTTGACGGTCGATGGGACTTCGGACAACATCTCCGAAGCCTGCGCCCCAAGTTGGTCACCACGGCGAATGCCCTGAGTCGGCTGTTGCCCAACTTGAAGGGCCCAGGGGCCTCCTGCAGGAGACTCTACGCGGGTGTCGTGCGGTCCATGGCCCTATATGGGTGCCCCGTGTGGGCGGACACCCTGGGGGCCAGATTCCTGCCTCTGCTCCGTACGGCGCAGAGGACGATGGCCTCCAGGGCCATCAGGGGATACCGCACGATATCCTTCGAAGCGGCGAGTCTCCTGGCCGGATCGCCACCGTGGATCCTGGAAGCGAGGGCCCTTTCGGCACTATACCAGTTCCGAAAGGAGGCGCGGGAGCGGGGATTCGATCCCGAGCCCGAGGACATTCGGGCCGAGAAATCCCGGCTCCACCAGGTCATGGTGGCCGAGTGGGAGCGACGACTTGGGCAACCACGCGCAGGGCACGCCGTGATTGCGGCGGTAAGACCCATCATGGGGGAGTGGCTAGAGAGGCCACACGGGAGCCTCTCGTACCGTCAGACGCAGATGATAGCCGGGCACGGTTACTTCGGGCGGTATCTGCATCTGATGGGTATTGAGCCAACGCCCGAGTGCCATCACTGCGACGCGAGCGTGGACTCGGGGCTGCACACGCTCACCGAGTGTCCGGCGTTTGAGGTGCCGAGGCGGGAGCTTGTGCAGGCCCTGGGGGTGAGAGTGCTCACGCTCTCCACCCTGCTCGCGGCGATGGTCCGCTGCGCGGATGCGTGGGCGGCCAGCGCCTCTTTCTGCGAGCAGGTCATGCTCGCGAAGGAGACAGCAGAGCGGGCGCGGCGCGGTGAGCGAGAAAGACTCGCTGACATCGCTGCTCGCGCCCGAAGGCGGCTCGGGCGTTGGAGGGCGCTTACAGACCTCCGCCCCCCATGAGCGCGGGCCTGAGGGTGACGGGTGGAGCCACCCGTCACCCTAGCAGAAGCAGGCCACGGCGGCGGCGCGCATCGTAGGACGATGCGCGCCTCCCCACACCGGGGTTGAGTCGGGGACGGCGTGGTCCCCACCTCCCGAGGAGGGCCAGACCGAAAGGGATGGCCCTGGGTCAGCCGGGGTGCGAGGGATATGTCGCAAGACAACCTCACCTTCGGCCTAGCACCACGACCCACAGACGGCGTGCGGTTTAGTCGGTTCGAGTCCGACATAACCCACCCCTCCGGCTCCGGAGGGGCGGGTATCCGTGGGGATTTCCCGCACGTAAAAAAAAAAAAAAAAAAAAAAAGGGCCCGTACACTCATTGTGCACCCCTTCAAACAAGTCAAAAATATTCCTTGTTACCTCCATTGCTTATCTATTGCTTTATAAATATTCTTCAAAGGCAGTACAGTTAGAAGGAATCTACATACTTTTAGAACCGTTTTCTTTGTCCGTTTTTATTTTATACAACTTTTTCAACCTTTGTCGCCACTTACAATAATTATGGTCATTAAAGTAATTAAATCGTATTTTTGTTATTTTATCGTAAATAATTACATTGTAATTTTCTTGTCAGTTTATTAATGGAGGTTTAATAGAATTATTTTTAAATTACAAACTATAATCACTGTCACCGAAGACTTTCCTATTATTCGTTCTAGGAATTAGTTCCACTGTACCTATCTCTCTCATAATATACTCGTATATGTAATTCTTCATGAAGGACAAAATGTTTGTTCTATTTTTAGTATTCTGTTAAACATTTAGCAAATAATAAAAACTATGCTATATAATATTATATATAAAACATTCAAAAATAAAATAGAAAAGAGGGAGAGACTGCAACTTTAGGCATCGATAAATTCCTCTCTATCGATCTCTACTGGTACCGTGCCCAAAAGCTGGCAGCATTACCGCGCAAAATAGAGATACTAATTCTTGAGTGAGGTAAAGGCCAGCCCTATAGTCACGGGAAGATTCGATTAGGCACTTCGCTATTTCTTTGAATATGTAATCACCCCGGTCCTAGATCACGTCACCAAGATGTAATGTCCTGGTCACGCGGGACCAAATTGTAATAAACACTGCCTTAACCATAGTAATCCTGGTGAGCGGCAGCAAATTGTACCGTGATCCTGCGTCACAGCACCAATACGTAATAAAGCGGTGGTCATACCCGCGGCATTTCACCACACTAAATAAATCGTCTATATTGTTAATTCTACTTTGGCCAATGATCGTATAATGGTCAGAGGAGACCCTAGATGAGCCCGCATATCCCGGATCCTATAGAGTTCTAGGAATGCTGGTATTTATATAATGAAACATTACTATACAATTACTTAATTCTACCCCCACTTACTTTAACTGATTTATGTTAAGGTACAACAATTTCTCAATGAATGAGTCTCTCACAAATAATTTTCTCACAAGCAACCTACAACCGTACTAGATCCTAACACTGCCCTAATTACTACTACTGTGGCAAACAATCCGAATAACTTTATTGATCTAACCTTTTACATTGTCGACTTAGTGTGGCAAGCCTAACACTGCCCTAATCACTACTACTGTGGCAAACAATCCGAATAACTTTATTGATCTAACCTTTTACATTGTCGACTTAGTGTTGCAAGCCTAACACTGCCCTAATTACTACTACTGTGGCAAACAATCCGAATAACTTTATTGATCTAACCTTTTACATTGTCGACTTAGTGTTGCAAGCCTAACACTGCCCTAATTACTACTACTGTGGCAAACAATCCGAATAACTTTATTGATCTAACCTTTTACATTGTCGACTTAGTGTTGCAAGCCTAACACTGCCCTAATCACTACTACTGTGGCAAACAACCCGAACAACTTTTGCTCCCCATAGGCATATACTTTGAATTTGTTAGTTTTTGTTTCCCCGTTGGCACATACTTTGAATTTGTTAGTTTTTGTTTCCCCGTTGGCACAGGCTCCACCAATCGCCGTGTGCAGTGGGATACTACCAACTTTAAATATCCCCCCTCTATCCTTTTGTAAGCACGTAGCCCCAAATGGAACTTACGCGCCTTTAGATAGTAGGATAGCCGACTCGCATTTTCCCTCCCCCAATATCTGAATCCAGACAAATGTATACGTCTAATTAGACTTGAATTAGAAAGGCGTTGCCAATTAATTCTAATTCAAAATAAGATTATTTCTTTCACAATATTGTCAAAACATAGTATGACTAGTACAGATTCAATGAATAGTTTCATGTCGTAGCGCGGTCTGATGACCAATCCATCAAATGAGATTCTGTGTCCAAAATAGGATCTTTAACATGTCAGAACTGACTCATACTTGTCACGTGCATAAACGAGATCGATATAGTGTCCCTGGTGTAGAAGACAGCCATATCTAGGGTCAATTGCCCAAATCAATTAAGGTTCGATACAAGTTCCAAATTAGGAAAGCGCTCTGCTAAGGTGAGCTAGATGTACCTCGCCAAAATGATTCCTCGGCTACGACGCTCCGAGTAATAAGTATTATTTATAGCATAGTATTTTATTCAAAGTCAATTGGTAGATCAGTCAAACAAACTTCTCATTTCGGAATAATTTCCATTACGAATTTGATTAATTATGATGTGGGTGGATTTAAAATATGTTTTGCCACCAATCTGAGTTTCATTGAGACCATACTAAGTCAGTTGCTAGGCAAGTAGAACATTAGCAACGCGGTCCAACGACGGCTCGCTTATAGGTCTAATCCGAATACAACGAACGCCTACTAAAATATACAACACGATAGCTCGTATACAATTTACTCAAATCACGATTTCACCACGGCATTAACGCACGAAAAACCTTAACTAAATCAATCACAAGCATCACCAAGGAATGATATGTCACATCACCAAGCAAAGGCCCGATTAGCTCAGAACCGTTACAATACTAGTCCTTACTAATACACTTCCTAACCTATTCCCATTGTGTGAGTGCCTACTCTACCCCCAACTTAGAACTTCTGTTCAACCAAAACTAGGTGTAACGTCACCTTATTTACATTTAAACGTGTGGTGTGTTGTGAGCCTATCATGTATTGATGGTATTCCATCAACACTCCTGCTCTGCTATGGGTGCAAGCTAGTTAGGCTTGACTGGCCTATCCTCATAACTGTGTGCTTGCTCCAGTCCACGAGCCGAAGCTCAGGGATGTGAACTGAAACCCTAACGAGATAATAGTTAGTGTATATATAAATAGATATATAAGACTGAACTGCGAGCTCTGTAAGTTCTGATCCAGGCCCAATTGGACGGTTCCACTTCGACGGTACCTACCCATCACAGAACAAACAGTCACCCACATTCAGGAAGCTTTTCCGATCCCGTTTCCACAGGTAAAATCGGAATGCCGCCCGCTTCAAAGGTTACCGGCCCCTAGCTATTCAGATAAATATGGAGTTGTTGCCACCGTTAGGTATCCCTCCATAACCAGGCACATCGCCATGGGTTTCCTACGGGAGAACTAGCTAATACACCGCAGTGCTACCCTCAACTACTAACATAACAAAAGATGATAAAACGACAGCAATGACTTTACGAATGCACTGCCAGACTCAACAGCACAAGACAGTAATAATACGCATACATTTACACGTACTATCCCTGCCCAATGTAAGGTGTCTTCATTTTCGTAAAGGCCCTAAGTCCTGCTCCGATCGCGACCCATCCCAATATTCGACGCGAGAACTAGCCTACCCCACGCCCTAGTCGTAACAAATCTTAATCGCGCACCCTTGTACGTATCACGCCCAACCACACACAAAATCAAGATTTACAATTAATTTCAACAATTTCAACATAATAAAGATGATAAAACGACCGTAAGGACTTTACGAATGCACTGCCAGACTCAACAGCACAAGACAGTAATAATACGCATACATTTACACGTACTATCCCTGCCCAATGTAAGGTGTCTTCATTTTCGCAAAGGCCCCAGGTCCTGCTCCGATCGCGACCCATCCCAATATTCGACGCGAGAACTACCCCACACCCCAAGGTTTTCAATAAATTTCGACAATTTATAATTTTTACAGAATTATAAAACTCTCGGCGGTACATTGGAAAAACTCTAAACTGTTCGCGTTAAACGAAGATAGCTAGTAATTCGTTTATTACACAACACCGGCAACAATTTCATATAATTCACAAAAGGAATTTAACACTATTTCTTTACAACGATAGAAATATATAACTTACAAAGACAGTCCGCCGAGCCGTACCCCTTTTAGCTATCTGGATCGAATGAATGACGAAAAAAAGTGCCCCGCGCCTCCAGAAAACCCATCTTTTAAAGGCGAGGTCTCCCTTCTCTAAACTAACCTCGCCGTTTCTAGAACTACACATCATCCTTCATCCAATCGTGAGCTATTTCCGGCAAGCCGCCTCAGCGAATTTGCTCCTTTTTTATAAAAACTCCTTAATTCATATGATTGGAATAAGAATAATCCAAGATAATGTCTAACTAATTTTCCAGTTAATTATTCGTATACTAATATTTAGAATTCGCGACTAGTGCAATATCACAGAAAATGCAGCCAATAGAGATTCCTGGTTACATCAACCGCAGGATCAGTAGCAGTTGATGTTAAATCTTATTTCAATTTTTTTTTTTACGGATAATCTTACGTTATTTCGCTACCAATAAGACAAACATGGAATTTAATTATTTACAATAAAGGAAATGGCTCAATCGCAGCGCCATCTAACATCCCTCTTAAATACCACACCCATTTTTTTGAATTTTGAATTTTAGCTCCATCTACCCATCTAATTGTGAACTACTTCCACTTACCAACTGCAGTCCGTTACATCCCGACCCCCGAATCTTTATGAAGGTACATTCTTTTTTTTTTTTTTTTTATGACCGGAATAAAGATTCTACTAATTTTAATACAGAACAATAAAAGACAACCTGATTTAAACCTCACACGGGCTGCAAATCGAGGTGAAGATACTTCTTTACCCACAGGCCCCCCTTTTTTTTTTGTATATTTCCCCCTTAGCTAGAATCCAGTCATCCCACACATTAAGTGTCTGTGTAGTTTAACCATATCAAGACAAACCACTTCTCAGTCCCGATACCAAGCTTGATAGTAGTCCCGCAACACAAACTATCTCCTCGAACCAGGACATGACAGTCTAAAGCAAGGAAAGCCTGGTTGTGAGGCAAGCTCAGTCCTAGCGACTCAGAGTAAAAGTTTGTGGAGCGAACCTATCTTACGTTCTTCCACAACCAATTACCCCATCCCCCAATAATAAAGTCACCCCTTAACAGCCGTCAAACATAGTAGGTGCAAACGGTCCACCCCACTTGGCTCGAAACCCAAAAGCATTTGCCCCGAAAATGGCGCATGTACAGTGTAGCTCGTTATAACCTAACTGTATAGTTGAGGAAGTGTGAAGGTACCTTAACGGTATGCTTAGACCTCGGATTCATCAATCTCGAGCCCGTCTATTATCCTAACTCTTAGCAATCCTTCATAATTCCGATTGAGGTGCATGCAGAATGACTAGACTATAACCAAGCCTCGCGATTCTACTCCCCATAGTGCTGGTTGGGAAGGCCCTTCACACTGAATTTAAACAAGTACTCATTCAACATACAACCTTTCCATGACCATTCCTTAACGTGAATATTCCTTTCGCTCTAACATAACCAACTTCCATGGTCATTCAGACTACCAACCAATCAGCACCCGATACAAACGCATGGTTGTTGTTTCGTAATTTTAGGAATGCTCCAGCTTTTGCAAGGAAAAGCGGATTTCAGTATCCCCCTCTATTGCACACCACGCGTGGCAAATTGATAAATTTTGATTAAGTCTTAAAGTCGAACTATAACGAACCTTACTACAATTTTTTCCTTTTGTGATATTTAATTTTTTTTTTTTTTTTTTTTTTGGTAAAGCCACCCTGCTCCCCACCATCTGACGGGATGAGAACATATTTCGTTAACAATTTAGGGTGAAAGTGACTAATGTGAAACTAAGTGAAAATTACTATGATCAACTCATTCACATGATGGACTACTGCTCATACTATCAGATGGGCTTCACCCTATCCACCAAATTTATTGATCACATTTTTTTTTTTTATATATTTATCCTCAGACCAGATCTAAATTATTAATTGAATATAATTTTAAATCAATCCTACTTACTAGTTCTACTTAACTAACTACATTACTTAAATCTACAAATTCTTACATACTAAGTAAAGTAATTGCAAAATCTAATCAACAATTCAAGCTTAAGTTCACGAACCTTCTCTTCTCTTCCCGATCCAGCCCCAGCCTACTGCGTATAATATCTAGACAGATGTATAGTATTGAACTTCCCCCGAACCTCATTAGTTTGGGGGTCTAACAAAATGTACACATTTTGGTAAGGATTTCCCGCCACTACGTATGGACCTTCATACAACGCCTCAAACTTCTTGGTTACCTTTAATTTCGCGCTAGATTTATTTAACTTCCTAATTTTTACTAAATCGCCGACCTGATATTCAATCAACCGATATCTACCATTAAACTTCGCCTTCCGTTTTTCCCCAGCCTCTTGTAGATTCTTACGCGCTATCTCCCTGACTTTCTGTACGTCTAGCTCTCCATTACTCCTACCTATAATTTCGTCAAACGACAACCTCGTAGAAGTTCCGTACATTATCTCACAAGGGGTAAATCCTGTGCTTTCATGATAAGTGTTATTATATAGCTCCTCCAACTTGGGAAGAGTCTTTACCCATCCTTTGTGATTCGTGCTATTATATGTCCTAAACAAACGCCCTAACTCCCTGTTGACTCGCTCTACTGTATTTGGTCGTGGGTTCCTAACCGTAGTGTATACCACTCTAACCCCCAACGTTTCCATGCCCTCTTTCCACACTCGACTAGTGAACTGGGTCCCATTATCCGACATTATCGCCTTCGGCTTTATTATGTCGAAGAACCTCTTTGCCTTATTAAACACTGCCACCGCCGTTGCCTTCTTAAGCTCAAAAAATTTGACAAACTTACTAAACGAATCCTGTAGAACGAGTATATAATTCATTCCAAATTTACCCGTAGGGAGAGGCCCGTATATATCTACCATCACTAAATCGCCAATATCTCTTGTAATTATTGAACAGCATGGGCCTACTTTGTTTGAATTAGAATGCTTTGTTAACTGACATACGTCACAAGTCCTCACTAAACGTTTCACACTCTTAGTTAATCCTTTCCAATAAAACCGATCCCTTATATACTTTATCACCTTGTAACCTCCCTGATGACCCATTTCGAGATGTACTTGCCTAACTAATCCTTCCCTAAGGACATTTGGTAAGAAAATGACTTGTCCCCTTTCACCCCCCTTATCTATATACAAAACGTCATTAATCAATCTACACCTACTCGCCAAACCCGCTAACTCTCCTCTTGTGCTGGCCGTACTTATCTGATTAATTAACCTACTTATCTCTACATCAGCCCTTTGTAATTCAGGTAGTAGTTTTAATTGGTTCAGTAATTCTTTATTTCGTTGCGCTTCCATATATAGGATGCTCGGTGACCTAACCTTTTCTTCCTGCAAAAGTTCCCCTTTAGGAGGATAGCGCGACAATACGTCCGCGACCACATTATCTCTCCCTTTAATATGTTGTATTTCATACTGAAAATTCTCTAAATAGTTAATCCACCGAGTTACCTTAGCGTTATATAACCTCCACGTCTTGACAAATGCCAAAGCCTTATGATCCGTCCTAATAACTACCCTAGCTCCCCTCAAATACGTTTCGAATTTCTCTAAACAACAGATTACTGAATAGAACTCCTGTTCAGTCACTGTCCAATTTAATTGAGCCCCCCTTAATGCCTTACTATAAAACCCCAGCACCCTCTGCTGATCATCATCGCCTACCTGATATAAAACCCCTGCTAATCCCACCTTAGAACAATCCGTTTGCAAATAGAAAGGTTTAGTAAAATCCGGATGATGCAATTGGATAGTTTCTAAGAACAAAGCTTTAATTTGTTCGAACGCCCTTTGTTCGAGTTGACCCCAACCCCAGCCTTTACCCTTCTTCAACAAATTATATAATGGTTGCGCTTGAATATTAAAGTTAGGTATAAACTTCCTATAAAAATTACATAACCCCAAAAATGCCCTCACATGCTTTATCCTTCTAGGTATCGGAAACTCTTGTATAGCTTTAACCTTATCTGGGTCAGTGTGTAATCCCTGAGTAGAGATGATGTAACCCAACATCCTCACTTCCTTACAACAAAACTCACATTTCTTTAAATTACACGTTAAACCTGCCTTTTGCAATTTACCTAAGACTATGTCCAAATGTTCCAAATGTTGTGTGAATGACCCTGTCGTTATTATCGCTAGGTCATCTAAATAATTAACACAAAATTCCCTGACCTCATGTCCTAATATTATATCCATGGCCCTACTAAAACTTCCCACGGACGTTTTCAACCCTTGGGGCAACACATTATAAACGTAGGACTTCCCATTGAAGGTGAACCCCGTATATTTTTTACTATTCTGCGTAATAGGTATTTGGAAATAAGCATTATTCAAATCTACTACACTTATATAGTTAGCCCCATGGAAGGAATTCATGACATCAATCTGTAGTGGTGGTTTCTCCGTTTCTGCCACCATATATTTATTTATCTCTCTAGCGTCTAATAACACTCTAATCGAATCATCTCGCTTAATCGTAAAAGTCAATGGACTACAATAAGGAGTTGCAGATCGACTAACTATCCCCAAATCTTCCATTTCCCTTAGCTTTTCTTCTACTCTCCCCCTATAAGCATATGGCACCGGATAATTTTTCTTAACAATAGGTACATCTGAACACATCACTATCTCGTGCTGATAGCAGTTCGCTCTCCCTAAACGCGAAGTGAACACACCCTTATATTTATGTAACAATTTTAGCAAGCTATTCCTCTGTTCTGTCTCTATAGCAACTCCGGTCTCTAGACTTGTCCAGACTAGATCATTAAACTCGCTACAACTATCCATGGCTGATATTAATTCCTCACTCTCCCTTAGGTCGGCTCCCTTTACTTGCTCTAAAAACGGTATTACCTCTCTTTGCCCTGCCTGATCCAGAACTAAACCTCTATCTATTTTTCCCGTGTTGATAGTTACTTCATTCCCCTTTAACCAATCAAATCCTAAAATCAACGAATTAACTAGGCCTGGAACTACTACAAACCCCATATTTTGTACACACTCTCCTAGCTTTAAAGGCAATAGAACTATTTTCTTAATCTCTCCGCTCCTATGACCCACAGCTGTCTTAATTTTAAAGGGTCTAATCGGCATCCACGGTATTTCGCGACTCCTATCCGACCTCAGTACATCCCAGAATTCCTCTGAGATGCTGGTTATATCACAACCAGTATCCACTAATCCTATAACCTCATGATCAAAAATATGCACTATTACTTCTGAACTAAAGGTTCCCTCATCGCGTACTGTAGACCTTTCATCAAATACCGCCTCTATCGACACAGGATCGCCTTGTCTCAAAAGTTTCTGTTCAATATTTAATTTAATCACATCAACTATTTGTTTATCGTTAAAGAGACTCTTTGGTTCTACTGTTCCAAAACCCAATCCCTCACGTATACCACGAGTAGTCATCTTGGCCACTAGCGGCGCCCTAATACCGTTTCCTACCTTACCTAAAGCTAGCCCTGGATTCCAACCCATTTTGATCATCATATCTAACGCTGCGTTCCCTGTGACTGAGGCTAGATCGGGAACAGAACTTCCAGCCTCTACTAGTTTAAACCTGCGGGTGACGCTAACGCCGATGTATCACTCTGCACTACCGTTGCCACCTGCTCACCAGACGGTCGAGTTTTGCTTGGCTTAGGCCAACTGCGATAGTCCTGACGAGAATCCTTAGCCCTTTTCTCCGGTATCCTCTTCTCGCCGCCAGAGGTTGGAGTTGATACAGCCTCTTGCCGAGCTATATCGTCCATCCCTCTCAAAAACTCCGCTGTTTCAATGATGTTATTCAGCTTGGACGTATACCATCCCTGTTGCACATACTTCGGAAACTGCCTAATTATGTCCCCAATCAGTTGTTTCTCGGAAAACTTATAAGTTAGCATCTGAGCCTTCCCGGTCAATCTTAGGAAATGGCCTAACATAGTAGGCGACTCCGCTTTATTCCAAACTCCATGCACTATAGACCGGCGTAATTCGTTCTGTTCGCTTTCTCCCCAGAAGGTAGCCAAAAAGTCCGCCTTGAAGTCTTGCAATACGCTCCAACGACATTTGTAAACTCTTGCCCATTCTCTGGCTTCACCCACTAGACATTCTTGTATCAAGTCTAATTGATTGCCGTCCCGACCGACCTTTCCCAAATATGTTGTTAGGTCTTCCAAAAACGTCACCGGATGCACATCGACTTTGTCTCCGAACTTGGGCTTCTCGAACGTTACATTTCTCACATGGTAGTTTATGTTTCTAGGTAACTCCGAGTTGACACACTCTACGGAGATCGAGGGTTCCCCATTTTCCCTTAATCTAGGAGAGTCTGTATATAGTTGTTGATTCAATTCCGGATTAGCCTGTTCCCTAACCACAGACAACGCTTCTGTGGGCACTGCCCCCCATTCGCGACTACTTCCGCTTCTGTCTGCTGGGGAAGCTCTTGCCTCACTCATCTCAGCCCTTAACGTCTCCAATTTCGCAGCTAAATCTTCTATAGTACGATTCAACTTCCTATATCGAAGGTTAGCTAAAGAAGTGTTCACATTCACACTTCTCCCCTCCGGTCTCCTTCTAGCTTCAATTGTCCGTCTCACACGCCTAGATGTGGTAGGTACAGGTTCATTGGGCGTCGTAGTTTGCCTTACAGGACTAGTCGTCCCTTGCTCACTTGTCCTGTTTTCCCCATAACGGGCAGGCGCCCGCCTTTTCCTGCTCGGCTTATCCATACTATATTTATCACTGATCGAACACTCAAAGAACACTACACGTAACGATTCGTCAATACAATCACTATAAACTCCCTTTTAACTTATAAATTTGAACACCACTTTCAGCTAAGACTCACGGCTCATAACCGGAACTATATATACACGATAAGTTAACAAATAATACATTATAGTGTTAACTGTTGGTTGGGATGCCTCACTGTCATACAATGTTGCACTCCAACGATATGTGTAGGTATTTCAATTCAATAAATGTTTCTCCCGAGTTCGACCTACTCAAGTCTATAAGATACTTAATATCGACCCCCCAACAATTCGACTGATAACATCCTAACCCAGACTTTACGACCCCCCATTGTTTATTATTCTCACCATTTTTCATTTTACACTAAATTCACCCCAGCATAATTTCCTAGAGACCCTTACCTATAATACAGCAACAAATTGTACGGTATGCAACATACCGTACTCCTACCCTCAACTAACCCACAACAAACAAACACAATGCCAACGACCGATGGTCAGAATATAGTGTCTATCCCGAACACTGCAACGAAATTGTCTCAGACTCTGATCTCAGGTCTCGGCTCCAAATCGTACTGGCGCCTGACCTTCCAACCTATCCCCGGGCAGACAAAATGTTACCATCCTGGTTACCGACACCAAATTGTGGTGTCGTCCTGGCCACCAGGCATTAACTTGTAGTGTGTAGTCTTGATCCACGTCATCAAATTTTAACGTGTAATCCTGGCTTACGGCCCCAAATTGTAATCACCCCGGTCCTAGATCACGTCACCAAGATGTAATGTCCTGGTCACGCGGGACCAAATTGTAATAAACACTGCCTTAACCATAGTAATCCTGGTGAGCGGCAGCAAATTGTACCGTGATCCTGCGTCACAGCACCAATACGTAATAAAGCGGTGGTCATACCCGCGGCATTTCACCACACTAAATAAATCGTCTATATTGTTAATTCTACTTTGGCCAATGATCGTATAATGGTCAGAGGAGACCCTAGATGAGCCCGCATATCCCGGATCCTATAGAGTTCTAGGAATGCTGGTATTTATATAATGAAACATTACTATACAATTACTTAATTCTACCCCCACTTACTTTAACTGATTTATGTTAAGGTACAACAATTTCTCAATGAATGAGTCTCTCACAAATAATTTTCTCACAAGCAACCTACAACCGTACTAGATCCTAACACTGCCCTAATTACTACTACTGTGGCAAACAATCCGAATAACTTTATTGATCTAACCTTTTACATTGTCGACTTAGTGTGGCAAGCCTAACACTGCCCTAATCACTACTACTGTGGCAAACAATCCGAATAACTTTATTGATCTAACCTTTTACATTGTCGACTTAGTGTTGCAAGCCTAACACTGCCCTAATTACTACTACTGTGGCAAACAATCCGAATAACTTTATTGATCTAACCTTTTACATTGTCGACTTAGTGTTGCAAGCCTAACACTGCCCTAATTACTACTACTGTGGCAAACAATCCGAATAACTTTATTGATCTAACCTTTTACATTGTCGACTTAGTGTTGCAAGCCTAACACTGCCCTAATCACTACTACTGTGGCAAACAACCCGAACAACTTTTGCTCCCCATAGGCATATACTTTGAATTTGTTAGTTTTTGTTTCCCCGTTGGCACATACTTTGAATTTGTTAGTTTTTGTTTCCCCGTTGGCACAGGCTCCACCAATCGCCGTGTGCAGTGGGATACTACCAACTTTAAATATCCCCCCTCTATCCTTTTGTAAGCACGTAGCCCCAAATGGAACTTACGCGCCTTTAGATAGTAGGATAGCCGACTCGCATTTTCCCTCCCCCAATATCTGAATCCAGACAAATGTATACGTCTAATTAGACTTGAATTAGAAAGGCGTTGCCAATTAATTCTAATTCAAAATAAGATTATTTCTTTCACAATATTGTCAAAACATAGTATGACTAGTACAGATTCAATGAATAGTTTCATGTCGTAGCGCGGTCTGATGACCAATCCATCAAATGAGATTCTGTGTCCAAAATAGGATCTTTAACATGTCAGAACTGACTCATACTTGTCACGTGCATAAACGAGATCGATATAGTGTCCCTGGTGTAGAAGACAGCCATATCTAGGGTCAATTGCCCAAATCAATTAAGGTTCGATACAAGTTCCAAATTAGGAAAGCGCTCTGCTAAGGTGAGCTAGATGTACCTCGCCAAAATGATTCCTCGGCTACGACGCTCCGAGTAATAAGTATTATTTATAGCATAGTATTTTATTCAAAGTCAATTGGTAGATCAGTCAAACAAACTTCTCATTTCGGAATAATTTCCATTACGAATTTGATTAATTATGATGTGGGTGGATTTAAAATATGTTTTGCCACCAATCTGAGTTTCATTGAGACCATACTAAGTCAGTTGCTAGGCAAGTAGAACATTAGCAACGCGGTCCAACGACGGCTCGCTTATAGGTCTAATCCGAATACAACGAACGCCTACTAAAATATACAACACGATAGCTCGTATACAATTTACTCAAATCACGATTTCACCACGGCATTAACGCACGAAAAACCTTAACTAAATCAATCACAAGCATCACCAAGGAATGATATGTCACATCACCAAGCAAAGGCCCGATTAGCTCAGAACCGTTACAATACTAGTCCTTACTAATACACTTCCTAACCTATTCCCATTGTGTGAGTGCCTACTCTACCCCCAACTTAGAACTTCTGTTCAACCAAAACTAGGTGTAACGTCACCTTATTTACATTTAAACGTGTGGTGTGTTGTGAGCCTATCATGTATTGATGGTATTCCATCAACACTCCTGCTCTGCTATGGGTGCAAGCTAGTTAGGCTTGACTGGCCTATCCTCATAACTGTGTGCTTGCTCCAGTCCACGAGCCGAAGCTCAGGGATGTGAACTGAAACCCTAACGAGATAATAGTTAGTGTATATATAAATAGATATATAAGACTGAACTGCGAGCTCTGTAAGTTCTGATCCAGGCCCAATTGGACGGTTCCACTTCGACGGTACCTACCCATCACAGAACAAACAGTCACCCACATTCAGGAAGCTTTTCCGATCCCGTTTCCACAGGTAAAATCGGAATGCCGCCCGCTTCAAAGGTTACCGGCCCCTAGCTATTCAGATAAATATGGAGTTGTTGCCACCGTTAGGTATCCCTCCATAACCAGGCACATCGCCATGGGTTTCCTACGGGAGAACTAGCTAATACACCGCAGTGCTACCCTCAACTACTAACATAACAAAAGATGATAAAACGACAGCAATGACTTTACGAATGCACTGCCAGACTCAACAGCACAAGACAGTAATAATACGCATACATTTACACGTACTATCCCTGCCCAATGTAAGGTGTCTTCATTTTCGTAAAGGCCCTAAGTCCTGCTCCGATCGCGACCCATCCCAATATTCGACGCGAGAACTAGCCTACCCCACGCCCTAGTCGTAACAAATCTTAATCGCGCACCCTTGTACGTATCACGCCCAACCACACACAAAATCAAGATTTACAATTAATTTCAACAATTTCAACATAATAAAGATGATAAAACGACCGTAAGGACTTTACGAATGCACTGCCAGACTCAACAGCACAAGACAGTAATAATACGCATACATTTACACGTACTATCCCTGCCCAATGTAAGGTGTCTTCATTTTCGCAAAGGCCCCAGGTCCTGCTCCGATCGCGACCCATCCCAATATTCGACGCGAGAACTACCCCACACCCCAAGGTTTTCAATAAATTTCGACAATTTATAATTTTTACAGAATTATAAAACTCTCGGCGGTACATTGGAAAAACTCTAAACTGTTCGCGTTAAACGAAGATAGCTAGTAATTCGTTTATTACACAACACCGGCAACAATTTCATATAATTCACAAAAGGAATTTAACACTATTTCTTTACAACGATAGAAATATATAACTTACAAAGACAGTCCGCCGAGCCGTACCCCTTTTAGCTATCTGGATCGAATGAATGACGAAAAAAAGTGCCCCGCGCCTCCAGAAAACCCATCTTTTAAAGGCGAGGTCTCCCTTCTCTAAACTAACCTCGCCGTTTCTAGAACTACACATCATCCTTCATCCAATCGTGAGCTATTTCCGGCAAGCCGCCTCAGCGAATTTGCTCCTTTTTTATAAAAACTCCTTAATTCATATGATTGGAATAAGAATAATCCAAGATAATGTCTAACTAATTTTCCAGTTAATTATTCGTATACTAATATTTAGAATTCGCGACTAGTGCAATATCACAGAAAATGCAGCCAATAGAGATTCCTGGTTACATCAACCGCAGGATCAGTAGCAGTTGATGTTAAATCTTATTTCAATTTTTTTTTTTTACGGATAATCTTACGTTATTTCGCTACCAATAAGACAAACATGGAATTTAATTATTTACAATAAAGGAAATGGCTCAATCGCAGCGCCATCTAACATCCCTCTTAAATACCACACCCATTTTTTTGAATTTTGAATTTTAGCTCCATCTACCCATCTAATTGTGAACTACTTCCACTTACCAACTGCAGTCCGTTACAAATAGCGCACTTGGACCCCTCTGACCCAACGTTTCGACCAAACCAAACGGCTCAAAAATATATAACCAGTTAAATTGGTATATTTACGCCGTTTGAGAGTCTCCGCTGATGCAGCAGCAGCGCATGCGCAGTCCATCGTACTTGGAAGATGGGAAGGTGCCAGGATGTCGACGCAAGTTGTGGTCCGCACCAAAGGCCTACCCACCTTCCAAGGCAACAACGACATACCATACGGTCTCTTGCCATCGTCGCGCGCCAAGCCAACAGGTTCAAGAATAGCTGGCATGTCGGCGCGGGTGACAAGAGCCCGACGGATAATGTCGTTAATGTTGGCTGCTGCAAGATAATCTGTGATGTCCAAGATAATCGACTGCTTCTCCTCATAGACATCGTTGCAGAGAGACACACGGTGCCCCCAAGTCGCGATGCGGAAGGTCATGTCGTCCAACATTGTACCAATGTTGGGCGAAGGAAGTATGTGGAGCCAGACACCAGATTCCCATTCCCCCACAGCCAATAGACGAGCACGCTCAGCAGCAGTGGTACCTGTACTGATTTAAGGTTTTTTTAACACCAAAACAGAGTGGCTCATCCCATTGCCATTGGGCAAGATAAACCTGTCGAGTTTGGGTTTATTTGTTTGGTCTTAACAAATTCTCTGTCATGACGTGGATTCAGGGTTTGAAGATGAAGTCAAAAGGCGGGATAGGGTTGGAAGTGGGGTCCTTAATTAATCTGTATTTGTTTTTTTGTCAACTTATATTATTCTCCCAAACAACTGAACCATACAGTGGATTTCTGGATGGATCGAACATATAAGGTTTTACCGCACGTTCTTCTCTCAAGATTGGTTGGTTAGACGACAGTCGGTCAAATAGAAGCTGTATAAGCCAAAACAATTAGTAAAAAGAAGGTGGTCATATGATCTCCTAAGATAAACAAGATAAAATTATCGAGTTTGGGGTCATTTGTTTGGTCTTAACAAACTCTCTGACATTACATGAATTCAGGGTTTGAAGATGACGTCAGAAGGTAAGGGACCTTCTGTCTTAAGTTGTTACGCAATTATCTATTCAACAACATCTTATAAGGACCATATCAATATGAAAAAAACTTTAACGTAAATAAATTGACTCGGCCATCGCATGACAACAAAATATATCTCACAAGTAATACAAATATAAAAAACTTAAAAAAAAAATAGATTATTTAGTGCGATTGCCAAGTCAATATTTTTAAATTTTCTTATAGCCCTTTCTCTGTTTTAAGAGCTTTTCTTATTTTTGTAGGTAGCCTTCCTTTTTTCTTTTCCGGTTGGCTATTCGCAACCTTACGCACATATGAATACGTACGTAAGTTTTGGCATTAGTTATTAGTTGGTAATATTTAATGATGCACTCGTCAAACGTCTTGGTTAAAGTTAATCCTTAAGTAACTATGCAATTTCGGGCAATTAGCTCTACTTAATACTCCTTTTTATTGCTTTTTTTCCGTTGACCTCTTTACAAGTTACCTTTGATACACCTATAATTCCATTTTATTACACATATATACAGGTACACTGATTAATTAACTGCAAATGTAACTTTGTAATCCTATATATTTATATAAATCAATGCCTCTTTTCGTTGTAATTTTATAACTCAAGAACGGACTATCCAAACCAAATGTTTAGGCTTTGTTTGGACTATTTAGTAGATGGTTTATGTGAAGTTTGCACAAAATCGCTCGAGCGGTTACATCCACGCAGGAGGACCCGGAGGCAAAAGCTAGTGCGATTATAAAATTATTTATGCAGTTTATGTATCTAGAAAACTGAACCGAAATTGATAAATATTTGAGCTTTTCCTTGATTCATACACTACACACTAATTGTATTCTAAATTTGAAGGTTCTATATCTGCTGGAAGTGCCTTAGAATTTTGATGATCGGTCAGTTAGTGAGTGACAAAATTAAGAAACTTTCAAATTGGATGAGGTTTGCAATATACCGTGTTTATACAATGCCTGCTTGGTTACTGAAAATTCAGGCTTCTAGGTTTATACACAAAGAAGTCATAAGGGGTCGAAAATGGCCTGAATTGCTTCGAGGAAAGGATGGTACGGACGTTATTAGACCGTTTATAATGGAGTGATTATCAGAAATGAATGATATTCCGCTAGTTGTGTACAAACTTAATTTCCAATATCGGCACATAAAAAGCCGATGTGCCGAGGAAGCTAACCACCACGATCAATATAATTCGTTTATCATTGATCGTAGTGACCCTTCCACCGTTCTTGTTATTAACTGAATAGTGTAGAACACTTAGGTTCTCATGTATTCTTTTTGTATTCAAAGGTTAACACTAGAAATGACCTTCTATTCACTACTATCTGTTGCCCTTGTTTCAAGTTTCTGCGCAGTTTTCTCTCTGTAAGATCCTTCTCGTTTTATAAGTATTTAATATTAGGGGTTAAAGTATGAAATTGCCGATTCGTACTGACAAATTGAAATTCGTTTTTTTTGAAGTGAAAACTTCTTTAGCGGCGTTGGATGGGTGTAAAATGTTAAGGAAGCGTCAGGATTAGTTGACCTTTGAACCGTAACCGACGACTGACGTCATACAAGATTAGGTACAGACTATGTATTTTGCAACTTACAATAGATATCGTCGTAGCTTAAACGGTAAGCACGTCGACTGTAAGTCCTTATAGTTTCAGATAGTATCGGGTTCAAACCACCTGGCCTTCAGGGATTTTTTGTGATTGTTTTTTCTTATTATAATTTATTACTTTTGGTGATTATTTTTTCTTTTTGTAATTTATTACTTTTTATGATATTTTTTTCTTTTTGTAATTTATTATTTTTTGTGATTATTTTTTCTTTTTATAATTTATTAATTTCTTCTGACAGAAAATTAGCAGAAAATAAGTGATAGGTTCTATGATTAGCGCTATATTATAGGTATGGTATGTTCTTTTTTATCTTTTTCTATGTATATAACGAAGAAAGAAAAAAAGAAAATGTTTTCACTTCTGCCGGCACTCCCAGAGTGCAACCCGTCTTTTTTTTTTTTAATTTAACGTATTTATTTAATCAAAATAATTACCATTATTATCTATACATTGCTGCCATCTAGTAGGAAGGTCATTTATGCCTTTGCGATAGAACTCTGGTGATCTAGATTCGACAAACTGTGTGAAAGCATTTTGTACTGCCTCCTGAGAAGAAAACTTTTTATCACATAGAAAATTGTCCAAATCACGAAAAAAATGGTAGTCTGTTGGAGCAAGGTCTGGCGAATACGGAGGGTGACGGATAGTTTCTAATTGCAGTTCCTGTAGAGTTAAAACGGTTTCTCGTGCTGTATGAGGTCTCGCGTTATCATGGAGCAATAATGGTGAAGATCGATTCATGAGTCGGGGCTGTTTCACTGCTAGTTTTGCTATCATTGTTCGGAGTTCGGCACAGTAGACATCTGCCGTTATTGCTTGACCAGATCGTAGAAAGCTATAGTGAATAACACCATGCTGAGACCACCAAACAGTTACCATTACCTTTTTATTGGCAAGCTTTGCTTTAGGACACTGTTGTGGCGTTTCACCTGGGGTCAGCCATTGCATTTTTCGCTTACGGTTATCGTAAAGAATCCACTTTTCATCACATGTCACAATTCGATCCAATATTCCTTCATTTCTGTATCGATTCCACAAGGCAACACAAGTTTCAACACGCATTTCTTTCTGCAGATCAGTCAAATCATGAGGTACCCATTTTTCACATTTTTTTATTTTATTGATTTGACGCAAATGAGTCAATATTGTTGGTAAGGTAACGTTAAACCATGCAGCTAATTCCTGGGTAGTTTGGCTCGGATCGGCTTCCACCATGTCTTTCAATTCATTGTTATTCACCTGTGTGGGACGGCCTTCCTCGTGGTTCGTTCTTCAAATCAAAGTTTCCATCACGAAAGCGTTTAAACCAAAATCGCACGGTGCGTTCATTAGCAGTCCCCTCTCCAAACGCAACATTGATATTGCGAGCTGTTTCTGCCGCGTTGGTTCCGCGTCGGAACTCGTATTCAAAAATCACTCGAATTTTCGAAGTATCCATCTTTCTTGTCTAAGCTGAATAAAAAAGCAACTGAAAGTCGATAATCGAATGTTGCACATTTTTAAATGAAGAACTACATAGGTACCATGTGGAAAAAGTTTCACTCAAAAATCTCAAACCATGAAGGTTCTATGTCAATTCGAAGTACCTATTACAATGAAACGGCAATTTCATACTTTAACCCCTATTATTTGCGTTAGAATACTTATAATAAGGACGATTGGAATAGACTAGCTGTACCCCACGACGGTACCATTATATATTCTTTGCCCACGATTTCACCAGCGTAGTTACTCGTTTCTGTCCCCGCGTTTACTTTTATTTATTAAATTCTTTCATAATTATGCAATAACTATATTGTAGAGTGCTGTACTTCTTTGAAGATGGAAACTGGCCTAAAAATCTTTTCACAGCCCCGGACAACGGAAGTGGTAACGTCTTTTTTAATGGGGGAGAATAAGGAGATTAGCCAGAGAGGCAGCTTCGGGACACGACATCTTTATTATCATGATGAAGCCAAAGAGGCTCATGTCCTTCATTATTACCACGTTCAATATTGTTATAGCTACTAACCGAATCTCACCGAAGGCAAAGGTCATCACTACATAGTATGAAACAAAGTCGCTTTCTCTGTCCCTATATCCCTTTGTATGCTTAAATCTTTAAAACTACGCAACGGATTTTGATGCGGTTTTTTTTAATAGATAGAGTGATTCAAGAGGAAGGTTTATATGTATAATACATGTTTAATTTATTAGAGGGTGCAGCGGGAATGGGATCTGATGATACGCGGGCGAAAAATATTAGCGGTACGAAGTTCGCCGGGTCAGCTAGTAAGGAAATAAAACATACTTGTATCAAATACCCCAACCATGTTGCCTAAAAGCAGTTTTCACCAACGATAAACCCCGGACTTTAGTTCTATGGAACGCAGTTTACTTAGTTATATAAAATTTCACTGATGTCATTCGGCAGAGCTTAAATTCACAGTGCTATCGTGTACACATAACTACGCAACCCTGTCTGCCTGTACACAGGTGGTCTTAACACAGTAGCACTGCAGTGTTTTATTTGCACGTGGACAAAGTAAGTATTCTAAATTTTAAATCAATACCGCTTATACTGCCGGTTCAAACGAGATAGTTATGGTTAAAATGGAATGGAAATGATTCAGTTTTTTACATAGTACCTACTACAATAAGTATGTATTTACTATTTAACAACAGTTATGTAAATTGGTCGACTATACGTAATTTAAGTATTATAAATAATTATCTTTAAATATGTTACTCAGGGCATGAAGTGATTTTTTTTCTTTGAATTTTTTCTTTCGATTTTCAATTTTTCTTGAATAATAATTGATTGATAGGACAATATTTGTTCGAATCACTGAGATCACAATATAATTATTAATGATGGAATTAGTTTTTGAAAAATCCACGGGAAAGTACGGTCTAATAGCTTGGTAGATAATTAGGTAATTTTTCCGAAAACTGTATATTACTTTTAGGAAATCCCCAATGAAAAGATAACTGATAGATTACTACTGATTAATTTAATAAAACTTTTTAGGCAAGGCTATTTATCTACAACAGAATACTCGTAAATGTTGTACTTTTATTAATCAAGTTTAATAAATACGAGATTTCCAATTATATATATATACAGTCAACATAAAAAATAAGTATAAACCTATTCCCACAAGTTTTTAAATACTTTTATTTATAAATGAAAAACTGTATAACTAAAAGAAATATGCTTGTTCAACAGTGTTTCCGCCTAGCCATAAACTTACTAATTCTAAATTCCTAACTGTACTTCACAGCCTTTAAACGGATTTCGTAAATATACATATATATACTCACGCCTGTTAATCCCCGATTTTAGGTCCCATATGATATAAGGGGCGAGCCTAATGTTATCAAGCGTGCACTTAGTCATGGGCTGTATGGATGGCGAACAGCCCTATCCCAGAGTCGCCTACTACGACACCCACAGAAAGAGATGGTTTATCCCTATTCTACTCCACCAGGCACCAACACGGTATTAAATTATATTACGATAATTACAAGGTGTGCCTAAATAGATAATTATTATCTTGTCTCAATAATTTCTGAATACTAGCCTTGTATATCTATCATACCTACTCATATCGCTTAGTACCAAAGTTGATTTCTGTATTGTACGAAGTTATTATATCTATTAATCTTAATATATATAAATCTCGTGTCACAATGTTTGTCCTCAATGGACTCCTAAACCACTTAACCGATTATAATAAAATTCGCACACCATGTGCAGTTCGATCCAACTTGAGAGATAGGATAGTTTAAATCTCAAATTATAGTCCGATTCGCGATAACCGACATCCACGCGGGCGGAGCCGCGGGCGACAGCTAGTTATTATATATAACATACAATATGTTGGAGGTGAAAACGATTTACCAATGTACCTACCTGTGGCTCTAATTTCGCTTCCGAGTATCTAAGTAAATATATGTCAAGGTCATGAGATTCTACCGATAAAATGCTACCAATGTTGTATCCACTGCCGATACGATTCGATCGTACGTTTCGATTACTCTAGACAAGTGCCAATTTGTTAGCCGGCGTTTGATGGAATAGAATGACGGATGTATGGGATTTGACGCATTTGACAGTCGTTAACGCATGTCATTAACGTCGAACCTAATACATTCGTCATTTTATTCCATCGATTCGATCGTACGTATCGATTCCACATCCAGACTCCAGGACGCCCCTACCTTAACCTACCACTATTTTCTGTGAATACGCCTCTGTCTACCCCTTCGGAGATTTACATGTGTAAGTATATGTATGTATGTATGGATTGGCCTAAGCATTAGCCAGCCAGGTTATTAAATGTTGTATGAAACGTTACGGCTGAATATCATTCATGCCGTTCATTTAATGACGCCGTTTAGTTAACAGTCGAGGCAGTTAAATGAACGGCTGATTAAGCTAGTTGGTGGCGACATATATACATATAACAGGTATAAAATCGTATATGCACTGATTAAAAATCTGTTATTTTAACATTACAAACGTACACTTCAATTGTATTTACTTGTATAGATATATTGTTTCGTACCTAGATGAGTAGTGAAGGTAGAACTAGTAAGTTCTTGCCAAAGTTCAGTGTTTTATTAAATATTAAAAAAAAAAATAGTTTTCGTTTTTAGTTACAGATATTTTAGTTCCACTAGGGTAAAACCAGGATAGATGCCACAGTTGGATAGTTGCCCCAGTTTTAATTTACTATATGTTAGAGACGTTAGTGATGTTAACATTTTATTTACTATAGTTGTAAGAGCTCCTCATGTAGACTGCAGTATCAGTCGAAATATTTCTAAGAATTTCTGTCGAATATTTTTATTACTGATTGAGGTATCAGTAAACTTTTTGTTTCTTTGTATACATTAGAGTTTATACTAGGTTATTTATTACATTTTATTCTCGAAAACTTTTTATTTATTTAGCAAATAAAAAGGGCAACGATCCGTTTCGAAAGGACACTTTCCCCAATTACTTTTGCGGATATTTTATTAGAGCGCTCTAAGGGCAAGGCATATAAGCTGAAAAAAATGGTTCAAATGGTTTTAAAACTAACGTTCAAGGTATAAGTGAATAAAATAGTTTATTAATGACTAACTTAAAGTTTGGAGGCCATTTTTGTTAAATGTTTATTATTATGGTTTAAAAATATGAAAGTTACTAATATTTTATAGTGTTGATTAGTACTTAATAAAAGTATTCTCGATATAGTTTCCCTTTTTACGGACCACAAAGTAGGAAAGGAATCAGATGATAAAAAAAATTGGTGGGGATTTTCGTTTATACAAGATAAAGATCTTCTATCCCACGCTGTAGGCATCTATCCTTCTTAGTATTTTCATGATGAGGCAACTATCCATATCGTGAGGCATCTATCCCCCAAAAAAAGGGGTCTACGAAAAGCTATATTTTGCAAAACCAGTAACTAATAGGTTAAGAATAACAATTGGTAACTCAGCGTAAATGATTTAACTAGTAATATTAATAGAAATCATAAATATAAAACTCATAGTTTTAGAATTAGGAAGCTATTTCAAAAAGTGAGGCATCTATCCGGGTTTTACCCTATACATAATTTAACTTAAGTACAGTAATTTAAAACACATGTCATTGTTTTATAATTATGAAAATACAATCAACGATTAATTGTTAATCAGCAATTAACACCGTATCGATAGATAATACATATCGTTTTTAGTGATTTAATTTGTCGAATCTACCAGTAGCCCGCTAAACCGATTGTATCGCTAACAGATAAAGTAATTGCTCGTGGTTTTTACCAGTTTGTAGCCTCAAAAAAGGGGCAGCCTTGAAGATTGATACACATTTGCTTGATTAAAAGGTGACTAACGTAATATCTCTTTACTTGTGTTGTGAATATACCGTGTCTAAAGGGGGCCACACACGCTAGGGCCCTAAATTTAGGTAGAAAGGAAAGGCTTCTACACATCTTTTGAAGAAGTATTTTTCTTGGAAATATGTTCCGTGCGCAGTAAATACTGACTGGTACATTTACGCAGCAAATGCTTCTTGACATCTCTTGTCAAGAAGCATTCTTCTTTGTAATTTGCAGTGTTTCACTGCTTTTAGCCGACCACGACAGACATCATCATCTACCCGAAAGATATTCTGTCTGTAGTTGATGAGTGCATTTTGAGCTCCTAACATCGCCTAACGTGTTTTCCAAGGTACGTAAGAACCTAAATCTGTTTATAAATAAGTGGAAAGTACTTATTTGGAAGCAGATTTCCGTACTTAGTTAGTACCTACAGTGACATATTATGCAGAGCAGAGAACAGATAGCACCGCACGATCGCTATTAGATAGGAACAGCGTTGTATCACGAGTCAAATCTTCCCCTGTTTGACCTATGCAACTTCAATACCACCGTTGTAGATTATTATAATTATATTTCATTATGTATGTATGTATTGTAACATATACGTTAGCTTTTGCTGGCAACTATGTCAACGTGGATTATTTTCTGGCCATGAGAGAAGACTATACAAATAAAATAAAATCCCACCAAAAACATTTTCATGTAAAAATGTTGCCACGACGACTTACGTAGCTTACCCTGTGAAAAAGTTATCAGATCTCGTATAAAGCCTAAGGTGTCGTGTAGAGCTTGTAGGTTGTCGAAGTAGTGGTAATTTGAAGATGTGTCTTGTCTAAGTATTGTCTGTCGAATAATCGTCTGTCGAAGTAGTGGTAATTCGAAGGTGTGTGGTCTCTAATAATTGTCTGTCGAAGCAATGACTTGTCGATCTATGTGTTTTCGAAGCTCGCTACATGTCGAAGTATTGTACTGTCTAAATTCAGTCCGTAAGTGCTAAGTTCAACCTTATCTATCTTTATCTTATTATAATATTAAATATTTACAATAACCGACGCTATTTCCTTCACGTGCCTTTACAAAATATTTAGATGCATACATCTTCTTAAAATCCCGGGCTCTTTAAGCTGGGTATGCATCGCTCTAGAGACTGCATATTATGGAATACTGGCCACTTTTTTGGAGTTCAAGTCAGAAACCTCTACGGAAAAAATATATAATTTACATTTTAATCTTTCCCAGTTTTCCACGAAATAGCAAGCGGTAACTTCTACTACGACAGATTCGATTGACATATTGAGCTAGTAATAAACAGGTAAAGGTATCTAATTATCAAAGTTTCAGTTCTATTGTGTAAAGGTCGCAGTTCAAAACGATGGAACTATTCTCACGATGAAATGAACTGCTTATAGAATTTATAATAAATAAGTAGGTAGGTATGTCATATGTAGAATGGTCTTCGCACGTCTTATTATCACTCTCAGCCTAATATTATACAAAACAGTTTCTATTCTCTATAATATTATTGTTATACGCTGTCTTTGCTCCCCCTACTCGTGTAATGTTGTTTAAATCTTACAATTACAAACATGCAATGTTTGCCCTTAGATTTGTAGATAGTACATGCAGGAAGTACCTAGATCGGTTGCTATACGAACATCTGTTACGGGTAGTTGGTGCCCTAAAACGTTCGAAAACCACTAGGTACAACGATTATCACCATCGCCAGTGGTTTGGGAGTACTTGGGACGATATATGGTAATCGCTTCACGGACTAAATAGAAGTTCGGCGGCCGTTTCGTAGTGAACAAAAGCCGACCGAAACTAGGTTGAGAAAACACTCTGAGGAAGAATTTGTAGGTAGAAGCGTCACAAAGTACCTACTGCTCGCTAACTTACGTAGAATAAGCTTAAGTTTAAAATAGTGCAAGGGTAAAAGGGAATACTGGGAGCTATTCATCATGAGGTTAGCTAAAGCCTGTTCAGTAGCATCTTTACCGCTTATTTTGCTTTCCACATTCTCAACTAAGCAGAGCAACTAACTAGGTATATTTATGAATAATAACTATCGGATGATATAGGTAATGCTGAAGTGTAGAGCCTAAATAACGGTATAATAAATAAGTATTAGTCATTACAGATACGATAGACTGAACTAATATACATGTATACTGATTAGATAAATATACAGGCATAGAAACAGATAAATAGAGATAGTACCTACAATAAAAATAAAGGATACAATACCCGTTGCCGGGGAGCCATCCATCCATCCATCCAAAAATACACATTTATAATTAAGTAAGTTAAATATTATAATGGGTATATGGCAGTGGCGAAAAGTTTCTACTACCCGATTTCTGCTGCGGCGCGCATCGTGGGACGATGCGCGCCACCCCTATACCGGGGGCGAGTCGGGGACCGCGTGGTCCCCCCTCCGGAGGAGGGCCAGACCGAGAGGAATGGCCCTGGGTTGACCGGGGTGAGAGAGATATGTCGCGAGACAACCTCACCTTCGGCCTAGCACATCGACACACAGACGGCGTGCGGTTTAGTCGGCTCCTTGGGTATCCGTGGGGATTTACCGCACGTAAAAAACAAAATTACTAAATTATCCGATTTCTGCTGGCGTCCTCGTGGGTCACATGGTGCATTATAAACTAGATCGTGTTATGTTTTGGGCAGCTGCCAACCTCACGTACAGATCGGTATACATGCTGATTGGAGTCCTATTGGGGTTAGGAGGCCAGGCAGCAGTTACTTCCGTAAAACTTATGATAAGTTAAATCAAGATAAAAAACAATATGGAAAGTAGGTGAAAGCGAACCTTGAACTCTAAAGCTCATGCTTTGGATACAACAGGACTTGCTCATGATTTCAATAAACAGTGTTCTCAAGTTAGTACACTGTTTATTGATGAAACTTTAAATTAACTGGCAGAACTCTCTTGCGTACATAACTAGTTCGCGTTGAATTTAACATGGGCAATTATGACTAATTTATCTTTCAAAAGAGGGGTCATTAATCATTCGTTGGCTCTCGTGTCGTTTGACACCTCAAAACATCACGGTAACTCCATTAATTGATTAAACTGTCCTTGACTTGTCGACAAAATGTAATGAGGTAGAACATTATTAAATGTAGGCTACCATGAACATCCGAATTCCGAAGTTACGTATGTACCTACCAAAGTCGGTAACACGCAAAACATTAATCGCCTACAATGAGTTCATTAAGAGGAGCCGTAATAAGTATACGTGTTGAGGTTAATGGCCATCAAGGTAGGGAGGCGAGTGGTCAATATTACCCGATGCCTACCGCGTTCATAGCGAATCGCATGGTGCGTGACAAACTAGACCGAGCTAAGTTTTTTTCGCAGGTTTCCCTTTTGAAAATATTCACCCGTTGCCACTGACAGGGACAATTCTCCAGTATCTGGAATGGTGACCACCACTTTATAGACTTTCCATTAGCTTACCATCAGGCGGTATGAAGTTAAATTGACGATTGAAAAACAATAAAAAATCTCAAATAGAAATGTTTACGGCGTGACTGTAATTGCAAAAAGAAAATTTAGGTATTTAACATGTGGAGTGGAAAAACACTAAAGTAGAACTTACCTGCCGAGGTAATGGAATAAGTTATCACGCGCGGCAGCCGTGTGCAGACATCATGATGTTACAAAATGGTCTTTCATTTTCCTGTTATCTATAAATAGATATTTTGTATGCCGTAGCAGAAATGAGTTCATTCACCGAAGTTCCGTACCTATTTCGTTCCCTAGCAATAGTTGGCAAACAGGCAACTGATTTTAATCTTAAGACATCAAACTGATCTTTAAGTTGTGTGATATTGTTGTGTAATGGGGTATTTGACAACATTAAAAAAATACTACAAATAATGGTCATCCTATCAGATAATAGCGTAAAAGACATTTAAAACCATTATATTAAACTAAAATAAGCATATTTTTTGAGAATTTCGCTTAAAAATATCTTATATTTTTTCGAATTTTTATGTGACAAAAACGCTCTGTGATCGATCACAGCACTGCTGACGTCACACGCAAGTAAACACGGCTTTGTGACAGAAAAGAACAGAAACAAACAGTTTTTGTGGATTATTTATAGACGTATTTGTACATTGTGCAACTACACACCATTTATACACCATTTTATTCACAAAATTTGAAGAAAAACTTTATTATTTACTTTGACTTCACTGCTTTAAGGTTATACAACGTGACAGCTTTTTTCGCGCATTTTTGAAAATTGAAACTTTAACATCGATTTTTTGTTAAAATCCGTTGATTTTCTTTTTAAATTTCGATGTAGTGTGCATATTATATGCTAAGGAATAATTTAAAATGGTTTTCCAAAATTTGTCAAATACCCTATTAGATAAGTGTGTTTAACTAATTTGCCGATATTCTGTTGATTTATGTTACTTTAAAATAATTTATTATTAGGCTTCTTCTTAGGTTTATATGGTTTCTTCATTGGTCTCTCTGATTAGTAGAGGACATTGTGGGGAGACAGAAGTAGGTGTTGACCATATTCTTGCACTTGTCCAGTAACGGACTGGAACTGGAATTCTAATGACCAGTACTGGTAGGACAACTTTTATAATTAATAAGTATATAAATTCTTCTTACATTTAACTTATATTCCAATGTACCATCCCGTTGATATATAAAACCTCGGATATAACATTAACTATACGTTCAAAAAGAGATTAGGTTATATGTAACCGCAAAATTAATTTCAGCTATAGCGTAATAATTTATAGTTCGGATTTTGACAATGTCTGAGTCCTGCCGAATTACAAAATTTCGTGACGTTCTGCCTTGAATACTTAAGTTATGCTCAATTACAGTTTAGATCGATTATGCTCAGCTTCTCCCAAACATACAACAATAATATAAAACCCCTTTTTTCGTGCGGAATTCATACTTTCCCTTCGGTTTTTCAGCGGTTTTCAAGTGATGCTCAATAAGTAAACAACGAAGACAGAGAAAAAACACGTTTTCTTAAAAGACAATACATAGATATTATTTTTTTGGAAAAGAACTCAGTACAATTTTCACCTCGTAACTATAGGATTTTTTTTTAACTGATCGTTTAGAACGCACCAACACCACGATACATTGTAATCGGTAAATTGTGCATCAAATAACATTTTAGATTTATGAACACCGTCTCATAATCATCATCATCAGGCTATATTAGTCCACTGCTGGACATAGCCCTCCCCCAACGAGCGCCATAGCGCCCTGTCTTCAGCTTGCCGCATCCAGCATCTGCCTGCAGTCTTTCTTAGATCGTCATCCCACCTGGTCGGAGGACGTCCTACACTACGCTTGCCGAGTCGCGGTCTCCACTCAAGAACACGTTTACCCCAACGGTTGTCGGTTCTTCGTGAGATATGGCCAGCCCATTGCCACTTCAGCTTGCTGATTCTTTGAGCTATGTCGATAACTTTGGTTCTCTGTCGGATGTATTCGTTGCGGATTCTATCCTTCAGAGAAACTCCGAGCATAGCTCTCTCCATAGCTCGCTGAGCGACTTTGAACTGATGGACCAACCCTGCCGTGAGTGTCCATGTCTCGGCTCCGTAGGTCATGACGGGTAGGACGCACTGATTGAAAACTTTCGTTTTCAAGCATTGCGGTATAGATGACGAGAAGACTCGGCGTAGTTTCCCAAACGCTGCCCAGCCCAGCTGGATCCTCCTCTTGGCCTCCCTCTCGAAATTGTTTTTACCTAACTGCAGAACCTGCCCGAGGTAAGTGTACTCAGAAACGATTTCGAGAGGGTGACCATGTACGACGACCGGCATCGGATCAATGTGGCCATTGATCATGACTTTGGTTTTGTCCAAATTCATGCCAAGACCGATACGTCGGGAGGCTGAAGCTAGTCCGCCCAGCATCTGGTTCAGCTCCTCTAGCGACTCCGCCATTAAGACTATGTCATCTGCGAATCGTAGGTGTGAGATGTAGTCGCCGTTTATGTTAATGCCCTTTCCTTTCCAGTCCAGCGTCTTAAACATATCCTCCAACGCGCTGGTGAACAGTTTAGGGGATATAGCATCCCCCTGTCTCACTCCTCTGCGCAACTGGATCGGTTTAGACTGCTGGTCCTGTACTTGGACACTCATAGTGGCGGCTTCGTACAGACATCTCAGCACCTCAATATAACGATAGTCTACTTGGCATCGCTGTAAGGATTCCAGAACAGCCCAGGTTTCGACAGAGTCAAAGGCCTTCTCATAGTCCACAAAGGCCAGACACAGGGGCTGATTATACTCTTCGGACTTCTGTATAATCTGCCTCACTGTGTGAATGTGGTCTATGGTGCCATATCCTCCGCGAAACCCGGCCTGTTCCGGCGGCTGGAACTCGTCGAGTCTCCTGGCGAGACGATTCGTGACCACTCGTGAGAACAGCTTATAGACATGGCTCAGGAGCGAGATGGGTCTGTAATTCTTAAGAAGGGTTTTATCACCCTTCTTGAAAAAGAGCACCACCAAACTCCCGCTCCACGCCTTTGGAGTTCTCCCACTGTGAAGGACGGCGTTGAAGAGGTTCTGTAGTTCCTGTATAACAGGGGCTCCTCCAGCTTTCAAAAGCTCTGATGTTATTCCGTCCTCACCGGGGGCTTTTCCATTTTTAAGCTGCCTCAGAGCTGACACGATCTCGTCTTGACTGATGTCAGGCAGTTCGTCGGTGTAGTGGCGTGTCAGGGTGGCTCTGGAATCGTGGTCATCTCGTCGAGAAAGAGAGGCATGTGAAGCGTATAATCGGCCGTAGAAATCTTCTATCTCGGCGAAGATCCCTGGCTTTGACAAAACGGTCCTCCCGTCGTGCGTTTTTAGCTTCGTCAGGTGGCTCCTGCCAAGCTGCTGAGTGAATACTTTAGACCCTCGGTTTCGCTCTATCGCCTCTTCGATAAGGCGTGTGTTGGAGCTCCGAAGGTCGCGCCGTACCATCTTCGCAATTTGCTTGTTCAGGTCTGACCTCTCCGACGAAGTCGCTTGGGTGGTTTCCCGTCTTTTTGTCATCAACCCGAGAGTCTCAGCCGAGAGTTTGGATATTCTGCCAGTCCGCTGCGTTCTACAGAACTTGATGCCCTCATCCCTCAGAGTTTCGACCAGATTGTGTAAGCTCTCGTCAACGTCGTCGATGGGTTCCAAGGCAACAAATCTGTTCCCGAGAAGCTGCTGGAACTTCTCACCGCCCGCCATGATATGGATTGGGTTAGGTCGGAGCGTGGACTTCATCAGTAGGCTTCTTTCAAGCTTTAAGTTGATATTCAGAGAGCCTCGGAGAAGTCGGTGATCAGATCCGGTATTAAACCTGTTGATCACTGAGACATCTCTGATTATGTGCTTGCTATCCGTCATGATGAAGTCGATCTCATTTTTTGTCACAGTGTCGGGGCTTTTCCATGTCCACTTTCTTTGAGGCTGTTTCTTAAAGAACACCGTCTATAACTTTGTTTTTGAATGAGTGTTTACGGTTTTTTATAACGGAATGACGCATGCGCCAATGATAACGATGTGATAATAGCTACGGGTAAGATACAATAATAGCATTGTTTTCATATTTATTTAATTATTTCATTGAAGTAAAAAGTAACATAACCTTTTTTCTTCTAGAATGCAAGAAATTATGTGTAATTATGATAATTTTTGTTGTTGTAATATTATATATATACTAGCTGTTGCCCGCGGCTCCGCCCGCGTGGATGTCGGTTATCGTTTAGTGTTGATCCGACGCTATTGAGCATTAAATTCGCCTCTCTATTCAACTTTGTCCTCGACTATGTACTCACCTCTGTTCTCGACTTTCTACTCGCCTCTATATTCGACTCTCTACTCGACTTTCTACTCGCCTCTGTATTTGAATTTATACTTGACTCTCTACTGACTTCTCTGTTCCCCTCTCTACTCGCCTTTCCATTAGCCTCTCTACTTGCCTATCCATTCGATTTTCTTTTCGCCTGTCTACTTGACTCTCCACACTTCCCTATCTACTCGCACCTCTACTCAACTCTCTATTCGATCTCTAATCGCCACTACATTCATCTTGCCACTCGCCTCCCTATTCGCCTTTTCAGCATTCTATTTGATTCTATACTCGCCTCTCCACTGGCTCTCTAGTCGCATATCTACTCGCCCCTGTAGTCGACTCTACTCGACTTCCAATCTTTACACGCCTATCCACTCGTCCCTATAACAATCTCTACTCGCCTCTCCACTCGCTTCTATATTTGGTTCGCTGCTCGACTATGTCCGTTCCGAAGCTCTAATTCACCTTTGTACCAAATTTCATGAGGACATCTTAAAAGAAATTCTTACTATTTATGCCATATTCACCCCCTTTTTGTGCCATTGAATAATTAGAAACTTTAATCCCAACGCCCTATGCGCCCCTCCCCCCTCCCCCTTCTATCCCTTTTTTCGCGATAAGGGGTAGCCTTTGTCCATTTCCAACCTCTAATCCATCTCTATACCAATTTCATCAAGATATCTTCAAAATTGTCAAACTTACATACCCTTGCCCTATTCCACCCCTTCAACTCCCTTTTTCGCAATATAAGGTAGCCTATGTCCATTTTCGAGCTCTAATCCATCTCTGTACCAAATTTCACCAGGATATCATCAAAAATGACAAACTTTCATATTTACTATCTAGTCCTTATCCCCCCCCCCTTTTACCACATTATTCGCGATCAAAGGTAGCATATGTCCGTTACCAAGCTCTAATTAATCCCTGTACAAAAATTTCATCATCTTCAAAACTGTCAAACTTTAATCCCTTATTACCCCCCCCCCCCTCCTATGCCTCCATTTTCGCGTCAATAGGTAGCCTTTGGTCGTTCCTAAGCTTCAATGCCTATGTTCGTTCCCAAGCTCTAAACTATCGTTGTACCAAATTTCATCAGGCAATCTTCAAAAATGACAAACTTTCAGCCCAACCTTTCTACTCCCCTTTTCGCGATAAAAAGTAGCCTATATCGGTTCCCAAGCTCTAAACTATCTCTGTACCAAATTTCATCAAGAAATCTTCAAAAATGACAAACTTTCATACCAGGCCCTAGTCCCCCCTTCTACCCCCCTTTTCGCAATAAAAGGTAGTCTATGTCGGTTTCCAAGCTCTAAACTATCTCTGTACCAAATTTCATCAAGAAATATTCAAAAATGACATAATTTCCTCCCAAGTCCCTAGTCCCCCCCCTTCTACCCCCCTTTTCGCAATAAAAGGTAGTCTATGTCCGTTCCCAAGCTCTAAACTATCTCTGTACCAAATTTCATCGGGAAATCTTCTAAAACGATAAACTTTCCTCCCAAGGCCCTAGTCCCCCCCCTTCTACCCCCTTTTTTACAATAAAAGGTAGTCTATGTCCGTTCCCAAGCTCTAAACTATCTCTGTACCAAATTTCATCGGGAAATCTTCTAAAACGATAAACTTTTATCCCAAGGCCCTGGTCCCCCCCTTCTACCCCCCTTTTCGCGATAAAAGGTAGCTTATGTTCGTTCCCAAGCTCTAAACTATCTCTGTACCAAATTTCATCAAGAAATCTTCAAAAATGACAAACTTTCATACCAGGCCCTAGTCCCCCCCTTCTACCCCCCTTTTCGAAATAAAAGGTCGTCTATGTCGGTTTCCAAGCTCTAAACTATCTCTGTACCAAATTTCATCAAGAAATGTTCAAAAATGACATACTTTCCTCCCAAGGCCCTAGTCCCCCCCCTTCTACCCCCCTTTTCGCAATAAGAGGTAGTCTATGTCCGTTCCCACGCTCTAAACTATCTCTGTACCAAAATATCATCGGGAAATCTTCTAAAACGATAAACTTTTATCCCAAGGCCCTGGTCCCCCCCTTCTTCCCCCCTTTTCGCGATAGAAGGTAGCTTATGTTCGTTCCCAAGCTTTAAACTCTCTCAGTACCAAATTTCATCAAGAAATCTTCAAATATGACAAATTTTCATACCAAGGCCCTAGTCCGCCCCCCTTCTACCCCCCTTTTCGCGATAAAAGGTAGCCTACTTCCGTTTCCAAGCTCTAAACTACCTCTGTACCAAACTTCATTAAGAAATCTTCAAAAGTGACAAACTTTCCTCCCAAGGCCCTAGTCCCCCCTTCCACCCCCCTTTTCGCGATAAAAGGTAGCCTATGTCCGTTCCTAAGCTCTAATCTACCTCTGTACCAAATTTCATTAAGATATCTTCAGAAATGACAAACTTTCATAAAAACTTTCATCCCCTATTTCCCCCCCTTAAACCCCCTTTCTCGTGATTTAAGGTAGCCTATGTCCGTTCTCAAGCTCTAATATACCTCTGTTCCAAATTTCATCAAGATCGGTTCAGCGGTTTAGGCGTGAAAGCGTAACATACAGACAGACAGACAGACAGACAGACAGAGTTACTTTCGCATTTATAATATTAGTATGGATTATCCGGGTTTGGGCCCCGGCTACACCCCGGAATACATTCGCAACGAAATCCGAAACAAAACCCTTTGCCAACCCGTCTGGCCAGCGCAGCGTGGTAATAGCAAGCTAAGCAACCTGAACTGAATATGGAAGAAAGAGGATTGGGAACAATGTCGCACTTTGGGAGACGCCTATATGTATATACGTTAGTCACACTAAAAGTTTTGAGAAACTTAAAAAAAAAAACAACGTGCTATAACCAAAATATTATGTTTATTGTGCATCAAATACTGTCCTTTACATCTAAAAACAGAATTTTACCCTCGAACCATTTTTTAAAACAGAAGGACCACAGACCTGAATGCTTGTTTTCTACGTGCTGATTGAACGCTTTCACCGCCTCTTCGGAGTTGGTAAAAGTGAAATCTCTCACTAAATCTTTGATTTTGGGGAAAATACAGAAATCACAGGGTGCTAGTTCGGGGCTATGTGCAGGATGATGGGTGACTAGTGGTACTTTTTCGGAAGCTAAAAATGACTGTTCTGTTTTGTTGGCCATGTGTGAAGAAGCGTTGTCATGATATAGGAGAATGCGACTTATTGGTCGTCTTTCGCGAACTTACTCTAACACTCTGGGTAAACAAACGGTAGAATGCCACTCGGCATTAACACTCCTCAGATCTTCAAGTGGAATTGTGCAGATGGGGCCCATAGCTGCGAAAAAGTCGCGATCGTTTTTTTAGCAACATTTCTCGCCTGCCTCACTTTTGTTGACCGGTTCTCATTTTCAAACATCCATTCACGAGATTGCTGTTATTTTCGGGTTCAAAACATATACAATACAGGTACACGTTTCGTCTCCTGTGACAATGTCATAAACAGCATTATAATGTCCGTGGTCGTACTTCAGTAGCATCTGTGAGCACCATTCCACGCGAGCCCGCTTCTGCTCCGCTGTCATGTTCATGAGGGATCCAACGACAACAAAGTTTCCGAACTGTCAATTCCTCGTGTAAAATTTTCTGAATGTGGCTCATACCAATTCCCAATCCTCGAATTGTTTCATAGGTAATCCGCGGGTTTTCTTCAATTAGCCGCTTAACAGTAGCCACATTATTTTCGTTGACGGCAGTTGAAGGCCGCCCTCCATGAATCCGACCTCTCTCAAATTCAGCAAACCTGCTTCTGCTTCTCTCCCAAAACCTTTTTTTAAGACGAGAGGCACAGTCTTTGCGTTGACGAGAGAGAGAACTTTTAAAATCGTAAAAATCATCACTCTAAAATATTTTCGACTTAATTCTATTTTCATTGCGTACGTAGAACTTTGATGTGTGATATAAAACAAATGACAAATGATTTCCTGCCATTTTTTTATTACTAAGAAGGTTGCAACGTTTAAAAAAATATAAATTTCGAAATTCAAATAGTTCCGATTAGCTAGAAGTGCAAAACTTTTAGTGTGCCCCATATGTACCTACAGCAGTGAACTGCAATTGGTTAATTGAATGAATACTTAATTTTGGAATGTGTTAGCCAATCAGTTACCACATAGCTATCACACGTTCCGTCTGTCTATATTAAGCACGACATAAAGGGCTGATAGTTTTAGTATTTATTTTTATCTACAACGGCGATAGGTTGCTGTGAATCTATAATAGGAAAGTGTTTTGAAAATCGGGTCTGCTGTATTTAAGTTCTACTTAGACACATTTTCACAAACTGTTGTTACCACTATGCCAGGCTCTCATAGAAAGAGGTTCAAACCCCTTTATGTGTAGCTTCGTTAGAAAGTTCAATGGATTTGTTGTTTTTCGTACTTTGCCAATTACCTTCACGTCTATCATTGTTGCATGTCATCTCGGCAATAACAACTATTAGGTAATCTGTGACATGGGTCTCTGCAATCGACAGTGTAGATGTGACTGGCTATTTTTTTAAACTAGAGGACACTATAGTACCTACCTACTAATCAGCGGTAGGTGCAAAAGGTCAACTTCTTGCGAAGACAAGTCGCCAACAAATTATTGATTTGTAGTTATTTCTAAGCTGAGAGGTTCACACATAGCGTTTTGAGTGCAAGAAAACAATTTGAAACTTTTTACCAAACTGCCTACTAAATAAGAGAATCCAAGCCATTGGCCTAGCCGTTTAATGAAGTAATTGACACCGTCGTTTAGTAAAGAACCTAGGCGGTTAATTGAATAGTTGGCTGCGACAGATCGATGACTTTTAATAACATGCCTAGCCATTTAATCAAACATCTAGGCTAACGACTAATTTCTGCATGGGCTTAATAAATAAAATAATAAAAATACTGTGGTACTCGGGGACTACCGCGGTAAAGCTATTGCATTTTCTTGATTCGGTCGCTTCGCTTAAAGTCCGCGATAAAAGCTATGCAATTGCTTAAGTCTATCTGTCTGTCTGTCTGTATGTCCGTCCATCCGTCCTGTTCGTCCGTCTGCCCGTCTGCCCGTCCGTCCGTCCGGCCGTCCGCCCGTCCGCCCGTCCGCCCGTCTGCCCGTCCGCCCGTCCGTCCATCCGTCCGTGCGTCCCGACCGTCCACCCGTCCGACTATCCATCCGTCCGTCCGTCCGTCCGTCCATCCGTCCGTCCACCCGTGAAAAAAATGGCAAAAGTGGGTGTTAAAATTCACCTCTGCCTGCCCACCGGGAAGTTCCAGGGGAGCATATTATGTATGTATGTAATTTTCTGCCTTATTTCGGGGTGGTGCTCTATCGAACGAATGTACTAAGCATTGGCCATGCATGCATAAGTGTTACTGCTTAGCAGCCTAGGCAGTTAATTAAACGGCTGATTAAGCTAGTTTGCTGCGGCATATGCAAGTCGTAATACTTACCTAAATAAAAGTAATTCCGCTCATCAATAAAAAAAAATGTTTTGGTCAGTTTCTAGTTGATCCGTGTATAGTTGTTATGGCGATACGTTAGGAGTCAATGATCTTCAATGTCACAGTATCCGTCTGTGTGATAACGTGCTTACATATTAATATGCGTAATAAAGTACATTAGTCTATAGGTATTAAATGGATATCAACTACACGTGTTCGAAGAAAACTGGACAGAACTGACGCTTGCGACACTCGCGGTCAGCGCGATCAGTATCATATTATTATAAATGCGAAAGTAACTCTGTCTGTCTGTATGTTATGCTTTCACACCTAAACCACTGAACCGATTGTGATGAAATTAGGAAATTATTAAATAGGGGCAGATTAGACCTAGAGAAAGGCCATAGGTAATGTTTGGTCGCCGTAACCGACGCCCACACAGGCGGAGCCGCGGGCAAAACCTATACCATCTATACTTACAAATAAAAAAGCAGCATCTATCGGTTACTTTAAATTACCGGCTTAAAAATGAAAAGCGACCTACGATACATAAAACAACAAATAACTTTCCTAAAAATGTTATAATGTGTTTCAGCAAATAGGGATTCCAGCAATATGCATTTGATTCAAATACCGCTCTTTTGTTTATATGTCGTCTTTTCTTTTAGATTTACGTACAAATTAATATATTTCAATTTAATTACGATTTGATTAAGAAAATAATTGCTGAAAAAAAAGTGCGTAAGATAAGAGGGAAATTCAAATGAGTTAAAAAGTAACGCTATTGGTACACAGTTCCGACCAATGGCGTTCCGACTCGGACTTGTGTGTACTTTGACGTCATATCCCATAGTAAAAAATAACAGCTTATAATATGTTATCTGGTGTCTATTTGTTTTGAATAATTGTCCTGTTGCATTATTAAAGTAAAGTAAAACACAAAATATGAATATTATACAATCCAAAACACTTTTGCAACTATTCATGACAGCATGTAGTTGTTAGCTGTTATGTGCATTATCGTTACAAGCGCGCCAACCTGGCGGTCGTTAGAAAAGCTGTTATCAGCCTACTATTTTAAAACTTTTTTAAAAAACCAAATGTTATCTGTTTGGCTCTGTTTCTTTTTTTATTATGTATATAATGATGTAACTAATCATTTAAAAATATAAAATCAAAACATGCATATTACCTATTTCTTACTGCAAATAGCTAATGTTATCAGGTGTAACTAACACTACCTACCTATATTTTAGAATACAATAAATGTATTAAAAATAAAATACCCGACTGATGCTGAAAAGATCTAAACATGTTTTGTATCAGGCGGTACCCATTAATTTTCATCTGGTTTGAGATTTACAAATGGGTACCGGCTTTTTTCTTTTTTAACGTCTGGAAACCCCCGCCGGCTTCACCCCATCGGTGCCGACGATGGGGTGGGCGTGTCGGAATCGGACCGACTAAAACCACACGGTGTCCTTCCCAAGTGTCCATTGCTGGGCACCCCGGATAAGCCCTCGAAAGGATAACCCCAGGGTTACCGGCGGTCTTTGGCCGCCACCGCGGCCTCGCTTGGTGGGGTCGGGTTTTATCTCGTGTGGCGGACAACCGAACTCGTTGTCCGCCAGAAATGGGTACCGCCTGGTATAAAAATTGTTTCGATCTTTTCAGCATCAGTCGGGCTTTTATATTTAATAAAAAAAATATTTTATGCTTTTTAGTTATAACACACACATATATATATATATATAATATATTTGTAATCATCTTCTAATTGCCTTTATTTCGATACCCCACTTGAAAATGTTGAGTGATTTTTTTTACCACATACACTTTGGCGCCAAAAAAACCAACATAATTATGGCTTTTGTTCATATTTTATGTACCCAAGAACAGTTGGAGAATGAATAACTTCCATTTAAGATATGAATAATTGAAATCTGTAGGGTGGTTCAGAAGATATGAGGTAATGAAGAATATTATAAACATACATAATACACCTTCTTGGCAGTCGGGTAAAAATAAATTATTATTATGCCGCACCGACGACGGTATGTAAAGCTACACTGTAAAATTAGGTACTTTATGAAGTATATTACATCATTAAGAGTGAATAGAGTTTTTTTTTATATTTAAATAAAAACAAATCTATCGAAACATTGGTCAGGGTCACAACACATCAGCAACAGATCACATGTTAATATGGAGGAGTTTAATTCCAATCCCCATTATACTTATTTGGGAGAATAAAGTTTGCCCATATAACAAACTAGCTTTCGCCCGCGGCTCCGCCCGCGTGGATGTCGGTTATCGCGACCAAACATAGCCTATGTCCTTTCTCAAGGTCTAATCTACACCTATACCAAATTTCATCAAAATCGGTTCAGTGGTTTAGGCGTGAAAGCGTAATATACAGACAGACAGACAGACAGACAGACAGACAGAGTTACTTTCGAATTTATAATATTAGTATGGATAACATATTAGTGAAGTGTGATTCCAGTTTAAGAATGATGGGTAGAGATAGGTAGGTATAGTGTCAGGGTTCAGTCTTTATTAGTTTTTTTATGTCAAAGTCAAAGTCGGGTTTTTTCTTACCTTAACAATTCTAAACTTTTAATTCACGAACATAACCTAAAACTTTATTACATAAAGTTTTAAGTTATGTTATGTCCTGTTCTTTTAGGATTGCAAGTTCCTACAGCGGGTATCTACATCTACGCAATTGGAATAGATTCTGCAATTTGGATACCAGTGAATAACATTATCCAATGCAATGAAATGTCGATATTGTAAAATGTAACAAGGATGATTTTATGCGTAGAGAATTTTACACATGATATATTTTTTACTCTTATCGTAGGTAGGTATATTAAAAAATACATTATTAAAAGTGAGAAAATCCGACTGATGCTGAAAAAAGGTCGAAACAATCTTTATAGCGGGCGGTACTAATTTGAGGTACCCTGACGGTGATGGGGAAGGTTATCATGTCGCCAACCGCGGACCGAACCACAGAACCGGAATCGTGGTACATGTCTCGGATGGTGTCAATGTAGGCCTCCTGGATTCCCTTGGACCGCAATGCCCACCAGATCGATGCGCGAGGAACACAATCGAAGGCCTTCTGCATGTCTAGGAATAGGCAGAGCAGGGGAGTGTTCTTCGCCCTATATTTCCCTGCGGCAATCCTTAGGGCGAAAATCGGATCCATGGTTCCAAGCCCGTATCTTTATACCGCGGTAGCTGCCACACTCCTACACCGATTCCTTGTCCTTGGCGTAATGTTACTCAGCCTCCACTGGTTCGGGATCTTACCGGTGAGGAGAACGTAGTTATTAAAATTTTTATGAATGCTCACACCACGGGCACCCATTGCCTTCCAAGCCTCGATGGGTACATCGTCGGGTCCGACAGCCTTCCGGTTCTTCCTGTGTCGAATGGCAGTTTTTACTTCTGCAGGCGTTATCGGTGGCACTAGTCTTTGATTTGGAGGGAGGTCTGGTGGCTGCAACTCTTTATACTGCTTATTCAGCAGCTCGTGGAAGTATGAGCGCCGTCTCTCCTTCACCGCGACTTCCTCGTATAAAAATATTGCCCCCAGGGTCTTTAATGCAGCGGCCCTTCGATATAGACTGCGCCGCTTTGGCCCTGGAACGTGCCAAGTTATAGATGAGCTTTTGCCCCTCAGACGATTCCAACGTATGGTACGGCGGCTGCAAGTGGTCTTGTTTGGCCCTGGCTACGGCTTCCTTAGTGGCGCGTTTAGCATCTTTGTACGCGTCGCAGTCTTCGGGAGATTTAGACGCTTGCCACTTTTTAATTAGTTGCTAGTTGCGTTTAGCATCTTTGAACTGTGTCGTTCCACCACCAAGTGTCCTTTTCACACTTGCCGTGCTTGGCATGTCTAACGGTGGACACCCTTAGACATGCCGAGCACGGCCTTTCCTGCTTCAAGAATAGCTGCCTACATCTTGTTCCAGCGATCTTGTACTGGTTCGTCTACAGCATCGGCGAACTTGTCACCGATGGCTGAGATGAAACTCTGGGACTAGCCACCACCTGATTCTGAGTTGGCCGCGCCTTGTAAAGTGACTCCTAAGTCTAAGATATTCTTAACTTTATTTTCAATTGCACCAACATATTTACGAAAGGGCATTCCTAACTTAAGATAAGCCTAGTAAAGCGAATGAAGGTGTAAATGAACGAATGAATTAGCCAAATGTCTATGATAATTGAGCGATTGTCTATGATTTCTTTAACAATCTCGTCGGAATTTTGGCGCGAACGCGAGAAAGCGCACATCGCAGTTTTATTTTATTTTTTGAAATTGGTGTGAATTCGAGTTTTTATGTGTAAAAATGTTGGATTTTTAGACATAACGTCTTGGACAATTCACACAAGTGTAGGAAAGTGGGATATTACAGTGAATTGTGACATTTCGTGTTCGTTCCAAATCTCCTGGGGGAGCTTTCAGTAAAGTCCTCCCAACTTTACTGAAGCAGAAATCATCACTCATCGTCATCGTCATGGCAATCATCACTCATCGTCATCGTCATGAAAAAATATTGTATTGAAGATATTTAAGGTTTAGGCTGATGGTTTTGTGCCAAGCCCCAATAAATAATAATAAAAAAAAACGATCTCGTCTTGTCAGTCAAGTCGCGTAAGTCACGTTGTATTTAAAATTTATTTAAAAATAATAATAAATAAATTTAGATTATTTATTTATTTAGTATGCCAAACAGTACATAACAGTACCGGACATTGATTGACAACTGTCAAAAAAATAGGGTTAGGAGATTCTTAAAACGTTATGACTTACTTATTCGGTGTCATAAGAATTAAGATTGACTTAGCGTGTTTAGGAGTATCTTAGGGTTGGTGCAATGCATTTTCTTGTTAAGAGTGTCTTATATACTTTAGGCATCAGGTTAAGATACTCTTAAGTTCAGTGCAAACGGGCATAAATCACTCAACAGTTCTATTATGAACCTTTTAATACTCGTACGTAGGTACAATCAAATTACATTTTGATTATTAGCTAAGTATAATCACTCAGCATTACAACGTAGGATGTAACATTGAATGAATGATGATACCTATTAATTACAATGATTAACATAATGCGTAGCAGTAGTAGTAGGTACCTAAAGCAGATTGATGGTTACGAAGCTTATAGAATTCATAAGTAGTTTGAAGTTACGTGTGAGACACATCGCTCTGGTAGTTAGTGAATCAACCTGTTTATTCCACACAGTCGATGACTTCTATAAATAACCCGGCTTGGCTTCACCCGTGGCATATTTCAACCCCGTAGCACCCCTGAGCCTAACACTTGAACTTTATATGGTACTAGCTGTCGCCCGCGGCTCCGCTCGCGTGGATGTCGGTTATCGCGAATCGGGGTATGAAAAATAGATGTTGGCCGATTCTCAGACCTACCCGATATGCCCACAAAATTTCATGAGAATCGGTCGAGCCGTTTCGGAGGAGTTTGGGAACGAAAACTGTGACACGAGAATTTTATACATTAGATTAAAGTTCAAATTGACGTTTAAGTATTATTACGAATCGTTTGTATGTGAGTACAGGAAAGTGTTATTAGAGTATCTTACTTTATTACTAGCTTTTCCCCCGCAGCTCCGCCTGCGTGGATGTCAGCTGACGCCACCAAAAGTAATTTTTCTATACTCACAGACTCAGTGTATAAACTATTTCCCTATCTCAGTAGCGAGTTTCTCTAAACATCAAATGTAAACTGTTCGAAACTTCGGCCCTGTTTTATAATTGTTTTACACCTATGGTAGGTTTTAAGAACATTATTGGTATCTTTATAACAATGGTAAGTAAATGGTAAGGATAAAAATCAAAACACATAATTTATGCCTATTGCAGTTCACTGGTGGACTTAGGTCTCATCCAATGTGTGCCATAGCACTTGATTTACCACCTGGCGCATTCAATATCCTAGCTACCTTTTTCTGATCCACTGTCTCCACTGTCAGTTTCCATATTTCAACCCTGTGAGTCATAACAGATAGGAGGGAAGTTTTGCGGTAGGAGGAGAAAACTTGACGTAGCAAATTGTGTTAAATGTTGCCCAACCCAATAGGTTACTATTGGTGACCCAAGGTCTACCTATTCTTGAACAACTTCGGATGTTAATCTTTTGATGGCTATTTCCCTTATTCCACCTTGTAGGCTTTTGAGCTTCGCCTTCTGATATTAAAGCTGGACGAACATTGTGGCGGTGTGATATAAGCACCTTAGCACTACTAGGTAATGTATCAGCATGATACCGCTATACAGAATCCAGAAATTCCCAGGTCTCGATGGAGTCGAAGGATTTCTCATAGTCTACAAATGCCATGCATAGCTGATTGCACCCTATCATCATTCATCGTCTACATTTAGGCGTTATCCTGATTGCATCCGACGCCGAGATGCCCTCGGAGTTAAGGGTCCGCCTTACGGCTCTTCCTCCTTCACTTCGCACGATCTTGGGCGTCCATGGACGATTCTAGACTTTGACTTCTTGGGCCTACCCCTTCTACCAGGTAGCCTGGCTGTTGCCGCAAGACGTGGCCACACCAGCGAAGGCGCCTCTCTTGCATTTCATCTGCGATTGCTTTCTCAGGTCCTTTTTATTATCACTGATCTGTGTAGTCTACGATACTGTAACTCTCTCAAAACTTGGCTTACTGCGATGGCTTTTTTTTTTTTTTTTATCTAGCCCCTCTTGGCTGTACCGAAGTGTCGCCAGAGCCTACTCTAAACAATGCTGTTCTCCTCCTAGTCTTTTATTCATTTTACAAAAAACCCACTCAGGGTTTAGTGACTTATTATGAATTACTAATGCCCGTTTGCACTAAACTTAAGAGTATCTTAACCTGATGCCTAAAGTATATAAGACACTCTTAACAAGAAAATGCATTGCACCAACCCTAAGATACTCCTAAACACGCTAAGTCAATCTTAACTCTTATGACACCGATTAAGTAAGTCATAACGTTTTAAGAATCTCCTAACCCTATTTTTTTGACAGTTGTCAATCAATGTCCGGTACTGTTATGTACTGTTTGGCACATGACATTAAACTAAATAAATAAATAATCTAAATTTATTTATTATTATTTTTAAATAAATTTAAATACAATGTGACTTACGCGACTTGACTGATGAGACGGGATCGTTTTATTATTATTATTATTTATTGGGGCTTGGCGCAAAGCCATCAGCCTAAACCTTAAATATCTTCAATACAATATTTTTTCATGACGATGACGATGAGTGATGATTGCCATGACGATGACGATGAGTGATGATTTCTGCTTCAGTAAAGTTGTGGGGACTTTACTGAAAGCTCCCCCAGGAGATTTGGAACGAACACGAAATGTCACAATTCACTGTAATATCCCACTTTCCTACACTTGTGTGAATTGTCCAAGACGTTATGTCTAAAAATCCAACATTTTTACACATAAAAACTCGAATTTACACCAATTTCAAAAAATAAAATATTACTGCGATGTGCGCTTTCCCGCGTTCGCGCCAAAATTCCGACGAGATTGTTAAAGAAATCATAGACAATCGCTCAATTATCATAGACATTTGGCTAATTCATTCGTTCATTTACACCTTCATTCTCTTTACTAGGCTTATCTTAAGTTAGGAATGCCCTTTCGTAAATATGTTGGTGCAATTGAAAATAAAGTTAAGATTATCTTAGACTTAGGAGTCACTTTACAAGGATCAACCTAAGTAGAGTTTAGTGCAAACGGGCATTAGTTAAGTATCTCGCTTTCATTCTAGTCCTCTAGTACCATACCAGTTCTCGCATGTATACTTCTCGTACTTTCGCGCTAAGCCTTTCATACTTTGGGAATAGTGGAGGGGGGTTCTGTTTATTGTTACGTGCTTTGTGTACTTTATTTTTTCATAATTTTACATTTTATGTCTTATAATTATTTACTAACTAATTACCATCTTGTTGATAACTTAATGTACGTAAACATGAAATCTGGTTCTCTGTATATTTTTATACACATATTATGTTTATTTACACTATGGTTCTTATATATATATATTAAAGTTACATCGTTCTTAGCTCCTAGGTATACATTCATTTATTTTTCACAGGTGTGGTGCACCTATGGGGTATTTACACAAAATATCCACTGGTGGCGTCCTTAACCGCTATTTCTTTTGTTAACCATATGTACGATTTTTTCCCAGTACTCTAAGAAATATTCTCTGAATTTTTTGGTCATCAATATTGGCAAGTTCTCGACGTTTATCTTTACTTTAATTTTTTGTTCCAAATTGTACCGATCCCTTGCGTGGATCGGACAGTCCACGACTAGGTGCACGACAGTCTCACTTACCCCTGGCTCGCAGGCGCATGATGGGTCCTCCTTGCACTTGAAGCGGGTCAAGTACTCGGAGAACCCACCATGCCCTGTTAGCAACTGGGTCGTCGCGCTGGCGACCCCCATCTTGCGGACGATGCTGTACGCCGCCACCGCGCATGGGAAGAAGAGCTTGGTCACGGAAGCAGTTACACCCTGCCTGTACCTTTCATTCCATTCGTGAAGCGAGGTCTGACGTAGGCCCCGCTTCACGAATGAGACTACTCCGATGGCTGGAACTCGTCGAGCTTGCTTGCGGGACAATTCATGACGACTCGCAAGAACAATTTGTAGGCATTACTCACATTACTCTTGACTGATGGGTCTGAAATTATTCAGCAAGGCCTAGTAAGATAAGCAATAGCACAAAATAGATAATAGTACTGCAATAGCCTTTTTTTAAGAACAGTACCACCGCTGTTCTGCTTCATGGATATGTGTTAAGCTTTGCTGGATGACGGAATTAAAGAGATGTGTTAGCTTTTTAAAACTGCGATGCCACCTGCTCTTAAGAGCTCTGTCTGCCAGCTCGGTATCATCAGCATAGCATAACTATGAAGATTGCTGCTGTAAGCTGAGGTTGCATACATTAATATGGGGAACAACAAAATTCATTATGAATAAAATAACATATTATTTGTAGTGTTTTGGTCTTTCATAACTATCTAAAAATAACAGTTACAAATTGTAAATAATATCAATCATGAGCATATGATGATACCTGCTTGAAGTAAGTTATAACAAATGGATACATAGTGACTATTTTTACCATATTTTTGAAAGTATTCTTGCTGTTTGACGATTCCCTTTTAAGAGCTGCAGTCGTTTTGTTTGAAAAGGTAGGTTCCTCGTGATTTGTCATCTTAATCAGAAGTGCACTGTGCTTGAATAATTGCATCCACACCTAGTATTATTTATACCTATTGTTATTATTATTAGTAGTATTATTATTTATACCATATTGAAGTATTTTGCATATTTTTATACAGGGTGTAATTATTGAAACGGGACAGTAAGGGGAGGTCGGTACCGTTACCGTTGTAGTTTCGGTAAAATATATATACATACATATATAAGAATATTTTATATATATATACTATATAAAATATTCTTAGGAGACGTTCCCTAATTTTTTGAGATAGTTTGAACTGCATTCACATATTTTGACAAGTTGAAAACAGTTCTCCCAGAGAATAACATCAACGATTTTGATGACTCATTCAAGTTGTCAAAATCTTAGATTCTGCATTGCAAACTTCAAATTGTGATGAACGATAGGCAAATCTTGCTATGTAAAAATAGTACAATATAATATAATATAATATAAAATAAATACCAATACTTTAATATCAAATTACATAGATTTATTTACTAAGTTGATTGCATTGTATATTGACATTAAGTAAATTATTTTTACATTTAATATATTGTGAATATAGTTTCATAAAATCCCGATAAAAATTACCGGTTCATTACCGGTTTTCAATTTTTATTAACTTTCAATTTCGGAGGGTCACAAAACGGCGGTTTAATGGTAATACGGTAAACCGGTATTGCAGGCCCTAACAATCACAGATTATTATATCTTAATATATATAAATCTCGTGTCACAATGTTTGTCCTCAATGGACTCCTAAACCACTTAACCGATTATAATAAAATTCGCACACCATGTGCAGTTCGATCCAACTTGAGAGATAGGATAGTTTAAATCTCAAATTATAGTCCGATTCGCGATAACCGACATCCACGCGGGCGGAGCCGCGGGCGACAGCTAGTTGTTTTATAATTTTATCAACCTTACAGCAAGCTGCAGTTCTAAAAGCGCCTATACACGCTGGCCGAGTGTAGGCCAACGCGAGCTTTGACGAGCGTCGACAAATAGGTGCAACGCAAATCAAGCGCCTATACACGCTGGCCGAGTGTAGGCCAACGCGAAATGTTTGTTTGCGATGGACGCAAAAACTACTGAACTGATTTTAAAAAGGTCTTGGTCAGACTTAAAATCTTGACTTCCAACTGCTAGTATGAAGTTGCAAAAGTGGTAGCAGGACACTGCTGGCAGGCTAAAATTACTTCAGACTTTTGGCGTTATTGGCTTAGGACTGCAGGCCTCCAGAAACTGCAGGCGGACTGTAAGTGAGTGAGGGTGCCTTTAGGTTTGTTTGGTTGCAATCGGCTAAGTAGAACCGGAGATAAGAGATCCACGTGGACGGAAACCTCACGTCTATTGGCCGAGCGTAGACGAGCGCACAATTGCACAAAAACCGACACCACTCCAAAGTGAGGCAAGTGATTCCGAGCGACAGCAAGCAAAGATTAGTTGCTACAAATGAGCCCTACACACGTTGGCGCTTGGCTTCACTTGGCCAACAGGTCAGTGATATCGAGCGATGACCAGACAAAGCAATAGGCTGTCTACATGTTGACGTTGGCCATCGCTCGGCAACGCTCCTCCAGCGTTATACACGGGGCTTTAAGACATTTATTGCGCCGTGCCGATAAAACAGCTACATCCGTTCTACAACAGATACCTATTTGGTGTTTGATATCAATATGCTAGTTTAATATAACAAATGTTAAATGATTGTATATTAAGATTTTATCATTGCTTTTATAGTCCTAATTTAGGATATACAGATGATATAGTAATTTATCGATTGATCATTTTTTTATTTTCAACAGTAACCGCTAACAGCTGATAAATATGTAGGTACCTACCGGTCGTGGCCGACTGATACAATGATTATCGAGGTTCATCAAAACTTACAATTGATAATTTAACTTCAAATAGATTGATTACTGTTAGTTGCCTCGTAATATTAAATTGGAAATTTTACTAAATAGTCATAACTATCAATATTCAGTTAAGCTGTATCTCGCTGCTAAGTTATGGGAGTCGTAATTAGCTAATCAAATCAGTAGTGTAGGTTTCTTTTTCCTTAATGGTCTAGTCCAGTTCAGAATTGACAGATCAGTGGCCAGACCGTCCACTGAACACTGAAGTAGGTTCCATAAATAAATAATACAATCTGATTCTATATTCTCAGTAGTTTTTTCTCCTCGTCCGTAATAATATTTATTAAGAAGAGTGGAATGACGTCAAACGTAAAAAATAAGATAATTCTATCTGTCATGTTTACTGTATTATTTTGATTTATTTTTATTAATCGCGTTATTTTCCTTTTAAGTATAGGATAGGAAGTTACGTCTTATCATAAATGCTATATTAATAAATAGAAAACAAAGACAAACTGACGGCAAAAACTATGCCAGTGATAACTGGACAAAGCATAAAACAATTATATTATTGAGAGTGAGTCTTTCTGAAGACAATTGCTTATCGGGACGGGACGTCATAAACCCTTTTATCTATCTAGTACATGGGTTCATCGCATAATGATGTGTTTTCTGCAATGATCAAGTAACTAAGATATTATATTATATTTATAACAAAAGGCCAATAAACTGTAGGTTTACAACATTCAGTATAGGTACAGTCAGCATCATTAAAATGTCGCTAGCAAAAATACTCAAAATAATCCAGATACCAAAATTCCAATTTTATATTGGTTATTAGAGTAGGTATCCAGAGTGGTCCAACTATCTTAACAATCGGTCTTCCAGTATAATCTAAGTTAGTAGAGTATTCATATTCATATACACAATCACGCCGCGCCGGTCGATGGTATCCAATCAAGTATAATTTCAAAAAATCTAGACATTCATACTTTTCTCACTAATGCAAGTTGATAGTTCATGACTTATGCAACTGTCATCTATAAAAAAATAAAAATCCATTGTCAATTGACACATTTTGTATCTTTTTCTTATCCATCCCTTATCATCCCGGTATTGTGTGAAAGGGATGCAATGACTTTACAAGTAAGAAAGGGATACAAAATGCGATTAAATGACAATGTCTAGGTTTTTTGTAATTATGCTTGACTGGATACCATCGACCGGCGTGATTGTGTATATGAAAATGAATACTCCACTAACTGACATAATTCTGAAAAGCCGATTGTTAAGATAGTTAGACCACTCTGGATACTAACAACTATTTGAGTACTCTAATAACCAATATAAAATTGGGATTTTGGTATTTGGATTATTTTGAGTACTTTTGTTAGCGATATTTTAATGATGGTGACTGTACATTGATTACGATTTATAATAGAAGGAATATACACTCTGCTTTTAAAATCTATGGGGCCGCTCCTATTAAGGCAAGAGTAGGCCGAAAATTATTCTGTTTTTAAAATTCGTAATTTTTTATTCAATCCCGCCTCACCCAGGAACAGTAACATCGGATCTCCCCCACCAATTCGTGATATCGAAGTTACGTAGTTAGACTGGCCGGACTATTGAGGGCTCCAACTACCACACACACCGGCAGAATTAGCGGAACACAAAATTATGGTCTGGGGAGGGATATATTTACGAGCTCGCACGGAGTTAGTGGTAGCCGACGGCGGAAATCTGACTGCTGATCGGTATATCAGGGAGATTTTAGAGGAACATGTTGTACCATTTGCCCCAATTATTGGCAACGACTTCATTTTAATGCAGGATAATGCTCGGGCTCACAGTGCTCGCTCAGTAGGTACAGGCATACCTAAACCATGTTGGTGTTACGGTGATGGAGTGGCCAGTACGGTCACCGGATATGAATCCGATTGCACACGTTTGGGACTTGCTAAAGAGGAGTGACAAATCAAGAATGTCAACTCCTAACCATTTGGGCGAGCTGCGAAACACATTAGTTGAAGAATAGCAGAGGTTACCACAAGAAATCATTGACAACATCATTCGCGGCATGCCCAGACGGATGGAAACCTTAATCAGGGCACGAAGGGCAAAGACTCACGTTATTAAACATGTTGTTGTTGTTTCATGTTAATTATTATTTGTTTAAAAATAAAGCTAACTATTTACACTCTCCTTTTTTGTGTTTCGCTAATTCTGCCGGTGTATGTAATAACAGGACCAGGGAAGCCACGGTAACCTCTTTCCACCAGGTAGGCCGTCTGCGTGTACATATATTGTGGTATGAAAGTAAAGTCACGGCTCTCTCCCTTCGGGGCTGGCACGTCTTTTTTGTTAGTCGGTAATTTTTTAAATCAAATATTTTTTAATCAATATGGGCATCAAATGATTGAAAATAGAAGAAGATTACAGATATACAGATATAGAGTTTGTTTACATAATATTGAAAGAATTACATGTTACTATGGACTTGTTTTCATTATTGATTGCAAAAGGAAAATCTTGATAATATTTGATCTTTTCTTAAGCAGGTATTATCTATTTAAGTGTGTTACAATATGGAGTATGATGTTAAGAGGTACTTGAAAAAAGAGCTGAAAGGCCTTTCTATCTCTAGTGCATGTTGAAATTGAGCATACTTACTTACATTTAATGCAATATCAACCGCATTCAGGTTGAACCAGTAACTACTTACTTTAAAACTAAATTTCATCAAACCCGTCTCCTCTAGTAACAGACATGAAATAAACATTCACACATCTTGTATGGATTGTCATGTTTGGCCATAAAAGCAACGTATGAAGGACATGGTACGGTACGTCGAAAATGGCCGAATGATAATTAAGTTTGAAAATTGAGAGGCGACGACTTATGAGAAGAGATGATATAATTTTGTTATAAAAGTTCCAAGTATGAATGTGGAAGGCTTTCGGAGAAGACAATCATGATTTCAAATAGAAAAAAAACACACACCCAAATCGGCTCATTTAGTTAGCAACACAATGCCTTACACGGTCACGTAAATACAGATACCTAAACAGAAACATACGATAAACACACTTATTGTGTCTGGGGTCAAAAACCTTATCAGCATAGCCCAATGCTCGTATATTATGTAAGTAATCACTTGTCCCGCCTGACTGACCGACTGATTCATCAACAAGAACCCCTGAAGCTACAAACTTGAAATTTTGCTAGTTGATGCCTTTTATGTTGTAAGCATTTAAGCAGGAAGGATGTTTGTTAATTAATCCATACATCTTAACCTACACATTCATAAGCTTGTGAAAGGGGTGTACGGTTCACACTAGTATCCTTGGGCTAAGCCCACTTCAACAGCTAAATAATGGATAAGCCTTTATCACTGGCTTTCAGGCAAGTCATGCAGTAATTGCTCCCAAAAAGGCCACATAAGTCATATCTAAAGCGTTAAGAGGACCTTGGGCCCTTGGCGAAACGCTCGGATACAACCGGGACCCACGTTAACATGATAACAAGTAAGATTATGAAATTCTGGTTGAGTATAGACTAATAAAATATATTCTTATTGACGTCAAATGATTATTATGACATGCTAGGTTAAAAAGTCGAGAAAACTTCTATTATCGCCCATGATAGTGATGAACGTTGATAAGCTCTTGCGGATACGAGTATCGAACTGCACGCTCCACGTGCGTGAAACATAGTAAACATTGAAATGTTTTTATGGTGCTTAGAAGAGATGAAGCCTGGAAGCGAATGGGTGGAGTCTGCGAACGAAATTAATGCAGCTCCGCACCACCGAACACACATCACTAAAGTAATTATAATATAAAAATATGGGAAACGGTGTAGGTAAAAAGGTACAGGGTGGACACATTGATGATTTCATCACATTATGCCCAACTTTTGGGTAATTTTTTGAATTTGGTGTACTAGCCTATGCCGGCGGCTCCGCCCGCTTAGACGTCGGATATCGCAACTTAGTTCTTACAAAAAAACCACACCAAAATTCATTTTGGCTCAGAAACTACTGGGCCGGTTTTAAAAAATCATTCACCATGGGAAAGCTACATTCTTCGTAAGTAACACAGCTACAGGTTTTGAATTTACAGAAAGTTTAGGATTCCGCACGAAATCCACGCAAATGTTTTTGTCACCGGTGCGAAGCTGGGGCGAGTCGCGAGTTTTAAATATCTCGAGTGTAAAACACGATCAGTGCACATATATTATCTTCTTCTTCATCTTAGCGTTAGTCACAGTCACATTCGAAGCTGTCACCTTGGAGTCTGAGGCCCGCTTTACCAGTCTAAGTGTGAGTTAGCCGCCTGTCACCCCAGCAGAAGCAGGCCACTGCTGCGCGTCGTCCCATATCTGGGACGAGTTGAGGACCCCGTGGTCCCCCCACCCGAAGAGGCCCAGATCAAAAGAGATGCCCCTGGGTCAGCCGGGGTGCGAGGGATATGTCGCGGATCCACAGACTCAGACGAGTTCGAGCCCGAGGGGGAGGGGGAGGGGGGTATCGTGGGCAAAAAAGGTTGTTTGACTTTTGAAGGCTCCAATTACGTGTAACGACTGCCATAGATGTTCGTATGGCAACCGGGACCGACGGATTAACGAGTTCTTCGAGGCACGACTAGACCAAAGCAAATACAAATATTTGCACTGAGCGGGGATCGAATCCGCACCCTTTGGGAATTTACAGGCATTATATTATCCTCGTGAAGGCTGAGAAGGACAAAATTAGCAAGTACCTTGACTTGGCTCACGAGGTAACCGCCATGTGGGATGTTGATTCAACGATCATTGTCCCGATAGTCATTTCACACCTCAAGAGGCTCTCGCTAGATGGTTGGGTCAAGGGTCAGATGCAAAAGGCGGTCATCCTCGACACGGCACGTATTGTCCAGAGGTTTCTCTCTCTGTGACTCCGACCACCGGTAGCTTGGGCCCTGCCCCGCTATCGGTGGCCTTCTATTTTTTATACCTATTTTTAAATAGATGTTTTCTTTTTGATATGTATTTAAAAATGTAATTTATAATTAGTTTTAAATGAATAAAGAGAATAATAATTTAACTCTTTATTGTTCACCAAAATACATAAATCACAAATCAGAGGTACAATTCGCGTGGTATAGTCAGCATCATTAAAATGTCGCTAACAAAAGTACTCAAAATAAACCCAAATACCAAAATCCCAATTTTATATTGGTTATTAGAGTACTCAAATAGTTGTAAGAATCCAGAGAGGTCTAACTATCTTAACAATCGGCCTTTCAGAATTATGTCAGTTAGTGGAGTATTCATTTTCGTATACACAATCACGCCGGTCGACGGTATCCAGTCAAGCATAATTTCAAAAAATCTAGACATTGTCATTTAATCTCATTTTGTATCCCTTTCTTACTTGTAAAGTCATCCCTTTCACACAATGCCGGGACGATAAGGGATGGGTATATGAGTAAGAAAAAGATACAAAATGTGTCAATTGACAATGGCTTTTTATTTTTTTATAGTTGACAGTTGCTTAAGCTTTGAACTATCAACTTGCATTAGTGAGAAAAGTATGAATGTCTAGATTTTTTGAAATTATTCTTGATTGGATACCATCGACCGGCGCGGCGTGATTGTGTATATGAATATGAATACTCTACTAACTTAGATTATACTGGAAGACCGATTGTTAAGATAGTTGGACCACTCTGGGTACTTACAACTATTTGAGTACTCTTATAACCAATATAAAATAGGAATTTTGGTATTTGGATTATTTTGAGTATTTTTGCTAGCGACATTTTAATGATGCTGACTGTACACAATTGGTGGCCTTATCGCACTGAGGCAATCTCTTACAGGCAACCATAGGATGGAGAAAGAAATATGCGTAGAGATTTGGGGCAGTTTGGTGTACTTTTATTAAAATAATGAGTGTAAGTGATTATATATAAATATTGAAGATACGCAGATAAAGGTACATTATATGTATATTATAATAAAACAAACGTACTAATAATATTATACAGGACATCGGAAATATATAAAGTAGTAAATATTTACATAGACTTAGGTACATATTTATAAACTTCCTATACATATAATAATTAGGAGAGTAGTAGATACATAAATATATCATTACATGCTATTGGACATAATAAGGACATAGTTAGTCAAGACAGAGAGAGAAAGGGAAAAGTAGGTATAGTAAGGCATTCCACAATCAGACAGCTTGAACAGTAAAAGATTTGTCCATGAACATTGTGGAATGTCTAGGCATTTTCAGTTTCAGATTCACTGACGATCTCATTCCTGAATGAGAATCACAAAGGAAAGTGAAGCGTTCTTTTAAGTAGACAGGAGTAAGAGGATGAAAAAGGATGATGTTATGGAGAAGTGAAAGAATATGAACATTTCGGCGAAGGCGTATAGGTAACCACTTGAGTTCTTCACGATATTCGAAGATGTGGTCATATTTACGAAGTCCAAATATGAACCGGATACTGAGATTCTGGAGTCTCTCAAGTTTATTTAGTTGGTCTTCGGTGAGATCTGGATAGCTGGCATCAGCATAATCAAGAATGGGAAGAAAAAGAGATTGAGCTAGCGCAGTTTTCGTAGTAATGAGTAATAAGCTACGGAGCCTACGTGTAGGGACCCCGCTGTGGCAAACATCCTGAAGTTGAGGGCCCCAGTTAGTATATATATGTATACTGTATGTATATTGAAACTATTTTTTCAGCAGTAGAAACCCATGTTATTTATTAGTGTCATCAACATCACACTATTACAAAGAGCTAGTAGCGGGAACGGGATCAGAAATCTACTCGGGTGGAGCCGTAGACAACAGTAAAGTAACGAAATAAACTGTATGACTAAAACACATTTTCTTGTATTTCTTGACAGTTTAAAGCTTTAGCTTTCTTTGCCTAATTTATTTTCGGCGTATCAAAGTCATGTCTTATCTCTTCACTTGTGTATTAATCTCGAGTCGTGAAACTGTCAATGACACGAAAACATGAAGCACTACCTACCCTGTCCTTAAGCCATCACGGTACCAGACCCCGTATAGGCACCAACTAAGACAAGTTCTCGAAAAAATAACATAATGGTGGCCTGTCTTCAAAAGTCATTTTATTAAACAAAAAACTGTTGAAAACTTCAAATCTTTATTTTTAAAAGAAATATAAAGATTTGAAATTTTCAACACTTTTTGCCACTAAAAAGCCACTTAAAAATTCCTTTCCGTTTAGAAGTAGTTCTAACTTTTCTTTTGAATGACCTTTTGAGAATGATTTTCATATAGGTAATACCTAGTTTTAAAGTGACAATAACAACAAATGTACAAACTGTAGCCAAGAAACCAATCAAAACACAGTGTTATCAGTTTTTACATACATCCACAAATAAAGAAGTAAGTTGCCTCTAAACATACGCCTAAAAACGAGATTGACGCTGCCAAGGGCCTTAACAAAACACTAGTATGTGGTAAGAAACTTATTTTATGACATTATTATACAGTAAGGAACATAGTTTCTTCAATGCTTGGCATCATAATGGTACGGGAGCTAGCTACGTTTGAAATGCAAGAATTTTAGGTCAGCTGATTTTGTGATAATGTCGTCCTTCTTGCTCTTTCAGTTAGAGTCTGGGCTATCTGGCTGGCGGTAGTGGTTGCGTATGCGTTCGTTAGTATGCATCCTACCTGACCAGCCCCTCTAGAGAAGTGGCAATTCGTTGGCTGGCGTTTTATGGAATAGAATGACGAATGTACGGGATTTGACACATTTGACAGTCGTTCATGCATGTCATAAACGTCAAATCCCATATATTCGTCATTCTATTCCATCAAACGCCAGCCAACAAATTGCCACTTGTCTAGAGGGGCAGGTGATAATCCGTGATTTTAAAAACATTTTAAGAAGCGTAATTTGTAATTTATTGTTTTCAAACAAGTCTACCTGACATATCTTTTTATTCCAAGACCTTTGAACATGCTAATTATGTGTTGTTGTGTATTTTGTTTATCTTAATATATATAAATCTCGTGTCACAATGTTTGTCCTCAATGGACTCCTAAACCACTTAACCGATTATAATAAAATTCGCACACCATGTGCAGTTCGATCCAACTTGAGAGATAGGATAGTTTAAATCTCAAATTATAGTCCGATTCGCGATAACAGAAATCCACGCGGGCGGAAACGCGGGCGACAGCTAGTTTTTTATAAAAAATTCAAGTATTTTATAATGTCTGTAATTTTAATATTATGTTATTTAAAGATAAAAAGAAATTAAAATTTATTTGCCAGACATTAATTCGATTGTTAAGCCTTGAAATAAAAGGAAAATGTCATGAAAAGTATTGCAGTATGATGCTAGTAGTCCTAGAGAGAAAGTTGCAGAATAAGTCGAGAATGAGACAGAGAACCATTACAAAAGTAAATTACTTGTCACTGTACATATTAAATTATTAATAATAATAATACCTAATAATTGCTGACAAAGTTATCAAGATGAGTAACTACCGGAAGTATATCATGAGGGATGGCACAATTGACATCTGTCGAGCGTGTCACTAACCTGGTGAATCCCTCAGGCATATCATTTCCGGGTGTTCTCGTCTTGCTAACGGCGAGTACTTGTAACGGACATAATCAAGTAGCCAGGATAATCCATCAGCGACTTGCTCTGAAATACAACCTTGTGGAAGTTGAGGTGCCTTACTATAGGTATTTTCCTGAGCCAGTTCTAGAAAATAGTCATATCACATTGTACTGGGATCAATCTATCATCACTGATAGGACTGTTGTAGCCAACAAGCCTGACATTGTGGTGATAGACAGACCCGAACGCTGAGTATTGATTGTTGATGTCACCATTCCTCATGACGAGAATCTCATGAAAGCTGAGAAAAATAAACAGATCAAGTGCTTGCACTTGGCCCACGAGGTTGTCGACATGCGCACTAATGAACGCAACCGCTACCGCCAGCCAAATAATCCAGACTCTAACCAAAAGAGCAAGAAGGACGGGCATACCTACGCATATCACAAATTCATCTGACCTGAAATTCTTTCTCGAAAACGTTGCTACCTCATATACTATAATGTATTTTGTTTATATAATTGATAGAGACGTATTTTTGTAGGGTGTTTAATATTATAAAGTCGTAGTACAAGGGTGTAAGATTTTGGGGTTTTAACATCGTTTACCCCCAAATAAATAGGTAATATTGTCTTTTTAACAATAATAAATTATAGCTCGTGGACACAACAACAGCAAAGACAAAAATATTGCATTTTGTACAGAAAAGTTCAAGTGTAGATGATATTCATGATATATAACAACCAAAGAATCATCAGGTTTGTATAATTATTTAGGATATGGGCAATTAAAAGTATTAGATCGTGGAGCAATAAAAGATGCACTAACAAAAGAATATAAAATCCAAAAGAACTCAATTTGCAAAACTCAATTAATTTGTAAAAATCTTAATAAAGTAATAAGAACAATATATTTTTTACCTTTGAGTTGCTGAGTCTATTTTTTACGTGCGGGAAATCCCCACGGAATCCCCCCCCCTTTCGGAGTCGGGGGGGGGGGGGGGGGGGTTGTCAGACTCGAACCGACTACACGCACGCCGTCTGTAGGTCGTTGTGGTAGGCCGAAGGTGAGGTTGTCAGGCGACAAATCCCTCGCCCCCCGGCTGACCCAGGGCCATCCCTCTCGGTTTGGCCCTCCTCGGGACGGTGGTACGCTAGCACTAAAATCTAATCTGTGACGGTGGTCACCTAATTAGTAGGGCTAGAATTCACTGATAAATAGAATATAACGTTTTTATACGTCTGTTTTCTGTGCCCCTAAAATACAGAGGTTTAAAGGTTATATTGTGGCAGAGACTGACGTAAGCATATAACTTCTAGCAAGAGCAGGTATAAGAGCATATGACCCAACATGATCTTCAGAGCCCACCTAAGCTAATATCACCTACAAGTTGGTACACCTGCTAATTGACGGACGATAGTCATTAACGTAAACTTACAATAGAGCTTAGAGGTAAACCAATACTGAAGTTCAACCAAAACTGCACTTTGAGTGGTAAAACGGACTTAAGACTTCAAGTTGAAAGCATCGAATTCGACTGGGATTAACGCTAGGATGATAAATACGAGTATCAAGAAGAAAAAACTAATAGTAGCGGCGTAAAAGAGCCTCATGCTCCAAAGTTCTAGTGTTGTTTACGATCGGTGTTGATGCTTACATGCTGATGATAACCGCTGTACCAGTGATAGCAACCACAGTAAATAAAAGGTACAACAGACGCACGCACAGTTGGCGTGACAATGTACAGACACCTTTCCGAAACTTGCTGATTCTTATATAAACAAATTACATATTATCGACCACTCGATAAAAGATATAATAATGTTAATGACCCCTTAATTTCAAGCACCGCACTAAAGATACCACAATGATACATAATTTCCGTGACGCAAATATAGATATACTATACAAAAAGAATTATTAATAAAAAGATTATCAAAGCAGCTAAAGTTTTCCTAGATAGGTAAGTAGAAACAGCGAGAGTGCGCATGATCGTGACATCAGTAGGCACAAATTATCCAACTCATTATTTTGTCTCATTAATCGGGCATAAAAAGTACCACATACACTTTTCTAAAGAATATTTTTGCTTGCAAGGTTAAATCAGTCATAATTAGTGTTGGTTATACATTACTAGAAATCAGAAGTCTTAGGTTCCGTAGGTTATCATTACTCGAGCGTCAATCTTTCAAACTTTGGAACCCGGCTCATCGCTGTTACTCCTCCATTTCATATTTTGGTCCATTCCAGCTTAACGCGGTTCCCTACTGCACTACGCACAAGTCTGTTTCGGCGAGGATGGCAGCCCAACGCAGATATGCAATGGGACTTAACGGACGTGACGATTCAGTAAGGTAAGGTTAGGTTAGGACGGCTTGGGGCGGCGGTAGAGGGCGTATAGTTACCGTCGACTAGACAGATCCGTCGACCTCTCCTCCAGTCAAAGCGGGTCTCCATACCGGCTGTTACGAAAGCTTACTTAAAATTCTTGTTATGAAGGTAATGTTTTTTTGCATATAAGTACATTAATGAATGAATGAATGAATGAATTTATTAGTTTCAAGCAACAAAGGCTCATTATTTGTTAGTATTACTTATTCTATGTTAGTAAAATAAAAGTAGGTACAAATATTTACGACGGCCATTCCTGCACCATCCCCCCCGCTATGGCACAGCAATGGTTTACGTAGCGACTGTCCAGTCTTCTCGCAATCATGTTCAAGATGCTGTTGCCCCCCGCTCGCACCCTGCGCACCAGGGACGCGCATCTCTTACGCATGGTTGCGTAAAAGCAATCCACGCGGGCCTCTGCGGACATCCCTGATGCGCTACAGAAGCGCGGCAGCCCCAGCAGCACCCTGAACGCATTATTATATTGCACGCGAAGGGCGTTGTAAGCCTTTTGAGTATATCTAGCCCACAGGCTGCACGTATAAAAAGAGGTACAAAAAGCTCTGAAAAGTGTTATCTTCACGTCTCGTGAACACCGCGCAAACCGGCGGGCCAGCATATTCGCTCTCACTGACAACGCCCTCCGCTCCCTCTCAATGTCATTATCGTCTCCGAGGTCGGAAGCCAACACATGACCAAGGTATTTAAACTTAAACACTCTTAGTAATGTATGGTTATTTAATAAAACCGGTGGAATTTGGTCATATCGTTTGCTCCCGCCCCCGAAGACCATAACATGGCTCTTCTTAACATTATAGGCCATGCCGTGTGAGTAAAGAGTTAATATAGATAACTAAACGGTTTTAAATCAATAAAATTCGAAAATAAAGTATGTATTAAACATAAATATTTACCGTAACTGAAATTTTATCTTATCTCCAGACCATAATGGTCACGGCGCATTAAAACATCAGCTGGTTCAATCCTGCCTACTAATCTAGTTTTGTGCGGTTAAACGTCCATGTCTAGTCATTATTTATAATCAGTATTATGAAGTATTTGGTTGAAGTTTGATATTTTCCATACAAGGACTGCCATCTAAACTCCACAACACAACTCAATATCGAAGCATTGCAGCTATACCAGTTGTTGGACTTTTGTGATATGGCATCCCGAACCGATGGCTTAACGTGCTCTCCGATGTCAAGAAGTATTTTACTCCATAAATGTAGAACAATTTGCTGTTTGCCCTCGGCCTCACGTGCCTACAACTTGATACTTTACTCATATACGTGCAGAATTGCCTTTAAATCCCAATAATATATTTAATAGCTCAGGGTGTACTGTACCAGTTTGTGTGAACTTTGTGTATAGTCTATTTTAGAATATTCAACTGATCTGAACGAAACTTAGTTACTTTGTCAGTATATCAATGGTGCTTACTAAATACATAATTAAATAGGTACTACAGTAAAGATTCTTGAGAAGAATTCTTTAGAATAAGAACTGAGCTGCTTTCAAATTGAAAACAATCATGAGGCAATTGTCCATAATTTGAACGTAACTAGGTGAACCTTGAAGGAAATTGTGTCAAAAATATGAATAATAATACCGGGATTTCATACCCGAGGAGGGCCAGACCGAGAGGAATGGCCCTGGGTCTGCCGGGGTGTGAGGGATATGTCACGAGACAACCTCACCTTCGGCCTAATACATCGACCCACAGACGCACGTAAAAAAAAACCGGGATTTCAATAAAACGTTTACTTAATTTTAATACCGAGATATTTAATTAGATTATTCAATAATCACCGCGATCTACTATTGATTACTGTGTCTATAGTATGATATTTTAACACGATAACGCTGCATGATTATTAACAATCACTATCGTGAGTATTGGTGCTAAGTAGTAGTTACACGATACGCGCGCGTGCTTACTTGAGTACTTATTTCACCTGCGGTTAATGTCGTGTTATTTTGCCTAACAATAGAAAAACCTTGCAAACCTAACAATTTCAAAGTTATTGTAGTTTGACATAGTTCAAATAGGTACAATTTACGATATTGAATCTCACTGCATCCCCGGCCTGGATAAAGATTCGAGGTTACAATAAGGCACCGGACTGAAAGTTATTGGCATTGTTTAAAACACCATCATAAACGAACTTTAAAAAGTCCTCAGAAAGAGTGACTCTTAGGAAAAAAGGATAATTGTCTGATCTTTAATTTTGCCTAATTTATTTTCATGATAAAACTTACCGTTCGGCTGTAAATCGCAAAAACACTGTTTTCGTGATGTTTGACCTTGAATAAAAAAACTCCAGGCAACGGATAGATGAGGACTTTTTAGAGTTCGTTTATGATGATGTTTGAATTAATCCTACCAATTTTCAGCCGGGTGCGAATTATTGTAGTGAGGCTACATCAGTGCCGGATTAGCCACGTAGCAAGAGTAGCAAATGCTACGGGCCCCGCGAACAGGGGGGCCCCGCGCACCAACGCCTGTCTGACCATATTCTAACTCTCTCATGGTTCAACTCCAAGCCCCAATCAACTAACTGACCGTAGGCAAACTGGCTCAAATGGCTCTTTTCCAAGTATCATGAATGTCATGTACTGACATGAATATAATAAATATGATTGAACTATTAATAATCGAAGACCAGGGTAGAAGCCTTTAAAAATAATAAAAAGTGAAAAAAAATAATAGTAGGATGAAACCCATTAGAAAAGGAGGAGAATATTATTAAAATGAAAGGAAAAATTATTTACGGGCGATCTGAGGTCGGGAAGGGGATGGGGGTGAGTTTTTAAGGGTAAAAAACGGATTTTTTCCATTTCCGGCAAAACTAAAAGTCCTATGGAAAAAAGTCAAATGGCAAAGTTGTAGGTAATAGAAAGATCTAAAACTTTTGTATTTCCGTTTTTTCACATAACCTCAAAATTTATGAGAAAAATTCTAAAAACCAAGTTTTTGGTTTTTTATTTTTATCTTTTTCAAATAAATTTCTTTTTTCACGAAATCTTCAGACCTTCAGATCGCCCGTAAATTATGTTTCCTTTCATTTTTATAATATTCCCCTCCTTTTCTAATGGGTTTCATACTACTATTTTTTTTGTTTTAAAAATTATCGACACTGGTCTATTGCTATTATCGCTGATTATGAGTTGTTACTTACAAAAAGTATAATAAACACTATTATTGACGCTTTTAATCATCTTCATCGCTATCTAATATAATTGTGTCAAGGAATAACGCAGGGCGACTTATAATTCTTGGTGCCAGGCCCATCTTAGGGTGCGAGGTCGAGTAACTTCTACGTTGGTTTCCCCCTTTGAACCTCGATCATAGGCAGCGGAAGCAAGGGGGCTAGTGCATACTGGATAACAGTTTATACACCCCCACTCCTAGGAGCTCTGTTAGCCGTTGACGAAAAACTCAATAGTTGACCCCATTGCGTGCGATATGCGATGAATCGTGGGATGGCGGGCCTGCAAGCTCGGTGAGGAGGGTTTCGAAGGATCCCTCCTGACAAAGTGGGAGCAGTCCAGCAACCGCTACGGTCGCTAGTAGGCCCTACGAGTGTCCCTCTGATTGCAGAGGGTGTAGTGAGTAGTAGTGGTAGACTGGCGTGTATGGGTGTTTCACTTATGGCTTCGTCCAGAGATGGGAGACATGGTCTGATTCAGACCACCATTCGGTCAAGCCGTAAGCCCGACCCTGTCAAAAACTGTGGCTGCTAGTGGGCAACGAGGAAGACAACCTCTATAAAAAAAACACGGGTTGCACTCCGGGAGTGCCGGCAAAAGTGAAAACTTTTTCTTTCTTTCTTTCTTCGTTATATACAGAAAAGAAGATAAAAAGAACATACCATACCATACCATACCATACCATACCTATAATATAGCACCAATCATAGAACCTATCACTAATTTTCTGCTAATTTTCTGTCAGAAGAAGTTAATAAATTACAAACAGAAATAAATTACAAACAGAAAAATAATCACAAAAAGTAATAAATTACAAAAAGAAAAATAATCACAAAAAGTGTCATAAGCCCAGGTTCGAACCCGGCTATCTGGAACCATAAGTACTTACAGTCGAAGCGTTCACCGGTCGAAGTCGAAGCTTCTTATCGTATCTTGCAAAATAAACAGTCTGCTAATGTTGTATGACGTCAGTCGTCGGTTACGGTTCTTAGGTCAAGTGATCCTGACGCACGAGTTTAACCATTTTTACCCATCCAACGCCGCTAAAGAAGTTTTCACTTCAAAAATTACACCCACGGGCGGACTGACTCGGTCTGGTGCAGACCTCGTCCGATCCAGCTTTAATCCTGAATTAACAGGACCGGTGAATATTCGGATCCGCGACTCTATGAAAACGGCACCGAGCTCGAAAACAAATAGCACAGAGGTCGCGGTACTCGACACGGAGGTCCCGTCCGCAACCGCGGCGATACATATTTCTACATAGCCACTGCGGGCTGTTACGCACACACATGTTCAGTTTTATTCTCTCATCTGATTTAAATATTACAAACAAGAACCTAAAGTAAACTAAGGGCCCCTTGATAGCATTTGCTACAGGCCCCGCGCCGTGTTAATCCAGCACTGGGCTACATATTATACTGTTTACTTTTCTGGACTAGCAGACTAGGTATATAGTTTAGTGTGTTCTACTTGCTGTAGACCATTTACAAAATGAATTTCCTTATAAAGAAGGTTGAAGGATATTTTTACTCAAAATACCTACCTACTACCTGAGGCCCACAGATCCAGCGGCGTGGATGTCAGTTATCACGAGTTACCATTGCATCAAAACCCGTCCCGTAGCTTTGTGTCCATTGCGAACAAGCAGACAATAATGCGAAAAAATATCCAATTGCATAATCATTATTTCCAATACATACGAATACCTAATTATTATAAGAGATAATCCAATAATTACGATAATATTCGTATACCTAGATGAAGTTGAGTAATAAACACAACAACATGGTCTAGGGAGGTCTAGGGATTTATATATATTTTTTAAATAACTTATAAAGTACTTGCCTTACAAAAACCTATTGATGACAGATTAATAAGTCACTTTTTTAAATTCAAATTTGTATATAATAGGTTTCGTTTTAAGATGAAATTCGCATTCATTAAATTTCTTCCAAAGAAGTAAATCTTCACGAACTTCTAACTTGATTGAAACTCCATAAATTTCTATAAATCTTTGTCAAACGCATCTCCGGTGTTTATTTAATCATGCCACGTAGACACTTGACCAGAAACGAAATGTGCAGTGGAAGTGCAGTGAAAAGAGCAGTGGGCATGATTCAAGCTGGCGCTACCCAAATTGCGGTTCCTGAAGCCATGACGACCAGTCAGAGCGTTATATCCAGACTTTGGTCACGTTATCGTGTCACGGGGGAAGTGGTGGAACGGCACCGAGGACTTCAACGCATTACAACACATGTACAGGACCGATTCATAGTAAATGCTGCACGAAGTCAACCAAACGTAACGGCGATGCAATTGGTTCAAAGGCTACAGAGACAGTATGGTTTGCTAGTAAGCGGTCGAACTTTGAGAAGACGACTGCATGAAGTCAACCTACGTGCTCGTAGGCCACTTCGGGTACCAGCGCTAAGGAGAGGCAATCGAGGAAGAACATTACAATGGGCTATTGCACACGAAAACGGGAACCATTCTCAATGGTCACTTGTGCTTTTCACTGATGAATTCAGGTTTCGTTTGGAGAGAACCTGGACATTGGAATCGACTGCAGCACCCACAACAACTTTATGCAAATCAAAGAGGCACGATTATGGTTTGGGCAGGAATTCGTCTTGGCGGTTAAACGGACCTCGTTTGGATACTAGGCAATATGACTGCTCTAAAATACCGAGATGAGGTTCTAGAGCCTGTAATCATGCCCCACAGACAGCAAATGGGACAAAATTTCCAGCTAATGCACGACAATGCCCGTCCACATACGGCGCGTATCGTTACATTACAAGTTAGTTACAACAGCTTGATATCCAAGCTTATCCAAGCCTTAGACTGGCCTGCACAATCCTCTGACTTAAATCCTATTGAGCATGCCTGGGATATGCTTCAGAGAAGAGCTCTTAGGAATTGCCCTGAAGATATTGTGCATGAGCTTTTCTTAGCAGGACTTGGGACAGTATTCCACAACAGGAGATTGACACCCTTGTTTTCACGCAACCGCTGCAGATGTGACACGAGAGTCTTAGGTGGATCCACGGATTATTAATTTTAAGTCTTAAACAATTTTTATATTAAAATATAAGGGGTTTTGTTTAGGTTTTGATGTTTCAAAAATAAAGTTACGATTGAAATTTTGTCGGAGTTTTCCTCTTCTTGTAAGTTTTTTAAATTTAACTTTATCTAAATGTTTATTATCAGATGAGATATGCTATTTAACAAGGTTTATTTTAATGTATAGGTGTCTTAACAAAAAGTAAATAGAATTTTAGTTATTTAGGTTTTATATGTTATGTTATGTTATCCTGTTATTCTTGTATTATTGAATGGTATAACATTCAATACATATAGACCATTCAATTAACGGCCTGAATGGAGTTCAGCCATTTTATTTAAACGGCTAGGCAGATAGCTTGGATCGACGACGTTTAACTACTTGCCTAGCCATTTAATTAAATAGTTAGAGAAATGACTTATTTTTGCATGGCTATAAAAAAATCGGGATCGTCCGTCGCGGATGAATTCAACGTTCAGAGCTCTGCGGACCGTGATTAAGAGTGGTATAGTCACAGTGATGGATAACAAATTGAATTTGGTGATCGCTGCTTATTTATTAAATAGATTATTAGGACTGAGGACCAATAGGGGTACGCGCGCGGACATCCGCGGCGCGGAGGAGCGTTGCGGAGGAGCGATGCGGAGGCATCTTCGTCCGCGGCGGATAGCTCTCCGCGACGCGGATGGCTCCGCATCACACTGAACGGGTATGGGCTACAAGTACTTTACCGTCCGTCGCGGACGTCTGCGTAAGTCATCCGCGTCGCACTGAATCGGGTCCTTTAGATGGCAAAGTTACATTACAAGGTTCCACTATTCAATCCAGAATCCAGGGTCCGCTCTTCTACGCTTTCCCCTCCTGAAGTGATTTACCTTGGCTTGGCTACGGCCGTCTGGTGAAACCTCAATAGGAAGGCCTCGTCCGATAATCAGCAGGGTGACATGGGCTTGACCCCCGAAGATTTTGATGGCACTGAGAATACAGGTAAAACAAAATCTTTACTACTACCATATGAATAAAAGATAACACGATATCCATTCTATGCCTTAAACTGCGTGACGAGGATCTTATTTTTATATTCACTACGCCTAAGACAATCCATAAATAAATGTGGCGACTCTTGAGACTGTACTGTAATGAATGTGCACATCATCATTTATCATACGATACACGAGCGGCAATAAGATGTAGAAGTTGATATATATCCGTAATCTACTACTCCGGCTATGAAAAAAAATTAGGAGTTTGGAGGGTGGATAGGCGGATGGATGTTTTTGACTTTATTATGTGCTGGATGGCACTGGAATAGCTAACTTTATATCTCTTTATATAAATGCTTCCCGGGCGAGAAGGAAGCCTGCGGCACAGCCTTGACACCAGGTTAGCCTGGGCCTCGTAGATCTTGGCGGGGCCTGCATAACTTTAAGGTGCGAAAAAATGAAAACAATAGTTGTCTTGACTTACTTGCTATTACATAATTATTAATCTGTAGAACATTATGGCCTGGCACAGGCGCGGTCCATTTTGTAAACATAATTATCTAAGTAAAGTGGACCGTGACACATCAATATAATTAGTGTTGACCGAACAAATTGAAAGGTAAACACTTGATTAATTCATGGTCATATTTTCGTTTTGTTCGAATATTATTTCCATAAGAAACAAATTAAAAAACGCAGCATAATAAAAAGATAAGCACTTACTGCATCAATAACGTTAAGTAAATTTACAAGTAGGTAGGTACTCTTGCTAGAGCCTGCTCGTTGCTGTATTAAAGGATTACCTTGTTGGCCGCCTGTCTGTCTGTCAAGACCTTTTTGAAGAGAATTGAAATAGATCTATATGAAATCCTATGATCCGCAACTAAGTACAATCCGTTTACTTTAAGTTTGGACCATGTGACATCATCGACGCCAGGTCCGAAGTAAACGGGTTGTACGTAGGTTTGTTTAAAGCTCATGGTAACCTATACACGTGATAAGTACTTACAACCCGTTTACTTTAAGTTTAAACCTGACGTCGATGACGTTACATCGACGTTACGTCCAAACTTATTCAAAGCTAGAATTTTTTAACCCTTTTGTAGGCTTCGATTTGTTAATCCCAACGCCACAATGCATGTATTCTTTGCCTTCCAGTACAATTTCTAGATTTTTTATCGATTACAAACAAATAAATATGTCGTTTTTATAATACCAAGAATAGAAGAAGACACTAATAATTAATAACAATAGTGATTCTGTAAACTCATTCAATAAATTGGTAAAAAATATTATTATGTTAGTATAATACTGACATCATGAACATATCGGTCTTACCTTACTGTTCCGTACCTAACAACACACTCGTAACTGCAAAGGTATGTATTATAATATTACTGGCTGCAGTGCTGTAATTGCGTGATATTACATGGCACCGTTTAGTGCGGAGTAGGGCAACACCGTTTCCGGTCGACAGTAATGACCGATCAGAATAATTATTCAGTTTAGTCTAGAGCAATGCAACGTCATTTTCGGCTGACTGTTGCTGACTGTGTGTCAAAATCAACAAAAACGATTCCTTTGTTAAATAAAAATTTGTGAATTACAGTACATAAAGATTTTGAAGTGAAATCTTCTTTAGCGACGTTTGATGGGTAAAAAGTGTTAAACTCGCGTCAGGATCGCTCGTCCTATGAACCGTAACCGACGACTGACGTCATACAACATTAGCTACAGACCATCTATTTTGCAAAATACGATAAATAGCTTCGTAGTTTAGCTGTTAGCGCTTCGACTGTAAGTCCTTATGGTTTCAGATAGCACCGGGTTCAAACCTGGCCTACTGACACTTTTTGTGATTATTTTTTCTTTTTGTAATTTATTACTTTTTGTGATTATTTTTTCTTTTTGTAATTTTATACTTTTTGTGATTATTTTTTCTTTTTTTTAATTTTTTTTTTATAAATAGGTCACGTCAATTTGACTTCATTCGGCGCTATATTATAGGTTTGGTATGGTATGGTATGTTCTTTTTATCTTTTTCTATGTATATAAAGAAAAAGTTTTCACTTCTGCCGGCACTCCCAGAGTGCAACCCGTCTTTTTTTTTTCGTAGTCCACTTAGAGCACCTAGCTGAATAGCCCCTAGTCTAGTCCACGAAGGCAACCTTGGCAGATCCTATATTCGTGGACAACTATGTAAAAATACATTTGCATCCACCAATAGCACCTGCTAAAAATATTGTTACTAGGACTTCGTGGACTAGACCACGCACGTGCTATTCTTCATGTAAATAGATCATCGGACATTCGCCGCGTAAGCCAGTGCAGATACCGTCAAAAACGACAAAAATACGCACTAAACCTTAATTAGGTAAGTAGATCCTACAACTTAAAGTAAAATACAAAAGTTATAGGTCCTAAAACTTTGGTATTTAACTTTAAGGTGTAGGACCTGCAACTTTTGTTTTAACCGATCTTCGATAGGAGGTTTAGTTTTGCTGCAAATCGTGGAACACCAGTTATCATCCTTAAAATACAAGCCATTACAGCCTCGTAGTTCACAGCGAGTTTAATTTATTTTTTCCAGTATTTTAACCTGTCCTTTCATTTTCAATATGTTTCATGCTGTTATAATGATGTCTCTAAACTTTTATCTGCACTGGCTTCGCGGTAGTGTCGGTTGAGTAAAATACTTTTAAGGAGATAATATCTCTGTGCACTCTACGCATCTGTGTTGAAGACGTATGTGGTCTCAGAACTTCTCTGTTGAGAGTACTTAAAAGCGAAATCCAATGCAGTCGTGGATTAGTGGGCATTTAAAAGCAATATCTTTCTCATTATAGATTTAACCCATGGATTATATTGGAACAGAGCTTCTTGGAATGCTTTCAGGTCGACTCATCAACTTTTGAGTTTGCTTAACAACGAACGAGGGTCTGGCACAGGTTTCCATCTCAGGATCAGGACATCAAACGGTAGTCGTTCTTGTAAAAGACAACTAGTCGATCAAAATTAAAAATGTAACCTTTGTACGCAATTGTTAGGATGATGGGTAGCATTGATACGACATCAGTTGATTAAGTTGATTCACGATAATGCAGTACGGATCGCGTGCATAGGATGTGGGTACTTTGTACAGTCGTATATCTATTGTCTGATCAGGAACTTATACTTCAGTAATGTAGCTGACCACCACACGGCCGGTTAGTTCTTGATTATCAACTTGATAGGATTGATTTAAAACTAGAAGGTCCATCTTATGACCATGGCGTGTTACTATTAAGTCGTTCAACTAAATTGAATAGGTACTTAATTTTGTTACGACCAGTGATGCAGCATGCAACAGACATCTGCAATAGAGTATTTTAATTTAGCACGTCGTGAAGAAGAGTAAAAGGCTTGTTAAATTAGGATTACTTCAGTTTAGTTGAGCGTACGCTCTAACCTACATTGGACTGAGAGGTTAGAAATTTTATGAAGTAGTTAGAACAGTTTTTATAAAACTATTGAATAATTATTGGTTTATTCTTATTATTATTCAAAAGTTAGAAGTCAAATAGAGCCCACTAAATGGTGAATGAGTTATTTTAATTAATTTGCCTAAAAACTTACTTTTGACACTGACTATAACCACAACGCTGTCCGACATGCTCTAAAGTGGAGCAAGCCACGATATAAACCCGAAGCAAGCCGATCTTAGTCAGACTCTTACTCTTCTTCCCAAAGCAAATACTGGCCATTACGCTACCGATGTGGACCCACTCTTCAGAACACGCTACACCGTCGAAACATAGCACAACTCACACAATTATTGCTGGACACAGCTTGTCTAGTAATAGAAGGCCTTTAATGTGCAAATCTTTGCTTGTATACTAAATAGTTGTAAATATTTACACATAGAAATCTTTATCGCATCTTAGTAATATCTTAACTGTTAGTGTGTTCGCCTTGCTATTATTCTCTTTGCCATTACCTAAACTACTACAGCCAACTAATGCTTTATTGTATTCCCATTACTTTGTTAGTCTAAAAACAGTCGAACGTAGGCTAGTTTAAAAACTGATGTCATAACGCATTTTGATTTTCAATAAATTATTACCGTAGATAGTTCCTAATGTATGGAATAATGGTCTGCTTTTGTTGTTTAGCAGCTGCTTGCCTAATTAACACTATTAACAGTGAGCAAACGGAGCTAATTATTAGAGGAGGAACTTTAACGATGGGGTATTTACTGTAATACAATATAATAAGCATAACAATGTTCACTTTTAAAATTGAAATTAGTGTTTTACATATCGTTTCACATCTACATTTTCTGAATGCATACTCACGTCATAGATCCCATGACAGCGCGGACCTTTTTTACGTTCTTTCATTGGGCAGTTTTATTTAATTTCGAGCCGGTAGGAGACACAGTTATCGGCTTCTAGATCCATACTAATATTATAAATGCGAAAGTAACTCTGTCTGTCTGTATGTTACGCTTTCACGCCTAAACCACTGAACCGATCTTGATGAAATTTGGTACAGAGGTACCTATATTAGAGCTTGAGCACGGACATAGGCTACCTTTTATCACGAGAAAGGGGGTTTAAGGGGGGGAAATAGGGGATGAAAGTTTTTATGAAAGTTTGCCATTTCTGAAGATATTTTAATGAAATTTAGTACAGAGGTAGATTAGAGCTTGGGAACGGACATAGGCTACCTTTTATCGCGAAAAGGGGGGTAGAAGGGGGGCTGACTAGGGCTTTGGTATGAAAGTTTGTCATTTTTGAAGACTTCTTGATGAAATTTGGTACTGAGATAGTTTAGAGCTTGGGAACGGACATAAACTACCTTTTATCACGAAAAGGGGGGAAGAAGGGGGGGACCAGGGCCTTGCGATAAAAGTTTATCGATTTAGAAGATTTCCTGATGAAATTTGGTACAGAGATAGTTTATAGCTTGGTAACGAACATAGACTACCTTTTATCGCAAAATGGGGGGTAGAAGGGGTGGACTAGGGCCTTGGGATGAATGTTTGTCATTTTTGAAGATATCCTGATGAAATTTGGTACAGATATAGTTCAGAGCTTGGGAACGGACATAGGCAACCTTTTATCGCGAAAAGGGGGGTAGAAGGGGGGGACTGGGGCCTTGAGATGAAAGTTTGTCATTTTTAAGATTTCCTGATGAAATTTGGTACAGAGATAGTTTAGAGCTTGGAAACGGACATAGGCTACCTTTTATCGCAAAAAGGGGTAGAGGGGGTGGCGAATATGGCTATGGGATGAAAGTTTGTCTTTTTTGAAGATATCCTGATGAAATTTGGTACAGATATAGATTAAAGCTTGGGAACGAACAAAGGCTACCTTTTGTCGCGAAAGACGAGGATAAAGGAGGGAGGGTTTATAGGGGATGAAAGTTTGCCAGTTTTGAAGACATCATGATGATATATTTGGTACAGAGATGGATTGAAGCTTGGGAACGAACATAGGCTATCTATTGACGTGAAAATGGAGGTATAGCGGTGGGGGGTAATAAGGTATGAAAGTTTAACAGTTTTCAAGATATCCTGATGAAATTTGGTACAGGGATTAATTAGAGCTTGGTAACGGACATATGCTACCTTTTATTGCGAATAATGTGGTAAAAGGGTGGGGGAGGGATAAGGACTGTATAGTTAGTATGAAAGTTTGTCATTTTTGATCATATCCTGGTGAAATTTGGTTCAGAGATTGATTAGAGCTCGAAAATGGACATAGGCTACGTTTTATTGCGAAAAAGGGAGTTGAAGGGGTAGAATAGGGCAAGGGTGTGTAAGTTTGACAATTTTGAAGATATCTTGATGAAATTGGTATAGAGATGGATTAGAGGTTGGAAATGGACATAGGCCACAGCCTATGTCCATTTCCAACCAAATGGGATAGAAGGGGGAGGAGGGAAAGGGGAATAGGGCTATGGGATTAAAGTTTCTAATTGGGGGTGGTGTATATGGCATAAATAGTAAGAGTTTCTTTTAAGATGTCCTCATGAAATTTGGTACAATGGTGAATTAGAGCTTCGGAACGGACATAGTCGAGTAGCGAACCAAATATAGAAGCGAGTGGAGAGGCGAGTAAAGATTGTTATAGGGACGAGTGGATAGGCGTGTAAAGATCGAAAGTCGAGTAGAGTCGACTACAGGGGCGACTAGATATGCGACTAGAGAGCCAAATAGAATGCAGTAAAGGGTTTAGTAGAGAGGCGAATAGGGAGGCGAGTGGAAAGATGAATGTAGTGGTGAGTAGAGATCGAATAGAGAGTTGAGTAGAGGTGCGAGTAGATAGGCGAGTGGGGAGAGTCAAATAGAGAGGCGAAAAGAGAATCGAATGGATGGGCAATTAGAGAGGCGAGAGATCGAATAAAGAGGCGAGTAGAAAGTCGAGAACAGAGGTGAGTACACAGTCGAGGACAAAGTTGAGTAGAGAGGCGAATTTAATGCTCAATAGCGTCGGATCAACACCAAGCGATAACCGACATCCACGCGGGCGGAGCAGCGGGCAATAGCTAGTTTTACTATATTATTATTTGTTCCCATTAATCCAGACAAAATGAAGATTTGAATAACTTCGCATAGAGCGGAAATTTGGTGGAGGGTCTGAAATACATCATATTAAGAAATATCAAAAGACCCCACCGATTGGACTTGAGCATATTTTATTGAAATCTTGCATTTTTTTGTAATCAGCAAAATGGTATGACTAAAGTAGGTAATAAATATATGGTGTACTAGCTTTTGCCCGCGGCTCCGCTCGCGTGGATGTCAGTTATCGCGAGGGATTCTCAAGGTCTAATCAACACCTATACCAAATTTCATCAAAATCGGTTCAGTGGTTTAGGCATGAAAGCGTAACATACAGACAGACAGACAGACAGACAGAGTTACTTTCACATTTATAATATTAGTATGGATTGCCAATGTTCGGCTCTGTGTAAATTTATGCAAGCGTACCATTTATTTTATCTATTTTGGCTGGATTATATATTGAAATGGGTTGTAGGATAGAGTATATAAAAAACCTGTTGCTCCAAACGGGTTATTGAATTTTTTTAATGAAATTTCCTGTGCCAAGCTAGGACGTACCACTAAGTAGGTACCTACCTCGTAGCTTCTTTATATGAACTAAGCTGATAGTTTCATCTCTACAACTATCGCATATTATATATAATATATTGTGATTGTATTGTTTACAAATTACTTTAATTTATTTGAGACTGTGATACCAATAGCCATTTAGATACCGTACTTGCTCTCCCACGCATTCTACTCCTGATATGGCTGAGTGACCGCCGCCTGATCTTCCAAGCTCGAAAGGAAACTGCACTACAAAGAATTGATTGGGTGTATGTATAACCCAAGTTCCATGGTTGCGACAAAAATAGATGGCAGTTGTAAGTATTTATGTATCTGTAGGTATATAGGTATGGTTAGCGAAATATTTGTGGAAAGTCCCATACATTCAATTCCCATGGTCTTTCACGAGTTGCAACAGAAATAGCATTTATGTATGCCCGATATATCCGCATCCACAGTCCACAAAAAGTCATATAAGCTTGTTCCATCATATTTCAATATAATGTTATGAGAATTTATAGTTAGACCGGAAATTCAAACAACGTCGGCTATGCATACGAGTGCTTATTTTAGCACCTAAATTAAGAGAATTGACGTCAATAGGGAGCAAAGTGCTAAAGTGGGTTGGGGAACACAAACTAGATAATTGGAATTTGAGGGGACGTTACTAACGACCTCCAGCCTCCTGTCGTTGCGAGTCATGATGATAGCTAACATCCGTATCTGAAGCTAAACATCGTTTCAGATCACATGCATTAAAATAAATCACAGGAGAGCTTGAACTATCATTTAGTTATTGCTTGATACATTTTGACCTTACTTACAATGAATGGATACAAATGGATTTCTTTTTTGATCACGTTCCGTTTACGAAATTACAAAAGACATTTTGTTCGGCGGCTCGATATGGCGTGCAATTTTAGTCGGTTCGAGTCTGTTGTAACCACCCGCGCTCGGCGATGGGGACTACTTACCAGCTACCTACCGTCAACCGTGAGAATTACGCACAATAAAGGATAGGTACCTACCTATATGGGTTTACGCAAACAAATGTATAAAGAAGTTAAGTTTTTTAGGAATGCAAATCCAACGTTGTCTAGAATCATCCGGTGATTACATAACAAATAACCCCAATGCATAATTAATACTGTTCAAAATACACGTGTGTGAGGACATTAGTTCTCGTATTACAATGTGGTTTTATTATCAGACAAAACCTTGAAAATATCACCGTACCTGCATCTTGAAGTAGGTAGGTATCTTTAGTAGTTACTACGTAGGTAAAGGACATTAAATGGAATAAACTATTAAAAGAGCCTTAGAAGGTTCTTACAGTGACGCCCTTGGTATTGTACACGTCCATAGGCCTCGATAAACACTTTCCATCGGGTGGGCTGTGGGCTTGTATGCCACTTAAGAGGTATAAAAGAATCTCGGAAACAGCACGCCACTGTCTTGAGTTTCATACGCCGCGCCACTAACCAACTCTACTAACGCAATTCCCTCGTTCCCTGGCCACAGAATAATTAATAGTACTACTGCATTTGTTTTTTTTATACTACTTAGGTGGCAGACAAGCACACGGTCCACCTGATGGCAAGTGGTTACCGTGGCCTTGGGCGTGTGCAACACCAGGGGCGTCACACTTGCGCTGCCGACCCTGTTAGAACAAGGAGTTTCTGTGCCGTCAGTGTAGAAGACCAAGCAGGACAAGCCTTAGGTCTTCCCACTGACAGCACAAAAACACTTTGGATCACCTACGGCTTTTGAGATGACCCCTTGCGAGTCGCGGGTTAGTAGTAATCTACTTTAATACGTATTATATTTATTAAACTTCATCTTATAAATTTTATAGGTATGATGAGATTCTAAAAAATGACCAGTTTCATCCACATAGTTACCACACCTTAGTACCTAGAACCTTAGTACCTACGAGCAACCGACTAACATTTATAATATTAAAATTTAAGTCATAGTGATGCATTCAAACCCTTATACACCCCCCCTAGACAAGTGGCCATTCGTTAGTAGAATAGAATAGACTAGTCAATGTATGGGATTGACACACGTATACGATTGTCATTATTTATTTTACTTATTATGAATTATCATTAAATACCATATTTACCTACTATTAATTCATAAACATCAAATACGTGTCATGCCCTTCCTTTTTTAAGATTTTTATTCTATTCTATTACCGATGGGTGTTAGCACCTCTACCTACCCCTTCGGGGATATAGGCGTGAGTATGTATGTACGTATTACCGATTGTGTCACTTGTAGGAGGGAGATGTACATACCATGTGTAAGTTCCTTTGTTTTTTGCCAACTTAAAGTACTAAGATAGGCATGTCAGCCAGCAAACCGCTTATAAATTTTTTAAAATATTTAACCATGCATTCGAAAAGCAGTTTTTGAGCAAGATTTTTTATGGTTCAACTATTGATAATAAAGGAAACTTTTTGATTGTGTCGTCGCGTCAACCTCTTAAAAATGGTCGTTTCGGTCATTAGAAAATCACTTCCTTTTTTTTTAAATAATTGTCTATTAAATTCTTTCTTATTTACTACTGAAAAGTAATTGATAACCGGTCTTACAACGAACATTTTTTTAGGCCATGGTCAATTTTGTGACGATACCTCATTACCTACTTATTGTAGATAACGGGTTCCATGTAGCGCGTACGAGTGATTATCATAATCAGGATATTTTCAAGTAGGTATGTACCTACTAATATTGAAAGTTCGATTATGAAATTAGTATTCGAGATATTTTCATATCTCAAGTAATTTACATATCTCAAGATATTCTTTGAATGATTTCATTCAACATATACGAATTCAAAAATTGAACTTTAAATTGATTGAATTACATACGATAAGTTAAAATAGGTTAATAGAGATAGTAGATACGATTAAAAACGATATAGTTTTTTGTCTTTTATATGAGTTTCTAAACAGAATACATTAATAAACTAAGTTTTGAAATAAAACATATCCATTAGAAAGACATCAAGATTTTTCATTTATTACAGCTCCTAACCAAATGGAGTACGAAAACAAATACATATTAATTTAATCATCTTGAATTGAATTTATTATTTTCCATTCAGTTTCCGGACCAAAAATACCTAGTAGTTTATTGTATTTCAGATTGGATTACTTTAAATAATACATAACGTAAGTTCGACTATTAAAATGTCACGACCTTAGGCTATCTATAGCACGGAAGGAGGCTAGCAGAGTCGACTCATTACCATGTATATGCGAGTAAAATTTCTCGCTCTCTTCTGTGCCGACTGCTGAGTGCCGAGTGCTAACTACTCGTGATATCTTCTCTCATAATCGAGATATCTCGAGATATATTTTTGTCTAGTGATATCTCGAGTAGGTTATCTCGAAATTGCCCACCGCTAGTTCCATGCGACATCTTTGTCTCTTACATTACGTGTCCGGATTAGATAGAACCGATTCCATCGAAATATTCCAGATGGCAGTAAGGAGAGTCGTTAGAGGATGGGTAAGGAGCTTGTGTAGGTAGTATATAGGCGTGTGAACACACCCAGGCTATACTAATTGTAACTTGTAACTAAAGACAGGGTTGCTAAGAAAATGTTTTTATATTTGGATTTTCGATCACCGTTCAAAACTGCCTCCTCCGACTCAAAAAGTAGATATACTTACCTACTAAGGTGAAACCGATGTGTGATAAGTGCGAAACCGATGTTCTCGAAAATCCCGAAAGGTTGCCATCTCGGCGTCGTCCTTCAGGCCTATGGACCCCAAGGTTTTACTGGGTGAGGTATGTGTTGCTTGATATCGTGCTTGAATATCATGCTGGGATTAGTGAGTGAGAACTCAGAACCACGGAGGAGCTTTACTTATTAACTTAAAATTAATTGTTTACCAGAATATAATAAAACAATAATAATTATATTATGTATTTATTATGATATACCATACATTAATTATTAATTTATTCTATTCAACATCGAGATTTTAAAGGACCTACGGTACCTAAATATTTATCGAGAACATTACTATTTTTTTTTAAATTTAGATTATGGTTGCCCCATGTCTATTAAAATCAAAGCACAATATATGAAACAGATATATTTTAACAGAACAAACCCAATAACTTTGGAAACTGTATTGAGGTTCTAGCATAGACTAAAATAATAAAATTGAACAATACATAAGAATGGTAACACTAATATTTCTTTAAATCTTACTGAAGTAAGGTAGAAACCGCATCATTATTTAATACTTGTGCGATGGATGTAGGCACTAGGCAGGTAGTTAGATACCTACAAATAAATGACAGCTATGGGCTAGTCACCCGGTAACATAGGCCTATAAACATAGCTGGGCACCTTTATCCGTAATCCGATAACACGTGTTAAAATTTACATCTTACGAAAGCTCTTTAGTTCATTTTACGTATCAAGGGGGTCAGTTTTAAGTACAATCCAAACTTGTGGGGTTCCAACCTTTGTTCCACGAACGCCATCTTATAAAAAGGGCTCAAAAGGTTTTTATGATTAATCTCACAAACTATAGGTCCCACAAAAAAATTCTTAATATTAGTGGTTGCAAATAACATTCTCTACAACTCTACAACAACCAAAAATAAAAAAGCATGGACTAAAGAGTTTTTATACGAAGATGCAATTCTTAGCACGTGTTAACGACTTTACAATTAACGGTGACCAGCTATGCCCACAAATAGGTAGGTAAATACAAGTTTTTCAAGTAAGCAATAGTTTTATAAGTAAACACTTATTCATAACATCCATATTTTTAAAACTCTACTAGGTAATCTAACATATTGATTATTATATTATATACTGAATATGAAACTGTATAGAATATATATTATATAGAATCTAGCTGCAAATCAACAAATATCGAATGAACCTATGTTACTTATACAGATAAATCTGATTTGAAGTTAAAGAATTTCTTTTTTTTTATTATATTAAATATAACATATAGATATATAGATAGTAAACTTCATAAATCCTACGGAATTCTATCTAATATTCTAACATTTAACACTTATAATGACATAATTAGTTACTAAGGTAAAACACCAATAAGAAACCCAAAAAAAACAACTATGTGTACCAACGCACTATAGGATTGTACAAGATATAATTTTGTTTACTCACGATGCTCGATATTAAGTAAATTGCGTAGGTAATATGCGGGTAACCACGCAGAAAATCATTATAAATAAGTAAGCAGGTTATAACATTACATATGACGTTCAGATTTTTAAAACTCTACCGAAGTGTATATATTATAAGTATTATAACATTTCTAAAAATACTAACAAGAAACATACATACTAATAAAGTATAAATTTAAGATTCAATCTTGTTTAGGTACGTATGGCACTATCAAAATATATAATAGAATGACATAATTCACCTAGATACCTAGGTACATTGCAATAAGAGATTTAAAAATGACGAAATAATCATCAGGACTCTGGACTGTACACACTTACGGTACAGCACTAAAACATATTTTACGATGTCCACCCTGTATGTGTATATAGGTACCTACATGATGTAAAAATCGGTAAAATATTATATATCTATATATAATGGCTCCATAGCAGAAGCAAGCTAAGATTTAAATTAATTTATTTTTGCCAGTAAATTAAATTATAATCATCTTAAAGAACTTAAATTTAAACTAGGTTACAATGCAACCACAGAAATGTTAAACAGGTCGTTATTATGTACTTACTCATGCCATCATTCAAAATAGTGTTTAAAAACATGAAGTCGGTTAATAATGTGTTGTTATAGTAGATTATGCTACAAGTGCGAGAGTCTATAGAGACCCGAAGACGGTAATCAACAATACACACGTGTTTCATACGACGTTTTTCAATTCACTTGTGAATAAATTAATTGCATGAAATGAACAAGCAATAGGTAGGTAGGGTAAGAATAATGCAACTCTTACGTATAATAAAAATCAAATAACCACAGTTTGATTATGGGTATCATTGTATGCCTAATTGCGGTGAGATTAGAGACATTTTATGAGCAAGTGAATTGAAAAATATTGTATTATTCTATAATATTTAGATTAAACACATTGTATAAAATTTCTAATGGATGATGATAAGAGATGGGCCGAAATTTCGATGAATATTTTATTAATATTATAAATTAAAATATAAGTACCTATGAATGAATTGTATAGTACATTTTCAGTCATTTAAGTATTACAAAAATATGGTAGGTACAATCAGTACCTATTTATTTTATTTTAAACTAACACTAAAATAATGAAGTGAAATGATTGTTAAGTAGGTACTTAACTACCGACAGAGATTTTATCCCATCCCTGCTTCTTAATTAGGTATAAAAGTAACTAAATAGGGATATAAGTACTTCAAAAGCACATTTTAAATTTGGTTTATAAAAAGACTAGTTTATCACATCAAAAGATCAGTAAGTACATAATTTGATAACAATGCTTGAAGAGTGTGGTCAATACATTTACGAGATTTTGAACCTCTAAGTCAAGCATTTTAGGTATACCATGGACGTAGGTGGGAGGATTTTAGGTAGGGAGCCTATCTATAAATCTCCCCTTCTTCCACGTCAAAATTCGAAACATTACCTACATAGTCAGACTTTGTCATTTTTACTTGAAACATAAAGTTATAATTATAATTAAAAACAAATTATATCTCCATATTTTAAACTGCGTGCGTAGGTTTCACGAGAGTTAATGAGACTAGAAATGAGGAGAATGCTTTCTTGAAGCACGCTTTTAGCGTTTACTTTTTACTACTTTATTAGGTAATATGTGGTTTTACTTCAAAACAAATCGCCATAACGTGACGTCATAACAATAAGATTTATAGATTACTAGCTGTCGCCCGCGGCTCCGCCCGCGTGGATGTCGGTTATCGCGAATCGGGGTATTAAAAATAGATGTTGGCCGATTCTCAGACCTACCCGATATGCCCACAAAATTTCATGAGGATCGGTCGAGCCGTTTCGGAGGAGTATGGCAACGAAAACTGTGACACGAGAATTTTATATATTAGATTAACTTATTTGACAACTTATCGTCGTAACATTTTTTGGTTTTGACACGTGTATAGTAAATTCTTAGAATTCATCTGTAGGATGTATTTTGAAAGTGAACACAGTATTCACTTTCAAGTTACTAACGTTACCGTGCTATTTAAAGTTAGGTACATATTTTTAAATTAATTCTAAATCATTTAGATGATAAACTTAATTTGTTAAATTAAAGTTACTGAGATCAATTCTTAAATATACTTGACCTTAGAGTGCACTTTTGCACTTCGGAATAAAAATAATTGAAATAAATTACTGGCTTTAAGTGGAGACATGAGTCGTTGGATACTGGACAGTTACTGATTCCTAACATTTACAGAGTGCGTAAAATGAGATGAATCCCAGACTTGGTCTCGACTGGCCGACTCATTTGACCAACTTTCAACTTGAAAGCGACCATTTCAAAGGCTTTTTGCATTTGACCTTTTCTGAAACGTCCCAGATCGCCAAGGCGCTTGGCAGATGAGCAGTCAGAGTATAGTTGAGCGATATCTTCAAACCTTGTCTCCTTGTTCATAATTTGCTCACGGAAATCTGGAAAAATATGGTAAGTAGTTATTTTTAATTTTACGTATGTACCTATTTAATAAATATGCATGGAAATTTACATACGTACATACTTACCTACCTATTAAGATAAACCTACCTACCTAAATAGAGATCGTATATAGTTACCTACTTATTTATGAAGACTCCAGATTGAACTGATTTATTTAATTCTGTTCCAAAAATTATTTAGCCATCATGTAGAATTAATTTTGAACATAATTCGCAAGTTATGTGTTCACTTACTTAAGCACTCATGCCAAGAAAATGTTAAATTGTAAATTTATACAATAGTATTTAACAAAATTATTCTCCCTTTTTCTTTTTTGGCTGTGGAGAGTTTTGTGCTGTCATCAATCAAATGGTTGTCCTGCTTTGTATTCTGCATTGACGACACAGAAACTCTCTGTGCTTACAGGGTCGGCAGCAAGAGTGTGACTCCCCAGATATTGCACACGTCCATAGGCCAAGGTAACTACTATCCATCAGGTGGACTGTGTCTGCCGCCTCAGTGGTATAAAAAAGGTACACACGAATAGCACACAACAGTTGGTAAGTATATCTTCAAATATTTGGTCGCCCACTGTAACGACATCATCAGCGTCGGTAGCTTAGTGGTTAAGGAGTCGGTCTTACGATCGAGAGGTCCCGGGTTCGAATCCTGGCTATTACACTACCGACGTGAATCCACTCCTAGCACTAGCAATAACTTAGTTAGAGGGGTTAGAGGGAATATTAGTAGGTAATTTTGGTTGCTTATATTCTTACAAAAATAAATAGATAATAAACCGTGTTAAATACTCGAAGCAATCTAGAGATAAAGAGATTTAGAGCTCACCTGTAGCAATTACAAGCGCTTCTTCCTTAGAGCGCCTGATTAAATCAGAACGCCATGATGTTGGGCGTCGGCTTTCATTGTGTTTCACCAATATATGGCTGCATCTGATTTCGTCAGGAAGCCCACTGCTGGAATGAGCACGTGACACTGGCGTACGGTGGAGAGAACCAATGGGAATTGAGTCCGACATTGTGCTGGTAGAAGAGGCAACTGCATAAGTTGTATCTGGAGAATTAGGTATATGAGTACGAACTGGATTACGTCCAACCAACGTCCATCCTCCGGCTATCTTAGGTTTTGGGTACGGGCCTTTCTTCGTTTGAGTATTGACATACAAGACAAACGCTGCAAAGAGAATAATAGCTTCTTAATGGTATCGCTCCTTATGTTGCACACGTTCATAGACTGCGGTAACAACGGCCCAGCCGTACGTAGGTAATATACTTGTCGGTTACCTTAATTGTATTAAAACTTTTAGAAAACCACCTGACATTAGGTACATATCTTTGAAAAACTTCAATATTCCTATGCGTAGGTCTCTTATATGTAAATCAATTGGGTATTTTCCTGTAGTTAAAATAAAATATTTAGCTGACCTTATTAAATTATGACTAGTAAAAGAGTGAATACAATTGCGTCGGTTCGTATTCTATCGTTCTAAATTATTTTTAATCATCCACCCAACCTTTAATAGTATGTGATTTGACTATATAATATTATGACGTCACAAATAAATTTTTCATACAATTTTCCTTATAACTTATCGTTTTGATGTTTAGTAAAAAGTAACTAGTTTAACTAGTCAGTCAAATACCCAATTATATGTAAATAAACCATATAAGCACGTAGGTTTTAAAATATCGATTAGCTTCTAACTTACAGCCCCATCTGTTGACAAGTAGTGAAAAACTGAGGGTTTCATTAATAACGCCTTCATATCGTCGTCACGGGCTGGTTATACTAACGTAACCGTATTATAGATATAATAAAGAAATGGGTCCAGGCCAACCTCGCCGATACAACACCTGTTGATTTAACGGAAGAAGCTCTACTGCAAGCTTTCCTTTGAAGAAGAAAGCGTAACTCTTAGAGTATATATTAGCAAGCTAAATGTATACTCCAAGTATAAAGCTTAATTGGACCCCTGGTTTGCATAATGAAAAACTCGATTGCAAATTGGCTTACTTAGGTATTACTAAGATGACTAAGATCAAATCATAATTTGACTAATTTGCATTGCGGAATTCGGTGAGCTATTTTTCAAGTCAAGTCAAGTTATATTAGGATTTAGTATTCAATATTTTTGGTCCGAATTAGCGTCTGAAATGTAATGTCTATCAATTTGCTAATAAAAACTGAGCAGGCGCCGTAGCGAAGAAAACTAATACAAATAAATAATACAATAACCATTTTTCAAATAAATGTTGTTAACTTCCTTCCTATAGTAAAAAGGGTCCTACTTACATTACTACATTTAGGTAGTTAATTCACTATTGGCCCTGTGGGGTTACACGTAGATACGTGTATAATGTAATAAACCTGGATATTCTGAAGGCAGGTTTATTCTGCAATTTTGATATCAAGATGGCGGCCCTTGTACAATATAATGTCGATCTACGATTTTAAAAAGTTACCTACCTACATTTAATTATGCCTGCTAGCGGAACTGGGCATATGCGTATGGTGCACCCACCTTTCTGCTGATACATTCTCCTGCTTTTTACCCACTTGGGGTCGAAACAGCATGTAGGTTTACTTGCCTACTTTCTAGACGCTTCATGGGCGTTGTCAATAATATGGATGGGGTGGGTGGGAGGTTTTTACTAAATGATTAGGAATAATTTTGATATCAAAAATGCTCTTTTTATGTTTAAGTATTTACATTTATTTTCTTAACATATTTCCCCCTTCTTCTTATCGTGTCGTTAGCCAACCTAGATGGTATCGGCCCAGAATTTTGCTACTAAAATCGCATTGTCAGTAGCATTCATTAGATCTTCCTGAGTGCAGTTGTTGGGGCACGGCATTTCCCCCTTATTAAGTACATATTGGTATAGCTATTCTGTAACTTAATTATTTTAACCTAATTCGTATAACTTAGGGCCTGTCTGCAAAAATAGCTTTAGAGTGAGATATTCGATCTGATCACAGTAAAAAAAGGACAAAATAACAATGTGTAGTGTTAACCTACACGTAGAATATCCTTAAACCCCACCTCTCCTTAGAAGCACATAAAAATCTATAAAAATGTATAAAAAGTAGAAAGCTAAGTGTATTAATTTAATATTATAAAATAGCTTAAATCTCCACTAACCAGCTCCGTTTGATTCATATTGTTCCCATCCCTCTGGAAGGTCATCACCAGCGCCTGATGCCATTTTTAATTTATCTGGGTACGTAGTAGGATTTTTACAAAAATATTACAAAATGCGCAATTAAAACGCGACACCGCTTTATTAGCTATAAATGGAAATACCGAGTCAAAGATCACAAATTAAGAAACACAAATTATTCACTTTAACAGAGCAAACATTAAGCTTGGCCGGAAGATGTACCCAGATTGATTTTTACTTAAGCTTGACCTATGAGCAGCAATCGCATTGCGCATGGAGTGTTTACGTCGTTTGGGTGGGTAGGTAGGTACTAGTTATCGACCCTGTGTCCCGTCCCGTCCCTCCCTGTCCCATTTTTTTGACCGAGCCAGAGAGAAGGGTGGCCATATGTGATATTTGAATTTCTACTCAAGCTAGGATGTACCTATTGTATTTGTTAACTTGTACCAAAGTAGTAGATATTTTTTCGCCAGAGGGGTAGTCGCCCACATACTCTGTGTACAGAGTTTGTATATTTACAATGTAAGGTAGGTACTTATAAATAAAAATAATTCATCACTTCACAATAATAATGAGGATATTAATATTAATGTACTGAATAATTATGTATTTATGAAGATTTTTTCACCAAATAATACTCAGGTAACTACCCACTACCTATTAAAAAATTATTAAACTGAAATGAAGCAATTGCAACACAAACTACCTACATCGAGAGCGTCATTCGTACTCCAAGCGACTCTCACAGGCCATTCCCACTCTGTTGGATAAGGTGGTAGGTGGCAATGTCTACCCCATTTTAAGAAAGAGGTGCTGCCGTCTCTGTTGCGTACTGTGTGGAGGTCAAGCATTCCCGTTGGTTTACCATCAAGCCAGGTGAAGTAATATTAACACATTTGGAACATTCCAAATAGGAAAAATTGCCTTGTTGATATTCATGTTAATGTGTATATACTGGTACCTTAGAAATCAAACAGGTGGCATTACGAAAAGTTTGAAATTTAAATGAATATGATGATGTAGGTACAATCGACAAATTTACCTTTGCACCCACAAAAATATATTAGGATAGAACGGCCATGTGAGCGGGAAAACCATGGCACAGGACCGGAATTGGCTAAAAAGTCAATTCCTGTCCTATGAAATTGGAACTTTCGAAAGCTTACTCGGTACCTACTGTTAAAACTAGCTTTATGCTATTTTCAAATTGTATGCACAGTTTTTACAAGGGCGGAGTTAATGTCAAAGGCATTATCTAACAGTCTACTTTAGGGTGATTCTATTTTCAACTGTACCTAGAATAAAAATGGAAAAGTAGGAAAATTTGAAAAATAAAGGTTTTTCTTATCTCTCGTGAGTATTTATTTACAGTGAAACAGATGAACACAAAGATACAATGCAGGTGAACACTGCATAGGTAATAATATGGCTGTTTTATATATTTCTGTGGTTGCACCATAACATTATAACTATATAGGTATGAAAATACGACCGTATATCTCCTATAGATATTATTATACTTTTGCACATTTGATTTGAATTGATAGATCAGAGATTGACCGATTATGCCTCACGGCATTTTCAAAGGTTTAATAATGACGGTATTTCGTAAATATAATAAATAAAAACTCTTATGTAAAGCAAAATTGCTTTACACACATTTTACACTTGTAGTTGTGTGCATATCCAACATATCAGTCCATGAATAGGTGATTTTAACGTAACGATTTTTTACTTATTCTATTACTCTTGTTGCAAAATATTACTCTGGCAACACTTTCTTTTTGATCGCTGCGCGCTGTCAGCACCACCTTACACTAAATGCATACTCCAATCCAATTGAAAAATATTTCAAATTGTTAGCAATTTACGTGAAAAATTCATTGTGATAGGTGTGGGTATTTGTTATAATTATAGTGGATCAAGTTTGATCTGAAAGTGTAAATGCAGGTTTCATGTATAACGCATTTTTTTTCTTTTAGGCACGCATCAAATTATCAGCCTTCTAAGGGCGTTCATGTTTTCGTGTAAAAAATGATTGAGTTTACAATAAAAACATTGGATTCAAACAACCACCGTTTCTCCGTTGACGATGAGGTAAGTTTTAGCTGTTTTTATTTTTAGATTTAGATTTTCTTCGAGAAGCCACCATATTTAACATTAGATATTCTAATGTTAGTTTCTCGCCTACTACTTGCAATTTTAATCTTCTTGCGTCATATTTAGACGCTACATACTGAAATGTGTACATAAATAACATTCCATACATATTTTATAGTTTAGCATTTCAAGGCTAGGCAATCAATACCATAGTCAAAACGTAGGTTGATTCGCCAGTGCGCGCATGTTAGATGGAGCTTTCTTTGTGGAATTTTACTGACCATTGCTGGTGGGATGAGGCTTTCAACCGTTGTTTTTTATACCCTCATCCATTGTATTATTTGAAATATACTGATTTATAGAATACTGCTATAATATGCTGATAGTTACAGCAGTCTGTTTTTTATGTAGGTCACGTCAATTTGACTTCACCTCGCCTGATGTAAGCTAAAGGCAAAGTTACAGGAAGGGCGGTCATTACATGCACATAGCATGTTAACAATGGTGGCACTCAGCTTGACGGTCTCATCAATGGAGGATTGTTGTCGCAGCACAGTGTGACACCCACCAGTCCAACAAGTGTTGCGAGCACAATCCCCCCTGCCCCGCTATGCAATTGCTGACCCCTGAACGCAATCCAACCGAGATTGGATTACTATTACTAAGGTTTTCCGCAATTGAGCATGGGGGTACAAATCCGGTCAAAATTTGTGCCATCAAATTTCTACCACCAGTATGCACTTTTAAATATAGTGATGATGTAGATATCAATGGTCTTGCATTCACCCACTTATTACTGAAACTATTTCACCTCCAATTGTAGTCATTTTCCAATGAGTTATATTATTATTTACCAATATGCTATCACATCAGCCATGCTGATGTGTGTACAACAATTGAAATATTAATATACAAAACCTTTATTTATCAATTGATTATTTTTAAGGTAATATGTTTGCAAAATGAAAGTTTGTCAAATGATTAGATTTTCAAACGTTGTTGAATTTTCTATTTGTTAGGAAGTCAGATATCCACTGCAGGAGCTGTCCACAGATTCCAAAATGCTCAAGTATTGTTATTAACCTACTGATAGGCACACAATCTAATGTTTTGTCATAGTCCAAGTAAATAGTATTAGTTGATCGGTTATTATTTCAATTGTGTATCTGTTTGTCAAGGCAAGTAAGAAGATTTGTGACAGTGGATTTTTAGGTACAAACCCATGCTGTTCATCTATGATAATAATCTCCTTACTCATGAATTGCCATATTTCTGCTGTTAATATTTTTTCATGGTTTTACACGCTATACTTGTTAGGCTGATGGGACGGGCGTTGGCTGCCAGGCACTTGTCATTCTTTTTATATATAGGAGTGACATGTGCCTCTTTCCACTCCTGAGGTAGCTTTTCGGTTTTAAGTGATATATTCATTATATGTGACAATTGATGGTAGAGCACCATGCCACATCGCTTTAAAACTATAGAGGGCAAGGAATCAGGACCCATTGATGTAGTATCACTAAATTATGTACCATACAAAAACATTCAGAAAATAATAAAAAAAGCAGAGTTCTAAGGCAAGCCAAGAAAAGGCAGCCTTTTAAACGGCCTGCTGCTATATGGGAATAGTCTACAAGTCGCACCTTCGGTGCAACAAAGTCGTAACATTTTCAATTACTAATATTATTTTTAAACGATCTGGCATACTTAAGTCGATTTTGCTATTTTGGGTATTTATGACTTTGTTTTATATTGTTTGTTTCTTTCGCTACAGTTTCATGAAATAATTTTATTTTCAATTACTGATATTATTTTTAAACGATCTGGCATACTTAAGTCGATTTTGCTATTTTGGGTATTTATGACTTTGTTGCACCGAAGGTGCAAAGTATATTAATGCAATCTATTTATTTAATTCATTACGAATGAGCAGCTGGTTGCTGATATTTTGATGTTTAGGGATAACACAGTCTGATTTCTATTTTTAATAGTCAGTCACTTGAGTACAGAATTGTCCAATCATTGGCAGGGTTGGCTGTTGGCTGTCTATTCTATTTTGGCAAATTGTTGTGTCTTACTAGGATCTTATAAGTTTCTATGACATCACCTTAATGTTATATAAGAGTACCTATTGAGATTTCTCTCCTCTTAGGGCTTGCATTGTAGAGCCTGTGTCTGGATAGCCATTGTCTGAACACTCCAACAGATTGATACCCTTGTGTGTGAGCTCCAGACCTGAAAATCACTTCCCAAAATAAGAGATGTATAATAAATGAATAAAATTAATAGACTTTATTCCACTTTTACTCCATAGAATATTGATAGCCTCCCTTTGCATGGTGGTAGTGAATGAGTTGCTACGCTGGAGGCACAGATTCAATCCTCACTCAAGGCAAATATTTTTATGCTAGAATATGGGTATTTACATTGGTCTGGTCATTAAGAACTGCAACTGGTTTAACTCCAATGCTTCGATATCGCCTTTGGGGCGTGGGGCGACCCCAGACTCTGATGTGAAAGCTTTCTATGTGACTGATTAACGCCATAGGGTATCGATGAATAGATAGCACTTGTAGACTTATTTAAAGAAATAAAAAAAGTTAAAACCATGTTAAAACGCTTATTTGCTAACTTAGAATCACGTAAATTTACAGACAGACAATACTTAGACAAGTCACATCTTCGAATGACCACTACTTCGTTGAGGCATCTTACACATGGATGTAAACTTAGTAGGAAAATAATTTTAGTCCCACGTGTATGCAATCTGGACCTCTGATCGGTTCTTCTCTCATGATTTTTATACGGTTGGACCCAATTAATTGATCCAAAAGTTTGAAATTTGTCCTTTCACCTTGTTTTTGTTCAACCCTTGCGGACTTCAGCCAGGTATTTAATTATTATCAGTGTAGCGTGCTATATGACCCGCCCAATACCATGCAAAGGACAGAAGTTTATTCTTAACAAACGGTAGACAATCACTGAGCTCTGGGGTTTCGGCCAATATTGTTAATTGTGGCTGGTGGCTTTGCTTGCATGCATTTGAAGATGACAGTCAAACATATAATATTTTGTCTTCAAACCTTAGCATTTTCCTGGATAGTTTCGTCAGTTGGCTTGTTCTTTTTGTGTCTATGCTTTTCATGAACACTTTCGACTTTCTTAAGACAGGCGAGGATTTCCATCTTCGGTTGGTCTCTGTCACTATGCTTCGGCTGATGACTACTTTGGTGATTTTGGGGACTATTGACAGCCTGGGTTCAGGGCCTACCTATTTTACATCGGATCCTTTCTTAGCCAGCTCATCGGCTACCTCATTGCCCGTATTGCCCTATTGACCGGGTACCCAAGCAATCGTCACGTCAGGTGCTCTGGTCAGCCTTTACAACGTCTTTGTACACTCCTTTACCACTGCCGAGGTGGTTTCTATCTTGCCTAGTGCCTTTAGCGCCGCTTGGCTGTCGCTGTAGATGGTGACCTCGGCGTGCAGGTCTTGTGTTATTTCCGCGGATCCTTGATGGCAAAGATTTCTGCTTGTAATACACTTGCAAACTTACGCAGTGGTGTTGAGCTGTTTATCTCTGTACCATCCTCGCATTTGATGTGCACTCCGGAGCCAAAGAGCTTCGTTGTTTCCTTTTTGGAGCTGTCTGTGTAACATATAATGCCTTCTGTGTCTATTTTCCAGGCTTCCCCTCTGTCCTATGTGTACTCTGTATTTCTTATAAATGTTCTCTCTTTCTCGATTAGGTCATTATTTGAGGGAATCATTTTCAGTTTGTCTTCTTAGCCCTGACTGATCTTCAGCTGCTTTCTTTTTTGCCTCTAGGTCTAGTGGGTTTAGTCCCAGTATTCCAGTTCTAACGCGGTAACTCTAACTTCTAGGTCGATGCAATAAAAACATATTGCCGTTTTTTAACTTAAGTTCATCCCTCGATTCAGTTTTTTACAGAACATTCAGGGCGCGAGTCCGACTTGAACAAGTTTTTGTAATGTTCTTAGTGAAGGTCAGAGGATAACATTTAGGGTAAAACTATTTGACAGTAATCATTAAAGCTGTAATGAAAAAGCTGTCTTGCATATTCATGTTCACACTATTCATCATCCAACAGTCAACATAGCCATAAGAACCTCCTTGTTTAGAAGTCGGATATAAAGAAACATTGCAAGCTTGATGAATATGTTACTAGGATTTTAAATTTTTGGCTAAACTTAGTGTTGTAGTGTGTTAACATTTCTTTTTTATTGTTACAGACCACGGTGCAGCAACTTAAAGAGAAGGTTATGGAGCAGATGGGTATAGAGATAAATTTGCAGAGGTTAATTTTTTGCGGCAGAGTACTGCAAGATGAAAAGAAACTATCTGAATATGGTATGGTTTCTTTTACTGGTGTGTGGGAATGTTTAAATTTTGGAAATAGTAATATTTGGATATGAGATTCTTAACAGCCACTTGATTTCTTAATATGGTGATGTTAGCGAAGAGCTATACAAGCCTGTCACCACCATATTCAATATGGAGACTTCAGTTAAACCATTATCACAAACTCATCATCATCGGCTCTTACCTTGAGCTCGGAGCCTGAACACGGCTTATATAGTTATAGTTTTATTTGAACGAATGTTGGTTGACCTCCTAAACCTGAAACAGACAGCTTTAGTGCTTCGTCTGTCAATCAGCAGTGTCACCGGGTTGCTAATAAAGGTTGGCGGGTCCCTTTTACCCCCATGAACTTGCTGTCAATACTATCACCAAAATGTTGATTCTAAATCAACGGTAGTAGAATAGAAACATTTTTATTAATTACCCACGACGGAATAGGGACGTTATTTGCGTTTAGGGTGAGAGGATGTAAATGCAAATCTATGTTGCCATTTTTCTCCAAAACTACTAGCTCGATTTTGATGCAGTTTTCATAAAAGAGCAGTTACATTGGCAAGTCGGTGGTGGCACATGCATGTACCGACGGTATGTGACCGTGAGTGTTACGGGGCATTTTGATGTTTAATATGCAAAGATATACTGAGCCCGACAACATCATGTTTATAGAAATAACGATGAATTTCAAGTTATACTTAAATTAGAATATGGATGAAACTCTTTACGTACAATATTGATTTAGCATCTGAGAGCTTGTGCAGCTGCATAACCACGTCACGAGAATTTTTTAATGTTTGAGCAGTTATTAAGTGTAGCTAGAGGGACGTCGATGGATGAATTGAGAATTAGGATGGATAAGTTATATTCCATTACCAAGACTCACAAAGGGATGTTTGGATCGGACACCTGGGGAGGGACAAATAAACTTTGATAAAACCGATTGTGTCGACTTAGGCGTTCGTATTTTAATCAGACAGAACGATAGTCTCCGTGGTACGGCGGTAGTGAACGCGACTGCTACGCGGGTTAGATTCCCGTTCAGTACAAATATTTGTATGCATGAATTCGTACCTCGGAGAGCACGTTAAGCCGTCGGCATCAACTACCTCATAATTGCAATATGTCGAGATCGCCAATGGGATGTGGAGGTCAGATAGCAGTCGCACGGAAAATATTGAAGGTCGCCAAACCCGCACCCCAGACTCCGAAGTGAATGCTTCGGATGCGACTGGCATTAACGCCAGATTGACATATAAGAGAATGTTTAAGGTCACGGTTACATCTCTGTCTTCCCCGTTGAGAATTAGGCATGATCATACGATTGCCATAATGCCCGCTGAGTTTCTTGCCGGAGTCTTCTCAGGTCGGGGCCGCGTTTCGAACCGGTGGTCCATTTGCTAAACTAGTCTAGATTTTTTTTTAAACTTGACGTTTTGTAAGTACCGTTTTAATGGTCTATACAGAATAAATGATTTTTGACTTTGACTTTGACTTTTGACCATAATGTCGCTACCATTTCTGATAGTCTTATAATATTGCCGCGGTTTGTATCTTGTGCACAGATGTCCACGGCAAGGTGGTACATCTCGTCCAGCGTGCCCCGCCAAGTCCTGAGAGTAGGTCTGATAGACCCACGGGTGCCGGCATTACTACTCACCCGGAACCCAATACGCAACAACAGATTCGGCGATTGATGGTAACATTCATTTATTCTGTCCTAATTATTTTTATCAGCATCACTATCGGTAACGTAATACCGAATTTTAAAATCCTGAATTACAAAATCCCGAAGTTAAAAATTCCGAATGTAGGACATATCGAAGTATGATTTACCGAAGTTTGAAATTTTGAAGTTCAGAATGCCGAAAATTCAAAATCCCGGAAATAACATTTTGATACATTACCTACCGATTGGTAGGCGTTCTGGTTTAATTTTTATAGTTACTTTTCACAACGGAGGTAGTTTTTTTTTTCATGTAGCTCTTATAACTACATGTAAATATTTATTTTTTAAAACATTTATTGATATTCAGTTCACATGTATGGCATTTAAATATACCGGGTGTAAGGGGAACGCTCCCGAAGCCGAAGGCCCGAGGTAGTACTCCGGGTATACTACATATTGGCAAAAAAAAATGATTAGGTGAAAAAAAATTATGTTTAATTGGACGATTAGGTACTATAAATACGTAAACATACAATTATTACTACTTTATTCTCGCTAAAATATATTTACGTAAAACCTTTATTACCTATTCCAAATGGTGACATAATTTTTCGTTTAATTCGACTCTGTAGGAAGGAATGGCGGGCACGCCAGACTTCGTTCTCGAGCAGCAACAGGCGTTGACGATGTCTCCCACTACTGGGCGTCTTGAGTTTATCAGACGGATGATTGCTGATATTAAAACATCTCTGACGGTCCTACGCGCACACGTAGAGGGCGAGGTATGTAGAATTTAGTACAAACTTTGGATCCTGTTAAAGGTTAGCTGGGTGTCTCTCCATATGTCCCTGTGTTTAGCAGATGACACAATGGAGAGCAGGCAACGGTGTGGGAAGGGTTCTCCGAGCGCCTGCCTGAGTAGGACGGTCAAGGCCATCTGTCATGATCAGTCACCCCAGCAGTAGCAGGGATGTGGGATGGCGGCGGGTCATCCCACACTCGAGGGGGTCATCTTAAGGATATCCAAAGGAGAACCGGGGTGCGAGTGAGTTCCCTTATTGGGTCACCTTACACCCCGGTAGTTGTGATGCTAGACGGCGGCGTTGGTTTTAGTCGGTTCGAGTCCGACATAAACACCCCCGGTAGCCGGCGGGGTTGGCCTCTGTGGTGATAACCCCACGAAAAAAGGTACATCGTATCTAAAACATACATTAATTTTAGATTCGGTGTCAGTATAGGTGTACCAGAATCTCATAGCATTTTGCAAAATAAAAATTTGTAAAGTGCAATACTGAGGAAATTGGACTAAACTATCGACTCTTATACTTTTTAATTTTAATATGTTTATCAGACATAGGAGAAGACATACTGATGTATTATTTAGGGATGATAAGTACTTTAAAAAAAAAAAACTTAATTATAATAATAACTTCTGCCCGCGGCTCAGCCCGCGTGGATTTCGGTTATCGCGATCAAACATAGCCTAGATCTTTACTAGATCTTATCTACCTTCATGCCAAATTTAGTATATATTTAATATTAGAATGGATAATGAACTGCTCAACTGAAATATTCTTATTACAAAGAGTTTAAAGATTCTCCTATTCTAAAATTCTATTTCTCAAGACGTTGACGAAAACGTTCCATAGAAAGTCATTATAATCATCGTTAATACTTATATAATTATCATTATACTTACCTGCAAGCAATATGCGTTAGCATCCCTAAATCAAGACGTCACGTCACGACGACGTAATGTGCAGAGTACAAGAGAATTTCGCATTTATCTCGGTCTACGTTGCGTTTACCTAGTAACAATATAAAAACTTAAAATGCGTCATGGAATTCCCCGCATAAGTGAAATTAATATCAAATAATATCTATAGAACGAAGAATAATATGATTGTATGTAAATCTGTAATCGCTACAACTTTAATATCATCATCACAAAGAAGTTATAAATAAATGGCAAATAATAGAAATGTATATAATAGTATCAAAATCGTACAACCCAACTAACGTGTCGACTCGCAAACTAGCCTATCGAAACTCCAAACGAATTAAAGTATTTGTCAAATCGATTAGACCAGTGTTTCCCAAATACCTACTGTTCTGCCATGGCCCGGTAATTTTCACACTGTCCCTTCGTGACCCAGTGAATACTTTTTAACCCAAGCTGGTTCCATTAATAATGCATATTTATTAAAAGTAGAAATGTTTTATTAATACGTGTGCGTTCGCGCAGCGGAATGTTGTTGAATTTAAAGATTTTAATTATGCAGATATTTAGTGTATGACGTCGTGTAATTGTGTATGGTAAAAAAAAAATTGTGCATGCAGCCATTGTAGAGAAATTCGCTAAAAATTGATTCCGCTGGGCGAACGTTGTCCTGGCGGAACTTTTTTCTAATCCATGGACTTAGAAGAAAAGAAATGTGTCCAAAAATTAGTGTGTATTTGTGTGTAATTGTGTATGTATGAATAAAATTAGTGCATGCATAAACTTCGGAGAAATTCAAGTTTCCGCTACGCGAACGTTTGGCCATTAGCTAGTTTTCATATAAAGCTCTTATATAGTGAGCTGTAGATTTTTACATAGGTTGTTTTGAATTTGTTTAAATTTGTTTAAAAAACAGATTTAGAAGAAATCGTAGGGTTTAAAAGATAAAAATATAAACGTGAAATACGCTCATTAGGTCTTAGTTCGTGAAGTAGCCACTTTGGGGGTCTAGATTTTCACGTTTATACAAACCTTGTAAGTGTCTGCAACATGTTGCCAAGTATCAATGATGGTTCGTTAGTAATTAATGAGTTATAGGACAATTTACCATGAATAGACCACTGTTTGCAAAGCAGTCAAATATCAAGACGTTCTAAAGTAATTGCATAGTAAAATGTATTCCAATAATTAGTGTATTAATTCAACTACTCACATGCAAAATTTCATCTCATTAAATTCAGTAATTAAAGAGAAACAATTAAAATACTGACAAAGCATCGAAAACCTACATAAACCGACCAAGTTCGGATGGCTACAAAAAAGCGACCGTGCCATATTTCTAAGTAACGTTCTTAACCTTTCAGTATAGTATTTATTAATATGGTACAGTTGCGTACACAAGCGTTAGGAAAAAATAAAACAATTGCATTTCTAGAATGAAAAATATTTTTTTAATAATACCGCCCCTATCTGCGATAAGAATAAATCTTCAATTAACAAGTTCTAATTAAACATCAGCTTCTCACTATCACTCACTCAATATACCTACCACATAATTATTTTAAGCTTCACTGTTACACTATAACATTAATAACACACTGTCAATATTATTATTACGGAGAATTGGCGATACATAGCAAAACAACAGCGCATACGCACATTGTCCTTGAGTGCAAATTTGTGAATGGGGATAAAACAAAACCAGGTTCAAGTTCAACAGCAAACGAATACGCGCAGGCCGTGGCTTATGTGAGTTATGAAAACATATTGCGCTCTCTTTTCTTCAAGGATGGAAGTACCGTTTCAAGAGGGAAGCCGCCTCTATCGCTTGTTGCGCGCAGCGCGTTGTCTGTTTTTGCACACTAGCATAATATTTTTGATCAATTCCTAACTACAATACTTAGACTATTTAATCAAAGAACTAGCCTTAAGTGTACCGCTTCGAACAAAATAATTCTGAATATTTTGGTGGGGTGCGCGGGAACACGCCCACATACATAAGTCCAGTACAACGGTAATATCATATTAAAAAGGTATAAAGTAGCTACGTAAATAGTACTTACTGTCATAGTCAAATACATTTAAAAAATCATGTGTAGAAAAATAAATGACCTATAAATTATATCAAAACAATTGTGTTATCACCTGTTCTAATTAAATACCGGTATTATACTGTAAATTTTAGAATGTTACCTAGATATATTGAACGGCCGCTTTTTTATATCTATCCGAATTTGGTCGGGTTATGTAAGTTTTCGATGCTTTGTAAGTATTTTAATTGTTCCTCTTTAATTAATGAATTTAATGAGATGAAATTTTGCATGCAAGTAGTTGAACTAATACACTAATTATTGGAACACATTTTACTATGCAATTACTTTAGAACGTCTTGATATTTGACTGCTTTGCAAACAGTGGTCTACTCATGGTAAATGGTCCTATAACTCATTAATTACTAACGAACCATCATTGATACTTGGCAACATGTTGCAGACACTTACAAGGTTTGTATAAACGTGAAAATCTAGACCCCAAAGTGGCTACTTCACGAACTAAGACCTAATGAGCGTATTTCACGTTTATATTTTTATCTTTTAAACCCTACGATTTCTTCTAAATCTGTTTTTTAAACAAATTTAAACAAATTCAAAACAACCAATGTAAAAATCTACAGCTCTCTATATAAGAGCTTTATATGAAAACTAGCTAATGGCCAAACGTTCGCGTAGCGGAAACTTGAATTTCTCTGAAGTTTATGCATGCACTAATTTTATTCATACATACACAATTACACACAAATACACACAAATTTTTGGACACATTTCTTTTCTTCTAAGTCCATGGATTAGAAAAAAGTTCCGCCAGGACAACGTTCGCCCAGCGGAATCAGTTTTAAGCGAATTTCTCAACAATGGCTGCATGCACAATTTTTTTTTTACCATACACAATTACACGACGTCATACACTAAATATCTGCATAATCAAAATCTTTAAATTCAACAACATTCCGCTGCGCGAACGCACACTATTAATACTAGGTACATACAACATTTTGGAATCACCTATTTAGTCACTAAATTTTAGTGCTAAGTATGTTTTTTACTAAAGAATCCAAGTTTGCGGAAAATGACGAAAGTTTTATTCTAAGGTCTGGTTCCACTTCAAGTCGGTTACTATATTTATTGAAGAAATTTAGTGTTGAAGACCCAGCTTCATTTAAATTAATATACAATGCGTCGATAGTAGGTATTTTTTTTAAAGGGCGGGAATGGTGCGATCCTGTATTATATTTTGATGGCCTGGTACCGGGTCGCGACCCTGCAAAAGGAAAACGCTGGATTAGACGAATGTCTAAGTTCTAGGTCATTAGATGAATGTCAATTTTGGGAACTTTGTATGGACGTGCGTCTGTCAGGCTATTGCGCATGTGCGTGTTCTGTCTAAAACGTAGTAGTTTCATCTTTGTGTTACAGTTCTAATTTGACATGATGAGATTAACATTGCCATATAAAAATTATAATCCTTTTTTAAAAATCGTGACATGAGATTCTGGTAGACCTATACAATATAGTAGAATATACCTTTTCTAATTTGTTCTATTTACATGCTGCCAATTGTAAGTATAGGTATATAAATTTATAAACAGTTTTATCGTGCTTTTACCACCGTCACATTTTTGAATATAAGTTTGGGAAGTTGCTTATGTATTAACAAGAAGGAATATGTATCGCGCTCAATAAAATGATTTTAATGGTTACTAAAAGGAGTTTAAAATGTGCATAATGCATATTATAACAGTTCTGTTACACTTACTCGAAGTTGAATTGCTTGCAGGAAGATTTGTTTATTTTATTCACACTTCTACAAATCTAGTTAAAATACGTCAAATTTGGAGAATGACATACTAATTTATGATTGACTGAACGTAATCTTCTTTGCTAGTTACTATGCCGTATCACTTATACAGGGTTACTGGCAAGTCGACGTATTCCTGTCAGCGGGTGTTAGAGGACCCAAAATGCTACAATTTTGCCCCCGATGTATGGTCTAAAATGAAGTTTTCGAAATAATTGGCATTTTGAGTTTTTGCCGTATTAACATAAAGCCCTCAAGTGCAAATTTTTAAAAAGTTTTTACGGAGTGGAAATCATTCCAATTTATTTTTGTAGGTAATAAATTTAATAACCTATAATAATAATAACAATTAAAAAAGAACTCTTTAAATAATAATAATAATAAATAATAAAATGGTCAACCTTTTTATATTTTGTGGAGCTTTTTTTTAGTTTTTGTTACTATTTTAGGTTAGTAAATTTATCACCTACAAAATTCAAAATTGTAGCATTTCGGGTCCTCTAACACCTCACAGTAATACGTCGAGTTACCCGTAACCCTGTATAGTCATTCAAATTGTCGAAATTGCATGCATTTCCGAATTATTTATCATATATTGTACAACACGCATGGTAAATGTTTTTACTCGTAATATTAATCTTCGATTATGCTTTCTGGATGTGATCCATTCAAATTACAAGTTTTAATTGCTTTATTGACAATATTTAAAAAATCATCAACAAAACATCTCGGTAGCTCGTATCAGGGTGTCCACTTTCTGGAAAGTCAGGGAAAAGTCAGGGAAGCTCAAGGTGGTCAGGGAAAGTCAGTGAAATCGAGGGGCCATTTGGAAACTCAGGGAAAAATTTGATATTTTCAAGTATGATTGAAAAAAGAGATTTTTTTTTTTTATCCCAGTGATTGTAATATGAGGTATAAATTACATGCTCTAGTCTGACGTTTTCAAACAGACTATTTTTTTTAAAAAAAAAAAGGGAGTAATTTCATTATGGGTTTTGATTTTATAAGTCAAATAAATCTCATAATTAAATTACCCACTCCTTTAGTTTTGAAGAATATTTTTTATACGAGCTGATTTTCTGTTTCAGTAATTTGTAACAATTGATAAAGTACAGACTAATGTTATGTAGTAAAGCAAAATTAATGCTAAACAATGTACATTCAATAATTTTTGGCTGGATCCCAAACATAGTCCAGAGTTTTTTTGTATGGTTCAATGATGTCCCAGATAATCCTGCATCAGCTTACTGTAAAGTGTGCTACAAACAGTTCAAACTAAGTAATATTGGCAGGCAACCTATTGTTTCTCATAGCAAAGGGCCAAAACACAAAAAATGTAGAGTTAACAAAAGTGCAGCCCAATATCTCCTTCTTTGCAAAGAAAAATATCGCAAAGCCCGATGATACCACAATAACATCAACAAATGAAAAAAAAAACAGCGTAGAAGTGACTGTAACAACTCAAGACTTTGTTTTAATAAAATTGTCTGAAAGGGGCCTACGTAGAGGCCCCTTTCAGACAATTTTGGACCCATGTCCCCACACAAGCCTACAAAAAGGACCGCGACAGTCCCGTGAATTTGTAAATCAGATACAAAATAAAAATAATAATAATACCCATATCACAGATTATACACAGAAATACATGTTCTGCAATATAGTTATCTGTAAAAAAGGTTTCATCATGGATATAATCGGCTTTTTATTTTGATGGCTGGTCAGGGAAATTTGCTGAAATGGTCAGGGAAAGTCAGGGTAAAGTCAGGGAATTTTTTTAAAGCATTATGAGTGGACACCCTGTCGTATGTTCGAGTTGGCTGCGCAGTATTTTAGTAACTACTTGTAATTTCTTAATAGATTTTATTATACACTGTACATTTAGTGCTTGGACTTTGGATCGAGTCTCAGTAGTTTTGATTTAGAAGGCCCTTTAAAGTATAAACCAGAAATAGTGCAATTTCTTGTTTATATTGTATTGCAACATAGAAAGCAATTGTTCGTTTTTTTTTATCTTTGATTGCTTGACCAACAAAGGATTGGTTCTTTCGGAAATCAATTTAATTCTCAGAAACTCTTCTAATTTAGAAATATTATAATATGCTATATTATTGTAAGGCGTTGGGGTATATAAAAGTCTGGAGCAAATTCTAGCCCGTTAGAACTCACTGTGTCATCCTCTGGTGTGAAAATAAATTTGTGAACTACGAATGATATTGGATGAAATATTCGCGATTGACGATAAACCAAAATCAATTCAGAATTCTCTGCATGTTCCATTCCGCTGCTGCAGGCACATACCTTGAGAACGTTTCGAACGAAATCGACAGCTGAATCCGCGGTGAGTTTGCATCGTTCGGAACGTACTTACAGCATGTGCCTGCTGTTTTGTCATAAATGTTTCATAACTTCAATGCAACGATGATTTAGTGTTTATGACTATATGAGAGCACTTTATAATGAAGGATTTTTTCATTCCACAATTGGGTATTTTCCTACAGTTAAAATAAATAATTTAACTTTTTATTATTATTAAACAATATTAGAAGAGCGGTAAAAATTATGTCCGTCTTATTTTATCGTTTTTATTTATTTTTAATCATCCACAAAATAAATCTAATAAATTATTTAATGATAGAGTGCGACGTCTTACTGCATTTTCTTCCATACATAAACCCTCAATTTTACTTAAAAGAAACTAATTTATCTAGCATTTTTCTTATCACGTTTAGTAATTACTAATTGAAATTAGGTATTCATAGTCTTGCACAATCGAAAAGGTGAACAAATATTTGCTCATTCTTTACTATCACAACTTAATACTCATCTCTGCTCCAGTATATACCTATTACTGCTAATTGAATATTATATTTTGTTACTAGTAGTTGTTTATGTTGTCAATGTGCCTACTGTAGGAAAATAGGAGTACACCAGCTAGCAGTGACGCTCCCGTAGAACCTCCGGGTACTGAACCTACCGCTGGTGCAACACAAGAGGAGGTAATGTATCTTTTAGTCCTCTGCCTCACTCGGACGCCAAAGCGTCGTCGCCGGCTACGTAGCCAAGCAGTTAGTATTGAAACGTATGACGGCCAAGCTGTCGCCAAGTAAGTTAGGTACCATACATTTCAATACTTAACTGCTTGAATACGAAGCCGGCGACGACGCTTTGGCGTCCTAGTGAGGCAGAGGACTAAGCTTGGGCTTTTGAACGTACACCAAGGAATTAGCTGTGCAGCTTTATATTATGTTTATTTGTTAGTGGCCCTGCGCAGGTAACTCTTTGGTGACAGACGTAGTAGAGAGGATCACAATATAATTTGGGCAAGTTAGTTTGTTATACTTATAAATAAACTAGAGGTCCAGCCAATCGGATCCAATTGGTAAATAAAAACCGCCCAGGACGCCATTTAAACACACTTAATAAAACGCGAACCTTATCCTATACCTACGTTTATTTTTACCGCCTGTTGACTTTGCTTTTGATATATCAATGTAAACACATAGGTGCTTTTAATTGTTCGCAAAGTGTGTCGTATATAGTTAGTGAAATTTTAACTCCTGAAAAAGAATATAAGATTTAAGAAATGCTTTCAACAATCTAAATGTTATTAAAAACAAAAAGAAGCAGGAGGGATGTAAGTGTGAATGACCAGTCGCTTGCCATGGTTATTTTGCATGACGTGATCCTCCGTGTTACGTTACTCCTGACCTATCAGTTTATGTAGTGCTATGTGCATGACGCGTTATAGTGTGCGGGCATCAGTAACAGTAAAAATACAATTTTATGAGTTGACTATTTGACGAAGAAGCAGAGTAACGTAAACTAATCTGAAACCCAAATAAAGGTGTTCACTTCAACAGTACACTATGATTAATATGATTTAACTATTATTACCTTTTAAGAGTTCTGACTTTGAGTATTTTACCTAAGGAGATGCCTTCACTGTCCACGGAAGAAAATATTCTGCTTGTTTCGGCAGGGGACAAGGTACACCCATATAGCATATAGAAGTTATTTTGTAAACAGAAATTTTATATGCCATTAAGTACCTGATTGGTCGCACACTATATCGACTTGACCAAACTGCCAAGATATACTTGGCGAGAGGGGAATGCGCGCGCAAGGTATCTCCCATGTTAAACTCCTAAAGGTTTCTGAGTAATATGTAGTTAATGTGAATAATTTTTGGCCGTAACATTATAGCCACTGACCTGTTATAGTACTCGATTATAGCTCAGCTTTCTATATTGTTATTTTCTTGCTCTGTTTTAAACTTAAATTTTATAGCGATACCGAATCTTAAAAACCATTATAATAATTTGTTAGTTATATTTTTCACACCTGCCTGTATATATCCGAAATCCTAAGGGACGAGCTTATTGCTTGGAATTCAGAATTTCATACGGGATAATGTGAAAGCACTCTTTTACGCAATACTTGGTGATATTATAACTCATTTTTGTTGGCATATTGTAAATAAATCCGAAAATAGTGGACTAACTTAGAAACAGTTTCAATAATTTAAGAAATGAAATTTTTTGTCATATGACAAATTTAGTTTCATTAATTAATGAATGGAGTTTTCATCAGACCAATTAAATCTGACAAATTCACTTTTATGGTTACTAGACTGGCTGTACGGGACAAAAGACTTGGTATCGCTAAAGACAACTTTACTTGACCAACAAAAATGCGCGACTTTTTGTTGCTGTCACACAGGTGACATTATTAACCCATTTTATCTATACACCGTTAATTATTTTATTGTATTTTAGACAGATGGAAATAGTGATTGCATAAAAATTTAAAATTAATAAAATCATAAATGGATAAATGAAGATGTAGGATCATGATTTTATGTGAAATTATTATTTATCTAAAGGGCGATTCTGCTATAGACGATTTGCTACATGAATTTTTAAATCACATTGTTTCTTGCTTTTATTTATAATAGTATAAAGACGAATGTCTAAATTTCATGATAAAATATATTCTTTTTATGAATTACTCAATTTTTCAACTTTTTGACGACCTAAGAAGGAGAATCGGAAAATTACTATACAGCAAAATCAAATCACACAGTTTTATCAGTTAAATAGAAGACACTTTGCCAAAAAAAAATAATGTCAGTAATTTTGAATAATATACTTAGTACCTCCTATGTCATTTTAAATTGTTGTTTATATTCACTTAAAGTAAATGAGAGGAATTCCACCCGTAATATTTTATGTTACACTCGTGATGGCTTTAAACGAGAATAATTCCGTGTTTATTTTTGCTTCTTATTATATTACTACGTTTTTTAATTGATTCGTTTAACAACCAAAGTAATAAGGTATAAGATAATAAATATTTCACAATTAACAGACTTCAGTGTTTTTAAACCGATTAAGATGGGAAAAAGTGAATGCCCAGGTGGGACTCGAACCCACGATCTTTCCCTTACAGGGGGAATGCTCTGACCACTGAGCCACCGGGCCACACCTGAAGCTATCCGAATTCTCCTATACTACCGTCTTAGGGCGACGGTTAATCGATTTGAAAAGTTAGCATAGTAAATGCTTCAAAATTTCATTCAATTCAGTGTTTTTGTCTTATGATCCAGAAAGGTAGGGCACTCGTTCGTTGCACCCGTGAAACGACTTTGAGCTTTTCTACTGACTATATAAATATCTAATTAAAGTTCTAGTAACCAAATATAAAGTATAAACATATTAAAATGTAATGCTTTAAAACTGATATTTATTTTATAGTTTGTTATATGCGTCTAAATGTTGCACCTGTGATAGTGGAATCGCCCTAAACAATAATGAACCAGTAAATATTTCGTGCCTGTACTCATTTCATAAATTTATTATAAAATGATTGTGGGCCATAACGCATACGCCAATCTCCAAAACGAATATTGACATTGTTGTATTTATCTTTGGTTTTTTTTTTCGATTTAAAAGACAACAGAGACTTTGCCTTCAGCTTACCATCATGCCAGGTGAAGTCAAATTGACGTGTCCTATATAAAAAAAACAACGCGTCTTCGATAGATCCTTTCATATTGCCAGCGTGACAAATTATCAGTCTTAAATCAATTAAATGTTAATAAATAAGTTATTTTTAGTTTTCTTGTCCCCCTTTTCCCATTTTTAGCTTTTTAGTGAGTAGTTTCGGATAAGCCCATTAACCACTACATGTTAAATGAGATGAAACATTTATCTCAAAATAGGAAGTAGGTATGCATCGAAGGTTATTTTGAAAGTAAACAACTTAAATGCAAGCTAGACAACTAGAAAACACATACGATGACAGACAGGTCATTGAAATTGCTTCATACTGATTGTGCCTATCTTTAATAAACTACCTTTAGAATAAATAATATTCCTCCTATAAATCAAACGAGACAATCATAACGTGGGTTGTTAAGTAACTTCATTATCTGCGTATTTAGTCAAAATCTAGAGCATTCCAGCATTTCTGTAGCCGTAGTCTGCCTGACAAAATCTATAGAATACCCTCTATAACTAAAGAGTTATGTTGTCTGTCTTTGTACTCCAAGTCTACTTGGACTAACACGAAAAAACTCAAGAAGTCAATTATTTCGAAAATTGTGGAATATTTATTATTTATTATTATTATTACGAGTAACCCTCTATAAAACACAGCCGATCAATTGATGCCATCCCTAAAATTGCGTTCTGGCTGACGTGACGTTGTCAATGACATAACGTTTTGGCGCTTAATTTTTCTTCGGAGTTTTAGGCATTGACGCTAGAAAATAGTTATATCGACCACTGTGTGTGAGCAGTCTAAAATACAATAATATAGTGGACGGACTATAGTTTCGGCATCCCCTCCAAATTTAAAATTCAATCCTTCCGCACGCCTGAAATCGTGACACAATTTTTGTTCTAAACAACTTGTCTAGTAAGTAACATAGAAGTTTTTGGACAAATTAGTTATATTTTAATTTTATATGTAAGTTTTTTTGTAAATAGAAACGGTTAATAAATGTCAGATTGATTGGTTGTGTGTGTGTGTGTGTGCCTATCTAGTACATTAATGTTAAATAAAATGTTATGAATTATTAAGTTTATGTCTTCATCAGAGCGAACCAATATTTGATGAATTTGGCGAAGAGGCCCCCGACGCCGCCACCCGTGCAAACAACGCTCGTCGGAGGTGAGGAGAGATCAATTTATTCTTAAAATAACTTAACGTTTCACCTTCACGTAATACTGAATTCAATTTAAAAAAAATATAGCAAGTAATGCCGATATTAATATATAACTTTTAGTATGTTTTTATCATCATAAACAAGCATAAATACCTACTAGGGTGGAGTGAAATTGTTTTTTCTTCGAACGGCAATGTAAGTGCATATTCGGTGCCATTTAGTCTCAAATTACGCCATGCCAAATTTTATTCCATTTGGTTTACGGTAACTGCCACCGCAATAGCATGCGTGAATTTATTACAAAAAATGATTTAAGGCTTATTTTTATACATTTTTGACCAGGAAATGTTTACTGTTGTAGTGCATTATCGGCTTATATATAAAACAAACGATTTAATTGTGTTTATAACTTCAAATAAGGGGCAGCGCAGAAAAGGCGCTGACGGGAGAAAAGGCAAAACATTGAAGATTTTTAAAAAGGATTATAAATGCTATAGGACCAAAACTGTTAAGAAAAATATATTACTCATCCTTCCATCCCATCCATCCTCTCTCCGATCCTCTCTGAAGGAGTTTGCTTACATGGCTTTCGTAGGACCTGAATATATTACCGCAAAAAGAATAGAAACTGCTAGAACAGGGTTACTGTTTTTCTGTTACATGAAGAAATTTCTCGAGATCGGATTATGGCAACTTGTGACCGTATGAATGTTAATACTGTAAAGTATGGTGTAGTCATGAGACTATTTGGGAATAGCCTGCAAAAATCACTTCAGTGCATATTTTGTTCATTTGCTTCGTCTGAACAAACTGCCTTCGAGACATCGCAGAAATCTGCATCTTGACAAGTTTACTGCGGAATCAAAGCCTTATATTTGACAGCTGTGTAAGCTCTGGAAACATGTGAAAAAGGGCCTTTTATCAAATTTAAATGTACCGAAGGCCAATTACATCAAAAGCAGGCAAAGATTTGAGTACAGATCAAAAGTACTTATACAAGCTTGCCTCGGCTGTAATGTCAGGTGAATTTCCTAAAGATCTAGAAAATAAATGTCCAGGCTAACTCGCATAGACCCTTACATCACACGTGCAACCTATAGTTAGCGTATACTATAGTTCTATATAGCAATCAAATACCATAACATTAAAGTTTATGCACATCTTCAAAGTAAGCCATTATGCAAAGACGATACGCGTCATAAGCTTAATATTATCAAGGCTTCCAGATACCTGCCAGAAAGTTCAAAGAACGCTATAGATTAAAAGAAACGTCTATTTTACACACTCCGAAAGCATTCTGCTAGCAATGATAAAAGATAATAGAAAAAATATTAGATGGCCGCATCCGCATTTTGTGGCACACGGGACAACTGAACCTCCCATACCTAGACTATTTTAAGTACCATCAAAAAACTTTAACGCTTCTAGTTATATAAACTTAATTAAATGACATTACAATGTAACTGAACCACTGATTTTACAAAATGTATCCGACCAAGAGATTCAGTACATCGTTGAATCTGGTAGAAAGGACAAACTACTGTGTTTACGATGGCCCTGCCACATGCAAGCTGGCTGTAGAAAGAACTGTAAAGATTACGACCGAACCCTCCGGTTCTCAGTGCTCTAAATAGTCGTAAATGAGTGCCATACAAGTGAAGTTCACATCAAGTATGGTATAGCCCACATTTAAGACTAAAAAGGGTTTTGTAGCAATACAGAGCATATTTCAAGTGATTCTGAAAATTTCATTGTTATTTGTAATATCTCCATAATACTAAACATAAAAATAATGGAATGCTTTTGAATTAATATCTATTTACCATTAAATGAAGCTCAATATTTCGTCTTAAAAGATTCTCACCTTTTTTATATCATTGGAAATTTCGATGTCACTGCGGAGGCAGAAGATGTCCACCAAATTCAATAAAAAATTACATATATTTAACTTTCATATAAGGCACAAATCCTTCCCTATTAGAAATCTCAAAAAAAAAAAATTCTCCATACATCCGTGCTCCACCCTAACCTAAAATATTCAATATTTTGAAGTTAACGGATAAATATTATACGTTAGTTACTCACAAAAGTTATAACAAATGTGCAGTGACATCCCTAGAACAGAAACAATGCAGTAGTAGTAATAGCATATATTTACTTTTATCATCACACCATATAATAATCATACTTTATGTTTTGAATGTCCTTCACATGAAAGGAGTTACAGGGCCATAAGGGCACTTCGCGCTCGTCACTCCCGACCACGTGACCTTGGTCAACTACTTGAAGAATTAGATACTCTTCAGGAGCAATTTGCTCCCTATAAATCTAACTACGTCCGGATGCTGAGAGCTGCCAACAGTCCTGAGGTTGGTATCCTGCTTTTCTCTCTGTGTAATAGATTACAGTAGAATCCGTTTATTATGACGCCGCTTATTATGACGTAACCACACAGTGAAGTGGGTTTTTTATAATAAATTCTTTTACAGTAGAATTTGCCCCACCTATCTCTTCCCATGCGGTGTCGTACAAGGCGACTAAGGGTAGGGCTGTTTAACATCAGACAGATATATACAGCCCAGCCTCAGATGCATGGCTTGAGTCCACAATAGTGCATGGAATAGCAATAGGCTCATCCCCAATTACGTGGAACCAAATACACTGGCTATTTAATAACCCTCCGGGGATAAAGGCAAGATTATATGTATGTATAAATAAATGGCATATAATGATTTCGTTTAGTCGGATGTAATTACATGCCGCTTTATGACCCATTTTTAATAAATTGCGTCCGGTTATAGTGACCGATATGATTCCTAAATCCGTCCGTCGCTGGTTTTTGTAAAAAAAAAAATTCCGACATTTATTACATTTTCCAACGCTCATTTCCAATTGGGTATTTGACTGACTAGTCAAATTAGTAACTTTTTATTAAACGTCAAAAAGGAAAGTTATAAGGAAAATTGTATGAAAAGAATATTTGTGACGTCATAATATTTAATAGTCAAATCATGTACTATTAAAGGTTGGGTGGGTGATTACAAATAAATAAGAACGATAAAATAAGAAACGACGCAACTGTTTTCACTCTTTTACTATTCTTAATTTAATAAGTTCAGCTAAATAATTTATTTTAACTACAGGAAAATACCCAATTCTATTAACTGAAATAACAAAATTAGCAAGTTTTGTTTTGGGAATATGCTTTTATGACGTCCGGTTAATATGACGTGTTTGTTACTTTCCCTCAATGTCATTATAAGTGGATTCTACTGTATTTAATTCGTCCTAATGTATCAGCAATGTCATCTAAATCTTGAATTCATGGATAGCCGCCAGAATTCACCGAAGAAGAGCGCCAAACCGGACAACGTACTGTCGACATGGTGTCTGACATAATACACAGCTTCGCACATGCTTATCATGCTGTCAGCGACATCAATTTCCAAGTTGGCCAGCGAATTCCACGACTGACTTCCGAGTCAACTCTTTTACGCCATCAGATGCCAATGCAGGTATGCTTGACTATACAGTGTTTTAGTTTTTATACCAAACGTTAGTTTTGGGTATCCTAACTAAAACATTTGAAGGACATTAAAAAAAAAAAACAGTACTTAAGCCTGAAGGTAAAAGTAACCCTTGCGTTTCTTTGTGTTGCTGTGACTGACTTCGAGCATTCGAGCGCCAATTCCGGTTGCTTCCACCTCTAACTGGTTTATTTTGACTTTTCCCCGGTGAAAAACTAAGAGCATTGTTCGTCAATCAGCAGATATACCTACCACCTAGCAAAAGGGGTGGCTTGACTCTTATCATGGTTTGTCATACTGCGGTTGTAATAGGATATGGAGACATTGCCTATAATTTAATATGTGGGTAACCACTTAGAGGGGCTTTCTTCATCCTAGTCTACCTCTGGAATGTGTTGTTTCTCAACTAAAGGTCTCCAGATATTATTAATATTTCTTAATATAATAAATGGCTCAGATAATTCCTTATTAGGTTCATTTTTTTCCTATCCGCCATAATATTTTAACATATACAACGTGTCCCAAAATTCAACGATAAGCGGGCCCCAAAAGGTAGACCTGCTCATGAGGACTCGAGGTAAAAAAAAAAACCTTATTTTTTTTTTGGTTACAACATAAATTTAGAAATTCTTTGAAAATTTTTCTCGGTGGCTCGGTGGCTCAGTGGTCAGAGCATTCCCCCTGTAAGGGAAAGATCGTGGGTTCGAGTCCCACATGAGCGATTCACTTTTTCCTGTCTTTATCGATTTGAAAAGTTAGCATAGTCACTGGGTCCCCACTACGAACAAATTTTATTAGTGACTAATAAAATATTCTAGATGGCGTTATGTGTATCAATTTAACTTAAAATTCTAAATGAACAAGAATTGAATCCTATAAATATTATTTTCTCATAAAACTTTAATATTTGTTCCTCATAAACATATAATAATGAACTTTGAAACCTAATTTCGACAATTTGTTATAATTATGCAGCGCCCTTCCCGTCTTTTATCGGTACTATAATGATACTGCCGATACTGTGCACTACGTTACACACAATAGATGGCGTGTTATTCAATTCTCTATATTTTCACGGCTGTTACTCAAACAAAAAACATATCGAACGAGATTTACTGCAATTAACAAATGATTAGTTTCTTTTTTAATTATTTTAGGAGTATGATTAAAACTAACAATTAAAAAGTTACTTCTGTTCTGTATTTTTTTAACGTTTATTGTTGAAGAAAACCGCTGTTTTTATAATCTACGAAATTTCGTAGGTATCGCCCTTTGTTCCGAACATACAACGCCGCCAACTTGAGTGTTAGGGTTGTCACTTTGTCAATGAAAATTAAACAATCCTATAAAACGTTTAGAATGCTTATTTATTTTAACCCCCCACGCGAAAAGAATAAGTCATAATAATATTATTTGTTTAAAATTAAAAAATTATAAAAACTCTTCCCAGTGTTCTAGGGTACATATTTGTTCATGTTAGTTCACATATTAGTACTTGGGTGAACAAAAGCAAAACGTTGGATTTTTGGCGCCAAAATGTATTTTGTTATTTTTTTTCGCTCGAAGTTATCAATAAGGTTATTAAAATAAGGGAAAATTAGAAGGCACTTGCATAATACCTTCTGAGGGTGTCAAAACTGTCAAACTAGGGACAGCATTTTGTAATGGCGGTCACTATTTTATGGATTGCACCTCAGTTTACCATTAAGCGGGGAGCAGTCAATTTGAAATATTTAAAGCAATTTAAACAAATTAAGAAAAATAACGCTCCTGTGGCGCGCGCCTTGTGTAGGTAATACTAGGTTAGGTAGGTAGTACTAGATAGGTAGGTAGTACCTGCTTCTTACCTATTAGAAATAACAAGGGCTTTTAAACATGCTGAGTACGGATTTGAAAAAAAAAATGATATTTGGAATATTTCTCGCATATTTCTACTGAAATAATAACGGTAGGTACCTACTTTCTGCCTCATTTTTTAAAGACTACCTATCTACTGGGGTACTTTCTGAGTTGGTGTAGTGTAAATAATGAATTTATATAATTTTGCCACAGGCATTTTTCCAGTTTCCACTGGAGTTAGAACTCTTAAAATTACTTTTTCAATCGGTAAGTACCGGGTTTTGGAGCTTAGACCCCCGTTGGCCGACGCCCGACTGAGAATCCGTATCCAAATTAGTATTCTTTCTACTTTTGCACAACCCTGGGTGACCGTTCTTAACATTTGAAGTTATAAGCGATATTAGCCAGGTCGGTGGGTCGGATGGGTGACCGTGAAAATAACAAGAAGGTAGGTAGGTATCTACGTAATACCTTTTAGTTAAACGGCTTTATTAATTGAAAGTATGACATCTCAGGCAGGTATATTGTCGTCTGAAAAGACACACGCCTTCCTACTTACCTACCTACCTATCAAATTTAATATCAGATCAATTACTCAACAGGAATAGGGTAACATTTATACCTAAGTACATAAAGCGAACTTAATAAAATGTATCTACATCAAGGTAGTCAGTAGTAGTAGTACCTACCGCACATACAACGACACACGGCGACGAGCCAAGCAAGCGGATGATATACCTACCTATAACGAGCTCCTATGAGACGACTTTCTCGCTTCTACACGAATATCGCAAATGCGAAATGGCAATCGTTAAAGAAAGTTGGAGCCCTTCGAAGACCGATGTCAAATCTCTCATAGGATTGGTGACTTGGTGACCATTCCTCAATTAAAGAATTTTTGTTGAAAGATTCCATTAGCTCCATTAGCTCTTCTACTGTCCTAACAGTAGGGGTAGGACCCGTAGGTCAGACGGTAGTCGGTCAGGTAAAATTTAAGGAGTCCGAGTCATTTTGAGTTATTCGTACACCCCCACTGATAAACGGATGGGACTCTAGCGCAAGCTTTCTTCTTGAGGATAGTAGGTCAAACGGCAGTCGCTAATGTAAAAGTCAAGGGGCTGAGTCATTTTGAGCTATTCGTACCACCCACTGATTAACGGATGCGAGTCTGGTGCATTTTGCTTCTTGAGGATAGTAGGTCAAACGGCAGTCGCTCATGTAAAAGTCAAAGGGGCTGAGTCATTTTGAGCTATTCGTACCACCCACTGATTAATGGTTGCGACTCTAGTGCAATTTTGCTTCTTGAGGATAGTAGGTCAAACGGCAGTCGCTCATGTTAAAGTCAAGGGGCTGAGTCATTTTGAGCTATTCGTACCACCCACTGATTAATGGATGCGACTCTAGTGCAATTTTGCTTCTTGAGGATAGTAGGTCAAACGGCAGTCGCTCATGTAAAAGTCAAGGGGCTGAGTCATTTTGAGCTATTCGTACCACCCACTGATTAATGGATGCGACTGTCGTGCAATTTTGTTTCTTGAGGATAGTAGGTCAAACGGCAGTCGCTCATGTAAAAGTCAAGGGGCTGAGGCACTTTGTTTTGAGCCGTTCGTCGTGCCGGAACAAAATGGCGAGAGTAGGAACCTAGTCATATTTATTCGTGTATATAGGTGCATAGATACCTACATACGATATTTACATATTCTTGTCCCATTCTAGGTACGCCGACGTCCCACGTCGTTCATAAGTACATATGTAAGGCGGGATTGCTTATGTCGTACTCGACATATACGCGGTGCATCCGCGACGGCTTAGTCGGTTCGAGTTCGAGTCCGACATGTCCACCGACCACCGCGCCGTGCCGCCGCGCCAGCCGCCGCGCCGGTGATAACAGTTATGTTGAACTCGACTGGATATACCTAGTCTGGCATGAGGTGTGCGTTTTTAATCGGTTCGAGTTCAACATAACTACCAAAAATGACACAAAATTCGTACTCAGCACACCTACTCAAAAACAAGTTAGACCATACCCGTATTGCAATATTGTATAAATTGGACTTTGATTAACATCTAATTCATACTCAGCATACAAGAAATGTGAAGTACCCGATTGCAAGTTTGAAGATGCGATATATATTATTTTACCTCTTTGGTAATTTATATTATTACTAGCTATTGCCCGCGGCTCCGCCAGCGTGGATGTCCGTTATCGCGGACTGGGGTATGTAAAATAAATAGTTGCCAATTCTTAGACTTCGGTCGTGGCGCCGTCTTCGGCTCCGAATGCAACAACGTGTGATGCGGGCGCTTGCATTTCTTGCACGGTGGTCCCCTGCAGCTGGTTCGCATATGTCTTCGGCGTAGGCAGCGGAAACAAAGTTTCTTTAGTTTGGCCACATTCCACCTTTCATCCGAGGTGGCCGCTTTGAAATCCGGGCACTCGGTGATCCAATGTTCTCCGTTATAATGGAAACAGAACTTCTTGTATCCTTCTTGACTTGACGCGACGGTTTCTTGTTCGTCAGACTCTTCCCGCATCGTGTTCACGAGATGTCTTCTTTCTGTAGTTTTCTTCTTAACCATCGTGTTCGGGGGTGCGTGTACACTGCACAGTTCTGCTTCAGTATTGAGAAACTTCTTTATCTTCACTAACTCCGGATCTTCTTCACCGGCGCGAGCGCTGTAATCAAACCATCGATATCGAAGTATGGGTGAGAGCTTCTCTATAATGTTCTTGCACATCTCCGGCGAGTGTAGGTAGTGAGGTTTCTTTAGAGCACTAATAGTCGTCACGGCGTTATCGATTCGGCTTGCGAAGATGCATATTTCTCGCGGCGTGTCCCCGACGCGTGGCAGCTCCTTAATCTTCTGGAGTTCGGACAGTGCCAATTGGTCTGGTCTCCCAAATCTTCTTTCGAGCGCGGTCATGACGTCTTCGGGATCCGACGCGACGAATAATAGACTGCGGACGGCTTCTTTCGCTGAACCCTTGATAGATTTTCTTAATCTTGCCATGTTGTGTATGTCGGTGCATAGTGCTTTGCTATCTGTGAATGCTCTCTTGAATGGCAGCCAATCTTCGTGGGACCCACTAAATTCGGGCAGATCCCATATCTTCGGTGGTGCTTGATTCGGCTGGACAGTTCGTGCTGCGTTGACAATGGCGTCGGCGAGTTCTTTCAACTCACTCTTCTCGATCGGTCTGTTCTGGCCCTGTTCCTCTTCTTTAGGTGCTTCCAGAAACGTGGTAGTGTGGTTCACCCATTGCTCGACGTGCGTGGATCGGTTTCTCTCGAACTCTTCGTCAAATTCTTCCTCTGACTGGCACTGGACTAGCTCTAGCTCTGTTTCGGCTAGGGCTACTGCGTTCTGAGCGGCTTCAAGCTGCTTCTTCTGTAGTTCCAGTCGGGCTTCGAGTTCTGCTCTTCTTGTAGATTTGGTCGACCTGGCAGTCGGCTTCGAACGTGGAATCAGGGTTTCCGAAGATGCAAACGGTGGGACCATAGGTGTGCCTCCAATGTTCTTCGGTTTCGGTGCACGCGACGGGTTTGTAGGTTCGGCTGCGGTGCTCATCTTCGTGTCGGCGGCGGCGCGTGCGGTCGGCGGCGCTTGTATAACGGGCGCTGTAGTACCGGCGGGCGCGGATGCTGAAGGCGTCGCGGTGGCGGCGGCGGCGGCAGCAGTGGCGGCGGCGGCAGCGGTTCTGGATCTTCTTGTGTTCCCGGCGGCGGCGGTGGTGGTCTGGCGGCTGACCTTGGATGCACCCGTTGATGTTGTTGCAGCTGTTGTTTCAGTTTCCGTCGTGGCGGGCGTGTTCATGGACCAATCTGACGTTTCTTCTGTTTCGCCTCTTCTGGATGTCCCCGGTGACGTTGATCGAATTATCGGCATCTTCAGATCTTAATCTCTTCAATTTCCCGATCCGGCTAATCGGAGGACCAAAACAATGTAGGGGCCCAAATGAACCCCTAAAGTTTCGGTGCGAGTGGACTGTATTTGAATTCTAGGTGGCCGGAATCCTGCTGCTGGTCCTGCCTGAAGTATGCCGGCGTGAAGGTACAAGCGGAGACAAGAATTTCTTCACGGTTCTTCCTATATTTATAAAAATGTTCACAATTTTCTCTTGCTTGTTGTCTTGAGCGCAGCTGGCGATCGACTGTGCTCTGCGGCCGGATGCACGCTACTTATATACAATTTTTCGTCCGTAAGCCGCGGGGGATTTTATGCCGCTAGCGTTTTTAAATGAAACAACCTATTCTAATACAATTTCTTAAATCCTATTCTAAAAGGTTTGTTTATTAACAATACTTATATCTAGTTTTATAAAGTATAAACATGTTTTAGGTGACGCAGCTTACATTAATTATTTATACTTCTTGACAAACTATAGCACACCACCATTTAGAAGCTATTACTGCGAAATGTAGACTGAACCTCGGGATATTTCGTTGACATCTAGTGGTGAAAAATAATATTTAAAAATAATGCGCAAAATAGCCCAAGTTATGGTGGTCTAATTTTTTTGTAAGGAATGGGGTATCTATACTTTAGTATTATGTTATCTGTGCCCATATTTCAATTTTCTACCTACAGCGCGGCGGCCATATTGGAGGCCAAAAATGACGTCAAATTCGAACTCAGCATACTCGAAAACTCATTAAACCACACCCATATTGTAATTTATCTAGGACACCGCGGCAGCTATATTGGATCCCAAAAATGACATCAAATTCACACTCAGCACACTCGAAAACCTATCAAACCATACCCATGTTGCAATTTTCTACTGACAGCGCGGCGGCCATATTGGAGGCCAAAACTGACGTCAAATTCGAACTCAGCATACTCGAAAACCCATAAGACCATACCCATATTGCAATTTAGCTAGGACACCGTGGCAGCCATATTGAATTCCAAAAATGACATCAAATTCACACTCAGCATACTCAAAAACCTATTAAACCATACCCATATTGCAATTTTCTACCTACAGCGCGGCGGCCATATTGGAGGCCAAAACTGACGTCAAATTCGAACTCAGCATACTCGAAAACCCATTAGACCATACCCATATTGCAATTTAGTTAGGAAACCGTGGCGGCCATATTGGATTCCAAAAATGACATCAAATTCACACTCAGCATACTCAAAAACCTATTAAACCATACCCATATTGCAATTTTCTACCTACAGCGCGGCGGCCATATTGGAGGCCAAAACTGACGTCAAATTCGAACTCAGCATACTCGAAAACCCATTAGACCATACCCATATTGCAATTTAGTTAGGAAACCGTGGCGGCCATATTGGATTCCAAAAATGACATCAAATTCACACTCAGCATACTCAAAAACCTGTTAAACCATACCCATATTGCAATTTTCTATCTACAGCGCGGCGGCCATATTGGAGGCCAAAACTGACGTCAAATTCGAACTCAGCATACTCGAAAACCCATAAAACCATACCCATATTGCAATTTAGCTAGGACACCGTGGTGGCCATTATGGATTCCAAAAATGACATCTAATTCGTTATCAACACACTCAAGAACCCTCTTATCTGGCAAACGAGGGTATTACCCTTTTTTCTTGCGAAGATCCGCTGTGGAAAAAGCCCGATTGCGAGTTTGGAGATGCGGTCTATACTAACATCATTCACAGTCAATCTTCTTAAATTAATAGTAGTAATATTGTGCCTACCTATGTTTATTTATATTGTCATTTATGTATGACACTTCTTATTGTTGAAAATATAGTACACCACCATCTAGCAGCTACTACTGTAAAACGTAAGCTGAACCTCGGGCTATATTGTTGACATCTAGTGGCGAATATTAATATTTAAATTTAGCCCGTAAAATTGCCCGAGTTATGATGGCCTCATTTTTTTGTATGGGATGAGGTATCTGTACTTTAGTATTATGTTATCTGTGGCATAGTAAATGCTTCAAAATATCATTCAATCTATCCATCCCTCTGTAACATACTCTTCTCGCTATCTTTCTCTCTCTCTCTCTCTCTCTTTCTTACTTTTAAATTTTATCGTCCGTTCCATGAAAATTCTAGGAATTAGCAACTTATGACTCGTTTTGTGCATAAAGTAAAAGTGATTTTTACAAACAAGAAAAATTAAGAATTTTGATTCTTGTTTACAAATGGTGGGCATATTTTTTTTTGTAACTAGTTATCTTAGAGTTTTGTACCATTTTGGAATCTTAATTAGTTGCGTCAATTTTAAAAATAACTTGCCGTAGTGGTGCCCATACTTTTTTATAAAGACCATTAGTCAAAGTAGAGTGAATCTAATTTTTTGTTTAAATGTAAGGGAAAAATATAAAAACTGCGGGCATTTTAGTATTTTTAAGAGTTGTGGTGAATAGTAGTACTACTTAGGTATCCGATACAAAAAAACCTTAAGCATATTTGAGAAATTGTGGTCGTGGTTTCTAAATTTATGTTGTAACCAAAAAAAATAATTAGGTATATTTTTTTTATTATTTTTCCTCGAGTGCTCATGAGCAGGTCTACCTTTTGGGGCCCGCTTATCGTTGAATTTTGGGACACGTTGTATAAAACATTGACTATAAAATATTTTTATTGAAGAAGGCATTTTTAGGCACTTGTGGTTCAAAAATAAACATAAACATGGAATAGTAAGGCACTTGGCCTTATTGAATGTGTAGCAAGTCCCAGCAAGCGCCATCAATCTACAGTATAAAAATATAATATTTCTTGGTGCGTTCAATAGGCTCACATCAACGTGGTACAGTCGACTAATCGTCGCCCGTACCAGTCACCACATGCTAGCCAGAATGCTTCTACTAGTAATGCCGCCTCAGGCAGTGGAGGAGCTCCGGCAACACAGACCACCTCGGGGACACAGATGGCTCCAAATACAGCACCATCTACTGACACTTCCAACACTCAAGACGGTCTCCATGGTCACACCATACCCGGTAGGAACCCTGCTCAACCGACTGTCAATATAAGCATTCAGCCAGAACCCGTTTATCAAGTAGAAATAGACGCTAGAATTCCTATAGCGTTCCCGTTAGAAAATTCTCTTTTTAATGGGCTAGGGATGATGATGGGCAACCAGAATCTCAATCAGCAGGCTCCTCAGGCTCAGGCTGAATCACAAGCTAGTCAGGCCAGACCAGCTGCTCAGACAGAGCAAGCTGTTCAGGCAGGTCAAACTGGCCAAACAAGTCAAGTAGGTGAAACAGGGCAGATGGGTCAAGGTGTTCAGGCAGGTCAAGTTGACCAGGCAAGTCCAGTAAACCAAACGGGGCAGATGGGTCAAAGTGGTCAGGCTAATCAAGCTGGTCAGACGAGTCAAGTAGGCCAAACAGAGCAGATGGGTCAAGGTGTTCAGGCTGGTCAAGTTGACCAGGCAAATCCAGTAGGCCAAACGGGGCAGATGGGTCAAGGTGGTCAGGCTGGTCAAGATGGTCAGGCAGGTCAAGCTAACAGGCGACAAGTGCTCCTTGGTAAGATTATTTCGCATTATATCAGGGTTTTAATTAAAGGTGCTTGCGGTTTTAGTGGGTTAGCTATTTAATGTTTGTGCGTTATTCTTAGGCCCACAACGCACTTGCGGCTAGCCGCTATGCGGCCAGTCGTGTCCAGTTGACTGTATGTCTGTATTTATATGATATGGCCGCATGCGGTGGTGTTTTATATAATTTGCATTGCGGTTAACCGCAAGTGCATTGTGCGCTTAAAGTTGATTGTTACGGCCTTCATATTTTTAAACCTTTTTTTTTAAATCTGACGTTTTTTTACTCTATATCCATTTATCACTTTATATGACTAGTATCTACTTATAAGGCACAAATTAACATACTTCAAAATTGATTGTTGCTTTCAAGTGTGCGAGCTTGTTCCTTATTTCGACAAATATAGGAAAGTTAATCAAATGCAAAGTCCTTTTATTTGAGTAAATTTTAGCAAACGTAACCGTAACGTGTTCATCTTCAATGTATTGCAACTAATAACTGCAACTAATACCCACTAATACACTAATAGCGTATGACTGTTTCCACAGTTAATATTTTAATGATGAAAAAGTCAAATCTTATATTATGCAAATGTTAATATTGTTTGTGGACTCAAAACTAAGAAAGTTCTTTGGTTTTTGTATTCAAGACTAACAAAGTTCTGTATCGATGGAGCTCAAATTTTGACACGATATACAATCTCCTTCAAAGATGGTTTTTATCTATTTTTCTATTTTTTTCGCGTTGAAATTAAAAAAAGAAAAACAATTTAGGCCAGCGGCATCTGCCATCTTAGAGTCAAAAGGTGTCTCGGCAAGTTATAAGTATATTCGAGCTCATTTATGACCTGGGGCCGTACCACACTCTCTTGAAAGTAATATTTCAATCTCGCTTTACTTTCGTAGTGTGAATTGGACTCGGATCGTTGTCATCCTATTGTTACATGTGTGAAACCTATATAAATAAAAAAAGCGACGAATTGCGAGTCGGACTCGCCCATGAAGGTTTCCGTAGCAGCAAGTGACATTTAGTTCGTTGTAACTTTGATCGATGTATTGATAATAGTGTACGGTTTACGATGTATGACGTATAGAAAAAAAAAACTACTTACTAGATCCCGTTCAAACCAATTTTCTGTGGAAGTTTACAAAGTAATGTACATCATATATTTTTTTTAGTTTTAACATTCCCTTATTTTTGAAGCTACATCACATTTTACCACTTTGGAACCTCAATATCATTTTGAAGACCTATCCATGAATACAACATACGTACGAGTTTGATGAAAAAAGAAATTGAGTAAGGGCAACCCCCACGGAGGACAGAATATGATTAAGTAGCGGAGATGCCACAGTCAAATTTCTCTTAAGAAAAACGCGTGACCAAATGCGGGTGGGACCAAATGCGGGGGTATGACGTCATACCTCGTCCCCGTCTCCATCTAGTGCGTCATAGCGAAACTGAACTGAAACAGACCTTGTCATTTTTGTTATATTATACATAGTTTGACTATTCGCCACTAAGCGCTACACAGAATTCTAGAATAATATATTTTAAGGCAAATTATTTTAAAAATAAGGCCATCTTTTGGATTATAGCAAAATCATTTAGGGGGTCTAAATGATTTGGCCTTATACCGACAGATGGCCCAATTTTTTTTTCTTTAATTTTCAATTTCAGCTAAATATTCCATTTAATAAATAAAAAAACATTGAAATTGCTAATGTACTCGAGCGAGATTATTGTGATCAAATTTTCATAAAATGAATTGAGTTATTATTACAACTAGTATACTGTAAGACAAGGTTACTTATTTCTTCTCTACGGTAGATGGTTCTGTAAATATATATGTATGTCTTCTTTAAATATAGTGGACTTACCTACTGATGAAATTTTATACCCTTAAAATGTTGAAATTGTTTATCTTTACACTTTGTACATCCTTGAACTGTACACTTCATTCTTAAACCAGGTTAAAGTTATTTTTATCGTTGAACCAAAATTGACAACCGAACGCAAGGACGTTTCACTAGAACTTGATGGTGACGTCACAGACCAATTGAGTCGTTTTGACACATGGAATTCTCGCGACTCGATTGCCTTGCAGCATCTCCGCTATCATTTCCTTCTCCATGGCAACCCCCAAAATTTATTGTTTTTTTTTTGCTCTTTTTGTGTGAAAATCCTAATGCGGTTTACAAAATACATCTACTTACCAAGTTTCAACAGCATAGTTCTTATAGTTTCGGAAAAACTGGCAGTGATGTGCAGATTCCGTATTCCGTATTTTGCCATTTGGCTACGGAACCCTAAAAATAAATATATCCACAACAGTAAGACTGTTTGACCCCATCTGACCATTATTATTTATTTTATTTCGGAAAACATCTACCTTTACAGATTGTTGCCAATACGATAGTGTTACGATAGTATACAATAATATTCTGAGTATCCTGATGGACGCTGACGGTCCGATTCATACTATGCATGTCATAAAGTAAGATTAAAATAATACTGCTGGAGATGGTAGGAGCCCCCCCCCCCTGATCAAGCAACGATACAGGCACACTCGTCTCTTTATCTATAATGACTTCAAACTATATTAATAAGTAATTAAATATTTGAAAAGATATGAACTGGGTTTCAGTTATGAACTTTGTTAGTCTATTAAAAGCATGGTTTGTTTTGCGGAACTAATTATTTTATTTAGCATACTTCAGTTCGGTAGTTAATATATCAAGAGATGAATTATTTGCGTATTATAAAATAAATTCTTTGTTAATATTAGATTTTAATTATTTTGTTGTAGATTTTGAAAATTTATTTAGAGGATTGAGCCAAACGGATGGTCTCGGTGGGGTAGAAGTTGTGATGAGTATGGAAGAGTTGCCGCAAGGAGGTGCTCTTGGTGTTGGTACCATATACACAGGGAATAATGCGGTCGGCGTGGCGCAGCCGGCTACGGGCGCCGCCGCCGCCGCGGCACCCCCCGCCGCTACGGGCACGGCTACGGTAGTCGGTACGACTGCCGGCGCGGCGCCTACTCATTTCGGTCAGACGTTTCCCCACGAGGAAGGAGGTCAGTTCACATTGTTACCATTTGTAATGTTGTATGTAATGTTTTATGATTAATTTTACATAAAATTAACATTTTCCAGTTTTTGTACCATTGCCATGGGGTCCACCGAACGCCGATTTGCTGCAGAATATTGTACAAACAATGATTCGTCAAAGTCTGCCGGAGGGCATGACCGTACAGTTCCCTGGAACAAGCGCTCACCATGTACATCATGTACCTGGGGACACGGTGACTTTCACACCTCTTCACCAGTTCTTGCAGACGCATCCACATGCCCACATTCAGCAGATCGTTCAGGCTCAATATAACCCCCAGGCTGCTCAGCAGGCGGCTCAGGCCCAACAGCCGGCTCAGGCACAGCAGCCGGCCCAGGCCCAACAGCCAGCCCAGGCCCGACAGCCGGCCCAGGCCCAACAGCCGGCTCCTCAGACCCAACTGCCCGGTCAGACTGCTTCGGGCCCTCAAGACCAAACCAACCGAAATGCACAGCAACGTAAGTAAAGCATCCCAGTTGTATGCGTAACTAGTTAATACGGATTTGATAATATCGAAGGTAGAACTAACATTCGCCATATTAACATTAAAACATTAACATTAGTGAGGTTTAATTAGTTCAAATAGCCACGGCTGTACATTGGCCTCTCCAAATGTGCGCCATTCCGTTCGGTCCTCCGCCTTCCGCATCCAGTCAGTCCCAGCCACCTTCTTCAGGTCGTCAGTCCATCTGGCATCTGAGCCACCTTCTTCAGGTCGTCAGTCCATCTGGCATCTGACCTTCCGTTTGCCTTCCAATAATCTATCTTATTCTTCTAATAATCTTCTAACAATAGATTATTTGTTGCAGCGCAATTGCATTTCCGTCGTGCAACTGCAACTGCAACACGCACACAGGCAGTGCCCCTTGTGAACTGCATTTACGATAGATTCTTACAGTGCGAGAGCACACACGCTCGCCGCCGTATAATACGACGCAGGTATGTATTTTATTACTAGTATAATTTGTACTGCAGTCATTACGAATTTATCAATTATTATTCAATTAACGCCTGTAGGAATTGATCAAATTATATTTAAATATTGTGTCGGTAATAGTTTCAAAGAAGAAGTTTATTTCTATTTGTATTTAACACAAGATGCACTGAAATATAAAATAAATTAACTAAAAAATTAAAACAGGTTTTTTATAGGAGTGAGGCATTAAGCTTAAGTACCTAAATTCCATTTATTTGAGTCATGGCGTTTTATTTAAAGACGATCGATGGATTATTATGAACTTTTGTGGGATATTTTTGCTCTTTTCGGCTCGTCTTTGATATTTGTAGATGAATAGAAATTATTCCATTTATAGGGAACAACATCAACAACAAGTTGCCGCTCAGGAGCGTCTAAGGAATGAAAGGATCGCAGCTCTGAACATTGAAACCTTGAGAGATCGCAACATAAATCTTACCGAAGTAAATAGCTTGTTGAACCACTTTCATAAACAGTCCCATTTGCTATTAACGCCTTTCTGTGTATCTTTGAAGTATTGTTGTTCGCGGCTTATGCATAGATGTCTTACTCGGTGTTTCTTAGAATTTAAATTTGTGCAGGTGATGGGATACTAGACTTTCCAACTATTTATCAGACTACATGCCACAACTACGCCTTCATCTATATTTATTTCATGGTACTTTACTGAGATAGTTACTAACAATACCTGAATTACATAGCAATTAACTTTCTGTTGTTTGCGAGTGAGCAACTATCTAGTTAAGTATAGCCTGAGTACTTTTTCTTGCAGAGTAACGTCAATACAATGGTTCACTTGCTTAGAAGCCCTCCATCTCAAGACACTTGGCTCAACGCTCTGTTTGTGACAATTGTAAGTAATATAATCAATATCATTATCCATTTATAGTTACTAGAATCCCATTTCTCTTCTCTCGGCCTCTCTGTCATCTTTATAGATGGAATTACAAATCCAATGTGTCCCGTCCGATATTTGAACTTGCATTTGAGAGAAGATAACATGTATCGGATCCGCTCCGATCACACCCACCTCAATTACACTCTTGGCTCATCTGGCCAAAAATCATTATCTCAGTGTATTTTGTTTCAGGCACGTCACTTCTATCTAGCGGACCCAATGCAGGCCGTGCCCGGGGAGCCACAATTGGTTCCTAATGAGTTTCCGGCTCTCCGCACGCTGCTCCGTAGCTACATCCACAATTTGATTGCCCGCTCTGGTGATCGCGATGGGGAAAACTCTTTTATGATCAGCTCTGACTTCTTGGTCAGTCAACAGGCAGACTTCATTAACAACCTGGTATGATTTTGCTGTCAAGTTTTTCTTTAGGATTAAACCACACACTCTTCCACTAATGTACGCATGTATAAAACTATAGTAGGATCCGATTTCAATTAAACACAGTAAAATCCGTTTATTATGACGCTGCTTACACTGATCAACCGCTTATTATGTCTTAATTACATAGCGAATTTTGGTTTTCATAATTTTTTTATACTTGCTTGTCACTTCCCTTCAGTGTTATTATAAACGAATTTTATTGTAACTTGTTAAAAGTTGGATAATAGCAACCACTCACCATGAATGAATAAATTAAAAATAAATAAATATGATTTTTCAGAATAATATAACTCCAGTTCGTGAGGATGTTGACGTTTTGGCGTCACTGCGAGGACTTATGCGTTCTCGGATGCCTGCCGTGGTAGCCTGCGTCATGTGCGACGTTTCTGGGGAAGTGTTCGCTGCAAGGTTCTACGGAGTGTTCGCACGACTATTTGCGGATTCCTGTGCGTTGATTAGCCATTGCTTGGAAGATGGTCTTGATGGCTTTCGCCTTGTATTCCGCGAGTTCATGGTAAGATATTACTCATAATCGTAGTTATTAATGCATTATTATTATCTGGTAGACAATGACTTCTTTTTCAAATTTCTTGACTAGAATCAATATAGGTACACCTAAATTTTCATCATCATAGTCACCACAATCAAAAGTACTGAGTGTATTCTTTATTACTCGGTTTTTTCAGGCAAGTTTCAAAACAAAATCTTACGTAATCATTGGTGTTTATCCGAATCTTTAGAGCGACCGGTTTCTGAGACTATAAATTGTTGTCATATTTACATATACCTAAAAAATAAATACAAGAATTACTCGTTAAATACCTAGTATTACATGATATCTTATCGCCACCCTTGAAATTGTATCAGTAAGAAGTTCCGGTGGCCATTTGTGGTCTCCTTTATCAGTTCTACTTTGCTTGACTTGCCACTGAAAATACTGAAAATTATATAAATATAAAAATATTACATCGGGATTACACTTAATTCCTCATGAATTCCATTATGAAAATATAGTGAGGTTATATTCATCGAATAGAAAAAAAAGAAAAACTGAAGATACGAAAACTTCTTTTTATTTCCCATAAGGATGCCGGTGATCAGGTATCTTCTTCAAGTATGGGCAATTTTACCAATTTCCCCTGGTCGCGGCGTTCCGCCGAATCAAGCTGTTTCCTTGCTAAATTTACGATTGATCTACGTTTGAATCCTCCGGGTTTCTAAAATATCTGTCCCTATACTTTTCTATATTATGAGGGAGGTACATAGGGCATTCGGCGAGCAGGCGCAAGCTGGCAATTGGCATTTTTTTTTTTTATTTATTAACATTTTACAATTTGATAAAACAAACAATAATTTCATAGCAACAAAAAACCAATAAGGTTTGTACTATTGCTAGTTATTCTACAACGAAACAATGTTAAGAAAATCGGTATCGGTAATTTGAGGTCGATTTTCACACCTACCAGTGACTATTGGCTGTTCAGTCGGCAGTGTTTATACAGTATGCTAGAAAATATTGTAAATTGATAAGTCCTTTTTGTAATTAACCCAAAGAAGACAACAAAATATGGGCTTCAGTTGAAAGCCAGCGCTGCGGATTGTACCAATCTGTAGCATTAGCTGAACTGCGGCCTTTTAGACACACACTCGAATTCTCTTCTTTTCTTTTTTTTAAATTATTATTAATTGGCAGGTTTACTTGCAGTTAGCTTTGTAATTCTTTTATATATATGTTTAATAAATGAATTTTCTTTCTTTCTTTCAAAATTTTGGTAATACTTATATTGATACTTCATAGTGAACAATATTTTAACAGGACCGCATTGTGAAGAACTGCGATCCAGCATACCATCAGTTGTTTTTAACTCTTGCTACAGCTAATTTTAATGGTATGGTCAACAATTTGAGCAACCGCAACATTCGACAGTACGTTGTGCGAAATGAGGGAGTCGTTGATCTGGTAAGTGATAATTGTAAGGTTTACTTTAACGTTAACTTTAGACAGGGCGCTAGCAGTAGTCAGTATGCATAATTTGTGGACCAAATTTTACCATTGAATAACTAGTATAATTTGTGAACACTCTGGATCCAGCACTTTCGGACATTGCCTACAATGCTTTGATAATCATAATAACTTCTTCATGTTCAAGACCAATGTACAATTTATAATAACAAATTTGATAGTAGGTGAATTAAATGTACACTTATAGGAATCAGATCTGGAAGCAGAGGAACCATCACCAATGGAAGTATCTCCCGCGCCAGTAGCCCGCGAGGAACCTATGCAGCTGAGTCCACCAGCAACTCCGGCAATATACGATATGCAAACACAGGCAGAAACACCTGTACCCGAGCCTGTTGTTGAACCGGTATCAATGACATCACAAGCTTCGACATCATCCGTGACCTCCGCGCCTGTGACACCCACGCAGACCGTCACTTCCACAGCTTCAACTGCCTCAACTTATTCGCCATTGACCACACAGATGCGAACCTATGCTAGGTACGTTTTCAAATCAAATAATTCATTAAAGATATTATTCTCAACAGTATTATGCTACGAACAGGCTTGTGGGGAGTCAGCTGAATTTCATTTAATTAAAATACATGAAAAATATACTAAACGCATCTTTAATTAGTTTTTTACGGTACCTAGCTTTGCCTGCTTTACTAATAAACTTTATCAACACAGATGGCTTATAATCCGGTTAAAATAGATATGAACTTACTGATAGGTTTGAATACCTTAAAAGTTGGAAATTGGTGAAGGTACACTTCGCACTGTTTCACTGAAAATATCCTGTTAGACATTTCAATTAATTGCAGGTTATCCTTTCCCATTTTTAATTAATTTTATCTGAACTCGCATCTGCTCGTGCATATTTTGTCAAATATGACTTCAACTTTTCGAATCACTACACCTCAGGAATGGTGATTGCTGGGACGCACACAACTTACTTTAACATGTGGGGACTTAGTGTATCTTAACTCTAGTCGGCTTGATGGAAATGATTACACATTGAAATGTCTAATTTGACCGGATTATTTAAATATTATAGTATCAGGTTACGGCTCTATATCACACTGAATTATGCAATATTGGTACATAAGTTAACTTGCGAACGAACGGTCTTTATCATTAACTAAGATTCATGATCAAGACTGTTCGATTCATCAAGAGACGTCTAATAATAAAGGCAGGTAAACAATGATTTCGTTACTTTACTTGCAAGTATATGTTATTGCTTACATTTCACATTTTTAGTGAAAAATCCACGAAAATTATGCTTGTCAGTATAAATATAGCTTTTCTAGTTTTTACTATATTTTAATTTAAATAATATGGTTTTTTATGTATATTTTAAATTTCTGTTTCTTGACTGCTGATTTTAGAGAGCATCGCAATAATAACGCATAAATCAGCTATACTCGTTGATAGTTTGCATGACTGTATGTATGTTTACACTTATGAACAATTTGACGTTATGTATTTTAACAGGATTAATAAAGAGAAGAGTGAGCCTTCGACACCCACTCACAATGGTAACAGGGACGAAAATTTGGGATTAGTAAGTTTTATTTTTATCATTAACGTTATTAATTTATTTAAATGTTTAAACAATCGGCCTGTGTTAATAAATTCTATCTTAGTTACTGAAACCTACCAAGCCAAAAGTTGTAGAGCACCTATTCTCGCTGCATTTCGAACCTAAAAATATTAGTTTTTGTATATTTAAAGAATATTAGCTACCGAAATTACTAATATTTCCTCAAACCCTTCCAACTAAGGTAAATTGCTTGTGCTAAGAGTGGGTTGTTAAATTATAAAATAATTTCGAACCTAAAAACGGCTCAGATTTCTGAAGCCTAAGTTTTATTTATTAGGTCCATATGGCTTATATATTTTTGATAGAGACTTGGTGTGAATCGTCAGCCAGCTAGTTTTCAATAACTTAAACTATCGCGTTATATGATATATAATTACACATGCCACAATAACAACAAGAAAACCTGTAACCTGGTCGAAACGTCATCAAAGGTATGTAGGTACCTATACCATGATCGCGTTAATTCCCGTTAGCAGCTAGTTCTTATTGGCTAGCAGTCACTTCAGAGTACTTTAATTCCTTAGTAAGTGAGAGTCAGCCAGAGCGTTAAGCTCAGGGTTAAGAGAAACCCGCTCTGGATATGATCCAAAATGGTGGAACCAGTGCTGTACTGCTCGATACTCCTAGCCGTTTACATAGGTACTGGACTTGACTGCCGCATCATCATCTTTTGTCCAAATTTCTAAGGATTATCTTTCAGTCTAACTGCGACACCGCCGAATTTTCATATTTTACAAACAACTTTTGAAAACCTAATCATTTGACAAACTTTCATTTTGCAAACATATTACTTCAAAAATAATCATTTGATAAATAAAGGTTTTGCAAATGTATCACTTAGTAGTTCAATAGTTAAAATTTCATTTTAAAAATGTTCATTTAACAAAATAAAGTCAGTTAACAAACAGTCAAACAAACAAGTAGCATGTAGCAAACATCGTTTCCGGCGGCTCCGCTCGAGCTTGTCGTCGCAGATGGTTTTAATATATTTTTATTTTATTAATGGCAACAGGGCCCAATTTGTTAGTTATAATTCTTTTTACATCTATGGTTAGTAAATACAACTCAAATTACATAAAATCAAATTAAATTAAATTAAACAAAATCAAATCAAATTCAATCAAATGAAATAAAATTAATCAAAATCATATCAAATTCAATCAAATAACAATAAATCAAAATCCATCAGGTAAAATCAGATCAAAGTCAATAACCTAAAACCAAATATATCATAAAATTTAATTAAATTACACTAAATTAAATAAATTAAAATGAAAACAAATTAAATTCAATAATGGATTCTGTATCATTTACTACTTGATTGATCTGCTGCTTATCTGTCCCGCCCAGTGGTTTAGCACGGGGCAGTCTATTTTAGGAACAATTGCCTTTAGGACACTGTTTGAGCTCGCCCGTGTCCTGCGCCACAGGGAAGATATTCTCTTACGCCGTATAGCGTAAAAGTCATCCGTGCGTTCTTGTGCAAACATTAACGACGCGCTACAGTAACGGGGTAGCCCCAACAGTGCTCTAAAGGAATTGTTGTACTGAACTTGGAGAGCATTGTAAGCCTTACCGGTATAGTCGACCCACAGGGCGCTCGTGTAGCTTCGGCGGCGTTAGGCTTTATAACCACCTGCTCCTCAGCTCGTGTGCCGGCTGACCCCTCCGCGCCTGCGCGGGCTTAAATAATACTCTAGGGGTAGGGCAAACAAGACCACGTGAAGTCGGATTTGCAGAGATTCATTTTTGTCACTAACTTTTGACTATACAAGACCATAAATTAAAGGGTAAAACTTGTTTTGCCAAATAACATGTTCAAAATTATCAATTTGTGAAATGATGTTAAGGCATAATGGAATTTTTCCAAATAAATATTTTGTCTAATGAGTAGTTTATTAAACAATAGTTTGTAAAATGATAAGTTTATCAACTATAATTTTGTCAAACGTTGTTTGTCAAATGAAGATTTGTTATTAGTTTTTTGTCAAATGATTGGATACCACCCACTGGCGATATCGAAGTTCTGTAGTCACATTGTCGTGCTCGATGTATGTAGTTTACAATAGCTGAATTATTCTATCTATTAAAATCTCAGGAACTCTTTCACATACCGCGAATTCGAAGCCTATAGAGCAAACCCGTTCCAGCGAGAAAATCCTCTTAAGAATCTATTCGAACAAAATTATTAGGTATTATGTGATTTTATTTATACGTAATCTTTTAGTCACATCTAAGTTTGAGAATTATTTGTATAACTTATATTATAAGTGTTGTTATGAATGAGCTAGTTTGGTGTATTGCTTAAATACTTATCCTTAGCGACAAGAAGTTTCTTATACTTTGCTTAACAATGCAGGTGCCGCCATTGATGATAGTTCAGCATTGGGGAGAGGAATGGGTACCGGTGTTTACTCACGACCAACAGGCTCAGCGGTCAGACCCGCAGGAACCGTATAGCGATGCGTATCTATCGGGAATGCCGTCACGGAAGCGACGGTGTGTTCGCCAGGCGCGTCCTCCGACTACACTAGACGGATTCATGAACGGTAATATATTTTCAGTGCTCTGTAGTTGAACAAAAGAACTTATGCGGACGCAGGCGCATGCAACATCTATCACTATAATCTTTGTCGTAGACTCTTTATTATTCTGTAATTGACATCGTTATAAAAGGTTTCCAGATCCTTTTCACAGCATAAATGCACAACACAAATCATTTTGACACTCCTTTTTTCCGAGGTCGTCGTTATTTTTATCATAGCTGCAATGCATCCTTTCCGATATAGACGGTTCCTAAATTTAGACGCTTTATAGAAACAAGATTTTTTGTTATTGTTACCTCGATTATAACGCCCACAATTCACCAGAATTTAGACGCTTTATAGAAATAAGATTTTTTTTTGTAATTGTTACCTCGATTATAACGCCCACAATTCACCAGAGAGCGTTCGTGAAGCAGCGGATCGCGACAGGTCAAGCACTGTGGACAATAGTGGAATACGCAATGCTTTCCGAGAACATATGCGCAACATAGCTCGCGCAAGGGCGTCGAGTTCTGAGGACTATGATCCCCTACGATACGCGTCAGCCGCCAGGTTCCTCAACTCAACCAGGTAATGTACTGATGTCAGAAATGCTCTGCATAGGCTTTGCGAGGCGCGTTACCAACAAAGGGGGTAAGTGTAACACAGCCAAGCATAGAGATGGGCGGGCTGATAAAATTGGAATGAATTGGCATAATAGGTACAAAATACCCATCATTATAACGTTTTTAGACAAGAAACATAAATCTTTTCGATTATTTCTAATTTTGAACAAAACAATAACGAGCTTTTGTAGGTACCTACAACTACATCATGAAAACGGTAACAGCATGAAAACTTGAGTTCAGTTAACAAAGGATATTACAAAGTAGACTAATACCTCAATGATAAAAATGCATGGTCATCCTAATCTTTTTGCTTGCTCGCACCATATAAATCTGTTAAAAAAACACGTTGTTTTTAAAAAGAAACGATAATATTTTTTACTGAGTTTCTTGCTGGTATCTTCTCAGTACTTACTTACCGAACCAGCGAAAGAATCATTTTCAAGTGATTTATTTACTTTATTTAATATTATATTAATTCTTGACATGACTAAAATTGTGACGTTCATATGTGCTCTTTATGTGCCTAAACTGAATAAAAGAAATTGATTCTTTGATTCTATTGGAATTTGTAAAATTTTCCAGTTTTGAGTCACTATCGACGTAGGACTCTCAATTGAAACGAAATATTAATCTGGCCTTTTAGCATGTAATCAAAACTGACCCCACATCAATCTCTTGACCATACGTAATCAGCTATAAAATGAAAACTTTTTAATATATTAATAATGGAAACGTTTAAACAGGTAATTATGCATGGGTGCTTAAGCAAAATTATTGTTACTGCCGGATACACAAAATTTTGTTATTACCGGGTATGCGCCCATCTCTAGCGAAGCATAGAAAGATGTGAGATTATACTAAATATTTCTTAAGAGAGCTTTAGGTCAACCACATCCATCTGTCTATGTTTGAGATACGCAACCTGTCACGGAATAAACGCAAATCCTCAAATAAAATATTAAATTATACAACTAAAACAATAATAATAATATAAGTCCAGCCATAAGTTTTGTTACAAATGAAAATGCAATTAAAAAAAAATGAAGTAATGTAATACTAAAATTTATAACTACATTAAGTCTTAGCAAAAATTTAAAATATAGTAAATTCGAAATGCCCTCCTTTGGCTTTTTTACAGGCCTTTAATCTGTTTGGCCACGATTTACGCACTGTTACCAAGGGAAATTTTGCCACTGTTTGCTCCAAAGATTTTTTAAGAGACCTAATATCGCCGTGTTGTTTAGCGCAGGCCATGTCCTATAAAACTGACCATAATTTGTACTCTAAAGGGTTGAGGTCAGGGCTAGATGAGTTCTAGTCTTCAGCTCATATAAAGTCCGGAACGAAACGGTTGTTGGCCAGGGTTGAGTAGTTCGTGCCTTGTGACCAGGAACAGAGTCCTGCTGGAAAGTCCACGGTATATTTTTAAAAAGTGTATTGCTAATGTTTCACAACATGATCCAAGACATGCTGTCTTTTGTCATTGTTTGATACACTTTGGCTGAAGTTTTCACTCCTTTTTCACAAAAATGTAGTTTTGTGACTTCCTGATAAGACACGCCCCACCAAACCATCACTGACGCAGGATGATGACCATGATTAGAACTGTGATTGTACACTTTATCATTTTACTTATTGTAGTGTTCTTCAATAGTGAAATTTTTTTCATCGGTAAAGAGGATTTTTCTGTGCCTTTACCTGCGTATCGCGACAGAAGGCGCTTTGATCCATCCACTCCCTTTAATCGTAAAGATTGATTTAGGGCAAGTCCTGTAGCTTCAGGTCTTGATTTATAATACGAGACAGAGTCCTAGCGGGGAATCTTCATTTCTCGCGATAAGATTTTTTACTTCCTTAGGGTTTCTACGAATTCTAGCATTAATAGCCTTGTACTTCTAACAGCACGCGGCCGCCCCGATTTTTTTTTGATCTTCGACAAACGAAGTGTTGTTGTTGATAGTACGATATACAAACATATGGCTGATGCCAAGTTTTTGAAGTGTGAATATGACCAACGGCTTCATATTCAATTTGTGCAAGGCGATCACTGCGATCCTATTTTATTTAACACCCCATTCCATATTGTAAGTCGAACACGAAATGAACACGAAAAAATATGTGAAATGACGTGAAATCGAAGGAAGTTTTTAAAATAAAATACGTGTTACAAATTCAAAATATTTAAAAAATTGAATAAAAAGCTTTAATGTAACAGTATTTATGGCCACAATAGTTATACTCGCAGTTAATTACTAAAAAAAGTGGTACTGAATAAACGTAAAATTAATTAACGCCCTACACATTTTATTGCGCGTTGCCAACAAGCTTTGTCTATTCGAAACAAGGCTTACATTTCCTTAAATAATAGATTAGAATAACTCATATGGCATGGCTCACCACCACAATCATCTAATTTGAGTTCAGTTCTAAGCAAACTGCTATATGGTATTGAGTTTGTTCTGTTATAGGTTGTAGAAAAAAAATTATACAGTTGCTTTGTATCCCTTTCTGTTTCATATTTGATGTGTAATAAAGAAAATCTAACAACACCCCTGTTTCTGTAACCTGTTTCACATAGTTAATAATTTAATTGTTGTGTTCCAAAACTTCAAGCGTAATGAAAATTTGTGCAGTCGAAATGTGGCAGTCATGAGTCATGGTACTCATGGTATACGTTAAGCTGGGTAAGTGAACAATATGTGGACACCTGACCAGTTTTTGATTGCTTTAATTACATGAAAATGTGTAAGGATATCTAGTTTTTGGTTATAAGAATTTTTGGATTTTTGGGACCCGAAATATTATTAAGTACCTACTAGCGGCATAATAAAATTACAACCATAGTCATTAGCAGCTATTATTTCCATTATTGCCTTAATCTACTTTTATAACTATTACAGGCCAAGAACATAAGCCAGGATGTGCGCCAGATGTTAATACATTTTTACAAGTTTTCTACCGTTCAATGGTTAAGAGACTTATAAAATTTCCAAGGAAAAATACCGAAGTTTAAACAGACGGTGCAGCGTAAAGAATTTTATATATTTGTTACCAAATGTTGTGCTGTACCTAAAACTGGTGTGTTTTAACGGAGTAACACAATACTTTTTGAATAAAAGTCTAATTTGTTGTTTTTCTTAAGATGCCCAGATTCCTATTGTTTAGATATTGTGTTTTTAGTTTGTACTCTAGTGATATTAACCTTAAGCAAAGCCAGTTTGGAGGCATGGGGCCCCATCAAGACCTTCGGGGCTAGGCCAACATCACGTGCAGCATGTACACCTGCTGGTTGACGAACGAGGCGTTGGCAGGTTTTACTTCCGGGGTTGGCAACTTGGCAAGTCAAAATTGGCTTCCGTAAAAGCCGTATATGCCAATCCGGACTCCGGGCTCTAAGGTGGTCACCGGGAATATAGTTAACATGGTGAAATTACTTGTGATAATAATACTTTCAAATGAATAATATTTTGGCAATGATGTACTAAAACAAAACCATATTAGCAATTTATGTGTTAAATAGGTACTGCCGGGGCGAATTTTTAAGTTGCTTAATAAATCGCTCAATAATTATTTCTCTGGTTTCAGGTCGAAGAAACCACAACCACAGGAAAATGGCAACAAGAAGGACGATTAAGCTTCCAATAACCCATTATGATCGGCTTTGTAACAGTAGCCTAGCTTCATAGTTATATTACCATGTTCTTAATACACATTGATACACTATTCGATATCTACGTTCGAGAATATACATTTATTTCAATTAAGTTATATGTTGAATTTAATTCTTCTGATTCATGTTATGACATACATTTTGAATGTTAGTGACAATTTAAGTAGTAAATTTTAAACCGTAAAACATTTTAAATGTTGTTGACAATTTAATAACCAATTTTAAACCGTAAATTGTTAGAAAAGTAAATGTCACGTAGTTAAGTCATATATAATATCATGTATTTGAGTAGTTAAAATTATGTCTTAAATGTTTGCTTAATACCGTCTGCTACGCATCGTGTATAACATAGGGAACTTATTTAAATTCTTGTATCTCTGTAGCATGTATTAATTTATATAATAAGGGCTCACTTTGAGGGCCTTTGAAACTGAGAAGGTTATTATGAGTCATTTGCATAATTAGGTTTTGACGATATACCGCAAATGTATAATAAAAGTATCTACATAGTGTCCAATCTTCCTGTATAGTCCTTGATCTAATCATCATACATGAGTTGGTACTGGTTTCTTACTTGCCCACTGGTGTAAAATAAAGTGGCGGATAGGCCCTCGTAAGATTAGATCAGTCAGAAGTGTTATGTATGTACAATCGAGCTATTTGTCCACAAATAATATAATTTTTGGTGTTTGCAGGCTGACGAAAATGTGAGAATCTATAATATGATAATGATGACGTAACATTCATCTACCTGCCTTCTGTCCTATACATGCCTGGTATTTGTCAATGTATGCATGACTTGAAGACGTAACGGGGACATAGCAATCGGAGTATAAGGTGCGTTTTGGAGGAGGGTATACCCTCACTCATCCGCACTTCGCAAGCACTAGGAAGAGCTAGCGCGGAGCGGTTGACCTACTTCCACACCTTTGATTGCCATATCCGACCTTTCGCGAGAAGTAGCCTACCTATCTAAGAATCTACTTTAATAACTAATTCAATGCATGCAATTCTAACAAGGTACCTAGCCTACTTTTAACTTTAAAAAATTTCGATTTATCTTTGTTTTTGATTAGCACAACCTTATCTACGTTTGACTATTTGTATTGAACTTTTTTCAAATTTCGGCTTTGTATATGCTGTAATTAAAAGCAAAACGAGCAATCATATCTAATGTGTATCATTAGATATCTTGTACGTAGAGGAGCTCAAGTACAGTCGACAAAGGAGATTTTTTCATATGAAGTTGTATGTAAAGGTGCAACTTTATCTCTTTTTCGACTGTACAACACATAAAACATATAAATATGGCACCGGGCATGTGCGTGAATGAATAGGTAGGTAGTTTGTACATTCACAATCGTAAGCCTACTTATAAATGTAAAAGAATACACGATGCATTGATAGAAATCTGAGCACTGCGTTAGTCACTTTGCAAAATAATATATCGTGTGAAATGATTGTTATGCTACGTTGCCGATAGAAACAAAAATGAAACCTACTTAAATACTGGTAAATATACTAGTCACATCATTACCAGTACTTTCGCAGTTTATTTCTGTGTAAGACATAGTAGCTCACCAGACGGGTAGATAAATACAAGTAAATTGTTTGCAGTACGTTACTGTGATCTATCTGATCTTATTTTTGGGATTAATAAACTCTTTGTGATGTTAATATACAAGCTACATTATATAAATACTGTACTCTATATACACCTTAGCCAATGCAAATTATATCAATTGGAACTAACTCATGTATTTTGATCTATATTTTGATTTTATGATGAAGTAATTGTATAACCAATATATACCTACTATAATTATATTACATAATAAATAAGCGTACCGAATTATGGTGATTACTGTAGATGTTTTGGGAATAAATAATAATATTATATAAATAGTGTTTTAATTGTATACCTACTTAATTAGGGAAATTGGTTATTACATATTAGTAAACTTCAATAATCGCGGCGTACACGGAGGCGACTGCCAGCTGACTTTTGAAACTGAAAGGAAAGCCTGCATCTGGTGCAGTTACCGGTGGTGAATTTGCATTGCGCCCCTGATATTTTAAACTATATCGCCCATAGCTCACATGTGAGATCGTGTACTGGCCACGCGATCTCTTATCTACTATCGATGTACCTACCATGCTTCCCACATCCATGGGCGCCATCTCAAACCGTAGATGACCCAGAGTCAGCCAAGGTCCGAGGAGTTGCCTTATTGAGGCGCCATCTATATATATAAAAATTAATCCCTATTTTCCTTGGTCACGCCATCATACGTGAACGGCTGGAACGATTTCACTAATTCTTTCTTTGCAGTACGGGGATGGTTCTTACGCAGAGAAAAAATAAAATAAGGGTTATGCCGTCATGGGAACTGGAACAGAATAACAAGCGGGCATCAGCTAGTACAAAATAAAAATTGCTTTAATAAAAAAAATGATGCTGACTCTAGTGGATTCTTTAAATGTTAAAAAACAGGCCATGGCCTATGTGGCCATGTCGTGTATCAAAACAAACTATCCGAAAGCAAGAACTGAATAACTGAGTAGTTCAGAAAAGAACGGATAGATGGAGCTATAAGGTCCACAGTTGATCCTTTCAGGGTTAGACAAAAATCACGAAATATCACAAGGGGGCAGGGGGTGTCTTGCAAGGTGTCACGTGTATTTATTTTTTCGTCAAAAGCGATTTCTAACCCGAATCTAGTCTAGTCTGTCTAGATATTTTTTTTTTTAATATTTATTTTATGTCGGGGAGGGGAGAGGGGAGTAGTTTTAAACCTCACCACGTATCACCAAGTGGAATTTTAGTTAAAAATGTTAAAAAAAGATCACATGATTAATAGATGGCACCTTACCTTGCTGTGCTGTTTTGCCTTCCTTTCCCTCCTGTGAAGTGACTGCACTGACCTCCGTAACCCATCGGCGATATGAAAGTATCGCAGTAAAACTAGTTGTTGGATTTTTTAGGGCTCCAACTACCCGTAACGACTGCTATAGACGTGGTGAAGCGTGGGCTCGCGTCGCCTCTACGGAGCTCTTTTTGTAGGTATCGAAAACACACTGAAAACGCAATAACGCGCGGAGCGGCAGATGACGCCCGTGCATGCAGCAAACACGCTCCGCCGCGCCGTTGAGCTGCGTTGCGTCGTCTCTGCGTCGTTTTCCATATATTTTTTATGACATGCGCCATTACACCGCTGCGTCGTCGCGCGCGACGTTTTGACGGATCGACGGACAAGAAAAGAAGCGGGAGGGCGGATGATGCATTGCGTCGTCGGAGCTCCGCTGCGATGATGGACACGGACAGTGATCCACTGCAAGATGAGGAAGCTAGACAAGCGTAATGACATATTATAAAAAGATCTAAAAAAACATACACGACAAGACATATTATAAAAAGGTAATAAAAAGATCTAAAACTTTTGTATTTAAACTTTTTTCACATAACCTCAAAATTTATGTGAAAAATTCAAAAAACTGAGCATTTGGTTTTTTATTTTTATCTTTTTCAAATAATTTTTTTTTTCACGAAGTTTGTTGAAAACTTATCTTTTTATGTCCCGAATACACTGTAATTTATTTGATTACAAATATTTATTTTTTCACCTTATTTTGAATTAATATCGAAAAAGCACCCTAATTTTCAATCGAAAATTCACCCGTCAAAATATCAGCTTTTTTCAAATAGTTGGTAGGTATGTTTTCTGTTCGTTGAAATCTTTACTTTCCGATGATGAAAAAAAAAAGAATAGTTATGTTCCTATAGTAAATCTTCTCAGAAAATGCAATAAATCGAAAAAGACTCGTATTCGAAATTTCTTTTTTAATTATTATATACAATTTTGAGCTATTTATTAAAATTTACACTTTAATTACTCGAAAAACGTAAGATTACATGTTACAAGTTTACTTCAATCACACCACAACGTCCCTTTATCACGCTGTTCATCACTTGATCCGTCAACTTCACCCCAGTTATACTTCTCAAACTTATCATTTCCACAGCATTCAATTAACTTTCACATTCCTTCTTCAAAACAAAACATTCTCTACCACATATAAGTCCACACTTATGGTAGACAATGTACGAGCACTCCTCTTTGTACACTCGGCAAAAGAGATAGTATCTAACCTTTACATGTGTGGGTATTTCAAATATATTATATTACGCGGCATGTCAAACGCTGAGAATTAGGTCAAACTTAGGTATTTACATTTACACGGACAGCCACCGCGGCGTAGCGGTAGTGTACGCAGCCGCTGCGCAGGAGGCGCGGGTTCGAGCCCCGCTCAGTGCAAATATTTGTAGGCATGAATATGCGTATTTGCATTGGTCTGGTCGTGCCTTGGAGAGCACGTTAAGCCGTCGGTCCCGGTTGCACTGCAATGCTTCGGTATCGCCTTTTCGTTGTGGAGGTCAGGTGGCAGTCGCTTCACGGAAAATGCCGAAGTTTAGCCAGTTCCGCAGTTGAACTGGTAAAAGCGGACCCAAGGCTCCAAGTTGATAGCTTTGGATGAGACTGGGAGTAACGCTAGGATGAAGAAGAAGAAGTAGGTATTTACATGTGTGTGAACTCGTTTCTTCACTTACACACTTGCAAATTGCATTTGATTTAAAACCATTCGTGTTTATTTATAATATGACTTACAGTTTCTTGAGTAAAAGTTCCTAAAATTCATGGAATAGTTTAAGACCGTAATTTTTAACGCGGTTGATATCAATCATCGTGGCTCCGGGGTATACAAAGTCGAATTTAAGTTTGTCTATAAGGTTTTGGGTTCGAATCCTACCATAAATGATTGCTTTTTGGACTTAATATGTTGTTTTTTTAGTGAAATTGTTATACAATAGTAGATTATGATACAAGTGTGTAAAGTTGGTGATTACCGCTGAGGCGATATTGAGACCCGAGCCGTCGAGCGACGGTCTAAAGAGAGCCGAAGACGGTAACAACAATATACACGTGTATCATACGACGTTTTTCATTTTCCTTGTGAATAATTATAATGCTAAAATTACCCTTGCAGTTTTCAGAAAGGAAACATTCCATATTATTAAGGACTTCACATCAATCACATCATATATCGGACGTTGTACAGTATATGTCTATATAGCGGGTGGTGTACTAGGTACATAAATAATTTTCTTCATAACTAGTACATACTGGTAGACATTTTAATTAATAAATAATTATAATTTCACCAGTACGAACGAATCGCGAATCCTTTTGGTATTTGCGGACTGGCGGTAACAATAAAAAAAACACTGGCCACAGACTAAACAGTATGAGGATTCTTTTTTTATGTGTAAAAAATTGTGAATTAACTTAAAGTTTTAAACAGAGCGAAAACAAAATTAATATATGAGTACCTACGTTAGTACTACCTATTCATTATTCTGTGATATGAGTAAAAGTTTTGTTTATTATACACGTAGGCATAAGATGAAATTTGCTATTTAAATACGAAGTTGCTTGAAATAGGCAGGTACATTATTTTTTTGTTCTATAGAACACGATCTTGTTGTATCTAATTTTATCTAAGAATAATGCAAATCAAACAATAAAATTTAAAAAAAATTCATTATCCCACTCGTGATTTGTTAGCAATCAAAAGACCACAGTTTGATAATAGGTATCATTATGTGCCCAATTTCGGTGAGATTAGAGCTACATTATGAGCAAGTAAAATGAAAATAATTTTCAACTAAAAAACGAACGACGAACGATCATTGTCCCGATAGTCATTTCGGCGAACGGGCTGATAGCGAAAAGCCTCGACCAACACCTCAAGAGGCTCTCGCTAGATGGTTGGGTCAAGGGTCAGATGCAGAAGGCGGTCATCCTCGACACGGCACGTATTGTCCGGAGGTTTCTCTTTCTGTGACTCCGACCACCGGTAGCTTGGGCCCTGCCCCGCTATCGGTGGCCTTCTATTTTTTATATTTTTAAATAGATGTTTTCTTTTTGATATGTATTTAAAAATGTAATTTATAAGTTGTTGTTAAATGAATAAAGAGAATAATAATAATAATAAAGCCCCCTAAAATCCTACCTTACGCTCGAGTCGACCATCAGACCTCGTGGGGGCGGGCAACGTGTACAATAGAAACTTACACGGCTAACAAGGTTCAGGTGACCCATTAATATGGAGACAAGAAGAAGTAAATTACATAAAGGGCCGCTGCCCGAGGGTGATCGTCGATGCTGGCCACGGGCGTGACAGCATGCTAGCCAGTGACTCCCAGTTCTGCGGCTGGGCGGGAGTCGGGGACGCGGGGGGTAGGGGAATGTCCTCAAGGACTACAGCCGCAATTAGAAATAGCAGGAGTAGAAGTAGCAACAGTTTAGTATCCCCGACTGAGGATGTTTTGCAGACGACAAGTGTCACCCAGTCTGCAACCACCAAAGCTGGGAAACCCACAGTGCGCATGCAATGGAATGATCAAATCAATATATTCATCATGCGCACATATCTCTATGTAACGAATTTAGAAACAGACATCACCATGTACTGTACCAAACTTTATGATAAATTTAAACTAGAATACCCACACCTAATTGTACGATCTAGTGAATGTATTCAATATACAGATTCTAGGGCAGTATTACTCTATAGACTCAGACTTAACTCATGTACACACATTGATATACTGTACGGCTATGGTAATTTGCTCACAATTAAATTTTAAAATATAGGGTGTATTTTTGAAACGGGGCAGTAAGGGCAAGTACCTTAACCGTTGCAGTTACAGCAAAACGTTCTTAGAAGACCTTCCCTAACTTTTTGACATATTTTGAACTGCATTCACAGATTTTGTAAAAAACTTACAGTTGGCAAAAAAAAATGCAAAAAGTCCAAAAATTTTTTTTTATGCCAATCGATTCTATTTCATGTGGGGATCAAAAAACTCTATGAGACCATTTCCTAGTACTGAGCTTTCAGTACTAGGAAAGACAGAAATCGCCAAAAACGTTTCCCATACATTTCGGCAACAGAAACAAATTTCTACGATGGTCAAACTTTTTGTTATGGCCAGGAAGTGGGTAGAATTGACTGTAAAGTAAATAAAAAGAATTTTTACCCTCAAATTTCGAATTTGTTTCGAAAATCTGTGTGTTATTCTTAGTTTCAGCTGAGAAACTTCGTATGAGTTATTAATTAAGGATTTTCGATAAAATGTCTTCTAATCGTGAAAAAATTGACTTATTAGAAGCGTATTTTGTCAATAATCGAAATGCGGGAGCTGCATTAGTGTGGTACCGCAATAAGTATCCGTTGCGGCATGTGCCAACAAGAAAGGTTATTACAAATCTTTTGAAAAACCTGGAATTGCATTCTTTCAAAAGAAAGCGGCAGCCTCGTGTGGACATGGACACGGAGATTGCGGTTCTAACTTATGTCGAAGCATATCCAGAGGTATCGTCCAGGCAAGTCGCCCTTGAAGTAGGTGTATCCCACTCCCTTGTGATAAAGATATGGAAGAAATACGGCTACAAGTGCTATCGATATGAGCGCATAGTTCAAGTGTTACATCCGGGTGATGATGTTCGAAGGCTTACTTTTTGCAGATGGCTAAGAGGAAAAATAAGCAGAGATCATGAATTTTTAAATTACATACTGTGGTAAGACGAAACGAATTTTTCCAATAACGGTATGTACAACAGAAAAAATCACCACTATTGGTCCAAAGAAAATCCACTAAGAGTTACGGCAAGTCATAATCAGGTTCGCTTCTCATTCAACTGTTGGTGTGGTATAATGTCCAATCGAGTCATAATGGTGGAATTTTATGAAGGGAAACTGAATTCTGCCATGTATAATGAAGTCATTTTACACCATCTTGAAAACGAGATGGACGAATGGCCCCTGTCGGAATTGCGAAAAGTTCATTTTCAACAAGATGGTGCTCCGCCACATAACAGTCACCTTTCACGTTCCAATTTGAGCCACCTATTCGGTACACAGTGGATAGGTACACATGGTCCAACACAGTGGCCACCTCGTAGCCCCGATCTAACACCACTTGATTTTTTTTTATGGGGCTTCGTGAAAAACGATGTGTATAAGACGACGTACGCCAGTGTTCAAGAGCTCAAGGATGCATTAATGACCATTTTACGTAATATTCATCCCAGAACATTATTAGCCGCCATTCGTTCAGTGCAAAAAAGGATAGACTTATGTATTCGTGAAAATGGAAATCATTTTGAGCAATTTATTTCATAAACCAATTTCTTAAATGTTTAAATGATTTTTTTTATTTAAAAAAGTTCAAAATGTTACCTGACCTATGAGTTTCGAGTTGATTTATCATATTTCCGTACGAAATGTATGGGAAAGGTCTTTGGCGATTTCTGTCTTTTCTAGTACTGAAAGCTAAAATGGTCCCATAGAGTTTTTTGATCCCCACATGAAATAGAATCGATTGGCATAAAAAAAAAAAATTGAACTTTTTGCATTTTTTTTGCTAACTGTAAGTTTTTTACAAAATCTGTGAATGCAGTTCAAAATGTCCCAAAAAGTTAGGGAAGGTCTTTTAAGAACGTTTTGCTGTAACTGCAACGGTTAAGGTACTTGCCCTTACTGCCCCGTTTCAAAAATACACCCTGTATACTAACACTTCCAATCGAAAAAGAACATCTATAAAACCAGCTTGGCAACTGAGATTGGAAAATGACATCAACTGAAATTTACGAACGGATATTGGCAGGTTAACACAATACATTAATAATAACAGAGGTAAGAAATTAGTCAGTAGAGTTAATAAAATATTTGAAAAAGCAAAAGTACACTCTAAACATGAGAAGAACAATATTAGACCCGAAGAGTACTTGGGTACATTAAAACAGAAGCTATGTTTAAAAGCACAAAGATTAGCTCGGTACAAAAAATCATTACAGAGGAAGGCTGACAACTAGCTATTTACAACTAGCGAAAAATCATTTTACAGATCACTAAATGAAAAATCAAACACTAACCTATCGGGCTTACCTACAGAAATTGAACCCAAAGACTACTGGACTGATCTATGGAAGAAACAGACTCCTCATAATGAGAACGCTCACTGGATAAAAAAAGAAATAGAAAAATCAAAAACTATTGAACCGATGGAATTTGATGACATTAATGGAAATGATATTAAAGAGGTTACAAAAAAGATGAAAAACTGGAAGGCAGCAGGCATTGATGGTGTGCACAATTTCTGGTACAAAAAACTAACAGTTTTCCATGACATACTTGGGAAAAATATAGAATCTGCAACATCATAAAAGGATCAGAAGAAATGCCAAAGTTTATCACAAAAGGTATAACATACATGCTTCCTAAAAGCTGTAACACCTCCGACCCTTCTCAGTACCGGCCCATTACTTGCTTGCCTACACTTAATAAATTAATAACATCCTGTATAACTCATAAAATCAACAGACACATAGAACTCAATAACATACTGGCAGAAGAACAAAAAGGGTGCAGGCAGAGACCTATGGGATGCAAGGAACAATTAATTATTGATTCTACGATTCTCAAACATGCAACTAACATAGACTACAAAAAAGCCTTCGACAGCGTACCCCACACATGGCTCATACATATCTTACAAATCTACGAAATAGATCCAAACATAATAAATTTTCTGAAAGATGTTATGTCTGATTGGATGACTTCGCTATCACTAACTATTAACTCAGCATCGATCACAACCGAAGAAATTCCAATCCAGAATGGCATCTTCCAAGGCGATTCACTAAGTCCCATCTGTTTCTGCTTGGCACTCAACCCGCTATCTAACATTTTAAATACCACAAATCACGGATATAAACTTACACCATACACTACAATGAATCACCTTATGTAATTTAAATTTCGCCAAATCTGAAAAGAAATGAATGAGCTCATAAGAATCACATCTTAGTTTAGCATTGATATCAATATGGCGTTTGGCTTAGATAAATGTAAAACACTTCACTTGCACAGAGGTAAAGTAAGTTACAGCAACCAAAGTAATAGCAATGAAAACTCATCTGAACACATTAGATTCACAACAATATAGGAAAATGATACATATGAATATTTAGGGTTACATCAAGGAAAAACAATATACCACACAGAAATTAAAAAAGATTTAAGTCAAGAATATATACGTAGACTAAACCAAATTTGCAATAAGTCCCTTTACTCTAAAAAAATATTTAAAGCAATCAATACATATCGTCCCTTAGCTTACAACACCGCTTAAGTCATTTTTACCAACTTTACAGGAGACGAAAAAAACTATATTTTAAAAATCTGTGTTTTTTTCTATTGCTTTTTTATACATACTCTAGTTAGCGGTTAAGAAATAATTAATTATACTTATTTTGACGATTTACTGTATTTTAACTTTTATTTTATGACTTGTACGGTGTTGACTGATATTTTATTAGATTTAGGCGGTGTTGTTTGTGAAAATGTTAGGGATTAAGGTATCAAAAGATGACAGACTAACGACTTGTGCGGTGTTGCGACGCCAACCGACTTGAGCGCTGTCACTATTTTTTGAATTACGGCTTCTGATTGGCTGAAATCTATTTCATGAGACCAATGGTTCGACGCGCAATGCGCAGCTTCATCCAATGGCATTAAAATGTAAAAACCGCCAATTTTCGACTTGAGCGGTGTTGTTAGCTAAGGGACGATATGCAATACCTGTACTAACTTACTCCTTTGGAATTGTTAAATGGACCTTTACAGATATACATCAATTAGAAATAAAATCTCGGACAGCACTCACAAAACACCTTTACCTACACCCTAAATCAGCAATAGAGTGGATGACAATAAAAAGACAGAATGGTGGCAGAGGGATGATAGATTTGAAAATACTTTGGGAAGGCCAGGTACAAAAGTTAAGAAATTTCTTTTACGAAAAACCTAACTGCAGTAATAAATAATAAATAAATAAATATTCCACTACATTTCACACAACGCTATCTAGACCCATGGTAAGCATAGCTTAACTAGCTTGTGTTATGGAATCTAGAATGCGGATAAACATACTTAGATACGTTTTTTTTTGTAAATACATACATATTATACATAGAAACACCCAGACCAATGCAAATATACATATTCATGCATACAAATTTGAGCGGGGATCGAACCCGCGCCTCCTGCGTAGCGGCCGCGTTCACTACCGCTACGCCACGGAGGCTGTAGAAGGAACGGTAGAATGCGACACAAATTACACATCATTAAATCTGACCTACAGAAACAGAGACTACTACTTCACAACATACAGAAAACCTAAAATTGACCAAATGGCGCAGCAAACAATTACATGGACGACACATTCATGATTTAGAACAACCTCACATAGATTTCCAAGCATCAAATAAATGGTTAAAACTAGGCTCATTATTTCCCGAAACTGAGGGTCTCATGATAAGTATTCAAGATCAAATAGTAAATATGAAAAATTACAGGAAGCTCATAATTAAAGACCCTAGCTAAGGTGCTAGGGTCTTTAATTATGAGCTTCCTGTAATTTTTCATATTCATGACATATTAATGACAAATGTAGAAAATGCCATCGTCACTCTGAAACTATTCAGCATATTACTGGAGCCTGCCCTAGCTTAGCCCAGTCAGACTACACACACCGACACAATCAAATAGCACAAATCATCCATCAGAAACTTGCCATCAATCATAAACTCATACCTAACAAATCTATGCCATACTACCAATACAACCCAAAACCTGTACTGGAGAGCACCAACCATAAATTATACTTTGATAGAGCAATATTAACAGACAAAACCATTCACAACAATAGACCCGACATTACTTTAATTGACAAACAAAATAGAACAGTATTTCTCATTGACATTGCAGTCCCCAACACTCACAATCTCAATAAAACCATTACCGAAAAAATAAACAAGTACACAGAACTGAAAGAAAAAATAATTAGAATTTGGCAAATGAATAGAGCCCTCAAAACAGTAGACATAACTGAAAGTGTATATATGACGATGCAAAAGGCGGCCAGTTTAAATACATGCCGCATAGTTCGTAAATTTCTCCAAGACGATTTAAATAACCAACCCGTACTACCAGAACATGCAACTCACTTGGTTTAGGCCCGTGATTTCATTGAATTAACCGAAGTGTCCTAAACACATCGAGAATAAAAACAATATCAATGTAAATAATAATAATAATAATGAAGCTTTATTTAATTCCATACATGTTGGATTTAAGTACATTTTGCATATAAACATTAATAAATTATTTAATTGTATTAGTTAAGCATGCAAAAATTTGTATTATAAAAGTTATTTAATTCAAATCTTATTATAATTTTATATTATTATTTATTTTAATTCTATATTATTAATTATTTATTATGTATGGACCCCGTTCGGGTAAAAGCCTCCCCCAAGGAATGCTACGCTTCTCTATCTTTAGCTATATTCATCCAACTTTCGCCTGCCCTTGCTACCAATTCGTCTGCCCATCTAGCTCTTGGCCGACCTCTTGTTCTGGTACCTTTCGGTCCCGACCACTTCACTGACCTTTGGGTCCATCTGTCGTCTTTGTAACGAGCTAAGTGTCCTGCCCACTTCCATTTTCCATTCAGCGAAAAAGTTAGGGCGTCGCATACTTTTGTCTTCCTTCGGATGTCAACGTTCTTCACCTTATCTTTTAATTTAATACCTAGGCAGCTTCTTTCCATTTTTCTCTGGGTAGTCTGAATTTTATTCTTGGTTTTTAGAAAAAAGGTCCAAGTTTGGCACCCATAAGTGAGACAAGGTAGTATTGTCGTATCCATTACTATTTTCTTAGTTGGCAGCGGAGGTTGTGATTTTAATATTTCTCTGAGATTCCAGAACTTGTTCCAGGTAATCGCCACTCTTCGGTTTACTTCTTCGATGTTTCGTTCTTTACTAAAAGAAATCTGTTGGCCTAGGTAAATGTATTTTTTCACGAACTACATACTATATGTACATAAACTAATTTATTTTACAAACAAAACCAAACTTTTTTTAATTTAAATTCAAAATGTTGGCGCCAAACATCGATTGCGCATGCGTGTTTCTTTTTTTTTTACGAATCGGCGTTTTCTTTTTTTAAAGCAGAGGTTCAAACTTCTTGGTCCAAATGGAGGTTATATAGGTGTATCGTTATGATTAAAAAGTTATTTAATGATATAGGTGTCCACACAAGACCTGTATCGTAATAAAACTTTTTTTTGGCCTGTGCGTAATGTTTGTCATAAGAGTTTTGATTTCAATTTTATAATCTTTGTATTATACTCGTAGTATCAGAGTAGATAAAATTATTAATGGCGACACGTCAATGTCGAGTTACCAGAGCCACGTTAGCAATTTTTTTTTGAAATTTTTTGGCTTGGGACCACGTTAGCTAATAGATCTTATAATGTTGCATGTATAGACAAGACCACAGATTACCTAATAGTTCGAAATAATATCCTAATATTTGCACACCTCGAAGAGGTTGTAATACGGCGGACCTATACATTTTATGAAAATGTATCTTTTACATCCTTTCTGTAACCTGTGTTATGCAAATAAATGATTTGATTTGATTTGACTAATTAAGTAATGAACGTCGATTACTAAAAATCTATACCACCCTCATTTCGACATAATATGTATGTTTGTCGTTCGTAATATTTTTATGTTTATTCAAAAACGAATGGAACTACTTTTTGTATAGGAATACCTATAATAAGAATTTTATTATCTGTAGTAATATATTACAGAATTGATCATCTTAGCTTTGAGAGCGAAAATAAATTGTTTATTCATTATTTCAATATAATAAACATTTCGATTTGTGCAATAGTTAGCAGAAACATTTTGGTAAGCAGTAGTTATACTATATTGACTGCCGGTCATAACGGCGCGACGCGAGCCGCGCTGGGTGCTTGGGCGATTGAATCGGGATTCGGGTATGCCTAGGGCTCCAGCCTATAATCCGAGGCGTCGGGTCTACTGGTGGACTGCGGAGATCGCGAGGCTGCGTCAAGCCTGCGTGATCGCGCACCGCCGGTGGACCAGATTCCGTAGAAGGCGTATTAGAAAAAAGAGACATCTACAGGCTGGGTTGCTCGGTTCCACAAAGAGTAAAAACGGAATCCTATTATTACTGAGCCTGTTTATTTGTTGGTTTGTCAGCTAGCTGTATCTAATGAGCCTTGATAGCTCGAAAGCAGAAATTTTCACGGGCAAGGTATTTTTGTAGCCGCTATAACAACAACTACTAAAAGAGAAAAAAAAAACTAGTGGGGCTCTAAGAACCAACGTTATTTTGATTACTATCCGTTTGATTTTCTCCAGGCTGAAACTAATGAACCGTGATAGCTAGACAATTGAGATTTTCACAGATGATATATTATATTTCTGTTGCCGCTACGACAGCAAAGACTAAAAACAGGACAAAAAGTTTTGTCTCATAGATCAAATATCCGTTTGTCTTTCACGAGGCTATACCTAATGTACTATATCAGCTAGACAGCTAGGAATTTTATACTTGATGTATTCCTGTTACCACTATAACAAGAGATGCCTACTAAAAGTAGAATAAAATATTTTTTAAGGAGGGCTTTCATAAAACAAATGTGATTTTTAATGGAATCCGTTTGACTTTCACCAGACTGCATCTAATGAACCCTGATAGCTAGACAGTTGAGATTTTCACAAATGATGTATTTCTGTTGCCACTATAACATCAAAAACTACTAGTTCTGTTGTTTAAAATCTATATTAATGATTTCCCTAAGATATTGAAGCATGAAACTGAATGCATGAAAATTTTAGTAATTTTGTTTTTGTCGTTCTTTTTTGAGTGTAGTTTTACTCTTATTGTATTTTACGTGTTTAGTTTATTCATATTATTGTACGTCATACTCGCGGCGGCCTCTGAAAAACAGCGCTGTACCTACTGCCTGCACTACAAAGCGGACAGCATTAAGCTGAGAAGCGGCCATTTATTTAGCACAGTTGTGCGTGAGTTGCTTAATTTTTGTTTGTTGCTGTTGTTAATAGTCGCTCAACGGTGTTGAATAATGAAACATTTCTTTCTTTCTTTCTTTAAAGCGCAAAAGAAATGCATAAGGGCCATCTGCAATATAAAACAATTGATAGCTGTCGTCCCTTCTTCATTAAATTAAACATTTTGACTATGCCCTGTGTGTACATTTTAGAGACAGTTATCTTTGTAAAAAGAATATTGATTTGTTTGAGAAGCTTAAAACTAAGAGACATAATTCAAAAAATTCTATTTCCTCCAACTCCACTGCATATTTAAACAAGAGCATTTTCTGTATGTCTCCTAGAATAATTAATCATCTACCAAAGACAATTCTTGAGGAGCCTTGTAATAACGTTGCAAAAAATTTCCTCAAAAAGTGTTACTAGAGACATGTTTCTATTCTGTGGATAACCTACTGGAATAATTGTAATTTAAACTAGCATGTGTATAAGTTATAATTTGATTTAGTTGTTAATTTATTGTTGTTAATGTGTATCATTTAAAATTAACTTTTAAGGTTAAAACATTGCATGCCGCAAAGCTAAATACAGTATTACCCTAATTTAAGAATATGACATCCTGTATTTACCTGTAATTTCTCAGATTTATTTATGTTATCACTATAACAACAAAAACTAAAAACAGAAAAATATTTAATGTTATAATATTTACTCATACAGAAAACGTGATTATCCGCAGTTATTTTGCTCGACGTTAATATTGGCAACAGATAGACGCTTGAAATAATCACAGAATAATTAGTAATACTTACATTGACCTTAAAAATAAATAATCAAATCAAAGTAATATTACAATCATTTAAGGGGGCTTCCATACAACAATAAATGTGATTTTGCACGATATCAATTAAGGCAACAGGTAGATGCGTGAACGATTTACCTACGGAATATTTAGCATATAGCTTTTAGCATATATTTATTTGTGGCAGCCAACTAGCTTTAGTAACCGTTCAATCAACATCCTAGCCTCTTTACTAACCAGCGATGTTCAAATATTGGCCTGAATGATGTTTAGCCGTAGCATTTGCTAAAAACTGGCGGGCTTATACTTAGGCCATTTGAACGATAGGCTAACATTGTGACAGGAATAATAAAGAAACAGAACACAAAGTCCGTGATAGGTTCATTGAAAAAGCAGCGCAATAGGACTTGAATAGATTAGGTTAGGTTATGTTAAAACAAATGCGAGAGCGGATAGGCAAGTAAACTCAAGTCAAACATCAAGTTGAACGACGCTGTTTAAGAAAGATGCTAGGCTGTTGATAGAACGGCTAATTAGGCTTGTTGGCTGCGACATATTTATTTCAAGAATAAATAATTTAATTTAAATATATAGGCGTGCTACATACACCCTTCGTGTGCGAGTCTGACTCGCACTTGACCATGATGAAGCACAGCTGTACATTATTTTGTTCTATCTCGTAATGTTGAGCCAACTTTGCAATGTGATTTTGCGGCATTCAGTTCGAAACTGATCCCACCCCTCCTCTCCCACTTTTAACATGCTAGACATGAGCGAGTTCGTATTCCGACTCGCACTTGGCCAATTTTCGACTATTTAGCAGCCAAGGCAGTTATTTAAAAGGCTGATTATGCTAGTTGGCTGCGACAGATATAATTGAGTGCGAAAACCTCATACGTTATGTAAAATTCTCTTTTACGATATCGTAAAAAGGTAGATAGGTACAGTAACCAGCTTAAATCAAGAACTAAATAATGCACTACCTTTCTACGGAACGTCAGGGAGAATAGTGAGAGTCCCGCGAGATTGGTGCGCTTCGGTTATAATTATATAGACGGCTCTCTCAATTGCATATCGGACAGACTGTTTGATATTTTGTATCATCACCATCACGCAGCGTTAGCTGTATAAACTTCGGCGCCCGAGTCTCGCAGCTAGCTTTCCCACTCTTTCTTTTGATTTGTCTTAGGTACGTTGATTTTTGTAGGAGTGACAGTCTTCTTAACCCCCAATCCCGAGTAGAAGATTTGCAGCAGAGTCGCGTCGGTGGTCAAACTATATTAATTATAATGAACTATTAATTATAATGTCTATGCCTCTTAATGCCTATTAATATAATGAACAAAAAATATTTTTTCACATACTTACCAGCAATGATGACATGGTTTTATTTGAGAGGTAATGATTCGTGGGTAAACCGCAGTATCATACATCTGCCTACCCCTATTTACTCGTCAATATGACTTCACTTCGCCTGATGGTCAGGCAAAGTCATAGATTTCTCAATACAAACTTCTCAGCTAACCCTGTGCGTGGTGGATATGTCGCGGAAAACTTGGTTTACCACTGGTGACCGAAATTCACTTGATCATATGTTTTATCGGTCACACGTCAAATGATCAAATGAATTTCGGTCAGTAGTGGTAAACCCCAGACAACAGTGTCATAATGGTCGCATTTTTCCGCCGCGCTTAAAGGACCTAGGACTGTAGGAAGAAGGAAGACACAAGTGTTGGTTAGCAAGTCTAAGATCATTATTCAGGTACTGCACGTGTACATCCCTATACAGGTAGAAGAACCTTAATAAAAATAATTATCAGTTAAGAGATTAGCAATGCCATCAACTAATAGCAATAGTTTCCAGTTTCCATTTCACAGAACTTTGTACAATCACTGAGTGTTAGTAGATCCTACATTGTCTCGAAACGACTTTGACATTCCATTCTATTAGTTTCCTTTGACCCTGACGGTGCACGATGGTATGTTCAATTATTCGTTACATTTACACTCTACGTAACTCTCAAGTTCGAAATAACTCTGTTAATCGAAACAGTCGACTCAGGTCGGTCGTGAAATACTTACCTACCGATACCTCTCTATTGATGGGTATCGTATGGAATGTGTTTCCTCGTAGAGTAATTTTTCGCATAATCGTGTAGGTACTTGACTATTAAGTCGAATTACAGTAAAACCATTTTATTGCAAATCTAAAGAAAATTTAGCACGTTTTGACATTCTTGAAAGGAATGAAGCGGCCTCCTTCAGTTTACGGGAATGTTGATAGTTCCTTTTTATTGTACTTCTAATAAAATCTGTATAAAATAAAGAAAATGATCTCATACCTTCTTCTTTATTATCAATAATTTGCTATAAAGAACCGTAAAAGAGCTGTAAAAATTAATTCTGCTTTTATTTCACCGTATTTTTTTTAACCATGTGCCAAGTTCGAGTACAAATTATAATAAAGTAGGTACCTAGGCACTATCTACTATTACTATCGGTACCGTATCTTCTTATTCTTCACCGTAGCGTTAAACCCTGTCGCATCCGAAGTTTTCACCTCGGACTCTGGGTTCCGGTATACCAGTCTAATTGTGGATTTGGCTTAACTTCGATATTTTCCGTGAAGCGACTGCCCTCCACAAACCAAAGGCGATACCGAAGCATTAGAGCTAAACCAGTTGTAGGACTTTTTAGGGCTCCAACTACCCGTAACGTCTGAGATAGATGTTCGTATGGCAACCGGGACCAACGGCTTACAAATATTTACACTGAGCGGGGATCGAACCCGCGCCTCTTGCGTAGCAGCCACGATCACTACCGCTACGCCGCAGAGGCTGTGGTGTAGCGGTGACGTACCGTTCTATTTACGTTTGTTAAACGTAAATCGGTGAAAGGTTAGTCGGCAAATCGTTTACCCACCCGCCACCAACTGCTCTGAACTCAGGCCCTGAACTATGCACTCACAAACTTAATGCAACAACACATTCAATTTTTAATGAGAATATACGACTGAATCGTTTGAATGCGTCGTAGTAGAAGGCAGGTATTTCTTTAACGTAACATATTCAGTATTGGGACATCCATGACTGACCGCATGGATAATAGAGCAGTACTTAGTAGGTAGTATATTATCATCCATCAAGGTCTGTTGAATAGTTCATTACTACAAGTTAATTAGGTGCGCTATACAGGGTGTAATCGTTAAGTGTGTCCAGGCGATAATTTCGTAACTATTACAGATATCAAAAAACTTTAAACTGATATCGAAAGTACGTTACCTAATGAGTAAAATGACATCAATAACTTTTTAAAAATCAATGAGAGGTATCTAATATTTTGATATTAAACACTCCCATACATTTAGTATGAGATTAGTAGAAAGGTAAAAAAAGGTACGTACACCAGAAGGGACTTCTCTATCTGGGTACTCTTTTCTGTAGGCGATAATGGCCGCTCTTTTGTAGTAAATTTTTAGCATATCTCTCTTTTCTCTTTTGGAATATTATGCCATTTTGCAATCAATAAATGAAACAAGCACGATTATTATCGCAAATTAAAAAAAAACAACAATAAATTGGCGGGAACAACAACCCGAGATAAAAGTTTTGAATTTAGAACGAACACCAAAGAGTATCTTTTTTTGTAGTGTGTTGCTTTTCAGTTAGCTTAAATTACTTAATGCGATATTGAAATAAGGTTTATTACTAATTTGAAGTGGAAAATTTATTTACACGTGTATCTACTTAAAAATCATCATTGTCATATTATACGTAATCATAAAATATGATTAAGATAAAATGGGTACTAGATCACTTAAAATAAGGAAACTAAAACCTTTGTACTAATCTCATACTAAATGTATGGGAGAGTTTAATGTCAAAATGTTAGATACCTCTCGTTAGATTTTTAAAAAGTTATTGATGTCATTTTACTCATTAGGTAACGTACTTTCGATATCAGTTTAAAGTTTTTTGATATCTGTAATAGTTACGGAATAATCGCCTGGACACACTTAACGATTACACCCTGTATATACATAGTCTGTCCATAAATACTGTTACAATTAAAAGTAAGAAATATATTACATTTGAATTTGGAATCGGTCATTTTTATACGATTGTTTCTAATTTTGGCACCAATACATTATACAATATTTTGCCATATTAAAATGGAGTGCGGTGATAAAGAGTAGGAACAATGAGACCTCCTCTTTATGTGACAGAACAAGATCTGGCCGTCCACGTAGTGTGCGTACGAAAAAAGGTAGTCAAAGTAGTAAGGGAAAGAATTCGAAGAAATGCTGTCCGAAAGCAAAAGATTTTATTTCGGGAGTTGAAGATAGCACCCAGAACCATTACGCGTATTTTAAAAGATGACTTAGGACTTGCATAACAAACTTACCGCATTTATGCTTAAAGCTCTAAGGAAGCTTCCCAATTAGTCGACAGAGTGCAACGTGGGCATTATCCGACTTCAGTGATGGTTTGGTGGGGTGTTAGCTATGAAGGAGTGACTGAGCCATATTTTTGTTAAAAAGGTATCAACACATCGGCACAAGTGTATCAAGATACCATTCTTGAGAAGGTAGTTAAGCCCCTTAACAGCACCATATTCAATAACCAAGTGTGGTCCTTCAAACAAGACTCGGCGCCGGGTCATAAAGCTCGGTCCACGCAGCCTTGGTTGGAAGTGAACGTTTCGGACTTCATCAGAGCTGAAGACTGGCCGTCGTCTAGTCCCGATCTTAATCCGCTGGATTATGATTTATGGCCAGTTTTAAAGAGTACGGCTTGCTCTAAACGTCATAATAATTTGGAGTCCCTAAAACAATCCATACGGTTGGCAGTGAAGAATTTTCCCATGGAAAGAGTGCGTGCTTCTATTGATAAATGGCCTCAACGTTTAAAGGACTGTATTGTAGCCAATGGAGACCACTTTGAATAAGCTCTTTATATTTTAAATTGTTTTATATTTACGTATTGAACTAAAACACTACAAAAGTATATAATTTGCAATAAAGAAATATTTTTTCTTCGTTACAATATTTATGGCAAGAATAAGTAGGTATATGATAAGTTGACAGCACCTACATAGCGAGGCAATATCATATACACTCCATTTGATATTGTCTGAGAGAGATGCTTCAGAATCGATCGATATATTCATGTTGATAGGATCGGTCACGTTGCCTATTGCACAGATAGGTGTATACGGCTACACCAAAGCCAGGTAGGGCCCAGCCAACCTCACTTGCAAGCCAGAGCTTCTGCCTGATTGCTTGTACAGTACTGTAGCCAAGATGTAATGCAACCAGGTATAAATAGGATAGTCATACAGGAAACTGTCTCATTTTGCTCCGACCAAACTACTCAATCATCGTCATCATAATTTTTAACTTTTAAGATACGGCTAGAGTTTATATTTTTCACAATAATTTCACTAGCACAACACAACAAAACATGGAAATCTCTACATCTCTATAGTTTTCCACATTTTTTATGATGTTTGGCACTTTAGAGAAAGAATACTTTCTCTTAGTTCGTTAACGTGCAAAAATATATAACCCGACTGATGCTGAAAAGATCGAAAAAGTTTTATAGCAGGTGGTACTCATTAATTTTCATCTCGCTTGAGATTTGCAAATGGGTACCGCCTACTATTGCTTGCTAGCTTGTTTCGATCTTTTCAGCATCAGTCGGATTATTATATTTAATAATTTATTTTATTTTATATTTTTTAGCTATGGCATATATATGTTTGTAACCGTCTTCTAATTTCCTTAATTTTAATACCACACTTAGAATACGCGCGAAAAACATAACCCTTTTTGGCAGTCGGGTAAAAAATACTTTCTCTAAGGAGCCAACAAACACGATATGGCAAAACGTCGGTAGCTTAAATAGTGGTTGAGGAGTCGGCCTTACGATCGAGAGGTCTTGGGTTTGAAACCTTGCCATCAGGTACGCTATCGATGAGAAGAGCTTTGTTGAGGGGTTAAAGGGCATATTAGTAATTTTGATTGCTAATATCCTTTAAAAAAAACAGGAGCATAAGACGAGCTTAAAAGTTATTGTGTAAATGTCAATTAGTAAATTAACAGCATGTGAGTTTTGGTGAATATTTTCATGGCCCGCTGAGTTCCTTGCCGGAGTCTTCTCAGGCGAGACCGCGTTAGGAACAGGTGGCACCATTTGCCACCAAGTAGTCTGCGAGACCGCGTTAGGAACAGGTGGCACCATTTGCCACCAAGTAGTCTGCGAGACCGCGTTAGGAACAGGTGGCACCATTTGCCACCAAGTAGTCTGCGAGACCGCGTTAGGAACAGGTGGCACCATTTGTCACCAAGTAGTCTTCATGCCGTGTAGGTGCCCGGTGGAGTAGAATAGGTATTATTTTCTTGTGGGTGTCGTAAAAGGCAACTAGGGGATAGGGCTGTTCGCCATCCGATAATAAACATACAGCCCATGACTAAGTACCCTCTTGTCGGCGATAGGCTCGCCCCCTATTACGTGGGACTGATAATCATAGTGTACAAGTTTAGAAGGTAGATTTACAAGCGAGTGAGCATGTATGTAGTCCTTATTTTCTTTAATAATGATGTCTCAATGGGAAGGTTCATCATATGATACACGTGTGTATTGATGATTACCGTCCTCGGCTCTCTTAAGAACCTCACCTAAAGGCTTAGGTTTTAATAGCACCTCAGCCATAATCACCAACTTTAAATACTTGTGCAATGTACTATATTATAAACAGACAGTGAATTCAATGAATTAATAAAATTCTTTTAAAAGTACATTATACCTACATATCATTTACCTTCGCAATAATGGTCTATCTATGGTTATCAAGCCCTACGCAGGTAGGTAGAGTCAGCATCAAAAGTAAATAATGATTGCATAAATTTCAAAATAATAATTGAAAATCATTACTAAACTTATCTAAAATACTTAACTTTGATCAACTTTGTCGAACACAATGTTTTTAGTCTAAAAATGATTATCGACATTTCACGCTGACTATATGACTATATCGTAGGTTATCAGGTGCTCCTGAAGGAGCACCTTTTTGTCAATATTGATCAGAGAGTGTATGAAATAAAACGCTGTTATACATTTTCTTATTTATTTATTACTACATGAGCCACGTATACATAATAGAACATAAAGCGTGTTCCTCACGCATTAGAAAATAAAATGTGTACCTTACACATTATAACATAAAGAGCGTTCCTCACGCATTATAACAAGAAGCATGAACCTCATGCATTAGAACATAAAGCGTGCTCCTCACGCATTAGAACATAAATAAAGCATGATCCTCACGCATTAGAACATAAAGCGTGCTCCTCACGCATTAGAACATAAATAAAGCGTGTTCTTCACGCAACAGGAAATAATATTTTAGATTTAATCAAAGTATCATAATAACTAGGTACGTTCTATGCATGGGCATGATTCTTAAGGTATTGTTGAAACGATTATAGTAGTCCTTGACAACCTGTTTGTGATCCGAGACCACCGATTATAAATAGGTTGCAACATTCCTGAACAATCATGCTCTCTCTGTAGAACGGACATAAGTATACCAAGAAGCGCAGTAAAGTTACTTAATACACTTTAACTTATCTAAACAGACAATCTATTACGATTAAAAGTCATGAGTACATCGCTCAAAATATTCTAGCGTGGCTCCAGTGAATGTAACATTTAACATTTATATGATTGAAACATTTAAACTGTGAGTAATTTTATGTGTGTAACATTTGAATACTTCCTATTATTTGGAATTGTTTGGGTTGGATTATTCAATCTACAGACATTGTAACACAGGCTTACATTTTTTAATTATTAAAATTTAAACTCAATTAATGGTTACATTAATTTCAACATCCATATTAGTAGGCGTAATAACTATACTATTTGAATATATTTTTGATATATGAATGGATCTTTTATAAAGATTAACAATAATATATAGTTATATTAAAATTGAAAGAATCCCAGAAAATAGAATAATGTTTGATATGTTAGAAAAGTTAAAAGACCATATCAAGTCGGAAATAGGAATTCTTTGAAAATGGAAAACGAGACTAAGGCAACGTGTTTCGTATAAGTACAATAGGGATAGAACAAGAAGTCAAAATTCGTAACTATTCTTTTATAAAATTCAAACAGGTAAGCTCAATGTTGAGTATAAAGTATGTCTATCCATCTTAAATTTAGTGAAGAATAATTCGCATCGAGCGAAGAGTACGAAAGATTCTACAAAAGTATTGTCAAATATTTTAATTTTCTTAGAAAGAGACAGTCAAGGTCCAAAGAAGATTGAGATCACAAGGTAGCACAATACTTGATTAACATGCTAAGGGATAAATATATAGTACCATGTACATTTTATTGATTGTATCTAGCTTGAGAATCACATGCAATCCAATCAATGTGTTTTCAAAATGTGAATTTAATATTAAGGCAGGGAATACATAAAATTTATCACATATTCTAATAATGAGCAAACGCCACAATCCTTAAAAGAAACAATAATTTTGATCTGTCGGGAAGCTAAGGCGCTCGAGTCCCTTTGCATGCATCCGGACATATTATGTTATAATATGTGCGAGTCCGTAATACGCATAGCAGGGGAGATAATACCTTAGTACTGAGCTGTGCTCAGTACTCTACGGTACTAAATCTTTTCTAAGTTTAAAACATAAAAGGTGACTTGGTATGTTCACATTTCTTATTTTTAATGTTACATCTGGTTGACATTCCGAGTGTGAAGTGATTTACTTTAGTTTAACCGTGAGTTCAACCTTTACGAAATTAATGACACTGAATCACGAACACTGATAGCCATTGATACCTAATATTGTTACATAAGTATCCTGATAGCAATACAGTGCGAAGCTCTGGATGACAAAATGTACTTAATACAATGTACTGGTAAGATGTGTCGATATTATAATCACGACAATAATAGATTTTGCGAATCGCGATTGGTTCTTTCAAATTTCATCCATTAAATCGATGCTGTACAAAATTCGTACAACGCAGTACTCTCTATGTATCAATCAGTAAGGTAGATTCAAGCATTATACCAATGCATTTATGGGTCCTTTTGACAATAATTTATGTACTCATACGCAAGAATGGTTTACTAGAAATTTATGATAAGTCTTATCAATTTTAATGAAATAATTAATTTGAAATAGATTTTACCGAGCACTACATTCAGTCCTACAATCATAATTACAAACTTGAAAATTGTTACACCATCATATTTATTATAAATCTCTTCACCTCGGTTTTATAGACGAACTTGTCTCTTAGTCCCGTTAACAAATATTTACTTTATTATGCGTGTAAATATATACTTATCCATATTTTAGTTAAAATGACAATAAATAAGGACAAATGTCTTTGAGAGTAGAGTATCATGTTAACGACATCAATATTAAGTATTAAAACTAGAATAATGTAATATTATAGTTATATATATATATAATAATATGTCATCAATCTTATATCAAGCTATAAAGCTTACGACTACATCTCACTTTTGGACAAACTTACTTAAAAGTTAAATAATTATAATGTCTTTCCATACTTCCCACTTCTTGCGAACATTATACACATTCAGATGTCACTTTCATGCTTTTAATATTTTTTTCAATTTTTATATAATTTCAAGGTTCCTAAATATTGCTAGTGCATGTCTGTGTTTCTTCTGTGAATAATATTTATGCTATTAGACATTTATTAATTTTGATATTATATATTAATAAACATTACTTTTGCTCTTTAAGCTTTTCCATCCATTTCCTGAAAAATCATGATTTTTGACATTACAAGAAAAGTTCGGGTGCTGTTATATTGTATTCATATTTATAATTCATATTTTTAGTTCATATATCGCGCAACTTGAAATAAGAACTACCTATATGGCAAAAAGAAACAAAACGATTTTTATGTAACCTTACCTATCAATTGTCATATTCTCTGTTTATGGATCAACACTGCTGAGATTACATACTTCGAGATAAATATTTCAAAGCATTTTTATAAATGCAGAGTAGATTACTTGTCTACTCCATTCTTGCACACTGCTGGAAAGAATAGAGAAGGCAGGACATAGTTGCTCAGTATCTGAAAGTTGGTATATTTAGATAAATATTAAGGATTGTTAAAAATAATTCCAAACATGTCGATATTTTAAAATAACAAAACATATATTGATCTCATTTGCGGTTATTATAGCCCTATAACTGAGTTGAGTTTTAAGATGGCAGTTTTATAGTTGTACCTATAAGTTTTTTCAATATGGTATCGGCAAAGCATTTTTAAGTTTACAGTCAAAGTTTAGCTACTAACACTTAAAACCAAATTATTATAACAGTCACAAACATGATTTCACATGCTTCCGTTTAGGCGTAAAAACAAATGAAGATGATTTGGTGAAATTAATATTAAGTCCTTACATATGAAATTGGCGTTTTATATAGAAAAGAAAAACTATTATTTTTTTCAGTTTTTTATTTAACCAATCTAAGTACGTACCGTTGTTATCTATGAAGTTTTGACATTTTATACGGTAGTTCATTGATTCATCTGCTGAAAAAATTGCGGGAGCGAGAATCAATAAAATCTTTGAAGGCATTTTGGACTGCCTCATCTAAATTGATTTTTTTCCAATTAAGAAATTATCCAAATTCCGAAATAAGTGGTAATCGGTTGGAGCAAGGTTCGGGGAGTATGGTGGGTGAGTGAGACATTCCAATCCTAGCTCCTCTAGTTTCGCCACCGTCTGTTGTGCAGTGTGTGGTCTAGCATTGTCCTTAAGCAGCAGTGGGCGGACTAACGGCTAACTTTTAAATCATGGTTTCCAATTGTTGGCAATACAGATCTGCCGTAATCGTCTGACCAGATCTTAGAAAGTTGTAGTGAATGACTCCAATGCTGGTCCACTTACAGTACCTTTTTTTAGTCAACTTTCACTTGGGGCTAGATTTGGCCGGTTCGCCGGGGTTTAACCATAGATTATCGTTTAGGATTCATTTTTCATCACAAGTAATGATATGATTTAAAATCCCCTCGTTATTGTGACGGTCAAGTACGTGAGTCGACGCGTGTTTGTTGGTTTGCTTGACTTAATTCAGGCGGAACCCATTTCTCAAGCTATTTCACTTTCCCAATTTGTTTCAAATGATTCAAAATGGTTTTATCACTCACAAGTACTTCACGTAGTTTGAGATGGATCCGTTTCCACGATCACTTTCGAATCCTCATTGTCATTTGTTTGTTTATTCTGGCGGTTAGAATTTCCAGATTGAAAGCATTGGAACCAAAAACTACTGTGTTTTCTGTGACAGTGGCTTCTCCTTACACATCATTAATACTTCGAACTCGTATTCGATAATAATGCAATATTTTAAGTTTTCCATATTGTGCACAGAACGATGACAAAGCAAAATTGAATAGCGTGAAAACAAATGAGTCATCACATTCCCAACCAAACGCTGGATTTTTGAGATCAAAATGGCTACATCGATAAAATGCCAATTTCATATGCAAAGCCTAATAGTAATAAATAATTTTAAGAAGCTGCACCTTATATTCCGCCTGTTCCAGTGAACAATTCAGTGAATTACGACCGCAAATTTACCGCGCGGTCAGTGTTATATTGAATTGTAAATATTATTATTATGTAAGTTTATGACCATTTGTATTATTATTTAATTATCCTCACAATTTGCCTAAAACTTTCAGTTGTACCTACTTAAACTTCTTCTTGATATAATATAATATGAAAAAAATATCTGATTTTCAAAAGTGCCATAACCCTGATTCCTTCAATACTTTATAATACTATTCACCCCTCTAATCTTATTAAAGTTCTACAATTAATTTTAATCTCAGTGCCAAATTAATTTTAATACCCCCGAAAAGAAGACAGCAAGTCGCTAGAATAGAATCTTATAAGTGTTCCTAATTCTATTTAAACAAGTGTATGAAATTGTGCACAGAGAAGCAATACCGTTTTGATAAGGAGTGCAATCATTAGTGCGAGGTAGTACCTACCTATGTTTGATTATCATACCCGTGTCAAACTAGTGACTAGTAACGTGCATCGTCTGTGTATAATCTGACTTTGAATACAACTAGGCTAATTTCAGTACCAGAAGATTTACATATTAACAGACTTAAAGTTACTCTGCCACAACGGAGGACGCAGTGCGACAGAGTATAATATCTTTTGGACAACATCAGGTTGATAATTCTATTCATTTCTGAGTTACATATGTGACGCTATCTTGCGTTCTCGTACCATTAGCACCGCGAAGGTAACTTGAATCTAAGTTATTGTGGTTAAAATCACAGTTGCATTCAAAATCGTCAAAAAAATTATGCGGTTTATCTGGATATTTGAACATTAGATAACTCTAATGATTGCCAGTCAGCATGCATTTAAAAGGTAAGCTAGAAAAGTAATTCAAACTGTAACGAAATTTAGGCAGATACGAATGTATAACATTGGTATAGGAAAGTTAAAACTGTTATTATATATTCGAGATGATGTTATATTGCAGCTTTGGTTTGAATTTTATTCGAACGTGAATGATTGAAAGTGTAAGAAGCTTATGGATCAGTTCTGATCAGCATGTGCAGCGACGCGGGTGAGCGCGGGCGGCAGCGTGCGATGTCGGCGTGCGGCGAGGAGGCGCGAGATATGCGCGGAGTGCCGCGAGCGCCAACCCGCTCTCGGTCTACGCTACGCGGCTCTAATGTTAATCAAACTCTTTATTCTTTACGTCCGGATAACAGCTGGTACTGGAAGCAACCATAATAAAAAAAACTGATTAAAAACAAAGCGCGTGCCAGGTCAAAGGTTGCAGCCGGGACTACGCGACGCCACCGCTGCCGGTTGCGCGGTCCCCGCCCGCCCGCTACACACTACCACTACTACGACTGAGCTACGCCGCTACACGCCGCTTCCTCAGGTATAGCACTTACTTGACAACGAGCATTCCGAAGGATAGATAAACATTTCACAAGTACTTGTATTTATAAGCGAGAAAAGCGAACTTAACATAACTAATAAAGTAAGCTGCGAGAGGATGAAGGGAGCTCAAATAAATTATTGGCACCTAAATTAAATAGATAGGTACGGTAAATCCTGCCTGCTGCCATCGCAAAATATGATTCTGCTCAAATTTAAATCTGTGTACAAATTTTGCCAGGACAACAATAAACTGAGTTAAAGTCATTCAATTTGGTTAGGTACTTCGCACAATTAGTTGAAATAATTTTTAATCTTAAATATTCGACTGAGCTGACTTTCAAATCTAGTCTGAAAGACATCATAGTTACAACGATTTGTCTATGTAGATGGAAACGTGATGACGTCAGGTTACCATACACACTAATATTTTACCGACATGTTGGTAATTATTTAACCGCATTTAAGTTTGAAGTTCCATGTAAGGTTTTGATTTAAAATATAACTAGAAAAGCTTAGAACATGAAGTAAAGGTACAACTGACTGATATAGTAAAAACCAGTCCAGTGAATCTGCTTAAATGTAATGAACAGTAATGATATTAGACCTCAGTGCAGCGTGTCTTATTTAAATGTACCTAAGTAGGTCTAAAACCGCTGCGATACTTTATTTTGTGAGCGTCAAGCTTCGAGGAGACGCATCATTGCCTAGACTTTATTTTCTTTTGGCAATAGAATTGGACCGCTGTTCAGTGTTGATTTCCTTAACGTGAAAGTGTTTATAACGAGGTTAAAAATATAATATACAAAAGGTGATCTCCTTTGTGCTGTTGCACAAATTACAGTGTTTTTTTCTGAAGTGTTAACAACATCACGTTTAATTTTAACATCAGTAACAAGATGTGAGAAGAGACTACGACTACTATCATCGTGTGTCTGACTCACAATTGTATACTTTTACTAATAAAATATATTTTGGCACATAATTGCCTTACGTTAATAGTCAACGATTCGTCAAATACCATTTTAAGAGATAAATTTTATCGTTCAATGACAGGAATAGTTACTTCTACTTTAAAATAGTAGATACCTATTAATTACAACAATACCATATCACAGCACCATTATACAACATTTTGCTGTACATACCTTCCGATTGGTAACATTTTAGTGTTACCTATTTTTTAAATTGCCCTAAATTTTATTACAATTGGACATGTCTACAATGTTTTCTTGACGAAAAAGTGATATGTCCACATTATGCTGATTAAAGCTTACACAGATTTGTCCACATCATATATTTGCTGACATTCTTCAATAAACGAGTATTTATTCAACAATCTCGATCTAAGAATTTAGAACTTAAATATTACTTCAGTTCCAATTTCTTAGGTCTCCAAAATCTAACCGACCAACCTTGACAGACGGCATAGAAAAACAAACAGGTTTATACTTCTAAGAGAGTATTTGCAAATAAATCTAATGTTGTAAGAGACAAAATAAAACATCCATATAGTGATTATAAAACTACTAAACACCAAGGAACTAGACGGGGATCGCTTATATCAAGATATCCTATAGAAGCGACCCAGTTTGGAAAACACCGACCGAGATAAGCTGTGGCCGATAGTGGGCTCGCTTGTTCAGTTAGGAGTAGCACATTTATAGAGTGCTCTACTACAAGATGATAGGTTTTTTGGATAATAACAGTGACGGGCCAGTTAACCGTCCACTTGCTGTAGGCGATTAACGTGTGAGGGGGGGAATGTTTAGCGAGGGGCATTTTCGAACAGACATGGCGGTATTATGCAGAGCATGGTAACCGGCGGCGGTGGCGCCCTGCAGAGTGGTCCATTGCGACGTCTGCTTCGGTGGATGCATATTGCTAGAACCGACCGCAGGCAGGTGTCTTACCAATCCACTGCTCAGTTGCTGCACAATGCCTTGCGATCCTTGCGAGCTCGCCGCCGATGGGCGTCGAGAGCGGATTGACTGCATCGATGACGTCAGCAGGAACGGAACGCTTGATGATGTATTAGGCATTGAGCCACCCTATATACAATGTTATATTAATTCTATTTTCTTATCAGAGGGCATAATCTGGCAATTACGAAAAGTCAAAAATAAGTGAATGCATAATTCTTGTAAGGGTGGATTATTTAATAAAATATTAAATATTAATTATGGAACTGGTGGGTACGTAAATAATCTTTTCGTCAATGCCGTCAAAAAAGTGATATCGAAAAAAGAAAAATTAAAGTGCGTACTGCGTAGTTCGAAAGTAGATAAACACGAAGTGCACATTTCGGGACCCTCAAGTGCAAGAGCCGAGAGGTACTCTCTCGTGCGTAATGTGGTTATTTAAATTTTAATTCTTACACTACCACTTAATAATAACATGCCTTATATTTTACGTGGTTCTTAATATATACTCTAGCATTTTAAGCGGTGTTGGGTTAGTGAAATTTTTTGTGATTTAGTTATACTTGTACTAATCTACTTACAGAATACGTTCGGAAATGTTGCTATTTCATTTTCAATAACAATGCAATAAATAATTGCAAAAGAAACGAAGTTTGTAAATATAAGTAAGTAAATTGTAATTGTAAGAAAACTAAAACATAATAGTTAGGCTAAAAATGCTTTCAAGTTCATGATAGCGCTATGAAGAGTTCATATTTCAGTAATATTTCTGTTATTTCTATGACATGAAAAGCTATATCAACCATAGATAATAAACACATTGACAATAAATAGAATCGGAGCATGATTGTGTTCTGTTTTAACATTTTTAAGTAAGTAGCAGTAGTTGTTTTCATTGCAAGCAAGATATGCATTAAAGTATATCATTGTACATATTTAACAATGTAGAAGAATTTGATGAACTATCGGATTCATAACTATAAAATTTTGATGTGTGTATTTCGTTCCAAAATAATTAATAAATAATTAAACTTAAACACTACCTGATTTTAAGAGGGACGGATACACGGAAATAAATTTGCTAAAATAAATGTATTTTTTGGAAAACTGACATTGGTGCATTTATTTAACTTCACTATTCACAATTTTCTTAAAATTGCGCTGAATTTCGATTGTTTATGCCAAATTAGATATTATATTAATCAGAAAAGTAATAGCAACATTTCCTTCTACATTAATTGACAATGTTCAGTTTCAAACTTATGATCGTACTGCGCAGTTAGTAACGACGAACAGTAGAGAGAAACCATACTCACGATCATGCTCCGTGCAAGCTGCGTAGAAGAACAAATAGCAACAGTAAATGAGACAGCGTATACATTATACGTACGGCTTAGTCTTGATGCAAATGAAGAAATGCTCACCTGCCTTACAATATTTCTCTCATACACAACATTCAACATTTACATCTACATATGTGACGGCCGATATCTTCGATATTATTCAAACTTCTAAATTATTATTTATTGCCAATTGAATTAGTTATTACAAAATTATATTTTAGGCACAATCAAGTTACCTAATTTATTTTGGTTTGTGTGGGTAAATTTGGAATAGGGTTAATAAAGTGAGATCGACTTGTCCGTGGGTACGCAGTCAAACATCAAACGAATATGATTGGTAATGACATTCACCATAGACCATAGACAGTAGGAGCTACTCTCCCAGCAGAGCATACGACACATCGCCGCGGGTGAGGCGCACATGCATCGCGACTATCACAAAACAATACCTTTAACAGACATGCATCACTTCATTTTTTCTTGAAGTTTATTTGGACGGAGTCTCGCAGGAGGAGAAGTAATAGCATTGATGCGATGCGATGATGGAATAATGAACATTTAGTTGTAAATGATGTAAACGCCAACCAGGTTCGTGCAGATGTGATGGTGATATGTGAACGATCAGAGATTATCTCTCCCAGACGGTGTGGGTAGAAGACAACCGCAGGAGAGAACAGATTACACCATGTTATAAGCTGTTCAAACTTGACATTCAACAATAGAGGGATCAGGGGTTCACGCAACCGCAGGCGTACGTGGTACGATGTGTACATCACTTACGACGCATTGCGACGTCGACGGCACAGACAGGCTCGAGCCTGATCCTCCTGCACGGCCCCTGTACTGGTAGCCCTGCCAAAATAACCACTATCACTACTATCATTACTAATACGCCGTCTTCTTTTTAATAGAGTATCCATAACTGCCCAACCTGTTCTGAAGTTCTAATATCTTTAAAATGTAATAAGTTCTATTGGATTATATGTGTCAAAGTAAGCGTGCAAGGGGATTGCAGGTGGATTCAATTTGACTTACGGTTGGCGGCGACAGGTTTACAGCTGAGCTCCGGCGCTCCTGCGGGCCGATACTGGAGTGGCGGCGAGTCGGGAGACCTGACGTTCCACCAGGAGTCCCCCCAGGCGATGAGGCGCAAGACGGCGCGATGCGAATCTTTGGCGTCATCAGAGTATTGTCCGACAAGCGGCGAGTCGGGAATGCAGTTATAACGCGAAGGAAATTGTTATCATTGTTATTTGAGCTGTTGAACCACCACGACCCGATACCCGAACCTGTGTAATATCTTTGTTTTAAGTGTGTAATATTTACTTTATGTATATGTTGCAATAGCAATTATAGCCCTGGTCTCAATTATTTGGGGTCGGCGCAACATGTCATTTTCCTCCATAAATTCCTCTCAGATGTCATTTACTTAGTTATTCCCTTCTTTGCCATATCATCTTTCAAGCTATCCATCCATCTTTTCTTGTGCTTACCTCTGCTCCTAAAGCCTAAACAATTATACATTGAACCTTACTTACAACATTACTTTCCTCTATTTTTGGTTTTATTGGTAATGACATTCACCATAGACCATAGACAGTAGGAGCTACTCTCCCAGCAGAGCATACGACACATTGCCGCGGGTGAGGCGCACATGCATCGCTCTATTCTCATAATATGTCCATACCACGACAGTTGCTCGCTTCTCCATTTTTCATTCACTGGTGCCACTTTCAAGCTTTCTCTAATATAGTCATTCCTTATTCAGTCCATTCTCGTCACACCATATATCCACCTTAACGTTCGCATCTCCGCCACATGCAGTTGATTTTTATTTGTCACTTTCAAACCCAAACATGACGATCCTTAAATTACGGCAGGTATGATCATGAACTTACAGATTTTTCCCTTAATCATATCGTGGCTCTGACCTGCCGCCATTTCAATTTTCCCATCAGCCTGGATAAGAGAGCGGAGGTAGCGAAAATTGGAGCAGATTGGTCATGGTGCACCATCTAACACCATGGTTAACTGGAGAGACCGGAGGGTCACAGAACATATATTTAGTCTTGGTTCTACTGATTATCAAACCAAAACTCTCCAGTGTACACTGTCATTTCTCCAATCTGCTCTGTACCTCAAGCCCATCTTCACCAACGAGGACAATATCGTCAGCAAACAGCATACACCAGGGGCTGTCCATCTGTATCTCCGATGTCAAGGCATCCATTATCAACAGGAAGAGATAGGGGCTTAGCGCTGAGCCCTGATGTTAGCCTACCGCCACACTGAACTCGTCGGTGTTGCCAGCAGCGGTACGTACCTAGGCTCTTGATCGACAGTACATCGCACAGATCAACTCTATCACACACCAACACACCTTTCTCTTTCATGGCCCACCACAAAACCGTTCTGGGCACCCGGTCATATGCCTTTTCGAGATCTACAAACACCATGTGCAAGTTTTTGTGCGCACGCCTATACTTTTTGCAAAGTTGGCGGAGTGCAAAAATGGGGTCTGTGGACCCGCGGCCAGGCATAAATTAAATTCTTTTATTTAAAAGCAACGTAGGCTCATAGGGTTTAATTACAATCTCTTCTTACTTTATCTATGTTAGTTTTAAGTATATTAATCATATTATCATACATTATTTAAGATTATAATGAAAATTTAAAATCCAAATTGAAGTCAGTATGTAATAAAATCAATTAATTATTGTATGGAATTGAATTTAAAAATCATTTAATTGTACTATAAAAATTTTATTTTAATAAACCCGAACTGGTTTTGGGTAATCTCGCTTTCCTCTCGTACACGCTTCTCTGTCACTTTCTCCCAAACCTTCATACTGTGTGACATGAGCTTTATTCCCCTATAGTTACAGTAGTCTTGCAGGTCACCCTTATTTTAAAGATGTGCACTAGTGCACTATACTAACATAAATGACTTATACCTACACTTACCCTTCAATCCACCAACACTGCCGGTGGGGGGTGGTCCAGAGATCGAATTTTTACGAGCCATGTCTTCAGCGCTCGAAGTTTTGCGACGCTCTACCCGCAGATTTGGTATATTAAAGGGAGGTGCGTTCATATTGTCTGTGCTCATCTGATGACGCAACGAGCGACGCTCAGGGCTCGACATACTTTGTCCGTCCATTTTCAGTTTAGTTGTCTGGTGCTGTTCTATGTTCTCCAACATTTCATATAGGATCTGGTAAAATGTGATACATATGGATTTAAAGATGTTCTATTAGTAAAGAGCTATCAATGATTTTTTTATATACCTGCATTAAGTTAGTGAACTGATCAACGTTTAGAGCTGGATTGACGGTTTGTGGAGCGAGCGAAGGAATCATTTTGGTTGCCATTACGTTGGATGTCAAACCAAATTTTCTTTCCATAAGCATCGATTTGTAAAGTCCTGCAATAGGTGCGTGCAATTATCTCCACTATGATCAAATTACCAAATATAAAAATGCTTTGCATACTTCAATTCGCTTTCAAAGTCGCCTTATTGACAAAACATTCGCAAACACGCACAGCGCTATGCTAAATATAGCAAAGTTGAAAAGTTTGTTCTTAAATGCCCTGTAAACTTGGAACGAAGTTAAAAACAATTGATTAGCATTATTTTAATATAGAATAGGTGTACTCACTAACGACTCGGTTGATTATGTCGGGGTCGCTGAGACGCATAGCAAGCAAAGTAGGAATAACCTGTTCCAAAATATGGTTTCTCTCCAGTCTTACAAGTATCTTCTCATAGAATCCAAGAATTAGGCTGATGACCTTCACATCACTTTGGTTTTTCTCCAGTAAATGCTTCACTTTGACAAGAACCATGCCGTGCAGAAGTTTGTCCTCTATGTAATCGGACACATTTTGCATTGCAATTAAAGATGCCACCTGAATTTCCGACTGTAGAAAAGTAGCAAATGTTAATAAGGGTAGTTAATATAATATTAATACTACAACGAGTATGTAGCTATTATATTATGAGAGCTAGTTAATTTTTTGAAGTAAGTATTTGTGACATGTTGAAAACTGATCCAATACTTCTGAATACTAATAATCTTAAAAATACAGATCATTTTGTTGGGATATTCTACCTGCCAAGTGATTGTGAAAGTGACATATTGTTATCTTGGGCCCTGTGTCCTGTGTCCTGATGAAGCAATAAAGTGGTATTCGTTTCTTTCTTCCTAACATACGTAAGTAAAGGTTGGGTTCAATCTAAGTAATTATTAAGTAATCGTTGATTCTCCGTAGTAACCACAAACCGCCGTGACTTTAGAATCATTATGGACTTTTGTAAGTATTCCGATTTAGCCCAGCTTGCCCCAGTCAGGTCTTCACTCGCGTTTGGGTGTATGTGAAGTATTGGACGAGTTACCAGCCTACTTCAAACGTACAAGTACGTACGTACCCAAAAATACGTACAAGTTTTCGGAATATTCAATTGGGGTTACTGAATCAATAAATATTGAAAGCCTGAGTTTCTTAACTGGTTCCAAATAGTCGCAAATTTGAAAATTAAACTTACTGTATTCTTAAAATTAATATCTTACTAATATTATAAATGTGAAACTTGTTACTCAACCACGCTGAAACGGATAGACGTATCTAGCTGAAATTTACAGAACAGACATAGATTATAATATCTGGAAGAAGACAAGCTATTTCTTATCCTTTCTTTATATGTTCCCATCTCCACTAATCAACCGTAACACCAAGGTATTACATTCCTGCTCGTGAAAAAGATCTATGGAGAAAGATAAGACCTATGATTATGCAAACGTTTAAAGTTTTATATATTGGACACCATTACGTAAAAGCATTCAAATCTGTCAATATGTATAAAATCACAGTTAAATATAGAATTGATTAATACACACTACTAATAATTACAGATATTTCACGGCACCAAATAACATGGAATTTTTACCACAACACCACATTCACGACATTCACAACACAACATTACATTAACAACAGATACATTGCATCTATATCCTATTAGATAGAGATGTAATTTATATGTGACACATGTATTCGAAATATAGATACAAGATACTACATTCTCTGACATTTTTTAAGGCAAAAGCAACAACATCCAGACGTTTTAAGTAAAAAAAAACTAGCAAGAAAGGTAAGTGCGTTCTCTATTTCTTAATCATTTAAGAGCTGTGGACAGACCTTCGCAGTCCATAAAATTTATGTACGGCCAAGATCAGTGGCTTTTCGAGTAAGTCAGAAAGCTCTGTGAAAAAAACACGCTGAAATAGGGGTCTTGGATCAAATTTCACCACCCAAGGAATGAGGAAAATACGCCTAAAAAGTTAAAATGTTTATACAACAGTTAGAAAAATAACACGTTTTTTTGCCAAGTTCTCAGCATCGACAAAATATGAGTGATCAGTTGCTGATTTTACATAGATAAATTGAAACACAATTATTAACGTCATATAAACAAATTAACATTTCTTAAACGGCAAACATTGCAGGCAGAAATGGACCAACAAACATATCATTCTAAAGTTAAGTCATTTAATCAAAATAAATTTAGACAGGTGAACAAGTATGTGGTAAATAATGTGATTATTATGTACTTAATTTATTTCTATTAGTATCTTGTATCTAATATCTCGTAAAAGAAGATTTTGTCTTGTTTCCCATACCTTTCCTACCTGATTTTGAGGTGTATTTTTATCCAAAGCCCGGTATAATGTAGACATCACCTCATGTGTCGATTCCTTTGGACATTTCTTTAGGAAAACATGCAGATTTTCCAAAATAATCACGTAGGCGGGGAAGCCCTTTGTAGAGTTAATCAGTGTTCTGGAATTCAGAAGCATTTCCCTATAATACAATTTAGATATCTGTCCTAGACTAAAACATACTTAGCCTAAATGTAGTGAACCCTGGGACTAGACTTTAAGGATTCTACTGGGGAGAGGGGTGGAATTAAAAATATCAGAGAACATTTGGGTTGGGTAGTAACAATGAGAATTAACATTCCGTTAGTTCAAAAAACTTTCAGAAAACTTTCTGTAGTTTGAGGTATCATATAATGTCCTTCAAGTACGAAGAAAAGTAGAAAATTCTACGTTTTTCTATTTTATAGTTTTATACCTACAACAGTTAGTAGTTTTAGGTTTTAGTTTTTTAAGTTATCAAAATATAACGTCCTTCTTGTTTTTAGATAAAACATAATAAATAACATTATTGTTATTGTAAAGAAATAATATTAAACAAGAAAAATATTAGTCATCCTCGCAGCTTTAGTCGCAATTGTATTAAAAGTCTGCACTTCGGAACTCATCGGTCCATTCTCCTACTTTTTATCTTGATTTAGCTTATCTTGGCATTTACAGGAGCGACTGCCTCCTAACCCACTCACTCCGAGAGGAAAGCCTACATCAAAGCTTCGTCGTTAATAATAAACAGTTGGACTGGTTACCAGTTGCGATTGACTTGGCCCCTGAGGATTAGGTTGGAGCCCTACATATTGGACACATATTGAGAGGTATGATACACTTACCAATGTAACTCTTTGGATCGATTAAGATAGGAAAAAGTGAATGCCCAGGTGGGACTCGAACCCACGATCTTTCCCTTCCCACCTGGGCATTCACTTTTTCCTATCTTAATCGATTTGAAAAGTTAGCATAGTAAATGCTTCAAAATTTCATTCAACTCTTTGGATGTACTGACATCCAAAGAGTTGAATGAAATTTTGAAGCATTTACTATGCTAACTTTTGAAGCTATTAATATACACTCGAGAGCAATGAATCCGGGTCACTCAAAGAATCCAAAAAATCTCGGAAAGTAAGAATGCTAGGTTAATTCAATAAATTGTATTTAATAGACAATTTAATACTCCTTAAATGATAGTTAAAAAAATATGAGTCACCATACATTTTATTTACACAAAATTACATAAAGAAAAAAAACTGCTGATCTCTCCTTAAAACAAAAATAGGAAACATGAAATTTTTGAACTTTATGACGATTTTCTTGAATTTCAATACTTCGTATTACCTCCTCGTGCTTCCATTACTGCGTTTACGCGGTTTGGCATGCTGTACACCAAGTTCCTTATACGATTTTGGGGAATATTCTCCCATTCCTCTGTGAGAGCAATTTTGAGCTCAGGAAGCGTGATTGGGGGAGGGTTTCGTTGTTTTACGCATCTCCCTAGCTCGTCCCAAGCATGCTCGATCGGGTTGATATCCGGGCTGCGCGCTGGCCACTCCATACTAGTAATGTTCATCTCTTGAAGGTAGTCATTCACAATCCTACCTGTATGAGGTCGGGCATTGTCATGCATAAATATAGCATCCTCACCCAAATTGACCACAAATGGACCAACGTGTTCGTTGAGGATTTCTTCCACATATCTTACGCTAGTTAAAGAGCCGTTTTCTATGATCACCAGCTCTGTGCGACTTTCAGAGGAAATTCCGGCCCACACAAGTACAGACCCACCACCGTAGGCTACTTTTTCTTCGATGCATGCTTGCTTGAATCTTTCCCCTGGTCTTCTATACACTCTGTGTCTTCCATCGTGCTTGTAGAGCATAAATTTTGATTCGTCGGAGAACATAACTTTCGACCAATCTTCAATACTCCAATTTACGTGGTTCTGGGCATATCTTAGTCTTGAAATACGATGGCCACGCTCCAGTTTAGGGCCGTTTGCAGGTCTAAGGGGTTTTAAGTTAGATTCAGCAAGCCGACGTCTTACTGTCCATGCACTTGGGTTACTTCCTCCGAGGCGTCGAAACTGATTTGTGAGTTCAGTTCCTGTGAGAAAGCGATTTCGAAGCATGGTGTTCACCAAGTATCGGTCTTCTCGTGCTGTGGTACACCTAGTTCTGCCCGTTCCTGGTCTGCGTAGGTTAGAACCAGTTTCTTCGTAACGTCGGAGAACTCTTTGTACTGTTGACAGCGACACACCGACAGTCCTGGCTGTATCGCGCTGACTCCGGCCGGTTTCCACCAATGTAAGTATTCTGGTGCATTCTTCAAGTGTAAGCGACATGATTTCAGCTTGAATAATGAATATTGAGCACTATCAACCTGGTTTATGTACCAACATAAATGACAGATTACAAACAAAAGCAAAAACAAATCCTGTAATTTCGTAGTTCCATCTTCGACAGTGTTCCCTTTTCAAATTTGATTTTTTTATGATATAACTTTACAATAACTAAGAAGTTTTAATACTTTCATTTAAGGAGTATTAAATTGTCTATTAAATACAATTTATTGCATTAACCTAGCATTCTTACTTTCCGAGATTTTTTGGATTCTTTGAGTGACCCGGATTCATTGCTCTCGAGTGTATTTCTGTCTGTCAGAAATACACCTATATATTTCTTTTACATCTGTCTCACATATCTCATAAAATATATTAAAGTATAACAGTACACAATTTCTCCAGCATTACCTACTTACTATTTCGTAGTAAAAACTTCTATAAGCACTTTACCTCCTATCATAATTTTGATATTAAGTTTTATTTGAGTATCTATTTCAAATAGTCGCTATATTTCTGAAGATTTTGTTTATTGTATACCACCTAAGTGGCAGAAAAGCATGCGGTAGTTGTTAATGCTTTTGTATTTGCAAAAGAGAAAATGACTAAGAAAATATTAAAGAACAGAACAATAAAAAAATAAAGATACACCTGCATTCAGTGGGGTGTTGTGAACTGACAGGCTTTACATAAAAAAACAAAACAGTAAAATTTATCATTTATATACCGCAGTAATCATGTAATATAACTACATATATGGCAATATGGAAAAGATTTTTATAATAATTACCTATGTTTTGTAAACGTGTAATCTTACAAATGTAAGAATTATTCGAATGAGAATCACGTGAAAATGAGCATTGTAATAACACAGAATCAGGTTAAACAGCCTGGTGACAGACAGACAACAACAGTCAAACGGATAGATGAGTATCAGTAATAGGGTTTCCATTTTACCTTTTGCATACGGAACCTTTAAATTTTGTAGTACACACATGAGCTAGTGTAATAATTTTCGCCCTTCTTTATAATGACAGTGAAGTGTTCCGAGTGATTTTAAGTTGATACTTCAATTACTCACTGTAAACTCGGCATAATATATGCCTCAAATTCCTCCGGTGTTGATTCATTAGCAAGCCAAATGACGGATGGCAAGGCATGAACAATCATTTCCATTGAACGCAGTTCGAGATTTATGTGATACCACACAGTTTGCCATCGCAGTTTCTGAAACATAATATAGTTCATTATAAACAAATAACAAAGGTCGTAAAAAATTTAATGACCTCAAAAATACATACAATTGACAGTTTTCAGTAACATATATTTTGTAGAAAATCATATCATATGTGTACTTACTAAATTTCGTGACCCCTCTTAGTATGTGCAAAGAGGGGTCAAGAAATTTAGTAAATGACAAAAGATTTAGCAAGAATAATATTCAAATTAAAAGATATACAAGCAAATAGGCGAATTTTTCGGGTCAGTGTAAATATCCCGATTCGCAATTATGTCAATAAGTACGACAAATCGTTTTCCAAAGTAAAACTGCGATTTGAACAATATTATTATCATTGTCACTTAGGTGATTTCAAGTAGGTATCATGAAAGAAGCAAAGCAATTTATTAAGTCAATTACGAGTTAACTTGCTTCCTTATTGTATTGAGAGTAAACACTGGAGAGTTGTAGATGTACGATATCAACTGCCTGCCTTGTCCTTGGGGATTCCATTTTACCGAAACTTGGAATAGTACTGGACTATAAATTAATTATGTATTGTGCGGTATAATGTACTCTTACTAAATAAATATAGTAGGATGATATTCTTTTAACGGTTTGATAAAGTAAAGTGTGAATAATGTAAGATATTCGTGAATTTAACACGTGTTTATAAAGTTCGCATGTAGGTATGTAGTTATATAATAGAATTATTGAACTCAACTTATGAGGACTTAAAACTTTATATCGATTTGAAATTTTACACACTTATCCAATCAAACTAATCCAATCAAACTAATTGAATATCCTGACTTTTACGAAAATACCCGTGTGTATGTAAATCAAACTATAGACCATTGTATCAGTAAAATTAGTGACTTATTATCAAGTCCATAAAATAAGAGTTGAAAAATGAAAGACAAACTTCGCTCATTTGTTATATCAAAGCATAGATTCACACTCATGAAGTATTCTTTTATAAAAGACTTTTAAAATAAGACGTGACTTCTTTTACTTTAAGTTTTATTATATTTTTTTATTATAGTAATGTGTCTATAATGTCCATCAAACATATCAGTATAAATAAATATAAATCGTTAATTATGTTTTAAGTAAATGGTATATTATAGATCTTACGTGAAAAATCTTATTTTTTATCCACTATCCAATAAAGTACGAGTATTTTTTTTTTTACATAAACTTGAAATGAAGAACCTTACCTCGTAAAACCATTAAGAATACATTCAAGTATTTTCTCTATACGATTATTGTATAAATGTCAGTCATCAATCGGATAGAACGACATTATACCAATATTTCTTAGATGATATACTATTCCAAGCAATATTGTATTCCTATTACAAATGCCAGTTTGTATCCTATTTTTAAGTATGATTGGTTATAAGGATTCATTGTTAGAATTCGCACTGTACTTCGTTATTTCTTTTCTTCATATTTTTTATTTTGTTACCTAAGTTTATAAATTACGATTAACATTTTTCAAATTCTTTCATATCCTATTATTGCACACTAACTGGTAACTAATTGGATTTAAAAAGTTAATAACGCGAACAGACGATATAAGAAAAAATGATTTTATATGTTTATAAATGATTGCCAAAAAGAGCAAAATACAAGATATAAAAACATTTCTGAGCTAAATTAATGTTCTTAAGTATGTGAACACAACATGACTAATTAGAGAGACTGACATGGGTGCATATAATTTCTTAAAGGGTAGACTACTAAATAGATTACCGTATGGTAATTAAAAAGCTGAGTAATTTAAATAAGGTACTTTGCTTCGCTTCCACGTTTTATAAAATATGAATATATATATATTACAAGTCCGGTTTAACAATTTTCTTAACCGAGCTGTATTAATATGAATGAATAATTACCAGGAGTGCTGGTCAAATTGAAAAATTTGTGGCTTTGGTCGGTACATAATATACCTATTTATAATGCCTGATCGCCAGTGCCCGTTCAACATCAAGGTTTATGATTTCTAATTTTCTTTTACGCTAGTCAATGTTGGTCTAAGGTCAATAATTTCTTCGATTTATAATTATCTCAGACTCATGTGACTCTGAGTCTGAAAGAGCATAGTAAAGTTAATTACCAGAACTTTCGAGAAGGTTTAGGATGACCGCGACTCAGCAACTTAACATTATAAGTAGCTATAATTCCTAATTATTAGTAATGATTTCATTTTAAAGTAGAACGTCCGGAAGATTCTCTAAACCTTTTTTATATTTATTTCTTCTTGAATAGACTCTGTAATATATACGAGTATTATGTGTTAAATTTAATTTTTAGCTTCCATTCTCGTAATACAGTGACGAATACAAAGTAAATGAATATTGTACTTACAATTTTCAGCACTCATATCTGATGTAAGTCTATAAATTCAAATAGACTTAGTAATTAAAGTTATAAAGCAAGAACAGAAAATAAAATCGATATACAAAAATAAAATAAATTATCGCACAGCTTTCCAAAATTTCCGGGTTATATTCAAATATATATATTACATGTAAATCAAAGTTCAAACATTTCCTTCTCATGTTTTAGCATCTTTGTACTATTTTTGAAACACAGTCATATCGATGGTTGAAATGCAAAAAAGTGACATCGACTGTTCATAGTAAACAGCTCCTAAAACACATTAAAATATTTTTCAGGACAGTAATTTTTCTGTCAATTATCGTTGTATTTTATGGCCTTTGGACTTTCAACCATCAAATTATAGTATAAGAAATTTCGTGATGGTGTTATCCACGAGATTCACTTAACTAAACCGCATAATTATAGTATAGCCATTGAACGCTGAGCAATATCTTACCTTCACGTTTTATCTTAAAAGAAATGATAGTTTCTTCTTTCTTTCTTACTATTCTTACCTTTGGAATAAAGGGTAGGGTCTCCATTAGCTGACCGTGATAGAACGTCTGCTTAGTTTTCGCATCTTTTATGGTGTTTGAGTCCAAGAATTGCAGGACTGATATTATTGATTCGTTTGGACCCCTATAAAAATAATAGGACGATTATCTTTGTAGAGGATAAAAACGTATTTTATTAGTGCAGCGTAAAATCTATACTCCAGTTTGTTTATTGCAATGTTAGTAACGGGGGGAAAAACGCTTCTAGCTTTCTTCTGTGGGCCTGCTATGACGTGCTGTAAGCGCTTCGAACCGTGGTAGCGGTACAGAGGGAGAAAGGATATCTCTCTCCAGATCGCAACTGGTAAAAAGAATTATGAATATGTATACGTTTTAAAAATTAAAAGTGTTGACTAACAAAATTAATTGGCTATAGAAATGTTTATTCCGAAAGGAATGATAATGAGGGGTTGTTAAAATAAATACAAAATCCAGGACTAAATACACATTCACCAAATATTTTCTCAATTGATTAATTTTGGAAGAGGTAGAGAATACATTTAATAACTGCGGCGTTTTATTGACTTTAGATTAAAAACCGTTCGAAAGTAATATTATTGAAATACTAAAATGTTTCACTTAGAGTTATGATTGATTTACAAAAGCAACTTCAATATAAAGCAAAGATAAAGGCTTATAGTAATAAAATATATTCTATTTTCTATTATAATATTATTCTTACTTGAAATATTTGATTAGTGGTAGGAGCAGAGACGTTGGTCGTAGATGACAATCCTTATTCAGCAGCCTCTGTACAGCTTCCTGCAGCGCTTGAGGGATGCGGTCCATCATCATGTTTAATTGCTGGTCCAACTGTAATAAATATTTGTATATTGTATAATTACATTATTATAAGTTTACGTGTAAAATTATTATAATTTATAAGATATATTCGAAAAACCTTTTTAAAAACAATCTTTTTTTTTTTTTTTTTTCTTGCATTGTCACGTGCATACCAAATTTCAGCTCAATCGGTTGAGTGCAAGTGCCTTAAAATTGAGTTGTAAGATTCCACCCGAACAAACATACATTGCAAGTTAAATAAAAGCTTGTAAAATAGATATATTATGGACCAAGTCATTAATGAGGGTATTATGAATAATGCCCGGTATATCGGGCAAATTGATTAAAGACTATATTATCTTCATTATTTATAACATTGCCCTGTCATAATTATACTGCTACTTAACAATTGGGCAATTTGATAACAAAGCTAAATTTGACGCAGTGCGGGGAGAGAAGGGTTACATATCAATCCGTCTGCGGTGATTTCAACTACGTTTGATTAACCTACATTTACAACGCATATCGGACAACTCGACCACTGATCCATTCACCTACGTTAAATTAAACTATACGTTCAATAGTGCAATCGCACGAACTATGTTCGATTGCACTATTGAACGATTTATGTAATGGTTGTTTCAGATGTTGATTATTCAGGCATAAGGTTATGGCACGAGCTGTGAGCCTCGAAACATCAAAGTGACAGTATAGGTATATGTAATTTAATTGTTAATTTTAGTAAATATTTCTAATTGTCTACTGTGTCATAATGTTTTGTTTCGAATGCTTCTATTCTATTCTATTATGTTGTATGTTCATTTTTTAATTATATTTTTATCATTATAATGATCAAATACAATGTTAAAAATGTTAATAAATAAATACTGAATACTAATTTCAGTAATGTGAACTGAAACTAACTTTGAGTTTTTGAAGTGAAAACTTCTTTAGCGGCGTTGGATGGGTGTAAAATGTTAAGGAAGCGTCAGGATTAGTTGACCTTTGAACCGTAACCGACGACTGACGTCAAACAAGATTGGTACAGACTATCTATTTTGCAATTTACAATAGATAGCGTCAAAGCTTAAACGGTAAGCACTTCGACTGTAAGTCCTTATAGTTTCAGATAGTATCGGGTTCAAACCACCTTGCCTTCAGGGATTTTTTGTGATTGTTTTTTCTTATTATAATTTATTACTTTTGGTGATTATTTTTTCTTTTGTAATTTATTACTTTTTATGATTATTTTTTCTTTCTGTAATTTATTATTTTTGTGATTATTTTTTCTTTTCATAATTTATTAATTTCTTCTGACAGAAAATTAGCAGAAAATAAGTGATAGGTTCTATGATTAGCGCTATATTATAGGTATGGTATGGTATGTTCTTTTTTATCTTTTTCTATGTATATAACGAAGAAAGAAAAAAAGAAAATGTTTTCACTTCTGCCGGCACTCCCGGAGTGCAACCCGTCTTTTTTTAAATTAACTCAGACTATACCGACAAACCATCATACAAGTGAATTAATTTATAAACTTCACAAAGTTTGAGTCAAATGGTTGAGTCAAAAACGTAGGTGGCATCATGTTAGTGAATTAATTTAAAAACTTCACAAAGATTGAGTCAAATGAACCAGTTTTAATAGTCACTTATATATTTATAAGTTGGTTTTTATATTGGCCTATCATGATAGGGACATACGAAGTTGCAAGCAGAATATTCTGCGGAAATATTATCGACAGAACCGATGGAACGGTGGCGGATCGATGCAACAGTTGCGGCGACGTAACGGAACGCTGGGACTGCGGGAACGCGATCGGAATTCCACGTGGGCTCTTGGGCATAACCGTGGACAACAGCTAGTTACAGAAATGTATTATGTAGCCGTAGTAAATGTAATACGTGAAAAAATATTCATAGTTCATTATTCGGTAAGTGTATTATCCAGTTACTTTCATGGAAAAAAACGTGCGACAGATTTCAATTTATATTTGGCAGACAAAACAAACTCAAATAGGATCGCCTTCAGCTTATAAACGTATCGAGTGTCAGAAAATAAAACAACGGTGTATCTATGCGTCACTCCCACATAGAAATATGATATTTATTGTACAGAGGTTGTTTAACATCCTTGTTTAAGTTAGGAAGACAAATCAATTAACCTCATCGACGCATGACATGTACAAAAGTACGAATGGTGTGTCAAATGTTTGCTAATCAATCTGTCCTCCTAAGTGACGTTGTTCAAGAACAGATCGATCCTCTATAGTCGAACCACGCAGAATTGGTTACAAAGGTTTGGTGCCGCCGAACTAAGTAAATAAAGCGTAGTAATTCGGCTGTCAGCCGGCTGAACGTGAATATTTATGTAATATAAATAAGCAATCAGTGGAGTACTTAAAATGTAAATTATAACGTCAGAACAAACGCAACCGTCAGTTTAAATTAAAATGTTGAATACCCTTTCAAGTTTGATATATAATCTTAATATATATAAATCTCGTGTCACAATGTTTGTCCTCAATGGACTCCTAAACCACTTAACCGATTATAATAAAATTCGCACACCATGTGCAGTTCGATCCAACTTGAGAGATAGGATAGTTTAAATCTCAAATTAAAGTCCGATTCGCGATAACCGACATCCACGCGGGTGGAGCCGCGGGCGACAGCTAGTATAATATATAATTACTATGTGAAAACCAGAACATTGCGAGCGTTTGCAGAGAGATATCCAGAGAGTAGTGTCCTGGAGCCAGGAAAATAAGCTGGAATTTAATACCTCTAAGTGCGTGAGTATCTCTTTTGCACGTGTTCGTAATCCGATTCAATACGACTATAAAATGGGTGATACGTCTTTGGCAAGGGTCATGGAAGTGAGGGACCTAGGGGTTCGCATTACATCAGAGCTAGGATTCCAGGACCATATAGAGAATTATATATTATAGAGAATAGGCATTTAGGATTCATACTTCGTAGGGCATCTAGTTTTACCAATTTAAAAGTCATAATCACATTGTATAACGCTTTGGTAAGGAGTCACATGGAAAGTAATGCAATGATTTGGGATCCTCATGAAGCAAAACATAGTTTGCTGCTAGAACGCATACCTAATAAATTTGTGAGGTATTTATATCTTAAAAAGTACGGAGTATATCCATTTTATCCCCTTATGTATCCCACTTTATTTGTTTTGGGTATGGTGGGATACAATGAATTACGAGTACGAAGAGAACTGGCTTTTGTGTCATACATCTTTAAATTGATTAGGGGCAAAATATATAACGCAGAAGTGCTGCAGTTAATAGGGTTTTGTGTACCGAATAGATATGTGGAGCGACAGCGGCAACCGAAGCTTCTGGTAATACCTAAAGGGAAGACAAATATGTTGGGGAAGGCACCTCTGACGCGCGCGCTGATAACCATCAACAGGATAGCGGTTGGGGTCGACTTGTTCTGTTGTGCTATGGGTGAATTCACAAAGATTGCGATGTATAATATATGTTATGGATCATAAAGTAGGTTAAGTAACTATTGTATTGGCCTGTCTATTGCATTGGGTGTAACACCTGTAATAATAGATTAAGCTTATGAGATTAAATAAATAAATAAATAAATATTCGTTCATAATAAATTGCTAGCTGTTACCCATGGTTCGTCCCACATGGAATTTATGATCCAGTTATCGCAACCCTAAGGAACACAGTAGGTTCCTGTTTCCAATTTTTGTTTTGTTTCTTACAGCCAGTCTTGTACTATAAAAGGTTCTAGAGATTTTGGTGGAGCCCCAAAAACACCCTGGAATAAATCCTCTATAGGCATATACATTATATGGTAGGTACTTACATTATCAATTTGCTTCATGTATAATATAGGATTGTTGCATGCCTGAATCAGAGATTTTCCATTGTTGAAGACTGCGCAGATAACCAAGCCGAGCGAAAACATGTCAGATAGAATACCAGCATGTCCGCTGGATTGCATTTCAGGCGCTAAAACAAAAGGAGATGATTAGTACTAACTATGACTAACGATGACTACGAAATGACTAAATAACTTGGCGTAGCTGACACCACCACAGCTTTAGGTTAATGAAATATGAATGCTCAATATAATAACACTACTACGCCGTAGATGGTTTACGGCGTAGCACATTTTAAAATATTGTATCACGTATTTATCACGAAACATTACCCTTAATTGCTAGGAATATCAAAATCGATTTTATTAGCTTTAAAAATATCTGCTACACAAAGGATGTACCTGTATAAGAGAATAACATAGGCAAGCTTGTTCACTTCGAATAATTAATTTTTATTTTATGAATAAATATGTCATTTATAAGAAAATACAAGTATATATGTAAGTTAGTATACAAAATAAAATTAAGTCCCTCCAGAATAAACCTAGTGGACGGCCAGAGACCACACAGTGCACAACGGACGGTGGCGAAACTAGAGGAGCTAGGATTGGAATACTCCCCGGGCCTTGCTCCAACCGATAACCACTTTTTCCGGAATTTGGATAATTTGTTAATTAAAAAAAAAACCATTTAGATGAAGCAGTCCATAACACCTTTGAAGATTCTGTTGATCCTCGCTCCCGCAATTTTTTCAGTAAAGGAATCAATGAACTGCCTATAAAATGGCAAAAGTGCATAGATAACAAAGGTACAAACTCGTACTTTGATAGATTAAATAATAAAAAAAACTATCAAAGAAATAGGTTTTTTTTTTCATATAAAAATATTATAATTGAAGATGAAGGAATTTGAAACTATTGTTTAAGTTCTTTGTAGAATTGCTACAGTTTGTATTTAGTTTCGCTTTAATTTATTCTTTGCTCTCATTTAATAATACGAATTAATGTTCATTTGTTCGTATTTCGTGTTCGTCGTTCGTAGCAATGTTAGTCCTGCGAGCCTTTGTCCAACTCAGTTGGGGGCAGCTTTCAGCTTAATAAGGAAAGTTTGATATTTTCCGTGAAGCGACTGCCTGCCGGCCTCTACGAGTCACTGGCGATATAAAAATTCTGTAGTTAGACCAGTTTTGGGAGCTTCCCTACCCGTAAATATTTTTTTATGCTTACGTAGAGGAGTTTATATCCCCATTCTGAAAAATATAGGATGTAATTTTGAAATGAGTCAGTAAGGGTAGGTGCCTCAACCGTTGTAAGACTATCCCGAACTGTTCAAGATATTCTGAACTGCTATCACAGATGTTAGCGAAATCGTACAGTAAGTAAGAATAAAGCTAAAAGTAAAAAAGAAATCTTTTCGTGCCAATCGATCTTATTTCATATGGGGATCAACAGACTCTATAAGACCATTTTAGGGTTGAGAACTAGAAACGACAGAAATCACCAAAAACGTTTAAACAAAAGATCTAATCAAATTATAAGGATCGCCAAATGATGTTACTTAATACTCCGTAAATAACTGGGTGTCCCCGTACGTCCGTCAAATGATTTTTAACTAATTCCGAAAAAAAATCAGCTTCGGCTTCAAAAGGGTGCATATTCCTCAATAGCTTATTTAGGATGAATTATATAAATAAACCACACGTAAAAATACCTATATGGCAGTGGTATATTTTAGGGTTGAACCTGCGTAAGTGATGTAAATTTATGTTTCGTCGACAGAATTTTGCTTTTTCATACTTAAATAAAAATTGAATAAGGTTTATGTGTATAGAGCGGCGATAAAGCGTTCGACTGCTATATCGGAGATCGTGGGCTCGATTTCTGTTCAGTAATCATATTAGTGAATAGATAATATTTATATATTAATAAAAGTAAATCTATTTTCGTCTATATTCTAGAAGTTATATTACAAGCTAATTGAGATTGAGCCATGCTTACATTTTTGTCCCATCCGGGATGATTTTATTCCAATTTAGTTGTATAGGAATTAAAATAGGTAGGTATAAAATTCCATATTTCATAAAATTCAGAAAACTTAGCGACGATTTCAATATTACCTACTTTATTTTACATTTAGTAAACAACCCTATTCAGCTCGAAACGAAAAAAATAAAAAATATACAATTGTGATTAAAAAATCTTTTAAAAACCAAGCTTTTCTTTAAATAATCTATAATAGGTTTATCTGGTTTAGTTTAGGAATATCTATGGCCACCTCCTGACTCTATCTTCAGACCCTGATATAATACTAGAGAGCTCGTCAAGACAAAACAAATGAACTCAAACTCAATAGTTTTATCTTGTTTAGTTTAGGAGTTGCTATGGCCACCTTCTGACTCCATCAGACCCTGAAACCATGTAACACCAGAGAGTTTATTAAGACACAACAAATGAGCCCAAACTCGATAAGTTTATCTTATATAATTTAGGAGTTGCTATGGCCATCTTCCTACTCCAAAATTAGACCAGCTCCATCGTACCATTTTCATGCATTGTCATCGAAACTTCTCGTAAACGTGTATGCAAAATTTCATAAAAATCGGTATAGGATATTGGCTTCAAAATCGAGTGGCAATATTTGCCCCGAACAAATTATATACAGAGCAAGTTAACAAAAAGCTTGTAAAATTAATCACTAAGAAATCCTGATCCACCTTTGCAGAACATATTGGATAATATATAGCAACAATAGTAGCTAAATTAACATCTGTATAAGACGAAGTCCGTAATATTGAAAACAGGAGTTTATTGGACTAGAATAGGAATGCACAAAGCTTTAAGACAAATCTTCAAAGTATGGTACCCATACTGAATGCACATACTTATGCAATTATCCACTAACTCTATAAAGGAATCCTTCAGTTGAAATCTTACAACATTCCGAGGTAGAATTCATGATACTCGCTCGATGCGACCAGTCGTTCGTAGTACCGTCAGTATTAAGCTATAGATAAGTAATCGAATTTCAGTGCTCACAAATCTGGTCTAAGGCAAAATATCTTTTATTTTATCTGATTATCCCATTGTATGTGGCGTTACCCTTCAAAATGCATTGTGTTAAATATTAACTTAACCAGCACCTACCGCAAACGTTTGGGTAACTATTTCATTGGAAAAGAGGCAACCGGAGGCTTGAGGTTGACGGGTAACGGTATATATATATATATATATATATATATATATATATATATATATATATATATATATATAAATACCAGCTAGTCTTCACAAATTGAGAGGCACGGAGGCCCGTGACATACATTGCCATACAAACGTCTGTGTCATTCATCATGAGTAGTTGAAGCTCTTAATATTCTGACAACTTACTCAAGTTACAGAACTTTGAAATCACCAGAGATGGGAATAGGCTTGAAGAATAATGTATGCGATATGGACTAAAATAAACCTACCATTCCGGCTACTGGCAATTATGTGACTCGACCTAAAAGCCTATAACCAAATTCGGCGTCACCTAATTGATTGATAAGTTTCAACGCAATTGCATGAACTTTACGGCAGCGCAGAGCATGCGAACAACAATAATATACAACTAAAATATCAACAGTTAAATATCAACATAATGTTTCATATATTTTGTGCAAATAAATTAGGATCTTCTTATATATTTTTCTACTGAATACACTTTGTTAACGAAGACAGTACGAAACTTTATATTAAGTAAAATGAAGCGCGTGAGAATGAGTGCTTATTTTAAGCAAAAATATTGTAATATATTTTTTTGTAGGTTCATACTAAAATATTAACACCATTATCGAACGTAGGTGTTGAATATCTAATGTATGATATCGACAAATTGGATAAAGTGGAGACATGTGAAGACAAGTAAGAAATCGTTTCTCATATTATTTTTTTTACTTTATTTATAACAGTTTCACCGTCTATTTAAAGGTAAACTTAACCAAAACTGGAAGGTGTGTCTATGACACTGAGCTGTATTCATAAAAGAACGGCTGGCAAGATAATATAATGTGAGATATATAGTGAGAGATAGATAGTGATAGATTGCAGATAGATTGCATGCATGAAATGAAACTTAATGTTGAGGAAAACAAAAATTTGGGCAGTATAGTCCAAATGACGTCGATGTGCCAAATGATGAACGCCGTTATAAGAGAACGCGGAATGGTGGAATATGTAGAAACCAAGATTAAGAAAGGGACCCTTAAATGTTTTTTTTTATACCACTCAGATGGCAGACAAGCACACCGCTGATGGAAATTGGTTTCTGTGGCCTATGGATGTGTGCAACAAAAGCGGAGTCATGCTCGTGCTGCCGATCCTGTAAGAACAAAGAGTTACTGCTCCGTCAGTGCAGAAGTCCAAACCGGACAAGACGTTGGTCTTCCCACTGACAGTACAAAAACTCAGCTCTGAACACGTAGAGAGAATGGACGAAAGACGATTAACGAAATTGGTTTTGACCGTTTTACGGACGCTTTAAGACCAATCATCAACATAGAAGAAGCGAAAGGTATATTCCAGGATCATAGCAAGTGAAAAGATGTTATTTCAACCTATATCAATGGTAAAGAGGCATATGTCATAAAAGCAAACATAAAGGTTATATTCACTGAATTTTCTCTATTCCTAATATTCCTTATAAATATGAGATATCATAGTTGAATAATCTTCGAGTCATATTTGGACGAATGGACATGTCCAATGTAATCCGGTGAACGGTATTTGGGTCAGATGACATAAATAGACAGATGTATTTGCCGCACTATTGGAGTTCCATTATCCATTTGGATTCTAGAATTATTTGAATCATTATATCGATTAATAAACAGTTTGGCAACAAAACTAACATTCGTTAGTTTTGTTGCCAAACGTTAATAAAAAGTTAATAACCTCATGGGTAACCAATACCATAGGTATTGGTTACCCATGAGGTTATTAACATTAAAATGTTCACAAACCTTTTTAAACTGGAATATAAAATAAATTGGTAACCGACTTCAAACTATAGGAGGTCCTATGCCTAAAGGGGTTAAATAATAGATGAACATTTGTATGAAAGATCGTCATTTTCAAAATAGAGATCCATGCTTCTGTTGTGTATAATGGTGTGCTTCAAAATTACCCTACATTACCCTATTTAGTAACAATATACATCAATGATTATCATATAGGAAATTTCGTTCACGTCATTGAAATCACCTATATTGTCCTCGTTGTTGTAAGCATGCGTTATATTGCAATATTAATTTTGTAGTAACATAATAGGTTATTATATTATGAACGAGCTACGAGTATCTCGTAGATGCTGCATGTAACACATAAAAATAAAATAGATGAAACATTTTTTAATAATTTCTTATTAATTTCATAGTGATGTTGTAATTATGAACAAGCTATATCGTAGACGCTCTACAGCGTAGCGTATAAAAATAAAATGTGACACAAGTGCTACATAAAGGCAAGAACCAATAAAACCACGAGTGTGATCAAGGCATGTTTTTATTACCGGTTTCTCAGATGAATGATCAATATGAATCTTTACTTAACGTATTCTGGCTTTGGGCCTGATTCAATAAAATTACTTTTTTGTTAATGAGTTTGAGATTTCATAGCATAGAGAAACATAATAATTAAATATGAAAATCTAATTTTAAATACAATCTACTATTATAGTTATTAATACGGTTTCCTATAATAATCTATCGAAAATGTAGGTCTCGATTGATTACATAAAAAAAAAACAAAGTTAGTTTTATAATTTATTTCAAAATCGAATTAAAATCACGCGGTGGTACGTTGGTAGTGCAACAACCAGGTTGTGAACCCGGGACCTGACGGCTGTCAGGCCGACTCTAGAACCACTGAGCTACTAACGCTTTATCACATGGTATGTTCGTGAGATTTACAGTGACGGTCGGAGGCATTAGTCTTGTAAAAAATATGCCAGGGAGTGGCAAGCTTATCTTGCATTTCAAGTAGACTTGGCTTTTGTACAGTCTTGGATGTTATTAAAATAACTCAATGAAAGCAACGAAAATGTGAACATAATATAAAAGCTTTTAACAGTAATGGTTTTATAAGCCGCAATGTCAAGACTAATTGCACGAATTGATGTCTTATGAGTTGAATTATTGTGGCATTTATACAAACTTTATACCTGAGTGAAATAACTGTATGATTAGATTTTTTATGAGACAAATTATTGCGGAATAGTTTGTTTAGACTAACGGAGTGAAACATCTTATGTTAAACCCATTTTTATGTAGTACCTGTGTATGTGTGTGTTTTGGCATGTTACATTTTTGGTCAAGCGTAACTTGACTAGAAGTTTAACATGCCAAAATGGTTTTATCAAAAAAGTGTTAAAGATTCCAAAGACAGTAGGATTTCAGATTTTTTCAGTGTATAATCGTATAAAATGGATAAGTTCTACTTACCAATAAAGTCTAGATTGGGCTGGGACAATTTCGCAACTTTCATGGACCATGGTGGTGTATTGAAATAATTGACCGGATTGGTATCGTCCACGGGTTCTGTAAATAAAAATCAATTTAGAACAAGGAATAAGTATTTAGGGTGTTAATAAATATTTTTTGGGAGTCCTAGCCACAGCGAGATCTTTGGGGTCCAAGCTAATCATCAACAGGTGGTGGCTCTAGGGCAGGTTTTGTTCTCTTAGTTAGGGGGTCGGACGGTAGTCGTTCTATTATATAACCGTATAAACAAAAAAGGAGTAGAAGGAATAGGACCTACGTGAGCAAAGATTTATATACAGATGTATTTTCTATTCTTTTAATTATGAATGCGTTATGAACATTTAAAATTCAGGTAAAATCACAAATATAATAAATGTTTAGATGCATAAACTGAATTTGCTTGTTAAATTTTAGTTTTTTCGCTTCTATAGGAACTAGAATGTAATGCACAAGAAACTGTTCCTTACCCACGAAACTGTACCCACGAGCTAAAATAATAATAATTATTCCGTCTTCTATCTATTGTATCTACCCTGACGTATTGTAGCTATGAATTTGTTTATGACGTATTTCAAGTGTTGATCAGGAAACAAAGTAATACTTCGATACTTGGTAAAAATATTTATTTTCATATTTTAATGGAAAGCTATGTCATATCACGGGTGATATAAATGGAAATGGATACAGACTAAAATGATTAATGAATGAAAGACCTCATCAGAATATTCGCCGTGGTAGAGGCGGTAAGATACAGCCAGGAAGTACACAGTAAGTAATCTCAGGACTGAAATGACACAGACTAGGTACATGCCGCTGGGATCGGTCGAGGGCGTCTAATAAGTGTTGTGCAGAGCCATCCCAGTGATAAGAACTGTATTTCAGACAGGAATGAATAAGAAAAATAATAATAAGACTTCTTTCACAGGTATCAATGCTTTTTTTGTTAATTAGGAGGGATATTTCTGAGTCCAGTCTGGAATTACTTTCTTTGTGAATGGCTGTCCAACATACATTTTTTTTTCATAATAGTGTCATCACGTGTTCACCGTCTAATGTTTGTGTTGAAAAGGACCTTATTTGCTTTGAACTGTATTACTCTAAATTGAAGCTCATACTCTCACTCTCTACAATACAACATACATTAGTATTTGATACAACTATCGTCTACTAAGTATATTCTCAGCTGCTCGATTCGATCGTTGATAGTGGTAGTATATTTAGCTATAGTATATTTTTACAGTTTTACAATAGGTTTAAGAGGTAGACTTTATTGTTGTAACTATTGCCACTTCGTACCTTTTCCCACTCAGCTTCAGAAGTACCTCCGCCTTACAGGAAACTTCGTTTATACAACATTATGTTCCTACTGCTGAGAAAAGTTGTCAAAGTTTCTTGAAGAGGGTTACTGGGTCGGTAAGGGTTATAGGGTTGTGACTGACACTTCTTGTGTTGCAAACGTTTAAAGGCAATCGATAAACACTTACAATCAGGTGGGCCGGTCACTTATTTGATGACGTAATAAGCTTTACTTTCGTATAAAGTATTCTATATATGCCTATAGGGCACTGGTCCTTTGTCACTGTCACGTTAATCTTACTAATATTGGAAATTGGAATGTTTGTGAAGGTGTTTCGATGTTTGTTATTCTTGTTATCCAATCGCGTTCTGACTAAATCTATCCATTTTTAGGGTTCCGTAGCCAAATGGCATAAAACGGAACCCTTATAGATTTGTCATGTCTGTCTGTCTGTCTGTCCGTCCGTATACAGCCACTTTTTTCTGAAACTATAGGAACTATACTGTTGAAACTTGGTAAGTAGATGTGTTCTGTGAACCGCATTAAGATTTTCACACAAAAATAGAAAAATACATTTTGGGGGTTCCCCATACTTAGAACTGAATATTTTTTTTATCAAACCCATACGTGCGGTATCTATAGATAGATCTTCAAAAATTATATTAAGATTTCTAAAATCATTCTTTTCTAACCTGAATAGTTTGCGTGAGAGACATTTTATCACTTTGGAAGTGCCAAAGTGGTAAAATGTGTCCCCCCCCCCCCGTAACTTTGAAAATAAGAGAATAATAAAACTAAATACATTACCATGCGAACTTTCACCGAAAATTAGTTTGAACGTGATCTAGTACGTAGTTTTTTTTTTAATACGTCATAAATCGTAAACCGCAATTTATTTTATTTATTTATTTATACTTCTTGCACAAATACAAAATAAATGTACAAAGGCGGACTTAATGCCGTGGGCATTTTCTACCAGTCAACCTTAGGGTGATGCAGAGATTTGTCGAGGTAGGTGCTCGAAGTACTAATCTAGTACGGTGTATAAACAGTAAATATAAATAAGTATACTTAAATAAGTTAGTAACGATAATGCATAATATATTAAATAACATACACATATAGACCTATATATAAATAATACATATCCATACAATAGATCGACATTCATACATACGGAAAAAGCTTATGAATATTATTCTGCCTATGGTTCGTTATAAATAAAGCGTACTCTATTTTTGAAGGTAGAGCGATTTGGGGACATCCTGACTTCTAGCGGAAGCGCGTTCCAAAGGAGAATGGCTTGTACAGAGAAGGAAGAGTGGACAAGGGCTGAAGTGTGAGTGGGACAGTGAAGAAGAAGATTGTTAGAGGAGCGTAGATTTTTAGTATGGTTCGAACCGAGAAGGTGGAGATAGGATTTTAAGTAGGAAGGGGCATGAGGGGAATTTAACAATGTATAGACCAAGGTGACAGCTCTCAGACTGCGTCGCCGTCGTATGGCTTTTTTATTACTGATGGTACATGTAATGATATTTTTTAAAGCAATTAGTATGCTAACTATCCAAATCGTTTTAAGGCGCCCAGCCACCATCAGTTTACCGGACGACGGCCGGACGATATAGATCTGTCAGTTTATCACGAAAGCCCACACTGACTGACGACTAATACGATCCGATAGTGTGTGGCCGCCGAACGATTCCGGATAGTCCTAGGCCGGACAGTCCTAGGCTGTTAGGAGGAACGAGCACACCGGCAGGCGATAGTACGGCGGGAAACTGTCGGCTCACAAATACTAGTGTGTAGTCGCAAAACTGGCAACAGGGAATTACCGGTAGGCCAAAATCGCTTTAGTGTGTGGGCGCTATCGGCTTAGGACTGCAGGCCACGTACTGATCAAATACTGCAGGCAGACTATGAGTGAGTGGGCGCTTAATACTCAGACGGCACTTGACCCCGCGACCAGTCGTCCCTTACAGGGGGTATGCTCTGACCACTGGGCTACTGAGCCACGTCTAGAGCATAAAATATTCTTGGGGCTTGGAACAGGTTTGCATGAGTTGCACATACAATTTTTCATAAAACACCAAGACTGTGCCAAGTAGCATGCAAACTTGAGTTAGGTTTCTAAATACCGCACTCACTCTGTTTATCGCAAACTTGAATTGAAAATTCCCTTATACCTACGATACGATATAACTGCTCGTATGTTGTTTTAATAAAGAATTAGGTACTTGTATATTTAGTAGATAGTATCTCCCACTGGCTCCACCGAATAGCGGGCGAGTTGGCTATTACGTAGAAAAGGATATTAGGGCTGGTTGTTTATATGGGCTTGAACTACTTTCATCTATATACTAGGTATGTACTTAGTAACGTCTTTAAGCCAAGTGTTTTCCCAAGTATGTATTAGAATTCCAGAAGGGCGTTCATTAGGTGCCTCACAGAATGTTATCATTTCTTATGCTATTCTCTTCTTATGTAAAGAAATGGGTTTACATACTAACTAGCTTATGCCCACGGCTCCGCCCGTGTCGATGTCGGCTATCGCGACCAAACAGCCTATGTCCTTTCTTAAAGTGTAATCTACCCCTACACCAAATTTCATCAAAATCGGTTTAGTTTAATGAAAAAAGGATATTACAAAGTAGGCGAATACCTCAATGATAAAAATGCATGGTCATCCTAATCTTTTTGCTTGCTAGCACAATATAAATCTGTTTAAATAACATATTTTTTTTAAAGAAACGATAATATTGAGCACTGAGTTTCTTACTGGTATCTTTCCAGTAGAACCAACTTACCGAACCAGCGAAAGAATCATTTTCAAATGATTTATTTACTTTATTTAATATTATATTAATAATTTCTGGACATGACTGTAAAATTTTGACGTTCATATGTGCTCTTTATGTGCCTTAACTGAATAAACGAAATTGATTCTTTGATTCTTCTTTGAGTGGTTTAGCCGTGAATGACGAACAAACAGACACACATTTACACTTTCCTATTTTTAATATTAGAATGGATATTATAAATGTGAACTTTTGTGAAGATGTTTGTATGTTTGTGACTTAATCACGAGTTAAGTTTAGATCAAACAAAAACATGAGCGGAGTTGAGATTATTTATATTATTATGTGGCAAAGTATTACAATTCTATTTTAAATCATTCTTAATTGTGTAATTATGTGAATTAACCACTTTTAGGTTTACCCAAATTCTACTCTGCCGGGAACCACGCGGCTGCATTGCATTAACTACCGTATTTATGAAGCTAATAGACGTAGGAGTAGGAAGGAGTGCGACGTAGACAGGGGCGGATTTGATGCGTTGGCAGCCTAGGGCCTACGAAAGGTTGCCCGAACTAATACATGATAAATTCAATAAACCATACAAATAAAATTAAAATGGAAAATACAAAAACAATAAATAAATAAATTGACTCTACTCTGTACCAAATAGCATCAAAATCGGCTTAGTAGTTGTGGTGTGGAGGCTTAACAGACGGTTCTGTGAGTATCAACCAGGTGGTAGCTTATAGGAGATTAAATAAAAATTAGAATCTGAAAAAAATCAGAGCAACTACTTCAAAAAATTAATTTAATAAAAACACGACCAAATTTTGCCGCCCTAGGCCCGGGCTTACTCTACCTATAGGAAAATTCGCACCTGGACGTAGAGCGTTATATGTGTATATGTACTATGGATGCTGATGAAGGTTTGCTGAGGTTGTTAAGTGAAACTGCAGCCAATTTTCAGCATTTATGTCGCATTCTGCCCCGAAGATGATATGTGATACTTTGTTGGACCTTTTTTTTTTACGGAATCCCCACGGATACCGGAGCCGGAGGGGGAGGTTATGTCGGACTCGAACCGACTAAACCGCACGCCGTCTCTGGGTGGTAGTGCTAGGCCGAAGGTGAGGTTGTCATGCGACATATCCCTCGCACCCCGGCTGACCCAGGGCCATCCCTCTCGGTCTGGCCCTCCTCGGGAGGGGAGGGGGGACCACGCAATCCCCGACTCAACCCCGCCGTGGCCTGCTTCTGCTAGGGTGACGGGTGGCTCCACCCGTCACCCTCAGGCCCGCGCTTGTGGCGGAGGTCGGTCTGCGCCCACCGACGCCCGAGCCGCCTACGAGCGCGTGCAGAGATGTCAGCGAGTCTTTCTCGCTCATCGCGCCGCGCCGGCTCTGCTGTCTCCTTCGCGAGCATGACCTGCTCGCAGAAGGAGGCGCTGGCCGCCCACGCGTCCGCGCAGCGGACCATCGCCGCGAGCAGGGTGGAGAGCGTGAGCACTCTCACCCCCAGGGTCGCCACAAGCTCCCGCCTCGGCGTCTCAAACGCCGGGCACTCGGTGAGCGTGTGCAGCCCCGAGTCCACGCTCGCGTCGCAGTGATGGCACTCGGGCGCTGGCTCCATGCCCATCAGATGCAGATACCGCCCGAAACTACCGTGTCCGGTGATGATCTGCGTCTGACGGTACGAGAGGCTACCGTGTGGCCTCTCTAGCCACTCCCCCATGATGGGTCTTACCACCGCAATCACGGCGTGCCCTGCGCGTGGTTGCCTAAGTTGTCGCTCCCACTTGGCCACCATGTCCTGGTGGAGCCGGAATATCTCGGCCCGAATATCCTCGGGCTCGGGATCGAATCCCACAGGCACATGTATTAGGCACATGTATTGCCACCGGAGTTATTCATAAAAACTTTAACGCCTCCGGGGGCTAATTTTCAGAAAAGATTGTGTATATATATTTTCGTTTGTCGTCACTAAGTTATATCCAAATCTTCAACACTTTCGTTGAAAAGTTGCGCATTTTACATAAACTTTCACTACCTAATTAATTCCCTCAGGGTTAATATTTAGAAAGTATTCTTTATTGTTCACGTTCTGTAATCAATATTGTTCCGATATATGTATATTATAGTTTTATAGAGTTTATAGATAGATTAGTAGTTTGATAGTGTATGTTTGTTTTCGTTGACTTGCCCTGACTTATTGTTTTAATAACAAAATACAGTACAACATGTAAAATGGGTGTCTAAAATATTACACCAGCTGTAATTTCGGGTATTTACAATAATGATTATGTGAAATAAATACATGTATAAAACATACAATTTTAAACCTAATAATTCTTCCAAAAGCTGAAGCTTACATTACGCTGTGTTAAATTTGTATATACAATATACTATTCCATCGTGCACAAAAATTCCATCGTTACAACCCTGACGATGTCGCTAAGGCTACCAGGAAAAATATTTGTATCAAAAAGGCTTCAATAAAATAAGGAAATATTTTCAACTTCTCACAAATTCCTAAGATTAATTTAAATAATTCGGCTTAAGGAACTTGGCTTGCGATTTGAATGTAAAATCACTAAGAATTGAAATAAAACAAGTGGTTCAATAAATTTAGAGATGTTAACAATATTTGCCGGAACAATTGCAACAAATGAGTACGTACGGGGGGTGACTGCTAACCGAACACCTACAATTATTTATTTTTATTATATTTTATTTTTTTACTTCTAACCAAGTTATTTTCTTTATTTTGTAAAACACTTTTCTTTGACATTTATTTTGTATTATTTTTAAGTAAAGTTGGTTAAAACGTCTCTTTATGTATATAGTTTGCGCATCATCAACCCCCATCGACAATCATCAGCATTTGAGACTTCTATCATCATCATCATCGACATTTAGACGTTATCCCAATTGCATCCGAGGCCGAGACGCCCTCGAGGTCCGCTTTCCGGCTCTTCCTCCTCCACTTTGCACGATCTTGGGCGTCCATGGTAGTGAGACCAATTCCACGTATATCACCCTGCATTTGAGACTTCTATATGACTGTTAAAATTTAAACCTTGCTTTTTTGGGCAGGCTACAACTTGAGAATGATTTTATCGATTTCATCAAAATTTTTTATTGCTATCTTATTCACAGCTTTCTAATATTTTGTTGAAGATTCTTACGAAGGTTAAGACATTGTGTAGAAGAACTGCGGGAATTTGATACTTATTTATAAATAACAATGTGGTATAGGTAGTGAATAAGAATTCAGTTATATTAATAATAATCCAGTAAAGCTTCCAAAAGAAGTGTCATACTTGAAGTCAATCGTCTATCTTGCCTCGCGCATTTCTTGAAACTTGAAAATAGAATATTGTGCGATAAATATTTGCACAATACAAAGCTTAAGGTATTCAGTTGAGAACCAATCTTCTGGAAAACCGTTCAGTTCTGAATAACTCTTCAAGCATAAGACGTACGTTTCATATACCTAATATAGAACCGGCAACAGAGCGCCAAGAGTTCTTGTAACATTTAATTCGTATAGTAGCAAGTCACATCGTACGGCAGATTTTATTTTAATACGACTCGTTGCGTTCGGTCAATTCAAATAAGATTCTCGGTAACGTCTCATAATGTTGAAGGTAAATTTAAATGTTATTTCGTTTGTTCGTACAACATCCTGTAAGTCTTATATAAATTGTTAGAAATCGTTTTAATAATGTTATTTTTTTATATCCATCATCTTAAATAATATCATTACTTGCGCAGTACGTTTTGACTTATCAAAAAACATAAGATAAGTCAACTTGCAAGAATACGTAACTGTCAAAGTCATATGCGTAAAACGCTCTATAGTCTAGATAATCAACGAACTCTATTTTATTACCTACAGCTAGAAAAACTAGAAATGTAAACCACGACGCGTAGTTACGAGTTGTACGCGCGCCACTAAGAGAACCGACAGGACCACTAGTTTAGCCGAGTAAATATATTATTACAGTTTAGTCAAGTATTCTTTCACAACATTTGTGGCGTTGCGTTAGCTGGCGGTAGTGAGCGCAGCCACTACACAGAAGGCGCAAGTTCGATATCCTCTCAGTGCAAATATTTATATGCATGAATAGGGGTAGTTGCCTTGGTCTGGTTGTGCCTCGGAGAGCACGTTAAGCCGTCGGTCTCGATTGATACACAAACATCTATGGCAGTCGTTACGGGTAGTTGGAGCCATAAAAAGTCTAATAACTGATCTAACTGCAATACTTCGATAACGCCTTCGGGTTGTGGAGGGAACTTACTGAAAATATCGAAATTCAGTCAAATCAGTCTCTGAGGTGATGCGCTTCGGATGCGACTGGGATTGACGCAAAGATGATGAAGAAGTCAAGTATTCTTTTAAAAACAATATAGCAGAGAGAATCTTCTCTAAGTATAGGAGTTTACTTTAGGCGCCTACTTAAAGGCGATAAGCTATCCCTCGTCCGATTAGGAGTGTTTGAAATTTGTTACGCACTTCACCAAACACTTGAGGAATTAGGTTACTGCCTACTTCTCTGAAGAGCCTGGTGTAAATTTCTTTCCTCTCGCTTTAATTACGTCATCGCAAATATAAAGAATGGGGCAAAACACTGAGTATTTATATTAGTCTACAGTAAATTTGTAGTAAATTTTAAGAACATTGGCTCCCAATTATATTCAAACTTTCCTTAAGCCGAGGTTCTTATAAAAAGAGAAAAACGAGTTGAAAACCTTTTTCTGTTCGTATTTTAAGCACACAGTGATTTAAACGCTGACGCCAGCTATCGAACATTTGATACACAATTGACAAAACAAAAAAGTAAAAGGATTATTTTCGGTATGCCTTCAAGTTGATTAGGCTGTAGCGATTATATTTATCTATGCCAGGCTATGGGTTTGTTTAAAATATTTATTAGTTGTTTTTTAGTTTCAATTAATTTAGTCAATAACTAATGAAAGAAAGAAGACAGTCGGATCAACTGCTAGTATCAGCTAAAACAATGATTTAAAGTGAAAAGTAAAACTGTAGGTGTTACTATTTTACCCCAGTGACGTTACAAAATGTACTCTGTACCTATATATGCACCGTTATGGTTTTTGGGTGTCCTTTGGGGATAGCTTAAATCCACCAATCATGGATTTTATCAAACAAATCCGCACGCGCCGGGGCTTCGGTGCTCTCGCGACTTAGTGCCAAAATATATGCTGGACATTGTAACGACTTCTGTTTCATTTGCAGATACTTAGATTAACTCTAAATTTTATTAAATTCTTGACTTTAAGCTTCAACAGTTCAAAAAATATATTGTATTCTTTGATATATTTAATTCATTTGTGTAATGAATTCAGATTGTCGTCATAACTGTTATGTAAATATATACTAAAGACCGACTTCGTTGACAGTTTATTCCATAATTTAACGTTCTCATTTCAAACAACCCCGGAATGAGAGATCCTTTTGATTATAACACAAAGCTGCCACAGAATAAGTAGCAGTGTCTCGCAGATTACGAATACAGTATACAAAATAGATAAATTATATAAAAGCATTTTGTTAGTATCCATACTAATATTATAAATGCGAAAGTAGCTCTGTCTGTTACGCCTAAACCATTGAACCGATCTTGATGAAATTTGGTACAGAGAGGGTCTACAGCCTGAGACTACTACCTTTTATCACGAAAAAGACTTAAAGGGATACGGGTCGAATATTTGTATGAAAGTTCATCTTCTTTTAAGATGAAAATGAACTGAAAATTGGTACAAATATAGGTTACAGGTTGGGAAACGACAAAGGCTATGCTTGGTTTAATTTAGTTCATCATGTTTGTAAAAGAGATTTGATCTTTATGAGTGATACTATCGATTGATGCCATAAAAATACGAATACAGGATGTCGGTTCGATTACCGGGTGTGGCAAGCGGGTTTTCGAAAATCTAAGAATACAGGCTCGTTTCTTTAAAAAAATAAAGGAATGAAAAAATTCCATCCTGTGTATGTATACCTTCATTTGCATTAAATTATTTGCCTTCACAGGTTTAGGTCGTATAGGCTCTGTTGTGATGAATTAGATAGTCAACCGATTCATTTATCAAATCAATTTAATTAAATACTTCAGTAGATGATTAGGTACCTAATGAGAGTTAGGAATACCATCATGATATTGTTACGAGCGTGGGGTCGGTTTAAATAGAAAATGCGAGGACAACCGTTGAAAACAGATTTTATTCAGCTGCACTTAGATTACAGCAAAGCGCGTAGAAATTCGAAATCTCTTCCTTACACAATGCACAGTCACTTGTATAATCGCACTGTATCGCTTCGCACACTTTATCGCTGATCGCTTCGAATACTAGTCAATTAGACTAACTTGAGCAGCGGCTGTTAGCTCGCCTTTTATATAGGGCGCGGCCGAGTAGCGAAAGATCGAGAAAAGACAGGTACGTTCTGAAAAAGACAGGAACTTTCTAGGAGGTTCTATTAGGTCTTGTGTCTCTTTCTATTCATTCCATTCCTTCTAGAACAGTGACGTCAAGGCATGCTGTCTCTTTCTAGCCTGACGTCTCGTTCTATTCATTCCATTCCTTCTAGAACAGTGACGTCAAGGCATGCTGTTTCTTTCTATAGTGCCGTCTCGCTCACTCCTATGGAAATTTGGCCATATATTGAAGTGGCCAAGCGCCGGGCGTAGCACTACCCCCTTCTTAGACATGCTCGTCCCGAGCATTATTAGATCCGTAGTATCTCGCCAGTCGGTCAACATGTACAACCTTCAAGGGGCTTCGCTGGTTGCGTTGTATCCGGTATGTAACGTCATTGATCCTGGTGACAACTTTATACGGCCCTTCCCAGGTTGGAGACAACTTCGGAGATTTGCCTTTGCGACGCATCGGATTGTGTAGCCATACCAACGAGCCTTCGTCGAACCCGGCTTGATGAGAGTTGCGGTCGTATCGGGTTTTCATTCTTTCGCTTGCCTGGAGCCCAGATTCAGGGACGTGGGTGTGAACGTCATTTAGTCTATCGCGCAATGCACTAGCATATTCCGTGATTTCTTGCGGTGAATAGGAGGACGTCCAGTCAGTAGATCAGCCGGTAGTCTCAGTTCTCTGCCAAAGTTTGCACACGCAGGCGTCACCGTTGTGTTTTCATGTATCGCTGTTCTATAAGACAACAAGAACAAAGGAATATGACTATCCCAGTCCTTCTGGTGGCTCTCAACAACCTTAGCCAAATGCCTTTCCTAGGTTTGGTTAAATCTTTCAACCATTCCGTCAGACTGCGGATGATATGGGGTGGTCCTGGTTTTATGAATACCCATTATCCTACAGGTTTCTTGAAATACCTGTGATTCAAAATTCCTTCCCTGGTCACTGTGTATTTCCAGAGGAACTCCATATCGGCAAAACACTTCCGTGACTAGTCTTTCTGCGACTGTACTTGCTTCCTGGTTAGGTATGGCAAAAGCCTCCGGCCATTTAGTAAAGTAGTCCATTACTACTAGGATGTATTTGTTTCCAGACCCCGATGCAGGAAATGGCCCTGCAACATCTAATGCAATCCTTTCCCAAGGCGCTCCCTGCTCCTTGTATGCGGCCCTTTTACCGATGCGCAGCATGTACATTTCCTACACCAATCTTCAACATCCTCACGGCAATGGATCCAATAGAATCGTTGACGAATCTTCATCAAAGTCTTCTTCACACCAAGATGACCGCCTGAAGTTCCGTCATGAATTGATCTCAAAACCTCATTAATTTTAATCTTTGGGACAACCAACTGCAGATGTGAGTCTTTCCCGTTTGCAGACTCCCATTTTCTACACAGGACTCCATTGTGTATCACGAGGCTTTTCCATTGTGCCCAGTAGCTCTTCGTAGCTGCACTCATTTGAGAGACATCACTCCATTTCGGCTTAGGTGTTCCTGTCCTTATCCAATCGAGAATAGGCTTGATGTCTCGATCCTCTTGCTGTGCTTGCTGCATGGCTTCGCTACTCCATTCATCGCTGACAGTAACAGTCCTAAACGTTCTAACCGCCACACTGTCCTTAGCTTCTTGCCTGCCACAATGGTTACGTTCCACCGGACAAGGTCTTCGAGAGAGCGCATCTACATTTCCATGCGCTTTCCCACTCCGATGCTCTCGTATTCCTGGCTCTTCAATCTGTCGCGCCGCTTGTTCTTGGCCATTACCATATTAAGTCCGTTTCGGGCAGCTAGCCCGAATATGTCCTTGGTCTTTGCAGAAATAACACCTGGGGGCGAATTTCCGACGGTACACACGTTGCTCATTTATTGAGATCTCACGCAATCTATGTGGTCGAGGGTCATGTCGTACAGCTTCCACTTCAAGGGCGTGAGCAACAGCATCTTTAAGGGTTGCATGGTGACCCAGGCGGACGGCAGCTCTCACCTCCAAGTCTCTGATCCCGTCAATAAAAGCTTGCACCAAAATGCTGTCAAGAAATGACGAAGAAGCTCCTTGGTAAGCTTTTCTCACGAGCTTTTCTATTTCCAAAGCCCACTGCTGCAGAGACTCATTAAGACGCTGGTTTCTGTCCTTCAATTGGGCACGGTAGACATGTTCCAAGTGACTATCACCGTAACGTGATTCCAACGCTTCAAGAAGGCGGTCGTAAGTCACTTCACCTCCAAGCGCCTCTAAAACACTGAGTGGTTGGTCTCGTAACCCCAATGTTAATGCTGTTTTGGCTTGCTCCTTATCCCAACCGTTCGCCTTTGCCACAGACTCGAACTGCAGTTTGTATGCAGTCCACGAGGAGGTCCCATCAAATGGCGGTACTTTGAACTTTCCGACAGCCTGTGCAGATGGAATGGTTACAGAGCCAGCTGTTCCGCAAGCTATTTTTGTCTCCAATTTTTTTACGTTTTGAGCCACAGACTGCAGCCGTTCCTCATAACTCTCAAATTTCTTGTCGTGGCTTTCTATTCTGTCTTGCACTGAATGAATTTCTCTTTGCCATTCTGCTTTAGACTCTTTCAAGAAGGCAAATAGATCTTCTTGTTGTTCCCGGAGCTGAACCTTTAGTTGCAAGGCCTGCTCCTCCTGTTGACGTGCCTGCTCTACCTGTTGACGGGCCTGCTCTTCCTGGCGACAGATCAGCTCCTCCTGTTGTTGCTGGAGCTGTGCCTTCAATTGTAGAGTCTGCTCTTCCTGGCGACGGGCCTGCTCTTCCTGGCGACGGGCCTGCTCTTCCTGGCGACGGGCCTGCTCTTCCTGGCGTCGGGCCTGCTCTTCCTGGTGACGAGCCTGATCTGCCTGGTGACGGGCCTGCTCCTTCAATAAGGTCATAATCGCGTTCAGGTTAATTTCCGATGATGATCTTGAAGCACCCGTCGACGTACTCGGAGTACCCGCAGCCTCTTCCGCGGCCTGGCTTCTGGTTTTAACTCCCTCCCTGTCGTCTCTCGGCGTTATCGGCATTTTCTATCCCGCTTCTGACACCAGTTGTTACGAGCGTGGGGATCGGTTTAAATAGAAAATGCGAGGACAACCGTTGAAAACAGATTTTATTCAGCTGCACTTAGATTACAGCAAAGCGCGTAGAAATTCGAAATCTCTTCCTTACACAATGCACAGTCACTTGTATAATCGCACTGTATCGCTTCGCACACTTTATCGCTGATCGCTTCGAATACTAGTCAATTAGACTAACTTGAGCAGCGGCTGTTAGCTCGCCTTTTATATAGGGCGCGGACGAGTAGCGAAAGATCGAGAAAAGACAGGTACGTTCTGAAAAAGACAGGAACTTTCTAGGAGGTTCTATTAGGTCTTGTGTCTCTTTCTATTCATTCCATTCCTTCTAGAACAGTGACGTCAAGGCATGCTGTCTCTTTCTAGCCTGACGTCTCGATCTATTCATTCCATTCCTTATAGAACAGTGACGTCAAGGCATGCTGTTTCTTTCTATAGTGCCGTCTCGCTCACTCCTATGGAAATTTGGCCATATATTGAAGTGGCCAAGCGCCGGGCGTAGCAATATACATAACTAATTTAATGTCCAATTGAAAATAAATTCAACCCTCTAATATATTATTATTTTAATAAATTACAATCATGAAGCATTTTATTTGGTATTTTGACAAGCAAATTCAAAATGTACGTTTAAATAGTACATTTTGAATTTTGATATTTTTAGTAAGGGTACTTATACGAGTGTATGGGAGTAACCAAGACTATTGTGGTCAGGCCAACTTCACCGGCAGACTGTTATACCAGTTCAGGCTCACGTGCAGGTAGTAGGCTTTTACTCTTAGTTGGGAGGTTAGAAAGCAGTTACTCAAAAGTCGTACAAGCCAAACTAAAGGTGAAGAAGAAGTAAGCGAGCCCTGGGCTCCGTGGCGGAAGCCTAGGATGCAACCAGAAGGAACACTAATATGATGATGATTGATTAAGTATACAAAATTGACTTAATGCTAAAACTTACCAGAGTATTCAATTCCGAAGAGCTTCCAGGAGCCTCTCTTGGTGACGACGATGACTTGCGGGCACACGTTGCGATGTGCCAGGTGATAGGTGTAGTGTAAGATGCCCAGAGCTTCAACGATCTGCACAACAAAACAAACCGAGTCAATGCATGGGTTCATATTTTAGTAAGTACAGGTTTGAAGGCTCATTCAATAAATGTACCTAATAAAATTGATGGTTTTTTTTTTGTAGACCTGCCCTGACACCTGCTTACTAAATGTAACCTGTCTTACTAAAAACGAAATATTGAAACTAAAAATAGCCATTGTCATTTCTAGTATAAACAACAGGTTTGATTCTCGCTCATTGCAAATATTCGTATGTATGACTATACATATACTTATTTTAATTATTCCAATACATACATATAGCATTCTTAAGATTTTATGTAAATGGTGTACAAATAAAGTGTTATTCTTTTCAATATACTTAAAAATACATTACGATACTTATGTATGTATTTACTCTTAAGATTTTATGTAAATGGTGTACAAGTAAAGTGTTATTCTATTCTATTCTATTATATATACTTAAAAATACATTACAATACTTATGTATGTATTTATAACATGCAAAGTACGATTATTCGCATTCTAGAACCTTTCGTATAAGAAACAAAATACTTATAACGACAGAAAGTCAATTCGTGAAAATATATTCTTTGATCGATTTACTAGCACTGTAATTCAAAGGTTTTTGGTTATATATTAAATACGGATTACGGAAATTAATTAGTCCTATGTTGATATGGCCCTTGGCTCTTGTCTAAGGGCGCGTACTGACTAGTGTTAAATACGTATTACTAATACACTAACGATATGGCATGGATGTGGCACGGATAACGCGTAGACGATCAAACTTCTGGCAACAAAGTCCCTAGCGTATGTACCGACCTTCTGCTTTTTTACTTACGAAAATTGTATCCGCATCCCTTTATACCTTATCTGTGCCATATCAGTGCTGTATAGTTCCTTTATAATTCATGTTTAAATGGCGTAATATATTAATGCTTCAATGCTGAACCAAGTTAGCGGCAAAGCGTAACATTGCACAGTGCACAGCGCTTAACAGTGTACCGAGGGCACAAGAAGGTTTTAATACGAGTGGGACATTGCGCGATTGTTTATTACACTAAACGATTGCTCACCGTGTAACATGTTTTATTAATCCGTGTAATATCAGTTTGTATACGCCGTATTACAAAGCAAGTGTTCGTGCAGCCATTGCACATTGCTCAAAAACACGGTCACAAAAAGATTAGAAGATTTTGCAAATAAACTGGCTTTTATAACGTGAACATTTATTTTCATGCCACGGTTTGCGAAACATGCATAGTCCTTTGTCAGTATGAGGCAATAAAGTTTGCATTCTTTCATATTTATATCGTCTGGCACATTTATAACGTTTGATGATTAAATGAAAGTCATAGAAGAGAATGTTTTTGATGAGAAATAATAACCTGGGTCAAACTAGTTATAAAGGAAATGGTAAAATAACTTAATATGGAAACAAAATCTAAAGGTACGTATATATTTCAATTTAAGGTAAATCACGACGTGAAACCATAATTACCTGGTTTATTAGGACAATAAACTTCTTTATTCGGTTTAACTCGAATTTTAACAAAAACGAAACCAAATTATGAATCAATGACATAAATTAGGATTAGTCTAACTAGACGATATAATGCCCTTTCGATTTGTTGCACGATGATTTGAAAACTCAATACATCTTAAAACATTATTATTTTTATAGTGGAGAATGTTAATGCAAATGAGAAATAATCTAGCGCTCTACAGAAACCAAATTTGGTAATAAAAGTAACTTATTTGCAGTCCCAGCCCAAAATCTTTATCTGTGAGGGCACACACTCACATGCACACATATTCACATATAAAGGTGTATACTTATTTCCCTCACGGTGAATAGAATATAATAGAGAAGGCTATGTACGCTTTAAGCCTTCGTTGTATATTGAAGATTCAACAATCTCAACGATAAGTCTGTTTGGTGAAATATATATTGCGTCGTTAGTTGGTTTAATTAGGACACAACACTCGGATTGAATTAGTTAGTAGATGGGTTCGAACGTCGGCATCTAAGGTACCTTTATGGAATTTTCAATTTGGTAAAGTATGTTATAATATTAATAGAGCGTGAGTTAAGTACGCCCCAGTTAAGCTCACTGAACCCTTTAAAATAGGTGAAATTTTGAAGCAAATAATATACTAAGTTTTGCTATCAAAAACCGGAAGAATTTAACATCCGGATCGGGCCTTGTACCCGTGATGAGTCTCTTCCTAGGGGGGATATTCTGACCAATTGAGCTAGGTGCTTTGACACGTCCTAGTTTGCCTAATAGCTAGCTGGCAGTCATTCACTATCATCATAAAGCTGGCAGTATATCATTGAAATCGATTGAGCCGTTTCGAGGGGCACGATTGAAAACACAGTAACATGAGTTCTTATTAGATTTGTACCATTGAAGCATTAAATTATCTTGAAGAGTATTAGTTTTCATTTTTATGCTGTTTTAACAGTTACGCTGATCGCACGCAGATCGTTGGCGCTGACAGATTAATATGTAGGCATGTAATTTAAGGGAACGTTCTTGAATCATGCTAATAATGGCTTAGCGCTGTCATGCGTCAGCCAAGTTAAAGGCGAACCAACAATTTCTGTAAACTCATCAATACAATTGTCAAATCATGCTAAATTGACTACGATCACAGAATAGATAGCGTACTAGCGTACGGAACGGAAGCTAACCCCGTCAATACAGACGACCAGCATCCTTGCAGAGAATTAAAATATTTATAATTCATATAGCAAAAGCCAACAATAAAACATGTTAACTCATTAAATAGGTCTTATTCACATTTAATGTAATGTATATCGGAATTTGAACATAATTTGATGAATTTCGTGTTAAATTAATATAATTATCACGTAACTGGTAGGTATAATTTTGCTCTTTATATTATTAATATGTCTGATCATGCATACCAGCTGCCTAGATTTTCATAAAATTTGTAAAATTTCTAAGGGCATTAGCGAACCCGCTAATGCCCTTAGAAATAAACGTTAGTGGTTAGAGGATAGTCCTGGTTCGAATCTTACTTCTCCACATTTCTTTTGAATCTGTATTGATGTTTGATAATAATTTGATTTCTAATCTACGGCTACTCTAGAACAAGTTTGGAAAGACGACACAAACTTAGTTTTATGTTACCTAGTAACAATTTTCTTAAGTCTATGTTAGACTTAAGAAAATTGTTACTAGGTAACATAAAACTAAGTTTGTGTTACTGGAATAAAGATTAGATTTATTATTTTATTCTATTACATAACTGATGTGAACCGACTCCTAAAACAAGCAATTTAGCTTGGTTGGAAGAGTTAGAGTGTTTTCACACTCATCCGATATCCGATATCGGTGTCGGAAGCCGATAGCCGACATCCCATAGCCGACACCATGTGGTGTTTTCACGTATATCTGATAAAATCGGCCCGATACGGCCATTTGCTCGAAAGCACAGATTAATTAGGGATACTAGGGATGAAAAAAAAAGAAAAAGCAATGCAAGTAATTTTCGACCTTATTGACATGATGGTGATGGTTCTAGCCGATTTCGGCTACAGCGACCACATCGATACAGCATGGCTCAGCTGCAGGCACCCTTCTGCTCTGCCCTCTCGTGTGCCCAGATATGGCTGATGTAGCCAATCTTTGCACGAAACATGCGATCGCACTTGGGGCACGTTAATGTTACACGTATAGTTGATGGCCGCAAGTGGTCGGGCTTTTATCTCGTCTCGTTTGGTATTAAGGTCAATTTTCCTTGTGTCTTCTAAGGAGGTCACGCTTTGCTTGATCAGCTGCCTCCTTTTTTGGCGATCTTCAGCCTGCGCTTCCCACTGCAAGTGATCCAGCTCGCACCGCTTCATGTGCCTCTTCAAAACGTCCTTATACCGCAGAAGCTGTCCGCCTTGCTTGTGCTTGCCCTCTTGAACCTCGCAGTAAAAGTTACGTTTCGCAACCCTTGTATCCGGCATGCGGGAGATGTGTCCGCACCAAAGTAATTGTCTTCGCATAATGTATGCCTCTATTCCGTCTATGTAAGCACGGCGTAAAACCTCTGTGTTTCTCACGTGGTCAGACCAGTGGATGTTCATGATGGCACGCAGGCACTGCATGTGGAATCTATCAAGGCAGCGAATTTGTTTCCGATAGAGACACCATGTTTCTGTCGAGTAGAGGAGGTTCGGTATTACTATGGCCATATACACCGAGATCTTAGTTGCTAACTTAACATCGTGCGACCGGAAAACTTTGGGTCTAAGTTTTCCAAAGGCTGCAGAAGCTGCACCAATCCAGGGGTTGATTTCAGGATCTAAGTCACATTTGGATGTTATGGCACTTCTCAAGTACTTAAACTTCTTCACATTTTTCAGAACATCCTGACCGAGACATATTTGGAGTCGGTCGTTCGGTTGTGCTCCAACAGACATCACTTCGGTTTTGCTCACGCTGATCCTGAAGCGTGTACGGATGCCTTCTGGGATGTCCATTATCGCACCACTGACAACTACGGCGAAGTAAAGAGCAAACAGTGTGGGCGTAAGCACACATCCTTGTTTGACGCCGCAGGTGACGTGAAAAAACTCCGTTTGTTCACTGTTTACTGATATACAGCATGTCATGTTGTCATGAAGAAGACGTATCATCCGTACGAACTTGTCAGGGCAGCCCATTTTGATTAAAATCTTCCACATGGCCTTGCGGGGAACGCTATCGAAGGCCTTTTTCAGATCCTCAAAACACAGGAAAATTGGTTGATCCTGTTCACGACTCTTTTCTTGAAGTTAAATACCGCGATATGAATTGCAGTCGGCTCTGTCACCTTTGTTCTTGTACAGTGAACAGATACTATAGATTTTGAACTCTGATGGAACCTGCTCTGCGCGCCACATCTATGAAGCTTCCATATCGCAGTATGAAGTTGTTCTCCTCCGTACTTCAGCAATTCACCAGGGATAATGTCAATGCCAACCGCCCTCTTGTTTTGAAGTCCTTTGATGGCTGCAACAACTTCCTGTAAAGTAGGGGCCTCATCAAGCTCTGGTATTTGAGGAAGTTGAGGGATAGTCTCCACATACTGAAGATCTGCTGATCGACAACATTAAGCAGTTCACTGTAGTGTTAAGTCCAACGCTTGAGAACGTCTTCCTTTGAGGTAAGACGGTGTAAGCCTTCACGTGTCTTTAGAGGAACTGTGCTCATATGTGACGTTCCTATGATTTTTCTCACTTCCCCGTAGAATACTCCCAGTTGCTTCGTATTAGAGAGCCACTGCAGGTATTTAGCTTCTTGCATCCACCACTCATTCTTCATCTCCCTTGTCATCTTTCTTAATTCCGATCCACTCTGTTTGATCTTGTCCGACAGATCTTAGTCACGGTGACGATTACTGTGTTTCTTTAAGAGTATAGTGCTTCCGCTAATTTCTGGTCATTATCATCAAACCAGTCTTCGTTAACACGTTTCTTAAAACTCAAACTCTCAGTGCCAGCCTCGAATATCTGAGAGGAAAGAGCGCAACTAATTGGAATTAGTGGCAAGCTCACCGTCATCTAGATTAAGCATTTGGATTTTATCGCTTAAATGTTGGGCATATTGTTTCCGCGTGTCAAGGGCTTTCAACTTCTCAACATTGATGCCTGTCAGTTTAGCTCTACATGAACTACGTGGGGGATGTAGTCGGATTTTCAGTTTAGTGATAACAAGCCGATGATCTGTCCAGCAGTATGCGCCACGCATAACGCGGGTAATCTGCACCTGGGAGATATCCTTCCGCCTAACAATCGCGTCGTCTATAAGGTGCCAATGTTTCGATCTCGGATGCATCCAGGTAGTCTTGTATTTTGTTGGCTAGCATGGCATGAAAACAAAATGTCCCCGCGGAGCGAAGAAAAATTTGTCTCTCTCTCCGTTTTTGTCCCTTTAGCTACCACGGTGTCGAGGAGAGATTAGTTTGTCACCGGGGACAACGTTTCTCCATTCAATGCTACCAATATACGAAAAAATATTCGACTCGTAATATTCGACAAAATTGACAAAACCTAGCAACGTGCATATTTTATAAGAGCACTAGTGACTTTTAAAATTATCAGCATTATGATGCAGAATATTATTATTGACTATGGCATTTACTGAAAGAGTGAGCCATATTGAAGATAAAGAAAGACAATCTGTCAAGTAACGTTTTTTTACATGTTTATTTTCTGTTTATTTATTTACCCCATTTACCCGGTACATATTAACTAAATCGTATATCGTTTATTAATATTATCTTTATTGTAGTATTAATATAATGAGTGAAATTACGAAGGAAAAGTTGTAAATATACTGTTATTGTGAATAAATGTGTGAATGCTGTGAATTCGCTCTGAACAATTTGTTATAAAGAATTATATTTCTTAAGATTACGAGCACAACAGCTCAAATAAGAGTTTTAGTCGATTATGTAATGCAACATTATTCACCTTATAATGTACTGGCAAGCCATCTGATTCATTTAAGCGTCACGTCAGTAGCTTAGTGGTTAAGAAATCGGCCTTACGATCGAGAAGTAGCGGGTTCGAATCCTGGCCATTACACTGCCGACGTGAACCCATTCCTAACACAAGCAATTTAGCTTAGTTGGAGGGGTTATGGAATATTAGTAATTTAGATAAATTCGGTTGCTAACGTCATAAAAAATGCGTTGTTCAATAATAAATAAATAAAATATAGGACCATATCTTTAGAAATCCTATAATTTCATATGAATTCACTCTCTGGCAATTCCAACACGTTCATTTGGTCCCGCAGCACACGCCGCTGAATTTTTCGTTGTTGCGTTTGTTGTATTTTTAGTTCACATAAAACGAAATAGCCGCAAGACATTTTTAATTGTGTATTATGCAGTCTTGTCCCCACCTCAATAGTTCGGTGACTAATATCTATCTATCATCTGTCAAAAAGAGACAAATTATCTCCACTTTACGGACGCCGTGCTAAGCAAGTGGAAAAATAGTCCTTTGTCTACGTCACAGCTAGGGACATAAGCTATCTCCTTTGACGCCATGCTAGCTACCGGGGAGAAACACCTTTGTCCCGTGTCTATTTGACATAAGCGGTGGACAGAGATATTTGTCCCGCGCCCATGTTAGGCCCGCCGGGCATCAAAGTGGTGTTGGCTCCGATAACCGATATCGGACCGGACAATTTGAAAGACAGATACATATCTCATACATTTGACTTCCTCCGACATCGGATGTCGGATATCGGATATCGGATGAGTGTTAAATATTCCATTACAAAAAGTTAATGTTTTTGCCGAAATAAGAATTGAAAATTGTTATTATAATTCAGAATTCTATAGCAAAGGTAAAGAACAGTACTTTACTTGTCCGAGATAATCCCTGCCGGAATTGGATCACTTCGCCTACGCACCTGTGAGATTTACATACGTATATAGTAATAGCTGTAAGTTAGCTGTATATTTACGCTTTGGGATCCAATTGTGTGCAACCAAAAGCTATTATTTAGTTTTGTTGATACATCAAAATGATATATGTATTGCCAATCCTGATTTTCAAATTGATTTTACATATAATACTGACAGCCTCTGAGGCGTAGCGATAAAACGTTTGACTGCTGCGCAGAGGGCGCGGATTCTTTCCCGCTCAGTATAAATATTTGTAGGCATGAATATAAATATTTACATTGATCTCTATATGTGTGAGTGTTTTCTATGTATAATATGTATATATTTTCAAAAAAAGAGCATTTAAGTATGTTTATCCGCATTCTAGAAGCCATAACATAGACTAGTTAAGCTATGCTTACTTTGGGTTCAGATAGGGCTGTGTAGAATATCCAAAATAAAAGTTGAAAGACTACATGTTTCGCGATCCAAGATCGTCGGGGGCTAAGCCAATCTTAGCAGCCAGTCAACACACCTGCTGATGAACGGACGATGCTTAGGCGCAACATTTTCCCTCAGGATTGGGAGGGTAAACTGTATACATATATAAGCAACATCAAAAGAAGACAAAAGAGTAAGATGACCTGAAAAAGGTGGCTGGGACAGACTGGATGCGGAAGGCGCAGGATCGGACAAAAAGTACTGCAGTGGGCTAATTTATTGACTGACTGAAACCAAATTTGAAGGAGTGGATTGGCGTTTGGATGATGATGATAACTAAAGACGTAACGCATTGTGGCAAACTTTTAGACATATTATATCTCGCACACCGGCGACCCAGGGCCATCTTCTGTCTCGATATGGCCCCTCAGGTATATAAACCACGTTGTTCCCATCTTGCCCTCAATAGCCACCCCGCATTTTGTTATACCTACTGTATTACAAATGAATAAATGACTATCACTGTCGCATTTCAATCACAGCGACCATTATTGTGTAAAAAATACATAAAACGATAATAATGAATGCTCGTTATCTTTTTCTGCACGAGTACAAAGTCACGTAAAAAGGTTTTACGAGGAAATACCTCATTGTATTTCGTCGTAACACCTTTATTGTCATTAACCACGTTACATAAAGAATTATTTAGGAATATCACATTTTTAATTTGCCCTTTTTCCTTCATTATGTTAGTTTTCTCGTTAAAATATTAAATGCATTTTATACGTTTATACAATTTAAGATAGAATTCAGTGAATTTCACTAGGTAATTTTTTAATAAGATATTGCGGTGGTAGATACCAATAGGGGCAGAGTAGTGCGAAGTGTGAAGGCGTGCGAGGAGACGATAGAGAACGTTTGAAGCGAAGATCGAATATCTACTTGGCTTTCAACTCTGGCAGCTCATTAGAACTTTTATGCTGCAATGAAGTTCATGTATTTTATATCCAAATTAACATAACAATGCAGATTGATGGAAGCCTCATTCTGAATTTCAGAATTTAAAATACGTTTGTTGGGCTCGCGAACCATTAATTGCATTTTACATTGTTCAATCCATTTACAGAGTCAAAAAATTTTTTTATTGAATGTACTTATTATATTACAGTAAATTTTAACAGAATTCTCATAAGTATTCTCATTATTAATAATTATGAAATCTTATTCAATGAACTTATTGTAGTTAGACATGCTAAAAATTAACCATAGGTATGTAGAGAATGCTGTAGTAAATTTTGCGCTTAGCAAAATGTTTGGGTATACCGCCTCCGCCTTGTAGTTATGGAAGGTGGTATGCGTGCCAGTTGTCTCACTGCCACTGCCGTGAAGGTCCAAGACCGTGGGAACTGGGGGAGGAATATCCGCAAGATGGACCCCGGTTCCGAAGGGAAAGTTTGAATGCAATCGGGACAGCACTGAATATGATGATGATTAAAATATAAATTATAAAAGCTACGTGAATGAAAATAAGTTCCGCTAACAAAGTATTATTCGTACCATTTGGGTTCTTTCATATTAATCAGGCTGAAGTTTTCGAAATGCTTTAAGATAAAGTAAGAAGTAGATGAAGAAAACCTGGGGTTCTCTTCATCTAAGTGGAAGGTAGGGCTGAAAAAAAATCTCATAGCAATTTGACACATAATGATATCTGTTATCATTCTGTGGTTTTTTGATTGTTATTAAATCACGAGTGGGATAATAGATTTTTTATTGAAGTGAAAACTTCTTTAGCGGCGTTGGATGGGTAAAAAATGTTAAACTCGCGTCAGGATCGCTTGACCTTTGGACCATAACCGACAACTGACGTCATACAATATTAGCTATAGACTGTCTATTTTGCAATATACGATAAATAGCTTCGCAGCATAGCGGTAAACGCTTCGACTGTAAGTCCTTATGGTTTCAGATAGTACCGGGTTCAAATCTGGCCTTCTGACACTTATTGTTTTTTTTTTCTTTTTGTAATTTATTACTTTTTGTGATTATTTTATGTTTTTGTAATTTATTCATTTCTTCTGATAGAAAATTAGTGATAGGCGCTGTATTATAGGTATGATTGGCGCTGTATTATAGGTATGGTATGGTATGTTCTTTTATCTTTTTCTATGTATATAACGAAAGAAAGAAAAAGTTTGCACTTCTGCCGGCACTCTCAGAGTGCAACCCGTCTTTTTTTATGTTATTGGTTGAGTAGTACTATTCTTTAAAAAAAAATCGATACAAAAAGATTGTTTGTCTTCAAAAGAACAAATAAATTACCATCTATTGCTTGTTCATTTCATGGAGCTCCGTATTTAAAGAGAAAATTTAATTTTGTACGTGTAGAATAAAAAAAATCACTCAAATTAGTATAACTTTTGTTTTTTCTCTGTTTAAAACTTTAAGTAAATATACCATTTTGTAAATGTGATAAAAAAGAACCGTCATTCTTTTACTTTTTGGCCGCATGGACGCGCATAAAAAAACTACTTAAATGTTCCCACTAGTCCGCCAGTAGCAAAAAGTTTCGCAATTAGTTATTACTGTTAAAATTAAAGTTATTTATTAATTAAAATGTCTACAAGTACTAGTTATAAAGAAAACGATTTATGTACCTAGTACACCGCCCGTTATATACACATTTACTGTACAACGTCCGATATATGATGTGATTGATGTGAAGTCCTTAACGTAGTGGAATGTTATTTATCTGCAAACTGCAAGGGTAAATTTTTTTTTATGCCACATAGGTGGCAGACAAGCACACGGCCCACCTGATGCGAAGTGCTTACCGTGGTCTATGGACGTTTGCAACACCAGGGGCATCACAGTCGTGCTACCGACCCTGTAGATATCTTCTAATACCCTTCTTGAAGAACCCCACAATGTAGTCGCTTGGGAAAACCACGGCAGGAAGTTTATTCCACAATCTGAGCGTGCGTGGGATGAAGTTCCTTTCAAAACGCACGGTGCGCACAATTTCCGGTCGCAATGTGTGAGGATGAATTCCCTGCCTACGGCGAGTGGTGCAGCGGTGTGCATCATGTCAAACAATTCATCTGAGCACAGACCATTGTATAGGCGGTAGAACCCACACAGCGAGGCAAAGTCCCTTCTGAGGCTGAGAGGTTCCACATCGCTTGTGAGTATGGGATTGTCGACGAGCCTCAACGCCCGTCTTTGCAATGAGCCGAAGGGGTCAAGCTGGTATGCAGCCGCTCCGACAAAAAGGTGACAGCAGTACTCCATGTGGGACCAAATTTGTGCCTTATAAAGCAGAAGTCGCTGCCCCGCAGTGAAGTATTATTTAATGTAATTAATCATTTAATATCCTATTTTAGTAATATATTATTCACAAGTGAATGGAAAAACTCCGTATGTGTACACGTGTGTATTGTTCATAATCGTCTTCGGCTCTCAATATCGCCTCAGTGGTAATTACCAACTTTACACACTTGTACCATAATCTACTATTTTACATGTGATAGTTCAGCAGTTCTTGGGCAAGGTTATGGGGCATCATCTCACTACGCCCATTAGAATCCTAGCAATAACAAAAAATGATTACTGATGATGCTAGTTTATAATAAATAGAATTACTATTATAACCATGTTGGTTTTATTGTGCATCGTTACAAACGCCATGATCACGGATGTACTAAAATAACGGCACCTGAATACCGAGGTCTCGTTCATCAATCAGTAGTGTCTCAACTTATAGATGTGGTTGGCTTAGCTGAAAAATTTCTGATGGAGCACTATACAAATTAAGTTTAAATCATTACATACATTTAATAAACTGAACGAAAATTGACTCAGAAAAAGTCACTTGTAAGTGTTTGGTGGACTAGCGCCGGTGTCGTTCACTACAGCTTTCTTAAATCTGGCCAAACGATTACGGCAGATATCTATTGTCAGCAACTGCAAACCATGAAGGAAGAACAAGCTGTTAAACAACCGAGATTGGTCAATCGCTCTAGGCCACTGCTGCTTCACGACAACGCAAGACCACACACTGCACAACAAACAACCACTAAGTTAGCTGAGCTACAATTGGAATGTCTGCGACATCCACCGTACTCCCCGGACCTTGCTCCAAAAGATTACCATTTCTTCCGGAATTCGGACAACTTCTTACAAGAAAAAAAATTCCACTCCGATGCTGCTGTGGTAGTTTCCAAACCGCCTTCAAAGAGTTTATTGATTCTCGCCCCCATGGTTTTTATAGTAAAGGGATCAATGAACTACCCACAAGATGGCAAAAGTGCATAGATAACAACGGTGCATACTTTGATTAATTAAATATATTTTCCAAAAAAAATCGACTTTATATTCCTTCCGTACAAAACGCCAATTTCATACGTAAGGACCTAATAATTGTCTATTGATTGAGCCCTATTGGCGAAATTACTTCAGGACAATGTCCTTAGATGTTAAATGACTTCCTAATGACATGCGTAGTACGACGATACAACGAAGGAAAATAAATCATTTATTGGTTCCTTGTAGGAGATTACATTCTATTGTTTTTTTTTTGTCAGTATATCATGGGATGGAAGGGAAGTTGACAAAATACACGATTCGTTTAGTTCCTGCAATGTTATTTTCCACTTTGTATGAATTTCTTGTACATAAAATTTCATGCCATAAGGGTCATGTCCAGCAGTGCACTATGATAGGTTAGTTGATTGATTGATTGGTATGGATGTATAACAAAATATATTTTTATAAATAAAATGGTAGCTTTCTGGAATCCATATCTTTCGTTATATTCAGTTTTTTTTTTTATGGGAGGCAGGACACGACGGTATTTCCTTCTAATTGAGCAGTCCGACTGGGGAAGTACCTCCACCCTACAGAATACCACGGCCATAATAACCTCGTGTTGTGTTGCCGGCGGCGAAATCTCCCAGCCAGAGCTCACTGGAGAGTTTTTGTGTTGACAGTGGGAAGAACAAAGGCTATTTCTGCTCTGTCTTCTACACTGACGGCACAGAAACTCCGTGTTTACAGGGTCGGCAACACAAGTGTGACTCCCCTGGTGTTTCACACGTTCATAGGCCACCGCAATCACTTTCCATCAGGTGGACCGTGTGCTTATCTGCCACCTCAGTGGTATAAAAAAAGTTTGAAACTATATAGCGCTGCGTTTTATGTAGATTAGTTCTCCAAAAACAAATTGATTTTATGCTTAACAGTCTTGGCACTAAATATGGACACTATTACTGCAACTGTTGTTCCCGGTTGCATCCGACCGTTGTTTTGCGGTGATGCATGCACCGCAGAGCCGGGATTCTGGTTAGTCTTAATAACCATTTTGATTTGGCTCAATACGACTTTTATAGGAGCCATTAATGCAAATAGACATATTCATACAATATTAGCACTGAATGGGAATCGAATCCATGACCGTCGTCGTAGCATTTGAATGCTCTACCGCCTTGGGCAAGGGCAAGTGTAGTAATGTGACCAAATTGTGGAATGGTGCACTGTATTCTGTTATACAACAATGAAAATACCTTAACATATCTTTAATCGATTTCTTATTATGGTACCCTTACCTACTTATTAAATAATAAATAATAGTAGTGAGTGAGTTTAAGCATAAAATATAACCTGCCAACGTTATGACGTAGGTCAGAGTTATAGAGCAAGCAATCAGACCCATTTTTCTTTGTCACTCAAATAATCGTCAATCGTATAATAGCCCCATCATACAATAAATATGTTCCTTAAAAACAACTTTGAATTTGGTCAGGGATGTAATCATAATATTTACGGAAATTTTATTATAAAGTCGTGTACTAAGTCCCACAAAGGACTTATAGACCCTTACAAGATAACAAAAGTGTTCTTATAATATAAAAATAAGGAACAAAGATAAAGCTGCATAAGCGCACAAGGGCAACTGCGTAAATAGTAAGTACTCGTAACGTATTGAGAACACAATAAAGTTATTGGGATGAAAATAGATAGGGTATACCGCCGTTTGCCCGAATTTTATTTGACCGAATATCATTTGTCATAATAGTCAACAGCCATAATATTATATGACGGAATATTCATTTGCCCGAATTTTATTTGCCATGATTTTCACATGCTAGAAGCTTTGTTTCCCATAACGTCACTTACCACAACATCATTTGTCATAATCATTGTAAGCCCAAATTATCACATGCCCGAATTATCACATGCCCGAATTATCAAATGCCCGAATTATCACATGCCCGAATTATCACATGCCATAACATCATTTGCCATCGACATTGGGTGTGTAACGGTTGTTATATCAGGAGAAACTGGATGCAATCGGGACTTTAGGGCACCCTGACTCGGATAGGTTAGAAGGGGCTGGCACACTAACTAGGAAGTCTAAAGATTTTGTGATATGATTTAACCGTATGCCTGGTATTGTAAGAACTCGATCGATTTGTACCACTTTAACTGATTCAGCCAGATAATCTGCAGAATACCTCGTTAATCTGCACTCTAACTCATTGACGTAAATTAACGGTAACATATATATTCGAACAGCCTACGTGGCGTAGCGGTGGTTAACGCGGCGGCTACGCAGGAGGCGCGGGTTCGATCCCCGCTTAATGTAAATATTTGTATGCATGAATATGGGTATTTGCATTGGTCTGGTCTTACCTTGGAGGGCACGTTAAGCCCGACGGCTTCCGGGTGCTATACGAACATCCAACACAATCGTTACGTTCAAATCCAACATCTGGTCTAACTTAAGGCTTCGATATCGCCTTTGGGTTGTGGAGGGGGAATATATCGAAGTCCAGCCAAATCCGCAGTCAGACTGATAAAGCGGACCCCAGACTACAAGTTGTAAGCTTCGGATGCGACTGGGATTGAATAAGGATGAAGAAGATATACATCAATGTTAACAATATTAAATGAAATATTGAAGGGGTGTCAACATCAGTAAATGGCAAACATAATAATCTTAATGAAAATTTCGAATTTAGAGCTAGTAAGAGCTCGCTATATAATCAAACGGAGTCATCGGATCATTCTAATAAGAACTACCTATAAAGGTGATTTGGATCTAACATGCAAGTGCTGTGAACAAAGAAAGATGAATTTTTAATTTCAAGAATTGGTTTTAATTGCTATTACATCAAGTGCTTTCCGCACTAGATTAAAATTATTGGCCCCGCACGTGCCCCTCTCTCGTCCCATTCGTACGTAGATTTTGTATGAAACGTTGTCCCGTCCGTGCAAAAACCCGTCACGCGTATGCAACAACCTTAAATTACTTTACTGAAAGAAGAATTATATTAAACTGAAAATGATCATGTCAATACTCAATGTGCGTATGAAGGCGTGGAAGTTGGCGGTATAATTGGACCTACTGTTGTAAGATATAACGATCAATTTAATATAATATTATTCCAATGCATTGTGAGGAACATAAATAAAATATTTTCCTTTCAATTTTTCTTTCTTTCTATAATAGCCTTATAATAGGTGGACTTTGTTATTTAAATATTGGCGACGGCTTTTTCAATAAGCCGCCTGTAAGTAACACTGTTGGAAGTGAAAGACTCACTGAGATAAAGGAAGAATCAATCTGTGAATACATCCTTTGAAGTTATTCAGAGGTACTTTTTTCCAGCCAAAATAAAAATCTTTATATTGAGTTCGTATTTTATTTTCCTTAATATCATCCTTCTTAGGTACTTACTACTAAATGATATATTTTTTGATGTAAATTCCTTCTACTTGTCCTATTATATTTCTACAATTTTCTAAAAAAATATAATATGAAAGTTTGTGAAGATGTTTGTATGTTTATTATTGAATCACGTTAAAACGGCTAAATATATTTCAGGGATAGATAACACATAGGCTACTTATTATACTATGAATAGATCTCTATGGGTTGCGAAAGTGATAAGTGATACCTAGAACTGAAATAATTTGAAGACGTGGTTCTAACTGACTTGTGAACCTACTCATTTTTTTACAGCGTAATATTTATTTCCAATATGTACATTAGAATTATTTAAATTATTATTTGGTCTCTCATGCTGTAGGAATGCGGGACGGCTTTCACGGCACGCGTACATCAATAACATAACCCATCGGGGTTATGTTATTGATGTACGACCTGCAGGTTTGTATATACATACTATGTTTTGTTTTTATATTTTTATTTTTATTTAAATAATTCTACCTTACTCATATATATACATATTACTCACACTTATATACAGCTTCATATTTATACGTATTAGCTTTGTGACTTGGATATGTATAATATTTGAGTTTGCGTCTACCCCAATATCTTCGCAGGGAATCAAAGTTCAAAACTTTCCAGACCATTTCTCTTAAAAAGGAAGGTTATATCACGATGTTTTAATAAGTGATTTATGTATTTAATACACAAGAGAACTTTAAATAGTTTGTTACGAAATTTAAATATATTTCAAAGAAAATTATAACGGTAAAGTAAACAAATAGCCACATACTGACTGAGGGAGCAGTCTCGCTAGACAGACAGACAGACATTCGGCTCAGGTTGAACGAACGCTTGGCCAAGGCAGCAAGTACGTTTGCCCCGGATGAGCGTCCTAACCGACCGAGGATTTACCTAGTAAGATAGTACGTAGCTAAAAAAATGGGTGTCGGTTATACTCGGAATCGATCGTGTCGCTTCGTTTTTAGTTTACGATCAGAAATTCAGATGAGAAACTACCATCTGATCCCTTCAACCTTGAAAGATAGGCCTTCGCCAGAGCCTCAAGCGTTAATCAGTAGATGTACGCTTATGGCTTCGGTCCCGTAGACCTTGGTTGGTACACCCAAGAAGGAGCCGGAAAAACGCGTTCCTAAAATATTAGGCTAGCCGATAAGGATTCAATGTACTTAATTGAAATTCTTTTGTGTGACAATGTAATTTGCGTTAAGAAATTTTTAGAAACGTTTAGAAATAGCTACGGCCTTGTATATCTTGGTATATTTTTAATCAAACGTGTATTTTATATTAAATATAACATATAATAGTGTATATGTATAATAATTGATAGAAAGATTTCAATCATGACAGATTGAGACATTCAATAGTAACCGTTGAAGAATTCCACTATCCTCATCCTGGCTTCAGCGTCAAATCAGCTGGTTGCTGTTAAAATAGTGTATTATGTTACCCGAATTTCAAAAATGGATACGAACAAATAGTATAACCAACCTAAAATGCTTACATTGCAAGTCAAATAAAAGATTGAGTAAATTGTCTATTGTGAAACTATTTGAAACAATTGTACGGATCAACCCGTCTTCAGCCGGATCAGCCGTCGGCAATCTTTGGATTCTAAAGCGTCACTTCACGTTCTTTTATAAATATTTTTGGCTTGGTTATTAGACCTTTAAGCCATGTCTTCATTTGTATGATTATTATCTTCATTTGTTGATGCTGATGATAATGGCTTGATGATGTTGATGGCGATGATGATGATGATGATGAATGATGATTGCTGACTCAGTAAAGGTGTGGGGACTCTACTAAAAGCTCCGTATGGAGATTTGGATAGAACACAAAAAGTTACAGTTCACTGTAATATGCCATTTTGCTACACTTGTGTGCGTTTTCCAAGACGTTGTGTCTAAAAATCCACCATTTTTATACATAAAATTCGAATTCATACCAATTTCGGAAAATAAAATGATACCAGGATGCGTCCATTTCATGTACCCACCAAAACTCGTCAGCTGAATCTACAACACGTTTAGTTTGCAGCCAGGGTTACCGATTTGTAAGGAATTGCCCGAAGGGAATCTTAACTTCATCAGGGATTATTAATAATGGGCACTATGGGTAAGAAAATTATAAATATAATATAATAACAATCAGTCTTTTTAACTTAATAACCATGAGAATGTGTGAAATCATTCAATGGCCGTTAATATACGTCACAATACAAGTTAAAAAAATATTAGCGGAATGAATGAAGGATTGCATCATCCTGAAGGGATGAAACATTCAGGCTTTTATAACTTGAAGTCATCATATAAATATTGATAGAAGGATTTGGCAATGATGAGAGTTATATCTATAGGAGATGTTATATCTATTACTATTAGTATTTGCCAAATCCTTCCTAATAGTTTACTATTAATAAAATTATGCACGAATTTGCCTGTGATTTATAGGGCATTCGGAAAATTTACTCTCGCAACGCTGTCTATGTCAGTGCACTTTGTGCTTTACCCAAGGCAGACTCCACGCTCGTTCGCTATGAAAATAGTTTTACGCGTAGTATTAAGTATATTACTTTAGTTATATTTTGTAGTTTTCAATGATTTGTTGCACTTTTACGTCTCCCTATCTCTTCTTGTCTAGAAACCATTTCTGTATCGTATCTGTACCATCGATAGCCTAGTGTTGAAAATTAACTGCATTTACAGCACTGTGATCACTCTAAAATCTCCACTTTAGTCAGCCACAACGCATTAAGTAGAACACTGTTCTCTTGGAGCTCTCACGCTTAGCCAAAAATTTAAGTACGGCAAATTATTTTTTCAATAATAAAGCTAAAGATTGCTTCCCTGTATCGAATAGATATTCCCCGTATCTTTAGACTAAAAAAGTAAAAAATGCCCTAAAGTATTATTTATAAATAAGTGTTTATTTAATAAAAAAAAATAAACGTGAGAATTTTGCTTGTTCCGTTTCCTGTCAAAATTTATTTTTATTTTGTGAAAATATTTTTTCATAAGTGAATCAATTTCAAGTGCTCCTCATGGGAGCGTATGGATAACGGTTAAAAGATTACAAAATTTCCCCAGGTACCGAGCATAAAAATAGATTAAAAACACAGTGCGAAATTCAAATGTGATGTTACGTTTCTTTTTTAATTTTTGAATCGCTTTGTATCTAAATGTTTTAAAGCGAATTAAGTAAATAGTAATTCTGAGTTTTATGCTACATTCAGTTGCAAAATTCTAGGATAAAGGATTGAGAATGAATGGGTGAATGTATGGGATGAATGTTTGTACACACACATACACACACACACTTCTGCATTATTATTTTATTTTTGACGCAAAGGGTATTTTTAACACAGGGTTCAGGGTAGGAATGCCTGAGCATTCCTTTAATTGAATTTGAATTCTATAAGTTTTACCTTATGGAAATAAATTTATCTTATCTTACCTTCTGTAGACCACGGGAACAGAAATTACGTGTGGGTAAAGCTGCAGGCAATAGCTAGGAGTTAATGTAATATTTATTATAAACTGCATCTTTGACTTAAAAAAAATCAATTTCTATGTTATTCACTTTTTTGTATATTGTAAATCCACACAAATTTATCTAGAATTATGTTGATTACAATATAAATTAGGACTATACATGGTTTAAATGTCGAAACAAATTAACTAAAAGTTTGTTACTTTGTTTGTATAGAGCAATCTTTACTACAGATCTGATTCTGAAAATTATTTCACCAAACGAAAGCTATACCTTCCTTTTAAAAATGTCGTGTTACTGAGTCTGTGGCCCGATTCAGTAGAATCGGGCCACAGGCTTGGTTTTATTCACACTCGATTTATTTCTACTAACATTGTTTATCCTTCAGCGTCTTACAAATATAATAAGTAACAAGCTAGTTCAACGTTGTGTATATCGTGAGTAGTATGGATGTAACATGTGCCATGTGCGTATTTACCAGACGCGAGAAAGTTTTTATCTGTGGGAAATGAATAATGCTGATGTGGTTAGATAATTTAGCACTACTAAAATACACACCAACTGTCTCTGGAGCAATATTCTGAATGGTGAGTGTTAGAGGGTTTAAATGTTATTTCAACACCAGCGAGAATAGAAGAAACTGAAGTAGGTTCTCAAGTTTTCATTAAGTTGAAGTTTATTCAGTCTCATCATAAGAGCCTTTTCTCAACTCAGGTCGATTTTTATTTTGTGACTATACCTAAGTCTAATTAATTTAATCGAGCAGGAGACGTAAATAACATGAGGATCAATACAAAAATATAAATATTTATATGTTAATACCATTATAATATCGAAAAACAAACCGGGTCCTTTAAGAGTGGTGTGAAAAACCTGATGAAAATTAATGGGTACCGCCTGCTATAAAGCTTGTTTCGATCTTTTCAATATCAGTCGGGGTTTTTATTTTTAATAATTTATTTTATTTTATGCTTTTTAGCTATGAAAACAATATAAAATAGAAATAATATTACTACACTCGAAAGCAATGAATCCGGGTCACTCAAAGAATCCAAAAAATCTCGGAAAGTAAGAATGCTAGGTTAATTCAATAAATTGTATTTAATAGACAATTTAATACTCCTTAAATGAAAGTTAAAAAAATATGAGTCACCATACATTTTATTTACACAAAATTACATAAAGAAAAAAAACTGCTGATCTCTCCTTAAAACAAAAATAGGAAACATGAAATTTTTGAACTTTATGACGATTTTCTTGAATTTCAATACTTCGTATTACCTCCTCGTGCTTCCATTACTGCGTTTACGCGGTTTGGCATGCTGTACACCAAGTTCCTTATACGATTTTGGGGAATATTCTCCCATTCCTCTGTGAGAGCAATTTTGAGCTCAGGAAGCGTGATTGGGGGAGGGTTTCGTTGTTTTACGCATCTCCCTAGCTCGTCCCAAGCATGCTCGATCGGGTTGATATCCGGGCTGCGCGCTGGCCACTCCATACAAGTAATGTTCATCTCTTGAAGGTAGTCATTCACAATCCTACCTGTATGAGGTCGGGCATTGTCATGCATAAATATAGCATCCTCACCCAAATTGACCATAAATGGACCAACGTGTTCGTTGAGGATTTCTTCCACATATCTTACGCTAGTTAAAGAGCCGTTTTCTATGATCACCAGCTCTGTGCGACTTTCAGAGGAAATTCCGGCCCACACAAGTACAGACCCACCACCGTAGGCTACTTTTTCTTCGATGCATGCTTGCTTGAATCTTTCCCCTGGTCTTCTATACACTCTGTGTCTTCCATCGTGCTTGTAGAGCATAAATTTTGATTCGTCGGAGAACATAACTTTCGACCAATCTTCAATACTCCAATTTACGTGGTTCTGGGCATATCTTAGTCTTGAAATACGATGGCCACGCTCCAGTTTAGGGCCGTTTGCAGGTCTAAGGGGTTTTAAGTTAGATTCAGCAAGCCGACGTCTTACTGTCCATGCACTTGGGTTACTTCCTCCGAGGCGTCGAAACTGATTTGTGAGTTCAGTTCCTGTGAGAAAGCGATTTCGAAGCATGGTGTTCACCAAGTATCGGTCTTCTCGTGCTGTGGTACACCTAGTTCTGCCCGTTCCTGGTCTGCGTAGGTTAGAACCAGTTTCTTCGTAACGTCGGAGAACTCTTTGTACTGTTGACAGCGACACACCGACAGTCCTGGCTGTATCGCGCTGACTCCGGCCGGTTTCCACCAATGTAAGTATTCTGGTGCATTCTTCAAGTGTAAGCGACATGATTTCAGCTTGAATAATGAATATTGAGCACTATCAACCTGGTTTATGTACCAACATAAATGACAGATTACAAACAAAAGCAAAAACAAATCCTGTAATTTCGTAGTTCCATCTTCGACAGTGTTCCCTTTTCAAATTTGATTTTTTTATGATATAACTTTACAATAACTAAGAAGTTTTAATACTTTCATTTAAGGAGTATTAAATTGTCTATTAAATACAATTTATTGCATTAACCTAGCATTCTTACTTTCCGAGATTTTTTGGATTCTTTGAGTGACCCGGATTCATTGCTCTCGAGTGTATTAAGAGATGGTGGCAAGGCCCCTGAACATCAGACAATACATTATTTTGTCTACGAATGAAGCTGTTAATGTTTTAAAATATATTTTATTTGGTTAATTTGTAGTTAATAAAATTGTTTGTAATCGTCTTCTAATCTGTTCGGTGGTTCAGAACATATGAGGTTATAAAGAATATTACAAACATACATACCTACAAGATACGCGCGAAAAACATAACCCTTCTTTGGTCAGTCCGGTAAAAAGCGGTCTGATGAGGCCATCAAGCTGAGTCGCAATGGTGGCCCATTGTAACATTGCAGGTGTCTGTAAGGTATTCTCTTTCCTGAGACTTTGCCTTTAGTTTATTTTTAGGTGGGTGAAGTCATGTTGCAATCTAGCACATAAAATCTAGTCTAATCTGAATTAAAATTACCTAATAATTTACATCAAGGATTTGTTATGTTTCAATTAAGCTTAGTATCTACAAATGGTGTAGATTAATAAAGAGATTATCCCCAGTCTATTTATTTAATTTCATCAGAATGTATTTTCGTTCATATTAAGGGTCGATTCATATTTATTATAATAACGTGAGTCATATCAGGCCAATGAGGAATGTACAGTTGGAAGTAGCACAAATGAATTAATTCATTGTGTTTGGTTCACGTTCAGTAGTTGATAGAGTTTAGGATTCGAACCCGGTACCTCTTGATTAATTCTTTAGCCACTAAGTCACCGACGTCGATATTAAATTAAAAACAAGACTAAAATCAAAGTTTTTTTTACACAACTAAGATGGCAGACCAGCACACGCCCTACTTGATGTAAAGTGGTTATCGTGGCCTATGGGCGTGTGCAACACCAGGAGAGTCACACTCGTGCTGCCGAGCCTGTAAAAACAGAGGTTCTGTGCCGTCAGTGTAGAAGATACAGCAAGAATAGCCTTTGGTCTTCCCACTGACAGCACAAAATCTCTCCAGTGAGCTCTGGCTACTCTGCTCACCGCCGCGCGCCGGGAACACAACACGAGGTTATTATGGCCGCGGTATTCTGTAGGGCGGAGGTACTTCCTCAGTCGGACTGCTCAATTGGACGGATATACCGTCGTGTCCTACGGTAAGTCCAAAGTTGTTGATTTCCTATGTTCTATCAATTTATCATTCCTCTGACTGTATATACATAAGTAGTATTAAACCGAGTGTGTTAAAAAATAAGAAAATTAGCAGCTAGAGTTACTTAGAAAAATAATGACCAAATATTTTCAAACGATTTTAATATTTATCATTTTAAGATCTACCAATCTCAGGAAGCAAGTGATCACAGTACCATTGTTATTCGTTTAATGCATTCCATATTACCGATTATCGTTGCCCTAAAACTTAAAAAATAAACTAATATTGAAAAATGTTTAAGTTTTTGTCGGAAGATTATAAAAAAAAACATAATTATAGATCGTTCGTAAAAATGTGTTCAACAACTTTTGAAGGTGACTGTACGTGTACGGTACGTGTTCTGTGACCGTAATATTGGAATCGTACTTAAGGTACTTATCGAATGTTATAAATTATTCCCATTCCAATTATCCGTCACGAAAGCACTACGTACTTAATGAGCGCTTTTCTCTTATAACGATTTTATATTAATCATCAGTATAATACTTATTTAAAACAAAAGCTACTATATCATAAGTTTTATTACATTGAAAAAAAAAACGAGTAAAAGTTTGTTATGAGATAATTTTCAAGGAAAAACAATATATATAATCAGAGTTAAGAACTTACCGAAAGTTTAATAAAGTCGAGGGACTCATGATAGACAATTTAAAACGTGTTCATCAGAATTGATGGGTCTGCATAAAGTAGAATTATAGCGAGGAACCTTTTAAAAGTTTGAAGGAGGCTTAACTACACCCTTGTATTAGTTAGTGTCTAAAAATATCTTTTTATAAAGTCAAATTCTCTTACAGAGATAATATTATCACCTCACTAAATAGGAATTCACTGCCGTTTTTTTAATTGAAATACCCGCGTGGTCGTCCGCGTGAAACACTGTTCCCATTTCCGCGACCACAGGAACCTATTTCCGCGATAAAAGTATGTATATAGCCTATGAGCTACGCCAGATCTCAATGCCAAATTTCATTCTGCTCCTTTCGGGTGTTTTTGCGTGTATTAGTAAAAAATATCCAACCGTGGATGGTACGGGACACCCATTCTGAAAAACTTCCGCATTCAGAATTTTAGCATTTACCTATAACTTTTGAGTTTATCGTAAACTATTTGAATACACTTTTAAAAATAAGTTATTAAAAATAAATGATAGTTGTGTGGACTGCTATACACTTTTCCAATATTCATTACTATCACTTCGGAATTCAGTGAATTATTCAAACATCGGGTAAAGAAATTGTGCCGGAACCCGTTAAAACTAAATTTATTTCTATGGCCATGGATATTAAATGACAGCGTTACGATCAATCAAACAAAAAATCACCCACACTTACCTGAAGTATTCCCCATCGAAGCTCAATATCTAGGAAGTGGTACTCCTTGGCGAATGGCTGGCGAGGGGTGGGGGCCAGCAACTGCTGTGCCTGCGCGGCCGGGGGCCCCAACGAGATAGGACGCGGCATCACTGGAGGTGGACCTCCCGGCACCATGTTCGATTCCTGTGAATTAATGAAATGTTAATACCAAATATTATACACAATATAAACTTATATCACTAATACTTCTTCTTTGGGTGAGCGCAAAGCTATAGGATGCATCCGAAGCGTGCATTCTTGCTCTGGATTTGGCTTTGTATGAGCGACTGCCGTTTAACGTTACAACCTCAACAGGAAAACCAGCATCAGAGCCTAATCCATCAATCAGCAGAAATGACTGGTAAGTAAGGGTGGTTTTTACCAAAACATTTATGACAGTTAAATAAATTAGAATCGTCGATTTATTTTGAGGCTAGTACTAGTGAAGGGCGTTTATTGTTCAATGATGTCGAATAAAAAATGTTTGCCTGAATTTATTTATTAGGTTTGCAATTACATTTTAATTAAAAGAGAAAAGTCTATTAGATTTGAACAATCCTTTAATTCAATATTGGTTGTATTGGTACTGAGAATTTCAATCCGATGGCAATTGATTACCTACAAATCAAATATTCGTTGGACAAATTAAACCAATTTCTACATCCATGTATAAGAGGTAACTCCTCTTCCTCACTCTCGAGATCCATACCATGTGTTGTACCTACTCTTTACACAATTCAGTTCATTTTTAATTAAGTCTTGTATAACATTGTAACTTTGACTATATAGAAATGATAGTCAAACCTTTGTAAACATTAGTTCACTATTGTTTATGTAGAAGCTTGTAGATCACTACTTAGGATTAGTCGGGTATAATATCTTCATCTTTGACATAAAAATCATTGAAGATTGAAATTCAAACCAAAGTTAATAAAAACAACTAAAGCCCTTACTATTATTTATTTCTCATTTCGGTATAATAAGATATCCTTTGTACCGCGCTTTTTGTAGTTTTTTCAAATAACATGGCTCACAAGGTCTTTGATGCGAATGGATTCTGGTTTTCACTTTTACATGAGTGTTGTTACGAAAGTAAAAGGGGTCTAGGATGGAGGTATATAAAAGAAAAAAAAAGCACATTTTTATTCTACTGTAAATCTAAATATACATCGCATTTGCGGCATTATAGCGTCTTTATATACGACTGCCATTACTTGGAATTACTTAACGTGCTCTCTATTTTAAATTATACTAGTGGAAGGTACGGTACACCCATGACATCAAGCCCCGGTTGAAATACCTGGGGCTCGTGCTTGACGGTCGATGGGACTTCGGAGAGCATTTCCGAAGTCTGCGCCCCAAGTTGGTGACCACGGCGAATACCTTGGGTCGGCTGTTGCCCAACTTGAGGGGCCCAGAGGACTCCTGCAGGAGACCTTACGCAGGTCCATGGCCCTATACGTGGCCCGTGTGGGCGGACACCCTGGAGGTCAGATTCCTGCCTCTGCTCCGTACGGCGCAGAGGACGATGGCCACTAGGGCCATCAGGGGGTACCACACGATATCCTTCGAAGCGGCGAGTCTCCTGCCCGTATCTCTTTCAGCACTGTATTGATTCCGAAGGGAGGTGCAGGAGCAGGGATTCGATCCCGAGCCCGATGATATTCGGGCCGAGAAATCCCGGCTCCACAGATACATGGTGGCCAAGTGGGAGCGACGACTTGAGCAACCACGCGCAGGCCACGCCGTGATTGCGGCGGTAAGAACCATCATGGGGGAGTGGCTAGAGAGGCAACACGGTAGCATCTCGTACTGTCAGACGCAGATCATTACCGGACACGGTAGCTTCGTTCGGTATCTGCATCTGATAGGCATAGAGCCAACGCCCGAGTGCCATCACTGTGACGCGTGCGAGGACTCGGGACTGCACACGCTCACCGAGTATCCGGCGTTTGAGACGCCGAGGCGGGAGCTTGTGGTGGCCCTGGGGGTGAGAGTGCTCATGCTCTCCATCCTGCTTGCGGCGATGGTCCGCTACGCGGATGCGTGGGCGGCCAGCGCCTCCTTCTGTGAGCAGGTCATGGGTGAAGCCGCTTGTCACCCTAGCGGAAGCAGGCCACGACGGCGGCGCGCATCGCGGGACGATGCGAGCCTCCCCTTACTGGGGGCGAGCCGGGGACCACGTGGTCCCCTCTCCTGAGGAGGGCCAGACATGTGATTTACGTGGCATGACAACCTATGCGGAATCATGTCCTTGATGGTCCACCCAAAAATCATCAAGATCCGTTCATAAATAACGCGACAGCACATTTCCCCTTTTTCTCACATATTTTCCTTCCTATCAAAAAACGCTCTCGACAAAAGTTGTATTTTAAATCAAAAATGTGTGCCAAATTAGGCCCCACGGTAATTGGGAGCTGAGATGGTGCGTGGGTTTAGTCGGTGCGAGTCCAACATAGCCACCCCCGCGGGCCATCAGGGGTTTTCAGGGGTATTTCTACACGAACAAAAGGGCATCCAGCGGTCTCGGGGGCACCCGTGGCAAGGTGCGTGGTGAAGTTTCGTGTACACTTCTGACTATATTAATCCCTAATATACAACCTTTTCCTTTTTATTTAAAGAGATATATCTATCCCAAAAAGACATAGCTGGGTACTCCTTATCGATATTTCTATTTATTTTCCTTTACCTCTGAGAAGACGTAAGAGTATCGCGTGGCGGTTTCGCGAAGCACCCATACGCGCCCCAAGACATGTTCATACCGTTTTTTTCATAAAGAAATTCAAGTGCAAAATAACTCTTTTTAATATGTTATTTTTCCTTTTTCCGATATATGTATTACTTTTCTAGTCCCTTTAAAAACAGAGATGCCGTTTTTGGCAGGCACTGACTGCGGGCGGCATCTGAACTAAGATAAAAGTTCTTTGCCAGCGCTATTGTCACAAATTTATTGATTGTTGCTAGTTGGAAGCCAACATTATTTGTAGCTTCAAAATCAGTAAAAGAAAGAAACCAAAGTAAAAGCAAACAAACACAATACTCTATTCACACACCATCTTTATTTTATACCAAGCGTTATGTGATAAATATGTGAGTATACTGTTGTTCTATTTTATCTTATAATATTAAAATAATATAGTGCAGCGCGCGTGGGACGACGTTGTTGCGGGGCAGGTTAGGGCGCAATTATTGGAGGGTGCCTCGGGGGCCGATATGGCCAGACTCCGAGCGGTGGCTCAGCCGGAGTCAGGGGCATGGCTGCACGCACTACCCTCACCTCACCTCGGCACCTGGCTGGACAACAGCTCTCTGCGTGTGGCGGTGGCACTCCGCCTGGGCTGCAGGGTGTGTGAATCCCACATATGCACCTGCGGTTCCACGGTGGAAGCCGATGGCCATTACGCACTGAGCTATCGTAGGTGCGCGGGTAGGTTCTCGCGTCATCATGCCCTCAATGATATAATCCGGAGGGCCCTGGTTTCCGCGGACGTTCCTTGTGTGCTTGAGCCGCCCGGTCTTAGCAGATCCGATGGCAAGAGACCCGATGGGTTGACGTTGGTGCCTTGGAGGAATGATAAGTGCCTGTTATTGGACGCCACGTGCGTCAGCACTGTCGCTCCCAGCCACCTTGGCCGTACGGTCCGGTTTCCGGCCGCGGCAGCCGAGGCTGCAGCCGACGGGAAGCGGCTCAAGTACGAGGCATTGCAGGCCCGGTATATGTTCGTTCCTTTCGCAGTGGAGACTTTGGGATGTTGGAGTGTGTAGGCAAAAGATTTGTGGAGGACATCGGGTGCAGGACCCCCGCGCCGGATCGTACCTGGTGCAGAGGCTGGCCATCGCCATTCAAAGAGGCAACGCATCTAGCGTGATGGGCACTTTCGCACCGGGTACAGGTCTGGGCGCACCTTTATTTTAAGGACGAGCACGGAGAACTGTAATCGTTGACTTTTTTTTTTAATAAAAAAAATTGAAATAGGTCACGGTAGGTTTACGATGCTAAAACGTGGACATTGATGAAAAGGCTAGTCTACGAACTGGGCTGGCTTTATTAATTGAAGGACCGATGGGTACAAGCATATCCTTACTGCAGACTTCGAACCGGTAAATATAAAAAAGGGAATGCATGTCAGTCATTTTAATTAATGAACTGAAAAAGGAGCTTGAATATACTGGATGCGGAGGGCGGAATATCAGGTCTATGGCATAAATGAAGAGAGGTCTGTATCCGACCGAGACTAATTGATTGATTGAAATAGTATGAAATAACATTGTTCTCGCGGTGTTTACAAAATTATAGTTTTTAACTTTTACGTTTACTTGTGCTATAAGACCATACTTTTTGTCAGATTGAATGATGAATAATGAATGATCTCACAACGTGAAGTAACCAATAGGGTAAGATTCCATAGCGATTGCCTAAATGCATGCGGTGTTCCGCAGGTATCGGTCCTGGGGCCGCTTCTGTGGAACATCGGTTACGACTGGGTGCTTCGCGGTGACTTCGCGTACGGTACCGTGTTACGCGGACGACACGCTAGTGACGGTGAGCGGGGCTACGCACCGCGAGGCGAACGGATCCGGCGGCTGGTCTCGAGGTGGCTCTGCACAAGTCCGAGGCCATGTTCTTTCATGGCCCACGGCGCAGGCCAGGCCCGGGAGCCAGCCTTACAGTGGGAGGCACTCCCATCGACATCAAGCTCCGGTTGTAATACCTGGGGCTCGTGCTTGACGGTCGATGGGACTTCGGACAGCATTTCCGAAGTCTGCGCCCCGGTCATGCTCATGAAGGAGACAGCAGAGCGGGCGTGGCGCGATGAGTGAGAGAGACTCGCTGACATCGCTGCACGCGCTCGTAGGCGGCTCGGGCGTCGGAGGGCGTAGACCGACCTCCGCCCCCCATGAGCGCGGGCCTGAGGGTGACGGGTGGAGCCGCCCGTCACCCTAGCAGAAGCAGGCCACGGACGCGCCACGGACGAGTCGGGGACCGCTTGGTCCCCCCTCCCTGCTGATTATATATTATTTATAACTGAAGCAGGGCAACGATGATCCTAGTAAATAAGATGTGAGAAATCAAATTGTAATTTATTTATTAGAATTTTGTATTTGACTTGTTTACGTGTTTAGTTGCATAAGTCGTGAAAATGTAAAAATTGGAGGAGGGCCAGACCGAGAGGGATGGCCCTGGGTCAGCCGGGGTGCGAGGGATACTTCGCATGACATCCTCACCTTCGGCCTAGCACTACGACCCACATACGGCGTGCGGTTTAGTCAGTTCGAGTCCAACATAACCTCCCCCTCCGGAGGGGACCCCCCCGGTGGAAATCCCGCACGTAAAAAAAATATATCTGATGATTACGTTGACATATTAGGTACTTCAAGACGTTACACACCTACCTAAATATCTAATATGCATTAATTGGATACTTCAATGCGTTTCTGAGAAAAAATATTTTGACAGACAGACAAATAACGGTGTTATCCTAAAGGGACTCCATTTTCCTTTAGGGCATGGGACCCTAAAAGGGTTTTATTTTATTATTCAGAATACGTAATTGACTAAAAGGTGACTGCATGGTAGGTCTTCATGCATATCGTCCCTTAGCTTACAACACCGCTTAAGTCATTTTTACCAACTTTACAGGAGACGAAAAAAACTATATTTTAAAAATCTGTGTTTTTTTCTATTGCTTTTTTATACATACTCTAGTTAGCGGTTAAGAAATAATTAATTATACTTATTTTGACGATTTACTTTATTTTAACTTTTATTTTATGACTTGTACGGTGTTGACTGATATTTTATTAGATTTAGGCGGTGTTGTTTGTGAAAATGTTAGGGATTAAGGTTTCAAAAGATGACAGACTAACGACTTGTGCGGTGTTGCGACGCCAACCGACTTGAGCGCTGTCACTATTTTTTTAATTACGGCTTCTGATTGGCTGAAATCTATTTCATGAGACCAATGGTTCGACGCGCAATGCGCAGCTTCATCCAATGGCATTAAAATGTAAAAACCGCCAATTTTCGACTTGAGCGGTGTTGTTAGCTAAGGGACGATATGTTAATTTTCAATATGAATAATTTACTTTTGTAGACAATTTTTGAAGATAGATTACTCACAGAGTGCACGAGCGACACAATAAAAGAGTAAAGAATAGCATTGCAATAAACAAAATTGCGAATTTTCTCTAATTTGCATAATTCATTTGAGAACATAAACAAAAGCTGATTGCCAAGAGCCCCATGAACATCTCAAGAGTCAATTGGGCTTAATGTAGAAGGCAATATTCCTTCAGATGGCACATATTGTTGAGAGATTCCTTTGTGAAGAGCCTTAACTACCGGTATCTTAGTGCCTTTACCTGATAGCGAATTTGCCCCAGGTCAGTTGTTACTTTGCTATTTCAACAATTGCAATTGGCTTTTGCTATTTCAAAATACTATGATTTGATTTTATAGTATTTGTGACAAGAAACAATTTAATCCAAAAACTTGCCGTAGCTTGGTATTAAGTCCACAATTTTTTTAAATCATTTATCAGCAATTTGCAAAAAGGTAACAAGTATATTTATATTGTTTACTAGCTGACTCGGCGAACTTCATACCGCCACCCGCGTGGTGTCAGATCCCGTTCCCGCTGCACCCTCTGCTATATTAAGCTTGTATTATACATATAAACCTTCCTCTTCAATCACACTATCTATTAACAAAAACCGCATCAAAATCGGTTGCGTAATTTTAAAGATTTAAGCATACAAAGGGATATAGGGACAGAGAAAGCGACTTTGTTTTATACTATGTAGTGATTATATAATAATATTTATTATGCGGTATGCGCTTCGCGATAATACTTTGTTCACACGATTGCAAAAGTTGTTGTTTTATTTTGTTTGTTTCCTGCTTGGGGCAAATATTGTTGTATGCATGTAGATACGTTCAAAAGTTTGCGTGAATATCATCCATTGAAGTAAAACCACAATTATTGACTTTGATCTGAGTGTTTCTATATATTTTATTAAGTAGGTATTCACTATTAATAAATTATATTTATTCGTATTCAAGCTATGTATACTTTGGGTCTAGATAGAGCTGTGTTGTATGCTGTAAAATACACACATCAAAAAAGTCTAAGCAACATGCATAATATTACAAATTTACCAGTAATGTTAATTAATTTCTTAGTAATAGGGGTTAAAGTATGAAATTGCCGTTTCATTGTAATAGGTACTTCGAATTGACATAGAACCTTCATGGTTTGAGATTTTTGAGTGAAACTTTTTCCACATGGTACCTATGTAGTTCTTCATTTAAAAATGTGCAACATTCGATTATCGACTTTCAGTTGTTTTTTTTATTCAGCTTAGACAAGAAAGATGGATACTTCGAAAATTCGAGTGATTTTTGAATACGAGTTCCGACGCGGAACTAACGCGGCAGAAACAGCTCGCAATATCAATGTTGCGTTTGGAGAGGGGACTGCTAATGAACGCACCGTGCGATTTTGGTTTAAACGCTTTCGTGATGGAAACTTTGATTTGAAGAACGAACCACGAGGAAGGCCGTCCACACAGGTGAATAACAATGAATTGAAAGACATGGTGGAAGCCGATCCGAGCCAAACTACCCAGGAATTAGCTGCATGGTTTAACGTTACCTTACCAATAATATTGACTCATTTGCGTCAAATCAATAAAATAAAAAAATGTGAAAAATGGGTACCTCATGATTTGACTGATCTGCAGAAAGAAATGCGTGTTGAAACTTGTGTTGCCTTGTTGAATCGATACAGAAATGAAGGAATATTGGATCGAATTGTGACATGTGATGAAAAGTGGATTCTTTACGATAACCGTAAGCGAAAAATGCAATGGCTGACCCCAGGTGAAACGCCACAACAGTGTCCTAAAGCAAAGCTTACCAATAAAAAGGTAAGGTATTCACTATAGCTTTCTACGATCTGGTCAAGCAATAACGGCAGATGTCTACTGTGCCGAACTCCGAACAATGATAGCAAAACTAGCAGTGAAACAGCCCCGACTCATGAATCGATCTTCACCATTATTGCTCCATGATAACGCGAGACCTCATACAGCACGAGAAACCGTTTTAACTATACAGGAACTGCAATTAGAAACTATCCGTCACCCTCCGTATTCGCCAGACCTTGCTCCAACAGACTACCATTTTTTTCGTGATTTGGACAATTTTCTATGTGATAAAAAGTTTTCTTCTCAGGAGGCAGTACAAAATGCTTTCACACAGTTTGTCGAATCTAGATCACCAGAGTTCTATCGCAAAGGCATAAATGACCTTCCTACTAGATGGCAGCAATGTATAGATAATAATGGTAATTATTTTGATTAAATAAATACGTTAAATTAAAAAAAAAAAACGAATTTCAATTTGTCAGTACAAATCGGCAATTTCATACTTTAACCCCTAATATTTACTCACTCAAAGTGCGTAGGTAAGTAAACTTTTTTGTAATTGATGACTGGTTGCAAAAAAAATTGGTTGTTTTGTTTTTTCATAATATTCAAATGACTGGGAATTTGTTTGAATTTAAGTGCATTTTTATTGCTACATTTAGTCTTGATTTTATAATTTTGCCAACCATTTAAATAAAGTTAGCGACAAAATTGAATCGTTAGATATTCTTTACGTCATGGAGCGACGTCATTTGACGGCAGATGAAATGCAAAGAGCTGTAGGGATGTTGCAAGCGGGAAGTATTCCATCTCAGGTATCTCGACATTTTAGCAATCATAGAAGTATTATTTGTCGTCTTTGGCAGCGCTACAATAATACAGGGGAACCCGCTGAACAGCATCCAGGCCGTAAAAGGAGTACAACCACTCGGCAAGACCGGTACATACAACTGACTGCAAGACGCCAGTCGATGTTAACCGCTCGAGAGATAAGTTTGGGGGTACAAAATTCAAGTGTTGTTGATTTAAGTCCCCAAACTATGCGAAATCGACTGCATGAGTGCGGCCCACGAGCTCGACGCCCAATCAGGTACCGATACGTCACGGGAATCGCGCTCGTCGAAATGAATGGTGTAGAGAACGCATAACATGGACCCAGGAACAATGGAATTAAATTATGTTTTCCGATGAGTTGTGATTCGGGTTTTGGCCTGAAGAAGGGTGCGAGTGTACCGTCGGCCCGAAAATACTGAAAGGCTACAGGCATACAGCGGCTCAACAGTTATGGTATGGGTACCTATTATGAAGAACATGCGAACTGAGCTCGTTTTTGTAAAGGGAAACAAACGCTGAAAATTACGTTGAGGATATTCTCAGACCTTATGTCCATCCATTTGCACAAACCTTTGGCTCCGATTTTACGTTAATGCAGGACAATGCTCGTTCACATACAGCTCGGCGAACCAGTGAATACTTGGCAACGGAGAACATCCGGGTATTGCCCTGGCCTACACAATCGCCAGACCTCAACCCCATCGAGCACGCATGGAACATGCTCCAGAGACGTGTTTTGAAGTACTTTGACGGAGTGACAACAACCCCACAGCTGAAAGATTTGCTACAATTCCATTGGGAGCGAATACCGCAAGATGACGTAAACAGTCTCATTAATTCAATGAATAATCGTTGCCGACAAGTTCTGAGTAGTAGAGGAGGCCATACTTTGTATTAAATTGTCCTATTATTTCACAATAAATTCATTTTCTTTAGAAATTTCATTTTGTAATAATTTAAAAAATAAAATACAACGTTATATTGTGAAGAACCATCCTAAAATTTAAATTAGTACATGTTGCTTAGACTTTTTTGATGTGTGTATTGTAATTGAACTAGTGGATTTGGCAGATGTTGTCCTGTCCGGTAAAACTGTGCACATACTGACAGCAGTGCCACCCACCAGCTCCAATTGTATTTTCATACCATCCAAGCATTAGAAACCTATTGAAATATACGCACAAAATGTCATCAAAACCAGTCCAGCCGCTTAGAAGGCGTTAGATGACAAACACACGTACAGAAGAATTTTATCTAATATATAAAATTCTAGTGTCACAGTTTTCGTTCCCAAACTCCTCCGAAACGGCTCGACCGATTCTCATGAAATTTTGTGGGCATATCGGGTAGGTCTGAGAATCGGCCAACATCTATTTTTCATACCCCGATTCGCGATAACCGACATCCACGCGGGCGGAGCCGCGGGCGACAGCTAGTAAAATATAATAATGATACTGATGATCGCGTTTGTTTTACATTTTCTACACATTTTACTTCAAGAAGTCTGACCAACAAATTTTGCTGCTAACCAATATTGAATACACTTCAAGTATTCACAAACTAATGACATAAAGAGCTAACTTGACGTTACCTAGACTTTTTAAGTTATACCTTGGGTATTTTAACACTATATTAATTAAATCGCACAGAGTCGTCCTTGAGTTTTACCTAGACGGCCGATAAATCTTAACAAGCCAAAGTGATTGGTAAATTTTAATTAACCTCACTTTATAACGAATTAAGCTGATTGAAAGTTAATTCTAGACGTGAGATAAGATATCGTATATATGAATGCATACACTTTACAAGTAATTGCTTATTTGAGGCCAATTGTACGGAAGTTATCAGAAATTCACCATTAAATTCTAGAGCAGGCCATATGTTGTAGCTAACCTACTGATAAAATTTATTCATAAAGTACCCTTTTTATTAGTAGTGTAATTATTACACGTGAAGATTTCTTACTTTTTATTTCATACTTTTAGTCCGTGCTAAATAAGGAACCCGGACTAAAAGTTCGCATAAAAATATTCTTCTGATTGACGGACGTGGTTCTGACGCAGGTTTTCTTCTCAAGCTTGGGTGGTCAGATAAGAGCCGGCTATGATAATGAATAATATTATGCTTATTTGTACTACTCATGTTTAAACTGATCTGGGTGTTGCAATGTCTAGGCAATGTATTTATTTGCAAAAAATATCCAAGTACGTAAACGTACTTGGATATTTTAATAACACAAGCCAGTTACGCTATACTAACTTTAGGTAGATAGCGCTGTATAAAATGGGAAACCATATTTGTTTTTGATTGTCAAGATAAATGAAATGTATTTCAATGCTCGCATTCAAAATGATTACTTTTGTAGGCATTGAATGAATGTTGCACTGCAGATAGTACTGTAAAGCCAAAAATTAAAACGTAGAATTTTGTAGAAATATTTAATTGATATTTTACCAGTCGAAATCCGATTGTAAATTCACAGAATGGTGGTTTTAAATGTAAATATTGTCACTTGAAATAGTGTGAATACAAAACTAATACTATCCAGTAAAAATAGACATTTGAGCTTGCATAAATTCGTATAGAGCTAAAAATTGGTGAACGTCTTAAATACACCACAATATAAGAAATACGTAATCAACAGTCCCCATCGATTGAACACCGGCATTTTTTTTTCACGGTCAAAGGTAAAAAGTTTAGATTTTTGCATTTTTCTCCTCAACAGAAATTCTTATCGCAATGATTAGACACAGTTGTAGATTATGTATTTATCTACAAAATTATTGGTACCCATAGAAGGATTCATCAACACAAAGCCTGAACCGCTGGACTCGTAAACTTAGGAGGGCCAGACCGAGAGGGATGGCCCTGGGTCAGCCGGGGTGCGAGGGATATGTCGCATGACAACCTCACCTTTGGCCTAGCACTACGAGCCAGAGACGGCGTGCGGTTTAGTCGGTTCGAGTCCGACATAACCTCCCCCTCCGGCTCCGGAGGGGTGGGTATCCGTGGAGATTTCCAGCACGAAAAAAAAAAGGACTCGTAAACTTGAAATTTTGGCAGTAGATGCTTTTCATGTTGCTAACAATGACAGCTGATAATTTATTTTGTTTAAGTTATTGGCCTAACTATATTTTAGCCAATTTAGAGCCGGAAGAAAATAACTGAAGATTTTAATTTTTGAAGTGAAAACTTCTTTAGCGGCGTTGGATGGGTGTAAAATGTTAAGGAAGCGTCAGGATTAGTTGACCTTTGAACCGTAACCGACGACTGACGTCATACAAGATTAGGTACAGACTATCTATTTTGCAAATTACGATAGATAGCGTCGTAGCTTAAACGGTAAGCACTTCGACTGTAAGTCCTTATAGTTTCAGATAGTATCGGGTTCAAACCACCTGGCCTTTTGAAACTTTTTGTGATTATTTTTTCTTTTTGTAATTTATTACTTTTTATGATTATTTTTTCTTTCTGTAATTTATTACTTTTTGTGATTATTTTTTCTTTTCATAATTTATTAATTTCTTCCGACAGAAAATTAGCAGAAAATAAGTGATAGGTTCTATGATTAGCGCTATATTATAGGTATGGTATGGTATGTTCTTTTTTATCTTTTTCTATGTATATAACGAAGAAAGAAAAAAAGAAAATATTTTCACTTCTGCCGGCACTCCCAGAGTGCAACCCGTCTTTATATGTCTTAATATGTAAAATAGAGATCACTATCCCGTTTATCTGTTTACTGACTTTATTGAGTTTACTTGAATTAAAATGATTTTACATTTTCCGCATGTTAGACAATTTTACGGTATAAATTGAACAGATTTCCGCTTTCGTTAAAATTAGCCTGTCTTTAATTCAAAACTGATGGAGTTTATTACATAATCATCATCATTCGTGGGTTATCCTGGTAGCATCCATAGCATATTTCTGAGCCCGAATCCCGTTACCTCATCCTCCCTTTCATGGTTTAGTCTGTCTTGAACACTACTGAAACTTCAACTGTCTAGGCTAGTACCTCATCTAAACAGTCGGAAGAGGTGGCCAGTCTACAGGTAAGATTGGTGGGCCCCAAGCTCCGAAGTGAAAGCCTCGGATGCGAACGAGATCATCGCTAAGACTTGATAATGATTCGTGCGTATATTTCTCCCCAGTCACACAAGCTGATGAGTTACACTGAGGAAACGCAAGTTCATAATAACGTCGACATGATATTCTCGCTTGGTTGCATCTTCCGTTAATTAACGTATTATCCTCGGATAAACACAGGATGCGATAATTCGTTGGCGTTATTTATCGGCTACGATAATTACTGTTTGGCTTTAAAGACTGTCTGCTGATTCTGTGCTAGCTATAATTACGACGAAGATACATTTCGTTAACATTAAAAAATAAGGGTCTTTTGTATTTGTTCGGTATGAAAGGTATAAGATCAAGATTATCAAACTATTCACAGGGACTACTTAGAAATAACTATATATTTTCACCTATCTCTGGCTTTAAGGCAAAATGAATCGCAGGATCACTACTCTTAGACCTTTTACAATTTACTCAATGTATATTTATTTCTTAAGTTATAGTTCTTTAGAGACTTTACTTTGAATTGGTATCATAGTTATTCAAATATATATGGTAATAATATGTGTGATTGAAGACTGAAAGAGATTTTACATGTTTCATTTAATTTGCTTCGTAAACACTAACAAGCAAAGTAAGCTCCTGTTATGATAGTACCTCAGTTACTAAATTATTAGTATGAAAATGCGAGCGAGAAGTTTCTTCGATATTTTACTATATTGACTACTTGATGATGCAACAAACTTATAACGAATGTACATGTTCAAGGCGTCAGTGCATGGCGTCATTATATACTTGGTTGCACAGAAAGTATGTACTTTAGAGTCTGCTCTTCTATTCTTCCTCTTGATTTGGCTTTTATAGGAGTAGCAGTTACTCAGACTGATATTACAACATCGTGAGGAAAGCCGCAGCTAGAGTCCCTAACATTAATCAATAGTAACACCGGTTTACCGATGAGGTTGAGTATGTCACTCAAAACCTTGGTAAGGTCCCACACACCCTCTGCTGAGCCCAGATTAGCAGGTTCTTCTTTATTTTTTTATAATAAGAATATTAGCAACCGAAATAACTAATATTCCCTTTATACCTAATGATCATTAAAACGAATACTTATTAGACAAAATATTTGGAATAATACTCACATGCCAGGCCAGTATGTTGTGCAAAGACCCGATGATCGGCTCAGAAGCAAATGCCATGGTGTAGTGGCCTTCCTCGAGTGGATGGACGATGTGCAGCATCTTGGGGCTGTTAATCTTCTCCAGCATAGTGATGGAATACCGCAGTCTCTCCAGCATACTCTCTTTGCGCTTGGCCCGGTACAGCTTGTCAACTATACGTTTATCCATGATAAACACAGCGCACTCCTGGGAACAAAGACAACACCGTTAAGACTGCTGAAATAGATTCTGATATATATTTAAATAAAAGATAATATAGGTAAAAGCTTGTGGACTGAAATTTATTTTGAAATTTAAATCCTTTTGGCACCGACTTCAATGGAGAAATCTTACGCGCATTTCGGTCTTTTGAATTTAATCTGTTGTAATAACATTACCAAATTATTCTAATGTGATTCTAATTTAGTAAGTTTAAACAATTATAGCTAGGTGCACCCGGTGATAGTACTTAAATCAACTCGTATTAATAACCTATGACATTATTGGTAAATTATATAAAAAGGTGTAAATAAAAATTAAACAACAAGTAGGTATGTTAAAGGTAACATTTTCACACGAATTTCATTGAAATACATTATCTGTGTTTGTCATAATGAAAGCGAATTACATTGTTTAAAAATACACATAATTAATAGTCCTAGGCAATTTTCAGTTCAATATTAAATCTTGTCCTAACCTTCAAGGACTCATTACACCAACGAAAGTAACTGCGATCAAATCAAATTAAACTAGGTTATCAATTATCACTTTCAAAGAGAGACAAACCTGTAAGTATAGAAAAGTTTTGTTCCCGTTCTAACTTGGAGCACAAATTCATGAATTTATGATTGGGGTTAATTTCCACAGAAGCGACGACGTTATTTTTATCCGGTGCGAGAAAGATGTCTCTTAGAGCCCGGTACAAGGACGTACTCGGAAAGAGAGCTAGCATTGAAATATAAAATATAATCTTTATAAAGGGTCGTAATCATTAGTGGCCAGAGTCAAGTTGAGGCGATTTAATATTATGATATGAAAGTTGCTTCATTATTAATAGAAATTCATCTGAATTTTAGGGCACGCAAAACAGATATCTTCGGTCTATCTCGCCCAAAAAGGTGTCTTGTCTGAGACGCACTTTGCTACTCTGATAAGACATCGCTGCCTCCGTCTACTAACTAAACGACCTCCAAACATAAGTAGGTACATGGACATTGTCCCTTCGCGGAATTTTTCTCTGCAGATGGAAGGTGAACGCTAATTCATCTTAAATATAATAATTGGTGTCAAGGTGCATACGCGTAAACCACATAATACTTTATACTAGCAGTTATTTAAAAAGAGAAATAACTAATATTTCCCTATTCCAACATCCTATTATAACCCCTTCAACTAAGTTAAATTGCTTGTGCTAGGAGTGTGTTCACGTCCGTAGTGTAATAGCCAAGAATTAAACCCGGAAGCCCATGATCATAAGGCCGACTCCTTAACCATTAAGTTACCGATGATAGATACTAAAATAAATTACGTTAAAATTTCTAAAATTTAAATTCCCATTTTTCTTAACCTTTGTTGCTGTATAAACCTTCTGTAAAGTATTGGAAAATTCAAAGAGAAAGGTGAATTAACGTATCTTCGTATCGTTATCGTAGCTATGTTTATCATATTTCAAAGAAACGAATGAAAATTGACAAACTATATCCAGGCCAACTGGACCAAAGAATTATATATTGAAAAGAGCACGGCTGCTAAAATATAAGGACCACAGAATCCATTCATTAAAATGGTACTCCGAGACTAAGAACATTGTTTTGTGCACTTTTTAGTTGGTATTTGCAATTGAGTGCTATGAGACTTTCAGCCCTTTCTCTTTATTGAAAGGCACAATACGCGATTATGACTTTGTCTTTTGAGTGCTTTCGTAGCTGCTATATTAATATTACTTTTTATTTCATCGATTGTGAAATAAAGTCAGTTGAAACAGAAAGTCAGAGATGTGCACCGTTACGTGCAATTGATATACATCACACACATAGCATAAAACTAAGTAGATATGCAGCTATGAGCATAATAACGCCCATAAGAATTTTCGTAAAAATACTGTCAGTTTTGTATGTTGCTACAAACTGTGTTGCTTTATTTACATACAGACGGATTCAATAATAATAAAATGTCATTTATACAACTAGAAAATTTTCACGTAAGCAGGTATGTATCCCACTGTATGAACACTGTTTTATATGTACCTAAGCTGTATCTAGCTTGTGTAATAAGAAGGAGAGTCCGTTCATCCATAATACAGGTTTAATCTTAGCTTGGATGGCAGAGATATAACCCAAGAGACATTGGTTACACTATTGAGTATTTTTTTAGCACCACCAAAATATTCAAGGTTCAAGCCAACCTCACCTGGAGGCCAGTACACCAGGTGATTGACAGACAAGGCATTGGCGAAGGTTTTCCTGCCAGAGTTAGGAGGGCAGACAGCAGTCGCTCTCGTAAAAGCCGAATAAGTCAAACCAGCAGTGCCACTAGGAACAATGCTATGAAGATTTATGACATTTGTTACAATTTTACATCTACCTTGTAATCTATCTACACAACATAAACTCATACGTGAAATATGCCAAAATTGTAAATACGGTCACAAAGAATTGGTATTGCAATAACTGTAAATACGATCACAAAGAATTGCTATTGCAATAGCTGTATCAGTATTTTTATAATGATAAATGTACTACATTAAAAAAACTTAAAGTTATTTATATATTATTATTATTTATATATATTAGGTTTTACTTTTTTCTGTCTGATTTTAGACTCGGGCGGCAAGGGCCGTGAAGTCGTGCGAGGCGGCAAACGAGCTAAACCTACGTTATATGCCGATCGACTTACCTCGCCGTAATACCGATTTTCACAGACTTTCAGTACCTAGTTGAAAGAGATTTCAAATTGAAAGGTTCAATTCAAAAGAAAAATCACAAAGGAAATTGCAACAGAGTTTGAATTCATTCTTACCTTCAATTATAAGTCTACAATCCTTTTCCGTGGGGATTTCTGCATGAACAAAATGGTTTACATGGGGTTCCTTGCACTAGGCCCTCGTGCGGTTTTAGTCTGTTAGATCCCAAAATAGACCCGTCACCATTAACTCTGACGAGGTGGTACTCGAGGATGTTTCCGAATATGAAAAAAGTATTTCCTGATTGAAACCCAGTGAAGTCTTACCGTGATTTCAAGGTTTTCAATTTCCGACCAATCTCCGCGCGCGCTCGCAAAATCTCGAGCATATTAAATTTAGATCAATTGCTGACCCATTTTAATAAACATGAAATACTTAGCGTAAACAGGTTTAGGTTTGCTGAACGACGCTTAACTACCATACCATTATTGAGTTATTAAAATGCAATAAGTAATCTCGGTGGTTTATACAAGGCCTTTTATTGCATATACGTTAAAGAGGAAACTAGGTTCATCATTATGGAATAAGGAACAAGGTTCTTAACGGCTCACAGATCTGTAGAATTGAGTAATTTCACGTCGATTCTTGGACTACTTTCATCTCAATTTATATGCTTAGCTAATATTTTTACTACTTCTTTATCGTCTAAACATTGTCCCCGGTTGTACCCGAATGTTTCATGTCGAAGGAATATCATAACATGCCATTGCTCCTAACACAGGTAAGAAGGATTGCCCATTATGATGTTTGGGTCATAGTGATTTTGGCAGGTAACCAAAAAAATATACGAAGTTCTGGCGTTCACGGGCTCTCAGTCTAGTTAGTAATGACGAGAGCCAGGAACAATACCGAGTCTCGGGATGGGTAGTAGTTACAATTAGAACCCTATATTTACTTATCAACATTATTATGTTACTCATGTATCCGCAGACCGACCTCCGCCCCCCATGAGCGCGGGCCTGAGGGTAACGGGTGGAGCCGCCCGTTACCCTAGCAGAAGCAGGCCTCCCCACACCGGGGTTGAGTCGGGGACCTCGTGGTCCCCCCTCCCGAGGAGGGTCAGACCGAGAGGGATGGTCCTGGGTCAGCCGGGGTGCGAGGGATATGTCGCATGACAACCTCACCTTCGGCCTAGCACTACGACCCAGAGACGGCGTGCGGTTTAGTCGGTTCGAGTCCGACATAACCTCCCCCTCCGGCTCCGGAGGGGTGGGTATCGGTGGGGATTTCCCGCACGTAAAAAAAAACTCATGTATCAAGGAACTAAGACACTATTTACTTTACAATAGACTGCACTTCTTCAAAACGTTTCAGTATGGAATCACTTATTGCACTCGGTATACCGATGAATCTCTTTCACATCCTTAACTTCCTCTATGCTTAATTTTCTCAATAGCCATATTATTATATTTAACATAGATGCAAATAAAATCAGTTGGAAATTTTGCCTAAGACTTAATAAGGCAGGTATTTAAAAAACTTATCTTTAATTTACCTTTAGGCTATCGGGAAAAGGGTTATAATGCGTACAAGCACGACCCACAAGGTTAAAACCTACCATAAAAAGAACATAAGAAGTTCATACGTACAAAGTCGTGGGTGGTCGCTAGACATGCAAGATTAGGTACGCCAGCTAACCAAAATCATTGTAAAAATTGAAGATACCTAATCTTCAATTTTTACAATGATTTTGGTTAGCTATTAATATAAAAAACTTATTACTGCGGTGTGAGTGTGTTTGATCTCTCCTGGTTTTTGAATTGTAAGCCATCACTGTAGCAACATCATTTTCATAATGAAAATTGAGGTAATTGAACATTGATATATATTGTTACTAAAGTATCTCATTGTAGTTGAACAATGAACTCCGCCGTGGTTTTCATTGTTCTACTTTATTAGGAAACCTACCAATTGAATTACGACCGAAATATACAAAATTACAATAAACAGCGAGAATGTTTTAAAATATTATATTCTTATATTAAATCGATTCGATTTGATCTGTTTCTTCAATTTTTCACTCAACCCTAATAATTTATCTAAAATACACCTTATTATATCAGCTATAGGTATACAGATAAAAAATCCGTCAAAATCAAATTTCGGAGATTACCCGATTCAAACAGAGAAAAACAAACAGAGAATAATGAAAAAATGCGTTTTTGTTAAAAGTTTCGTGTACAATCATATGCATTCATTAAAAAAATTGTTTATAAATGACGTTACAAACACACTCAGTTTATTTAATTGTATAAAAGACACAACCATTAAAAGAACTATAAGTTAAAATTTCGTTTATAAAACTGTGCAGGCGTGGAGAAAGGTCACTTTCATTCCAACTAGCTTGAAATAATCCGAGCTTTTAGATAAATTAAGTAAAGATCAGTAAGCTCTCACGGCGATCCTTTCCACCAGCAGTAATTAATGGTTTTCTTTGTGAACTAAAATGAGTAGTTTGTGTTTTATCAGCCAGTAAATAAAACCTCTGACTAACATATTATGAGATTTCTTTCGCGTTATATATACAGTAGTAGTGTAGTATAGTATGTAGTAGTGTTGTATATATAGTTATATAGTCAACAATATTTAATGTTGTGAATATGTTTTTCGTTTACTTCACGAATAAACAATATTCGAAACAGCATTAGAAGTAAAGGGCGTGCAAGAAAGTGAACAGTGAGGATATTATAGCGTTGATTAGTTTCAGGGAAGAAGAAAAATTCCCTATCCGTACGTTTATGCGTAGTCGTAGTCGTCAATGTGTGCAATTGTGAGACTGATTGAGTTTATCGAATGAAAATGATACTAGTAAAGTAATACATTTTAACATACACAGCTGCTAAAGTGCGGTGAACTTTATTTCAACCGTTTTTGAAAAAAAAGGTCTTAAAGATAGACACATAACGAAGTGCACTTGTAAGGGTACTGGTTTTTTCTTTTGAGGTACATAATTCTAAAAAGGTTAATTAATACTTCTTTTTTAGTGTAATACTATTATAAGTTAAAACTCGACGGCTACATTGCATGTTACGATTAAATGTCGTTTTATGCGCGTGGGAAAGTTTTAAGGCAAATTAACTAATATTTCTAAGCTACGAAATCAAGTTTCATACAGCCAGTTGTAACTGATATTAACTAAACTGAACACAAAAGTTAAAGCGTTGGAGCTGGACTCGTATAAACCTAACGAATTTAAAGCACTGAAATAGTTCGCATACGTTGGTCAACTTTAGAGTAATGTGTATGACTTCATAGTTGAACACTTGTATCTTTTGTACCCTTAAGGTGATAAGCAATTGAAGTTACATACGCATACATTTTACGTAATTTGCAAATGTACGTACATATTATTAATTTAACGAAGATTCATATTTAAACTGCCACGAATGACTTGTGACAATGTTAAGAAATAATTGACACAGTTAGCATGAGATTGGACCTTGGCTGTCAGGATACTCAAAAGATTCTAATATCATGCTATTAACATCTTCATGAGTACTTTGCTGGTCAAGATCGATCTTAAGCTGAGTGTTCCTACCCTACATTTCCCATTTTTATGAAGACTTTATTTAAATAAGTTAATAGAAATTAGTCTGTTGGCTGATAGCTCTCGCTCGAGGAAATTATCCTTCGTAATAGAAATACCCACACACTACAAATAAAGTATACTCAGCCCGTGCATTTATTGAAATTTTAGCGAAACAGCACTTGACACAGTGGCTCTCCGTTGATACGGTTGTTCTTTTAAATTTCATAACTCTAATTGAAGTAATAGTACAAAACAGAACGATTATTCATGTCAAAGTGATGTTATTTTTCGGATGATGTTATATTGAAGGTATATAATACTACCTGAGCTCTGTAAAGGCACGAAAACCACGACTATAAGCTTCCGTGACGTAGTGCTGTGCGATATTAGTCGTCAACGTAGCCACTTTACCGTCATTTCGGGTGATATATCCATGGGGACTCTTACACGTGAGGAAAAGGTTGGTGTGCAATAAAAAGGCGTTCATGTATAACCCCGCTAGTTTGTGCCGTTCTTTATTATACATTAGCGTAATATATTGAGTGCTATTTTATAATTTTATAGGTACAATTTATTTTAACTTGCAAATTCCCTTCTCGGTATTCCCCGCCGAATTCGAATCACGAAACAGCGTAAACAATTTAAGAAATGTTTGTAAAATATCCAATTAATTGAAATCAGGTAGGTATACTTTCATGTTTTTAAATGTCATTCGTTCTATGAATCCAATAGGAAAAAGCGGGTTTAAAATTTACTATGACCAAATTATAATTTTACTAGCTATTGCCCGCGGCTCCGCCCGTGTGAATGTCGGTTATCGCTTATTGTTGAGCCGACGCTATTAAGCATTAAACTCGCCTCTATACTCAACTTTGCCCTCGACTATTTACTCGCCACTGTTCTCAACTTTCTAGACGCCTCCATACTTGAATCTATACTTGACTCTCTACTCGACTCTATACTCTCCTCTCGCCCATCCACTTGATTCTTTTCTCGCCTCTCTACTTGACTCTCCCTATTCGCTTCTCTGCCCGCCTCTCAACTCGCCCATCTACTCGCCTTTATACTCGAGTCTCTACTCAACTCTCTATTCGATCTCTACTCACCTCTACATTCATCTCTCCACTCGCCTCTCTAATCGACTCTCTACTGGACTCTACTTGATTCTCTTCTCGCCTCTCTCTAGTCGCATATCTACTCGCCCCTGTAGTCGACTCTACTCGACTTTCTATTTGATCTATACATACCTATCCACTCGCCCCTATAGCGATCACTACTCGCCGCTCCACTCGCCTCTATTATCGGCTCGTTACTCGACTATTTCAGCTCTTATTCATCTCTGTACTAAATGACATGAGGATATGTTAGTAAAAAAAGGGCGCCCCTTATTTCGTAGAAAGAAATTTCATAGAATTTCGTTTCACAGAAAATGTTTCATATAATATTTGGTTCTTATATTTTTATTTCGAATATTATTGTTTCAAAAACAATTTACTACAATGAAACATATTTCACAGAAACACAATTGAACGAATTTTTAATCACATTTTTTTTGTTTAACAAACTTATCAAACTGTAGAATTATTTTGTAAAGAATATTAAACCACCTTTATAATGTTCTAAATAACATTTATTTTTAACTGTAACATTTACAATATAGTTAACACCTCGACTCAGATTACCCCGACTCGGATAGGTTAGGTTAGAAGGCTAATGCGGGAGCGAAGCGTAGCGAAGCTCCCGCATTAGGCCTTCGTAGTTATTTTTTTATAAACCACCCAGAAGTAGGAGCCCCGCGTAGCGAGGCTCCGTCGACCTTGTAGACGCATCAATTGTTTAGTTTATAATAAAATTGTCCCATTTAAATGAGGGTATGCATTTTATGAATTGAAACGTTTAGAAACTGTCACTTTGATAATATGTTATTCTTTGTAATAAGTTTTCTATTAAATAAACAATATAATGATTAAGAATATTTGATTTGATATTCTATGAAATGATTATTCTAATGTTTAACTTTATATGAAACAAAATTCAATAATTTAATATTCTTTAAAGTAAGTATTCTGTATATTGATTATTCTATGAAACGAAATTATGCGAAACATTTTCTGTAATACGAAATTATATTAAACAATTGTCTATAAAACAACGCACACCCGTAAAAAACATACTATCTGTCTCATCTCTTTTAAGCGTTTTAAGCGCGATTGATAAATGACAATCTTTCGAACAAACTTTCATCTCCTAACCCTATTCTCCTCTCCCTTCCATCTACCCCCATTTCACGATAGAAGGTAGCTTATGTACGTTCCTTAGCTCTAATCCATCTTTGTACCAAATTTCATTGGAATATTTTCAAAAATAACAATCTTTCATACTAACTTTTATCCCCTATTACCCCTCCTCCCTTAACCCCCCATTCACTTTAAAAGGAAGCCATATCCGTTCCCATGCTCTAGTCCATATCTGTACGGAATCTCATTAGGATATCTTCAAAAATGCCATACTTTCATCCCATAGCATCATTCCCTCCTTCCCCTCTTCTACCCCCTTTTTGCAATAAATGGTAGCCTATGTCCGTTTCCAAGCTGTAATTATTCTCTGTTACAGATTTCATCAGGATATTTTCAAAATTGACAAACTGCCATCCCCTAGCCCTCTTCCCCTATCCCTCTACTGCCTTTTTCGCGATAAAAGGTAGCCTATGTCCGTTCTCAAGCTCTAATCCACTTCTGTAGCAAATTTCATCAAGATCGGTTCAGTAGTTTAGGCGTGAAAGCGTAACATACAGACAGACACACTGACAGACAGACAGAGAGAGCTACTTTCGCATTTATAATATTATAGTATACAGTATGGATTAAGCAAGATTTTTTGAGTAAGGAGGAAGAAACTAGCCAGTAGATCTCTTTAGTTAAGTTGGTCCTTGTTTCGTTCTGCGGTGTGTGAATGAGCTTTGGACTTGAGAACCTAGAGCTCATTAAACCAAGTATTTTGTCTCGTGGACCACTTTCTGTTTTAGCGTCTTCTATTTACAATCTGAAAAACGAACACCAACATTTCACATTGATGTTTCATTCAAATATAAGCATACCTTGCCAACACAGTAAATATTTCAAGAAAGAAACAAGCCATACATTCATTTTAATATTCAATTTCTTATTGTTTCATCTTGTTAAAGGCAATAAGATCTGAAAGAATTGTACAGGGAAGATTTACTAAACAGCATTATTTCATTATTTCATATGAATCAATTGCAAAAACAACTGTCTACTAATAATAAGAACCTTGGCCTAGTTGATGGATATAAAAGCAATCAGACAGGTAAGGGAAAATGGTACAAAATGATCCCTAGAGGTTAAAGGATCCTTGGCTGTTATGCCGATTTAATAGCGAAATATAGAATACTTGAGTGAATGTCGTATTCATACGAACGAGCAGCACAATTTTTATAATCATGGTGTTATAGGCATTGGTCAAGATTTCTTGACCTATTCCATATAATAATACAATATTCTTAATGTATTATGCGATTCAATACTTCATTTGAATAGCTACCCCCAAAAGCGGAACACACTCATTTTACAGCTGTTTTCCCTAGAGATCGTTTTTTCCACGTTCCCCTATCGTAGGTCTTATGCCTACAGTAAGCACACCAATTTGAAAGATTGCGTTCCCCGTTAGTAGTTTCAATATTATTTTTCTGTATTGAAGAGCAGTATGTAATTTTATTTCTTTAAATTGGGTTTAGTTTATGATGAGATAAACTCTTCATAAGTATGAAGTTGATTGAAGTAGTTGCGATGATCCGGGTCTTTTTGAACAGAACCTTGTTAAGATTTAGTTTTAAAACATAGTTTGTTGATAGAAACTTTTCTTTCATCCATTTTATATTGCGAATGCTTATTCGCAATATAAAATGGATGAGAAATTGAACGTCCTGTATGTACAAGAGCAGTATCCCAAAACCGTTTGCAAATGGCATGCGCTGTTAACTTTCAGTGAGAAAACAACACGACCGATACGAGTACTACCGCGTTCAATTAACAAACTACCGCTAGATATGAATGAATTGGTAAATGAAAAATATGGTTGGATATCTGACCGTCTGCTCTTGATGATGGTAATAACGACATTACCAATATGTTTTTTTAACTGAAATGGAACCTAATCCATTAAAAATGAAAATGTAGGATGAAACATCAATCTAAGACCGACTTGAGGTTAATACAATTGCAGTGGATGATAATTGCATACTCGATGCATGGAACGTGATTCCAATAAGTAACAAGCATACGAAGCGTCTACGTGTACGACGGCAACATCATGATATTGTTACCGTTCATAGAAATATAAGAGCCTCTCCATACAATTCCAAATGTTTTGCTACACTGCCCATCTAGACGAGTGGCACATCCAAGAATGATATATATATGATGAGTTTGACTTATTATTACGTTACGACAGCCATAAACATAATGTCAATCCCGTTCATTGATAATTCTATGTTATTATTATTTTAGATGAAAAAAATACGTCCTTCTGACAACCATTGTAACTAAGCATGCAGTTTACTCCTAGAAAACCTTACCGAAGAGTGGCATGGCAATATTCAATATTGGTGGCACTTTACATGGCTATTTGTTTTTGAGTATTTGACAAACAATTACCATGTGTGGACGGACCGTGTATTTGAAAAAGTATTGGCCTAATTACCAATTTGACAAATATGACTAATAACAAATACGTACAATTGACAAATTATATAGTTTTTTTAATTCTGTATGGCCAGTAGCCTTTCAACAACAGACAAAATGTGAAAATCCACATATGACACCTCTTTGAAATAACGACATTTTTTTAAGCAAATTGTGTTAGTATGTATTTGCATGTTTTTATGTACGTCAAATATTTTACCAAATACAACAGACACGCAATAGCAAACACAAATAGCCATGTGAAGTGCAACCATAACATGCGAAAGGCTGCATTAGCCAAAGTTACGCTTCGAATGGCTGAACATATACCAGCATCGTAGCGAGTGGAATAATGATGTCGCCGTGTACTCCAATGGGAAAAGGCTTGACTTTATGCACGTATGCATTTTCGACTTTTACAAACACTATTTGCGAGCAAGGATAAGCGCTATGAAAGATTAAAAATATTTTTAGAGAAAGTCAATTAGTATGCGAAATTCAGCACGGCCCCAGTCAGATGAACACTGGTGACCTGAAAAAGGTGGCTGGGGTAGACGGAATGTGGACAGAACCACCATCAAATAAAATTAAAACTATATTAGTTGAACGAATTTTCAATAGCGCAATACAGAAGATTCATTGTAGTAGGGGGTAGATTTATTTCAATAACTTCACCTTTTCAAAGAGTGACATACTTTTAAGTTATTGCATAGCTTTTATCGCGGGCTTTGAGCGCGGCGACCGAATCAAGAAATTCCATAACGAAAAAAATCTAACACGTCGCATTGGCTGCGCAAAATAGACTAGGTATTTATTATTATGCAGATAAATTGAATATAATTTGACAGTATAGATTTATTCGCGTTTAGACGATATTACTTCAAGTCGTATACTTACTGTTATGTTGTGTGTGATGCTTCTCAAGCTTTTATTTCAATGAAATGATTTTTTAGTTTGCGTTTCGCTATCGGGTGAAAGCAATCGCTAATTCCGAACCTGACCCGGTCGCGGGTTAGATTAGAAACTTGAAAAAAAAATTAATATTTGTTCCGAACGTAACCGTCTTCCTAACCTGACCCGACGTCTCATTCCTATCATAATATCATAAACAGCTTAGAAAATGACTTATTTCTGCATGGTTATAAAAAAAACACCATGAAGGCCTAATGCGGCCCAGTCAGATACTAAATATTAAATACTGATTTGACACTTATGTACTTTTTATTTTTAGAAAGATTAGAGATAATGACCAATTTGCGCATTTTCGGATTTCGGATTGTTTAATCTCATAAACGGTAGCTCTTAGGACAAAAGTATTTAACATTTTTATAGATTTATTATCTGATCTTTAAGTTTGTCTCAGACATTTTCATGATTAAACTTACAGTTTGGCTATAAATTGTGAAAATCCCGCTGTAGTGACGTTTGACTTTACCGAGGGTAAAGTCAAACGTCACTACAGCGGGATTTTTTTCACGCAATCGGGTAAAAATGTGCACTGAGTGGACTATTAATATATATTCATTGTTATCAAAATAATAACATGATCGTGATAAATTTAGATGCTAGTATTTCATAGAATCTTATAATAGACATAGAAGTAATCGTTAAGTCAAAATACACTTGTAACAGTTTTCATTTACGGGAGATTTAATAAAGTTGTTAAATATATCCATCTACTACAAAGCGATGTATTAGACCATTAAACTTAAAACAATACTACTAATGGGTACCAGAGATAAAATGGATCATTATTCCGCCCACTCAACTGTACATAATCGTATTTCATTAGCGTACGTCACTTGAGAGCGATCGTAGGAATTAATATTATCTATATTGTACATTGGAGATTGTACAATTTCTTTGGAAATTGTAGGTTTCGGCAGTTTGATGAAATTATACATTAATTTGTTACTATATGTTTAGACTTTCATGCCGACAACATGGACGCCCTCCTAACACAGGCAATACAGCTTTGACTGTTTAGGCACAGTATAACGAGTTAAAGTATGAGTTGCTAGACTGTGGTATAAGTTTTAGTAACCTCTCCATTAGGCGGAATAAAACACATTTCGGTTGCTGATATTCTTAAAAAAAGGAAAATAGTTCTGAATATAAAGTTAAAACTCGAACTATTGAACTCATTAGAAAAATCACTAGTACATAGGTGCTACGCGACCTTCAATAAAATGTGCTATGGCTAATAGCCATAATTAATTCTGTTCCTATTGCCACCCAGGCAACGTCAAGCGGTCTATTAAATTCTTCATAGGAATGCAATTATTCACACCCAATAGGGACCTCAGGTATGACACATTCATTCAAAATGAGGCAAGAATTATATTTGAATCTATATCTTCAGGAAACCAAAAATATAGCCTTCACGTAACTAAACCTAACTATTAAATTATGGTAATACTAATATTACATTTCTTGTAGATAAAAAAAATTGTTTTGCATAGTTTTTGATGCAGTAAAGTTGCACATACTTACTATATAACAAAAATCTATACAAAACAAATGAATAATAACTTCATTTTCAAAGCTGTTTCATAGTATCAGTTCCTGTCGATTACTCAATGAATAATCAAAAAAATTTTATAATTTTAGCGTTTCTGGCAGCGTTACACAGAGTGCTGTGGATGCCAGCAAGTAAAAGAGGCCTTGGAGTGAGGAGTTTACGCTTATGGAAGGCGTTAATAGCAGTTGCCTCGTCAGGAATAGAGGTCTAAAGATACGTTGCATATATTCTATCCGCTTAAATGAGTCCCATCGTAGATTACTACAAGACGACGAGTCATTCATAATACTAATTGAATTGTTGCACCATGACCCACAGATAACATGTAAAGGCTGTGGTCGCCTTCACAAACTGCTGTCGTTATGGGCGCTTTTTAAACTTTCTGCACAGAGCTGCTGTTACCCTTTCATAACCCTTCTGACTAATTAATAACTGTTGCATAAAGATTTGTGAACCGAGCACCGCGCTCTCTTCGAGGCAGAGGCCCGGAATGCTTCATGTTCGAAGATAGGGTTCGGCCGATCATTTCTGTGGTCAATTCAGTGCAGTTTTTGGCAAAAATACTAATAAAAAGGTGCTTAACTTCCTGGAAAAACGTATAGTTTCTAACTGTCCACAACAACAGCAATGATTTGGAGAAGAATTGTTTGTATCTCTGAATTTGGACTATAAACTTGACGTTGATATAAAATTGTTTTTTCATTTTTTTCCGTGGGAAGCATGAATGGGCTAGCAGCATTTCATGAATATATCTGGTAATATTTGGCATCAGAAAATAAATTCTTATAATAGTCGATTTCTACGTATATTTACTATTTAGGACTCAAGTACTTAGAAATATAATAGCATCGTTTCTTAGGGAGGTTGTGTGACATTTAATAATTAACGACCTTATATATGATCTAAAATAATTTTAAGTGAAAAAGAATGTATTGTAGTTGTTGTGCGTTGTAATAACATAACTTTGATATATCTTTAGTATGTATAGACTATTGTATATTTTCAGATACGAAATATTAAATAGAGACTACTTTATCTCTGTGAAACTCCATTTAAGGGTTTATACATATATTGTGATGCTCGGCGAGAGAATAGTTCTCCGCGACACGGAGTTTCCGCATCATTATGAATGCACTAGAGTCTACGACGTGAATTGACCACTGTTATTTACGGTGAGATCTTTAGTGCGGAGAATTGGAGTAGATTGATTTTAAAACGCGAACGGATAGTTCTACGCGCCGCGGACAATTCGCGGTACAGTGAATGTCCTATCTTAATCTACTTCATTCAGTAGGTACCTATAAGTTCATTCACTATGTCATTGTATTTTAGACAGCTCACCCACCGTGCTCGATACAGCTTTGTTCTAGCGCCAATGCTCGAAACTCGGAACAAAAATTAGCCGCCAAAACGTCATATGCTATTGACAACGTCACGTCAGCCAGAATGCAATTTTGTGGATGTAGTCAGTTGATCGTTTGTGCTTTATATAACTTGAAAATGTCATTTTTGAAATCGACTACAGAACATAAAAGTTAAAAAAAAATTACATTACTGGCGACTCTTAGGTAAACAATTAAATCAATGAATGGCGGTTTTAACCGACTTCTGAACAAGGAAGAGGTTCTCAATTCGGATGTGATATTGAAATGTAATTTAGTATCTTATTTGACATATTATTTAAAAATGTATGTATGTTGTTATTGTAAGTTTATATTGTTTATGTTTGTACGCGCATAGCTCCGTCATTGGAAAATGAATTTCAAAAGAGATTTATTCCGAAATGGTCACATTAAAATTTCATAAAAATCTGATGATCTGATGATAGACCTCGGAAGTCTTAAAAAAATACCAGGAAATCAGCCGCGATTGCTGCAATCGCCTATTATTACAATGTCTATATCATTTTATGTCATAACACAAAGCGTGTATACTTTGAATGAGTACGTAGAGGTATTCAGAATATCCAGCGATGTTTTTGGTGTTTAGGTACCCGTCTATTATAAACCATTTTATCCCATTGATTTTCGTATTCTAGTTTTCAGTGCTTCCAAGTTTTCTAGCTAAATGCAAGGTTGTTAACTTTCAAAATGAACTTTGGTGCATACCTACTGCCTACTTTGAGATAAATGTTTCGTCTCATTTAACATGTATTGATTTAATACTATCTCATATAAGTAGCGTGGTTAATGGGCTCATCTGAAAGCGTTTTCAACAAGTCAGGTTTAAGCTCATTAAAAAGGGAAAATCTGTAAGTTTTACAAAATAAAAACCAACTACTAGAATGAACATGTCTCGAAAAGTAAAAAAAAAACAAATAATAGTAAATATAACTGAAAATATAAAAATACGCGTATGATTTTCACTGAAGTCGGTGCCAAGCCAAACAGGTAGAATTTCTATTGAGACGGTTGGCGATGACGTCAATCCTGCCTGCCAATTTATATTGTGTTGACTTGCAGTTTTACACCAGAAACGCACACATATTTCATACAGTGCATTTTTGCTCTAGAAGTCAGTTTATTTTTTTGTTGTTAAAAATGACTTATGTATTAACATTTCATTGATTTAGGACTGATAATTTAACACGCGGGCTCTATAAAGGATTTATCGTAGGTGCGTTGTTGTCTTTTAATTCGAAAAAGATAAATTTCATGATATCAATATTTTGTTTTGGAGATTAGCATGTGCGTTATGGTCCACAATCGTTTTATAATAAATTTATGAAATGAGTACAGGCACGAAATATATACTGGTTCATTTTTATGTATAGATAGATAATAAATAATAATGCCATATAAAATCATGATACCTAAATTTTCATTTATCGATTAATGATTTATTTAATCGATTGATTTTATTAATATAATTTTTTATGCAATCACTACTTCCATCTGTAAAGTACAATCCATTGGGACGGGGTAGGTATAATATATATTTTACTATTCACCACAGATGTTCGGTAAGTCATCCGTGTCTCACTGTTTTGGGTCTGGCTATAAAATAAACAGAGCTTTGAGTATTTACGTTCAATGTTGAGCAAATTAGACGAGTTATTAACACATTAAACAGTTTTCGAACTAATTCAATAAACGTGTTAATCTTTTAACTATTGAGATATAAATTTTGATAGTAATGATTCAGTAATAATAAATGGAGATATTAAACAGACTGGGAGCCCTTTCTGTAAATAAACTGTAGACACATAGGCCAAAGTATAAACTATAAAGACATAGATAAACATATAGACTCAAATCTCTTATCCTCAAATTTTGGCCGAGGTCGATCGAAGCGAGTGTGGCAAGGGGCGCGGCGATGCCTTTATAGAGTCGACGCGGTACCCGGGCTTACACTCTCGCTTACTATGAGACGAAAACTCATTTATTGTTTCAAAACTTTATAATTTAATGTCTGTGTCATTTTATAACGTTCAAAAATAAACTTGGAAATCATTTAGCTGTTCTAATGCCCAATTGGAACTTTGAAGTATAACTATTTATTTATTTTATACAATTCGCACAGAAACATATATCAAATAATTTTAAGCCCAAATTCCATTCCAAATTGACCGCACCCCGCTGAAGAGTAAGAAAGTTGGAGGTACTTCAGAAGATACGAGGACGCATTCCCGATACTGACGAACCAAAAATCGTGGTCTGCTAGGCCGTCAAGGTAGGCTTGACGGCCTAGCAGACTGACGATTAACACACCTCGCATAATGAACCCGGGATTGTAAGAAGGAATCATTCTGTGTAGGTAGAGTTTAGTTTTGATTGCAAATTATCCATTGGCATAAATTATAAATATTTGAAACCATCTAAAAATGTATGACTTTTTGTCATTAGGTTCCATATCTTCCCCTTTTTTTTTCATTCTATTTTAAATAAATATTGGGCACAAATAAGTCGAACCAAAGTCAATGTCTAAGATATATAGAATTCATGGCTGTTTCATGTTTGACATCAATAATATTTCTACTTAAGCTAAGTTTACAACCACAAAGCGTTGGTGGAGGAGAAACGGCGCAACAATTTTATTTATAATCAGATTCACTTTCCATCAGGTCGTATGATTGTCTGCCACCACATTGGTATAAAAAAAAGATTCGCTGTTCATACTTCCTTTAGCTAGTAAATAGAACTTCAACAAATAACGATCATAACAATCTGTAGGTGTCCTTTGCGAGAAGCGTGCTGAATTCTTAGAAAATCTATTCAATATTAATAGATTTAGTAGCAGTTAGCATCGAGCTGGTTATGTCGGTATTTATTGGCCGCAAGATTGGAGGAGCGGGAAAGGCGCCCGTCGCGCCGGGTGTAAGCCTCGCAGACACTTGTAGCGCTCGCCTCTGCGCCGCTACCACGAAACTCCGCATACCGCAACCACTGATTGATACACCCTGCACTACGCTACAACAAATTTCTTCTATATTCGAAGTTTAATAAGACGAATTAATAGCAAATGTCACTTTGTGAAATAATTATGTCATATTCAATCTAATAGTGATGCATTCAGTTCCCGTTCACTCATGGCGCAGTAGCGCCACCCTCAATTGTCATGACTTTCTTGACGGAATCAAAAAATAATCAACGAATGATTTTACTAGGATTTTCATAATCATTCACTTTGTCACAACAATATTTTTATTTTATCACAAACCGACATCCAACTAAATAAACATCAGCTTACTTCGTCTAATTAGAAATTCGACTATAGCGTTTTCTCAAACATGCTTGGAAATGTGAACATTATTTTGACAACCTTCTTCGAGATAAATCGAGATTGCTGTACATGCGAGCAGCGGCCGGCAAAAGTTGTATGAAAATCCATATCTGTCGTGTTTTAGCGGCCAAATAAATTACTATGTAAACTCATATCTGTCGTGTAATTTAAAAATGGAACCATCTTTTACTCCGAACCTTGACATCCAAGGAGGTAACTTATCCAAGGCATTAGGTATTTAAATACAGAACTGGCTTGCAGATAGAATGCTGTTTGTTAAGAAAAATAAAAAAACAAATGAACATTTCGCCGCGTGAAAAATTACTATTGTTCGTTGTTCGTCATTGATTTTGAAAAGTAGGTAACTAAAAAGTTCTGCCTAGATACTACTTAGTTTTAATTTCCGCGCATTGTTTGAGAAAAGCACTATACAAGCCTTGGCCACAACTGAGCGTTTTGCCGGACTCCGTAATGCGTGCCTCGGCTGCGCCTCGGCCCGCATACTTCACAATCGTCCGGCAACACTACAGTTGGCGGCCGCGGCAGTAATATACTATTTCCAAATTCAAATATTGTATTTTATTTATTTTTAACTTCTGTAATTTCTTTGTTTTTCTCTGCCACAATAAATCAAAGTGTGTTTTCAAGGAGAACGTCTGTTAAAATGGGGCTAAAATATAAAATAAAAATATATCAAATAAAATGATAAAAGATGAAAACTATCATTATTGTGAAAATATTATTCATCATCATCATCTTATACTCACGACTATTCCCCTCCGGATTATGCAGAGACGGCAGCCCAATATCTGTTTCAATTCTTGAACACAACCTTCCTTGACTGCCAATAAACCTTTCATTTTAGCAAATAAAATATTTACTGATATTTTACTTATAGGACTGGCAAATAGGCCCAACGTACTAAATAGAGGGCGAACCTATTGCCGTCAAACAGTTACTTTGTCATTGTTTCATTAAAGCTGTATATTTACTGTCAGATTCGAAAAACCTATCTCTAGTTGCTTTCTACCATACCCGCAAGAAAAGTTCTTTTTACATTGACTTAACTACGTTAGGAGTCTAGGAGATGAAGAAGAATTTTCTATAAACTTGACTGAAAATGTTACAATTTATTTGATTTACGGCTGAGGCTAATTACTCAGCACTGAGTATTTTCTATTCCCTTTGTGGTATTTTTAGTGCGTAATAGCTAAAGTTACCGCAAGCACAAAAGTATATTTAATTTCAACCAAAGATTTAATAAGAGCAAGCACAGTGAGTTGTAAGTAATTGAATAAGTTCCTTCGGATGGGATTATTCACACTTCGATGAAATCGAAACTCCGTAGGAGTTTACGAATATACATAAATGTACCAACAGGCGAAAAGGTTATCACATTAAATTCCACAACGGATTAAATTGATCGATATATATGTGAGTCGACGTGAAGGAAATACCTATTTTGGCAAAAAATAAAAGCCGGGTAAAACTGGGTGGACGGAGATCGATGAATAAATAAAAATAAAGTGGTCAGCTTAATTCTGTAGTTATTTTCGTTCAAGTGAAGCTAAGGACTAGTTCAATGTTATAATGAACAAAAATACCAAATATCTGGTAGATACTTAAAATTTAGCACAAGAAATTATTTAAGAAAATCTACCGACCATTTTATTTCTATTCACACCGTTCCGTTATAAATGATGTTTTGGTTATGTTCCAATAACTTGTTTTATTTCTATGACAGTGCCTGCCTATGTATTTTTTAAGGAAATCTACAGTTACAGTTTAGATGTTTGTTTAGATTATGCTGTTTAGATACTTTTTGTAAAATCTTGTAACTTGTACTTGTTACATTATCTACATCATTTACCGTTCATGGTTTATAAAAGAAGGTGAATAAAGTTTATTTTATTAGAAATAAGATAATAAATGAATTGCCTCCTAAGAACGTACTCAAAATACTACGACAAAAAAGTAGAAATCACTCAAACCATTCTTTTACCTACATTTTTATGATCAGGCCCTTTTCGGTCGAGGACAGACAGAGACCAATTAATTATTTTTAAAAGCTTCTGACCTGAAATATACAAGCTATTGCCTCTATTATCATTATTCCATACATGCAGGCCATTTTGTCTGTTTTATATTTTTGTAAATATGAAATCGATAAATCAGTGATCAGTCAAAATTAGGTCACTTTTTTATGTAGTTCACGTTAATATGACTTTGCCTCATCTGAGGTGAAGCTGAAGTCTTAAATATGAGGTTCACCATACTCACCATAATTATACAATTATGAATGCTATTATTATGACCCTCAGCCTAACTTGATAGCCTTATTGCAGGAAGGAGGAACCAAATGTTGACAAAGCATAAATGTTTATAAAGTGTGGCATGAGAAAGTAACCATTGAATTGCACAAAATAAGTGATTATTTAAAAAAAAAATGTGGTAAAAGACCGATTCGCGTTGTATAATAATAAAATGCATTCTATAAATTAAAAAAAATATTCGTGATCAAATGTATCGCTGGAATGTAACTAATGGTGAGGTATTTATGTTAGGGCATAGGGTATTGCCCTCCGCTCCCCAAGATCTTCGGAACCAAGCCACCTTCACCTGTAAACTATTACACATGTAGATTGATTTTGCACCTGCAAAAGGTAATATTTCTTAAATGATTGCTATTCAAATCATGTTAAAGCGAACAAAAGGTCCGAACAAAGCCTGACTTGAGTGCGCAGGTGCTCCGTACGTCCAATATAATCTTATAGAAACCGCTTATGCCACTCCTGTGAACACAAGTGTGTTCACAGTTTAAAATAAACGATAAGTCAAGAGTAGTTAGCGTTTTGTTACTGAATTTATCATGAGAGCTCTTACTAAACATTATCTATCATACCAACAACGCTTATTGTGTATCTTAAGTATCTAAGAGGTCTGAGTTTCGTAGTTTATTATTATGCAAACAAACTTTTTGTTATATGCCCCAGGGTCCGCCAGGACCCACACCAGCGGAGTACCCGGCGTGTGAGCTGCCGCGGTGGGCTCTCATAGCGGACCTGAATGGTAGGACCAGAATTTCGATCGATTCGTTGCTCAAAGCGTCCATATGTAGGATCGATGGACCGCTTTAACAATCCTTTTTACTATCGATTCCACATATGGACGTTTTGAGCAACGAATCGATCGAAATTCTGGTTTCGGATAGGCATATTTGGATTGATCTAAATATTATATTAGGACCGGCCGTTAGTTTTACATCGCTACAATACTTTCAAAGTTAAATTAGTTCAAACATTCAGTTTTAGTTTTGCTTGAAGTTAGCATGAGACTTAGTTGACTGGTCGATTTTTATAGAATCACTTTTCAAAACAATATAAAGCGTTTAGGAAAATATCGAAAACCTATCCCAACTGAATTTAGAAACATTCGAAAGGTCCTACTAACATTATAAATGTGAAAGTATGTATAGATATTTGAATGCTTGTATTTCAATCACGCTCTACAATTGAAAGGATTAGGCTGAAATTTGGTACAGGGTGTAGTATTAGATCAAGGTCTGGAATAACACATAGGCGACTTTTTATCCCGAGAATAAGTTCCCATGAGTTGCGCGAATAGTATAAAAATACCTAGTAGCAACAGCTAGTAGATATCGAATTATTTCCCTAGTTGTTTATCCGAATCATCTTTGACTGGCATTTTTGTAAGAGTAATACGTAATAGTTTTGCAGATCCACTACCACTAATTGTTAGGAAGATTGAAGGGGACTAGAGATAGACTTTATAAGAAAAATTCGAAGAATAAAAAGGATAAATGCAGCCTAGAGTTAACTGCGAGCCTACAATAATCTCTCATAGCAGTATTGTTTTATGTTTGGGTCAATGTAAGAATAGGACAAGATTATACAATTTGTATAGTCTTGCAATTAACTGGCTCATCAATTATGACTAAGCTAATAGTGCGAGATAGTGAAGAGAAGTAGAGAATGTGGTAGGTCCAGACATAATGTTTTGAAAGCGTATATGGTTCGCAACAACCTATAGCGAATATCACGCAGTCAATTAATCATCGTAATGATATACTTATACATATTTAATGACGTGTACCTAACACAAATATTTTTTTTAATATCTCCATTCTGCAATATTCAGTTATGATTATTTTACAATTTTATAATAGCATAGAAGTGACGTGTTTGTGGTATAGTATCTATAGTATAGAATAAATGAACGTTTAAAGCATGTAACGGTAAATTTAGGTACCTATTTGTATACCTAATAAACATTTACTCTTTTAACCATACTGTAACCAAAAAGCCCTTGTGACTAAGTAAGGTTCTCAACTATAGCTTTGTATTCAACGACCAGCTTAAACCTTGCTAACTTTCATTCGGAACCTGCCACTTGAGTTATATGCGATAACCGCATCGAAATATTAGTCATAAGTAAGGTCTGTAAGCGAACTCGCCCGAGAATTGTTAGTTACAGTTGAAGTGATTTTACATAATAAAGTTCTAGTCAACTCATAGAGCAAACGCTACTGAAAACCCATTCTGTTAAGTAGTGTGCTTTGCCTACAAGCTACATATCTACGCTAATCTTTACTACTATGTTATACAGTTGAAGTATTTACTTGCTTGAACACGCTTATCTCAAACGATTTGAAAAATTATTTTTGTGTTAAATAGCCCTTTTATCGAGGAAGCTTATAGGCTGCCTATAAGCTATATATATTTATATATACAGGGTTACTGGTAACTCAACGTATTCCTGTCAGGCGGTGATAGCGGGCTTTAATTTTGACCCACATATGTATGGCCAAAAATCAGTAGTTTTCGATATAATTGACTTTTAAATTTTTGCCGCATTAACCCAGAATTAAGCTTTCGAGTGCGAATTTCAAATTATTTTTTCACCGAGCGGGAATCATTCTAATTTATTTTTGTAATTGATAAATTTGCTAACCCTAAATAGTAATAAAAAAGACGGGTTGCACTCTGGGAGTGCCGGCAGAAGTGAAAACTTTTTCTTTCTTTCTTTCTTCGTTATATACATAGAAAAAGATAAAAAGAACATACCATACCATACCATACCTATAGTATAGTGCCAATCATAGAACCTATCACTAATTTTCGGCGAATTTTTTGTCAGAAGAAATTTATAAATTACAAAACGAAAAAATAATCACCAAAAGTAATAAATTATAATAAGAAAAAACAATCACGAAAAATCCCTGAGGGCCAGGTGGTTTGAACCCGATACTATCTGAAACTATAAGGACTTACAGTCGAAGTGCTTACCGTTTAAGCTTCGACGCTATCTATCGCAACTTGCAAAATAGATAGTCTGTACCTAATCTTGTATGACGTCAGTCGTCGGTTACGGTTCAAAGGTCAACTAATCCTGACGCTTCCTTAACATTTTACACCCATCCAACGCCGCTAAAGAAGTTTTCACTTCAATAAGTGATAAGGTTATCGAGAAAGCAACGAAATCCGACATGGATAGGTAAGGTTAGAAGGTTAAGCGGAGCTCTACCATTAGCCTTAGTGGCTATTTGCTTCATAATCAAGCAGAAATAAGTCATTTTCCTACCTGTTTGATTGTATCGACATTTAGGCAATTAATTAAACGTCATCGATCCAAGCTAAGCTATTCAAATAATTTTAGTTTATAACTCATACATTGTTGTTACATCCATATATTGAGACAATCCCAGTAAGTTAGGAAGTACTAGTGGCGGGGTTGTCTCGCTGCTTTCCCTAGGTTTGAGTATAGATATAGTAGAGATAATTAAAACGTTAACACTGACAACTGCAACGACGTATTTCAGTTTTGAAAACAATACTTTTAAAATATTTCTTTTTCTATGATCTCATAATATGCTATATTAGCATATTAAGAAACGACGCGACACTTTGAACACAGCAAAGTATTTTCATCAATATGTGGAATTGCATGCGGACATGTATAATTATGACAATTCTAACTAGTTACAATCGTCGGAGTGAAATAGACATGAGCGGTATGGTGGTGATTAATAGAGTTTATGAAAACTCTTGCATAATAAGGGTTTTTAAAATACGAGTGTGAATTAAAGAAATGAGTCGTAGGCGAATTTTTTATAGTATTACAAAAGTGTTTTAAGACACAACTTTATCTAATCTCATGAAATCTCTTGCGCTTCCACTCCTGATCCCACCATTTGGGATCGGGTCTCCTCACAATTCTGCGCCAGGTCATACGATCTTGCATTTGTTGTTTCTGGTAATTGGGCTTTCTTGAGGTCTCTCTCTATATTCTCCCACCAGGTAGATGGGGGGCATCCTATACCTCTCATAAGTATATATATATATATAATTTTTAATCTATAATCTCATGAATTAATTAATATAATTTGCAAAAATGACATGACACAATGATAAAGCGTAGCGCCGCGTTCACAGATTTTGTAGAGAAAAATGTTTTGACATCTCCTTGTGTCCAGCTGAAGCTGTAACGTAATGGAACAAAAGTTATATTATGATATAGTTGCCCAAAGAAGACCTGTACTTTATTTTTTTTAAATTTATTTGGCTACTTTGTGTGAAAAGACTGTCATTAAAGTATTGTTTTTATTTTTAAATTTTGATATTTCATTATGAGAATATATAATAGTACATTTTGGTACAAGTGTGTAACGTTGATGTTTAGTGCTGAAGCGTCATTGGGAGAGCTGAGGATGGTAATCATCAATACACACGTCTATCATACGACGTTTTTCAACACACTTGTGAAGAAAATTATACTAAAATAGATATTTTCCTTGGTAGTAAATTTTCCATAACGTTAAGGGTATATTTTACATCTTATATCGGGCGGTGTACAACATTAATCATTGTCTTTATAACTAACACTTGTAAACATTTTAATTAATCTTCTTCATCCTAGCGTTAATCCCAGTTGCATCCGAAGCTTTTCAACTTGGAGTCTGGAGTCCGCTTTTGACCAGTCTAACTGCGGATTTAGCTAAACTTCGATATTTTCCGTGAAGCGACTGCCACTGACCTCCACAACCCAAAAGCAGTATCGAAGCATTGCAGCTAGACCAGTTATTGGGTTTTTTAGGGCTCCAACTACCCGTAACGACTGCCATAGATGTTTGTATGACAATCAGGACCGACGGCTTAACGTGCTCTCCGAGGCACGACCAGACTAATGCAAATACCCATATTCATGCATACCAATATTGGCACGGAGCGGGGATCGAACCCGCGCCTCCTGCATAGCGGCCGCGTTCACTACCGCTACGCCACGAAGGCTGTCTAACATTTTAATTAATTAATATCTATAATTTCAACAATGAAGACGAGTTGTGAATTTTTTCGTCATGGTAGGAAGAAATAATTAATCTAGAATGAGGTTTCTATTTTTGGCTTGTCAAGGATCTAATTTTAGCCAAGTACAAAATTGTGAATTTAAATTTTTACAGAGAAAACAAAAGTTCTATTTGTGTGAAAGTTTCGTTTATTAAACACGTTGGTACAACTTGAGATTATCTATTTAAATATAAGTGGCATGAAATGAGCATGCGATAGGTACATTAAATTAAAACACAGTCTTTTTGTATCGAAACTTTTCTGTGAACAAAGCAACTCAACCAATGTCATTAAAAAAAAGTGATTAACTCACTACTAGCAAAGAAATAGTCAAAGTTTGATAGTGTCATTATGTGCCAAGTTTCGGTGATAATAGGACCATTTAATGAGCAAGTTTTAAAAAATATAATTATACCTTCTATGATTGCAATGTGGCCACTTTAGTAGATAATTTTGTATACTATTTATTAACATTTTTTTAAAAGTTATGGATCGTTTTATAAAGCGACTATTCTGTAACTATAGCATTTCAGATTACGAAAATAAAAAATAGTCTTTGTCTCTAATAAGTTTGCCAATGACTATTAGGTCTTTAAATATGAAATTGTCATTTTTCTAATTGACCATTTTGATCTCAAAAATCCAGCGTTTTTTCAGGAATATTATGTTTCGAATGTGATAATTCATTTGTGTTCATGCTATTTAATTTTGCTTTGACATTGCTCTGTGCACAATATGGAAATTTTAAAATATCGCATTATTTTCGAATATGAGTTTCATCGCGGTACCAGCGCTGCAGAAACAGCTCGAAGAATTAATGATGTGTACGGAGAAGCCACTGTCAAAGAAAACACGTTTTTGGTTTCAACGCTTTCGTTCTAGAAATTTTGACCTCCAGAATAAACCTCGTGGACGGCCAGAGACCCTAGTTGTTAATGAATATTTGAAAGTGATCGTGGAAGCGGATCAATTTTAAACCACTTCAGAGTTAGCTGCAGGCTTCAGTTTTGAATCATTTGAAACAAAAAAAACTAAGTCAAGCAAACCAACAAACACACATCGACTGCTGCGTCACGTTACTCGATCGTCACAATAACGAGGGGATTTAGAATCGTATGCTTACTTGTGATGAAAAATGGATCCTATACGATAATCGGAAACGCAAATCACAGTGGTTAAACCTGGAGAACCGGCCACCGGTATGTTTCTATTAGACATAGAAAAAGCTTTTGGCACAGTCTGGCACAAGGCTTTCATACACAAGCTAATTTTGCTCAGAATTCTTGATAAATTCGTACTTGACAAATCGAAGCTTCCGTGTTCATATCAAAGAAGACTTTTCTTTCTTAAAACCAGTGCCGGCCGGTGTACCTCAAAGCTCAATCTTAGGACCATACTTATTCTTGTTATATCTTAATGACATACCTGTACAACCACGCACTCATTTAGCGTGCTTCGCTGACGATACAGCTTGCTTCACTTACTCATCTGATATCGATTTAATAATTGACCGCCTTCAATTATGCATTAAACGGCTCCTAGAGTACTTCGGCAGGTGCAAGTTAAAGATCAATGGGTCTAAAACTGAAGCAATACTTTTTACAAGAAAACATGCCTTACCTAAACGTAGCCTTATAATTGACAATCATACGATCCCATGGAGTCGCTCAGTGAAGTACTTAGGTAGAATTTCTCGACAATATACTTAACTGGTCTGAGAATACTTCCAATCTACATACCGAAGGCATCAAGGCTATCAGTGCAATCTAAGCGGCCACACAAAGCTAAGAATATACTGCACCCTGATCCGGCCATCTATTACTTATGCATGCCCTGTATGGAGTAGCACGTGACATTCTAATGTAAAGAAAATACAGTTAATACAAAATAAGGCCCATAAGTATGCCCATAATGCTCCTTCCGCACTAACCTTCAAAAATTACCTTTACAGGATAGCCAAGATAGGATTTGCCATTGATAGGATAACCAAGGATCGATGTATATGTTTATAAATATTCTTAATTTTTTTTATAAACTATAATAATATAATTAATAATTAACTTATTAAAAGCATTTGTAAATCTCGTAAGAACTATATTTCTTATATCGATAGGTACAAGCGATACAAGTTACCACATCACTTATTCTTAGAGTGCGATGAATAGCTAATATATGGTCGCGCTCGCTTGTTTTGCGAGTGTCACAAACCAAAACCGTCCTTATTATTAGGTGACATGTAGGATGAAGGTGACGTGGCTCAGGCTGCGTGCGCATGTGTGTATGTGTTTAACTCATGTACATTTCTATTATCCTTCTACCTCCCACCGAATGCTTTTTCCATAAAAGTTAAGTTAAAAACGTAGTGTTTTATCTAAGACATACGCAATTTCTTTTCAAATCATTAATTAAAATGATAAATTGTCATGCCATAAGTTCTATATGGGCTACAATGCTCACTGAACGAATACTGTTGTTCGAAGTTGTGCTACTAGGATTTGATACACTGGTACTGTACATAATTTTGAGTGTTATGAAATAATAAAGATATTTTAAAACTAACTAACTAACCGGCAAGTCCTGCCCCAAGCGAAATGTTGACTCAAAAAAAGGTACTGATTAGTATCTGGTGGACCAGCGTTGGAGTCATTTACTATACCTTCCCAAGATCTGGTCTGACGATTATGGCAGATCTGTACTGTCAACTATTGGAAACCATGATGGAAAAGCTAGCCGTTAAACAGCCGAGGTTGGCCAACTGGTCTAGCCCACTGCTGCATCAGGGCAACGTCAGATCACACCCTGCACAACAGACACCATACTCCCCGGACCTTGTTCCAACCGATGAACTGTCTATAAAATGGTAAAAGTGCATAGATAACAAGGGTACATACTTTGATTGATTAAATAAAAAAACTGTTTGCTTTTTTCATATAAAACGACAATTTCATATGAAAGAACCTATTACACAGTCGCTTGTGATCATTCGTTCGACAGCTCCGCATTTGAGTAATTAAAATTTCCAAGTTAGCACAAAGTAATGAAAAACACTCGATATTACCGACGCGCGACGGTGAATGTCATTGCACACATAATATGCATCCCGGAGCCGAGAATAAATTGAAACACCAACAATGGCTGCTATGAATTATTCGTGCATAGATTAATTCTATTAATTGAGCAGCAATAAGCGTAGGTAGTAGTGTTCGTAAATCATTCGATTTAGCCTCGAGTACTTATAGTTATACTTATTCAATTGAAATGTTTTGTTCAGAATTCTGATTAGGTATTTTAATATATCTTCTTAATATATTATATGTCGTCACCAACCAGCTTAATCAGCCGTTAACTAAACGGCCATTCAATTAACGGTCTGAATGATGTTCAGCCATTTGATTAAATGGCTAGGCAAACGGCTTAGAAAGATAACGTTTAACTACTTGCTTAGCCAGTAAATCAGCAGTTAGAAAAATGACTTATTTCTGCATGGTTATAGAAAAAAATTACCACGAAGGCTTCTAAGCTAACCTATCCAAGTCGGATGGCGCAGCTTTCTCAATAAACCTATCAATAATTTTGTGCGAATACATCTGTATGTATGTAATTGTCTGTCTTATTTCAGGGTGATGCCCCATCATACGAATGGCCTAAGCATTAGCCATCCAGGTTATTAAATGTTATAATTAACATTATGGCTGAATATAATTCAGGCTGTAAATTGAATAATATGTTGTAGTTGACATTATGGCTGAATAGAATTCAGGCTGTTAATTGCATGGCGCCGTTTAACAAAGAGCCTAGGCCGTTCATTGAACGGCTGATTAAGCTAATTGGCTGCGACCGCTACTAGCACCACAAAATAGGCTACATTTTATTTATATAATGGTGATAAAAGTATACGGGTAATAAATGACCAATTCAGTTTAGGAAACTGATGAATACATTTAACCATGAAGTTGGCTATGTGGCAGAAAATTGGAACTATGATTAATAAAAAATGACAAAAGAAAATCGTGAGGCTTATAATAAAATGGCTTATAATAAAATGATTAATACTCTACTCAATCACCTCGCATCTTATATTATCATGACATATCGTACATATTCAACGAATTTTAATTTTAAAAATACTCTGTCATAATCTGTTTTTTGTTTGCCTTAGATGTTTACCTGCTGATAAAATATAAGAAACATCAAAAACGTACATTTAAAATCAAAAGAGATAGCCTAGAATCTCTTTCATTCAATTTCTTCACCATAGACCGACCAGGAAAGACCCTCTTAAATAACGTTAATATGTTTACAAACTCCATGTGTTATTCGGTTTTGTTAATTGAATATCATAGTCATTATGATATGTAAATATTGTGCTTGAAGAGTAAGCTCCTTATGATATTTAACGGCTTAGTATCAAATTCAAAGGAAAACTGATTATTTTGCAAACAATGCCATCTCGGTATATTTAACCTTTTACCACATTTACTTTTCCCTTCTTGTTATATTAGGGGTTAAAGTATGAAATTGCCGATTTGTACTGACAAATTGAAATTCGTTTTTTTTTAATTTAACGTATTTATTTAATCAAAATAATTACCATTATTATCTATACATTGCTGCCATATAGTAGGAAGGTCATTTATGCCTTTGCGATAGAACTCTGGTGATCTAGATTCGACAAACTGTGTGAAAGCATTTTGTACTGCCTCCTGAGAAGAAAACTTTTTATCACATAGAAAATTGTCCAAATCACGAAAAAAATGGTAGTCTGTTGGAGCAAGGTCTGGCGAATACGGAGGGTGACGGATAGTTTCTAATTGCAGTTCCTGTAGAGTTAAAACGGTTTCTCGTGCTGTATGAGGTCTCGCGTTATCATGGAGCAATAATGGTGAAGATTGATTCATGAGTCGGGGCTGTTTCACTGCTAGTGTTGCTATCATTGTTCGGAGTTCGGCACAGTAGACATGTGCCGTTATTGCTTGACCAGATCGTAGAAAGCTATAGTGAATAACACCATGCTGAGATCACCAAACAGTTACCATTACCTTTTTATTGGTAAGCTTTGCTTTAGGACACTGTTGTGGCGTTTCACCTGGGGTCAGCCATTGCATTTTTCGCTTACGGTTATCGTAAAGAATCCACTTTTCATCACATGTCACAATTCGATCCAATATTCCTTCATTTCTGTATCGATTCAACAATGCAACACAAGTTTCAACACGCATTTCTTTCTGCAGATCAGTCAAATCATGAGGTACCCATTTTTCACATTTTTTTATTTTATTGATTTGACGCAAATGAGTCAATATTGTTGGTAAGGTAACGTTAAACCATGCAGCTAATTCCTGGGTAGTTTGGCTCGGATCGGCTTCCACCATGTCTTTCAATTCATTGTTATTCACCTGTGTAGACGGCCTTCCTCGTGGTTCGTTCTTCAAATCAAAGTTTCCATCACGAAAGCGTTTAAACCAAAATCGCACGGTGCGTTCATTAGCAGTCCCCTCTCCAAACGCAACATTGATATTGCGAGCTGTTTCTGCCGCGTTAGTTCCGCGTCGGAACTCGTATTTATAAATCACTCGAATTTTCGAAGTATCCATCTTTCTTGTCTAAGCTGAATAAAAAAAACAACTGAAAGTCGATAATCGAATGTTGCACATTTTTAAATGAAGAACTACATAGGTACCATGTGGAAAAAGTTTCACTCAAAAATCTCAAACCATGAAGGTTCTATGTCAATTCGAAGTACCTATTACAATGAAACGGCAATTACATACTTTAACCCCTATTATATTCACAAATGATAAATAACAACGATAAGTAGGAACAGAGTCTAATTCTCTTTCACCAAGTAATGAAAAACAGTAATCCGATTAACTTAGGTTTAATTTAAATATTTTACTTTACATATACTTACTCAATTATGAATTTTAGATTTGCATGACCACGACTAGTTTGTGAATATATAATGCAATTTATCTTTAGGTATATCACGATCCAAAAATGTAGGTACGTATGGCGATGGGATATCTCATGGATTGTTTCAATATTAACATATGTATTAGTGTTTTCAGGATCGCAATATATTAATATTGGCTGTCTGTACGCGCTTAACGTTGCTTAAATCGTTCTACAACATGTCGTTGGTGTGCTTGCGTTGCTTGCGTATATTTTGAGCCAGGATGTGCGTGAAATATTTGTGCTTTTTCCTGGTGGTTGGTAGCAAAAATTCTCTATAAACTCAATTTGACTTCATGTATCTACCGAAATGTAAGTAAAAAAAAGACGGGTTGCACTCTGGGAGTGCCGGCAGAAGTAAAAACATTTTCTTTCTTTCTTTCTTCGTTATATACATAGAGAAAGATAAAAAGAACATACCATACCATACCTATAATATAGCGCCAATCATAGAACCTATCATTAATTTTCTGCTAATTTTCTGTCAGAAGAAATTAATAAATTACAAAAAGAAAAAATAATCACAAAAATTAATAAATTACAAAAAGAAAAAATAACCACAAAACGTTTCAGAAGGCCAGGTTTGAACCCGGTACTATCTGAAACCACAAGGTCTTAAAGTCGACTACGATGCTATTTATCGTATTTTGCAAAATAGACAGTCTATAGCTAATGTTGTATGACGTCAGTCGTCGGTTACGGTTCAAAGGTCAAGCGATCCTGACGCGAGTTAAACACTTTTCACACCCATCTAATGCCGCTAAAGAAGTTTTCTCTTCAAAAATGGGGAAGTCTAGTGAAAACTTAGTGATTTGTGGATGGTATCGTCGTGACGAGACACCTAAGTTCCAAGATTATTAATAACTGAAAAAGTACTCAATGTGACCACAGAATTTTCATTTCAATATTTTAAATTCCTTATGTTAAGTACATATAAAATAGGCTGGGCTTCAAATAGGACTAAGCAATGGCTTTTTCGACCAACAATCCATATATCAACATTTATTTAGATTTTAAACTTAAGGTACCCCACCCTCTAACCGTTTTCAGTAATGTGTTGCACGTGAATACCTTGTGCTAGTAATACCAGTGTTGAACAAAGAGCTCATTCCACTGTGATAATACTAACATTGGATGTCTACCTTGAGTTACTTCTGATATTATTATTTTTTTCATTTTACTTGCTCATAATGTGGCTCTAATCTCACCGAAATTAGGCACATAATGATACCTATTATCAAAATGTGGTTTTTAGATTGTTATTAAATCCAAAAAACATCACGATCTGTTCATGAATAACGCAACTGCAAACAAACTTTTTTCCTCCTTATTTTCCTTCCTATCAAAAAATGCACTTAGTGACTTTTGTTTAATTTTACTGCCTGAGTTGCAATATTCTTAAAAAAAATAGATACTTTTGGTATCTATTTTTTGTTCTTGTTCAATAGAAGAAATAAATTAATATAACTATTGCTTGTTCATTTCATGCAACTTCGTATTTAAATAGAAAATTTCATCTTGTACGTGCATAAAAAAACAAAAATTTTACTCAAATATAACTTTGTTTTCGCTCTGTTTAAACTGTAAGTAAAGGAGTTGTCCACTAATGGTTTTTTATTCTTGAAAAAATCCGGCTGCAGTGAACCAAATATTTTTAGATAGTGTAACGTAGGACTAATGTGATAATATATAAAATGGAAATTTAAGTGCCTGCAATTTTGAGAAAACATCGTTTTTATTTGGGTATATTTTTAGGCTGAATACAAAACATAACTTTTGCTGCCTGTGCCCAACAAAAACAAATTAATAATTTTGACAAATTGACATCGATGTGTCACGCGTGACAGATAGACGACACTATGACAGTTCTGTTTATGCTTTTGTCGACTGTTTTGTTTGATACCCTGAGTATGCTATGACTGTGATATTTCTGCAAATATTAAGAGAAATTGATAGATTACGTCATGTACATACAAAGCGCGTTACTTACTATTGATTTATCTATGCATAAAGTGCAATATTTAAGTCATGTACTTAAATCTTCCTGTTGTGTTTAGAAACTGAGACTTCTACCACATTAATGTAATCCTCCTACAAAGCTGCTTGGCGTAGTAAAATTGTAATTCGCTAACTGGTTGTTCAAATAAAACTGTTGGTGATCCAAAATATTTGAGACTTGTTACAAGCTACTGAAACCATAGCAGTTCCAAAATAACAGTGGCTTTGCTGGAACAATTTGGCTTCTAACAAATGCAAATTAAAGACTGATCCTGTAGTTATGATAAACTAATTAGAAGTCCCATTTAGTGACAAAAGTGTAATTTGCACAGTAAGTGAAGCACAGATATCTTACAAAAATGAGCATGATTCATGAATGTAATGGATCTCTGAATAGAATTCATTTTGAAGCCTGATCCATGCTACTCTGCAGTATTGTGTTGATAAGAGAAGTTGAATATAGAGGCTGATAAATAATGAGTCAAGTATAGATCAACTTCTAGTGGGCAAAATCTCAAATTAAAGAGCTCAATCCAGCAAGTGTTCCTGAACCAAAATGAATGTTGTACTTACTTCATTGATAACTAATGATATACAAAAAGCTCTAGAAAACCTCTTATAAGCATATTTTGAAGAGAGTTACGTGATTTGAATTGATATCAGACATGATTTTCATATCTAGTTGTTTTGTAATATATGATATGTGTGTGTGATTGTAAGTCTATTATAATAAAACAAATTGTTTAAGGTTAATATATTATTTATTCATCACCTTCATTCTCAACATCTTCTCTTATTAATATGTGGTCTAAAAACTGTGCAGGTGGAGAAATGTCATTTTGATGTCGAGCCCATCCAAGATACCAGACGATTGTCATCACATGAGCACAGCTTCCAACAGTCCTTTTCCCTATCAAGCAAGTGCAGTAATATCCACAAATCCTCTCTTGCCAAGTATGACCTATCACTTGTAGTAATATACAGTGGTGGTCACATAATTAAAGACACCATTTATGTTGAACATATACATCAAAATAAATGATGTTTATATACCCAAGATATGAATAAATTCTGTTCTTATTATTATTCTCCATAAATTGATGTCGTATTTTTAAAATGAGAATAGTATAAAAGGTAAATAAGCAATAGTTTAGTCTTAATTCCTTTTTCAAATGTAACACAAGCTTTTTCGATGCATTTGCTGCTGGCCATTTAATTAAAGACAGTACGTATTCCGTGTTCTAAATTTAAAATAAAAATAAAAGGAGCATTTAATTTTTTTCCATTTTGCCGCTAATTATTGTGACACGCAAAAACTAGCTCAGTTTAAAGCTGGCTTAAGTTTTATTGTAAAATTTAAATTGAAATATACTCGTAGTATGGGAAAAAGCAAAAGTTGCGATCCTTCTACAAGAAAGATAATTCTCAATTTTCATGACAAAGGTTGGTTGTACAGGAAAATTGCAGATCACTTGCGATGCTCTAAAGATATGGTTGTGAACGGTATCCGGCATTTTAATAAGTTTAATACTACGGAAAACGTGCCTAGGAAACCTAGACCGAGGAAACCAACCCCGCGAGAAAACTCAAGAATAGCATTGTTGGCTAAAAAAGACCCTTTCAAAGGCTCAGAAGTTATTTGCTTAGAAGTATTTGGTGCAGGGGGTCTAGAGGAGTGTCTACAAGAACGGTTAGAAGGCGATTATGTGAGACAGACTTATTTGGAAGAGTTTCTCGTAAGGTCCAACTTTTGAAGAAAGAAAATATCAGAGCTAGATTACAATTTGCCAAAAAATATGCACATTGGACAGAACGACAGTGGAACAATGTGCTTTTTTCCGACGAAACTAAAATTAATATGGTTAATTCTGATGGAAAAGTTTACTTGAGACGTCCTCCAAAAAAAGAAATGGACCAAAAATACACAAAGAAAATAGCCAAACATGGAGGGGGTAATATTAAAGTTTGGGGATGTTTTTCTGGTTATGGTGTGGGACCTATAAAAAAAATAGAAGGTAACATGGATAAATTTCAATATAAGAATATTTTAGAAGAAACGATGTTACCTTATGCCGAGGATAATTTGCCAGTGATATGGACTTTCCAACATGACAACGATCCAAAACACGCTTCAGCTATGGTCAAAGAATTCCTGAGGAGCCAATCAGTAACAGTTTTAGATTGGCCACCGTACAGTCCTGATATTAACCCAATCGAAAACTTATGGTCCTATGTGAAGAAAATAGTGGCAAAAAACGTACAAGTAATGTGCATCAACTTTACACGGTATTTAAGGAGGCATGGGAGCAGATTTCGATTGAAACCTGTGATAATTTGATCGCTTCAATGCCTAGGCAGTGTCAGGCTGTCAATACTGCTAAAGGACTTGCGTCAAAATATTAATAACATAGTTTTATGTTCTTATTATATGTACATCTAAAACTAATTTAAGTCAAGTTCGTCTTAATATCCACAATATTAATTTTTTTATGGTTACTTAATTTCTGTCTTTAATTAATTGGCCAAGTCTTTGCATTAGTTCATACTATCTACAATAAAGATAAACTTAATAAATTTAGACGACGATTTCCTTGTTCCGTTTATTTCATTTCTAACATGTTAAGATAACCGATAGAGTAATTTAATTAAAATTGCAAGCTCCTATTGCATTATAATAAAAAAATATAGGACAGGTAAACTTTGAAAAATTTATATCCTCCAAGTGTCTTTAATTATGTGTCCACCACTGTATATGTGTAATATATTTTTCTATTATGGTGAGGTGACTTTATTCGTCCTCTGATCAAAGCTGTCTCATGTGATGACAAAATGCCTGGAATGTTTACACTTTCTAAATCATCACTTACTTCAACAATAAAAGTTTCCATTTGCTCGAATATGTTCCCCATAGTATGAGCGAGCTTGACCATGATACTCCTGATCTGAAAAATAATAGGAAGTCTTTTTGTAGTGACATAATACAAATAATAATATATAATACTCTTTAAGAGAGGTAAGCAAAGATGTAATATTATACTTACAGTCAGTGTTCTAAAATCGAAATTCAAAGTCCAAATCCCAAGTGGTAACAAATAACCCTTGTGAATAAGCCAAGTCGTTAAAGTTAAAAGTCCATATACTATCAACATCCAATTCACGTACCGAAATCAAAGAATCCGTTGCGATAAACCAAGTAGTTAAAATAAGTGGAAAAATAAACAAAACCAGCGAATACGTAAGCAAAAACCAAACCAAGACGCGAAAGTGACAGTTCAGTTCACAGACATGACATGACAGCGATAATTGCTATTAAAAAAATAAAACTGTAATGCCATCCTCAAATTCAAATATCTACTTTTATAAAATACCTTTTGGTTTTTCTCTTAAATGCAGCCGTTAAAAATTATTATCTAAGTAACGCCCGATTCCTAATTTTAGCTACTATTTATCAGTGTAATTTGAGCCGTGCCGAATTTACTTGGAATAAAAAACCAACGTCCATACAAAAAGTGGACATGTCCTTTACCATTTTTTTACACAGAAAAATAAAAGATATCTGGTTATGTTTAGTCTGTGGCCAGTGTTATTTTTATTATTATTGTGGAATTATAGTTATTTATTGATTAAAATATCTACGAGTATGTATTAGTTATGAAGAAACTGATTTATGTACCTAGTACACCACCCGATATTTACACATATATTGTACAACGTACGATTTATGATGTGATTGATGAGAAGCCCTATGAAATGTTTACTATCTGAAAACTGCAAGGGCGAATATCTATTTAAGTATTATATTCTGCACGAGAGAAAAACGTCGTGTGATGCACGTGTGTATTGTTGATTAACGTTTTCGGCTCTCAATATCGCCTCAACGGTAATCACCAACATTACACATGTGCCATAATCTTATATAACAACAACACTGACATTGAACCCTTTTATATTTTAGAGAAGCTAGTATCTATCATTCCCCTCCTTTTTTACGTGTGCAAGATACGTAGGTCTTTTTAGTTTTGTTCCATCGTTAAAATAAACTTCGCTCGACTCGTGGGAGTTACACAACTTTCAAGGTCACCACTAAGTTCGGAAGGAAATTGTTCATTCATCAGCCTTGTGAACTTTTTATGAATAACTAATACTATAGTTGTATAGTATATTTATATACATGTATGTAGGCATGTAGGGTAATGTCTTCGTTGTACAATATGGAGTAAATCAGTATTATGGGGCATACTGCACAGCGCTATTTAGACCCAATCGAAGCGTAGCTTGTAAAATAGGTACTAGAATACAGAGGTCCGGTCTGAAACGGCTCATTTCTTAACTGATTTTCACCAAACTTGGCACACATATCTTTGATTTTAACATTTCGACGAGTGCTTTTTTTGATAGGTAGGAAAATGAGGGAGAAAAGGAGTTTGTTTGCAGTCGCGTTATTTATGAACGGATCTTGATGTTTTTTGGATGAAATATGAAGGACAGGATTCCGCACACGTTATTGTGAATTCTTCTTTCTTCGTTGGATACAGAGAAAAAGAAAAAGAACATACCATAACATACCATACTTATAATATCGAACCTATCACCAATTTTCTGCTAATTTTCTATCAGAAGAATGTAATAAATTACAAACAGAAAAACTAATCACAAAAAGTAATAAATTACAAAAAGAAAAAATAATCACAAAAAGTGTCAGAAGCCCAGGTTCGAACTCGGTACTATCTGAAACCATAAGGACTTACAGTCGAAGCACTTACCGCTAAGCTAAGAAGCTTTTTAGCGTACCTAGCAAAATAAACACTCTGTAGCTAGGAATGTTGTATGATGTCATGTCGTCCTACAAAGTCGTCGGTTACGGGTCAAAGGTAAAAAGCGTAGCTAAAAATAATTATGAGTTTATATTAAACCAACAAAATGAAAAGACTGGGTGTAAAAATTCCCTTAGTGTATTAAGCATTTCTTAGAAAATAACAGTGAATATTGGATGGATTTTATTAGTTACTGCTGATGCTGACAGCTACGCCCCCGTAGATAAATAGATTAACAAAAGTACTGGACAATCCACAATCATTTCTTAGAAAATAACAGTGAATATTGGATGGATTTTATTAGTTACTGCTGATGCTGACAGCTACGCCCCCGTAGATAAATAGATTAACAAAAGTCCTGGACAATCCACAATAAATGTACCTCAATCAGTTCAGTAGTTCTTAGGTAAATTGCGAAAAACCTGGTTCACCACAAAATAATGGCGGTATCCGACGAATTCTAAAATGTGGAGTAACCACTTTTCATCAGATGGGCCGTGTGCTTGTCTGCCCACCTAAGTGGTGTACGAAAAATCACTAGTTAATAACTTAGATGCGGGTTTCAACACTGTTTGACTTTCCCTGGAGCTCATCTAATGCTTGTGAAACACAGCTGTTAATCTTTTGTACTGGGGTCACGGTATAATCTTCAACCGCGCAAACATTACAAGAGTTAATTAAATTGCATCGATAACGTTGTATTCATATATCAGGTACAAGACGCAACTCGTTTTTTAACTTTTCGTCTTTTTTAAGCTTTCGTAGCCGAATGGCAAAAAACGGAACCCTTATGGATTCGTCATATCTGTCGGTCTGTCTGTCCGTCCGTATGTCACAGTCACTTTTTTCCGAAACTATAAGAATGTGAACTGTATTAAGATTTTCGCACCCACGCCTCGAGCTCCCAAGATGGGGTGCCCGCCGGAGCGCACGCCACCGCGAAGCTTACCGACCGGTAGCTTCGTGACACTCTCTGGGCGATGGCCCTTTGAGGCGCCCGGAATGTTTTGGCATTCTCCCTCCTTTGGAGGGAGTCTGCCCGGATGGACGCCCCGTACAACTTCGAGAAAGAACTAGCCAGAAGGATTCAGCTGGGCTGGGCAGCATTTCGCAAAACTACCTCGAGTCTTCTCTTCCCCCCTACCTATGCCTGAAAACAAAGGTCTTTGACCAGTGCGTCCTACCTGTTATGACTTAAGGTGCCGAAACGTGGACACTAACGGTAGGGTTAGTCCATAAACTAAAAGCAATGGAGCGAGCTATGCTTGAAGTTTCTCTGAAGGATAGAATTCGAAACGAGGTGATCCGACAAAGAACCAAAGTTACCGACATAGCTCGCAGAACAGGCAAGCTGAAGTGGCAATGAAGTGGCAATGGGCTGGCCACGTCTGTCGAAGGAACGATGGCCGTTGGAGTACACGAGTCTTGAAGTGGAGACCGCGAGAAGGCAAACGAAGGGTAGGACGCCCCCTGGCCAGATGGACCGATGACCTGAAAAAGGTGGCTGGGACGGACTGGATGCGGAAGGCGGAGGATCGTACGAAATGGCGCACATTGGGAGAGGCCTATGTCCAACAGTGGACTGCAGTGGGCTAATTGATTGATTGATTGACAATCAAGTCAAATATAAATCTTTTATATTATGTTACTTGCTGCTATCCGTAGCACCCAGCATCCAGCAGTACCCTTCATGGGCGAGTCCGACTCGCACTTGGCAGCTTTCTTTTGTTCTTTTCATTTAGGCACAGTTTCAGAATAAAATAAATTAATACATTAAATCTGTAACCTAATCGTAGCTACATTTGCCATATCAATTGAGGAACTTAAATATCCAGATCAACAAATGAAATTTCATCATCATTGCCTCAAAAGTGACCAATTTTGCAAATAAACTAGCTACCCCTTATTCAAACTCTTCACGCTGATGTACTTAGGTTACAGTTATCACTTATCACAGAATAAAACACTGGCTTGGCAGTTATAACCGTTTTGACTAGCAAAGTTTAAATGGTATCAATTGCCAAAAATTCAACTTAATAGTCTCCGTTATTCATGGCCTACGGCGATGAATCATTTAGTTAGGCGGAACAAGTTGTTATAAGTAGTTAATAAATTTAACTCTCGGAATAGTATTTCATTTATTATTTTCAATTTAACTTTTACTTCATCTTCAAAGCTCTTGACACATTTATAGTAGTAATTTAGCTGTTTTCTACAAGTTTAAATAGTGCGGCAGTGAGACATTGTCTTGCATTTACTCGCTTTGTAACGTACTGGGTGAATAATAGGGTATTTTCCACTTTTTTTTAAACTATTTTATTTTGAAGACTGTGAAGGAATATTTAACAGAAAAATAAAATTTCTGTGATTAATGTCCATTTTCCGCGTTAAAAGTAAAAAAAATCTAATTTATTTTTAATGGTTTTGAATTTACCGCCAAAACGCGCCGTGCGCTGACGTTTAACGTGTGACGTCATCTTTGTGTAAACAAGTTGTAAACAGTCGATCAAGTATTTTTATCTCAAATGGATAGAAAATGGTATTACTGGTGTGTGGTGCCTCTGTGTACAAACACTTCTAAAACTGCGCCACATAAACTATTTATACCGGTGCACTCACGTCACGATTCTTTGTTTACTCAAAGATGACGTCATACGGTAAACGTCAGCGCACGGCGCGTTTTGGCGGTAAATTCAAAACCATTAAAAATAAATTAGATTTTTTTCACTTTTAACGCGGAAAATGGACGTTAATTAGAGAAATTTTATTTTTCTGTTGAATATTTCTTCTCGGTCTTTAAAATGAAGCAGTTTTTAAAAAAACGGAAAGTACCCTATTCGATTGAATGAGCGGACAGCGAGGGTGGGCGCCGTCTTCCGGCCGTCCGTCTCTCCACCGGTTTCAATTAACAATTGTGCTACCCACCGAGTAGAATCATAGTATAAATAGTTCATTGTTTAATTAAACGCAAAACGTATTTCACACTTTCAATTTTATCTATCAACTTTTCTAAATGAATTTTGAAATTGCTCATTTTTTTAATAACTTCCAGGATTAACGGATCCGACGGCAATCGCTCCCTAGAAGCTAACCTAAACTAATAATAGAATCGAGGTGTAGGAGAACAGACCTTGAGCTCCATAGCGTAGGTTTAGATTCGAGATTCGCATTGGAGATGCAATTATAGATTAGAGAAACCATTTCTTTTTTTTACGTACGGGAAATCACCACGTATACCCACCCCTCCGGAGCCGGAGGGGGAGGTTATGTCGGACTCGAACCGACTAAACCGCACGCCGTCTCTGGGTCGTAGTGCTAGGCCGAAGGTGAGGTTGTCATGCGACATATCCCTCGCACCCCGGCTGACCCAGGGCCATCCCTCTCGGTCTGGCCCTCCTCGGGAGGTCCCTGACTCAACCTGGGAGTTGGGGGGACGCGCATCGTCCTACGATGCGCGCCGCCGCCGTGGTATACAAACCATTGATACATTTTTATAAAATTAAAAATAAACTTTTATTCCGGTTCAGCGATCTACTCGTCTAATCCTTACAAAATGACGAATTCCTAATCGAAAAATCCAACCGCAGTAAATTTTTTTGCGCCGGGGGCTACGGATCTTATGATGGCTGCCAGCTAGAGATCACTCGTGATAATGGTTGAAGATAAAACTTAATCTCTAATCTGATTAGGAGTTGTCACGAACATCCAATTTTATTCATATCTGATATCTCATTTTATAGGAGAGGCTTATGAAAAAAGGTCGATAGTATCGCCAAAATTTTAAGTATGCTAATCAGTTGAATCAATTAAAGACTCTAATTTATTATTTAGCTATTTCAATGAACTAACCAAATACCCACGTATAACGTAAATTTTACACAAACTACTGTTAATTACATGTGTAGTATCTACACTTGCTACAGTGTATCTTACTGGTATGAGTGCCGCCATTTGAGAGTAATTATTCTATTATGTTAGCAGGTGGCGCGTGGCGGTGCGGTTTGTTTTGTGTGTTCGGATTATTCACAGCTAAAGCTCGCTTTTAACCAACTCATGTTCTTTAATTTTGGCTAACTAATGTTGTTCCACAAACACACTTTCAAAATCTGAGATATTTATGCAGATAACGTAAAGCTACTGGAATACGTCACATAAGAGGGTTGACTTTTAAGCATTATGAAAATTCATGTTATTAATTGAAACTGTCACTCTATAGTTTACCTTGAAGTATATGTATATAAGTTAATTGCAAATAGTAGGTAATAATTTTAAATTATAATATCGAAGTAAAAGTGCACCGCAGACTCCAAGTTAAAAAGCTTCGGATGCGACTGGGATTAATGCTAGGATGAAGAAGAAAGAGTAGATATACTGTATAGCACATTAAACAAAGGATACAAACAAGGATAATACATGAAAGTTATGTACTAACTACAATGGACGATCTTATCGCAATTTCCTTTCTTCCAGCCTTCACAACCCTCGTAAGAACTTGAGTAGTTTGTGGTGTACGTATACCTAATAAAATAAACGTAACACTATCCAGTCAATAGGAACTTTACAGTATTTTGGTAATAAGGCAATATATTTTTCATTTGACTTGCTCATAATGTAGCTCTAATCTCACCGAAATTAGGCACATAATGATACCTATTATCAAACTGTGGTTATTTGATTGTTATTAAATCACGAGTGGGATAGTGACCTTTTTTAATTTTATTGGTTGAGTTGCATTATTCTTAAAAATAATTAGATACAAAACGATCGTGTTTAATAGGACGAATAAAGTGAAATACCTATTGCTTCATCATTTCATACAACTTCGCATTTAAATAGAAAATTTCATCTTGTACGTGTATAATGAACAAAACTTTTACTCAAATATAACTTTTGTTTCGCTTTATATAAAACTTTAAGTAAATTCACTAATTTTTTACACAGCATAAAGAAATATCATTCTGTTTAGTCTGTAAACAGTGTTTTTTTATTATTGCCGCCAGTCCGTCAGTACCAAAAAGTTTCGCAATTCGTTTTTACTGGTCAAATTATAGTTATTTATGAAATAAAATGTCTACAAGTATGTACTAGTTATGAAGAGAACCATTTAGGTACCTTGTGCACCGCCTGATATATAAACATATACTGTACAACGTCCGATATATTATGATGTGATTGATGTGAAGTCCTTAACGTTATGAAATGTTTACTATCTGAAAACTGCAAGGGTAAATATTTATTTTAGCATTTTATTATTAACAAGCAAAATAAAAAGCGTCGTATGATACACGTGTGTATTGTTGATTACCGTCTTCGGCTCTCTTTCGATATTGCCTGAATATTGCCTCACCGATAATCACCAACTTTACACACTTGTACCATAGTCTACTGTTTTGTGCCAATTTGGTTCAATGAATTGGAAAATGTCTCGTCGTGTCGTGATGTAGAAGGACCTTGGTTCGTTGCAGTAACTTGTCCGAGTGCTTTTTCAGTTTTAGAGAGTTCAACGCAATGATGCTAAAATATTTTTCTAGCAATTTTTAAGAGGTTTCAGTGTCGCGAGTTATTTAATTTAAATGTTAAAGATGCCGACATTTGAGAGAAATACTCTTCCTGTAGATCTTTCAGCATATAATGCTCTTCTTTTTCTTTTGTTCTTTTAATTTTGCTACATCTTCAAATTTTTTTACGTGTCTCATACTAGTAAGATTGAAGTAATTCAAGTACATATGTGTACTCCAAAATATCAAAGCGAGCGAAAATATTAGGGGTTAAAGTATGAAATTGCCGATTTGTACTGACAAATTGAAAATCGTTTTTTTTTTAATTTAACGTATTTATTTAATCAAAATAATTACCATTATTATCTATACATTGCTGCCATCTAGTAGGAAGGTCATTTATGCCTTTGCGATAGAACTCTGGTGATCTAGATTCGACAAACTGTGTGAAAGCATTTTGTACTGCCTCCTGAGAAGAAAACTTTTTATCACATATAAAATTGTCCAAATCACGAAAAAAATGGTAGTCTGTTGGAGCAAGGTCTGGCGAATACGGAGGGTGACGGATAGTTTCTAATTGCAGTTCCTGTAGAGTTAAAACGGTTTCTCGTGCTGTATGAGGTCTCGCGTTATCATGGAGCAATAATGGTGAAGATCGATTCATGAGTCGGGGCTGTTTCACTGCTAGTTTTGCTATCATTGTTCGGAATTCGGCACAGTAGACATCTGCCGTTATTGCTTGATCAGATCGTAGAAAGCTATAGTGAATAACACCATGCTGAAACCACCAAACAGTTACCATTACCTTTTTATTGGTAAGCTTTGCTTTAGGACACTGTTGTGGCGTTTCACCTGGGGTCAGCCATTGCATTTTTCGCTTACGGTTATCGTAAAGAATCCACTTTTCATCACATGTCACAATTCGATCCAATATTCCTTCATTTCTGTATCGATTCAACAAGGCAACACAAGTTTCAACACGCATTTCTTTCTGCAGATCAGTCAAATCATGAGGTACCCATTTTTCACATTTTTTTATTTTATTGATTTGACGCAAATGAGTCAATATTGTTGGTAAGGTAACGTTAAACCATGCAGCTAATTCCTGGGTAGTTTGGCTCGGATCGGCTTCCACCATGTCTTTCAATTCATTGTTATTCACCTGTGTGGACGGCCTTCCTCGTGGTTCGTTCTTCAAATCAAAGTTTCCATCACGAAAGCGTTTAAACCAAAATCGCACGGTGCGTTCATTAGCAGTCCCCTCTCCAAACGCAACATTGATATTGCGAGCTGTTTCTGCCGCGTTAGTTCCGCGTCGGAACTCGTATTCAAAAATCACTCGAATTTTCGAAGTATCCATCTTTCTTGTCTAATCTGAATAAAAAAAACAACTGAAAGTCGATAATCGAATGTTGCACATTTTTAAATGAAGAACTGCATAGGTACCATGTGGAAAAAGTTTCACTCAAAAATCTCAAACCATGAAGGTTCTATGTCAATTCGAAGTACCTATTACAATGAAACGGCAATTGCATACTTTAACCCCTATTATAAGATGAAATTAATTTATATGCCATCATGGATCATTGGTTTATTTGTTATTATTCAAATATCTAAACGGATCTGGCTAAAACTAAGTATAGGAATAGATTACAGTTTGGAAGAGCGCATAGACTTTTTATCTAGGGCATATGGTCCCATGGGTAGCGGAAACTGGTTCAAAATTTTACGCGGGTGTAGCTAGTCTCATATAAAAACCACCTACATACACGTGTACCAAACAGAAAGTTGATATCTTTAAAGCCACTCTTTGTGCAACAAGGTTCTCCATTAAACACGTGGGTGTCAGTCAGCCGGTGGAAACAATGAATGAGTGAAGTACTGCAGGCTACGGGTACGTATCGTTTTACTTATGTTAAATTCCAGATTACACTCGCCCCTTTGTTGTTATTTATAGTCCTTTGCTAGCGTTGTTCATTGTTTTAGTTGTTTGTTCGTAGAAAATCTTTAACGATTATTTATACGTCTTTGTTCATAAACTAAGCAGAGACTGCGATTGCGACAGTACTGCTGCAGCAGCACTACTGCGTGCTGTGAAGTTCAAGTGTTTCGTGCTGGAAAGTGCTCCGAGCTGAAAGTCTCGTATGCAACTGAAATCAACTACAAGGTGATATTAACGTATATGTCGCAGCCAAATAGTTTAATCGCAATTAGGCACATAATGATTTTCATTGTACAGCGTCCTATATATGATGTGATTCATCTAAAGCCATTAACGTTATAGAATGTTTACTACCCGAAAACTGCAAGTGTAAATATCTATTTTAGTATTATATGATTATATACTCGCCTATCCACTGGATTCGCTAGTAGCATATCTAGTCACCCCTGTACTCGACTTTCTATTTGACCTATACACACCTATCCACTTGCCCCTATTACGATTTCTACTTGCCGCCTCTATATTTGGCTTGTTACTCGACTATGTCCGTTCCCAAACTCTAATCCACCTCTGTACTAAATTTCATGAGGATATCTTCAAAAATTACAAACTTAACTAAAGTAGCTCTAGCAGAGTAACTTCTAGTAGTAAACTTAAGTAAGTTCCTAACAATTCAATGGGATTCCCGCGTGTTGCACCATCTCTTCAGGCGTGTCCACTTGTGACAAGACCGTCTACAACCTCTTGCGCCCCATTTTCCGGTGGCATCCTATCACTACTGGGATCCCATCTTGTACTTACCATTTATCTTTGTCTCGTCTGTCAATTAGTTAGGGGCCTCCTTTTGTGACAGTATTTATCGGCCACAAGATCTTTTCTTCTTCTGACTTCTATGCTACCAACCCACACATAATCTTCCTGAAAGCGTCATATTGTAGTCACTCTATGAACTGACTAGTTATTTTATCTACTTCGGTTTCGTTATATTCGGATTTTCAACTTAACAGCCGTTTGAATATAGTATGCATATTGTCATCCTGTTTCAGTAGAAATCCTACTGCAATACTGTATTAATATGTATTAATATGAATCAATATTGAAACAAGGTTGCAATATACGAATAAAATACATATATATAAAATAATATGAGCAAAGACATTTTCACATACAGCCATCTGTAGAATGTACTTCGAAATCAAGTCGAATTCAATAAACTTTTTTAAAAATGGAACGCAATGGCATTCGATTCTTTTGATTTAAAACCAAAACAATCGAATCCTATATAGCTGTTTCTGCTTGAATATCTTTGCGATATAAAGACAATGTAAAGATTTTGTCAGTGCTTGACAGTGCGTGGCGCGAAAATTTTAATATTTGTAAGAATACACTAGGAGCGCGGTAAACTTCGGTTTGAGCGGGTGTTTTTTTTCTTTCGAAAATTTTAAAATTAATTTAAACGTGTAAAATAATTAGATTGGTTTGAAAATTTGTATAGTTAATAACTTAGTAGTAATCTTCTTATATTCTGTGTAGTTTAGGTGTTTATTTGGTAAGTTTATTTATATTGTTTATTATATGGTAATCTCTTATAAGGTCAGGATCGTATGAACGATCCGCCTATAAATTTCATGGGGGATTTAAGCTCTGGCTTAAATCCCCCCGTGGCTAGTTACGTCACAATCGATCAAGGTATGGACACGGACGCATCCATTCAGGGTAGCGGTAGAGATACTGATAATTCAGTAACAGGTAATGACAGAAGCAGAAAACGTAGGCAACATAGGGTGTGCAAAAGTTGTCATAAAAAGAAAAAAATAATAATAAAGGAGTAGTTAACCTGAAAGAGGATTCTAATGTTTGTAATGAAAATGAGTGCAACTGTCTATCTCTTCCATCTCACAATCCAACACACACTGATGCTAAACCTGAAATAAATATTAATAGTACTGCACCAGTCAACCAGATTGAACCTATACAAATTGGTCGGAGAGAGTACATAGAAACTGATGCTGCACCTTACTTAGTCCATGTACAACGTAAAGCTGATATGGATAACAGCCCTACTAGTTTACATCCCATTACCTTTGGTAACTTTCTGAAGAAAAATAAATTTGAAAATATAGTTACAGGTTCTGTGAAAAGGATAGGACGAAATAAATGCACTGTTTCCTTCACAAATTTTATAAGTGCTAACAATTTTATTGACAAATGTAGTTCATTAGACAGTAATCTTAAGGCATTTCTGCCAACATTTAATATCACCAGAATGGGGCTTGTCCGTGGAGTCCCTGCTGACTGGTCACTTGATGAAATTTTAGATAACTTATCTGTCCCAATTGGCTGTGGGAAGATATTAAAAGTGAGACGGTTAAATTATAAGGTCTATGTAAATGGTACATACACATGGAAGCCCTCTCAGTCTGTTGTAATCACCCTTGATGGTCAAGTGTTACCCAAAAGGGTTTACATATGCTACAATGCTCTGCCAGTTGACATCTATGTTTATCCCACTATTCAGTGCTATCGATGCTGTCGTTACGGACATACCAAGAATCAGTGCCGGTCTGGCCAACCTAGATGTTACAAATGTGCTCAAAACCATTTAGGAGAAACATGTTCTGTTGAGCAAGATAATGCTTCATGTATTTGTTGCTCTGGAAGGCATTTTGCAATTAGTAAAAGTTGTCCTGAATTTCTAAGGCAAAATGATATAAAGCATTCTATGGCTCATTCCTGTTTATCTTATGTAGAAGCATTAAAACTTCATCCACCAGTGTCAAAGTCATTTGCTGAGGTTTTGATTTCTAGTCCTTATAAATCTGCTCAACCATCTTCCCAATCTGGTCCTAATAACATTCCGACTTCTTACAAGAAAACGGTTTGGCAAAAGCCACGTGCTCCTGCGAAATTAACACAGGGTTACGATCAGGCAGCCCATAAAGCTATCCTTAGTGAGTTTCGATTTCCAATTCCAAATGATGGTTGCGGATTATCTCAATCAAAAGAGCCCGCACAGTCCCAGTTCCATCAAAGTGATGATCTAGATTGCATTGTTGACATGATTAAAAACCTTATTGGTATGTTAATTCATAAAAAAATTATAAAGCCGTCCCACGCCGACATCAATGACTTTGCAAACATTTCCCCAAACAATCAATACAGTAATGGACAGCATAATCCAGTGGAATTGCCGATCAGTAATTCCTAAAAAAACTGATCTTCTTCATCTTGTTAATAAGTTTAATCCCGTTATAATATCTCTATCAGAAACCTGGCTATTAGGTTGGCAATTATTTGGTATTAGAGGTTACACCTGCATACGTAGTGACAGAAATGACGGCTACGGTGGTGTAGCCATGTTGATTAGAAATAATTTACCATTTACTCGTATTCCATTTGCAAATAATAACGTTTCTCTTATTGATATTGTTGGTGTAATTATTGAAAATATTTCTTTTGTGTCTGTATATATTCCGTAAGCTACCAATGCTGCCATAAGAGAGTTAGAAAACGTAATTTCTTCGCTTGATAGACCTTTTTTAGCTATGGGTGATTTTAATTGTCACCATCAATATTGGGGAAGTAGTGAGACGAGAAGTAATGGTAGAAAACTTTTGAATATCTTGGACAATCATAATTTATGCCTATTAAATTCGGGTCAACCCACTCGCCGTACAGGTCCAAACCAAATAATTAGTGCTGTGGATCTATCAATATGTACACCTAACCTAGCCTCCTCACTGTCGTGGTCCCTTCTTTCATCTTCTTATGGAAGTGACCATTTTCCAATTATAATCTCCTCACCTATAAGTAGTCCTTTAATCAAAAAGCGATGCCCCAGATTAAAGTACAAATTAAATAATGTTGATTGGCACCAATTTCGAACCCAAGTAGATGCCAATATTTCACTACTACCAGAAATTGTGCGTGGTGGCGAGAATGATTGCAACGACGCTTTGGCCAAGTGTCTGATTAATGTTGCTGATCAATTGTTTCCCATTAAGAATAATTCCTCCAATAGGATTCCGTTACCACCGTGGTGGGATGCACACTGTTCTGATGCTGTTAAAAAAAGGAAAAAGGCTGAGAAAATATATGCTGAAGATATGTCACCCGAAAACTTAGATAAACTTACAAAAACATTGAAAGAAACCCGTACCATCCTCAAGGGAAAAAAGTTTCAAGGATGGAGAGCTTTTTGTGCCTCTTTGTCTCCGACAACGTGTCCTTCAGAGGTGTGGCGTAGCATTAAACGGTTTAGATCTGCTTTCAATGACTCATCCTCTCAGTATCAACTACCTTCTTCTCTGACTAACAGTTTTCTTAATATATTAGCTCCTCCTTATGTTGCAGAGAAAGACTCACACTCTCCCACCACAGCTCTTTTCCCTGTCATTCATACGGGTACTCCTTTGTGCATGCCCTTCAGTTTGTATGAGCTGAAGGGGATTCTATCGTCTGTTAAAGATTCTGCCCCTGGTGAAGATGGTATACCTTACTCTTTTCTTGTTCATTTAAGTGATGATAGTCTAAATTACTATTTAAAACTAGTTAACTCTGCTCTTGCCTCTGGGAACATCCCTTCTTCTTGGCGTTTCCAAGAGGTTATCCCAATTTTAAAATCTGGTAAACCACCCAACAATGCTGAATCATACCGACCAATAGCTCTTTCGTCTGTTCTTGTTAAAGTGGCTGAGCACCTTGTTAAAAACCGTCTGGAATGGTACATTGAGAGTAAACACATATTATCAAGAAGCCAGTTTGGTTTCCGCAAAGGAAATAGTACAATAGATAGTATAAGTGTATTCACTACTGATATTCATCTCGCGTTTTCAAATAACGAATCTGTGGTTGCATCATTTTTAGATATCAATGGTGCCTATGATAATGTCATATTATCTATCCTAAAACGCAAATTAATAGCTCTTAAAATTCCGCATCTTTTAGGTAACTTTATCTTAAACTTACTATCCGTTAGATATGTATCCGTGTACTCTACTGATGGTAGCAGAAAAACTCATTCAGTTTTTAAAGGTCTTCCACAAGGATCAGTACTCAGCCCTTTACTTTTTAATATATATACTTATGATTTGGAGCCCTCGCTGAAGGGCACAGTTAATATCTTACAGTATGCTGATGATCTATTATTATATTCTATAGATAAATCCATTAACAACGCCTGTGAGTCGTTAACAATTTCTCACAAATTACTAAAATGTTGGCTGGATGAAAATGGACTAAGCCTATCAACTCACAAGAGCACTGTTGTTGTTTTCTCTAGAAAAAAAGCGTTTTCTGATCCCATAGTTAAATTTAATGACTCTACTTTACCCGTAAAAGACTCCGTAAAATTTTTAGGTCTAATTTTAGACAAGAAACTTACTGGAGAGCCGCATTTTATGTATGTTGTGAACAAGTGTGAACGTTTGCTTAACATTATGAGATGTTTGACGGGTGTTTGGTGGGGTGCTCATCCCACTAGCCTTAAGCTTTTATACAATGCAATCATTCGCAGTGTTCTAGATTATGGAACATTCCTTTTAGACGGGGGCAACAAAAAAGGTACCAAAAAATTAGATGACATACAATCCAAGGCTCTGAGAATCATTTCGGGCGCAATGAAATCAAGCCCCCTTAATGCCCTGCAGGTAGAGTGTGAGGATCCACCACTTTACCTCCGGCGCCAGTACCTATCGGATAGGTTTATATTTAAAATAATGGAATCAACGAACCATTTATTACATAAAAAACTAGATGCTCTTGATCAGCTTGTCCTGAACTCCAAGTTCTGGAGACGACAAAGCACTCCATGCATAATTAACAGTTATAGGAAATTTCATTCAATACATGGACGGGTCTTTCGTTCGCCATCGCTTGCCCTTTTTGACAATATATCCTATGAATCATTAACCCTTGCACCTAACATCTGCTATAGTATAGGTATAAATAAAGGAGACCCAGATGCTAAATTTAATTTCAATAAGACAGTGGACGAAAATTGGTGTGAATGGCACCATATTTTTACTGACTCTTCTAAAAGTAGTTTTACTTGTGTAGGTATAGGCATTTATCATTCACAATTTAAAATTTCACAAAAGGTTAAGCTTCCCCCTGAAACTTCAGTTTATACTGGAGAGTGCTTTGGTATTTTGAAAGCATTAGAGTATGTACTATTAGCCAAGCTCCCAAAGACTGTAATCTTTTCCGATTCTAAAAGTGCGCTTCAATCTATAGATAAGTTCCCATTTAAGAAACCATATTATCCGATTATCTTTGACATCAGAAAACTACTTAATATTTGCCGATCCAAAGGTCACTCTGTTATATTTACTTGGGTACCTAGCCATTGTGGAATTTGGGGAAATGAGAAAGCCGACCAACTTGCAAAAGAAGCAGTTCACGATGGTGATATTTATCCTTATACCTTATATTGTCATGATCTCGTGAATTTGCCCATGAATTTCTTAACAGATCGATGGTCTAAATATTTCACAGATTCCTGTAAATTTAAAGGTAAGAGATATTTCGATGTTCAACCTGAAATCCCACGAAAACCGTGGTTTAGTAGGGTTGAATGTTCAAGGTTATCAGCTTCAATTATTATACGAATGCGGCTAGGTCATGTTTGTACTCCCTCCCACCTTGCTAGGTTGCAAATTGTAGACAGCGATTTGTGTGATTGTGGAATGGATGTTGGAGACATTGATCATATGTTCTTCTCATGTCCGCGTTATGACCGTTCCTCATTCCTGCATTCTATCATTTCCTTGTCGGTCCCTCTTCCTACCCGAATGAGTTGCTTATTAATGAATCCCATACTATATTATAATGTTATTTCCTCTTTTCTTCTACTTAATGATATTAAATTGTAATTATGACTTTTAGTTATATATTTTAAGATCCTTTATATGTATTTTTAATTTACTTTTTTGGACTTAACTATTAGGTAAACCTATCTAATTATCCAAATTCCGTTCCTATTCCTTTCCTCGGTAATACCTTTTAATGTTTAGTAGTTTCCTTAACTTTGTCGTTGGCACACAGCTTGCTAGTGCCAAAGGGGAAAAAAAAAAAAAAAAAAGAATACACTATATAATCTTTATCTGTGTTTTATTTGCAACCTCGTTGGTAAAATCTTAAATGCAACTGCACGTTATTGGTCTTTAAAAATGGCACTCGTATCAAAAGACCCTCCATAACATGATAGTTGCATAAATAGTTATTATTTTATTTTACAAATTAACATTTAGTACATAATTTCCTACCTACTTCAAAAAGAGCACATTAAAATGATTTTAACGAGAATTCTATTTTGGTATTAGTATAAATTAGATTAATAATTACACGATTAGCTTGCGCATAATCGAAAGACATGTAAGAAATAAAACTTTATTACTGGATTTGGAAATTACAAAATGTTTAAAAATTAGGAAGATGACTCGAAGCGGTGTTTAATTTCGTCACTGTTTTTAATTCATTATGTTATTACGAGCTCAGAACCAAAATATTTATGTTCAATAATTATTCTATCTTTCAGTAATAAAACAAAATAGAAATATAGGTAAACCACAGCCACAAAATAGATTTGTTTCCCTTTATATCTACCTTCATTGCCTCGATGTTTGTATTGAAAGATATTTCACAATATCTTTCAATGTCATAACAATTTTGTTAAATTATATTTTACCGCTGAGCCTAGAAAGTGTCAAATATTTCGATATATTTTTATACGCCTTTTGCATTTCCTGCATTGAAATCCCATAGAGCTTAGCATGCAATTTAACTATATCTGTGTGTGGGTAAACACTAAACAGTTCCTAATTTAATAAAACTAATCCATACTATTTTTTTACCTTCGAGATAGATTATTTCAAATTGTTTTTAAACAATATACAAGGACTATTACTATAATCAAAATTTAAAATAAAATAACAACTAGTATTATACATATATTACAAAGTAACTTTGTTTGTCGATCTATCTGATTGTTAAGTACATAATCTAAGGGTTAAGTTAAATGTATTTTCATATTAAAAGCAAAAGGGTGGTTATCAACCCACAACTTTATTTTGTAATGGTTGTGATATTTGTGATTTGAGAACAAATATTTGAAGAAGAGTTCATTTTATATATTATATTAAAACTACTGCACTTAGAAAGGAATGAAAATAACTTCAAAACAATAAAAATATCAACCAAGCTGTCCTTCACGTGTATTGTTTGATTTATCTAGATGTTTTGTTGCCTGGGTGAGAAAGTAATTAAATAAAGTAAAGAAGGTCTTGTTTCTGTCATGTTTAACATTTAGTAGTTTTTATTAGCCTCAGGGGTTCAGTGTAATGACAGACTAAATATGGAAAAGTAGTCGGTATAATAAAATATTAGACATTCTAACATAAATGAATTATGACTTCTATCATACATAATGTTGTTTGCTATTGGATTTAAGTCATGTAAGTCCATTATCTACGGTATTTGCAAATGTGAATAGATACAATAGGGTTGTAATGGATTGATATGACTATTTTCGTATAAAAAAAATATACCTACATCTTTTGTTAGGGTTGTATTTTTTTAATTTCTATGATTGGCGCTATATTATAGTTATGGTATTGTATAGTATGCTATGGTGTGTTCTTTTTATCTTTACTATGTATATAACGAAGAAAGAAAGAAAGAAAAAGTTTTCACTTCTACCGGCACTCCTGGAGTGCAACCCGTCTTTTTCTTTTAGATAAAACTTCACGTAAAGAAAATCTAATCATAGTCAAATTCAAAGTCAAAAATCGTCTTTTACGTATATGCCATTAAAATGGTACTCAAAAAACTTCTGTCAGGCCTGTTAAATCTGACAATTTAGACTAATACCAATTACGTGTACAGTCAGCATCATTAAAATGTCACTAACAAAAGTACTCAAAATAATCCAAATGACTTACAAGACTGGCTGACTTGAAATGACTTTACAAGTAAGAAAGGGATACGAAATGCGAATCTAGATTTTTTGAAATTATGCATGACTGGATACCATCGACCGGCGTGATTGTGTGTATGAATATGAACACACTACTAACTGACATAATACTGAAAGACCGATTGTTAAGATAGTTAGACCACTCTGGATACTTACAACTATTTGAGTACTCTAATACCAATATAATATTGGGATTTTGGTAGTTGGATTACTTTGAGTACTTTTATTAGCGACATTTTAATAATGCTGACTGTACATCAATAAAACTCTCAGCAGTAAGCAAAAGTAAATAACTTAAAGCTTATTTATATAGTTTAACAAATGTTTATAATTCAAACGATGCGCAGTTAACTTGATTTGGCTATGATAGTTGTCCAAGTGGGTCTCTAGAAACTCTTCGAAGTGCTCTAATTATTTTGTCTAATTTTCAGTTCCGTATCATGGGTAATGTTTGTATAGGAAGGGATGTCCAGCTTATAGTAGGTACTAGTTAAGAACCAGGACCACGCTCAGGAGTTGATCGTTTTATAAATTGGGTCTCACGCAATACTGCGTTCTTTTCTTTAATAGGCAGTGCATATAGAATCCATTAACAATCGTAGAATGCGTACAAGGCCTCTGACTGCATACAAGATCTTAAGATGGTAAAGTCAGTTAAGATCTATTCTATGGAGATAACAATTGCCACCCTGACGTCACGACATACGTACTTGCTGTACCCTGACCATGTTATTGAGGAAAGTTTGTGCAAAGTCAGGGTGTGTGTGTTTGTTAGGGCGGATGTTTGCCGTCAATATTTACGTAGCCAAAAGATCGAGAAGCGAAGAGCCTTCTCCATATTTTAGCAACACGTTGGCCAATACATCTTCAGGTTTACGTGTGATTCTAGTTCTTCTTGTATATCATGGCGATGGCAATGGTACTAAGAATTTTGAAAAAAAAAGAGTAATTTTATGGTGTTACATGTAACCAGCACAAAACTCGAACCTAAGATAATTCTACTTATATGTGTCAGGTTGCAAATTATGCGCTGAAGCGGTTTCGAAAAGCTAAATTAGTGTTGTTACTGCGGTTAACATAGAAAGATACATAGATAATACTTTATTGTACACCAATAGTTTTATAGTAGAGACAAGTAAGTAGATGGCTAACATTGAGAAAAATCTTATTACTGAGCTAACCCGAGTTCAGAATCATGTTTACGGTGCTCTGAAAACCTAGAACATATTGAAAGCATGCTCGGTTAGAGTCAGGAAAACTTATTTCATTCGTCTCCCTTAGTTCAGAATACATCACAGCCTCTGTAAGAATATCTCGGTTTACTTGATAATTAATGTTCGCGGGAAATTCAGCCATAAAAACTAGCGGGTTTTATAAATATAATGACTTCACATAAAATTGGCTTTCCGAAAAAGATGAAATGGATTTTCACGCCGGAGCAGTGATATCCTTGTTTAAGATACGAGGTTGTTCTTGCATACAGTTTACATTTCTGGGATTGCTTCACATAATTATAATTTGACGGCATTTTTCTAAAGCTTTTGCAACTGCATCGCAACAAAACTGTAATTAGAAGTTACCTCTTTCCCAATATTTACTATGACTACTCGTATTTACGTTATCGTTCGATGAGCTCTGAGCCATGTTATTAATCTCACCCTAAGCTTTCCTATACAAAACAACACCATGTAAAATTTAGGTCAACATACTTAATTATGATTGGAAAAATATCGACACAGGCAGAATTAAATGGTTTGACACACCATAAAGAATTATTAACAGATTTTTATTGAAGGAACAGAACTACGTGTGTTAGTAAAAGATATATTTTTACCAACACACGTGTTTCTGTCCCTCATACAAACCCCAATCCATTAAGTGGGGTATGAAAAAGCATTTATTGAGCTTCGTGGTGAATTCGGTTTTACGAACAAATCTTGGTTCTTAAACTTGACTTGACAGGGTAGAGGAATTCTATTAAATCCTTTTTGGAAAAGAAGAAAACACAATATCAGGGCAGTTTTGTCAGATGGGTTAAAGTAATGTTATCTAACATGCAAGAGATTAAAAAAAATATAATATTGAATACTTATTCTGGTGATAAGTGACGTTGATAAGAAACCTAGTTAGATATCATGTCCATATTAACATTGTCCAGCATTATGAATGTGACGCCCAAAGGCTACTGTTATCGCTTTCAATCAGGCGGCCCTTGTTCCTGTCGGCAATCTAAGCGGCATACAAAAGACAGGCACTAAAATTGCTTGGTCCATTCTAATATTCAGTGCTGGTTTGCCAAATCTCCATTACCTACGTCCATAAAACGAAATATAAAAAAGGTTGATATTCTATTTTCTGAATGCCACAGTACGCCCTAGTTGTAAACTTATAGTGGCACGACCATAAATTCCATTCTAATGTCAAAGAGGCTAACATGGATTTACGTGGAGATATCCGTGTTTGCTTATTGAAGGACACTCTAGTCAGACGTGGATGTGTGTATTTGCTTCCCTTTATTGGCGTCTAGCCATGGACATGAATCGCCTAAAATAGCATTATTGTAGGCTTCAAATATATTCATGTGACTATTATGGATACTTATTTTGTGCCCAACAGCTGTTATCTTCTCGAGGAGAATGGGAGATCGGTGGTTAAATCTTCTATATACAAAGTACCGACTATTAATTGCGAGGTCCGATATGTCTTTCATACAGGATATTGAATATTTTATAGGATTGCCGCCTACATTTTAGTTCAACAAATTATACAATCATAAGTAGAAACGACTCATCCTCGTAGTAACGGCAGTAGTAGTTTTTTTACGTGCGGTAAATCCCCATGGATATCACCCCCCGGAGGGGGAGGTTATGTCGGACTCGAACCGAATAAACCGCACGCCGTCTGTGGCTCGTAGTGCTAGGCCAAAGGTGAGGTGTCATGCGACATATCCTTCGCACCCCGGCTGACCCAGGGCCATCCCTCTCGGTTTGGCCTTCCTCGGGGTAGTAGTAGTAGTAGTAGTAGTTTTTACATTTTCATGACTTATGCAACTAAACACGTAAAGAAGTCACATACAAAATTCTAATAAATAAATTACAATTTGATTTCTCACATCGTTTTTACTAGGATCATCGTTGCCCTGCTTCAGTTAGTAATAATATATAATCAGCAAATTAGCAATATATGCCAGGACATATTATAATGCACAGTTTATTTTGTTGATTAGATTTGCTTGGTAGCAGTGTACTTGTTTCTTTCAAGTGTAATTATTTTAAAATATAACAAAGTAAATATCTCAAATGAGTTTGTGTGCTCACGGATCAAGGAAAACATTTCCTCTCGCTAGTCAACACCTAAAATTTCCATCCGGTATAATTACTTTTCCTTTGACAGGCAGATCCGCATTTTCGATGACTTGCAAAAATTGATTAACGTTCTGTATCCTTTATTTCGCAGCTTCGTCAATAGAAAAATATATTTATAAATTTTGAAAAGTTACATATATTATTCGAGACTAATTATCAGATTCTAAGACCGTCCTTCGAAAATTGTTATTCGCTTATACCTTCTCAATTTTTTTCCTCGCTAGAGGGGTCAAAACGTCTGCCAAGCTCAAAGTACATGAACAACATTTTACGGTGGATTATTTTAGTAGTATTATAAGTAAAAATAAAATAAATTACTTTAGAAATCCATTAGAGCCATAATGGATCTAAAAGTTATTTCGTTGTTGCTTGATTAACGTTGACGCTGAATTTTACTTTTAATTATTAATTCGCTTCTGCGGAAAGGATCCATTCTTGTCTGATTTACTAAAATATTTGTCCCTAATAACATTACTACATTAGGTTTAACTTTGATACCTGTACGTTGCAACCAGAGTCGATCTCCACAAGAAAATTCTGTTAATAATTCAATCTCGACCTAATTTAAATCTCTCAAATGTCAAAAACAATTACGATGTTGGTGTTTTCTGTCATCGAGTTTGTGGAAAAAACTTCTTCTAATTATTCTCCACATATTTATATTTTCCAATTGTACTGATCTATCTTGACTACAAAGTTTCAAAATGATCTGAACAGAGCAAATCAAACTGTTCTATGAATTTTGATTGTTTTATTGTCTGAACTAAAGGTGTGTTCTACACAAATATCAGAACAATTGGTCAACAGGAAAGAGGGAATACCAAGGTATGATCATTATAGGTCAGATCATTTTGAGTAACTATTTTACTTGTCAAAATCGTTAAACCACTGTGTATTTAATTGTAAACTTTTGCGTTCCATTAGGTATAATACTGATATTTCACGGGAGTTGGTATTTTTATAAATCCAGTTTATCATATTTTATACCTACTTATGTTTATCACGCAATTGACAAAACAAACAATATTTATATAGTAAAAATATTGTTTGCTTTTCATTTTCAAAAACACAAACACGGACTGCTGACCAGAGTAATCCTATTATTGTGAAAAGTTATTGTATTGTTTATAAATAGGCTATTTGACAAGGTAGTCCGATTCTGCCCAATGCTGTTTAACATGTTACTTTTCACTATTTATAATTCCCTAAGTATGTCAAAATATAAACATATAAACCATAAAATTCAGTCTTAGTAAAACTTTTATAATGAACTATAAAGGTATAAACGCAACGTAGACCGAGATAAATGTGTAATTCTCTTGCCCTCCATACATTTACGGCACGCACAACTGGTGTGTGACGTCACTTGCAAGTACGATTTTGTATGGAGCGTTTTCGGTCGTGGCGAAAAATTTAATGTTCAAAATCAAATATGTTTAAAACTATGTGGCGTAAAAATATTTTACTTTAGTAGTTCAAAAATAAAGTGGTCATTTTACAAGAGAAAAAAAAAAGATCAAATACCCTATTAGAGTAGGTAGTCGAATACTTCTATTAATATAGAAGTATTCGACTACCTACTCGAATAGGGTATTTGATCATTTTTCATCATTCATTCCGAATTCAATGATAGGTTGGACATCCTAATAAATGTCCAACCTGTCATTGAATTCGGAATTATAGATTTACAAACAGAACTTCTTACTACTACTTCTCCTTAACGTACGTGTAATGTCTCGTAGGACATAGAGCCATCACAAACATAAATATTCTAAGTTTTCATAAAATCATAACCGTATTAGACGCATATATCGCTCGTAATATGTTAAGAACTCTTCAAAAAAAAAAAACAATTAATCATGAGGCCTACACTTACTGCCAACAAACGAGGCATGACGGATAAAAATAGAAATATCGAGACGAGAGTGAGGGTATCGCCGAGGACCGTTACACGGCTGACTGGTGAACCTTGTAAAGTAAATGTAACCTACTAAACACCCACCATTAGTATAACTATACTTTGACCGTTGATAGAACGCGTTCCTCACGGGTCGTGATCGTTCCCGACGAAAACTGAACTTCAAAATGACGTTGCACTTTCGATAAGAATATTCTTACGGTTTATTTTATCCTACTAAAATAATAGGTAAAACTGACATCCTTGTTTATAAAAAAACACAGAGAAACAATGCTAAATTTTAACTCTAAAGTTTTATAGCAATCGATGAACGGTACGGCATCGCATGAAATACCACCAGAGCAAACAACCATTGATTCTGATATATTAGATTCGAGCAAAAGTAATTCATCATGTTAACAAGTTTGATTCATGAGTACCTACTTGTATCGGACTTATTTTTTTTTTTTTTTTTTTTTTTATATAGGACACGTCAATTTGACTTCACCTCGCCTGATGGTAAGCTGAAGGCAAAGTCTCAGAAAAGAGGGTCACCATTACAAACACGTACCATGTTAACAATGGTGGCACTCAGCTTGACGGCCTCATCAGATGCTTTTTCACGCCCCGCTTAAAGGACCCGGGACTGTAGGAAGAAGGAAACACGTGAGCTGGCAAGGAGTTCCAGGTCTTAATGGTGCGACAAAGAAAGGAGTCACCAAACCGCTTGGTTCTTGAGGGAATATTCTGCACCGTATACGGGTGACATCTAAGCCCTGCTCGTGTTGTCCTATGTAGGAAAGGAGAGGGCGGGACCAGTTGGAAGAGCTCATCAGAAGATTCACCATGGTAGAGACGGTAAAATACTGCCAAGGATGCAACATCTCTACGCATCTGCAAAGGCTCAAGGGTGCTTGTGACCTCGGGATTCCCAATAATGCGGACCGCACGTCGCTGCAACCTGTCGAGAGCATCTAATAAGTACTTTGCGGAGCCATCCCAGAGATGCGAGCAGTATTCCACGCAGGACCGAATTTGGGTCTTGTATAGAAGACACCGCTGCTCCGGCGTGAAAAACCGTCTCACTCTGTTCAAGACTCCGAGTTTACGCGAGGCTGTTTTGATGATACTCTCGATGTAGTTTTTGTTATTAAGTTTGCAGCGAACATCCATACCGAGGATAGTCAGGTTGTCCTGCAGTGGCAGTGGAGTGCTCTGAAGAGTGGGAAGGGGAAGGGGAAGGGGAAGGGGAAGGGATATAAGAGATGTTTCATTGCTGTTGTAGCTTTACTACGTCGTTCTTATTGAGGATGAATGTTCTATTCTTTTTCTGTTATTACGTATATTGGAGTAAATTTTCTTTAAATAATTATGTTGTTGGAATTGTTGAAGTTGAAATCCAATTTTAGTTAGAAGTTGTTTTCCCTGGTCCAAACCAATTTTATCAAATTCCTGTATTAAAATTAGAAATAACTAGTCGCAATTAAAATTTACATCACATTGAAGTTACATACAATAGAGGGGAATTAGCGGGGAAAATGGTTACAGTTCTCGCGGAACCGAACTCAAAATTTTACAGACATGCTTCGGAAACTTGTGTATTGTTTAGTAAATTTTAGCTTTAATGAAGGTATTAAGTGAATCCTGTTCTAGCTAGGGAAGACGCGTTCTGCCTTAAGACTTTTAACTGTGATCTGTGTATACGTTCCAAGTTCCAATGTACTTAAGTCATAATGGCGTTGTAATGAGGCTTTTAAATATCCTATAACATTTTGTATAGAATGTTTTCAATTTACGATAAATATTTAAATATGTTCGTAACTTATTTTACATGTTAATTAATATTTCAGTATTCGGACGTACAACATATCATTCATGAAAAACCATACCATAGTTATAAAATGTAGTACCTACTGTTGTACCAGTTATTATGCACTTTTCATCGGTCTCAGGTGCATTACGCTGAATAGGTAACATTTATTTAAATGACGATTTATAGTCTGCGCATTCTTCTGCTTTAGGTGTGAAGTAGGTCAAAGTTTCTGTACATTCTCGACGTATCATACACTCTCTACGCGTATTGAGTATCTAATTGCTTTATAATATCTTCGATTATTATCAATAGTAACACTAAAATCATAAGTGGAAAGCTTTGACTGATTAAGGCAGAATTACTGTGGATTTTAAGACTAGCTCAACAATGTTTCGAGCAAAAATTTGTCAACTGTAGAAATAAATAAAAAAACACAATACGCTATCTTTTGGGTTTGATTTGTTTTCGCTACGATTTTAACAAGCCAATATACATATATATTTATAATATTGCTTATTTGGGACAAAAACATTCGCATGGTATAGAAAAATAGCTCGTAGTTAATAGTTTCTATAGGATGTAGGACACGGTGGTATTTTCGTCCCAGTTGAGCAGTGGAAAGACTAAACTAAGGCCACGGCACTGGGTCCCCACTACGAACAAATTTTATTAGTGACTAATAAAATATTCTAGATGGCGTTATGTGTATCAATTTAACATAAAATTCTAAATGAACAAGAATTGAATCCTATAAATATTATTTTCTCATAAAACTTTAATATTTGTTCCTCATAAACATATAATAATGAACTTTTAAACCTAATTTCGACAATTTGTTATAATTGTGCAGCGCCCTTCCCGTCTTTTATCGGTACTATAATGATACTGCCGATACTGTGCACTACGTTACACACAATAGATGGCGTGTTATTCAATTCTCTATATTTTCACGGCTGTTACTCAAACAAAAAACATATCGAACGAGATTTACTGCAATTAACAATTGATTAGTTTCTTTTTTAATTATTTTAGGAGTATGATTAAAACTAACAATTAAAAAGTTACTTCTGTTCTGTATTTTTTTAACGTACCACCTTTATTGTTGAAGAAAACCGCTGTTTTTATAATCTACGAAATTTCGTAGGTATCGCCCTTTGTTCCGAACATACAACGCCGCCAACTTGAGTGTTAGGGTTGTCACTTTGTCAATGAAAATTAAACAATCCTATAAAACGTTTAGAATGCTTATTTATTTTTAACCCCCCACGCGAAAAGGATAAGTCATAATAATATTATTTGTTTAAAATTAAAAAATTGTAATAACTCTCCCCAGTGTTCTAGGGTACATATTTGTTCATGTTAGTTCACATATTAGTACTTGGGTGAACAAAAGCAAAACGTTGGATTTTTGGCGCCAAAATGTATTTTGTCATTATTTTTTTTCGCTCTAACTTATCAATAAGGTTATTAAAATAAGGGAAAATTAGAAGGCACTTGCATAATACCTTGTGAGGGTGCCAAAACTGTCAAACTAGGGACAGCATTTTGTAATGGCGGTCACTATTTTATGGATTGCACCCCAGTTTACCATTAAGCGGGGAGCAGTCAATTTGAAATATTTAAAGCAATTTAAACAAATTAAGAAAAATAACGCTCCTGTGGCGCGCGCCTTGTGTAAGTAATACTAGGTTAGGTAGGTAGTACTAGATAGGTAGGTAGTACCTGCTTCTTACCTATTAGAAATAACAAGGGCTTTTAAACATGCTGAGTACGGATTTGAAAAAAAAATGGATATTTGGAATATTTCTCGCATATTTCTACTGAAATAATAACGGTAGGTACCTACTTTCTGCCTCATTTTGACGTGACAACGTCTTATAAATTGGTTTGCCGGGTGACACTTCAAGAAACTGCGTTACGCTCCGCTCACGTTATGCGCTCACAATGAGAGCGAGTGAGAGGCACGCGTCCCTTCCACTCGGGCATGGTTAGCCCGCCTAAGAGCGAGAGAGACAGACATTTTTAAATTGTTACTATTATTTCATCCTTCTTCCTACTATACGAATGAATATTCACATTAAAATTATTTTACCACTCAAAGTCGTTGTCACGTAAAACTTTCGCCCGTATACCGACTTTACAGGCAACCAAATTTTTTTAAAGACTACCTATCTACTGGGGTACTTTCTGAGTTGGTGTAGTGTAAATAATGAATTTATATAATTTTGCCACAGGCATTTTTCCAGTTTCCACTGGAGTTAGAACTCTTAAAATTACTTTTTCAATCGGTAAGTACCGGGTTTTGGAGCTTACGCCCCCGGTGGCCGACGCCCGACTGAGAATCCGTATCCAAATTAGTATTCTTTCTACTTTTGCACAACCCTGGGTGACCGTTCTTAACATTTGAAGTTTTAAGCGATATTAGCCAGGTCGGTTTAAGGATGGGTGACCGTGAAAATAACAAGAAGGTAGGTAGGTATCTACGTAATACCTTTTAGTTAAACGGCTTTATTAATTGAAAGTATGACATCTCAGGCAGGTATATTGTTATCTGAAAAGACACACGCCTTCCTACTTACCTAGTTACCTACCTATCAAATTTAATATCAGATCAATTACTCAACAGGAATAGGGTAACATTTATACCTAAGTACATAAAGCGAACTTAATAAAATGTATCTACATCAAGGTAGTCAGTAGTAGTAGTACCTACCGCACATACAACGACACACGGCGACGAGCCAAGCGAGCGGATGATATACCTACCTATAAGGAGCTCCTATGAGACGACATTCTCGCTCGCTTGATCGATTCATCCTATCTCGCTCTGTGTCGCCAGCGCAACAATAGTCTCTGTGGCTGCCGGCCAGTGCATTTTAAATTTCTACACGAATATCGCAAATGCGAAATGGCAATCGTTAAAGAAAGTTGGAGCCATCCGAAGACCGATGACAAATCTCTCATAGGATTGGTGACTTGGTGACCATTTCTCAATTAAAGAATTTTTGTTGAAAGATTCCATTAGCTCCATTAGCTCTTCTACTGTCCTAACAGTAGGGGTAGGTCAGACGGTGGTCGGTCAGGTAAAATTTAAGGAGTCCGAGTCATTTTGAGTTATTCGTACACCCCCACTAATAAACGGATGGGACTCTAGCGCAAGCTTTCTTCTTGAGGATAGTAGGTCAAACGGCAGTCGCTAATGTAAAAGTCAAGGGGCTGAGTCATTTTGAGCTATTCGTACCACCCACTGATTAACGGATGCGGCTCTCGTGCAATTTTGCTTCTTGAGGATAGTAGGTCAGACGGCAGTCGCTCATGTAAAAGTCAAGGAGCTGAGTCATTTTGAGCTATACGTATCACCAACTGATTAACGGATGATGCGGCTCTGGTGCAAATTGGCTTCTTGAGGATAGTAGGTCAAACGGCAGTTGCTCATGTAAAAGTCAAGGGGCTGTGTCATTTTGAGCTATTCGTACACTCACTGATTAATGCATGCGACTCTGACGCAAGTTTTCTTCTTGAGGATAGTAGGTCACACGGCAGTCGCTCATGTAAAAGTCAAGGGGCTGAGTCATTTTGAGCTATTCATACCACCCACTGATTAACGGATGCGAGTCTGGTACATTTTGCTTCTTGAGGATAGTAGGTCAAACGGCAGTCGCTCATGTAAAAGTCAAGGAGCTGAGTCATTTTGAGCTATTCGTATCACCAACTGATTAACGGATGATGCGGCTCTGGTGCAAATTGGCTTCTTGAGGATAGTAGGTCAAACGGCAGTCGCTCATGTAAAAGTCAAGGGGCTGAGGAATTTTGAGCTATTCGTACACCCACTGATTAATGCATGCGACTCTACTGCAAATTTTCTTCTTGAGCATAGTAGGTCAAACGGCAGTCGCTCATGTAAAAGTCAAGGGGCTGAGTCATTTTGAGCTATTCGTACCACCCACTGATTAACGGATGCGAGTCTGGCACATTTTGCTTCTTGAGGATAGTAGGTCAAACGGCAGTCGCTCATGTAAAAGTCAAGGAGCTGAGTCATTTTGAGCTATTCGTACCACCCACTGATTAACGGATGCGAGTCTGGTGCAATTTTGCTTCTTGAGGATAGTAGGTCAAACGGCAGTCGCGCATGTAAAAGTCAAGGGGCTGAGTCATTTTGAGCTATTCGTACCACCCACTGATTAACGGATACGAGTCTGGTGCAATTTTGCTTCTTGAGGATAGTAGGTCAAACGGCAGTCGCTCATGTAAAAGTCAAGGGGCTGAGGAATTTTGAGCTATTCGTACCACCCACTGATTAAAGGATGCGAGTCTGGTGCAATTTTGCTTTTTGAGGATAGTAGGTCAAACGGCAGTCGCTCATGTAAAAGTCAAGGGACTGAGTCATTTTGAGCTATTCGTACCACCCACTGATTAACGGATACGAGTCTGGTGCAATTTTGCTTCTTGAGGATAGTAGGTCAAACGGCAGTCGCTCATGTAAAAGTCAAGGGGCTGAGGAATTTTGAGCTATTCGTACCACCCACTGATTAAAGGATGCGAGTCTGGTGCAATTTTGCTTCTTGAGGATAGTAGGTCAAACGGCAGTCGCTCATGTAAAAGTCAAGGGGCTGAGGAATTTTGAGCTATTCGTACCACCCACTGATTAAAGGATGCGACTCTGGCGCAAGTTTTCTTCTTGAGATTTAACTGGCCCAGATCAAATGGCGGCAGCACAAGTAAAAGCCATGGGGCCTGAGTCATTTGTTTTGAGTCGTTCGTCGTGTCGGAACAAAATGGCGAGAGTAGAAACCTAGTCATATTTATTCGTGTTTATAGGTGCATAGATACCTACATACGATATTTACATATTCTTGTCCCATTCTAAGTATGCCGACGGCCCACGTCGTTCATAAGTACTGATGTCAGGCGGGAGTGCTTATGTCGTACTCGACATATATGCGGTGCATCCGAGACGGCTTAGTCGGTTCGAGTTCGAGTCCGACACCACTGCGCCGTGCCACCGTGTCAGCCGCCGATGCTATGCTATATATTATGTTGAACTCGACTGGATATACCTACTCTGGCATGTGGTGTGTGTTTTTAATCGGTTCGAGACATAACCACCAAAAATGACACCAAATTCGTACTCAGCACACCTACTCAAAAACAAGTTAGATCATACCCGTATTGCAATTTTGTATAAATTGGACTTTGATTAATATCTAATTCATACTCAGCATACAAGAAGTGTGAAGTAGTAGCCCGATTGCAAGTTTGAAGATGCGATCTATATTAATTTACCTCTTTGGTAATATATTATTATTACTAGCTGTTACCCGTGGCTCCGCCCGCGTTGATGTCCGTTATCGCGGACTGGAGTATGAAAAATAAATAGTAGCCGATTCTTAGACTTCGGTCGAGTCGTTTCGGAGGAGTATGGGAACGAATATTGTGACACGAGAATATTAGATTAATTATTTATACTTCTTGACAAAATATAGTACACCACCATCTAGAAGCTATTACTGCGAAATGTAGACTGAATCTCGGGATATTTCGTTGACATCTAGTGGCGAAGAATAATATTTAAAAATAATGCGCAAATTAGCCCGAGTTATGATGTATAAGTCTTCAGGCTTTAACGGCCGGCGTTGCATGTAGAATATACTGCTTCCGGGCTGTTTGGTCGTGGTCGACCACGGCCAAACAGCCCGGAAGCAGTATATTCTACGAGTTATGATGGTCTCATTTTTTTTGTATGGATTGGGGTATCTGTACTTTAGTATTATGTTATCTGTGCCCATATTGCAATTGTCTACCTACAGCGCGGCGGCCCTATTGGAGGCCAAAAATGACGTCAAATTCGAACTCGGTATCCTCGAAAACTCATTAGACCATACCCATATTGCAATTTATCTAGGATACCGCGGCGGCCATATTGAATCCCAAAAATGACATCAAATTCACACTCAGCACACTCAAAAACCTATTAAACCATACCCATATTGCAATTTTCTACCGACAGCACGGCGGCCATATTGGAGGCCAAAACTGACGTCAAATTCGAACTCAGCATACTCGAAAACCCATAAGACCATACCCATATTGCAATTTAACTAGGACACCGCGGCGGCCATATTGAATGACATCAAATTCACACTCAGCATACTCAAAAACCTATTAAACCATACCTATATTGCAATTTTCTATCTACAGCGCGGCGGCCATATTGGAGGCCAAAACTGACGTCAAATTCGAACTCAGCATATTTGAAAACTCATTAGACCATACCGCGGTGGCCATATTGGATTCCAAAAATGACATCAAATTCACACTCAGCATACTCAAAAACCTATTAAACCATACCCATGTTGCAATTTTCTACCCACAGCGCGGCGGCCATATTGGAGACCAAAACTCAGCAAACTCGAAAACTCATTAGACCATACCATACCCATATTGCAATTTATGTAAGTCACAGCGGCGGCCATATTGGATCCCAAAAATGACATTAAATTCACACTAAGCATACTCAAAAACCTAATAAACCATACCCATATTGCAAATTAGCTAGGACACCGCGGCGGCCATTATGGATTCCAAAAATGACATCAAATTCGTACTCAACACACTCAAGAACCCTCTTATCCGGCAAACGAGGGTTTACCCTTTTTTTCTTGCGAAGATCCGCTGTTTGAAAAAGCCCGATTGCGAGTTTGGAGATGCGGTCTCTACTAACATCACTCACAGTCAATCTTCTTAAATAAATAGTAGTCATAATCTGCCTACCTATGTTTATTTATATTGTCATTTATGTATGACACTTCTTATCGTTGAAAATATAATACACCACCATCTAGTAGCTACTACTGTAAAACGTAAGCTGAACCTCGGGCTATATTGTTGACATCTAGTGGCGAATATTAATATTTAAATTTAGCCCGTAAAATAGCCCGAGTTATGATGGCCTCATTTTTTTGTATGGGATGAGGTATCTGTACTTTAGTATTATGTTATCTGTGGCCACGGTAACCACTGTCTATGAAGAGGGCCATGTGATTGTCTGCCACGTAAGTGGTATAAAGAAAAAGTTAAAGCCATAGAACAAACTTGTTGTAGAAGTTACAATGCTATATAGAATACAAATATATTTTTGAAAATATAGGTATTTAAATATTGGTAAACGCACTAAGATGCTGACTGTTCACTGATAAATTAATATCTATTGTAAACATTAGCCGAAAACTGTCTCCTAAGACACAGGATATCCTAGTTTAGGAGACAGGGTTCATTAAATTTTGTTACCAAAAATATGATACTATCTAATGAGATATGATATTATCCAGCATATAACTGTACTAGTACCTACTACGGACGACGTTCATCTCACATTGTTCTAAATATGTTTAACTAAGATTGGATAACAATGTATATTTTGATGTCAATAAAGTTTTTATTAGTATTATTATCTCTTTATTTACTTTAATATTTACTTAAAAAAAAACATATTTTTAAAAATATATAAAAACTAGCTGTCGCCCGCGGCTCCGCCCGCGTGGATGTCGGTTATCGCGAATCGGACTATAATTTGAGATTTAAACTATCCTATCTCTCAAGTTGGATCGAACTGCACATGGTGTGCGAATTTTATTTTATTCGGTTAAGTGGTTTAGGAGTCCATTGAGGACAAACATTGTGACACGAGATTTATATATATTAAGATTATTAATATGCAAATGAAGCAAATAGTGGAATGAGTTTGCCTCTGACTACGTCTATGAAGTAAAAACGTGATTATAATGTATTTAGTAAATAGTGATTATATACACATTTACATTATATTGAGTACATAATCTGTAATACTTGCTCCGTGCGCTATTAAATTATAATCCAACTGTAGATTAAGTAGCATTATTGAGGAAGCACAAGGATTTGACATATTTAAGTCGAAAGCTACAACAATAATATCTTCTGTTATAAACAATTATAATGAATAATGCATAATTAATGGTAACTAAGGTCTGACCATGCCGCTTGCGCCAGAACCCAGCCAAAACGAAGTGAACAAAAATTCTCGCTTAATTAACTTTATAATAAAGGAAGGCTAATTGCTAAAGATCTGCACTTTGTTGCAAAAGACTAAGTGGACCCCGGACTCTGAGGTGGTGACTTTTGAGAGCCACCGGGACACTCGATAAGATGATGACGGAGATCATTTATTAATGATGTTTATATACATACTCAAATTAAAATATTTTAACTTAGGATGGCCCAAATTTTTATGACGTACTAGTAATTTTCTACGACAATTACTAGTCTCCCGTTGATCTCTGGAGTGGGCTCACATCAGCAGTGCAATGGACACTATTCGAACCCGGAGCCTCTCGATTTTAAGGCCGACCCTTTATACACTAAACTTATCGACGCTAATATAGGTATTATGTTCAAATCTTCAATCAAAATATTGTTACATTATGTATACCGTGAATTTAATAAATATATTCCTTTACAATAGTCAAAAAATGTGTTGAATGGTTACGTTTATCGTAAATTTATCTTTACATTCATGCATATGCATACAGTCCACGCGCGAGCTCTGAGGAATCGGGGGCTGAAGGCAAAAAATATTAAATGGGGACCCCAGGCTTTAGATGCAACCAGGACTTATCGCTAGAGCTCGGATAATGATGGAATGTTGATGCCGTTGCTTTGAAGCCTCGTTCCATTTTTTGCCATTCAAATATGTGTAGTACGTCTACTTGTTGTGATTCATTAATATACCTACAATCTTAATCCGGTCTGATTACACTGTAACCTACGATTATGTTAGATATTATTAATTTTGATCCCTATCCAGTGTATCCTACCAATACCCCTACCTCATCACATGGTTAGAAAAGGATTTTTGAGGCGTACAACAGATTCACCTTGCATGACTACGTCGATATTTATCGGAAACATGTCTCTAATAACATCTGAAGCGCGTATCTCTAAGCGTTGATACACTAAACATAAAGTCGCAAGAAAACAATTACAAGAATCCCTAAATTAATATTATTATAATTTCCAGGAGAACTTAAAGTTGTAATTAAATATTTTAATAAGTTTGTTAAGTAATTCCAAAGTTTGATAACTTGGGTTCGCTACAAGGTGGGACTCAGCGGTTGCCGATACTCCACTCAATAAAGAGTCTTATAAACAACTTTCACAAGAATACGGTGAAGTTAACAATTTTCTTTTGTTGACCAATATAATAACGCGTACTTTTAAAATAAAAGTAAAGCAAATCCTATCTTTTTCTTCAAATGAAATTTTGTAAAACGCCCCTGAGGAATAGAATCGTATAATAGTGCAATATCACTATTAGGTACATAAAACTAGAGTACAATACTGTTCAACTGTAATACCTCATAATCAAAACAGAATATATTCATGTTAAATGTTTATAAAAATTTAAGTATCAGTTCTTGTAAGCGTTTCAAATACACATAAGCAATTGAATACTTTTTTTTTTACGTGCGGGAAATCCCCACGGATCCCCCCCCCCCCTCCCTTCGGAGCCGAAGGGGGAGGTTATGTCGGACTCGAACCGACTAAACCGCACGCCGTCTGTGGGTCGATGTGCTAGGCCGAGGTGAGGTTGTCTCGTGACATATCCCTCGCACCCCGGCTGACCCATTCCTCTCGGTCTGGCCCTCCTCGGGAGGAGGGACCACGCGGTCCCCGACTCGCCCCTGGTATGGGAGGGGAGTTGTTAATGGGGTTTCCTATCTTTTTATTGAACTACTGTAAGCTACCATTTGCACATATTTATAAATAGAAATAAGATACTGAAGACATTTCTATCTACTCCACCTATCGTAGGACTGATTTGCCTAGTATTGCTAGGTAGTAGATAGTATAGGGGGGGGGGGGCGCGCATCGTAGGAAGATGCGCGCCGCCGCCATGGCCTGCTTCTGCTAGGGTCACGAGCGGCTCCACCCGTCACCCTCAGGCCCGCGCTCATGGGGGGCGGAGGTCGGTATGCGCCCTCCGACGCCCGAGCCGCCTTCGAACGCGGCCAGCGATGTCCGCGAGTCTTTCTCGCTCGCTGCGCCGAGCCCGCTCTGCTGTCTCCTTCACGAGCATGACCTGCTTGCAGAAGGAGGCGCTGGCCGCCCACGCAACCGCGCAGCGGACCATCGCCGCGAGCAGGGTGGAGAGCGTGAGCACTCTCACCCCCAGGGCCGTCACAAGCTCCCGCCTCGGCGCTTCAAACGCCGGACACTCGGTGAGCGTGTGCAGCCCCGAGTCCACGCTCGCGTCGCAGTGATGGCACTCGGGCGTTGGCTCTATGCCCATCAGATGCAGGTACCGCCCGAAGTCACCATGTCCGGTAATGACCTGCGTCTGACGGTACGAGAGTGGCCAATTTTTTCCATATCCACGCAATACCTCCTGGTGCAAGACACGTTTTCTAACGATTCAGCAACGATTGTAAGCCCAGCGTCTGCAACAGAAATTGGTAGCTGTTCTGACAGCTCTTTCGCTTGCTGCGCAAACAGCACGGCTTGGCCTTTGAATCTCTGTTGACCAAACCTTCCACCTAAACGTACAATTTTGACGAATGGCCGAACATGCGACATGAGCCTTACCTCCATCTCATTAAGGCATGCCAGCTGAAGAGGAATTGGTGCTACTCGCATTTTATTCCAGAAGGCATTCGATAGAGTTTTATTTTTTGAGATGCTATTGGCGCATCTATTGCAGCAAATAAGTAAGTCTGGATGATCTTCGGGTAAGACTGTTGTATTACTATCTGCAGGTATACGACGCGTCTGCTTCTGATATACCATTTTTTCGCAAGAGTAGCAAATACAATCGGGGATCTGCTATATATGGTTTTCAAAATTTGTGTCGCCAAAAATAAGCTGCCTTCGGCAACGATGATCTCGTTACGATGCTTCAAGCCTTTCTTTTCTTGAAGAAGGAGTCTCATTTTGACGTGAAAGTGCAGAGTATTCTCGCATTTGAGTCAACCTTTTCTCCCGCGCAGAAGGTGATTCGAGTCCACGCACACTTGATGCGTGATCTCTTATCTGAGATCTTTTGTCACGCGTAGACGGTGATTCAAGTGCGCGCTTTGAGGATGCGTACTCTCGCTTCTGCGATAACCTCATCACATGGCTAGTCTGAGATTCTTCATTTTGGGATCTAGCAACTAGCAAACGATGCCTAGTACGCATTGTTTTCTTTTGTCCCAAACTACTGCGCTGCATTTTCAAGGATTCACTCTGAGTATCTTGCTGTGAAAGTCTCGGTTTCTCGTCTGCATAGAGCTGAGAGTAATGATTTCTCATTATCTCTTTCATGTTTTTAAGCCTCTGTTAATGAGTATGCGGAGATTCTTGTTTCCGCTTATTCGCCGTCTGGCGAGTTTTCTTGGTCTTCCTCGAAAAAGTCATTTTGGTAATTATTAATAATATACTAATTATGTAATATTTAATAACAAACGGACGCAAGATGGCTGCTCCTCTGCGTTACCGGGTAGGCTACCGTGCCAAATAGGTGTCTGCAAAAATATAGAACAACAATAACATAAGCCCGAAGGCATAGATATATTGTGTAATGGGAGTTTTAGCCAGCTAAGTTGTTACCGCCTTCACCGCGTGGAGGTACTCAGCTTATGATATAAATGTTGTTGCGTAAAATTTCTCTTACTCTTTGTGTAAAAATAATGTTTTGCCATATACGCTAGATTAAGAATAATAGGTTCAGCGTTCTAGAGTTAGCTAATTTAGTTTAGGTAGTTGTTATTAATACAATTTTGAACTTATTTTTTTTAATATCATTTCTCATTTCAAATTACAAAGAAACACATAAGTTGCATATATATTTGAAATTGTCTTTTAAAATCTTTCATTTTGATAACCCATTCGATAGGTTTAGGGATAAAAAAAAAATTTTAAACATCTGTTTTGGCGCCTTAATTCAATTTTTTTTTGTTTTTCATATTTTTATATAGCCAGTGTCACTCGGGCTAACGCAAGGATTCTAATGATACCCCACACATGGAAATCGGTACAGTTATTTAGGAGATATGGTGGCACAAAGAAAGTCACATACATACATACGTGAACCCTAAACACAATACACTCCTTTTTTTGGGCAGTCGTGTAAAAATGGTTGGGTTATACAATCTTAAATAACCGACTTCAAACATTATACTTATACTTTCTTGTATTTTTTGGTACTCTTAGGTATCTGTTTTCCGCAATGGACTCAAAAAATCTGATTAGATTCTGATGTTTTTTGTTACAAAGTTCTTGGTCAGACATAAATCTTACGTAAGTTTGATACATGGCCAAAAAACGAAAAAATCGACATGTACACGGGATGAGCCGCGGTCATCAGTTAATAATGTATAATACGAATCAGACTATTGAAATATTGGTCCGCTAGCGAGCAACAGGTTCACATGACCAATCGCGGGCGATACTTGAAGGAAAATAATTATATTATTTCCTTCAAGATATTGGCTTAACTGTAAATTAGCCAATTTTCAGCCGGGAGGAAATTACTGAATATTTTCCATTTTTTACATGTTTGAGCGGTCACCGCTGTTAAACCCATTAACAATGTCGCAGATGATAAACACGAAAATTCATAATTCAACTTCCTTAACCATTGTACGAAGTATCGCTCGGGAGGAAGTCATTGACCAAATTTAAACGTCTATAGTCTCCGCTATGTTATTCCGTGATATTTTGAAGAATAGTCAAGTTATTTTATTCTCACAATAGGTGGACAATTTCTTTGTAGTAAAATAATTTAACGTGTTTTCATCTTAATGAAAGTTATAGATACACTTTTTAAAAATTAAGGATAAAAATTTACCATACGACAGAAAATAAAAAAAAAACAAAAAACTATTTTCCCTTTTTAAGTCGGTTAAAATAGGTTTTCAATCATTATAAAACCGTTGGCAGTTCATAGGTCTTGGAAACCGAATGAATACGTATCGATTGAAGCAATTTCAAGCCTCGCCGTTTCTTTACAACGGTGTGTTAACGAGTTTTAAACGGTAGTGGAGTCATAAAAGTTCTAGAATGATTATATTATGTAGGCTATTTGATTTGATGACTTCCACTATTTCAGTAAGATATATGTGTTTTAGGATTCTAAACTACGTTGGTTTTAAACTCTGATTGTACTAAATTTGCTGTTCGTCTTGTATTACCTCGGGGGTGGTGATGTTATGTTGACGTCGTTGTCGTTGACGTACCTAGTGTGCAAATTTCAAGTTTGTAGGTACAGGGCTTTAGAATACTTTGTTTGTAGCTTTAGTCAGTCAATCAGTAAGTACATTAAACAATCCGAATACGTAAACTTTTTTTTATTCTTGTTTGTTTGTGTGTTTGTTCGCGATGGACAAAATAAAGATTTTAGTAAGACTTAAAATCTTAAATTAATATCATTACAATTGGTTGAGTAAAAATGAAGGTATCACCAAAAGTGATTATAACCGACACCGACGTCCACGTGGTATTGACCAAGGGCTTAAGCTAGTAATGAAAAATATAAACATACAGTCATGTTTGTAGCGATTTATTTAAAAAGTGGTTTTAGTTCAATGTGTTATATTCGCGTACACTTTAGAAAATATCATAGATGTTTGTGTAAAATTAGTACATAAAAAGATTATTTAGACTAAACAGCTTAGAATACACTACAGCCACATTATATTGCTATTGCATTATATTATTATATTGCTGGCAGCAAAGGAATTCTAAACATGAAGATCGATAGTGAAACCTAGGGAAGATAGCTAGGCTAGGTACTTCTATAAGTTTCTCATCAGAGACTTAACCCAATTCCTTGATGTTTAGTCATTGACATACTTACACTCAAGTTTTTGAAAGAATTATTATTGCCAAGTAGGTACTACAATTGCAAACATTGCTTAACAAAGTATTTAAAAGGGAAGAAATACGTCTGATGTAGAATTTCTCACTCAAGTTTAAGAACTTAATTGTATACAAGATGATTTTATACGAATTCGAAATCTTTAGGATACAGAGGTGTATACAATAATAAACAATAGGAAAGAAAGTCGGACACCAGCACAAGTATAGGCTACGAACTTTTTTATTATAGTAGGTATATTACGAGTATGTTTATAGCTAAAGTATAGTTTAGTTCTTTATTTGTTAGAACATTGTGATAAGGTGTCGAACATGATGTGTCTTTGACTAGGCACATCATGTTCTGCCTAAATTGGGCATGTAGTTTTTTTAGTAGTCTAACCAAAGAATAAATTGAAATAATACTTTTGCCTAATAATACTTTTTTAATATAAAAATGAAACGAAAGTCTAAAAGAAACTTAAACGACCTATAACACATTTATCTGGATACATACTCTTTATTTTAAATGGATAAAAAGTCTGTAATTGAGTAAAAACATTAGTTGAGCAACCAGTCTTTTACCAATTGTATAAAAAAATATTGTAAGTAAATGATTATAAATATATCCACACATACTCAGGCAATTTTTTTTATTCAGAGTAGTTTTAGGCACCTTAGATAGAACTAGTCTGTCTGGGTCGCGTGTATCTCGGGTACATATCCTTTGCTTTTGTAAATCGGTGCTATTTAATCTTATAAATTTTGTGCACTCAAATATAAACATGCAGGGCAAAATCAACAGTACAAAATTATGAACTAGTCGAACCGAATGGTTTATTTTGGTGGTAGTTTAAATAATAAGAAATTAGGTTTAGAGTTACAGTCTTTCGTAAGTAATGAGTTAGTTTCAAAAGAAAAGGGACTAAGTGAGTTACCCTGCATAAAGGTTAAAGCGGTGTTGAATATTAACTAGAGGAGAGGACTTTAAGTATTTATAAAGTAATTAATAGCCTAGATATTTCAAAAGTACCTAATATTTTTATTTCCTTCATCAAAAATCACACAGTACCTATTGCTTTTGAGACTACGCACCGAGTTGAAACCGAAGAAAAGGATTAAAATGTTACAAATACAAACAAATAAAAAGATACGCAATTGCCAACAGTCCGGTATACGATAGAGAGAACGTAAGCCGTACTTAGACGGGCATGTACCCTGACGTTCCATATTGAAAACTGGCAAACGAATATGAATACATACATGTACTTACGCCTGTAAATCCCCGAAGGGATAGGCAGAGGTGTATCAACACCCGTGTTTTGCCCACTATGATTTTCGAACCCACGTAATACGGGGCGCGCCCGTTGCCATATAGCGCGAACTATGTTTTGGGCTGTATGTTAAATGTCGGATGGAGATCAGCTCTTTCTCTTAGTCTCCTCTTACGACACCCACAGGAAGAGCTCGGGTGGTCCTTTGCTACTCCGCCGAGACCAATAATTTAAAAACATACAAAGAACGTGAAGTGAAACAGCAACCAGTTGCAAATGAAGTTGAATATTTTCAGTGGTTATATAAAAGACATAATTTAATTATTTTCCCATCTTATAGTGCTTTAGAGTACCCTTTAATTAATCGAGAGAGTGACACAATCTAAGATCAAAGCCTATATCTATTAAGTGACGACGCTATCCTGTAAGTTTTAATTAGTTTGATGAAATCGGGTTGCGATATTGTGAGGGCATTCGATTTTATTATTCAGCTATTATACCTATTGCTTTCAAAAATAATAGATAATGTGATCTATACTAATATTATAATCTATACTATATAATATGTAATATATAACATATAACATAATATGTTCTCCAATCGACAGTATAGATATAGTCCATGACTAAGTACCCGTTGATGACAATACGCTCGCCCCCTATTACGTGGGACCAAAAATTATTGTTCGCGAAATGTGGGTGTTCATACACTCTTCGAAGATTAACAGGCGTATATATAAAATATAAAGCTGATGAGTTTGTTTGTTTTTTTTTGGTGGCCTAGCTGACCTCAGGGACTACTGGTTCGAGTCGGAAAATTATTTTTGTGTTGAGTAGTCCGTTTATAGACGAAGGTTTATAGCTATATATCATCACGCTACTACTCAAGGGAGCGGAGTAGTGATCATAAATGTCAAGAAATTCGGCTTATTTGAAATCTAAAATACAAGTTCAAAAGTTTCAAAACATGCCAAGGGCGAAGCCGGCAACAGGCGATATAATAATATCGTCGGGAGTTCTCGCGAATATTATACATTGAAATAAACCTAATTATTTAGTTAGTGTTATTTTTATGTATTAACTATTTTACGAGCATTGAGCATTGTTTAATTATAAAAAAAATGTTACAAAATCAGTTACAAATATTTATAAAACGTAAACTCGCCCTTGATATCGCACTTATCGGATTTTATTTTCTATATTGGATCCATCAATTTAACTGTTCGTCGACTAATGGTAATCAGAGTAGCGACCACCATTCCTTAGGATCTTCCTTAAATTGCCGGCACCCTACTTTAATGGTTCCGACAGATGCTACGTAAATATTTTCAGGAATAATACGGTGAAACTAATACGATACATGAGCTGTGAAATCATTTCACTTATTTATGGACAGTCACATAAAACAAAAATGACTTTGATAATTTATAGTGAAGTTATCGTGCTCTTATGGCTACTTGATGTGTTATTGTAACTTCATTGCCCTGTCGCGTAACTAGATCCATGATCCTGACCCTGAGCTCAATAAAATAATAAGTAGGTACTAGATTTACTGGAAACATCCCGATACAATAAGTAAATAAATCAAACGTGAAATTCAATACTATTTAAGTCCGCAGTAAGATTGATCTGAAATATGTCGGGACCTTCAACATATCAATTCGTAAATAAGGTTCCATTACGTTTCCGTAACCTTAGAACTTTATTTATTGCTCTGTAAATAAATTGGAATGATCCTTCTTTGGTGCTTGTGTCGTAAGTCATATTTCGTCTTAGTTAATTTTTTTGTATCGGCGAAACAAGATAAAAGCTCTTTGAAACATTGAAAGAGTCGTTCGCGTTTTATTCTTTATGTATTTTAAATATGTTTGATGTTCTAAAAAAGGTTTAGACTCCTCACTTAACTTTTGTACTTTCTTCGATTAAATAGTTAGACATAGTTTGTATTTTATTCAAACGTTATCTTATTTTTTTAGCCATCTAAATGAGATCAGGGAAAAATTTCAGGTAGGAGCGACCATTCCCTTGTAACTTAACCTCGTACTGCCTACGTGTTAGACATTGCAACACATTTTAGACATTTTTAAAATATTTTCTACGGTTTTGTTAGATCTAAACGGGAAGAAATAACACAATACAATAAAAATAAACAAACAAACGGAGAGAAACAAATACAATAGAAAAGTATAAGCTCCCAAAAAGCTGCTTATTTACACTCACAAATATTTCACCCGAAGTTTGATTGTGTTAGATAAATAACAAGAAATATCTCTTTTGATAGCGCTTGCACTTAAATAATATAGATTGTAAATAACAAACATTTATAACAATTAATTTATTATGAGCTCTCTCCTTATGGCAATACAATTTTCAGGATGGGGTAAACATTGAAGACAATCCAGATTAGTAATTTATGGTACCGTAATGGATTACCTGCCGAGGACAGACGCGGACTTCACGTTCGTGTCCGTCTAGTTAATGGCCTCAATGGAAGGGGTCGCCACAGGCCAACAGACAGAGAGCAATTCAGTGTAAGTGGTTTCCCAGTCTAAAATATTTACTAATAATAATAAGCTCGGCGCTTGATACGCGTTGCTACCTAAGGGGAAACGTACATTTAGCAATCTAGATTTGTAGATTAAATATTGTACTCGATCATAATTGCAACATATACGTATTGCAACGGTACGAGTATGTTGGAGATGACAGCCCTGTTCCCTACTCCAAATTGGCTGCGATACGCAGCGCTGTACTTAAGACCTAACCATGTGATGTCACCCCAGCACCTTCAGAACCCTCCAAGGCGTGTCTGTATGTGAGGTGTGTATTTGTGTAGTGTAATGAGTTTGTTTGGTGTTCACTTGCCCTGGCTGGCTCCCTTACGCAGCCGATCACGCCGTAAACCTCTTCGACGGCGGCACCAACAATCTTCCCTGGGCACACACACGTGCACACTATGTCAGCGTCTCAAACGCAAATGTACCGTAATAGTTCAATATACACTTCGCCCCGCGGATGGTATGTATTTATAATTTCCAAATTCGACCGATTACTATATAATCCCAAAAAATATAGTCCAATAAAAATCCAACCCTTGGAACACGTCCGCACGCCCAGCGGGAAAAAAAGACAGAGAGATTGACAGAAGTGACACTTCACTGTCATCGAAACTAAAAATGGCAGAATGAAATGTTGACATGGCACCCTAACCTTTTGGATCAAACAGTCACCCGCCCGAACAGGTCCCAACCTGTTCCTTCAGACCACTGGTAAACGAGACAGTGTTGCTACTGCTCGCTTGAGAACTGACTCCCTAACCTTGACTTCTGCGGACCGCGGGGTCCCGTCCTTCCCGGGGAATAAGTTAACGATGCGCCCCCGGCGCCATCGCAGTGGCGGTAGGTTAGCATCCTTAACCAGCACTAAGTCTTCAACACGAGGAGGGGTAGTCTTGTCAGTCCACTTAAGGCGCTGCTGCAACAGATGGAGGTACTCGAGCGACCACCGCTTCCAAAAATCTTGCGACATCTGTTGTAACATTTGATACCTGCTCAACCTATTGAGCTTCACCCCCGCGAATGGGTATTCAGGCAGCGCGTTAAGTGGCCTCCCTATCAGGAAATGACCCGGAGTCAACACTTCCAGGTCATTCGGATCTGAACTAATCTTACACAATGGTCGTGAATTAAGAACCGCCTCTATTTTGCAGAATACGGTGACGAGTTCTTCAAATATTAATACGGTTTGCCCTATCACGCGTAACAAATGAACCTTAGTAGACTTGACTGCAGCCTCGAAAATCCCACCCCAGTGGAGACATCCCGGGGGACTGAAGGACCACTCGATGCCCCGACGGGAGAAGGCCGTTCCGATGTCATCCCTATTTACATCGAGAAATTCCCTAATTTCCTTAAGTTGACGCTCCGTACCAACAAAGTTGGTCCCATTGTCGGACCAGACCAGAGACGAAGGCCCCTCCGGGAAACAAACCGGTCTAAACAAGCAATGAATGCTTCCGTCGTAAGGTCAGCGACTACCTTAAAATTAACGGCCTTGGTGGACAGACAGACAAACACGCAAAGATACGCCTTGAACACCTTCGCATTCCGAAGACGTGAATTCCGAATCATAAACGGCCCAGCGAAGTCCGTGCCCACTCCCATAAATGGTCTAGCCTCCATCACCCGATCGGGAGGCAGATCCTCCATTTGAGGCTGCATCATGGATGCCTTGGTCCTGTAACAGGGTAGGCATCGAAACACGACGCTCCGAATAATACGTCACCCAGACAGTATCCAATACTCACGCTGCAGCGTGGCCATCAACGCGTTGTATCCTGCATGCGCATTTTTCACATGGTGGTCCATCACCAATAGCTCCACTAAGGGCCCTCCCTTAGGAAGTAAAAGTGGATGGCGTGCCGCATACGGCAGGTCCGCATTCCGCAGACGTCCCCCAACTCGCAGTAAGCCCTGGCCGTCAATGAAGGGAGTGAGGTGCGCGAGAGCACCCTTCAGCCGGGCACGACCCGTCACCAAGGTCGCCATTTCCTTCCCGAAATGCTGTGCCTGTACTGCCTTAACCAGGCAGGTTAACGCACCCTGGCGTTCGGCAGGAGACAGTACGGACGCCCTCGTCCGCTGTGACCTGGGAGCTCGACAATTTCGAGCGAACCTCCGCATCCACGCGGTCACGTTAATCAGTTTGTCCAGTGAGCTGTACCTACCCAGGAGGAACTCCGCGTTCAACTCCTGCTCACTGACCGTGACGTGGACGTAAGTCCGGTTTTCCGGCTGGGCTGTCGCCACTATTGGATTGAGTGGCCACTCCGAGGCCCCTCGGGTCAACCACTGTGGTCCCCACCATAATGGGTGGTCCACGATTTCGTGGGCCTTGCATCCCCGTGATGCACAATCCGCCGGATTGATTTCACCCGGTACATGTCTCCATGTCAGTGTAACTTCAGAATTCCGTATCTGAGATACTCGGTTCGCCACGAAGGTCTCGAGGGTGTGAACTGACGCCCGAAGCAAGCATAACACAATCTGGCTGTCAGTCCAGGCATACACCGTCTCACTGAGGTCCATCGTCCCACGCAGAACCGATGTCGTATGGACCAGCAATCGCGTTAAGAGGACTGCTCCCGACAACTCCAATTTTGGAATGGTCATCTTAGACCGCAGTGGCGCAACCTTGCTTTTGGCTACCACTAGCCGCACGTCTACCTCCCCAGAAGACGACACCGTTCGCAAGTACACCGCCGCTGCATAGCCCTTCTCGGAAGCATCGCAAAATCCATGAAGCGTTGCTCTGCATTTCCCTGCAGGAAGCAGCTTCCGAGGCATGGCAACCCGATTGATCGCGGGCAGTGCCGAGAAGAGGTCCAGCCAGTCGCTCAGCAGATCCCCCTGGATAGGCTCGTCCCAGGCCAGCTGTGCCGCCCACAGCTTCAGCTTGAGGTACTTCATGGAGAAGGTGACTGGTGTGATCCATCCGTTTGGATCAAAGGTCCGTGCGACCGTAGATAGCACCGTCCGTTTGGTCCAGACCTTGGGAGTATCCAACTCCACCTGGACGGGTCGGTACTGTACCCCTAAGACCGACAGTAAGTCTGGATTGCCCGAATCCACAAATAGGTGTGGGTCTTGCTGGAACTCGTCTGGCAACCCCGCCAACAGTTCCGGTGAGTTGGAAAGCCACTTCCTCAACTCATACCCCTCCTTCCCAATAGCTCTATGAGCTCATCCCGTAGGGCTAGAGGTTCATCGACGCTGTCTGCCCCAGAGCAGGCGTCGTCTACATAAAGATCCTGTTCCAGGATCGCTGCTGCCCGTGGGAAATGTAAACGTTCCCGTTCCGCCAACTCCCGTAGTGTGCAGATTGCGATGTACGGACTTGACCTCAGACCGTAGGTATATGTATTCAGCTCGTAAACCCTCACTGGCTCTTCTGGACTCTCGCGCCACAAGATCAGTTGATACCTCCTGTCATCCGGGTGTATCACTGTCTGACGGAACATCATCTTGATGTCAGCCACAAACACCACCTGGTGTCTCCTGAAGCCAGTGAGGATATCCGATATGTCCCGATTGAGCTTCGGACCCGAGTGAAGACATTGGTTGAGTGAAGCTCCGTTCGATGTGGGTGCCGATCCATCGAACACCACACTTATCTTTCCCGATGGAGTCTTCAGGACAGCATGGTGGGGAAGGAAGCAATGGTCTTCCGTTCTCCAGTCCACCCCGGACACCGACATGTGTCCCAAAGACTCGTACTCACGCATGAACTCAATGTACTTCTGCCGGAGTACCGGATCGCGTCGCATCCGACGCTCCATTGAGATCAACCGAGTCTCAGCTGCATGGTGAGATCTCCCCAGCGGTTGCATATTAGCCCTAAAAGGCAGCCGCGTCACGAATCGACCAGAGCGGAGGCGCCCAGTATCGTTCTGGTAGAACAACTCGCACTCCTTCTCATCTGGGTCCTCCCGCCGATGGCCATCGGCGGTTCTTCGGTTTCCCAGAACTTCTGCATGACCTTCGCCAATGCAGAGTTCGCCTGGCGAGCAGGGTCCATATAGGCCAACGGGTCTCACTGCTGCTGGTATAGCGCGCGCTGACCCGGATTTCTGCCGTACCTCGCCTCATAAGTTGCCCCCGGCGGTAGACGAAGCGATGGAGTTATGGGCAACACCCTAGGGAACTCCAAGAGAGGGGGGGAAAGTCGAGCCAACCCGGAGTGCCCAGGTTGCGGTGGCGCCTCCGTCACCGACGGGCGACACCCTCCCGTGCCCCATGCCCCCACTCTTGGGTCAGCAAACTATCCCCATGCTGCGCGTTACATGGTCTCCCTGGACCCCCGAACCCCTGAAGGGGTAACTACCAGTCCCTTTGGTTGAAACCTTAGAGGGGGGGAGGGCGGCTGCGGCGACCTCGGAACCCCCGACACCGTCCAGCCTCCCGTGCCCCCCGGTACCTCCCTCTGCACGTACCCCACGTGCCCGCGACCCCCACGGTACCCGAGGTCAGACTGGGCTTGGCCCCCACGGGCAGCCGCCCCCCCTGACCACGGTCAGTCCTGGTCCCCACGTTCACCCATAACACCCTTGGCACCCCTGCCTGAGTCCGAACCTGGACCTGCCTGGCCCCGGCCTGGCCGGTGCACAGCAGTTCGTGGTGGTCACCGGAACAATTTCGGCAACGGACTGGCTGTGGCCAACGCGTTGAGAAGTGGGGCCCCAAGCAAAAGAAGCACCAACCCTGCTTCCATGCCACCCGCCTGCGTTCGTCCTTGTCCCTGGAGGCAAAGTCCTGACAGTCCCCCACCGTATGTTGAGCTCTCATAGTAGGCGCACTCCGTTGCCATCCCTGACGCGTGGGCTACCGTGTGTCTGGCCCTGTCACGCCGACGCGTCGCGTTCCCATCGCTGTTCCGCGCGAGTGACGTGTGTGAGGGGGAAGCCACTGGCCTCGTGCCAAGCGCTTCGGCCCTCGTGCATTCCGCCTCCAGGAATTCCTGCAACGCGGTGAAAGTAGGCAGTTCCCGGCTCCCACCGACCTGCATTTCAAACCGGGTGTGGATATCTACCGGGAGGCGGGAAATGGTCCAATAGACCAGCATATAAGACCATTGCTCCACCCGGCAGGCCCAGATTGGACAATGCTCTTATGGCCGCTGTGAGAGGGTTAAGCAGCTGCCCCCGCAGCTGTGCAACCCTTGCCACCCGTGGCATCCCAAATAGTCGACCCAATTGAGCGTCCACCAACCGTCGCTGGTTCTGGTACCGGTCGTGGAGTAGCGCCCTCGCTGTCTCATATGAGGCCTCCGTAACTGGGAGGTGGGCCAACAGGTCTCTCGTTTCCCCCCGGAGCGATGAGACTAACTGGGCCATCTTATAGGCCCCCGGTAGGTCCGTACGCAGGTGCACCAGGCTGTCGAATAGATTGATGTAGTGGGACCATTGGGTGAGGTCCCCGTTGAAAGTGGGCAGTTCGATATTTGGGAGCCGTGAAACAACCCCCTGGCTTGGCCCCTGAATACCCCCACTGCCCCCAGCCCTCTGGTGTCTGAGTTCCTCAGCCCGCTGCTGCACTGCATCGCCCAACTCCACACATTGGGTGACATCAGCCTCGATGCCCTGTAGCACAGTTGCATCAGTCGACGACTCCTTTAATTGACCATAAAGGTCAAACACCACCTCCAGACGCTCCTTGACCTCCGTGGCCCTCAGGAGCAGAGCGTCCTGTCTGTCCGGCCTATCCACCAAGGCTCCAGCGGCTGCAAACTCCCGCAACTGTGCAGACAACTTGGTGCGAGGCGTCGACATAGTGAATAAAATACAAAATCCTTCGGTACCTACTCACTACTGAACCTACTTGCTTATACAACACAGTATACAATATAAATTAAATGTGAAACCCAACACAAGGTGTAAACAACAATTAAATATGTGTTTCAAACACAAATAGGGTGAAATACAAGTAGGCTTATACAGTGAAACTAAAATTAACAAGTAAATCTTAAATTTAGTATGAAGTGCAATAATAAAATATGCACATACAAGTACCCACTTTAAAAAAAAGGAAATTAGTTTTATCAATCTTAATTTATTAATGTTATTTATGCAGTGGAAGACTTACTTTATACCCGTGAGTGGTTGAACATTCGAGGACTCGCTGCCTTCAGCTTTCCTGAGGTTTAACCACGCTCTGCTGCCAAAAAATGTTGGAGATAACAGCCCTGTTCCCTACTCCAAACTGGCTGCGATACGCAGCGCTGTACTTAAGACCTAACCTAATGTGAACAATCAATTCACTTACCCATGTGATGTCACCTCAGCACCTTCAGAACCCTCCAAGGCGTGCCTGTATGTGAGGTGTGTATTTGTGTAGGAGTTTTTTTGGTGTTCACTTGCCCTGGCTGGCTGCCTTACGCAGCCGATCAAGCCGTAAACCTCTTCGACGGCGGCACCAACAATCTTCCCTGGGCACACACACGTGCACACTATGTCCGCGTCTCAAACGCAAATGTACCGTAATAGTTCAATATACACTTCGCCCCGCGGATGGTATGTATTTATAATTCCCAAATTCGACTGATTACTATATAATCCCAAAAAATATAGTCCAATAAAAAATCCAACCCTTGGAACACGTCCGCACGCCCAGCGGGAATAAAAAAAACAGAGAGATTGACAGAAGTGACACTTCACTGTCATCGAAACTAAAAATGGCAGAATGAAATGTTGACATGGAAACCTAACCTTTTGGATCAAACAGAGTATATCGCGCGACAGCAGTGGCGTACTGATCAGGCAATTTCTTGATAGTAATATATTTTTGCATTAACTTGTATTATTAAACTCTTTATAGGGTGGCCCATGCAAAGTGGTTAGTACACTGGACAGTCACTTAAAGGTCGATAATTTAAAGACATTTATAACAATATTGAAACTTATGATCATAGACGATAGCTAATAGAGCACACTGAATTATTAACTGAATTTATGGCAACGTTCGAGGACGTCGCACGGAAGTAAAGATTTGCGCCTTTTTACGCTGGCCTGTAAATTGTTCACTGTGCTTACCCGCACTTGTATTTGCCGTCATATCGCTAGCAAAGGTCATTTATTTATAAGTGTGCAGCAATGTAAAACCATAATTTCATACAAATGATGAGTAATAGTATGCACTTTATTATTTTGTCCAAATATAATCGAATACTGTAAATAAAACTTTGTGATTAAAAACACACTGGTGTGAAAAATTTAACCAAGTAATTATACATGTGAGTTGGAGGTAGTCTCATCAATTTATATATTGATTAATACATATAAAATATATCGTTTAGCAGGTATTATATGGTTACAAAAAAAAAAAATAGCACAAGTCTATCGGTACGGTAGTTTAGTTTAGTGCCGTATTTGTTCAGGTACTCATTAACTCAGAATTTTTATGCATGCTTGTGAGTATGCATATAAATGCTGAGTCAATGAATTAGCCATTCTTGTTTGCCCGTTGTTTTAGAAATAACTTAGTTAGTAGTTAGTTAATAGTATGAATGAGTTACTTAGTAGTAAATGGCACGCCAATTATGTAAAGTTTTTGAAGCTACTTGAAAACTGATTGTGAAATAAGCAATAATTTTATTTTATTATGTTATTTACACCAAAAATAACCGGTTTTTATTAATCTTCAGTTTTCAGGCCAGTGATTATACAGGAATAGTTGCTGAAGCACAACGGTCGGTGGTCAGTACAGTATAGTATCCACTAGGTTTTATTGGATTTTCTCGGAACATTAGAATTTGGAGATAGAACTATTAATGCATTTTACTATTTACTTACTATCTACTAATCATCTTTGATTATGTTTGTTTTGATTGTTAAAAATTAATCGCTGAATGTGTTGCTAACCGCAAATCTCGAGAACAGCTGAACCAATTTCACAAATTCTTTTTTTAGAATAGTCCTTGCAGTACGAGAATGGTTCTTAGGTAGAGAATTGTTAAAAAAGCTTATAGAAGTCTAAAAACAACACGTTTCTATAGTCCCATACAATCGGTTCGTAATAATATTTAAAAGTTAATTAGACCTTTAATACCATATCATAAAGTTCAAGTATAAGTGGAGAGGTTCCAGGAAGGCAAAACAATTGAGTGGCGTACAATGGCTTAGGGGTGCTACAGGGTTGAAGTATGCCACGGGCGAAGCCGCGGCGGGTCAGCTAGTTACGTTATAAAGTCAATTCGGTGAGAACGTCGAATTTTGACTATTTTTACTAGACTCGGTTTAGGATTAGGTATCTATATACTATTACATACATAATATATTCGTTAAGAGCAAAGCGACGTTAACAGGTACTTGAACTTTAATAATACATGTTATCGGCTTGTAGAGAAAGATGAAGCCGTGGCGGTATCGTAAATAGTTAAAGACTTTATTCTCTAGGGTTGAACTTACAAGAGATACTGCGAATACTGGGCGTACATCTCTTGTACCACCTGCCACCATACAACCACCTGTTAAGAAACGGGATTACCCTCATAGTATAACGGTTAGGCATGCAGTCAACAATTTAGGAGTTTGAGTAACACAGCGTATACCGGACTTTTTTAAGTGGAAACTTCTTTAGCGGCTTTGTATGGGTGAAAAGTGTTAAACTCGTGTCAGGTTCACTTGACCTTTGAACTGTAACCGACGACTGACGTCATACAACATTAGCTACAGATTGTTTATTTTGTTAGGAACGCTAAGAAACTTCGTAGCTTAGCGGTAAGCGCTTGGACTGTAAGTCCTTATGGTTTCAGATAGTACCTGGTTCGAACCTGGGCTTCTGACACTTATTGTGATTATTCTTTTTTTTTTTTTTTTTGTAATTCATTATTTTTTCTGATAGAAAATTAGTGATAGGTTCTATAATTGGCGCTATATTATAGGTATGTTATGGTACGTTATTTTTATCTTTTTCTCTGTATATAGCGAAGAAAGAAAGAAAGAAAAGAAATTCACTAAGCCGGCACTTCCGGAGTACAACCCGTCTTTTTTTTTTATACCACTTAGGTGTCAGACAAGCACACGGCCTACCTGATGGAAAGTGGTTACCGTGGCCTATGGACGTGTGCAACACCAGGTGCGTCACACTCGCGCTGCCGACCCTGTTAGAACAGAGAGTTTCTGTGCCGTCAGTGCAGAAGACAAAGCAGGACAAGCCCTTGGTCTTCCCACTGACAGCACAAAAACTTTCCAGTAAGTTCTACATACAATTATGATAAGAGAAGAATATACTGACTGAAGAACTTACGCTAGTTGTTCAACAAAAGCACCTTGGCCCTGATTCTGCTATTATTTTTTACATGGTAAAATCACTGCGGTACCACAGACACTGTTACCAATGCCATTTAATTTTATGTATTATACGTCTATATTTTTATTGTCTAATTGTGAATCATGTCAATTAAATGACAATCTTGTGGAGTGAATGAAAAATGTTATAAACTCTTTCTCAATTTCATTTTGGACTTTAACACTCAGATATAAAGTCTAAAATTTAATGACATTAAATGCAATGTCAGCGGTATGATAGTGGTTTTGTTATGTCATAAAATTAGCAGAATTGGGGGCCTACTCTATCTTCAGAGCTACTATTTCAAAGATGCAAGTTGGCTTGACAAGCGTCGTCCTTCATTAAGAATGTCATGGCACCCTAAGTAGAACAAGAAACAATTTGTTTTGACTGTAAGGAAAAACCCAATTGTATTCTATCAATAAAGTAAAAAGCAACCTAATCCAACTCAGTGTTTTCTATGCCATTATACGTAAGCGTAAGCTGAGTTAGAGTGTAGCATCTAGAAAATTCTCTCAGGCTTTAAAATATGCTTTAGCAGCGCTGTAAAATCGGATAGCTTGTTTTGAATTACTTAACGTTTTATGAGTTGAGTGAAATATATATTGCGTTTCGTGACCAGGCAAATAATAAGATACGGAATTGAAAAGTGATTAATTTCGGAAAAATGTTCGTGTGGTTGAGTAAAAAACATCCTTACATTAAAATTTTTGAATTTATAATAATATTGTAGTAAGCGGATACAGTTTGTCGTTCAGCATTCTCATCAATTAACTTAACTTATTTTTTTTAATTGTAAAGTAAATTAACCCATTTTTAACAAGGCTACATGTACAGTCATCATCATTAAAATATTGATAACAAAAGTACTCATACTCACTCATTAAATGACAATGTCTAGATTTTTTGAAATTATACTTGAACGGATACCATCGACCGGCGTGATTGTGCATATGAATAATAAATAATAATAATAAATATTCCACAACATTTCACACAACGCTATCTAGACCCATGGTAAGCATAGCTTAACTAGTTTGTGTTATGGAATCTAGAATGCGGATAAACATACTTAGATACTTTTTTTTATTGTAAATACATACATATTATAAATAGAAACACCCAGACCAATGCAAATATATATATTCATGCATACAAATATTTACACTGAGCGGGGATCGAACCCGCGCCTCCTGCGTAGCGGCCGCGTTCACTACCGCTACGCCACGGAGGCTGAATATGAATACTCTACTAAAGTAGGGACAAGATAATAGGTCACTTTTGACATTTCATCAAAATTCAACAACGTAACCTTGTAACGGCGGGCATAAAATAAGAACTGCACAATTGCTTAACTTTTTTCAATTACGTTTACATATTTATTGTAATAATGACCGATACGAGTAATTTTACGATTTGCTTTCACTAATAAACCATTCTAAACATAATAAACAATTTCTGATCTAAAGAACTGAACGTCGTTACAATGTTGCGTCAGTCAACCCTTTTTCTTTTTAAACACTAGGGATGTTACTCTAAAAATCGAAAGCTGATAGGATTGTAAGTTGAATCGAATGCAATGATTACTTGTGAAGAAAAATCACCATAAATTTATAACCACGTTGTGATTATAATAAAACCTAATTATACATATTTTATATTCTTTTAACTAACTATAAAAATACAAAAAAATAACTAAATAGAAAGGTCATTGATGTTGGGTGCAATTTAGGTGGATGTTGCTGGCAACACCAGTGCCTGTCGATGACGCATGTCATGTCGCCATAACATGATGATGACGCAGTCTTTTGTTGTTGTGCGAAGTGACTGTGCGTTTTTGGTGTGCTCTCTGTTATTTTCTTCTGATCAGGCTTTTTCATTGAACTGATCTTACTGACTACGTTTACCTGGCTATAAATTGGACTCCGATTGCTTAACGATTATTAAACAAGAAAAACATTATAGTCTTACTATGTCGAAACGGGGGAAAACTCTAAACAGTCAATCTCGCGAACTAGTGCTGAAATTGTACAATTATTTTGGACGTGAATCAGTTAACGATGGGCCTCTTTTACCATTGAAACCACCGAGAGAACGCGTTGCCGAAGCATTGGGAATAGGGAAGAAGACAGTAACTCAAATTCTGAAAGAGAAATACGGACCATCAGGCTCAGAAGATAATACTTTACGTACACCGAAAAAACGAAAGAGGGAGAAAAAAATTGTTGACGTTGATAATTTTGATGCTGCTGCAATTCGCAACCACATTTATGGATATTACTCGAGAAAAGAATATCCTACACGGGAAAAGCTATTGAGTTCGTTAAAAGGCGCAGGCTTATTTTTTGGAGGCAAATCGTCTCTATCAAAGGTTTTGAAATCGATTGGCTTTAGATTTAAAAAATCCGACAAGCGGAAAATCCTGCTAGAACGCTACGATATTATTTTGAAGAGAATAACATTCTTACGTCAGGTAAATAAAATTACGGATTGGGACAATGTCGTGTTTATTGACGAAACATGGTTCAATGCGAACCATACGGTTGCGCGGACATGGACCGATGATACAGCGGCCTCCACCTCAAAAGTTTCTTCGTCACGCGGGATCAGCTTCTCAAGGTTTTATTCCAGACTGCCTCCTCGCATTCGCCTCTAAAACTACAACAGATTACCATGAGGAAATGAACTTTGATGTATTTAAAAAGTGGTTTGAGAAGCTGCTAGTCAGCTTAGAAAACCCATCGAAAATTATAATGGACAATGCTCCGTATCATTCTGTACAAGTTGATAAACCACCAACTCAAGCAAATAAAAAGCAAGAAATTGTCTCGTGGCTGGTAAGAAATGGTGTGGAGGCAAGTCCAACTTTATTAAAAGTTGAGTTGTTAAATCTGGTAAAAGCAACTAAGCCGTCAGCTCCGCTATGTAATCGATGAACTAGCCCTAGAGCATGGACACGAAGTTATTCGATTGCCTCCCTACCATTTCCATTATAACGCCATCGAGCTTATTTGGGCACAAATAAAGGGTCATGCAGCGCGGAACAATACTGAACCACCCTTCAGTACTGCTAAAATGATGACTCTGCTACAAACTGCATGTGCAGAAGTCACTACAGAAGACTGGCGAAAAGTCGTGGAGAAGACAAAGAAAATAATTTTACAAGATTTTGAACGAGATGTGAGAATAGACAATATTATTGAAAATGAATTAATAATATCTCTGAGTGCTGACAGCAGTGATGAAGATAGCAGTTCCGATAGTTCAAGTGAATAAAAGCAATTTTTTTGTTAAATTACGTAGGTACTTGTCTTATTTTGCTCCTTTAATTTATGAAAGAAAAAATAATAATGGGACAGGGATTCGCATGATCATTTTTAAAATTCACATATGTTTCAAGTCTGTATCGATTCATTCGATTCATTCATTTAATCGATGTTTTTAAGCAGGTCACCTCACTATGAATATAAAACTGACATCTGTCAAAAGTGACCTATTATCTTGTCCCTACGACATAATTCTAGAAGACCGATTGTTAATATACTCGTAGGTGGACCACTCTGAATACTTACAACTATTTGAGTACTCTACTAACCAATATAAAATTGGAATTTGGGTATTTGGATTATTTTGAGTACTTTTTTATTAACATTTTAATGATGCTGACTGTACATGTACAAAGGTAATAGAGGTATGAAAAATTTACTCATCCAACTTAGTATCTGTATTATGAACCATTAGTTTTGTTTACGATTCTGTAACGACAAGAGCGACCACATAAATATATTATATTGAAATCATTCCGTTACACCAAGCACATATTAATAGACACTTGGGAAAGATAATATTAGTTAAGAACTTTGATAGGACTCAAACGTGGTGAAATATGGATGTTAATACGATGATGTACCCATTCGAATATTTAGCAAAATTCGAGCATATTCGACCAAAAATATTGAAAATAATGTACCTGCTGTCTCTGATAATTCGGCCACTCGTTGTACTTCTTATTTTTGATACATCACTACAAAAATGCCCAGTTGACATACCTTGTTAGGACAGTATAGAATTTAATAGTTATTTGTGCAACAACGGAGCAAAATTGTTATTTGCTGCGAGTGCTGATTTTGAGTCCCGAGCAAGTTAGGCATTGTAAGATTGAATCACGAGCGTAGCGAATGATTCTAATGTAGAATCCTGAGCGTAGCGAATGATTCTAATGTAGAATCCTGAGCGTGGTGAAGGGATTCGAATGCACGAGATGCAAATAATTTTGCTCTCGTGTGGTACACATTACTTTTCACTTCAGCATCGAGAACACGTAATAAGTGTTACTTAGAACATAGCACAATGAACAGGAAAAGATAGAAATCACGTTTATAATTTTATAAACAGCATCCCTGATGTTTTATTTTTCAAATGTTGAAAATAGAAACACTCATGCATTAAGTAATAATTATAAATACTTATGTACGTATAAGTAATAAGTAATAATTATAATTTCGTATACACTAATAGATACATGAAAAAAACGTGCCAAACATAGCTCGTAAACGCGTAAATTTAGCATATTTACGCGTTTCGTTTTTTGTTGAATTTCGAAATTTGAACTTCAAATTACTTGTGTTTGTCAGAGTGCAGTGTAGTTCAAAAGTTCTTCGCGGAACGATTCTTTATAAATCCATGGTTGGCACTCTATTGAAAAAAATAAAACAAATAAATCAAAATATACTTAATGTCTACCTGTTGCTTGTTTATTTCATGTAACTTCATATTTAAATAGATCTTATGTCATCGAAATTAGGCGCATAATTTTAATTTTATTGGTTGAGAGGCATTATTCTTAAAAAAAATGATACAATAAGATCGTGTTCAATAAAACAAATAAATTAATATACCTCCCTATTGTTTGTTCATTTCATGCAACTTCGTATTTAAATAGAAAATTTCATCTTGTACGTGTATAATAAACAAAACTTTTACTCATATAAGTATAACTTTCGTTTTCTCTCTGTTTAAAACTTTAAGTAAGTTCAACATTTGTTAGTCTGTGGCCAGTGTTTTCTTTTTATTATTCCCTAACGGTTCGGGTCTCAATATCGCCTCAGCGGTAATCACCAACTTCACACACTCGTACCATAATCTACTATTGTACGTGTATAATAAACGAATCTTTTACTCAAATAAGTATAACCTTTGTTTTCTCCCTGTTTAAAATTAAGTAAATTTACCATTTTGTTTACGATACGCGATGAATTAATAAAAACTCTCATTATTTTACTCTATGGCAGCATGTGCGCGCCTAGAAAAAGTCCGTCAGTACCAAAAAGCAATTCGTTTTTACTGTTGAAATTAAAGTATTTACTAATTAAAATGTCTAACAGTACTGGTTATGAAGAAAACGATTTATGTACCTAGTACAACCGCCCGATATATACACATATACTGCACAGTTCGATATACAATGTGATTGATGTGAACTACTTAACGTTATGAAATGTTTACTATCTAAAAACTGCAAGGGTAAATATATAAGTGAATTGAAAAAACATCGTATGATGCACGTGTGCATTGTTGATTACCGTCTTCGGTTCTCTTAATATCTCCTCAGCGGTAATCACCAACTTTACACACTTGTACCCTAATCTACTATTGTCAAACGCTGTGAGCAAAATCGCATTGTGCTCATGTTTTTACGCAGCAACATGGCTTAGGTACATGTTTGCGTTGCAGAAGTGTAAAATATATTATAAATTATTCAAAGTCATATTAACTCTTGTAATTCATAAAGAAATACCTCCAACAAGCCGTTATTATGAATTTAAAAACCACTCTAGCAACATACTATATCAAATATTATTTATATTTTTGCATATACTAAATTAGTAACAGCAAAATTTTTGGGTCTTTAGTCGTTTCGGACCACGCATTTTCGAACCGCGGTTCGAATCGCCCAAGTACTATTTCTGAATAGGACTATTCACACCGCAGTGGTTGGAGCGGTGCGAATAGCCCAAGGTATCTTTTGGAATGGGTCGATTCCGAGCACTGAGCGAAAGTACTTAATACTCATATTGTAGATCTTGATTTAAACTCATAGAAATAATGTCTAATGATTTATTTGTACAGACAATGAGAAAAGTGGTAAGTGCATATCAAGTGTATAACAAGGGTAATATTAATTATATTTTTATAGTAAAACGGTAATGGTTTAAAATCACAGTTTGATCAACATTTTACATATAACTTAAAACTAACTCTCGGTTATCACAGATTATGATTTACATTATGTTGTGATAATTATATCTAACGACAACGAGGTTGTCTTTAAATAAATGTCAGTTGTGGTCCGGTGCTTGGTGGTTTCATAGAATTTACAACATGGTGACAGCGGTATACGTATTAATATTGTCATAATTAGCATTTTCATACGCAATATTTGTGATTGCAATGGAGCACGCCCGACCACCCACGGAATTAGGTTTGGACGGCGCCGGAGGGCCGGCTGGCCGTGCCGAGGTATGGAAAAAGTGGAAACAGCAATTTCAATCGTTTGTGAAGGCGTTAGGTGTAGACAAGGAGGCGACGAGTGTGCACTTGATTTGATTGTTGGTGAACCTGATTGGCACAGAGGGCTTTGAATCGTGTGAGACTATGGGGCTCGTTAAACGTCTTAGATCTATTCAGATGTCAGATTACAGTGATCTATTTAAAGGCTTAGGGTGTCTGCCAGGTAAATATCATAATATAGCAATCGATAAATCGGTTCCACCTGTTATTTGTGCTCACAAAGTTCCTCACGGGTTACGCGAATCAGGAAGGTTAGTCATCCCACTCGTTGAGTACATTCGTTAGTATTAGTTGCAAAAAAGAATAATGGTATTCGAGTGTGTTTAGATTCACGTGAATTGAAACGCGCGGTACAGCGCGCGCACTTCCAACTGCCCACTGTTAGACCACCCGCCAGCACGGTGCGCGGTACTTCTCGGTGCTGGATGCCAACGCGGGGTTTTGGACTATACAGCTGGATGATGAGAGTGCAGACCTGTGCACATTCGCTGCTCCATTCGGCAGGTTCTAATTCCTAAGGCTTTCTTTTTGGGGTAACCTGTACTTCTGAAGTGTTTCATGCTAAAATATGATAACTTCTGGAAGACTTCGAAGGAGTAGAGAGTTATATTGTCGACATAATTGTATGGGGTTCTTAGAAGGAAATTCACGATCAGAGGTTAAAACATTTACTTGAAAGATCGAGAGAAATCAATTTAAAAATCAATAAAGAAAAATGTAGATTTTTTGTGGAGGAAATTTAGGGCATGTGTTTGATAAAAATGGAATGAAGCCGGATCCGGAAAAAATAAGGCTATTAAAGAAATTCTTAGAATGTACTTGCGTGTGCATACCATCACCTTTTTGCATCTATTTAACATTCTTTACTATATTTTAAGTTCATGAATATATTTAGTAAGTAACAAATGTACAGTGCAATAGCACCAATATTTTGGAGGGCGCAAACCGACCTCCGCCCCCCATGAGCGCGGGCCTGAGGGTGACGGATGGAGCCGCTCGTCACCCTAGCAGAAGCAGGCCACGGCGGCGGCGCGCATCGTCGTCCCCCCCCCCATACCGGGGGCGAGTCGGGGACCGCGTGGTCCCCCCTCCCCCGGAGGGCCAAACCGAGAGGAATGGCCCTGGGTCAGCCGGGGTGCGAGGGATATGATGTCACGAGACAACGTCACCTTTGGTCTAGCACATCGACCCACAGACGGCGTGCGGTTTAGTCGGTTCGAGTCCGACATAACCTCCCCCTTCTGCTCCAAAGGGGGGGTATCCGTGGGGATTTCCAGCTCGTAAAAAAAAGCACCAATATTTTATGCAGCGGCCTTATGACAAATGTAATTGATGAATTATTTTTTGTTATTATGTGCCTGGTACTGTAAGGAATGTACAATAAAACTGCATGTCTTTTCTGTCCGATTTCACCTATCCATAAAGTGAAACAATGTTCCCTATACTGTGGTCCGAATCAACCCATTAGCAAACGTTCTTGGGCGATTCGAACCGCGGTGCGAAAGGAGCCATTGAAGAAGAGCTCTTGGGCGATTCACACCGCGGTTCGAACCGCTCACGGTCCGAAACGACTAAAGACCCGCATTTTTGTAGTTAAGTACAAATAGTGCCTTTTTTCTTTTGCTTTCCATAAGCACAGTTGAGAGTTGAAGCGTTATAGCGTGGAGCAACAAACATGATCTTCATCAAGCACATTGTGTTTGCTACTTCACGCAATATCCTCGAATAGATATGAGTGAGATGTGCGAATAAGATAGACTACTACCTTTTTGTAGTAGTCACTACTCATGTCAAGAACTTCTCTTTGTCTAATTGTAAGCTAAGATGACTGAGATGTGAGACTTTACCTAAGTCACAAACCACATTTTCAACCGCTGATTAACCGTTGACTGTTTTATAAATATTTAAAAAAGTTTCATTTGATGTCTGTAGACGTTGTGGTTGCGGGGATGCATCCCAGGACAGATACAATGTCGACTAAGGTGAAAGCCGTCTAGCCGTCTCACCCAACCTAACCTATTACTGAGTACTGAAGATTCGTATCTCTCGTTTGTCTTTGACCAATTATAAACTTCCAAGTGGTTCGAGCTAGCAATAGTTTAAATCACATGGCAGAGTCATTGTAATTTCAGTAAAACAAAAAGATACCTATTTATTGTTTAATGAATGTATGTGGATTATTATTATTTTTATTTATTTAGTTTCATACATTAGACCATCATCACAGTCGAGACCAATACAATTTGTTATCTTAATATATATAAATCTCGTGTCACAATGTTTGTCCTCAATGGACTCCTAAACCACTTAACCGATTATAATAAAATTCGCACACCATGTGCAGTTCGATCCAACTTGAGAGATAGGATAGTTTAAATCTCAAATTATAGTCCGATTCGCGATAACCGACATCCACGCGGGCGGGGCCGCGGGCGACAGCTAGTATGCTATAAATACCTTTCTTAACTAAGACTCATAATAACGTACCTACAAAGAATAAATGGTCAGCTACATCAAGAGTTCCTAATACGCATACTTTGAGGTTAAATTGAATTGTAGATATGAATTTCATAATGAAAGTAAGTAAATAAATTGCTTTTTGTAATAAACTAACATTTTCAGGAGAGACATATCGACTATACTATGGTAGACTAACCATGTAGTTCGGTCAGCCTTGCTGGGATATTCAACATAGGTAGGTACCCAATGAAGATCTGTGACTTCCATAATTTCGGTACGAAACCAAACCTTGTTTTTCTAATGTCTAATTCGACATTCATACGAAATTAATTACGTACCTAATATTGTATCAAGTAAGTAAATAATTTTATATTGTAACTAATCCTGCGTAATGTTATTTTATTGCAGTCTCGGCCCCAAATGATAAAATTTTATCATCATATCTTCTCTTACAGTACAGAATTTACACCCCGACATCGGTATCGTTTCTAGAATCTATAGCAGTTTTTAGCTCGTAAAGATTTTGTTATTTGTATAAACCCGCGGTTCTGCCGAATTCTCAAAACAATCAATAAAATATACTAAAGTTCGTAAGTCTTGTGTAAGTCTTTTCGAGTAAAAAATAAAAGAATTTTTGCGTTCATCACGAACAAATAGAAAAGATTTCCAAGAAAATATTTTTGCGGTCAGAAACGTTACGAGTATCCCAAATAGTTTCTTTTTTAATATATCTCTAATGCACAGACATAACTACTTTAGAATAGGCATTTTGACTGTGTTGAAAATATGGAACAATTTGTTGTCATCCTAATAAAATGTAATTTGAAAAGCATATTTTATTGATATTCTGAAAAAATAAGGTCATTTTCTGTATAAAAAACGTAAATGATTTTTTTTGTGGTTTAATCACGTGTTTGAAAACGCTCTGTGATTGGTTGCAACTCTGATGACGTCACACACAAGTAAACATTAGTTACAGTGCATGCTTTCTGTTTTTCTTTATTATTGATCGTGCGATCTACGTGTTATTTACGTTATTTCCCAGCCGTCCTATTACAGTTTTGTTTATCTAAAGGTCTGTGCATAAAATGGAGAGAAATTTTGTGCGAGCTGACAGCAGTAACTTACCCAAAGTATTTAGAAATAATCCAGATTTTTATGCAGCTGAACTAAAAAATGTAAAAACGGCAGCGTAAGTACCTATTTTATACACACTTAACACTTGAATTAGGTCCAATGCTTTCAGGGTTTCGACGAGCTACACTCAACCACATTTTTCGTCTCTCAAGATCTATCGGAACAGGTACAAATAGTTTTTCCGGAGTCTTTATCGATGTACTTGTACATTTTGGTACAACACACCACTTATAAACCATTTTATATATGCAATACATTTCAAAACAATTTCAACAGTTTGTTGTTTACTTATTTGTGACGTCATCTATCAGAGCAACCAGGCGCCATAGCAAAAATTGCGTTTTGGCGCGTAATTTTTCAATTCAAACTTCAACATTGATTTTCTCCGTGAAAATGGTTTGCATTTTATGCAATAACATATAATATAAAACTATTTTCCAGCAGTAGTCAAATAGCCTATTGCAATTTCAATATGTGTTTAAATGATAGGAAGCATGTGCTAGTCCTATTTGTGGACTTTTCTCGTGCATTTGACACACTAGACCACAGACTGTTAATTAGCAAACTGGAGAGATGTGGAATACGGGGACCACTACTTTCTTGGTGTGAAAGCTATCTTCAAAATCGAAAATATACTGTAAAGGTGAATAATACGTATAGCGAGTGCATAAAAGTCACAGAAGGCACAGCACAAGGATCTGTGTTGGGACCTCTTCACTTCCTGTCATACATAAATGACTTAGCAAACTGTGTCAAAATGTGCTCGTGCTACCAATTTGCAGACGATACTTGTCTCGAGGTAGCAGATAAAAACGCGCAAAGGGCTTCAGAGCGTCAGCAATCGGAATTCAACACTCTCTTAGAGTGGTGCCATGATGCGGGTCTGGTGATAAATGCTGAAAAAACTAAATTGATGCATATAAAATCATCATATCTAGATCAATCTCAATTTAATGAAAAATAGTTGCGCACAACCATCCCTGCCTACATACTACATACAAACACCAGTGTAATTGTACAAAAATTCAATCCGTGACTAAACATACTTACCTTGGGCTAATCATCGATAGCAGGCTGAATTGGGGCAACCATATAGAACACGTATGTGATAAACTGAGACAGTTCCTAGCCAATATCACTCTGCTCAAAGATCGAATTCCCTTTAAAATCAAAATGATGTTGTACAATTTACTGGCTGAGTCGTACATACAGTATGGACTGAGCAGCTATGGCCGCACATATAATACTTACATAAATAAAATATTCAACCTACAACGAAAAATTCTCAGGAATATTGTTTCTACCAAAATCAAACAAGAATTTTATTATGATGACAGTGGTTTATTTAAACATTGCGAAATTCTTCCTGTTCAAACACAATTTGAATACACATTACTAAAAGAAAACTTCTTTAAAAGCTAATTCAATAAAAAACAGACACAACTGCCCGTGTATATACAGATACACGGGCAGCTGCTCGAAATCTTTTGTACGAAACCAGCCGATCCGCCACGAACAATATTTACGGTGAAAGAACAACCTACTACATGGTTCCGAGATTTATTAATCGTCTACCCACAACGGTGAGAGATGTTATTACTGCAACTAACTTAAAACAAAAATTTAACTTTTACTTTAAAAACAAAATCGTTTAAGTCTAAACCAAGTATTTTAAAGTTAAATATCATTCTGTTTCTTCGTAGTTCATTATTGTTGATTTTGTTATCGAACTATTTTTGATGTTTGTATCGATCGAGATTAATACAGCATACAAAACAAACCTTTATGGTTTATGGAATGCTGACATAACCTGTATTCTTTGCATGATAATTAAACAGTAAAAAAAATAAAAAAATAAAAAAATGCTATAACAAAAGTGGTACTAGACTAGTGAAATGGTACCACAGCCAATTATGTATTCAGATCATTCGGAGATCCTTTGAATTATTTATATTATAAAGATTTAGATGACAAACCCATGTATAGAAAAATTACAGAATGTATTATTAAGAGAATAAATAATTTGACTGACCTTCTTGTCGCTCTTCCTGACTGCTTCGAAGACCCGCCATATAAGACTAGGGCCCGCGTTGCAGCTCTCCTTGCCGACGTCGAAGTACTCCAAGATGGGATTCTTCTCATTTGCGGCGCTGGTGACTCCGCTTTTAAGCTTCGACATTATACCAGCCATGCCGGATGTTATCGTCTCGAATCTGGAGCCATTTGAGTCGGAAGTAGAAGCCCCTGAAACAAGCGAGATATTATGTTGTAGTCGCTACTTGTAGAAAACTTGTAAAGTACTATTCTGGATTAACGGGAAACCCCCATGGGCCCACCTAGATTTTTCGGGACCACGGCAGCTTCCTTGGTACACTTACGGGTTGGAAGGCCAGGTGGCATGTATTCAAGAACAGCAAAAATAAACCCAATCAAGGGGTGGAGAGAATCTATAGTGAATCGACATAAATGTATTTATATTACGAACGACAGAATCATTGAACTGAATTACCTAGAAAATTTATTGCGCGGTACCTAGATATTGAATTCTTATTTCAAGGTTACATGCACTGGATGTGCACCGGGTAGTATTTATAATTTAATTCATATTTCATCTGTAGCTGTATCGATTTTCATCGGTAACAAGGTCATGAGCTTTGGTACAAGTGCAATTTATTATGTTTTCTGCTGTTATCGTCATAACTTCTATTGATTTGGGAACCAAAGCGGAGATAAGATAGCCATATAAGCCTAAACTTATACAAAATTTAAGAAAGTTGAAGAAAGTGTAGGAGAGCTTGCAACGGGGAGGACAGGCTAACTGGGGGTAACTAGATTTTCATTTTAATTTTTATCGTCAGTTTTAGTAGTAGTACCAGCTGGAAGGTGAGGTTGGCTTAACTTAAGCCAACCTCACCTCCCATGCCAATAGGGCCCCGTACATATCTGTGCCGGTTTATATCTGTCTGTCGTCTTCCCTACACACTTTTCACTAAGTTCTCTACTTCTCACACTCTCCTCTCGCAGGTCTGCTGGAAGAGATTTCTAATAGAAATAAGCAGAGCCTTTGTACTATTATTTCCAACTATGTATCTCTATATTTGTTCGTGTGTGTACATAAATAAATAAATAAAATAAATACACCCCAAACACTCATCTGATGTTCATGACAAGGAGGCAACCGCGGCTGTAACCGGATTTTTTAAACAATATTTTCTTTGTGATGCCGCGGCCGCGATGATTTAGTTTTTCCACTAATCGTATTTTCAATATTATACCTTAGGTACTACAAAATACTGTTAATTTTATCCTATAAGTAGTTTTTACCTATCTACAAAAATAACCAATGGCTAATCCAAAAAACCACAACAAGTTTTGCTGTATTATATACCTTTTTTGTTATTTATCTTGGCCTTTTTAACCATATGACAAGTTATTCAAAACCCATTTTACTCAATATTGTCTGCACCATTTCTTGATAGTCTCTTGCCTATTTTTCTTAATGGAGGTATATACCGATAGCAGAGTAGTAAGAGAGGGTCTTAGGAGATTTTACACTAAGATCCTATCAGCGTATGAGTATATCTAAACACCTTGTGGCTTAACATTACGTACAATGAAATAAAATGAATTATTCACAGTAAGTTTATTGAATTCTTGTTAACTTGTCTTGCTGATGTTGTTGTTGTGTGTGTAAAGTATCAAATAATCAATGCCACAGTCCACTTCTCCACGTACACCTCTCCCAAGATGAGTTATATCTCCCGAACCTGCGCCTCCCGCATTCAGATAATCCAGCCACTTTTTTTTGATCGTCAGTCTATCTGGTTGGGGGCGTCACGTTCCATTCGCATTTGGACTCTTTTAGCAGTCCACTCTAGGACTGTTTTACTTCAATACCCATCGGTGCGTGACTTTTAATTCGTGGAATAACACCACCATTGGTGTCCACGTTTAGGCCTAGTAGGTCATAATTAGCAGGACGCACTGTGAGTATACAATAGGTTGATTAGGCAAGGGCCTCATTCTTACAATACCTTACGCTGTATTTGTTTAAGTTCCTGAACGATTGGGGGGTACTACAGAATAATATATGTGTCTGGTTTCGCGAATGTACGTTATACGGCATGGCGGTGTTTACTTTTATTTTACTCATAAAACCAACCCTCGTCTTCGGCTTCATCAAAGTCGCGTTATAAGCGAATTCCTATAAATTGCAATAAGAATGTTTTATAGTGAAATTCTCTCAGTCGGAAAAAGAATTTATTCAATGTTTTAGCAATCGGATATCTGAGCACCTACTTATCGATTAAGTATATTAAGTTAACAAATGATAGCGAATATACCATGCTAGCGGCTTGAGTCCTGGCTCCGCCCGGGAATACATAAGACTTTGATTGCAGTGAGATGACGCGAGAAAAAAGAAATCGTAATATTCATCACCAAAGTGGGTTGTTTGTAATGTAATGTCAGTCTAATCGAAAACTTAAAGAATTTTTTAAAATGTACCAACCTAACATTATTTTAAATATAGATTGACGACAAATGTAATATTAATATTTTGTAATTATCTAAAAGATAAATTGAAAATTTTCAATACTCCCTCAGGTTGTGGGGAGGCAGATGCAACAGAAATACTTTATAATAATATATATCTTGCCTTTCTTCGATATAATTAATTTCTTTATGCATTGATTTTCTTACACTGTACACCTTGGTTTTTTGGAGAGCATACCTTATTTGGTCCGTAAACGCTTTTCTCGTCCGCCCACAAAAGGTCACTTGACATATTATAAATAGAAAATAAGTCTGTGAACACGTATAACTACGGCCACAATTAACATATTGTTTGGATATAATGGAACAAGCCTATATTATAAAGTAGACAAAAGTCTTTAATAGTCATTAGGTAGCTATATGTAAAGTGGTTGAAACGAAACTTACAAAATATCAGATTTAAATAATAAAACTACAGTACGTGCCCGTTAAAGATATCGCCCAAATGCCTTTGGGCGAGGTTCTACCTAACCGTGGCATAGAGAATTGTCTTTGATACAAACTGGGGTATTTATTGCTTTGTTCTAGCATTATTCCACGTGTTCTCTTTACCTTTTGTTATCATTGCGCATTATATATTACATCGTTTCTATTATACCTAAGTCTCACTGAGTCATAAAATATATTCGCAAAAAATTTCAACGACATTTTTTAACACTTAATTATGATAAAATGACTGAACGAATCTGTATGAAACTTCACACAGAGACAAACTATAACAGTATCATAGTAATAGGTATAAACTTCTTTTATCCCAGATTATATTCCTGACCCATATATCTGGGGGTCGCAGAAATGATTAGTAAACCACACATAAAAACTAGAGCAACTCAAAAATATTTCTATAATATGTTTTACGGATCATAACATGATCAAGTAATTTTCAAAAAATGTTCCGACTGAACTTACAAATCTATTTTATATTAAGTCAAAAGAATAATATAATCAGATACCTAACTCAAGTATCTTGATGTATTCATCTCAGAATATATTAAGTTCCATAAATATAATGTTGATAGATGGTAAAAAGATGTCAAACGAGCTTACGAGATAGCAATTATAATAGTCCACTTAATGAATAAGCCAAAAGGGGGGTGTAGAGTGCATGAGCTGGGACCTAAGAAATTTCATCTGAATATTGTTCAGGGAGCTAAGGGAGTAAACATACTAAAAGTCCCCGCGTGTAGGAGGTGAGCCGGAGTGCGAAGGGGGAATCAAGTTTCCATTTTTAAGTTTATCGCCAATATCTTTAAAAAGGTGCGTAGTAGAAAAAAAAATTCTACGTAATGAAAGCTTATAAAATTTTCTACAAAATTTGTACATCCACTTTTTCTGAATACCTACCTGTTTTCGAACTATATATATATATATATATAAATTTGAAAAAAAACGACTTTCATCAAACAGTAGCTGTTGCCTGCTACTTTGTTCACGTTATTTTGGTATAAAAGTAGTACATTATGTTAATCCACGTCTTAATCTAACTACCAAATTTCATCCAAACCCGTGCAGCCGTTGAGTTATCGAAACTTATTTATTTAGATGATTAACTAATACCATTTAAGTCTTCACTCGTTTAGGCTCGAGGGTCCTGACAAGGTTTCTTTTTCCAAGGTACCAAATTTGATGCTTGTCATCTTTCCGTTCTTGACTAGCTTCGATAAAGCCCAGTAGTCCCTTTTGTTTTACCTCAGAGACGTTCTTCCCTTTAACGACGTCTTCATCACACACAGGGCACTTATTAGTACTCATTGCGGATTATACGGTTGCGTAACTAATGACGCTTACAAAGCAAAGAATCGTTGTGGTTGCTCCCCTACGTTACCGGGTAGGCTACCGTGCCAAATAGGTTGAAATTATAAAGAATGATAATAACATAAGCCCGAAGGCATGGATGATAATGGGAGTTTTAGCCAGTAAGATCGTGTTTTCTACGACAGTGAGTATCGCAGGTATGGAATGAAAAGTGATGACCGGCTTCCGCTCCAATTCCCACTTTTGGTCGAAAACGAGATCTCAAACTGTTACCGCTTTCACCGCTTTTTTTACCTGCGGGAAATCCCCACAGATCCCCCCCCCCCCGGAGCCGGAGAGGGAGGTTATGTCGAACTCGAACCGACTAAGCCGCACGCCGTCTGTGGGTCGTAGTGCTAGGCCGAAGGTGAGGTTGTCATGCGACATATCCCTCGCACCCCGGCTGACCCAAGGCCATCCCTCTCACGCCCGAGCCGCCTACAAGCGCGGGCAGCGATGTCAGCGAGTCTCTCTCACTCATCGCGCCGCGCCCGCTCTGCTGTCTCTTTCACGAGTATGACCTGCTCGCAGAAGTAGGCGCTGGCTGCCCAAGCATTCGCGTAGTGGATCATCGCCGCGAGCAGGGTGGAGAGCGTGAGCGCTCTCACCCCCAGGGCCGCCACAAGCTCCCGCCTCGGCGTCTCAAACGCCGGGCACTCGTTGAGCGTTTGCAGCCCCGAGTCCACGCTCGCGTCGCAGTGATGGCACTCGGGCGTTGGCTCTATGCCCATCAGATGCAGATACCGCCCGAAGCTACCATGTCCGGTGATGATCTGCGTCTGACCTAGCCACTCCCCCATGATGGATCTTACCGCCGCAATCATGGCCTGCCCTGGAGGTACTCCCAGCGTATGTTATCAATAAAATACCTACAGTTTTCGCTCATTTTTCATAACAGACGCACACTGAATAAGTTTCATTTTCGCTTTTTTGGAGCGTTACTCGAAAACTAATGAGAATATGGAAAAAGTGTAAAAGAAAAATTTTGTAAAATTTTTTATAAGCTTTCATTACGTAGAAAATATGTATAAATCTCTACAACGCCCGAGCCGCATTTTTTCTCTACAACACAGTGAGTTGTAGAGAAAACATATTGATTAAAGATATTGGCGAAAAACTCAAAAATGGGAACTTTGATCCCCCCCCCCCACTACTCCGGCTCACCTCCTAGACGCGGAGACTTTTAGTATGTTTGCTCCCTTAGCTCCCTGAACAACATTCAGATGAAATTTCTCAGGTCCCAGCTCACGCACTCTACAACTACTTCGTTAAGTGGACTATAAGCAGTTACTGCAGACTGGGGACGCTTACAACTACAGGGGCGTCACTCGTTAACCTATATCTTAACTTTGGTTATAAAAGCAACGCCACATTTTAAAGTAAGTAATACCTAGTTATGAAACAAAAACTTTGGTATACCTTTTAGAGAATATTATGCAAATGCAGGAGTATACGTATAAATTGGCAGAGTTAGTAGTGTTTGGGATAAGAGTCCTGAGTAATAGGCAGATATCAAAATTCAACTTTTATACAAAGTAGCGAGTATTCCTATGAGAAGACTATTCTCGTTATACCATCACGATTGTTAAAGATTATTAAATGACAAACTATTCATTGAAATGCAATCACTTTTTAAGAGCGGGATATTCGAGAAAAGGTATTTTTAAAGTAAGATATCTCAAAAATGACACGTCCTTGAATTCTGAAATTTAATGTTATTCTAGGACATTTTGATTTTTACTTGCTTGTTTACTTGCCTCGATAAAATGCTGTTAAAGATAGGCCTAACCGGAATCGGTCCACAGTTTTATTTGAGTTGTGTTCAAGTCAGATAAATTAAAATTATAGCATAGTCAAGGACGTAGATAAAAAAAGAGAATGTGGTTACGAAAATTCCCATAAATTTGAATTAATTAAACGCAAATTCAAAATATTGCCGTTTTTGAGAGTCAGTCAGTCCCTAGCGGACCGTGCTCGAGACAGGACGTGTGTCTTCGCGGCATGATGACAGTCAAGCTATATATTTATTAAATGACGTTACTACGCTAGTACTATCTATTCTGTGACGTTACGTAGAATAAATGCCACAAAAAAGAAAATGTGTCAGTAGAACTAATAGGTTAATTAAAAGAAGAGATTCGAACTTTACGTACACATATTCGTTCGCTTTAAGTGCGTAGATATTTCAAATTGTGTAAATATAAGTAGATATTTCTAGAAATTAATTCTATATAATATGTATGCTATACTAGTCCAAAGAATTAAGATTTGGTTTTTGGTCGATAAACTCTGAAACACAATCATTACACACACCACACAATGTTTACACTTTATTTTTTATTCATTTTATTAATATTCATTTCTTTATTAAAATAATCGATTGATGAACCCAAAAAATGTCTTCTTGTCTTTTTGTCTGATTGTTCTGATTGTTCATTTCAAAAACTATCGTACGGATTTCAATGCCGTATTTTTATTAGAAAGGTCTTCGTAACACCTAAAAACTTGTATTTTTGATCGTAATTGATTAATCAGAACCGGAGATATGACCATAAGTTATACCTGAATTATAATTACATTCTCGACATCCATGCGACCAACCGACATGCACGCGGGCGGAGTCGCGGGCATCATGTAGTACCTGATTATATAATTATATTGACCTTCTATGCATTCCCGTCATTGATTATTTGCATAGTTTTTGGTGTAAGTACTATGTACATAATAGTGAAGGAAAAATAAAAAAGACGGGTTGCACTCTGGGAGTGCCGGCAGAAGTGAAAACATTTTCTTTTGTTCTTTCTTCGTTATATACATAGAAAAAGATAAAAAAGAACATACCATACCATACATATAATATAGCGCTAATCATAGGACCTATCACTTATTTTCTGCTAATTTTCTGTCAGAAGAAATTAATAAGTTATGAAAAGAAAAAATTATCACATAAAATAATAAATTACAGAAAGAAAAAATAATCATAAAAAGTAATAAATTATAAAAGGAAAAAATAATCACCAAAAGTAGTAAATATACACCAAAAGTAATATAGAAGAAAAAACAATCACAAAAAATTCCTGAAAGCCAGGTGTTTTGAACCCGATACTATCTGAAACTATAAGGACTTCCAGTCGAAGTGCTTACCGTATAAGCTACGACGCCATCTAATGTAATTTGCAAAATACATAGTCTGTACCTAATCGTGTATGACGTCAGTCGTCGGTTACGGTTCAAAGGTCAACTAATCCTGACGCTTCCTTAACATTTTACACCCATCCAACGCCGCTAAAGAAGTTTTCACTTCAATAATTACAATGTATTAATGGAGTCACTTCGCTGCACATACCTACACCTACACAGCGTCGCGTCGTCATCCGAGAATATAGATGCCTGTAAACTTCTTGAACAAAAGTCAGAAAGAACGCGCATGTGCACTAAGATACGGTTCGAGCAAAACACCAATAAAATTACTGACCAACTAATGACGCAATGCGCGCCCATGTTGTATAATTTATTCTATGATTGGTTGATTAGTCGCGCTTCTTAGGGTAGATCCGCAGTCATGATATGATGACTTTAGTCAATCCATTGACAAGCATAATAGTCTAACTAACAATATAGTGAACTGAAAGAGATCGACACCATCCCTTTAATATTGTTAATATTGAAATAATCAAAGTTAATATTGTAAAAAAGCTTTTATTGTACTATTAGAAGATTATTCTATGTAAATAATAGTTGTTTAATTATTTTCATAGATACCGCATTAACACAAAATAGTTACAAAATAAATAGAACCTCTTACTTATCTGCACTGTGGCGCAAGAAATTGGTCCCGAACGGTCAGCGCATTGCATATGTAAAGCATATGTAAAGTGGCAACTTTGCTATGCCTAAAATACTAAAAGTCCTCGGAGACTACAGCCTTAACGGATTTTATTCCGATTTATTGTTATTTACTTTAAGACCGACGTTTCGGCTACTTTTCAGTAGCCATTTTCGCGGTTTGAATACTAATTTCTATATCTAAAGTTATTTATTTCAAATATAGCTTTCACGCGTCGGATGCCAGTTCTTTGTGCAGAGAAGAGGCATGCGAAGCTTCGAGAATAATATAGAAGTTTATTAATTTCTTCTATTAGTCAATAGATGGGTCTAAACAGAGCGAGCCGCCTCGCAAGGCATTTGGCGCACGAGGAAACTGTCCCCGAACAACCAATACGGTATTTTCGCTCTTCCACGGTGGCTCGCGCGCTTCCCTCGACAGAGGCACGTCTAAATATATATCACACAGAGCGGGCAGCCTCACGCGGCAAATACCTGGAAAGGCTGCCCGCTCTGTGTGGACTCTCCTAATGAAGAACGCCCCTCATATAAGTAAAATTCATACGGCTGTCTGCATCTGTTCGGAGCGATCATTATTTTTTAATTAAATGGCGTTTTCATATTTCATAAATGTTATCTGCTTTTATAATATCGGATTCCTTATTTAATACCATGCGTGAGTGAGCTTGCATAACAGACTTTAACTGGTTTTTAAATACAGGAAGTTTTATGTTTCAAGCTGAATTTCTCTAAACTAAGTGTTCCACGTGCTCCTACTGAAAAGTAGGAGGAGCACGAGGAATAGGTTATCCTCGTGCTCCTATATGGTAATAGAATATATACTATTGTACTATTTCTTCTCGATATTTCTTTCGATAATATTACTAGGAGGAAGACCGTGCGAAATGGTGCACATTGGGAGAGGCCATGTCCAGCAGTGGACTGCAGTGGGCTAATTGATTGATTGATGTGTCCCTAGAGGGTTATTATACTTTCTTCTGTAGTGTTTTTTAGGGTTCCGTAGCCAAATGGCAAAAAACGGAACCCTTATAGTTTCGTCGTGTCTGTCTGTCTGTCCGTCCGTATGACACAGCCACTTTTTTCCGAAACTATAAGAACTATACTGTTGAAACTTGGTAAGTAGATGTATTCTGTGACCCGCATTAAAATTTTCACACAAATATAGAAAAATAAACAATAAATTTTGGGGGTTTCCCCATACTTAGGACTGAAACTCAATTTTTTTTTCTCATCACACCCATATCTATGGATAGGTCTTCAAAAATGATATTGAGGTTTATAATTTAATTTTTTTCTAAACTGAATAGTTTGCGCGAGAGACACTTCCAAAGTGGTAAACAGTGTCCCCCCCCCCCCCTGTAACTTCTAAAATTAGAGAATGATAAAACTAAAAAAAAAAGACGGGTTGCACTCTGGGAGTGCCGGCAGAAGTGAAAACTTTTTCTTTCTTTCTTTCTTCGTTATATACAGAGAAAAAGATAAAAAGAACACACCATACCATACCATACCTATAAATTCAATCATAGACCCCATCACTAATTTTCTGTCAAAGAAATTAATGAATTACAAAAAGAAAAAATAATCACAAAAATGAATAAATTACAAAAAGAAAAAATAATCACAAAGAGTACTAAATTACAAAAAGTGTCCAGAGCCCAGGTTCGAACCCGATACTATCTGAAACCATAACTGAAACCATAAGGACTTACAGTCGAAGCGCTTACAGCTAGACTACAATGCTTCTTAAAGCATCTAACAAAATTAACAATCTGTACCTGTTGTAATGTTGTATGACGTCAGTCGTCGGTTACGGTTCAAAGGTCAACTAATCCTGACGCGAGTTTAACACTTTTTACCCATCCAACGCCGCTAAAGAAGTTTTCACTTCAAAAATATATGATGTACCTACATTACCATGCAAACTTCCACCGATAATTGGTTTGAACGTGATCTAGTAAGTAGTTTCTTTTTTAAATCGTAAACCGTACACTATTATTAAAACATCGATTAGAGTAACCACGAACTACAAGAACTTTTATATTATGTTGCCCGCACTTGGCCGCTTTTTTGTGATTTCGTTGCCTGATGTTAGTAAGGTAGGTACTACTATTTTAAGGTCAACAAATTGTTGGATATACCCACTTTTAACAGCTAAGGTAAAAAGAGTGTTTACTGGTGTATATACATTCTGTCATGCATGCTTTTTACTTTTATTCAAAGATTCAACATGATTTCTCGATAGCATGTTATCTTGGTAAAATATAGATTTATGTTTCCCTTTTTACAGCACAAGTTTCTTTCTTTATAAGATGACAAGTGGATATTATTTTCTATTGTGTGCGTTAGACGATATGATGAAATACTGTATGAATTTCACCACGTAGATATACTTATATAGATATACAATAAGATGTTTAAAAAACCACAAGAAGATCACCTCAGCATGATTTGCTATTCTAGTCATGAATCCCAAGTTTATGTACGAAATATTAATATATCCTATATATATATATTACAAAATCTGCCAGCAAATCGCTGGCGTTCTCATAAGACATCTTATTAGGTAACAGGCTTTATATAAGTATATTTAATTAAGTTGTATTAATATCATCTAAGTGTAGGATGTATAACGGACGTCTGATGAAATACGAACATTACGTGACCGGACCAAGAAAATCTTAATATAGTTTTATTCCCACGGCTCTGTTGTATTGACTTGTATGGCACACAGAGATATGTTGAACCCTCAGATGGTACCACTATACAGGGTGGAAGATTTTAACCTTACCTGGAGAGGAAGTATTCTAAATACTTGAGATAGCGAATTTCAATCAAAGAAAATATTCCTTTATTTTTAAAAATAAACAAAACTGCATTCAGAGATTTTTGAAAACTCGCTTGTCATACCCGGTAATCGAACCGACTAAAATTCCAAAAAGTAACATCATGTATTTTTATAGCATCAATCGATAGTGGCAATCATAAGGATAAAATTAAACTTCCTTTCATTTAATTTACTATGTTTCTTAGACAGCTAAGAAACATAGTAAATTAAATGAAAGGAACTTTATAAAATCTTAACTTATAGACTCAGTGCCAGCAGATACAGCTCAAGGAGTCATCAGAAACCTTATCAACAATAAAGTTATCTTTGAAGCCAAATATTTATAAAAATGAGTAGATACTAAAAGACTGAACTTTGTTTCCGGTTTAGAATGTAACTTTATTGGGTAACTGCACGAGGTATGTAGGTAGGGTAGGTAGTAATTTATGATGCTCGATTGTAAATCTCCTTGCGCCAAGATAATTTATTTTAGTAGGTGATAAATATAGGTACTAATCTAAAATAATAATAAAAACAGAAAAAACCCATTAAATAAGAAATAAAAATTTGAAAACCCTTTGATGAAAAAAGTATTCTTCAATTTTCACCTTGTTCTCCAGTAATTGATATTAATACTGTTACGAGCGTGGGGATCGGTTTAAATAGAAAATGCGAGGACAACCGTTGAAGGCAGGCTTTATTCAGCTTCACTTCAATTACAGCAAAGCGCGTAGAAATTCGAAAACTCTTCCTTACACAACACACAGTCACTTGTATAATCGCACTGTATAGCTTCACACACTTTATCGCTTTGTTCGCTTCGAATACTAGTCTTCGACTAACTTGAGCAGCGGCTGTTAGATCGCCTTTTATATAAGGCGCGGCCGAGTAGCGAAAGATCGAGAAAAGACAGGTACGTTCTGAAAAAGACAGGAACTTTCTGGGAGGTTCTATTAGGTCTTGTGTCTCTTTCTATCTATTCCATTCCTTCTAGAACAGTGACGTCAAGGCATGCTGTCTCTTTCTAGCCTGACGTCTCGTTCTATTCATTCCATTCGTTCTAGAACAGTGACGTCAAGGCATGCTGTCTCTTTCTATAGTGCCGTCTCGCTCACTCCTATGGAAATTTGGCCATATATTGAAGTGGCCAAGCGCCGGGCGTAGCACTACCCCCTTCTTAGACATGCTCGTCCCGAGCATTATTAGATCCGTAGTATCTCGCCAGTCGGTCAACATGTACAACCTTCAAGGGGCTTCGCTGGTTGCGTTGTATCCGGTAGTGGGGATCGGTTTAAATAGAAAATGCGAGGACAACCGTTGAAGGCAGGCTTTATTCAGCTTCACTTCAATTACAGCAAAGCGCGTAGAAATTCGAAAACTCTTCCTTACACAACACACAGTCACTTGTATAATCGCACTGTATAGCTTCACACACTTTATCGCTTTGTTCGCTTCGAATACTAGTCTTCGACTAACTTGAGCAGCGGCTGTTAGATCGCCTTTTATATAAGGCGCGGCCGAGTAGCGAAAGATCGAGAAAAGACAGGTACGTTCTGAAAAAGACAGGAACTTTCTGGGAGGTTCTATTAGGTCTTGTGTCTCTTTCTATCTATTCCATTCCTTCTAGAACAGTGACGTCAAGGCATGCTGTCTCTTTCTAGCCTGACGTCTCGTTCTATTCATTCCATTCGTTCTAGAACAGTGACGTCAAGGCATGCTGTCTCTTTCTATAGTGCCGTCTCGCTCACTCCTATGGAAATTTGGCCATATATTGAAGTGGCCAAGCGCCGGGCGTAGCAATACCAAAAAAATACTTGGCAGCTTATTGCGCTTTCCAAAAAGGTAATGACACCCAGAGCTGGAATGCTATCGGAATAATGTAAACCATCACTGGAATGTGCTCATTACAGTGAGTGATTCCAGTCCAGTAGATCGTTCACGCGCATTTAAAACACTGGAATAATGTGCACACTACAATCCAGCCCAGCCAAGGACCGGATTGATTCGCTGAATTACTGGACTGGAATAATGTAAACCGGGCAAAACACATATAAATGTACAGCCCTAGCAGAGGGTGACTCAACAACTCACTATAGAGGCTCCCTTAGGGATCATCATAGGCATGAAAGTCATAAAGGTGATTGAGGTCGAGGTCAACACTGGTGTCGGTAGTTAGGGTATTTCGATCGCTGTGGCCGCGCGCCGGTTTCACTATCACAGGTTATTTAAACCTGGAATGAGATTTTCTAATTTTTACATTGTGTTAATACAATCATGCTTCATTGGTAGTTAATACAACTGCTGTGATTTTGGCACTGGGTTTCATTTAGTAGGTTAGATAAAGAGTTATTAGCTTATTTATTATTATTAGGTGTAAGTGTACAAGTATTTGTAGACCTTTATTACTTTAACAATTCGGTGTATTATTATTCTCAATCTCAATATAAAGATATCAATTCAGTCATTCAAAGATGACCTACCTATATTAAAATATTAAATACAACGTTTAAAGTCGGAAGAGAATACTAATTACGTTTCATTCGCATTAGAATGTCAATTACATAATTTGATTTGCATTTTTTGAACTTTTGTTTTCAATGCGGTATATTCACATAAGTCATTGTTAGAATCAAAGAATCAAAGAATCAATTTCGTTTATTCAGTTTAGGCACATAAAGAGCACATATGAACGTCAAAATTTTACAATAATGTCAAGAAATTACTAATATAATATTAAATTAAGTAAATATCATTTGAAAATGATTCTTTCGCTGGTTGATGTTGAAAACTTCGTTACGAGAATACCTATTATAATATTTGTGAGATTATATTATTATCATGAGAAAGTGACGTATCTAATCTATACATAGTCAATAAATAGTTTTGTGACAGAGAAAACCAAAATAAAATTAGTACAATATTTCATTTTCTGTTTTATTCATTTGATATTCTGCAAATATTATATTAGTAAGATAATAGCAGAATATTTTTAGCACCCGCATCATATTACAATTAACTTATTACAGCACCTTGCTCACAGTGTAGACTTTATACATCAACATTGTAACTTCTTATTAAAAAACGAGTAGCTATGAGTTTTTACCATCGTATTCTTTCCTCGTAGAATTTACTTATTCAGTCGGAGTCAGTTGGAGGGGTTAGAGGGAATATTAGTAATTTCGATAATTTCGGTTTGCGAATTCAGTCGTGAACACGGTGCTAAATGTCACTGATTCCAATGAAATTTTAACCGTATATTTCATTTTTTTATGTTACTTTTTTCATTTCAGTATCTTAATCAAAGAATAATAATAAGCTACCAAATACCACAACAAGTGTATCTCAGAAAACACTAACGGCCCGTGACTCACCTTCGTACAAGATAAAACTCGCAACAATAATCCTATAATCCGATTGCAGCGCCACATACTAGATCCAATTGGGAATAAAACCCCTAAGTAGCTTAAATATTGAATTTAAAAGTAAAGAAGTTGCCATATAAACTTCACTACCCTCTCTGGGGCAAATTTAGAAAATTGCCGATACAATTGTGTGCATTTATTTGTAATAGGGTCCCATAATGTAACGGCAGGATGAGAACTTGTATCCTCTCGACATTAATATCAACCTTTTATCACTAAGCTACTGATGCCCACCAAAGGGTCATTTCTTAAGAGGTCTTAATCACTTACTATTTATGTAGGCAGCTATTATTATATAAATTCTTTAAGAGAAGTTGAAGTTTACCTTAACTTAGATTATAGAAGAACCTTTTGGTCGTGATTTTTTATTAACAATACCGATGCAAACATTATGAACTTTAATTTTTATTTAAATCTAATCATCTGGCCAATATAGTGGAAATGCAATTTTATATTAAGAACGAAAGATTACCCTAACTTAAATAATCTTCAATAGGTATGTAGTCGGGTACCTATATGTTTTTTATTGATATCTTTCCACTTGCAATTTAATTTAACATATGACGAAGTTTTGGATTACATTTTGGAAAGAATGGGTAATGAGAATTCATGTCGTTTTGTCAACCCCGTTTATTCAAATTTGGACAAATGTTATTGCCGTGAAAGACTTCTCTAATGATTTTTGATACTAATTGTATTTGTAATTGTATATAATTAATTAACATAAAAATAAATATTGTCACCCTGTATCACCCATTTCTACGTCTAAGTTTTCTCAAATAACTTGAGTTGTATTCGGGATTAACCGTGTTGTTGTTGCGTAAGAATAATCTCACTCCATCTCTTCCTGTGAGTGTCCTAAAAGGCAACTAAGGGATAAGGCTGTTCTTCATTCGACAGTAACCATACAGCCCACGAGTAACTAACGGCTATCAGCTCGTCCCCTATTATATATAGTTCACGAAATGTGGGTGTATATACCCATAGACCTCTCACTACCCCTTCGGAGATTTACAGGTATGAATATGTATGTATATATATATAGGCCATTGTGCTAGTTGGTGCTATTTTTGAATGATTATCTCTCCAGCAAATCAGTTTTCTACCCACACACTCGTAGTAATAGGATTGAACGTAATATCGTAAATTGAATTGTAGAAATTGAAATGAATAGAGGAAGGGAACCGTATTTGAAATGCCATTCTGGTGAGGCTTAAGTAAAACTTTTTGTGTGTGAGATATTAGTAACCTTTATTTAATAGGAACAATATTTTTGAAGTGAAAACTACTTTAGCGGCGTTGGATGGGTAAAAAGTGTTAAAATCGCGTCAGGATCACGTGTTAAACTCGCGTCAGGATCACGTGACCTTTGACCCGTAACCGATGACTTTGTAGGACGACATGACGTCATACAACATTCCTAGCTACAGAGTGTTTATTTTGCTAGGTACGCTTAAAGCTTCGTAGCTTAGCGGTAAGCGCTTCGACTGTAAGTTCTTATGGTTTCAGATAATACCGGGTTTGAACCTGGGCTTCTGACAATTTTTGTGATTATTTTTTATGTTGTAATTTATTACTTTCTTCTGACAAAAAATTAGCAGAAAATTAGTGATAGGTTCTATGATTGGCGCTATATTATAGGTATGGTATGGTATGGTATGGTATGGTATGGTATGGTATGGTATGGTATGGTATGGTATGGTATGGTATGGTATGGTATGTTCTTTTTATCCTTTTCTATGTATATAACGAAGAAAGAAAGAAAGAAAAAGTTTTCACTTCTGCCGGCACTCCCGGAGTGCAACCCGTCTTTTTTATTTTGTATTCTTCATTGCCAGGTCAATATTTGCTCGAAAAGAATAGCGTGCTGTAATTGCACTGGTACAAAGCCAAGGTATGCAGGTAGTCTTCTATATATGCATTTAACATGGATCACCGGAATGTAAAACCAACTGCTATAAATTAGATAAAGTTTTTGTTGCGTTCGTTATTGTTAGGACAAGATGGATAGATAGACAACTATTTATTGTACACTAACATTGGATTAGGTACAAGAGATAGTAGTATTGATTACAGTAATTATAGTTAAATACACAAGTTTAATACAAAAGAAAATTTTAAATAACGCAGTCGGTACCAGTACATAATTAGCTGTAAAATGGGCACTGCATATTTCTTTAAAAATATTATTATTTCTATTTATCGACTGATTATTAATTTAAAAAAGGTAGAATAATGTCCATTCCATCATCACTTTAAAATTGCAAATCACATTTGGCCGTAAGAACATTCTTCTAGGGCATGATCATAAACTTCGCCATATGTCATCAAACTATTATGGGCGTGATAGATGCAGTAGAGTAAAACCGATCTAAACAATTTTTTGATCATAAATCTACTATTACATAGCAAATCTTAACGAATATTTGCCTATAGTGTTATAATTCATAGTCCCAGACTGTAATAAATAGCTATATAGTGAACAAAAATATGAAATATCTAAACTTCAGAAACTTTCTTACGCATAAAAATAACCGGTCTCATAATGTAAACCACGCTATTTAATTAGAGAATAGGTCTGAATGAGAATGGGATCGGATTAAATACATACAAATTATGCAAAGTAATCATCATAATCCAAAACTAAAATAATCGTTACATACCAAAAATCATTTTCCCCATTTATTTCATAGGAATATCTAAGTTGGTAGTGGATCAACACCACGAATTCTGAATTAGGATAGCGCAAAAAAAAAATACAATTGATTTTTGCGTCCAGTTTTTCTGTTAACTTTTCCTGTTAGAAAATTCTCTGTAGGAACACGGTGTCTAAACCAGGTTAAAACCAACCTTTTGTAATAAACACCTCAACAAAGTCTAGGGAACAAGATGACCCCAATTTTTTTTTCGTTTAAATCTTGTTTTGCAAATAACTGGCAGCAAATAAATAAAAATAGAATAAAGTAGATTACAGAGTTGTTCGAAATTTGAAAATAAATTTAAATAAGTAATGATTTTCGAATCTGAAGGGAAAACTTTTAAAAGTATTTGATTGTGCAGTTTCTCTGAGGCAAAATAAAAATTATTTTCTTTGATTGTAAATAACGTTTATTATCAATAATACGTCTTTTACGTATGGTTTGTGCATTTTTGTGACTGTAGTCATCATGTCACGTCGTCATTTAAGTCGCGAAGAGATGTTAAGAGCTGTTGATATGACGCAAGCTGGACAAACTCAACGCGACGTAGCGGATGCTGTCAACACCCAACCAAGCGTAAATTGCAGATTATGGGCACGCTACATGTCTACAGGAGATGTTGCCGAACGTCACAGGGGACGAAATAGGGTTACTACCCCGCGACAAGATCGTTTCTTGCAAAATTTCGCAAGGCGGCAACCCACGATTACTGCTCGTCAGTTGGTCGCAAGCCTCCAGTCTCAGCATCAAGTGGTTATTAGCGATCAAACTGTCAGGAGAAGACTACACGAAGCCAATCTTCATGCTCGCAGACCGCTTAGGGTTCCAGCTCTTCGACGTGAAAATCGAGGTCGTCGCTTATTGTGGGCTAACGCACATTTACAGTGGACCGACCATCAATGGGCACGGGTTCTGTTTTCCGACGAATCTCGCTTCGGTTTTCATCCTGATTCGAGAAGAGTGCGCATATGGTGAGTTCCTGGACGTCGGAGTCGTCTCCAGAATCCGCAAGAAGTTCATCCTTACCAAGGTGGAACAATCATGGTATAGGCTGGAATTCGCCTTGGTGGAAGGACCAACCTCGTTTGGATACGGGGCAATTTGAATGCAAACCAATACATTCAGGAGGTTATACACCACATGGTAATCCCTCATCGACAGCAGTTCGGTCAAGATTTTATGTTCATGCAAGATAATGCACGGTCACACACCGCGAGGGTAGTGGTCAATGCGTTAAGCGAGCACAATATTACGACGTTGGAATGGCCTGCTCAGTCTGCCGACCTCAATCCCATAGAGCATGCCTGGGATTTGCTTGGGAGAAGAGCTTTCAGTGATTCTTTGGAAAATCTGAATACTGAAGAACAACTTTTTTTACACCTTCGCAGTGTATGGAGCCATATTCCACAGACGATGATTGACAATCTCATACTAAGTATGCCACGCCGTTGTCGAGCTGTTGCTAATGCTTTAGGAGGTCCTACAGATTATTACAAACGTTTAAAGTACGGTTAATTACTGTATTTCTTACTACCTCGTTATTTTTGTGCCTAATCATAGAAGGTTGTAATACTCAATATTGGCACTATTCAATTCTTTCTTAAAAAAAAATTAAAAGAGAATGTTTTTATTAAAATTAAAATTAAAAACGGTATAAAAATACCCTTCTATTGATATAAAACACTCACTATTACAAGAAAGGGTTTTTAAATAAAAACTAGAAATGTCCTTGTTCCCTAGACTTTGTTGATGTGTTTATGTGGTAAAAGTAGAACTGCTGAAAAGGTGTTTTTACACCTTTACAGAAAGAATCCTAAAATATACTAGGATATAATACCCATAAAGGATTCTTTCTGTTAAGGTTTATATATATGTCGCCGCCAACTAGTTTAATCAGCCGTTAAATTAACCACCTAGGCAGTTTTGCCATTCAATCAACGGCCTAAATGATGATCAGCCATTTCATTAAACGGATAGACAATGACTTGGATCGATGCCGTTTAATTACTTGTCTAGCCATTTAATCAAACAGCTAGGCAAATGACTTATTAGTGCACGGTTATAAAAAGAAAAAAGCAGTGTGAGGCAGGCAGTGGTGAACTATTGGACACTGAGCTTGTCCCTGGCATCGGAATTCTGCTATTTTAAAAGGAAAACTACCACCCCTTTCTGTAGATCCTTTGCCCAACGGAATAGACGGATTTAAATAGGCTAAAACTAAAATACCAAATTAGTTTTCAGGTGACCTATTAAGAAATAAAACAATTTTTTACTATAGCCGGAACTACAGATCAAGCCATTTTTACCAGATTAGTCCACTTTTTTCGCCCTCAAGAATCTCTAAATATAACCATTTGAATAAAGTTTCCAAGAGTTTGTCTTAAAAATATCTACTAACCTACCTGTCTTAAGTCTACATACCCGTAAGACGACAAAGATTGGACCCCATCTACTTCACTTCATAAAAAACTATAAGTAGATATATCGCACCATAACAAAATCCCTACAATAAAAATAAACAGAAACACGACAAGCGGTTCACCCTCATGCCTGAGATCACAGACACGTGTCGTGATCAAATATATTTCCACGAAACCATTTGCTTTGAAACTCACCACTATCCATCAAATAAATGGCAGTGTCCATCAGAAAATCAATTTCTCTACTAACGAGAACATTATTCTTCAAACAGCGAGCTGGCAGAAAAATATGTGTAAAGTGATCTCATGTGTAAACTGTATTATACATCCTATATTCAAAATATTCTGGCTGTTGTCCGTTTAAGTCAGAATACAACATAGTATTTTCCTGTGCCGTCAATTCTAATTAGTTTACTTCTTCGATGATCTAAACATCGAAACAATAGGAAAAGATTTTAAGTAGGTAAATCAACTTTTTTGGGTGTAAATTAAGGGTGGAATGAAAAACATCATGAAGAAAATAATATCAGAATTTGTGAAAATCCAGTAATAAAAGCCTTGTTTGGATGATTCGTAGAAAACGAAATGTAACTATAATGTGTTATTTTACTTCTTCGAAAACCGCCAATACGTGCTCTCTCAGCCGTATTACAGTGAGCATGTGAACTAGAACGGAAAAGGAAATGAACATCCCTCAAACCTGGCACCGTCATTGGTAATAGGTTCTTACGCAGTTAAAAGGTTTATTGTAACTACACATCAATACCTTTAAAGATAGCTAGCTGTTGCCTGCGGCTCCACCCGCGTGGATATCAGTGTTGAGCCGACGCCATTGAGCATTAAACTTTTTACTCGCCTCTGTTCTCGACTTTCTACTGGCCTCGATATTCGACTCTCTACTCGACTTTCTACACGCCTCTCAACTCGTCTTTCAATTGGCCTCTCTACTTGCCAATCTACTCGATTCCCTTTGCACCTCACTACTTGACTGAAATTTCACCAGAATATCTAAAATTGACAAACTTACATCATCTAGTCCCATTCTCCCCCTCTACCCCCTTTTTCGCGATAAACTTATGTACGTTTCCAAGTTCTAATTCATCTCTGTACCAAATTTTTATCAAGATATCTTCAAAAATAACACACTTTCACTACTTACTAACATTCTCCTCCTAGCCCTATTCCCTCCCCTTCTAAATTTCATCACAATATCTTTAAAACTGACAAACGCTCATTCCAATTAACTCCCAATTAACTGCCTAGGCAGTTAACTAAACGGCGCCATTAAATTAACTCTATTATTTATATTCAGCCGTATCGTTTATTACATCATTTAATAACCTGGCTGGCTAACTCTTAGGCCAATCGTAAGATGGGGCACTACCTCGAAATAAGAAGAGAAATTACAAACATACATACATATACTGTAAATCCCCGAGGTGGTAGACAGAGGAGTATTCACAAAAAAATAGTGATAGGTTTATTGTGATAGCTGCGCAATTCGACTAGGTTAAGTTTGGTTAGAAGGCTAATGAGGGTGTGAAGCGGAGCGTAGCTCCCGTGTTAAACCTTCGTGGTTTTTTTTATCCATGCAAAAATAAGTCATTTTTCTAACTGTTTAATTAAATAGCTAGGCAAGTAGTTAAACGTCATCGATAACCTTTTCGCCTAGCCGTTTATTTAAATGGCTGAACACCATTCAGGCCGTTAATTGAATGGCGCGCGGCGTTTAGTTAACTGCCTAGGCAATTAATTGAACGGCTGATTAAGCTAGTTGGCGGCGACATATCGATCAATTCAATACAGAAGTTGGTGTCAAGTCAAACAAGATATAGCTAAGTATGATAGGATACCACATGAAGTTATCATACGTAAATTGATGGCATTATATCAGGTCAGAAAAGCTACCAAAGTTGTCACCGACTACTATCAGATCGAAAAATTCTCTCTCTTAATTCCGTTATTTTAAACTTTATTACCAAATTGGTTTTAAAGTCGTTTTTTATTTTAATTATTTATTTTTCCTGTTTTAGTGGGCCAAGATTTGTCTTCGTAGTCCAAGTTTAATCCAGTCCTGCAAGCCATCAACCACAGTTTTCATCTTTTAGGACTATAATACACCCAATATGTTAAACGGAACTAACAACGCGCTCCATCGCCTTCGAGAGCAAGGAGGTTACAGCAATAGGCCTGTAATTTGACGGGTCTGTTCTGTCGTCTTTCTCAGACACAGGATGAACGAACGCAGTCTTCCACGAGGCCGGAACTTGTCTCGCGGAATAAGAGAGTGCGAAAAGGCGTGTAAGTACTGGGCACAACTCGGGCGTACAGTGCCTGAGAACCATCGCTGGTATACCGTCCGGCTCACTCGACTTCCGAACATCTAGGGCCTTGAGTTCCCACCGGACCACCCGTTGCGTGATTTTAACTTAAGGCATGGAAGCACCGCAGCTGGAAAGAATAGGTGGAGAAAGGTGGAGTTTGACGCAAAGAGAGAACCCAAAGATCGGCTTCTCCGACTCCGATGTTAGATCACCCATCAGTTCTAAGTATATCGCCTTTGTAGCCATGCAAATAAAAATGTAGATATAGGCCTTTGAGGTCCTCGCGCCTCTACCCCTTGACATTAGGATTAGGTATGGTCCAGCGAAGTCCACGACTCGAAGGGTCTCGATGGAGTCACCCGTTCCTTAGGCAAATCCCACATGAGTTAAGTGTGAACCTGCCCTTCTAGACAAGTGGCAATTCGCTAGCTGACGTTTAGTGGAATAGAATGATGAATATATGGGATTTGACGTATATGGCAGTCGTTAACGCATGTCAAATACGTCAAATCCCATACATTCGTCATTCAATTCCATCAAACGCCGGTTAGCGAATTGCCACTTGTCTAGAGGGGCACTTAATTTGGCGCATCTCAAAAATTTCCTAATTCTTCCCTTATTCATCTGATTCTTAGCCTTTAGATTCCAAAACTTCGTTCTCAAGTGATTCAACATCGGCTACACTCCACCATGTGAGGTCTGTAAGTGTGCGTCGGCTATAACTGTTTCCGCCAAGTTACTATTACCGTCCAGAATCATCGGGTGCGTACGCACCCGATGATTCTTTATCGATATCTTTATCTAGGTTAGCATTTTTTTAACCTGCCACTTATCCGTAATAGATAATCATTGTCTATGTATGGATTTAATGATTTTAATCTGTTTTCTTTGTTACTTGATTTATTTTCGCTTAACACCGCTATTTCTTGCATAAAATTTGCTCGTTGTGTTATTCGAACACATGCTTTTAGCGCATCATCCAATTCTCGTGTAGTCTTTGCTACATATTTGTCGATCATATCCTTGCCCTTTAAAAACCTAGACACTTACTGTCTCGAGTAGCTCTGGTAGATTATCACATTCATCAATTTTGTTAGCCAACATGTTATTATTTTCAAATCCTACTTTCATTTTGATGTTCATAATTTGTCATTGTTCTAAACTGGTATTCAAATTGTTAGGTCTATTAAATTTAAATTCTCCTTTTCTTAATCACTCTGGACCTTGCCACCACATCATATTGTTCATGGGCTACATCTGCAGGATTTTCATGTGTTTGTCCATGATACCAATTGTTGCCAATGTTGTCTAGAACTTCTACTACTCTATTTCTCACAAAGGTATGCCAGCGATTCAGGTCCCCTAATCTGTCCACATGAATATTAGATTTGTAGTTACTCTTATAGCATCCTTAATTTGTTTTAAAAGTCTAGACAATAACACCGCTCCGTATAGCTCCAAGCGTGATGTGGTAACGGGCTTAATTGGTGGCACGCGAGTTTTAGCAGCTATTGGGCTTATTTTTATATCTCCTTCGGTAAAGATAACCCGTAAGTATGCAACTGCTGCATACACATGATTCGAGGCGTCACAAAACCCATGCACCGTGATGTTGTTCATAGTTTCAGATGTAGTGTACAACCACCGCTTCATTTCGAACATATTTTGAAGGATTAATTCCTGCCTAACCTTAAACCACTCATTTTTACTTTTCGTCTCAACTTCTTCATCCCATGTTGTGCCTAGTGGCCATAGCCTTTGGACAAATAATATAGCGGGTAATATTGCAGGAGCCAGCCAGCCAAGAGGATCAAAGAGCCGCTGCATATTGCTTAGAATTGATCGTCTTGTAATTATATCCGATGGCCTGGGTAGTTGTATATTGAAAGTTTAATCTATATTGAAAGACATCCTTGCCCATGTTCCAGATGATGCCAAGAGCTCTTATAGTGCCATCTATTCGAATTCCTACGTTCGCATAAGAATTTCTTTGTGAAGGTTCAAACTGTTGTAAGAACCCAGCATTGTTTGAACACCATTTTTGCAGAATAAATCCACCCCATGTAAAAGTATTTCAATATCCTTAGCTACTTGAATTGCGTCATTTACGGTGTCATTTCCTCCCATCAGATCATCTATGAAGTAGTCTTTTTACTGCTTCTGGAAATGCATTGCCTTCATCGACTGCTACTTGCTGCAAAGTTTGACTGCTAGATAGGGAGCTGATGCTGTTCCAAACGTTACTCGTGTAAGTCTGTAATCTTTGACAGGTTCTTGCGGGTGACAAGGCCAGAGAACTCTTTATAAGTCTCTGTTTTCCTTTGTGACATATATTTGACGATATATTTTCTGTACATCTGCAGTAAAACATATCCTTTTCATTTGCCATCTCATTATTAAATTTCTCATGTCTTCTTGTTGCACATTATTTCTTCCCTTCCGTGATGCATTAAATACTATTCTAACCTTTGTTGTTTCCTTTTCCTCCTTCACAACGGCATGATGTGGCAGATATTTTACTAAGTTCTTCAATTGGAACTTCCTCCATGTGGTTCATTTGTTTATATTCATCCATTACCTTTGTGTATTCTTTCTTCAGGTTTTTATTCCTTTCAAGACGTTTTTTTGGTTAGTCGCGTTGACATAACGTAAGCCTTGACTGTCATAATAAATTACTTATCATTTCTTGATAGAAGTTCAAATTCAGTTGCGCGTTTGATCGTAGTCTTGGTGGATCTAAGCCCAGTGAAGCTGCCACTGACCGGTAATCTTTTAAGCCAAAGCATTTGCGCGGCTTACTCACTAATAATTGTTGCTTGAGACCCGATGTAAACCAGAGCGCGTAATACTGTAGGTTCCCAGTTACATCTCTCAATGTCACGAGAGCTGTTGCCACTGTTACGTGGGTTGTAATGCGTTTGGCCCACGGGTGGTACCGTGTGAGGATATCTCGACTCTGGCTTTTTCAGAACATTTTGGATTCAAGGTTTCATCTTCTACCTGGCTATGGTGAGTCTGCACGTTGTCAGGGCTGACTTCTGGTTTGGTGTTTGGCAGTACAAACAGTGTAGTCATGTGTACCAATGAGAGATGATGTTTATTACACACCCGGCAATTCATATTCAAACAAAATTTTATGGCAGAATGACCATGTGTGACACAATTAAAACATAGTTTGTGTTTTGTAACACAGGCACATCGTTCCGCCGGTTCTAGTTTTGTGAACCCTTTGCAGTGGCATAGAGTATGTTTTTCATCACATATTATACAGTTTCTCGAGGTACTCATACTTGATGTGAAAGCATGAGCTACATGTCTACTTTTATGAACTGGTTTAGATGGAGGGGTGAAACTCTCGAGTGAACGAAACTTTATTTCCACAAATCACACTAATTCAATCCAATTAGGTAAATATTCTGTGTTATTCTTTTTACTTACCAACCTTTCCCATTCCTGATGTGACTCTGAGTCCAATTTCTGTGTAACTAAAAATGTCATTATAGGATCCCAAGAATTAACCGAAACCTTTAAATTGACTTATTTTTTTATTACATCAACTGTTGAAAATGGCAATATTCCTTCGAAAACACAGCTTTTTGACTAAGCCACGCACTATCAATCTTCTGTGCCCATAGCGCACCTCCAAAGTCTTTCAAGCTTGTTCGTAATTAGAGTTTGTATTCTTTATAGTTTTCACCAACGCCTCCGCCTCGCCGCTTAAGCTGAGTTTCAAATAATGAAGCTTTTGAACATTACTTAGTGTCATATAGTTGTGAATCAACGAGATAAACAAGTCTTTAAACTCTGGCCAATCTCCGTAACAGCCGGAGTATTTAGGTAATTGGATCTGCGGTAAATTGACAGGCTGCTCACCACACTTTGTTGAACTTGGCTCCGGAGGATCCGAATACGTAAGCGTAGATAATAAATCTCTCAAATCTGCTTGTAGGTAAACACGAGAACAAATGTTCAAAATACAGTAATCTTCGTTTACAAAGCATGGCATTTCAAGCCTTTTTTCCTTTGGTACAAATTTGATAAGTTCATGATGTGCTCTTCTAAAAGTATCCGAATATTGATAAATGGTTTGAATACGAGTTTCGATATATCCTTTAGTGAGTCGATGTTTTGGACACTTCTTCAAATTTGTTTGGGCTTTTTGCATCAATAAAGCCATATCTTCCAGAACAGTAGCCATATGTTTGCGTACTATGTTTACAATTCGTTCACTATGTTGAAAATAATAGGTTATTTGTTAACAAGTCTCATAAGAAACAAAATGCAGTCTTTTGTTCTCGGGCGACCCAAGCGGCTACCTGAGGAATCCTTTTGTTTACTTGTAAATGCACTGAGCCGGCTCGAAATTCGACCATATATCGCTGTTTTAAGGTCTGGTATTGTTCATTAGGGATTTCACCAAGAGAAATACGTGTGTACGGAACGATGGTTTTATTGCGACTAAAAATCAAAACAAGTTAAACAGTATTTCAAATATACCTCATCAGTATTAAGTTCTAGTGTTCTAGACCTGTGTCACGTAACGCAATGGTGGCCTTCTACTGTTATTTTATACAGTATTCCATCAATGATTCATGTTCATTCTCTTTCATTCCTGCTCTTTTATTTATATTACTAGACTAGACTGCCTGTAGGTTACAAAAAACTTACTTAGTAATTATTCTGAAAAACCACTGCTTGACGAACAACAATAAGTAACTTTTTGCTGCCATCATACATGACAGTTCAACAGTACAGTAGGTCTAAAAAGGCCATATTGTGTGCTCATTTACTGATCATCATTGTGTGCTATTTCACTAAAAATGGTAAAATGGTTACTTTTTGACTATCATAAAATGAAGCTTCATTTGAGTACATCATCTCATTTGACAGTTTTGTATGCAAATATGTAAAATGGTTTCAATTTATGAACCATTCATAATGTCAAATTTGTGACGTATTGGATGTTAGTAGGAACTTACCTATGAATAATGTATCCTATTATTCGTAGGAACTTACATTTGCGTTCATTTTAGTGTTTTCATTATCATTGTTGTATTATAAAGCCAGCGCGCCCTATATAGCCAGAACCTACAGAAACATTCAAACAAACTTAACAACTACCACTGACAACTTAGTTTTTTAAATCATGTCAGACAAAATAGCCACACTGAAATAAAAAAAGACGAGTTGCACTCCGGGAGTGCCGGCAGAAGTGAAAACTCTTTCTTTCTTTCTTTCTTCGTTATATACAGAGAAGAAGATAAAAAGAATACACCATACCATACCTATAATATAGCGCCAATCATAGAACCTATCACTAATTTCAGAGGAAATTAATGAATATTGAAGAAAAAAATAATCTCAAAAAGTAATAAATTACAAAAAGAAAAAATAATCACAAAAAGTAATAAATTAAAAAAAGAAAAAGTAATCACAAAAAGTAATAAATTACAAAAACAAAAAATAATCACAAAAAGTAATAAATTACAAAAAGAAAAATAATCACAAAAAGTGTCAGATGCTCAGGTTCGAACCCGGTAGTATCTGAAACCATAAGGACTTATAGTCGAAACGTTTACCGCGAAGCTACGAAGCTTCTTAACGCATCTAACAAAATAAACGACCCGTTCGCTGTTGTAATGTTGTAAGACGTCAGTCGTCAGTTGCGGTTCAAAGGTCAAGTAATCCTGAAGCGAGTTTAACATTTTTTGCCTATCCAACGCCGCTAAAGAAGTTTTCACTTCAAAAAGAACAAATGTTTCTGTTAAACCTGGTATCAAACGTTCTGTCGAACAGCATCAAAGACTTGGCGTCAAGGCATGCATTGGCGCTGTTTGGGCCAAGTGGTGGGAGATAATTAGTGTCATTCGTGACCCCAAAAACCTGTTCTCTTACGCGGCTGCATAGCATGGACGTTTTTAGAGCAACACAAGCAGGAACTGCGTTTTACGGAGATGAATATGCTGCGGTGGATGGGTGGAGTACATGTTCACCTAAGAATAGCGTGAGGAAGTCACGCATCCGGAGCAGCCTTGTCATGTCGGTTCGGCATTCATGTCCGTAATATCGCGGTTGAAATACAGGAGAGTTGACCTTGCTAGTGCGGCCATGTTCTGCAGCAATCGCCTGGCTTCGTCTACTCCACCGTCTACGCCCCGGTAACAGGAGTAGACTCAAGAAGTGCTAACTTTACGTCATGGAGGATAACATGCCTGCCAATGGTCTCACACCATGGGTGCCCAAGACCGTGCAAAGTGGAAAAGTAAAAACCGGAAAGCGAATCGGAAAGCCTCGGATGCTACCAGGACGAATGCAAAGATGATGAGGAATGACTGTCTTGTCTGTTCTAAGGTACAAAAGGTCTTAATTCAAAAAAAAAAAACAATTTCAATGTCTAGCAGTAGACATTGAAATTGGAAAAAAATGAAGTAGCAACTTACTAGTTTATTTGTGAGAAAACGTAACTTAATATTAAAAATCAATATTGATAACATAACATTCTTGCTCAAGATTAAGTTAACAAAATGCTGCAATATCTACATTTTTTATATTATTTTATGCCACATTCTCCCTTCTCCCATGCTTAATATTCGTAATGTCTATTACATGAAGAATCTAATGTCTACAATGAAGAATGTATATGCACATTTTTCAAATAAATAAATTTCTATTCACTTAATTTTACTTATAAGCATCCCCGATAATAAATATGAACAATTACAATAATTTGACACCATAATATTACGACATAAATAACCACAAAACACAATATTTGCAAATGCAATGTTCAAACTTTGAAACCGATTATCTCCATATTTAGAAATTGTTGGATACCTCCCTTCTTCAACAAACGTCTTCAATTAGGTAGCATAAAAAGAAATAGGTACCTTTGCGAAGAAGCAAAAAGCGAATATGGCGATGGCGTCGTCTATGTTAACTTGGAGGCGTATATTATTGGAGCCCTTTTAACGTTACAGATGAAAAAGCACATAGGGCGTGAGCACTCTAGACCTCTCGTAAATGATTTTAGGTGCTTTCTTGTATTTATTATAATTATGATAAGCCATTTTTATTTGTTACAATTAATCACGGTACAATGTTGTCTAGTAGATATATGTCGCACCAACTAGCTTAATCAGCCGTTCAATTAACTGCCTAGGCTGTTAACTAAACGGCGCCATTTGATTTTATTTTTTTTAAATTTATAATGATTGGCCTGAATGGTATTCAGCCGTAACGCTTATTTCACCATTTATTAATCTGGCTGGCAAATGCTTAATGCTGAATTAAGACTGAAAATTACAGACATATTTACATATACTCACACCTGTAAATCCCCGAGAGGCTAGGCAGAGATGTATTCATAGAAAATGAATGATAGGATTATTGAGAAAACTGCACAATCCGACTTCGATAGGTTAGGCTAGATGGTTAATGCGGGAGCTTCGCTCCACTCCGCTTTTTTTTTTATAACCATGCAGAAAATAGTCATTTTCATAGCTGTATAATTAAATGGCTAGGCAAGTAATTAAACGTCATCGATCCAAGCCATTTGCCTAGCCGTTTAATCAAATGGCTGAACATCATTCAGGCCGCTAACTGAACGGCGCCATTCCGTAAAGAGCCTAGGCAGTTAATTGAACGGCTGATTAAGCTAGTTGGCTGCGACATATACATAACAGCAACATATACTATATACATAATTGAAAACTTCTGTACCTACGCCAGTACAAGGTAATAATAATTTGAGGTATGGAGGCGTTTGTAAACCTATATACATTACCTATATAAGCTTATATAGGCAGATATTGTGAGCGTTTCCTTTCATAGAGAACTTCAATGTTGTCGCATGAATGGAATATTACTAACTAGTTATATCAATGCAAAGATTCGTACATTAAAATAATTTCAGACGATGTTTTAGTTCATTTTATACCCACTATGGAATCGAGAATCTTTATATGCGTATATGGTATAAAATAGTGTGCGTGCGATCACTAACATGTTGCCATTTTAGTACTTTGAAAACAGTTCGATCGATTCAGATGTTTTTTTTTTCAAAGATCAGTAATATGTTTTTTATAAAATTGTGAATAAAACAATTGAAAAACTTTGTAAAAGCCCACCATTACGAATCGTCTGGACTAAATTCTACCGAAAGAAATCCGAAGTGGCTTTATTTCGGATGAATGGTTCAAGGTAGATATTCAATCCAGATCTCATTATCAATCGAATACAATAATATCCTCCGAGTCTCACCTCAGTCAGGGTCGGCTTTTAGTCTAACTGCGAAATGGCCGAATTTCGATATTTTCCGACCAACACCTTACCTCCATAACCCACCACTGATATTGAAGTTCTGTAGTTGACAATCTAGTCAATGTTTGACTTTTTAAGCCATTTAGATTACGGTTTAAAGTGCTCTCCAAGGCACGGAGGGGTCTTATTGTGTTAAGATTGGTCACCCCTCCTGATGGTTTAGTGTTGCTTAACTTGGCCATGTGCTAATCTACAATCCATTTACTTTGAGTTTGGACCTGACGTTATATAGACGTCAGGTCCAAACTCAAAGTTTCACTTTCAATTAGGTACCACTTAATTACGACTTACGAGCCCCTTAGCATTTTAATACAATAGCATGACAGAATTATATCGATAATATAGTCGAATCTATGCGTAAGTGCAAGTCTAACAATGTATACCAAGGACATTTAATTAATCGATGCTTGTGTATCGAGAGTGTATTGAAGACTAACCACGTCAGATGGGAGAGAAGACGTCGGCTTATAATTGTATTATATTGATATTAACAGGATATCCACGCTACAACACACGGGCTCGATGAGCAATTACAAATATATTGCTATATTTATCGACTCGTGGGATGTGCACGATTATGGCAGGAAGTGAAAGATTATTAACATTATTCGGTCGCTTTTTCTAACCGACTTCTAAAAAGGAGGAGTTTCTCAATTCGGATGTTTATTTTATGTCTGTACGCGCATAGCTCCATCATGAATGTGTAAACGGATTTGCAAGATTCCATTATCAAACGCCTTAATCGATATTCTATCTGCTAGGCTTGGCACGGACTTTAGCGAAAATATCATTTTTTGAATTGTAATTTTTGTACTAGAAGTCGGTTTAATTCTTTTGTTATAAATATACTTATTTATTTAGAAGTTAAATCATTACTAGCAAGACTATTATGTTGCTTTTGACATGATGTTGAAATCACTTTTCTACGTTTAATCACTTTTGATCGTATAGGTAGTGTATACCTACCTATCAGAATGATTAAATCAATTTTTTGTATATATATTCTTAAATTGGGTTTATATTTTGCTTATAAAGTATTAAACCTTGAAAATATAAGTATTCTTCACGTTATATGGAGCGCGCTGGTGGTGAAACTACAAGGTTATTGACTGCTGTCAGTGGGGCTTTCCGCATGAAAACATAGATACGCGTGATGTTGAAATGTTGATGTGAAAATCGTGAAAATAGGAAAATGTGGATAGTGAAACCCAACCATTTGTCCCTTTGAATCTCTAATAGGGTATAAGTTCGAGTCGGCGAACAGGCATTATTTGTATATCAGACGTAAGTACCTGCCTATGAGAAATAAAATATTTGTGTAGGAGTGGGGGCGGGCGACTCACAACGTTCAACAAAAAGTTTGCCTGATGTACTTATTCTAGTCAGACCGTTTGATACGGAAATCCAACCGTATCCGATCATCTAATTTAATGCACTGTGCCCTTTAGATAAAAAGGATTGTATTTCACCATAGCAATTAAAGGAATTGTGTTAACCAGTTCAGTAAAGACTGCCTTTAGTAATAATTACTGTTGTTTTTAAATGAGAAGGCTACATTTTTCACACTAGACTGGTCCGACTTTTTTTTGAAAAATAATAATTAAAGTGATAAGATAAATCATGTCATTAGCATGAACTTCATGAAAGAAAAATCTGAACATACAATTACAGTCAGCAGATTTTTTATACTACTGAGGTGGCAGACAAGCACACGGTCCACCTATATTTATTTGAATGAACGGTCCTTATTTCCGAGATAAAAATATTTCACATCAACATTTCAACATCACGCGTATTATGTTTTCATGCGGAAAGCCCCACTGACCGCAGTCTATAACATTGTAGTTTCACCACCAGCACGCTCCATATAACGTGAAGAATACTTATATTTTCAAGGTTTAATACTTTATAAGCAAAACATAAACCCAATTTAAGAATATATATACAAAAATTGATTTAATCATTCTGATAGGTAGGTACCTATACGATCAAAAGTGATTAAACGTAGAAAAGTGATTTCAACATCACGTCAAAAGCAAAGTAATAGTCTTGCTAGTAATGATTTAACTTCTAAATAAATAAGTATATTTATAACAAAAGAATTAAACCGACTTCTAGTACAAAAATACTCCCGTATATAACCTATCCCTGTACCAGTACTTGGCTCCTGGTTTGGGCCCCGAAGATCTTAGTGCAGCCCTATACACTCTATTATTCAAGAACCCCTTATTTGTTATTTTTCCCCCCTCATTAGTTGCCGGCATATATCTTTACTCCAAACACGTCATAGTAGTATCAGTGTAGTATCGGATACAGACAAAACTGGCAACAGAAGCGTAAATTAGAACTTAGTGAGATAACGAGGCCCTCGATCCTGATAAAATAAACCCACTGCTATACCACAGATGCGGCAATCCTTTTAGACTTTATTGCTATATGCTTGAAATTCAAAATTAAATGAAACGAGTTTTATTGCAGCTTTTTATTCACTCTACAAAAAGCTATTTAATTTTAGACTTCAACATTGCTTTGGAGTCTAAAATTAAATGTTATTTTGCAGTGTCGGTGGTATGACTGAATCAAGGCCCCGTTTTATTGTGATATGTGTAGTTCTGCGGACCAGCTTCCACAACATGACCTTCGCTTGTGCCTAACGTCCGCCGCACATGACCAAACTCGCATTGGCCGTCACGAGCCGCGTGCGAGTCGCAGCGACGACGCCTTTCCGATGCAGGAACGTACATGAGCGTGCACGCCCGTGTCACCTAAGTGGATGAGACAGTAATTTCGAATGGCAGTGGTGCGAATGTATTTAAAAACTCTTTATTACTGTCGGATTTTGAACTTAAATCAATCGCGTCCATCTTGCTTTGTTCTCGTCTACCAATGGTACTTGAGACACCGATTGATGTAATCTCGTGAAGCAATCGCGGACACACGTGTCCCCTAATTTATATATGAAATCGGTGCAGTGTCGAGAACGAGTGCGAGTGTGGTCATGTGCGTCGGGCGTTAACCATTATGGACTATCAACCCTTAAATAACGTAGGTAAACGAGTTTATTAACGTGCGTTGGTTCTATTTTGCCAATTTAGGGCTTGTTCAGACGATATGGGTTTTAGAATATTTTTTACATCTAATTTTTAAAATTAACAAATATTAGAAAGAGATCCAGGAAATAACATATAGGCTACTTATCTACATAAAATAGGTTCTTTTGGGTTGAAATATTTGAAACCTGCCCCCCTAAACAAGTGGCAACTCGTTGGCCGTCGTTTCGTAGAATAAAATGACTAATATAATGGGATTTGACGTATGCGACAGTCCTTGCCGTATATTATATACGTCAAATCCCATACATTCGTCATTCGGATTTATTCTACCAAACGTCGGCCAACAAAATGCCACTTATCTAGAGGGGCTGGGGAAGACTGTTAAATTTACTTGGTAGTTTTAGTCGGAAAAAGAAAATGTTGTTTATACTTTTTGCTATTTTGATTTTGTTTACCCCATAGGTACCGTCCGTGAGCCTTAAAATAACTTGAAAAAATATTTGCCGAATTGATCTAGTCGTTCTAGAAACATTATGTTTAGCAACATATTCGAGAGAGTTGCCAAGTGAGGGGCGAGAATTTTGAGTTGCTATCTAATACATTATGATAGGTACTTAAAAATGTTAATCTGGTCTGTGTGCTTGTTTGGATACTTCTATAACTCATAAACTGCAAAGCCGTTTTGGCGTGATTGAGAGACAAATAGCCATTCACCCATCCTAGGTTTCACAAATGCCAACCTAAATAATTAGTAAACACATTTCCTGTCTACCAAACTCAGAGGAATTATACCTCGAACCAAACTTATTGGCAGCCATTGGTCTGAATCCGCATAGAGTACCATCGATCGGCGTGTTTACACATATGAATATAAACACTTTACTAACTTACAATAATTTTGAATTTTGGTATTCAGATTATATTGAATACTTTGATGGTCAACATTTTTCTGATGCTGACTGTATAAACTATCAAGCCGCCATTAAGTTCAGTTCGAGGTATTATACCACTCAATTTGTCAATGTTATAATTATTTTAATTTCTATTGAAAAAACAAGTGAAGCATTAAACGTAAGATTTATTCAAGCAGATTTAAATGTCGAATATGTACGTAGCTTTATTTTATTTGCAGGAGATTACACTTGCGGTTCATAGAATTAGGTTACGTTGATCAACCCGACCTTGGCCTATGGAGCTCAGAGAATTTCTCTTGTCTCAGTAAAATTATTCTCATCCTGTTTCGACTCCACATTGCGATCGGTTCCATTGTCACGTATTTTACAAAATCTAATAACTCGGCTATTGTGATACTTTCAGACTATCTCTTAGTCATATTGACATTTAGTATAGTTATTTTTTTAAGGTTATCAAATTGACTACACCCACCTGATGGTAAGCTGAAGCGCAGTTCAAAAAATAGTGACTGCCATAACAGATTCCTAGAATGGCGGTCACTGCCTACTAGAGAAGGGGTGAATACGGCATCCTAAAGATCTTCGGGGCCCAAATCTCATAATTGACAACCTTCCAGTTAAAACAAACAGTAGCGAGAAAGAGAGGAGTGGGAGAGCCGACCCCGGCCCCCAAAGAGCGAGTTTGAGATGCAATCGCGGTTAACGCTCGACTGAATAACAACAATAAAATTGTTGTACAAACTGAGTACGATAGAGTCCATTTAGAACAGAGCTATAAAAAAAATTGCGAGTCAATATCTTCACACCTGAGAGAACAAACAGATGGCGGGTGTTTAGGTGCGCCCTTTTTTAAAATCTTCATTAGTCGTGTTTGCGCTAACAAAACAAAAGGGGGAAATGCTCGTCATAAAAATATTTTCATCGATTCTACGTTGTTACACTGAAACCCTTCAGGAGCGACAGAACTTTAATCAACTTCAGTGAAACAGTAATAAAATTGTTTGTACGTATAATAACGAACCCTGTGTTGTTTTAACCCGTGTCTGCTAATGACTACTTGAGGTGTAGCACCCTATATTTTATCACCGTCGTGCTCCGTACAAAGTGGATCACACTCATATTTGGTCAGTACGTAATTATGTTCAAAGGATTTGTATAAATAGAATAAAGGCGTTAATATCTAGGCTTCTAGTAAGTCAGTTTACAGGAGCAGCTTACAATGTAATATAATATAAAACTGCAGCTTTGCAACAACTCAAAAGCTGGTAATGTAAATTCCATTTATACACGCAAAAAAAGATACCAGCTTGTGGTAAATGAGAGATAGTATGTATGTCATAATATTTGTAATTGGCTTACCAAGCTTATGCGTTCTAACGAGATTTTTCTCGCAAGCAGTGCCTCACTTTGCTACAATTAGATTAACTATTTAATATTCCACTGGTTATGCGCTGCTCAAGGCAAATTGGCACGGTAATGATATCTGTATCATTCGTAGAAGTTGATGGGACTTCATTTTTAATGACTTATTTTGATGTAAATAATAATATTAGCTAATAATAATATGACTTTAAATAATACCACCATTTGGCTGTTAAACGATATTATAAAGTATCTATTATTTATCATAGTAGGTAGTACTGATGTCATAATAGTAATAGTTAGGGTGAGCTCGCGGTTCAGAATATGTCAAACAACATTATTTAAAACAAAGATAAAAGTTATAGCGTGGCTTAAAGGGGGATTTATTATAATGAGAGCCGAGTAGCTAAGATTGGTGAAGTGTTTTGTGGACTGGGAACGTAGAGCTAATGAACGTAATAGAAAAAATAATTATTCTTCTATAAAATGATTAGCCAGTAGCGCCTGAAATTGATGGATATATAGACTAAATTGTTTATACCTCTACGTAAGACCAGAAAAACAGAGCGACCATAGAGATTATATATTTTTTTAATAATATTGGTAACATAAACATAGCTTGTTGTGTTTTATAAAATCCACGCGTACAAACTGCAAAACCATAAATCAGATAATGAACATACAAAGGTTCTGTTGAACTGAACAGTTTACACATGCAATGGTGAGGTAATCTCAATACTAAAGCGAAATTGGATTTGGGTTGACCTACACCACAATTATTATACTGCTGCAAGCATCAAGCTCTCGTGCAATCAAATTACAGCTTCACTTTGTTGAAATCATTTTACTCGATATTGGAAATAGGGATGGAATTTAGTTTTAATTCATTGGAAGTTCTTAATTTGTCAGCGGATTTTTCACTTGAATCTGATATCTGATGTGAATACAATTATCTATTAGATTTTAATTTGAGGAATTGCGTGGTATCCTGGTAATTACACAAGGGAAGCATTAATTAATTAATCAAATTCATGAACATTTTTCAAAGCGATACTGACTAATATTCTGGTCTAGAGATCATATCCGCAGCTAAGTTGGAACATCGTTCACAGAAGCGGTAGCAAATAAAATTGTCATTGGCATTAAAGGTACCGTAAAGTTAGCGAATGACGTGATAAACGACCTTTTAAATAAAATGGACGGGGAAGACTTTACACGTATTTGATTATGTATGGATTATGGCTGTACGCTATACCTAGTTGTACGTTATAAATGCTCTAATATACGACCTATTTGATGACAACCATACACCATCAAAAACTATTATAAAAAGTGTAAGTCGTACGTCGGATATTTTCTATAAGATGGAGACATTTTCTTTGAAAATCTCTGGATTGAATTCAATAAGAAACTATTTCCTTACATAAAATTACGAACAAAGTAATTGACAGTAATTCCTACACCACGCATCGAATGCGCAACAGGTTTGAACCCCTGTTGAATGCTGTCACTTGTTGCGATTTGGTTTCAACCGTAAAAACGCTAAGTGCCTTCTCGTAGTATTCAGCTTGAGCGTTATAACGTTCTATTTCATATGCAAGCTGAATTAAACAATTGTTGTGGTAACTTTTGTATGCGTCCCAACCAAATGGCTTAATCAGCCGTTTAATTAACCGCCTGGGCTCTTTACTGAACGGCCCCGTTCAATTAGCGTACTGAATGGTGTTCAGCCATTTGATTAAACGGCTAGGCAAATAGCTTGGATCTAGGACATTTAAATACCTGCCTAGCAATTTAATAAAACAGCTAGAATAATGACTTATTTCTGTATGATTTAAAAAGAACTACGAAGGTTGCAAGTCGGATTGCGTAACTTTCTCATTGAACCTATCACTAATTTTCTGTGAATACATCTCTGCCTATTCCCTCGGGGATTTACAGGTGTGTATGTATGTAATTTTCTGTCTTATTTCGGAGCCTTACAAATGGCCTAAGCATTAGCCAGCCAGGTTACTAAATGTCGTAATAAACGTTACGGCTAAATATAATTCAGGCCGTTCATTGAAAGGCGCCGTTTAGTTAACAGCCTAAGCAGTTAATTGAACGACTGATTAAGGAAGTTGGCGGTGAGATATTCATTAAAAGTATACAAAAACTACGAGTTGTTTAAATGTTGTAATACGACTGAATATAATTCAGGCCATTAATTGAACGGCCAATTACACCAGGGTCTAATTGGCCGTGCCGTTCAAGTCATTTTCCAAGTTGTGCGATCACGATTGCACAACTTGGAAAATGACTTGGATTGATGACGTTTCATTACTTGTCTTGCCATTTAATCAAACAGTTAAGCAAATCACTTGATTCTGCATGGTTAAAAAATAACACGAAATAAGACAGAAAGTTAGTGATGTTGAAAAACAACGCAATCAAACTTGGATCGCTTAGGTTATTCTTTTTCGTGTTATTTTTTAACCATGCAGAATCAAGTGATTTGCTTAACTGTTTGATTAAATGGCAAGACAAGTAATGAAACTAACTTTTAAACTCTCGCGTTCCATGATATATAATTAACGAAACGGGAATTACGGAAGCAACAGGCAGTGAGGCGTAGACGTCCAGAGGTGAGCAGACAGCCAGCCTATATGCCCTATGTCAAGGGAGTAACGGACAAAGTCGGCTCAGTGTTAAAAACATACTCCATCCCGACAGTTTACACCCCAGGCATAAGGGTAAACAACATCGTGGGCACACCGAAGGATGTCTTACCGTTACAGTGTCCAGGTGTCTATAAGATAGATTGCAGCTGTGGTAGTTCCTATATAGGCCAAACGAAGCGGACTATTGCTGAACGGGTCAAAGAACACATCGCAGCTGTAAAGAATCGCCAGACGAGCAAATCGGCGATTGCAGAGCACCTGCTAGAAGCAGGCACCAATCACTGGATTGAATTTCACCATACGCAAGTCCTCTCCAAGGAACGTCACTTTTACTCAAGAGCTGTACGTGAAGCGATTGAAATCAAAAAACATAAAAATTTCAATCGGGAAGATGGTTTTAAATTATCTGCAACATGGAATCCAGTGATGAAAAACATGCAACCTCGCTTTTCTACGCAGTCGGATAGACACCGGACAGTTTGCTTACGTAATAGGGACACTGTGAGTGTGGTATGTGACGGTACATGGCGACAAGAAAATATTGAAAATGTGCGGGTAGATGAAGAACCTACTACCTCACGGATTCGAAGACGGCGGGCGTCCACTGCTGAGCCAGGCAGCCTGTGACCACGGCCGGTGTAACCTGGTCGAAACGTCAGGCAATCAAAGGTATGTAAGTACCTATACCATGATCGCGTTAATTCCCGTTTCGTTAATTATATAAGTAATGAAACGTCATCAATCCAAGTCATTTTCTAAGTTGTGCGATCAAATGGCTAAGTATCTTTCAGGCCGTTAATTGAATGGCGCCGTTTAGTTAACAGGCTAGGCGATTAATTGTACGGCTGATTAAGTTAGTTACCTACGACATATTAATTCGTTATAATAGTAGAATGATTTAAAACTAAAAGTATTTGATTAATTTTAATAAAATACATCCCGTAATTTTTTTTTTATACAGATTTGGTTAGATCAATAGATACTTATTACTGAGGATGGAAGTATGATGTCTCCTTCAAAGATAATAGTTACAAAAAGTGTGTGATAAAAAAAGATTATGTCTAACTTAAATTTGATGAGTCAGACAATCGTACTTACGTACTTCTAGGCTCTTTACTGAACGGCGCTGTTAGCAGCCGGAATGGTGTTCAGCCATTCCATTACACGGCTGGGCAAATATAGCTAGGATCGATGACGTTTGATTACTTACCTGGCCCTGCAGTCAAATAGCTATAAAAATGACTTATTCTTACATGGTTATAAAAAAACCACGAAGACCAATGCCCTTCTAACCTAACCTATCCAAGTCGGATTGCTTAACTTTGTCAATGAACCGATCACTAATTTTCTGTGAATATATACCTATCCCCTCTTATTTCGGAGTGGCATCTTACGAATGGCCTAAGCATTAGCCAGCCAAGTTATTAAATGTCGTAATAAACGTTACGGCTTTATATAATTCAGGCCGTTCATGGAAAGGCGCCGTTTAGTTAACAGCCTAAGTAGTTAATTGAACGGCTGCTTAAGCTAGTTGAGCTAGTTAGCGGCGACATGTATATTTGAAAACCTCAGTAGTATATTGCATACCAAAACTTCCGACTTATGGTTCACAAGCGAAAGGTTCGCATGACCAATTGCCTCCTAGATGATACTTCGTACAATGGTTAAAAAAGTTAAATTATAAATTTTCGTGATTGTCAGCTGTGATTTTGTTGGTGGGTTAAACACAGGTGACCGCTCAAACATGTAATAAAAAGATAAAGAAAATTATTTTGACTCGGCTGAAATTTGGCTAAAATACAGTTTAGCCAATACCTTGAAGGGAAAAAAATGTGAGCTGCCCATACCGCGGTGTGCGTAAATTTTCAGCCGGCAGTCAATGACTGAATTTGGGAGGAAATTACTGACGGTTTTAATTCTTTTTACAACTTTAGGTCACCAGCTGACCCATGTTCCACGGCGGTATGGACAGGTTTTTTTTTTACGTGTGGAAACCTCCACGGGCTTCAACCCATCGGTGCCGACGATGGGGTGGGCGTGTCGGAATCGGACCGACTAAAACCACATGGTGTCTTTCTAAAGTGTCCATTGCCGGGCACCCCGGGTAAGCCCTCGAAAGGATAACCCCAGGGTTACCGGCGGACTTTGGCCACCACCGCGGCCTCGCCTGGTGGGGTCGGGTTTTATCCCGCGTCTCTATCGCATCATGGTCTCCAATGAAAGAACGTCGACGCCCAGAACCGCTACGAGATCTCAGCGTTCACTCGCCCACGCAGGGCACTCCACCAACGTGTGGAGCGCCGTGTCTTCGCCAGGATCCTCGCAGTGCTGGCACTGCGGTGTTGTCTCCCGGTGGATGCGCCATAGATACTTACTGAAGCACTCGTGTCCGGTAAGTAACTGGCACATCCGGTAGGAGAGGTCATCGTGGTGCCTCTCCAACCACTCCTTCATGATCGGTCTCACCACCGCAATGGTAGATTCCCCCCACCTTGGATGCTCAAGTCGTAGCCGCCATATCTCCATTAGTTCCCGGCGGAGCTGGGACCGCTGAGCCCTGATTTCTCGGGGCTCGGTATGGACAGCTTACAATTTTTTTCCTGACATTGGCTTAACGCTGACCTACCAGCAAAGTCGCAGCTGACACATATGAAAATTCATAATTTAGCTCCTTTAACCATTGTACAAAGTATAACTGTATAACATCCGACATTTCATCAGTTCTCGGAAAAATTTAACTTTTGTAGGCAGTTACAGTTATCAAATTAAGCTCGCAGTATATATTTATCAATTTGTATATTATTTGTATTTGGCTGATCGACAGTATCAGCCTCGCTGCAAGAATCCCAAACTCATTCAAGACAATCATGCTCAGAATTCGGCCGATATTACATGTAACTGGTATTTGTTAATTACACATTTTTTTGTCAGTATGTATTCTTGACTAATTTTTATTACTTAGCCATTATTTTGAGTTTAAGTTTTGTATTTAATGCTTCTATTCTAGTAATAAATAATTTAACATTTTAGTACCATCCATCGCAAAAATAAGCCTATTTTAATAGGATGTGCGTGTGCATGTGTGTCAGTATCGTCGCAGTGATCGATTATGATGCATATTAAAAACTGATGTGACCGAGATGGATTATGCTTATAATTTCTTTTACTAGATAAAATGAATAACCGGTTTATTTCATCAAAACATATAAATGAATTGGGTTATACTTGGTCTTATTCTAACTAAGCAACCAATATATGCCTACCTGTATAATGTAATTATGTAAGCATTGATCCTCTTGCGGAGAGCTTATGATAAAAGCTTATGTTTGACATAATATCCTACTTATCTAATCAAACATCTGCGGATTAACTCTGTATTTCGTCTCATGCTTAGATATATGTTCTTAATTCAGTTACGTTTACTCAAATATTGAATATATATAAATAACGCGGAGGCTTTGATATTTATCGGTTAGGTAACATAACACATACAACATATTTAACATCCAATTTTCATGACACACAAAATTTATAAAATAATAAATTGAACGTGATTTAAAATATTTACGACTTGTAAATAGATATATTATACCGTAAATTAACCTATTTTATAAAAAGCCGTTACAAATAAAGAAAGCTTTACCAGTAGTTTGTTCCAATTTTCATTTATACATTACTAGCTGACCTGGCGAACTTCGTACCGCCAATATTTTTAAGCCCGCGTGGCGTCAGATCCCGTTCCCGCTGCACCCTCTACTATATTAAATATGTATTATACTTATAAACCTTCCCCTTGAATCACTCTATCTACTAAAATAAACCGTATTAAAATCCGTTGCGTAGTTTAAAAGATTTAAGCATACAAAGGGATATAGGGACAGAGAAAGCGACTTTGTTTTATACTATGTAGTGATTAAATAATATTATCACCAACTCATTGACTATTTTTGGTTTTCGTCTTTGTCGAAATGGAGGGGTTATATGTTTCAATTGTTCTTAACAATTGCCTAATTTATTATGTGTATTCCAAATAAGTAAATGAGCGGACTACCCATGATTGGGTATTGATGTTTCAGATTCAGACAAATGGTTCCATGTAACACATTTTAGTATTGTAAAAAGGTCTCCGAAGACGGTACGTGATACTTCGGTTCGGTTGAAATCATACCAGAAAAAAACCAAAGTGCCTTCATGGTACCCACATGGCTAGATGCTATTTCTATTCGGTCTTCGTGCGGTTTTAAAACTTCAAAAGTCGCATGGTAGTTTCCTAGAATTTGTCAAATTGGTCGATGAAAATGAAATGCCGGGGTTGCAGCATTGTCATATTGTTTACAGTCAATAGCACTCGTCTATGATGAAGAGCCTTGTGACTTTTGTGTTAACGTGAACATTGGTGAGTAAGCGGTGCCTATTGTTCTCGAGGGCTGTCGTCGCTCGTTCAGATTGACTGTGTCGGTAACAGTTATTTATGCCTTTCTGCATATGCTGCAGTATGCATAAAATCATTTTTTTTATTCAAGTTTTATACGTGCGGTAAATCCCTACGGATACCCCCCCTCCTAGCATCACCTGTTTGCAGAAGGAGGCACTAGCCGCATCCTCACAGTGGACCATCGACACGAGCAAGGTGAAGAGCGTGAGAACTCCCACCCCTAGGGCCGCCACTAAGCTCCCGTCTCGGTGTCTCCCACGACGGGCACTCGGTGAGCGTATGCAGCCTCACCCGCGTTGAGTTTCCTGCAGGAGTCCTCCGGGCCTCGTTAGGCAACAGCCGACTCCAAGCATTAGTCGCGACCACCAACTTGGGGCACAGACTTCGAAAGTGCTCTCCGAAGTTCCTTAGACCGTCGAGCATGAGTCCCAGGTATTTCAACCGGGGCTTGATGTCGATGGCAATGCTTCCTACTGTAAGGCTGGCTCCCGAATCTGGCTTGAAAATGAATTGCGAAAATTTTTTGTACTTGAACTGGCGGCAATAATAAAAAAAGCACTGGCCACAGACTAAACAGAATGAGGGTTTTTTCTGTGTAAAACAGGGTGAATTGACTTAAGGTTTTAAGCCATAAACCAAAAGTTGACTTAAAGTTTTAAATAGAGCGAAAACAAAAGTAATATTTGAGGAAAAGTTTTGTTTATTATATACGTAGGTACAAGATGAAATTTTCTATTTAAATACGAAGTTGCATGAAATGAACAAGCAATAGGTAGGTGCATTAATTTATTTGTTCAACTGAACACGATCTTTTTGTATCAATTTTTTTTTTAAGAATAATGCCCCTCAACCAGTAAAATTTAAAAAAAGCACTGTCCCACTTGTGATTTAATAACAATCAAACAACCACAGTTTGAAAATAATAGGTATCAATATGTGCCTAATTTCGATGAGACTAGAGCTACATTATGAGCGAGTAAAATGAAAAAATACTTCTGTTGGCGAATTCATAAATGCATATTAATATGAATAATAACTGCCACATACGCAAAATAGTTCGTTTAGCCGTAGGTCCGAGGGTGAATAATTAAAAAGGCCTCCTCCTCCTCCTACGTCGACTGCCTATGTTAGGATGTTTACTCGCTTCATCACACACGACACATCAAATTAATGTTAAACTCACGGTATATTATTGTATAATCGTGCTGTGTGATGTTCAACTTGCACGCTGCCTTAGGTTATTTATTACATACATATGTACATATACTCTCGCTTGGAAATCACCAAAGGGGTAGCTAGAGGTGTATTATTAATTAAAGATGGTTTTTACTAGTTCCATTGTTAATTTTTTTCATAGAATAAGATTATTACATATTAAAACATTAAAGACTTCAAAGGTAGTGCAATTCTCGGTCTGAGACAACTAGATTTCTGATCACGTACTGAGAGTAACACCTAGTTCAATCAGGCAAGGCTCCCGGTGCTGACCGTCCGTGATAATTTTAAAAGATAGAAGGATTTTATTTTTATTGTCAGTAGTTCCTTTAGAAGTTCCTACAAAGGGGCTACTGATAATTTTTGCCTGTGTAGTCCCTTCAAAAGAACTATACGGACTACCGAGACTAAGTACAAAGCTCATTTACTACCACCTTTGAACGTTATCTTTAGAAATCGACGGATTCTATTAAATTAGTTTTCTTAGAATCCGTCGATTTGTAAAGATAACGCCGAATTTTCATCAAAGATCGTTTTTTTTTTGCATGAATGGATTACTTACAAAAACGCAACTTACAAAGAACGTTGATAATAAAATATATTTCTTCTTATAAGATAATAATTATGAGATGAGATAATATTCATAATTATTTATTTAGCATTAAACTTAAATAAAGATATAACAAAACAGTTCGTATATCTCCTTGTACCTACTAACCTGAATATTGTTGTAACTGGCAGCACAGACAAACTGCTTTACGTATATACAGATTCGAGCCTCGTTACGTATTTACAGATTCGAATAGAGAATAGTCAAACCACATTCCATATTAAAAAATTCAAGTCACTACTACAAGATTCATGAGAATTTTTCAAAATAAACGATTTCAAGGTACTTTGATATAATATAACATATTTCCTGAAGTACGTCGATAAAGAATTATCCTGATTAAGAATCACCAGCCTTAGTTAATAAAGTTTTATGCTAGTTACAGCTGACAACGTCTGTCGCGTGGTGTAGTCGGTAAGTAAGTGGTCACGGTTTCGACTCCCGCTCACTACAAATACCTATTTATATTTCCATGTTTAATATGTATTATTGTAAAAAAAGGGTATCTAAGTTTTTGTCCGATTTCTAGGACCTTCTTAGTTTGGGATGAATATTTGTTTATTGTTATTATAAAGTCGTTTTCACCGCGTGCAAGGCAACGCGGATTTGAGTATAAATCCAACTTAATTATATCTGCGGCCTTATGCGGTGGCTTACAGGACAAATATGTGTATAGATAAAAATTCTTTTAGCTCTGGTAAAAAAATTGGGTTCATCGTAAATGTGTTACCATAATGGCAGCAACGTTTTATGACTCTGCCAAAGAAGTACTGTCCTTAATCGATTTAGCTTTACGTTAGCTTTCAACTGACTATTCAACTTAAGTACATAGCAATGCTATTTCAAAATAACCTTGAATTTCAAATAGTACTTTCATTCAATTTATGTAAACGTGCATAAAAAAATATAATATTAGGTAAATTTTTATATTTACGAAACTAATGAGGTTGGCTAAATAGCTAAGCTCAATTTGGATTCAGATTATGCTGTGTAACATAACGTCAAAAATGTTGTAAATATTCTAATTTTATGTACCTGTCACTTATAGATCTATCTATAGCTACTAATATGAAGCTGAAGAGTATGTTTGGTTGAAAGTGTTAATCTCAGGCCCTACTTACAAGGGTATTTTTACTCAACAGTTATTCCCAGTAATCAAATAACGCAATAAATAAAAAAATCATATCTGATAACTCGAAACAAAGCAGAAGAAAAGAATTTAGTTCTTTAATAATACATGTAATACAGGCAAAATGACAAAATCTGTAGTATTTTGTCATTTTGGGATTTATTAATTTCGGTTGTATCTTTGCTCTTTTATTTTATTACGAATCAGAATTTAAATTCAAATCAATTCAATTTAGTTCAACTCAGCTCAGCACAGCTCAATTCAGTTCGGTTTTTTTACTGGCCCCTTCGACCCGATTTCGAAGTCTATTCACTACAGATGTCTATTTTGCGCTTCATTTTTTGTTAAATCGGTGTTCCATTTATGGATTTTACAGAAGTTTTCACGCTTTCACTATATCACTCTTTTTCTCTTTATTGTTCAATGCCCTCTTTCATGTTGTCACTCTTTCAGTCCACTCATTAATTCTTTGGGTTAGGGGGTTTTATTATGTTCTTCTTTTTTATTATATCATTATATTATATATTCACTTATATTTCGTTATGCCATCGGTTGTCCTACCCCACCTGGTCTTATGGGTAAAAAGTTCGGGAGAACAACTCGGCCAAGCCTTTGGCATCCAAGTAAGAACCATGTGCAGTTTAGTTCAGTTCAAATAAATTCAATTCGAGTTCATGGTCAATAATTTAATTATTTCATATTTGGCAGATCAACGTGTATGTCAACGGTCTATTTAAAAACATGGCAATTATTAGGGTTTGTATATTCATCGAGGATGAGTACAGCTAAGCATAAATTGATTGAGAAAGTACGATTTGAATTAGTGCTATTTGAATTGATGCGCTCAATGGCATGTCTCGAAAATATGAGCATTCTATATGGATTTTAGTTTTAGTTACTACTTAACACAACATTTTACTTGTTGTTTATATTCATTAATGTAAAAAAGGCCAATGTCTTTTTCAAACTGATTTAGATTATTATAAGGAACCACACCACATAGTATCACAGGAGTATAAAGAGTAGTTGAGCAAGACATAATTTTGTCTTAGCTATAAGTTAAATCATTATCGTTTTAATTACCTTGTAAATAAATGTTAACAACCAAAACATTAGAAAATAACAGTTATAAGTTAAATTGTTAAATTGGAAGTAAACTAAAAAAATCACAGTACATACTTTGCCATATGGCTAACCAAAATACATATTTAAATGATAAAATACTATTTTTCAATGCGGTTACTCAAGGTCAAGTACTTAGAAAATAACATGCGTACCGATAGGCTCACTACCATGGATGTTGAAAACCATGCGAAAGGTAAAAACCAGAAAGCAGATCCCGGACTCTGTGATAAGCCGAATACGACCAGGGTGAACGTGAAATGTAGATTCGTTCACATTTAGCCTTAAGGATATAAATATTGTAGGTAAGGTTTTAAAAAATGCCACAGTGGAGTTTATTCCGCCGTTTCTTCTCCACCAGCGCCTTGGAAGCGATGGTAAACTTAAGTAGAACTATTATTGACGTCAATAAGACCCAACCATGTTGTACTAGATTGAATAAAAATCTTTGACTTTGACTTCATTTAACAAGAAGATCTATTTTGACTAGCAAGGACTCAAAATGATCTTATTACCTTGGTACTCGCCCCTTCCTGTTGACTGATTGTAATGATTTCCTTTAGTTCGGATGATAATGCAATTCAAATCAACAAAACAATTTGGTATAACAGGTATTCAGATCATTTTGAGTACTTCACTAGTCAACATCAATGTGATATAGATACTATATGAGAAAAATGGGGGCTGACCAGTCGGAGTTGATGTCGTAAAGTATGCCAGGATAAAAGCAAATGGCATTCTTTTGTCACCGCCTGCCCTAAAGGAGAAATGCCATGTTTACCTAAATATACATCTCTTCTTTTTAGCGTTGCACACCGCCGCTGGCTTAATCTCCTCCTATTTAGCTTATAAGGTTTTAAAAGAGCGGCTGACGTAGGACCTGCCAACCACGACGGGATAGCTACGACCGTCAATCATTTATCGGCTTTCAGGTGATTTTAGTGACATCTTATACACCCTAATACATTACTAAAGCAAAAAGAACATAATTAATCAGCTGACGATGAGATTAGATTGTGTTTTTTAATTTTTTAGTCAATTAATTAAATTATTTTTTGCATATTAATAACCCGCAATACCGGCCTATTTTTTTAAATGAGAATATTATAAAACAAGAGTACATTAAAGAGGCTTATAAAAGAAGAAAAAAAAACGATGCCAGCTCATTGGTACCTATCTTTTTCTTCAAACGTTATTTAAAGTGTGAAAAATATAAAGCAAATGAACTGCAGCCCGTCGTTAGCGGTCATTCGGGCCGCACCGTGCACCTCCGTTTATAATGGCAGTTAATAATTTCATTATTTAAACTTGATACACCAACTAACACAATTAATTAAAGTATTTATAACGCAGCTCGTAATACAGTATTTTAAATAAGTAAATGTTTAACGTGTTATTTTGATACAACGGGTAGATATATTACGAGCTTTGTTCATATTATTATTCTCTTGCTGCATATTTAAAAATATTTATTGATGATAATATGCACTATTTGATGGTTCACTAAATATCTAAAGTTAATGGGCACTTTGTTGCACAAAAACAGAAGGAAAACGATTAATAATTTAAACATAAAATATGTTATAAGAAAAGCGCTGCTCGTTCAGCACCTTAGTATGCGTTCTATCAGCACGTGAACAATGATGGGCTCGCCTATTTATTTTAAATTTCAATGTGACTGTCTAAATAATTGTTGTTATAAAAACAGCATAATTTTTTTAATAAAAATAAGGAATAACAATTAAGATTTATGAAATTAACATTAATATTAAAACATAAAGGCCGCATGTAAAATTGTAAGTTTCCACTCATCGTCTGAAATAATAACCAAACGAAGCATATTAATTGGTGGTAGCGCAAATAAAGCGGCGGCAAGCTGAAGTATGAAATGAATGTCATCGTACAGTCTCAAGAATCTTACAGTGCGTAACGATAGAGGTTGAAATAAAATGGCGGGTGTAGGATGGCCCGGGATTACGAGCGCTTAACGAAAAGTAAAAGTGAGCGTATCTCTCGCTCGATATCGCTCTACCTGTTGCGGCGCCGCGCCCGCCTTATGCTGAGCCACGATCAAACTTTTACGCGCCCTACGTTCACGGTCCGACGGCAAGGGGCTCTTAGGTTCAAAACTTTAAAAATACTTACCCGTTGTTCTAGGCTGTGGGGCCTCGGCTCCGACACCGGAGTAGTTTTTAACAACTTTTGTGATAGTTGGAAACAGTTTGAAGCTTGTTTTCACCGAGTGGGTTGAAAGTAATAGCGCGACGAGAGCGCTATTCGCGAGTACAAAGTTTCACTTCGAGCGTCTACCCTCGAAGCAGAACCGTGCGACAGTGAGCTCGGCGGCTCGCGGCTCGCGCTCCGACAGTGCTCCCAAACCCCGCACCCTCGCCGCACCCTCTCTTTGCTGTGTCCGCTACCACCTTTACCTTTTCCCCAATGACACCCTAATTCACTTATGTACCGAAAACATCAAAATATTTGTGGCTTGTCAAAATTATATACAGCAATGTTTCAACCTTTTATTTACTTGTTTGAAGTTGAAAATAGTAATTAGTTAAAGAAATATGCTTAAATCGCAACAGTGTTTATGCACATATCTAGACACGCGGCAGCGTATCAAGCCAAGTTCAAGTAACAGAACTGGCGAGTAGCACCGTGTCTAATACAATTTTGAGCCCCTCATAACTCAAAAAATATTTCAAATAAACATGTCACATTTGGAACATATAATTTAATAATAAAATTCTATTAATAAGTGCGTATAGTATAGGCAATAGTTAAAAGAACTGATTGGTAACCAATTGTTTTTCTTGAGCATTCAATAAATAACAGGTAATTTGTTACTTAATTGTCTTAAATAATTATCTTGTTATTACCTATATTGTACAATAAGTCGCACAATAGAATTACGGGTGAATTATATTATAGCCTTCGCAAGTTCTAAACCTGTTACTTATCGGTTCATATTATATTTTTGCGAAAATTTCACATACGGCATATCTCAAATGTCAATTCAACAACAAGTCATCGAACATAATAATGCGTATATAAGAAAAAGCCAAGTCAGATTTTAGGCTACAATTTATTATCCTAAGTTATAAGAAGAAATGATATTTTATGTTGTTATAAATAAATTTCAGAACTGACCATTGAACTTGGCACCCACTTCTTTTGTCGTTGAAGTCAGCAACCAAGGCATATATCACAATATTGAACTTGGCTCTCATTTCACATTTATGTTTTTGATGGGATTTATTTATACTTGCAAAAAAATTTTTTTTTTATAGACATGCAAATGTCCATAACATCATTTTTTTATCATCTTTTAAACAAAGCTAGGATGAATATAAGGAGACTGTGATTTCCTAGTCGGCACTGAAAAGGGCGGACCTATGGGAGGTCTTTAATTGCATTTATATTTTTTGATAAGTTATGGCCTCCACATAAATAACCTAGTAGGTAAACATATCTTGGAACTTTAATTTAATCAACTTGTAATAAAATTACCGTGGATACGTTATAGTATGTCACCTTCGAGTACCAATTCGGAAATTTATTGTTGATAATAACTTGATTTGTCACCATACAAGATCAGAGAAGAAGAATAGAATACCAACCATCCTAGAACTGAACTGGCAAGTATTGATTAGCGTTATAACCTAAGAACTGAACTCTACTTCTAGCAATACTAGGCAAATCAGTCCCACAATAGGTGGAGTAGATAGAAATGTCTTCAGTATCTTATTTCAATTTATAAATATGCAAATGCTAGCTTACAGTAGTTCAATTAAAAGATAAGGAAAAAGATTTAGGAAACCCTACTAACAACTCCCCTCCCATACCGGGGGCAAGTCGGGGACCGCGTGGTCCCCCTCCCGAGGAGGGTCAGACCGAGAGGATTGGCTCTGGGTCAGCCGGGGTGCGAGGGATATGTCACGAGACAACCTCACCTTCGGCCAAGCACATCGACCCACAGACGGCGTGCGGTTTAGTCGGTTCGAGTCCGACATAACGGGGGGGGGGGGGGTATGCGTGGGGATATCCCGCATGTAAAAAAAAAACCCCATTAACAACAATACAAACAATAATAATTAAACCTGAATACTATTTAATAAGGCATAAAATTAACTTGTTTGGTCATTGCAGAGTAGTAGTGCAAAATATAGATAGCAATAAATACTGACTGCTACAACTTACGTGCTACGTACAATTCGTAGACGACATCGGGGGCGTAGCATTAATGCTTTCGTCTGCTACGTCGTAGATAGCTGGTTGGATTCACGCTCAGGGCAAAAAATTGTGTGCCTGAATATATCTATTTGCATTGGTCTGGGTATTCATAAGTATAGTATGTATATTTTTTAAAACTATTAATAATTTATTAATTTTAGAGTGGAGTTTGTTGCGCCGTTTCTTCTCCACCAGCACCTTGGAAGTGGTGGTAAACTTAGCTTAAATAGAATTATTCTACATTGAATTAAAATCTTTGAGTATGATACGTGACTTAGAAAAGTGTAACACCGAATAACACGTCCCCGTAAGTTTACGAATTCGAAACACTTAACAACGAATGCACGCTACCACGAAATGACTACGTATTCTAGAATCCATAACACAAGCTAGTTAATAAAATAGGCATATTAGCAATTATATGAGTAGCCCTGCTACTAGGATGAACAAATCACACAAGTAGGTATATATTTTATACTTAGTTGTATTTCATTTAGGTATATAGTTTATATAATATTTTGTATGTAATCATTTTCTACAAATTTATATTTGTCACATTTATAAAATAAACATATTGCGTGAAGGTTTTGCAATCATATTTATAGCGCAACAAAATAAACATCAATGGCCAGCTTTGCCACACGTCGCCCTTCAATCTGTAATGCAATTTTCCTCGTTACGGCTCGTCGGCACTTCATGTTTCCACCTGCTATTTTATTTTCCTGTCTAAAGGTCAATATGCAATATTCAAGGTTTGTTTACTAGGACGATAGTTATAGGTGAAAGTGTTTTTTTAGTGCAACATCCTCTATGTACCACTTGATAATGAAAGGGCAAGACTCCGACACAGGTTACCTTCTCGAGATGTGAAAGTGAGGTGGTGGGGGCTCAATATAATAAGAGTATATTCACTTAGATCTCTTCTAAAATAATCAATTTTAATGTATAAACGGAAAAAAAGATTGTTCTCTAAAGAAAAATTACTCAGAGAAGCCCACACTAAGTCTATCCTGTCCCGTAAGGTTTTTATACAGTTATTTCCAATATATGATTTATGAGTTTCGTGATAACGTGCAGTCAAATGAACATCTATTTAAGACACTTGGCTGTTTCTTATTCGTTTGAGTTTTGGGTAATATTGTTATTATTTAAGTTTTTAGAGATGATGAAACTTTTTAATTACTGCAACTATTATAGTATAATTATCACGTAACTAAAAGACAACAGCAATACAATTTACGATAAAAGTCTGAATTATTTTTTGTTGGACATAGGTATATGCATATATATTCGCGCTTGTAAATCTCCGAATCCCTGTACATGGGGCTCACTAAAAGATTTGCACTTGTAGCTAATCGGAACTATTTAAATTTCGAATGTTTTATTTTTTGAAACGTTCTTAGTACAGAAAGAAATTGGCGGGCAATCATTTGTCAATTATTTTTCATCACTACGTACGCCTTCACGCCTGCTTTAAATGCTTTTGGGAGAGAAGCACCTTGTTTGAGCACCGGTGCGATGGTTTGTTGAATTTGAGAGAGGTTGGGTTTCTTTATAAGACGAATTTCGTGTTGTAGTTGGATCGCTCATGAACTGACAGCGTAGCAGAAGCGGGCTTGCGTGGAATGGTGCTCACAGATGCTGCTGAGGTACGACCTCGGACATTCTTATGCTGTTTATGACATTGTCTCAGGAAACGAAATGAGATTTTATTGTTTCAAACCCGAAAAAAAAACAGCAAACTTGTGAATGAGTGTTTGAATATGTGAATAGGCCAACAATAATGAGGCAGACGAGAAACATCGGTAAAAAAATGATCGTGTATTTTTTTCTCAGCTATAGGTCTCATCTGCACATGTGTTGTTAATGCCGAGTGGTATTCTACCATTTGTTTACATAGGGTGTAGAGGAACAATAAGCCGCATTCTCCTATATCATGACAACGCTTCTTCACATACGGCCAACAAAACAAAGTCATTTTTAGCTTCCGAAAAAGTACAACTCGTCATCCATCCTGCACATAGCCCCAACCTAGAATCCCGTGATTTCTGTATTGTCCCCAAAATCAAAGATTTGATGAGCGGTTTCACTTTTACCAACTGGAAGAGGATACACACAGTACAGTAGTATACAGTGATAGCGTTCAATCAGTACGTAGAAAACATGCATTCAGATCTGTGGTGGTCCTGTTTAAAAAAAATACGGGTTGCACTCTGGGAGTGCCGGCAGAAGTGAAAACATTTTCTTTTTTTCTTTCTTCGTTATATACATAGAAAAAGATAAAAAAGAACATACCATACCATACCATACCTATAATATAGCGCTAATCATAGAACCTATCACTTATATTCTGCTAATTTTCTGTCAGAAGAAATTAATAAATTATGAAAAGAAAAATAAACACAAAAAGTAATAAATTACAGAAAGAAAAAATAATTATAAAAAGTAATAAATTACAAAAAGAAAAAATAATCACAAAAAGTTTCAGAAGGCCAAGTGGTTTGAACCCGATATTGAATTGCAAAATAGATAGTCTTTACCTAATCTTGTATGACGTCAGTCGTCGGTTACGGTTCAAAGGTCAACTAATCCTGACGGTTCCTTAACATTTTACACCCATCCAACGCCGCTAAAGAAGTTTTCACTTCAAAAATGGTTCGATCGCATGAAAAAATGTTTAAAATGTAAAAAAGAGTATTTTTGTTATAACATGTTGTTTTTTTTAAGTTACGTATTCTCACATGGCGTTAAATAGGATCTTTTATTTCTCGTAAAAGGTAATAGGTACATATTGTTATATTTATTATGTGAGAGAGTACACCTGTCGCAAGTGGGAAATTGCTCTGAGGATGACCATGTTAATTGTGAAAATTATGGCAGGCACACAATATTTAAATGTGAGTTAGTTTTAAGAGAAAATACTTGTACGATTGTGTATTGTAAACATTGCCAAAGTGGAGGAAGGACTGATTATAATCTATTTTTGAGTATTATTAAGATGACGGTAGGAACTTTAGAAGATTTTGAAAGTCCCAACGTGATATAGGACAAATTAAGGTTTAATTATAATTCAAATGAGCTTTCAAAAAAATAATGTTTATTAACACGTAGCAGAGGGAGAGATGGATGCTTTTGGGAGCCCAAGTCAATCTCACCTACAAGCTCCTTACACCGGCTGATTGACGCACGAGGATTTAACTTTTCCGTCGGGACTGGGAGGTAGCACGCCAGTTGCTTCCATAAAAACCGTATAAGCCACACACCCGTTTCGAGGTGCAGGCCTCGGGTGCAACCGAGACCGGGAAATGATGATACTGGAAAGCGAAATGTAGAAAAAAAGATGGGTTGCACTCTGGGAGTGCCGGCAGTAGTGAAAACTTTTTCTTTCTTTCTTCGTTATATACATAGAAAAACATAAAAAGAACATACAATACCTATAATATAGCGCCAATCCTGTAACCTATAACTATTTTTCTGCTAATTTTCTGTCAGAAGAAATTAATAAATTATAAAAAAGAGTATTTGAATAAACTGAAATGAGAATCATAGAACCTATCACTAGTTTTCTGTCAAAAAAATAAATGAATTACAAAAAGAAAAAATAATCTCAAAAAGTAATAAATTACAAAAAGAAGGATAAACACAAAAAGAGTCAGAAGCCCAGGCTCGAACCCGGTACTATCTGAAACTATAAGGACTTACAGTCGAAGCGCTTACAGCTAAGCTACGAAGCTTCATAGCATACCTAACAAAACAAACAATCAGTTGCTAATGTTGTATGACGTCAGTCGTCAGTTATGGTTCAAAGGTTAAGTGATCCTGACACGAGTTTAACACTTTTTACCCATCCAACGCCGCTAAAGAAGTTTTCACTACAAAAAAAGGGGCACAACTTCCGCAATTGCGAAAAAAAATTTAACAGTACGTTTTCACTTTTTAAATTATAGTTATTAATCAAATAGAATATCTAAAAGTACTAGTTATGAAGAAAATGATTTATGTTGTACAATGTCCGATATAGTGATGTAATTAAGTTAAGGAATCTTTACTACCTGAAAACTTCAAGGGTAAATATCTATTTTACAAGCTTTTATTTAACTTGCAATGTATGTTTGTTCGGGTGGAATCTTACAACTCAATTTTAAGGCACTTGCCCTCAACCGATTGAGCTGAAATTTGGTATGCACGTTCAGTTCGGATGACAATGCAAGAAAAAAAAAGAAAAAAAAAAGATTGTTTTTAAAAAGGTTTTTCGAATATATCTTATTTAGTATTATTTTATTCACAAGAATGTTGAAAGACATCGTATTATACACGTGTGTATTGATAATTACCATCCTCGGCTCTCTTAAGACCTCCACTTAAGGCTCGGGTTTCAATGGTGCCTTAGTGGTAATCACCAACTTTACACGCTTGTACCATAACGTACTACTAATAATAAATAAATGACATTTTTAGTAACTCACAACCTTATTTTAATAACACTATTTTACTTTACTGAGCAGAGCAGGAGCTTAGATACTTGGCATTTGTTTTTTTAATGTTTTTAACAACCTGTGGCCATAAAATAGGTTTAGGTTTTCATTTTTTTTGGAACTCATTAATTAATACTTAATATTACTTTGATTATTATCTTTACCGACGTATTGTGAAATATTAAGTTTATTTGACTTCATTAAGTTGATATCGTTATCAATGAGTACTTTCCGTTACAGTGGCGCCCAACATGGGACCTTCAGGGAAACTTGGACTAGAACTTCATCCACGGTTAGGCAGGTGTACTAGTTAGCAGGTGAGGTTGGCTTAGGTTCTAATTATTTTGATTGATAGGGCACCGTGCTCCCCGAAATCACTGATTTATCTCATAAATATAACAATTTCGTGTCACAATGTATGTTCGCGTTAAACTCCGAAACTTTTTTATAACCATTTATACCTTAAAAGATAGGGTAGTTAACATCTCAATTTATAGCCGCAATCCGAATTAAACGCGGGCGGAGCCGCGGGCAACAGCTACCCTAGTAATCTACTCGGTAACCACTTATTACAAAAATAGATTATGCTTACTTATACTGAATAATATCGTAAAGACCACTTTATCAACTTGAGTATTTTCCTTTTGCTGCTGTTGTAAGTGCCCCCTGAAATGACCGGTCGTTCGGTGCCCGTACATGGAGCTATCCTTCGACCATGAGTGGTCACGCATTGTGCCGGTACCTACTTCATTACTCAACAATACCAATATCTGAATTGTTGATTATATTTCCATATACGTTGTCGTATTGCTATTACAAACCTCTTTCTTTGGTAACGTAACAAAATGGTTAGGTTTTTTGTATGAATTTAATAAGTTGATGAAACTCCTGTGTAATGTTAGCTGGTCATTGAAATTAGTTTATGGCTATAGAATGCAGTTTTTCAATACCAGTGTTGAGTGCATGCGATACAAATTCGATAAAAAAATCCAACAAGCTTGCAGCTTGACGTCGGTGTTCAAGACTTTTTGGTTATTGCATCATTGCTAATGAGTATCTCGGCAAGTCTACAACTAAAAAGGTAAACTACTATTATTTATAATGAATCCTAAGCACTCGATACTTTTCTGTAAAAAAAATACTTAAATCCAACCGTTTTATGGAATCGTTTAAATGCCGCTCGCAGGTTATCAAAGAACTTAGACCGTGGAAAGTCACTTTAAGATGACTTAGCAATGCTTAACATTCATTTGTCTTCTAAAAGCGATTTTCTTCAGAACATTATTTTGCAAACGTAGGGACTCGTGGCTAAGTAGTAAGTGGGTTATCACATTGTAAGGTTCGTTGATACTATTCAGGTCTGTCTTAAGATGGGTGAGCATTTTTAACACATGAATACCTCTACGTACCTCGGACAGTACGTTTTGCCGTCGGTTCCAGTTACTTCTCTGGCATTTGGTTTTACGTTCGATAACCTGGTATAACTACAAAACTGGAGTATCCCCATTGTAGAGGTCATAATATAATATAGTAGTTCCCTTTACAGAGATTATTGAAGTTAAGGCCGGGTTGCAGTGCAACGTCCGTACTCTTTGCACTGCAAATATAAATCCGCGAGAGAGAGAGAGAGAGAGAGAGAGAGAGAGAGAGAGAGAGAGAGAGAGAGAGAGAGAGAGAGAGAGAGAGAGAGAGAGAGAGAGAGAGATGGCCGCGAGAGCGTAAATGCAGCGATTTAGAGGATTTTTATGATTTCCTAAGTTAAAAAAAATATCTGCGTGATAAAATGTATCTTTATCAGTCCCTAGATATTTTTATGCTCTATTTTTTAATTCAAACTTCGACCTTACTTGATAATGGCATCTTAATTTAAAACAAAACGTTTGAAATAGAGATTTGGAGCGTTTTAGAGTCATTTTTGACGCTAATTTCTATCGAGGCAAATATTATAAATCGAATTATGAGTCTCTAGATGGTTTACCCTACTATATGAACATGATTTTTATTTGGCGCAATTTGCTGTATAACTTGATGATAAACGTGTTTAAAAATGTTGAGAACGAGTGCAACCTGCTCCTAAGTGATTAATAAAATACGCCTGAGAGCCAAACCCAATTGAGTTTCAAAAATGTTCGGAAGAAGATGATAATTCCATAGGTGAATGTGGATCAGCCCGCACCAACTTTCTTTGGGGAGAGTGTCGTGTGTGGAAGCGCAGATAAGTTCGCAGTAATGTGTAGAATAAGCGTCTTCGAAACAGACCGACACGCAATGTGAAAGGGAAAGAAATATGCATGGTGCCTGGCTGACTGAGGTCTGATCGTTTCCTTATTATGAACGCGTCAAAGGGCGTGCGGTAGTATATATGATGTCCACGTAGTGATTTTAGTATTGTATTATACTAGTAGTAGAGCGCCGTATCACTCCCGTTCGCCTATAAGGTGCAGGTTCGATTCCCGCTCAGTGTAAATATTTGTATGTATGAATATGTATACCTGTGAAATGTAATTCGCCACAAATTTAAATATCCATACCGTGATCGAAATAAATTTGTAGATTGGCACAATGAACATGTCTTTTTATAGGACTCATCTCTATAGTTGATTCCGGAACTCAATCGGAAGTCGCAATGTCAGCAAACCGAGTCAGGGACCACTACGCTTATTCATTAATGGAGATCCGACAACTTACTATATTATATTATACATCCTTAATCCAATATTTACAGGTCTGCACATTGTAATCGAAGCTACGTGCTGTTCCAAGCACTTTACAGGATATGATATAATTTTATCTATGCGCCAGAATCTCGTCCCTCAATGAGCAGGACTAACGGTTTCCAGGTGGGGCCAACGTTGACCTTGGCCTTAAAAAAATTACGATATACTTAATTTTATTCTGACCGCGAGAGCTGTATCGTCACCATGCTGCTGGCGGGGTGGCGGGGATCGAAGTAAACAAAAGAAAAGAAAAAACATGAATCAATTAGATCTGAAAAGTCGGACAGATCTTACGATATTTTTTGATAGTTTGAAGACATGTACAGTCAGCATCATTAAAATGTTGCTAACAAAAGTAGTCAAAATAATCCAAATACCAAAATTCCAATTTTATATTGGTTATTAGAGTACTCAAATAGTTGTAAGTGTCCAGAGTGGTCCAACTATCTTATCAATCGGTCTTCCAGAATTATGTAAGTTAGTAGAGTATTCATATTCATATACACAATCACGCCTCGACCGGCGTGATTGTGTATATGAATATGAATACTCTATGGTATCCAGACAAGTATAATTTCAAAAAATCTTGACATTCATACTACATTCACTAATGCAAGTTAATAATTCATGGCTTATTCAACTGTCAACTTAAAAAAAAATATAAAAGACATTGTCAATTGACACATTTTGTATCTTTTTCTTACTCATATACCCATCTCTTATCATCCCGCCATTGTGTGAAAGGGATGGCTTTACAAGTAAGAAAAGGATACAATATGTGATTAAATGACAATGTCTAGATTTTTTGAAATTATACTTGACTGGATACCATCGACCGGCGTGATTGTGTTTATGAATATGAACACACTCCTAACTGATATAATACTGGAAGACCAATTGTTAAGATAGTTAGACCACTCTGGACACTTACAACTATTTGAGTACTCTAATGACCAATATTAAATTGGGATTTTGGTATTTGGATTATTTTCAGTACTTTTGTTAGTAACATTTTAATGATGCTGACTGTACAATAAAACATAAATGATACTAAATTAAATTTAAATCTAGAAACTAAAACAAGCCCAACTAAATAAATAATTGAAGAAGAAATATTTACATACATAATACGTCGTGAAATTTCTCCGCATCATTAGCGTTCCCAGAAGGCTGGTAGCATTACCACATTGAATGGCAATGCTTATCCTCTGTGCTAGATAATAAGCGGCCTTCTGGTCACGCGTAGCGTCGATCAGTCGATTTGCCAAATCTTTGTGTAGAAAGCGCGCACTTGGACCCCATCAACATAGTGCCTGTGTTATATTAGTAAAGTTTAAAAGAAACTATATAATTTGGCGGGACTTACTCTGTAGGCTGTGCCGAAATTAAAAATCTCGGTTTTATAGAATAATATTCGTTTAAAAATGAGTTCAAGCTATTCTGTAATGTTGACCCCAGATTTGGTTAAAGATGACGCAAATACAGTGTAGTCGAAAATCTTTTACCAGAAATGTAAGGGAAAGATACTTGAAAATATGCAATGATTTAATGAAGTGGCAAACAGACAATACAATAAAAAAAAGACGGGTTGTACTCCGGGAGTGCCGGCAGAAGTGAAAACTTTCTTTCTTTCTTTCTTCGTTATATGCATAGAAAAAGATAAAAAGAACATACCATACCATACCTATAATATAATTTTCTGCAAATTTTCTGTCAGAAGAAATTAATAAATTACTAAAAGAAAAAGTAATCACAAAAAGTAATAAAGTACAAAAAGAAAAAATAATCACTAAAAGTGTCAGAAGCCCAGGTTCGAACCCGGTACTATCTGAAACCATAAGGACTTACAATCGAAGCGGTTACCGCTAAGCTCCGAAGCTTCTTAGCGAACCTAGCAAAATAAACACTCTGTGGCTAGGAATGTTGTATGACGTCATGTCATCCTACAAAGTTGTCGGTTACGGGTCAAAGGTCAAGTGATCCTGACGCGCGAGTTTAACATTGTTTACCCATCCAACGCCGCTAAAGAAGTTTTCACTTCAACAATCTACTACCTTCACTTTCCCTATATTCGAGATGAAAAGTACAGTGTTTAACTCGGATGAAATTGCCCATTACATCTTCGAACTATTGGTGCTCTCACTTCGTTCGAGCGCCAAAATATCTCGGGTGAATTGGATCACTTTCCACCCTCGGTGAACAATCTGCCGTTTCAGTTGTATTTTATTAACTAACTGTACTTTAATAAATTATAGATATGTCATTAATTAAATGAATAGTTTAGATACTCTCATTTATTTAATTATGTATCTTAATTATTTCATACATGTATACGACTATCATGGGGGAGTGGCTAGAGAGCCAATGCCCGAGTGCCATTACTGCGACGCGAGCGCGTTCTCGGGGCTGCACACGCTCACCGAATGCCCGGCGTTTGAGGCGCCGAGGCGGGAGCTTGTGGCGACCCTGGGGGTGAGAATGCTCACGCTCTCCACCCTGCTCGCGGCGATGGTCCGCTGCGCGGATGCGTGGGCGGCCAGCGCCTCCTTCTGCGAGCAGGTCATGCTCGTGAAACGTGTCAGACTCGCTGACATCGCAGCACGCGCTCGTAGGCGGCTCGGGCGTCGGAGGGCGCAGACCGACCTCCACCCCCCATGAGCGCGGGCCTGAGGGTGACGGGTGGAGCCGCCCGTCACCCTAGCAGAAGCAGGCCACGGTGGCGGCGCGCATCGTAGGACGATGAGCGCCACCCTACACCGGGGACGAGTCGGGAACCGCGTGGTCCCCCCTCCCGAGGAGGCCCAGACCGAGAGGGATGGCCCTGGGTCAGCCGGGGTGCGAGGGATATGTCGCATAAAAACCTCACCTTCGGGACCCATAGGCGGCGTGCGATTTAGTCGGTTCGAGTCCGACATAACCTCCCCTCCGGCTCCGGAAAAAAAAGGCATTTAGAGCCAAAAATTATTAAATAGGGCATTTTATAATACCCGGTCTTCGGCCTTTACTGTACTTTGGTGCCATCCCGCCTTATTGAAGGAGAAATACAAATAGTTGGAATATTTTATAATTCACACTGGCTGTTTATATATCCTCAAGGCTGCAACTTAATTGAAGCAATTACTTAAAGTCTTCCCCGCCCTATGGTGGGAAGCAACGTTTTCCACCCGGTACTTGGGTTATATAAACATAACTTTCCGAGTATCAGAAATGAAAAAATACTTATCCTCTACTATCCTACGTCATACTTATGCTAATATTATAAATCTGAAAGTTTGTGGAGATGTTTGTTTGGATGTTCGTCACTCCATCAAGTTCTAACGGCATAACGGATCTTCATAGTTTTGTTGGAGATTAGTGTGGAAAAACATAAATATACTACTTATTATTCTGGGAATAAGTTTCCATGGGTTATGGGAATGTCTTTCATATTCGGCACGAGCGAAACCGTGGGCAACAGCTACTATTTAATAAAACAGGCATATGATAAGTAAAAACTAAGTAAACTGATAATTTTAATCAGAACTTTTAAACTAAAATTATTCTGACATAAATGAAATAAACTAGAATCAGAGTCGTTCTGTATAAAAATATTTATTTTGAAAAATGATGTTCTTTATATCACGAGATTTTTTACCTTTATATAACGCATGACCTATCTTTGAATTGTATGTGCATCTGACCAAGACATCACCATGACCATCTGGTACCAATAACACGTGTATCCGTCGTGAGCATTGGCGGCGAACTGACCAAATCTGACGTCTCCCCGTCTCGCCGCGCTTATTCTTAAAGGCGCGGTACAGCGATAACGGGCAAACTATAGATATGTAGGACCAAGTTTCAAAACTACATCAGTGAATTTATTGTCATTGATGGCTACAGACACAACCAATAAGATACAGAGATGCAAAATTTTAAAGTCGTGTTTAATATCAAAATACGTACATCCATACATATAATCACGCCTTTATCCCCGGAGGGTTAGGCAGAGGTGAATTAACACCCACATTTCACCAATCTGTATTCAGTCCCACGTAATACGGGTTGAGCCTATTGCCGTATTCCGGGTACTATTGTTGGCTCGAGTCATGCATCTGAGGCTGTCTGGGCTGTACATATCTGTCTGATGTTAAAGTTAATCAGCCCTATCCCTTAGACGCCTTGTTTGACACCACATGGGAAGAGAAGAGGTGGCCCAAATTCTACTCCGCCGCGAACCACGCGCCATCAAAATAAACTTTTTACAATATGAATAAGTACTTATATATCTGTATGGAAACTTATGGGGCCTTATTTATCGATATTTGTATTATATTTGTACGTATATGTATATATCAACAAGCACAGTGGGTCTATTTTCCTTTTTCGTCAGGATGATATTTAAATCGGAGGGTATTTCAGAAATCACTGAAGATTATAGCTTTAGTACTTTTTTTCTTTTTACGTGCGGGAAGTTCCCACGGATACCCACCCCTCCGGAGCCGAAGGGGTAGGTTATGTCGGACTCGAACCGACTAAACCGCACGCCGTCTGTGGGTCGATGTGCTAGGCCGGAGGTGAGGTTGTCTTTTAACATATCCCTTGCACCCCGGCTGACCCAGGGCCATTCCTCTCGGTCTGGCCCTCCTCGGGAGGGGGGACCACGCGGTCCCCGACTCGCCCCCGGTATGGGGGGGGGGGGGGCGCGCATCGTCCTACGATGCGCGCCGCCGTCGTGGCCTGCTTCTGCTAGGGTGACGACCGGCTCCACCCGTCTCACCCCCAGGGCCGTCACAAGCTCCCGCCTCGGCGCTTCAAACGCCGGACACTCGGTGAGCGTGTGCAGCCCCTAGTCCACGCTCGCGTCGCAGTGATGGCACTCGGGCGTTGGCTCTATGAGCTTTAGTACTCTAGACTTCGTTTTACAATAATTTTAAGAAAACAATAAGGATATTTACAATTTAAACTTTAATCTAAATGAATCACCGTTCCCCTAATCCGAGAGTAAGACGTTTATTGAAGCCGGGGATCCCCTCCCTTACTCCTTTTTTCCACAATTTAGATCGGTTTTCTTTTAAATGAGTAAGTGTTGTGTAATCCCGCCAAAGGAAAACCTAAAGCCTAAACCACGTACATTAATCACCAGGTATACCGACTGATAAGTACCGAAGATATTGACCCTGTATCCATTCCAGTGCCATACAGACAGTAATTTACCGTCTCTACCATGGTGAATGTTCTCTCCTACACAGGACAATACGTGCAGGGCTTAGATGACACCCGCATACGGTGCAGAATATTCAAGAACCAAGCGGCTCGGAGATTCTTTTCTTTGTCGCCTATTAAGACCTGGAACTCCTTGCCAGCTCACGTGGCTTCGGCTCACCATCAGGCGAGGTGAAGTCAAATTGACGTTCTATATAAAAATACCCTGGAATTCAGTGAAGTTAATGTGCCGTAACTAGCCTTGTATTGCTGGCTAAGGAGGCTTTGGTAGAATTTCTTGAAAAACTTGACAACGTCGGCGTCTCCACCTATGGGGATTTCTGTACGAAAATAAAAAAAAGAGGCCTGAAAGTTACACAGTGACGGGCAACACCAGTCTGAGCTGTTAAAGTTGTAGGGCGGTGCGCTTGGAGTTTATTTCCCGCAAGCTAATTAATTAACTGGGGAATCAGGTCCTATGTGTGCCTTACCACAAGCTGCCATATCCTAATTAATATTATAATTAATTACGTTTACCTTATATCATTACGTTAACGATAATTAACATTGTTTTCGTGTGACTGGATTATAGTGACCGTAAGAGCGTTTTCACATTGTCCGATATCCGATATCCGACATCCAATATCTGAGGAAGTCAAATACATTATGTACCTGTCTTGCACATTTTCTGGCCGATATTGGCTATCGGAGCCAAAAAGACTGTGATAGCCCGATATCGAATCACAAAGAGACTAAAATAGCGACTGCGAGCAATTTTCGACCTTAATGACATTTTGTTGAAAATTGCTTGCATTTCTTTTCTTTTTTTTTATCCCTATCATTAATAGTCTGTACTTTCGAGCAAATTGTCGTATCGGACCGATTTAATCGGACCATATGTGAAAACAGCACTTGGTGTCGGTTATCGTATGTCAGCTATCGGCGTCCGAAACCGATATCGGACGAGTGCGAAAACGCTCTTAGTTTTTATTACCGGACTAACAGACCTAATCTGTGACTTCACACGTGTGAAATTCTCCGCTACCGAATCCTATGGGAACCTACTCCAGGGATAGAAATCATGCTTATGTATTCCTCCAGATTGAAGCTATTAGAAATTTATAGTAAAAAATGTAGTACCAAATTTTTGCTAGTTCCTTTCAGCCATTACAGCGTAATTGAAGTACAAACATCCAAATATTCAACTATCGCAATATTAAAACATCTTCAAAAAAATTCTCATTTATAATATTAGTATGGGTAGTACTTGTGGGACCAGCAGTAAACACCGAAGCAGTAAGGTAAGAAAAGAAATTGGAAGTATTCTTTTCGCATATGCCATTCCTATTATTACATGGCAAATTAGATAATATTAAAAATTACTTTGATCCTTTAATACTTTTATCTACTCTGATACTATAATACAAAGATTATAAAATTGAAATCAAAACTCTTATGACAAACATTACGCACAGGCCAAAAAAAAAGTTTTATTACGATGCAGGTCTTGTATGGACACCTATATCATTAAATAACTTTTTATTCATAACGATACACCTATACAACCTCTATCTGGAACAAGAAGGTTGAACCTCTACTTTTAAAAAAGAAACCGCCGATTCGGAAGAAAAAAAAAAGAAACACGCATGCACAATCGATGTTTGGCGCCAACATTTTACATTTAAATTAAAAAAAGTTTGGTTTTGTTTGTAAAATAAATTAGTTTATGTATTATAGTATGAGAGTAGATAAAGTAGTGTATGACACTGTACATAACTTGGTCTTATAACACTCGTGTGATACTATAAAAAAAACTCGTGTTATAAGAACCCTTATTATGCAACAGTATCATAAACTACTATTATAATTATAAAATTCTTGCGCCACAGTGATTGTAACCAGTCTCACCAGGTTGCCATTGAGGATCTAAGAAAGCAACTTGGCACTAAGGTGAAGCGGGACCTGGACCTCATTTCCCAATCAGATTCCAAAAACTTGGTCAAGTTCAATACCGAGAAAACACAGACAGGAAAATAAAACTACGACTCGTCTGCCATGAAATGTTTTTACTTAATTTGTCAAATCAAATCATAAGCTGCAGTAACAGCTTAGTTAGTTAACTGAAATCTGATATCAAAACCTTTTTTCATTAATAACCATTTTTGTAGTTAATTAAGCATAGTATTTAACCAATAATTATGACGAATTAGTGAAACAGTTTTATATTTAACGCTATCTCACATTTTTTCCCATTTAGGACACCATGTTGCGATGAATGAGTAGACGGCAGGTCTCTCTGGGAGGCAGTAGCCAAGGCTCTCCAATAAAGATGGCGTCTTTATAACCGTGTTCTGGAAGTCGTTGAAGTTGATTACGCCATCGAGATCTGCATCCATCCGCTTCAGCATTATGTCAACAAGTTCCTGAAAAAAAAAGCTGGTACAAAAAGTACTTACATTTTTATATATATAGTTGAATATACACTAACGCCTTAGAGGCTTAAAGTTATCCTCATAACTAAACGGATGATAATCTGGTGTAGGTGTCTCGGGAGTTGAGAGGTCAGAGTCAGCAAACCAATCAAAAATAATAAGTGGACCCTGGACTCCAAGGAATCGCTTGGAGGATAGTGCTTTTTGAAGTGAAAACTTCTTTAGCGGCGTTGGATGGGTGTAAAATGTTAAGGAAGCGTCAGGATTAGTTGACCTTTGAACCGTAACCGACGACTGACGTCATACAAGATTAGGTACAGACTATCTATTTTGCAAGTTACGATAGATAGCGTCGTAGCTTAAACGGTAAGCACTTCGACTGTAAGTCCTTATAGTTTCAGATAGTATCGGGTTCAAACCACCTGGCCTTCAGGGATTTTTTGTGATTGTTTTTTGTTATTATAATTTATTACTTTTGGTGATTATTTTTTCTTTTTGTAATTTATTACTATTTATGATTATTTTTTCTTTCTGTAATTTATTATTTTTTGTGATTATTTTTTCTTTTCATAATTTATTAATTTCTTCTGACAGAAAATTAGCAGAAAATAAGTGATAGGTTCTATGATTAGCGCTATATTATAGGTATGGTATGGTATGTTCTTTTTTATCTTTTTCTGTGTATATGTATAACGAAGAAAGAAAAAAAGAAAATGTTTTCACTTCTGCCGGCACTCCCAGAGTGCAACCCGTCTTTTTTTTTCAAACAAATCATTTCTCTTTTGCCTCCGTGCACCAATCCTGTTGCACCATCGCCAAAGAGGGATAAAACCATTGTAGTGAGAGAATTGGTTAGCGTTACCATGTCTAACTTACCAACTGAGCTACCTGGAAACGTCTTGGAAAGTTAAAATTAAATAATCTTGAGGTAACGCCTTCTCAGATTCCAATTTATACGACATGTTAGTATTCGTATTGGTTTAAAATTGTATACCTGTATTAAGTTTAAAGTTAATGATAAATAGCCCCTATTTTCATGTATATCTGATAGTGGCAGAAATACTTGCTATTAGTGGTTCAGTAATGAGTGTTATTGAGTTTCCGAACCACACGTAAGTGCTTGTAATTAAATGGCCAATGCGGACACCGCTAACTATATTACATCCAACACAATACAAATAGTTGAATTTAACCTTGAACGGTACATACGAGAGAAGATATTGAGTTTATATATGTATGGTGAAGTAATGTAATGTAGTGGAAGTAATATCGAGGATGTAAACATTATAGGTTTATTGAATATTTTTATACAAAAATCCACGACTTTACGAATATTGATTCTTTAGTAGCTATATGTAATGCAAGCAATGTAAATATCGGTAGTGCAATTAAAAATTACCTCTCGTTTTAAATGCTTAACCAAAAAGAAAAACCTATAAATTGTTGTCACAAAATGTTGCAAGACTAAGGTGCTGGTAAAACCTGAGCTACATAGTAATTTTACTGCACACATGAATTTTTGCGTAGGAGGTCCTTTCCGCAGGGAAATCCCACGTAGCCCACGTTACGGGCTGTCTCGTAGCTAGTTTCGTAGCAAGTTTGAAGCTGAATTTACAACAGACTTTCAACAGCATTGTACAAAAAATTACAAAGAGTAAAACTTATATATGTCTGTATAATAGGCGATAGTATAATTTGGTAACTTGAACGTAAGCAACCAGAGTGCCTATATGAAACAATTGTGAAAGACATATATTTAAACACACACACCCGAAATTCATACTTTGAACCTTTTAACAACATTACTTCCTTCTCTTCTCCTAAAGGCCCATGCAAGGTCGCTCACTTCTCAATTTTTCATTCACTGATGCAACTTTAATATTGCAGTAATTCCTCATTCTGTCTATTCTCATCACAACAGATTTTCATCTTAATTTCTTGTGTGCTATGGAATGGACTTTGATGAGCAAAGTACTTAAAATGATCTTAATGCCTTGATTTCCTCCCCCCACCCCCTTTATTGACTGATTGTCCTGATATTTTGTAAACACCTTTAGTTTGGACAATAATACAATTTAAATAAATAAAACAGTTTGATTTGCTATAATACCTTAGTTTTAAGGTAATTTAGAGAGTTTGTTGTCAAGATATTTCTGACGCTAACTGTACCGTCTTAATGACGACGCCACAGTATTGAATTTTAATTCCGTTAAAGTTCAGTTGATAATTATATTGAATCAGTCTCATTTGCGGTGAGAACCTTTGGCGGTCCGCCCGCATTCTGTTGGGACCACTGAATAGATTGGATTTCTGGAGCTTGTTTACCTCCCTGAAAGCAGTTTGTTCTGTAAAAGCGTTGTAACTGAGTTATTTGAAATATTTATCTAAATATACAGTGTGTTTCTTTTTGGCTGGAATGATTTGGGGAGTCGGGGCCATTGGAGATACAGGAAACTGTTTAAAGTCCATTTACCCTTTTTATTTTGGGTTTAGTTAATTTTGTTTGGTCAAGTATAAGCTCTCTATAAAACGGAGTATTTTTTATGCAAATAATTTTAATGCGGATCCATGTAATTAATAAGTATTCTATTGTAAGTTTTCGCCTACTATGATTTTCAGCTGCGATAAGAGGGCAAACCTATGACCGTCGAGCTAATACTTTGTCATGAGGTGTATCTTTGCTGTCGGGTGGAAAAAAGCACTAACTCCTAGTCCCCTTATATAATACCCACGGGAAGAGATAGTTTGGTCTTCTTCCACTCCACCGGGAACTAAGAAAACACGGCAAAAGTATCATATAATTATTAGTTTATAAAAATATTACCCATATTATCCACATTTAGCTTCCTAATGACAAGTATAAACTCGATTGTTTTCTGTTAATTAAAAACACGACGGAGCATTAATGGGTCAGGTTTTTATCAGGTATCTAACAGCCAAGAACCGCAGGACATCGCACAGGTGTTTACACGTTAGTTTCAAGCGGGCTGCGGTAACACGCTGAGCAAATTGATCCATTAGTGGCCGATCTGTATTTTATTAGGGAACTTTTATAAAAACAATTAATTGTCATTCCACACTACTATTATAAAGAGGAATGATTTGTATGTTTGTAATGAATAAACTTAAAAACTACAGTGCCGATTTCAAAAATTCTTTCACCATTGGAAAGCAACATTCACCCTGAGTAACATAGGCTATACTGGATTTCACGGGAACGTTTTTACCACCCGCGCGAAGCCGGGGCGGATCGCTAGTAATAAATATAATAATATGCGCTACGGGGTCGTAAGTGACCTATTTATTATATTCGTTATAAAAGCTGCCATGGTGACCCTCCAGTATGGTCATCGTAGATAATTATCATAAACCCAATATTTTAATCCTACTCAAATAGCTAACTAATTTACCAGCCCATCAGATGATAAGCGATTATCGTGATTTTATAAAACTTACATAGTTAGAGAACTTATTACTTTTGAACTGATTACTTTATATATTCGTTGCATGTTCGTTGTACGTACGCGTACACGCTAATGTACTTGCCAACGTGGACAGGGACAAGTGAGAGCATATGCGGAGTCCGGTACTGTACCAAAGTTTTAAATACCGCCAATCGCACGCGGCTCGTGACGGTTTTTTTTAAAGTTTTTATTGGTAACTGGATACAAGTCCTCAATGCCTACGGCTCGTGACGGCTAATGCGAGTGTGGGCATGTGCATGGCATAAATCAACACAAACGTTGGGTAGTCGGTATAAATAATAGATCAATATTAGCCTAGTCTAAGAGCTGCGATTATAATTATTATGAGAAGTCAAGTAACCAGACGTGGCCCTTGCCAAACTTCATTTATTTGTACTTTTGTACACGATCTTTTTGCTACGATTTTTTTTACGTATAATGCAACCCTCCCAATGAAATTAAAATATAATCTATTATCCCACTCGTGATATCATAACCATCAAAAAACCACAGTTTGATTATTAGGTATCATTGTATGCCTAATTGCGGTGAGATTAAAGGCGTTTTATGAGCTAGTTAACTAATTTTTGAAGTGAAAACTTCTTTAGCGGCGTTGGATGGGTAAAAAATATTAAACTTGCGTCAGGATCGCTTGACCTTTGAACCGTAACCGACGACTGACGTCATACAGCATAAGCAAAAGATTGTTTATTTTGTCAAGTACAATATGAAGCTTCGTAGCTAAGCCGTAAACACTTCGACTGTGAGTCCTTATGGTTTCAGATGCTACCGGGTTCGAACTTGGGCTTCTGACACTTTTTGTGATATTTTTTTCTTTTTGTAATTTATTACTTTTTGTGATTATTTTTTCTTTTTGTAATTCACTAATTTCTTCTGACAGAAAATTAGTGATAGGTTCTATGATTGGCGCTATATTATAGGTATGGTATAGTATGGTATGTTCTTTTTATCTTTTTCTCTGTATATAACGAAGAAAGAAAGAAAGAATAAGTTTTCACTTCTGCAGGCACTCCCGGAGTGCAACCCGTCTTTTTTTAAGGTCTTTCACAATGCTTTTATGGGATTCTATTAAATAAATATTTTTAGACTATATTATAATGAAAGATTGTTGTGAGTAAACCTTGTAACTGGTTCTACCTTTACGCAGTTTTTGTGACTTTTGGCTCCGGAGCCAGAGGGGAAGGTTATGTCGGACTCGAACCGACTAAACCGGACGCCGTCTGTGGGTCGTTGTACTAGGCCGAAGGTGAGGTTGTCAATGACATATCCCTCGCACCCCGGCTGCAGCTCAAGCTGTTTGCTCAAGTCGTCAGAGCTGGGGTTTCTCGGCCCGAATATCTTCGGACTCGAGATCCCGCGCCACCTTTCTTAACCGATATAGTGCCGAAAGGGGCTTCGCTTCCAAGATCCACGTGGCGAACGGCTAGGAGACTCGCCGCTTCGAAGAATATCGCCCTCAGCACCGAATGCAGCAGATGGACTTTTAGCATCCAGCAACCACATGACTCACGACCAAATGATGCCGACGCTATCGTTGAAAGTTACTAAAAAGAGTATCTATTTTTATATGAAAAAAGTACCAATACCTATAAAACGACGCCAGCTTCCCTTAATTACACTATAAAGTAAGTAAGATTTTACCGATTCCATTCATCTTTTTATTAGGTTTCTAATTCTTAGCAGAGCCTTTCTAAAATTGTTAAACGCTAGTAAAAGGAAGAGAATTACGCAAGAAATTATAAATTTTACAAAAAAAAAGAAGAAATTATAGAAAACTCTATGAACATTTCTGCATTTCTCTCGGCCAGGGCTGCGAGCAGTAACCAGTGCAATATATCATCGATAATGATGATATGACAAGAACCATATTTTTATAAGTCATAAAATAACACATAATAACAGGTTTATTGACACATACACACTGTTGTAACAATCTCAATAAATACTTTTTCTGGAAAGAGCAATGGATATTAGACGCGGGACATACAAAGGAGGTGTCGGCTGACGAAGACGCGAGGCGGTGCGTGCTTCTCCATATTTCACACATTACAAGTGCACCCACACTCCACCCACGCCGCTCCGACTGTGTGGCATGCACCCCATCAGCCTTTACATTTAGACTACTTTCATACTGCAGTGTGTCGCCGGTCGCGTGCAGCGCTGCTTCACAGTTTTGAGTGTGTACTCCTGGACGAAAAAACTTACAACACTTGTGATTACATGGAACATCCATGTAATCACAACATTTTATTTTTAACATTTCCACCTAACAACTCTTTTACATTCCTGACATAATATATTGAGTATCGTAAGTCCCAAATAACACGTCTTTTCTGAACTTCTCTTATTAACTGTTCTGTAGCAATTGAAAGCTTCCGCAGCGGCAGCGCGCTCTGACGGATATTTCTCCCTCTCTTCGATTACGTTGATGAGATTTAAATGATTTTCTGGGCCATCCTACGCAAAGAGTCGAAGTGATGATGTTGAAGTCTGAAGTGCATGGGTGGTTAACAGGCATATTTATTTCGATTTCGGATGCCCTTAATCAATTTATGTTTGATTAGTAACATTTCTTTGTTACACTTTAAAGAAGTTCAATTTTTTAATTGAATTTTGCTGAAAGGTCTGATTTTTTCATTCTGAGTCGTTTTAAAGAATCATCAGGAACATCAAACAAATTAAATAATTCACTTATTTATTTGCAAAATGCCGCTGCGGTCAGTTTTGTCATGCTTTGGCCATTCTTCAAACTAACGCCATTTTCATAATAGTCAGGACTCATCCATCGAAGTTTTGCACTTAGACCAGTTGTAGGACTTTTGAGGGCTCCAATTACTGGTAACGACTGCCATAGATGTTTTCCGATGCACGACCAGACCAATGCAAATACCTATATTCATGCATACAAATATTTGCGCTGGTCGGGCGAACAACGCGACCGGCCGCACGTGCCATAGTGAATCCCGCCATAAAGTTCTAAGCAACATGCTCCGGTCACGAGTTACCGGCGACACGCTGCAGTATGAAAGAAACCTTACTTCTTTCGCCTCACCTGCGAGATGCCTGCCTCGTGTGTACATCTCGCGCCCAATTTAGTCGACAACTACCAGTCGCTGACTTTTTGACAGCGCTAATATTTACAATCGAAACATAAAAATGCAATAGAGAGGTATGAATATGCATGTCATGAGTTACGTTTCTGCTCGTTGTACCATTAACTTAATATATACTAAAGGAAATGGACAAACAGTTTCCTCATTTTTGCGTTACCGAATTTAAAATGTCAGTATTGACAGTGGCAGTCAAGTGACAATTTTTAGTGAAGTGATATTGCCCGCACTACAATGTCGATATAACAAAATTTGCAATATTAATGTATTTGGTAGTATTTAACAGACTTCAAAAATGGAGGAGGTTCTCAATTCGAATGTATTATTTATGTTTGTTACTTTAGAACTTTCGACAGGATGAGCTGATTCTGATAATGGCATCTTTGAGAAATATACATTTTAATTTAAAAAAATTAAATATACATTCGGTTTCGACATCCTGCTTAGCACACTCGGCTCTATTAAGATATCTCCAACGACTATTGGATGGTTTTGTAGTTACCTGTTTGGTCGCCAGTAACGTGTTCGCGTCGAAGAATCAAGTTCTTCCTGGTGCAATACGACCACTGGTGGCGTTCTATCTCCGTTACTATTCGCCATTTTTATAAATACAATCTCCGAATAATTCTTTTGTCCTACCACATTTATGCTGATGCATGACCTAAAAATTTACACCCAAGCAGCTCCCAAACAACTTGTCCGATGCATTTACTGTGCTCAACAAAGACTTGGAACGGATTTGCGAATGAAGCAAGAACCATGAACTCACCCTAAATTCACTTCAAAAATAGATTGTAATATAGCTTATTCGGGTTTCTATGTTGTTAGTTAATAAAATCGATATTGGTATCGTTTTCAGGGTTTTTGGGGTTGCTGATTATGAATATATCATCCATTTAGCGATCCAAGATGGCGGACTTGAAATTTTCAACAATATTGATATGGGTACCGTTTTCAGGGTTTTTGGGGTTGCTAATTACGAATATATCGTCCATTTAGCGATCCAAGATGACAGACTCGAAATTTTCACTAAAATCGATATGGGTATCGTGATTACGAATGCTGATTACGAATATACATACATACATATAATCGCGCCTTTATCCCCGGAGGGTTAGGTAGAGGTGAATTAACACCCACTTTTCACCAATCTGTATTCGGTCCCACGTAATAGGGGGTTGACTCGAGCCATGCATCTGAGGCTGAGTCTGGGCTGTAGGTACATATATGTCTGATGTTAAAGCTAATTAACCCTATCCCTTAGTCGCCTTATACGACACCACATGGGAAGAGAAGGGGTGGCCCAAATTCTACTCTGCCGGGAACCACGCGGCTATTAATAGGCGGTTATGAATATCATCCATTTAGCGATCCAAGATGGCGGGCACGTAATTTTTACTAAAATCGATATGGGTAGCATTTTTGGGTTTTTGGGTTTGCTGATTACGACTATATCATCCAGTTACCGATTCATGATGGTGGACTTGAAATTATACTTTTATCGATACTTAAGGTAATCAAATTAAAAGACGCAAGCAAAAAGTCAATAATTTCGGTACAAGTAAAGTTTCCATATTGTTGACAACCATATAAGACCTCAAAAGTCGAGACGTTCAAAATGCCATAAAGATAAGTTCAGTCAAACCGCCGTAAATTACAGTCATCCCACCAGTCGCATTCAAGCATTCAAGTGTTCAAAAATGTGGAACAAATTAGGTAAATAAACGTTAATGCTATACATTTTAAATGTCAATTCTCATATCAAAACACTAGCTTTTGCCCGTGGCTCCGCCCGCGTGGATGTCGGTTATCGCTTAGTGTTGAGCCGACGCTATTAAACATTAAATTTATCTGTCTACTCAACTTTGTCCTCTTAATTTTTAAATTCTTACTATTTGTCCCCTATTCACCCCTTTTTTTACGCAATCAAAAATGACAAACGTTATTTCCCTAACCCTACCCCTAGCTCTAATCCATCTCTGTACCAAATTTCATAAGGATATTTGAAAATAACAAACTATCATGCAAACTTTCATCTTCTATTAGCCTCCCCCCTTTAACCACTTATTTCGCTATAAAGAGTAGCCATATCCCTTTCTAAGTTCTAATCTGTCTCTGTGCCAAGTTTCATCAGAATATCGTTAAAAATGTCAAACTATCAACCTCTAGCCCCATGCCCTCTTTCCTCTTCTATCCCTTTTTTCGTGGTAATAGGTAGCTTATGTCCGTGTCCAAGCCCTAATCTATCTCTATATCAATTTCATCAGGATATCTTCTAAATTGACAAACTTACATAACCTAACCCTATCCCCCCCCTCTACTACCTTTTTCGCGATAAAAGGTAGCCTATGTCCATTTCTAAGCTCTAATCCATCTCTATACCAATTTCATCAGGATATCTTCAAAATTGACAAACTTACATCCCCTATCCCTATTTCGCCCCCCTTAAACCCCCTTTTTCGCTATAAAAGGTAGCCTATGTCCATTTCCAAGCTTTAATCTATCTCTGTACTAAATTTCATCAGGATATCTTCAAAAATGATTAACCTTACCATATGGATTACTTACACATAAAACAAACTTTCCTTTTCATTTTAAGACGACTTACGATACTTCCATTGTAAGCAATAAGCAGGTGTCTGAAAATTAATGTAAATCTCATTGATAATGGTCATTCATTTTCAAACATACCTACAGAACACTAAATCTCCCCTGGGCAAGCAGGTCAGAGGAGCCGATGGTCGGAAAGGGAAAATACTAAACAATTTTTTTAGCTGTAATTATCTTATTTATTAAAACGTGTAAAGCCACCGTAACCATATTTATAGCGGTTTGACTGAACCTATCTTTATGACATTTTAAATAACTCGACTTTTGAGCGCTTATATGGTTGTCAACAATATGTAAACTTTACTTGTACCGAAATTATTGACCTTTTGCTTGTGTCTTTTAATTTGATTACCTTAAGTGTCACTATCATTTTGACGCTGACTGTACTACGTGAGCGATATGACACGACGCGACATTACACAATGCGACGCGGTGACCCATACTTCACGTGTCATATTCACGTGACACAACGTGCAATCCAAAAAAACAACGCTCACGCAGGACAACCCTTACACAAATTTGTGTTTGGTTTTAGCATCTGCGGCTGAACTAGGCTTTGGGTCTGTAGTTCATCTAACAGTGCCTCCACGTTATCGTATCCACGTTGGATATACATAATAAACAATACAATTACAACTGTATCAAGAAAAACTTCATGATGGTTTAAGACCCAATTACAACAATAAAACAATAATGATTATTGTTTCCCTGTCCGTGTGTGTGTATGTGTTAGTGTATACTTGTCCTTATTGGATATCTGCTTAAAGAAGAAGAATGAAAATGATACTTCTCTGTAAAAAATTTGCTCAGCTAAAAATAAAGTTGAAACAATGGTATAGAATGACATTATTATTTAACTACTCAATTACTTTAATAATGAGCTCAGTTTCATCATATTATAGTTATGAACTATGAATGCCTGTTTTATTTGGACAGAGCCACAAATTGAAAATTGGATGTATTTCGTCTTATCGGCAATTAATGTGATAAGGTTTTGTCGAAGCGCCAAGATTTAACGGTATTAATACCATTTTGGGCGTTTTAGCCCGGGCGTTTAGTCTATTGCTAAGATTTTGCTGAAAAAATGAGGGCTGTGTCATCTGCATACGAAATAATTTTACCTTCAGGTAATTTTAAAAATAGAAGGTTATGTGCATAAACAAGAAAGAGAGTTCGCCCAAGAATACTTCCCTGTGGGACGACGTAATATACTGGAATATCAGTACTTATATGGTGCCACCCTTACATATTGAGTCCTATTTGATAAATAGTCTTTAAAAAGCTTTAGTTCAATTCCCCTTACTTCGACCTTATCTAGTTCATGCAGCAGGGCGAAAACAGTATCAAATGCTTTATTTAAGTCTATAAAAATATATGGACATTTTTTTTTGCCTTTGTCCAGATTGGATGTTGCTACCTACTAGTTCTAATGTAAATCTATTGGTGTACAATAAAGAATAATCTATCTATCTATCTACCTATGTATCTATATCAAGTGATTATAAAATTAGAAGTTAATTTTCATACAAGACGAAAAAGGCATTCGCATACAAATACATCGTGCTAAGGAATAATACGCAAAAAAAAAAACTTTTGTTTTCGTGCGGAAATCCCTTGCTACCCTGCGTTGATGGCTATGTCGGACTCAAGCCGACTAAATTCGCATGACGTCTTGGGTCTTCAGATACTGGGTACCAAAATTATTTTAAACATAATTATGCCTCGGGATTCGGCTGGTTCTCCAGGGTATAACCACTGTGATTTTCGTTTCCGATTATCGTATAGGATTCATTTTTCATCACAAGTAATCATAAGATTCAACATCCCCTCGTTATTGTGACGGTCGAGTAATGTGATGCAGCATCCGACGCATGTTTGCTTGAGTTAGTTCATATGGGGTACCATATGAACTAACTTAAGCAAACCAACAAACATTTGACAAAAATTGGACAAGTAAAAAAGCTTGAAAAATAGGTATATTTTTCAAGCTTTTTTACTTGTCCAATTTTTGTCAAATGTTTCAAAATAGTTTTATCACTCATACCGAAGCCTACAGCTAACACTGACGTGGTTAGTGATAGATCCGCTTCCACAATCACTTTCAAATACTCATTGACCATTAGGTCAGAAAACCTGTGTAGGTGAGGAGAAGCCGTCCACAAGTTTTATTTTGGAGGTCAAAATTTCCAGAACGAAAGCATTGGAACCAAAAACGTACTGCCTTCTTTAAAAGTGGCTTCTCCGTACACAGCATTAATCCTTCGAGTTGTTTCTGCAGCGCTTGTACCCGATGAAACTCGTATTCGAAAATAATGCGATATTTTAGGTAGTTCGTTTTGTGCACAGAACGATGTCAAAGCAAAATAAATAGCGCGAAAACAAAATATAAATTATCACATCCGAAACACAAATAGACAAGCTTAAAATTGAAATGAATTTGAATTTGAAATTCATAACCAAATTCAAATAAGCAGTCGGATATCGCGGAAAAAGGCAGCTTCTTATCGCTGAGCTTGACCAGATACTGAACAACATTTCCCAATGGGGCTCTGAGAACCTGGTTGAGTTCAATGCCAAGAAGACGCAGGCATGTGCGTTTACAGCAAAGGTATTGTGATATCCGCTCTCCGTGGCAGATATTACTAGTAGTTGCCTGGACATCATGTGTCAACGATTTAAAAATAAATCGTACGAATAAAAAATTAAGTTTAAATTGAGAAGATAAGAAAAAAACTGAGAAGCGGGACAGTTCCTGACAGTTGGCGTGAGGGCTTCGGTGGAAGCCAGCAAGACTCCGGGAACTCAAGATTTGAAGAGAAGTGTTCTAGTTTCCGTGGTCCTCTGAAACGAGTATTGTATAAAAAAAAACCCTCGCGTAAGCTCGTGTAGGAGTGATGTGTTTTTCCCAATAAATATCAATATTACGGCAAAAATAGTCGTTTCATTCATAAATACGTGGAGTCCAGGCCCCCGACTCCACATTATCTTCTTTCCTTCTCCTTCCCACCTTTCAAAGCACGCCACTGCCACTGCAGGACCACCTCTATATCCTCGGTATGGATGTTCGCTGCAAACTGAATAACAAAAAGTACATCGAGAGTATCATCAAAACAGGCTCGCGTAAACTCGGACTCCTGAACAGATTAAGACGATGTTTTACGCCGGAGCAGCGCTTTCTTCAGTACAAGACACAATTTCGCTTATGCGTGGAATACTGCTCACATCTCTGGGAGGGCTCCACGAAGTACTTAATAGATGCTCTCGACAGGATGCAGCGACGTGCAGTCCGCATTATTGGGAATCCCGAGGTCACAAGTATCCTCGAACCTCTGCAGATGCGTAGAGATGGTGCTTCCTTGGCAGTATTTTACCGTCTCTACCATGGTGAATGTTTTAATGAGCTCTTCCAATAGTCCCATCCTCTCCTTTCCTACACAGGACAACACGAGAAGGGCTTAGATGTCACACGTATACGGTCTTAATATTCGTTCAAGAACCAAGCGGTTTGGTGACTCTTTCCTTTGTCGCACCATTAAGACCTGGAAAAAAAGCGCTGGATCTTTGAGATCAAAATGGCCAGTTCGATAAAACGCCGACTAAATTATGCCCGCCACAACTTCGGCGCGGTTAAATTACCTGTAACCGTGTTGAAGCCATCCCATTTATACCTTTCATTTGAGACATGAATCATTGAAATCCGTACAGTGGTTCAGAAGATATGAGGTAATAGAGAATATTACAAACATACATACATACAAGATACGCACGAAAAACATAACCCTTCTTGGCAGTCGGGTAGAAATACCTTATTATATTATATTTTAAACGCGTACATCGTCCCCGGCAGCAGCTAGTCTTAATATATATAAATCTCGTGTCACAATGTTTGTCCTCAATGGACTCATAAACCACTTAACCGATTATATTAAAATTCGCACACCATGTGCAGTTCGATCCAACTTGAGAGATAGGATAGTTTAAATCTCAAATTATAGTCCGATTCGCGATAACCGACATCCACGCGGGCGGAGCCGCGGGCGACAGCTAGTATATAAATAAAATATTATTACATCCGAACATACTCTCACGCCATAATATTCCCTCAGAGGTATTGCACGATAAAGAATGCTCTATGAGCACACGAGTTTCCTTCTTCCGGATTCCTTGAGCGGGGCATGAACGCATCTATTGAAGTCGTTAAACATTTTAAAATATGTGGGGGTAAAAGAAGGATACGGGCCACTATTACAAATATAATAGTGGCCCGTTTCTTATAGACCTAGTTTTTACCATCCAGACGTATTCAATTGATCGACTGAATATAAAATACGCCAAGTGTGAATCGGATTCGCGCTCTGTAAGTTCCTTACAAAACTGAATTGAAAAAATGAAATTTTGTAACATAAACGGTAATATGATTTTATTGCTTTGACCTAAAAGTGTGGTTTTTGCACAGCTGTAACAACTTACAGACATGAGTATTTTATTTTCATTTTAACGTGATAGACACATTCCCGAACTAAAAGTCATGACATCTATACAGACAGGGACCTGACGTGAAAACATCCTTACCTTGCTCCACCCTGTCCATATCATCTCAGGAAGAGTTGCCCCCTCTATTAGTTGACTCTGTGGGCAGTGAAAATTCTACAAAGACTAATATGTCCACCAGTGATGTCCCTGTATCAACAGTAACACCACCTTTGTATACAGGAAAAACAGTTGTGCATTGTGATGAAATTGGTAAGGGTTTAGATTGTTACTTGTATAATCAATTGGGGAATTCAGTCATAACCCATTCTATTCCTGGGGCCTCCTACTCCCAAATAATAACTAGAGCACTATATAGTACACACTGTCCACAATCAACACTTGTAATTGTTTCTGAATAAATATACTGAAATACTGAAATACTGAAATATTGGAAGAAGAGGCAATGCAAACATAAATAATTTCATTAATTTGTATAATTTCATTAAATAATACTGACATAGTAGATAAGGTTATCCAATAAAACTAAATTCCTTGACAACGGATAAAAGCTCTAGCAACTTTTTTCATATAATGTCTGAATGTAGCGAATATGGGCATGCGGCTTTTGAGACAATTGAGTCTCCTGCATGTAATTACATTCTAAAAATAAATAATTAAACTGGTGCATCAATATGTCGAAGGTTTGATTAATGGTAAAGATTTGGAATTGGAGTTGCACATGTCCATAAACAGTATTGACATCTTCTGTGTCACCGAACATTGGTTAAAAGACCATCAAGATATGTTCAAATTCAAAAATTACCAGGTGGCTAGCTCGATCGGTAGAAAAAATGTCAAACGTGAAGGCACCCTAGTTATGGTTATAATATGGTAATATGGTAATAAGAATATAAAATTTAAAGAGCGTAAAGATAGTTACTATTGAGTTTGAGCGGTTTATTATATTAAGCGTGTACAGTCCCCCGGACGCGCCCCATGCAAAATTTGAAGAAAGAATGGTAGAAGCGCTTTTTCAATACCGTTACTCCCAAAAGGCGATAATAGTTTGTGGAGACTTCAACGTAAATATTTAAGATAATACCCTAGTACCAGTATAGAAAAACAAAATGTTAAATCTATTCAAGTCCTTTAATTTTATTAATATGTTTTTGGATCCTACTCGGAAAACTGCAACTAGTGCCACATTATCAATACATGTATACAATATATTTTGATATTAAACTAATCAACAAATAAATGTATTGTGGATGCTATATATTTGGACCACCGTGGCCTATTAATAACTTGTGAGAGAAATATTATTGTAAAGTTAGTTAAAAAGAAATTAAAATTGTACCAATTAACCAGTACCGTTTAGACGCTTTCAAGGAAAGTATTGTGAACGAACTACCTGAATTGCCCTCGTGCACTAGTGTAGAAGAGTCCTATGCAGACGTAATCGACCTGATCTATAATGAGTTTGGAAGGTTTTTTACCTCAAAAACCAGCCAACCTGGTGGCCAACCAGTTTTCAGTGAGCGGGCAACATCAGGGATTTATAAGAGCAGGAGGAGATTGTAGTATGATCTATATTCTGAAAAATCATACAATTTCAACCCTGTTTCCCACGATTATGTTAAAAATACTCCAAAACATGTTAGCTAGCCTGTTCCTTTGCGAAGTCAAATTTCATTTAAAATAAATTTTCTAATTATGTAAATAAAATGAAGACTACTTGGAATACTATAACTTTTGAACCTTTCTTTACAAATATACCTTTAGTAACAACTTAAACTCTTCAGTCGTCTTCCACTTCCGCTGTGTCATTGCTTATGGAATCGCTAAATAAGTGTAAGGACTTATTCGTATTCTCAGTTCTTGATGGCAAGGACATCCCAAAGCGTTTAAATCTAACGACACTAAAAAGACCTTGGATCTATGGGGATTATCAGTCAAAACTATGATGTCATTGCTCCTCATCTACAGTCCGTCAAATCTAAGAAGTACCGTTTGACAGTTCTGACAATTGAATTATAGGGATGGGATGAAAAAATCGATTACTATAATATCCGAACTTTAAGAGATCGATTACTATAATATCCGAATTTTAAGAAATCAATTGTTATAATTAAATAAAAGAAATATTTAGGATATTTTTTTATTCACTACTAGTACTAGTATCGTCGTCTTCGTCATCATCGTCATTTAAATTAATGACCAGTTGATTGTCCATTACATTATCAAAGTGTACGTCTCTTTCGAAGTCGTCCATTATTATTTTCTTTGTTTTTTGTACTACTTTACTCCAATCTTCCTGTGTAACTTGGGCACATGCTTCCTTTAATAAACCTTCCATTTTCTTGACACTGAAGGGTGGTTTTGTGTTGTGTCTTGCTGCATAACCTGTAAAACAATAATGTAACTATTTGATAGCAGACGAAAACCATTGTTTAAATTATAAATGTTAGAAGTACTCGTGTTATTATTATAATATTATAAAATATTACCTTTAACTTGGGCCCAAATCAGTTCAATGGCATTATATTGGCAATGGTACGGAGGAAGTCGTATGACTTTGTGCCCGTGCTCTTCGGCCAATTGGTCAATTACATATGTCGGTTTTGGTGGTTTATGCAATTTCACTAACTGTAATAATTCAGCTTTTAATAGTGACATGTCGGCATCCACTCCTTTTCTTTGCAGCCATGCCACCAAATCTGCTTTCTTATTGGCTGACGTAGGTGCTTTATCAATTTGCACAGAGTGGTATGGGGCATTATCCATTATAATTGTGCTGTTAGGAGGGATATTCTGTAATAAATTTAAGAACCACTCTCGGAACCTTACTGCGTCCATTTCTTCATGATACTCTTTAGTGCTTTTGGATTGGAAAGCTAATAAAGAGTTTTCCACGAAGCCTGTAGACGCTGACCCAGCATGGCATATTATGAGGCGTCCACCTTTTCCTATCGGCACCTTCGAGCACGAAGCTTCAGAATCATCAGTCCATGTTTTCGGCACAGAATGGTTGGAATTTAGCCAAGTTTCGTCCAAAAATATTACATTATCCCAGTTTATAATTTGTTTAACTTCGCGCAGGAATGTTAGTCGCTGCATAATTATGTCATGTCGCTCCATAACAATTTTTCGTTTGTCAACTTTTTTGTATCTGAAGCCAATTCCTGTTATTACCGTTCTCAACGACTCTATGCTTCCCTTATACAGCCCGGCATCTTTTAAAGTTGCACATAACTTTGCCAATGTTGGAAATTCGCCTCTTGTAAAATACCCGTATATATGGTTTCTAATAGCATGACTATCGAATTCATCGATGCCTGTCACAGGTTTATTTCTTTATCGTTTTTTCGGTGTGTGAAGTACGTTACTGTCACTCCCCGAAGGCCCATATTTTTCACTTAATATTTTGCCCACGGTGCGGCTACCAATACCGAGAGCTTCACCGACGCGATCCCGAACTTGTGTAACTGGCAGTAGAAGTCCACCATTTTGAGATTCACGCTCAAAATACTCGTGTAATTTCACCACCAATTCACGAGCCTGGCTGTTCAAAGTACGTCCTCTTTTCGACATTATTAATAAACACTTGCTTAGTTCGGAGTCCAGTATAAATATTGCCAAGGTAAACGGATAAAGAATGATCAGTCCAGAAAAGTAATAGCCAAGTCACAAATTGTAAAACACAAACGAGAAAGCAAGTACGCGCACAGTCAGCTTCCAAGATGGCGAGAGACTGCTGACGCCGAACCGACCGAGCGGACCGCGTGCGCTTGTAGTTGGCAGTGTTGCCAGAAAAAAAAATTGTAGAGACTTGGACACCTGCGATTTTGCCTATTGACCTAAAAATAATTAAATTAATTTATTTTAGGGTATCTGTGTATTCAGTGCATTATGCGGTCGCGCAGTAACGTCGTTAATTTATAACATCAGGCAACAACATTTTTGTGAATGGGTTCTACATACCTTATTTTTATTAGTTTTAGACGTAGAAATAAGACTTAGAAGAAAAAATTGTAATTGTAAAATCAATGGATGTGCTTGTTAAAAATTTGTTTATTTCTCTGTAATATGCAAACCCATACTATCATACACAAAAATAAATGTAAAAAACACTATCCCTGACTCCATTTACTATTTCGACAGCGTTAGCGCGAGAAACCCCGACTTATTTGGGCGCGAAAATCAAAAATCGACAAATCGCTTTCGACAACTTTTTAAAGAAGCAAATATATTTGATTTATAAATACGTATTTTTGGTGAATGGGTTTTATCTCATATTTTACGATTACATAACTATTTAGTTATGTAATCGTAATATGTGAGATAAATCCCATTCACATGAAAAAATATTTGTTTGGTTGTCAAGTGTAATTTGTAAATAATACATTCGATTTTTCGTATATGTAAACGATTTTTTTGCATACAAGTGTATCCGAAGAGTCGCAACACTACGTGCAGTGACCTAACTACGTAACTTTGTAATGCGGTCAAGAATATAACTATTAGAAATTATTTACTGTGTAAATATGTGTTATTTTGCTTTGTTTGAAAGTTTTCAATTACATTTAGATATTAAGAATTGTACATTTTTAGATACAATAATGAAATCTTTCTAAATTCATGGTTTTATGAAAAAGGTTATCGAAACTGAATAATGTACGTATGAACAAAGTTGTTTCGGTTTGAAAAATATGAAACGTCAAACGGTACCTCTTAGATTTGATAGACTGTAGCAACTGTGTTTAATGACTGTGTAAGCAGTGGTATATTTCCTAATTTAATGAAACATAGCAAAGTCATATCTTTGTTCAAGGCTGGCAGCGCCGACACGATCCTTCTAATTTCCGACCCATTTCTGTGTTACCTACCTTGAGTAAAGTATTTGAGAAACTAATCTTAGGACAGTTGTTGACCCATTTTGGTAAAAACAAATTGTTTCATGATATACAGTTTGGGTCTACTAAGGGACGTTCGACTGCTGATGCTGTTATAGAACTGTTAAATTGTATTTACGAGTCCTGTTAGGATAAGCATGGTGCATTGGATGTATTCTGTGATCTAGCCAAGGCTTTCGATTGCAACACATTAATCAGGAAATTAGAACATTATGGAATAAGGAACAAGGCTCTCGAGCGTCTGACTTCATATTTGAACAATAGAATTCAGAGTGTTGACGTTAACGGTACACGTTCAGTGGGATCTGTGGTTAAGATAGGTGTTCCACAGGGTTCGATACTTGGAACATTTTTGAAGTGAAAACTTCTTTAGCGGCGTTGGATGGGAAAAAATATTAAACTTGCGTCAGGATCGCTTGACCTTTGAACCGTAACCGACGACTGACGTCATACAACATTAACAAGAGATTGTTTATTTTGTCAAATACGATATGAAGTTTCGTAGCTAAGCCGCAAACGCTTCGACTGTGAGTCCTTATGGTTTCAGATGTTACCGGATTCGAACCTAGGCTCTCTGTGATAATTTTTTCTTTTTGTAATTTATTACTTTTTGTGATTATTTTTTTCTGTTTGTAATTCATTAATTTTTTCTGACAGAAAATTAGTGAAAGGTTCTATGATTGGCGCTATATTATAAGTATGGTATAGTATGGTATGTTCTTTTTATCTTTTTCTCCGTATATAACGAAGAAAAAAAAGAAAGAATAAGTTTTCACTTCTGCCGGCATACCCGGAGTGCAACCCGTCTTTTTTATTCTTAACTAGCTGTTGCCCGCGGCTATGCCCGCGTGGATGTCGGATTTGTTGACATTAATCTGCTCCGCTCCCTTGAGTAGTAGAGTGTTGATATGTAACCTATGTGTGCTTCTGATGTATAAGCTATATTATTGTGAAGTTTCATTAAAATCCATTCAGTAGTTTTTACGTGAAAGAGTAACAAACATCCATACATACATCCATACATACTAACAAACTTTCGCATTTATAATATTAGTGGGATATATATTAATGACCTTCCCTACTACGTAAGGGACAAAACAGTATTATTTCATTTGCTGACGACGTTAATATGTAAAATTAAAAGGCAACAAAACGATTATGACGAAGTGTATCACAAGAGTGGTCCATTGGTTTAGTACTAATAATCTTTGCCTTAATGGGAACAAAACGAAATGTATTAAATTCACCTTACCTAATGTTCCATAGGTGGAAACCAATGTACAACTTAATGGACAAGTATTGAATCTTGTGGAAAACAGTGTTCTTAGGTTTAAGTATTGTCGCCAAACTACAGTGGGGATCGCATATTGAATAAATAGCCAGTAGATTAAGTTCGGCTTCTTACGCTGTAAAAAGATTAGGACTTTAATAGACGTGGATACGGCTCGAATAGTTTATTTCAATTATTAGGGGTTAAAGTATGGAATTGCCGATTTGTACTGACAAATTGAAATTCGTTTTTTTTTTAATTTAACGTATTTATTTAATCAAAATAATTACCATTATTATCTATACATTGCTGCCATCTAGTAGGAAGGTCATTTATGCCTTTGCGATAGAACTCTGGTGATCTAGATTCGACAAACTGTGTGAAAGCATTTTGTACTGCCTCCTGAGAAGAAAACTTTTTATCACGTAGAAAATTGTCCAAATCACGAAAAAAATGGTAGTCTGTTGGAGCAAGGTCTGGCGAATACGGAGGGTGACGGATAGTTTCTAATTGCAGTTCCTGTAGAGTTAAAACGGTTTCTCGTGCTGTATGAGGTCTCGCGTTATCATGGAGCAATAATGGTGAAGATCGATTCATGAGTCGGGGCTGTTTCACTGCTAGTTTTGCTATCATTTTTCGGAGTTCGGCACAGTAGACATCTGCCGTTATTGCTTGACCAGATCGTAGAAAGCTATAGTGAATAACACCATGCTGAGACCACCAAACAGTTACCATTACCTTTTTATTGGTAAGCTTTGCTTTAGGACACTGTTGTGGCGTTTCACCTGGGGTCAGCCATTGCATTTTTCGCTTACGGTTATCGTAAAGAATCCACTTTTCATCACATGTCACAATTCGATCCAATATTCCTTCATTTCTGTATCGATTCAACAAGGCAACACAAGTTTCAACACGCATTTCTTTCTGCAGATCAGTCAAATCATGAGGTACCCATTTTTCACATTTTTTTATTTTATTGATTTGACGCAAATGCGTCAATATTGTTGGTAAGGTAACGTTAAACCATGCAGCTAATTCCTGGGTAGTTTGGCTCGGATCGGCTTCCACCATGTCTTTCAATTCATTGTTATTCACCTGTGTGGACGGCCTTCCTCGTGGTTCGTTCTTCAAATCAAAGTTTCCATCACGAAAGCGTTTAAACCAAAATCGCACGGTGCGTTCATTAGCAGTCCCCTCTCCAAACGCAACATTGATATTGCGAGCTGTTTCTGCCGCGTTAGTTCCGCGTCGGAACTCGTATTCAAAAATCACTCGAATTTTCGAAGTATCCATCTTTCTTGTCTAAGCTGAATAAAAAAACCAACTGAAAGTCGATAATCGAATGTTGCACATTTTTAAATGAAGAACTACATAGGTACCATGTGGAAAAAGTTTCACTCAAAAATCTCAAACCATGAAGGTTCTATGTCAATTCGAAGTACCTATTACAATGAAACGGCAATTTCATACTTTAACCCCTATTATTTTCATTGTATTTTGAGCTACGGAATTCTCCTTTGGAGTAATTCTGCGGATTTAAACACAATATTTATCTTCCAAAAGCAGTGCGACCTTTTATAATTTGGGCCCAAAGTCTCCCTTCGAGAAAGTTTAAGGAAATAGACATTCTAACCGTAGTGTCACAATTACATTTTCGAGAACCTAATCTATGTAAGGAAAAATATCTCAAAATGTTTCAAGAGTTTGTGACAGGCATAATATAAATAGCAGACATAAAAACAATCTTGTAGTTTGTGATAGTAGACTCCATAAAATTAGTCATTCTTTCCGGAGCAACTGTATATCTACGCTTTTTTAACAAGCTCCCTAATTAAATTAGGGATTTACCTGTGGATAAATTTGAAAACTGAACTAAGAGTAAACTGTGCCAAAAAGACTATTATAAAATCCAAGAATATTTCGATGATACACAAGCTTGGAAATAAGCTGTTCGCTGAACTATGCTAGTCAAGCAAACTATTGTATTTAGACTAAGTAGACTAAGCAAATGTTTATAAATAGACCAAGAAAAGTATGCCCACTGCGTTTCTTGCCGGAGTCTTCTCAGGTCGGAGCCGCGTTTCGAACCGTTGGTCCATTTGCTAGTCTAGATTTTTTTCAATTTGACGTTTTGTAAGTGATTTTTAAATGGTCTATACAGAATAAATGATTTTTACTTTGACTTTGACTTTGAAACAGCCAGACGCACAACGAAGTGATATATAAGGTTCCCGTTTTTCATTTTGTGGTATGGAACCCTAAAAAATACATGGCCTCTTTATATATCAACATTTTTATATATATTAATATATCCAGTGCGCACCCCACTTTGTCAAGGACGCGACTTACTCGATTGGTTAGCGTTCTTCTAGCGTGAAATATTTTGTGACACCATTACTTCCACTTGTTGCTTTCGTCACACGTGAATCTGGGCAACAGTTCTACTTCACACTCCGCTGAACCAAGGATTTTTATACTACTATCTCTTGCCTGCGACTACGACCGCGTTAAATTCGGAATAACTCATTATATCATCTTAGCGAATATCTTCGACTTTCAGCTTGTATGCTTGGCGAGTTTTCTGATCACCAAGTGTCACTCAATCGTGAATAATATATTTAACGGCATAACAACATTGGCATAAAATAATTACAGAAAACGTATCTGGTGCAATGTCAATGTTACTTCTCTGATTTGGCGGTCACTGGCTCTAAATTCGAATGGAAAATGCCGTACTTTGTCAAAAATCTGCCCTGACGTTGACTTTATGACCACTCATACCAACAAAGTGACTGGACTGCATTCGTCGACCAAAATTGCCGGTCATTGTCTTTCTAAATGGCGAATAGAATAAAAAATAACTATTTCCCTAGGGGTCGGGTTAAGGACGTGTTTATTCCCCACGTCCCAGGGCTCATAACAAATATACAAACATAATAATGTTTCAATGTCGTCGTAAATAATATGATCTTTTAGCTCTCTTGTTCGTATCATTTTAAATTGACATTAATAAGAAGATATAGTCTAGCATATACATAGTTGGGCAAGAACATATTTATGTCATTCACGAGAATGACACATGTTCTATCTTTAAGGTTCATAATATAACATAATTTGGACGATAATATTAGTCCACTATTGAGTGGAATAAGCCAAAAGCGGGTGTAGAGTGCGTGAGCTGGGACCTAAGAAATTTCATCTGAATATTGTTCAGGGAGCTAAGGGAGTAAACATACTAAAAGTCCCCGCGTGTAGGAGGTGAGCCGGAGTGGGGAGGGGGAATCAAAGTGCCCATTTTTGAGTTTTTCGCCAATATCTTTCGTAGCTGTTTTGCCTGCTACTTCGTTCACGTTATTTTGGTATAAAAAGTAGTACATTATACTGCACTTGGTGGTAGGTGCGCCGTGAATGCTGTTTAGCTGCGTTCTCAGTTGGTGGCAGGGAGCTGAAATCAGGCTTAATATTTGACACTGATCTCATGAGCGACTGGAAGCGATATTGGTTGAGAGAGGTCAGTCTTGCTGGTGCCCCATACCATTTGAGGAAGCACATCTTCCAAGCCTCTTCAACCTCACTGTGTGTGGAGGTGGGGTTGTAAAATACCATTGCCACTTCTTTGATAATCTCTGACTTCAAGTACAGTTTTGAGAAACCCACTTTACTACTTCTGAAAGTTGCAGATGTTGCGTCGCACCCGGTAAATTCCTTACAACTTTTTTAATTGTTTTGGCTCGGGTGTAATTTTGACGACAATTGGTGTGAATTAAGAGGGATGTCAATCGACGGAAAATTTGGTGCTTGTCATCTTTCCGTTCTTGACTAGCTTTGATCAGGCCCAGTAGTCCCTTTTGTTTTACCTCAGAGACGTTCTTCCCTTTCACGACGTCTTCATCACACACAGGGCACTTATTAGCACTTATTGCGCATTATACGGTTGCGCAACTATTAATGCTTACAAAGTAAAGTATCATTGTGGCTGCTCCCCTGCGTAACCGGGTAGGCTACCGTGCCAAATAGATTGAAATTATAAAGAACGATAATAACATATACGCCCAAAGGCGTGGATGATAATGGGAGTTTTAGCCAGTAAGATCATGGTTTCTACGACTTTGAGCATCGCAGGTTTAGAATGAAAAGTGATGACCGGCTTCCGCTCCAATACCCACTTTTGGTCGAAAACGAGATCTCAAACTGATACCGGCTTCACCGCTTGGAGGTACTCCTTTTTTTTCTGCGGAAAATCCCCACGGATAATCCGGAGCCGGAGAGGTAGGTTATGTCGGACTCGAACCGTCTGTGGGTCGTAGTGCTAGGCCGAAGGTGAGGTTGTCATGCGACATATCCCTCGCACCCCGGCTGACCTCTCGGTCTGGCCCTCCTCGGGAGGGGGGACCACGCGGTCCCCGACTCGTCCCCGGCCCGCGCCGTGGCCTGCTTCTGCTAGGGTGATGGGCGGCTCCACTCGTCACCCTCAGGCCCGCGCTCATTGGGGGCGGAGGTCGGTCTGCACTTTCTGACGCCCGAGCCGCCTGCCAGTGCGGGCAGCGATGTCAGCGGGTCTCTCTCGCTCATCGCGCCGCACCCGCTATGCTGTCTCCTTCACGAGTATGACCTGCTCGCAGAAGGAGGCGCTGGCCGCCCACGCATCTGCGCAGCGGACCATCGCCGCGAGCAGGTGGGAGAGCGTGAGCACTTTCACCCCCTGGGCCGCCACAAGCTCCCGCCTCGGCATCTCAAACGCCGGGCACTCGGTGAGCGTATGCAGCTCCGACTCCACGCTCGCGTCGCAGTGATGGCACTCGGATGTTGGCTCTATGCCCATCAGATGTAGATGCCGCCCGAAGCTACCATATCCGGTGATGATCTGCGACTGACGATACGAGAGGCTACCGTGTGACCCCTCTAGCCACTCTCCCATGATGGGTCTTACCGCCGCAATCACGACGTGCCCTGGAGGTACTCCCAGCAGATGTTATCAATAAAATACCTAGTTTATAGTTTCGTTCATTTTTCTTAACAAGTAATGCCCGCGTCACACTGAATAAGTATCGTTTTCGAAGCGTTACTCGAAAACTGATGAGAATTTGGAAAAAGTGCATACGACAAATTTTGTAGAACATTTTATAAGCTTTCATTACGTACAAGATATTTTTTCTCTACAACGCACCGTTTTAAAGATATTGACGAAAAACTCAAAATTGGGAACTTTGATTCCCCCCACCACACCGGCTCACCTCCTAGACGCGGGAACTTTTAGAATGTTTACTCCCTTAGCTCCCTCAACAACATTCAGATGAAATTTCTTAGGTCCCAGCTCACGCACTCTACAACTACTTTGTTAAGTGGACTATATACAATATCTGTTTAGTAATAAACTGCATCGGTTCGATATCGATAAACTTATATTATTATTATATTATATCTCCAATATGATTTTTTTTGCAGAATCTGTTAAAATAGGAAAAGTTTGAATCAGTCTAGGCTCGGTTTGAACCCGCGATCTTTGCCATCTGAATATTTAGCATACAAAATGCTTTAAAATTACATTCAACATTTTTTGCCGAAGTAATCATGTTTTTATGCTGTCTAGTAACTAAAATGTCCATTATTCCCATTAACCCCCCCAACCCCTCTAGACAAGTGGCAATACTTTTGTAGAACAATAAAATAGAATGATCAATTTATGAGATCGACATACTTTGAAGACAGTCATAAACTTCACAAACTTTAAAATATGTGTCAATCTCATACATTCATCATTGTCTAGAGGGCAGCTAAAGTAAATTGCTTGAACATTTTTTCGTAGACAGTGTCATGGCCAGGATTCAGGCCCGGAACCTCTCGATCTTTCTGCCGAACTTAACGACGGCGACGCTTGTACCGATGCATGCACCGTATTTAAAGTCTAGTTCTAAATTGAACATTTGAATATTTTTATAAATAAATATGTATAACTTTAGACGCCAAGAATTTCACGGAAGCTTGAAAATCAACAGATGACGTTCCGTTATCGAATGTTTTGCCGAGTGTGACATTGAGGAGAAACGAATGAACGAAGTGAAATTCTCTCGACCTTGTTATATTCTTATCATATCTTGATATATATGTCACCTTTATTACCCGGTTTTTGATTCGGCAGAGTCATGCTAAAATCGGCCTGTTTCAGTTTTGTAAAATATTTTTAATTTTACTTGCTCATAATGTGGCTCGAATCCTAAATAATGATACCTATTTTCAAACTGTGGTTTTTTGATTGTTATTAAATCACGAGTGGGAAATGATTTTTTTTTTAATTCTATAGATTGAGTTGAATTATTCTTAAAAAAAAATAGATACAAAAAGATCGTGTTCAATAGAACAAAATAAATTACTATATCTATTGCTTGTTCATTCCATGCAACTTGGTATTTAAATAGAAAATTTCATCGTGTACGTTTATAAAAAACAAAACTTTTACTCAAATATAACTTTTGTTTTCGCTCTGTTTAAAACTTTAAGTAAATTTACCATTGTCTTTTTTTATTATTCAACTCAAATGTATTGCCCAGTCCGCCAGTATCAAATAGTTTCGCCATTCGTTTTTACTGAGTAAATTATAGTTATTTATTAATAAAAATGTCTACAAGTATATGTACCTAGTACACCGCCCGATATATACACATATACTGCACAGCGTCAGATTGATGATTACTATCTGAAAACTGTAAGGGTCTATTTTATTATTTTATTTTTATGCAATCATTTTAGTATTATATTCTTCACAAGTAAAATGAAACACGTCGTAATATACACGTGTGTATTGTTGATTACCGTCTTTCACTCCCTTTAGACCCTCACCTGACGGCTAGGGTCTCAATATCACCTCAGCGGTAATCACCAACTTTACACACTTGTACCATATCTACTATTTCATTCCAGCAGCTTGAAAAACTGACATTTATGTCAGTTTTGCTGCGTAAAAACAGTGAGCAAAATGCGATTTTGCTCACTTCGTGAGACAAAGCAACTTTTTAATTATTTTAATCGGAATGCTTTCGAACTACACGGCACTCTGTTTCTTTCCCGTCCTTAAAAAAGAGCTAGTGACAAACACAAGTAATTTGAAGATCGAATTTCGAAATTCATCCCCAAAGAAAACTCATTCTAAAACGCGTAAATAAACTAAATTTGAAAGTATTTGTAAATGGATTACCATATTTTTTATTTAAAGTATTTTATATTTAATGTGTTATTGTATACGAAAATGTGTAGGTAATGCATAAGTTTTTATAATTAATACTTAATGCATAAGTACCTTTTTAAAATTCTTTCCATTTTCAACATTTGAAAAATAAAATTCCTGAACGCGCTTAAAAAATTGCGGGAATAGAAAGTAAAGTGTTGAATAAGATTAAAAATATTAAAATAATCATAAAAGATGAGCGATACTGGCGTCAAAGTTAATATTTTAACACTAGAAGAGTTGAAACAAGTTGCTTTCCTGAGAATTCCCGCGAGAAATATTTGAAAGCATACCATATCTTCAATAAAAGGAGACTTACAAAGGATGCGACTTGTTCGGAGACTGTGTTACTATCGTATTTTATAAAATTTGCCGTATTTGCAGAACTGCAATAATTGCACCTTTGACTTTTAAAATGTTCAGCATTATTTTGATTTATAATAAATATAAACGTAATTTCTATCTGTTCATGTTCATTGTGTTAACCTCTAAGTAATACTTATTATGTGTTCTCGCTGCTGAAATGAAAAGGAATGTGTGCCACACGAGAGCTAAATTATTTGCATTTCGTGCCTTTGATTCCCTCACCACGCTCAATATTCTACATTAGAATCCCTGGCTTGCTCGGGAGTCAAAATCAGCACTCGCAGCAAAAACAATTTTGCTCACTCCTTGCACAAATAACTATTCTCTACCGCACGGCATATATTTACTGCTTAATATATTTTTAGAGTAATTAAAACTGAAGTTATAGTTTTTATTAATAAAATAATATCTATTTATGATTTTAGTTTTAACCTTTTTTAGTTACTTCATAAATTTATTACAGCGAGGGTAGGTAATGTTTTTCACGCGTATGTATGTATGTATAATCGCGAATTAGAACAATCGCACCTAAACGAGTTTTCTTTGTTCCCGTCTACAGGCCTAACGGCTGGAAGGATTCCACAGAGTGGGGGTCTCAAATGAAAAGTATTCATCTCTCGACTGTCATAGGGTACATCAGATATATCAATAACAAGGATACGGTGGATTTTAAGGTGTTGACAATGGTTATTTTCACTTCAGCAGCTCAAACAAGTAAGTTTTGCTGCGTAAAAACAGTGAGCATAATGCGATTTTGCTCACTGCGTGAGACAAAGTAACTTTTTAATTTTTTCAATAGAGTGCCATGCCAAGGTATGTGCCAACCATGGGTTTAGAAAGAATCGTCTTGCGTAGAGTATTCGACACTCTTTCAGCGAATTTATATTATATGAATTGTATGACTTATATGAATTGTATAATTTGTATGAATTGTAAGATTGTATAAATTGTAAGATTGTGAGAATTGTAGGAATTGTATAAAATATATGAATTGTACAAATGTAAGAGTAATTTCCCTCTAAATATGGGCCTAAAATGAGATTAACGCTGGTAAGGGTCTTAACATATGTGGCACGCAGCGGCCTCATTAAAAGAGGATTGTCGTCGCAACACCGCGTGACACCCACCGGTCCCACTAGTGTGAAACGTAAGTACCTATTTGAAATTTCGATTTGGAATATTTTAGAGCCATGTGTGATGCTAATTTCTATCGAGCCAATAATTATGATTCATAATAATTGGTTCTATAGAAATTAGCGTCAAACATATTTTGAATCGTGTTTCTGCCTTCACACATCGCTTGACGGTTAAGTATATTATATAAATATGTCTTTTATTTGGCGCAATTTGCTACAATCTACCTCTACACTACTATTTTAAAGAGGAAAGATTTGTATTTTTGTGTATATGTTTGTAATGAATAAATTCAAAAACTACTGTGCAGATTTAAAAAATTCTTTCACCATTGGAAAGCTACTTTCACCCTGAGTAACATAGGCTATAATGGATTTGCACGGGAACCTTTTTACCACCCGTGTGTGGCCGGGGCGGATCGCTAGTACTTGATAACATATTAAAAACGACTGCAACCACTTTTTTACGTAGGAGGTTCTGGCGCAAGCTTTCCTTTCTAGTTGGAGCCACTCAAGGGATAGATGGTCGTTGTGCCTAAACCGAGGCTATTATAGGAAAATGGATTCCCGGGCTTCATCTTTGGATGGAATGATTTGATGTTTCATTAAGTATTAAATATACACAAATACAATCCCTACTTCAATATCACTTAAAGTCATATAACATAATTATATAGGTAATCTAATGATAGTATAGTTGCTGAACTCGTAGTGAAATTAATGTCGAGCAAGATCTCTCGAGAATATTACTATTCAATTAAAATAGAAATGTAACTAGATAATTACATTCGCCTTCGAGACAGGTTCGTCTTATTTGTAACCTCTGACCGAATAAACTGTTATCTACCGATTTACGGTTACAAATATATCAACTTTGTTTTCTAAAGCCCTTACTAATAACAAACAAATATCTGTTGTTATTACAAAATTTTGTATGAACATTTTCTAATAAATAAAATTCTCGTGTCACAATATTCGTTCCAATACTCCTTCGAAATTACTGGGAAATAAATTTTGTGTGCATATCGGGTAGGTCTGAGAATCGGCTACTACCTATTTTTTATAATAAATTAACGATAACCGACATCCACATGGGCGAGTAGAAACCGAAATTACTAGTATTCCAATTAACCACTATATTCACGTTAGTAATGTGATAGCTAGGATTCAAATGAACACAGAAATCATGATTTGTTCACAAAATCATAATGTAGTATGAATTAATATATCTATTCATTTAATTAGAATATAGAATATATGTATTATATAGAATATATCTATTCATTTCATTCATGCTACATTATAATAATAGGGTAGCGTCCGGAGTCAACGGATCATCACCAATACTGCTATGCATGCTGTGCTATGCAGTTGTAAGCGACGATTGGTGCTGGTATAATACGAAACAATATGTGAAGCAGAAATTGTACGTTTATTGCACAAAATATAATAATTTAACTATAAGACAAGGCTTGCATACAAAATGGCGACTTATAAACTTTTGCACCGATCGCACACCGGGCGGCGCTCGCGTTCGGCCGCGCTCCCCCCTCGCTCGTGTCACCCCGCGCCTTGTTGCCATTGCAAAAAACACAACATAAAATATTTACTTAATTTAAACAAATACAATTTACAAAAATACAATATCGCGTCGCTAACATTCCCCACCCTAGTGCTGCTTAGCAGCACTCAGCACTCATCTGGATCCGAGCGACGCGTGGAGCAGATCGAGTCAATGTGCCGGTTTTTGTTAGCACCTTTACCATTCTGACTCGTTTGTCTTTGCCAGGAAAGACTTCTTGGATTACTCCTCTTGGCCATGTGTTTCTCGGTCCATCAGGGTCGATTATAAAAACTAGGTCGCCGACCTCAAGGTTTCTCTCTTCCTTGGGCCATTTCCTTCGAGGTATGAGGTCGGGTAACACTTCCTTTACCCATCTTCGCCAGAACATGTCGGCGAGGCGTTGCGAGATTCGCCATTGTTTTCTCAGTTGCAGGTCCTTGTCATCAAATTTGCCAAGTTGAACGGCGTTCGAAGAGGTTCCCAGCAAGAAATGATTCGGTGTCAAGGTCTCTGGGCTAGTAGGATCTGTTGAGACATGTGTCAGCGGTCGGCTATTCACAACGTTTTCAACCTCGGCCAGCAATGTGTTGAATACTTCTTCACGCGGGGCCCTTTCCTTAAGTACTACTTTCAGTGAAGTCTTTACGCTGCGAATGAGCCGTTCCCAAGCCCCACCCCAGTGTGGGCTCGCCGGAGGTATGAATGTCCATGTAGTACCGTGGTTAAGGGCCTCGTTTTTCATGGCCTCCTCGTCTAGCTCCTCAATAGCTTTCTTCAGCTCGGTGTGGGCTCCCCTGAGATTAGTCCCATTGTCGGAGTAAAGGTGACTCGGCCACCCACGTCTGGCTGCCATTCGACGAAGAGCCATGATAAGTGAGTCGGTGGTGAGGGTAGCAACTGTCTCAATATGTATCCCTCTGACAGTTAAACAGGTGAATAATACTCCGTACCTTCGTTCGTGACGTCTCCCGATTGTCACCTCCATTGGGCCAAACAAATCAAGTCCACAGTGGGTGAAGGGACGTTGATGATGGGCCACCCTTCCTTCAGGTAAGTCACCTATTCTAGGTATTTCTGGTCTACATTTTCTTAGGCGGCATAGCATACATTTTGATACCACACTCTTTACCGTTGGACGTAATCTAGTGACCCAATATTTTTGTCGGATCTCGTTAACCACAGTTTCCTGGTTGCCGTGTGCGGCCTCAACGTGGTACTGTCGTATGATCAATCGCGTCATATAATTCTGTCCATCTAAAATAGCCGGTCTTTTGATTTCAGTTAGCACATCAGCAGCATCGATTCGCCCGCCTGCTCGCAGAACACCATACTGATCTAAATACGGCGACAAGGTAAGTAGCTTACTAGTGGCAGGTATTGTTTTCGAATTTTTTAGGTAATTCAATTCATCTCCAAAGGATTGCGCTTGCGAATATCGAAGGAGTAAGCGCTCCGCTCGCTCCATTATGCTACCATCCATATTGTAGGTATTGTTCGAGCGGGTCAACGGCTTCAGTACGCAGTCGATAAATGTAAGTACTCGACTCGTAGATCTAAGTAGGCGCAGCCACGAAGAAAATCTGGTGGGGTCAGGCACAGGTAAATTTTCATTTGCATATGACGATACTGTCAAACATTCTAAATGTACTTCTTTATTTTCAGGTTCGATGACATCCGCTGGCCACTCGGGACAATCTTTGTATAAAAAGGTAGGTCCATGTAAAAATTCGTTTTGCAGGACGGAGCAGTCGTAGGTTTCCCGCGTAGCAATATCTGCCACATTGATTTTTGTAGGTACGTATCGCCATTCATTTATCTGTGACAGCTCGTCAATTTCTCCTAAGCGATTTGCTACGAATATCTTATAATTGCGAGCGTCGTTACGTATCCAGTGCAATACTGTAGTTGAATCACTCCAAAAAAATCTTCGTTCAGCTTTTATTGTGTGCTCCTTCGTAATTGTATCCGCTAGTCTAGCTGCTAAAACGGCTGCCTGTAGCTCCAAGCGCGGTACGGTCACAGGTTTGTTTCCCACAACTCGGCATTTACTCGCAATGAACGCGACGCGTTTATTCAACGCGCTATCTAACCACCGCCAGTATGCGACGGCACAGTAGGCAGTCGTTGATGCATCGCAGAATACATGTAGCTGTAAGTTTTTATAGCCAGTCGAAGTACTATCAATGTCTTTAGGATTATTGTTGCTAGGCAGAGACGGCGTAGTCTCCGATGTAGCGGCATTGTTGTGTGCTACGGGCGTAGCACTGGTGCGCGTAGGCAAATGGTGTGATTGTGACGGAAGATCGGAACCATTTTCTAACTCGCTCACACTTAAGGATACCGTATGATAGTACCTAGGTAGCTTGATCTCACGCAATGCTTGTAGTAAACAAATCCATTTATTCCATTTTGTATAAATATTATTATTCACTGGGTCGTCCCAGCCTATGTTTGAACGCCATGTTTCTTGTAGAATTATTTTACCGTTAATTGTTATCGGCGACAGAAAACCATAAACGTCAAATATGGACATAACCACACGTAGCATTTCTCTCTTTGTAGGTATTTTATTTCCATTTAATATTTCTTCAGAGATTTTTTTAAAAGATACATCGAACCTTAAAGAGTCATCCATTGTATGCCATATGATACCGAGGGTTCGTTCGCCATCGTTTTGCTCGCCCATTTTGAACCTTACGGCCGCGTCGCCAAGGCTCTCTTTAGGTAAACTATCAAGCACCTCTTGACTGTTGCTATTCCAGTTTCTAAGTTCGAAATTGCCCGACTTGTGTATAGATATAATTTGTTTTATTAACTGTATTGCAGCACGGGCATCGGGTAAACTGTCAATGTAGTCATCCATATAGTGTTGGGTATGTATAGCTGCAACAGCTGTAGGCATCGTGGGCGCGTACCGTTGTGCATTTTTGTTCTTGATGAACTGCGCGATGAATGGCGAGCAGTTGGCACCGAATATCAATGATGACATCACATACGTTTGTATAGGTTTTTCTAAGTTTTCCATATCGTACGGCTCGGTGGGATCACCTCGAAATAAGAAGCGTAAGGCGTCCCGATCCTCTTGCCGAATTTTAACACGTAAAAACATGTCTTTAATGTCTGCAGTGACGGCAACTCGGCGCTCCCGGAATCTCAACATGATGCCGAACAGAGAGGTAAGTAGGTCTGGTCCCTTCAGTAGGTAGTCGTTGAGACACAGGCCATTGGTTTTTGCTGCTGCGTCGAACACCAAGCGCAACTTCTTTTTGTTTGGGTTTTCAACTCCGAAATGAGGTAAGTACCAAACCTTTGATGTACTTTGTTGTTCCTGTTGTACCTTTTCAGAGTAATCGTTCACTAGAAGGTGTTGTACGCGTTCATGGTACTTCTGGGCGTACACTTCGTTTCTTTTCATTTTTAGTTCTACACCCCGTAGTCTGGCCATTGCCGTAGGCAGCGAGTCGGGCATTACGCAGTTATTGTCCTTCCAGGGTAAGCCCACTTGCCACCTCCCATCGGTGAGGGTGGAGGTTTGTTCTAGGTGATTCCATGCGCGTTGGTCTTCCGAGTTCTGCCTCGGCTTGTTTGCAGAGACTCCCAACGACTCAATCCCGAAGTAACGACGTACTTCTTCATGAAGGTCACGAAGGCCCTGGTCATCGTCATTGGCGGCTTTGATGCAGAGAGAAGAATGGTGCGGTGGTGCGGCAGTGGAGGCACGCGGCACTTTACCGTGCAGACACCATCCCATGGGCGTGCGGGTGGCACACGGATCATTTGGTCCCCCCACGACGACTTCCAAGGGTAAGAGTAGGTCATAATTGTCTTGACCTATGAGTAGTTCCGGTTTAACGTGCCCGGTACACAAATTGTCTATACATTTATGTAAGTGGCTATAATTATCACAGTTCACTAACGTTAAGTTCTGTTTAGGTAAGTTCAGTTCTTTTATACTTTTTACACGAATGTTATGTTTCTCACCAAGTTTATTAGATAATGTTAAGTCCACTATTTCAACTTCGCACAATAGATCGGTGTTGTCCCATGCGCCGCGCACATGCATCGTCTGCTTGCGCCCGGCGAGACCGGCGCGAGCGGCCAGTGACGCACTCATCATGGAGACAGTTGAGCCGTCGTCTAATAACGCGGTCGCACCAATTGTACCCTTAGGTCCATGTATGTTTACGGGTACCACTTTCAGTAACACTGTACAATTGTCCGTGTTGATATGAGTCACAGTTTCACTTTGCGCACTGGTTTCAGTCCCCGTTGATACGGTTTCCGCGACTTGTGGTTGCACTGCGATGTTATTGTCGCGACACGTGCTAGGTGTATAATGTAATAGGCGATGGTGAGGTTCGCCGCAGCCCTCTACGTCACACGGAGCGGCGGGACACGTCTGCCTGTCGTGCCGAGATAATAAACACTTGTAGCATATACCTACACGTTTTACGTACGACCACCTATCTTTCCGTAAAGACTTTTTAAACTTAATGCAGTCTGTTATATTATGCTTAGCCTTTTTGCAGAAATTACACTTAAAGTCACTTTGTTTACTCATTTCGGTTTGTATTAACACAGTCTCCGATTTTTCACTATTGTACCGTTTATTGTCCGATCGAATGTTTATTAAACTAGCACTGCACGTAGATGTTTTTATAGCTTCTTCGCTCAAGAAGTCGCTAAGTATTTCCAGTCTACACTTTTCACCTCGTGTAATGAGAGGATAACTATAGTCCACCCACTTAGCTAGCAACACGGTAGGTAGTTTATGGAGCACAATGTTGACTACGCTGACGCCTTGTAGGTATTCCTCTTGTTTTAGTGCGTGTACAGCGGCGACGAATTTTTTTATTTTAATTGAAAAATTGACAATTTCTTTCTGGTATTCCGGGGACAACGAGTGTAACTTCTTGATTTCATGTAATATTCTACTCAGTATAACTTCTGGGTTTCCAAACAGCAATTCTAGAGTGGACATGACATCCGCGGGCGATGTGCTGCTTATTAACAGCGCCGACACTGCTTCTTTAGCAGGCCCACGGAGACATTTCCGTAATCGCGACAGGTTTTCCTTTTCGCTGTAGCAGCAGATGGTGGTTGACTCCTCGAAAGCATTCTTGAACGACAGCCAGTCCATGGGGTCACCTGAGAATATGGGGAGCTCTCTAGGTGTGCTGATGCGACTTAGGAGATTGGAGCTGTGGCTTGTGGCTGTAGTTTGGGCAGCCAGTTCCTTCAGTGCACAAACCAATTGCTGAACTGGACCATTAGTGCAATCATCTGGCGATGAATGCGGTGGAGACGGTAGGCCGGCTAATTTTCCATGATTGTTAGCCTCCTGCTTCCTATTTTTCTCCAGTTCTTGTTTGCTGTGCTCGAGCCAATCTACAATGTCCTTGCCGTCACCTTGACTGATAGAACGTTCCGACGCGTGTGGACTGTAATTCTCTTCTATTTCAGCCATATCAACTGCTAGCTGCTTATCTAGCAGCTCCATTTGTATGCGAGCTTTCTGTTTAGCCACCTCCAATTCAAGGCGTTTTTTTTGTGCCAGTACCGAGGACGCCGATGAACGTCTACTTCGCAGAGAAACTGGTTTCTTCTCGCTAGGACCCGGCTCCATAGCCTTCTGGACTTGTGGGATGTTGTTTTCCTCGCTTTTCAAATTGGATGCGGGCGCAGCTTCGCTTTTCATATTTTTGCGCAACGTGCTTCGTGTACTAACCATTTTTGATGGTGGCGTATTAAACATTTACGTTAAGATCCGTCTCGAAGACCACTGTAAGCGACGATTGGTGCTGGTATAATACGAAACAATATGTGAAGCAGAATTGTACGTTTATTGCACAAAAATACAATCGTTTAACTATAAGACAAGGCTTGCATACAAAAATGGCGACTTATAAAATTTTGCCCCGATCTCACACCGGGCGGCGCTCGCGTCCGGCCGCGCTCCCCCCTCGCTCGTGTCACCCCGCGCCTTGTTGCCATTGCAAAAAACACAACATAAAATATTTACTTAATTTAAACAAATACAATTTACAAAAATACAATATCGCGTCGCTAACAGCAGTATTGGTGATTATCGTAGTTTTTCTCAATAAATATGCATGGGAAACTTAGATGATGCCTAACTAAATTGAAACTATGACTTTTTATTATTTTGAACTCCCAAAATAGGTCAAAAATAAACTATCAAAATAATACAAAATTGGTAACTTTTTAGATTGCTTATAAAATTTTCAAATCAAGCCACCGCCGCCAAGTCGAGCAAAAAAAGTGGCGCGGCCATTCCATTCCTTTCATTCATTCCGATTTAAGTAACCAAGCAAGCATTGTGTAAACACGGTATATTTCAAATTTAATTCAATTTGAACCAGTACTTTAAGAATTATAGTTAACGAGCCAAACTTTTTTTAATTTTGTCACTCACTGACTGATCATCAAAATTCTAAGGCACTTCTAGCAGACATAGGCCCATATTCTAAAATGTCACACAGCTGAATCGTGATTTATCTGAGGAAATATTGTATAGACAATCTACCAGACAACTTGTCAAATTTGCCAGTGTGTATACAATCTTTTCCCAGCTAAATCGAGATTCAACTGAGTGGCATTCTAGAATACGGGCCATAGAATCTTCAAATTTAGAATATAATTAGTGTTCAGTGTATGAATCAAGGAAAACTAAAATGTTTTTCAAGTTCAGTTCAGTTTTCTAGATGCATTAACTGCATGAATAACTTTGTAATCTTCTAATATATAAAATTCTCATGTCACAGTTTTCGTTGCCATACTCCTCCGAAACGGCTTGACCGATTTTGATGAAATTTTGTGGGCATATCGGGTAGGTCTGAGAATCGACCAAAATCTATTTTTCATACCCCGATTCGCGATAACCGACATCCACGCCGGCGGAGCCGCGGGCGACAGCTACTGTCATATAAATATATAGGATTACAAAGTTACATTTGCAGTTAATTAATAAATGTACCTGTATAGGTACATGTATATGGAGTAATAAAGTGTTCTAACGGCAGGGGAACGAAAAGAAACAACCGGTGTAAGAGACTACGTTTATTCGACTAGTCGCAGCCAGCCGTCAAAATTCTAAAACTATGTAGGTACACACGACACATGACATTTTTAAAAATATAATACCGAATCATAACAATCCTCCACCTTTATTTAAAAAGCTTCCTATAATCTACTACAGGCCTATTCCGTTTCGAACGACCCGCCGGCGGCGGCGTTGGTGAGGTGCCGCGATAGTCGGGTGCCGTCTGTTCTGTAATAGCCGAGGGTCCTGCCGCCAAACTCTCACTGGTACCACCTTCAGTGCTGGGTTGAGTAATTCATTCTGAATGAGTCGCCTGGGACGCTGGTTGTTCGGCCTCGACTGTAGGCGGCGCTGTCGTTGCTGCATCAGGTACATTGAAAAAAAAAAATTGGCACCGTCTACTCGCTCTCTTCTCCCCCTTTAAATTTGCGCAATTGATTTGCATGTCTTTTGGTTGGTTGGTTGGAGCCAGACAATTGAACTTATAGACCAGGGTAGAAGCCTTTAAAAATAATAAAAAGTGAAAAGAAATAATAGTAGGATGAAACCCATTAGAAAAGAAGGAGAATATTATTAAAATGAAAGGAAAAATAATTTACGGGCGATCTGAGGTCGGGAAGGGGATGGGGGTGAGTTTTTAAGGGTAAAAAACGGTATTTCTCGATTTCCGGCAAAACTAAAAGTCCTATGGAAAAAAAAGACGGGTTGCACTCCGGGAGTGCTGGCAGAAGTGAAAACTTTTTCTTTCTTTCTTCGTTATATACAGGAAAAAAGATAAAAAGAACACACCATACCATACCATACCTATAATATAGCGCCAATCATAGAACCTATCACTAATTTTCTGTTAGAAGAAATTAATGAATTACAAAAAGAAAAAATAATCACAAAAAGTAAAAAATTACAAAAAGAAAAAATTATCACAAAATGTAATATATTACAAAAAGAAAAAATAATCACAAAAAGTGTCAGAAGCCCAGGTTCGAACCCGGTACTATCTGAAACCATAAGGACTTACAGTCGAAGCGGTTACCACTAAGCCGCGAAGCTTATTAATCCACCTAACAAAATAATCGATCGACGTCAGTTGTCGGTTACGGTTCAAAGGTTAACTAATCCTGACGCGAGTTTAACACTTTGTACCCATCCAACGCCGCTAAAGAAGTTTTCACTTCAAAAGTCAAATGACAAAGTTGTAGGTAATAAATAGATCTAAATTTTTTGTATTTACACTTTTTTCACATAACCTCAAAAGGACATCGCTGAATGTCGCCCCAGAACCAACAAACATGTGGCATATACCATAATTATTTATCTATTTAAATTAATTAGATGCAAATATCTGTATCAAACGGACAAGGATCTATTCTTAATTAATAATTAAGAGTAATGTAACGATAATAACCTGAGTACTATCGCCATTTTCAACCAATGAATGACAACTTGACAAAAGTAGCATCGTTTTTTTTTTCTCTTTGGCCATGCCTGTCACTGTGACTTCGATAGTTCGCTGTGTATTTAGTTGATTTGAATTTTATTCTTGTTTTCTTCGAATAATTTAGATATTTTATTAACTACTTGGCTATTCAAACGGACTCTAAGCTCATGCAAAATCAATTACTTTGATATTTGGACTTTGTGATCTCTTACAAATATCGAAATACGGGGCTGTGATTTCTGGACTTTGTGAACTGTACTTTGATAATGGTTATCAAAGTCAAACGAAATGGACTGTGTATAATGTGTTTTTGAGGGTCTGCTGGCGGTAAGTACCTATACCCTTTGCTGCTAAAGAAGTTTTCAATCATACTTACATTAAACCTTATAAATATTTTGTATTAACATAATATAAAAACCATGCTATTTTTTAAATGATGGTTACCTACACTACATAACATTTAGACAAAATATTTCATTGAATGAAATTGATTTTCTTGTTGTGAAATTGATGTTCAACTTTGGCTCGAGTGACTATTCGCACTTCAACAGCTCCAACTACCAGAAATGTTGCCATAGAAGGTTAGAACCTAGGGCTCGTCCACATCAAATAATTTCATTAAAAACTCATACTCCACATCAACTTAGTTTGAAAAACATTATTATAGAAAGGCTTGCACCAATAAATACACCACTAACATATATTTATTATTATGTTGTGCATATACCATAGATGTTAATAGCTAAAAATGTCATATCTTTCAGAGACAACATGCAACACATTATATATGCCATCCTTGCTGGCAAAGTGCTGATTGTGCTGCAGTGCACTATTCAAAGCCATCTTCCTCAAGATCTACTTAAAGGAGACCATCGAGATGTGTGAATTGTGGTAATAATTATTATTAAGGTCGATCATGATCTGATGAACAATTTAAACTCGGAAAATATATGGTTATTGCGAGGCAAAATACAAAGCCGTCACATCAGCCACAAAACTTATTTTGTGTATATTGTGATCGATCCAATACAAGTTCGTAGACAAGCTGCAATTGTCTGCTATGACCATTATTTGGTATTTAAGTTACGCAAGGTATGAAAATATCGACAGCTCTGCACAATTTTTAGACAATATTCTTACTTGTAATGTGGAAAATGAGTAATAAAAAATAAAGAATGAAAAATGTGTTGTATTTTTTTTACTTATTACATTACATAACATATGTAAGTATATATAATGTATTGTATTGATATTTTTATTTAGACAATTCTTATGTACAGTATGTAAATATTCATCTAATAAAATATATAATACCTATACAGAAGTCTATACTTGTATACTAATATTATAAAGCTGAAGAGTATGTTTGTTTGGCTGAACGCATTAATCTCAGGAGCTAGTGGTTCGAATTATCACCTTCCCATACAGCCTCTGTCCCGTAGCGTTGGTGAACGCGACCGCTACACAGGAGGCGCGGGTTCGATCCCCGCTCAGTGCAAATAATGTATATATGAATATGCACAGATATGGTATTTCCATTGGTCTGATCGTGCCATGGTCTCACGTTAGGCCAATGGTCCCGGTTGCCATACGAAGATCTATGGCGGTCGTTACGGGTAGTCAGAGCCCACAAAATCCAGAACTTTTCGCCAATTGGTTGTAGAGGTAAGTTCAACCGCATCACAGATTTGAAAGCTGAACTGAGCTGAGCTGACTGAGAATGATGATGAGTGCATCAATCGAGGAAGGTTATAGGCTAATATCATCACGCAACTGCTCAAGAGAGCGGAGCAGTAATCATAAATGTCGACAAATCCGGCTTATATTTCAAAGTGGCCCATGGGCGAAGCCCGGTCGGGTCTGCTAGTCTGACATAAAATAATAGGTATGAAGAACTCTAATATATCTATATAATTTTTAAATAGATTTGGTACCTACCTGCTATTGATAAATACCGAGACAATATAGCACTTTTAATTTAATATTTGTCTTACCTACCCTATTTATTGATCGTTATGGATAATTTCGACTGTCAATAATATTTATCTAAAAAGCATTTAAATGTTTCGAAGTCCATTAAGAGCAAACGGGCATAACAAATACTTAATCGATAGGTTAATAATATAATCCAAATATGGCCGGCTTATGCACAAACGTAACCTCAAAATCTCACATATTTGTTGCATTTCTGGGCTTTAGAATCTTGTCCGTCTTATAAATACAAAGTAATAAGAATTAAAAAAATATTCTGCATTTAATAAACCTTTTTCCATTGCTGTTGGTTCTGGGGCGAATGATGTATGGACGCGTAGCAATGTCCTTTATGTGAAAATTTTTAAAAACCAAGTTTTTGGTTTTTATTTTTATCTTTTTCAAATAAATTTCGTTTTTCACGAAATTTGGTGAACACTTACCCTTTTATGTCCCAAATACGCTGTAATTTATTTGATTAGAAATATTTATTTTTTCTCCTTATTTTGAATTAATATCGAAATAGCACCCTAATTTTCAATCGAAAATTCACTCGTCAAAATATCAGCTTTTTACAAAAAGTGGTATGTTTTCTGTTCGTTGAAATCTTTACTTACAGATGGTGAAAAATCTCAGAAAATGCAAGAAATCGAAAGACTCGAATTCGATATTTTTTTTTAATTATTATATACAATTTTGAGCTATCTATTAAAATTTACACTTTAATTACTCGAAAAACGTAAAATTACATGTTACAAGTTTACTTAAAAAAAAAAGAAAGTTAAGTTCTAACTAAAACGTCTTCACCAACATCGAAATGCAAGTTACGATTTCCGCCATTATAGTCACTCTGCAAACATTGTTTTTCTTTAACCATTTTGTCGAGGGCTGCGTCAGATGGTGTTGTAACGCAAGGTTTTAAAATGTCCTACATCTCAATTTCTGCCCAAATAAAACCTCTGCAGGAGATCTGTTGGTGGTACTATGCTTAGAATTTCTATAACGCAATAAAAACTCGTTTAATTTTATATTTGAATTTGATTTTTTTTTCTGATAAAAGAATAGCCTTAATAGCTCTTTTTATAATTTTCACATAGCACTCGGCTTGACCGTTATTCGAAGGATTATAAATCGGAGAAGTTAAATGTGCTATATTGTTAAGGGAACAAAATCGTTTGAATTCTTGAGAAACGAAAGCGATGCCATTATCCGAACAAATAGTAGAACTAGTAATAATAGTAAACTACCCGACACGAGCCATAACTTCATTTATTTTCTCAACAACAATGCGTGTACTGCATCCCGATGACACGTCAAAACACTCAATCAATTTCGAATAGGCGTCTACTACAACTAAGTATGTTTTACCATTGATAGGGCCTAAAAAGTCAAGGTGTACCCTATGCCAGGGTTGCGACGGATAAGGCCAGGGCGTGAGCGGGACCCGCGGAGGTGCAGAGTGCAGGGCCGTACAAGTTGTACACGCGCCTACAAATTGCTCGATGTCCGTTGCCATGCCAGGCCACCAAAATCAATGCATCTTCTTTGACTTTAGAAATGCCTAAATGATCTATATGTAACTCGGCTAGTACTTTGTTCCTGAGTTTCTTGGGTACGACCAACCTATGACCTCTCATCAACATCCTTGCTCAACATCTAATTCCGCTCTGTGACTATAAAATGACTTTATTTCAGAATTGATTACTTTACTTGGCCAACCATTTAGCACATATTCAATTACGGAAGAAATAATGTGATCTTGCTTGCCACTATCTAAATCAACATTTTTTATTAACTAGGTAATTTACACTCATAGGGAAATAGAAATTCATTTTCTCTGCAAGAAGCTTCAAGTGCTGGACAATCAAAGCCTGCACTCTTTTTTCTGGATCAGCTGCCATGACAATTGGGAACATTTTATTATTGCCATTGGCAGCGAGACTAATCCATAGTTTCAATTTCGCGCGAAAGCTTTCTATTTTATCCGACGATGTTAAAATATTGGCCTCTCTGCCCTGTTTTTTTTTATTGAGCTCATTTAAGTGAGCAAATATATCCGCCAGATATGCAAGTTTTGCTAGCTATTCTTCTTTTTTAAATAGATTTGCATAATCTGAACCCTGGGACTGCAAAAATGTGTCAGTCTCATTTTTAACTCATAACTTCGGGAAAGTACTTTGCCGCGAGAAAGCCATTCGTACTTCTGTATGAAACTAGAGTGACTGATGATCTGCACCCATTTCTTGACATACTGCATTAAACAGAGGAAAATTTAGCGGTCGCGACTTGATGTAATTGACTATTTTGATAATTTCTTGAAGAACACACAACAGTTCGTTGCGCAAAGGCTTCGTCATAAGAGCTTCCCTATGTAAAAAAACAATGCTGTTTTTGAATATTAGGTTTTTTTTCAGCAACCTTAGTTATAAAGCCTTTAACCTTTCCTGTCATAGCTGCTGGGCCGTCTGCGCAAACACTTATACGGTTACGCCATTCCAAATAATGCTCATTGAAATATTCGTCCGTTACTTTAAATATTTCTTGACCAGTTGTATGGTTACGCAGTGGCAGACAAAGTAAAACCTCTTCTTTTAATTCACATTTATCAATGTATCTAACATTTGAGATGAGATGCGCGTGGCCACTTATGTCAGTGGACTCATCAACTTGTAGCGCTAAAATTTCGCTGACTCTCAATTTTTCAATCAACGTAGATTTAATGTCGTTAGATATGTCATTAATTCGACGTGAAATCGTTTCTGCCGATACAGGTTTTTTTTTCAATTTCTTTAGCAGCTTCTTGGCTAATCATTATCTTGACAATTTCTTTGCAGACAGGTAAAACTAAAGTTTCAGCAATGGAGTGTGGCTTTTTAGCTTTAACTAACATATTAGCGATCACGTTGCTTGCTTTTTGTGCTTTGTCTAAGGTTTTGAAAGACGAACTCATGAGATTTACCTGCTTCTTAGATTGGTCCTTCAAACGTTGAAAATACGTTTTGTCTTTTTGGGCTACTGACGGGTGTTTAGTGGTTAAACGTCGTATTAGTCGTACTGACTCGTCCTCGTCAGCCAGAGAGAACGGGGGCGGAGGGCCTCCGCCCCGCTTCACGCAACCCGCCGCCCGCGGCAAACGAAATAACAGAATTAGATAAACGAAACAAAACGCCTCGCTCATGCACTCGCGTGTTTGAGGTACATATACCTTTATGTGTATTTTTCTTACCCTCACTTATTTAAGTAAAAAAAAAATAATAACCGACTTCTCACAACTTTTACGGTAGAACAGTTGAGGCGAGACTTGGTATTTTTTACAAGTATTTTTATTTTTATAGGATGCATTGTACATTGTATGTGTAATCGCAAAGAGGACAGACATGACTATTCAAAACAAAAACAAAAAAAGACGGGTTGCACTCTGGGAGTGCCGGCAGAAGTGAAAACTTTTTCTTTCTTTCTTTCTTCGTTATATACATAGAAAAAGAAAAGAACATGCCTTATCATACTATACCTATAATATAGCGCCAAACATAGAACCTATCACTAATTTTTGTCAGAAGAAATTAATTAATTACAAAAAGAAAAAATAATCACAAATAGTGTCACAAGCCCAGGTTCGAACCCGGTACTATCTGAAACCAAAAGGACTTACAGTCGAAGCGCTTACCACTAAGCCACGAAGCTACTTAACGTACGTAACAAAATAAACAATCTGTAGCTAATGTTGTATGAAGTCTGTCCTCGGTTACGGTTCAAAGTTCAAGCGAACCTGACGCGAGTTTAACACTTTTTACCCATCCAACGCCGCTAAAGAAGTTTTCACTTCAATAATATTTTACGTTTTCCAAGTCATACATAGATGTAGAAATAACGTCACAATATGCTGGAATTTTTTATGGAGCTTTTTCGGACAGCTCGAGAAATTGATATTTCAAAATCAAATATCTTTAAAATTATTTGTCTTAAGAATATTTCACTTTAATAGTTAATTATAATATTGTAAAAGGTACGTACGCCGTCTGCTTAACCACAGCTACCGAGGTATATCTTAACAACTGATCATTATTCAAATAAAATTTATTCATATTATTGAATAAGGTTTGTAAATCGATATTATATTAATCCATGACTAGAGTAATGCATGGAACACGAACTCTTATTAGGGATAACGAGAATCTGTTTACAGTGATGTGAGTAAAAAATACACCGAGGTCACACCAGCCACTGTCCTATGCTGTAAAAGAATCGAAGTTCAGGACGGGACTAGAATCCGTGGCATAAATATAGAGTCCCAACATCAGCTATATACTCATATTTTAAATTTGTACATATATTTACTTACGTAGGTGTTTTGCAAAATACCCTCATGCCAGTCTTAAATAGAATTAATGCATACATCACAAAATGTCTTATTGAAGTTCTTCCGAATTCTACTTAATAACGGCAAATTCCCTTGACAGCATTTTAGATGTGGTCAACCTGGGTATAAAGGGAATTTGCAGTATAGCCACATAACTTATTACTATTTGAATTTATTAATGTTCAAAGCCGCGTTCGTAGCTCGTGGCATAATGACCACCTACTCATTTTATGCATGCCACAATAATTATTTATTCTGAAATTTTACTAGCAGTAACTGACAGTTATATAAAATTATAAATCTAATCCAAAATAATGCTTTATCTATTCAAGTTAGTTAATTGTACTTATTTTATCTTAGTAATTTTTTACTCCTTGTCGGAGCTAAAGTTTCACTAAAGACACAATATCGGCACTAATATAAATGAATGATGTATATAAATGAATGATGTTTATTCATCTCTGTTAATCCTTCTAGTATAACAGATATATTATGAATAGGTATATTTAATTTAATAAAATAAATGTTACGTAGACTAACAGTAATATTATTTAATGTTATAATTACATTCTAAAAATAATGGTCGTATGTTTACTTTCATGTATTGGTCGAGATATAAAAGTAATTTACTTGTATTGTGTATAGATTCATTATGTTGTTAAAGTTATTATGCTTGCTTTGTACGCTATCTAATTGGTTACAGGTGTTCGGATCGATACGCCAACATATCCAACATAGTTAGAATCATAACCATGAACTTGAAATCGTAACAAGCTTTTGCAATTTGACTCTTGTCTGATTCAGTCTACCTTTGTTTTTAAATTACTTTTACTAGACTTTGTTTGATTTTATATTTTATTATAAACGTAGAACGTAATTACGTTTTTATAATGAGAATGTCAATGTGTCTTTGAGGGGATGGGGCTAAGTTGAAACCAGACGGTGGAAAGGAAAAGTAGAGCATGTGTACCGAAAATGACTAGCAGAATTGCTTGGGCCGCGAAAATGTTTATGAGTGAGTTTTGAAGGCTCCATGGGCATATGGGGACCATGGCTATTTCTTAAATTCAGGTTGAAAAATTGACTGCATCACTTGGTAATATGAACTGCATAGGTGTAAAGAGCCCTTGAACGTATGAGCCCCATGAGTATATGGTAGTATGCGTCGCATAAGTAAATGAGCCCAGTGACCTATGGGCCCAATAGGTCTATGGGTGGCACCTTACTTATATTGGCCCCATAGGAGTGTGAGACTTATAGGTTTAGGAGCCCTGTGGTTATATGGGAACCATAGTTATCTCCGTAGGCGTATGTAATTATTACGATACAGCTAATTAAGATAAATACAACACAACATCATTGATTCTAAAGAGAAAGGAAGTATGCCGGATCAGCCAGTGACAAGATAATTGGATTTAGGTACCTCAACGATTAAATCACACGGCTTATTCGGAGAACGGAAAATGTAATTTGTTGCAGTTTGACAGATGAGACGTATTTAAACTCGGCGGTCGTAGTCAGTCGACGTTATACTTTTAAATATAACTAACTTTTCTCCTGCGGCTCCGCCGCATGGAAATCGGATATCATCACTAAGTCTTTTTACCCGACCCGAGCTGAAGGAGGGTTATGATTTTGACGTTTCAGCCAAAACTCTTCAAGATCCGTTCATAAATTACGCGGCAGTAAACTATCCCTCTTTTCTTCCTCATTTTCCCTCCTATCAAAAAAACCTCTCGCCAAAAGTTGAGTTTTAAATTTTTACATATTGTGTGCCAAGTTTGGTGAAAATTGGTAAAGAAATGAGCCCTCTGGACCGGAACTGACAAATCAGCATAGATAGATACGGTCAGAGGCAAAATTTGGTAATATTGGGAGTGATTGTCGTTTCACTATCAGTAGAAAAATCTAGTAATCTGAAGAATTTGACACCACATGCGTCTAGCGCGAGCCGGTCACCGAGCACTTTAAAAGAGCACTTTAAATGTTTATCCACACATATCACGGACGTGACCGGGCCTTAGTCGAGCTTCGACCAAGGCACTGGACCTACGTCACCGGTTCGAGCACAGACGTGTGTAAACAAGTTCATACAAAATATACACACTGATATTTTTGACTGGGCACGGTCCGTCCACGTCCTGGGCACGGCGCTGATGTGTGTAATAAACCTTTAAAGTCCATATCTTGAAAACTAATTGATATATCTAAATAATTCTTTCACATGAATTGTTAATTTGCAACACATAATATAATAAGCTAAAATACAAAATTAATGAACATTTTGTAATATTTTTATGGATACATATATTTTAAGCATGTCCATATTGCTAATCAACATACGAACAATTATAAAAATCTAATGACTTCTCTTTATAAACTTAGTATGTTTTTAAACATATTTACAAAGCGTGCAGTGGAAAGGTATACGAATACAACAATGGGGGAAGTTTGACATTTCGACAGAAATAAACTTATGTAAATGGCGTTAATAAATTGGATTTTTAGTTTATCTCCCTCATTACATGGAGTGCCAGCGTGCCCCGTTTAGTTTTGTCTTAGGTGTTGCAACCTCATGACTAAAAATACTCTTATAGAAACTAGCCAAGGAAACTTCTCAGCAGATGATTGGGAATGTAAATGGATTAAACACAACGAAGTTTCTTTTTATTTATTATATAATACCCTTTATTATACACAAAGTGTAGAAATCATATCACAGGTAATCAATAAAAAACATCATATTTCAAACATCAATACTATACACTAAACACTTACATAATTCTCTGAGTTAGGTTTTCCAGCCTAACTGTAATGCGGCTGAGCTTTTATATTTTCCGTGAAGCGCCTGCCATCTGATTCAACAACCAATTGTAGCTATCTAAGTTTTGTAATTAGTCTAGTCGGATTATTTACGGCTCCAACAACCCGAAACGACTGCCATAGACGTTTGTATGGCATCTGGAACTGACGAGTTAATGTGCTGTCCGAGCCACGAAAATACCCAGAATTTATCCATAGGCCTGTTCTGGATCTGAAGGAAACCTGAAATGCAAATATTAAGTTCATTTTTTATGTCTCTAGTTAAAAACTGCAAAGAAAATGATTACAAGTTGGGTATAAAACTATATACATTTTATGGCAACGTTCTTTTTGCTATATTTAAAGTCATTTTATTCTTGATAGCGACAAATTTACTGCAATTAGGTGGTTGCGTATTGAAAATCGATACTATAGTGACGAATATTGCATGGGAAATATATTTAAGACGAGCCTGTAGCGCATAATATTGAAAATGTTAGATGATAAGTAATACTTACGCGTGGAAGCTTTCTCAGCATTTTTAAACTCACTGCGGCTTCGACAGCCAAATACACTACATCAAACCATTATGTCTCACGTTAGTTCCCTATGTTAAGTACTCATCGCACTCAATATGAAAAATATTTAATTACCTATCACTAAAACATTACAGGCAACACCCGATACGCTGACAGCCAGCTGACGTACCTACCGTTTGACAATAAGCACTATTGACAAACCTAAAAAAAGGTAACGCGTTAGAGCGTTTTCACACTCATCCGATATCCGATATCCGACATCCGACATCCGATATCGGAGGAAGTCAAATGTATGAGATATGTATCTCTCTTTCACATTGTCCGGCCCGATATCGGTTATCGGAGCCAACACCACTGTTTTGGCCCGATATCGGAACACAAAGAAACTAAAACAGCGACTGCAAGCAATTTTGGACCTTAATGACATTTTCTGAGTTACATGTCTTTACGCTTTAATAATTGATGACGCTGATCGCGAACATAAGAAAAAAAACTCGATACCATGTCATGTGAATGAGGTCGAAAATTTCTTGCACTTTTTTCTTTCTTTTTTTACTCCTAGCATCCCTAGCTAGTCTGTGCTATCGAGCAAATGGCCGTATCGGGCCGATTTTATCGTATAAATGTGAAAACAGCACAAGGTGTCGGCTTTCGGATGTCGGCTATCGGCGTCCGACACCGATGTCGGATATCGGATGAGTGTGAAAACGCTCTAAGGGATGGCAAAATCAATGGCTTCTTCCCGTTCTGTCTTAACGTGAATTTGGATTTCTCTCGCTCTTTCTATTGGCAGTGACGTCATCGACACTAATTCTACTAGTATAAATTTTTTGAGATTGGATAGTATTAGGGGTTAAAGTATGAAATTGCCGATTTGTACTGACAAATTGAAATTCGTTTTTTTTTAATTTAACGGATTTATTTAATCAAAATAATTACCATTATTATCTATACATTGCTGCCATCTAGTAGGAAGGTCATTTATGCCTTTGCGATAGAACTCTGGTGATCTAGATTCGACAAACTGTGTGAAAGCATTTTGTACTGCCTCCTGAGAAGAAAACTTTTTATCACATAGAAAATTGTCCAAATCACGAAAAAAATGGTAGTCTGTTGGAGCAAGGTCTGGCGAATACGGAGGGTGACGGATAGTTTCTAATTGCAGTTCCTGTAGAGTTAAAACGGTTTCTCGTGCTGTATGAGGTCTCGCGTTATCATGGAGCAATAATGGTGAAGATCGATTCATGAGTCGGGGCTGTTTCACTGCTAGTTTTGCTATCATTGTTCGGAGTTCGGCACAGTAGACATCTGCCGTTATTGCTTGACCAGATCGTAGAAAGCTATAGTGAATAACACCATGCTGAGACCACCAAACAGTTACCATTACCTTTTTATTGGTAAGCTTTGCTTTAGGACACTGTTGTGGCGTTTCACCTGGGGTCAGTCATTGCATTTTTCGCTTACGGTTATCGTAAAGAATCCACTTTTCATCACATGTCACAATTCGATCCAATATTCCTTCATTTCTGTATCGATTCAACAAGGCAACACAAGTTTCATGACGCATTTCTTTCTGCAGATCAGTCAAATCATGAGGTACCCATTTTTCACATTTTTTTATTTTATTGATTTGACGCAAATGAGTCAATATTGTTGGTAAGGTAACGTTAAACCATGCAGCTAATTCCTGGGTAGTTTGGCTCGGATCGGCTTCCACCATGTCTTTCAATTGGACCTGTGTGGACGGCCTTCCTCGTGGTTCGTTCTTCAAATCAAAGTTTCCATCACGAAAGCGTTTAAACCAAAATCGCACGGTGCGTTCATTAGCAGTCCCCTCTCCAAACGCAACATTGATATTGCGAGCTGTTTCTGCCGCGTTAGTTCCGCGTCGGAACTCGTATTCAAAAATCACTCGAATTTTCGAAGTATCCATCTTTCTTGTCTAAGCTGAATAAAAAAAACAACTGAAAGTCGATAATCGAATGTTGCACATTTTTAAATGAAGAACTACATAGGTACCATGTGGAAAAAGTTTCACTCAAAAATCTCAAACCATGAAGGTTCTATGTCAATTCGAAGTACCTATTACAATGAAACGGCAATTGCATACTTTAACCCCTATTATATTCTCTAGAGAAAGCCATAAAACACAGCCACAATTCCAAGAATTTTTTTAGAAAACTAGTTAGTACTAGTTATACACAGTAATAAATGTTTAGTTTTTCTATTGCAACTTCAAAAATAATTTACAGACAATTTAAAGTTTCAAAAGCCGATATCAATTAGCGGTATACATATATAGTTTCGATTTGAAACTATGAAAGGCTATATTACCCACTACTGGGATATAACATGGTATTGATTTGCTATATTTTATATTGTCTCCATCTAAGTAAGTATCAGTAAAAATGACGGCAAGTTTCCGTACACTATTTCGCATTTCGCACACAAGGCCACACTTGATTAAATATCCATCAACTATCAACTCCACAATAAAATTGAGTCAAAATAAACGAAATGAAATAGTTAGTCTGCATAAATTCACAGTGTTGAAATTTTGTCTAACCAACTCTTGCGATAAGGGTTGCTGTTTACGAGCAAAATGCAAGAAACCAAATTTTTTGACCTTTGTCCTTGAATTTTAAAAATACAGAATTCCAATCGTTGGGGACTTTTGATATTACTGTTATTATGGTGTATTAAATACACCATAATAAAATAAATATAATTATAATATTACTAAAATTGTTAGCTTTACATATGCGAATTTATGCAAGCTCAAATGTTTATTTGGTATAGATTAAATTTACAATTACACCTTTGCAAATATAATAGTTGTTAAACTCATCCTTTATTAACATATCACATAGTTTTGAGTATTTCAAGGGATTTTGTGCCTTACTGGTTGGGTAAACAAAGCCTAACCGGTAAGCATACATAACAAAGGATTAGTAAAATACCAGTATACCATTGTCTTAAGATTGGGCCTTCATTGTTATTCTCCGACTCATATACTTATAAAACACCAAATTAACAGGAAGCCATTGTGGTTAGATTGCATTGTCAACTAAAATTTTGGTTAAGTAAATAATAAATAATTGTATGTACCAAATATCTTGAAAAACCTGAGAAGATTTGGATCGAAAAATCGTTTTTTAATTGTTGGTCTTTCTACATCTGGAGTCTATTCCTGTATTTATCCTACACACAGCAACTAACCTTCACACACTGACTTCTAAACTTAACATTACAGTAAATTAAAAAATACCATACACTAATACCTCTGAAATTCCATATTCCTATACAAAATACATAGTATTTTAAAATGAACATATTCATTTTTGTTTGCCTTCTAATGTTGGGACACCAGTTTTTTGAGATTAGAAGAAATGATGAATTGGAAAATTATTTTAAAAAGAACTATATTTAATAATAAACCTTTTTTGAAGTGAAAACTTCTTTAGCGGCGTTGGATGGGTAAAAAGTGTTAAACTCGCGTCAGGATCACTTGACCTTTGAACCGTAACCGACGACTGACGTCATACAACATGAGCTACAGATAGTTTATTTTGTTAGGTACGCTAAGAAGCTTCGTAGCTTAGCGGTAAGCGCTTCGACTGTAAGTCCTTATGGTTTCAGATAGTACCGGGTTCGAACCTGGGCTTCTGACACTTTTTGTGATTATTTTTTCTTTTTGTAATTTATTACTTTTTGTGATAATTTTTTCTTTTTGTAATTCATCAATTACTTCTGACAGAAAATTGGTGATAGGTTCTATGATTGGCGCTATATTATAGGTATGGTATGGTATGGTTTGGTATGATATGGTATGGTATGGTATGTTCTTTTTATCTTTTTCTCTGTATATAACGAAGAAAGAAAGAAAGAAAAAGTTTTCACTTCTGCCCTTCAGCATTTATATAGGTTTACATCACAGAGTCTAATAGATCAAAAACAGATAAAATCCGAAACTTCAAACGCATTCCATCTAAAATTAAACTTTGCGTCCAATATAAATTGTAGTGCGAAATGACTTCGATGCAATATTGCTATGCCTTTGATGACTTTAGTAAAATAGTAAAGCAAAAATTTCTATGGCTATGGCTTGATTTGCTGAAGATAACTAGAAAAATAATAGACTCATTCTAATCAAAGGAACTCTACTTTTAAGGATTTTGAAAACGAAATTGTAATCGGTACATTAAGGTGGTTTGAACAAGTGGAATAAACTAGGAGGCGAACGACACACAGGTAAATCGGCAAGCCAGTTGTGGTCAACCTCGCAGAACATGCATTGATCAAAATAACGAGGAAAGTGGGAAAAAAAAATTTGTTGAAAAAGGGCATGTCAGAAGCACTCGACACCGGCGGGCTTGTATAAAAGGTTTAATGACAGTCAAGGAAGCTCATGACAGCCTCCATGGCATAGCGGTAGCGAACGCGACCGCTGCGCAGGAGGCGCGGGTTCGATCCCCGCTCAGTGCAAATATTTGTATGCATGAATATGGGTATTTGCACTGGTCTGATCGTGCCCCGGAGAGCACGTTAAGCCGTCGGTCCCGGTTGCCATAAAAACATCTATGGCTATAATTTAAAAAAGAAAATTAGAAAGTCTAAGTAATTTGGCTTAATTACGAAAATTTTCTTGATAATCAGATTCTTAACATACTCGTAGTATGTCAGAATACAAATTTAAAACCCTAGCAGTTGAAGCGTCTTGCTGTGTTATGAATTTGAAATACCCACTTGCTATGTTTTTGAATTTGTCGCCAATTGTAAGTTCAAAGAAGTTTCATGTAGTAAGTCCGGCGAACAAGTGTTTCGCTCCTCGACTGAAAGGGTCCCTCAGCACATGTCTGGAGTCGAGCCAGTTTCCGAAGTTGTGGAAGACGGAGTAATTGGTCCTCATCCGAAAGGCGGGGTGCCCGGCGGACTCGCCATTCGCCTACCGGCGCACAGTGTTGCTCGACGATGTGACCTCTTTCAACGACCAGAAGCGTTTCACTGTGGATGCTATCATGCATCTGTGGGCTCTGGCAAAGGAGGTGATCACCCAGGGCGAGGCGATGCTGGTGGTGTCCTTAGACCTCACCAACATGTTCAATACTTTACCCTGGAGTTGCATTAGGGGAGGTGTTCGTTTATTACAAGTGCTTGTGTACCTTCAAGGCATAGTCGGGACATACTTCATCAGTTGTCTTGCCAAGTGCGACCGGCCTCGTCTCATCGAGAGATGTCGTGCGGTATTCTGCAGAGATCGATCCTGGAAGCTACTGGGAGCTGAACGGTGAGTTTGCGGACGGTGCCGCCTTCACTCGGATTGCCTCCAAGAATTCTACTGCTGTAGTGGGATCCTTGGAAGAGTTGGCGGCGGGCCGCGCCTTTGGCTTTACTGGCTTCCCTGTATCTCTCGTACAACTCCGCCTACTGAGCCTCCGCATCTAAAGGGTGAAGACGCCTCCTACGGAATCGAGCCCACTGCCTCAGTCTCGCACTTTCCAGCGGCAGCTAGTAGAACTGACGCCTTAGATTACAGGGTGGAGCTCTAGGCATCGCCGCGCCGCAGACACGGGTTATGGACTCCCGAAACCATTTCGCCTCGTCATCTATCTGTGCAAGCCTCTTCTGCACAAGAACCTAGGCCTGTACGATTTTGGCCACCTGGAGGAACTCCCGATCTAATCGCTTGGACAAATCCTACCGAAAGAGAATAAATTTTAAACCGGGCGCATACGCTCGGTCTCTCGATTCGATTTCCTGATCAGGAATTATGCATTTCAATTCAGCGCATATATTTGTCATTTTTTAATTAGGAATTTACACGGTCAGTTCGAATTTAGTCGCTTCTGTAAAGTATACAGGTCTTAAGGACGATGACGATAAATTGATTGCTATATATATATATATACTTACTGAGTTTTCATAATTATTTTACAGTCAATTAAAATTCACAAATAAAAATAAAGTATGCGCGATTCAAATGTACTACTCCTAAATAATACTCGTAAAATAGCACAACTTTTCGCCAAACATCCAAATCGCTATCTCTTCTGGTCAAACGAGTCAAAGTGAGCAACTCGTTTTTTGATCTCCTGAACATTTTGAATGGAGTTACTAGGTTTTAATTTTAAGCAGCCGATTTTTCTAGGCTGATTGCTACTAAGCATGTATAGTACATATTTGGTGGCTTACACTACGAGCGGGAAAGACTCTCTATGGACTCTGTTTAATATAAACCATTGAACTTTCAAAGCAAAATGATCAATTATTAGACTCTTTATAACACGTAAAATGATGTCTAAAAGTTTCCAATTGCAAAAGACTGGGTGAAAAGCTATATGATACCTTTTATTATGTACTGAGACTATGGCAATAAATAAAAAAGAAATACAATTGTGTTCGTGAAACTGTTCGGCAAATAACTAATTCGTAAACAATAATGAGGCACTCCATCGAGCCAAACATCCGTTGTTCTTCGTAATAAACATTTCTACTAAACTAAACATTATTGAACACGGTTGAGCTGCTATTAGGTGAACATAAAGGAAGCTGCCACTCAAGAATGAGACAGGCCCATAAGTGTTTCTTGATAAGTAAAGGCGTTGCGGGCTTAGAAAGGTTTTCACATGCGTTCATGCAAAAGAAAGAGTTAATCTGTATAAATATAGTAAACAGAATAGTAACTGCCACTCAAGAATGGGTTCATCCTATAGATGTTAATAATAGTACCTCATGTGTATCATAATATTAATATTTCGATGCAATAAAACTGATGCATAATAAGGGTTCTTAAAATACGAGTATGAGTTAAAAAAAATGAGCCGTAAGAGAGTTTTTAGGGTAGCGTAGCCAAATGCCAAAAACGGAACCCATATGGATTCGTCATGTCTGTGTATCTGTCTGCCTGTCCGTATGTCACAGTCACTTTTTTCCGAAACAATGCTGTTGAAACTTGATAATTAGAAGTATTCTATGAACTGCATGAAGATTTTTACACAAAAGAGAAACAAAATACTAGAAATTTTATTTTATACTTCATATATTATATTTATATATAATTTTATTTTTCATCAAACCCATACGTGTTGTGTGATCTATGGATAGATCTTTACAAATGATATTGAGGTTTCTAATATCAATTTTTCTTAACTGAATATTTTGCGCGAGAGACACATCCAAAGTGGGAATATGAATAACATTAACGTTACTTGCTGCTACGAAATCCTTCATGGGCGAGTCCGATTCGCACTTGAACCGAGTCCGACTGTCCGACTACGCCACGGTCACAGATTATGTAGCGAAAAATGCATTGACACCTCCTTGTGTCCAGCTGAATCTGTTTTGTAATAGAAAAAGTTATATTACTTACGATACAGTCGCCCATAGAAGACCTATATCGTAATGAAAGGGCAATGTATGAAAACGTCCCCACCCACGAACAGATTTGAAACATAAAATATGTTATTCGAAGCGAAGGATAGATATTTTTTTTACTACAGCGACTTACTTGAAATGTTTGGGGTTTAGATTTTACAGCGTCTAGAAGGATATATATTTTTTTAGTAAGGAGATAAATATCTTCTTACTAAAAACAATACATACAAGAAATTTATTTTAATTTTTTTTTTCAATTCACTTGCTCATAACGTGGCCCTAATCTCACCGCAATTAGGCACATAATGATGGGAGCCCCTTATTTCGTAGAAAGAAATTTCATAGAATTTCGTTTCACAGAAAATGTTTCATATAATATTTGGTTCTTATATTTTTATTTCGAATATTATTGTTTCAAAAACAATTTACTACAATGAAACATATTTTACAGAAACACAATTGAACGAATTTTTAATCACATTTTTTTGTTTAACAAACTTATCAAACTGTAGAATTATTTTTTAAAGAATATTAAACCACCTTTATAATCTTCCAAATCACATTTATTTTTAACTGTTTGTTTGAATTTTTTGTTGTTATTAAATTATTAGTAAAACGTCATTATAGTTAACACCCCGACTCAGATTACCCCGACTCGGATAGGTTAGGTTAGAAGGCTAATGCGGGAGCTTCGCTACGCTCCGCTCCCGCATTAGGACTCGTGGTTATTTTTTTAAAAACCACCCAGAAGTAGGAGCCCCGCGTAGCGGGGCTCCGTCGACCTTGTAGACGCATCAATGGTTTAGTTTATAAAAAAAATGTCCCATTTAAATGAGGGTATGCATTTTATGAATTGAAACGTTTAGAAAATGTCACTTTGATAATATGTTATTCTTTGTTATAAGTTTTCTATTAAATAAACAAGATAATGATTAAGAATATTTGATTTGATATTCTGTGAAATGATTATTCTAATGTTTAACTTTATATGAAACAAAATTCAATGATTTAAAATTCTTTAAAGTAAGTATTCTGTATATTGATTATTCTATGAAACGAAATTATGCGAAACATTTTCTGTAATACGAAATTATATTAAACATTTGTCTATAAAGTTGTTTTATATTAGACACCCCATAATGATACCTATTATCAAACTGTGGTTTTTTGATTGTTATTATATCCCGAGAGGGATAATTTTTTTTTAAATATTATTGGCTGAATTTCATTATTCTTAAAAAAATCAATACAAAAAAGATCGTGTTCAAAAGAACAAATAAATGAATATACTTACATATTTCTTGTTCATTTCATGCAACTTCGTATTTAAATAGAATATTTAATTTTGTACGTACATAATTGACAAAACTTTCACTGAAACAAGTATAACTTTTGTTTTCTCTCTGTTCAAAACTAAGTAAATTTACCATTTTATATAAGCGATAAACAAAAAAACGAACTCTCATTCTTTTACTCTTTGGCCGCATACACACGCATAGAAAAACTACTTAATTGCTCCCGCAAGTTCGCCAGTACCGAAATTGAAAAAAAAAAGTTTTACTGTTGAAATTAAAGTTATTTAATAATTAAAATGTCTACAAGTACTAGTTATGAAGAAAACAATGTATGCATTTAGTACACCGCTCGATATATATGCCGCTGCCAACTAGCTTAATCAGCCGTTCAATTAACTGCCTAGGCAGTTTACTAAACGGCGCCATTCAATTAAGGGCCTGAAAGAAATTCAGCCGTCTCGTTAATTACATAATTTAATAACCTGGCTTGCTAATGCTTAGGCCAATCGTAAGATGAGGCACTACTTTGAAATAATATAGAAAATTACATACATACACACATATACTTACACCTGTAAATCCCCGAGGGAGTAGACAGAGGTGTATTCACAGAAAATTAGTGATAGGTTTATTGTGATAGCTGTGCAATCCGACTTGATAAGGTTAGGTTAGAAGCCTTCGTGGTTATTTTATTTTTAACCATGCCGAAATAAGTCATTTTTCTAACTGTTTAATAAAATGGCTAGGCAAGTAGTTAAACGTCATCGAAATTTACCTAGCCATTTAATTAAATGGCTGAACACTATTCAGGCCGTTAATTTAATGTCGCCGTTTAGTTAACTGCCTAGGCAGTTAATTGAACGGCTGATTAAGCTAGTTGGCGGCGACATATACACATATACTGTACAACGTCCGATATATGATGTGATAGATGTGAAGTCCTTAACGTTATGGAATGTTTACTATCTGAAAACTGCAACGGTAAATATCTATTTTAGTATCATATTACTCACAAGAGTCACAAGTGACTTGAAAAACGTGTGTATAGTAATTACCGTCTTCGGCTCTCTTAGATCCTCGCTTACCGGCTCGGGTCTCAATATCGCCTCAGCGGTAATAACCAACTTTACACACTTGTACAGTCAGCATTATTTAAATGTTGATTACAAAGGTACTCAAAATAATTAATCTGAATACCAAAATTCCAATTTTTATATTGGTTATTATAGTCCTCAAATGGTGTGTGAGTGGTCCAACTATCCTAACAATCAGTCTTCCAGTAATATGTAAGTTAGTAGAGTATTCATATTCATATACACAATCACGCCGATCTATGGTATCCATCCATACTAATATTATAAATGCGAAAGTAACTCTGTCTGTCTGTCTGTCTGTCTGTCTGTCTGTCTGTCTGTCTGTCTGTCTGTCTGTCTGTATGTTACGCTTTCACGCCTAAACCACTGAACCGATCTTGATGAAATTTGGTACAGAGGTATATTAGAGCTTGAGAACGGACATAGGCTACCTTTTATCACGAGAAAGGGGGTTTAAGGGGGGGAAATAGGGGATGAAAGTTTTTATGAAAGTTTGTCATTTCTGCAGATATTTTAATGACATTTGGTACAGAGGTAGATTAGAGCTTGGGAACGGACATAGGCTACCTTTCATCGCGAAAAGGGGGGTAGAAGGGGGGGAACAAGGGCCTTGGGATGAAAGTTTGTCATTTTTGAAGATTTCTTTATGAAATTTGGTACAGAGATAGTTTAGAGCTTGGAAACGGATATAGGCTAACTTTTATCGCGAAAAGGGGGGTAGAAGGGGGGCGGACTAGGGCCTTGGTATGAAAGTTTGTCATTTTTGAAGATTTCTTAATGAAATTTGGTACAGAGATAGTTTAGAGCTTGGGAACGGATATAGGCTAACTTTTATCGCGAAAAGGGGGGTAGGAGGGGCGGACTAGGGCCTTGGTATGAAAGTTTGTCATTTTTGAAGATTTCTTAATGAAATTTGGTACAGAGATAGTTTAGAGCATGGGAACGGACATAAGCTTCCTTTTATCGCGAAAAGGGGGGAAGAAGGGGGGGAACAGGGCCTTGGGATAAAAGTTTATCGTTTTAGAAGATTTCCTGATGAAATTTAGTACAGAGATAGTTTAGAGCTTGGGAACGGACATAGACTACCTTTTATCGCAAAAAGGGGGGTAGGAGGGGGGGACTAGGGCTTTGGGATGAAAGTTTGTCATTTTTGAAGATTTCCTGATGAAATTTGGTACAGAGATAGTTCAGAGCTTGGGAACGGACATAGGCTACCTTTTATCGCGAAAAGGGGGATAGAAGGGGGGGACTAGGGCCTTGGGATGAAAGTTTGTCATTTTTGAAGATTTCCTGATGAAATTTGGTACAGAGATAGTTCAGAGCTTGGGAACGGACATAGGCTACCTTTTATCGCGAAAAGGGGGGTAGAAGGGGGGGACTAGGGCCTTGGGATGAAAGTTTGTCATTTTTTAAGATTTCCTGATGAAAATTGGTAAAGAGATAGTTTAGAGCTTGGAAACGGACATAGGCTACCTTTTATCGCAAAAAGGGGTAGAAGTGGGAAGGGGGATTTGGCTATGGGATGAAAGTTTGTCCTGTCCTTTTATGGCGAAATAGGGAGTTGAAGGGGTGGAATAGGACAAGGGTATGTAAGTTTGACAATTTTGAAAATATCTTGATGAAATTGGTATAGAGATGGATTAGAGGTTGGAAATGGACATAGGCTACTTACCTTATCGCGAAAAAAGGAATAGAACGGGGAGGGGGAAGGGGGATAGGGCTATGGAATTAAAGTTTCAAATTTTTCATTGGCACAAAAAAGGGGGTGAATATGGTATAAATAGTAAGAATTTATTTTAAGATGTCCTCATGAAATTTGGTACAAAGGTGAATTAGAGCTTCGGAACGGACATAGTCGAGTAGCGAACCAAATATAGAAGCGAGTGGAGAGGCGAGTAGAGATTGTTATAGCGACGATTGGATAAGCGTGTAAAGATCGAAAGTCGAGTAGAGTCGACTACAGGGGCAAGTAGATATGCGACTAGAGAACCAAATAGAATGCAGTAAAGGCTTGAGTAGAGAGGCGAATAGGGAGGTGAGTGGAAAGATTAATGTAGTGGCGAGTAGAGATCGAATGGATGGGCAAGTAGAGAGGCGAGAGGTCGAATATAGAGGCGAGTAGAAAGTCGAGAACAGAGGTGAGTACACATAGTCGAGGACAAAGTTGAGTAGCGAGGCGAATTTAATGCTCAATAGCGTCGGATCAACACTAAGCGATAACCGACATCCACGCGGGCGGAGCCGCGGGCAACAGCTAGTTTAGTATAATTTAAAAAAATCTAGACATTGTCATTTAATCGCATTTTGTATCCCTTTCTTATTTGCAAAGCCATCCCTTTCTCACAATGGTGGAGTGATAAAGGATGTCATATCCCTCGTACAACATATCATCAATGGATTACAGTTATTTTTACAACCCATTTCGTCACTTTGACGCCCTTATTCTGTAAACTGGCATGTGTACTTCATCAAACTCGTTATAGATGAACCAACGATTCCGTGAAATGGCAAAATAGGAATTACGGTTATCACTGTCAACTAGGGTTAAAGTATGAAAAGGGGTTAAAGTATGAAATTGCCGATTTGTACTGACAAATTGAAATTCGTTTTTTTTTTTTAATTTAACGTATTTATTTAATCAAAATAATTACCATTATTATCTATACATTGCTGCCATCTAGTAGGAAGGTCATTTATGCCTTTGCGATAGAACTCTGGTGATCTAGATTCGACAAACTGTGTGAAAGCATTTTGTACTGCCTCCTGAGAAGAAAACTTTTTATCACATAGAAAATTGTTCAAATCACGAAAAAAATGGTAGTCTGTTGGAGCAAGGTCTGGCGAATACGGAGGGTGACGGATAGTTTCTAATTGCAGTTCCTGTAGAGTTAAAACGGTTTCTCATGCTGTATGAGGTCTCGCGTTATCATGGAGCAATAATGGTGAAGATCGATTCATGAGTCGGGGCTGTTTCACTGCTAGTTTTGCTATCATTGTTCGGAGTTCGGCACAGTAGACATCTGCCGTTATTGCTTGACCAGATCGTAGAAAGCTATGGTGAATAACACCATGCTGAGACCACCAAACAGTTACTATTACCTTTTTATTGGTAAGCTTTGCTTTAGGACACTGTTGTGGCGTTTCACCTGGGGTCAGCCATTGCATTTTTCGCTTACGGTTATCGTAAAGAATCCACTTTTCATCACATGTCACAATTCGATCCAATATTCCTTCATTTCTGTATCGATTCAACAAGGCAACACAAGTTTCAATACGCATTTCTTTCTGCAGATCAGTCAAATCATGAGGTACCCATTTCTCACATTTTTTTATTTTATTGATTTGACGCAAATGAGTCAATATTGTTGGTAAGGTAACGTTAAACAATGCAGCTAATTCCTGGGTAGTTTGGCTCGGATCGGCTTCCACCATGTCTTTCAATTCATTGTTATTCACCTGTGTGGACGGCTTTCCTCGTGGTTCGTTCTTCAAATCAAAGTTTCCATCACGAAAGCGTTTAAACCAAAGTCGCACGGTGCGTTCATTAGCAGTCCCCTCTCCAAACGCAACATTGATATTGCGAGCTGTTTCTGCCGCGTTAGTTCCGCGTCGGAACTCGTATTCAAAAATCACTCGAATTTTCGAAGTATCCATCTTTCTTGTCTAAGCTGAATAAAAAAAACAACTGAAAGTCGATAATCGAATGTTGCACATTTTTAAATGAAGAACTACATAGGTACCATGTGGAAAAAGTTTCACTCAAAAATCTCAAACCATGAAAGTTTTATGTCAATCGAAGTACCTATTACAATGAAACGGCAATTGCATACTTTAACCCCTATTATTACTATTTTTCTGCACATTAAAAACAATTTTGCATGTAGTACGTAAATATTACTATTTACACAATGTGTAATAACTATGCACTTTAAGCGTATATATTTTGTACGTAAAGTTCAAATTTCAACGGAATAGTAGTACTAATAAATTTTCTGTGCTGTGGCATTTATGCTACGTAACGTCATTGAATAAATGTATACCTCGACTATCATCATGCCGCGAAGCGATACACGTCCTGCCTCAAGCACTATCTAAACGCTTTATATCGGTCGAAAACAGCAATAAATTGTGGTTTTTTTTTTGTGTAATCATTTAAAATTTATGGAAATATTGATAACTACGTTCTCTTCTCTTATCTACGCTCCTCGCTTTGGTATAAATTTTATCTATCTAACTTGAACAAAACTCAAATAAAACTGTAGATTGATTTCGTTTAGACCTAACTTTGAGAGAAAATTCTATCGAGGCAAGTAAACGTCATCGTGTATCCAATAACCGAAAGCACTTAACATATATAAATTTCAGAATTCAAAAACTGGCATTTGGTACTTGTTCCACTGGGTCAGCTGGTGAAGTGACCAGAGGAAGTTCACCGGTTACAAAAGTAGCCGAAATGTCGGTCTAAATGTGAATAATAACAAATAAATTGCAATACAATCCGTAAAAAGTGTTATTAAAAAAATTAAAAAAATTAAAATTGTTTATTTAACAACATACATACTTAGCAATTTACAGATATTTTTTCTACTTCCAGTTTACATTTGAGTAAGTATATTGTAAAGACATTTCGGTTGAACATTTCTAATAATTTCCACACTAGACTCGTGGTCTGTATCGTGGAAATCATACATGATGACTTTCCGTTATTTTATTTAGAGCTCTAAACAACATTGTGTGTTTATGAATCTGCGAGTTTCCTAACAGTATGTAAGTGGTTTATCTATCCAAAAATCTAACCCTACAAGTAATAAAATCTATATTTCTGTTACAACATTAATATCGTTTTAATTATATTGAGTGGGAGTTGAGTGTATGTATGTACCTGTTGTGTGTGTGTGTTTGTGTGTGTGTGTGTGTGTGTGTGTGTGTGTGTGTGTGTGTGTGTGTGTGTGTGTGTGTGTGTGTGTGTGTGTGTGTGTGTGTGTGTGTGTGTGTGTGTGTGTGTGTGTGTGTTTAAACTAGACTTTGAGAATTTCTTCCGTTTCTAAGTAGGAGAGTTTATGGAGCCAGATTTTAATATTTTCCATGGCTTCACGTACTCGACAATTTTTTATGGAGCATTTTTTATTCAGTCGGTTGTAGAGGAATGGGTGCAGGAAATGAGGAAATCGTGTTGCAAAAGCTGTCTTCACTTGAGGAATTGGAATTTTGTAAACTCTATTCCTGAGCATGATTTCATATTCGGACGATTGAATAACCATTGCATGGACCTTGATTGTAGCTTTATAGATAAACAGTTTTCGTACGCTTAGTAGGTTGCATTCCTTGTAAAGGAGCTCAGTAGAGAATCGTCGCGGTCTACGAAGCATGACTTTTAGGATGGATCTTTGTGCTCTTTCCAACATTATCATTTTGGTAATAGCAGAGCCTCCCCAAGTGGTAATACAGTAGGTAAGTACAGACTCACACATTGCGAGGTATATTTGTTTTTGCAGAGGTAGCGGAGCCACACTTCGGAGATGTTTTATTGGGTAAATTAGTTTCCGTACCCTCTCAGAAGTCGCCCTGATATGATCTTCGAAAGTGAGCCTGTCATCTATCACCACGCCTAGATATTTGATTTTATGTATTCTTGCTATGACACTGCAGTTACAGGTTTCGGAAACTTGTTGTTTAGGATAGCAGCATGTGTGTACTTTAATACCTGAAGTTAAGTTCGGTGCTGAGGCTGCAGTTTTATGGAAACATAGGAAGTTGGTCTTAGACGTGTTTAGCGACAGCAGGTTTTGATTCAGCCATTTAGCTATTTTGGAAATGCCTCTCTCAGCTGAAACGATAACAGATTCCCAATTGTCTTCACCAAAGATTATAGCAGTATCGTCGGCGTAGCAGATAATATTTGCTTTGTCCAATTGGAGGGAAGCTATGTCATTGACATATAGCAAAAAGAGGGTGGGTCCCAGGACACTGCCCTGGGGAACGCCAAAATTTACAAATGTTTGTTCGCTTGCATTAGCTCCTATCTTTACACACTGCTTGCGTCCTGATAAATAGCTGCCGAACCAATCCAGTGCAACTCCTCTGATGCCAGATTTCTCCAGTTTAGCCAGCAGGATAGGAATCGACACTGTGTCGAAGGCTTTTGCTAGGTCCAGAAAAACCCCTAGACAGGCCTTTCCCTTATCCAAGTGGTCAGATACCAGATTTGCTACCAGAGAAATGGCACCTTCCGTTGATTTACCTCTACGGAATCCAAACTGGTTTTCTGAAAGGATTTTATTTTTCTCGAGAAAACTTACTATTCGCCTATTAACGACTTTCTCCAATATTTTGGAAAACGTTCCGAGCAACGATATTGGTCTGTAGTTTCCCAAATTATTTTTATCACCACCCTTGTATATAGGAGTCACTGCAGCCGTCTTCCAATCATCCGGGAATAAGCCCTCCGACATACTTAAGTTGAAAATATAAGTTAACGGTTCGAGTATATATTTGGCTAACATTTTTATGAGGCGATTACTAATACCGTCAATTCCTGCGGCACTGTCCATTTTCAGGTCAGTAATAATAGCCTCTATCTCTGCCTCATCTGTTGGTTTTAAAAATAACGAGTCCCTTGGACAATGCAGCTGTCGTGCTCTTCTTGATAAAGATGCTTGTGTTTCCTGGATTTCCTCAAGTATTGTGTTTGCTAGATTTTGCCCTACATTTGAAAAATGTGTATTACAAAGGTCAAGGGAGTCTTTTACGCTATTCTTAATTAATGTGATTTCAGAAAGATTGCTTTTAGATTTTTGCGTGTAGGTTATTTCTTTAATTGTTTCCCAAAGCTTTTTTGGGTTCTTCTTGTTTTCGAGAAGTTTATTGCGTTCATATTCTTGTTTTAGCCTTTTTAGTAGGTTAAAATAGAAGTTTCGGTAACGTTTATATGTTATTTGGGCAACTGGGTCATTCGGGTGTTTTCTCGCCATGTTGTGTAATTTATCACGATTTCGAGAGCATCTGAGGAGACCTGACGTCATCCATGGTTTCCAGACATTTTGAGAGCGCTTAACTAGAACTTGCTTGCTATTTGCCTTTAAGGTGTTATTAAAAATACCTGTAAAATAGTTTACTGCCTCATTTGTTGAAGCCTTACTAGATATCTCCGACCAATCTATTTTCTTAAATTCTGAGACTAAATTAGTGTAGTTAATCACTTTAAGCATTTTCTGTTCCTCTCGTGGTTTGTCTTTATTAATTTTAATTCCAGCAATAACAATATCATGGTCAGTAATCCCCGATTTATAGACTACAGACCGAACCGCGTACCTAGATGCAACACAGATATGATCCAAACAGTTCCCCTTGCGCGTTGGAATGGTTATAGCCGGAACCATACCCACTTCAGCAAGCAAGCAGAGATATTCGTTGCTATCCTCGTCGACATCGTCAGGGCAAATGTTTATGTTGATGTCGCCAGCCACGACTATGCAGGGAGAATATTTTATACTCTTATGCACCGCATCAAGTGAGTTGAGGAAATTATCAGTATTTACAGCAGATGGTGAACGGTATATTCCCAGAATTGTAAATTTATCAGGGACACTAACACATAAACAGTTTGCATCTTCGAAGTTTGGCTCAGTCACTGCACAGTTCCATATATTTTTAACCAAGACTATGACACCCCCATTTTGGTTTGTATACTTTGTAGTTCGATAGGCTGTATACCCATCAATTGATTGAAGTGTTGAGTTATCGGTCAACCAACATTCCGTCAAAACGATCACATCGATGTCCAAGTTTAAACGATAAAAAGCCACCAAGAAGTTATTGAAGTTTTTCTGTGCGCTTCTAATATTGAATGTTAAAATTCTCAAGTTGTATGCATTGGGTATGCAATCACGACATTGTTCTGGTGTTTCGACGGCGTAACAGTCTGCTGTTGAAGAATCGATATCTCGAATAACGTTAATATCAATCATTGTTGAAGTTACATATTAAGTTCAGCAAAGTTTTACCAATGAGAGTTACAGCAAACTGCGGTCGTCGTCGACTATCTGAAGGTGTGTGTAAGGATTTTGAAAGTGAGTGTTTGTGTTGTAACAATAGGTGGCTTAATGAAATTACAGTAACAATAATAATACATGCGAAAGGTACTAATAAAAAATAATCTAACATGCTATAAGGTTCTACAGGGAACAGTGGAAATGCCAGGTCCAGGTCATTCTGTTTTGAGGCTTTCAAGGTCTTTGATTGAGCTAATCCGGATTGCGCCAGTATTTTCTTTGCGTTTAATGAATATGGAGCCTTTAGTCGTCCAGCAAAATTTAAAGCCTGCTTGTTTAGCGTGAAGTCTAGTGTCACGAAATAACAACCTGTTCTCTCTAGTCAGTCTTTCATTTATATAAAAGTTTTGTTTCGGTCCGCTTATTCCGATATCACTCGAATGTAATATCCTGCGCGATTTCGCCTTTTGAAGAAACTCATCACGCTTATCCCGTCTTAGAAAACGAGCCACCAATGGCCGAGGGGGCTGTTTGTCGCTACCCTCAACTACGCTGCGCCGGGGACCTGCTCTCGAAACATATTCTAAATCCATTTCAGACAATGTGGCGCCAATTTTCGCAGCTATGGTAAGTAAAATATGATGTGGATTTTCCTGTGGGGTCTCAGTGACTCCTATGATTTCCAACTCATTCCTGAGCACTAACTGTGCTTGTGCGTTTATATGGTCCTTCAACTCTGCAATGGTGTTGTTGAGTATATGAACATCAGTATTTTGTTCTTCGATAATCTTTATTCGAGAGTCAAGTGATAAGATCTGTGTAGTAAATTCGTCAAGGCGGTCATGGCATCGAGTGAGTGAGGTGACGACCTCAGTCAACTGACTTTTTACCGATAACATCTCCTGACGCAGCAAACGAAACTCAGTGGTTAGTTCTTTGAGCTCAGCAACCGAGAACTTTTCCTCAGGATTGGCAATTGGGGCGTTGTCGCCCTGATGTATGGTCGTATGTTCACCTCGCACGGGGGTAAGCGAATTATCTCCACCCTTTTTTGCGGCGCATCGACATTCCGGACAAGTCCACGTGGGTAGTCGCTCTGGCGGAATCGCCGGAATACAAAGGGGATGAAAGTTGTTTTTGCAGTCTTTTAATTTACAGGCAATGGGATTCTTATCTGTTATTAACTTATTACAAGATGCGCAGGTTTTAGTAGCCGGTGAACGAGGTCGAGGCATCACTTAAGTAGTAAAACGATAATCTAGCGATTAAACGATGTCAGTTGTCGCTATGTATGCAGTTTCGTGGTACTGGATCAAGTGAGTACGTATCGGCAATATATTGGAGTAAAGTAGCAGGTATGTTATAGAATAGATACCACCTTTTCAATTTTCTTCTTAATAAGTCAAAATGCTTAATAAGTTTTTGGTGAAATAACAGTAAACAACTCAGAAAAGTATTCAAAAAACAAAAAGTCGAAAAAGTTGTAGCGCAGAATCGATCCCACGGACATCTGAATTAGCAGTCGAGCGCACTCTACGATGAGCTACTTGAGCCTTGCAGTTTGTGTTTGAATTTATCGACCTTACTGGGACTGTGTCTGAGTATTCAACAAAAGAATTTGACCCTGCCTTTTATTTTCAAAGTCATTCACTTTGTATGATATGACACTTATTCAACTTTCTTGTATATTTTTTTATTGATGTACCGGCACTTAAAAATGGTTTCTTGTTGATTACTTTGAATACAGTTTATACACGGTCACAATTATTACACAGTTCTATTTGTTATTTAGTGGTTTACACACTGATGTAACATTCACACACTAAATCTCGCTTTTATCTACTATTTTAGAATATAATGTACTACACATATAATAACAGGTCTGTCCTTGTTGACGCTCTTGACAGGAGTATTATCTCAATGATCTGTTTTGTGTATACCTAATATTTCTCTTGAACTCTTTCAGTACTATGCAGGCTGGTTTTATTACCGATATTATTAATCTACTAGCTTTTCGCCTGCTGTCTAGTTACTTTAGGAATTAGACAGCGGGCGGTATATAAATCAATGCAGTTGAGGAAGCTCGTGAGCTATGTAAGGATAGAGTCAAATGATGGGCTGTTGTCTCTGCCTACCACGGTGGGAAATAGGCGTGAGCGTATGTATGCATGTGTGAAACAATGTAACGCACAGCCTAAACGGCAGGTCAAAGAGATTTGAAATTTATTGACGATGTGTAAAGATTTTCATAATCTTTGGTATTTTATTATTTGTTTGTATTTACTGGGGACTTTGATCTCCAAAACACGTCAGGGTTGCTATTGTTAGTGACCAAGGTCGGGCGGGGTCTCTGGGATATCAGAAAGTAATCTATGCAAACGGCATATTCAACACAAAAAGATTTTTCAAATCGAGTTGTAGTTTCTGTGATTAACGCGTTCAATAAAACAAACAATGCTTTTGAATTTTACTTCAAATAGAACAAAGGATCAACGCTTTCAACTACATCGTGAACAGAACGCAATTTAATACAAATAAAGCAGATAAGGATTAGGTACTCAACATAGCTCATTCGGTCCAATAAACGCTGCTAAACAGCCTCTTATTTTAGTTGGATTGGTAAAACAATAAAGCGTAACTTGGCGACTGAAAAAGAATGCCGCGAGTTTTATTGCTTGGCTCTTATCCTCACAGCTTTACCTGTTGCATTGGGAACAGACATTAAGGTGTTTATAAGTGACGATGCCTTAGAGCGAATGGGTATAGTATCATAATAAACGCAGCCCTGTACCACCCCACATACACATCTCTAAAGTGATTATAATATAAAAATATGGGAAATGATGTGGGTAAAAAAAGTACAGAATGGACACATCAATGAGTTCATCATATTATGCCTAACTTCATTTAACTGACTTGGTAATTTTTTGACATTGATGTACTAGCCTATTGATAGATATTAGCCGTTGTGAGACATTTAGGTGCGGAATGTCAGAGACAAGATTTATGGTTTGGCTATGGTGTCTACGATTCGACAACCCAGATGATCGTGAAGAGAAGATGAAGACTGATAAGTTGGCTGCCATATCCCTAATTTTCAATAAATTTATGAGTAATTCTCAACAGTTGTATGAATTTAGCGAATGTGTCACAGTGGATGAAACGCTCGTCAAATGTCGAGGAAGAAGTCATAATATAATAATACTATACATGCCAAAAAAGCCTGGTAAATATGGATTAATACGAGCACTATGCGATACCAATGATTATTATTTTTATAATAGGTATATTTAGTCTGGAAAAGACTCGGATGGTAACGGATTGACAGCACAAGAAAAAAAAAATTCTATTTCCAACTCAGTGTATCCTACGCCTCACAAAACCTATTCAAGGAACCAACCGTAACGCGACGGCTGACAATTGGTTTTCATCTATAGAGCTCGTAGACGAACTAATATCACGGAAGCTGACGTATGTTAGGACGCTGAAGAAGAACAAGAGGAAACATCGATTGAATTTTAGCCAAAGAAGGATCGAGAAGTAAACTCTACTTTATTTGGGTTTACGACTACAAAAAAGTTATACTCATACATGCCAAAAATAATAGAGCTGTGATGTTTGTATCTTCCATGCATCATAGTGTCCAGGTAGATGAAAATACTAAAAACTCTGAAATTATTACGTAATAAAACTCCACTAAAGGGGGCGGATGAGGCTGACAAAAAGTGCTCGATTTACTCCAGTAGCCGTCGAACAAGGAGATGGCCTATGATGTTGCCATATCATGTCCTAGACTTGAGTGCCATGAATGTGTACATTTTATATAACATGTACCAATCAAAAGTTGTGGAGAGAGGAGATTTCTTAAAAAAATTGCACGTGTGCTTGTGGTGCCTCATATCCAAAAACATGTTACAAATACACGATTGCCAAGAGAGCTGAGGTTGACCATGACTCAAGTTTTACAGAAGTTAGTTGGTTACCTTACTGCCTTACTGCCTGCAGGGGACATCGCGACCGGACGGGTGATCTGCCCTTCGGTGTGGGCCATTTCACCCATTTCCATTTCACCCGTTTCCAAGTTAGTTGGGTATGCAGTATGTAGTAGAAGTGGTCTCGCTCCCACTTCTACTGCATACAAATTAACCACGTAACCGTTTTTGATTGTTTCGTTTGTGAGATCATAGTATTTATTTTTCTTAAGTGTGTGGACCTTCGGTATATTTGTTTCCCACGGTACAGTCAGTCGTTTCGACAGTGAGTCCAATCTGGGGCAGTATCTAAGATTGAATAGGGTTTATTCCTGGATTTTATGGATGAACCTTCCGACACAAAGGTGATATGACGTCTGTTAGTAGTCAATCCTTTTTAGGCTCTAGCTACTGCCAGACTCATTGCTTCACGTATGATGATAAGCACCTTGTCGTGGCGGCGTGATTATTGGCCTCTATCGAGAAGCACCCTACATCCTACTAATATGAGCCTCGCCGTCCCTATTGCCTCACCACAGGTATAACATTGCTTTTCCGTGGCCTTCCCCCACCTTACCAGGTTACTCTGGTCTGGAAGGGTCATCTGAAAGGCGTTAAGTTAGAATTTTAACAAGGCCGATGACCACACATAGATCAAGGTGCGCCAGTTTAAGGACATCGGCATGCAGAACTCTCCCATTGTCAACCATTCGTTTTGGATTTCCAAATTCATCGCATGCACTCGATATTTATCATTTTCGTTTTGCTTCAGAAAGGACCTTAGTATATCCTGGTCCCTTTTGAGCTCTCGTACTCCCAACCCCACTCTGTTCGACTAGGCTCCTTCATGAATCGTTTATGAAAATATAAGTCTAGATTCAAGCTCGGACGCGTTATTATCTTTCGGGAGTGCCCTGACTGTGTCATCTTGGGATTTACCTATTCATCCCAAAATTATTTTGATCCCTAAATAACGCAGAGGGATCAGCAGAGTGCGCTAGTCCAAACCACGATTTTAGTGATTTTATGACAGTTGCATCTTTTTTCGCTAGTAATGTTTGCCGAAATCATATACCAGAAAAGGCCAAGTCAGACGTGATGTTAAGTAGTTGTCATATTATATCCAAGCTATTTTGATATTGTTCAGTGGTAGCTGATCTATCTTATTTAGGTCAGTTATAAACATATTGACAACTTCATCTAAGGATGGTGTGCATCCATGATGGTCTATCTTTCTCCCAAGGAATTTAAATGGCACCGATTCAGCGACTATGGAACCTGGTTTACCCCCTATTCGTTCTCGTCCATTTGTCCACGAACAGAACTCATCGATTTCCTTTAATAGTTCCTGACATTGTTTTGGATTACGCGTCAGTATTGCGAGATCGTCAGCAAAAGCTAAGATGGACTCAGTGTAAATGTTATTTACTTTAAACCGATAACCCCATTTCTTTTCGTGACGTATTAACTTGGTGATTAAAATCTTGATTACTATGGTAAATGCTATTGGTGACAAGCAGCATCGCTGAAACAGCCCCACATTATACCGTAATGGTTCTTAGTGATCTTTTTGGTAACTTATAGCAAATTTTAGCTGAGTAATAAGTGAGTAATAATAATAATACATTTATGTCTTGTAAAAGGCCAAATATTAAGTTCTTTATTAATTTTATTAAATGAGATACATAAAATTGAATGAAAGCCATAAAATTTGCCAGCAAAGCTCGTGTTCCACTGTTTCATAGGCAGGCAAACCCTATGTTTTAGCCGCTTTTTTTCATTACATACAGGGTCATATTCAACTGAGGAGTGCTGTTTGAGGATTGTGCATAAAATAAATAGTTGTCTTACTGTCAAAACATCACATATTTATATAATTCCTCTGTAGAGAATAGGAAGGGTAAGGGCAAGCTATCTTTTAAAACTGCTCTTTGGGATCTCTCTAAATCTAGTAACTCAGTTTTCACAGCACCTCCCCATACTGTGATACAGTACGTTAAAATAGATTGAGATAATGCCATATTAACCTTTTTAACGACCGATTTGTTGCCAATATGTCGTAGATTTGGACTAAAAGTGCCATAATTTTTGAATTTTATTATTTTTGAAATAAAGTAGCCAAGAAACCAACCAATAACACAGTATCACCAGTTTTCAAATACGTTTACAAATAAAAAAGTTGTTGGCCTCTAAACATACGCCTAAATACGAGATTGACGTTGAACTAAAACTAAACATAAACTGGGCAAATTGTTTTCTTTTTAATTCTCTGGTCTTACCAGGATGATATAAAATTACTAACCCATTGCGATCGATGCAATGGGTTAGTAAATTCATGTACACATTTCATGTACACTTTCATGTACAATTTCATGGACACTATAAACTCGTTATGACTCGTAACATGTTGAGTTTATTGAGAGCAACATTTTATTGTAATGGTCTTTTTAAATAATTTACATTTTAGGTATTTTTATACCACTGAGGTGGTGGACAAGCACACGACCCACCTGATAGACAGTGGTTACCGTGGCCTAAGGACATGTGCAATACCAGGGAATCACACTCATGCTGCTGACCCTGAAATCACAGAGAGTTTCTGTGCCCTCAGTGTAGAAGATAAAGCAGGTCTATAGTTATTAAGAAACCAATTTCAATATTAAGAAGAATACGCAGATTTGTTTACGTTACTAGTAGACCGAACACACGTTAAACTGATTGATCAAACTAAAACAATATGTAACAACTCTCATAGATATTGTTCTTGTTGAAGTGTTCTGCTCGCGATCAGTGATACGGTACATAATAAACTACACTTTACAAATTATATTTCTCATTTTGGATATATCTTTCCGATTTTCGACTTCAAAATCAAATTGGAAAAAAAGTTTAAAATAACTGAATTTAGAGAAAGAATTTAGATATTTTCGATGTTTCGAAGAATCGAATTGAGAACCGCCTCGTCTTTTGAGCTCGGAACAGAACAACTAGAAATAATTAGTATACTAACAGCGGTCATCGCGAACATAAATGCCCCAAGTAGCACAAAAGTGCATTATAATTTATCACACTAGGTCACATTGGACATATGAGCATTTAAAATGAGTTATAAGGGTTTACTCCAACTGCAACAGCTGAATATCAGAAATTCAGGCCCAATTTAAAACATTCTGCTGAACAATGACTTTATTATATATCATGAAGACGCCACTATAGTGTTCTTGATGTTAGTATTGTGCACCGAAGTTGTATTATTAAGCCGTTAGCAGTTGTGGACATCGTAAGCATTATGATAGCATTTTAGTAGATGCACATTATGGTTATTGTCATATTAACGGTCACGCGTGGATCGCTAAATTGCTTGCATATTAAGGAAGAACATTTGAACTATTATAATGCAAGCAGTTTTTCATTCAGTGAACTTTGCTAACCATCTTTTAATGCATCACGCTGTATTTCATTGAACTTCGACAGTATTCTTCAGCTGTTATGACTGCTCTTATAACAGCATTTATGTGGTTCACGAGAACATTATTATAGAGCTTTTCTGCTGATGTATAACAGCAAACTACTTTAATTCGTTTCACATGCACCTCTCTATTCATGACTAAGCTGTATAATCAGACTGGCTGCGTACTTAATCTAGTGTTGATGATAAAATGATTCTTAATCAGAGTGTTTTAATGCCATAGCTGGTATTTTTGAGATTTTGTGAACATTCATATATATTCAGTTAGACGTTCACTTCCCGGTGGACGCCATTACGTGAACAAATAAGGGCTCCTAAAAGCTTATAACAGGTAAATGCATAATGAGCATGAATTCAGTTCACTCGTGAGCAAATGTGAATCATTATTACTACATAGCATTGCCATTGGCTTACTTCCATGGCACATAAACCACCCTTTCTTACTCGTTACTGAATTATTATGGACAAGTGAACGTACATACAGCATATTGCATTTTATTGTAGTATATACGTTTCACATTGATTTTCCACCATTTTTATTTTTATAACCTATAAAAATATACTTTAATTGTTAACTTATTTTAGATTTTAGAAATGTACAACTGAATAATTAAGCTTTAATTTTAAGTTCTTTACGCACAAAGAATTTAGTTCTAACTCTATTTCCAGATAAAACAAATTTAAATTAATTTGTGTACCAGTAGACCCATATCTGGTTTTAGTTTTTCTGTTAAAACATTCATATTTTCGGGGCGCGTGAAAATTTTCCACTAATATTGATAGTATTTCACCATACACTTGCATTCCCAATAAGATCTCACGTAAGAATTATGAAAAATGAGAGTTTAAGTTATATGGTAACTCTCCACCATTCTCGCCGCAATACTTTGTTTGGCACCATTTAAATTTACGTATGTAATATTGGAGACGAATGAATTAAAGACACAATTTTATCCAAAATTGTGCTCTCAACAGTACAGAAGCGTAAAAACTGTTCCAATTAATTGCATTAACTGCCTAAGAGGTAACACACGCCCTCGATTACAGCAGATGTTCAGCTCTTGGGGTAATTGTGCCCCAATTAATGCTTATATAACGTCGTTAAGATGCAATCAAACAGGCAGATAAGAACTAATTGCAGTCAAATTTGTGCCCAAATCTGAGTTATAGCACCGTAGGATACGCATCCTCTGCTATTATGCAGCTAACTACAACTGCTATGGTTACCTAGGTGAACCGTAAATCTGTAACTGTACAGCACTTGTGTGCTACTTGGGGCATTGGTGTCGATTCCATCGCGACCGGGTGTACTTAACATTCACATTAACATTCAACATAGACACTTACAAATAATCATACCAATTTTTACTTACGAATTCCCGAACCCTAAACACTTTCGTCGTATCGATTAAGATTGGAAAAATTTAATAGGTTCAGGTGGCATTCGAACCCGCGATCTTTGCCTACAGGTGCAATGCCGATCCGAAAACCGATTCAATTTTTCCTATCTTAATCGATTTGAATAGTTAGCATACTAAATGCCTTAAAATTTCATTCATCTTTTGCCGTACCTCGAGTATTGGGTATTTTTACTTTATAGTTCAATCTTGAGATAAGAGGTGTTGAATACTAAAGATGGTGTATACAAACTAATTTAAAACAGTGAAATAAGTGCTGATTTTTTTAGTTTGTTTGAGTTCTTATCTACGAAAATTTTCACTACTAATCTGTACTAATCTACCGTCATCTTACGACAAGAATATTGTGGTGACGCGTATACGCCAGTTTCACCAACTTTACACACTAGTACAATAATGTACTATTTTTGAAGTGAAAACTTCTTTAGCGGCGGATGATGGGTAAAAATTGTTAAACTCGCGTCAGGATTACTTGACCTTTGAACCGTAACCGACGATTGACGTCATACAACATTACAACAGCTACAGATTGTTAATTTTGTTAGATGCGTTAAGAAGCATCGTAGCCTAGCCGTAGCGTTTCGACTGTAAGTCCTTGTGGTTTGAGATAGTACCGGGTTCGAACCTGGGCTCCTGACACTTTTTGTAATTTATTACTTTTTGTGATTATTTTTTCTTTTTGTAATTTATTACTTTTCGTGATTTTTTCTTTTTGTAATTTATTAATTTTTGTGATTTTTTTTTCTTTTTGTAATTCATAAATTTCTTCTGACAGAAAATTAGTGATAGGTTCTATGATTGGCGCTATATTATAGGTATGGTATGGTATGATGTGTTCCTTTTATTTTTTTCTCTGTATACAACGAAGAAAGAAAGAAAGAAAAAGTATTTACTTCTGTCGGCACTCCCGGAATGCAACCCGTCTTTTTTTAAATGTAGATATGTTCATCCGCATTCTAGAATGTTCTAGATTTCATAACACAAGCTAGTGTAACAATGCCTACTTTAGTACCCGCACAGGCGCCCACGCGCCCACACGCGCGCGCCTCCGTTTTTGTATGGCCAAGCGCTGAGGTCTGTGGTTTCAACTAGCGTTGAATTCCGGAAGGATTTGCCCAGCGGCTGGTTATCAAAACCGCAAGATAAGATATTTATTTGGACATTTTGGGCTTCTTAGGTTGCTACTTCACTATTTTATCTCCAATTTTTAACAAAACTCTGAATAGGCATAGTTTTCTTGAATAATCAAGTCAACTTAGTTATTATAAAAGAACAACTGGATTATTAGAAGGTTTTTGTTTAAAAGAGAAGAGAAGACTGGTTGTTTATTTCATTTATTTTTAATAATTACGTCAATGATACTAATTCTGTAGTTGCATCTCTAAACTTAAATTTCTCTAAAATTTTATTATTAGTGTTTGACATAAAGCTATTCTGTTGTTTAGTCCAACTAAAATTAGTGTTCGCTAAGACAGCGTTAAATTCGAATATGACATTGCTAAAAGTTGAAATTGGAAGTGTTGCCGCTCCTCAAAAATTAAGAATGAATGATAAAGGGTCTTTTCACAAAATCTTTAAAAACTGTATTTATAGGTTGTTAGAATGCCGGTAAATGTAAATTAATGCATAATATTGATAAAATAGTAAAAACCCTGTGATTTTTTTTAATCAAACCTAAGTATAGTAAAACCAACATTCCCGTGAACTGAGGGAGGCCGCCACTTTCCTTTCAAGAACGTCAAATCGTGCTAAATTGTCTTTGATTTGGAATAAAACAGTATGCATTTGACAGTGACAACCGTAGTTCCTATTTTGACCATTTCACAGAATCGTTGGTATGATACTAAATACAGTTTTACCCGGTTCACGTACCTGGCATCCCGCGGTACATGTCTTTATTATCTATGTAAATAAAGTAATTTATCTTTGAATCTGTGCAAGTCAATTTGACACTACGATTTGACATCAGATTCTCAGTAGGGATGTGCTCCGGAGATGAAAATCATCACTGTGAAACTTTCTCCGGTTTTCCAAAATTTCCAGCGATTCTTCGGAAAGCCTTCTTTAATCAAAATACAGCTCATATTCCTCAATAACCTTATGCTCAATAGACGATATATATTAAATGACATGCTCTGTGATGTAGTTGAACGCGGCCGTCACGCAGGAGGGGCGGGTTCGATTCCCGCTCAGTGCAAATATTTGTATGCATGAATATGGGTATTTGGATTGGTCTGGTCATACCTCGGAGAGTTCCCGGTTGCCACACGAACATCTAAGGCAATTGTTACGCGTAGCTAGAGCCAAGATTGACTCTAGCTAGAGAGGGTTCGCAGTCATCGCAAGCGTAAAAGCTCTTGCGGCTTTTCAGCCTTTGTGATACGCCAGCATGATTAACCAAAAAACCACCACAAAGGCCGATGTGATGAATAACCGTGCGGCTTCAGTTGGTTCGAGTCTGACATAGCCATTTGATCATTAGCTCCGATGAGGTGAAGCCAGATGTTCGGTTAACCAGTCTAGAACATGCCTGCTCTCCACAGTGCCCTCTGCAAAGTCAGAGGGATACTTGGAAAACCTCCGAGCAATTATCTGCAGAGTCACTCCGCCTCGGTCGGAATTTGTCGTAAGCGGCAGCATTAACCCTCCGGGAGAGTGGCGCTGCCGTCTCTGTAGCCCAGGGTGCACCGTGTGGAGGTTCTGGACCGAGTACCACATAGAACTACACCTATCACTAACTTAGTCGGCATCATTTAGGTGGCGTCTAATTTTAGCGTGACATTTCTTATTATAGTGAATCTTTGACATTTAAAACGTACGACAGAATACCGATTCTCTAAAAAAGGACTAAATGAAGTAACTTAGTGAATTTTAGTTGTGTCAAACTAATTTTAGGTAAGTCGTGTGTTCTCAGAATACGAAACGACGTTTGACAGGACTAAACTAAATTTTAGAGATTTTTAGCTTATTTTAGTTTAGTTATGTCACAACGGAATTAGCATCAATGTTTACTACTTAAAAGTATTTAAAAAAAGAGATAGATAGGTATTTAAAATAATGTAAATACCTACCTAAAGTTTATTGAAAAAAAAATTGTTTATTTTATAATTCTTAAAAAATATTTTCCTACTTTATTCAAATATTGTGAATGTTTGCAAGAATAAACACACGACACTGAAAAAATTAACGTAAACTTGCGAAATCTTGCCTGAGAACCAATCTCTCGAGATTGCATTCCCTAATATTAGGGGTTAAAGTATGCAATTGCCGATTTGTACTGACAAATTGAAATTCGTTTTTTTTTTAATTTAACGTATTTATTTAATCAAAATAATTACCATTATTATCTATACATTGCTGCCATCTAGTAGGAAGGTCATTTATGCCTTTGCGATAGAACTCTGGTGATCTAGATTCGACAAACTGTGTGAAAGCATTTTGTACTGCCTCCTGAGAAGAAAACTTTTTATCACATAAAAAAATTGTCCAAATCACGAAAAAAATGGTAGTCTGTTGGAGCAAGGTCTGGCGAATACGGAGGGTGACGGATAGTTTCTAATTGCAGTTCCTGTAGAGTTAAAACGGTTTCTCGTGCTGTATGAGGTCTCGCGTTATCATGGAGCAATAATGGTGAAGATCGATTCATGAGTCGGGGCTGTTTCACTGCTAGTTTTGCTATCATTGTTCGGAGTTCGGCACAGTAGACATCTGCCGTTATTGCTTGACCAGATCGTAGAAAGTTATAGTGAATAACACCATGCTGAGACCACCAAACAGTTACCATTACCTTTTTATTGGTAAGCTTTGCTTTAGGACACTGTTGTGGCGTTTCACCTGGGGTCAGCCATTGCATTTTTCGCTTACGGTTATCGTAAAGAATCCACTTTTCATCACATGTCACAATTCGATCCAATATTCCTTCATTTCTGTATCGATTCAACAAGGCAATACAAGTTTCAACACGCATTTCTTTCTGCAGATCAGTCAAATCATGAGGTACCCATTTTTCACATTTTTTTATTTTATTGATTTGACGCAAATGAGTCAATATTGTTGGTAAGGTAACGTTAAACCATGCAGCTAATTCCTGGGTAGTTTGGCTCGGATCGGCTTCCACCATGTCTTTCAATTCATTGTTATTCACCTGTGTGGACGGCCTTCCTCGTGGTTCGTTCTTCAAATCAAAGTTTCCATCACGAAAGCGTTTAAACCAAAATCGAACGGTGCGTTCATTAGCAGTCCCCTCTCCAAACGCAACATTGATATTGCGAGCTGTTTCTGCCGCGTTAGTTCCGCGTCGGAACTCGTATTCAAAAATCACTCGAATTTTCGAAGTATCCATCTTTCTTGTCTAAGCTGAATAAAAAAAACAACTGAAAGTCGATAATCGAATGTTGCACATTTTTAAATGAAGAACTACATAGGTACCATGTGGAAAAAGTTTCACTCAAAAATCTCAAACCATGAAGGTTCTATGTCAATTCGAAGTACCTATTACAATGAAACGGCAATTTCATACTTTAACCCCTATTATTAAGTGATATTTTGATACAAACTCGTAGTAGATATACTGTATGTTTAGTAATATTAAAGCTCACTGGTTGTGATAAATAAATAAGCTTGCTTCATCTAAATCTTTTATATAAAACTCTTTGTCCTGACCGACTGACTGACTAAAAGCCACTGATCGACGGGCGAGTAAAGACCGCGGTTTTAAATACCGACGAGCCTGGCTCGCGGCTCGTTGGTGCTGATCCACTAGCGAGCAAAACACTCGCAAACATGTCTTGTTCCGAGTCTGAAGCCTTGTGTTATCTCGCCATAGGAAATTAAGAAATTAAGAAAAAAAGACGGGTTGCACTCTGGGAGTGCCGGCAGAAGTGAAAACATTTTCTTTCTTTCTTCGTTATATACATAGAAAAAGATAAAAAAGAACATACCATACCATACCATACCATACCATACCTATAATATAGCTCCAATCATAGAACCTATCACTAATTTTCTGCTAATTATCTGTCAGATGAAATTAATAAATTACAAAAAGAAAAAATAATCACATAAAGAAATGAATTGAAATGAATGAAAACTAGATTATTCGGACACAGAAAAACTGCTAGAAATACTAAAGTAGGTAGCGTTAAGCTGTAAATATGCAATAGATTCTTTGGTTTATGTTAACTAACTAATTGCAGCAAGTAATTATCATTGAACGGACATAGCCTGAAACACAGGTTTACAAAAACCTAGGTCAGGTAGGTCCCAAATTGTTAATGTAATTAGGTATTATATTATAAATTCTTACCATATACAGTGTTACACTTTCTCATAATGTAGATATTATTATACTTAAATTAGTTATATTCGACCTTATTTGTAAAACTAGTAATAACCCAATGTACAGCCCTTTTTGATAAATAAATAAATTATTATTGTTATTATTATAATTACAAAAAGAAAAATAATCACAAAAAAATTATAAATTACGAAAAGAAAAAATAATCACAAAAAGTGTCAGAAGGCCAGGTTTGAACCCGGTACTATCTGAAACAATAAGGACTTAAACTCGACTACGACGCTATTTATCGTAGCTTGCAAAATAGACAGTCTATAGCTTATTTTGTATGACGTCAGTCGTCGGTTACGGTCCAAAGGTCAAGCGATCCTGACGCGCGAGTTTAACACTTTTCACCCATTCAACGCCGCTAAAGAAGTTTTCACTTCAAAAAAAGAAAACGTCCTAAATTGTGGGTCCAGGCTCGGCGGTATTTAAAACCGCGGTTTTGCAATGATACACCGGCGACCTTTACCGACGAGCCATAAAACCGCGGTCTTTACTCGCCCGTCGATCAGTGGCTTTAGAGACAACGTACACTCTAAACCACTGTTCGTAGAGACTTGAAATTTGTAGATAATGTGTTTTGGTGCGTGGAGAAAAAAATTAAATGGCCTAAAAAAAGGCAAAGACGTATTTTACTTTTAACCTAAGAACGACTGAATCGATATTCATGATCTTTGATTATTTAAATTTGTTTTTGTTGCCAAAAAGCAATTATCATAATTAAAATGTGGTAAACGAAATAATGTAATATTAATGAAAATACGATTTATTTGGGCGCCAATTTAGCTAACAAGATAGTTGTCATGACAACGGGAACTACAAAAGAAAGAAGAGCGGTCACTTTTGATCTGTCAAATGCACAGAACAGAAAAAACTGTTAGAAGTGTGATAGGACAGATTTTATAGCGGAACCAATGTCGCCAAACTCACATATACAACCAGATAATAATACGTTGCACTACTAGTAAACAATTGTTTTGATTGGTCATATATCTTTAACAAAAAATTAACCTAAATTATGCACACTGCAGAACGAAAACATACCTTATTGATTGGCATTAGTGATAACTTTAATATAGATAAAAAAAAGGAATTTACGACGTTTTGTATCTGAATCAAACTTGCTTCTCACTCTAACTGTATTACGAAAAAGTTCAACTACTCCCCAAAAGATGTCCATTTATTTTAAGAATGTTATTTAAAACTTTAATGGTTATTAATACGGTTGATATTACTTTGAAGTATTATCTCTCTCACTCTAACTCTCTTAAATTAACGCTAGAGCGGCGACACAAAATTTTGGCAATATTGATAGATTTGAGATTTGTTTTCAAAATGTCAAAGGATTCCAAACGCTGTTTTTATAATCTAAGAGTACTAAAAAAGAGGGATTTTATAGCTTTACGTACAGAAGTTGAACTGTTTTTTATTTACGATTAAAAAGGTATGAAAACGTGAATTGAAATACAACAAGTGTCCATTTATAGTAGATACTTTATGTAACTGTAGCACAATAAAAGCGTTTTCACACTATCCGGCGCATCTGATATCCGATATTAGTGTCGGCTCCGATATCGAAGGAAATAAAATAAAATAGAAAAAAAACTCGATACTATGTTGAAAATAATTGCCGGGAATTTTTTATTCTTTTTTTCATCCGGTCGATGCGATCGAGCAAATGTCCGAATCGGACCGATTTTATTGAATATATGTGAAAACAGCACATGGTGACGGCTATCGGCGTCAGACACTCAATATCAGAAAATGTGAAATCGCTTTAAGGATACTTAAAATACGAGTGCGAGTATTTTACAATGAGACGGGTGTTTTAAGACCATATTACGAGTAGTTTGTAACGGACTGAAACACCGTTTCGAGGTTCTTATAAAACAAGAAAACATAAATAAATAAAATAATTCAATGTCGTAAAACGCCATCTAGTAATTAAGTAAGAATTTCTACAAGTAAATTGAATATCACTTGGTTTTTTATAAAACGAAAATAATTCAATGTCGTAAAACGCCATCTAGTTGATTAAGTAAGGAATTTTTATACGTAAATAAAATGATGAATAAATATACACTATGGTATGTGGTCAAAGAAAAAAATTGATTCATAAAGAAATTATTCTGTTAAATTGCAAAGGGCAAGTAAATTTGTTTTGTGAACAAATAAATTTAAAATGTAGTTTAATATATACAGTACCTATAGATGGGACTATGATTGAAAGAATTTAAGAAAAATAGTCTATGGATATTTACACAAGAATAATATTATAATAGTTTTGTGTATTGTTTATAATAAAATTAATAAGGAAAAGAATAAACAGATAAAGTTAAAACTTATTAATTATTTACAAGGAACAATAATTATAATATTTAAAGCAATAAAGTACTGTTGAAAAGAGATTATAAATACTATTTATTATCTGTGTGCCTCAGAGCTATGGAAAATGCAGGAAGTGGCTCTGATTGGTTATTATTGTTTAAAGGTCAAATGATTATTGAATAATTTTCTATATCTATTATTGAGTATTATATGGATGTTTATTAAACATAAAATTAATCTTATATTATTATGAAAATATTGACAGTTAGAATCAATGAGTGTAAGTATGTAAATAGTTTATAAATATTAAAAAAAGGGCCACTGGTTCACGGAAGATTTAAGTTAGTTCATAATTATAACGCAGGCGCCATAGAAAACCTAGCGCTGTTGTCAATTATTCAGAAATTGTGACTTTTGGCGGGAAAATAAAAGCTTCTGATTGGTGGAGGACACTATTGGAGCCCTAATTCGGCGAAAGTAGGATTTTGAGTGGGAATTCAAGGACACTTTTTCTTTGACCTGGCTTCGGGGTTGGTCGATTCGCGAAAGGTATTCTGTACATTGTACTTTGGCGGGAATTTTGAGAATTTTACATTTAAAGTCGTGAAGATTTTTTTTACCTTGATTGTGAATAATTGAGTTTAATTAGTAAATATATAGTGTTTAAATTAGTGAAAAGAGGAATTAGGTAGCTCGCCTTTATTGAAGTTTATAATTCGCGAAATGAACATTTTATCGTATGAGCCAGACAAGACACCTTTATCTCTGGGATTAAGAATTGAATCTCGTGTTCAATTCGGAATATCAGCTGTACTGTGAGTCTGCGGTACAGGGCCATACATGAGATAAAATGTTTATATAGGGATTCTTTGTGGGACTTTGGTAGGGCTAGGGACGGTTGAGGCCTTAGGTATTAGCTAGGTTCCCCCGCTTAGGAAGTCAATCGACGTGATTGCCCTGAGTTGATACCTATCGGTGATAACGAAGCTCTTGACCTCTGTTCAGCTAGGCATGCTGAGGATAGTCTGAAGCGCTCAGCACACGGATTTTGCCTGAAAGGGATCCGTGAGCTTCCAGGATGGTTTGTGACTGGAGAGGAGGCGGTTGTCGCTCTCCAGAGCGGATCAGTCCTGTCTATCTTTATATATGTATATATACACACTTTTATGTCCTTGTCCTGTGAGAGAACACATCCTTGGCTTCGGCCGTGGTCTCTTGCTCGTAGGGGGTACTAGTGATAGTTCAAAGTCAGGCTTACTACCTGCGCCCTAGTCAGATAGATTAGCTTTACACATTTCACGTTTAACGTAGTTGAATGTTTGTTGATACATGGTTAGTTTAGTCAGGTGGGTGAGTGGGTACACACTAATAGCAAACATATGAATATATATATTAGGTAGGTAGTATTGCGTTTGTAAAGGGGTGATCTAAGTTGTTATTATTGTAAATCATGATAAACTGATTGGGAAATTAGATAGACAATTGGTTCAATTACAACAAAGCAGATTTGTAAATGACCGCCATCTTGTGACCGAAGAATGAAAGTTTTCCCGCTAATTTTTGCAAGCCAATTTTCATGTCGATTTACGTTGTTGGAATTTACTGGGATTATAGTGACAGTAATGTGTAATAATTACGCTAAGATTATGGTGAAAATAAAACTACAAGCGAATGCTGCAACACCACGACGAGTGATTTAATAGTGAAGTGAGTGATTGTGAGTGAAATGGAGACAGTGAACTGGTGTATTCATTACAGAATTCAGATATTGTTAAAGGTAAATACACAGTGATTGATCTGTCCTAACCATCTTTGATATAATATTTATTATTTACATATAAATCCTGGTTCTGGTTCATTATTGAACGACAACACAACGGTATATTGTACATTCACGCTAGTGAAACCTTTCTGACTACAGAATTATGTGCAAGACCACCGAAGTCTGAAGGGTCGGAAGTATCCAATCAGACTAGCTACAGAGGTAGTTATTTTACTATTGTTCTTTGTGTACGAGCAAGATCTTACACATGAGATTACCATGGCTACAAACACACAAATAATGATGTTTGGACATTTTAATCACTGTTGCATAATCAGCTATTATATGTACTGTATCGAATGCACATGGTCGCTCGATCGCTATCTTATAGTAACTTTGTCATCCGCTGGGGTGAAGCAAAAGCTGTATCTGAGCTGAATTATTGTAGTTTGATCAAGTGTTCGGTGAGAATGTATTCTCTCTGAAGTGTCTATATAGACATTATTATTCAGAAGTGAATTGGTTCTAGTATTAACTATAATTATTTAGGTCTGTGCTAATAAATGAGCTTTTCCTAACTAAACTTATCGTTAACAATCAGTGCAGAAGTTACTGCGATAGATACTAATGTAATTGTCCTAAATGACGCTTAGAACGATGATTCTGTGTTATCATCTTAATACCTTATATTAAAGGAATTACGGCAATAGGACTGAAGTCCTGCGTTAGAGTTACGCTATTCTGAAAATAGAATTGGGGATTTGTATACCGGATGCCTCGGTACAGTAGGCAGGAGACTTTAAAATTGTCTTCTAAATACCTACTTAGGCATAGGAAGGACTATGTTGGTACTAGTGGCGAGTCCTACTGAATGTGGCGAGCACGGGGCCACATTTCTTATACACGGGGGGGGGGGAAAATACACTATATTACAGAAATAATAAAGATTTATAGAAGTTTCAACGATGAGTTGATCTTAACTATAAATTGTTTGTGTATTTTTTTTTTGAATAACACGACCTCTGTTGGTATCCTCGAAAACAATTATAATTTGAAGTATTGAATGATTGACAATTAATTTTGTAGATTCTAATTTTACGTGTAGTGCAAACGTATGTGGTAGGTGTCTCTGTGCTAAGTGTTGAATGAGGGCGGTGAAAATTGTCAAATTCCAAACGTCATTAAGAATGTAGTTGTCAAAAGATTGTCTGGTCGTATTCCGCTAAGTAAATAAGTGAAATTGTATGTTATATTGTGAGTTTAGTATGATAAATAAGGTGACGAACTGTGGATTGACTACGAAGTAAGGTTGGAGTAGCGACAAATCTGTTAAGAGGTATGTTAAAGTAAATACGAGTTACAATCATAAGAGTATATGAACTTTGGTTGGGGAACTAGGACTGGGATATACATGAATTCTATTGTAGATAAAGTACGATAAGGAATAGGTCTTTCACAACCCATTTTTCTATAGAATCAGGATTACTTTGATCTAGGACCCAGGTGATTACAATTTTGTGCCTCTGACCAGGATTAGTATGGTTATTGCAGTGACGTTACAACTTGGTGACGTGATCCATGGCACTGAGCATTACAATGTGGGGCTCGGTGACCAGGATAACACCACAATTTAGTGCCTGGTAAACAGGATGACACTACAATTTTGTGTCGTTAACCAGGATGTTAACGTTTGTTTGTCCCGGGAAGGTCAATATCACGGTGCTACTTGGTACTGTGCGACCAAGACTAGCTAGGGATGCACGGAAGTAGGTATAATACTAATATCTTGAAACCAGGATCCAGTAGGGTCTGGTATTAAATAAGTAAATGCATTTATATTAAGCGGAGAATATGGAGTGGAATAGAATGGTAGTATTATGGTCACAAGATGGTATTAATAATTTAGTATCATTAATTAGAATATATTAGGTATCGGTGCAATCACTCTGTGAATTATAATATAATTGAGATGTAAACAAAAAATATCATTGACCAGAAAATATTATTATTGGTTATATTAAATAAAAACAAGAATTATATATAGTAGTAGTTAGATTGATGTATTGATTTCTTTACAGTTTAGGTATTTATAAAAAAAAAAAATATAACAAAATGGATTTAAAGAATTATTATGAGTTGGAAATAAGAGGGAGAAATATTGCCATTAAAGCAAAAATATATTGGTATAAGGTTAGGAAAAAAAGAGGGTCTTATGGGGTGGTTTGTAAGAAGAAAGTAAGTAAGTATTGAGTGAAATTATTTGAGGTTAATATAAGTTAATAAGTTCCTTAAGGTACGGTATGGTTATGCTATACCGTACAATTTGTTGCCGTGAATATATATAGGTAAGAGGGAAATGGGTTGTATTAATATATTAGAGGGGGTTTAATAGTAATAATTAAAATTAAAAATATTAGAAAATGGGGGGTCGAGACAGTGTTTTAATTAAAAAAAAAAAAAAAAAAAAAACATGATAAATGAAATAAAATATTAATAGTTGGGGGGTCGTCCTTGGAATTTATGATAGATAGGGAAGTAAATGGGGGAGACAGGAGTATAGTATAATAGTGAATAAGTGTATACAATATACAAAGTTAATGCAATTGTGAATTAATTTTTAGAACTAAAAGTCGTCATCTATTAATAAATAAAAAGGGAAGAGAAGAGAAAAGAAGGTGTAATTTGATAAGTGTACCTTGAAAATGTGTAAATTTATTAAAGTGTAATGAAGTGTAATTGATAAACTGTAATTTGATGAAGTATAACTAAATACGGTGTGACTTTATTGTGTTGTGATACTATTTGATATTGGAAGCCACAAGGGGGGAATTGTGTGTGGTTTCTAGTGAACTAAATACATTTAGAATATTACCTTGATAATTGTCCAAGAGAAGATGGTTAAGCCAAAAGGTAGAGTGCGTAAGACACCTGCTCGATATAGGGAGTCAAATACTGGGTTTACATGTGCAAATAGCATGGGAGATCCGAGTTCTGAGGAATCGTTCAACGTTCACCCAGTTTCTAGGCAAGTAAATAAAGGAAATAGTGGGGGTTTGAACTCTAATAAAGTAGTGGAGCCAATGGATTGTTCAGTGATAGAGAAGATAAATCAGGCATTGGGAATATTGACTTCACAGATAGAGGCATTGAGGGCCGAGGTGAAAGAGGTTAAATCGGCGTCTGTCAATCAAAATGAGGAAATGTCATCCGAGGTAGGGAATCCTTCTGCAGTGGAACCAGAGCTTTCGAATCCTTCACACGAACAAACCAGAGTGTGTTTGGATAATGGAGAACGTAAGGAGTTTAATAATCAAGGTTTACCAGGAAATATTAATTATCATATACGGAATATCACATTAGATAAGCCTAAGTATGGAGATGATATGGGTTTGCACCCAGTGACCTTTTTAGAAGATTTAGAAACTTACCTTAAGAAGATTGGACAAGGGGGTAATCAACTAGAATTAATACAAGAATGTCTGTCAGGAGAGGCCACGGATTGGGCGAGGGTTTATAAGTTGCGTTGGACTAATTTTGAGGATTTCAAGATGGATTTTCTATCCACCTTTTGGAGTGAGAGCAAGCAGAATGAGCTGCGGAGGTCGATCGTAAATGGCGTTTGGGATAAAGATAAATCTTCAACTATGTTGGGGCACTTTTTGAATTTAACCGGGAAAGCGCAAATGCTTACCTATAAGATCTCAGAGAGACAACTAGTGAATGATATAGTCAGACAGTATCCTAAGTACATACAACAAGGATGGTATACTTCTAAATTGAACACAATCATAGAGACGGCGGATTATTTAAGGGAGATGGACGACATCGCACGAGTAGACAGTGGGGTTCAACAGGCAAAGGCGGAGAGGAAGAAGGAGTTGGACCGTAATTTCAAGGAGCATCGTCAAAATTATAAGAAATGGCCAAGACCAGCAATTAGTCAGCAGTCTAAGGTAGCAGCCGTTGCAGCTTCGGGTTCATCGGTGGTAGTAGAAGATACAGCGAGGGAAGGTTTAAACTAGGAGGGATTGGAAATTTGGTTCCCGGTCCAGTCTCAATTAAAGGGGGCGCTGCATTAGAAATTATGCGTAAAATGGGGTGGAAACCAGGTGAAATGCTAGGAAAAGGGTCGCTGCATTAGAAATTATGCGTAAAATGGGGTGGAAACCAGGTGAAATGCTAGGAAAAGGGGGAAGGGGAATTAGGACACCATTGGCACCGGTGTTATTAGATAGGAAGGCAAAAGAAGGATTAGGTTATAGACATTTTGAACCAAAACAGTTATATATTGACGAGCAAATAGTAGATTTAATTAAGTGGAAGGCTGACTTTAAACAAGTAGGATGTATAAGTCCAAGGGTAGAAGGGGTAGTATTTGAAGAACAAGAAGGTAAAGAGGGAGAAATTAGTTTTACTTCGGAGGTATATGTACACGTTTTCGGGTGTGAGGTAATGGCACTGATTGACACAGGTTGTGATATTACTAGTGTGTCAGAAGAGTTTTTGAACGAGATAAAGTTAGGCCGGGAGGTAGAGATACCCTGGCTACCAATTAAACCCTTTCAAATAAGAACAGCTGTAGGGCATAAAAGTTTGGAAATAAAGAAGGTAGTTTTGTTACCGTTACAGTTAGGAGAGTTTGTTGCGGAGACGGGGTTCATAGTAGTTCCGGGGTTGATAAATCCTTTAATATTGGGGTTTGATTGGCTGAAAGGACATGGAGTAACTCTTAATACCAGTGGGGAAAATAGAGGTTTAGTGATAAAACAGGGGGATCAGTTATCCGTAATTCCGTTCGTTAAACGTAACAACGGGTGTAGCTTTAAAGAAGTTCAAGATTCCTTATTAATAGAGACTAGATTAGATGAAGTTAATTGGTCAGAGTTAGAAACGGGGGTTGTATTAGAGAGTAATCAAAGGGATAAACTGTTAAAATTGTTACAAAAGTTTGAGAATTTATTTACATCACGGTTGGGTAGAGCTAATTGTTATCAACATAAAATAGTTATGGTATCGAACGTCCCCATTGTTAAGAGGAGTTATCCAGTACCTTATGCTTACAGAGAGCGAATGGAATTAAAGTTAAACGAAATGGAAAATTTAGGTATTATTAGTAGAGCTTCAACTCCATATTGTAGTCCCTTAACCTTTACAATCAAAAAGGATGATTCCATCAGAGTGTTATTAGACGCTAGAGAAATTAACAAGTTTATGGTAGCTGAGACTGAGAAGCCGCCTTTACAATTAGATGTTATGAACTCATTCCATGGGGCTAAATTTATTAGTATAATAGATTTAAACAATGCGTACTTTCAAATACCAATATCTCAGGATAGTAAGAAATATACGGGGTTCACCTTTAATGGGAAGTCTTATGTTTATAACGTATTACCGCAGGGGTTAAAGACATCTGTTGGGAGTTTTAGTAGGGCTATGGACACTATATTGGGACATGAGGTTAGGGAGTATTGTGTAAATTACCTAGATGACCTAGCTATTATTACTACAGGATCATTTAATCAACATTTAGAGCATTTGGACATAGTACTTGGGAAATTACAAAAGGCAGGCCTTACTTGTAATTTCAAGAAGTGTGAGTTTTGTTGTGAGGAAGTGAAGATGTTAGGTTATATTATTTCTACAAAGGGATTACGCACTGACCCAGAGAAAGTTAAAGCTATTCAAGACTTTCCAGCACCTAGAAAAATTAAACAATTAAGAGCATTTTTAGGATTATGTAATTTTTATAGGAAATTTATTCCAAATTATCATAGACAGGCTCAACCATTATATAATTTATTAAAAAAGGGTAAGGTTTGGAATTGGGGAGATTTGGAACAAATAGCTTTTCAACAACTTAAATCATTGTTTTTAGGAACTATAATGTTGCATCATCCAGACTTTACTAGGCCATATTACTTACAAACTGATTGTTCACAAATAGGGCTGGCCGGGGTTCTATACCAGATAGATAGTAATGATGAGCAGAAGATATTGGGGTTCTATAGTAGAGCTTTGAGGGGTGCACAATTAAATTGGACTACAACAGAACAAGAATTTTATTCGGTGATTTGTTGTTTAGAGAAATTTGAATCATATTTACGGGGTGCAAGGGTAATTATTCAGACTGACCATAAGGCTTTATTATTCGTGAAGACTTGGAAATTATATAATGCAAAAATAACTCGCTGGATAAATTATTTGGAAAATTTCCAATATGAAATACAACATATTAAAGGTAGGGATAATATAGTAGCCGATATATTATCACGTTATCCGCCAGAGGGGAAGATTCTACAAGAGGAAAAGATTAAAATGCCTAGTATTCTTTACATGGAGTCAAAACAAAATAAAGAATTGTTAAAAAGACTTGAACAAATAAAATTATATCAAAGGGAAGATGAAGAGATTAGCAAATTACTTAACATATTACAAAATCCTAGTGAGGTAGGTAGACAATCGTCTAGGCTGATTAATAAGTGTAGATTAAAAGATGGGGTTTTGGTTATAGAGAGGGATGGTGGAAAGAGAAATTCGATATACTTGCCAGATAAGCTTAGAGATGAGGTAATTAAACAGGTACATTTGGAGATGGGACATCAAGGTAGTTATAAGATGTTAAAATATATAAAGGAGAGGTTTTATTGGAAAGGTTTGACTAAGGATGTAAAGCGCAAAGTAAGGGGGTGTAATGTATGTCAGTTAACTAAACATAATAATAATAATAAAGTGGGTCCATGTTGCCCCATTGTGTCTAAAGATATAGGAGATTTAGTGATGGTAGATCTATATGGACCTTTACCTGTGGGGAAGTTTGGAATGAGATACATATTAGTTTTACAGGATTCCTTTAGTAAATTTGTGAAGTTTTATGATCTGAGGAAGGCAACAGCCAGAGCGGTAATTAGCAAGGTGAAAAGATATTTAGAAATAATAAAACCTAAGGCAATTATGTCAGATAATGGAACGCAATTCACTGGTCGAGTTTGGAAGGAAGGGATGGAATTGTTAGGTATTAAAGTAATTTATACCACAGTTAGAAATCCCAGGCCTAATACTGTAGAGAGAGTAAATAGAGAATTGGGAAGACTGTTTAGGACTTATAATAGTAGTAATCACAGGGGATGGGTTAATACATTGCCAAAATTAGAAAACTTGTATAATAATACATACCATGAAAGTACTGGCTATACTCCTTGTGAAATTCTATATGGGATTAGCACTGAACTATCATTTGACCAAGCTATAGGGAAGGATAGTGATAGGTTAGATATAGTGGAAATTAGGAATTCAGTGAGGGAGAACCTGAAATCAGCTGCAGAAAAAAGGAAGCTGGGATTCAATAAAAGAAATAGATTGATAGAGTATCAAGTGGGAGATTTTGTCAAAATAAAGAAATTAAATAAATCTAATGCTGAGTTAAAAATTACTAAGAAATTTGAAAATTTATATGAAGGGCCTTATGTCATAGCGGGGAGTCCCTGTAAGAATGTTTATATTTTGGTAAATCCATTAACAGACGAAGTGAAAGGAAAGTTTAATACTATACATTTATCGAGGTATTATAAAGAACCATGATAAGAATTGCTACACAATGGGTTGATTCCTAGGAGTCATAAAGGATGATAGGGGGAGATGTTATTAAAGCTAGGATAAGACTGGATTGGGGAACAATGGGAATGGCTAACTGTATCTGACGAAATTAAATTGAACCGTATTTGTGTTATAACTTCTGAGTTAGGAATTGGTGATTCAAAGTCACACCAAAGTAAATTGGTGATTGGTTGAAAGGTTAACTATATGAAGTTATTGGAAGTTTTTTTTTCTTTCTCTTTTCTTTCTCCAGAAAGGGAGCAATTTGTTATGATGATTTTACGTTTGTAAGTAACTAATGTGTTGTTAACAGAAAGTTATATTATTTATTTTGATTAAAGGTTGAAAATTTTCTTTAAAATTAAAGAAAGTAATAAATTGAAAATTGTAAGATTTAATTAACACTTAAAAAGGGGAGGAAATGTTTTACAATTGTTAAATATGATTGATAATTATTGAGTAGAGTAAAATTAATATTGTAAAGTAAAAAATTCAAAATAAAATGAATAAAAATGAATTAAACAAAGAATTGTAAAATTTTGAATTAATGTTAAAATTGTTGGAATTGTAATTTTTGTTGTACTAATAATTGATAATAAAAGGAGGAAAGGGGTGAAGCCCATCTGAGGACATGAAGGAGAATGTGGCAGTTTAAGAATTTCTTAAGTTCTGTATACATGTAGTCAAATATTAAAAGGGTCAGATATGTTTATATATATCTTGTTCATTTCGTCAGATGGTGGGGCGTAGAGGTGGCTCCACCCAAATAAAATAATAATAATTAAGTAAAGTTGAATATAAAAAAAAAAGGAAATGAAGGAAACATATATAATAATAAAATAAATAAATAATATGTTTACGTATAATGTCAATATTAAAGGAGACGAAAAAAGGGGGGGTGGAAGGAAGACAAATAATGAGAACTCTTTTACTTTATTAGTATTGGTCGGTTGGTAGTGAGCACAACCGCGGAAGTTGGTTTTGAAAGTGTGTATGATGAATTTCTTCGTTATATGAGATGTATATGTTAGCGAATTGCATGAGATGATGGAATGGGATTGTTAAAATCAGAATGGAGGGCCATCCCGATTAATACTATAATTAAAGTGTTAAAATTATTATACCAGTTTGGTTCAATTATCTATGTACACTACAATAGATTTTGTGAAGGTTATGCAAGGTGTTAGGTTAAGGAAGGACTAGAAGTCTAAGCATGCCGTTAATGGGCCTTCACAGGGTCTCAACTATACACGTTAGGAACAATTAAGAAAGCACACTCTACATGCTTGTTTGAGAAATGGGATGTGTCCTTGGATCTCCTTCGGGTGGAGTGGAGGCTATTGGCCCCTTTATTTTTGTTTGTCCACAAGGTTTGGCTAATTTTGGGGAATGGGGTAGGCGGATCATGGGCGACGTAGATGGATCATGCTACAAAGTCCCCTATGATCTTCTACTCTATGCGACAGCGCTGAGATGATTCACAACCATTTTTTCCCGCTGAATTGGTCAGGCTGGCAGGAAATAACGTGGTCCCGTAGTTTTCGCCTTAAAACTTGAATGTGGGAGCAAGCGATATCGTGTCCCAATTTTGAAACACACACACACACATATAGAAATTGGACCTAAATTGGGTTTAACCAATCTAACAATATGTATACTACCAAAATAAATTTTAATTTCATGCAGGTCATTTAGACTAGAGTTATAGCTAGGTTAGTGAATCTTTACTTCGGGCACAAAGGGGGAATGGTTGTGCCTGCGTAAATGATTCAGGGGGTAGGATGTAACGGACTGAAACACCGTTTCGAGGTTCTTATAAAACAAGAAAACATAAATAAATAAAATAATTCAATGTCGTAAAAAGCCATCTAGTAATTAAGTAAGAATTTCTACAAGTAAATTGAATATCACTTGGTTTTTTATAAAACGAAAATAATTCAATGTCGTAAAACGCCATCTAGTTGATTAAGTAAGGAATTTTTATACGTAAATAAAATGATGAATAAATATACACTATGGTATGTGGTCAAAGAAAAAAATTGATTCATAAAGAAATTATTCTGTTAAATTGCAAAGGGCAAGTAAATTTGTTTTGTGAACAAATAAATTTAAAATGTAGTTTAATATATACAGTACCTATAGATGGGACTATGATTGAAAGAATTTAAGAAAAATAGTCTATGGATATTTACACAAGAATAATATTATAATAGTTTTGTGTATTGTTTATAATAAAATTAATAAGGAAAAGAATAAACAGATAAAGTTAAAACTTATTAATTATTTACAAGGAACAATAATTATAATATTTAAAGCAATAAAGTACTGTTGAAAAGAGATTATAAATACTATTTATTATCTGTGTGCCTCAGAGCTATGGAAAATGCAGGAAGTGGCTCTGATTGGTTATTATTGTTTAAAGGTCAAATGATTATTGAATAATTTTCTATATCTATTATTGAGTATTATATGGATGTTTATTAAACATAAAATTAATCTTATATTATTATGAAAATATTGACAGTTAGAATCAATGAGTGTAAGTATGTAAATAGTTTATAAATATTTAAAAAAGGGCCACTGGTTCACGGAAGATTTAAGTTAGTTCATAATTATAACGCAGGCGCCATAGAAAACCTAGCGCTGTTGTCAATTATTCAGAAATTGTGACTTTTGGCGGGAAAATAAAAGCTTCTGATTGGTGGAGGACACTATTGGAGCCCTAATTCGGCGAAAGTAGGATTTTGAGTGGGAATTCAAGGACACTTTTTCTTTGACCTGGCTTCGGGGTTGGTCGATTCGCGAAAGGTATTCTGTACATTGTACTTTGGCGGGAATTTTGAGAATTTTACATTTAAAGTCGTGAAGATTTTTTTTACCTTGATTGTGAATAATTGAGTTTAATTAGTAAATATATAGTGTTTAAATTAGTGAAAAGAGGAATTAGGTAGCTCGCCTTTATTGAAGTTTATAATTCGCGAAATGAACATTTTATCGTATGAGCCAGACAAGACACCTTTATCTCTGGGATTAAGAATTGAATCTCGTGTTCAATTCGGAATATCAGCTGTACTGTGAGTCTGCGGTACAGGGCCATACATGAGATAAAATGTTTATATAGGGATTCTTTGTGGGACTTTGGTAGGGCTAGGGACGGTTGAGGCCTTAGGTATTAGCTAGGTTCCCCCGCTTAGGAAGTCAATCGACGTGATTGCCCTGAGTTGATACCTATCGGTGATAACGAAGCTCTTGACCTCTGTTCAGCTAGGCATGCTGAGGATAGTCTGAAGCGCTCAGCACACGGATTTTGCCTGAAAGGGATCCGTGAGCTTCCAGGATGGTTTGTGACTGGAGAGGAGGCGGTTGTCGCTCTCCAGAGCGGATCAGTCCTGTCTATCTTTATATATGTATATATACACACTTTTATGTCCTTGTCCTGTGAGAGAACACATCCTTGGCTTCGGCCGTGGTCTCTTGCTCGTAGGGGGTACTAGTGATAGTTCAAAGTCAGGCTTACTACCTGCGCCCTAGTCAGATAGATTAGCTTTACACATTTCACGTTTAACGTAGTTGAATGTTTGTTGATACATGGTTAGTTTAGTCAGGTGGGTGAGTGGGTACACACTAATAGCAAACATATGAATATATATATTAGGTAGGTAGTATTGCGTTTGTAAAGGGGTGATCTAAGTTGTTATTATTGTAAATCATGATAAACTGATTGGGAAATTAGATAGACAATTGGTTCAATTACAACAAAGCAGATTTGTAAATGACCGCCATCTTGTGACCGAAGAATGAAAGTTTTCCCGCTAATTTTTGCAAGCCAATTTTCATGTCGATTTACGTTGTTGGAATTTACTGGGATTATAGTGACAGTAATGTGTAATAATTACGCTAAGATTATGGTGAAAATAAAACTACAAGCGAATGCTGCAACACCACGACGAGTGATTTAATAGTGAAGTGAGTGATTGTGAGTGAAATGGAGACAGTGAACTGGTGTATTCATTACAGAATTCAGATATTGTTAAAGGTAAATACACAGTGATTGATCTGTCCTAACCATCTTTGATATAATATTTATTATTTACATATAAATCCTTGCTGGTTCATTATTGAACGACAACACAACGGTATATTGTACATTCACGCTAGTGAAACCTTTCTGACTACAGAATTATGTGCAAGACCACCGAAGTCTGAAGGGTCGGAAGTATCCAAACAGACTAGCTACAGAGGTAGTTATTTTACTATTGTTCTTTGTGTACGAGCAAGATCTTACACATGAGATTACCATGGCTACAAACACACAAATAATGATGTTTGGACATTTTAATCACTGTTGCATAATCAGCTATTATATGTACTGTATCGAATGCACATGGTCGCTCGATCGCTATCTTATAGTAACTTTGTCATCCGCTGGGGTGAAGCAAAAGCTGTATCTGAGCTGAATTATTGTAGTTTGATCAAGTGTTCGGTGAGAATGTATTCTCTCTGAAGTGTCTATATAGACATTATTATTCAGAAGTGAATTGGTTCTAGTATTAACTATAATTATTTAGGTCTGTGCTAATAAATGAGCTTTTCCTAACTAAACTTATCGTTAACAATCAGTGCAGAAGTTACTGCGATAGATACTAATGTAATTGTCCTAAATGACGCTTAGAACGATGATTCTGTGTTATCATCTTAATACCTTATATTAAAGGAATTACGGCAATAGGACTGAAGTCCTGCGTTAGAGTTACGCTATTCTGAAAATAGAATTGGGGATTTGTATACCGGATGCCTCGGTACAGTAGGCAGGAGACTTTAAAATTGTCTTCTAAATACCTACTTAGGCATAGGAAGGACTATGTTGGTACTAGTGGCGAGTCCTACTGAATGTGGCGAGCACGGGGCCACATTTCTTATACACGGGGGGGGGGAAAATACACTATATTACAGAAATAATAAAGATTTATAGAAGTTTCAACGATGAGTTGATCTTAACTATAAATTGTTTGTGTATTTTTTTTTTGAATAACACGACCTCTGTTGGTATCCTCGAAAACAATTATAATTTGAAGTATTGAATGATTGACAATTAATTTTGTAGATTCTAATTTTACGTGTAGTGCAAACGTATGTGGTAGGTGTCTCTGTGCTAAGTGTTGAATGAGGGCGGTGAAAATTGTCAAATTCCAAACGTCATTAAGAATGTAGTTGTCAAAAGATTGTCTGGTCGTATTCCGCTAAGTAAATAAGTGAAATTGTATGTTATATTGTGAGTTTAGTATGATAAATAAGGTGACGAACTGTGGATTGACTACGAAGTAAGGTTGGAGTAGCGACAAATCTGTTAAGAGGTATGTTAAAGTAAATACGAGTTACAATCATAAGAGTATGTGAACTTTGGTTGGGGAACTAGGACTGGGATATACATGAATTCTATTGTAGATAAAGTACGATAAGGAATAGGTCTTTCACAACCCATTTTTCTATAGAATCAGGATTACTTTGATCTAGGACCCAGGTGATTACAATTTTGTGCCTCTGACCAGGATTAGTATGGTTATTGCAGTGACGTTACAACTTGGTGACGTGATCCATGGCACTGAGCATTACAATGTGGGGCTCGGTGACCAGGATAACACCACAATTTAGTGCCTGGTAAACAGGATGACACTACAAGTTTCATACACTACTTTGAAATAATTTATTCCACAAACTAGAAAATATCCAGCTGGAGTTGTTCAATTCGGAAGTTTATATTATTATATGATTGCACGCGCATAGCTTCGTCATGTGTAGACGAATTTGCAAAATTCCTTCTTTTTTCGAAAGAAGACTATTCCGAAATGATCCCATTTAATTTTTGTAAAGATCCGATAAAGGGTTTCAGAGAGACCACGAAACTCTTCAATAAACACCAGGAAATCAGCAGTAATTGCTGCAAACGCATATTATTGCTTTGTCTATGCCACCACACATCATAACATCACGCCCTTATCCTTTAAATGGGTATGCAGAAGTGTTCAAAATGTTCCGTGATATTTAAAAAAAAAACAATAAACCCATTTGACAAAAGTTTATAAATGTTTCTAAAAAAGTAGATATCGATAAAGTTTGACTACATCACTAAATGAATAGCTAAGAAAGTTCTAGAATAAATAAGAATGACATGTCTATTGTGTGTAATCAAAAACAAGCTTTATTGATATGTGGTAACGTTGATTTTTTTTTTCTTTGCATATAAATAAGATTTGTTATAAATTCTGCTGTAACCTGACTTATCGATGGTAAAAAACAACTCCATTTCGAATATTTATGCTCCTACTATCCTCTGTGCACTGCAAAATGGCTCAGTAAGGCATATTTTTATTAAATAGTATTAAATAACACACGGTGCAAAACTGTCAAATACACGTGATGACAGATACGACTGAAGGTTGAAATTGTAAGGTCTTGCAAATCTCCGCATATGTAAGAATGACACGCCTACTTCACACTTCCACCGTTTTTTTCTGTTCCGTGGTCAAATGACCATATTCATAGTTATGTCATTTCTGTCAGGTATAATTTTGTACAATTTAAAATAATTTGTAATGAATTTAGAGTAATTTGCTGTGATTTCACCTGTATGAATTGATTAACAATAAAAAGGAAAAGTTTTTGAGACGGATTCGCTTCGATGAAATCACCAGTCCTAAATAAGTTTCACGGACTCCGAGTGGGGGATACATACGCGGGATCAACAGTTCATAAGATCAACAATCGATTGGTAGTATTGAAAACGAAGGTACATACAATAACTTCCTGGAGCATGTGCTGTTCTAGCTAACCCTAATACGCCGGCACCCTTAGAAAACAGCAACCTGCAGTTCCTAAAATATTACCAGGCGTATTTGGCTCTCAAACAGTTAAGGTATGTGAAAATATGCAAACGCTTACTAAAAAACCTCATTCTTTTCTTGACGAGGACTACAATGAGAAGTAGATGTTATAGCTGTGGATGCCATTATATTAACACAGTGCACTTCTGATTGAGATGATAAATCACGAGGAACCTACCTTTTTTCAAACGACTGCGGCTTTTGAAAGTTAATCATCGAACAGCAAGAATACGAATAATTACTTACACTTATCGATGAAACTGCAAACTTTCAAAAATATGGTAAAAATTCGGGAGGGGACCGTTTTCAGCGAAAGTGCGATATCGCTCTGGCGTCGTCAATTTTGGGTATAAGCGGGTCAATGGGGTATCAGACGGGTCTTGACGAGATTTACAAGATGGTTGTAAACAAATCTTAAAAGTCAAAAACTCTTTCGAACACGTGCAAGAATGTTAAAAAATGATGTGATTTTTTGCGACTTCTTAACATGAATCGACTACATTTCGAAAACGAAATAAAATGAGTTGGGCTACAGTTCGCAAAACACGGAACCTCACTATGTGTAATGGTGTTGGAGAAAGCTTTACCTTTATGCGGCGGCATTTTCGCGGCGCACGGTGTGCGCTTGTACTAGTGAGTTTCGTGTAATAAGTTTAGTAAAAGACAATGATTATTATTTCTATACTTCGTCTTCTCGAACGTAGGAATAGCGTGGCTTGGGTAATGCTGATGATTCCACATCCGGTGGACGAAAGCGTGTGTGCAAAAGGCGAAAAAAAGACTGAGCTTTGTTTAAAGGCGTAGTCCGTTTATTAGTATATTATGGTTCAAGTGTGCATAGTCGGTGATTACCGCTGAGGCGCCATTGAAAGAGAGCCAAAAACGGTAATCAACAATACACACGTGTTTCAATACACTTCTTAATAAAATAATACTATATTAAACAATATATATATCAAGTACATTCATCTCAAAGGTTCTAGGTTATCCTTTAAAATATGCCATGAACACATTTTGTGAAAAAGACTGCGTATTCTTGTTGTTCTGCCATTGTATGAAATTTTGGTACGCTAATAGATATTTTTCCTTAGAGGTTTTAGATAGTAAACTTTTCATAACGTTAAGGGCTTCACATCTTATATCGGGCAGTGTACTACTTACACTGTTTTCTTCATAACTAGTACTTGTCAACATTTTAATTAATAAATAACTTTAATTTCGACAGTAAGAACGAATTGCGAAACTTTTTGGTACTGGCGGACTGGCGGGAATAAATAATTAGTGTTTCTATGCACGCACATTGGCCATAGACTAAAAAAAAGACGGTTTGCACTCAGGGAGTGCTGGCAGAAGTGAAAACTGTTTCTTTCTTTATTTATTCGTTATATGCAGAGAAAAAGATAAAAAGACACACCATACCATACCATACCTATAATATAGCGCCAATCATAGAACCTATCACTAATTTTCTGTCAGAAGAAATTTATGAATTGCAAAAAGAAAAAAAAATCACAAAAAGTAATAAATTACAAAAAGAAAAAAGTCACAAAAAGTAATGAATTACAAAAAGAAAAAATTTCGCCCAGGTTCGAACCCGGTACAATCTGTAACCATAAGGACTTGCAGTCGAAGCGCTCACCGCTAGGCTACGAAGCTTCTTAACGCACCTAACAAAATAAACAATCTGTAGTTGTTGTAATGTTGAATGACGTCAGTCGTCGGTTACGGTTCAAAGGTCAAGTAATCCTGACGCGAGTTTAACAATTTTTACCCATCTAACGCCGCTAAAGAAGTTTTCACTTCAAAAATGAAGTTTCTTTTTTTGTTTATCACGTGGTAAATTCAAAGTTTTAACAGAGAGAAAATAAAAGGTATATTTTAGTGGAAGTTTTATTTATTATACTCGTACAAGATCTACTGCGTGTATTTAAATACGAAGTTGCATGAAATAATCAAGCAATAGGTAGGTATTAATTTTATTCACAATGTGTATATTAGAATTATTTATATAAGAAAAAAATGATAATATATTATAAACCTGCAGATTCAAACGTCAAAGGATTCCTCCCCATCGACGTCAACTGGGAGAGTGGCCAGAGGGCTGGCGGCATTACCGTTGAATGGCAATACCGGTCCTTTGCGCAAAGAATAAATGTGGCCATCTGACCTCTGGCCACAGGTAGCGTCTATTAACCGTTTGGAAATATCTTTAAATAATAGACGGGCACTTAGACCCCTGATCTCAGCGTCTAGACCCCAAACGGCTCAAATATGTAATTAGCTTTCTTCTACAGCGCTTCAGTGCAAACAGACGTGTTTACAACAATTATAAATAAATAATAATAAATTGCTAAACCGTGACCTACTTTATACCTTATTTTTATTTACTTTATACCTTTATATTATATATGTGTAAAATATAATGCCGAGTGTACACAACTGTGACAATCCAAAGAGAAAGAGTTGTTTTCATTATAGTTTGCCTTATCTAAGTTCATTTCTAATGAACCAGAAAGTCCTGAAACGCAAGAGTGAATTTTTGAACGGAAAATAATATATAATATATAAATATAATAAAATAAAATAGTCATAAAAAAATAACATTGAGGTGAATTAGATCGGTTATCATCATCGGTCATCACGTATTTTTTCAGTTTTTTTTACTTAATAAACAATATAAACATACGACCAGACATCGCTCTTAACGGTCTGATTCCACAGACTTCATAAGTATGCTTCCAGTCGTTTTCGAGCGTTAGTAATCTTATCTCTGTGGTTAGTATATTACTTACTCTGTGGTGAAATGGTAAGCATTGTATTATCTTTGGAAGTATAGTAATCGGCATATATCTTAACCCTAGTGATTTCACAAAATATACTGAGCGCAGTTGAGTGTCTTTTAAGGATTCGTGCGGGGAGCTATGCACTGATAAATTATTTTAACTAATATGCACGCGCCATGGGCTCGTTTCTCTCAAGACTTGAGGTCAAGATATATGCTGGAAACTATACCGGACCATCAAAACAGTTCGGAGTAGACTATAGCAGACCAACTGCGTTTAGTGCATTTTGTGAAACCTGTGGAGTCAAGATATACTAGTAACTATACTTTCATAATTCAAAAATTCCAAAGGTAACGCTCAAAAACAACTGGAAGTATACTTAGGTAGTATATGGAACCGGAGCATCCAGGCCAGTCTTATGTTGCGCACATTACAGTGGGTACATGGTTCGGTATTTCGGGCAGTAACAACATGTCCGGTGGTATATAAGGACTTTAATCATTATGTTTGGTGGATTGCTCTCCAGAAGATTGGATTTGGTTCGGAGCATACCAAGTTCGGTGGTTCGCTCTGCACCAAATTCGGTGGCCCGTTAGGGGTTTTGTAAGAATTCTCGCTCTCAAAGAATATACTGATATAATCGATTGGCTTAAAAAAAAATTTTGGACTTTTTGCATTTTTTTTTGCCAACTGTAAGTTTTTTACAAAATCTGTGAATGCAGTTCAAAATATGTCAAAAAGTTAGGGAAGGTCTTCTAAGAACGTTTTGCTGTAACTGCAACGGTTAAGGTACTTGCCCTTACTGCCCCGTTTCAAAAATACACCCTGTATACAGATATATGCAAAGTTCGCAAACAACGGACGAGTGACGACTGCTTGGCGCGAACTATATTACCTGCATCTACGCACTCCGCACTTGTTTTTTAGCAGCGTCGTATGCATCGCTTTAATCATATTCGCGTAAACCATAGGGAAAGAAAAATATTTTATAAAACTTTTTGTATGTCTCCATAGTAAAAAACATCTATCCTTCTCATCATCATCATCATATCAGCCACACACAGTCCACTGCTGAACATAGGTCTCTCCCATAGACTTCCAGAATGACCGATCTAAAGCAGCCCGCATCCAGCGCTTCTCGGCGACCTTGATGAGGTCGTCCTTCCACCTGGCCGTTGGGCGTCCTACACTACGTTTGCCCGTACGCGGTCGCCATTCCAGAACTCTTTTGCTCCAATCTGGATTTGGAGCAAAAGACTTCTGGAATCTATCCTTTTAAACGCTGTAAAATCTAAATCCCATATATTTCAAGGATGTCGCCATATTGATATGATCGAATGGCATATGTTTCAAATCTGTTGGTGGGTGGGGACGTTTTCATGCAATTTCCTTTCATTCTGCCAAATTATATAATAAAAATTATATCTTAATATATATAAATCTCGTGTCACAATGTTTGTCCTCAATGGACTCCTAAACCACTTAAGCGATTATAATAAAATTCGCACACCATGTGCAGTTCGATCCAACTTGAGAGATAGGATAGTTTAAATCTCAAATTATAGTCCGATTCGCGATAACCGACATCCACGCGGGCGGAGCCGCGGGCAACAGCTAGTAATTATATAATAAATTATTAAAAATAAAAGACCCGACTGATTCTGAAAAGAACGATACAAGCATTATAGCAGGCGGTACCCATTTGCAAATCTCAAACCAGATGAAAATGTGTACCGCCAGTTATAAAGCATGTTTCGATCTTTTTTTTTCGATTCTTGTTCCTAAATAGCGGTATTTTTAATTTAATATAATACTAGCTATTCGCCCGCAGCGATGTCGGTTACCGCCATCAAAATTTTTTTTGTTAACGTATTACGACGGGACCCTCAACCTGGGAACGGGACCTTAATACTAAGACATCACTGTTCGATTGTCTGTTAGTCTATCCGTCTGTCACCAGGGTGTACCTATATTATGAGCCATGATAGTTAGTGGTCTGCCCTGAGCTTCTTGCTTACATAACTATTTCTTAGCATTCAATTAATATGAATTTTAAATAAATAACACGAAATAAAACATAATTCAAGCAAAACCAAAACAACATAAACAACATAACAAACACTGCATAATTAAACTGATTTGGTTACTCACGGTCGTGCCTATTGATAGACACTTTTGAAAAGGCTTTAATTTATTGAATTCCAGCTCTGTATTTTATCATTTAGTACGCATATGTACTTGTGCATGAAGTTTTATAAATAAATAAATAAATTTACTGGAAAAGCCTGAAATATCCCCAGTTTATAGGATTTTATTTTGACAGCATATATTGGATCGTTGACACGATTGACCATTGACAAACACAAAATTTCCAAGAGTTTGTGACAGGCACAATATAAATGCAAGACATAAAAACAATCTTGTGATAGTAGACTCCATAAAATTAGTAATTCTTTTTAGGGCAACTGTATACGCTTTTTCAACAAGCTCCCTAATGACATTAGGGATTTACCTGTGAATAAATTTGAAAATGTAAATAAGATTAAACTGTGCCAAAAAGGCTTTTAGAAAGTCCAAAAATATTTAGATGATAAATAAGCTTGGAAATGAGCTGTTCGCTCAACTATGCTACTCAAGCAAACTATTGTATTTAGACTACGTAGACATTCAAATGTTTGTAAATCGATAAAAAAAAAAACCCGCAGAGTATCTTGCCAGAGTCTTCTTAGGTTGGGGCCGCGTTTTGAACCAGTGGTTCATTTGCTAAACTAGTCTAGATTTTTTATTTAAATTTGACGTTTTTTAAGTGTCGTTTTAATGGTCTATACAGAAAAAATGATTTTTAGGGTTCCGTAGCCAAATGGCAAAAAACGGAACCCTTATAGATTCGACATGTCTGTCTGTCCGTATGTCACAGCCATTTTTTTCCGAAACTATAAGAACTATACTGTTGAAACATGGTAAGTAGATGTATTCTGTGAACCGCATTAAGATTTTCACTCAAAAATAGAAAAAAAAAATTTGGGGGTTCCCTACACTTAGAACTGAAACTCAAATTTTATTTTTTCATCAAACCCATACGTGTGGATGTCTTCAAAAATGATATTGAGGTTTCTAATATCATTTTTTTCATAACTGAATAGTTTGCGCGAGAGACACTTCTAAAGTGGTAAAATGTGTGTGTGTGTGTGTCTGAAACTTCTAAAATAAGAGAATGAGAAAACTAAAATAAATATATGATGTACATTACCATGCAAACTTCCACCGAAAATTGGTTTGAACGTGATCTAGTAAGTAGTTTTATTTTTAATACGTCATAAATCGTAAACCGTACACTATTATTAAAACATCGATCAAAGTACGAACTACAAGAACTTTTATATTATGTCACTTGCTGCTACGGAACCCTTCAAGTGCGAGTCCGACTCGCATTTGGCCGCTTGTTTGACTGTTTGTTCAGCCGTTCTTGAGTTATAAGAAAGTACGTTTTTGTCCTTTTTTAGGCCCTTAGGGTTTGAATTTCATAAAATCCTTTTTTAGTACACCTCCACGCACTAAAACAAACATTCTCTACCAGTTTCAAGTCTCTAAGACCAGCGGTTTAGGCTGTACGTTGTCTCTAATTCAGTCAGTCAGAACAAAGATTTCTATATAAGAGGTATCATCTATTGAACATTATATTATTGAGGAATATGAGCTGCATTTTGATTTAAGTAGGTTTACCGGAGATTCAACGGAAATTTTGGGAAAACGGAGAAATATTTCCGGTGACTAAATTCATCTTCGGAGCACATCCCTACCGAGAATTTGATGTCAAATCGTAGTATCAAATTGACTTGCACAGATTCAAAGATAATTAACATATATATTTAATATATATATTTAAAAACATTGATAACGAAGAAATGTGCCGCGGGATACCAGGTACGTGAACCGAGTAAAACTGTATATACTTAGGTTTGGTTAAAAAAAACACAGTTTGTTTAGTATTTGATCAATATTATGCATTAATTAACATTGACTGGCATTCTCAAGCCCTATAAATACAGCTTTGAAAGATCTTATTAAAATACCCAATCTCATTGGACTATTTATACTGTTGATTGATGGCATTTGGTGAAATTTGTTGTTTCACATATTGAGAACACTTGCACTTTTAGCACGTTGTTTAATATACTGTGGAATATATAATACTACTAGCTGTCGCCCGCGGCTCCGCCCGCGTGGATGTCGGTTATCGCGAATCGGACAATAATTTGAGATTTAAACTATCCTATCTCTCAAGTTGGATCGAACTGCACATGGTGTGCGAATTTTATTATAATCGGTTAAGTGGTTTAGGAGTCCATTGAGGACAAACATTGTGACACGAGATTTATATATATTAAGATAATACTGTGTAAAAAAACGGGTTGCACTCCGGGAGTGCCGGCAGAAGTTAAAACTTTTTCTTTCTTTCTTTCTACATATAAAAAGAAGTTGCTCGCGTCCGTAGGATTACCACCTTTCTAGGCTTACCCTACACGTCCTCCCCGGGTGGTGCTAAACGAGCAACAACGCCCTTCTAGGGCCAGATGACCCCATTGCACGGGGGGGTCGTAGGATGGCGGGCCTGCTAGGCCCGCGTGGAGAGTTCTCAAGGGAATCCCTCCAAGCCCTACTCAGGGTTCCTCTCCACTTTCACCCAACTTCTAAACACCCTTTCCTTACCCACCGTCCAAATCCCTATCCTATCCAACTCATCCGGCAGCCCCGGACACTTAAAAACTGCGCAATGGAAAAAACAACAAATAAAATACCCCAGGGGGGTACCGGGAAAACCGGAGAATCCCCCCCTAAACCCTCGGGTTCAGGCTGTCCCACGTATTCTGGGGGGGGACACCTTAGCGCCATTAACCTCAATTCACAGTACAAACACCAGCGGACGGGTTCGTCCCGGTAGGTCTCTCTCAGAGACTCTCGGGGACGACCTAACGCAATTAAGCATTGCAGAGGCCAATGCTCAGAACCCAACCCTCAGCTCCATAACCGAAGGGCCAGTGACCAAATCCAAATGGAAGAGGTTAAAGGCCCGTAGGAAAAGGCAAGGGGAACCGAACCGGACCCAACCCCAGGGATCGTCAGCCGCAGTGGCAACGACTGCGCCCCAGGGAGGAACCGGCTCGAGAGCGCCAAAGGTTAAAAGACAGAGCACTGACGCTGACGAGCGGACGCAGCAGCGTCCACCGAAAAGGCCCAGGACCGCGAGGAACGAGGAGACGCAGAGACCCAAACCGGTTCAAAGCGAATTCTCGGTGATAATCCAGCGGGAGGATGGGGTTGCGGTGGACGAGGCTGCTGCAGCCAAAATCAGGAAGAGGCTCATAGGCAACATAGGTAAGGCCATAGACGAGGCCCCGGACGACGACTCCGAAGATCAAGGCCGCAGCCTGGCATTTCATGCCTCGGGGCTGGTGTCGGAAGGATACTTCCTTGTGATACCAACAACCGAAGAGGCGATGAACTGGCTGCTCGGCTGCGACTTCGGAGCTCTCAACGGAGTGGCCCTACGACCTAGAAGACTGGCGAAGTACCGTGCGACGATCTGGATCCCAGGCAGCCCCGAAGACACGGACGAGCCTGAGATTCCAGAACCGTTACAGGGAAGGAGGTTTCGCGAGTGGACGATATGATAATGGTAGGGCGATTATTGCTAGCGAGTTTCGTACGATTATCGAACCGAACCGTGCGAACACGCCCTGTTTAAATGACGCCTAACGCCGGGGTCGCACGGCCTGTCGAAAGCCAGACCGCGCCGCGCCACGCCGCGCCGTGTGAACCGATCGGCAAGTGGCGCGAATAGAATCACAGGGCTCGTGCTTACATTTGCCGATGGATCGGACGCTCCACGCCAGACCGCGAGCGACGGGCTGCGGCAGGCGCGCCGGTTCTCACAGCGCGTTGGCCTGTCCTGGCGCGGTGCGGTCTGTTATTAAAACGGGCCGTGGGAACCAATCTTTAGACGTGAATTATATAGATATGTAGTTACAATCGGCACAGAAAAGGCGCGAACGCAAAGTGATATGTTTATTATAGCTGTTGCAACAAAGTCAGCCTGTACAGTAGCATATAGTACCGTCCGTCCCCTCGTCTGTTCTATACAAAATTTTAATCACGTTTGCGCCTTATCCATATCTATGACCTTGAAGGAGGTAGAACACGACGGTATTTTCAATCCAATTGAGCAGTCCGACTGGGAAAGTACCTCCCACCCCACAGAATACCGCGGTCATAATAACCTCATGTTGTCCCGGCAGTGAGTAGGGTAGCCAGAGCTCAATGAAGAGTTTTTGTGCTATTATATTTTATCTTCGGGAAGACCAAAGGCTATTCCTGCTTCGTCTTCTACACTGACGGCGGAGAAACGTTCTGTGTGTACAGAGTCGGCAGCACGAGTGTGACTCCCCTGGTATTACACACGTACGGTAACTACTTTCCATCAGGTGGGCCTTGGGCTTGTCTGCCACCTCATTGGTATAAAAAATACCATACTCGTGCCGTGCCGTCTCTGCATAATTCACACTGTTGGCAATGCATGGCAGTTACGATCTCGTTCAACCAACACTACCATTAATTCTCATATACGTAACTTTAACATAAAATTAATGGGGTCCGATACTAAGACCTTTGGAGCCAAGATAACCTCGCCTGCCAGCTGGTACCTACCTGCTGTTAAATGCACAAGGCATCCACATGCTTCTCAGGGCGTTGTGTTTTCGTAACAAGGGACGAAAGGACGAAAAAAATACTCCAATTTATACTTGATTGTGTTTTTGTTTCAGAATATTTTTTTTAGGCAAATATGTACTTTAAAAATATGAACAGATGTCAGTTAGTACAAAAAAAATATATTTAAAAAATTGAGTGCCGAAATCCATCATCGGGTTTACTCTAACGCCCACGGCTAACAGAACCCTGAAGCTAGTAATGGATCCGGATGATATATTGCATCTCAATATTGACATATTTTTATATAGAAGCTATTTTTACGTTTAATACATGTCGATTTAAAACCCATGACGATCAGACCTTCACTAATTAGTATTATAGGTACTTAACAATATTAAGTTGGTTTGTGTTTACTTCAAAATCTTAAAATGTTTATCGAGCGCAAGTTTAGACACGATATTTAACCCGTTTCATGGTCACCATTCTTAGGTATGTTTTTGCGTTGGTACATGGCGCTGCAATCGGGTTTTAAGGTTTTTTACGAATGCATTTGTTCCCCGTCGATCCATAGCCGCCTGAGTTTATAAAAGCTGAAACTTTCCCCATGCGTATTTATAATACAGGTAAAAACATGATGGTTGCTTTGCCGGGTAACACGTAGATAAGGTGCACCTCAATTTGGTAGAATTTATAGGTATAGTCCCCGCGCCACATTTAAATTTGCTCAATGACTTCCTCCCTGATGATACTTCGTACAATGGTTAAGGAAGTTGAATTATGAATTTTCGTGTTTGTCAGCGGCGACTTTGTTGGTAGATTAAGCGGCGGTGACCGCTGAAACATGTAAAAAAAAACTCATTCATTTCTTGAATCAAATCAGCCAATATCTTGAAAGAAAAATATTGTCAGTTGCTCTTACTGCGGCGGAAAATGTCGTCAGCTGGTGACGTAAAGTTTTCAAATAAACCTTTAACCATTGTACGGAGTATCAACTGGGAGGCTATTGGTCATGCGAACCTGTCACTGGCTTGCGCATCAGTACATTTACTTGGCATAATATTAGAAAACAGGTCGTTCATTATATGTCCCTCGTGTTGTATAACGAACTATTCGGAATTTCAAATTAAATTTCAATTAACGTGTTACTATTTTAAGACATAACCAATTGCAGAATACCGCAGGTGGGAATGCACTGCACAGTGCTCCGATAATAACAATGTTAATTCTGTCACTTGTCTAAATAAATGGCAGCGACGTGCGATATACATATTTAGATGTATCTACACTATGCGATATATATGTACATATTATACTTTAGTGTACTGATAAGTGGTGAATACGGGATGACTAAAAGTGGGTGTAGTATATTCTACCAAAGAGTTGCACTTTATTTACAATTTTGCAAAATCAAATGTAGGCAATTATTAATAAGTTGTTCAGCCCCTCTAGACAAGTGGCAATTCGCTAAGCGGCGTTTGATGGAATAGAATGACTAATGTATGCGATTTGACGTATTTGACATGCGTTAACGACTGTCATATACGTCAAATCCGATTTATTCGTCAATCTATTCCACCAAACGCCAGCTAGCGAATTGCCACTTGTCTAGAGGGGCAGTTTGAATTAAATGTTTAAGCATTTTTCATGCTAAATATTCAAATCGATCAAAAATCAATGTTTAAAAATGATTGAAAAATCATTCATTGGTTCCGATAGTTCGTAAGAATGCCACACACTTCACGGTCGCCTCAAAGACCGATATAGAAGGAGAAATTTGAATTGGTTAGGGCGAGGTCTGGTAGCTTTGTGGTCAAAGCATTGCCCATCAATGCCTAACATTGTGTTCCAATCCCGCCTAGACCGATTCTATTTTTTCATGAAAAATGCTTTAAAATTTAATTGTAATTATATGGGTGGAGTAGTTAAAAAATCAATGTTTAAAAATGATTAAATAATCATTCATTGGGTCCGATAGTCCGTAAGAATATGGGTTATTTTGAAGCTGCATAATTCTTTTATATTTGCATAGAAGTTACCCGCAGCTCCACCCGCATGGAAAACTAATTCCGCTCCTGCCATCTACATGAACCTATTTTAGTATTTTTCGTAGCAACTTTTGGTGTGCTAAAACTAAAACAAAAAACAAAGACCATGTTTTCCGCTTTTGGGTTTGTACACCATATAATTAGGCAAAAAATATATAAAAAAGAACTAGAAGGAACCCTATTTTGGATAATAACCGTAATTATAATATTAAATAACCGCTAGGAAAATAAAACAGATAATTATTATTTTCATTTTAACTAATACGAGTATGGTTGTGGAACTGTTGCTTACAAGCGCATGACCTACTTAATGTCAGGAAGTTAGTACTAAGGTTGCCCAAGACGATGTGAAGTAGAGGACGTATTTAAATCTTCAAGAAACATACAGGGTTATGTGCCTAGAGTGATGGCATCTGGAAGTAAGTCAGTAAGTAAGTAAACCTTTCAGAAATTCACAGGGCTTATAACTTCGTAACAAATTAAGTTCGCCAGCTTTATTTTACGTGGATTTTATAAACGAAGGTAACATGGTCTTTATTGCATTGCCGGGAAAACCATTGTAATGTCCCACAATCCGATGTGATTATGGGTAATTAACCGTGACCTTGTAAATCTTTTACACCTCTGTGCTAGTTTGTGTTTAAAAAAGGACTAATAGGTGTCAAAGTGATACCTTATTACCATGGCAAATAACAAGAAATCAACTTTATTTTATAACAATTAGCATATGCATATATTATGACGTTATAGGAAAGTGATACAGTTAAAGGGATTTCGAACAAAATTTAATGTCCCATACGAAAAGTTTTTGATATTTTTAAAATATTTTCTGAAAATGAATATTTAGTTCTTTGCATCTTCAAACTCATAACGTAATGTTTTTTATATTTTCCTGGCAAAATAGATTTAGTTTGAAAGATTAATTTCGTTGCACCAGTCGCTGTTTACATAATACACAATGCTTTAAAAAATACTTTATTTACTCTCATACTGAAATGTTAACATTAAAAAAATTCAAAACAATATTTTACTTTTTAGTCTTTACACACAGAAAATCACAATAAAACAAATCACATTGAAGTACAGGTCTTCTATGAGCAACTGTATCATAATATAACTTATTTTCCATGAAAGTACAGCTTCAGCTGGATATAAGGAGGTGTCAATGCATTTTTCTCTACATAATCTGTCGACACTGAGCCAGGCCTATGGATTTTGGTTTAACGATTATGTCATTTTAAGCACATTTTATTAATTATTTCATGTGATTAGATAAAGTACTGTTTGAAACTGCACATAATTTGGTCTTATAATAGTCATGTGATACAAAAAAAGTCGTATTTTTGGAACCCTTTTGATGCAACAGTTCCATAAACAATAGATCTACTGTCATACTGCAATGTTAACATTGAAAATTAAAAACAAAACTATGACGTCTTTACGTGCAGAATCCATACTTAATCCATCCATTCTAATATTATAAATGCGAAAGTAACTCTGTCTGTCTGTCTGTCTGCATGTTACGCTTTCACGCCTAAACCACTGAACCGATCTTGATGAAATTTGGTACAGAGGTATATTAGAGCTTGAGAACGAAAATAGGCTACCTTTTATCGCGAGAAAGGGGGTTTAAGAGGGGGAAATAGGGGATGAAAGTTTGTATGAAAGTTTGTCATTTTTGTAGATATCCTAATGAAATTTGGTACAGAGGTGGATTAGAGCTTGGGAATGAATATAGGCTACCTTTTATCGCGAAAATAGGGGTAGAAGCGGGGGAGTTGGGCCATGGGATGAAAGTTTATATGAAAGTTTGACATTTTTGAAGATATCCTGATGATTTTTGGTACAGATATAAATTAAAGCTTGGAAATGTACATAGGCTACCTTTTGTCACGAGAAAGGGGTTGGGGGGGGGGGGAGGAATAGGGGATGAAAGTTTGTCAGTTTTGAAGATATCCTGATAAAATTTGGTACAGGGATGAATTAGAGCTTGGGAATGAACATTGGCTACCCTTTGTTGTGAATAAGGGGGTTTAAGGGGGGGGGGGGGTTTGGAGATGAAAGTTTGTTAGTTTTAAAGATAGCCTGATGAAATTTGGTACAGAGATGAATAGACCTTGAGAACGGATATATGCTACCTTTTATTGTGAAAAGGGGGATTGAAGTTAGGAGTGGGGCTATGAGTCATTATTTGCAAAATTTGGTACAGAGATAGGTTAAAGCTTGGAAACGGACATAGTAATTTATGTCCGTTCGTTCCTTTGATCGCTAAAAAGGGGGTAGAAGGGGGGAATATGGCTTTGGGATGAAGATTTGTCATTTTTGACGATATCCTGATGCAATTTAGTGCAGAGATAGATTAAAGCTTGTGAACGAACATTTGAGGGGAGGGGGGAATTTGGGATTAAAGATTGTGATTTTTGAAGATATCCCGATGAAATTTGGTACCGAGATGGATATGAGCTAGGCAACGGCATAGGCTACATTTTATCGTGAAAAAGGGAGGTAGGGTTAGGGGATTAAAGTTTGTCATTTTTCAATCGCGCAAAAAAGGGGGTGAATAGGGGATAAATAGAAAGTTTTTTTTTTGAAGATATACTCATGAAATTTGGAACGAAGGTGGATTAGAGTTTCGGAACGGACATAGTCGAGTACCGAGCCAAATATAGAAGCGAGTGAGGAGGCGAATAGAGATCATTATAGGGGCGAATGGACAGCCGTGTAGAGGTTGAATAGAAAGTCAAGTAGAGTCGACTACAGGGGCGAGTAAAAATGCGACTAGAGAAGCCAGTTGAGAGGTGAGTATAGAATCATATAGAGTGCAGTAGACAATCGAGTAGGAAGGCGAATAGTGAGGCGAGTGGAGAGACGCATGTAGAGGCGTGAGAAGAGTGAGTAGAGATCGAATAGAGAGTTGAGTAGAGATTCGAGGACAGATGTGAGTAGATAGGCGAGTGAAGAGAGTCACCTAGAGAGCCGAAAACAGAATAGAGTGGATGGGCGAGTAGAGTTGCGAGTACAGAGGCTAATGGAAAGGCGAGTATAGAGGAGAGTACAGAGTCGAGTATAAATTCAAGTATAGAGCCGAGTAGAAAGTCGAGTGGGGGGTCGAATTTAATTCTCAAGTGTCTAAACTACGGAGGACAGAATATGATTAAGTAGCGGAGATGCCACAGTCAAATTTCTCTTAAGAAAAACGCGTGACCAAATGCGGGTGGGAAGGGAGACGCGGGGGGGGGGGTGTATGACGTCATACCTCGTCCCCGACTCCATCTAGTGCGTAGTGCGTCATAGCGAAACCGAACAGAAACAGACCTTGTCATTTTTGTTATATAGTTTGACTATTCGCCACTAAGCGCTACACAGAATTCTAGAATAATATATTTTAAGGCAAATCATTTTTAAAAAGAAGGCATCTTTTGGATTATAGCAAAATCATTTAGGGGGCCTATATGATTTGGCCTTATACCGACAGATGGCCCAAATTTTTTTTCTTTAATTTTCAATTTCAGCTAAATATTCCATTTAATAAATAAAAAAATATTATTGAACTTGCTAATGAACTCGAGCGAGATTATTGTGATCAAATTTTCATAAAATGAATTGAGTTATTATTACAACTAGTATACTGTAAGACAAGGTTACTTATTTCTTCTCTACGCTAGATGGTTCTGTAAAGACATTTTTTTTTTCAAAAAAATTAAAGTTTAAATGTAGTGGACTTACTGATGAAATGTTATACCCTTAAAATGTTGAAATTGTTTATCTTTACACTTTGTCCATCCTTGAACTGTACACTTCATTCTTAAACCAGGTTAAAGCTATTTATATCGTTGAACTTTTGACCAAAAATGACAACCGAACGCAAGGACGTTTCACTAGAACTGGATGGTGACGTCACAGACCAATTGAGTCGTTTTGACACATGGAAGGTTCGCGACTCGATTGCCTTGCAGCATCTCCGCTATCATTTCCTTCTCCATGGTCTCAACACTAAGCGATAACCGACATCCACGCGGGCGAAGCCGAGGGCAAAAGCCAGTATCCAAAAAAATGTAAAAACTTACATATAGTACAACTAGCTGTCTTCTATAGCAACTGTATTATAACATAATGTTCAACACACTTGCTCATAAAGTGAATCTAATTTCACCACAATTAGGCACATAATGACACTTGTAATTAAACTGTGACTTGTTCATTGCTATAATTCACAATTGAGTAAGTTGGTTGAGTTGCTTTGTTCTTAAAAAAGTTTCGTTACAAACAAAATCGTATTTAATAGTGCAAATAAATTAATATACAATATACAACTACAAATATATTAATATACAATTTCGTATATAATTTCAACTTTTAAGGTAAAAGCAACAATGGTAGACACTTTAAGGACAAATCTACGAAATTACATTTCTTTTAAAAGAATGGTCGTTACGTCCTTTTTTGACTGTTAATGCAAAATTTAGATATTATCTTTAAAAACTAACATATTTTTACTTCAAACACCAATAGTAGACAATCACTTAAAACTGATAGAATATCTAGCCATAAAAATACGGCAATGGTCTACGTAGGTCAACAACTTACATATTTATAACATTCATACTAAAAATAGTGATAATCATTATTATTAATAAAAAAAATCACTGCCCTTAACAAAACTCTTGTGAAACAACTAGCGCCAATTAAATATTTACCTACGACAGTGTTGCGAATTTTTGAAGAAGTATTATATATGCCTCTAGATTTCTTTTAAGTAAATAGACATGTAAACCAAATAGTTCCTTATCTTACAATAAAGGTACAATGAAGGGACAAGAAAAACAATGGTAGTCAGTGTCCACCATTGGTGCTTTTACCTTACGTGTTTAATAAACAAAACTATACCATCAAAAACAGTTATTTATAATTTTACTAACTGCACATTAACTGATTGTTTCTCTTAGGAAAAGGATTCTTAAACTACGAACATGAGTTAGGCGTGACGTAGGCTAGCTAATAATAGTTACCTACTATAATTAGCTCACCTACGTCACGCCTATTTTAAGACCTAATTATGTGCAGTTTCATACATAATTTATCTCATCTCATGAAATAATTATATAATTTGCATAAAATGACAGATATTATATAGAATTGCTGCTCGCGAATGCGCGTCCACAGACTATGTAGAAAAAATCCAGCTGAAGTTTTAAAATTTATTTTGATATTTTGTGCGTACGGCCTGTTCTGAAAGGAACAAAAAATGCAAAGACCGCCATAGTTTAGTAATTATTTTTTAATGTTTACATTTCAGTATGAGAGTACATAAAATTATTTTTTAGTATTATTTTATTCACAAAGTGGGTTGAAAAACATCGTATGATACGCGTGTGTATTGTTGATTACCGCCCTCTTAAGACCCCAACCTAACCATTGAAAAAAATAATTCACAAAAGTTAAATTTCAACATTGAAGAAAGAACAGAACAGTTGGAATTACTTTTATTGAATTGCTGCACAGTTGGAATTACTTTTATTATTCAATAAAAGTAATGTCAACTGTGCAGCAACGCAGCAAGACGCGTTTTGGCAGCAGGTAACACTTTGAGCTCGGAATAATCTGATCAAACGCCAATCTCGGAACGCGCAGTTCCATCGAACTCTAATATTAGTATCGTAGTTCAGTGTCTCAGGAGATTACTGTACGTGATTAACCCGCATGCCTTTAATGCGGGTGGTAACTATATTCGTTTAATTTAAATTCACCTATAGAGTAATTAACAAGTGTGTATAATATTAAAATTCGCCTATCTAACTAAACACCCCAATTACAATGACAACCTCTTTGACGTAGCTCTACAACATTGAAAAGCGAAGGCAGAGATCGCAGGTCCGATTCCCGCTCAGTGTAAATATTTGTACGCAAGATAAATAGATATATAATAGCAAACATATGTATATTTACATGCCAAACTGAGAAGGAGTAAGTGGACTCGCTGTGAATTTCTAGGGTGCAACCGGGAACAACGCTAAGACAATGATGCTGATGATTTAATCACTGTTTTTAGTATCATACCATAATAACAAAACGGTATACGGAATTTTTGTTCGCATTTTGGGTTAACGGGCGTGACTATTATGTACTACTTATACCAATATACCCCGGGAAACGTATCTTGAACCCAAATTGCGAGACAAACGAGGCCCTGGTGCGCTCGGGTTGATTTTTAATAAAATCAATTTTTGGTGAATTTGAGCTCGTCCGGCGCAATAGCACCCCCCTGTGCTATCCCCAAAAGATACCTAGATATTGCGCGAACAGATAACATTTTGAGCACATTACAGGTTTAAGACATTATGACCCGGGCAATTTCTTAGTAGGACATATTTATATAGCGTAATCATGTCATCATTCAAATATTTATTCACTTAATATTCATATGCATGTAGTAAAAAACGGTTATTTTAAACAGTTTTTACTACATGCATATGAATATAATACGGTACATACACCAAAATATTTTTTTTTACGATTTTTGTCTGTCTTTCTGTTTGTCTGTTTGTTCCGGCTAATCTCTGAAATGGCTGGACCGACTTTAACGGGACTGTTATTGGCAGGTAGCTGATGTAATAAGGAGTAACTTAGGCTAATTTTATTTTAGATCCACGCGGTCAGAGCCGCGGGCAACAGCTAGTTTTCTAATAAATACTGAGCGAAAATGGTGTAAGATTTGAACTGCTTATTGCCACATAAGAGTAGTTTGCCAGTATCAATAGTAAATAAATGGTAAATTAACTAAATTAAATAAATGCTAAATGGTAAATTAACACGTTTTTATAAAAGTATATTAAGGCTAAATGGTAAATAAACACGTTGATATTAAACACTGAGACTTAATATATAAAATGTAAATATTTTATTTTTAAAAGGACTTATCTAATTTGGACTACGTCCCTGTTGGAAAGACAAATTTAGTAATCAAAATTTTACCCCCTTCCTGTTGACTGATAGATTTGATATTTAGTACACACTTTAGTTCAGATGACAATTAAATTTCAATCAATAAAACCGTTTTACTTAAAACGTAATTTATTTATTATAATGTCACAAAATAAAAACATACACAAGGAATTCATTCCTTAATTCACCTTGGTTATGTCACGTTAAATCATCCACCCCGTATCTCTACTGGCGCAAAGGTTGCCTCGCTGAAACACGATGGTCATCAATTGCCCCCGAAACGAACTGAAGTGGGAGTCACCCCCTGGAAGGTGGGTATGGTGACCAATTTCTGAGATCACATACATGTAAAAGACAAGAAATCTAAATATTCTTTAGTCCCAAGATCCTTGTTGACTTGACCAGATATAATCTGTAGGCCGATACACCTGCTGATTAATGGATGATACTCTGGTGGTGACTTACTCTACGCATTCACACCCGTGAATCCAAAAAGTACCAAATAGTAGTATTAACGTAATTAGAGAGGACCACAAAAAACAGCCTAAAATGCATTAATTACCACATTCAAATGACGAATATTGTATTATATTTTTGCCATTTATGACATTTTTCCGATACGCTTTGATTGCGGTGAAGAATATTGAGCAAGTAGGTGATTTTAATCTACGCTATACACCACCCAGAGCCATCTATTCTAATTATGATAAAACAGAGAGTCTGTAAGCATTCTGCCCGAGCTTCGTAAACTTTTCTTAGAGAGTTTCATATATAACAAAGATGACGCCTGTAGTATAGGTCTATTTATAACCTCTTATTAGAGTATTGATAGCATCACAATCCAAATGATAAGCTTAATTTTTTATTTATTTATTTGTATTACTTTATCTAAGTTATTTCATTTGGTAGCATTGCTTTTTCTAACGGTATTGTTTAGTCGGTGTAACGTTTAGATAGACTCCATCTTAAATTTATTTATTTAGATTTACTATTGATATTGCCTGGATACTTAAATAATATAATACAATACAAATACCTACTACTTGCAGCCGAGTCAAAAAATCATAAAAAGATGTTATAACCCAATTACAGCACGACCTAAAAAATCGAACACTAGACAAAAAAAGAATTGAAGCTGGTAGGTATGCCATGACAAACTTTCCTACACAATCCAACTTATTATTTTTTGTATAGATGGACGAAATGTAACGATAAGCGAACCGAGAATCACGATACGAATTTAAAATTTTCAAGAGATTCTGTCGCAGTTTATTTTGGAACAAGAGCCCATGAATGCCAGACCTTCGTCATTTTATAAAAGCTGAAAGTTTGTCAGCGCATACTTCCAACACAGGTAAGAACAATAGCCAATTATGAAGTTTGGGTCAGATACAGACACTTTAGCATAGTGAAACATATTTAGATACTTTTTTTTTGTAAATACATACATATTATACAAAGAAACAACCAGACTTTGTACAGACACTGCATAGTGGTAACCCCTTGCCTGACACCCTTAAAGTTCATGAAAGTGTATGTTATAGTATAAATGCCGATTTTTAAAGTGAAAACTTCTTTAGCGGCGTTGGATGGGTAAAAAGTGTTAAACTCGCGTCAGGATCGCTTGACCTTTGGACCGTAACCGACGACTGACGTCATACAATATTAGCTATAGATTATCTATTTTGCAATCCATACTAATAATAGGGGTTAAAGTATGAAATTGCCGTTTCATTGTAATAGGTACTTCGAATTGACATAGAACCTTCATGGTTTGAGATTTTTGAGTGAAACTTTTTCCACATGGTACCTATGTAGTTCTTCATTTAAAAATGTGCAACATTCGATTATCGACTTTCAGTTGTTTTTTTTATTCAGCTTAGACAAGAAAGATGGATACTTCGAAAATTCGAGTGATTTTTGAATACGAGTTCCGACGCGGAACTAACGCGGCAGAAACAGCTCGCAATATCAATGTTGCGTTTGGAGAGGGGACTGCTAATGAACGCACCGTGCGATTTTGGTTTAAACGCTTTCGTGATGGAAACTTTGATTTGAAGAACGAACCACGAGGAAGGCCGTCCACACAGGTGAATAACAATGAATTGAAAGACATGGTGGAAGCCGATCCGAGCCAAACTACCCAGGAATTAGCTGCATGGTTTAACGTTACCTTACCAACAATATTGACTCATTTGCGGCAAATCAATAAAATAAAAAAATGTGAAAAATGGGTACCTCATGATTTGACTGATCTGCAGAAAGAAATGCGTGTTGAAACTTGTGTTGCCTTGTTGAATCGATACAGAAATGAAGGAATATTGGATCGAATTGTGATATGTGATGAAAAGTGGATTCTTTACGATAACCGTAAGCGAAAAATGCAATGGCTGACCCCAGGTGAAACGCCACAACAGTGTCCTAAAGCAAAGCTTACCAATAAAAAGGTAATAGTAACTGTTTGGTGGTCTCAGCATGGTGTTATTCACTATAGCTTTCTACGATCTGGTCAAGCAATAACGGCAGATGTCTACTGTGCCGAACTCCGAACAATGATAGCAACACTAGCAGTGAAACAGCCCCGACTCATGAATCGATCTTCACCATTATTGCTCCATGATAACGCGAGACCTCATACAGCACGAGAAACCGTTTTAACTCTACAGGAACTGCAATTAGAAATTATCCGTCACCCTCCGTATTCGCCAGACCTTGCTCCAACAGACTACCATTATTTCGTGATTTGGACAATTTTCTATGTGATAAAAAGTTTTCTTCTCAGGAGGCAGTACAAAATGCTTTCACACAGTTTGTCGAATCTAGATCACCAGAGTTCTATCGCAAAGGCATAAATGACCTTCCTACTAGATGGCAGCAATGTATAAATAATAATGGTAATTATTTTGATTAAATAAATACGTTAAATTAAAAAAAAAACCAATTTCAATTTGTCAGTACAAATCGGTAATTCCATACTTTAACCCCTAATATTATAAATGCGAAAGTAACTCTGTCTGTCTGTCTGTCTGTATGTTACGCTTTCACGCCTAAACCACTGAACCGATCTTGATGAAATTTGGTACAGAGGTATAATAGAGCTTGAGCACGGACATAGGCTACCTTTTATCACGAGAAGGGGGGTTTAAGGGGGGGGGGGGGGGGGGGAAATAGGGGATGAAAGTTTTTATGAAAGTTTGTCATTTCTGAAGATATGTTAATGAAATTTGATACAGAGGTAGATTAGAGCTTTGGAACGGACATAGGCTACCTTTCATCGCGAAAAGGGGGGTAGAAGAGGGGGGACTAGGGCCTTGAGATAAAAGTTTGTCATTTTTGAAGATTTCTTGATGAAATTTTGTACAGAGATAGTTTAGAGCTTGGAAACGGATATAGGCTACCTTTTATCGCGAAAAGGGGGGGTAGAAGGGGGGCGGACTAGGGCCTTGGTATGAAAGTTTGTCATATTTGAAGATTTCTTGATGAAATTTGGTACAGAGATAGTTTAGAGCTTGGAAACAGACATAAGCTACCTTTTATCGCGAAAAGGGGGTTAGAAGCAGGGGGGGGAGGGACTAGGGCCTTTGGATGAAAGTTTGTCATTTTTGAAGATTTCTTGATAAAATTTGGTACAGAGATAGTTTAGAGCTTGGAAACGGATATAGGCTACCTTTTATCGCGAAAAGGGGGGTAGAAGGGGGGCGGACTAGGGCCTTGGTATGAAAGTTTGTCATTTTAGAAAATTTCTTGATGAAATTTGGTACAGAGATAGTTTAGAGGTTGGGAACAGACATAAGCTACCTTTTATCGCGAAAAGGGGGGAAGAAGGGGGGGACCAGGGCCTTGGGATTAAAGTTTATCGTTTTAGAAGATGTCCTGATGAAATTTGGTACAGAGATAGTTTAGAGCTTGGGAACGGACATAGGCTACCTTTTATCGCGAAAAGTGGGGTAGAAGGGGGGGACTAGGGCCTTGGGATGAAAGTTTGTCATTTTTAAAGATTTCCTGATGAAATTTGGTACAGAGATAGTTCAGAGCTTGGGAACGGAAATAGGCTACCTTTTATCGCGAAAAGGGGGGTAGAAGGGGAACTAGGGCCTTGGGAAGTAAGTAAATCATTTATTGCTCGAAACACGGTATTTTACAATGGTGTTACAAAATCAAATAATGTCCGACATGTTTCGCAGATTCTCTGCATGCAAGCTTGGATGAAAGTTTGTCATTTTTGAAGATTTCCTGATGAAATTTGGTACAGAGATAGTTTATAGCTTGGAAACGGACATAGGCTACCTTTTATCGCAAAAAGGGGTAGAAGGGGGAGGGCATATGGCTATGGGATGAAAGTTTGTCTTTTTTGAAGATATCCTGATGAAATTTGGTACAGATATAGATTAAAGCTTGGGAACGAACATAGGCTACCTTTTGTCGCGAAAGACGAGGATAAAGGGGGGGGGGGGGAGTTATAGGGGTTGAAAGTTTGCCAGTTTACAGAGATGGATTGAAGCTTGGAAACGAACATAGGCTATCAATTGACGCGAAAATGGAGGCATTGTAATAAGGTTTGAAAGTTTGAAGATATCCAGATGAAATTTGGTACAGGGATTAATTGGAGCTTGGTAACGGACATATGCTACCTTTTATCGCGAATAATTTGGTAAAAGGGTGGGGGAGGGATAAGGACTGGATAGTTAGTATGAAATGGTGAAATTTGGTACTGAGATGGATTAGAGCTTGAAAATGGACATAGGTTACCTTTTATTACGAAAAAGGGAGTTGAAGGGGTGGAATAGGGCAAGGGTATGTAAGTTTGACAATTTTGAAGATATCTTGATGAAATTGGTATAGAGATGGATTAGAGTTTGGAAATGGACATAGGCTACCCCTTAAGGGATAGAAGGGGGAGGGGAGAAGGGGAATAGGGCTATGGGATTAAAGTTTCAAATTTTTCATTGGCACAAAAAAGGGGGTGCATATGGCATAAATAGTAAGAATTTCTTTTAAGATGTCCTCATGAAATTTGGTACAAAGGTGAATTAGAGCTTCGGAACGGACATAGTCGAGTAACGAACCAAATATAGAAGCGAGTGGACAGACGAGTAGAGATTGTTATAGGGACAAGTGGACAGGCGTGTAAAGATCGAAAGTCGAGTAGAGTCGTCTACAGGGGCGAGTAGATATGCGACTAGAGAGCCAAAAAGAATGCAGTAAAGGGTTGAGTAGAGAGGCGAATAGGGAGGCGAGTGGAAAGATGAATGTAGTGGCGAGTAGAGATCGAATAGAGAGTTGAGTAGAGGTGCAAGTAGATAGGCGAGTGGTGAGAGTCAAGTAGAGAGGCGAAAAGAGAATCGAATGGATGGGCAAGTAGAGAGGCCAATGGAAAGGCGAGTTTAGAGAAGAGTACAAAGTCGAGTAGAGAGGGTAACTGAGAAGTCAATAGAGAGTCGAGTATAAATTCAAGTATAGAGGCGAGTAGAAAGTCGAGTAGAGAGTCGAATATAGAGACTAATAGAAAGTCGAGAACAGAGGTGAGTACTTAGTCGAGGACAAAGTTGAGTAGAGAGGCGAATTTAATGTTCAATAGCGTTGGATCAACACTAAGCGATAATCGACATCCACGCGGGCGGAGCCGCGGGCAACAGCTAGTATACGATAAATAGCTTCGCAGCATAGCGGTAAACGCTTCGACTGTAAGTCCTTATGGTTTCAGATAGTACCGGGTTCAAATTTGGCCTTCTGACACTTTATGTGATTAGTTTTTCTTTTTGTAAATTATTACTTTTTGTGAATATTTTTTCTTTTTGTAATTTATTAATTTCTTCTGATAGAAAATTAGCAGAAAATTAGTGATAGGTTCTATGATTGGCGCTGTATTATAGGTATTGTATGGTATGTTTTTTTATCTTTTTTTATGTATATAACAAAGAAGGAAAAAGTTTTCACTTCTGCCAGCACTCCCAGAGTGCACCTGTCTTACTTTTTTATACATCGTGTCACAAAATTCATTATTGTATATTCCCCACAAAATGTAACGAAATACATTTGCATCATTAAGACAATCGATTATAAATAGAAAGATACTTATAAGACTTGAAACTGTGTCCCCAAAAGTACTAATTACAGTAAATTTAAAAAACAGAGAGTAGACACAAACTTGCACGTACGAAAAAAGATGTCAAAATATTTTAGTGTTGTTACTGCATACCTAATACAAAACCGCTAACGTAACCTCGGCACAATTTTTTTTTTTTTTCATTTGTTGACCAGTGTTATTTATTATTATATGAATAACGCTATTTCTAATAATACTGAGAAGATAAATTCCTAAAAATCTCCCTTTATAATTTGACCAAAAATCCTTTTTTGTTCACACCTTTAGTACCGTTTATCTGCCAAAGCCACTATGACCCAAACTTCATAATTGGCTATCATTCTTACCTGTGTTGAGAGCAAGCGCTGACAAACTTACAGTTTTTATAAAATGATGAAGGTCTGGCGTTCATGGGCTCTAAGTCTATTTGTGTCTCGGTAACCATGGTGATTGGAAGAGAAAGATGGTGGTTGTCTTTAATTGAAACTACCCGGACTAAGTTGGTGTTACTATTTATTTCATTAAGATACTCGGGACACCACGGTGTAAGCTTAAAATACAAACGGGATTGAAGAAAAACTTACATCATGAACCCTATTTTGATTACTTTTGTACAGAGATATACTAGAGCTTGGGAAAGGACATAAATATGTTTGATCACCATAACTGAAACCACGCAATTGTGTTTGAGGATAGTAAGTCTAATAATAGACTATTAATAGACTTGCTATCTTGAGGATAGTCTATTGATAGATTTGCTATCCACATTTATCGTAATTGCGTCGCATTCAAAATTCGTTCAATTCCATCATTGCATCGATAGGCTAATATTGTTATCAAATCAAGATTAAAGATAAAGATAAAGATAAATTTATTTTCAATTCATACCTAAGTACACAGGATATGCACTCAATATTGCACACAACGGATTTAATCATATTAGCTGTGGACAATTTGAATTTCAGTAGAACTATGCATGATAATGAGATTCTTGCAAGGTCAGCACATGTAATTTATTAGCTTTGCGCTAACATTTTAAAATCAGAAACTATTTATTACGTAGGTACTTAAGTCAGCCGAGCGGAATACTGCAATAATAATAATTATAGATTGTTTTGTAAAGTTCGTATCTGTCTGTGGGATTTTCTTTAGAACCTTGTAATATTGAGTAAATATACAAAAATATACCTACTCTCTGAAGTTAATCATATTCAATCGCGATTTATTTTTTATAATTTACTGTTACATTTATTTACCTGTGGTTACGGCTACTTTAGAGCAGTCTTGGTCGCCGGGTGACTAAGAACTTTTTTTTAACACTGAGCCAGTACGTCAGTCAGGTATTATACTTCAAGACAACAATAAACTGAAATATAAACTTAGTTAGAAACGCTTTTTGGAAAATAGTACTTAGGTAGTAGTATATACGAAGGTACGATACGGATTGTCAGTTTTGAATTTGATAAGAATTGAAGACGGCGATAAACATTATTACATAATGTTAACAGTAAAGGTCAATCCCCACTGAAAGAACAAGGCCGGCAGCGGTGGCGGCCTGACTATATTGTTTCACTAGCTTTTGCCCGCGGCTCCACCCGCGTGGATGTCAGGTATCGTTGTAAATTGTAGCATATGTGTTATTCTGATGTATAAGCTATATTATTGTAAGGTTTCACTAAAATCCATTCAGTAGTTTTTACGTGAAAGAGTAACAAACATCCATCCGTTCATCTATCCATTCACTATAATCCGCACGCTGAATGATGATCCCTATGACAGTTCGTTAGCGCTTAACATTGTACTGACGTCCTATCACATCAAATCCTTTAGAGGTCCATTAAAAAGACGAAAAAATCATAATTGTATACAATTGTAAATTATAAAAATGAATATTAAGAAATTATTACGTAATGTTCGGAAATAATAGAATAAAACTCAATGCAAATGTACATGGTACGTGCTGCAAAAGTTACGTCGTCAAGCTGTTATCGACTAAGAAGGGACACATCGATAAACAAAATATCGATAATTTGTTGGAAATATAAAACAAATGCTTTGAGTTTGTATTTTATTTATATCAATCTGAATCTGATACAGGGTCAATCGGATCTTCAAAATCTGAGTCTGAACTGCAGCTATCCGTGACGTTTATTATTAACGGTTGGTCAATGATATTGTCGTATTGTACATCTCGATCCCAGTCTTGTAAGCAAATCTTCTTCGTTCTTTCGACCACTTTTCGCCAATCGTCAGCTGTCACTTGAGCGCAAGCTTCTTCCAATAAAACCATCATTTTATTTGCCGTGAATAGCGGAGTTGTGTTATGCCTAGCTGCATGACCTGAAAATATTTGTACATTTAGTAATTATTTTTAGAAATATATGCATATACATAATATTATATAAATAAAAAATATAGATACCTTTGATCTGCGCCCATATCAACTCGATTGCATTATATTGGCAGTGATAGGGCGGTAACCGAATTACCGTGTGTCCATTTGATTTGGCCAATTCATCCAAAAAATATGATGGGTGCGTTTGTTGTTTGTGAAAGTTCAACAGTCTAACCAACTCTTTTTTTAACATCTGACTGTCAGTTTCCACACCATTGCCGTGTAACCACTCTATAATTTCAGCTCTTTTGTTATTGCTGCTGGGGGGTTTGTTAATTTGAACTGAGTGATATGAAGCATTGTCCATTAAAATATAGTGAGGCTCATTCAAATTTTCTAATAGTTTTATAAACCATGTCTTAAAGTTTTCGAAATTCATTTCCTCGTGGTACTCCGTTGTTTTCACTGACTTAAAAGCCCTCATGCAATATTCGCAAACGAACTACAAACTCGCGAACTTCACTGTTGAGATCAGTTTTCCGCTGTCTTTTCGGCATTTTGCAAAACCAAAAATTAACAAACAGGTAACAGAAAATCAACAAATAACACAAAACAGCGAAAACAGAAACAAAACTCAGCTAACAAAGGAAGACGTGGCGCATACAAGGCGTTAGAGCACTCGTATGACGCTATGTGATGCGGTGTGACAAGAAGACAAAACAGACTGACAAGACATGACATGACTGAATTAAAAAAATACGGTAGGTCTATGGCCTCCTTTTAAATACTTTTCCATGTAATCCATAATTGCCAGCTAATTATGAATTCTTTAAAATTCAATTCAATAAGAATTTTAAATTCTTTAAATTATGCAATTTGAATAAAAATTAAAGTATAGTAAAATAAAATATAATAAGGCTGTTACTTTTTTATCTAGTGTTTTATATCCATCAATGCGCGTAGTCTTTTTTTTCAAAATAAATAAATATTGCTTATTATGTTGAATGACCTGGCTGAATGACATGACATTTGCCTGAAAAAACGGTATTTTATCGAAATTGTTTCGCATAACTAATACAACTGTCAGTTGAAACGTCATAGGGATCATCATTCGGCGTGCGGAGTATAACAAACTTTCATGTTTACAATATTAAAAGGATCTATGGCCAGACTTTTGTACTAAAAATAATTGCGAGAAGACTGGTGCGGTGCAGTGCGGCGCCGCCCGTCCTTCGCCGTCCTTCGCCTTCAAATAACTAGGCTCTTTTTCTACCGTAGATAAGATTCAAAATGGTTTGTAATATTTTGCCTCAAAAAGCCTCTGCCGGCCACTGCGCTTTCAGTGGGGATTGACTATTGTAGTTTCAGTTCTAAATATTGGGAAACCCCCTAAATTTATTGTATTTATTTTTCTATTTTTGTGTGAAAATCTTAATGCGGTTCACAGAATACATCTACTTACTAAGTTTCAACAGTATAGTTCTTATAGTTTCGGAAAAAGGTGGCTGTGACATACGGACGGATAGACAGACAGACATGACGAATCTATAAGGGTTCCGTATTTTGCCATTTGGCTACGAAACCCTAAAAAGAAAAAAAACATTTATTCATGATACGCACCATGTACATAGGTATCAAACAAAACAATTATAGTAATTTTATAGGTTACAGATAAGTACATCATGGGAACCTAAATGGGCCACCATCTCAGCATGAATGCTTCGTACACCAACACCAAGATATACAAACCGCTGGTTTTCAGATGGCTCCGTCGTCACGCAAATAGAGCCAGTTAACAATAAAAATATAGGTCAGGAACACAAATAATATAGGAAAGAAGTGATCATCAAAATAAAAAAAATAAAAACAAAAATAAAACAAAATCATAAAGATTAAAACATTAATAAAAAATGTCTTAATATAACAAAACAACGCCAATAAAGTCATCATGGATAGTCCCTACCTTGACAAATCACCAAAACTGTCAGTTATGACAATGCAGCAATTGACACAATATAGCTGACAATGGCCGAAAATAGAATGAAAATATTCGTCGTGATCCCAGAGACAATAAACCTGTTAAGGAGAAAACTTGTCCTGGGTGTTGATTCTGCTAAGCAAAACCAATGTCATACCACGGACACTGCACAAAAATCATTTAATTATAGACTTTAAAGAAATGAAAATAAGGTCTAAAATTAAATGGCTTTTTTGCAGTGTCCATGGCTTGACAGTGGTTTGGATTTAGCAGAATCGAAGGCCTATTCGGCTAACTTTACACGACCGAGTGAAGCGAGAGCTCAACTGCAGCGGCTTGCAAGAAGGTGTTATTAATAAAGTTAGAGAGATCGGAGTATCGGAAATTTCAGCTTTCTAAGACTTCAGGAAGTACCCTAACTATTTTGATGATTAGTGAGTGATGAGTCAGTGACGAAGATTAAGGGTTTTGAGACGTTAATAAAATCTAAAGTATAATAGCTACGACATTCAAACTTTGTATGTTTAATGATTGTACTGACGGCATTCTATCTTGAAAATTTTAACTATTTAGCATCATCCAAAGCAAAGTTATGAGAGTTCAAAGAAACGACGAGGCGTTTCGAGAAAAGGTAGGTAGTGCCCGTGCGCTTCGCTTGGCTCGTCTTGGCGGGGGCACTGCAGTGCCCCCAGATACAGGCGAATACGTGATAAATTTGTAGTCATCACGTATTTGTATGTAATCATTCGATTTCAAATAAGTACGTACGAGTATCAACTTATATTTGCATTGGTCTAGCATTTAATTAAAAAGCATTTATTTATTTTACTACATATTAAGTGTGTATTTACAAGATTTTTTTTTAACTATTTTATTTGGATGTGCTACAAGTAATCTCCGGAACTATTTGTGTCGAAGAGTAAAAACGTTGCACTGCAACCCTGCCTTAAGCTATGCTTATTTTCAGTTTAGAATTCTGGACGGCTCTATGGGATTCCCTAGAATATTGATTAATATGTGTGCTAAAATATATATAAAAGGGGTCAGATCTCATGTATAGCCAAGATTTTTGATCTATGCGCCCTAACTTTACCAGGCCTACATGAGATCTGACCACTTTTTCATATATTTTGAGCAAGTTGTAGTATAGAGCTTGTAGGTTTAGCGCGTGCAGTCTTTAGAGCTTGGCTTTATACGAGATCTGATAACTTTTTCACAGGGTAAGCTACATAGACTCGTTTTGGCAACATTTTACATGAAAATGTTTTTGGTGGGATATTATTTACGATCAAATATTATACAGGTTATATCGGATTTATCATTGCTTTTTCTTTATTCCGTCAAATTTCCAAACTCCAACAATTCTCTAGCTAAGTCGAATTGTAATTCATACACGGGCTTATTGAGTCACTAATCTCGGTTGCTTCTAATATCCATATTACTGTTTATATTCAGCTTGGGCCTAGGTAGCACTGTGTAGTTTGTCCCAGTATTTTCTTTAAAGCAAATCCTGCTTTACAAACAATGCAATACAAAACAATTGTTTCCTCGTCCGTATGCAAACTTTGGTGTTACAAACGCGCCATCAATATACCTGAATATAACAACATAATTTTGACGTCAAAGTTAAAAGCGACATTGGCATTGTGCTACAAATAACTGCAATTCCCTTTTGAAAATGTAGGACGCTTTACAATTTGCCAGATTGAAATCATTAGTTATGGATTAAAATATAGACACTAATGACCAATTTAAATAAGCGAAATTCGAACGCAAGCTTTACAAAATTAAAATAGCCAATTTTAACGTTAAAATAACAGCTTTATAATTAAATTTTATGAATGTACACACACGCACACACATAATTAACAACAAAAAACCGGCTTAACAACTGAAAAATATAAAATAACTTAGAGAAAAATAACAGAATTTACAGATTTACTGATCTGATAAAAGTCGATGTTTAGCCCGAGAGGTAATTTTTCAATAAAATTGATTCCAGTATAGTACCTCAGGCACCACATAGCTATACACGTCAAAAAAAGTTTGACATCACTTTGAAAATACGAAATCTGTACTGAACGGGCCGCTTCACGTGGGTGCACGAACTCGGTTTTGAACACAAATTCGAATACCGTTTCATCAGGTCACGCCCATTTGTACATAGGGTGATGTTATGACTCAGTTTGCACACTTTCCTGCTATGAGGTAACGGCAAGATACCTATTGTAAGCGAGAGCAAGGAAAGCGTGTTTCGCCTTGTTTTTCTAGCAATAGCTCGAACCAGCCGAAAGGCCAGGCTCTGATTTTATTCTTTGCGGGATTCCAGTAAATAAAACAGATTTATGCAATACAATAAACAGTATTGATTATATTGGCCCATACAGGGTGCAGATCTGAGCAATACTCAAAAATTTGCTGGCGACTCGACTAAAAGTTCGCAACTGTGAAACATTTCAAACGCGATTATATGTAATAGCATATATAGAGCCGCATAAAATTAAGACTGGAATCAATCCAATCATTATGATTACATGTTACATTGATTTTTGACACATTCTTAAAAACTATTTGCAATTTTTTTATGTGCATGTAGGGGTGTACTTAATAGTTTTGATGCTTGGGGTTGTGGATGAGGTGAGTAATAACACTCGTAGTCTAGTACATGCACATATAATGTATAACTTGGGTGATACAAAGGTGTTAGATCACTGATTCTAAGCGGACGGGCATGTCGAACCCGTTGTAAGATTGGTTTTCAATGGTGGCTGCTCTAGGATATAAATCAATTATTAAATGTCAGCCACTTACTTTTACTATTTATATACATGTTTTTTCATACAAATTTACATGGATTTAATAACTAAACATAAAAAATTGCTACAAAAAAAAACATAAAAGTCCAAAGAAAAACTATCCTTACTACCAAACTTCGTAGTGGGCGTGGCAGTCTCATGCGGCGAACAATCAAAGCCCGTTTACGTTATTATGAACACGATTTTAGTGTGTAATGAGACACTAATCACTGTTTTTTAAATAATAATAAAATCTATGCGAAAGGTCTATCACGAACAAAATCATTTTTATTACGTTAGAATAAAACGTTTTTTCTTATTTTTTTTTCTAAGATTCTTCATTTAATAATCAATTTTTTTATAACAGAAGAATTTAAAATACATGTCAATTGTTATTACACGACTGCGTAAAAAAAGGAGTGTATTGGGTTTAGGGTTCACGTATGTATGTATGTGTGTGACTTTCTTTGTACCACCATATCTCCTAAATACCTGTACCGTTTTACATGTGTGGGATATCATTAGAATCCTTGCGTTAGCCCGAGTGACACTGGCTATATAAAAATATGAAAAACAAAAAAATTTTGAATTAAGGCGCCAAAACAGATTTAAAAAAAAAATCCTAAACCTATCGAGTGGGGTATCAAAATGAAGGATTTTAAAAAACAATTTCAAATATATAATATGCAACTTATGTGTTTCTTTGTAATTTGAAATGAGAAATGATATTAAAAAAATAAGTTGAAAATTGTATTAATAACAACTACCTAAACCAAATTAGCTGACTCTAGAACGCTGAACCTATTATTCTTAATCTAGCGTATATGGCAAAACATTAACATTAACATTACACAAAGAGTAAGAGAAATTGTACGCAACAACATTTATATCATAAGCTGAGTACTTCCACGCGGTGAAGGCGGTAACAACTTAGCTGGCTAAAACTCCCATTAAACAATATATCCATGCCTTCGGGCTTAAGTTATTGTTGTTCTATATTTTTGCAGACACCTATTTGGCACGGTAGCCTACCCGGTAACGCAGAGGAGCAGCCATCTAGCGTCCGTTTGTTATTAAATATTACATAATTAGTATAATATTAATAATTACCAAAATGGCTCTTTCGAGGAAGACCAAGAAAGCTCGCCAGACGGCGAATAAGCGGAAACAAGAATCTCCGCATACTCGTCAACAGAGGCTTAAAAACATGAGAGAGATAATGATAAAACATTACTCTCAGCTCTATGAAAACGAGAAACTGAGACTTTCACAGCAATCTTGCAATCTTGCAATCTTGCAATCTTGCTGTGAAAGTCTCTGCATTTTCAAGGATTCACTCTGAGAATCTTCTCAGAGTGAATCCTTGAAAATGCAGCGCAGTAGTTTGGGACAAAAGAAAACAAGAAAACAATGCGTGCTAGGCATCGTTTGCTAGTTGCTAGATCCCGAAATGAAGAATCTCCGACTAGCCATGTGATGACGTTATCGCAGATGCGAGAGTACGCATCCTCAAAGGGCGCACTTGAATCACCGTCTACGTGTGACAAAAGATTGACTCAGATAAGAGATCACGCATCAAGTATGCGTGAACTCGAATCACCTTCTGCGCGGGAGAAAAGGTTGACTCAAATGCGAGAATACTCTGCAGTTTCACGTCAAAATGAGACTCCTTCTTCAAGAAAAGAAAGGCTTGAAGCATCGTAACGAGATTATCGTTGCCGAAGGCTGCTTATGTTTGACGACACAAATTTTGAAAACCTTATACAGCAGGTCCCCGATTGTATTTGCTACTCTTGCGAAAAAATGGTATATCAGAAGCAGACACGTCATATACCTGCAGATAGTAATACAACAGTCTTACCCGAAGATCATCCAGACTTACTTATTTGCTGCAATAGATGCGCCAATAGCATCTCAAAAAATTAAACTCCATCGAATGCCTTCTGAAATAAAATGCGAGTAGCTTTTTTTTTTTCGTGCGGGATATCCCCACGGATACCCCCCCCCCCCCTTTGGAGCCGAAGTGGGAGGTTATGTCGGACTCGAACCGACTAAACCGCACGCCATCTGTGGGTCGATGTGCTAGGCCGAAGGTGAGGTTGTCTTCTGACATATCCCTCTCTCGGTCTGGCTCTCCTCGGGAGGGGGGACCACGCGGTCCCCGACTCGCCCCCGGTATGGGGGGGCGCGCACACCCTTAGGCCCGCGCTCATGGGGGGCGGAGGTCGGTTTACGCCCTCCGACGCCCGAGCCGCCTTCGAACGCGGCCAGCGATGTCCGCGAGTCTTTTTCGCTCGCTGCGCCGCGCCCGCTCTGCTGTCTCCTTCACGAGCATGACCTGCTCGCAGAAGGAGGCGCTGGTCGCCCACGCATCCGCGCAGCGGACCATCGCCGCGAGCAGGGTGGAGAGCGTGAGCACTCTCACCCCCAGGGCCGTCACAAGCTCCCGCCTCGGCGCTTCGAACTCTGGACACTCGGTGAGCGTGTGCAGCCCCGAGTCCACGCTCGCGTCGCAGTGATGGCACTCGGGCGTTGGCTCTATGCCCATCAGATGCAGGTACCGCCCGAAGTTACCGTGTCCGGTAATGACCTGCGTCTGACGGTACGAGAGGCCACCGTGTGGCCACTCTAGTCACTCCCCCATGATGGGTCTTACCGCCGCAATCACGGCGTGCCCAGCGCGTGGTTGCTCAAGTCGTAGCTCCCACTCGGTCACCATGGCCCTGTGGAGCCGGGATTTCACCACATCGTGGTACACGAGCGCCTCTCTGATGCAACTCCAGGGCAAGGTGTTAAAGGCATTGGAAATGTCCAACGACACCGCCAGCATCACCTCACCCCGAGCGACCGCATCCTCCGCCATAGTACTCACACGCATGATGGCATCCACAGTGGAACGCCACCGGCGGAACCCGAACTGGGTGTTCGCCAGGTCCGGCCGTAGCACCAATTCCTGTTCAGCTGGCATGCCTTAATGAGATGAAGGTAAGGCTCGTGTCGCGTGTTCGGCCATTCGTCAAAATTGTACGTTCAGGTGGAAGGTTTGGTCAACAGAGATTCAAAGGCCAAACCGTGCTGTTTGCGCAGCAAGTGGAAGAGCTGTCAGAACGGCTACCAATTTCTGTTGCAGATGCTGGGCTGACAATCGTTGCTGAATCGTTAGAAAACGTGTCTTGCACCAGGAGGTATTGCGTGGATATGGAAAAAATGAAAAATGCACTCGAATGGCTCCTTTCAAACAATCATTTATACCATAACTAGCTGTCGCCCGCGGCTCCGCCCACGTGGATGTCGGTTATCGCGAATCGGGGTATGAAAAATAGATGTTGGCCGATTCTCAGACCTACCCGATATGCCCACAAAATTTCATGAGAATCGGTCGAGCCGTTTCGGAGGAGTTTGGCAACAAAAACTGTGACACGAGAATTTTATATATTAGATGTGCAACTTAACTTAGCAATGAATAGTGAAATTCTTCCAAATTTTCATTTGATAGAGCATGGCAGTGCTACCCAGCGCTAGTTACCGTAAGCGTGAATAAACACACACAAGCAGCGAGCGAGGGCATCCTTGCAAACCTGTAGAGCTCAATGACGTCATCGTCTTTATCTACTCCACCCACACATCTCTTACAGTGTCAGTAAATGTAGAAAATAAAAATAAATAATTAAAAAAATTAAATAACACGACTGCGCAATTTACAAAAAACTAAAAAGTTAAAAAACAAGAACGAAACAGATAAAAAAAAATTTAATTGCAGTCGGGGGACAAACAGAGATTAACAAAGTTCCAGAGAACTGTCCCCCGACTGCAATGAAATTTTTTGTTCTTGTTTTTTACTTTTTAGTTCTTTATAAATTGGGCAGTCGTGTTTTTTATTTTTTAATTATTTATTTTTATTTTCTACATTTTAGTGACTTTGTAAGAGATGTGTGGGTGGAGTAGATAAAAACGATGACGTCATTGACTCTTGCGAACCTATGCTCTACAGGTTTGCAAGGATGCCCTCGCTTTTTTTTTACTTTTTAGTTCTACAAAGAACTAAAAATTGGGCAGTCGTGTTTTTTAATTTTTTTAATTATTTATTTTTATTTTGTTATTCTTTTTACACTCATTCAGAAATCTGACCAACTTTTTTGACCAACTCAAGCATTTTTTCTGACTTTTCGAAGAAAGAGTTCATTCAATAAGATACCGAGGGTATTATCAGAAGTTTTACGAGCAAGAATTGTTACTTTGCGAGAGAAATAGCATGTATCCCAAGCCTGGGTCGGGAACACGTTACAAAGGTATCGCGGCGTGGATAACTGTTTTTACTGCTGCTTAGAAACGTTACATCAGATTGCTGACTGCCCGAGACCCAACAATCAATGCCACTAAAATAAAAGCTGAGTTGCGTTCTGCTACTAGACTAGAAATTAGCACTCAGACCATCGGGAATGTCTTACACCAGGTTGTATTTCGAGCGAGGAGATCTTGGCGAGCACGCCTGAACTCACAGTAACGACAGCGACGCAGATTGCAGTGGGCTATATTCCAACAAAAGAAAACGACGAGGAAAATATTTGGCAGAATTGTCTCTTCGTTGACCAGTCCAGAATTAGCACTCATCCAGACAACCAACGTTTTCGTGTCCGTAAAAGACGTGGGGACGCTGAAAGACAAAGAACTACCACTGGAACTGTTCAACAAGGCGGGAAATCGGTACCCTTTGGGGGCGGTATTATGATTGGTGCTAGAACGCCATTGATCCCGGATCGTGGCTCGATGACTGCAGCTTTGTACCAAACCATTGCTATTGATGGAATTGTCAGGCCATTTAGAATACACCATGGCCCTCGATTCGTAATGGTTGACGATAATGCACCCGCACATCGAGGTCAACTAATCAACGCTGCTCTGCGTGAATACGACATTACCAGGTTAGACAGGCCTGTCGGCTCGTCTGACTTAAACCGATAGAGCACGCGTGGGATGCTGTCAAGCGAGCTGTTTGGAACCGTCAGCCACCTCCCCAGACAGTGCCAGAGACAGCAAGAAATGCTGGATAACTTAATTCTCAGCATGCCAAGAAGGATTGCCGCATGTTTTGTGCCGTATGTTGTACTAAATAAAAACAATTTCATAATAAATGTTGTCAATTTTTTCTTTCAAATATTTACTAGTCGAAATTGCAGTAGGACCTTTAAAATATTATTCTTTTTCCAAAAAAAAAAAATTATATCGGGTTTTCTTTATCAAATAGCGTATCTTTTTTATAAAAAAGATGATACGGCAACATTCCTTTAAAAAGTAAAATTTATAATATATTCCATCTTTTGCTAGCAGTTTCTGAAGTTATATTTTTTTAATGTACTTTTTATTTTTATTTTTTACTTTTCAGTGTGTGTAATAGGTTGTTCTTAAAATTATATGAATTGTTTCCCCCTTTTTTGTGATTTAATCCAGTCCAGCCTTAGTCCAGCATGCCTTCGACCATATTTTCTGAGTTTTGTTTAATAAAATTGACATAATGCTCTCAATAACATAAACAAGATTAAGGAGTTCTGTTGTCTGCATCCATAGTTCAAGACTAGATAATCCCAGCATACCCTAGTTCTACAGGATTTTGTTACAGGATCATCCTAAAAAAAACTAAAAAAGCAATAATTTCCCGTTTCCTATTTGATTTTAAGGAGTTCTCTGGTTTGTCGCCGGAATTCAAGCTCCAGTACCCATGAAATTGATAGGTGGTTTTGATAGTTATACTAAACCTAATGCAAAAAAAAAAACGGTTCATAAACGACGGAAATATGGGACATCATAAATAAATAATATATCGGTTAAAAGTTTGAATTGAAATAATACAAAAATATTCATAAAATCAAAACTCATGGAACAAACTATTTAAAAATTTTATGGTACCAAATGGCAACTATTCCGCTTCGAACTAAAAAATAATCACGTATATCGGACAATAAATCTTAGTAATAATATAGATACTACTTACATGTATAATTTTATATCAGTTCTAAACACTGACCTATTTCAACTGATTCGATTGAATTGATTGACATGATAGTCCCCGTGCCACGTTTTAATTTGGTCAGTGACTTCCTTCCGGGCGATACTTCGAACCAAGGTTAAGGAAGCTGAATTATGAACTGTGTTTGTCTAAGTAGCGGTGACCACTACAACAATTTTATTTTTAAAAAATCTGTCATTTTCTCCCGGCTGAAAATTGGCTAAATTACAGTTAAGCCAATGTATGTAAGAAAAAATTATAAGCTGCCACAGTGGAAAATGTGCCAACTGGTGACCTAAAGCTGTAAAAAAAATTTTTCCTCCTGGCTCAAAATTGGCTAAAAATCATTATCACCAGCCCATACCGCGGTGGAAAATGCGTCAGCTGGTGACCTGGCCAAATTCAGTCATTTCCTTCCGGCTCAAAATTGGCCAAAATACAGTTGGCCCAATACCTTGAAGAAAATAAATTGACAGCTGCATAAACCGCAGTGGAAAATACGTTGGCTGTAATTTAGCAAATTTTCAGCCAGGAGGAAATTATTGATTTTTTTACATCTTTTTACATGTTTGAGCGGCCACCGCTGCTTAACCCACCAACACAGCCGCAGCTGACAAACACGAAAATTCAAAATTCAATTTCCTTAACCATTGTACGAAGTATCGCCCGGGAGGCAATTGGTCATGTGAACCCATTGCTGGCTTGCGAACCATGACGAAAATATCAACGAATTCCCGAACCAATAAACAGCAAACAAATTAAATGGTATTTTTTTATTTCCATCATTTTAAATTAATGTTTCCATTTTCGGGAATTATCCATGGTCCCACGAAAACATCTAATATATAAAATTCTCGTGTCACAGTTTTCGTTTCCAAACTCCTCCGAAACGGCTCGACCGATTCTCATGAAATTTTGTGGGCATATCGGGTAGGTCTGAGAATCGGCCAACATCTATTTTTCATACCCCGATTCGCGATAACCGACGTCCACGCGGGCGGAGCCGCGGGCGACAGCTAGTCTAATGTATAAAATTCTCGTGTCACAGTTTTCGTTCCCTAACTCCTCCGAAACGGCTCGACCGATTCTCATGAAATTTTGTGGGCATATCGGGTAGGTCTGAGAATCGGCCAACATCTATTTTTCATACCCCGATTCGCGATAACCGACATCCACGCGGGCGGAGCCGCGGGCGACAGCTAGTAATATATAAAAGCTCGTAAAAAGTATGTAGTACACAAAAAGTACAATAAATAATAAAGGCCATGTACGTATTACTGCTTCGAGTTGCTAGTGCTGTCAGGATTAAAAGTATTTCGCAAATTGTGAAATGTTTTTAATAGCCATCAAAAATCTCATGGATAATGTTCACACCGCTGAATATAATATTCAGTAATTATCTGACGGACAAATGGTTTAAGAAAAGAAAAAAATATATTATAAGAACGTAAAACTTGGAGCATTTATTTTTCATTATTATCCATGTAGTACACCTTTGAATGCATACATTCATGTCTGTAAGTCCCCGAAGGGGTAGGCAGAGGTGTATTAACACCCACATTTCGCCAACCATGAGTTTTGGTCCCACGTAATAGGGGGGCGAGCCTCCTGCTGTCAAGCGCATACTTCATCACGGACTGTAAGTTTACTGTCTGATGTAAAACAACATATCTCTTAGTCGCCGTCTACGATACCTACGGGACTCTTCCTATACTCTACTGGAAACCAACAGTTACAAGTTTATCATAAATTGTCTATGTTCTCAAGATGACCTAAAACAGAACAGTGATATCACTTCTCTGTGACAATACATTACCGCAATAATATCCCGTTAAGCTCATCAATTAAACAGAACTCCCAGCAATTATAATACACACCGTCTTTTAATTCTTCTAAGTGTCACTGTAGAACGTTTTTTTCCATTATATTGGCCATTAGCTTAGCAGTGATCCATTAACTACTGTTCGATTCGTTGCAAAGGAATGAATTACCGAGGGTAGGTATTGCCAGTGGATAAATCGGTTTCATGTATAAAATATTTACTTCTTGTGAGAATTGGTTGATTTGGCTGACTTTCGTAGAGGGATAGATTATATCTCATGTATACTTAAACACTAATTTAGTCTTTGCGCATATGATTATTGTCTGGAATAACACATGACTGAATTTTGCCAGCAATAGATTCCCAGTGGGTACGGAATTAGGACCTCATACAGTCAGAGTCGCCGGCTATAATACAAGCTATTCTCCGTCCACTATATAAATGTATTTTATACTCCGTCCACTATAACGTAAACTATATGAGAGACGGGTTGGTTGTAGCTAGCTATTATAGAAATACGCTTACAATTTTATTGTTGGACCCTTTCGGAGCACACGAAAATCCTTGCAATATTGTTTATTATCTACTATTTTCAAAAATATACGAATATATTATTGTCCTAAATATCTGAATATTTTTAAAGTAAAGTTGAGGGCATTGTTTTGTAAATCATGATAATTTCACTTTTCAGACCCATGCTACCACCGCCGATACCACTGGTGGTAGCGTGGGTCTGAAACGATACCACCAAACCAGAAATAGTGATGAGACCAATTTGAATTCAATGTAGGTAACTAATAAGAATTTTTTGTCCAAGTAGTTACATTAACGCCTTTCGGACTCGTGACTCAAACATGAACATGAACATCACAAAACAAACGAAGATCGCGAAACAATTGAACATGGCTATTGTATTTAGGTAGGTACGGGATGTTAAAAAAACTAGTTAAAACTGCAAGCGAATTTGGTTCTTATTAACATTAATAATTTTCGTGATCAATATCACCAACAAATATGATAAGATACGTTTTTAATAAATTGTCAATAAGGTCGAAATTAGGATGTATGTGTTTTTTTGTAACTACAATAGTTTTCAGATGACTTTTGACTGTCTTTTGTTTTGTCAGCGTTCATTTGATTTATCAATGTTCACTTGTTTTGTGATGTTCATATGTTTGACCAAGGCAGGGGAGCCACGAGCCCGAAGGGCGTTAATGTAGGTAACTGATCGGATCTAGAAATTCTTTGTGGATATAATAATTATGCCCTAGATGCTGTAACAATTCTCCTACCGCGTTTATCGATGGTAACGCACATTTTCAATGAAAATACGATCTATTCTGATGATAATTTTATATAAAAAAGATATATATTACTTATATATAAAAAAAGTAATAGGTATAGTATAGGTGCATGCTTTTATTTTTAAGTTTATATGAGATACTTAGTTGTAATTGGGACATTTAAATAATGGTTGTAAATACATATAATGTATTCAACACAATGTAAAAATTGTTATGAAAGAATGAATAAAATAAAAAAATATAGTTAGGATAAGTAAACAACTTGGCGAAAAACAAAATTTAAAAGAATATTTTAGAAGGTCCCACTCCTTATTAATAAATCGATACATAAAACAGTGTAGTGGGAACCTATTGTAATGCGTTTACTAAACTTATAAGGTAACTGTATTTATGAGAGAAATTATTGAAAAAAGTTCATCGTAATTTATCTAAAGCATGGCCTATTGGGATTATTTTGTTGACAATTTGCATTTGTATATCGGTAATATAATCATCGTTGATTATTTGATCTTTACGACGCTTTTTTGGTGTTATTTCGGAATTATGTACATCTTGCAAGACCTTTAATAAACGCATCAGTGTTACCGTATTTTTATTTAATAACTTATTAATTTTAGAATGGAAACCTTCCAAGATATTATTTGTTCTATGGCGTTCACCAAACACACTAAATACGTTTGGTGAATGTATCTTAAACCAAAAGGTTTCCATATATTTTAACAATTTTGACAATCGGTCTTTGTTACTACATTCAGATCTGATGTATTCGTAGCCTTCTAAGATGTTTGTACTTGGAAGAAGTGGCAAAGCTGCTATCAGAGAAACAATTCTTCGTTCTGCTTTGATTTTAGTATTTCCTAATAATTTTGCTTTCTTCCATATATTACGATTCCAGTGGTAATAACATCCTTTAAGCACAATCTCTGGAAATAATTTTAAAATCGCTTTCATAGGCGCAATTTCGTAATCACAATGTATCTTTTGTGGTTTCCAATCTGGAAGTTGGGACTGGATCAAATTAAACAAAACCATATAACTCTTTTCCGTGCGATCGGACATCAACGCAAATATTAGTGGTTTCACTTTGGTTGTCTCCACACTGCTGGACATATCACCATGAATATTATATAATTGAACAAATGGTGCTGGACAGGTATAAAAAGTACCATCCATGAAATACTCTTTTACATCAGGAATTATTTTTCGTGAGTTATAAGAACTAAAAACAAGGATTCGAGTTTGCTTGCCGGATTCTACATTGAAATAGTCTGCTAAAATAAAATTTTGAAATTGAGCCGGAACTTCTACTTCTTTTACATTTTTGAATTTGGTTTTTGAGATTTGCGCAGATTTGTTCCGAGCATCATGCAAAAAATGTTTGACGCTTTCATATGAAGGAAAATCATTGATTGCTAAATTTAATCCTTGGTCATAAAATTTTCTCTTTTTAGACTCATACAGTCTCTGAATTGGTTTATCCGATGCCATAACACTTTCTCGCAAATTACACTTTTCTTTTAAAATAGCATTACTATGGGTATTAGCTACACAATTAGTATGATCTTTCTGTGTAATGATAGTTTTTATATCCTTAAAATAAAGAAAAAATAATAATATAATAATGTGTGCATAACAAACTAACCCATCTGCCCTCCTCGAGCTTGCCACGGGCAGTTAAATTATAATTTAGCAATATTTTAAGCTATACTAAATACTAAAAGCAAAGCAATTGAAAAAGACTAAATACCTTTGCAATGGTAATAGAGCCACAACATTTAGTATTTTTATATGTTGAACACCGCCATATCGATGAACCATTTTTATATATTTTATGGCGATGGTATCTGTATATTCCACAAAGAAGGGCACTTCCACCATTTATTCGAATGATATCAAAATGAGGGTCCTGTATTTCAGTCATCATATTATAGGTACGTAGTTATTTAATATAGAACCAACGAAAACTTTTAACACTAAAAGTCAACATTTAATGACATAAAAGAAACTCATGACAGTCGATCTTGTTTGTTTATAAATGGCCAGGGTGAAACCGATAAAATACTTCTTGTTTAAAATCATATTAATGCTAATGCATTTTATATGAATGCAGTGAGATAACAAAGTTCACACTTAGCTAATACGGAAGATAAGTAGAAGATTTTTTTTTTTTTTTTTTTTTTTTTTATGCCACTTAGGCGGCAGACAAGCACACGGCCCACCTGATGGGAAGTGGTTACCGTGGCCTATGGACGTTTGCAACACCAGGGGCGTCACAATCGTGCTACCGACCCTGTAGATACCTTCTAATACCCTTCTTGAAGAACCCCATATTGTAGTCGCTTGGGAAAACCACGGCAGGAAGTTCATTCCACAACCTGAGCGTGCGTGGGATGAAGTTCCTTTCAAAACGCACGGTGCGTACCATTTCCGGTCGCAGTGTGTGAGGATGAATTCCCTGCCTATGGCGAGTGGTGCGATGATAGAATGCAGCGGTGGGCATCATGTCAAACAATTCATCTGAGCACAAACCATTGTATAGGCGGTAGAACACACACAGCGAGGCAAAGTCTCTTCTGAGGCTGAGAGGTTCCACATCGCCTGTGAGTATGGGATTGTCGACGAGCCTCAACGCCCGTCTTTGCAATGAGTCGAAGGGGCCAAGCTGGTATACAGGCGCTCCGGCAAAAAGGTGACAGCAGTACTCCATGTGGGGCCGAATTTGTGCCTTATAAAGCAGAAGTCGTTGCCCCGCAGTGAAGTACTGCTTCGCCCTGTTGAGCACTCCAAGTTTCTTTGAGGCCAGCTTGACCTTGTCCTCCAAATGGTTGCGGAACTGAACGTCGCTTGAGATGTCGACACCAAGGATCCCAATACTCGAAGAGATGGAAAGTGGTGTGCCCAGGAATTGCGGCGCTACAATAAATGGGGTTTTCTTAGCGGTGAATACACATACTTGTGTCTTAGTGGGGTTAAATTGGACTAGGTTAAGTCGACCCCAATCGGATACTCCCGAGAGAGTAGTCTCGATTTCAGACACAAGTTGTTCGCGTCTCTTCTCCACCTCGAATTGAGGGATATTTGCACGACCCGTGTAACACGTATCCCCGGTACTGTCGTCCGCATAGCAATGAATAGATCCATCAGACAGCATGTCATTGATATGCAGCAGAAACAGCGTCGGGGACAACACGGAGCCTTGTGGGACACCAGCGTTTATGTCCATGCGGTCCGAGCAGCTGCCATCGACGACGGCTTGGATACTTCTGTTGGACAAAAAGCTGGCAATCCATTCGCAAAGTCCCTCGGGGAGTCCGTAGCGTGGCAACTTCGAAAGAAGACCTCTGTGCCAGACCCGGTCAAAGGCCTTTGCTATATCGAGGCTGACCGCTAGTGCCTCGCCCCGACTCTCGATAGCTTGCGCCCATCTGTGTGTGAGATACACAAGAAGGTCACCAGTGGAGCGACGGTGGCGAAAGCCATACTGTCGGTCGCTCAGTAGGTCGTTTCCCTCAAGGTATCCCAGGAGCTGTGCGTTAATCACACGCTCCATTACCTTCGAGAGAAGGGAGGTTATAGCAATAGGCCTGTAATTGGACGGGTCTGTCCTGTCGCCTTTCTTAGGCACAGGATGCACGAATGCAGTCTTCCACGAGGCTGGGACTTGTCTCGCGGAGTAAGAGAGCGCGAAAAGCCGTGTAAGTACTGGGCACAATTCGGGGGCACAGTGCTTGAGCACCATCGCCGGTATACCATCCGGCCCACTCGACTTCCGAACATCCAGGGACTTGAGTTCCCGCCGAACCACCCGTTGCGTGATTTTAATTTCAGACATGAAAGTACCACAGTCGGGGACAATAGGTGGCTCGGCATTCCCGTCGTTCATCGTCGAGTTTGACGCAAAGAGATTACCTAAAAGATCGGCTTTCTCCTTAGCGCCATGAGCTAGGCTACCGTCGGGTTTTTGCAGCGGCGGAAGGCAGGAATGGCAGAAGTTTCCCTCGGCAGCTTTGGCGAGTGACCAAAATGCTCGACTACCGGATGGGTAACGAGTAAGCCGCTCGCCAATTCCACCGATGAACTCAAACTTCGCCCTGGCAGTAGCTTTTTTACTGGACCTCGAGGCGGCATTCAATTTCCGCTTCACTTCAGCTATGTTAGGATCCTTATTGGCAAGTGCCGAGGTCCAAGCCTTATATGCAGATTGCTTGCGGTCTCTAGCTTCTCTGCAAGGCCTATTAAACCACGGCCGTTTGCTCGCTCCTGTTGCGATCCAACGGTTGGGAATATAGCATTCCATGCCCGATAGGATCGTTTCAGCGACTGCTGTTGCACAGGAGCTTGGATCCTTAGAAGTGAAGCAAAGCCGCCTCCACGGGTACGACGAGAAGAATTCTCGCAGTCCGTCCCAGTCTGCCGACTTGTAGTGCCAGACATGCCGCCACTGAGGTGGCCGCGGTGGTTCTGGCCGCGCGAGAGTCACTTGCGCCCGGATGACGCTGTGGTCCGAAGTACCGAGAGGTGCTTCCACAGTTACGGAGTACTCATCCGGGCGCGTAGTCAGCAGAAGGTCCAATAAAGACTCTCTGTGGGTCCCGACATCTGGTTTTCTTGTGATGGAATGCACCAGTTGCGAGAACCCATAGGTCAGGGCAAAGTTGTGAGCAGCCCTTCCCGCAAAATCAGTCCTGTGAGACCCCAGCCACTCCACGTGGTGAGCATTGAAGTCACCCAAGAATACTAAGTTCGCGGCAGGGTACTGCTCAATTACTCTGTCCGCCGACCGCTGCAGGTGCTCAAACAGTTGAGCCGTGCCCAGGTCACCGCTATGAGACCTGTAGACGCACGCATAGATACGGGTGTGGCCACCGTAATCCATACGTACCCATAGTGTGGACAGGTCCCTGTCTTCAAGGCCGTTTAGACGGCGACAACAAACGTCATCCCGGACGTACATGCATACCCCGGCTTTACTCAGGAAGTTATGCTCGAGTCTACCTACTAACTTAAGCCTACGGCTTAGCTTGCGTCAGAAATTATTCTTGGTGGTATCGTTTCGGACCCACGCTACCACATGTAGTATCTTGTATTATGCTATAATACAAGAATAGGTACTTATCTACAAATCACAACACTACTTGGTGGTATCGTTTCGGACCCACGCCACCACCAGTGGTATCGGCGGTGGTAGCGTGGGTCCGAAAGGTAATTTCACAAGCACAATAAATGTATTAACATTTTTACTAAAATTAATCATCGTCTACAGACATATCCTCTTCATCTGATGACGAATCTTCGCCGACATGAATAATGAGAGATTGCTCTACCACATTATCAACAGAGATATCTCGTTCCCAGTCAGACAATATTATTTGTTTAGTCCTTGCAACTACACTTGCCCAATTTTCAGCACTGACGTGGCTACATGCATCATTCAGAAAAACCAGCATCCTATTTGGTTTGGCTTTCACATTTGCCCATATGAATTCTATAGCGTTGTACTGGCAGCGGTATGACGGTAGCCTTAGTACTGTGTGTCCATGTACTTCTGCTAGTTCGTTCACAACAGATCTTGGTGGATCCCGATTTTCTTTTAATATACGGACCAACTCACATTTCAACATAGACTCATCTACGTTGTGGCCTCGCTCACGAAGCCAGTTTATAATATCGGTCTTTTTATTGGCTTGCGTAGGCATTTTATTTATAATTCGTGAGTGATATGGCGCATTGTCCATAATAATCACAGAGAGTTCCTCCAACTTATGTAATAAATCTTCAAACCGACTTTCAAATACTTCTTTCTGAATCCAGTTATAAGTTAGGGTTCTTCCTGGAGTCCTAACCACCGGTAGCTTGGCCCTGTACCCAAATGCCGGTGGGGCACTAAGTTTTAAATTTTAAACAAGTATATTTTTTATACATATGTACATTTAAAAAAAATGTAATGTATGTGTTTCTTAATGAATAAAGGGACTTATTTAATAATGATGATAATGATAATAATTTTGTAAGGAAGGATTTCCGGTGGCCGAGAAATTGAATTTTCGAATTAAATATCACTAGAACTTTTATGGTGAGAATATTTCACTTAATCAGTGCGTTATTTTTTATTATAAGGTGGTAATTCTTCGAAGATAAAAAGTAGTCAACATCCCTAAATAATCCCCAAGTACGAGTATGTCTACTGCTATGTATGAAAAATAAATTTAAACTAAAAATTATTAAGATGGTTTAGTTTTAGTCCAATTTCTTCAGTATTGTATTTAAATATTTTTTTCTATTTTCCATTTTGCCATAAGATTCTGACACAGTCGATTCCGATTGTAACATTTTCAAGTTATTACAACACAACAACACAGTCGATCGAGCAGCTAAATCTCTAAAATTGCTTTCTGGCTGTCGTGACGATGTCAATGACATATTATTATGACGTATTGGCGCCTAATTTTTGTTCGGAGTTTTCGGTATTGACGCTAGAACAAAGTTATATCGAGCATTCTGTGTGAGCTGTCTAAAATACAATTATATAGTGGGCAGAGTATAGACAGCTCACACACAATGCTCGATATAACTATGTTCTAGTGTCAATACCGAAAACTCCGAAATTCAATTTCTCAGGCCACCGGAAATCCCTCCTTACAAAATTATTATCATCGTCATCATGTCAAAAAATATCAAATAAGTCCCTTTATTCATTAAGAAACACATACATTACATTTTTAAATATTTTTATAGATGGGCATCTATAAAAAATACTTGTTTAAAATTTTAAACTTAGTGCCCCACCGGCATTTGTGTACAGGGGCCAAGCTACCAGTGGTTAGGACTCCAGGAGGAACCTTAACTTCCTCGCTATGCGTGCCGTGTCCAGCAGAACTGCCTTCTGAATCAAGCCCTTGGACCCAGCTGTCTATCAAGAGCCTTTTAAGCGGTCAAAGTCGCCGAGTTTTGGGCTGGGCATATCTAATATCTAATTATTTTAAATGATTGCGACTGACACGAAAAAGAAGAAGACTATATCAGGCTTATAAGGAAAAACACAGTCCTCTGGTTTATGGTAGCAAATCCATGTCAGTGATGCAGACGTTGTTATTTGTCAGTCGCAACGAGACGTCAGTGCTGTCACAAATTTTCTGTTTTCCGAGTGTTTTCATTCTTCGTTTTAAAACATGCCGAAGGGAACTGTTTTAAATGGACAATCAAGGGAGTTAGTTGTACGCCTGCGTGACTATTTTGAAAAAGATCTTCAAAATAGTGGACCATATCACCACCACGCGCCATATCACTCACGAATTATAAATAAAATGGCTACGCAAGCCAATAAAAAGACCGATATTATAAACTGGCTTCGTGATCGTGGCCACAACGTAGATGAGTCTATGTTGTAATGTGAGTTGGTCCGTTTATTAAAAGAAAATCGGGAACCACCAAGATAAGTTGTGAACGAACTAGTAGCAGAACATGGACACACAGTACTAAGACTACCGCCATTCCACTGTTAGTACAACACCATAGAATTGATATGGGCAAATGTGAAAGCGTAAGCAGCAAGGCAGAATACAAGTCCACCTTTTACGACAAATAAGACGCTGGTTTTACTGAATGATGCATGTAGCCACGTCAGTGCTTAAAATTGAGCAAGTGTAGTTGCAAGGACTAAACAAATAATATTGTCTGACTGGGAAAGAGATATCGCTGTTGAAAATGTGGTAGAGTAATCTCTCATAATTCATGTCGGCGAAGATTCGTCATCAGATGAAGAAGATATGTCTGTAGACGATGATTAATTTTTGTAAAAATGTTAATACATTTATTGTGCTTGTGAAATTTTCATGATTTACAAAGCAATACCCTCCAACTTTACTTAAAAATATTCAGATATTTATTCTATCTATTATATCAATTAAAATTTTTATGCAGTCACTATTTCCATCTGTCTAAAATACATTCATATAGTGGATGGAGTATAGAGAAGCTATGCTTATTTGGAATGACGCTGTGTAGTTCCTACTTATGTCCTATAATTATTTATTTCTGTTACCCGCTGAGCCAACCGCAGGAATTTTTAATGTCATTCACGTAAGCCTTTTATTTTTCCTTTTTCTTATATGAAACTTGTCCTGGTAATAACGAGCACAGAATTAAAATATTAGTAGGCGCATGCCTCGGATACGACTGGAATGTATTATAAATTTCATTCAAAAGCAATCTATTAATCTGTACATTTAATGAAACTTAAAACGGTGGATGGCAAAATTATTGCCTCAAAGTTCGGGATGCTTGAAGAGATCGAGAAATACTATGGATAGCTGTATGCATCACGGATGAGTAAACCGACGGGACACAGTGATGAAGAAGACCACAGAGCCCCACTCACACGCCATTACACCGAGGAGATACCCGATGTCGAGCAGTGCGAGATAGAGACGGCTCTCAGGCAACTGAAGAACAACAGGTGTCCTGGTGTGGACGGAATTACTACTGAGCTCCTGAAAGCAGGCGGGATTCCAATCCTCAAAGAGCTAGCAAGTCTTTTTAATTCCGTCATCCAACAGGGTCTAACACCTAGGGCGTGGAGCGAGAGTGCGGTGATACTGTTCTTCAAAAAAGGCGACAAGACCTTGCTGAAGAACTACAGGCCCATCTTGCTCCTGAGCCACGTCTACAAGTTGTTCTCGAGAGTCGTTACAAACCGCCTCGCGGGTAAACTTGACGAGTTCCAGCCACCGGAGCAAGCCGGGTTTCGAAAAGGCTATAGCACCGTACCACATCCATACTGTTCGGCAGATTGTAGAAAAAAGTCAAGAATACAATCAGCCGCTGTGTATGGCGCTTGTGGACTACGAAAAAGCCTTCGACTCCATCGAAACCTGGGCAGTTCTGGATGCCCTGCAGCGGTGTCGTGTTGATTGGCGATACATTGAGGTGCTGAGATGCCTATATGACACTGCCACAATGTCCGTCCAGCTCCAAGACCAGAAGACGAAACCGATAAGCCTCCAGCGTGGAGTTAGGCAGGGGGATGTTATATCCCCCAAACTATTCACCAATGCATTGGAGGACGTCTTCAAGACTCTGGATTGGACTGGGCGGGGTATCAACATTAACGGAGAGTACATCTCACACCTTCGGTTCGCCGATGACATCGTCGTTGTTGCGGAGTCGCTGGAAAAACTGGGCGAGATGCTGCACAGCCTAGATAGAGCTTCTCGACGCGTCGGCCTCGGTGTAAACTTGGATAAAACCAAGATCATGTTCAACGAACATGTTGCACCGAGACCGATTACCATCGAAGGGGCGACGCTCGAAGTTGTCCAAAAATATGTATACCTGGGCCAGGTTATCCAGCTCGGTAAAAACAACTTCGAGAAAGAACTAGCCAGAAGGATTCAGCTGGGCTGGGCAGCATTTCGCAAACTACGTCGAGTCTTCTCTTCCCCCCTACCGCAATGCCTGAAAACAAAGGTCCTACCTGTTATGACTTACGGTGCCGAAACGTGGACACTAACGGTAGGGCTAGTCCATAAACTAAAAGTCGCGCAGCGGGCTATGGAGCGAGCTATGCTTGGAGTTTCTCTGAAGGATAGAATTCGAAACGAGGTGATCCGACAAAGAACCAAAGTTACCGACATAGCTCGCAGAATAAGCAAGCTGAAGTGGCAATGGGCTGGCCACGTCTGTCGAAGGACCGATGGCCGTTGGAGCAGACGAGTCCTAGAGTGGAGACCGCGAGAAGGCAAACGAAGGGTAGGACGCCCCCTAGCCAGATGGACCGATGACCTGAAAAAGGTGGCTGGGACGGACTGGATGCGGAAGGCGGAGGATCGTACGAAATGGCGCACATTGGGGGAGGCCTATGTCCAGCAGTGGACTGCAGTTTAATTGATTGATTAATAATATTTACCGACCAGGTATTTCCCTAACAAACCAATTTTCATATTATCCAACCCTTTACACTATTTCTGATGACAAACAAGTCAATTTCAATTCAATTCAATTTCATTTTATTTATTTAATAATCGTTGTACAGTAATTTACATGTGTTCTTAATCTAGCGTGCGTTGGTACATCGTGCATATAGGGTAATCTTAGGTATGTAAAATATAAATGCGCAGTTCTATCAATGTTAGATTTTATTTATGTTAGGGATATTCTCTAAGTTATGCCTGAACTAGGTAGTCCTGTGCTTCAGGCGTCATGTGCAGATTAATAATAATCCTTAAAAAACAATTACAAATACAATACGCTATTTGACAACATTAAAAAATAATACAAATAATGGTCACTAATGATGAAATAATGGCCAATAATGGAGGCATTCCTCGAAGCACACCCAATTGAAGCACACCCAGACGAAGCACACCTAAAGTATTCCACTTAGCACACCCATAGGTGGGCTACAAATAAAATTTACAAATAATTAATTTCCTATTCCACGAAGCACACCTAAACTATTCCACTTAGCACACCCATAGGTGGGCTTCAAATAAAAATTTAAAATAATTAATTTCCTATTCCACGAAGCACACCTAAACTATTCCACTTAGCACACCCATAGGTGGGCTTCAAATAAAAATTTAAAATAATTAATTTCCTATTCCACGAAGCACACCTAAGCTATTCCACTTAGCACACCCATAGGTGGGCTTCAAATAAAAATTTAAAATAATTAATTTCCTATTCCACGAAGCACACCTACGAATATCACGCGCATAGTGCGGAGACTAAGAAATAACAATTTCGATAGAAGAAAATATTTATTATTTATAAGACTAACAAAATAACTTAAATATCTAACATCTTTCAGTTTCATTATGACGATTATAAGTTTCATGACACAATATTTGTCACTTTTGTAATATTGCTATTTAAAATCACAGGCTGTATCATAATTATCTTTAAAAAAATTTTTTTTTTTTCTTTTATTTTTCCTTTTTGTGCTCTTAATAAAATCACTGATTGTTTTATAATTGGAATAAAAACTTGGACAGATATCAATAAATATAGCTCTCCCTAGAGATCTATTTTGAAGTTTTCTTATAGCTACCTGCTTAGTGAACAATAAAACTACTCTACTTTAACATAAAAAAATCACAGATTGTTTCATAATGGGAATTAAAACTTGGACAAATATCAAAAACATTAAAAATATAGCTTTTCATAGAGATCAATGTTGAAGTTTTCTTATAGCTACCTGTTTAGTGAACAATAAAACTACTCTACTTTAACATAAAAAAAATCACAGATTGTTTCAGAATGGGAATAAAAACTTGGACAAATATCAAAAACATAATAAATATAGCTTTCCATAGAGATCTATGTTGAAGTTTTCTTATAGCTATCTGTTTAGTGAACAATAAAACTACTCTACTTTAAATTGATTAAGATCGGAAAAAGTGAATCGCTCAGGTGGGACTCGAACCCACTATCTTTCCCTTACAGGGGGAATGCTCTGACCACTGAGCCACACTTGAAGCCAAATTCTCCTATTACCCTCTTAGGGCGACGGTGGGAACCATCTACCCTAAGACGGTAGTATAGGATAATTTGGATAGCTTCAAGTGTGGCTCGGTGGCTCAGTGGTCAGAGCATTTCCCCTGTAAGGGAAAGATCGTGGGTTCGAGTCTCACCTGAGCGATTCACTTTTTCCGATCTTAATTGATTTGAAAAGTTAGCATAGTAAATGCTTCGAAATTTCATTCAATTACTCTACTTTAACATAAAAAAATCACAGATTGTTTCATAATTGGAATAAAAACTTGGACAAATATCAAAAACATGATAAATATAGCTTACCATAGAGATCTATGTTGAAGTTTTTTTATAGCTACGTTTTAACTAACAATAGAAATAATCTAGTTTTATGTAAAAAAAAATCACAGACTGTTTAAAATCACAATCTTTAAGATACTTAGATAATCTTGAAGAAATGGGCAATTTAGTATCTAAACCTATCAATTAAATAAATTATTATTAATCAGAATCATAATTTCTCTAGACAATGTCCTACTGTAATTAAGCCATTTTTATAATCTTTAATTGTGCTTTCGATTATATCATTTTTTATTTCAGCATGTTTTTGATGATTTGAATAACCCATTTTCACTCTAACTTCGGCATAATTATTGCAATTTTTTTTGAAGCAACCTAAAAGTTTTGCCAGATTTATGGGTCTGTTTTTTTTTTTTTTTATTTATTACAGAGTAATGAGACTCTGTATAATTATTAGTTTTATTTTTTACGTTATAAGTCGACCATTTGTCGTGCCATAACGTATGTCCGAGCCACTAAGTTACAAGGTAATTGTTAAATTTAGAAATATTTTCTCCTTGAGGACATTCGCTCATGATGTATATCCAGGCCTCATCCAAGTCTTCCAGCGGTAAATGTGGCAAAACCGTACATAAGGCAACATGTTTTCTATTTATGCTATTCTTATCTAAACCTAAGTCCTTAGATTTTTTTTTAATGCTTTTTTAAAATGTAAATAACAACCCATTGTCTGTGCGTTAGGAAATACTGCTGTAAAACTCCTGACGGCAGCTTTCTCAAAATCGCTTGTGAAAACTTTGACTTGCATTTTCGGTATTGATGTTTATAATAATTCAAATAATATTTTATAGGTCGATTTTTTTTTGTTTTGTAATAAAGCATAGGCTAAAGGTTTAACGATATTTTCAACCTCACCGTGGATGCTGTATATTTGTAGAAATGGTTTAGGGGCACATTTAAAAGTTCCGTCGCGCGTCAAATAAATCCTTCTCATAAATCATTTGTACTAAAATAAATAATAATAATAATTGTTTATTTTAGTACAAATATTTACATATGAATACATAGGATGTGCAAATATTCTTTGAAACGCCTATGACTTTCTTTCTTTCACAAAATAAAAGTAGGTGGGTAAAGGTAGGTATATAAAAATCTACACCTCTCTATATAAGCGCTTTATATGAAAACTAGCTAATGTCCAAACGTTCGCGTAGCGGAAACTTGAATTTCTGCATAGTTAATGCATGCACTAATTTTATTCATACATACACAATTACACGACGCCATACACTAAATATCTGCATAATTAAAATCTTTAAATTCAACAACATTCCGCTGCGTGAACGCACACCATCATGTATACGTCTTGTCTATGAGATTTATATTATGAACATTATGAAAGTATTGTATCACATTATTATAATGAAACTGAAAGACGTTAGATATTTAAGTTAGTCTGTTAGTCTTGTAAATAATAAATATTTTCTTCTATCGAAATCGTTATATCTTAGTCTCCGCACTATGCGCGTGATATTCGTAGGTGTGCTTCGTGGAATAGGAAATTAATTATTTTAAATTTTTATTTGAAGCCCACCTATGGGTGTGCTAAGTGGAATAGTTTAGGTGTGCTTCGTGGAATAGGAAATTAATTATTTTAAATTTTTATTTGAAGCCCGCCTATGGGTGTGCTAGTGGAATAGTTTAGGTGTGCTTCGTGGAATAGGAAATTAATTATTTTAAATTTTTATTTGAAGCCCACCTATGGGTGTGCTAAGTGGAATAGTTTAGGTGCGCTTCGTGGAATAGGAAATTAATTATTTGAAAATTTTATTTGTAGCCCACCTATGGGTGTGCTAAGTGGAATACTTTAGGTGTGCTTCGTCTGGGTGTGCTTCAATTGGGTGTGCTTCGAGGAATGCCTCCAATAATGGTTTTAAAACTATAAATTAAACTAAAATAAGCATATTTTTTGAGAATTTCGCTTAAAAATATCTAATAATTTTTCGAATTTTTATCTGTCACGAAAACGCTCTGTGATCGATCACAGCACTGCTGACGTCACACGCATGTAGACACGGCTTTGTGACAGAACAGAACAGAAACAAACAGTTTTTGTGGATTATTTAGACGTATTTGTACATTGTGCAACTACACACCATTTATACACCATATTATTCACAAAGTTTGAAGAAAAACTTTATTATTTACTTTGACTTCACTGCTTTAAGTTTATACAAAATGTTTATTTGCGTGTGACGTCACGTTATCGGCTCCATACAAGGTGACAGCGTTTTTCGCGCATTTTTGAAAATTTTAACTTTAACATCGATTTTTTGTTATTATCCGTTGATTTTTTTTTGAAATATCGATGTAGTGTGCATATTATATGCTAAGAAATAATTTAAAATGGTTTTCCAAAATTTGTCAAATACCCTTTTACTTTGAATAATATAAAGCCAAAGTTGTTACTACTGTTAACTAAAGTAATATCTTAAATATGCAACTTATCATTAATTATACCTATTTAAACACACACACAACAACTCCTCTGTGTCATCGTAGGACAAACTTTGGAGGTAATTCTTCACCACTTGCTTACAACAAACATAATTTAGAGAATAAATGCTAGATAAAGCATTTATCCTTTTCTACAGAAGCGGTCCTAAAAACAAGTAAAATTTGCCTGTGTACTCGTGTTTTATAGCAATTCTTTCAGTGCATACAATATCTTTCCGTCTTTTGTTAGTACTTTCGGTGCTGTAGGGAAGTGCTGCGTGTTGTTTTAGTACTGTGTTTAATATATATAGCTGGCGGACTGTTAGTACTTCGCAGGATTTGTATAGGAGATCGGTGGGAGATAAGAAAGAGCGGAACATTGCTGTCTTGAGGATCGCTCTCTGAGCTCGCTCGACGGGCAGTAGCAATGTCCTACCCCCTCGTATTCTACGCCAGTGAATCACAATTGCGACTTACACCGAACGTTTTACCAAATTCAGAGAAACAAAGTGTCCAAATGAATATATTTTCAAAGAAAGGTTAGGAATTTAGCTTGAGTTTTCATTGAAAGACTTCTTGAAGATGGAACAAAACTTTTGCTGTTTCTGTAGAATAGTGTGTACGCGGCTTTGTCCGCGTGGATTTGCATAAAATATCATCAATATGATTTCTATATACGAAATAAAATTAAATAAAATTAGCCCAAGTTTCACTTTATAATGTCACAATAAAACTAGCCCAGCCATTTCAGAGATTCTCCGTAATGGACAGAAGAGACTATTATCTTCGTACATTACGACCGGAAATGTTTTGCACTGTGCGGTAGGAAAGGCATTTCATCCCACGCACGCTGCACACGTCCCTAGGTCACGGTAACAACTTTTCATCAGGTGGGCTGTGTGACACCTATTCATTTGCAATAATTAAAAACCTGTTATTTTAGCATTAGACTATAAAAACATTAATTCTTTTCACAAAAAATCTATCGTATTTACATTTTTTATTATATTTATTTATCATGCATAAAATATATATAACTATTGTATTATATCTATTTAATTACTGACACTGACCCACTGTCGAAAATATTATTATTGTCACAGTATAAATTATTAGTTTATTAACGTCGTGATATGGTCGTGAAATAATAATCCGGACAAAATAAACATTTGAGCTTGCATAAATTGGCATGGAGCTGAAAATTGCTAGGGGTCTTAGATACTCTATAATAAAAAATATTAAACATGTTCGCCCAAAAAGTAATGTGAAACCAAATTTGTAGGTTTTTTCTTTTATTTTACACGATTTTTTTTCCGTTCGGGCAATACCCACGGATACACATATGTCGGACTCGAACCAACTAAACCGCACGCCGTCTGTGGGTCGATGTGCTAGGCCGAAGGTGAGGTTGTCGCGCGACATATCCCTCGCACCCCGGCTGACCCAGGGCCATTCCTCTGGCCCTCCTCAGGAGGGTGGACCACGCGGTCCTCGACGGTAATTACATGATCTACAACATTGTCCTACAAACTTTTTGAAGTGAAAACTTCTTTAGCGGCGTTGGATGGGTAAAAATTGTTAAACTCGCGCGTCAGGATCACTTGACTTTTGAACCGTAACCGACGACTGACGTCATACAACATTATACAGACTGTTTATTTTGCAAGATACGATAAGAAGCTTCGTAGGTTAACGGTGAGCGCTTCGACTGTAAGTACTTATGGTTTCAGATAGTACCGGGTTCGAACCTGGGCTTCTGACACTTTTTGTGATTATTTTTCTTTTTGTAATTTATTACTTTTGGTGATTATTTTTTCTGTTTGTAATTTATTAATTTCTTCTGACAGCAAATCAGCAGAAAATTAGTGATAGGTTCTATAATTGGCGCTTTATTATAGGTATGGTATGGTATGTTCTTTTTATCTTTTTCCCTGTATATAATGAAGAAAGAAAGAAAGTTTTTCACTTCTGCTGGCACTCCCGGAGTGCAACCCGTCTTTTTTTTAGTGACTATCTACTATAACTGTGATAATATTGGTATGCAATAAAGAATTATCTATCTATCTATCTTTAATAAGTACAAATCGATGGCAGCAAATAACAAACGGACATCTGCAAAATCACTAGTAAAAAACATTATAACTTTTACACAAACAAAGCTAGCCTGTTCAAAGTTGGGATACTGTCATAAAATAACATTTGGAAGAAAACAGTGAAGATCGGTTAACTGACATATCCATAATAAAAAAAACCGGCAATATATCTTTGTTTACGTCAAGCAGCACGCCAAATTGTACGACGCATACGCCGACAACTGTCATAAGTCCGTGTGTACTTCGTCTTTTCGTAAATTTTGTGTGCTTTATATACACTGCAAAAATCGATTAAATAATCGACTTTTATAAAAAATACATGTATAGATAGAAGATAAAATTCTGAATTCCATTATGCAAAATGCAGATATCCATAGGTAATTTGCTGCCATCGAAATATCCTCTAAACATACAGAATATGGTAATAAATAACATTAAATATGTGATTTAATTATTTATTTTATTTACATTTACAATGTATGTCGAGCATCATTATTATTTTATGTATAACTGACCTCGAAAAAATATTCGTACAGTATTCTATTCAACTGTTAATATATTTTTTAAGTATGTTTGGGTGTAATTCTTTCATAAATAGTCACAGTGATCCTGAACTTCAAGCCGTGAGCTCATTTTTTTAAATTGATACTTAATTGAATTTGTTTCCTTTATTATTTTGAAATCTGTACACTGTACATGCATTATTAACTATTAACGCTGACTGTACTTAAATGTTCTTTTTACCCGACTGCCAAGAAGGATTATGTTTTTCGCGCGTATCTTGTATGTATGTTTGTAATATTCTTTATTACCTCATATCTTCTGAAAGACCGTATGGATTTCAATGATTCATTTCCAAATGGAAGGAATTTATTGCCCAAGTGTTCTTGGGTACATAAAATATGAAAAAAGCTATATGTAGGTTTCTTGGCGTCAAAATGTATGTTTTAAAAATCATTCAAATTTATCAAGTGAGGTACCAAAATGAAAGAAATTAGAAGGCAATTACAAATATTTATATATATGTCATAACTAAAAAGCATAAAATTAACAAAAAATTCAGTGTAGAAGACAAAGCAGGCTTAAGCATAAGTAGTTTACGTAATTTCAACTTAAAATATGCAGAAACAAATAAGTTCTTCACCTAACTCTATTATTCATGACTTAATCATGTAAATTATTAAACAAAGTAATTAGTAAGTGACCAGTATGATTTACTCCATCAATTCGTATATTTCCAACTTCCCCGCCGGTGTAGGCAGAGACAACAGCCCACCTTCAGCTTTTATCTTTACGCTTCACGGACTTTTACTGCTAATGTACATTTTTCCTCATAATAAATAAATGAATCCCTGTTTCCCTTGGTCACGCCATCACGCGTGAACGGCTGGACCGATTTCGCTAATTCTTTTTTTAGAACATTCCTTGCAGTACGAGGATAGTTTTTACGCAGAGAAAAATTTAAAGGGTTAAGCCGTCACGGGAACGTGAACTGAATTCCACAGTTTTTAATAAAGAAATAATGGCCATGTTAATCGTACCTACAATTGGTGTGTATGAATAAAAACTATTTTGAAAGTTATTGTAGAAGAAGTAAAAGCCTGTCCCAGAATCGTAGCTAGTTTTCGTAGCACATTATCTCTACTTCTATATGAGTACTGGCTAAGTAATCACTTCTGCCAGCAGTACCGGAGTACAATTTTCTGTATTTAATAACTAGGTATTACACCGACATGATATTTTGACGCAACCGGGAAATCGCTTTGAGGATAATAATGATAATAATTTTTAAGAAAGTTTAGAGAACAACAATAAAAGTATTGATGTATGTAACGGAAGACATACGACGTTTTAAAGTTTCAGTTATAGTATAACGGAAGTACTCGGCCTCTCATAAAACTGCACTCTCTTTCGACCCTATAGATAGTAACCACTAATAACTGAATTTATTTATAATGTTATTAGGCATTAATGCCGGATGTTTCAACCAGGTGACTCCGGCCGAGGTCACAGGCCTGTATGCCATCAAAGGTGTTATAACTATACCATGATCGCGTTAATGCTCGTTAACATAATTGTATACCATATAACGTAATAGTTTAAAGTTAGTAAATGTGAATTTAATTAGGTGAAGAAATCGTTCTGCAAAATTAAGGTACATAATAATTATGTTCTGTTTCTTGCGAGCGGGTTGCAGTTGTTTTCAACGTATTTAAACACATCTATCATAAAGTTATACTGCAAATCGCGCCAAATAAAAATCATATTCTTAAAGTAGGCTAAACCATTTAGGGACGTGCAAAGGCAGAAACACGATTCATAATATTTGCCTCGATTAGAAATTAGCGTCAAACATGGCTGTAAAACGCTCAAAATCGTTATTACAAACACGTTTTAAACTAACATCGCTTAAAAAGTAAATAATAACAAATAAATCGCGATGGAATCCGTTAAATAAGTGTAAATTTTATTTCAATAGGACTCCATTATGAAATAATGTCGAAGTTTGTATTGCACACGCAGATAAAACTTTTTTTTAAATTTAAAAGAACATAAAAATACTCTAAATAGCTGCATTCAAGCTCTCGCGGCCATCTCTCTTTCTCTCTCACTTGGATTTCATATTAGCAGTGCAAAGAGTAGACACGGGCGTCGGAGTGCAACTCGGCCTTAAGGAACCATCCACAATTCTCTTTCAAATAAAGTTGTTTTACAAATTATTCTACCCATTTGTATTTTTTTTTATATAGGACACGTCAATTTGACTTTACCTCGCCTGATGGTAAGCTGAAGGCAAAGTCTCAGGAAAGAGGGCCACCATTATATACACGTGCCATGCTTGACGGCCTTATCAGATGCTTTTTCACGCCCCGCTTAAAGGACCCGGGACTGTAGAAAGAGGGAAACACGTGAGCTGGCAAGGAATTCCAGATCTTAATGGTGCGACAAAGGAAAGAGTCACCGAACCGCTTGGTTCTTGAAGGAATGTTCTGCACCGTATAGGGGTGACATCTAAGTCCTGCACGTGTCGTCCTGTATAGGAAGGGAGAGGGTGGGACTAATTGGAATAGCTCTTCAGAACATTCACCATGGTAGATACGGTAAAATACTGTCAAGGAAGCAACATCTCTACGCATCTGCAGAGGCTCGAGGGTACTCGTGACCTCAGGATTTCCGATAATGCGGACCGCACGTCGCTGCAACCTGTCGAGAGCATCTAATAAGTACTTTGCGGATCCATCCCAGAGATGCGAGCAGTATTCCACGCAGGAACGAATTTGTGTCTTGTATAGAAGACACCGTTGCTCCGGCGTGAAAAACCGTCTCACTCTGTTCAGGACTCCGAGTTTACGCGAGGCTGCTTTGATGATACTCTCGATGTAGTTTTTGTTATTCAGTTTGCAGCGAACATCCATACCGAGGATATTGAGGTTGTCCTGCAGTGGCAGTGGCGTGCTCTGAAGAGTGGGAAGGGGAAGGAAAGAAGCTACCTTTGCTGTAAACGTACATGCCTGTGTCTTCTTGGCATTGAACTCGACCACATTTCTCAATGGGGCTCCATTGGGAAATGTGGTTCAGGATCCGGTCAAGCTCGGTGACAAGAAGCTGCCTTTTTTCCGCGATATGCGTCTGCTTATCCGCAGGACGTCCATGATAACTCCCGTGCAAGGTGCTATCATCCGCGTAGCTATGAATGCTGCCGGTCGACTGCATGTCATTGATATGCAGAAGAAAGAGAGTTGACCCCTGCGGTACGCCGGCATTTGCACTTGCAAGAACTCCGAGGCTCGTCCATCACAAAGGACGCAAATACGGCGCTCCTGCAAGAAGCCGGCAACCCAGTCGCACAGTCTAGGAGGCAGACCAAAGGCTGGTAGCTTGGAAAGAAGCGACTTGTGCCAAACTCTATCGAAAGCTTTGGCGATGTCAGTACTAATTGCCAATGACTCGCCGTGCTTGTCCATAGCCTCACCCCAAATATGGTTAACATACGCCAGAATAAATAAATAAATAAATATTCCACAACATTTCACACAACGCTATCTAGATCCATGGTAAGCATAGCTTAACTAGCTTGTGTTATGGAATCTAGAATGCGGATAAACATACTTAGATATTTTTTTTTTTGTAAATACATACATATTATACATAGAAACACCCAGACCAATGCAAATATACATATTCATGCATACAAATATTTGCACTGAGCGGGAATCGAACCCGCGCCACCTGCGTAGCAGCCGCGTTCACTACCGCTACGCCACGGAGGCTATCACCCGCTGACCTGAAGCCATATTGCCGATCATTAATTAGGGAGTGATCTTCAAGGTGACGCATGAGCTGTTTGTTAATTATGTGCTCGAACACCTTGCACGGCACTGAGGTGACGGCTATGGGTCGATAGTTGTTTGGGTCTGAGCGACCCCCCTTCTTGGGGATCGGCTGTACAGTCGCCTCTTTCCAAGCCGAAGGCACTGTACCAGAGCTGTAGGTCAGCCGGTACAGCCGTGCAAGCATTGGAGACAACTTCGCTGCACATTTTTGCAGAACCACCACCGGAATACCGTCCGGACCACTGGCTTTCCGGACATCGAGTGACTGCAGTACTGCTCGGATATCGCGTTGCCTGATACGAATATCAGGCATTGCATGGTCACTGACGGGCAGTGTCAGCGGTTCCATACCACAATCATCGTCGCTGGAGTTGGCCGCAAAGAGATTAACCAGCAAATTTGCATTCTCTTGCGGCACATGGGCCAGGGATCTATCTGAATTGCGCAGCGGGGGCAGCGAAGGCTGGCAGAAGTTGGCTTGGACGGCTTTGGCCAGTCGCCAGTAGCCACGGCTGCCCGTGGGATGCGCTACTAGCTCCTGACCAAGCCGCGTGATTCGCTGGGCATCCGCTCTGACATAAGCCCTCTTGCATCTCACAGCTGAGCTACCTATCATAGGAGCAGTAAATGATCGTGTACCGAAACAGCATATATTCAATAAGAAATACAAAATCCAGCTCTTTGAAGGCCACCGCTGCGAGGCACTATGCCCAGCAGAAATGCGTATCTTCACCACCCTGGGAGGCTGCTCCACCAGATCGCGCATAATCCCGATATGGCTCATCGTGCCGGTTGGTGACCGGACGAGGGAGCCCGGCGAGCATTAAAGTATGGTATGGTTTCCACATCACATATGATATGGTAAAATTTAAAAAATACAGAAAATCCTGATAGATGTCAGATATCATTTTGTGGCAAGTCAAGAGCTTAGCTCCATACGCGAATAAAGAGGATTACTTTGGAAATTTCCGTTTCCCTTTGAGAATGTCTATTTGGATTTTATATTGAATTGCAAATGTATAAATAATGGTTAACCTTATAACGGCTTATTATTATATAATGTGATTTTGTAGTAACTTTTTTATTTTATGAAAAAACATAGTAACAACAATAATAAAAATTACCTTGACCGCTTCTTCCACATCGTCGTCTCTGGAAGCCTTTGCCAAACTCTTCTTCATGAGTTGATACATGGTCTCTCGCCTGAGATAGCCTTCGCCTAGTAAGTCGTAACACTGCAATAAAGTAAGTATCTACAGCACCACATAAAAGAAGGAATCCGTCTTAGGTTCCCACAGATTGTTCTGTTACAGCGTCAGAGTCTAATATTTTATCTTTGTTTGCCTTGACATCCTATATATGAACACTCGAGAGCAATGAATTTGAGTCACCAAAAATCTCACAAACTAATTATGTTTAGATTCAAGACCTGGGAAAAGATTCAAGTAACGTGAGCACATAATTACTGTCACAGAGGAATGGGAGAAGATTCCTCAAAATCGTATAAGGAGCTTGGTGTACGGTATACCAGACAACGTAAACGCAATAATGGATGCTGTTTAGATATAAGTAGTTAGTTCAATAGATTTAAGATAGGTGGCGCTAGCGATGCGTTCCCACACAACCTAGCGGACGAAAAGAAATAAAGGTCACTTTCTCGTACTCACAATCAATAATTGGTTTCATTCCTATTATTCTTCCTAATTACCTGAGGAATACCGCAACATGTTCCTACATCACCGGATTTAATGTGAAAACCAGCGACCTTGAGTATATCCATTCGATAAAGAAAAAATAAGGAAGGATTTATATGGAAACCGGAGTGAGGAGACAAAGCGCCGAAGAAAGATTTACTAACTACGCATTTTAATAAACTACAGCACACCTCGGAAGCTCTAGGAAAAATGTATGAAACAATCACGTTGTAATTACTACAAACATAGCTCGTGTACATGCAAGGTAGTGTTGATGTGTGAGAAAATTTGAAATGTCATGGATGGCACTATTTGAAATTTGAGCTAATTTTCGAGTGAGATGGCGTGATTTTTCTCACTCTATCCCTTTGTGTCATGACTTACGTCACATCCGACGGAGGCGACAATCCTGTTGTTACAAAAAGTCATATTAATGATTTTTACATTAAAACGTATTTCCATCTTTTTCTTCGCTTCGGTAGAAAAGAATATGGCGATACATTTTGGTCCTGTCAATCAACAGAATTGGCACAAATAACAAAACAATACTACAACACGACTTTGATATGTTTATAGAGTAATTAAAACCGATTGTGTTTATAGAAACTAGCTGTTGCTCACGGTTTCGCCCGCGTGAAATTTTTCATTAATTATAAATAGTTTCCGTTCCGTTCGGTCTATAGGGCACATTTCTAAACCGATTGTCACCAAACATGGCATACATGTTCTTTCATTTAAAACATCATTTTTGCCTAGAGCTTTTTTAATCGGAGGAGAAAAGGGGTGCCTTTTCTATCGCGTTATTTATGAACGGATATTGATGATTTTTGGCTGATATATCCGAACATGATTCCTTACAGGTAGTTGTGGAAAAAAACATGAGAAAAGGCGGAGACGTTTGTTGTAGCTTTTTTAAGAACGGATTGACAATATTTATTGGTGAAATATCCACGGAGCTATGAAATAAAGATACGTATCGTATAAAAGAAATATAAGTGAGGATACTAGATTTGATCTCCAGATGCCAAAAAATGATCTGGAACTCTTTACAGAACTACTAGTATTTATTCCTTAGTAATTAATACTCCATTGCCAAGGGTGAGGTAGAACATTTCTTTATAAATGGTGTTTTTATTACGTACCAAGGTTTCTGAACCTCAACTGAATGACACGGATTTTATGCCCGGTTTTTGTAATAACTAACCTAATACTTATTTAGAATTTTCAACGACGAGTAGGAAATTAGAAAAATGGCATTTGAGCACACTTTAATATAATAGTGTTAATTTATTTAAGTATCAATTATAATTTATACTAAACGGAAGTTCACGGAAAGATATCTATTTATATTTTTTAGAAACAAATGGTTTTAACCGCTCTATACTTTATAAAATAGAAGAATCATTATTTTGACAGCTCACGTCTATGAAGTGTGGCATTTTTTCGATTTGAATGTACCACTATTAATGTCGTCCATCATGGATTCCGTCATTGCCAGGTACCGCCCATTTTTTAACCCTAGAATGTATACTAATCTAAATCTGCATCATATGCTTTTGAGTTATAATCTTTATAATGTTAAAAAATAATACACCTATAATCAATATCGGTCCACCATAATGTTAAATACATGCTAGTTCTAGAGTTATTTTCTAAAAAAAACCCGGACTATATGAAAATTATTGTAATTGATAAGATTTTTCACGAATTTATTCCTGGGCGAACCTGACATCCAGTTCATTAGTTTTTTTTTATACTGTTCATTGATGACCGTTGGTGGAACTTGTTACACATATTGAGAACACTTTTACTTTTTCTACAGTATTTATTATTGAACCTGACCAGTTTCGCAATGTTTATGAACATTTCTAGTCGTAAACACCTCTAGTGTTTAAGATTAGAAACATTTCAAAAACACCAATGTAAACTTTTGAAGTTACCATAAGGCGAAACCGGTCAGGTTCAATAATAAATACTGTAGAAAAAGAAAAAATGTTCTTACTATGTGTAGTTCATTAGTTATTTATACAAAATGGCAAGATGCATTTGAGGGTTAAATTTCACTAAGTCATGTGTGAAAAAGAGGACGCCTTAAAAACCGAAGCTTGCCGAACTTTTCACTCTTCTTCCCGAAGTGCCGTTCCTACACATTTTACTGACGACAACCTTTGTTTTAGGCGCCCATGAAAGCGCCCATGATTTTGACGTGCGGGGAGAGGAAATGAAATCGGTGGGAGGGGGTGAGCTTCCATTCTGTACGCTAGTACTATTATCTATTCTGTGACTACAGTCAACAGTTGGGGAATAAGTGTGTTATTAAGGACATTAATTAGTTAATTAGAACCCAACACTCACAGGTAGTATTTAAGTGTTTTTATGTAAATCGCGCAACGTCATCATACGAAACAGGTTAGTCTTTGTTCGTACATTTATATGAGTAGGTATTTAAGTTAAATATATTGTCCAATTCTCATCTGTAAAAGCATAATTCAGTGTTCTAAGGATTCAATTGTTAAAAAGGAATTAACTCACCACATGACATTTCACTTTGAGAGCCTATTGAATTAATTATTCAACTTATATCCAATTAAACACTATTATTAGAGTCTTTTATAGCTTAATTAAATTAATTTTAATTTAAATAGGCAATATCATATTAAAATCATAACTTAATCATTGTAACCGTGCTCAACCTTTAAATCTGTATCCTAATCTTAATATTGTAAACTTAAATTAATTTCATTTATAAACGTTTTTATTTCATATAATTTCAGGTTTCATTCTCGATTCCCAAAATGTCAGAAAAGGAATTAATTAAAAAAAGAGGAAGTTATAAGGGACAATTAACTCAATTTGTCAATATTATTTCTAATTTTAATAAATCGCCAGCTCGGGCTGATTATAAATGAACTTAAGTCCAGGATAAATAAACTTGCAACCTTATTTAATAACTTTGATGAAACTCAAATTCAGTTGGAGGTTTTAGCCGAGGACCAATCGGCCCAGCTGTTAGAGAGGGCTGAGTTTGAGTCTACATATCACAAGGCTCATGCACGCGTGTTAGAAATCATCACTGCGTTTAATGAACCAGCAAATGAAGAAGCTACTAGTATTAGTTCTCGAGGTAAATATAAAGCATTTAAATTACCTACTATTCCACTGCCGAAGTTTGATGGAGCATACGAAAACTGGCTTAGTTTTAATGACACATTTAAAAGTATGGTTATTTCCAATGAAGATTTAGATGATATCACTAAATTTCACTACTTAAAATCGTCACTGGGGGGTTCAGCTTTAGAGTGCATTAGTTCCATTGAGGTTCCCGAGATCAATTACCCTAAGGCATGGAAGTTGTTATGTGAGCGGTTTGACAATAAACGATTGTTAACACAAAATCACCTCACAGCACTTTTGGGTATCGACATGGGCAATAAAGAGTGTTCGGCTAGTATTAAGAGTATTATCGATCAAATAAATAAAAATTTGCGGTCTTTAGAATCTTTGGGAGAACCCACCAAGCACTGGGATACCCTTTTGATCCACATAATTTCGCGTAAACTTGATGGAAAAACATTTCGCGAGTGGGAGGAAAATAAAAATCGTTTGGATAAAAACACTAGTATCGCACTCGAAATGTATATCACCTTCTTACGAAGCCGCGCTGACTTTCTCGAATCACTGGAATTGTCCCGATTTACACCTACACTAAAAACTGTAGCTAATCCTAACAAGTTAAAAACCATGGTCTCAATAGACAATAGTTCACAGGAATCAGCGCAAAAACGCTGCCCGAAATGCAGTAATAATCACGCACTTAGCTCCTGCCCCGACTTCCTCAAACTAATAAATGAACAACGACTATCATTGTTACCTAACCTAAAAGTATGTTATAACTGTCTGCAAAAAGGGCATTACGCCAATCGATGTAAAAAGGCTGGCTGCAAAATGTGTCACCGTAAGCATAACTTATTAATTCATGTGGCCAACTATCAGTCGACTTCAGCAGGTAGTAATAATTCGCTCCAGCCTTCCACTATGAGCAATCAAGTGCAGCAGCAGCCGCTGCCGCTGCCGGCCGGTGAGCCGACTAGCGACATCTCACTTTCAGCTCGCGTTACTACCTCGCCTATTCAAACACAACAGGTGTTGTTATCGACGGCACTTATTAAGGTTTATGATATACATAATAATGTACATATAGCTCGCGCCGTCTTAGACAGTGGTAGCACGTCGTGCTTGGTAACTGAAAAGCTGCACCACAAATTAAACTTGCCTTATTATAATATTAATAGATGCATTTTAGGAATTAATAATTCTAATTCCCTTATAAATAAAATGTGCAAAATTCATTTAGAGTCGTTAGATGACCAATATTTTTCAAACATTACTTGTTTTGTTTTGCCAATTATTACCGATAAGGTGCCTTGTCAGCAAGTAGACATTTCAAGTTTTAATTTACCGTCTAATATTGTACTCGCGGATCCTAATTTCCATACCCCGTCTGATGTAGATATTATCATCGGGGCTGATATTTTTTGGGACTTATTAGGATCTCAGCAAATCCGTTAGGGTGATGGCAAGCCTATTCTAACCGAGTCAAGACTTGGATGGCTTATTTCAGGGTCTGTAAACTACCCCTTTACTGGAATGCCACCCCAATCGCTTATGTGCAATTTTGTGTCTGCTGGTACTACTTGTGCTCCTGAACTCCTCAATGAAGAAATCCAAAACCAGTTGATGCAGTTTTGGAAATTAGAAGAAGTTTCTTCTAAGTCTTCATATTATTCTCAAGAGGAGCAAGCCTGTGAAGACCATTTTAAGCAGCACACTACACGGCTTTGTAATGGACGTTTTTGTGTTCGAATTCCACTTAAACGCGATTATAACTTGTTAGGCGATTCCTTATCACGGCCGAAACATTGTTTGATTGCATTAGAGCGCAGGTTATCAAAACAACCCTTATTAAAACAAATGTATATTGACTTTATGTCAGAATATGAAACTCTTGGTCACATGACAGAAGTTAGTTTTAATAAAAATAATAAAGTGAGTTACTTTATACCGCATCATGGCATTCTCCGTGAAAGTAGTAGCACCACCAAGCTCAGAGCTGTTTTTAATGCTAGCAGCGCTACTTCTTCTGGCTTGTCATTAAATGATTTGCAGATGGTAGGACCGACTATCCAGGATGACTTAGTCTCTATCCTTATTCGTTTTCGGCAGCACAAAATTGTTATTTCGGCAGACATCGAAAAGATGTACCGCCAGATTTCAGTGCACCCTCAGGATAGGCATCTTCAACGGATTGTTTGGCGCAGCGACTCAACTAAAGACATTAAACCATATGAATTAACCACAATCTCATATGGACTGGCGAGTTCACCCTTTCTTGCGGTCAGGTGTTTACATCAATTAGGCCTCGAATGTGAAAATAAATTAATCGCTGACGTCATCAATAAAGATTTTTTTGTTGATGATTTACTGTCTGGATCTTGCTCGATAGAAGGCGCTAGGTACATCCAACAAGAACTCACCTCCATACTTGCATCCGCTTGCCTGCCGCTGCGCAAGTGGAAATCCAACGAGCCTCAGCTGCTTACCAGTTCCCCCATTGCCAAGCCGATTGACTTAAATATAGGGTTACTTAATGCAAGCAAAACTTTAGGTGTTAATTGGCTTACAGACACGGATGAACTTAGTTTTGCTATAGATGTAAAAGTAACTACAAGTTATACTAAGCGTAGTGTTTTATCCATTATAAGTCAGGTATTTGACCCCTTAGGTCTTTTAGGTCCCTGTGTCGTGCCTATGAAGTGTATGCTACAAAAACTGTGGCTACATAAGCTATCATGGGACGAACCATTGCCGTCTGATTTAAACAACCAGTGGTTAGAGTTAATTAAGGCGCTACCCGCACTCAACTTAACGCGCGTACCTTGCGCAGCTGTGTTTGTGCCAAATCAATACATCGATATTCATATATTTTCAGATGCGTCACAGGATGCTTATGGTGCCTGTCTTTATGTTTGCTCGAATATGAATGAAAGTGAGATGTGTGTCAGGTTAATGCTGTCTAAGAGTAGGGTAGCACCATTAAAGCCGCTGACGATACCTCGTCTTGAATTGTGCGCTGCCCTAACTGGTGCTAAACTTTACGAAAAATGTATTACGTCATTACGAGTCACGGCAATGACTCAGGTTCGTCGTAGTATTTTTTGGACTGACTCTTCCATTGTTCTTGGTTGGCTCAAAATGCTACCCATTAAACTTCAAACCTTTGTGAAAAGTAGGGTTTCTGATATTTTGGGAATCACGGGTTCATGTCAATGGCGATATGTACCTACCGATAAAAACCCCGCCGATTTAATTTCTCGCGGATTAAGCCCAAATTTAATAATAAATAATAATTTATGGTGGTCTGGACCCGATTTTCTGTGTATGCCTGAATCATCATGGCCTAATCGTTTCTGTAACACTGAAAACTTACCAGAAATTAAATTAGAAAAGGTCTTTCATGTCATGGATCAGACTGAACGCTTAACCATAATTGAATTTGATAGATTTTCTAGTTACAATAGGTTAGTGCGTACTACAGCGTATATATTACGTTTTATAACTAATATTAAGTCTAAAAATAGAACAACTGGCCCACTGCAAGTACTCGAGTTAAAAAAATCATTAAATTTGTTAATCAAGTTATCACAAATAGAATCATTCCCTGAGTATACATTAATTATTAAGAAAAAGAATATACCTAAGAATAGTTCATTATTAAAATGTAATATTTTTCTTGACGATTTCCAGTTGCTTCGTATCAGTGGTCGTCTTCAAAATTCAGAGTTATCTTATGAAAGAAAGAATCCTATCTTATTGGAGTCCACTCATCGATTTACAAACTTACTCTTTGAACACGAACACAAGCGATTAATGCATGCCGGACCTCAACTTCTTTTGTCAACTATAAGGGAAACTTACTGGCCTATTGGGGGTCGAAACTTAGCAAAGATTTGTTTTCGGAATTGTTTAAGATGTCGTCGTATGAGAGGAAAAATAAATGCTCCTCTCATGGGTAATTTACAGCGAGACCGTCTTACTCCTGGGTTTCCCTTTGAGACTGTGGGGACAGATTATGCTGGACCTATACTCTCAATCAGCCGTCAAGGTCGAGGCAGTAAAACTGTGAAGGTTTATATTGTCATTTTCGTATGCTTCACAACTAAAGCTGTGCATATTGAATTAGTGGGGGATTTAACTAGTAATAACTTTTTGTGCGCATTAAATAGGTTTATATCTCGCAGAGGTAAACCAAATAAAATTTACTCGGATAACGGTACTGCCTTTGTTGGTGCCAGTAATGATTTAGCTAGGTTTTTAAAGGATAATAATAGTCATTTATCTGAGTCTGCTGCTGGTGATAGCATTGAGTTTAAATTCTCTCCTGCTTATGCTCCTCATTTTGGAGGACTTTGGGAAGCGGGAGTGAAATCAATTAAGTTTCATTTGTATCGAGTGTTGGGTAACTGTCGTTTAACTTACGAAGAACTGTCGACCGTACTCGTACAAATTGAGGGAATCCTCAACTCAAGGCCTCTAACACCCTTATCAAATGATCCAGAAGACTTGCTGCCCTTAACGCCTAGTCATTTTCTCATCGGACGTCCCATCACGACTCCTCCAACGTCAAATGACGTCGATTATTCAAAGGAGAAGCTTCCTAGATTTCATCGTCTTGAACAATTACGCCGTTGCTTCTGGTTAAGATGGAGCAAGGAGTATATCTCGCAGCTACAGGAGCGAGTCAAATGGCACAATAAAGTTGACGTTTTGAAGCTCAATTCCTTGGTTTTGCTCCTTCCTCCGCTCAAATGGAGACTTGGACGTATTGTGGCCTTATATCCCGGCGCTGATAATGTGAGCAGGGTGGCAGATGTCAGGACAGCCAAAGGAGTTGTTCGTCGAGCTTTCAGTAAAATCTGCACATTATTGGAAGATGGTTGAAGAGGCAGCCTTCAACGCCCGGGGGCATGGTTAGATATAAGTAGTTAGTTCAATAGATTTAAGATAGGTGGCGCTAGCGATGCGTTCCCACACTACCTAGCGGACGAAAAGAAATAAAGGTCACTTTCTCGTACTCACAATCAATAATTGGTTTCATTCCTATTATTCTTCCTAATTACCTGAGGAATACCGCAACAGATGCAATCATGTTACTTAAAAAAAAAGACGAGTTGCACTCTGGGAGTGCAGGCAGAAGTGAAAACTTTTTCTTTCTTTCTGTCTTCGTTATATACATAGAAAAAGATAAAAAGAACATACCATAGCATACCATACCTATCATATAACGCCAATCATAGAACCTATCACTAATTTTCTGCTAATTTTTTGTCAGAAGAAATTAATAAATAACAAAAAAAAACAGAAAGTAATAAATTACAAAAAGAAAAAATAATCACAAAAAGTAATAAATTACAAAAAGAAAAAATAATCACAAAAAGCTTCAGAAGGCCAGGTTTGAACCCGGTACTATCTGAAACCATAAGGACTTACAGTCCAAGCGTTTACCGTTAAGCTACGACGATATTTAACTTATCTTGCAAAATAGATCTAATATATAAAATTCTCGTGTCACAGTTTTCGTTGCCATACTCCTCCGAAACGGCTTGACCGATTATCATGAAATTTTGTGGGCATATCGGGTAGGTCTGAGAATCGGCCAACATCTATTTTTCATACCCCGATTCGCGATAACCGACATCCACGCGGGCGGAGCCGCGGACGACAGCTAGTAGTTATATTATGTATACCTAATGTTGTATGATGTCAGTCGTCGGTTACGGTTCAAAGGTCAAGCGATCCTGACGCGAGTTGAACATTTTTTACCTATCCAACGCCGCTAAAGAAGTTTTCACTACAAAAACCAATTTTTGTTTTAAAGAGAACAGCAGTTTTTTTTCTTAATGTATTTTTCCTACTTTCATTTATAGGTGTATTTAATTATCTATTAAATACCTACAATGAATTTCATTAAGCTGGTATTCTTAGTCTGCGAGATTTTTAGGATTCTTAAGAAACCCGTATTCATTTCTATTGAGTAAATTATAACTGTGAAAATATAAAAATTAAATTTATTTATTCACAAAGACAGTAGGGTACAGAATATAGTTAGCCACGTTTTATCCCAGGAACAGGTGAGTTTCAGGTATTTTTAGTAGTTTCTCATGTAAAAGCAGATCCCGTTTTTTGCTGCCTGAATATAATTTGATTATCATCATCACCATCTAAGCGTTATTCCAGGTTTCATTTAAGGCTTACACTGCAAAAAGCGGGGTACGCTTACTCCTTCTCTTGGTGCGCTTATACGACTATTATAAGAACGACTACCATTTGACCTCCCAACCCTGAGATGAAAGCTACGCCGAACCTCATTTGTCAATCAGCAGGTATACCGACTTGCAGGTAAAGTTGGCTTGAGCCCGAAAGATCTGACTGAAGCTCTAAGAACACCCAATATATATATAATATACATACATATAAGATCACACCTATTTCGCCGAGATAACATCCATAATAAGCATACTGCAGTCCACTGCTGGACATAGGCCTCTCCCAATATCCTCCGCCTCTCGGGTCCAGTCTTTCCCAGAACATAGATAATATAATCTACCTATACAACAATAAAGCTGCCTCTACAAACTTACAGTGAATGCGTATATAATACGCTCGTCTAGAGAACCTCGCAGATACAGCGAAAGTGCTTTAGCGAATGTGGCCATAGTGACGTACGGAGAAGTACCTCGGTCTAAAGCCACCATTACTCTCTCCATCATATATGCGTCGGTCATACCAAGGCCGTTGTGAAGAACGTCTCTGAAGTGACTTCTGTAAAGTTATTGGTATATAAGTACTGATACATTTACTGGACATGTAAGAACAATGAAATAAATAGGAAAATATGTAACTCCTCGTTGTCTGCTAATACTATCGGTTGTTTTAAAACTAACAACAGCCCACTTAAATATTGATCCCGTTCTTGCCAACCTCAGTAATTTATTCACGATGTAAAGTACTCATATAGGTATGTGCTATTCCAATCTAGCTCATACATTATAAAAAATGCAAAAGTACTTGTAAGTTACGCTTTCACGCCCAAACTACTGAACCGATTTTAATCAAATTTGGTATAGGGGTAGCGTAGTAGGACAAAGGCTATGTTTGGTCGTGATAACCGACATCCAGGCGAGCTGAGCCGCGGGCATAATACATAAATCCCTATGCTAAATTTTATTCACATTTCATCGTTGGTTAGGCATTCTGGATTAATTATGTAATAAACATTCTTAAATATCCATGTCAAGTGCGTAATAAAAGGTCTCAGATCTAGACGGTACTGTTTTAAAGTACTTTTGTAAATGTTGTTTATAATGTACAAATTTACATGAAGACAAATAGATGGATCGGCAATTTATCTCTATTCGATTCTCACTCAATGGAAATAATCAAATTCATCGGTGATAAAAAAAAAATACTTGAAAAACAATGTGATTTTTAGATTGAGTAGGTACTGTTAGCTTTTTGTTTTTTTTTGCCTTGTATCATGTTTTACAACCAATGTTATAGTATTTAAATAAAACTGATTATAAAAACTATTCAGAACATCAGCCTCGAAGTAAACAATAACACCGAAAATAGAATCAGTTAAAACTGGCTTTATTTCAATGTGTGTATTCGCGTCAACTTTCAACTATAACAAGGTATAGTATTAATTTTATATGGCCGGATATTGGATTGATCTATTTATTTAATTTTATTTGTATGGCGTACAATAGAGTTATCTATCTATCTATCTTTATGCCAGAAACGTAATCAATACTGTACCCCAGATTGAAATCCAAATATTTGTCCCCCACAAGACAGAATCGTTCTTATTCATGCCTTTGCATAAATGATGGTAATGGCATGACTGTCAACATGGAGTGTGGGTACACAAGGTGTAATCTGCCGTCAAATGTGTTTGCTAACCGCCGAGTTGGTTTGCATCTATGCGATTCACAACTGAGATAGGTTAGCAATAAGCTGCCTACATTATACTCAAGTATCTTCACGGCTATAGGCTTATCCGTGTGTTGATGGAGAAAGAATACAAGTATCACAACCTCATCTCTTCCGAAGGATGTTGTAAGAGGCAACTAACAGAAAAAATACGCAGATGATATCACTGCTAGAGAAGAAAATCTCGAAATAAAACCCTGTACTATGGGTTAGTACAGGGTTTTAATTCGAGATTTTCTTCTCTAGCAGTGATATCATCTGTGTGTATCATCTAACAGAAAAAATACACAGATGATATCACTGCTAGAGAAGAAAATCTCGAAATAAAACCCTGAACTATGGGTTAGTACAGGGTTTTAATTCGAGTTTTTAGTAGGCGAAAACCCCCCAACATTTGGAAAGAGCTATGTCCAGTAGAGGACTTATGCTAATTGATCGATATTGGCATAAGGCATTATGACGTGGACCAAAACAAAAAAAAAGGTGAATCGTGGTTATTTATTTAACTATTCCTAACCCATCTGGGAAGGCAAACGAGACTTTAATACAAGACTCAAATCTCTTTACCAACGATTTGCTAATATATACTCTTAATTAATGTAAATATGTTGCGGCCAACTAGCTTAATCAGTCGTTAATTTAGCTACCTAGGCTGTTAATTAAACGACGCCATTCAATGAACGGCCTGAATGATTTTCAGCTGTAACATTTATTACATTTCAAACCTGGCTGGCTAATGTTTAGGACATTTGTAAGATAGGGCACCACCCCGAATGAAGACAGAAAATAACATACATACATTATACTGTAAATCCCCGAAGGGTTAGGCAGAGGTGTATTCACAGAAAATTAGTGATAGGATTATTGAGAAAGCTGTACAATCCTACTTGGATAGGTTGGGTTAGACGGCTAATGCGGGAGCGGAGCACATTAGTCATCGTGGTTATTTTTTTATAACCATGTAGAGAAAAGTCATTTTCATGGCTGTTTAATTAAATGGCTAGGCTAGTAAATAAAACTTGATCGATACAAACTATTTGCCTAGCCGTTTAATCAAATGGCTGAACATAATTCAGGCCGATAATTGAACGGCGCCGTTTAGTATAGAGCCTAGGCAATTAATTGAACGGCTGATTAAGCTAGTTGGGTGCGAAATATACAACGCACTTGTAAAATAAAACATTTAAATTTATACACTATGAGTTAAACCAAAAAAAGGAGAAGTAGTAAGCGGACCCGGGCCCCACTTTTAATACTAATACAATCAATTTAGTTTATCTGGAGGGGTCGACAGGAAAACTAATAATTTCGATTAATTGAACTCTTTAAAAAAGATTAAACATACACAATTATAATTTATCACGCATTATAAATGTTTATTATGTGCTAAATCTATTTTATCTCTGCACAAAATACTGTACATTTATATTTATACTGCTTATTGTGTATAAACATTTCGCTTATAGTCTTATACAATAAACATATCGGCGGGAACCCTTTTAAACCAAAACTTATAGCAAACAAAAGTGTTCATTCTATAGATTTATACTTTCAAGTAAATTATCGACGTTACGAAAGAACTCGAAGCGCCCAAGGACTGTATACTCGTACTATAAGATTGAGTTTTAGTATATTATACATTGTACACAATTACGAAGTAAGTGCGCAACAGGTGGCTCATTTTAATTTTTTATTAATAAGGTAGTTCATAATGTTCGCACGGCGTGAGCAAAAACAAAGAATGTAAAGTAATACACTGCTCACATGTGAAAATGTTGAACTATGCTGTTCTTTTAATGTAAGTTTGGATGTATTTAATACTTACGGTTCTTCCCTGCTTTGCAGAGTCATGACAATTGGACCTGATAATCAAACTTACGAATATCAGTTATTCAGAGAGCAACCTTATTTTTTTAATCGTGATAAAACAGAAGATAAGTTCTAGAACAGGCTTGCATCTTCCAGGTCCAACTGCAAATCTTAAATATCCAGACACTTACTCAAACATAACAATACGTGCAATTTCTTCTTATCTTTAATATTGAATTTCAAGATACTCTCTCCAAAAGTTATAAACTTCCTAATACAAACTTTCCACCTCTAAGTACCTAATTCATCTTCTTAGCGATTTTTGAAACAGCGTCGATACACCTATCTTTCTAATCAGCCGCAGTAACATAGACGAAATTTCTTGCTTCTCAATTTTTGAAGGTTATATATGATAGTTAGCTGTGATCAGCCGTGTAAAAACCGGTAGCGAACACCGTATCGTAAGAGGCACATTGAATATAACCCTCGACTAGAAAGGTCACGTCTGATGTAGTCCACACTCAGACTCTCATATGCCGATACCCGAGAACTTTCAACATGAACTATCCAATCGCTTCGATTGTCTACAGGATTGCGTTTCAGTGGACGAGATAAAAAAACGTGCTGGTAGAAGCTGTCCAAACGGTGGGATCTAAATTCTTTAGGTTTCGCCCTAAACAAAAAACTCGATAAAATCTCGACCCTTGATCTCACGGCCAAGCGTCGATCTATGCCGCTACAGACCTCCGAGGATGCTGTGACATATAGGCAGCTTAACAGACGCATACAAAATCCTTGCGACACGACATTCGCTCCTATAATACTAAAAATATTAAGGGAACGACAGAGCGAAACAAGGGCTCCAAAGTGTAAACGAAGAATGCGTCTGCTGGACAAAGCCAGCTGATGAAGCTGAATACGGGGAAGGCGGCATGGTAACGACAACAGCAGAGGTACTTAGGGGATCGAAAGGTTTTATGGGCTGCTACATACATATATTACAGGGCCCGTTGGCATGGCTAACGAATGGGCCAAGAGCCAAGCTTATCCGACATTATTCCGAAGACATCCCGGACATCAGCCTGTACGAGATTAGGATGGCCCTCAAACAGCTCAAGGACAACAAAGCGATGGTTGAGGGCGAAATTACAGCAGAGCTTTTGAAAGCAGGCGGAGCGCCGGTACTAAAGGAGCTCAGAAGCTCTTTAATTCCGTCCTACACGAAGGTACGTACGCCGGAAGCGTGGAACAGGGGCGTGGTGGTACTTTTCTACTAGGAAGGCGATAATTATATTATATGTATATATTATATATTGTTGAAGAACTATAGGCCCATCACGCTCCTGAACTACATTAATAAGTTGTTGCAGAGTTATTACGTACCGTCTCGCCAACAGGCTCGATGACTTCCAACCTTCCGAAAAAGCCAAATTCCGAAAAGGCTACATACAATACCATAGACCACATCCACATATTGCGGCAAGTTATACAGAAGACCAAAGAGTATAACTGGCTATTTTCTTTAGAATTCGTGGACTATGAGAAAGCCTTCGATTCGATCGAAATATGGGCCGTACTACAGTTTCTTCACCGGTGACGAATAGATCATCGGTATGTTGAAGTGCCGAAGTGTTTATACCAGAACGCCACTATGTCGGTCCGATTACAGATACAGAGAACGAAGTCAATCCCACTGAAAAGGGGCGTTAGACAGGGAGACGTTATTTCTCCGAAACTGTTTACCGCTGCCTTGGAAGACGTCTTCAAGCTACTGAACTGAAAGGACGTGGCATCAACATAATCGGCGAGTATATCACTCACCTTCGGCTTGCCGATGATATTGTCATTATGGCAGAATCGCTGGAGGACTTGAACACCATGCTCGAAGACCTCAATAGAGTATCCCAACAGGTGGACCTCAAGATGAATGTTCCATGTTGCACCTCTACCGGTTCTTGTTGGAAACTCAGTCTTAAAAGATGTTGACGAGTACATCTACTTGGGTCACCTGATCCAGGTAGGCAATTCCAGCTTCGAAGACGAGGTCAATCGACGAATCCAATTCGGCTGGGCAGCTACGAGATGTCTTCTCGTCCGACATACCTCATTGCCCGAAGATGAAGGTCCTCAATTAGTGTGTGTTGCGGGTGTAGTGTTAGTGATGACTTACGGGTCTGAATCGTGATACCTTACTATAGGTCTCATTAAAAAGCTCAAAGTCGCTCTACGAGCTATGGAGAGGGCTATGCTCGGTATTTCCCTACCCGATCACGTAGCTAGCGTCAGAAATGATGATGTTCGTAGGAGAACAAAAGACCGATGTAGCCCAACGGATTAGCTCGTTGAAGTGGCAGTGGGCGGGACACAGCGCGCAGAACAGATGGCCGATGGAGCAAAAAAGTTCTGGAAAGTCGACCGCGTACGGGCAAACGTGTCGTAGGATGCCCAACGGCCTGGTGGAATGACGACCTCATCAAGGTCGCCGGGAAGCGCTGTATGCTTTAGAGCGGTCGTTCTGGAGGTCCATAGGAGAGGCCTATGTTCAGCAGTGGACGATGACGATGATATGATAGTAAATAAAAAATATTTCTTTCTTTCTTTCTTTGTTTCTAAGGTCCACACCTTGTCTTAACCTCTTTTTTTTATGCCTATACTTTATGTTAAATTGTATAACTGCTTTTACAATTTTATATTACGTTATCATGCAAATATAGTGATGTCGAGAAATAAATAAATGAATCCATTATAATTAAAACCAAATGCATCGAGAAAAACGGTATGAAATACTCGTTATGTGTTAATATTGTTCTTTAAATGGACAATGTGCAATGTATGCATTTAATGGGATGTGTGTATATTATGTGAACTTGTAGCAAAGTAGTAGATCTTATTTATGCACGTTGGAGTGCCACTTACTGTGTCTATAAAGTTTGTATATAGTCTAAGTACATAAAATATTTACTGTTAAATTGACAAGTTTAAAATTACTAGCATCTCAAGTTGTTATTTAAAAATTAAAACAGAAACCTTGATATTAAATCGGATGCCGCAGGCTTTTCGTCTCTCTTCTGAATTTTAAAGAATATCACCATAATCTCTGAAAGCAAAGTTAATTAAGAGACAATTACTTTCGTCCTTTGAATTGCTGCAGCTTTGTTTTCATTAAGTTAGAGGTATTTTACAATTAAAAGTTACTAATTGAAATCAGTGAAACGAACTTGTATCTATTTTGGGACTATGTTGTAGTGGAGAAAATCGACTCTAATATTTTCTATAGACCATATTTTATCAAAGTGAACACATTCTGTGGACGCACATTATGATGTACTGATATACTCGTGCTACACGAATAACAGGTTGAGATTTTCCACCCATTTATATGGGATTGTAACATTAGGATTTGTAACGTTGTGTTGAAAAAATGACGTAATAATTTCGTCAAATAATTAATAATTATGAAGTAATAATTGACGTCATTTGGTATATTCTAAATTGTATTCTTTACTTCATAGGATTTTCAAAATTACAGTCTTAAATCAATTAGTTTGAGAGCCCGTACACATAATCGCCATATGACGATTATTAATAAGTACGCCAAAATCACATCAACTTGCAGCACTCTCTGTGTGATAGGGTAGTGAGAGACAAAGTAGAAATGTTATGGATTTAGTAATAAATTGGGCATTATGTATAATGCCAGGTCATTATGATAAATATGAAAGTTAAAATTTTTGCCGACACAACTACGGTTCATGAATGTCTACAAAAAAAATAACCACGAAGGCTAATGCGGTAGCTCCGCTCCGCTCAGCTCCCGCCTTAGCCTTCTAACCTAGATCTATCCATCTCGAGACACACAGTCCACTTCTCATATTTATCAAAATGTCCAATTTATAAAGGGTGGTAGAAATTTGATGGCACAAATTTGTCACAAATTTCGACCGGGTTAGTACCACCGTGCACTTTTGCGAAAAATCCTCCATAGTAATCCAATCTCGGTTGGATTGCGTTCAGGGGTCAGCAAGTGCATAGCCGGGCAGGGGGGATTGAGGTCGCAGCACGAGTGGGACCGGTGGGTCTTGGCGTAGTCTAGTGGGGGGTGGCGCGGGGCGACGCGCCGAGCAGGGAGACCTGTAGAAACGGTGGTGCCGCTGGCCGCCCGCGGCATAGTACAGGGGCCCAACCGGGACTAACCACCCTGGGAGGCTGCCCCACCAGGTCGCGCATAATCCCGATATGGCTCGTCGTGCCGGTTGGTGACCGGACGAGGGAGCCCGGCGACCATACTCGGGGGGGTACGGGGGCCTCCTCAGTGCTGTGCAAGGTGTTCGAGCACATTATTAACAAACAGCTCATGCGTCACCTTGAAGATCACTCCCTAATTAATGACCGGCAATATGGCTTCAGGCCGAAACGGTCAGCGGGTGATCTTCTGGCGTATGTTAACCATATTTGGGATGAGGCTATGGACAAGCACGGCGAGTCATTGGCAATTAGCCTTGACATCGCCAAAGCTTTCGATAGAGTTTGGCACAAGTCGCTTCTTTCCAAGTTACCAGCCTTTGGTCTGCCTCCTAGACTGTGCGACTGGGTTGCCGGCTTCTTGCAGGAGCGCCGTATTCGCGTCCTTTGTGATGGACGAGCCTCGGAGTTCTTGCAGGTAAATGCCGGCGTACCGCAGGGATCTGTCCTATCGCCAACTCTCTTTCTTCTGCATATCAATGACATGCTGTCGACCGGCAGCATTCATTGCTATGCGGATGATAGCACCCTACACGAGAGTTATCATGGACGTCCTGCGGATAAGCAGACGCATATCGCGGAAAAAAGGCAGCTTCTTGTCACTGAGCTTGACCGGATCCTGAATCACATTTCCCAATGGGGCTCTGAGAACTTGGTCGAGTTCAATGCCAAGAAGACGCAGGCATGTGCGTTTACAGCAAAGGTATCTTCTTTCCTTCCCCTTCCCACTCTTCAGAGCACGCCACTGCCACTGCAGGACAACCTCAATATCCTAGGTATGGATGTTCGTTGCAAACTGAACAACAAAAACTACATCGAGAGTATCATCAAAGCAGCCTCGCGTAAACTCGGAGTCCTGAACAGAGTGAGACGGTTTTTCACGCCGGAGCAACGGTGTCTTCTTTACAAGACACAAATTCGTTCCTGCGTGGAGTACTGCTCACATCTCTGGGATGGATCCGCAAAGTACTTATTAGATGCTCTCGACAGGTTGCAGCGACGTGCGGTCCGCATTATCGGAAATCCTGAGGTCACGAGTACCCTCGAGTCTCTGCAGATGCGTAGAGATGTTGCTTCTTTGGCAGTTTTTTACCGTCTCTACCATGGTGAATGTTCTGAAGAGCTATTCCAATTAGTCCCACCCTCCCCCTTCCTATACAGGACGACACGTGCAGGACTTAGATGTCACCCCTATACGGTGCAGAACATTACTTCAAGAACCAAGCGGTTCGGTGACTCTTTCCTTTGTCGCACCATTAAGACCTGGAATTCCTTGCCAGCTCACGTGTTTCCCTCTTCCTACAGTCCCGGGTCCTTTAAGCGGGGCGTGAAAAAGCATCTGATGAGGCCGTCAAGCTGAGTGCCACCATTGTTAACATGGCACGTGTACATAATGGTGACCCTCTTTCTTGAGACTTTACCTTCAGCTTACCATCAGGCGAGGTAAAGTCAAATTGACGTGTCCTATATATATAAAAAAAAAAAAAAAAAAAAAAATTATTTCTTTGCCCATAACAGATACATAGAGGCGACAGAACGATGCCGTGTGATCTTATTTCTACTAACCCACGCTGCCCACTTTACATAATGCAGGATCCTGAACGATCCCTAGCTCATGACTCCTAAGGCAGAAGATACTAACTTACAAAAAACATAAATAGAAATAAGGTGTACATATAAAATACATAGCATAAGAAACAAAAGGTGTATATCAGGATCTTAGCAAGTGCTAATGTATAGGTATATCTAAGTAGTACTAAGTATGATATTTACGTTCTAACTCGTCGAATGTAAAGTGCGTCTGTTTTTGTAACTCAATCCACATCATGCCATGTTTTTTTCGGAAGCGGATCTCTTCCATAGGGTCCAAAGCTGAGTCTAGAGAGGCAGACATTTTGACTGCTTTTGTTGAAATGTATGGTACGGAATTGAATATTTATTTGTGTAATTTGTTATATAAAATTATTGATTACATATTCTGACACCTGTCAAAACATTGCTGCAGACTTAGGCTGCAGAGATTTTTCTTTTTTTTGTGTTATGGCGATCCCAACGATTCCGCCAATGACTCAGTCTTTACTGCAGATATTCTTTAAATAATACGGGCTGTCAAATATGAACGCATCATTTACTTTCAAAATAGTGTATTAAAAAAGTTTCTGGTAAAGAGTTTAGAATCCCATGACTATTAGCCGCACTTTTAGTATTGTTTATTTATATGTTATATACCTACTTTATTATACGCTAATTACAGAATTCATGATACACAAATTACACAACAGTAATGCAATTTTTGAGGCTGAACGCCAAGCTAATAGACAATAAATTATTAATTAAAGGATCATTTGAGAATGAAATGGTCATCATATACGATTTCTGATGCAAAATCACAACCTTAGCGGCACAGCTTTGGATAGTTACGAAAACACTGCTTATAGGACACGTGAATAAGCAAACCACTTTAAAATTACCCCGATGGTCTGATGGTGTCAGGCGGGCCAACTCTTCACTCAATTAATGTTCATTGATGATGGTAGTTACGGGAGGACTTGAAGGCTCTTCTTCAAAAAGCGACAACCAGTGACGGCGGTCATTGTTTCGGCAATAGGTTGAAGTGGATATCATGTCATGTCGAATTAGATATGTATAATACCGTGACGTGCGTGCAGCGGTGCGATACCCATAAAACTGGAACACGTAGCAATTAAAACATAATAATTAATATTAAGCAGAAGTAGACTGCAATAGGGTATTGATTGATTTGATTGATTATTATTCTATTGGGCGTTAAAAACATTTTAGTAACTAAATCTGCTCCTTTTTAAAAATATACTAAACTAGGCGACTCGGCAAATTTCGTACCGCCTCAGAATCAATAAAAAAAGTTGCAATTTCCCATATTTCATTCGTATTTCGTTTCCTGGACAGCCATAAATATTTTAAGACTAAAATTAGCCAAATCAGTTCAGCCGTTACCGAGTTTTAGTGAGACTAACAGAATTGCGATTCATTTTTGTATATAAGATTAATGCACTGTATAATTATTTAATCCCATACCCATAGAACCTTATCTATCCTTAGTAAATAATAACCTAGTACATAAACTATTATTCACGATGCCATTTATACTTCTAGGTTGAATAACACAATCCTGTTATCCGTAGACTAGTAATCTGAAACGACCGACGATTTCAATGGTCTAGAAAGAAAACTCATAAATTCTATTCACAATAGATCGTTGGCGCACACTTGCCGATTTAAACGCATTTTTACTGTTACATACCTATAGATAATTTCTTTTCTATGAATAACTTAAAACATTTACTTATATAGAAAGTAAGAAATGCCCATGGTACTAAAGAGCTTACTTAATATTACATTAACAGATGCATATGTCCAGCAATAAACCATAGTAAGCTAATTGATTACAAGTAAACATCTGGTGACATATTGGATAGCCTAGTACTTATTAGAAGCAGGTGTACTACAATAGTGGTTTGAAAGCGCTGGAGTTATGAAGTAGGGCTTATGAAAGTAGTGACCAATATACGATAGAGCTTCGTTGTCCAAGATGTTGACAAACGTTTCATCACCATTTTTGATGTATGTGTATAGGCCATACCAAGATCTTCGGGGCCCAAGATGATCCTACCTGCTAATGTGCGCTACTGTGGCTTATATCTGAACTGACTAGCTGAATTATGCAAATGGCTCTCCATTGCAAATTTACAAAATGATGTTACTCTATACTCTAAACTCAATTAAATTTTACGTTGTTGTCGCTATAGGCAAGCAACTACAGAACCCACTGCAGACTTATAAATAGGTGTCACTCCAAACTGCAAGCTCTATGTAAGCTGCAGCTTCTGGTGACAGTGCTAACAGCTAACATCAGAATAATTCGCATCGTGAAATGGAATTCACTATCTAATCTAATATATAAAATTCTCGTGTCACAGTTTTCGGTGCCATACTCCTCCGAAACGGCTTGACCGATTATCATGAAATTTTGTGGGCATATTGGGTAGGTCTGAGAATCGGCCAACATCTATTTTTCATACCCCGATTCGCGATAACCGACATCCACGCGGGCGGAGCCGCGGGCGACAGCTAGTGTATGTTATTATATGTCACAATTACAAGTAGATGCTATGAAATCCATACTTATATTTTAAATGGGAAAGTGTATGAGTGTATCTGTCTGTATGTCCGTCTTTGACGGTTAATCCACTGGACAGATTTTGAAAAAAATTGGTATAGGGAATGCTATTCTTGGATTCGAAGATAGAGCCGTTCATAGATTAAATAATTGTAGAGATAAATCCCTCCCAGCCACCTGAGCCGTATCGTTTTGTCTCCAGCAGCCGCTGCCGAAGACGCGTCGAAAAATAATGCGGCCATAACTGGGTAGTTGGGGTGCTGACGCCAAGAAGCTAGTTAGCGAATTGGGACGCAGGTTGAGGGAAAAAACCTGTGACTTTTGCGTTGCTATACAGCGGGGCAATGCCGCTAGCGTCCTATCCTAGGTACCTTTGCCCCTGGTACAGTGAGGGGCAGGTTAATTGATTAATTTTAATTTTGACTATGTATTTACATTTTGGATTAAAGATGGCATTTGTAAATTAAAATGTTATCTTCATTAAAAGATAATAAATAACTAACATAATGTAGGCTTGTGTGAAACGAAATTATTATTATTAGGTATTATTAAGAAACAATAATGTCATACCCTCGCCTTCATATGGTCGCAGAACGATCTATGTCGGCCATGAGCGCGGACCTGGGGGTGACGGGTAGAGCTGCCTATAACTATAGCAGAAGCAGGCCGCAGCGGAGGCCTCCCCTTGCCCGAGTATTATTTTTTTGATACCACTTAGGTGGCAGACAAGCACATGGCCCACCTGATGGAAAGTGGTTACCGTGTGGTGCTTATGGCACCGGTTTGCAGAAGTAATCTTCATGTAAACTCGTCAGCCGATATTAGGTATAAGCTTTATTTATACATGCGGTGAATACATAGCAATTGAATACCAGAACAAAGGTGAGAGCTGTCGTCGCACGTACTGTCTTTTGACATGATTCAAGAATCAACAAATTTTAGGAATGTTGTAGCGTGTTGATGTGATATATCTATTTGTTCTTATACAGATTTTAGAAATGGTGTAGCGTGTTGACGTGATATATCTATTTGTTCTTATACATTTCTGCATATTATATTTACATATATTTAAATAAACGTATTTAAACTGTGGGTCTGCCACATCACTCCCCCCTTAGCTCTTTAGGGCGATAATAGTCCGGGGAGCGTACTCGGCGTCCTGATCTTGTATATATCCCCCTTTTATTTTCCCTTGTAGGTTCCTGAACTGTCGCGGTGTACAATTTTGTTTGTACGTGTTAAACGCGAAACAGAGGGGTTTGTGATCCGTATAAATTGTGAAGATACGGGCTTCCAGCATGTGTCTGAAGTACTTTATGGCCTCGTATATTGCTAGGATCTCTCTATCGTAAGGTGAGTACTTCTTTTGGGATGGACTAAGCTTCTTCGAATAAAAAGCTAGCGGTTGCCAGTCTCCGTTCCTTCGTTGTTGCAGAACAGCTCCAATGCCTGTGTCTGACACGTCTGTCACAAGGGCTAAGTCTGCTTCAGAGTCAGGATGTGCGAGAAGAGCGGCTTTGCACAGGCTTCTTTTGCAATTCTCGAATGCCTCGAGTCCTTCAGCTTTAAGTTCGATTGCTTCTGAGCTTTTAACGCAACCAGCGGTGAGTGCATTTAGCGGTGCCTGAAGTTCTGCTGCTCCTGGGAGAAACCTTCTATAAAAATTCACCATCCCAAGAAAGCGTCGGAGTTGCTTGACGGATGTGGGTGGTGAAAATTGTTGTATGGCTTCTACTTTCTGGTCCAGTGGTTTTGTTCCTTTCGCAGATATGATGTAGCCCAGGAATTTCACTTCTGGTACTCCGAAGGCACATTTTGCGGTGTTGACTACGATGCCGTATTCTCTCAGTTTCTCGAAGAGCTGGCGTAGATGAGCTTGATGTTCGTTCTCGTCCTTAGAGGATATGAGGAAGTCATCAAGGTAGGTGTACACGAAGTCCATTCCCCTCGTGACCTCGTGCACAAAGCGCTGGAAAGTCTGGCCAGCGTTGCGGAGGCCGAAGGTCACAAAGGGGAATTCGTATAGACCGAAAGGTGTTGTAATTGCGGTTTTAGGTATGTCCTCCTCATGTATGGGTATCTGATTGTACGCCTTCACTAAGTCAATCGTTGAGAAAATCTGACATCCGGCCAGGTTGTGTGAAAAATCCTGGATGTGTCGGATTGGATATCTATCAGGTATGGTCAGTTTGTTCAGCATCCTGTAATCTCCACATGGCCTCCAGCCATTATCTTTCTTCGGTGCCAAGTGGAGTGGTGAGGACCATGGGCTCTCGGATGGTCTTGCCGTGCCGTTTCGTAGCATGTCCTCAAATTCTTGTTTGGCTATCTTCAGCTTGACTGGGGCTAGTCTTCGGGGAGCACAGTGGACAGGTGGACCGGGCTTTGTGCGTATGTGATGTACCGTATGATGGCGCACATTTTTCTCTGCTCCTGAAGGCTTTGTGATTTCAGGAAACTCTCTGAGGATGTCGTGATACTTGCTTCCGCCAAACAGAGTCTTGATCGAAGAAATTGTGCCTGACGATTTTGCAGAAGTTCCCGATGTGGAGAATGTTGTGGTGTGGTCCATCAGGCGGTGATTCTTGCAGTCTACGAGCAGGTCATAGGTCGAAAGGAAGTCAACTCCTATGATTGCTTTTGTGACGTTTGCCACAACGAACTGCCAGTTGAAACTTCGACGAAGTCCGAGGTCCAGCTGCAGATGAACGTAACCGTACGTGTCGATGATAGAACCATTTGCGGCGTAGAGTAGGTAGCTGGTTTTAGGCCGGCGCGGCGCCGGCGTTCGTGAAGAGCTGCCTTCGGGAAAACGCAGAGATCGCTTCCGGTGTCGACCAAAAATTGCGTTTTCGTGTGTTGGTCAGTGACAAACAGGCGACCTTTCTTTTGGCAATCGTTAGTCGCCATTACCGACTGCCTTTTGCATTTCCCGACTGGTAATTGCAGGGCTTGACGCACTTGCGGGATTTTTCGCCGAACTTTGAGCGGTACCAGCAAATTGGATATTTACGGTAGCTGGATTGTGATTTGTCGCGGCTCTTGCTGCGCTCACGGTCGAACTTCCCTGGACGGTGTCTGGGTCTGGATCTTCTGACTGGTTGACGATCGGTAAGAAGTGCTTGTACTGTCTTGGTCAGTTCAGCGATCTGCTTCGCCAATGGGCTGTCATTCACTTCGTTGTTACGTGAGGTGCTGGCCACTTGCTTAACGTTGGGAACGAGTTCGTAAACACGGTCGGCTAGGTCGGCCAGGGCACTTAATGTCGAATCCGGTTGTGAAGCAATAACTGTTTGTATATTGACCGGCAGGCGGCTTTGCCAAATGGTTTTGATGAAATTTTCAGGTAAGTATATCCGGACCGGCATGGTGTTGGAGGTGCCTCAAGAATTGTGAAGGTTTTCTGTCCCCAATTTCTTCTACCATCTAAAGTTGCTTGACCTCTTTCTCTCGTGAGTCACAACGGCGTTTAATTAAGGCTTCCTTCAGCGTCGCGTATTTATCTTGGGCCGGTGACTTGATAATAATATCGCGTACCTCGGCTGCATACTGAGGGTCTAGGTATGACAGTACATAATAAAATTTCGTGACATCATCTTTAATTTGTGACCGTAAAAAATGTCCTCCAGTTTCCGCGAACCATAGTTGAAGATCATTGGCGTTAAAAGGAGTAGCTTTCATTGCGACTCGGCACGTTTCGAAACCGGTGGGGTTGGTTTTTATGTCGCCAACAGTACCTCCAGGTTTTCCGTCGTTCGCGTCACGAAAGAGTACGTCATCTTCCACCCCAGTTGCCATGGCTTACTTGATTTGCTTTTCAGGCTTAACCTTATGATATTCAAGAGACTGCGATCCGATGTTCCAATACAGGGGTCACCAATGTGGTGCTTATGGCACCGGTTTGCAGAAGTAGAAACAACCTTCAAGTAAACTCGCCGATATTAGGTAAAAGCTTTATTTATACATGCAGTGAATACATAGCAATTGAATACCAAAAAAAAAGGTGAGAGCTGAGGCCGCGAACGTGCGCTCCGCGTCGAGTAGTGTCTTGTACTGTCTTTTGACATGATTCAAGAATCAAGAACTTTTAGGAATAGTGTAGCGTGTTGATGTGATATATCTATTTGTTCTTATACAGATTTTAGGAATGGTGTAGCGTGTTGACGTGATATATCTATTTGTTCTTATACATTTCTGCATATTATATTTACATATATTTAAATAAACGTATTTAAATTGTGGGTCTGCCACAACCGTATGCAACACCAGGGGCGTTACACTCATGCTGCCGACCCTTAAGAAACCTTCTAATTCTCTTCTTGAAGAATCCTATATTGTAGTGGCTTGGGAAAACCAAAGTAGTGAGTTCATTTCACAGATTAAGCGTGCGTGGGATGAAGTTTCTGATCGTAATGTGTGAGGATGAATCTCTGCCCATGGCGAGCGGTGCTATTATAGAATGTAGCAGTGGGTATCATGTCCAAGCACAAAGCATTGTATAGGCGGTAGAACACACACAGCGAGGTAAAGTCTCTCCTGAGGCTGAGAGGTTCCACATCGCTTGCGAGTATGGGATTGTCGGCGAGCCTTAGCGCACGTTATTGCACCAAGTCGAAGGGCTGCTGCATGCAAGCTGGCATGCAGGCGCTCCGGCAAAAAGATGACATCAGGACTAGATGGGGACCCCGTGGTGACTTGCGTGGAGAGATGATCCTGGGTCGGCCAGGGTGCGAGAGATATTTCAGAGAATGTCACCTCCAGCAACCTACAACCCACACAGACCGTTTGCGTTTTAGTCGGTTCGAGACTTAATGGATACACCACCCGCGCCGAAGTCGGCGGGGATAGCGGATTTTGCGAACGTTAAAAAATCCTCTGATACATTGGCTCAGATGGCTTAGATGACACCCTCATACGGTGCTTGATTTCATCAAGAACCGGGTCAGCTAGTAATAATGTAATAATATAACGCCTTTATTGCACACCAAGAATGTAAAAATATAACATGTGAAAATCAACTCATGTACGTACAGATGGCGGCCTTATCGCTCTGTAGCTATCTCTTAGAGCATTTTCACACTCATCAAATATCCGATATCCGATATCCGACATCCGATATCGGAGGAAGTCAAATGTATGAGATATGTATCTCTCTTTCACATTGTCCGGCCCGATATCAGTTATTGGAGCCAACACCACTGTTTTGGCCCGATATCGGAACACAAAGGAACTAAAACAGCGACTGCAAGCAATTTTGGACGTTAATGACATTTTCGGAGTTACATGTCTTTTCGCTTTAATTGATGACGCTAATCACGAATATAAGAAAAAAAACTCGATACCATGTCATGTCAATAAGGTCAAAAATTGCTTGCACTTTTTTCTTTCTTTTTTTACTCCTTGCATCCCTATCTAGTCTGTGCCGGCCGTATCGGGCTGTTTTTATCGGATAAATGTGAAAACAGCACAAGGTGTTGGCTATCGGATGTCGGCTATCGGCGTCCGACACCGGTATCGGATATCGGATGAGTGTGAAAACGCTCTTACAGGCAACCGTACTTACATGTAACCGTATTAAGCGTTGCGTGAAAAACTATCCTTCAAGCGGAGGGCCGAAATTGTAACATAGTAAATGTCTGTCTTTTCTGAGACTTCACCTTCAGCCTATCTTCTTTATAAAAAAAATTGACGTTACATGAAAGAGCGATGGAGAGAAGTCTCCTAGGGATAAAACTTAAGGACAGGGTAAAAATGAAGAAATTCGGAAACGTACCAAAATTAGAGATGCTATACAACATATCAGGAGACTAAAATGGAAGTGGGCCGGTCATGTAGCAAGACTTGACAATGGGCGTTGGACGAAAGTGGTCACAGAGTGGAAAGGTCCAAGAAGTGGAAAGCGCAAACAAGGCTCAAACGCTGGTCAGATGAGATACGCGAGACCGCAGGCAAACACAGGCTCGGATTGGCACAAGATAGGGATAAATGGCACAACCTGGAGGAGGCCTTCACCCGCACGGGTATCCTATGGAAGAAATCACATAAATATTACCTTAACTAATAAATACTAACAAAAATTACTTTATTTCATTATAATTATTAATCCACTAAACAAAATGTTACTTAGTTCATAGGAGCAAATAAAAAGGCTTTTTATTTTATTTTAATTATTATGAAGACTTATTTTTTTTTAGAATTTAATAGTACACTGGCATAACTTTACCTAGTTGGTGCTTTTTAATTCAGCATACCTTACCTAAAGGTTGACCTCTTTGTTACATTTAAGATATTTTTGTTTTCGTACGAAACGGCGCACATTGGGAGAGGCCTATGTCCAGCAGTGGACTGCAGTGGGCTAATTAATTGATTGATTGATGAAGACTAGAACCTCAAAAATTTTATCTCTGATTTTGTGCTATACAATTATAGAATCGCACGTGCGTTGCCGGCGTCAGTTAAAACTTAGCACGTCGCAACCTTTGTAGTTACCGACACACTGTGGAGAGCTGCCTTTAGACAGCGTAATATGTCTTCGAGACTTCAAGAAATAAATGAAAGACGACATGAAATTCCTATTAATGAATAATGTGTAGGTACGTGTGAATTTTTTTTTTCTAATGGTATTGCGTCTCCATACTGATGTTCCATATAATTTTGTGTCCAATTTCTTGTCAAATACGGATGCAAGATTAGCCAATTTTCGAATTCGTGGCCCTATTTTATATATCATATTTAATGCGTTAATATTTTTTGGCACGGACGCTATTTCCTCACAACAAATATTTTCAGTGTATTTCATATTAGAACCACATTTCGCAAGAAAAATTACCGTCCTATATGGTAATATACGCTACCACGGATATTGTAAACCAAATTAAACGATTGTAGTGTATTTTTCTCCTACTCAACAGTATTAATACATAGCGACACTAAAACAATGATTAACTAGTTTTTATTTTCTTGAATATATTTAATTATAGTTAATTAAGTCTTATTCTAATGTTTAAAAAGCCTTGTAATTAATCACTAACTAAATATGAAAACAAGTGAAAGTGCCCGCAGCTATAGCTTATCGTGCTACAATACTGTTTCGATGCTCAACTTACGTCCTGATTGCCTCCGAGGCCTCCACCTCGGAGATCAGGGTTCACCTTCCAGCTTTTCCTTCTCTACTATCTAGGTCTTGGGCACCCATAGTAGCGAACCCAAGCCTCAAAAGAACCCTAAGAAGTGTTTAGTAATATTTATATCAACACTAGCTGTCGCCCGCGGCTCCGCCCGCGTGGATGTCGGTTATCGCGAATCGGGGTATGAAGAATAGATGTTGGCCGATTCTCAGACCTACCCGATATGCCCACAAAATTTCATGAGGATCGGTCGAGCCGTTTCGGAGGAGTATGACAACGAAAACTGTGACACGAGAATTTTATATATTAGATTAGGCAGGGTGCCCATAATCCAATTCAATTCTGACATTGATTTAATCTACAACTTATTAAGACCACAAACTGTTACCTCAAGTTTTGTTAGAGCACGGTAAGTTATTTAATGTTACCATTGTAACGTAACGTACTTCATTTTAGAATTTAATAGTACACTGGCATAATTTTACCTAGTTGGTGCTTTTTAATTCAGCATACCTTATCTATTATAGATATTTATCGTTCACCTCTTTGTTACATTTAAGATATTTTTGTTTTCGTATGTGGTAATCAGTAGCCCTTCCACAAAAAACTGTCGTAATCGTGTCGTAAACGTATTAAGAGAATTGAGTATTGTGATTGGCCGCCTGCCTACTGTGAATTTGCGTGTATGTGAAGCCGGCCAATAACAATGCTCCGTTCTCTCAATACGTAAACGATACGATTACGCCAGTTTTTCGTGCTTGGGATACAGATAATGACGCTTTAAACAAAGATAATCCTATTATCTATACTATACTATGACAAAGGCTAGGTCAAGAGTACTCGTTACCGGCGTGCATGTATTTATGAAATTAAATTATGAAAGTAGAAGCGAAAGGCATATGCCAAGATCGTAGTAATAGCAAGTGGAAAGATGTTGTCTCTGTCTACAGCAATGGGAAATAGTCGTGATTAACGTAAATATTTTGAGATTTTCATTTTCTTTTCTTTAGCCTCGAGACAACAACTTATGGTTACAAAAAAAACGGTACGGTTGGATAACCTTAACGCGAGTGAAAGGGCGAAGCACAGGTGCTTAAAAACATCGGCATTAACAAGAACCTTGTTGTGCGTAGAATAGTTACATAAGCCAGAGGAGGCTTCGAACAGAATGTAACTCAGTTATGAATTACCTAATAAACACACCCGAATAAACAGAAAGAAAAGAATAACCGAAGACAAAAGCTATACGTGTATTCGTCAATTGCAAGAACTTAATATTCTCTTTTATGAGTTCCTAGCAAAAATTGCTTTAGAACCATTTCTGCTCAAAGTTGTTTTCTACACAAAATATGCATGCATCTGTAATTATTTTTGCATCCAAAACTTGTACAGTCGATAAAGTGCTACCGTATCGCCTTTGTCGACAGTACATTGCAGCCCGTCCTTCTGAATTCCCAACCAGCAGATTGAAGGCAGTTATACTAACATATTCGTGCTAATTTACTCGATTACTGCTGAGCCACGTACCCTTCTAAGCGAACCCTACAACCTCCTCAACCGTTCTGGGTAACAGTCTACGTATGTACATATACGTACGTAAGGAGGTACGTTTGCACCTTTACAGTACTATTTAATTTATTCTGTGCCTTTAGATACAACTTTATATGAAAACTAGCTGACCCGGCGAACTTCGTACCGCCAATTTTTTTTCGCCAGCGTTCTGCTGCACCCTCTACTATATTAAGCATGTATTATACATATAAACCTTCCTCTTCAATCACTCTATCTATTATAAAAAACCGCATCAAAATCCGTTGCGTAGTTTTAATGATTTAAGCATACATAGGGATATAGGGACAGAAAAAGCGACTTTGTTTTATACTATGTAGTGAAGTGCAAACGCATCTCTTTTGTTGACTCTTCGTATTTCTAAACATAACAGCAATCGATTCCAAACACCAGTGCTTATATAAAGTGTAACCGAATTATGTATTAGTTACCGGTAAGTAATCGGCGTCCATGCATAACTGTGGACTGGACGAAGAATACATAGTCCGTGCTACATTGGTCAGTTGGTCGATGCGTAAACAGCAAATTTATCTAAGTACCCTCTTCCACCTTTTTTAGTTCATATGACATGGTATTACATAATTCTTACCTTTTTGTGTTAGGTAATGTAGCTAAAAATATAATAGTTTTCTTTTTGTATAAAACAGGTTCAATTCAAGCAATAAGCAAGTGTTCCAAGGCTTATAAGTACCTTAGAACCGTAACTCTTGGTAGGGCTATGGAAAATGGTCTGTGTGAACTTTTATAGGAACGACTGTCGTCTGTATAAAACAGGATTTTATTCTTAAAATGGTAGATATTCATATCCTACAATTACAGTTAATGAATTTATCAAGGTATGTTACGATAAATTATTTTTTTAAACTTAACAAAAGACCTTTGCCTAGAACGTTACGACATACAGGTAATAAATGAAACAGAAACATATATGATATTTTCTAAAGTTTACGCGAATATCACTCATTGAAATAAAACCACTTTTTAATAGATTCTATGGCGATTTATTTGTTATTATTTACTTTTAGACCGACGTTTCGGCTACTTTTCAGTAGCCATGTTCGCGATTTAACTAAAGATGGTAGTAATCACTTAGTTTGAAGTGTACGTTACCTCAAAGTACCCAAATTATAATGAATTGTTGGTGTCACTGTTTAGCAGAATGAACTCACTGTGTCGTTAGATCTTGCTGTATTTTGCTGTTTACTAGGGTTGATTAAGTGGATAACTGGGTCCCAGGCTGGTGGTACGCTCTATCCATCATTTCAGCATCAGTATGAGTCTTTTTCCTATACACAGTGTGTCTCAAAGTTTAATTAGGATTCTTGATGACAAGAACATCTAGGAAAACTAACAGTTCTAGATAGCCCGCGGGTACCGTGACAAGAAACACCTGAACGCGAGCTTCAACATGTTACGCAAGTACTGCAAGACAACATGCTCATACAACCGCGCCTGTGTCACAGATCCCGAGAAATACCAGCCTGCTGTATTACCATACGTACAAGGGGTCACTGACAAAATTGGCTACATCTTGAAGCGAGCTTCAATCAACATATACTACAAGCCACCAAAGAAAATAAGTTAATTACCAACTACCTCTAAAATATACAGGGGTCTATAAAATAGACCTTCACTGTGGGCTCTCATATATTGTGCCAACCAAGTGAAGCTTTGCACTTGTGTCAAAGAACACATAGCTAACATAAAACACAACGCTCAAGAAAGTCAGCTGTATGTGATCACGTGTAAAAAGGTACCAACAATTACTTAAGGTTTGATGAACCATAGATACTAGCTAAAGAGCATGGATATATATACCGAGAATGATCCGCGAGGCTATTGGAATTAAGGAAACAGCCAAACTTTAATAGATAATATAGTTAGACCAGTCTGAGACCCAGTCATCCTAGTAAAGAGCAAAATACAGCAAGACTTAACCACACAGTGAGTTAATTCTTCATAAACAGTAACACCGACAGTTCATCATGGATCGGGTACTTTGAGATAACTTACACTTCAAACTAAGTGACAACTATCATCCTTAGTTAAACTGTGAATACTGAAAAGTAGCCGAAACATCGTCCTAAAAATAATAATAATAACAAATAAATCGAGATAGAATCCTATATAAAGCGGTTTTATTTCAATAAGAAACATAATATTTACTTAAATAAAGCTCTGAATAAGAAAGGACGAATAGGTTTAAGGAAAGGGAACAGATGAATATTGCGGAAAAAGACGGAAATATTCAGGCAATATCTCATAGAATTGATTAACAAGTTCTATCGTTGCTATAAATCTTTATGTGTGCCTACTTTTAGCTTAAAGAACGACACTGACTTAATCAGTAGTAAAATAATAGCTCGCCATTATTTCACTGTAATATTAGATTGTATTCTTGTTGAGATTACCGTCGTATGTCGCTAACTTGTAGACTATTATCTATTCTGTGCTCATAGTTATATTTGTCGGTTATTATAGCTTCTTTAACTGTTATTGTTCGCACGTGGAAGCACTAGCCATATGGACTTCCGGTAGAAACATTGGCAGAGTTCGTTCTCCAGCGATGGACAAAGTCAGCAGCCAGCTTATAGGTAAATAACATTTTACCTATAACTTAACAGCTGACTTTGTGATACAAGAATAAAGATATTTTAAATTAATTTATCGTGTCCTGATAATTAATTAACCTCAGATTTTTTTAAACTAAAATACTATACGTTCGAAGCCAATATATATATCATCATCATCATCATCATCATCATATCAGTCACATATTGTCCACTGCTGAAGTAGGAACATCAAAGCCATCAAAGTATTGTTTTTTTTTTTTTATAAATTTCCTAAGTTAATGGAGAATGTTGTACTGAGAATTGAAAAGGGTATATTGGCCACGTAGAATGAACTAGTTCTAAGCGAATGACACACCAAGTATTGATTCGGCCTCACAAAATGTACACTGATCAATTTTTTTTCACGTGTACCGGTCTAAAGCTCTCGAAACTTGCCGGGCTAACATGAAAGGTTTAATGACTTTTTTTTTTTTTTTTTTTTTTTTTTTTTATATAGGACACGTCAATTTGACTTCACCTCGCCTGATGGTAAGCTGAAGGCAAAGTCTCAGAAAAGAGGGTCACCATTACAAACACGTACCATGTTAACAATGGTGGCACTCAGCTTGACGGCCTCATCAGATGCTTTTTCACGCCCCGCTTAAAGGACCCGGGACTGTAGGAAGAAGGAAACACGTGAGCTGGCAAGGAGTTCCAGGTCTTAATGGTGCGACAAAGAAAGGAGTCACCAAACCGCTTGGTTCTTGAGGGAATATTCTGCACCGTATACGGGTGACATCTAAGCCCTGCTCGTGTTGTCCTATGTAGGAAAGGAGAGGGCGGGACCAGTTGGAAGAGCTCATCAGAACATTCACCATGGTAGAGACGGTAAAATACTGCCAAGGATGCAACATCTCTACGCATCTGCAAAGGCTCAAGGGTGCTTGTGACCTCGGGATTCCCAATAATGCGGACCGCACGTCGCTGCAACCTGTCGAGAGCATCTAATAAGTACTTTGCGGAGCCATCCCAGAGATGCGAGCAGTATTCCACGCAGGACCGAATTTGGGTCTTGTATAGAAGACACCGCTGCTCCGGCGTGAAAAACCGTCTCACTCTGTTCAAGACTCCGAGTTTACGCGAGGCTGTTTTGATGATACTCTCGATGTAGTTTTTGTTATTAAGTTTGCAGCGAACATCCATACCGAGGATAGTCAGGTTGTCCTGCAGTGGCAGTGGAGTGCTCTGAAGAGTGGGAAGGGGAAGGAAAGAAGATACCTTTGCTGTGAACGCACATGCCTGTGTCTTCTTGGCATTGAACTCGACCAGGTTCTCAGAGCCCCATTGGGAAATGTTGTTCAGGATCCGGTCAAGCTCAGTGACAAGAAGCTGCCTTTTATCTGCGATATCCGACTGCTTATCCGCAGGACGTCCATGATAACTCCCGTGCAAAGTGCTATCATCTGCATAGCAATGAATGCTGCCGGTAGACAGCATGTCATTGATATGCAGAAGAAAGAGAGTAGGGGACAGGACGGACCCCTGCGGCACACCAGCATTTACCTGCAAGAACTCCGAGGCGCGTCCATCACAAAGGACGCGAATACGGCGATCCTGCAAGAAGCTAGCAACCCAGTTGCATAGTCTAGGGGGCAGACCGAAGGCTGGTAGCTTGGAAAGAAGCGATTTGTGCCAGACTCTATCGAAAGCTTTGGCGATGTCAAGACCAATTGCCAGTGACTCGCCGTGCTTGTCCATAGCCTCACCCCAAAGATGGGTAACATACGCCAGAAGATCACCCGTTGACCGTTTCGGCCTGAAGCCATATTGCCGGTCATTAATTAGGGAGTGATCTTCAAGGTGACGCATGAGCTGTTTGTTAATTATGTGCTCGAACACCTTGCACAGCACTGAGGTGATGGCTATGGGTCGATAGTTAGTCGGGTCTGAGCGATCCCCTTTCTTGGGGATCGGCTGTACATTCGCCTCCTTCCAAGCCGAAGGCACTGTACCCGAGCTGTAGGACAGCTGGTACAGCCGCGCAAGCATTGGAGACAACTCCGCTGCACATTTTTGTAGAACCACTGCCGGAATACCGTCCGGACCACTGGCTTTCCGTACATCGAGTGACTGCAGCACTGCACGGACATCGCGTTGCCTGATACGAATATCAGGCATTGCATGGTCACTGATCGGTAGTGTCGGTGGCTGCATGCCACAATCATCGATTCGGGAGTTGGCCGCAAAGAGATTAGCCAGCAAATTTGCTTTCTCTTGCGACTCATGGGCCAGGGATCCATCGGGGTTGCGCAGCGGCGGCAGCGAAGGCTGGCAGAAGTTGGCTTGCACGGCTTTGGCCAGTCGCCAGTAGCCACGGCTGCCCGTGGGATGCGCTACTAGTTCCTGACCAAGCCGCGCTATGCGCTGGGCATCCGCTCTGACATAAGCCCTCTTGCAGACCTTTGTGGCTCTATTGTACGCCGCCTTGAAATGGCCCACGTCAGGATCGCACGTAGCGCGCGCCCTCACCCAAGCGCGGTACGCGGACTGTTTATGATTAACAGCCTCCGCGCACTCGCGCCCGAACCAGGGGCGGGCTCTGCGGGCACCGGCGACATCAGTGTAGGGGATATAATATTCCATGCCCAGACTGATCTCACCGGCGACAGCAGTTGCGCCCTCAGATGGGTTCTTGCCTTCAAAGCAGCGTTCAACCCACGGGATGGATGCAAAATAGTCACGCAATCCATCCCAGTCTGCTGACGAGTAGTGCCAGAGACGCCGTTTCCCCTGTACGGGTCGTGGTGGCGCTTTAATGGGCACCTTGGAACGGACCAGACTATGGTCGGATCCGCCTAAAGCGGTACTCACCGAAACACTGTACTGGTCCGGGCGACTCGTCAGCAGAAGGTCCAGCAGAGAGGGCTCATGGTCCGACCTTTTTGGTATTCTAGTAAATTCGTGTACCAGTTGGGTCAGGCCATGCGCCAGAGCAAATGCATGGGCGGCTCTTCCCGCATGGGTTGTTTTAGAGGAACCCAACCAGATCTCATGGTGGGCGTTAAAATCCCCCAAAAACACCAGCTCAGCGTTCGGAAACCGCTCCTGCGCATCATCTGCCGCCTGACTCAGGTATTCGAAGAGTCGAGTTGTCTCGGCATCTCCTGTATGGGAGCGGTAGAGGCACACATAGATCTGACTCGTAGAACCATGGTCTATGTGTACCCAAAGGGTGGAGAAGGATGGGTCCTCTAGGCAGCGCAAACGGCGACAACAAACATCCGCCCTAACAAACACGCACACCCCGGCTTTTGCACGGAAATTCTCCTCGAGGACATAGCCGGGGTAGAGCAAGTAGGTCGTGTCGTCAGGGCAGCGTATTTGTGTCTCCGTAAGAAATAGCAGTGCTGGTTTTGCCGTCTCCAGGTGTTGGTGGACGGCGTTGAGGTTTGTATGGAGCCCACAGATGTTCGTGGACTCCACCTCAAATAGCGAGCCCGTGGGAGAATGTCTTGCCGCTGTGTAGCCCAGTATTCTATTTTGCGCTGCCATAAGGAGGAGGTAAGGGAAGGCGTGAAAAAAGGGGACTATCGTCGCAGCACCGCGTGACAAATCGCGGGTGATTGGTTTTGTCTATGAATGTGAGGAACGGCGAGAGCCGACACGCCGAACGGAAGGGCCCCCGTACCCCCCCGAGTATGGTCGCCGGGCTCCCTCCGGTCACCAACCGGCACGACGAGCCATATCGGGATTATGCGCGACCTGGTGGGGCAGCCTCCCAGGGTGGTTAGTCCCGGTTGGGCCCCTGTACTATGCCGCGGGCGGCCAGCGGCACCACCGTTTCTACAGGTCTCCCTGTTCGGCGCGTCGCCCCGCGCCACCCCCCACTAGACTACGCCAATACCCACCGGTCCCGCTAGTGCTGCGACCACAATCCCCCCTGCCCGGCTATGCACTTGCTGACCCCTGAACGCAATCCAACCGAGATTGGATTACTATGGAGGGTTTTTCGCATAGTGCACGGTGGTACCAACCCGGTCGAAATTTGTGACAGATTTGTGTCATCAAATTTCTACCACCCTGACAGTATAAGAACCCCAGAGTGATTAAGCCATTCTTCTATATCTGAATGCCGATCCCGGTTACATCCAGAATTTAGTTTGCATTCTGAGGTTCGCTCTCTTCGTCTTTCTTTTGGTTTGATTTGACTTCGCTTTCAGCGAGGGACTGCTGTCTGACTTATGTAAAACCGAGAGTGCCGAATACTCGAACCAGAACAACATCCGTCCATTTAACAGGTACACTGAGCCTTAAAGGTCTTGGTGCGTCCTCTACGTACCCATAGTATGATTACCAAATAGGTAATTTTTACCATACTAAATACTTACGTACCATAGTATATTGTTAAGGAACTGAAATGGTAGATAATGGAAGTAGCAAAGGAAGAGATTGGTGTTATCAGTACAGCAGCATTGGTTATTGTTGTGGGGGTTACTACTGCCGCGAATAATAAACATTTTTAGAGAGCAGAAAAGGTTCTGAAATTTAAAATGCGAAGCTGGCCCCACTCAAATGACTGGCATATAGGTAGTTATTATCGTTTAATTAAATATGTCTTAAATATGTAAATAAATAAAATAAAAAAAAGGTTGCCTGAAAGACATCGCTTGTAGCGATAAGGCCGCCATTTGTACAATTTTCATATGTTGTTGTTGTTGTCCGTACATGTACTGTATTTCTTTGGTGTACAATAAAGATGTATCTTATTTTATCTTCTCTTATAAGTACTTGATTTCCCCCCTTCCCATTGACTGATTGTTCTGATGTTTGGTACACACCTTTAGTTCAAGCAATATGTTTTATGTTAGGAAATATCCACATGTATTCAAAAGGATCGATGATAATATTAATTGTTAAAACCGTGGAAATCGGTTCGTGCGTTCTGGAGTTATAGCATCAGGAAGGAAAACCCGACTTATTTTTATATAGTAGATAAGATTTCGAATACTAATGTAATAAATATTTGTTTCTATTTTCTTCACATCTCTTACGAATAGTAAATAAAAACAAAATTATTGCCACTGCACTTGAACAATTGTATTAGTCAAATGCAAATACGCCGTGTACAGGGCCTACTTACCACGCCAACCTCACTTGCTAGTCGTTGCACTGGAGCAGGTCTGGCACAGGCTTCCTTAATCACGAGGGATATACCTATAAAGGGGGGATTCGCCACAATTGCGGCCGTCAGACTGGTCATGGACGAGTGGCTGGAGAGGAGACATGGTGCTCTCTCCTACCGGTTGTCACAGATACTAACCGGGCATGGTAGCTTCGGTAGATATCTGTGGCGAAGACACCGGGAAACCACGGCCGAGTTCCAGCACTGCGAGAACCGCAGCGACGACACATCGTTCCATACGCTGGCGGAGTGCACAGCGTGGGCGGAACAGCGCCAGGTCCTCGTGGTGGGTCTGGACGTGGACACTCTCTCACTCCAGACCATGGTGCGAGCCATGGTCTCCAGCGGGAGTAAGTGGGACTGCGCCGTCTCTTTCTGTGAACAGGTCATGCTCGTGAAAGAGGCGGCGGGGCGGGAGCGGGAGAGAACTCTTCCACCCGAGTTCCGCAGTCGGCGGCTTTGGCGCCGCCGACGGGTCTTCGCCGAAGACCATCGGCCTCCATGACCGGGGTCCTGAGGACGGTGAGTGGGCTGCTCACCGTCCTTACAGAAGCAGGCCCATGACGGCAGCGTGACGTGAGAGAGATCACGCACGCCCCCCCCCCCAGAAACGGGGTTACACCCGATCCCCCCCCCCCCATAGACGCGGGATAACACCCGAACCACATAGGTGAGGCCGCAGCCGTAGGTCAGTTGGTAGTCCTGGGACATCCTTCCGAGGGCTTAACCGGGGCTACCAACCGCAGGCCATAAGGCGGTACGTGAGGGTTTTTTAGTCGGTAGGAGTTCGGCACAGCATCCATGAAGGATTTTCCCTCACGTTAAAAAAAAAGGGATATACCTATGTTACTTTAGGGTTATTTCCTGAAATAATAAAGTATACTCATGATGCCACATGTCCAAAGATATAAACTATTTTATTATTTTCTAACACAGGATCGGTTGTTCAATCTAGTGACGGCATTTTACATGAGAAGACAACCATCTAACCTGCAAAGTATGGGTTATAAACAATATGACCAAAGTATGCCTTTTTTGTTATCCATTGCAGCCCTAAACTAATTGATGAGACTGAATCTAATGCAGTTTAGTCTGTCTTATAAATATAGTAATAGTTTATCAGCATAGCTGGGAAGCACCTTCAGGTACCATTTTTTTCTTTAAGTGCGGCAATCTCCACGGATAAACCTTCTCACCTCCCCTTCCTCCAGCCAGGATAAGTTTCTCTCGTAGGTAGAAACGACAGCTCGATAGTTTGTGTGTACACATGCCTGAATATTTGTCCATGCTTTACGAGCAGCTTCTACCATCAGAAAATTTTTCATTTTACGCGCCGAAACCCAGCTCCGCATACCTTCACACCCTAAATTATATACAAAGAAAAGGCTTTATATTAAAGCATTACACTTACCTGTTAAAAGAAAAGATAACAAACCGAGCAATAGAACTAATCTCGAGAAGAAAACTGAATAAAAGATTAGAAGAATTGGTAAAAGCGGAAAAAATGCGCAATCTACTGTCTAATAAACGTGGGTGTCACGATCTCGGCTTGAACTCAGTCTTTCCGTAGCCGCCCTAGCGAGCAGTGTCTACCCGCCCAGGCGACCGCTTGCCACGACGGCCGTGAAACTTTATGTTATCAAAATCGAGTCTCGTTTAAGAAAAATAAAACAAAGTGAGTTCAAGGTGGCAGAAGATACTACAAGTTAAATTTTAATGATATAGATGTAGTGATAGTGTGCTATGAAATGTTATTTCTTTGTAAGAATAGTGGATATCTTTTGAACTCGAAGAAATTGGTATGTTTTTAAAAGATTTTTAATTTGGATAATAAAGTTGCATTTCAAACATTTTCAAATCAACAACAAATAATTTTATATTTCTTGTTTTAATGCAGATAATATTAAGATAATATCCACGCACATAGATATAATCGTTATTTCAGCTGTCTAATATAAACCGCATGCTTCAATAACGATTGAATATAAACAGATGGTGATAAAAGTAGTCGTGAGACTAGAGAAAATATAAAAGCTATAAAACAGCGCAATTTTCAATTCCATCAACTTATCTGTTTTGCATAATTTGACATTCAGTTTCACATTAATTTTGTATACTATTAAAAAACTGAACGGTTTGTTGAATTATCTTTATATTTCGATCAACCTCTATTTTGAATCACTCTATCTATTGTTGAAAACCAATTTAAAAGAAACGTCAATCAAATTACACAGGGACCCGGGACACGACTTTGTTTTATACTATCTAAAGATTGTGTAAAATAACTAAAAACGATAAAACTATGATAAGGCCTCATAACCTGGCACGTTTATCCAACTAATATTTATAATTTTGTTTGTTTATACTCTATTATCATAACAGCTGTTTGGTTGCTCCACAGATAACCTAGACGTGTAAACAAGCAGGCAGAATATGGTTACGCGTTATTACCCCCGGCTGAGTCTCGCTATTGAGTAGAGGGCTTTTAAATATCCTGGATAGAGCGTTTGCATCCTCAGATTTTATATTTGGAGTCCAGAATCCGTTCTCCTACTCTTCCTACTACCGTATAATCAACGCAAACCCGAGAAGTAAACTTGTGCCCAAGCCTCGTCCGTTAGTCAACAGGTGGTAGGTTTGACCCTGGAGATCTTGGTGAAGTCCATGTCCACCCCTTACATAGGATATTCTGTATTTTGGTTTCCATTTAAAATGCATAGAATTTTCCGCTGTCCGCGATTCTCTCACCATTACCCTCCGTAATGCGAATAAAACAGAGGGTAACACCTACATTCACTTGAAAACATATTTCATCATTTCTTTCATCATCCTGTTTACGTATGTATACATACACAACTTACATATTATACAAAGTCGCGCACCTTCTTCCCACTAGATTTACCGATTAACAAGGTGTAAACAAATTAAGTTGACGTAGCTAACGTGTGACGTACATATTTTCCATATTAAATTTGCATACATACATTAAATATATTAGTGAAAATATATTTATCCATGTAGAGCGCAAAGTAATAGTTATGAACATCCAGATAATATAATATCTTTGACTTTATACAAATGTAACTAACTACCATCGGCGTTCACTACGGGTATTACAAAACTTCGATTTGGTCTCTAATAATCTGGTGTCAGTAAACTCTGACTGTTTCGTAGCCAAGACACTAGCTACTAAACCAGAAGTAGTGGGAGACAATAACCCCACTAGTCTTTGAGTATCACTCAGTCACCTTTTACGACTTTACCCGGAAAATTAAGCAGCTTAGGCATTTTACATTTTGCGTTCATTCATCTGTCATCAATAAGTAAATCTCGAAGCCACATGTCATACGCATATTTACGAATAACTCTTATCATAGTGTATATGAGGAGAGGAGGGCAAATAACAGCTGTTAACGAAGAAAATAGAGTGCCTATGCATACATACCGCATTGTTGCTGTGTGCATATTGTGGTTTGCAGTAGGCAGTCTTACGTACTTTATGTTCTTTATACTGTGTTGTTGATATAAATGACAACAAACATTATTTTATATTTTTAAATAAGGTATAACGCATACACATACATAAACTCACGCCTGTAAGTCCCCAAAAAGGGTAGGCAGAGGTGTATTAGCACCTACATTTTGCCAACTATGATTTTCGGTCCCACGTAATAGGGGGCGAGCCTATTGCCGTCAATCGGCTGTAACTGTGTGTGTGAACTGTCAGATAGAGAACTGCCCTATCCTTTAGTCACATTCTGCGACACCCACAGAAAGAAACTGCTAGTAAAGGCCAACTGGCTCACCACTTGGATTCTCTAAGAAAAAAGAACTGAAGTATAGTCTCACACGTTCCGTTGGTCCCATGCTTCTTCTTCATCCTAGCGTTAATCTCAGTCGCATTCAAAACTTTCATCAACGTCAAAGTCTGGGGTCCGCTTTTTCTAGTCTAACTGCGATTTTGGCTGATCTTCGATATTTTCTGTGAAGCGACTGCAATTAACATCCACTACCCATTGGCGATTACAAGAAGATCAGTTATTGAACTTCTTAGGACTCCAATTACCCGTAACGACTGCCGTATATTTGTATGACAACCAGCGTTGACGGCTAAACGTGCTCTTCGAGGCGAGGTCCTAAACTGCTCTCAAACTACTTATTTCACTACTCACACGATATCAAGAATTTTCTTAATCGGTTAATAAAAATAACGCAGGAGATAACATGGCAGACTTAAGAACCTCCTCCGTTTTTAAGCCGTTAAAAATGCAGCTAAACCATGTCATATATATTCACAGGCACGCACACAAAGAGATAATATCCAGGTCCCAGAGCTTAACAGATAAATTTTCTGCACGTTGTCCGTACCTCGGCTATCGTGCATAAATTTTGTGGAGTTTGCGTTGTTCCTTACCTCTGTTCTTCTTCGGCGGTCTACAGTCGTGACGGTTAATTATTTATTGTAATCACATCTGTTTGGAGTCAGAAAATAGTATACGTAATTATTTCAAGGGAACGTAATACAGCGCAAGCAAATAAAATATATCTATGTTTCAGAATAGAACTTAAGTACTATTATCTATTCTGTGCTTAAGTACAATTTCTGTTTGAAAATTGGATTGGATATTGGAAGGAAGTGTTAGTCCAATGAAATGTTATATGAGCTTCGCATGTTTTAGAGGACGTAAATTTATTTTTGGGACATGTGTAGGAGTCAATAGAAGATTAATTTCAAGTGTATGGGGTCGTCACCCTTGTCCTCTAGCCACCACCTCGGAAAAAGGAGTGAACACGCAATATATTTTTATTATTCCTATTTTTTATAAGATTAACAAAAAAATTTTAAGAATATATTAACAATAAAAAAAAAAACAAAAATAAGTTAAACATTTCGTTTTGACTGGATTCTCGTGATCATCATTCATCAATTTCCTCATAAAATCATCTACACGATTGGTCTGAGGTAACTTTTTTTTATAATATATTTTAAAAAAAGTTATACATATATAAAAATAATATTTTTATAAAAAAATAACACTAGCTTGTTCTGACGTCTAACTTATTACTTGTTAATTAACTGGTAGCAGGTATTAAAGTTCAAGGAAAAACATAATCCCTCCTTAAAAGTTTATAAAGAAATCCTGTGTCCGACAGACTTTCTATTGGCGGTAATTTCTTCCCGACATTCCAAACACACGCAATAAAGAAAATATATCGGCATGAATACGATCCAAAAGTGTTTGTTTATTAGAAAATAATTAAAGTCTGGGATCTTGACCTATAGTAGTAAATGGCTGCGTTGATAGTGACTTAACTATTTGTATATCACTAATAAGTCTAGTATTATAGAATCCGTGTCTAACTCTGCAATAAATCTATATGTAGGATTTAAAGTAAGCGTCAACTCCCTTTCCGAGGGTTTCTAGTAGGTGACTAAGGGAAACACAGCTGATAACTAAATGTCCGCTTGATGGCAATAAGCTCGCCCCCTATTACATGAAACTGGACATATAATATGGCAAGAATATATTATACCTTATGTGTATATATTAGCTGAATCTGAAATAAGCTTAATCAAAAATCTGAATCTATAATAACAATCTGAAAAGCTTTTTGCTTGTTTGAACGCGCTTAATTTAACTATTACTTAGTAGGTCGTTTTTTTTAATCCAAGGGATTCCTGAAGTGTAGTTACCAAGTTGGAATTAACATCAAATACTAGCTCCATGTGTTCCAGTCCGACAGAAAGATAGTTGGGCAGGTTCTTGTATTTCTTTCGAAGTTAGGAACTTTAAAAATTGAAAAATATAGTTAACTGGGGTTTAATGTTAAATCTAATATAAAATATAACTTATTGCTTGCGTTTACTGTTCAAATATCTATTAAATTCAATTTTAGATATAAAAACATTATATAACCTACAGGTTCAGGTGTCAAAAAACTCCAATTCATCGACGTCCACTGGGAGGGTGGCCAGAAGGCTGGCGGCATTGCCTCGTTGAATGGCAAAGCCTGTTCTATGCGCAAGGAATAAGCCAGTTCTTTGGTTACGAGTAGCGTCTATTAGTGTTATGGATATTTCTTTGCAAATAACCCCATGACTCAAACTCAAATATGTAATTGCCAATTAAATTGGTATATTTGCGTTATTTTTAGGATTCTTTTTTCCAACATACTGAAAGAGAAAAATTTCTATGCCAATGCTTTAGTGACCACGTTCAACATATGAAACGAATCTTTCGATATTATTGGAATGAAAAATTATACCATAAACAGTTCTCATAAAATAATAATTTGATCTGTTGCTAACCAGAAATGGGCCACTAATTGGGACTAATATCATATTATATTGATAGTTTAGGACAATCTCACGGAAAAAAAAAATACTTTGTGCTTTTCCTTAACCATGTTTATGAAATTGGATATTACTAGAGCAATTAGGAGGGTCTGGATTGTTTTTTTTTTTTTGTTTATCTTTTTCAAAATACAGATATCAAGTTTCGGATATTAACCAAAAAGCTTATTTCATTCGGTTTATAAACTCGTATGTCCTTGTAAAACACAAGTGGAATTTTAGCGGCTAACAAAGTATCGTAGAACTCTTTTAACTCAGCTTTGCGTTAATTGGACGGTCAGAGGGTGGCACTTTATACTTGGGGATGGCAATGTCAGAGGTAATCTCTCTAAGGGTGACGTACTAGACCAGTGATGCTAGAATCATCACTACCTTGAGATTTTAAAAAGAAAACTTTGCAATAGATGCATTTTCAAAATTCAAACCAAAAAGTCAAACGAAAATACTGAAACATTAAAATTATGATGTCTTTTTAATTAATCCTATGTTAATTAATAATAGCATACTAACTATAAATCAGTATAGTCGCCATTGTACTGCCAATATGTAACGCAAATGCAATTCATATGAATTTACTCGGAGCTTCACAATTCAGTTCCAAAAACGTACATATGCAAACACGTTAGTTTGTTTTCCATTCGCTATTCGTTACGTATTTTAGTGTTGAGTCAACAATAACACACAAATCGGGATGGAGGACACGCACGGAAGCGGCGGAGTTTTTTGTGAATACAGCGTGCAGAGAGCATTGAGCACTTAGTGATCGTGCGTTAGTTAACATATGTAACTATTGGCCACTGTTTCCGTTTATTTTATCGTCGCAATACGATAAGAACGATCAAAACATACATAAATAAATGGATCGTCGTGTTTGGCCTTAAAAGCGACGGATGAAAGACATATATGTGTGATGTGACGGGAATGGTTAGAATAAGGAATGAGCACACGAGAGGAAGTTTGAAAGTTGCACAATTAAATCGTCTACAATTGTTATATTTAAAATAAAATGATTTACTTAAAAAGAAGACTATTTACTACGATAGTTTACTACTATTTACGACTAGACTGCTTAGTGTACTGGTATTTTTTATACATCTTTCATGTATTGTCGTTTTTTTTTATATCAATTATTGGTGGGTGAAACCACGTTAAGGCTACCAGATCCATTTGCGTTAAAACAAAGTACAATCACAGTATAACTGAAAAATACTGTGGTACAGTCAGCATCATTAAAATGTTGCTAACAAATTTTAATGATATGCTGAATGTACTACCCAAAAATATTGGTTGAAAGCGGAGACCAGCCAAAAAAAATTAAAATTTTGGATTTGGATGAATTGCGAAGCGAGTGACTGTCATGGTACGGAAAATATAAACATAATAATTATGAGGACAATATATATAAGTAAAAATGTTATAAATGTTCAAATTCTGTTATTAGGTTGGAATTCGTGAAAGAGGATATGATAAGGATATGATACGATGGAAATGATATGGCATGGGGAGGAAGACATGTTACGCCGGCTCCAAATATATAGGATAGATAGACGATGGTACACACATACATAAAAGGACAAAGACAAGATGTTGGGATTGATGACTATCGTTTGAGATGATACGAAACATACAGTTAAGCCACCTTCGCGTTGGTGTATTCAGAGCAGATCATTTCATATTTGTTGCAATTGGGATAGCTTAGGTACTTCCGACAAGGATTCACCATCATCATTGATGGCGTCACAGTCTCGTGCGCACACCCTCAAGCGACGGGCGTGTGTATTGTATCGGTGCAATATCTGTCGCGGCACTGTTTGCAAAAATGTCGTCTACAGTAAAATGTAATAATTGTAATATAGTGATTGACGAGTTGTTATCCTACGTGCAAAACAAGGTGTCGATCGCGGATGAACAGAGTCTTGTGAGAATTTGTGTTTCTGCTTTTTCGAGTGAACAAATAGAAATGTCGAATAAGCTTCTGTTTGAATCTGTGCCTTCAGAGTTAAGGAGAAAAATACGCAAAGGGAAGGGAAAGGAGCACCGTGCATTGTTGGATGTCATCAGCTTTTTTAAGGCTACCGACCACGACGTATTGCCGGTGTTTGTGGCCCGAGATTTGCACAAATTGCCTCCCATAACGTTTGACCACCTTGATGTCTCCAAGCTATTAAAAGATCTGCTGATATTACAGTCCGAAGTAGATACAATTAAATCATCCTACGTGACTATTGAGCAATTTGAGGCAAGCAGAAATGAATACCTTGCTGGGCCCAAGCACACGTCATTATCATCATCACCTCCCTTTTCAGCGGCAAAAATCAATATGAAAAGAGGCGCTTATAGGGATAGTGGACCCATAGGTATGTCCCATATGGATGAGTCACTATTGTTTAATGAACAGGGAGACAAATCCAGAAATGAATCGAAACCAGAAAGTGAAAGTGAATTACGTTACAGAAGTATAAATGATAACCAGCATTTTGAGGGTGAGATGGACCTAGCGTCAATAGACACGCAAACGACAGGCGGAGGGTATCCAGAGAAAACTTGCTGCATCGATGACGACCGACCAGCTGGCCACGATGACGCACTGCCAGGGCCCGTTATCGCTAATGACGTAACGAATGCGCCGAGCGCACAGATAAGAGGCGAACGCGTAGTGAAAAATCGATCGTACGCGCAGGTCCTAGACTCGACGAAGGAATGGAAGCTAGTTCAAAAAAAAGGACGGCGAACGAAAAACGTTTTTGAAGGTAAAACCGGCACCGTTACAGTTGATATAAACGAAAATTTTAGGGCAGCAGAAAGAAAGGTGCCTATGTTTATTACGAATGTAGACAAAAATACACAAGAATCAGATACCTATCGTTGAATATATAAAAAGAAAAACGATAGAAACAGTCAAGCTTAAAAAAATATTGATAAAGCGACAGTGTGACTATAATGCATTCAAGTTCTTTGCATCGCAATCTAAAATGCACCTTCTAGATGAAAAGCTATGGCCGAAAGGGATTATATTTCGCCGTTTTGTTAATATTTACACGCGTAACTCGGAAACAACCAGGGTGGTTAACGAAATGGAAAAGAAACAATCATGAGTGAAAGCCTATATACATTTGTTACTTATAACTGTAAGAACATCAAACGTTCTATACAAGCTGTGCATGATCTTTGCAAGACAGCGGATGTGATAGCATTACAAGAAACCTGGTTGTTATCGGAGGAATTACCGTTGCTTAATAGCATAAGTGAGGAGTTTTGCTGCACAGGGGTGTCGGCAATGGATGCGGGATCAGGTATGCTATCGGGCAGGCCTTACGGAGGGGTAGCACTATTATGGAGACGTTCTGTTTTTCAAGATATCAGTGTTATTCAATGTGATAATTCCCGAATATGTGCTATAAAAATTACTTTAAGAGACAAAGCTTTGTTAGTGTTTAACGTGTACATGCCTACGAATAAATTGAAAAACCTGGCGGAGTTCACGGACGTACTAAGTGCGGTGAGTGCAATCATAGATAATTGTAGTGTAGACTGTGCTTATATCTTAGGCGACTACAATGCCCACCCAGCGGGGTTATTTTACAATGAACTATTGAACTTTTGTGTAGATCAGGAATGGCGTTGTAGGGACACTGAACTGTTAGGTTTATCGTCAAAGACACACACTTTTTTATGTGAAGTGTGGGGGTCTAAAACCTGGCTAGACCATTGTGTAACTACTGAAGCAGCAGCTCACTCTGTGCTAAGAACATATGTTAAATATGATGTACAATGGTCGGATCATTTCCCTTTAGTTGTGGAATGCAGTTTAGATGTGGTATTGGCAAAACAATCAATAAAATATAACGTTAAAATTGTATTTCATGGGGTGAGAGAAATCCACAGGAGATTGACAAGTATGAAAGGAAATGTCACAGTAGGTTAAGTTTGATTGACTTTCTATTTGAACTTCGTGACTGTTGCGATAGCATGTGTTGTGATCCGAATCATAAAATTGTGATTAATAAATTATACGATGATATTGTGAATGCATTAAGTCAGTCAGCTACACAAACTCGTAAACCTATTAGACGTGTAAGGAAGCAGGTGGTGGGCTGGAACAGGCATGTGGCTGGTGCTCACGAGGAGGCTAGACAAAAGTTTCGTCACTGGCTTTGGCATGTTAAACCCACTTGGGGTACTGTGTATAATGAGATGTATGAGGCTAGGCGATGTTTTAAATCTCGACTGAAATGGTGTCAGAATCATGAGACACAAATACAAATGGATAGACTGGCCTCACATCATGCAAAAAAATTATTTCCGGTCCTTTTGGAATCATACAAGGGGATTGCAGTGTAGGCCCAGCCTGCCTGTGAGTGTTGGGGGGAAAACAGAGTCAGAGGAAATTGCCAATATGTTTATGGACCATTTTATTGTTAGGTCTCCTTTAGGAACTTCCCAGTGTGTGCTGGATACTGAGTCTCTCGTGGTAAAGAAAACCCACATCACAGCCAGAGACATAGCTCACATAATTAAGTCAATGTCTAAAGGGAAGACACCTGGCCACGATGGGCTCAGTATTGAACATTTAAAGTTTGCTGGCCCACACCTGCCAAGGGTCTTGTATATGCTGTACAATTTGTGTATAGGCCATGGCCATTTACCGAACAAGATGTTGCAAACCGTGGTAGTGCCTATAGTAAAAAACAAAACTGGAGATCTCTCCGATAAGACTAACTATAGGCCTATCTCACTGGCTACAGTTATAGGTAAAGTGTTTGATGGCGTGCTTAATGTGCAGCTAAACAAGTACATCGAACATCACGACAATCAATTTGGGTTCAGACAGGGACTGTCGACTGAGATGGCTGTACTTTCTGTTAAGCACGCTATCACTTACTACGTGAAGCGAAAGACACCAGTAGTGGGATGCTTCCTGGACCTTTCCAGGGCGTTTGACCTGGTTTCGTACGATCTACTGTGGCAGAAACTTGAAAAATCCCAACTACCTCGAGAGCTCTTAAATATCTTTAAGTATTGGTACGGAAACCAGGTCAACAATGTGCGTTGGGACGGGTGTATGTCGCAGCCGTATGGGTTGGAGTGTGGGGTGAGGCAGGGAGGATTGAGCTCGCCGACACTCTTTAACCTGTACATGAATGAACTGATAGGTGAGCTCAGCAGCACCAGGGTCGGATGTCACATTGATGACGTTTGTATGAACAATATAAGCTACGCGGACGACATGGTGTTGCTGAGCGCATCTATATGTGGTCTGAGGAAACTCATAGCAATATGTGAGGCATATGCTATGTCTCATGGACTGAAATATAATATTCAGAAGAGTCAGTTCATGATCTTTAAGGAGGGGCGTGGGCGGTCTAATAAAGTACCAGATATCTTTTTAAATGGTTGCGCACTAAAACTGGTGAATAAAATTTGACACTTGTTAACCCCTGACCTCAGGGATGGTGATGATGTTAAAAGGGAACGCAGAGCGCTGTCGGTTAGGGCGAATATGTTGGCTCGCAGGTTCTCACGTTGCTCAAAAAATGTAAAAATTACTCTTTTCAGAGCTTATTGCACGAACTTTTACACGTGCAGCCTGTGGGCCGATTGTCCCCGTACATCGTACAGCGCCCTGCGGGTCCAGTACAACAACGCTTTCAGGATGCTGATGGGGTTGCCCAGGTACTGCAGTGCATCAGGGATGTTTGCAGAAGCGCAGGTAGACTGCTTTTATGCAACTATGCGGAAGCGGTGCGCCTCCCTCGTGCGCAGGGTACGGGGCAGCTCCAACAGTATCCTGTCTATGATAGCGAGTAGGTTAGACTGCAGCTATATGAATTATTGTATTGTGATTTCTGCCGGAGTTGTGAGGGCTCAATAATATAATATACTATACTATGTAATTACTAACTTAGGATAAGTATTTATAACTAACCAATATGAGTCATTGTTACTCGAATAAATGAATAAATTAATAATAATAATAATAATTGAGAGCCGAACTGATTGAGGTTTAGAAACCAGATCAAAATTTGACTTTCCTAAGAGGATGTAATGTGCTACCAGTGGCTACAAGGTACGAATATGAACTAAGAAATAGTATCACTCGAGAATGAAGGTACGTAATCTGATAAATAATCATTGAGCAAAACTTTATCGTATACGTGCAACAATATTGAAAATAAAGCACATACCTATTTAAAACGATTTAAATTTATAAAGTGTGTGTGTGTCTGTATGTGTGTATGTGTGTGTGTCTGTGTGTGAGTGTGAACTCTAGTGAGTGATATAATAGTACATTATGGTACAAGTGTGTAAAGTTGGTGATTACTGCTGAGGCGCCATTGAGATTCGAGCCGTTAGGTGCGGGTCTTAAGAGAGCCGAAGACGGTACTGATCAATACACACGTGTACCATACGTTATTTTCAACACTCTTGTGAATAAAATAATATGAAAATAGATATTTACTCCGGTAGTTTTCAGGTATTAAACTTTCTATTACTTTAAGGACTTCACATCAATCACGTCATTTATATCGGTCGTTGTAGAACATAAATAATTTTCTTCATAACTAGTACTTGTAGACATTTGCGTGCGTGTGGTTGGCCAAAGCTGTTAGCTTAACATTACAGAAACATCAAATTTAGGAAGAGTGCGCACTAGTAATTTTTTTCACCGTGACTGTTGTGTTACTGTCACCGCGCACAAATTTCACGTATCCAAGAGCGCGCACCTTCATTAGAGATTATGTACGCGAGACCTAACAGTCACAGTGATTAAAACCACTAGTGCGCACACAGCCTTAAAAAACCAAAATTTTTCAATAAAATTCAGGGTTTTCATTCCAAATGATACGTATCTCTTTTACAGACAGCGCTGTGCGATTGCGTTGAAGGGCGGTCATACTTCAATTTGAAACGTTGATTTCACACACAGATATGTATTTGAGTGGTGCTATCTATTCTCAGGCGGTGCTTTACGTTCGTATAATTTAGTTCAAAGAGCATAAACTGTATGAATACGAGTCAGAGTATAAAATTAGTTATTTAAAAATGAAAAATCATTTTTAATTTCTTGGTTTCTTTCATTTACACGATATATACAATTTAACATAATTATATTTGGCTACACTACATTTTAAAAGCTACATTTCAAAACCCGCAATAGAACTAATTCTGACTGATTTCAATTTGCTGTTCTGGGCTCAGACAATAAAAATACTTTACAAGTACAATCACTACAGCTACTAATTATTTGAATGTAACTCGTTTAATATGTGTTTATTTATAAATTATCCACTCAGTTACATAATAACATAGGAAGAGACATCGATCGGAGTTCACCAAAGCAAGCTTGGCACCTTAGGGTGCCTTCAAAATTAGAAGCAGGAAGCAACAATACGCACGTGTATCATATGACGTTTTTCATTTCAGTTGTGAATAATATAATACTAAAATAGATATTTACCCTCGCAGTTTTCAGTTAGTAAACATTCCATAACGTTAAAGACTTCGCATCAATCACATCATATATCGGTCGTAGTACAGTTATGTGTAGATATCGGGAGTTGTACTAGGTACATACATCGTTTTCTTCATAACTAGTACTTGTAGACATTATAAAATAACTATAGTTTCACCATTAAAAACGAATTGCGAAACCTTTTTAGTACTGGCGGTCACAGACTAAAAGAATGAGGTTTCCTTTTTTATCACGTTTACAAAGTAGTGAATTTACTAAACAATTGTTATATTTGAGTACAAGTTTTGTTTATTTAACACGTACAAGATGTAATTTTTTTATTTTAATACGAAGTTGCATGAAATGAACAAGCAATAGGTAGGTATATTAATTTATTTGTTCGTGTTATGAGCAAGTGAAATTAAAAACATTTTAAATACTTAGCATACCATTTTATTTGTGTGGGAGGTTATAGATTTTCAAAAATGTTAAAAAAATCGGTTGCATAGACATACTCGCGCGTATCAGATTGATTGCATCCATGTCCTACATAATATATGTTTAATAATGTACGTATATTAGTTTGCATGATGGTGGTGGTCGCACATAAGAGTGTTTTCAGATTATCCAATCCTTTATCCGTGTCAGACGACGATAGCCGACAGCCAATAGCCGACACCATGTGCTGTATTTACATATTTCCGACAAAATCGTTTCGATTCGGCCATTTACTCGATAGCTTCATGCAGGTTCGTCATCATGGTAGATAGGCAGACTATAATAGAATATAGGTATTTAAACCCTCATTCACACTCACATTACTATTAGAGCTATCGGGATATTTACCATGTATTGTTTGGAGTTTCTGATATAAGCGTAGCAAGAGAACTCGAAAGAGGGTAGATCGATATTATTATTAACACTCCAGTTCCTCAGTGATAATGATGACGCACGCAAAATGTAAGTAAACGACGTATTTACCACGATTATAGAACGTCGCTCACCTTCTTCCCACTAGAAATACTGATTAACAAACCAAGTGTAAACAAATTAAGTTGACATGGCAAATGCGTGATGTATATATTTTCCATATTACGCACGGCCTGAAGCGTTTTCACATTCATCCGATATTCGATATCGGTGTCGGATGCTGATAGCTGACCTCTGATTGCCACATATATACTCGATACACCACATATATACGGGTTGCACTCCGGGAGTGCCGGCAGAAGTGAAAACTTTTTCTTTCTTTCTTACTTCGTTATATACAGAGAAAAAGATTAAAAGAACATACCATACCATACCATAACTATAATATAGTGCCAATCATAGAACCTATAACAAATTTTCTGCTAATTTTCTGTCAGAAGAAATTAATAAATTACAAAAAGTAAAAATAATCACAAAAAGTATTAAATTACAAAAAGTAATAAATTACAAAAAGAACAAATAATCACAAAAAGTAATAAATTACAAAAAGAAAAAATAATCACAAAAAGTGTCAGAAGACCAGGTTTGGACCCGGTACTATCTGTATCCATAAGGACTTACAGTCGAAGCGCTTACCGCTAAGCTACGAAGATTCTTAGCGTACCTAGATCAATAGATAGATAGATAGATAGATAGATAATTCTTTATTGTACACCAATAAATTTACACTAGGACAAGTAGATAGTATGTATACAGTTTAATGTACAATTTAGCAAAATAAACACTCTGTAACTAGGAATGTTGTATGATGTCATGTCGTCCTACGAAGTCGTCGGTTACGGGTCAAAGGTCACGTGATCCTGATGCGAGTTTAACACGTGATCCTGCCGCGAGTTTAACACTTTTTACCTATCCAACGCCGCTAAAGAAGTTTTCACTTCAAAAAGAAAAAGTGAAGACATTATTGACATGACATACCTTTTTTTCTGATATTCGTAATCAGCGTCATCTATTAACGCGAAAAGACACGTAACTAAGAAAATGTCATTAAGGTCGAAAATTGCTTGCAGTAGTTACCATATATCATCACGCTACTACTCAAAGCAGCGTAAGATAAACTGCTTCAACACCCACTATCTATAATATGCGGCGATCTAGGAGTTCTACCTCTTGTTAGCTAGTAAGGCCAGTTAGCTGACTCACCACTCGGATTCTCTAAGAAATAAGAACTGAAGTCTAGTCTCACACGTTCCGTTCGTCCCAAGTTTCTTCTTCATCCTAGCGTTAATCTCAGTCACATCGGAAACTTTCACCTCGGAATCTGGGGTTCACTTTTTCCAGTCTTGCAGTTAGACTGGAAAAGTCTAACTGCAAGACTGGAAAAGTCTAACTGCAAGACTGGAAAAGTCTAACTGCAAGACTGGAAAAGTCTAACTGCAAGACTGGAAAAAGTGGACCCCAGATTCCGAGGTGAAAGTTTCCGATGTGACTGAAATTAACGCTATCTTCGATATTTTCTGTGAAGCGACTGCAATGGGATGCTGACGCAAAACTAATTGTAGATGGCAGCAGCATATGATCAAACAACAATAACCAACAAACTGTGACAATAACAAACTCATAGCTGTCAGAATTGAAGGACAAACAATGAAATCTACGTAAATGACAGCTAACATTGGCCATTACTAGGCGCCCTCTGTAGGAATAAAAGCGCAGGCGGCATCCCCATTAATATCCACTATCCATTGGCGATATCGACGTATTACAATTAAATCAGTTATTGAACTTTTTAGGATGCCAATTACCCATAACGACAGCCAAATATTTGTATAACAACCGGGACCGACAGCTTAATGTGCTCTCACACTACTCATTTCACTACTCACATGATATCAAGAATTTTCTTAATCGGGTAATACAAATAATGCAGAAGAAAACATAGCAGACTTAAGAACCTCCTCCGTTTTTAAGCCGTTTAAAAATGCAGCTAAACCATGTTATAACGGACGGATAACGGGCTCTATCACGATTTATTTTAAGTATGTAATTTATTTTGTATACGAAACCGACGTTTCGATTACTTTTCCGCAGTCTTAAAGTGCTTTCAATTAGATAAATGGTCGTTGTTATTATTTTCGCAGAACGAGCTTAATGTTATATTTATTCCACTTTTTATATATACATTTCCGTAAATAAATACTACATATACCATCTATTTCATATTAAGCACCTCCGGTGTGTTTGTATAACTATTGCAAGCTGTATCGGATTCAAATAGGCCATCCGCTGCATTTAGCGAGCACACGGAGCAGGCACCTTTGTAGGCGATGTCACTATCGTGCATGCTTTCTACGTAAATTCATATTCGCACGCGCAATCATGCTCTCGAGTCCTGAATTTTCTTCAATCTACTATATTTGTCAATATGTATAGACTTTTGAAATAGAACGCTTGATTTAACTAAGCCAACAAGTTTTATGTTATTGTTAAAAAAATGTACATCTGGATTACACATAACAATCAATTAATGAGGTACAGTTCATGTTGAAAAACAAGCTTAGGAACATTTTTTCATAAATACATACATAAATTGCATTATTCATAGAAACGCCCGGACCAATGCAAATCTACATATTCGTGCATACAAATATTCACACTTAGCGTAAATCGCATCTACTACCTCTGATATAGCAATCGAACGCTCTAGCGTGACGCTACGAAGTTGTCAAGTCAAGCTTTAAATAAAATACACACAAATGTAGCAAAATATGTTTATAAATAAAGTGGACCTTGGTTTCACGAACTCGCAATTGTCTCTTTGCCAAGATGAGCGGCTTATTGTTTACATTTTCTTCTGATCATTATCGTGTCACAAGGCAACAGCAGACAATTTTTAATGTATTAAAAATCTACACTGAATATTATTCTGGGGCATTATTCCGAGTGACATTGAGTTTCAAATCTAATTGTAACGTAAGAATTGGTTAACATCGAAGAACGAAATGACGTAAAACTAAGAGCAACTGAAATGTATTGGCTTTTACGAACGGGCTTTGTTACAAAACGATTTGTCCTTATCCGATCCGATAAATTTTTTTAGGGCGCCGATCCGATATCGGAGGAATTAAAATGTTTAAAATATGTATCAGTCTTTTATATTGTCCGGCCCCACGTCGGAAATCGTAGTTGACACCAATGAGTAAATTGGTAAATCTAGGACCTTACCCTTAGGCCTTTTTAAAACATGGTGACTTAAACAAAGCCTGTGTACTTAAATCATAGGAATATTGTTATAAAAGTATTCATTTTATCTAATATATAAAATTCTCGTGTCACAGTTTTCGTTGCCAAACACCTCCGAAATGGCTCGACCGATTCTCATGAAATTTTGTGGGCATATCGGGTAGGTCTGAGAATCGGCCAACATCTATTTTTCATACCCCGATTCGCGATAACCGACATCCACGCGGGCGGAGCCGCGGGCGACAGCTAGTCTAATATATAAAATTCTCGTGTCACAGTTTTCGTTCCCAAACTCCTCCGAAACGGCTCGACCAAGTCTCATGAAATTTTGTGGGCATATCGGGTAGGTCTGAGAATCGGCCAACATCTATTTTTCATACCGCGATTCGCGATAACCGACATACACGCGGGCGGAGCCGCGGGCGACAACTAGTAAAAATATGTATTTATGAGCGTTCTATCACGAGTTGCCATTAGATCCTTGAAGCTGTATAAGTTAAATATAAAAGTTCTAGTAATAGGGGACTTCAATGCGAAAATAGATGAAAAACTTATCATGGGAAACTACGGTCTGGGCAAAAGAAACAAAGGAGGAGAGCGGCTCATAGAATATGCATTTCAAAATTGACACCAATAATTAACACCAACTTCAAAAAAAGAGCCAGTAAAAGATTATGGTACATACAATTGTGATTGATTGTGTGTGTCGGTTTGTCTGTCTTTCACTCCTAAACCACTGAGCCGATTTTGATGCAATTTGGTATGTATTATTGGGGTAGATTAGACCTTATGAAAGGACTTCGTGTTGCCTGATAAATGATATCATGTCTAGTTTTGGTTTCTTCTCAATTGCGAGTTCGTGAAACCATGGTCTACTTTATTTATAAACATATTTGTGGCACTTTTTTCTATTTTATTTAAAGCTTGACTTGAAATCCCCGTGGCGCGCCTCAGAGCGTTCGACTGCTATCTCGGAGATAGTAGGTTCGATTTCCGCTAAGTGTGAATATTGTGTGAATTATTCGATAGTTAAAATTATTATAAACATTATCATGCAAAAAATAATTACAAATATCTATCACAATTTAACATTATTTAAAAATTCGTCATTCGTTTTGTTGATGCCTTTAGTTTACATTGTCTGACTATGGATTGAGAGAATGAACTGCTAATTGATTGATTGTTATGTGTTATCCAGATGTACATTTATTTAACAATAACATAAAACTTGTGGGTTTAGTTAAATCAATCGTTCTATTTCAAAATTCTATACAAATTGCCAAATATAGTAGATTGAAGAAAATCATGACTCGAGAGCGTGAGTGCGCGTGCGAATATGATTTGTGCCTGCTCCGTGTGCTCGCTTAATGCAGCGGATGGCCTTAACCCGATTTCAACACTGTATTTTATTGCATGCTGTATATGCAATAGTTATATAAACATGTTGAAGGTGCTTGATATGATAAAGATATTTTATGTAATATTTATTTACGGAAATGTATACATAAAAAGTGAAATAAATATTACATTAAGCTCGTTCTGTGTAAATACAACGACAATTTAACTAAGTTGTAAGCACTTTAAGACTGCGGACAAGTAATTGAAACCACGTCGGTTCCGTATGTAATATAAATCACATACTTATAATAAATCGTGATAGAGTTCGTTAAATAATTATTCACATAAAGTTTCGACATAATATTTTACGATATTTAAACATATTAAAACTACTTTATATGATGGATGCATAGCATTTACATAACAATGCTTTACCGTTATTTTTATTCAACATTTCATGTTCTACTGTGTTCGTACATTATTATAGTCTACTGTACTATGTTTAGGAGCTTGTGCAGTAATAACTTCCGAAAAGATAGAATTTACTTTCATACTAGCTTTTGCCCGCGGCTCCGCCCGCGTGGATGTCGGTTATCGCGACCAAACATAGCCTACGTCCTTTCTCAAGGTCTAATCTACCCCTATACCAAATTTCATCACGATCGGTTCAGTGGTTCAGGCGTGAAAGCGTAACATACAGACAGACAGACAAACAGACAGACAGAGTTACTTTCGCATTTATAATATTAGTATGGATTACGAAAACACAGAAGGATGAGGAAACAGTATTCCAAAGCCTCCTAGCAATGAGATAGGCCTATGTCCAGCAAAGGACTGCAATTGGCAAATTGATTATGAAGACAATTTAAATAAGGTATACATGTCACCGCCAAATAGCTTAATCAGCCGCTCAATTAACTGCCTAGGCTGTTAACAAAAAGGCGCCATTCAATGAACGTGCTTAGGCCTTTCGCAAGATGGGTCACCACCCCGAAATAAGACAGATAATTACATACATACATATACTTACACCTGTAAATACCCGAGTGTGTAGACAGATGTGTATTCTTTGTAGTTACGCAATCCAATTTAGATAGGTTAGGTTAGAAAGTCAAAACAAACCACGAAGGCTAATGCGGGAACATAGGTTTATGTCCAGCATTGGACTGTGATAGACTAATTGATTAGATTACCCAGTATACAAAGTTTTAAATTCGCATACTGTCACCACAGTCCCATTATACTGTGTTGTGTGTGTGTGTGTGTGTGTGTGTGTGTGTGTGTGTGTGTGTGTGTGTGTGTGTGTGTGTGTGTGTGTGTGTGTGTGTGTGTGTGTGTGTGTGTGTGTGTGTGTGTGTGTGTGTGTGTGTGTGTGTGTGTGTGTGTGTGTGTGTGTGTGTGTGTGTGTGTGTGTGTGTGTGTGTGTATAATTATATATATATAACCAAAAATAGGTAGGTCCAAATTAGTTCGTTATTAAATGAACTATAAAATTTAACACCTGGCCAATAAAACTATCATTACAAGTACACCGCGTTGTATTTATTATTAACCTTAGTTCACCATTGCCAACCTCTGGGATGAATCACTCGGTTAAACCAATGAAGTGTGAGTAAATAACTAGACGCTAATGGTGAGAAGTCTGTATCAAAAGATTGTCTGCTTCCTTTTAAGAATTCAATAATCGCTTAGGACCCATAACATTTGTATCCGTGGTGCTTTATCACTTTTATGAGTGATTTGTCTCTATTGCCACCCGTTTAAAAGGAGAGAAGTGAATTTAATATTATATTAATCGGTTGTCAAGATAGTTCAACTTCCCCTAGGCCTTCCCGAGTGTCATTACTCGTTGTGTTCAAGTCACTGCTGTTGATCCTGGAGTACAGAAGTTACAGTAGAAGGAATGTGGGATTAGTCCCGTAAAAAATAATTAATAGGTCAAAAATAATAACATACATTCAGAAATCTGCCATGACTGCGTAGTGCAACTAAGGAGTACCTTACTTTTATTTTTATATATAATAAATAATAATAATATACTTATACACACATTAAGTAAATATAAAATAATATTTACTTAATGTGTGTAATGTTTCAGTAACGATGTAAAATCTACGTTGAAGAATACTTTGGTGATCAAAACTGAGTGCTCAGTAGGTAATCACAGATTTGTTTCCACTATATCGTTTTTATATTATTTCCTTTCATCATAATCTGTAAATTTGATGCATGGTAGTTTAACGTCTAAACATATTTCGACGCAATACCAAATACTACTTAGTACAAAAGCGTTTATAGCATTGTGAAGTAGTCTAAAGGATGTAGTACCTACTATACTAAGGAGGTATACCATTGTGTATTCTGTGCCATTACAACATCACATTGAGCGCCATTTCCTTCTTTTATTATTTCTGTGTTAGTTTCAAAGCGTATCTCGATTGTTTCCTGCAAGTATCAACATTTCATAAGTCTCTGGAATTGTTTTGGTGTAAATGTCTTTTTTGATAGTTTATAAATCAACCACTCGGTAACGATTCAGGTTTTTTAACCAGTCGTGACATAATATCGTAGGATTTTCATCGTGCACGTATTCACTACAATAAACTCGAAAGTTAAGAAAATCTAAATGTTAGAAGTGGGCGTAATAGCTTCGTTTAACGACTATATCAATTTGCAGGAATATTTTAATCGAAACAGAACTTAACCTTAAAGTTTAATTCGAGAGCTTTGAAAAAGGGGACGCTGATAATAATTCATTTGTCAAGGCATTTGTCATGGGCACCTTCTGGCAAAACAAGAATTACATTCGGTAAAGCAATTTTTGTTTCAAATTATTGAATGATTCAAAATATAGCAGTTGTCGAAATATAAACTGGCAAATAACGTACAGTCAGCATCAGAAATATTTTGATTATAAGGCCTCAAAATGATCTTTAAACTAAGGTATTAAGAGCAAATGAAATGCTTTATTGATTTAAATTGTATTGTATTATTGTCCGAATTAAAGGTGTGTACCAAATATTAGAACAATCCGTCAACAGGAATGAGAGAAACCAAGGAATCAAGATCATTTTGAGAACTTTGTACATCAAGATCGATTTGATGCTGACTGTGCAAATTCGATAATTTATGAAGATTTACTTTCACCAATTGTATTATCATGGTAGTAAATCTGTGATTTCGAATAATCAAGATACTACGAAAGTATATACCATGATAATACGTAATCTAAAATGCCTCTGTCATACATCTGTCAGTTTTCAAAAAACACGTTTAGTACAATACCACATATTTAGAAACTATGCTTATGAATTGCAGAAAGGACACTACTGGCGTGTTTTGATTATGTTATTACTTTTATTTCTACTAATGCTGGCATCTCACTTGTTGACATAAAAACACGCTTGCCTAAAAGTAACTAATTCTCCCGAGACATGAAAATTCCCAGATTATAGCTTTCTGGAAACATAAACCCAGGTAGAGGCTTGCCCTTAGCTGTAGGAATTACCAAAAAGTTTCGTGAGCATGATTGGACAGTGTGACAAATCGAGTAAATTACTATACCAATCCAAATCTGTACCATAAATTACTATTAGAATAACAAATTCTCTAACTCCTATTCGAGTACCTGCTCTGATTTGAATAAATGTCAAAAATCAACAACAATTAGGTAGTTCAAGGTTACCAAGCTACTATCCGGGTTCTTGGTTTTAGTGTCGTGCCTTAAGGTAGCGTGCTGAGGCCACTACTGTTCTTATTGCTTATTAACGAATTATGGTGAATGAAAATGAGGAAATTGTAAAAATAACGCTGACATTGATACATATTATACTGAAATAAATAGTTTGATAAATTAGTAAATGTAAAGTAATAGCTTCATAATACCACTTCTAGGGAGCGGTACGAGAAAAAGCATTTATTTATCCTTATATCATATACTGTATAGACATAACCGATGCATTTGGTCTGCAAGAAATGCATCACTAAAAACGGCATAACGACGATGGTAGGTATTTGATGTCAATATTGTTCTTTAAACTTTCAATGTGTGCATGATATGTATATGTCGCCGCCAACTTATACCAATGTAGTAGCCATTTTTACACCGCGTTTAAACGATACTTGCTGTGTCTAGGTATATATTGTGATTACAGTCTAAGTATTTCTGCTGTTAAACAAACGTCCATCAGTTTATAATCCACAGCATCTAAATTGATGGGCTTCTTCTTCATCTAGACTTCATCTAAAATTTCCATTATTCAGTATTTTGTCAAATTGACAGACTAACAAAATAAGAAAACTTGTAAAAATATTGTTGACAAAACAAACATGTAAGATAATTGATTCAAATTCCGATATTAGAGTATTTTAGGGAGTACCGGGTACGAGTTTACTTACACTATCCACTGCGTCGAGCGCACACTGAACTGGCGTGCCCGTGTTGCATGTTGTTTCATACAACAACATAGAGCAATACTGGATTATTCGGTAGCACCGTTGCCTTCTCAACGCGGTAGATATTCTCAAACAGAAAACTTATCCTCCTTCTATTAAAAAGAGCGGACAGCCCCTCTAGACAAGTGGCAATTCGCTAGCTGGCGTTTAGTGGAATAGAATGACGAATGTATAGGATTTGACGTATATGACAGTCGTTAACGCATGTCAAATACGTCAACTCCCATACATTCGTCATTCTATTCCACCAAACGCCGGCTAGCGAATTGCCACTTGTCTAGAGGGGCAGGAATGCACCAATTGTCTGAGAGACATATACTGTTGATTTTAATTAAAGACGCAATGAAAGATAATTATGTATTCTGAAAGAATAGGCCGTATAGTCGTTTGGGGGAAAGACATACATATTATTATCTAATTATAAAGCATCAATATATACATTAGGTTCAGTAATCTTTGAATACGACTGTAAACTATATTTCACCTTGAGCATTTATCCACATTGATTAATAAATTAACTTATTGCGAGTTGCCTACATAAAAAAAGACGGGTTGCACTCTGGGAGTGCCGGCAGAAGTGTAAACATTTTCTTTTTTTCTTTCTTCGTTATATACATAGAAAAAGATAAAAAAAGAACATACCATACCCTACCTATAATATAGCGCTAATCATAGAACCTATCACTTATTTTCTGCTAATTTTCTGTCAGAAGAAAGTAATAAATTATGAAAAGAAAAAATAATCACAAAAAGTAATAAATTACAGAAAGAAAAAATAATCACAAAAAGTTTCAGAAGGCCAGGTGGTTTGAACCCGATACTATCTGAAACTATAAGGACTTACAGTCGAAGTGCTTACCGTTAAAGCTACGACGCTATCTATCGTAACTTGGAAAATAGATAGTGTGTACCTAATCTTGTATGACGTCAGTCGTCGGTTACGGTTCAAAGGTCAACTAATCCTGACGCTTCCTTAACATTTTACACCCATCCAACGCCGCTAAAGAAGTTTTCACTTCAAAAAAACTAATAAGAGGACTCGATTCGCACGTTTTGTGCGAGTTCAATTCGTGCGAATCGTCTAATAAGCCAATAAAATTAAAAACGAGACGTAAATTACATTTGGTAATGTTTGTCCTGATTAACTGTCAGAACCTACCCTAAAACTTATACAATACGAGAGGAATAATGCAATATTCATTACAAATAGCTTTTATAAGCCATCATCATATTATAATATTTATAATACTTTAATAAGCCATCTCAGGGATGATAAGGCAGTGCAGCACGTCAGAGCGACCTCTTAAGTGTCTATTTATAATATGATGCTCGGTGTTGTTGTTATTACCGTTAGATTCTTACATACCAGGACTTTACAATGCGATAAGAAACATCGGTGTTCTATTTCTTTTCACCGGACTGTCAAGAAGAGATATGTTTTTCGCGCGTATCTTGTATGTTTGTATGTATGTTTGTAATATTCTTTATTACCTCATATCTTCTCAACCACCGTACGGATTTCAATGATTCACAATAAAATATGAACAATATATATATATATATACAGGGTGGAAGGTTTTAACCTTACCTGGAGGGGAAGTACTCTAAATACTAGAGATAGCAACAAGATTTATACTCACACTTCTCTTCTCTTATATTTTTATAAGAGAAGAGAAGAGACAATTTCAAAGAAACAAAACTGCGATCTATGATTTTTGAAAACTCGCATGCCATACCCGGTAATCGAACTGACTAAAATCTGAAAAAATAACAATTTTTTATGTCATCCATTAATAGGGTTAATCGTAAGGATCAAATCTCTCTAACTAAAATGGTAAATTAAATGAAAGGAAGTCCTTGACATCTAAACTTATAAATTAAATTTGACAAAGTAAAGCACTTTAAACTCGAAGGCTCATCTGTCATACTAACAATAAAATTCGATATTTAAATAAAATAACTTTTTTAACATTTGCAAATCTCAAACCAGATGAAAATTTATGGGTACCGCCTGCTATAAAGCTTGTTTTGATCTTTTCAGCATCAGTCGGGATTTTTATTTTTAATAATTTATTTTCGATTTTTACTAATGTACCTTTGTTTGGATTTACACGTCATCGGGAAGAAGAGTTATACTATACTGAGAGCGTTCCACCAAACCGAAGCACGTGCTCCTTTGCTGCGATTTGATGGAGCGTACTGGATCTGATGTACAATAGTGGGAACGGTCTATAAATCGATACAAGCTCATCCTTAGATCAGCTTGTATCAATCAAGCTAACTTGATTCTGTCTCTTCGTCCTAACACTGTATGTACTGCAATTTAATTATTTTAATAATGGGTTTAAAAATCACTAAAAACTATTTTTAATTACTTTATAACCGTATATAAAGAAATGTATAAATAAGAGAAAACCACATTGTGTATAAAGTAAAGAAATTCAGAATGAAATAGAAATAAAAAATTTAAAGGAAGAGAATTAAAAAGACGTGGAATCCAAGACCGAATATGTTATTACTTCTTACATATGATGGAGCTACAATAGGGTCGTACGTATCGATTATATTACATATGGTACGTTAACATCTACTGACCTCGCGTTAACACGCGCCTACATCGCTGTTAACGCTGGTACTGGGGTCATTATTTTCAAAATAATAACCCCAGTACCAGCATAATAATATATGATTGTGAGTAAAAATTAATGTTTTTATAGGGAGTAAAGACGGGAAGTTAAGAAGTACACAATTTATCTATTCTATACATTCTATACATATTTTTATACATTCTAAACATTCTATGCATATAAATAAAATTGGAGTGTCTGTTTGTAATATTGAAATAACTGTTTTTTACTACATGCATAATGAATATAATACGATGTACACCAAAATATTTTTTTTTACAATTTTTGTCTGTTTGTATGTATGTTTTGGCTAATCTCTGAAATGGCTGGACCGATTTTGACGGGACTTTTATTGGCAGGTAGCTGATGTAATAAGGAGTAACTTAGGGTACCTAGAAAAGTTTAACTTAGAAAAGTTTGATGCTCAATAGCATTGACTCAACACTAAGCGATAACCGACATCCACGCGGGCGGAGTCGCGGGCAACAGCTAGTTTTAAATAAAATCAAAATCACTAGGTAATTTTCAAAAATACTTCACTTACGCGTGTCAATCTTACCTACCTACGTATTGAAGATAACATCTGCTAAATGTAAAACTGCAGTGTGATAGCTCACAAACAGCACCACATTTATGCTTAATTTTCTTTTCTCGTTGATTTTGGGTTCCGTATCTAACAAGCACAGAGGAATCTTCTAGAATCAACTCATTGGCCATATATCCGTCTACGGAACGGCGTATCTTTTAGACCTTATACCATTGATACTGGTATGTAGTTATTTTCGTTTTACTATTTACCATAAGTCATATATAGATGGCAAGGAACTTAAATACGTTTAAACATCTACAAATACACTGCTTTTAAATGTATTATTTGATCAACACCGAGTGATTTTTAAGTATTTGTAGTTAAGTATCGTTTACAAACACACTAGGTTTCGGAAATATCTTTTTTTTATGGATCCATACAGCACACTTTTCTTCAATCGGCTAAAGGTACCCTAATGATTTAGGTTTCTTTTTAATGTTTAATACACGGAACCTTAAACATAAACCCTGAAAACAGTTTGTATATCAAAGGGATCGAAATGTTCCGCAAATGATGACATTATAAAGATAAATAATTTTATCTAAATCTCTTGTTTCAGGTATTGTTGATTAACGCATAAGGTGGTTATCTGCGCCCCAACACACCGGCAACAGAAGATTTGAGTATATTGTGACAAAAAGTGTTTGTCAATCAACTTTCAGAAATGCAAAACTCCACTGGGGAACGCAGGCGCATCTTGGATTACGAAAATGACCCAAAGTACAAGTTGCTTTCGGCCTTGAGGATGAGCTGTTACACAGAAAATATCACTCACAGCACTGTTCTTGAAAAGAGTTATAACTGTAAGTTATTCAAAATATTTTCTAATTTTTACTTATTTTACACCGGAGCCGAGTGCCTGCTTACTATTTTTGATTGATCTGTTGACTTTGACGGGCAAGTTGGTCGTTGAGCCCGGATAGTAAAGCCCGCGTCAAGGAACTGTACATAGTATACACCTTAATAAAAGTGCATTAAAACAGCAAATTGGAATGTGTTTTACAAACATTTCATTTCTATACTTATTCACGCCAATTGTTTTTGAGATCTACCTATCTATATTTAGTGACGGGAACGCTCTGTAATAATTAATCATTATTTATTTTCAAAACGTTATGTTATGTGTGAAGAATTGTTGATGTACAATAAATATTACAGGAAAAGAAGGCATATTGTATACTCACTAAACTTCTGTAAACTATTCAATATACAAGAGATATTTGAACATTATTCGACCTAGTATTTGTTATGACACCTAATGGCATTTAAAATCCATACTAATATTATAAATGGGAAAATGGGCACACTGTCCACCTGATGGAAAGTGGTTAACGTGGCCTATGGACGTGTGCAACACCAGGGGAGTCACACTCGTGCTGCCTACCCTGTAAACACGGAGTTTCTATGCCGTCAGCGTAGAAGACAAAGCAGGAAAAGCCTTTGGTCTTGCCACTGAGAGCTCAAAACCTCTCCTGTGAGCTCTGGCTACACTACCCACCGCTGGGAATACAACACGAGGTTATTATGGCCGGTTATTATTCTGTAGGGCGGAGGTACTTCCCCAGTCGGACTGCTGAATTGGACGGAAATACCGTCGTGTCATACCTCCTACACTCCGTCCATCTTTCACGCTTAAGCCACTGAATCGATTTCAATGAAATTTAGTATAGGGTAGATAAGACCTTGAACAAGAGCATACCTAGACTATGTTTGGTCGCGATAACCGACATCGACGCGGGAGAAGCCGCGGGCAAAAGCAAGTAAGTAAATATATGTTATATATTTATTTAAAAAAATGTTCTTTTTACGAAATTCAGCTTATTAATTAATTGTACAACATCAACACGTATTTATGCTCCACTTCTGTACATCTTAAGGCAAACCCTTCTAAGATCGCTTAGTTATCTATTCGCCCATTTCATGTATGTCAAGAGCTCAGTAAGATAAGATTTCGTCCAAGCTTCTTTTCTGTATGACACGGTGAATAAAAAACTTTCCATCTGTGAACAAACCTATTTTGACTGTAAAAAATCACTCACACTATGGCTGCTGAGTCTTGACTATGCGGAAACGGAAGCAAGTCTTCATCCATTGACATAAAATTTGATTATGTAGTGCTGCTATTTTTTTAATGTAACCTTATAATTATATAATACTTGTAAAGATATGTGAACGTGACCAACCCAACTCTTTGATTCAATTTCTCAAATGGAGCCAATACATACACAATACATGAACGCATACTTCAGACATAATACACAAACACACTCATACAAACACGTACACATCATGAGCGCATCAAACACACTAACCCCATTTATATATTCTATTGTATTCATAATGTTTCAATTTAATTTAAACTAAATAATATCTTGCATATCAGTAAAAATAAACCAATAGTTCAAAGAAAATGTACCTACTTACAGACCAATTAGTTAATAATAGTGACATGTACTTACCTAATAAACTACTATTTTATGATGTATCTGGATATGAGAAGAGGAGGGCTTCTGACACAGGTATCTTTTTACTTAAAAGAAGTCCTCAACATATATATTTTATGTAAATGTTTATTGGTGAAGAAATAAATTATTATTAAATTATTAAAAGTAAGATCCCGCACTTTCCACTTTCAGTCTATCCCAGCCATCTTTTTATATGGCTGAGAGGCGTCCCCACCTTCCATTCACCGATTCGCTGTTACCACTATCAGACTTTTTATTATTGTAGTTCTATCAGTTCTCGGACAGATATAACAAGTCTATTGTCACTTCAATTTATTTATTCTTCGAGCAGCTATTACAGCTCTGTAATTAGCACACGAGACGGTACAAAGGGACATCCAGTATTTAATGACAAGATGATTATCACCCTTCCATGTACGATATCGCATGTTAAGTTCACGTGTTTAAGTTATAAGTTTGTCCCACGATCCAATTTTGTATCGAACTCTTAGTGCGTAAAGTACGGCCTCAACTTAAACGATTTTTGAGAAGAATTGACTAAAGCTAAAAATGTTTTTTTTTATTATTTTTTATTACAGTATATACACACACATTCACACTAAGGTTTTGTAAGTACAACATTAGAAACTAGTGTTAGTTGGCAGAAATACATTGGAAGAAAGGTAGAAAAGATGTTTCGAGACGAATCATTTCCTTCCTCTTTACTTCAGAAATACATATTAGATTGTGAAATTACAATAATAAAAAAGAACACAATATTTGCAAAGAATAATGGTTTGTACTTTTAAGTTTATTTATGTTACTAATCCTGAACGATCATGATGTAACAGGGTTTTTTTAACGTACATATTATTATGTTACCGTGAATGTCCGAAATTAGTGAATGTTAAGATGCACCAGTGTATGTCGACAATCACCAGAATCGCTGGTGTAAGTCGGAAACTTTTCTTAATTTATACTTAAATCAGACATACACCGGTGACTGTTAATTTACGCAAGGGAGATACAGTGAATCTTACAATAAGCAATTTACAGTTAGTGTAAATGTTAAAAAACGCCATTGTTTTGTTTTAAAGTACCAATTTGTGTCACAAAATCACGTCTCATAATTCTTTCAAAACAACATAATCGTATCCTTCATAATATACAAAATGTACAAATAGTAATTTAAAATGATCGAAGTCGCCGGCTCCTAGTTCTTTGAGCATTATTGGAAACCAACAAAGCATACGGCAGAGGTCTCCACCTCCCATTCTAACCTAATCTATCCTTGTGGTAGTGGGCGGTATCCACGAGCTTGCTTCGGGCGCTCCCACGCATCACAATTTCGTTCATAACTAACATTGACCAAGTTGTCGTGGTGTATGATAACAGTCACCGGTGAATGACTGAAATCGTCCTGAAAAGGATAAATAACGGACATTCACCAACAGTCACCAGTCTTAATATACACTGGATTTCATATATTCACAGTAACATTTACACTATGCAGAAACAAAACAACGCGTCTAAGTGGCACTGACTGATAGACTTAAGTAATTCGGCAAACTATATTTCACACTTTTGAAGGACTCGTATACCGTATAAGTGAGATAATTGCAAGATTAATGACACACAGTATTTTTTTATCAAGCTTATCACAACATCTTATCGCATGAATAGCGACTATCTTTTAAACATAAAGGTGGGATCATCAATTTAGGAATTTGTTTCCCACTGAATCAATTACTTTATAGGACAGAATTTTGCAACTCGATGGGACAAACTGTCAGTAGTGCTCTGGCCAACTGCTTCTTTTTTTCATAAAATTATTAGGTATTTCTAACAACCTTTATAGCGTTATTATGATTTCTTCTAACGGATATGAGCAAATATGAGGACCTGAAAAGTATGTTCATTAAACTGAAAACGAAAATACGGACTCAGCTATTTCAAAAGTATTCAATAGTGATTCAATAGTGATTGATTTATTTTATTAAAACAGTCCTCATCACCTCGGGGTTACAATAGACGAAGGGTACTCATCGATCGCATTATTCTCAGAAGCCGCTGTTTATTCTTAAATATAATACCAGTTGTCGTTGTGAGTCGCATCGTCTGAAGACCTACGGAATAGTATAAAAGTCGAATGAAGTAAACTTTAACCGACATGATGTTATTAAGTAGGTGCCTAGTTGAATTTTCTGAAGTATCTTTAGGAACGAATAAATTTTCTGTAACTTTTAAGAACTTGATAGTTGTTTCAACTAAAGTTGTTATTGGCCAACGCTTGTAAATCTGATTCAGGGCACAGCTGTGGTTACCAAAGTAGAATTCCTCGGGGATTATATTTTGAGTTTGACTACAACAAAGCACAACGAAAATATAAGTACTAGACAGATGTTAAGCATATCAGATAGTTACTATATTTGCAAGCTATTTTTACCCTTATAATGTATGATGTAAAAAATGAAAGTAAAGATTGAATGAAATTTTGAAGCATTTACTATGCTAACTTTTCAAATCGATTAAGATAGGAAAAAACAATGTTTAAAAATGAATGCAATATCATTCATTGTTTCCGATATTTCGTATGAATGTCGGTAGATGCCTCCCACCGTCGCCCTAAGACGGTAGTATAGGAGAATTTGGATAGCTTCAGGTGTGGCCCGGTGGCTCAGTGGTCAGAGCATTCCCCCTGTAAGGGAAAGATCGTGGGTTCGAGTCCCACCTGGGCATTCACTTTTTCCTATCTTAATCGATTTGAAAGTAAAGAGTTTGAAATCATTATAAAGACATTGTTACTCAACAGATGACGGCGTATGGTGCCCGCAAACCTTCGACGGGTTTTCGTGCTGGGACGAGACTCCTTCATCCACAACCGCTTTTCAGCCTTGCCCGGGGTTTATCGTTGGATTCGACCCTAAGCGCTTCGCTTACAAAAAGTAAGTAGTAGTAGTTTAGTAGTAAGTCTGATTAATGGAGTATGGTCTTTGTGTCCACCCACGTCTGATCCAAAATAGGACAGAGACTTAATCCATGACGTTGCGTCATAAAATAGCCTCTGTACAAATTTAATGCCCGCGGCAAATACCTGGTATTACATACTGACGTTTTAAATTAGTCTGAAAAATCCTTCTTGGACTTTATAGAACCGTTGAATTCATCTACAGATGTTTTCGTTCAGATGGTGCAGCTAAGATTCAGGTAAAATGTGTATGATAACTTGTACAATTCGTAATTTAGTTGACTATAAACGTGGAAACCATTATTCAATTTATTTTTGATAACCCTTATTGTACATAAAGATTCACCATAATTATTGTATATTATCAATGTGTAGTGCAGTCTATACGTGTTTTGAGATAAATAAGGTCACTTCGTTATTTTATAGTTTTTATTTCTAACAAGTTATTAAGGGCATATAAACGTAAATTATGTCATGAAAAGAGAACTAGCGTCTAAGATACATTCTCGGCCTAATTGACGTGCTGTGAAAAACGGTAAGCGTTCCAAGGTTAATTTATACTGTACATATTGTTCAGAGGACTAAAGGCTATTCTTATTAAGGCAAATCAATATCAGATTAACCATAAAGATGTCCGTTTAAATATTTGCCATAGTTTTACTTGACAGAAGTGTGTGAACCTTGAACTACCTTGTTTGGCATTCTAAACATTATTTAATGTACATATTTTTGATTACAATTCGATGATGACTAGCTGTACGTGTGATGATAGCCACCATCATAGGTGTCGACATTGCTACAACTTCGTTACCTACAACAGTATTCTTCAGTTTGACGACCACAAGTAATGTTTATTCAAATCCGACTGTAACAAAACATTTAAAAACAGGACTTAGGCAGGATCTCACTGAATACGACCGTAACGCCTGTCGGAGACCCAAATGCTGTCTTGGTACCACTGTCCTCACCACCATGATCGTTCACTCAAGACCTTGTGATAGTGAAGATCATCAGATGCAACGGACAATAGCGTGAAATTGATGACAATACGATATTCATTTAATCAAGACAATAGAAAATGTATAGAACTTCTGTATACAAATACAACAAACATACATTTTATGTCAAAGTGGCCTACTGTTATAAAATATCTCTTAACAATCCTCCCGAGGTACCTATTTGAACATAGCGCTAACAGTTAGAAAGAAATTCGTTTGAACCAACCTAAAACCCAAATATAGTTAGGGTACGTTAAGTGGACTACTTTATTGTGGGTAAGTAACACTTCTCGCAAAGTAGTACAGCGAACTTATTAGTCTTCTTTCAACAACAGAACAGAAATACACTCTATTCTGAAACATGCCGTTATGCTGAAAAAGTCGTTAAAGTTTCAGTAGTAGGTAATATTTATTTACATGTTCAAACACTGCCTAGTGTTTTTTTACTATCTTTTGCAGTTTGCTTTTCTAAGGATTAAAGTAACCTGTGTTATTCCAGCCCCTCTAGACAAGTGGCAATTCGCTAGCCGGCGTTTGGTGGAATAGAATTACGAATGTATGGGATTTGACGTAAATGACAGTCGGTAACGCATGTCAAATCCTATACATTCGTCATTCTATTCCATCAAACGCCTGCTAGCGAATTGCCACTTGTCTAGAGGGGCAGGCTACAATATATTCTTCTTACTACTATCTTGTACCGGATCAAGTGCAACCGCAATTAACACAAGGATAATAATCGATTCTTGTACTATTATTACCAGATTCGTTAAGTCGTTTTATAATATAAGTAGAATTCATTTAAAGATAACGTTGCAAGCCTTTCGAGTTGATATCAATATTATTGAAGCACTCCTGGCTATCATTGTAGGTCACCCATTCATTGGTTACGAATGGCCGCAAATCCCAAGGGCTGTATGCGGATTAAATATAATTATTTTTCACCTCAAAATTCAATGTTTGTTTCTTTACATGTTCACATATTTTATGCGCTACTGTAGTTACTAAGTACATTAATTAGTGTTCTGCGAGGTAAACCCAGACCAGGCTGCCTACTTAATTGTGCCTTATGTACTTGGTGTGTCATTCGCTCCGCACTTATTCGTTCTATATGCCCGAACCACCTTTTGCAATTCTCTGTGCAAAATTATTTTTTAGACCACAGTATTCTCATATTAGCATTCCTTATCCTATCTATTAGATAGTCTTACTACACACATACAGCGACTGTATCTTAGACTTTCTTCATAAAAATATTCTGTATAGTTTTTATCTTACTGGATGGCACTTCAGTTCCAAAGCGAAATAAAGGTGAGAATTTTCTAATAGTCTATTCTGTGCTAATAGTAAATGATTCTAGCTGAAACTCGAGATTGGTCACTTATGGGTAATTTGTCTCATTTTCTCGGAGTGACTTGTTAAAAAAAAAGATATACTATATAGTGACATATACTACATTTTTGTTGTTCTTTTCGTTGTTCAGTTTATTATTGGCTTTAATTATTATTTTCTTTAGTGAATACCTGAATCCCAGGTAAGTGGTATGAACCTCTTAAAGGACTCATTTGCAATCATCCATTTCGTAAAATGACTAAGTAATAAGTCGCATCATGTCCCTTTCACATAATATCTCTATCTCTCATAATTTCTCATAATATGCCAGCAGATAAGTCTTTTATTTTAAACACTTAAGCAAAATACTTAGAGCTAATTATGAATGTACAGCTAAAATGTTATTTAAAAAAAAATAACAAATTAATTTGTCGATAAAGATAACACCAACTGAGCGCCAATCCCAGTTGCATGCAGCCCCGGCTCGGTGTAGCCCGAAGTAATTTTCACGATTCTTCCTCATCCTAGCGTTAATCCCAGTCGCATCCGAAGCTTTTCAACTTGGAGTCTGAGGTCCGCTTTTTACCAGTCTAACTGCGGATTTGGCTGAACTTCGATATTTTCCGTAAAGCGACTGCCATCTGACCTCCACAACACAAAGGCGATATCGAAGCATTGCAGCTAGACTAGTTGTTAGATTTTTGAGGGTTCCAACTACCCGTAACTACTGCCACAGATGTTTGTATGACAACCGGGACCGCTGGCTTAACGTGCTCTCCGAGGCACGACCAGACCAATGCAAATACCCACATTCATGCATACAAATATTTGCACTGAGCGGGGATAAACCCGCGCCTCCTGCGTAGCGGCCGCGTTCACTACCGCTACGCCACGGAGGCTGTCTGCTGTAGTTTTCACGATTTTTATATAATAATAATAATGTTTTCTTTGGTCTCTCTACGTGAACGAGCCTATATAAACATATATTTTTAAATACATGTTTTTATATTTGTATGTGTATTTAAAAATATAATTTATAAGATTTGAAGTGTAAATAAAGAGGAAAAATTATAATTATTTATTTATCAAAAAGGTCTGTACATTGTTTTATTACTAGTTTTACAAATAAGGTCAAATATAACTAATTTAAGTATAATAATAATATCTAAATTAGGAGTTAGTGTGCCAAAAAAACACTAAACAAATAGAATTTAAAATATATTACCTAATTACATTAACAATTTGGGACCTACCTGATCGAGATATATTATAGTCAGACTACCTAACCACGGGATCCCTCGCCGGGCAATCAGCAGGTGCACCGGCTTACTGGTAAGGCCGGCTTGAGTCTCAAAGCTGCTGGTGGCTACCATAAACCCTATAGCTATAAAAACACTTTGTTATTAGAAGCATTGTTCATCTTTAATTCTTCTGGAAGTGTGCACATGACCACTATCCCGTCACACACTCATTCATTGATTTATTACGCTGTAAAACTTCTTTAATTACCTTCAAAACGTAAACTGCGAACTTTACGATGAGCGAAATTTATTTATCTATTTGCCTATAACTTCGTAATCAAACTTCCGCGTTAATATTCATGATTATATTTGGTTAGTCTAGTATCACTTGACACACGGCCCTTCCTTTTAGGAAATCAATTTATTTTACATTTTTAGCAGCCAAAAAACATTATAACTATGTTCATGTATGCGAATACCACTTCTAACTAAATACCAACAGCATCTTCTATTGGAATAATGAAATTCAATGTTTGTTTCTTTACATGTTCACATATTTTATGCGCTACTGTAGTTATGATTCATTCGAGTGTGATAAAACTTTGAGAACTTATTTGAACCAAGTTTGTTCTTTGGTCCTACGTGAACGGGCCTATATAAACTAATAGTAACTGTAAATATACCATCATGTGAGAAAATTCCTCAATTACCTAGTACCGCAGCTACAGGAAAAGAATCTTTAATTGCCTGTCGGTTCTCACATGGTCAACCTCGATGTCTGTGACGTGAGGATGTAATGAAATTAATACAGTATCTAATCTGAAAAAGAAAATCAAGCTGATGTCCCAGACCGTAAAACATAAAATAACACATGGCATCTAGATATAACACGCGTAAACATATTCAATGTGAACGTCTTATAATCAATTCGATCACAAAATTACAGTTACAATGATCATAAAATTACAGTTATATAAAATTATTACATAAAATTATTAAATGTTTAATTAGACACTGTAATAATAATATGTACACAAAATATACCTAATAAATAATGTAAATAAATAATCAATTAGAATGACATTAAATATTTTATCTACTCTGATACTATAATACACAGATTATAAAATTGAAATCAAAACTCTTATGACGACCATTACGCACAGGCCAAAAAAAAGTTTTATTACGATACAGGTCTTGTATGAACACCGATATCATTATAGTAGTTTATGATACTGTTGCATAATAAGGGTTCTTATAACACGAGTGTGTTTTAAAAAAACGAGCCGTAGGCGAGTTTTTTTATTGTATCACACGAGTGTTATAGGACCAAGTTATGTACAGTGTCATACACTACTTTATCTACTCTCATACTATAATACATAAACTAATTAATTTTACAAACAAAACCAAACTTTGTTTAATATAAATGTAAAAAAAAAAGTTGTCGCCAAGGCGCAAACATCGATTGCGCATGCGCGTTTCTTTTCTTTTTCTTCCGAATCGGCCCTTTTTTTTTTAAAGTAAAGGTTCAGTCCAGATGGAGGTTGTATAGGTGTATCGTTATGATTTATTTAATGATATAAGTGTCCATACAAGACCTATATCGTTATAAAACTTTTTTTTGCCTGTGCGTAATGTTTTGATTTCAATTTTATAATCTTTGTATTATAGTATCAGAGTAGATAAAATAACTTTTTAATCATAACGATACTCCTATACAACCTCCATCTGGACTGAACCTCTACTTTAAAAAAGAATCCGCAGATTCGAAGAAAAAAAAAACACGCATGCGCAATCGATGTTGGCGCCTTGGCCCCAACATTTTACATTTTAATTTTGTTTGTAAAATAAATTAGTTTATGTATTATAGTATGAGAGTAGATAAAGTAGTGTATGACACTGTACATAACTTGGTCTTATAACATTCGTGTGATATTATAAAAAAAAAACCCTTATTATGCAACAGTATCATAAACTACTAATACTTGCATGGACATAATGTTATTATTACTAGAACAAAGAATTAGATAACTGAGTATGTAATTGATATTAAGATTTTGTAGTAACATCAAATATTGACATTTTGTATTTTGTATTGACATCTTATACCTACTGATATTTTTGTAAAATTTGTTCACTTTGCATTTCTTTTGTTACTTTGTTCATGTGTAATGAATGCAGTAATGGCATTTTTTATGTAGAAAGATTAATATAATATAGAAAGTTAATTTAATAAAAGACTATGTATATGTCAATGAAATTTTAACCAATATGTATCTGCATGAGTGATATGGACGGATATGCATATCTTTATTCAAATACTACTATTATTTAATAATATTTTATAAAATACTCTCTAACAGTTAATAAATCCTCTACTCACCTCATCACTCATCAAACAATATTGAGATTTTTACAATTAATGAAAAAAGAACAAATAGAAAAATAAAATAATAATATCGAAAATTAAATTATAGAAACGAAACTGTGCACAACAGAAAATAAAATTCTCCCTCTCGCCAAACATTGTGCTGTAACATGACATCTATATCACATTATGGAGCGAAATAAATATATTGAGTAAGCTCCGAAAGGAAGAAATTATTAGACGCTATTATATCCAACTTTATTTTGAATCTATGTATGGTACACATGGCCAATATAGTATTTGACTGACTAGTCAAATTAATTACATTTACTAAACGTCCAAACGATAAGTTTTATGGAAACTTGGATGTAATAAATTTAATTTAATAGTCAAATCATTTTTTTATTTTATTATTATGTTGAGTGAATGATTAAAAGTAAATAAGAAAACAATTGAATACAAACCGACGCAACTTGTACCACAGTTATCTCTTTAATTACTTAATTTAATAAACTCAGGCATGCAATTTTATTTTTATGGTTATTTGACTGAAGTATATTATTATTGTTAAGAATTTTGTAAAACCGTTTAAATATAAATAAAAAAATCTAATGATTTTATTTTATGTACATGAAAATATCCAATTAAATAGGTTTTAGGTATACCTTTTCATAGACCTTTACATGTACAGGTGTATACTTATCTCATTGGCCGTGTGTTTTCGCCATCCTATCAATATAATATTTAAATTCAGGACTATCAAAATGAACATCTTTTGTGACTTTCTTTATGGTTGGAAAACACTTTGGATTATGCAATGAGGACAATAAAATATCAAAGAAACTTAACAGCCATTGCAAAAGTTGGGCGACTTAGAATTTAGTTAACAAACTTCAGTTAAACGCTTTTATTTTGGAGCGCTAGTAGCGTAATGTAACGCTGCAATTAGTCTTAAATAAAGTATGTAGTCACTTAATTAATGTAATAATCTCGAGAAAATAATACATAAGTCATCTCGTGATCTGACTCGCCACTGCGTCGGTTAGAAAGTTAAAACCAACCCTCGAGATCAGGTGGTCAATTAGGACGTTTTAAAGAGCAAATGGAGACAAAACAAAAAAATGCTCTATGGTATTTTGAACAATATGTAAAACCACACGTGTTAAACTTACATAAAGTTCCACAATAAAATTGTAAATAATATATTAAATACGTCAGTACCCTTACCAAAGTGCGGATGAAAAGACATGAAAAAAATAAGTCTCAAGATTTGAATTTGCTTTATTCACTGTAATCCTACGTAAAACAACAAGGATAACTATTATCAAATAGTATTGTAAATATATTTAGATTATCTCGAGCGACCAATATATCGCGTAGAGTGACACGCGGTTCTTTTAATTAAATAATGGAAAGCTTTGCCAACCACGTTTGCATTTTATTAACTATGACATGACCACAACGCATGAAGCTCGTTAAAGCTAATCCCTACAATGAAGATTTCTGCTTTGAAACAACAAAATGGTTTTAAAATGTTCCCAATTTCAGATAAAACACTAGTTCTAAACTATAATGTGGTATGTTGTGATTAGAAAATATTAGTAACAGATGTAACGGATGTTTTCAATACCAGTAATAATATGTTATATGAGGGGCAAGCAAAATGAACAATATGTATTACCTGCCTCATTTTTTGATGAGGTGCATCGCGTGTTGGAAAAAGTTCGGCTGAGATCCAGCTTGCTTCGGATTTGTAAAGTTTCGTCAATGAAAAATCAAGAAGCAAAAATCAAAAAAAGACGGGTTGCACTCCAGGAGTGCCGGCAGAAGTGAAAACTTATTCTTTCTTTCTTTTTTCGTTATATACAGAGAAAAAGATAAAAAGAACATACCATACTATACCATACCTATAATATAGCGCAAATCATAGAACCTATCACTAATTTTCTGTCAGAAGAAATTTATGAATTAAAAAATAATCACAAAAAGTAATAAATTACAAAAAGAAAAAATTATCACAAAATGTGTCAGAAGCCCTGGTTCGAACCTGGTAACATCTGAAACCATAAGGACTCACAGTCGAAGCGTTAACGGCTTAGTTACGAAACTTCATATTGTACTTGACAAAATAAACAATCTTTTGCTAATGTTGTATGACGTCAGTCGTCGGTTACGGTTCAAAGGTCAAGCGATCCTGACGCAAGTTTAATATTTTTTACCCATCCAAAGCTGCTAAAGAAGTTTTCACTTCAAAAAAAATGTAGGAATGTTCACTTAAATTAACACTATTTTCAAATCGTGCTAGTTTTTAGTCTTTAATTTGCAATAACATTTGCAACAGTATGATTTTAGCCATTTCACAGAAACGTTGATACTTAAGCGGTCGTTCAGACACGCAGAAACCGCCCGCATGCAAATGGAGCGGTTTGGAACCGCAAAAATGTGTATTGTTTTCAGACAGAGCTGTTATGAGCACGGAAAGTGTCAATTTGAAAATGGAAGTCGACGAAAAAGTATTATCCACGTTTACTGTGGTTGCTCAATAAAGGAAAAGAAAAAGGCAGTTTTTGGTATCTTATCTTCACCCCTTTGGAACGATTACGAAGATACTTTATAGAAATAAAACACGCAATGTGCTCGCGCGATTCTGAACAAGTACAATCCCTAGCGTATCTCAACGGAAACATTAGAATTTTAAATTCTTAAACATACGTCAGATATTTGCGATCAAAGTGGCCAGTTCGGCAAAATAAAACACCAACGTCTTATGAAAGTGCTTACGGCACGACCATGTATACAATATTGCAGTGTTAAAGCGATAATCCTACTTCCTTATTGCCTATCAATATTATATTTTATCTGATTAATAAAGTGCAGATAGATGTGTTTTGTAATCGGTGTATGTTCACACGCCTGACGCAGCGGACGGTGTCTTTAGTAATATTCAAAAATGAATAGATAGCACTAGTAGACCCATTTATAGAAATAAAAGTTAAAACATGTTAAAACGCTTATTTGCTGACTTAGAATCACGTAAATTATTTCAGAACTTAAACACATGATAATGTAAGCATGTAAGCATATTGAACTCGTTGGTAATGTAATAAATATAGATTTCGTGACAATCGTGCTATTTATTTATTTTTGTGCCATCTAGCGGCATAGTGCATTATGTCAGTAACTTTTTCTGTTACTGCAGAATCGATATAAATTAGAATATTTTTATTCAGTCATACTCAAAAAATGTGTTAAGTGTATATTTTATTACTAAAAATCTATAAAGTTTGCCAAAACAATGTCGCCATCTAGTTATAACTCCTGTAGTAAAAAGCTGCCTGCCTGCTTCTCGAAGTTACGAGTGTGACCATTTTTTGTTCCTGATTATACGCAGGACCGAAAATACAGTAACGAAATGTAGGTGAATATACCTTCAGCTACCACTTTATTGCGCCGTTGTTACCTTGGCGACGGTCCTTGTGTGATAAGATATGCACTGTCCAAAAGGCGAATAAGGAAACTAGTGAGTTGAACAGACCAATCAATTAAAGGAAATGATGAGTGACCCAATTCATTTTGTTACCGTAATTGTGATATACGAGTATATAGTAGAGCAACATATGTATACCTATTATGTAAGTATACATAAAACTCATCATCATGACTCATTATCGTGAGTATATTGTATTGTAGGGGTACAGGCCTCTACCAAGAAAGTCGAGGCACAAGCCACAGCAGTTACTGTCGGCAGATCTGACATACTATAGTGTAATGTTACAGTCTTATTATTACAATTGGTCGACTCGGTGCTTGCGCGGGTGTACTATGAGGGGTATAGGGAAACTCAGTTAGTTTGCGCTCTCTAATAGGCTAACAGGGGTTTATTGCCGACAAAAACCTTTTTAACCTACTTCAAATAGGAGGAAGGTGCTCAATTTGTCAGAATCTTTTTTTTAAAGTTTTTTATTAACTTGCAATGTATTTCATATGTATGTAACTATGTTTATTCGGGTCAAATCTTGCAACTTGACTTGATTTTGATGAAATTTTGCAAACACTTTCCATGTCGCGTTCTCATAACAGCTCCATGGTGGCATATGGACGATGTGTGACGACTCCATCGTCTAGGCCATAGGCACTCCAATTACCTTTTGTTGTGACAACCATGACCCTTGACTAAGTTTTCTGTGCGTAAAGAATGCGAACTACTGGTGGGCTTATAAAGAGTATAATACTTAATTATTTTTACTAAACGTAGTACTAAAAGGAACTTTTTATCCATAGATGTGCAGAAAACGGTACGTGGGACGTCAATCCAAACAACAACAAACCTTGGACCAACTACACCACCTGTGTCGACGTCGAGGACTTAGACGTAAGCCATTTGTTAACCATTGCCATTAGTCAACCATCCATTCAGTGACGGAGAAAGAATACAAGTATCACTACCCCAAGACGTGACGTAACGGAAAAATATACAGATAATATCACTGTGAGAGAAGGAAATCTTGAAATAAAACCCTGTACCAACCCGCCTTGTCAGCGTGGAAACAGTAGGCCAAAGCCTACCAACGTTGGAAGAGGTCTAAGTCCATAAATTGTATACAGGGTGTAATCGTTAAGTGTGTCCAGGCGATTATTCGATTAAAACGACATCAATAACTTTTTAAAAATCTAACGAGAGGTATCTAAATAACATCTTAGGTACCACTTGAAATTAGTAATAAACCGTGTTTTAATATCGCATTAAGTAATTTGAGCTAACTGAAAAGCACTACAAAAAAAAAGATACTCTTTGGTGTTCGTTCTAAATTCAAAACTTTTATCTCTGGTTGTTGTTCCCACCAATTTATCGTTATTTTTTTTTTATTTGCGTTAATAATCGTGATTGTTTCATTTATTGATTGCAAAATGGCATATTCCAAAAGAGAAAAGAGAGATATGCTAAAAATTGACTACAAATATGATTGTAACAAAAGAGCGGCCATTATCGCCTACAGAAGAGAGTGCCCAGACAGAGAAGTCCCTTCTGGTGTACGTACCTAAAACCTTTCTACTAATCTCATACTAAATGTATGGGAGTGTTTAATGTCAAAATATAAGATACCTCTCGTTTGATTTTTTTAAAGTTATTGATGGTAACGTACTTTCGATATCAGTTTAAAGTTTTTTGATAACTGTGATAGTTACGGAATAATCGCCTGGACACACTTAACGATTACACCCTGTATAAATATAATAGTATGAACATCATAACACCATACAGATCAATGTAAATATTTATACTGATTTGTACTGAGCGAGAATCGAACTCGCGACCCCTTCTTAGCAATTAAATGCTCTACCGTTACGCCAGACATCGTCGGCAAGTAATTATTTTTTCAACACACTTGCTCATAAACTGGCACATAATGACACCTGTTATTAAACTATGACTTTTTCAAGGCTATAAAATACAAATAAGTTACTTTATTCGTTGAGTTGCTTTGTTTTAAAAAAGTTTCGACACAAAAAAGGTCGTGTTCAATAGTACAAATAAATTAATGTACCTACCTATTACTTGCTTATTTCATACAACTTCGTATTTAAATAGATAAATGCAACTTGTAAGTGTTTAATAAGAGCTTTTACTCAATTAACTAATACGTTTTGTTTTCTCTGTAAAACAAAAACAAATAGAAAGAGTAAACCCATTAATTTTTTACGCTGTTTCGAAAAAAAATACTCAACACGTTTTCACTTTTGAAACTATAGTAATATATTATATAAAATGTCTATAAGTACTAGTTATAAAAAATACAGCGTCCGATATACGATGTGAATAATATGAAACGTAACGTTACGGAAAGTTTACTACCTGAGAATAAAATAAAAAAAATAATGTACTATCATAAATTTCTGTACGCGTTTACACACAAGCCTTGGATTAATATTTGTTACGCTCCTATTTAACCTATTTTAAGTGATTTAATACATCCAGCACAAAAGCTAAAATACACCAATGTTTCTGTCCGCATTAACGGCTTAAACCCTTCATTAAATATTTAACAATGCCGTAAAAGTATACATGAAATTATTAAAGTTGAAATGGAAATATATACCTAAACATCAAACTTTAATTGGTGCCCGTATTAATTTTGGAATAATAAACAATGAAGCTATCATCCGTCCCATGAGCATAATCCTCCAGTTGCAGAGCCCGACACGTTTCCGGTCCAAGACTCAGGAAGGTTCAAAGTGTACACACTCGTAACCGAAATATTCTTTACGAATTTTAATATTACTATGTAACAATTACATAGAGTCATTGGGTAGTGCAACGAGATAGTCACCCTTGTAAATTTTGTAGGACTAAGTAGGTGTATTTTTGCATCTCCCTGGCTACTGTAGATGGTCTATTTGATTAAGATAGGAAAAAGTGAAATGACCCAGACTGAATTTGAACTCGACACTAGTCCCTTTACAGGGTAATGCTCTGACCACACGGCTATCGAGTCACGCCTGTAGTCCTCTAAATTATCCTATACAACCATCTTAGGGCGACTATGGTGGCAACAATCTACCGATAGTCGAAAGAACTATCGTAAACAATGATGTTTGTTGATCATTTTTGACGTGACGTCTTATAAATTGGTTTGCCGGGTGACACTTCAAGAAGCTGCGTTACGCTCAGGCGTTACGCTTACAATGAGAGCGAGTGAGAGGCACGCGTCCCTTCCAGCCCGCCTAAGAGCGAGAGAGACAGACATAACATCCTTCTTCCTACTATACGAATGAATATTCACATTAAAATTATTTTACCACTCAAAGTCGTTGTCACGTAAAACTTTCGCCTGTATACCGACTTTACAGGCAACCAATTTTTTTTAAATTTTGTTTTTTGTTTACTCCGCCCAATAGCGGTCAGGAGCCAAAATTGAGTTTTATATTATGCGTAAGTTTTGTGTTAAATCTAACACAAAACTTACGCATAATATAAAACTCAATTTTGGCTTTTTTAAAGAGTACACCAGTAGGTAGGTACCACGGAGGACAGAATATGATCTATCATTTCCTTCTCCATGGTAGGTACTCTTTAAAAAACATTGGTTTCATTTAATATCAAATCTTAATAATGTATAATTTAATTGTTATTTTGTTACAGTTTCGAACTATCATAAACATCATCTACGTTGTGGGGTACTCCATCTCCGTGGCTGCTCTAGTCCTCTCCTTGATGATATTCCTCTATTTTCGGTAAGAATTTACAGTATAAATAAGACATTACTTCATTTAAGTGAAATATATCAGGTTTCTGAAATGACAATTTGAAGCTCGTTAACTCAATCTTACAAATTGAAGATGATATTGATGAAACTCAGCTCAACCAATATGATTAGATTTAAAAGCTTTAATCTGATGAATGAATGTTCACGATTCTACGTTATTCACGTTGAGCGTTGTTCGATGTTTTTCTGCGTTGAATATTCAGATTCTTCAGCCATTGTTAAGTAAAATCACTGGTAAATTCAACTAAATTTTCGTTATCTTCGGACCAGTCCTCTACTATGTAAAACAACCCTTCATCTACAGCACCACTAGATAATAGTGATAAGGCAGCACATTAGAATACATGTCGTCTGCACACACGAATTTTTAATATATTGAGACTCTTTGCTTTTTTACATAAAGCCCTAGTAACGTCAAAAAAACATCCCTTAATGTCGACTTCAGGAAAAACTAACGTAATAGCGTTCATGTGTACAATTTCAAGTAAGTCGTGAAGTTTTTTCCAAAATTAATTTGAACCATCATGTAACAGAATCCCCGCCTCTTCTAGAACTAATGAAAAAAAAATTCAAATAAGTTGAAAGAACTGGTTCTACTGCAGTCATTATTATTGAACAATGTCTACTTTGCTAAATCTGAATAACCTGAGTAATAAATTATGAATTATTATCAGAAAGAAAAGCGGAATCGTATTTTTTATTTCACACCAATGTCTTCTTCTTCTTAATGGCTTCTGCAGCAAATCGCTGCAATTTTGCCAACGAAAAGTAAAATATATTATAAAATGATTAATGGCGAGACCCAATATCCAGTATTTTAATAAATTTGTATTTAAGACGCGATTTAAACAGAAGGGACGTGGCGGGGACGTATGACGTGGCGGACAATTTAGGTAACACAATATAAACCTTATGTAGTGTACAACAACGTCGTTTTTGTCTTAGAGAAGAATTGCCTTCGCCGCTCAAGCGACAGCCCGCCACTAAATTGACGTCATTGTACACTATATAAGGTTTATATGTATTGTAATACTTAAATTTTCCGCTGCCGCCAAATGTCCCCGCCAAGTCTTTTCTGTATAAACCGCGCCTATAGGAAACAGAGCACACAAATGGCATACAAGCTCATTTAAATTTATAACGTCAAAATTGTTGTAATGAAAGGTATGCGGGACAATAGACAGGTTTATTTCATATTCTCACATTATGCTATATAATCAATGAGAAGTTAACAATAGTAACTAGAAACAATATAGATACAATTCACCACATCTTCCCCTTATAAAAAACAAACAATATCCATGAGTGGTACATATACCCTGGACATCTACCACTTATTTTTAAATAATTGAACTATTTTATCCCTAGCCTCTACCGCCGCCCGTCTGCGCACTGGCTCCCATGGTGCGTGTTCATCATCCTCACTCGTCCCCATCACTTGAAGCCTGGTTATCTACGACCGGAACCTACTTGGTTCCAACCTTAAAGTGACGTCTATTTCGTCTATACAGCTTTCCCGATGAATTTGAGACGAAGTTGTAAGGCTCTCCCCTGCGCCCGCACTTGCTTTCTGCCAGTGAGATCCACCATGACGACCGGCTAGCCTGCTCGCAGTTCGGGAATCGCGCGAGCTCGCTTGGCATAATATTGTTTGTTGAGGCCTTGTTTGCGAATTATTGTCTCATAATCTATAGTGTTATTACGACAAGGTTCTAATCTATTATTATGAGACAGGAGCCCAGTGTTTAGCCTGCTTCCCATTAGCAACTCAGATGGCGAATTAATACTGTCTGGAGGCGTCACTAGAAAGTTTAGCAACCCTAATTAAAAATCGGATCCGGATGATAACGATTTGATAAGCATGGTTTTTATAAAATGAACGCTTTTTTTACTTCGCCTGTTTGACTGCGGATAATTAGAAATTGTAATATGACGGAACCGCCATACACTACTATAGTATTTTTAGCTCTTTAGACGCCAATGTGTGGAATTCCGTGTCTAGCAAATTGATCTTTCATCGCCACTATAACTGATTTACTAGTAATAGTTTTCAAAGGACATATTTCAATGTAATTCGAGAGGTAACCAAAGAGTATCAAGAAATATTGGGTCTTTCGTCGATTCACACCACAAGCTGTTCGCACCAGGGAGTGAATCGCACAACGCCGCTTTTTGAAGTGGTCGACTCGAACCAGTGGTGTGAATCGCACCACGCCATTTTTTGAAGTGGTCGTTTCGCACCACGGTAAGAAAATCCAATGCGATCTTTGGACTTATTATACTAAAGAGAACCATTATCATTCATTTAATAAAGTAGAGAGACGTTTTATGGTAGTGACGACGACGGGTAGAACACAGCTATTGAAACAAACTTTGTCATTTTAAATATTAAATATATTTTATGCAAGGCTAATTGTTATAACTATTATTGTATTTAAAACATGTCCATCCAAGGGTTGCCTGGAAGATATCGCTCTTAGGGATAAGGCCACCATTTGTACATATCTTATTATTCTGTCTATACTCGTACATGTACTGTATTATTAGTGTGCAATAAAGTTTTATCTTATCTTATCTTAATATACCACACATAAAAAATATACATTTTAACAAAACAAAATGTAAACATTACGTAAGTAGTTTACCCAATTACATAAATTTCAAATAGAGAGTATATTACATATTTATGTAAAAAGTGTAAATAAAAAAGAATATAAAAGAATAAAATGAACAAAATCACAGATTGAGAGCAGAGATGCCCAATTCCTTATAACTATAAATCACAGATTGTTTAGGTATCATGCTGTAAAATTAGCACCTGCATTATTATACTAAGCAGTTTCAACCCTTTCACTAATAACTAACTACATAAATCACAAATTGTGTGTTATTAGATGCTTATCTTTAGTTATTGATGTAAAAAGCGAAAATTAACAACTTAACAATAAAAATAAACAAGATCACAGATTGAGGGCAGAGATGCCCCATTTTTTATAACTATAAAACACAGATTGCTTAGGTATGATGTTGTAAAATTAACACCTGCATATTATACTAAGCAGTCTCAACGCTTTCACTAATAACTTATTACATAAATCACAAATGGTGTGTTATTAGATGCTTATCTTTAGTTATCGAGGAAAAGAGTGAAAATTAAAAACTTAATAATAAAAATAAACAAAATCACATATTGAGGGAAGAAATTACCCGTTCCTTATAACTAAAAATCACGTATTAATCAAATCAAAAAAGTTTCCTGCAAATAAAGATTTCTATTCTATTCTATTCTTTATCTGCTAATATACGAGGCATTCATCACAAGCTCATAATTATCATTATTATTTTCTATCTTAATTTTTCCAAACAATGACCGATCCTTATTTGTCTGTCTAATAATTCTTTGATTGTGCTATTAATGCTTAAATTAAGTTGAATGCTCTCTTGAGACCTCTTTGAAACTTCAATATTGCCAGGTTGATTAATTTTATTGTAATAAAAATTGGCGTCTTTTTGTAATCCACACCGTAGTTGGGCAATATTTGGTTTCAATGGTATTTTTTTTTAATTCTTCCATTCCAAGATTCGACCATATCGTTGGTTTTATGGCATTCATTATAAGTATTCCATATGTTTGAGAATACAGGGTGTCGTAACCATGTTTGGACAAAATAGTCATTAAAATTTATCACTACCAAACAAATAAGTATCGGTCATTGTTTGGAAAAATTAAGATAGAAAATAATAATGATAATTATGAGCTTGTGATGAATGCCTCGTATATTAGCAGATATAGAATAGAATAGAATAGAAATCTTTAATTGCAGGAAACTTTTTTGATTTGATTAATACGTGATTTTTAGTTATAAGGAACGGGTAATTTCTTCCCTCAATATGTGATTTTGATAATTTTTATTATTAAGTTTTTAATTTTCACTCTTTTCCTCGATAACTAAAGATAAGCATCTAATAACACACCATTTGTGATTTATGTAATTCGTTATTAGTGAAAGCGTTGAGACTGCTTAGTATAATATGCAGGTGTTAATTTTACAACATCATACCTAAGCAATCTGTGTTTTATAGTTATAAAAAATGGGGCATCTCTGCCCTCAATCTGTGATCTTGTTTATTTTAATTGTTAAGTTGTTAATTTTCGCTTTTTACATCGATAACTAAAGATAAGCATCTAATAACACACAATTTGTGATTTATGTAGTTAGTTATTAGTGAAAGGGTTGAAACTGCTTAGTATAATAACGCAGGTGCTAATTTTACAACATCATACCTAAACAATCTGTGATTTATAGTTATAAGGAATTGGGCATCTCTGCTCTCAATCTGTGATTTTGTTCATTTTTTCTTACATATTCTTTTTTATTTATACTTTTTACATAAATATGTAATATACTCTCTATTTGAAATTTATGTAATTGGGTAAACTACTTACGTAATGTTTACATTTTGTTTTGTTAAAATGTATATTTTTTATGTATGGTATATTAAGATAAGATAAGATAAAACTTTATTGCACACTAATAATACAGTACATGTACGAGTATAGACAGAATAATAAGATATGTACAAATGGTGGCCTTATCCCTAAGAGCGATCTCTTCCAGGCAACCTTTGGATGGACATGTTTTAAATACAATACTAGTTATAACTATTAGCCTTGCATTAAATATATTTAATATTTAAAATGACAAAGTTTGTTTCAATAGCTGTGTTCTACCCGTCGTCGTCAGTACCATAAAACGTCTTTCTACTTTATTAAATGAATGATAATGGTTCTCTTTAGTATAATAAGTCCAAAGATCGCATTGGATTTTCTTACCGTGGTGCGAAACGACCACTTCAAAAAATGGCGTGGTGCGATTCACACCACTGGTTCGAATCGACCACTTCAAAAAGCGGCGTTGTGCGATTCACACCCTGGTGCGAACAGCTTGTGGTGTGAATCGACGAAAGACCCGAAATATTTGCTACCGTACTAAAGATATCGAAGCCCACCTTAGCCCTCGGAAGGCTGGGTATAGAATGCGGCCTCATGTTTTTCATCCCATCATCAAATATAATCCTTTTTTTAAAGAGGCGTAATGGGAATGTTTGTTCTGAATTTGGCGGAATAAATATTGATAAATAATTCACAATTCCAAAGCGTTCTAACGATGCCCTATCATTTGGGCTCGGCATATCAATAATAGCCTTTAATTATTTTTTATATATTTGCATACCCTGAGAGCTAAAGATGTGGCCTAGATTGAACTTAATATCTAACTGTATTTCCCTATCCAGCAAAACTTTCAGCTCGTTGTGTCCGGTAACAGAAGATTTTTAGCCGCGACTACGGTAGCATTTACCCGCGGCGTGGGGTGCGTTACCTTTCTAATGACTCGTATGTTCTCCATTTGTCTTAACTCAACCCGCAATTTGTCCCGCACACCCATAGGTATTTCACGTACCGGACAGACGGTCGGTTGCGCGCCCTGCATTGTTTCAATCCCCCTGCATTTTAGCCTCTAGTTTACCCAATCCACGAAAAAGAACACTATATTCACACATACACTATATTTATTGAAACACGCGCTTAACCAAACCTTGCTGTTCCTCACATGCGTACTTGCCGAGTACACTTTGACAAGCATGCTTAGCAACTACAAATCGTAAAGTGTATACCGGTATTTTTATACCCAGTCTATCATGAACCAACAATAAGAATCAAATTGCCACAAAATGATTGAGCTCTAATGTTATCATAACTTAAATTAGTTATATCAAGACCTAAATAACAATATTTTTGCATAGACAAGACATTTAAATCAGACCCTGTATCTTGTTTACAAGTTTCTTTCAAACTACTATGCGCTAGGAACTAGGTCACCTACCATTTTTTAGAGATCCCACTGCCATTGGGATTTTCAACCATAGAGACGAAGTACAAATTCATCTCACTTTGCTCACCTTGGATTTCCTCATCAATTTGATATACCTTACCCTTTAAATTAGGATACGCAATCAGCAATCGGTAGCGTAACCTACCCTCGACTACGCCACAAACTATACGGTCACATATGAGCCCTTCCTCCAAATACTCGAACTCGCACTGTCGAGCCAACAGTTTCAAGGCCGTGATATACTCATTTATAGTTTCTTCGTTTTCCTGATTTCTCGTGAAGAATTTAAAACGAGCCATTGTCTTATTTTGTTTAGTACCGAAATGTTCATCATACTTGCTTTGCAAGGCATCAAGATTCTCACGATCACTTTCATTTTGCAATTAGAATGTTGTAAAAATATCATAACTTGACTCCCGTATCGTTCCAGGCACTTAATAAATCTTTTAATATAATCATTTCTGTAATTTTGGATAAAGCTGCAATCTATTTGTTATATAAAAGTGAAATACTAGATATCATAGTTAGTCACTGCTTAATCTCGAAATCTCAGAATCTATAACACCTACAAACTTGCCATTTCACAGGTTGCCAAAGTTTGTTTATAGAGTGTAGACATCCGCTAAGAATGGATTTAACAAAACTCCAACTCCAAGAAGTAAAACGAGGGTTTGGAAGTTTGTATGAAAGTCCTATATTTTGTATTGTGTTGTTTTGTAATGTATATACGTTATTCAGTAGGTTATTACCGATACTTAAAACCAAAATATTTTGGATTTTAAAAATTTGATCTCCGCTCCGCTTCAGTGGACAGGGATTTGCTAACTGGTTTTAAAATTTAAAAGGTGGAGTGAGAAGGTTTACCTAGTAAGCGGAGCGAGACAGCGGTGTGAGGAATCGGAGCGAGGAATGAGATTGAGAAAGCGGAGCAAGGATGTGGCGAAGAGAAGAAGTGAGGAGAAACGAGCGCGTATAACTAAACCAAACGCCACCTACAGTTAAAAAACCTCGTTGTGAGCTGGCGACATAACTCCGCTTATGGAAAACACAGTTCGAAACGTGGTTATTTTTTTATAACTATCCAGAATAAGATATCCAGAAATGAAGTTATTTGTGTAGCTGTTTTAAAATGGCTAATTTTATAATGACTGATTAAGCTAAATGGCTGCGCTTGTCTTAGGAGGCAGCACAGATTGTTCGTTATCCTTGGGATTTCTCTAAGCCTCTAATCTATCCATCTAAATTAACTTTTATATTTATAATATCAGTAGAATTTAAATCACCTCTGTTTTAAAATTTGAACAATTACGTAGCCCTTAGAAATGTCATTTAGAACTACTGACTAAGTATATGATAAATGTATGACTGTGCTTAGCAGTTAAAATGGCATGCGCTCAAACACCCACTTCACTCGTACTTGTGCATAAAAATCTCAGCGTATCTTACCGAACTCCTCGTAAATAGCATTTAAACCGATCAGTTTAGATGAAATTTTGTGAGTTCGGGCTAGTCCTTGAACAATTGGAATATTAGATTGAAACTGGTAAAATTGCAACTGGCGAGTAACGCAGCAATCGAGTTCTAAAATTCACATAATATTTACTAATTGACTAATATTATTTAGCTGAAAAGGTAACGTTTGCACAAGCTCGAACAAGACAACGTGAAAAAAGCAGATTTTTGCAAATGACCGGTAAATAATATACTGAACCGATTGAGGTAGAACTCGGTAGACCTCATTTGATATGTTCTTCAAAGATACACATTTTTGTAAGACTTAGAATTTTCCTTTTTTATAGGGATAAGCAATTCAGTACTTTTTGTTCCCTTTTTTGACCACTTATTTTTGATACCAAAAATCTAAAGCTTACAACAAGAAAAACTATACTTACTTTTGTAACTTCATTTTTTAAACATTGCGCCGTTGATCATGGGTGTCCTTTGGGTCCACCAGTGGCTAATTACGGTATGAATGAAGTAATTACGAAAAAACTACGGTAGGAAATTCAACGTAATACAGTTTTTTTTTAATTTTAATGCATAGTAACTTTATTTAACTGTCGGTACATTATAATAACATAGACATATTATTATAGACGTGCCAACCTTTGAAATATTTTAATATAATATATATAGAATGTATGTATACTTTTTCACACTTACAGTGCTATGGCTGACAATAAAAATTACATGAAAATGTATCAATAATAAAACTGTATAGATAATTATATGTACTTACTTCATTAGTAAATAATATAAAAAAGAAACAAGAATTTTCAACTTTTTTACAACTGTTAGATAGTTTTTAAAATCTTTGCCAAATATGAAATTAATGGCAGTTAATAAAATGCGGTACTAAAATCTCTATCTAACTTTGCTTTTATTCACAATCAAAAACAATATATTTTGTCATTTTATTTCCAGCCAAAGCACAGTGGGTGGTCTGCGAAACTAAAATTCCCCGTACACTCTCTAGTGGGTGAAGCCGGTGGTTGTACGGATCGGATAAAAGTTAGCTTGATCGCAACACTAGAGGACGTAATGCTAAAGAAAGTCTCAAATTAATAAGAGTCAAACAGTTATTATGAATCAAATTCGTTTATTTTAATCAAGCAGTTTGTAATAAATAGTGGTTTTTTAAGAAACTGATTATCACTACCCTACACCGAGCTCTTACCCATCGAGGTAACTCCGAGGCACAAAGGGGTATTAAAAACGGTCACCCATCCTAAAACCGACCTGGCTAATGTTTCTTGCAACGTAGCCACGAACCCCTCCATCCTACTAGATGCTCATTATATTTTGTTTTCCAATAGGTCACTTCAATGCACTCGGATTCGGATTCATATGCATCTCTTCAGCTCATTTGCTGCAAGCAACATCCTATGGATCGTGTGGTACCGCGCTGTTGTTGAAAATGTCACCGTGGTACAGGATAATAAGGTAAGTAACTTAAATTATAGCACGTTTACTTAGTTTAAATCTGTAACTACCTGTCCCCTCTCTCCCACAGAACAGTACAGACAATACAGGATAGACATATTCCTAGAAAGGCGTAGGATCTTATTAGATCGGAGAGTAGTCAATTACTTTTACAGTTATTTAAATATACTCATATGTTAGGAATTCCCGAGGGAGTAGCCTTCTTGAATAGTGACGGTAAAATAGCCTATGTCCATAGACATAACGTTTTACCTAATGTAAATTATTGTCAGTAATTACGTCAGAAGACAAGTGGAAGTCGAGTGATCACTGTGAATAAACATGTTAAGCTATGAAGTGACCGACTGGCTTGCCCAAATATCCCTCAGTAACATAAATTAATTTAAAATTTCACCATTGTGACTTACGTTAGTATGGCATTTCAGTTTTAAAGTAAATCACAATGAAGAAATACGCAAACTGTCAAAACTATTAGACTGACAGTCCGTAAACACCAAAACTTCGTCATTTTATAATATAAAAGCTAAAAGTTTGTCAGCGCATCCTCCCGAAACATGTAAGATTGATGACCCATTATGAAGTTGGGGTTCATAGTGGCCTTGGCAGGTACTAAAGTTTTGAAAAGACAAAACTATTTTGAAGTTTTGAAAAGAACTAAGTATTTTCGTCAAATAATAAAGTGTGTTTTTACACGACTGCCCAAAAAAAGGAGTGTATTGTGTTTAGGGTTCATGTATGTATGTGACTTTCTTTGTGCCACCATATCTCCTAAATACCTGTACCGATTTACAGACACTGGCTATATAAAAATATGAAAAACAAAAAATGTTGAATTAAGGTGCCAAAACAGATGTTTAATTTTTTTTTATTCCTAAACCTATCGAGTGGGGTATCAAAATGAAGGACTTTAAAAGACAATTTCAAATATATATGCAATTACATAAAACTGTTGCGGTCCTGGGCGTGGACGTTCTTTCTTTGGAGACCATGGTGAGGGCCGTGGTCTCCGACGGGAGCAAATGGCACGCCGCCGAGCAGGTAGTGCGCGCGAAAGAGGCGGCGGGGAGGGAACGGGAGAGAACCCTGCCCCCTGAGTTCCGCAATCTGCGGCGTCCACGCCGCAGACTCGTCTGCGCCCGGGACTACCGACCTCCATGATTGGGGCCTGAGGACGGCAGTTGGCCGACTCGCCGTCCTTACAGAAGCAGGCCGTGGAGGAGGCGTGTCGTGTGTGTCCTACCTTGCCAACTCACCGACGCGGGATATACCCCGACCCCACCAGGCGAGGCCGCGGTGGCAGCCAAAGTCCGCCGGCAACCCTGGGGTTATCCTTTCGAGGGCTTACCCGGGGTGCCCGGCAATGGACACTTGGGAAGGACACCGTGTGGTTTTAGTCGGTCCGATTCCGACACGCCCACCCCATCGTCGGCACCGATGGGGTGAAGGACGTGGGGGTTTCCACACGTTAAAAAAAATGTATTCCATGAAATCTAAACTTATAAATGCATTTTGACAAATTAAAACACTTTTACTAAATGACCCATCACCTTATCAACCAAAACACGCCAAAACAGATGTTAATTCTTTTTTTATTCCTAAACCTATCGAGTGGGGTATCAAAATGAAGGACTATAAAAGACAATTTCAAATATATATGCAATTTATGTGTTACTTTGAAATTTGAAATGAGAAATGATATTTAAAAAAAATAAGTTGAAAATTGTATTAATAACAACTACCTAAACTAAATTAGCTGACTCTAGAACGCTGAACCTATTATTTATAATCTAGCGTATATGGCAAAACATTATTAATACACAAAGAGTAAGATAAATTGTACGCAATAACATTTATATCATAAGCTGAGAATACGCGGTGAAGGCGGTAACAGCTTAGCTGGCTAAAACTCCCATTAAACAATACATCTATGCCTTCGGGCTTATGTTGTTGTTGTTCTATATTTTTGCAGACACCTATTTGATCACGGTAGCTTACCCGGTAACGCAGAGGAGCAGCCATCTAGCGTCCGTTTGTTATTAAATATTACACAATTAGTATAATATTAATAATTACCAAAATGGCTCTTTCGAGGAAGACCAAGAAAGCTCGCCAAACGGCGAATAAGCGGAAACAAGAATCTCCGCATACTCGTCAACAGAGGCTTAAAAACATGAGAGAGATAATGAGAAATCACTACTCTCAGCTCTATGCAGACGAGAAACGGAGACTTTCACAGCAAGATTCTCAGAGTGAATCCTTGAAAATGCAGCGCAGTAGTTTGGGACAAAAGAAAACAATGCGTACTAGGCATCGTTTGCTAGTTGCTAGATCCCGAAATGAAGAATCTCCGACTAGCCATGTGATGAGGTTATCGCAGATGCGAGAGTACGCATCCTCAAAGCGCGCACTTGAATCACCGTCTACGCGTGACAAAAGATTGACTCAGATAAGAGATCACACATCAAGTATGCGTGAACTCGAATCACCTTCTGCGCGGGAGAAAAGGTTGACTCAAATGCGAGAATACTCTGCACTTTCACGTCAAAATGAGACTCTTTCTTCAATTTTAGTTCTTTATAAATTGGGCGGTCGTGTTTTTTAAATTTTTTTAGTATTTATTTTTATTTTCGACATTTTAGTGTCTCTGTAAGAGATATGTGGGTGGAGTAGATAAAAACTAAATAAGTAGTAAAAGTGCTTTAATTTGTCAAAATGCATTTATAAGTTTAGATTTCAAGGAATACCTTTTTTTTTTAACGTGTGGAAACCCCCACCGGCTTCACCCCATCGGTGCCGACGATGGGGTGGGCGTGTTGGAATCGGACCGACTAAAACGACACGGTGTCGTTCCCAAGTGTCCATTGCCGGGCACCCCGGATAAGCGCTCGAAAGGATAACCCCAGGGTTGCCGGCGGACATTGGCCGCCACCGCGGCCTCGCCTGGTGGGGTCGGGGTATATCCCGCGTCGGTGAGTTGGCAAGCGTGTGTAGGACACACACGACACGCCTCCGCCACGGCCTGCTTCTGTAAGGACGGCGAGTCGGCCAACTGCCGTCCTCAGGCCCCGATCATGGAGGTCGGTAGTCCCGGGCGTAGACGAGTCTACGGCTTGGACGCCGCAGATTGCGGAACTCAGGGGGCAGGGTTCTCTCCCGCTCCCTCTCCGCCGCCTCTTTCGCGCGCATTACCTGCTCGGCGGCGTGCCATTTGCTCCCGTCGGAGACCACGGCCCTCACCATGGTCTCCAAAGAAAGAACGTCCACGCCCAGGACCGCAACGAGATCCCAGCGTTAACTCGCCCACGCAGGGCACTCCACCAACGTGTGGAGCGCCGTGTCTTCACCAGGATCCTCGCAGTGCTGGCACTACGGTGTTGTCTCCCGGTGGATGCGCCATAGATACCTACCGAAGCACCCGTGCCCGGTAAGTATCTGGCGCATACGGTAGGAGAGGTCACCGTGGTTCCTCTCCAACCACTCCTTCATGATCGGTCTCACCGCCGCAATGGTGGATTCCCCACACCTTGGATGCTCAAGTCGCACCCGCCATATCTCCATGAGTTCCCGCGCGGAGCTGGGACCGCTGAGCCCTGATTTCTCGGGGCTCCGGCCTATGGCCCAGCTCCAGTGCCTCCTTGCGCCACTGATATAGCAGCGCAAGGGCTCTCGCTTCCAGGTCCCATGGAGGGGTCCCGGCTAGGAGACATGCCACCTCGACAGAGATCGTGCGATATCCCCTGATCACTCTGACGGCCATCGCTTTTAATGGGCTGTTTAATACAGCCACGTTGCGGGCCGCCAGAGTCTCGGTCCATACGGGAGCCCTAGTGGGGGCGTTGGGTCCCTTAACGTTGGGCATTAGCCGCGATAGCGCGGCCGCAGCCTCCCTCAGTTTTAGGACCAGACTTCGGAGATGAGGTCCGAAGTCCCATCGGCTATCGAGTACGAGCCCAAGGTACTTCATCGTGAGCTCGATGCCGATGTTTACGCCCCCTATGGAAATACTGGTTCCCGCAGGTGGCCCCCTCCGAGGCCCGTGAAAACACATAGCCTCGGATTTGTGGAGAGCCACCTCGAGTCCCAGCCGCCGTATTCGACCCACGACTTGAGCAGCCCCTGCCGTGGCCTTTAGTGCCGCGCTTTGGTACGTTGCTCCCCGCGCCATAACGAGGGTGTCGTCAGCATAACAAGTTATGCTGTCACTCTCGAGCAGCGATCCGCGCAGCACCCAGTCGTATCCGATGTTCCACAGGAGTGGCCCTAGGACCGACCCCTGCAGAACACCGCACGACACTTCTCGCCGCCCTGGCCCTAGCCAGCTTGGGTAAACTATGGCCCTCTCGGATAGGTATGCCTCGACAATGCGGCGGAGGAGAGAAGGAGGCACTCCGTGATACGCGAGAGCCACCCTAACGCAGCTCCAAGGTAGGGTGTGGAAGGCGTTGGCAATGTCGAGAGACACCGCCACCACCACCCCACCTCGCGAGACTACTTCCTCCGCCAGGCGCCTAACGCGCATGATCACTTCCACGGTGGAGCGCCCCCGGCAGAAACCGAACTGGTTGTCCGCCAGATCTGGCCCCACGTTCATGAAATGCTTGACGAAACGCTCTACAATAATCCGCTCAAAGAGCTTGCACACCTCGTCGAGCAACACGATCGGCCGGTAACCGAATGGCTGATCCGCCGGCCGCGCCGCCTTCCGGATAAGGACCAGTTTCTGGCCCCTTTCGAGGCATGCGCTAAAGAACGCCACCAGTCGAGGCCCTCAAGGGCCAGGACCCATGCTCGGCCTGGGATGCCGTCGGATCCGGGGGCAGTGCATTTCCGGGGTTTAAGCCGGAGCACTGCTACCCCCAGTTCACTCTCCCTGACTTCGGGTACATCGCTCTCGCTATTATCAGCGTCAGGCGCCTGAGGAACATGCTCCTCCGCTCTCGATGGGAACAGAGAGCCCAGGATTCCCTCCAGCTGCTCTGGCTGGAGGCTCTGGGTCAGTAGGGGCGGATTTTGCCCCTAACCGCAAGGTAAGAGCGCCCCCATGGGTTCTGCTCCAGAGACTCCAGCAGCTCTTCGCGGGCCCGCCGCTTGGCCTGTCTTATGGCTTTCTGGAGGGTCCTCTTGGCCCCCTTGTACGCCGCGTATATCTCCGCCTCTCGGGCTGCCGCATCATCTGGGCGGCTACGCCTCCGGCGAAACCTGGTATACCGGCGGCGAGCAGTCACGCACGCTGCTCTCTGCTATGCAATCTCCGCAGACCACCAGTACACCTGCTTCTTTGCCGGGCTGGGCTTAACCCTAGGCATTCCCTAACCATTCCGCCTCTGCGTCGACATCGGCAGGCCTGGCCGATGACGGAATGCCTCCAGGAGAGCCTCCCGATTCAGGCGCCTGAGCGCCCAACGTGGATCCGGGGGGTTCGCGATAGTCGGTGGCAGGTTAGGTGGAGGGGAGACGTTGAACCGAATGTACTCATGGTCGGAAACCGTCTCCTCCTTCTCCTCCACGCGCCATCCCTGGACGCGGCGGGCGAGAGCGAGCGGGAGCGAACGTGACATCCACAACCGAACTGAGCCCCCGCTGCTCCCAGGTGGCGATACTCCCCCGATTGAGGACCTCTAGACCACGGGTGTTGGCCCAGTCCTCTAGTACTCGTCCCTTGTCGTTGGTTTCCCGGGAGCCCCAGGCCAGAGACGAGGCGTTGAAGTCTCCCAGGACCAAGACAGGACGAGGACGGCACGCGGCGAGAACGATGTCCAGTTCAGCGAGCCGTAGCTCAAGCTGATACTGGTCAAGGCTTGGCGAGAAGTAGACGGCCACGACAGCCATACCCTCGTAGTCCGCGCGACACAGCCTCGGCCCCTTGTAATGAATGCAAGGCGTGAGGTGTCCGCGGCGGAGCCCCCGAAGACGGTCGCTTCGCCGTCCAGGTCCATCGGGCTTTCGGGGTGGACCCAGTACGGTTCAGCGACCACGACCACATTGATAGACCACTCCACGATGCTCTGGTACAGAAGATCCTGAGCACCGATGCAGTGATTTATGTTCACCTGCAGAATGCGGATTGGTGTGTCCATTATTGGACTTCCATTTCCGCATCCCGCCGCGAATGTGGCCGCTCCTGAGCGGCACCCCCACTACCCGATGCGGACGAACGGGGCTTTGGCCTCGAGGCGGCGCAGGTTCTGCTGTCCGCCCGGTGCTCCGCTGCTTTGCCCTCCGCTACGCATTTGTAGCAGCGCGGCGGAGCATCACAGGCACTGGCCTTGAGCCCGGGCTGACTACAGCGGAAGCACCGATCCCCCACGGTGTCTTCCGCTGTGCACTGCACTCCCATATGCTCCACGGCCAGGCACCTAAAGCACCTGGTCTCGCGGGGCCGCAGGATTTGCACCCGCGCCTTAAGGAAGTCCCGAACAAGGAGGCTCCGTCCGTCCACAATCTTCTGCGCCGCTGCGACGGGGCAGTTGACGACTGCCGTGCCGTGACTGGTGGGGCTAAACCGAATTTCTCCAGCTCTCACCTGATCACGGGGGCAGCCGCCCGCCTCCACGACAGCGGAGATAGCTTCCTCCGTCGTGGCCGCATCATCCAGACCAGAAATGCGCAAACCTACGCATTTGTTGGGTCTGGTGACGTGGATGGCTTCCGAGTCCAGCGACTCCTTAAGCCTGGCCGCTAGGGCGTCAGCTTTGGGGCCACTGGTGGCGCCGGAGACCTCGAGTAGGCGAGCCCCGGTGCGAGTCGTTTTATACCGGAGCCCATTAATCTCAAGGGCCTTGAGGTCCACGGAGGCTTTCACCTGCCTCAGGACCTGGGCGTACTCCACGCCCCTTTCCACACCCTCCGACGTCACTGTCAGGACGACGGCAGTGGAGCTTGGGGCGCGGAGCCTCTTCGGCGCCTTCGTCGCAGCGGCTTTGGCCGCCTTCTTGGCTGCTTTCCTGGCCTTTTTCGCGGCTCCCGCTGCCTCCCATCCCTCCCCTCTGCAGGAATGCTCGGTTGTAGCGGGAGCAGCGGTTATAGCGGAGGCGGGGGTGCCGCGCTTCTTCCCCTTTCCCTTCGCCTTATCGGGCGTTGGCTTCGCCGGGGGGGCAGCGGTCGTGGGACCGGAGTTTCCACTGGCGGGAGCTCCAGCGAGTCAGCGAGCTCAGTTTCCAGGGCTGAGACCCGGTCCCTGAGCTTCGCTTCCTCCTCGGATACGCTCCGAGAGAGGAGCTCCTCTAGCGCTGTCTTGGCGACGACGACATTATCCACCACCGTCTTTTTGTTCCCGGCCATGTTTTTGGCACCGTTGGTGGTGCCCGTGATCCGGGCAAGCGCTGCGAGGAGCACCCTCGCGGCGGGAATGCCTTGGTCCCTGCCACTTGGTAGTGGGGGATGTGCACAGGTACCCTTCCCGCCGTAGTGGCCAGCAATTTTGCTGGCCGATCGTCCTCGCTCGAGTGGACCGCCCCTTGTCCAGAGAAGCATCTGCTCCGGTCCAGAGCGGGTCCACACGAGCAAGGCCTCTTTCGCCGGAGACTCTTAGTCTCCATTTGGCTGGCAGCTGACTCGCTGTCAGTCCTACCCGTGGACGCAATCTCTGCGTCCGTCCCCTCTCCTATGGGTAGTGGTGGTGGAGTGGCGGGTCTGACGTAGAGCGCGTCGCTGTTTTTTTGGTGGTTTTGAGGCACACCGTTGGGATGAACCCGGGCGGGGGTCGCCATGGCTGGTCGCCGAATGGGTGTCCATTCGACCACCAGTCACAGCAAGGGATTCCCCGGACGGAGTCCGGGTACCTTCATGGGTAGATTTATCCGTGTTCGTTTCCATAGTCATTTTTCATTTTGTTTGTTGTGACGCCCTAGGCACTGAGTTCCCCCCAGCGATGCATCCCATGCCGGGCGTCAGAGGCAGAGGGTTACGGGTGATTTTTTATAGAGGTTTTCTTCCTCGCAACTCCGAAGAGCCACCGTGCCCGTCTGTTGCCAGACGGGGTTACGGCTCGGCCGATCGATGGTCCCTATGGGACCGTGTACTTCGCCACTGGTCGCTCAGTGGCAAGGTACTCGTCGCCCTGAGAGTTCTCCGCTAAGTACGCTCTGCTTAGCAGAGCGCATGCGGAGATCTCGCAACCGGCCATAAAGGCCCACCTCCTTGGTGGACTATTGGCCATGGACGACGACGTGCGCCTCGGGCGAAGCCTACGTCGTCGTCCACGTAACCAGGGTGCACCACGTGGAGGTTGTCCTACCTAACACCCCCTTCATGGAATACCTTTCATTTAATTTACCATGTTAGTTAGAGAGATTTGAATCTTATGATTGACACTATCGAATAATGCCTTAAAAATACAGAACGTTATTCTTTAAGGTTTAAGTCGGTTCAACTGCCGGGTATGGCAAACGAGATTTCAAAAATAGTTGAATGCAGTTTTATGTCTTTTTAAAAATAATGGAATATTTTCTTCAAATAAAATTCGCTATTTTTAGAAGTTAGAGTACTTCCCCTCCAGATAAGATCAAATCTTCCACCGCAACAGTGTTCTCAAAAGATTAAATATTTTTATTTTGTTTTATTAAGGAGGATTATGTGTTGGATCTTGCATCTAAATCAACTGCTTTAATTTTTCGTTTTTCTAATCTTGTAAAAGAATTTTTTCCTTTAAACAAGATACAATATTATTTCACATCTTGCAAGTTACTTGTAAACAGTAATTATTTCGTCTTGTCTTTAATTTTTTGTACGTATATATCGACTATAGATAATGTAGCAAGACTTCGTTTTACACGGAGGCTTGATGGTGAAACCATTGTAGGCTTCTAACAAAAATATTATCAATTCGTTATGAGTTTTTCTTTAGAAATTGCGAATAAGAGTAAAAAACTAGGTACTAACTACCTATTTACTAATCTACCTAAGGTTAGTAGGTAGGTTGTTAATATTTTCAAAACCAATAAATATTAAGATCAAAACTGATATACTTTTAGCTACATACTTCTGTGTATATAATTATTTTGAACTTCTACCGATTGCCTAAGCATAGTCACTCGTCGAAATATACTTTCAAATGATTAAGTATAGTTTTATGGGCCATACATCGGTTTTTCTAAATCCATCTACGACTTGCGTTTATTTACAATCTTAATATGGTAAATAATGATTATATCTCCCACGGAGTACGCTCACACCGAAGATATCTATTGAATCAAGAAAAAAACAGCGAGTGAATATGTTCGCGAACACAGATAAAAAATATTATGGCCATAGTTCAAAATCGGTTCCAAAAAATACTAACAGGTTTTAGCTCTCAATGTTTACTTCGTCTGGTATAGGATACCTAGTATACTAAGATTAGTATGGTATAATAAGTTTAGTATAGTGTACTAAGTTTAGTCTTCTTCTTCTTCATAGCGTTCCGAATCTTTCAGCTTGAAGTCTGGGGTCCACAGTACCAGTCTAACTGCGGATTTGGCTAAACTTTGATATTTTCTGTAAAGCGACTGCAATCTGACCTCCACAACCCAAAGTCAATACCGAAGCATAGCAGCTAGACAGGTTGTCAAATTTTTGAGGACTCTAACTACCCGTATCGACTGCCATAGATGTTCTTATAGCAACCGGGGCCGACGGCATAACGTGTTCTCAGAGGCACGACCAGACAAATGCAAATATCAAAATTCATGCATACACTTATTTGCACTGAGCGGAGATTGAACCTACGCCTCATGCGTAGCGGCCACGTTCACTACTGCTACGCCACGGAGGCTGTACTAAGTGTACTAAGTTTAGTCAATTGTGTAGTTTAGTTTACTGTTCTAAGTTTAGTATAGTGTACTAAGTTGAGTATAGTATAGTATACTAGTACACAAGGGAATCACAGGTAATGAAAAAGCGGACGAACTAGCCAGAGAAGGAGCAGAAGAAAACTTGGTGGGGCCCGAACCCGGGCTGCCAATATCGCACAAGATCACCAAGGGAGTAATCAGCTGCAGTATCATAGCCGAAACCAACAGAAGATGGAGATCCAAGACCGGATTGAGGGATTGAGACAGTCAAAGATCTTCATAAAAGGCATCGACAAGAAAAAGACAAGCCAACTCACCAAAATTTCATGAGGGGACATGAGGCTTGTCATAGAGATAATAACAGGACACAGCAGACTTAACAGACACTTAACAGTTATAGGTGTGAAGACCGACCCCATCTGCCCGGAGTGCATGGAGAGCGAGGAGACTAGCCTCCACCTACTGGCAGAGTGCCCCATGTACTCCCTGATCAGATGGAATCTCCTGGGAACGGACACACTGGACACAGAGGAGCTACGAGATCTGAAGGTGGAACGGATCGCGAGCTTCTGCAAGGAAACAAAGAGGTTTGAAGGGGCGCCGTAAGAGCTGGAGAACCAAACTCTCCCTTAGGGGAGGGTCGGGGAAATGGATGAAATGGCCCGCAGAAGCCGCGGATGGATCATCCGTCCGGCCTTCCGGCGTCCCCAAATTGAAATAATAATAGTATACTAAGTTTATAGTGTAATACATTTCGGAATATTAACACTAGTTAAAATTTGATGCTGAAAAGAACAGAATTTAGCAATTTAACACTCGGTGTCAATCACCTGTTTCCTTTCATTAGTTATTTTTCTTCATTCTATAGCCACACTCAAGACTACCCTCCACACTCATAGACGACGACCAATAACAAACTGTCTTTCTATAGGAATGGTGTCAATTGCTGCATATTGGCACTCATTACTTCATGGTCGCGAGCTACTTTTGGATGTTCTGCGAAGGTCTCCATCTCCATATAGCCCTCGTAGTTGTAAGTAGTTTGTGAACCTATACTCAAATTATACACATATTATAATACCTACATATACCACTGAGCTGATTCTAAGCTAAATAATGTCAAGTATTATTTAATGCAGTCAAACTAAACTAAATAAAATAGTAAGCTTGCATAAATTCGCATAGAAATTGTTAGAGGTCTTAAGTACACCATAATGAAAGAAATGTCTAAAGGCCACATCGATTGGACTTCTGCATTTTTTTTTATTCCAGGTCTAAGGTAAAATATATTAGATACTTGCATTTTTCTCGTAAATGGCAAGTGTTAGCGCAGAAGTAGGTTGGACAAAGTTTCAGATCATGTAATTACCTATAAAATTTGTTAATTACTTTTTGTGCTGGTTGTAATGTTTCAAAATTGAAACCTGAATCGCTGGTCCTATGAACTTCGACCAACAGCATTTCCAAAAATCGTTTCTTGGTGGAAGCTAACAGCATGAAAAGCATCTACAATAAAATATCTAATTTATAGCGGTTCAGACTCTGCGTTGATGAATCTATCAATGGGAACAAGTAATTTTCTATATGACAGATATGACTTCTTCGTATTTTGAAATCTCTCTATTTGATCTCGATAATATAGTCAAGTTATGATAAATTTCTCAAACCTTCCTTCGTTTTAACTGATATTTTATCTCTTTAATGTGTCTTCATAATATTTTGTTGGTCTATCTGTATCCTATTTTTTCTTTTGTATGTTCATACATTTTAATGAAAAAAATTTTTTAAAGACATAACAGAAATATATTTTTTAACAAAGTGTCTACAGAAGTTCTCGTCCTTTCTTTCCCCGTACGTACATTAATGTCTAAAACATCCCATACTCCATTCGGTTAGGTATTTAACTGAACATTAATAATCTTGATGTGTATTTTTGATGTTTTATTTTAAAACTTTGTTTGTAAATATTTTTCTGTTTAGAAACTTATTTTGAAGACTAAAACCAAAAATGAAACCACTAGTTAATCAGTTAGTACACACATTACAACTCGTTTTATAGTTAAACACATCACATTAAAAAAAATATCAAACTTAAAACTGAATAAAAACGGTTAAGTGAAATCGATTGTTTTTCGCGGAAGCAATATAATTCTGCTGGAAGAGTACTTACCCTACTAGTTATGATTAACGATCCACTTTACTCAAACTAACTAAAATATGATAAATATTGTTTCAGTTTTTTTTATGGGCCATAACATTTAATTGTGAGTTTTGCGGAATAAATAGAAGTGCATCGAAACAAAATATTAAAATCAATAAAATGATACGTGTAATACACAAGTTGAGGCAACTGTAGCATAAAAGTTATCCGAGAAAATGTAACTTCTATTTCAACTGTGGTACGATCGAAATTTTCTTGGATAATCAGCCCCGAGTGATATATACCATATAACTGAACTGCAAGATATTTTATATACCCCGGACTCCAGGCAGTACCAGTAAATCTGGCCTGTCTTGTGTGGTTATAAGATATTTTATTACAATGTCGTTGGAGCAAGCTATCCACATCCATAAATCTGCTTCTCAATAAAAACGTTAGGCCTTATTACTTGGTCTTATGAATGCCAGGCAATCTTAAGATGGACTGGAATACTTTTGCAAACAGGGTGGTACCTAATATTAGGGGTTAAAGTATGAAATTGCCGATTTGTACTGACAAATTGAAATTCGTTTTTTTTTTAATTTAACGTATTTATTTAATCAAAATAATTACCATTATTATCTATACATTGCTGCCATCTAGTAGGAAGGTCATTTATGCCTTTGCGATAGAACTCTGGTGATCTAGATTCGACAAACTGTGTGAAAGCATTTTGTACTGCCTCCTGAGAAGAAAACTTTTTATCACATAGAAAATTGTCCAAATCACGAAAAAAATGGTAGTCTGTTGGAGCAAGGTCTGGCGAATACGGAGGGTGACGGATAGTTTCTAATTGCAGTTCCTGTAGAGTTAAAACGGTTTCTCGTGCTGTATGAGGTCTCGCGTTATCATGGAGCAATAATGGTGAAGATCGATTCATGAGTCGGGACTGTTTCACTGCTAGTTTTGCTATCATTGTTCGGAGTTCGGCACAGTAGACATCTGCCGTTATTGCTTGACCAGATCATAGAAAGCTATAGTGAATAACACCATGCTGAGACCACCAAACAGTTACCATTACCTTTTTATTGGTAAGCTTTGCTTTAGGACACTGTTGTGGCGTTTCACCTGGGGTCAGCCATTGCATTTTTCGCTTACGGTTATCGTAAAGAATCCACTTTTCATCACATGTCACAATTCGATCCAATATTCCTTCATTTCTGTATCGATTCAACAAGGCAACACAAGTTTCAACACGCATTTCTTTCTGCAGATCAGTCAAATCATGAGGTACCCATTTTTCACATTTTTTTATTTTATTGATTTGACGCAAATGAGTCAATATTGTTGGTAAGGTAACGTTAAACCATGCAGCTAATTCCTGGGTAGTTTGGCTCGGATCGGCTTCCACCATGTCTTTCAATTCATTGTTATTCACCTGTGTGGACGGCCTTCCTCGTGGTTCGTTCTTCAAATCAAAGTTTCCATCACGAAAGCGTTTAAACCAAAATCGCACGGTGCGTTCATTAGCAGTCCCCTCTCCAAACGCAACATTGATATTGCGAGCTGTTTCTGCCGCGTTAGTTCCGCGTCGGAACTCGTATTCAAAAATCACTCGAATTTTCGAAGTATCCATCTTTCTTGTCTAAGCTGAATAAAAAAAACAACTGAAAGTCGATAATCAAATGTTGCACATTTTTAAATGAAGAACTACATAGGTACCATGTGGAAAAAGTTTCACTCAAAAATCTCAAACCATGAAGGTTCTATGTCAATTCGAAGTACCTATTACAATGAAACGGCAATTTCATACTTTAACCCCTATTATTTATCGGGATATGAGAGGTTTGGTACACAATAATATCTCAATTGCGAACATAACGATATCTAAACCTGATTGAAAATGTTAAATGTATAAAAAAATATTTTATGCATTATGCGATGCTGGTTGCAAATAGTGATTGAATAACAAACATCTGCACAAAGTTTCACATTTATGATGGTAGTAAGTAAGATAGGAAAGAATTAATGAAACAGACGGTTTTTACTACTTAGTTTATCTTGCACTTTGTTTGTCACTAAACGACATAAATGTATATAAATATATATCAATTGAGTACTTGGGTATAATCTTTTCAAAACAAAACTAACCTTGTATACAAAATAATACAAAGCCTGATCACTAATGAATGAACCAGTGTTTTCTTATGTAGTCCGTGACGAATTAACACTCCATCTCTTTGTTAAGTAAATGTCATTATGATAAGAATATTTGAAACAATGAACAAGAATTAAGACATTAAAAATATAAAATTTTATTAACCGACTTCTTAGATTTTTTTGCAGTTAGTAATAAATATGTGAATTATGTAAAAGCAAGTTATGTAAAATATCTATAGGAAAAATGTGGTTTGGTGACACATACTATGCAATTTTTTTTTAAATTTATCTGTAATAAACTCCCTTACACACACACACACACATTAGTAAGATTCAGAATCGAGAAACAGCACAAGCTTGCATTACCATTCATGTGTCACTTTACGCATACTAAACACACAACACACTGTTCTTTGAATTCTGATCAAAACTTACATGAACACAAATGGAGTGTTGTATAAAACTATCGGCATTGTGCTATTTAGGAATATTTACGAGTGTTATGAATTCATGATGTTAATGGAGGCGTTGCACAGGTGTTCGTGAAGGACGAGGTGGCCATGCGGTGGTTCATAGCACTCGGCTGGGCCTTCTCGCTGGTCATCACGGTGATTTACGCCACGGCCAGATTCTACACCCCCGGAGCTACCGAAAGGTAATCTTTTTCAATAATTTGGACATCACATCAACAACGTTAACTGTTGTTGCATATCTGCACGTGACCTTTGTATGTCAGTATGGGTTTACTTTATACATTTCAATATTATTGTTCAATAGCTATTTTAATTTTAATTAGTGGTTAAGGAACAGATTATGATGAGTGACACTAAAAGAGAGATTTATTTTGTGGGAGCAAATTGATTGCAAAATATCCCTACATTCTATTATTGAAGATATAAGAAAACAATTACAGTTTTGTCTGTTTAAATACGAAATAGTTTGATCGGGATTTCAATTTTGTCCGCTTGCAGGTAGGGCCAAGGTTGCAAGGTATTTTCGTAACCTGGGGTCAGACGGCAGTCACTCCCGTAAAAGCTAAAACTAATCAAATGATGGAAAGTAGTAATACGAAGTCAGCACAGTCTGCAAAGTGCAAGCTTTAGATATAACCGGGAATGTCGCTCGGATGAGCAGAAGAGACGATTCACACTAGAAATATTCATTTCAAAGTAACTCGACTTTAAGTAACAAAATAGGGCAGATCATAACTGAACAGAACAGTATAGTAATTATCTACGAATTAACAAGCTTGAATAAGCTTGTTTCGCGTACGGTCTGTTACCCGTGAATGCCGCCATTACTCTAAACAATGCGTTAGATAATTGTATTAAATGTATTTCATGTACAGGAAGTATCTACCTATATGTACCTACTAATAAGCTACAAATCTTGTTTGTTAGTTTAAACGTGGTTTAAACACACAAATCTTTGGAACTACGAGTGCGATTTAAAAAATCTTGGGATAGATTAGGAGCCGTGAATTAAGAAAAAACGCAGGCATAAGGCAAGCGTGTACTAAATATGCCATACGAAAGGTTTCTACCCGTATACTCGAGCATCAAACATGATGGGTTCGATTCCCACATAAAAGTATATATTATGCTATTTACAACCGGTAGCATAGATTGGTGTAATATTTTACTTTACATGCATTATTTGCATATCTGTGAAACTGCGATATGTGAATAATGTATTAATATTATCCGCTCGCTCGCGGAACCCGACTATTTTAATTAAAAAAGATTGATATGTTAGCGCTCATACAACAGAACCTCTGAAACGATACTTTTATGTACATAATTATTATTGGGCACTTTATATTCAAAGAGTGTAATGGCAGACTATACGCTGTTGGTATGTTAAGGAATTTAATGTCAATGTGTAATTACAGACGTATTGTTTTTAATTTAATTAACAAGTTCCGTATTTTCTGCAACGGACTTTCAGTATTTTCAGTAAAACTAATTTATATTCAAAACCTGCTCGTAGACCAAACTCGCACTGGGATTTCGATTGCCGCAAGACTCAACGATTTATGAAAATTTTAAGGATTGACAGTTCGACACGCACTAGTCAAAAATAACCGTCGTGAAAAAATAGTTTGGGCTTTGCCACAGAATCTAACACTCCGCGTTGGGATTTAAATGAGTAATATTTTGTGCGCTATTTTAGACAACATATATCAATGTATTACAGGCTCGCCGTGGAATATATTTATGGTTGTGATTTAAGCTGTCACCAAAATAAGAGGGTTCTCTGCGAGACCTTCGCTAATGTCTTCCAATCTCTAAGGTATCGTATCCATTTCGGGGCGCGCGGTGTTGTATGCTGCAGTCGGTAATCGATAGATTTGGCGGCAGATGTACCATTTTGTGTACCAGCATTTGATGACCAAATAGAAACCTTGCTGACAAAAAATATTTTTCCTGAATTTTAATTCACCGTGGGTACATAAAACCGCTGGAAAAGAATCGTGACAGTAAAATTTGGCAGTGCGGGCTTAGTCTAAATGAAATAGTTTAATGATCTCACTCAATATTAAATCATTTCAATAAAATTTTAGGTGTTGGATAGATCATAGCGACATGATTTGGATAATCGTCGTTCCTGTTGGGCTTTCATTGCTACTTTCCTTCGGTAAGTACAACACATTTAAATATAAATCCCACCGAAAATATTGTCATGTAAAAATGTTGCCAAGACGAGTTTACGTAGCTTAGCCCGTGAAAAAGTTATCAGATCTCGTATAAAGCCAAGCTCTAAAGACTGCACGCTCTATACGTAAGGTGTAGTGTAGAGCTTGCAGGCTTCTATTCCTAGGGGATAGGTTAGGTTAGGTTTTTTTTTTGTTGTCTTTGTAGTAATATTAGCTTACATACCAAATTTCAGCTTTCTAAGACTTCAGGAAGTACCCTAACAATTTTGTTGAACAGTGAGTGATGAGTTAGTGACGAAATTAAGGGTTTAGGGTTTTGAGACATTAATAAAATCTAAAGTATAATAGCTACGACATTCAAACTTTGTATGTTTAATGATTGTACCGACGGCATTCTATCTTGAAAATTTTAATTATTTAGCATCATCCAAAGCAAAGTTACGAGAGTTCAAAAAAACGACGAAGCGTTTCAAGAAAAGGTAGGTAGTGCCCTTGCGGTTCGCTTGGCTCGTCTTGGCGGGCTCGTCTTGCCGTGCCCCCAGATTGTTAAAGTTATTCAAGTGCTTATCTATCTATCTCGAGTTTGCCGGACCACGTAAAATAACCTTAAAACTTCGTCAACACTCGCTAGCTAGCTTTTACCAAGCGCTTAGAGCGTTTTCACACTATCCGATACCCGATACCCGATATCCGATATCGGAGGCAGTCATCGGTTATCGAAGCCACGGTGTTGGCCCGATATCGGATCACAAAGAGACTAAAACAGCGACTGGAAGCAATTTTCGACCTTTATGAAATTTTCTTAGTTACGTGTCTTTTTGCGTTAATAGATGACGCTGATCACGAATGTAAGAAAAATACTCGTTACTATGTCAAAGGACGAGAATTGCTTGGGTAGAAATTTGATTGCTTTCCGTAGCGCAAGTCTGCGCCTCAATTAAGTTTCGTACGGAACCCTTAGTGCGCGAGCTCGACTCACTCTTGAACGAGTTTTATAGATATTTGCATGGTCTTTAACTTTCTCTCAGACAGGTTTAAGCTTAAAACATACCGTTTTGCTTAAAAACGCGACATACCTATTTTTATGACTTAAGGTCATAAAAATAGGTATGTCGCGTTTCGTTTACTCCGAAAAAAAAATCCAGGTATCGGATCGATGAGGACTTTTTATTTTTCATTTATAAATTTGTCGCCCCACTTATATAATTTGGTTTGGATTGATCAGGGCCTGATTCTGCTATTATTATTTTTTTTCATTTCAAAACCACTGTGGTACCACAGACACTGATACCAATGCTATTTTACTTTAGTGTTAAAGTGTAAAATTAAATGACAATCTTAAGGAGTGAATTAAAAATGCATGGTTCCCGGCATTTTCCCATGTGCCTGTTAGTAACAGGCACTGGCACAGTTATACTAGCGCAGGCACTGACGTTCACTCTGTCCAAACTGTATTCTGGATTCAAAATAAAAATATTTATTATTATATATTATAATATCCCGTTTCATTCGTTTTCATTCAAATTCAGAACAGAATTACAAATTCTGTGCTACCATGCGGTAGAAATCCTATGCGTAGGTATAGGCACAAAAGTATTTTTCGAGTGTGTAAGCAAAAACAAATAAGTACCGTCTGTTCATTTTGGAAAAGTATTGATCTACAATAATCTACTTACATTTATCTCCAGTATTCCTGATAAATGTGGTGCGAGTACTGGTGACAAAGCTCCACCCGGCTCCGAACCAACAAGCATCGGTAGCGGCAAAAAAAGCGGCTCGTGCCGCTCTTATATTGGTAAGTACGCATTGATTGTATATTAAAATTAGGTAGCGTTGTGCTAGTGCTATCGAAATTTCGAAGCGCCAGTACCGCGTCCCAATCAATTGCCCTATCGCAGTACAGGAGATAGGCCTCTCCCAGTGTTGGCAGGCTTTCGCCTACTGTTTCCACGCTAGCCGGACGGGTTGGTACAGGGTTTTCCTACTCTAGCAGTACGATAAGCGCATATTTTTCCGTCAGTCGGCTCTTACACCCTTTGGATGAGTTGCGGTGGTGATACATGTATTCTTGTTCCACACGTCGCAACTTCTTTCTACTCAAAGTCAAGTGATAGTCTATTAAGTCTATACTAAGTAATAAAACTAACAAATTTGTTTATTAGTTAGAACGCGCAAAAAAAAAATCGAAATATCAAAAGTGCCATTTTATGACACAAGTCATACGTGATTCTTGTTTCCTTGAGTCAGATTAAATTAAATTTGTTTTGAGTGACCGTCGCGTCGGCAACGTCGCCAGTGCCGTGTCTACTTACCTCTATCTAGTATTATTATAAAGTGAAACTTTAAGTGGTACGCTGTTAAATCTATACTAATAGCAAAGCTAAAGAGTTTGTTTGTTGTTTGTCTTGTAACAAAGCTAGCGTCCAGGTACAGCCAACTATAATTCTGGTAACGATATTTTGTACAGATCTTTTGCAAAATTATTGTTAGTAATTATTAGCTTTGCGTCATATAATCAAGTGATTATAACCTGTGACAGACATTTTTTTTTCTTACTATCAAGAAAAATAAAGGAGTTAACTTTATTTTAAAATTAAATTAAAGTAATAGCATTATATTTTCTAGAGAACTTGTTAAATAAGTCTGAGTATGTTCATAGGCACAATTACAAATCTTGCTATGCGTTACTTGCTATGCGTTACACAATTAATAAAGTTGTACCTGCTATTAGATTAAGCTCTGCAAGAAAAGCGAAAAACTTAAGTACTTATCATATTATAATATATTATGAACTCTTTGAACTAGGAGCCCATACGACTCTCGTATAAGTTATCCCTTATAATATAACTGTCAGTGAAATCGAATAAAAGATTATACGTATGGATTGACAGACATAAATGTAAAATTGTTTTAGCGATAAAGTATGATACATTCCTAAAAACTGCTATTTTCATATTATAAACAGACACCTCAATTTTATTTAATTCTATAGAAGATAGATATGAAAATTTGCGAAACATAATTCAGAAAGAAACTGTAAGATGAACTCGCAGACTGTATTTTTCATCAAGAATCTGGTCAGAAGTCCGCCGGCCGGTGAGATAGCAGCAATCTGAGATAGGGAGTAAGCTATGAAGTACGTTAGTATTATTATATTCATCATCCTTAATGAATTAATAACTTCTACTGCCATGTTTAAAGAGGTATATTTATGGGAAAGATAGCGAATTGAAGATGGAATTTTAATCTTTATTAATTGATAAGTTTATTCTTAGTAAAAAAATATAAGGACTACGAAGAAGTACTAAATAATACTACTTATAGTTGGTTACTTAGTACTTTTTTATTAAGACGTGACTAGGTTAAACATGAAACAACATAGGTACAATAAAAGTATCCAGTAACAATCTATTTTCAGTGTTTGTGCTAAACACCAAAAATCTACAAAAAGTCTTTACATTGAAATTAACCCAAAAATATATTTTGATCATAAACAATTATTCTGTATTTTAAAGGATATTTTTATATTATTACTTCATGTTAACTTTTAACGATAAGGTAGCCGGTAACTTCGAATTCATTGAGCTAATACTGACCGTGACTCTGCCTACTGAATACATATTATGTTTTTTTTAACAGATTCCTCTGTTTGGGCTACACTTCATTTTATTGCCTCTACGGCCATTGTCTGACTCACCAGGAGAAAAAGTGTACCAAGTAGCATCGGCGCTTCTCACGAGCTTACAGGTGAGGGTTTAGTATATTATACTATATGCGTCTAAAATGAATTACCTCGTTCCCTTGAAGTAGAATTTGTTGTTCTTAGAACGTGTGTATGGGCTGGTATGGCGTATGTAGTACCAACACATGGACACCGGACCGTAAATAAAATCTTTCAAAAGATCAGTGTTTACGTCGTACGTAGACTTAAGTTTATGTAGGTACGCAATGGTTTCTAAATACGCAACTATTTAAAAAAAGAATCCATGATTATCAAAGAGAACTATAATTTATATGACATTTTACGTGTCTGACTGGTGTCAGTCTAAGAAATATCTTGACTACAAAGTCTCAAAATAATCTTAAAACTCTCGTATTAAGAACAAATCAAACAGTTTTATTGATTTAAATTATATTGTCCGAACTAAAATAATGTGTACCAAATATTAGAACAATCAGTCAACAGGAAGGTGCCCGCCCCCCCCCCCTCCCCCCTCCCCGTTGAGTGATTGTTCTAATCAAGGCATTAAGATCATTTTCAATGAGTAATAAAGTATTTTATTACACATCTACGAGTATAAGTAGTTGAACAGCAAATATAAATGACTGCTCAGATTTGTTTAAACTGAAAATAATCATCTATGTACTTTTCAGAATGTGTATACTTATCTAATTATAGGTCAAAATTATTATTATGGTATCTTAAAAATTACATAGATATAAGTGTTGTACTCGTGTATGCATAGCTACCTAATCTATAAAACTACCAACGAAAATATTTTATCAGTGCTATCTAGTAATTATGTAAAACTTTATTAAAACGACGTAGTTAATAAATGTCCTTATTAAGCACTATTTTATTTTAGGTATCTGGTTATTTTGTTTTTTCTTAGATTAATTTTGAATAAGTACCTACATTCTTGGGTGTGTTGCATTTATACTAAGAATTTAATTAATATAAACCAGTTTGAAATACATACCATCAGTAATACCTATGTTAAAGTTATAAGTACAAAAATCTTTTACATTTTCATTTTAAACTCTTAAACCAAAACCCACTAATGACAATGTGTGTGGATTTTGGTTGTCATTTAATATTTATCTATTATCCCTTATGTTCCGAGTCACAGTATGCTTAGCTTTAAACCTCCTAGTAAATGAAGTCATGGAAACAAGCTATGGGCCAGGCGTTGTTGCTTTCAGCTAAAATGTTTTACTGAAGTGGGAGGACCTACTTTTTGGCTTGCTAGATTTAGTGTATTTCTGATCAGTGGTACTACTATGGATATACAGTAAGAGGGTAGGCGAGATTGTCGTTCAAAAATTATTTTGAAGCGATAAACATGGTCTGGTATTATCTTCCACTAGAGCAAGACATGAGCAAGTGGTAGAACAGAAGAAAGTGGTCACCAGAAGTAATAGTGAAAACCTGCTGGAAGCTTATGGGCTTTGTGTAAAAAAAAATTGTCAATAAACATAATACATCTGTAAATTTAGGAAAGTGATAAAATGGTTAATATTTACTTTTGCATAGTAAACTGGCTATTGTATTGCATGAATGAAGTAACATTTATAAAAAAACGCAAATGGTAACATCACATACAGAGATTATAGCGCTTGCGTTTTTTATACTAATTATGAAACTAGCGGGTACATAAATAATGAGTGCTCTTTTTTGTTGAGCTTTCATGGTAAATTGAGGAATATAGGGAACATAATGGCTATCTAGCTGTAGGTAGGTAGGCAGGCTTTAAAATGTCGTGAATTTCACTTAACGAGTATCCATAATAATACTGTCCGTAAGCAAAATAATATTGTCTCCTCCTTCTTTGGGATTGAAAGATTTGCTGAGTTTGTTATAAATTATAATGGGTATAAAGCCATTAAGTATAATAAATTTAAAATACTCAGCACTTGGGACTTACTAATTAAAACAAGCGCTATCGTATCTTTGGGGAATGAATCGAGCCACAGGTAATTATAATGTTTAAATTAATTCTTAAATAGATGAAAATCTGCAATGTCACTATGTTTACATATGGCTCAATGAGAGGACGCAAACAGTTCAGGAACGTCAACAGACGTCCACACCAAAAATGTATTTTAGTAATTAGAACAGTTAACAATTCAAGACATTGTAGCAGTCGTTTCGTTTCAAAAGAATGGTTGTAACGCAAATATAAAACTATGTTGCATTTTTCTGATTTAAACATTCTTTGAATATAGTCACTGAACGGGAATTGGCCTATATTTACATAAATTACTTCAAGTATACGTGGATAGCAACATTATAATATTTTTATCAGAATCACTTACATACAACTACTACTGTTTCGCTTTAATGATAACAAAAGTATGTACATTCATCACTACAAATACTTGACTCCATTGAGAAATAGGGAAGTACCTAACTCTTATCTGGTGTTAGTTGATGATATTCAAATACGTCATTTAGATTACTTTAAACTGACATAAATAGGGTATATTATACTTGCGGCACGCTATTATGGCCGTTTTGACATATTACAATAGTAATGTGAAATTTCAATTTATTCTTAAAAAAAGTATAATTAAATCTATAAGTTTTTTATTGCAAGTAGTACCTGATTATAAAGGTTTAATGAAACAAAAATATAAATGTTTACTTCATATATTTGAACGAACTGGATATTGGAATAAAAATGAATATACTTACTTAATATGCACACAAGAAACAAATTAATACAAAAAGAGACCAAAAAAGGTGCCACTAAAGGGCCATATTTAATCAGATTCGTCCATACTGCTATTTTCACTGTCGTCACTGCTATCATCACATACATTAATTATAAGTTCGTTTTCTAAAATATTATCTATGTTCACATCTCTTTCATAATCTTCCCTTATTAATTTAATAGTTTCTATTCACAACCTTTTCCCAGTCTCCTTTAGTCACATGTTCACAAGCTTCTTCTAATATTTTGAGCAATTTGTTGTAGTAATTGGGTGTTCTGTATCGTGTCTTGCATCATATGAATCATATCCCTTAATTTAAGCTCACACCAACTCAATTGCATTATATTCGCAATGGTACGTCGGTAACCGTATAACTCTGTGCCCAAGTTCTAACGCTACTGAGGTATCGGATCTTGATTGGTTTGTTTTCTTTTAAAAGACGTACTTATTCCGCTTTTTACATATTTGCTTATGTAGGCGCTTGCAGAAGAATTATGTTTGCATCTACGTCATTTTTTTAAGTCATGCGACGATGTCAGCTTTCTTTTTGGGATTGGGTAGGTGACTTGTCAATTTGCATCGAGTGGTATGTGGCGTTGTCCATAATTATAAAAGATGTTTCAGAGAGGCTACACAATATTGAGGAAACCCATTCAGTAAACATTTCTCCATTCATTTCTTCATGATTGTCTCCAGTGGTGTTTGACGCAAAAGCCATGAGAGAACCTTCGATAAAGCCGTTGATGGTTCCGGCGTGACAAATTATAAGTCACGATCCTTTTCCAACAGGAACTGTGGACGTAGATGCTGCATGCTAAAAACGATATCAAATCTTTCCATCAAAATTTTGCCTTTGTTACATTGTTTGTATCGAAATCCCACGATCCTCAAAATCTTCGTTAAAGAACTTTCCCCACCGAAGAATAGTCCAGCTTCTTTCAGTGATTGCACTAACTTTTTTCTTGTTGGATATCAATCATTTAGACCACTGCAGTCCACTGCTGGACATAGGCCTCTCCAAATATGCGCCATTTCGTACGATCCTCCGCCTTCCGCATCCAGTCCGTCCCAGCCACCTGTTTCAGGTCATCGGTCCATCTGGCTAGCGGGCGTCCTACCCTTCGTTGGCCTTCTCGCGGTCTCCACTCTAGGACTCGTCTGCTCTAGCGGCCGTCGGTCCTTCGACAGACGTGGCCAGCCCACTGCCACTTCACCTTGCTTATTCTGCGAGCTATGTCGGTTACTTTGGTTCTTTGTCGGATCACCTCGTTTCGAATTCTATCCTTCAGAGAAACCCCGAGCGTAGCTTGCTACATAGCCCTCTGCGCGATTTTTAGTTTATGGACTAGCCCTACCGTCAGATTCCACATTCCGGTACCGTAAGTCATGGCGGGTAGGACGCACTGGTCAAAGACCTTTGTTTTCAGCCATTGCAGTAGGGGAGAAGAGAAGACTCGGCGTAGTTTGCGAAATGCTGCCCAGCCCAGCTAAATTCTTCTGGCTAGTTCTTTCTCGAAGTTGTTTTTACCGAGCGGATAACCTAGCCCAGGTATACATATTTTTGGACAACTTCGAGCGTTGCCCCTTCAATGGCAATCGGTCTCGGTGCAACATGTTCGTTAAACATGATCTTGGTCTTATCCAAGTTTTCTCCGAGGTCGACGCGTCGAGAAGCCCTATCTAGGCTGTGCAACATCTCGACCAGCTGAGCTTGAAAGGACATCGAGCGGACCCTGTAGGCCATCTTCTACTGCGGGACACGCAACAGATCGTTGGGCTCTCCTTCAAGGTGTTCGCCCATTCAGGGCACCAATTTAGGGCTATGGATAGCACGATACCTGCGTAAAGTCTCAGTCCTCCGGGCCCCTCAGGTTGGGCAGCAGCCGCGCCAAAGCGTTAGCCGTGTTCACCAATTTGGGAAGCAGATTTCGAAACACATAAATGTCGATGAGAGTGTATCCCACTGTGAGGCTGAATCTTGGAGGTGGCTTGCACCGATGTCCATGAAAGAACATACCCTCGGACTTGTGCAGAGAAACCTCGAGACCCAGCCACCGGATCCGTTCCACGACTTGAGCAACCGTGGTCGTGGCCTTTAGGGTCGCTTCGCGGTGAGTGCGCTCCACTCGCCGTCACTAGCGTATTGCCGCAAAGCACGTGACGGCAGCACCGCGGATCACTCAGTCATAACTGATGTTCCACAGGAGCGGCCCTGAAACTGATCCCTGAGGCACGTCGTGATACACGAGCGCCTCCCTAATGCAATTCCAGGGCAAGGTGTTGGCGGCGTCCCGAGCGACCGCATCGTCTGCCAGAGCCCTTACGCACATGATAACATCCACGGTGGAACGCCATCGGCGAAAGCCATATTGGTCATCCGCCAGTTCCAGCCCCACTCTGGAGAGTTGCTCGACGAGACTCTTTCGAAGAGTTTGCTCACCTTGTCAAGTAACACTATGGGCCGGTAGCCGGACGGTTCGTCCGCCGGCCGTCCTTCGACATAAGCTTATATCTATAAGTCGTCTGTAATATTGCAGATAAACCTCCTCAGACTTAAATACAAAACGTATCACTACAGATGTTACTCACAGTAATAAATAAAATACTGGTAACAAATACTTGAAAAACGAATAAAAGCAGATATGGACGCTCCAAAGCAATTTTGTTTACTAACTACGAACCGGTGAAACGCTGCTCTACTCTGCGCACTCTCCGTCTCGCTCTTGAGAGATGGTGTACTTTGTACTCGAACGTAGCATATGCGTAGATGAAGCGCATTCCAGAGAAGAATAGCTTGCATGAGAATAAGAAGAATGTACTAGGCTAGAACTATGAGTAGGACAGTGGAGAAGAGGGTTGTCAGCTGATCGTTGATTTTTTGTGATGAGAACCAAGTAGCTGAACATGAGATGATAAATAAGTGGGGACATAAGATCAGCTTAAAATTGTATAAGCCATCGTCAGCTTGAGGGCAGGTGCGTCGCTGACGTATCGGCAACTATCCTAACTCCGAACGATGAGCTGAGACGTGATCATATTTCCCAAAGTTGAAGGTGAATCGAATGCAATTATTGAGAAGACGGTCGATTTTATTGAGCAGATCAGCAGATGTTAATGTATGCTAATACATCAACATAGTCCATGGCTGGAATTATTAGGGTCTGCATAAGCATTGCCTTAGTTTTGGCTTTTAGGAAGAGTTTTTGAGGCGATATAGACTACACAACATCCCTGTTACCCTCTGACAGACCTTTGTAACTTGTGCTTGCCAGTTCAGGGTGGAGTCAATATTTAATCCCAGGGTATGCGCCGTTGAAAGTTATTTTGGCAGAATTCTATTGTCTACCCTCATCATATGGCTACTGCCAATTAAGATACCTCGGTATTTATCGGGGTTGACAGAAAGACCAAACCTGTCACGCCAGCTGCCTATTGATCGCAAATCGGCATTAACCCTGTCAACGGCCTCTGAAAGGTTCTCCGCATGGACTTGCCTGTATACCTACAGGTCATCGACATACAAGTGATACGCACACTGAAGTTTTGAGGTAATAAGGTTCATGAATATAGAGAATAAAAGAGGAGATAGAATACCGCCTTGTGGAACGCCAAAGTCAAGATTACGCCAGCTAGATGAAATCTCGTCCACGCAAACCGTTTGCTGACCAAGATATGAAAAGAACCACTCCAGCTCGTCGGCTGAGATCCCGAGATGGGCCAGTATTGCTAAAAGGATGTCATGATTCACACAATTCAATGCATTAGAAAACTCCACCACTGTAACATAACTCTTCTCCATTCCATCCCTTATATCCCCCGTTACTTTAAATAGTGCGGTTGTGGTACTGTGTCCCGGTCTAAAGCCGGATTGCCATTGCAACTCAAATATATATACTATAACTCAATAACACTTTTCTAGGCAGCCATCTTAAACCCAATCAGACCTCACGATCACACGTAAAGATAAGAGAAACCTATACCAACGGGACCAAGAATGTTTAAGAGACAATTTTTGATTAAAAAGCCAACCGCTTGTTACCGTTCACAGCTATTATTCTTATTATTTGCTTTTGGATCTAAACAAATAATAAGAATACTTATTATTTACTTAGATCCAAAAGTTTAGTAAAGCTAATTTGAGCTGGTATTTTAATTAATAATAATAATTATTATCTTGGTACTTAATTTTCAAAACAATGTTAGCATACCTTGAGCCACAGAATAGATGCTTGAGCGAATTTAGTAATCGATTCACCCAAACTACTTTTATATGAATTCACCTTGCACTTCAACAATATCTGTTACAACTTAAGACGTTGTGGAAATAGCATAATTAGTATCATGATCAATACGCCATATTATTCATTTTGTATCGCAATTTGCCAATTTTACATTTAGTACAATAAAAGTGTTAATAGTAATACGGGTCACTTAAAGAATCACAATAATCTCACTAAATGTATGCTCTATAAGCACGATGGAAGGCACAGAGTGTATAGAAGACCAGGGGAAACATTTAAGCAAACAAACGTCGAAGGAAAAGTAGCGGCAGCTCGAAATTGCTCTAACAAACGAAAGAGGAACTTGGTGTACGGCCGCAGTATTGGAAGCTCTCGGAGCAATGTTGGTTAAATAGTAATGTTTCCTATTTTTGTCTTAAAACGAGATCAGCAATTTTTTTGATTATGTTTTTTTTTTGTTAATAAAATGTAGTAAGTTATAAAATTATATTTCTTTCAAGAAGCATTTAATTGTCTATTAAACACAATTGATTTATGCAAGCTAGTATTCTTAGTTTGCGAGATTGTTAGGATTCCTTAGGAGAGTTCCAAGGCTCTGAGGTGAAAACTTCAAATTTAATCGGAACACAACGCAGTTAATGATGATTATGAAAACCTGATTTTTGATTTTTTGTGATATAATCTAATAGACATTATTTTTTCATTGGAATAATTCCACCCGATCACCCTTAATGTAACTCCTGGACACCAACATCAACAATGGTAACCCGCGAATACACTGAGAAAATGATACTGTCTTGGAACCCGCAACGGAATCAATCAGAAGTAAATTCGAAGATTTAGAAAACTCGTATCATAATAAAACCAAGGCTATTGGTGGGCAATAGATTAAAATAGTATATTAGTTACATTAGCATGCTTACACGAGTACTTAAGAAATTATCAATTTTTAGCAAGGAATAAGGTAATAAATTGAAAATGCGCATGAAATTGTCTATACCTAAAAAGTCTGTAAAAACTTTGAAGTAATAATTAATATTGACACAGTAAAACTCCGTTATTAGTTCTAGTTCAGAATGATTTTCAAATGTACTTTTTTCAATTATTGTTACCGCAAACATCTGTATTAACAAAATTGACTGACAGGTATATTGTAAACAATAATCCCTGTAGTATACCCAAATGAAAATATAAAGCGTGAATTATGAAGAGGAGCTTAAGTTCCCATACCTCTAGTCAGCCTCTTTCTTACTTTAAGCTCACCTTTTCTTTTGATTGACGCCTAAGGCTCATAGGCAATGTATCTTATTGTTTACCAAAATTGTTTCAACAGGGTTTATGTGTGGCAATACTGTTCTGCTTCACCAACCATGACGTGATGACTGCAACGAAGGCGTATATATCGCGATTCCGGAGAGCAAATGAGGCTATTGCTATGACTGGTAACACTTATCCTTTGACTGGGTCGGTTTAATACACTTTATTATTATTGTATGACATATGATATCGCATTGTTTCATCTACTTCTAAAATTACTAAAATAGATAATCACATAGATCATTACATGCATGCACAAAACAATTGGTACGAAATAATAAAATAAAAATGCAGGTGGTAATCAATTAGTTATAATTCATTAATTCTCATCGCTCAAAGATTTACTAACTGCAGCTGTCACTGTTGTGCTTACTTGTACGCGGCTAAGAGGAACAGATAGAAAATTATATCTATATAAATCAATTGGTTTATATGCATGGCTTCAAATTACTATGCATGACAATAAAGCTTTCTTTTTCTCCTCTTATAATATACTAACCACAAAGAATATTGTACCTTGTCATTCAAAGAATTAACCTCACTATGTGTTTTTCAGGTGTAACCGGGGGTGAAAGTTTAATGAACACAAAAGACCACGTAGTATAACAACAACTATAGTTAAGTAAATTATTGAATTATATAATATAAGAGACATGCAAATGTATGAGGTAGGTTAACTGAAATATACTCAATTATAATCACTGAGTTGTATTTTATTAGCCCACCTATAATTATAAATCTTTATCACTGCAGAGAGGAGAGATATGAATTTTTCATGGAAGCTATAGTCAAAAGTGTATCGTAGATCAGACACTATTAAGACAGACATCAAGAACACTACCCCGACCCGGAACTATTCAAAAGGTCTATACAATTTCAACATGAAATGTACACCTCTGTTTTCATAACCTATTTCTCGATATGTATGTTACTTTCATTAAAACAATTTAAACATATTTCTGTCTAATTACCAAGACGCCACGATATACCTACCTAAGCTATTTTAATAATACCGAGAATAAACACACATTATAATAAATAATAGACTATTATACATTTGTAGCTATTCGTATAAATATGTATTTACATGTGAAACTATTCTAACTAACAATATGTGTACTTAGTCTGACTGACAAAGTAGCCAGTACATCTGTACGTATATATTAATTTTATTGGTAAAAATTAAACTTATAACCTCGTTTACCGATTACAAGTCCTCAGTCCTTGGTTTAGTTAATAAACCAAAGGCGCGTTACGGTAATCAGATCCTAACTCACCATCTACCCATACAGACTCACTCTGTACCAGATACAAAATTAACTTAAGTTATTTAATCCTTCTGGTGTACCTTGCACTTTTAGGTTAAAACTTATACTGGATTTCATCCATAAATTAATTAAATAATTTCTCTTGCTTGTTCCAAACCTTGAACATATGAGTATTAAGCCAATGATCAGAAAAATCTTTTGTATCCGTCAATGATTATCTCAATTTTAATCCAATTTAATATTATTAAATAATCTCAACAGTTTTCTATGCCTCTATCTAAGATTATTCCCATTTCAACAAGAATAGCGAAGGTGATAAATATGGCGTAGAGCATCATCATTACCAGACCAAGTCTTTTTCTTAAGGTAAATTTGCCAATAAAGAGAGTGATCCATAAGCAACAGACTGCTACGAGCAATGATCCAACGACGAAGTCAATACCGACGGAATTGATACGTACGAACGTTTCATCCGCGCCTTGAATTTCTAGGGTAGCTGTCTTAATAAGCCACGGAAGTCCTAAGGCAAACAAAATTGCCAGGGAGTTGGCACCAAGTGCGTTTGACACGCCGATACCTCCTTCACCTAAAACAATATAAGTTCAAATGTACTATCAGAATACATACATAACAGTTCCTACATTAATAAATATTAAACTTTCGCAGGTCAAACTTAAGTTGTAATTGAAATAACAACAAAAGCTTATATCAGAAAATATGCTGTATTAAACAAATTGCATTTAGAATTTTAAAATTTCAACACCAACATATTTCTTGCAATCAGCTATTGCAGGTTGTCATGGCAATGCCATAAGCGCTAAAAGCAATGCAGGAAAATGATTACTTTAGATTCGCAGGGCAACTAATAAAACTACGCAGAGCAATTTTAATATCAAACAATAAAAATTAATATATGCTTACATTATCATAAACTAAGCAAAAGTGTAACGCATATCAAGTTAACGTCTATTGATTCCTTCTGTACGTACCTCGCCTTGACATGATGAAAATAGAGCAAGCCTCCGGCAGACATCCGCCGAACGCCAAGAATGTCATCCCCATAACTGATTCTGGTATGAAAAGAGTGTGTCCTGGAAAAATAACGAAGTTACAAATCGAGACACTACTGACAGAGATTCGGCTTTTATAAATGGAAATTATAACACAACACAAGGATGCTTGTGGTTGCAATCGTCTGTAAAATAACTTCTAATTTAGGGTAAATTTCTATCTATATTCGTAACTGATACTAAAAAATTAGGTTTAGGATTACAACTCATTAAAATACAATCATATCCACTCGTTGACGATACACCTGTCCAAAAACTGCCTACACAAACTAGCCTATATAACCTTTAAATCTTTACATATACCATAATTTGATAGATTAATCTCTTTTTGTAAATACCAATAAAAATTATGTATTGACTTTAAAACATACCGATGTTATTCTTTCCTCGTTATGATTAGCGAGCAAAAATTACATATATGGACCAAAAAGATTAAAACATTGTCAATACGCACCTATAACAGTCATACTCCATGTTACAAAATAAGAGTTCACCCCAATCCAAACGATGCACATTATAAAGGCGAGAGGATAGAGTCTTTTGAATCTGATAGGCGATGGAATAGTGATTCCCAATATTAGTTTCAAAGGCCAGGTCCAAAGCCACCATATTCTATATGCTCTGGATTTCTCACTTGGAAATCTAAAGAGACTCTTCTTCTTTTTAACTTCCTCGGGAGAATCTGTGAAATGAGAACATTGACATTAGTCCCAAGATGATAAATATCAGTAGTTGTTTAATTTATTTTATTTCAATCTTACCGTCATTTGCAGCTTCGCTTTTCTCTGGATTAGGAACAACTACAGTGTCTGTAAATCCTTTGTTATCGATACCCTCTTCGATCGACTTCACATTGTTGTCAATTTCTTTCACATCCATTACTAGAATTTTAAAAAAGTATTTTATAATGCTGTATGATAACAAATCGTCATTTTTGTTGCATAATTTATAGTATGTAAGATATATACGTACTTTCATCAGTATTATTTTTACGCAATCTTTCTATGCATCTATCGAAGAGTGCAAACATTCTCATACTATTGAACATGATAATGAAGTACAGAATATAAAGGATGCCCAAGATTAGTGCCTCGTACCAATCTATCTGACTGTCCCACACAAATATTACCAGAACTGCCACGTTACACATATAGACGATCACGTCTCTGGTGACGGCACGTCTGTCTATCTTTATAGGCTGGAAAAGAAAGAGTTACTTATGTTAATTACTTGATTAACTAATCCAAAAATTAATTTAACAAGGAAATATAGGTACCACAATAGCAGCTAAACCTCCAATAGCAGCTACTCCAAGAGCGTTAAAAATAGCTGAGCCGACAATAGTTCCAATTCCCATGTCAGATCCCGTGAGAAAAGTTGATATCACATTGACAAAGAACTCTGGACATGAAGTAGCGACTGCCATAAATGTAGCTGCAGCAACATTCTGAAAATAAAAAACAGATTTTTAGTTAAAAAAATATTTATTAACACATTGTTGCCCGCTTATATCCGGAATCATAATCCATTATAGCCGCCACAGCCTGTACAAAATGCGCTATTCAGACTAAAATTTTTGTGCCCAATTTCATCGAGATCCAGCTACTTTTGCTCGAAAATGGCAACAACGATAATGGTAACAACCAATGGCGAGAGTTCCATATCAAGAGATTCCCGCCAGCTTTTCTTTGCAGAGATGGTACAGATGTTTAAATTTATACTCTTACTAAGATTACGTGTATATTGAAGGCGGCAAAAGCAGAAACATCGATAGGTAGGTACCTTACAACTCGCATGGTGCGTGACAAACTAGATCGAGGTAAAAAAATATTTCCACCGGCGTCCCTTTTAAAAATGTTCACCCCTTGCCACTGGTAACAACGTATTCTATTAGGTTTGTCAATGACCGCTTCTTTGCAATGCTTCGATATCGCCTTTGGGTTGTGTAGATCAGATGGCAGTCGCTTCACAGAAAATAGCCAAGTTCAGCCAAATCCGTAGTTAAGACTGGTAAAGCAGACCCCAGACTATAAGTTCAAAGCTTTGGATGCGACTGGGATTACCGCTAGGAGGAAGAAAAAAGTATAAACGCATTGCAACCTTATTATTTGGTAGATATTCACACAGTATAAATACCTAATTAATCGAATACTAATCAGTGCTGTAGCTTCGTTATCATATAATTAAATAAGTTACATGACTTCTAGTGATACAATAATGAATGTGTTTAAAATATTCTGATTTTACCGTCCATGATCTAAGAATAGATAGTTATTTAAAAATAAGGTGAAATAAAGAATAAAGGTTACCTGAGGAATTTTCAAGTCTTCACAAATCAATTCTACACATGGAATGAAGAAATCATTACACACAACCGTCAGCAGAGTGAACGCGTATATACCGAATAGTAAGTATAGAAGAAAAGCGCCATTCCTCAGTTGGTTCTCTGTAAACATCAACATTAACAGTGGAATATTAAATAAATATATAAATAATCCAGTTACACAGTACGATTTAATGCCACTTTGTGAAATATAATCTAAGTTATATACTAATAATTCCTTAGAGCACCATCACGGCATTAATCCCGGTTGTATTCAAAGCTCGTACTTTGGATCCCACTCACATACTTTTTCGTTCAATTTGCCTTATTCTGGCTATAAGGGAGCGACTGCAGTCTGATCGCCCAAACCCAAAATGAGAGCCAACCCCAGAGCCTCATTTATATTCCGCTCTATGGTATTGAATACGCCAATGATATTGGTATGGCAACTTTACCCAGTACGACTGCTATTTGCCTTCACCAGAGTGACTTGGTCCCCAAGGATGTTAGAAAGTCTCTATCTTAATATATATAAATCTCGTGTCACAATGTTTTTCCTCAATAGACTCCTAAACCACTTAACCGATTACAATAAAATTCGCACACCATGTGCAGTTCGATCCAACTTGAGAGATAGGATAGTTTAAATTTCAAATTATAGTCCGATTCGCGATAACCGACATCCACGCGGGCGGAGCCGCGGGCGACAGCTAGTACACTAATAAAACAGTCCTCTTCACATCCAGAAATTGTATTCGTAATGCATTTTTATATTCATAAAAATTATACCTACCACAACTTTCAAAGCTTGTTGAATAAAAATTGAAACAGATATTCAATCACATTTTTTTTTTTTGTTTTTACGTGCGGGAAATCCCCACGGATACCCACCCCTCCGGAGCCGGAGGGGGAGGTTATGTCGGTCTCGAACCGACTAAACCGCACGCCGTCTCTGGGTCGTAGTGCTAGGCCGAAGGTGAGGTTGTCATGCGACATATCCCTCGCACCCCGGTTGACCCAGGGCCATCCCTCTCGGTCTGGCCCTCCTCGGGAAGGGGGGGACCACGCGGTCCCCGACTCAACCCCGGAGTGGGGAGGCGCGCATCGTCCTACTATGCGCGCCGCCGCCGTGGCCTGCTTCTGCTAGGGTGACGGGCGGCTCCACCCGTCACCCTCAGGCCCGCGCTCATGGGGGGCGGAGGTCAGTTTGCGCCCTCCGACGCCCGAGCCGCCTTCGGGCGCGTGCAGCGATGTCAGCGAGCCTTTCTCGCTCATCGCGCCGCGCCCGCTCTGCTGTCTCCTTCGCGAGCATGACCTGCTTGCAGAAGGAGGCGCTGGCCGCCCACGCATCCGCGCAGCGGACCATCGCCGCGAGCAGGGTGGAGAGCGTGAGCACTCTCACCACAAGCTCCCGCCTCGGCGTCTCAAACGCCGGACACTCGGTGAGCGTGTGCAGCCCCGAGTCCACGCTCGCGACGCAGTGATGGCACTCGGGCGTTGGCTCAATACCCATCAGATGCAGATACCGCCCGAAGCTGCCGTGCCCGGTGATAATCTACGTCTGACGGTACGAGAGGCTACCGTGTGGCCTCTCTAGCCACTCCCCCATGATGGGCCTTACCGCCGCAATGACGGCGTGCCCTGCGCGTGGTTGCCCAAGTCGTCGCTCCCACTCGGCCACCATGACCTGGTGGAGCCGGGATTTCTCGGCCCGAATATCCTCGGGCTCGGGATCGAATCCCCGCTCCCGCGCCTCCTTTCGGAACTTATATAGTGCCGAAAGGGCCCTCGCTTCCAGGATCCACGGTGGCGATCCGGCCAGGAGACTCGCCGCTTCGAAGGATATCGTGCGGTATCCCCTGATGGCCCTGGAGGCCATCGTGCTCATTCAATCCCATTACATATTATTACGTTAATCGGCATTAGTACGTCACGTGAACAAAATCAATTCCGATTCATCTATTGATCCAAATAGTCGCGTTGCGCGTGTTTTATTAAAATGCACGTGCAGTGGCGATGTCACTAAACACCATGCTTCGACCGTATGCCGACCGCTGCTGTCGCCACCAACTAGCTTAATCAGTAGTTCAATTGACTGTCTAGGCTGTTAACTAAACAGAAATAAGTCATTTTTCTAGCTGTTTGATTAAATGGCTAGGCAAGTAATTAAACATCATCGATCCAAGCCAAATGCTTAGCTGTTTAATATAATGGCTGAACACCATTCAGGCCGCTAATTGAACGGCGCCGTTCAGTTAAGAGCCTAGACGGTTAATTGAACGATTGATTAAGCTAGTTGGCTACGACGTAATATTTGCACCGCTGTCATCGTTGTATAAAGTAAATAACTGTTAAGGTGAAGTTCTACACTAGCAACAAAAATGACGTCAAGCCCTACCAAACTTAAAACAGAGTATATATATAGCCAGTGCTCAATGAAGAGATTTTGTGCAGGCAATTCTTGCTTTGTCTTCTACACTGACGGCACAGAAACTCTCTATCTTTACAGAGTCAGTAGCACGAGTGTGTCTCCTCTAATGTTGCACACGTCCATAGGCCACGGTAACGACTTTCCATCAGACGGGCAGTGTGCTTATCTTCTACCTCAGTTGTATAAAATAAATGAGGTTGTATCTTCATATCAAGGGCAGCCCCCTATGATCTTTTTCCCTGATTTTTATCTAAAATATTCGAAACTTCTTGCCCGCCCGAACCAAAAACAAACGTAGATATAATCCCTTCGGTTTTCATACGGTAGGATTAAAATATGTAGCAGCTGCTTGGAAGGCACTCTTCAATCAACACAAAAAAGGCTTACTATACATATAGGTATGCTATACAAATAAGTTGGCCAGTATGGACTCAAAAGCGCAATCGTCAAAATTCAACTATTCTAAGACAATTTGCTCAGGGACATAGTCATGCACGCTGGTACATTTGAAACGGTGATCTACATCGGGATGTAGACATAGACATGTAGATCGGGTTATACAAAAAATATAGAACCACACCAACAGAGACTTCATCACTATGGAATGTTGATGCAATTCAAGAAAACCAACTAATTAACCGAGGGAGTGTTTTAGTGACAGATAAATAAACGCAGTGAGGCTTACTAATAATAAAGTGTCCTTCTCCTTAATCAAAAGTAAGTAAGTATTACTGGACGCATGTTTAGATTTATTTTTGCCTAATAATTTAGGTATTATGTATTTACTTAAATAAACCTAGACTAACTAGGTACTTCGTTAGAAAAATCTAAGTTTTTCTTATTCTGTTAATATCGTTTTTCAACATAAGTAAGCAGCACCTACATTGTACATATCAATTTACCTACAGTTACTCCTATTCTACTTTTTCCTGCGTTCCTAATTGGCCTACGATGGTATATCGAAATGCTCCTTATATTTTCGCAATAATGCAAATATCACTCAATTGAAATAGCATTGCCAATAAAGAATTTTCTAAAAGTATCTCGGAACCTTTTGCATTACAACGTTAGTGTCATATTTTTATTTCAATGATTTATTTCAATGTATATTGTAAAGGCCGCTTCGCTCCCGGAAAAGTCGATATAACAATTAGAATCAATATGTGGACCCAAAGCTCCAGAGCGCGAACTTTGACGCAACTAGGAAATAGCTTCCGACAAATGAAAATTAGCACCACAAGCTAATTAGTTTCAGAAACTGCAAAAGCAAGGGAGTTACCACTGGCATTCTTTTTAGTATGAGCGTTTTAGTCGCTTTAATCGTTTTAGTTGAGAAGCACTTACCATCAAACAATCCATCAGGGAAACTGCCCAGGGAGTCCCTCGCTAGACATTCAATTTGACGCACTACGCCGTCCACAACTTCGAGACGAGTCCGGAGCCAAGGAGTCCAGTGCCAAACCTCTTGTTCTTCATCCAGCTTCTTCATCAGGTCATCGTGCATCCATACGATTTCACCATTTCTCAAAATTGGGTGCATTAGAGCTTCGGTGTCATCTGGATCAAATAGGTAATATGTTTTTATATAAAAATGCACAATATGGATAGTAAAAACTAGTAGCACCTAAAATTTCCTTAAGTTTAATCTGTTTTAGTAATCATCGAAATGCAAGAAAAATGTTGTTGACTAGGGTTTCGAACAAAATTCTAAATGTATGTGGACAATATTGTCTACAAGTTAACCTTTTGCCACAGAATGAATAATAGTATACGATACATATCAGGAAACTGCTAATTATAGTGGTAAACTATAAAAATAATAATAATGGTGCTAAAACTATAATTATACAACTATAATTATCTGACAAAACAATATATTTCTGTAAATTTCTTTATTACTGGGTAACTTCAAAAAGTAACAATATAGGTATATATGATATATTAAAATTGCGAATAACACGTATCAGTGGCGTTTGACCTTCAATTAAAAATTCCAGGTGACGAATTGAGGACTTTTAGAGTTCGTTTATGATGACGTGAACCCTCACTCCAATTAATTTGGTCCACTTTGACTGGATTATTAGGGGTGATTTGCATATGCTATCATACATGTTTCGGTTTTTAGAGCAATAGTTAGAAGTTAACTTCTTGGAACCTGGGTTATTTTTCATTTCTCCAATTATACATTTTATTCAAGTGATTCAAAGGTATAGAGTGATTTACGTCTCAGCGATTTCACACATACAGTGATTATAAGATATTACTTCTGCTTCGTAAATATTTATTAGCAATGACTGAGATTGTTTAATGTGTGTCTATAACATAACAACAGGCTTTACTTACTGAAATCTTCAACCGCTGTGGTGGGCGAGCAGTACAGCATAAGTAATATCGTCCCCAGGAGGACACCTTCCCGTATAAGTAGCATGATTGTTAAACTGCGAACAACCAAAACTCTGAATGGCCGGCTAGAACATAATCACAATTACTTCAAAATTCATTACAAATTTGTTGATACATATAAAGATTACTTGTATTTATCAACAAAATTTACACAAAAATAACTGATTAAAGTAATAAATGTAAATGTACAATGAAGCCAATACATCAATGGTTAACTATCCAATTTAATTTGTTTATCTGTGTTTTGATAAGAAAAGATTTCATTTTATTACTGTGATATTGTGACCCAAATTGTGTAGTTACAGGACTTTAACACAAATAGGAAATAGTAATATTTGACTCAATTTTTATTTTAGTTTTATATATATTAATTTAATGAAGGCAAGAGGGATATGCCAAGAATGCTATCTTATTCGGATCAACCAATCGTTGAACATTCGCGTTCGTTTTACCAATCACATTTAAGTTGGATCATTTTACACCAAATCATTATACTACGAATACGTCGGCCAATGAAAATCCACGTAGTCCAGGACTTACGTTACGAACGTGATTGAAAATCATTTCCAAATAGAATAATGGCATATGGACGCTTGCAATATCAATCGCACATTACCACATATAAAGGCGAGGGAGATAGAAAATCTGAGAACGGGTAAAGCCGGGAGCGGAGGCTTCCTCTTGTCTCTAAATAATGTGAAATAAGTATGCATATGTGTATACTTGAATGGGATATTATGTGAAGAGAACATACAGATTTATTTGACGCTGTGTAGGTAAATAACACAATGTATGATACACAATAAATTACACACCAGCCACTTTTTATAATACACAGCACTTTGTTTCCGCAACAATAAAACAGTCATTGTGATATAACTTAAACTGATATATATTGTACACAAGTCGATAACCTATTTACTGCTCTGTTTTTATCTTAGGCGCTAATAGAAAATTGCTACACAATATCATAATAAAACAAACACTAAGTAAAGCCTTCGATTGTGTACTCACTTTAGATCGACTGGCTTCTTAAGAACTGCTTGAGTTGGTGATGTTAATTTTTAATAAACATTGGTACTAATTAAATAGTTTTAGTGCGATAGCTGCCAGTCTGCAATCTAGAAGGAGCTCAATACACTGGAAGAAAGATATCAATGCCAGGGGTTTTTAAGTAGATAATCTTATTTGATAAGCGACTCCTTCGCACTGATTAGTAGATTCCAATTATAATGTACGCATTGTCAGTGATAGGCGAGCGTGCCTTGTTTTTCAACAATGCAATCTTGCATCCGAATCTACTCAGTTTCAGGTGCGATTTACTTCAGTAATCTAATTCAATTCTAAAATATATACATAAATTGAAAAATTAAACATTAATAGTTTTCGTATTAAGTACTATAAGTATTATTACTATAAGTACTATTGTGGGGTGTAGATTATTAACTCTAGTTTAAAAACCACATAAAGATAAGTATATCATTATCATAAAAAATACTCACGAATGGTTTTCTTTTTCAGATAATCAACAAAAACCCTTTTGTCAGAAAATAATCTTCTTAGATATGTATCAAAACCACATTAATAAATCACGCAAATTAAATTGAAGATGTACATTTTTACAAGTAGGTCACTGAAAGCATAAATGCGACGATAAATAGAAAAGATAAATATGATGAATATCAAGATAAAGATAAAGTCAGTAAACACACTCGTCCCTTAAAGCTAACAATAAAATAAGTACATCTATTGTAAATTACCCTTATCTATAAATTAATAATAATTGCGATACACTTTCACTAATCCCTCTATCCTATGCTATTAGCTAAACTGACCCCACCGCATTAACATACAGGTAGAACATAGTTAATGATACAGGTTTATAGCCTGTGATTGTTCTCTGAGATTGATAAGCAGTTGTGTGACATGAACAAACGCTATGATTGATATTTCTTGGCATTGTTCAAAAACCCCATAAGTGATACTTGGAGTATTACTTGAATGTTCACCTGATTTGTTGTGTCGGAATATCCGGATAGAAAAAAGGTGTGACTGCGTGTATATACATGTATGTACTGATAATTTTATTATAAAAGTAGAAAATATCATTGTGTTAAGTTTTTACATATTCTAGTTTCGTATCTTTTAATCGCATCATAAGCTAATAAGAGTAGTTATCCATCATTATATAGTGTAGGCACTAATATATAATAAACATCAATATACACGGTAGCTATGTGTATATATACGTCAATAAAAAATATAAATCAATAAAAATTGGTGTATGATATTTCTTAATTCTTAAAGGACAAAAGTAACGTATTTTATTTTTGTATTTTGTCTACAAACATAATCAATATTAGAGAGAGAGAGAGAGAGAGAGAGATAAAAGTACTTACCACAAAAATAAGATGCCGTTCTTGAAATTCTTAATTGATGTAGACCAAACTGCTCGTAGCAAGACGTGGAGTAGACAATGGATAGCTTGCCAAACATGTTATGTTTTTAAATTTGTAATGCGGTGGTGGTAAATTTTGTATATTTATTATTATTCAAAGCTCTAATAGATTATTGTATGCGAATATGATTTACAGTGCGCACCAACATAGTAAGAATGGGTTGATACTAACGTAAACCCACGATCAAAGAAATGCTATCGCAGATGTAGTGAACCGCACCACGCATAACCTACTGCAGAAATTTTTGTATAGATATAATATATAGTTTAAGAAATTAAGTAAAGTGTGAACCTGATCATAACTGAAGCTACCACAACATTGAAGTTGAGTACGAGTAGAAAAACGAACGTGCAAATTACGATATAGTCGCGTGACCATGGATGCCGAAAAGCACTACCAAAACGCTGAGGTCAGTGATAAAAAAAGTTTTTTAAATTACCCGAATTTTGGAAACACGGTCTTACTATAGAAGACCAAGAGTAAAGTGAATACTCAGATCTTTCAGCAGTGCGAGTTTATTAAGGAGTTTCTACTTTTCACCATCTTAGTCTAAAGGTGTAAGCTAAATAGTAATCCTGTAGTTAAGAATGTTAAATAATAATCAATGTAAAATATCCTAATTTGTAGGGACAAATCAAAACTATTTTTTTTTTGGACTTTGAAATGTAACCACTATAAAATCGTCTGCAATCAAATAGCGTGATTAATAGCAAATTGGCAATTAAAAAGCACTAACAGTACTGTAATTAACTAAGATAACTATTTCTATTTTCTTTCTTCAATAAAGCTCCTTTACCTCGATGATTGATGATGATCAAAATATTTGAATAAGGAAATAACAAAAATGTTAAATTATAGAATGAAAGATGAGGGACACACTCCCTCCATTATACACAAATCTATGCCCTCCAAATCCCGTACGGCTGCAAAACTTGAGTGCACCAAGCGATACACTAGAGATGTACACTGTAATCAACGCAACAGAAATAGACGACAATAAAGGAAGCAAGAAGATGAATGCTGCAACCGGAGGTATCTGAATCATCTCTAAGAATGATCTAAGCTAGACCTTTCCGGATACTCTGAACCGGATCTTTTGAAATAGAAACTTGAGTACAAAATTAGCACTTAGGTAATTCATTAATGTTTATTGTCCTTAGCAATACGAAAGTTAAATATGGATGGATATTCTTTTTGTGCCTGGACTACCCGCATAACAGGTGGATAAGATAATATTTTAGCTATATTTATTATCTGATGATTAGACTCTTGGAGAATATTCATGCAGAGTCAGTCAGTTGAATCTGTTCTCGTAATATTTGAACATCAAGCCTGACCAGCTGACAAATAGACAAACATTGTAACAGATATGTTATTAGCTTCGTTATAGTAGAACATGGCAATTTCTGTTTAAAAATAGTAGTTTGTGAAACTGTTACATAATAGGGGTTCTTAAAATACAAGTAAAAAAATGAGCCGTAGGTGAATTTTTTTATACTTTCACACGAGTGTTTTAAGAACAAATTATGTACAGTTTCATACACTACTTATAATCTCATAATATAAGCTTCCAAAAAGACCACACAGAACCACTACGGTATAATGTTGGGCTGTTTCAGGGATGCTGCCTGTCACCAATAGCATTTAACATAGTAATTAATATCTTAATCACCAAATTAATACGTCACGAAAACAAATGGGGTTATCGGTTTAAAGAGTCCATCTTAGCTTTTGCTGACGACCTCGCAATACTGACGCGTAATCCAAATCAATGTCAGGAACTATTAAAGGAAATCGATGAGTTCTGTTCGTGGACAAATGGACTGAGAACGAAGCCCAGTAAGTGTCACTGTCTGTGTCTGGGTAGACGGGACACCAAATTTACCTCCTACGACCCGGGACTCTTCATAGGGGGTAAACCAGTTTCCATAGTCGCTGAATCGGTCCCATTTAAATTTCTTGGGAGAAAGATAGACCATCAAGGACGTACACCATCCTTAGATGAAGTTGTCAATATGTTTATAAACGACCTAAATAAGATAGATCAGCTACCACTGAATAATATCAAAAAAGCTTGGATATATGACAACTACCTAACATCACGTCTGACTTGGCCTTTTCTGGTATACGATTTCGGCAAAACCTTACTCGCGAAAATAGATGCAACTGTCATAAAATCACTAAAATCGTGGCTTGGACTAGCGCACTCTGCTGATCCCTCTGCTTTATTTAGGGATCAGAATAATTTTGGGATGAAATTAAAGAAACCATCGGAGCTCTATAAACACCTTAGAGTTACCAAAGCCCACATCTTAGGTAAATCCCAAGATGACACAGTCAGGGCACTCCCGAAAGATAATAACGCGTCCGAGCTTGAATCTAGACTTATATTCCATAAACGATTTATGATAGGAGCCCAGTCAAACAAAGTGGGGTTGGGAGTACGAGAGCCAAAAAGGGACCAGGATATACTTAGGTCCTTTCTGAAGCAAGACGAAAATGATAAATATCGAGTGCACGCGATGAATTTGGAAATCCAAAACGAATGGTTGACAATGGGAGAGTTCTGCATACCGATGGCTTTAAAGTGGCGCACCTTGATCTATGAGTGGTCGCCGGCCCTGTTAAAATTCTATCTTAACGCCTTTCAGATGACCCTTCCAGACCAGAGTAATCTGGTAAGGTGGGGGAAGGCCTCAGAAAAACAATGTTATACGTGTGGTGAGGCAATAGGGACGGCTAGGCACATATTAGTAGGATGTAGGGTGCTTCTCGATAGAGGCCAATACTCACGCCGCCACGATAAGGTGCTTTTCATCATACGCGAAGCAATGAGTCTGGCAGTAGCTAGAGCCCAAAAAGGATTGACTACTAACAGACGTCATATCAACTTTGTGTCTGAAGGTTCATCCATAAAATCCAGGAACAAACCTTATTCAATCTTAGATACTGCCCCAGATTGGACTCTCCTAATCGACACGTATGAAAAGCACTATAAAATTCCGGAGGATGTTGGGGTTTCGTCATCTAGACCGGACATATTTCTATACTCGAAAACGACAAAATATGTGGTCCTTGTGGAACTTACTGTACCGTGGGAAACAAATATACCGAAGGACCACACACTTAAGAAAAATAAATACTATGATCTCACAAACGAATTAATCAAAAACGGTTACGTGGTTAATTTGTATGCAGTAGAAGTGGGAGCTAGAGGTATACCAGCTAAATCTCTCTATAACCTACTTAAAGATCTAGGCCTATCGAGAGCTACAATAAGCTCATTACTAGGACGAATGTCTAAAGCGGCACTAGTAGGTTCGTATCAAATTTGGTTAGGCAGGGAGGGGAACTTGGGTAGTGAAGGTGAGTGTTGATGTACATCAACAAAAGGGGCCCCTTCTAAACCTACACTTGGGTCGCAAGTCCCAGGCACTGTTCCGAGTTCCCAACTCAGCAACGCGATGGACCCGGCACCCGCACGGAGAATCCATGGATTGCTAAGAATATCGTCTCTCACTTATTTTAATATTCTGTGCGTGAAGACTATCATTATAGTATTCTTTTTATTTTTTTATGTTGGCATTTCAGTACGAGAGTTGATAAAAATATTAAGTGTGAAGTTTTTCCTCATTGTATAGATTATGAGTCACCACGTAAGTATAACATAACATAAACTCACGCCTGTATCCCCGAAGGGGTAGGAAGAGGTGCTAGGTTCACCAGTTTATGTTAAGGTCCCAATGTAATAGGTGGCGAGCCTATTGCCATTAACCGGGCACTTACACCTGCGATAAATACACACATAACTTCGAAAAGCATCGAAAAGTCATTGGTGTGTGCTATGGTAAAACCTGGGATCAAACCCGAGACCTCGTCTCAGCAGTCCATTGCTCATACCACTAGGCTACCGCGGCGGATTTTTAACGACTCTTTACATGCTTGGCATGGTTGACATGGCTTATTGTCAAGTGTTTTAAGTATCATCCGGCTATCGCTGTGGATATGCCGTTTCAGCGCCAGCCAGGCCGCCATAAAACGTATATCCAAAAGTTCAGGAATGCACGAAAAACGAACTAAAGCAGAGAAAGATCGTAAAATTCAGAGACCAGGAGGTTACTTCGGGTGTTTTTCGAAAGGTTTTCATACTTACTTATGGGATAAATGATATGAATTGCCCAAAACTTATATCAGCAGCTTCAGATGATGTGTGGTATTGCCTGCTTAATTGCCTTATATAATTACGGGAAAGGAATAAAAGTTGCTGTGATATAGAATAGCGCTTCTTAGTAACAGGTTATTAATATCTTTTATAAATAACAATCACGTTTCATTTATTTACTTTTAGCTTTTGTTGATTTAGTGTAGGTCTAATCCGATAAGTGTATGGGCTTAGTGAAAGATATCATTTGTGAACATGGGTGCAGTTCATAACTCAAAAAAGCACATAATATATGTGCAATCTAATATCTATCGTAGTCATAATAATCGTTACTATACTTTTGAGTAACTTTGTTATGATCTGCCGGAGGTACCCAACCACCCTTACTCAGAACATCTTGCACATTTACTTCAGTGTGTACTTTTTTATCATTTAACCAGGACTTGTAAGCATTGTATGCTACACGAACTGTAAAGAACATTATAGAGTCGAATCCAGATATCAATGTGAATCCCAGCATTAAACTTAGGAGACCACCAAATGCAGCTGTAAAGAAAATAAAATCTATTGAGCACACTTCTTTTAGGAGTCATTTTAATACCTTGCCTATGTATTTTGAACACGTTCATCACTTCACATAATATATTGAGTAAGTACTAACATAATAAATTTTGCCAATTCAAGTAAACGTCTCGCCTGTATCTAGTGGACACCAAATCGTTGAAGAAAACGTTCAAAAGGGAGCTGTTAACCAAAGTGGCATTGTTGCTGCAACAAACACGAATTTAGTCAAACATTAGGAAACATTCCAGTTGCACATAGTAAGTAGGTACGTTTTGAATTTTTGTGGGAAGCCAAAGGCTTGTCCTGCATTCTCTTCTGCACTGACGGCACAGAAACTCTCCATTCTTACAGGGTCGGCAGCACGAGTGTGACTCCCTGTTGTACACGTCCGTACCTAAGAGTTATAAAAAAGCACTTAAGTTTAAAAACTACAAACACTTACATGGGGAGACCATGTATGACATTGTCAGCTAGTTTACTCAAAGCCACTTCCAGAGGATAGTCGTAATGTTCGCACAGTGGCAAACATTTGAAAAAAATTGTATCTCCCTCACTTAGATTGTGATTAATGTAATCTTGTTCCACTGAAATAAAGGGTTACACTCTGTATATTTAATCCTATTCAATGTTTAGTTTTTTCATACAGGTATCATGCAAAATACTGATAAGTAAATGTTTCACTACAACGTTGCCAGAACTCGCAAAACAATTTTACCTATATCTAACGCTAAAACAAAAAAGATAAGCAAACGTTCATAAAATTCGTTTGTTACACAGTTGAAACGGCAATACTACCTTTGTTTTAGTTACAGTCTTTTAAAGTATGAAGAAGCAAACCGTGTATTCTATCTTAGATGTGGTCTCCGCCAACCAGAATTGGAAGAAGAAAAATTTATACTTTATAATAAAAAGTCAAACATAGATGAAATACTTTCATTCAAAAATTACTTACAACTTTCTGCAGCACTTTGGATGCATTCCATGTCTTTAAAATTGCAGTTCCGGAAACTGGCTGAAAATGTTGTGCTCAATGAAAAAATACATACAACTACACATGAAACATGCGCCTTGTATATTTAACATGTATTTATTATTTTATATGATCCGACATAGATAATAAATATGATGTCTAGGAGATCCTACTTATTAATTAGCTAAAGGCTTAAGGCTTAAATTTGTCAAGTGCCACTAAATAAAAACTATATAGTAGTTATGTGAACAGTAGAACTTGCTAATACCCTTTACCACATTTTTCTGGCACAGTCAGCTTCAGAAATATATTGACTACACAGTCTCAAAATGATCTTAAAACTTAGGCATTAAGAGCAAATCAAACTCATGCTTGTATTTAAATTGTATTATTTTCCGAACTAAAGGTGTGTACCAAGTATCAGAACAATCAGTCAACAGGAAGGAAGGGCAAATCAAGGCATTGAGATTATTTTAAGTACTTTATTCATCAAGATGGATTTGATACCGACTGTACTTTTATAGGGTCACGAAAAAGAAAAAAACGGTACGTATCTTCTTATTTTAAACAGCCCTTGATGTATAAATAATGACGATTCTTTCTTAAAAAATCGCTACTGCAAACTTTTTTCATACTTTTTTATAACGAAGCTCACCTGTGCGAGGCATGATTTTTTGTTCAAAACAACCTTGAGGTATCATATCCTTGAATTTTCAGCCAAAAATCATCAAGGTCCGTTTATAAATAACACGACAGCAAACTTTCCCCCTTTTCTCCATCATTTTCCCTCCAATCAACCTCTCGACAAAAGTTGTTTCGTGTGCCAAGATTGGTGAAAATAAAAAAATGCACCCTCTAGACCAGAATTGACAAACAGACACACGTACAAAAGCAAAATCGACCAACTTGTCGTAACGGAGACGTTCGCTCGCTTTGCTTACTCAATCAATCAAATAATAATGTAGTGATTATATAAAGTACCTACCATCTGAAGGTAAAAAAAGAGGAACACAACCACATTTCCTCTTATACATTTGTATTTTCCGATGTGCCATGCAGTTGTGGAACGAGTATTCACGAAAATTATCAATTTTAACCTGTAACAAAAAAGCCCTGTGATGTAAAGAAAAAGAATGAAATATTTTTTATTGAGCACAGATATGCGGAACATTAGCTGTTAATAAACTTCAAAACTAGACTAAACAAATAACAAAACAAAATAACAAAATATTCTCAATTCTAAATAAACGAGTCACGCACAACCGTGCAGAATAATGGCCGCCTCTCAGCTTAATGCTGTCTGCTTTGTAGTGCACGCGGAACAGTTGATTTTCAGAGAGGGCTGCTTTACTTGGCTCTCGACTGTTATCACTTCACGAGATTTGAACACTCCTAAGGCACGTTACATTATGTTTATAATACACTGGCCCGCAAAAGAAGGTAACAGTAACAGTTTTTAAATTCAATTTTCTCTTAAACTAATAAATTTAGCGACTTGAAATAAAATAAAATAAAGACAAATTTTAGAACAGTTACACATATTTTTTGAACATAAGTTCATTTTATTTAACTCAAAGTTTTTAACATAAATGAAACAAAAACAAAATGTAGCCATTTTCACTAAATGGTAAAAACTAAAAAAGCCCTAAAAGTGGTGTTAGTGGTCTTAAAATCACATATTTAATAACTGGGCTTGCCTCGTCTTACTCTTATTACATCTTCAAGTCGGTTTGGCATACTGAAGACGAGGTTTCAAAGACGAAAGTCAAAGTCAAATTCTTTATTGCGTTCATGTGTTGTAGATACAGATCATACATGATGTTGGGGGATATTCTCCCAATCTTCCATCAGGGCCTGTTTAAGGTCATTGAGAGGGACAGAAGATCGCTTGTGTCCTTTTGATCTCATGCTTCTGGTCATTCATTTATTCAGGTCGGAACTTCTTGGTGGCCAGACCAACAACATGATTTGATACCAACCTCCTGAATGTATTCTTGTACAACGAGCGTTGTGTGGCCGGGCGTTATCTTGCATTAGAATTGATCCATTACCCATATTTACCAGATATAGAACTGCATACTCATTAAGGATGTCTTGAGCATATCTCGCCCACGTCAGAGTGCCATTGTCTATGGCCACTAACTCGACCTTCCGAAGAGACGCCAGCCCGTACGGGAGCAGAGCCCCCGCCGTATTACGCCTGTAGACTTTTCGCCTTGTGCCATGAGTGAATAATAAGAAACGTGACTCATCCGTGAACAAGACTTTTGCCCATTCTTCTTCACCCCAATGTACGAGGTCAAGAGCATATCTCAATCTGTTAACCCGATGCCCTGCTATAAGTTTGGGATCATTTTCTGGCCTGTAGGGCTTCAAGTTTTCTCTGATCGTGTCTTCGCTAATGCAATTATCTCTCATCAGGAAAACCCGCTGTTGGGCTTGAACTGCATTGAGGTGACGTTGTATCAAAATAGTGATGGCAATATGTCGGTCTTCTCTAGTTATAGGCATCTGCAACGGCCATTACATGCTCTTCTGTACCTTTGTTTCACCTTGAAGATTATTCTTAAGTCACACCCACCATTCTTGCAGTACGACGCATTCTGATGTTTAGTTATAGATGTGCCTATATTTTTGCAAATTCTTCAAGTGAAAAAGGCATGACATTTTATGTTTACGTGCTGAAAACACCTTGGCTTTTAGATGAAAAGTAAAAAATCAAATGCGAAAACAACAGCAGAAAGCTAAAAGTTAAAAAAATAGCATTTGAAAAGGCAGTGTTATTCTTTTTTGTTTATTTTTTCAGTATTCCTTTTGGTTCAAGTTTCTAACATAAATGGTACAGAAATTATCGTCAACTTTATGAGTGTTATACCTTATTTTGTAAACCAGTGTAATATGAAACATGAACATAAATATATTAACCAATATTGTTGGTTACCTAAGGAGCTGATGTCGATTTCGATATTTTCTTCAACTTAAAACGAATCGATCCAAGAAAATAAAACAACTATATTGTTGACAGTGACAAATAGACTGTGATTTCTGATTGTATGAAGGCATTCAGCAAGCAACCTATATGCATACATTTTAATAATATGGGTCATCTACCCATACGTGAATAAATTAAAGTATATTGGATTCTACCTAGAAATACGGTTTAAATAAAATAAATTATAGTAGATTCTAACTATAATTACGGTTTAAATCTATTTTCACTGTACTTGTGGTTAATCAACAATAGTTTAACTCAATTAATTAATAACTTTTGTTTTCCCTGTAAGTAAAAACTTTAAATTACCCATTTAGCCCGTGATAATTAAATAAAAGTAACCTCTTTTGGTCTATGGCCGTTCGACCCGTTTTTACCCGCTATTGCGAAAAATAATTTCACAACTAATTTTCACTTTTGAAATTATAGTTATTCATTAATTAAAATTTCTACAAAATACTAGTTATGGAGAAAATGATTTTTGTTATACAACGTCCGATATATGATGTAATTGATGTGAAGCCCGTAACGTTATGGAAAGTTTACTACCTGAAAACTGCAAGGGTAAATTTATATTTTAGTATTATTTTATTCACAAGAGTGTTGAAAAACATCGATACATGTGTGTATTGTTGATAACCCTCTATTACTCTCTACTCTCTTAAGACTCTCTCTCAATGGCGCCTCAGCGATAATCACCAACTTTACACACATGTACTATAATGTACTATTAAACGAAACTCCAGGCTTTACCTATTGTCTAATGCATCTGCTTGTAAATTTAAATATGGCAGTAATTGCAGTAAATTGTTAATAAGTGTTACTTAGTAGTTACTAAATAACACCTACGAACAATTTTACCAAATCTTATTATTATATATTTGATAAATCCACCAGCCATTAACAGCTGCAACATTTTACAAGCACTTATTTAACAGTTAATGAATAGATTCCTGAAATCGCCGTAATGCCTATGTTATTTCCCTATTATCTACTATTTTATTGAATTCTATATATTGGTCTGAGTCCACGCCACACACCCATTCTTTATCAATAATGTCAAGAAACATGCAATTAAATCAAATGCCACATTTTTTAACGTTGCTTCGTCATGAGAATCTTCGTGAAAATACTGTAAATAGCAGATGCGATAGAGAAACTGAAGGTAGTTAAAATTGTTAAATTAAATTTAAAGAGGTAGAACACACTTTTAGATTCTAGAATCTTGAGTATCTCATTCCCAAAGAATATGCTCATCAAAGTATGAAATCTTCTTTTATTTATTTAAACTTCATGCACACACTGTACACAGGCGGAGTTAATGTCATAGGTATTCTCTACCAGTCAAAAATAGGTAAGTGTAAGGTAAGTAAGTGAGTAAGCGCGTAGGTGGATTATGAAAGGGAACTGATTAGATGAACACTATAACTATGTAATACATAAGCTGTAAAGAAAGTATTCCTACGTAGACCCTAATATACGCATACATATTTTAACAATATATTATAGATTTAAATAAACACATAAAGGCATAAATATAATTTACATACATTTAAAAATAACCATGTATATGTAAATATGATTATTATGTAGTTTCTTCCAATTTGTCGAGCATGACCAATCTACAATAGCTTAATCTGACCCACTGGCCTAACGTCCGTTTATCTGATTTATTTCACTAGTTACTACCTTATTATGCGCCTAATTTTTTTAGCTCTGATTACAACACTGATGTATGTCAAGATTTTCCTTATACGACTTTTTTTCAGTTATGAATTAAAGTGATACGCTTATGGCAGGTTATGTCAGCTGCAATTAGACGGTACGTCAAGGACCTTTATTAGTAAACCGCGGTAGTTCAGACAGATAATATTGATTGGGTAAAATTCAAACTAAATACACAACCCTTTTTTTGAACTACGATGTAACTATAAACGTGTCAATGATTAGAAAGATGGTGTATGACCATGGAAAACGGAGTCAGATTAAATTATAATTACACTCAATGTACCCAAGATTCTAAATCATACCATGCGTGCTTTGGCGACTTAAGCAATGAAAAATCCAAACATCTGCAAATATTATCACTTTAATAAAATTAGTGGGATAGCGTAGGATAGCGTCAGAACTTCTCTAAAACAATAATTCTATAATTATTATTTTCCGTTGTGCACTTTTTGAAGTAAGCGTTGGTTCCCGGATGTGTCGTCATAAGTCGATAAAACATTAATCCTCTGAGAAAGTCACCTATTGATTGTCTTTAATCCGTTAATGATAAATTACATGGATGAAATACAAACTTGAGGTACTTAAGGTTGCTACTATGTGAGATAGTGAAACGTCTTAGGTCTAGCCCACGACTCTTTATCATAAATTCTATAACAATAATCTATTTTTAATGTTTTATTGCTTATTCCATATTTAGTTCACGATCGAGCTATTATCTCTTATCAGAGTTGTATAAAAACCTAGAATACCTAATAAAAAGCTCAAATAAATCAGCTCCTTTCAAATATAACTAGATATAATTACGATTACAAACGAGTTATATTAGTTAGACTCCGAAATTCCCGGTTCGTCATCCTGCGACTGCTCTCTGACCTCCCAACCCGGGGAGGAAAGTTTACACTAGAGATCAGAACAGACAATAATATTAGCGTAACCAGAGCCTCGTCCTTCGTTTATCAGGTGCTTCGACTTGCAGGTAACCATGGCTTGGGCCAATGTGGACTGTCTTACACTAAATAATAAATGCTTATCACCAAACACTATACACAAAGTTTTCTCAATACACAAAATAGTCTTAACTAATTCAGCAATATGTTTTACAACTTCAAAGAATTTTTAACGTAGTAGGTAGAACAACGTGTATGTTTAAAAACAATAACACAAAAGTTGAGGAAACTGGTATCCTATCATGGATAATAAATAAAAATATGACCGTTACCACGCTTACGACCCGTGACTAAGCTATTTATAACTACAGTAGGTATATACTTATATTGACTGATAGAGTAAATAAAAGTATGCAATGATACTGATTGTATGAACGTAAATAACAGCTATTAGACACTTTCTAAAGTAGGTTGCGTAAATAGTAGCACTAATATTAAACAAAAACCATTGAATTGAAATATTTATGGCCTCATTCACTCATTTCCACTTACGGACTGAATTTAGACAGTACAATACTTCGACATGTAGCGAACTTCGAAAACACATAGATCGACAAGTCATTGCTTCGACAGACAATTATTAGACAACACACACCTTCGAATTACCATTACTTCGACAGACGATTATTCGACAGACAATACTTAGACAAGACACATCTTCGAATGACCAATACTTCGTCAGAATTTTTTTTTGTAGTCTTTCGTTGAATTGTAACTGTTTTATTTTTCTTTGGTTTTTATGCCTCCAATTACTTCATTATGGTTAACTCAGAGCACCCCGACTCGGATAGGTTAGGTTAGAAGGGAGCGAAGCGGAGCGGAGCTACCGCCTTAGCGTTCGTGGTTATTTCTTTTTAAACCACGCAGTAATAGGAGAATGATAAAAAATCTGTCGAAGTAGTGGTCATTCGAAGATGTGACTTGTCTAAGTATTGTCTGTCGAATAATCGTCTGTCGAAGTAGTGGTAATTCGAAAGTGTGTGTTGTCCAATAATTGTCTGTCGAAGCAATGACTTGTCGATCTATGTATTTTCGAAGTTCGCTACATGTCGAAGTATTTTAATGTCTAAATTCAGTCCGTAAGTCACTCATTTCAAATAGATATGATCCATAATATTATAAATGCGAAAGTAACTCTGTCTGTCTGTTACGCTTTCACGCCCAAACCACAGAACTGATTTTGATGAAATTTGGTATAGGGGTAGAAAGAAGGAGGAGAAAGAACATAGGATATGTTTGGGCAAGCTAAACGATATTCACGCGGGTAGAGCCAAATAACAGCTAGAGTAGACTACCGTACAATTAGCATAATATCAAAACTGCGAAATTGGCCAGGCCAACTGAAATTGTTCCTATCGAAGGTGATAGCAGCGGTAACCACACAGTGCACAAATTGCATCTTAAATTTTTGAGGAATTTTTGTTACTCAAATACGCCAGAACCCGCTGATCAGATCAAGTTGATGCACAGTGATTAGTGGACGTTTTTAGGGTGCCAACTACCCATAACGACTGCCATAGATGATCGAATAGAACCGGGACCGACGGCGACGGCTTAACGTGCTCTCCGAGGCACGACCAGGTCAATGCAAATGTTATGTTCTAAGTTCGAACCCGCGCCTCCTGCGAAACGGCCACCTTCACTACCGCCACGCCACAGAGGCCGTCACCTAAAAAAATATGGAAAATAGATATCACAGACAAAAACAACAGCAATCAAATACCAATCACCTATGATATTTTATTTATACTTCTTTTAATAGATATAGATAACATAATAATCTAATCTTTCTACGTAGTTCTGTAGTTTTTAACGGAACCAAAGGTCAACCGTGATAATGCCGGGGGCACTACCCTCAAAAAGATCACAATTAACGAGATCTCGTAATGTTAAAATGTAAATCATCGGGAAGACCCGTGAAGTGCTGAATTTACGTCACAAAGGATGACACATACGCGTCAATGGTCTCATAGCCTAATTCTGATCCGCGTGTATTTGATTTTTCTCTCACTTCTTTTGTGTTTTGAGTGAGGTTGGTTAAACCCAAATGTATCAATTAAGATGCACACAAATAACAAAATATAGGTACTCAGTCTGGATTATTCCTATTTCTTCCTGTTACCGTTTCATCCCGAAAATTTATCAAGTTAATGGAAAAAGGATTAGTAATATTTTTATTTATTTTCTTATTTCACTTAGGTGGCAGACAAGCGCACCTAATGGTAAGTGTCAAAATCAATTTGTTGAATTGAACACTGAGATTTAATTGTTAGAATTAAACATTATTGTTATATCAAATAAAAAAGGCATGTCATTAAAGGTAAATATGGTCTTGCTTCACAATAAATATCGAAGATCAGCCATATTAAAAGCGATCCCCGCGAACCGAGGTGAAGGCCGCAAGGGTGTTGATAATGATGCTGACTATGTTTTTTATACCACTCAGGAAGCAGATAGGCAACTGATAGAAAGTGGTTACCGTGGCCCAAGGACGTGGCAACACCCATACTGCCGACCCTGCAAGAACCTTCTAAAGTCTTCTTGAAGAACCTCATATTGAATTCGCTTGGCAAAACCACAGCAGGGGAGTTCATTCAACAGCTTGAGCGGGTATGTTGCTTTCATACCCCACAGTGCGCACCGTTTCACCGATGAACTCACTGCCTATTGCGAGCGGTGTGATGCTAGAATGTAGCTGTGGGCTACAAATCAAACAATTTATCTGAATACAAGCCATTAGACACCCTGATTTATAAGCGTTTGGTTAAACACACACAGCGAGCCAAAGTATCTCCTAAGATGATAGTTTCCATACCACCTGCGGGTATGCTAGGCGACGATCCTCATTGCCCGTCTTTGCACCGAGTTAAGCTAGTATGCAGGCGCTCTCCATGTGTGTCTCCAATTGACCTTGTCTTTCAAATAACTACAGTACTGGACACTGAGGATCCCAATACTCAGTGGTGTGTTCTGAAACTTTAGCGCCACAATGAATGGGGTTTTCTTAAAGGGATTGAATTGGACATAGTTTCAGTCTTCCCTAATCGGATACTCTAGTGAGGGTGGTCTCGATTTCAGACACAAGTTGTGCGCGACTTTCCTCCACCTGGGGCTGAGGCATGTTTGCACGGCCTGTGTAACATGCATCTCCGGTTACTGTCGCAGGCATAGCAATGAATGGAGTTCAAGCCATCTGACAGCATGTCATTGATATACAGCAGACACAAGGTAGGCGAAACGCGGAACCTTGTGTTACACCAGTTGCTTGATTTACTAGCTATTCCGGTTTGCTAGATCGTTAACAAGAAAGACAAGTACAAAAAGTATCAAGCAAAATGTAAGAACCTGTTTAATATAAAATTAAATATAAATTGAGTTTGGCTCTACGAGTTTTTAAATTTCGGAGGGAATCAAGAACTATATGCCGCCGCTGACTAGCTTAACTTGATTGACCTGAGGATTAGCTGGCTAATGCTTAGGCCAATCCTAAGATGGGCACTACCTCGAAATGAGATAGAAATTTACATACATACATACATATACTTACACCTGTAAAACCCCGAGGGGGTAGCAACAAAGCGCTACAGACACTAACAGAGGTGTATTCATAGAAAATTACTAATAGGTTATTTAGGTTATAGTGATGGCTGCGCAATTCGATTTTCAATTATTTTTTATAACCATACAGAAATAATTCATTTGCCTAGCCGTTTAATTAAATGGCTGAACACCATTCAGGTCGTTAATTGCGGCGCCGTTCAGTAAAGAGGCTAAGCAGTCAATTGAACGGCGGATTAAGCTAATTGGCGGCGACATATACATCATTTATAAAATATTTTTTCGAGGGTAAACGGAACAGGGGGAAATAGGAATAACCCCTCAGTCTTACCTCATCACTATAGTAGCACTGTCGTTCCTCGGGGCTGAATGACTTGATTCCATGGGTGGCGTAGGTCCTCTCGGGAGATAGACCTATCAGAACTTCGGTGGAAGGAACCAATATGCGCACAGGAGAGTCGAGGTCCGGAACATTATATGCGCTTTCGATAATTACCTGCGGTTAAAAAAATAATTCAATAAATTTATAATTCAAAATCTTCCTGTTTGTGGATACACTCCTCCGAATCGGTTCGTCCGATGTGGTAGGTAATATGGTATATTTCTTTACCTTACATAACTGCGCTTTAAAATAATAAAGACAATCAATCACACACAATCACACATCACAATCGCACATCATTCTCATAAGCTATTTTTTTTTTCACCGCAGCACGGCGAAATTTTATACTTCGGAGTCTACACTACACATTATATAGTCTACACATTAGGGTCATAGGTTGACATTAGTCGAATGTGAGTAAACAATAAACCTGAGCATAGGAACAATCAGCACAAGATCGATCTTGACGAACAATGTACTCAAAATAATTATAATTCCTTGTTTTCCCCCCTTTCTGTTGACTGATTGTTCTGATATTTGGTACACACAATAATACAATTTAAAACAATAAAACAGTTTGATTTGCTCTTACTACCTTCGTTTTAAGATCATTTTGAGACTTTGTAGTCAAGACCGTTCTGACGCTGACTGTACTTGCAGAACAAAAAGTATTAAAGATAAGTTAATTTACAAGCTGACCCAGATAAATCATGAAATCCGTCTTTATCTACTGATAAAATAAACGCAAGACACTAATAGCGACTCCAACTCCAAGAAATTACATTAGGGAAATCAAATCTCCATAACATTACCGGTGTTTGAAAGGATGAAAGAATATAAAACAGAATTATATCATATTAAATAGCAAGACTGAATTTGAACATTGAACAGTTACTATACGCATTTTACCTACAAACTACCATTGCCCGTAATGTTGGCCATTTTAGATTTTTAAAACCCTATTTACTATGGGTTCGAAAGTTGCAAAAGATTTATTTTGATTCATTCACAAGGCAACCAGTAAAAATCAAATATAAAATGTGAAATGGTCGAGGTATTGTTAAGTAGATGACCATTCTGTATGACGCTCGGGGTATATTGAAACCTATTTGGCTTGGCACCGACTTCATCAGAAGTCTTATGAGCATTGTTATATTACTATATATACAAGGGAAACAGCCTCTGTGGCGTGGCGGCAGTGAACGCAGCCGCTACGCAGGAAGCGCGGGTTCGATCCACACTCAGTGCAAATAGTTGTATGCATGAATATGAGTATTCGCATTGGTCTGGTCGAGCCTCCGACAGCACGTTAAGCCGTGAATCTGGAGTTCGCTTTCTTTTAAAGTTTGTATGAAAGTTTGTAATTTTTGAAGATATGCTCATGAAATTTGGTACAGATATGGATTAAAGCTTGGGAACGGACATAGGCTACCTTTTATAGCGAACAAGAGGGTAGAAGAGGAAGGAGCAGAATAGGATATTAAATATGAAATTTTCTCATTTTTGAAGATATCCTAATGAAATTTGGTACAGATACGGATTAAGGCTTGGGAACGGACATAGGTTACCTTTTATAGCGAAAAAGAGGGTAGAAGAGGAAGGAGCAGAATAGGATATTAAATATGAAATTTTCTCATTTTTGAAGATACCCTAATGAAATTTGGTACAGATATGGATTAAGGCTTGGGAACGGACATAAGCTACCTTTTATAGCGAAAAAGAGGGTAGAAGAGGAAGGAGCAGAATAGGATATTAAATATGAAATTTTCTTATTTTTGAAGATATCCTAATGAAATTTGGTACAGATATGGATTAAGGCTTGGGAACGGACATAGGCTACCTTTTATAGCGAAAAAGAGGGTAGAAGAGGAAGGAGCAGAATAGGATATTAATTATGAAATTTTCTCATTTTTAAAGATATCCTAATGAAATTTAATACGGAGATAGATAAGATCTTGGGAACGAACATAGGCTACCTTTTTTGCGAAAAAGGGAATAGAAGAGGGGGGTAGGGTTAGGGGATGATAATTAAACATTTTTAGAGAAATCCTGACAAAATTTGGCACAGAAATAGATTAGAGCTTGGGAACGGACATGGCTACTTTTTATAGCGAAAAAAGGGTTAAAGGGGGAGTGGTAATACGGGATAAAAATTAGTTTGTTTTAAATATCCTTATGACATTTGGTACAGAGATGAATTAGACCTAGGGAACGGACAAAGGCTACCTTTTATCTTGAAAAAGGGGGTAAGAAGGGAGGGGATAGGGCTAGGCGATGAATGTTTTTTTATGAAAGTTTGTCAGTTTTTAAAATAGTGGATGAATAGTATGAATTTTGTTTGAGAAGATATCCTCCTGAAATTTAGAACAGAGGTGGATTAGAGCTGGGGTACGTGCATAGTTGAGTAACGAGCCAAATATAGAGGCAAGTGCAGAGGCGAGTAGAGATCGTTATAGGGGTGGGTGGATAGGTGTATAGAGGTCAAATAGAAAGTCGAGTAGAGTCCAATGGAGAGGCGAGTATAGAGCATGGAGTCAAGTAAAGAGGGGAGTAGAGAAGCCAGTAGGCGAGTAGAGAAGCGAGTAGTAAGTCGAGAACAGAGGGTGGTAAATAGTCGAAGACAAAGTTGAGTGGAGAGGCGAATTTAACGCTCAATAGCGTCGGCTCAACACTAAGCGATAACCGACATCCAGGCAGGCGGAGCCGCGTGCAACAACTAGTAGGTACTATATAATTTTCTGAGTATTTATATTAAAAGGTCCACGTAATGTTAACAAAATTAAATTGCGTAAATAGAAATTCTTTATCTTGTATTAATTCCAGATACAATCTTAAAGATTGAGTTGAGATATATTTGATTACTTTTATCATACCTCATTATATTTTCATATCACTATACAACTATCTATTATTCCCTTATTATTTACTTGATGGATTCATTGTTCTTACAATAAAGAGAATTTAAGTAGTAGCTTTTTATATATTTCGTATTATATTTTCCATTTCAAACACCTTTATTTCGCTGAAAACAATACATTTATAAAATTTAAAAGAACTGAGCAAATATGCTACTTTACTGTGACACAAAGGAAGGCTTCTTATACTCTTGAGTTAGCTTGAAGATGAACACAAGGCAAAGTCAATAAATTTTCCCACCTTACAATTTTTTTTTAAAACATAATGAATAACTAATATTGTGTTATATTGACGGTATAAGGCACCTTTAAAAAAACATTGCCATATAAGAGAAATTAAAAAGAAGCAAGAAGCGACAGTCTAAATCGAACTCCAGTTACGTATGTACTTAACTTAATAAATGTAATGTGGTCATTATAATTATTGGCATTAATTCATACATTGCCATAAATAGAGGTAACTAATGTCGAGAGGTCTCTATAACCCGATTTCTGCCCACTTCCCAATGGGTCGTCTAGTGCGATAAACTAGATAGAGCTTCTTTCCACATCTTCATTTTTAAAATCACCTATTATTTTATTTACTCTTGGAACAATAATGTAATCAGTTGTAAACAGTGCTCACAATAAAAAACATTTCCTTTAAACAAGATGCGAATGTATTTTTCACTATGTAGTTTCATGAGGTTTGAGACCGATACAATCACTTAATTGTGCCCTCGCCCCTCGATGATGTTGAACTTTTAAGCTATTGCATAGATTCTATCGAGGGCCTTGAGCGCGGGGACCGAATCCAGAAATTCCGTAACGAAAAAACCTCACGCTCGTTTCTTTTCGGCAGTCTTCGACACGGTGTTTGTGTGCGTGCAACTAGCCGTATTGTACGACTCTACGAAGCTCGCACGAATCGAGACGAGCTGCTCCGAAATCGGACGAATACATAAGCAGCTGTTTATGAGAAAGTATATAGGTGTATAGGTATTTATGTACAACAGTGAATAGCTGTACTTGTAAAATTTATGTATAAAGTGTTTTGAATATGAATGAACAAAGTGCATTTATTATTAATGAAGAAAGTCACGAAAAAATGGTGAAAGAAAATGAGTGAGTACTCTATATACATACATTTTATTATTATCACAAATGCAGTATTAATTTTGAATTATAAAATAAATAAATAATTATAAATTCATAAGTTGATACAAAATGCTATGCAATAGCTTTACCGCGGCAGTCCCCGAGTGCCACACGTCTTTTTTTTATAGTTATCATTTTTTCAGTCTTTTAAGGGGATTTGTTTCTTTGGATTCATATTCGTAAAAAGTTTATCAACCTATTATTCTAATCTAATGATATGATACACAACAAATAACAAATCTTCAATTGACAAACAACATTTGACAAAATTATAGTTGATAAACTTATCATATTACAAACTATTGTTTAATAAGCTACTCATTAGTAAAAATATTTATTTGGAAAAGTTTCAGTACGCCTCAACATCATTTCACAAATTGATTATTTTTATACAAGTTAGTTGGCAAAACAAATGTTACCCTTCAATTATTGTCTTGAATAGTCAAAAGTTAGTGACAGAAATGAATCTCTACAAATCCGACTTCCCGTGGTCTTGTTTGCCCTACCCCTAGAGTGTTATTTAAGCCCGCGGAGGGGTGAGGCGGCCCACGAGCTGAGGAGCAGGTGGTGGGCATTACAACCATCTGCGACGACAAGCTCGTGTGGGGCCGCCGGAGCCCCACAGCGCCGGAGCTGTGACAGAAATGATGTTTGCTACATGCTACTTGCTTACTGTATGCTAAACGCGTGGTTTATGCTTGCTTGTTAATTGACTTTATTTTGCCAATGAACATTTATAAAAGGAAATTTGAACAATTGAAATATTTTCTAAGTTATACATTTGTAAAACCTTTATTTATCAAATGATTCTTTTTAAAGAAATATGTTTCGGAAATGAAAATTTGTCAAATAATTCGTTTTTCAAACATTGTTTGTAAAATGATCGTTTGTCATACTTTGTTTGTCAAACAATTAGTAAACTCGGATAAAAGGGTATCTTTTAAGTTTTTTTCCCGATCGAAACCTAAACGAGGTCAACTTTCATTTTCTTAACAGGAATTAAACAATTATTCTAAACTCGTACCTACATGAAGTAATGCAGTATGTGATAGCTACACTTACCACAACTCCTTTTGAAGCAACGGTTGCACTGTAGTAATCGTCAGCGTTCGTGTATAAGAGAACTGTCAATGCCGTTTGGTAACCACATGACGCAACACGGCGAGGTATCGTCTCCTGCTCATTCCCTCTGCGAATGCAATCAGGTCACAAATTTTCTATGATGATAATGAAGTAATAGATTTATAGTATTGGTGTAGAGACCGAAAAGTTGAGAAGCGAGGTTGTCATAATAGAGAAGAGATAAAAGCAAAGATGTCAGAAACGTAAAGTGTTTTAGAAGATGGGTGGAAACCCTGGAAGGGAAAATATCAAGGAAAGTATCGGAAAACTATGGAAGAACATCTTTTACCCCGGCGGGTAAACGATGTATTATTACCTAACCTAAAATCCTTTTCCCAACTCAGTTGAGGACGGTTTACCAGACTAAGTGTGATGCGGTATGAGGCTTTTTCATCACCCTAGCGTAAATCCCAGTTGCATCCGAAGCTGTCAACTTCGACTCTGGGGTCCACTTTACCAGTCCAACTGCAGATTTGGCTGAACTTCGATATTTTCCGTGAAGCGACTGCCATGTGACCTCCACGACCAATTGGCGCTATCGAAGGACTGTAGTTAGACTAGTTGGGCTTTTGAGAGCTCCAACTACCCGTAACGACTGCCATGGACGTTTGTATGGCAACTGGGACCGATGGCCTCTGAGACACGACCAAAGGACTTCCCACAGAGGCTGTATTACCTAACCTAAAATATTATTAATAAACTACATGTGGAATACACACACCGGCAGAATTAGCGAAACACCAAAAAAAGGAGAATATAAAATAGTTGGCTTTATTTTAAAACAAATAATAATTAACATGAAACAACAGTTATATTATCACGTTAATTTTCAACACCATACTTAAAGTTTAATAATAAAAAAAAACTTGGCTAAACAAAATGCATTTTTCTTAGATTTCATAGTGACAAAGAAACAGTTGCAATTTTTAGATTTTATGACGGTTTAAAATTAATTAAATGAATGTTTAATAACGAGTGTTTCCCCCTTGATTAAGATTTCCATCCTGTGACAAATTTAGCTACATTATGATAGTCAAGGACGTGCTGGAATTGCCTGGTCTTGAACAATGGAGGTAGTCAACAGAACTCCTTAGTTATCTATAGCATGCATGTCTCGTTTATATTATTGAGAGCAGAACAAAACTGAAAAACTAAAGTCCAAGGCATGCTAAGTAAAAAAATACATTAAATAATCGACTTCAAAAACTGAAAAGTAAAAAATAAGTAAAGAGAAGAATAACTGAATACTGATCAAGTCGGTGCCTAGCCCGAGAGGTCATATTTCAATTGCTTCGAGCATAGTACTTCAGGCACCACAAGCAAAAAGCTGTGTTGGGCTTTTTTGTACACAGTATTTTGATTCAGGGTTATAAATGTTACGGGGTTCATGTAGGTATGTGAGCTTCTTTATTCCTAAATCATTTTTTAGTTCCCAAAGGTACACGATCAATCCGCACCAATCATTCATCCAGCATACATCTCAATTAAAAAAAAAATCATTATTCTTGTCATTTTTCATGGTAATTACGACGACCGATTAAGTCTATTTCTGTTTTACCTACATTTTAAGCGGATGATAACTTCTACAATCTAATTTAAAACGATCACCTGACTACAGCTGTTATTCTATATGCAATAATAAAATACTGATATTAAAACTAGATAATAAACAATATTATCTAGAAGGGATTAAAATTCAACATTTATGAAATCAGTAGCAGCCAATTACATTGTATACAAAAAGAGGCAGATATGTTTCTATTGTGGACTTTGTGATGGAGCGAAAACATGCCAATGGGAGCGCTTTCGAGTCAGGGTGACTCAAGAAAACATTTGAAGCTACATCGAAGCCTATAGCGAAGCACTTTTCCCTCACGTGCTTCTCCTATCTTCATAACTATTAATATTGTAGCTGGTGCGCAAATATATTAGCACATGAATAGATAAAATCGGAATGTATTTCGCAGCCATCTGATTGAATCAACCAGTTAGTTGGACGCCTGGGCCGGGCATCGGAACAAATCGCCAGGTCGATCACTCAACGTTATTGAAAGTGAGTCACGCCTTTTTATTACGACAGCGGTTGCGACATTTATATAAAAATATGAATACCTAAAGCTTTTAATTTCAGATAGGAATATGAAACGCGTAAAAAAGACTCAAAATATTATAATGACCATAAGTCAATCCTCCTGATCCTCTTTTTGTTATTTTGTCACGGCTTTTCCATAAGCGTTCTGGCATTCCCATGAACGACTGCCGTCTAACCTTCTAACCCCTAATGAAGGTACCATATAATTAAATATCACGCCGATATTAAGTCAATTAATGAAATTGAAATGTAGATCTTGGCCAGTTAAAATAATAGCAGAATATAGTACCTACTTTGTAGTAAATTGGAATTTGAAAAAAAAAGCACATGAATAAGTAAAAAGAAGAACATGATATGAAAGGAGAGGACTGAAAGCGTGAAGGCATAAAAGAGAGAAGTAGAACAACAAAATGAGATCAAGAATGGAAGCGCGAAATTTTTACACCAAATACAATAGTAGGAAATAAATACATCGAATCAATAGGAATTAAGCGAAAATATGCGATATTGACAAACAGAATCTGAACTTGGGTTGAAGGTGTTGTTAAAAAAAGACCCTAGACCTAGAGGAACCTACACCAGAGCTTAGGACAATACATCTTGTTTTATGCATCAACAGCTGCTGATCTACAGATGAGGTCGGACTGGTGCACCCGTATTTTGGAGATTATTTAATTGTCTATCAAGTATCACTATCAATTCTTTTAACCTAAATGCAAAAGCTCCTAAGCTAAGATGAATTCGGAAAGTAACTGTATATAGTAACTAATCCACTTTAGTCCATAGTAGGTGATAGGGCAATATTTTTCAGAAGTTATATTGGATTTCAGTCTTCAGGTCTGTCTCGCGATAGCCACAAAACATAATGGAACTATTCTAAGTTATCGTAATTATTTCAGTTTTATACATTAATACCAGGGTGTCCGAGGCACTCGTAAAGTTCCATCCAACATCCACATAACAGAAAGAACGATCAACATTAACATGGCGAAAAATTCAAGGATATACACAAAAAACGAGTTCTATCAAAATATTTCCATGGATTATTCGGACGAGTTTGTTTTTTGTTTGGAGGAAGTTAAATGCAACCAAAATGGCAATGCGTCTTTGAAGTTGTCAGTAACCTCTAGACGCTCATTACCCAGGACTCTGGCTACTAGTGTAAGAAATCTTTTCTATGTCTTTTCAGAACTTCGAATTTACGAACGCTAATGTTATCGTTCTTTCGGTGTATCCTTTGTTGTTCACATTGTAGCGAAATCGATTTCAAGTACATTAATACTGTTCTGCAGTATAGTACCACCAAAGTTGTGCATCTGGACGTCGGAATATTGCCAACGTGACCCGATGAAGAAAAAGAGTGTTTTGCAGTGATAGTTATGGATTTCCAAAAGTAGGAATATGCAGTTGTTATCCAGATTTGAGGTTTGTTTCACATTCGCTATGCTTGCATTTTCCAGAGTGCTGGATCTGCTAAATTAGAATAGCTTAATTGTGTCTACTTTATCTTTATTCGCAAAGCCCGTTCAAACAAGCTCAACCTGAAGATGATGGGTAATACGCAGAAACGTGTGTAAAAAAGTTTGAGATAAGGATCGTTGACAATTATCAAGCTGAGATTTTTATCATATCAACTAATTATTTATTTAACGTTTATTCTTTGATGGATGATACCTACTAGGTCAATACCTACTTGTCTGATATCTACTAGCTTCATACTCGTACCAGAGCCCCCTTCAATAACAGGTGTACCGGCTTTCAGGTGAGGTTCACCGTTGGTGGTGCCTCATACGTTTACTTTATAACTTTGACAAACAGTAGCGGGAAAAGGGTGGAAACAAAGCTAATTACGTTATTCTCTTCAAATTAAACCCAGCCACCATTTTGAAGTGACCTTTTTTGATCTGAATAAATAGACAGATAGATAGATAATGCTTTATTGTACACCATTATTTCTACAGTAGAGACAAGTAGGTAGCATGTATATGTCGCCAAAAACTAGCTTCATCAGCCGTTTAATTAACTGCCTAGTCTGTAATCTAATGCTTAGGCCATTTGTAAAATGGGGCACCACTTCGAAATAAGACAAAAAAATGTAAATACCCGAGGTAGTAGGTTGCATGAAAATACCCGAGGGAGTAGGTAGAGGTGTATTCACAGAAAAATAGCGATAGGTTTATTGAGAAAGCTGTAGAAACCGACTTGGATATGCTAGGTTAGAAGGCTGCCTTCGTGGTTATTTTCTTTTATAACCATGCAGAAAAAAGCCATTTTCATAGCTATTTAATTAAATGGCTAGGCAAGTAATTAAACGTCATCCAAACTAATTGCCTAGCCGTTTAATCAAATGGCTGAACACCATTCAGGCCGCTAATTCAGTAAAGAGCCTAGGCGGTTAATTGAACAGCTGATTGAGCTAGTGTTGGGTGCTACATTTACATTGAATGTTCAATGGCAGTGCATTACCTACATAAGCGCACCGCCTTTATAGTTAAATAGTGAAGTAATGAAAGCCTTCCAACTTAGTTACATAATATACATCAATGAAAAAAGGGGGAATATCAGTACCAGAATAATTATTTGTTATACAAGAGCGCAAAGTTGTTTTTTAACCGCGTGCTCAATTTTGATAACCGAGCAAGTAAAGGATTCTCAAATTCCAAAATTAGAATCCTGAGCGTTAGCGATGAAATTAAAAAAACATGAGGTGAAAATATTTACTCTAAAGTGTACCACGTAACTTTTCATCCCACCTCCACGAGGCAATGAGTAAATGCAAAAATGGCACGCGCTAACAAACGCTGGAAACTATGGACGATTGATATATTTTTTATTATGATGTATTAAAATACCCTCGCCAAATTTCAGCTCTTTGCGATTTTCCGCAAGCTTAAATCTTTATTTTGACGGGATTATAAGTAAATTTTAAAAAGATACCAAAGAGGATTCGGTCTGAACTTTTAACAAATTAAAAAAGTTGTGTGCAAAATTCGGTTTAATGGTGTTTAGAATTCACAAACTTAGTGCACGCTATGTTCTAAATTCAATGAAACTTATTTTATCATCTAGTGGATCAAAACCCATTAAAACGACTTTTCTGAGAAGGGGAGATGAAATGAAGGTTACCATGATAAATGCAAACGGAGAACAATACTAAAATTGTGGTCCTCAGATGGTAATATATATTAATGACTACGAAAGGAACAAAAATAGTATTATTTTAATTTACTAACGATACTTCGTTAATCTTAAAAATTACAAGACAACAAAATAATTATGACGAAGTAAATGGTGCAAACACAACAGTAATCCATTGTTTTAGTAAAATCTAAACTTTGCCTTAATGGGAAAAAACTGAATGCATTAAATTTATCCTACCTAACGTTAACCATTGTACAACGCAATATACAAGTGTTGAACCTTGTGGAATCAACAGTGTTCTTAAGTTTGAGTATTGATGCCAAACTACACTGAAGATCACATATTGTAAAAATAGCAATTAGATTTAGTTCGGCTTCTTACGCTGTATAAAAAATATGGACATTAACAGATGTTGATACGGCTAGAATAGTTTATTTCAGTCATTTTAATAGTATTTTGGGCTAGGGAATTCTCCTTTGGGGTAATTCCGCGGATTTAAACCATTGAGTTAAACCCAATATTATTAACAAAATATTCATCTTACAAAAGGGGGCTGTGCGAGCTATTTAGCTATTAATATTAAGCGCCAAGAGTCTCCCACCGAGAAAAAAATTAAAGAAATAGACATTCTAACCGTAATGTCACAATACATTTTCGAGAACCTTTTTTTTATTTTTTTTTTTAATAAATAGGACACGTCAATTTGACTTTACCTCGCCTGATGGTAAGCTGAAGGTAAAGTCTCAAGAAAGAGGGCCACCATTATATACACGTGCCATGTTAACAATGGTGGCACTCCTCACACCTAATGTATGTAAGGAAAAATATTTCAAAATTTTCAATAGTATATGACAGGCATAATATAAAGACATAACAATCTTGTAGTTTGTGATAATAGACTCCATAAAATTAGTCATTTTTCCAGAGTAACTGTATACGCTTTTTTAAGTAGCTCCCTAATGAAACTGGTGATTTACTTGTAGATAAATAATTTTTTTTTATTAAAACTAAACGTGGCAAAAAAGCTATTATTAATCTAAGAATATTTAGATACAAACAAGCTTGGAAATGACCTATTTGCTCAACTATGCTACCCAAGCAAACTGTTGTATTTAACCTAAGTAAATGTTTATAAATAGACCAAAAAAATGCCTGCTGAGTATTCTCAGGTCGGGGCCGCTTCCGCGATTCGAGCGACTGTGGTCCATTTGCTAACCTAGTCTTGAATTTATTATATTTAGACGTTTTGAAAGTGCCTTTTAAAATTTTCGACTTTTTCACCTGGATAGATGATTTTTCACCCCAATTGGAAAGGATTTTAGGTGGAGAAAGAAACACGTGAAAGAATAACGGTGCGGCAAGGTACCGGTGTGCGAATTTTATTATAATCGGTTAAGTGGTTTAGGAGTCCATTGCGGACAAACATTGTGACACGAGATTTATATATATTAAGATAGGTACTTAAATCGGCAGTATAGCTGGCTCGTTATTATTTATCTTGTAGATGTGAAATCGTATCTTAGATACAATAAGTAGGACTTGCGTCAACATGTGCCCGCTTAATAGATACCCACTCATTAACCCCCTATCACTAAAAATAATCTCAAATCTGACATGTGATAACTTTATAAATAATTATGTACATACTTGGTCATTAGTATATTACACAGAGAGCAACGGCAAAAAAATAATCTCCCGGTGAAGGGGAAGGTGAACTAATCGAATTGGTATGCATATGCCGATGACTGTAATCTATTTATGAAAATTACTTACGTATTAATGAAAGTATTTCAATATTTCTATTAAAATATTATTATTTTCGGATGTTTATTTATCTTACTCCTCGTTAAATCGACAAATGTGCGCATCGACATTTGAAAATTGGTGCGTCACTGTTTAGTGAAAGATGAAAAGTGGTTACCGTGGCCTATGGACGTTTGCAACACCAGGGGCAACACAATCGTGCTACCGACCCTGTAGATACCTTCTAATACCCTTCTTGAAGAACCCCATATTGTAGTCGCTTGGGAACACCACGGCAGGAAGTTCATTCCACAACCTGAGCGTGCGTGGAATGAAGTTCCTTTCAAAACGCACGGTGCGCACCATTTCCGGTCGCAGTGTGTGAGGATGAATTCCCTGCCTATGGCGAGTGGTGCGATGATAGAATGCAGCGGTGGGCATCATGTCACATAATTCATCTGAGCACAAACCATTGTATAGGCGGTAGAACACACACAGCGAGGCAAAGTCCCTTCTGAGGCTGAGAGGTTCCACATCGCCTGTGAGTATGGTATTGTCGACGAGTCTCAACGCCCGTCTTTGCAATGAGTCGAAGCTGGTAGGTATGCAGGCGCTCCGGCAAAAAGGTGACAGCAGTACTCCATGTGGGGCCGAATTTGTCCCTTATAAAGCAGAAGTCGTTGCCCCGCAGTGAAGTACTGCTTCGCCCTGTTGAGCACTCCAAGTTTCTTTGAGGCCAGCTTGACCTTGTCCTCCAGATAGTTGCGGAACTGAACGTCGCTTGAGATGTCGACACCTAGGATCCCAATACTCGAAGAGATGGAAAGTGGTGTGCCCAGGAATTGCGGCGCTACAATAAATGGGGTTTCTTAGCGGTGAATACACATACTTGTGTCTTAGTGGGGTTAAATTGGACTAGGTTAAGTCGACCCCAATCGGATACTCCCGAGAGAGTAGTCTCGATTTCAGACACAAGTTGTTCGCGTCTCTTCTCCACCTCGAATTGAGGTATATTTGCACGACCCGTGTAACACGTATCCCCGGTACTGTCGTCCGCATAGCAATGAATAGATCCATCAGACAGCATGTCATTGATATGCAGCAGAAACAGCGTCGGGGACAACACAGAGCCTTGTGGGACACCAGCGTTTATGTCCATGCGGTCCGAGCAGCTGCCATCAACGACGGCTTGGACACTTCTGTTGGACAAAAAGCTGGCAATCCATTCGCAAAGTCCCTCGGGGAGTCCGTAGCGTGGCAACTTCGAAAGAAGACTTCTGTGCCAGACCCGGTCAAAGGCCTTTGCTATATCGAGGCTGACCGCTAGTGCCTCGCCCCGACTCTCGATAGCTTGCGCCCATCGGTTTGTGAGATACACAAGAAGGTCACCAGTGGAGCGAAAGCCATATTGTCGGTCGCTCAGTAGGTCGTTTCCCTCAAGGTATCCCAGGAGCTGTGCATTAATCACACGCTCCATTACCTTCGAGAGAAGGGAGGTTATAGCAATAGGCCTGTAATTGGACGGGTCTGTCCTGTCGCCTTTCTTAGGCACAGGATGCACGAATGCAGTCTTCCACGAGGCTGGGACTTGTCTCGCGGAGTAAGAGAGCGCGAAAAGCCGTGTAACATAAAATGGATGGTGAGAATAATATAACCAACTGTTCTGTATATACATATATTCTCCTTATATTCCTTTTGTCATTTCTTCCAGCAGACCGGCAAGAGGGGATCGTGAGGAGCTTTTGTTTTACAATAAACTTATCAAATTATTCTAAAAGCACAGTCGAAAGAGCCACTATGGTAAAAGTATCAATTGTATCGAACAGTACCCGCCCACAACTAGAAGGAGAATGTGAGAATTTTGTATAACAAAATTATTAATGAAAACTAGTAATTAAAAACGTACTTCAGCATCGACATAATAGGATAAAATTTTGTCGATACACAATTATTATAAAGCTCCTTGATAAGCGACCACCATACCACGGCAATATCGTAGGCGTCCTCTATAATGCCGTTATCAGCCCACTGCAACGCGGTATTAGGTAATATGCAATTTTAAGGCTTATTGTGCATTCACATATCACACGCCGTGTAAGTTGGCCCAATAAGGCATTTCCCTTGCACCCCTGCTGACCATGGACAATATGCAGCCTTTGCGGTGTGGGAACCACACTTTCCCATCAAACTTTATCCGTTTTAACTTAGTAATTTGGTATTTTAACTAGAACCTATGTAAAAAGTCGCAGCAAAGTTAACTCAAAAAAATCATTCTGGTTCCGCAAAAGCAGCCTTGAAAATATGCATGCATTTTTAGGATTCAAGTTTGTCTGTAAACTTCATGTCTACTTGCCTATCGCTTAAAATCTCTAGAGCGGCTCAATGGATTTCTATAAAACTTACAGTAGTAGTTTACAGTGCCCTTATTTAAATTATAGTTCAGGTTACATTTCAATTGGTGGACTAGTTAATGACATACGGCTTGACCGTTCTTACATACATGGTCCTAAATAAACAGGGGTTATGAACAACTGTTTTTCTACATCGCCCATTTAGCTATAATTTCGTGTGTATTTGAATAGGTCCCTGGATAGTTTAGATTTACTATTGGACAAGGTAGGTGAGGATTCAATCTTGCTTTAGGGGTTCTTAATGAAACAACTACTGCCGGAAAAACGTCTTTATAGTTGCAAATCAATAGGTACTAAAAATATAATTTGACACATATTGGTAAAAACTGTCATGACGGACCAGCTTGACGCAGCGGACGGCCTTAGTAGCTAACAACATCAGATGTCCACAAATTGATTTTTAACGAGAGAAAGAATACGTCACTAAACGTACCTACAACACAGAACTGTTCATATTTTGTCTTTCCTTGGCCCAGAAAACCACACTAAAGTAAAATGGTAATTGTAATGGTGTAGTAAAATGGTGCGTATTTTAGTATAAATAATCACTACGCGGTAGAATATCATGAGGTCACATAATATAACCAATATCGCAAACACAATATTGATAACAGCAATAATTTTTTTTAACGTGCGGGCAATCCCCTTTGATACCAACCTCGCCCTCTCCGGGTGGCAGACCACTGGGCCCCCAACTTGTCCCCGGTAAGGGGGCGGAGGCCCACGCTCATGGGGGACGGAGGTCATTCATGGACCTCCGACACTCGAGTTGCCTCAGTTGGCGGGCAGCTAGGGCCACGAGTCTTCTTCGCTCACGGTCTCGTTCCCCCCCCGCCGCGCCGCCTTCTTCACGAACATAACTTGTTGTAGAACGAGGTTTCGGCCGCCCACGCATCCGCGCAGCGGATCATCGCCGCGAGCAATGTGGCGAACATGAAAGCCCTCACTCTCACTCCCAGGGCTACCATTAGCTCCCACCTCGGCGCCTCCTACGCCAGACACTCGGTGAGTTTGTGCTCCTTGCTCGCGTCGCAGTGATGGCACTCGAGCGTTGGCTATTTCCTCTTCTGACACAGATCCCGCCCGAAGCTACCGAGCTCAGTGATCATCTGTGTCAGTCGGAACGAGAAGCCACCGTGAGGGCTCTCTAGCCACTCCCATATGATGGGTCTTATCGCCGCTATTACGGCATGCCCTGCGCTTAGTTGCTCAAGTCGCAGTTCCCACTCGGCCAACATGTTCCTGTGGAGCCGGGACTTCTCAGCCCGAATTTCTTCACGGTCGGGATCGTGTCCCCATTTCGACGCCTTCTTTCAGAACTGATATAGCACCGAAAGGAATCTCGCATCCAGGATCCACGGTGGCGTTCTGGCAAGGGGACTCGTCGCTTAGAAGGATATCGTGCGGTACCCCCTGATGACCCTATATGCCATTAGTTGGGTAGGTCAGGTAGGTAGATTAATTTGTTTAGCGGTCTCTCAAACCCATGAACTCTCACATTAGCTCTTCTCATAGAAAGCACCCTCTGTTGCATCGGTAGATCGTCATCGTCCCTGAGGTGAAGTGGAAGTTAGGAAGTATGGCGTCCACAGACAGCTAATATCCCATATTGTAGACATTTGCTGCATATATGAAAGTCATGCTTGATGTTTATCGGCTAAACTTATGTTAAATATGCCAAATACACTGATTTACATGTATTTTTATCCGTCACGTGTTAGACACTATTCAACTTCCAACAGGCGCGCAGTACTGTGCGATTAACGACACGTGTATCGTACTGATACCGTGTTGTCCGCAACGACCGACGAATTATCATGCTTTGATTGCCAACCATACACTTGTGGCGTTACGTCTGATTGGCATCGATTGTGCTGTTGCAAAATTATGAACGAAAACTGCAATTTATTTAAATTGTTTAATGTTTTTTAAAAGGGCTAAAAGCAGCAATATTGTTCGAAATTACAATCACGATTACTCAGGCTTGTAATTTTGCTACGAGTTTATACACAACAAATCGCACTTTCGTGCTGGTGAAGTGAAAATAATATTGATAATACTTATAGGCGATTACTATCACTCCATTGCAGGAAAAAAGCCGTAAACTTGATACACATGTTAATTGATTTACGACGTCCTGACGTACATTTTTATCTCGTGATTGAGTAGCACATATATTCAAAAATTGCACTGAGCTGAGTTGACATAGAGCCCGCACCTCGGCGTACCGTACTAGCCGCCGAGCTACAAAGGTCGTTTTCGCATTTATGTATCTAGCAAGTCAAGAACAATTAAATAAACTGCGAGTTATAATAAATATTGTATTGCTTGTATTCAGGGTGTACATTATTTAGTACCCTGTGTACTTATGTATTTGATAGTGCCACTGCTATAAACGTAATTTATGGCATCTGTAATAAATGTTATTTATGTCGCTCTTCGGGGTAGCGTGCTCGTAGCTGGGCCTTCACTCTTTACCTGTATTTCATTTTAATGACTTACAGAAGTCTACCCCGCATTATATGACGATATTTTGTAGATGGTAGTTCAATGAAAATTTCTTACGACATATAAGATATATATTAGAATTATATGATTGGACTGCATCCAAAGCTTGAACTTTGGAGTACCTACACGGTGCGCTATCCTACTCTATCTCGTTGGATTTGCAGCGATTCAGTTCTTTCACTAACTTTGGTGTCACACGTTTTGACTGTTTAAGACAAAAATTTAAGGGTAAAACATGTTTTTGTCGACTAACATGTTTAAAAAATAATCAATTTGTGAAATGATCTTAAGGCATAATGAAATTTTTAAAAGTAAATATTTTGTCTAATGCGTAGTTATTTATTTATACTTTTTTATAACTTTATCAAATGTTGTTTTTCAAATGAAGATTTGTTTTTGTTTTTTATTAAATGATTGGATACCTATCTCGTAATTTGACTTTTACGGGAGCGACTGCCGTCTAGCCTATCTAGAGGAAAGCCTACGTCAAACTTCGTTCGACTTCGTGAATTTAGACGTCGAAGATCTTAGTGGGGCCCCATATATCCCCATATAGGTAGGAAGTTTCTTGGGTTAACTAAGTAATAGTTGATAAACATTTGAAATACAAATCACACAAAGACAATAAAATAACAACATCTAAGTTGACTGCGCAAGAAAGCCCACCTATGGAAGGACATTATGTTTTCTTGTTGACACACAAAGGTGTTCCAATTATAACCTAATCACGGCTTGTCTACACCGCCGTTTGGCCGTTACGATACGAAGCCCATAACGCGGGTTATTTTCTTTAGCATTTAAATCACATAAAAGATTTAAAACCACCAAATCCATGTACTTACAAGTTATAAATTACCGATAATTGCAAATTATCTACTTTCAGCATAATTAATAACATTATCCTCCTCTTTGAAGTATATATTTTTAATATGCAATTTTACTGTTTGTACGTTTAGAATCTGCGCTATCATCTAAACAGGCGTGATAATAACAAACTTCGTTAGCCGAGAGGCAAACACAATTGTAATTTAATTCTTATGCACATGATTGCATCTTTGACGTTTTTTGAATCAATAATGTACCAAATTGACCTAAGATAGAAAGGAGCACAGCTCATCCTTTGCTCAAAATTGGCACGGTATTCTACGATTTGACCTTCCAACTCGCTGCTAGCCTAAATTAGGAGTTTAGTTTTTGCTGCATCAATGTCCCTTTGCAAAACTAATTCATATATTATACAGTAAGTATCATTTACACCTTTCCAGCACGAAAAGGGTGCTTTTGATTTGTAAAAGCTCTTAGCCAAATCGCATGCGTGAATAAAATGATTCAAACGAACATCAGTTTTTAGAAATGAATTAATAAAAGACACAACTAAGGTTGTAACATTTTTTCTTGTTAATCACAGTGAAAACTCGAACTGCCTACCGGAATTGCTACACAAAAGTAGCAATAGTTTGATGCCGTTTGACAACCAGACTACTGTAACTGAACAGTTGCCGTAGTCCGATCAACCGAACTGCGACTGAAGGAAGTTGTAGTTACCTATTACTCCCACGAGTGCTATTTTTGTTCAAGTCTTTCGTACCTTTGAATCACTCACCAAGCTCAGTATCCAATTTCTATAATTTATTTATTTATTTATTTATTTATTAGATTCACCAACAGTTATATACAATAATACAATTTAATTATGAATTACACTTGTTTGATGCTTATAACTAATTGCATAACTAATTACAGGTGAATACAGCATGCACCATTAATTGACAGTTATATTTCAATATGAAGATTAAACACAATAAACAATAAAATATTAACAGTTTTATAAACTATAACTGATTAACTGAAATTAAATAATTATTTGTGAATTAATCAATAGAGGAATTAAATGGCTATAGTTACAATAATAATATGCACATAAATAACAATAAAATTGCAAATAAAATAAAATAAAAATAAAATTGCAAATAAAAATCTAATAATTGGTATAAATGAAAATATAGGATTAATTTAATCAATGTGTTCTGGCAGTGAGTAACAAAAATTAAGAAAGGAACGCATTCTCAAGCTCCATATCAGTCAGGCAAGTTATCAAGAACGAGTTTACGAAATTCGTGTGGCTTCGTGTTAAATATATCTAACGAGCTCGTACAGTATTTGTTGACGGCCCTACACAGCCTGGGAATCGGTGAATTATAACCCAAAACGGTGCTTCGAATCGGGGGGACCATAAGTGCCAATGCTCTGCGGGGCATTCGGCTTGGAGCGTTAAACCTTAAGCATCCCAGAAGCGCGGGACAGTCCAATTGGTAGCGCAAAAGTTTATATACAAAGCTCAGATCTAACAGCGATCTTCTCTTTTCCAGTGATGGAATGTGGAAATGTGTTAGACTTTCAATATATTGTTTGTGCTTTTTTGCGACTCCAGCAGAAAATGCCAGGTGCCATAAGAATCGCTTCTGAATTCTTTCCAGCCTCAGGATGTGAGTTGCATAATGCGGTCTCCAAACAATAGGACAGTATTCCAGTATACTGCGCACCAGGGTGTTATATAGTAAAATTTTTGTTTGCGGCTTACGAAATATTTTGCCATTTCTTATAACAAACCCTAACATTTTAGATGCTCTCTTCACCAATTGATCAATATGAGGCTGAAAAGTGAGCTCCCTGTCCAAAATTATGCCCAAATCCCTCACTCTATTCACTTCTTGTATGTGGTTACCTGCTATAGTATATCTTGAAGCAATCACGTTACGTTTGCGAGTGAATTTGATATGAAAACACTTTTCGGTGTTAAGACGCATTTGGTTAATTCCGCACCACTGATTTATATGTTCTATATCTTGCTGTAGGAGAGCTACGTCATCAAAATTGTTAATTATGCGTGAGATTTTTAGGTCATCAGCGTACATGTATGGCCTAGAATGCTGAAGGCAACTTGGTAGATCATTAATAAAAATATTAAAAAGTATAGGTCCAAGGTGTGAACCCTGGGGTACACCAGAAGAGGCAGGAAATAAGTCTGACCTAAAGCAATTGACCACAACATAAAAAGAGCGATTCATTAGGTAAGAATGAATCCAATTCATAACACTGCCAGAAAATCCGTAAGCTGATAATTTCCTTACTAGCAAAGCATGTGAAACTTTATCAAATGCTTTGCTGAAGTCCGTATAAATGACCTTTGTCTGATGACGATGGTCGATTGCTTCCGCCAAGTCCTCCACAAATGTAACTAAGTTGGTGGTAGTGGACCTCGCCCTGACAAACCCGTGTTGATGGGGCGACAGATATCGGGCAAAGCATTTTTGGATGTAAGGGCAAACTATGGCCTCAAACACCTTTGCTACTGTGGAAATGATTGAAATTGGACGATAGTTGTTCACGTCATCTTTATTGCCCAATTTATGAATGGGAACGACCTTCGCAAATTTCCATTCCTGTGGGAAAACGCCAGTGGAGATCGAGTTCTTAAAGATGAGATGCAGTGGTATCGTCAAAACGGATGCGCAATTTCTGAAGAAGATTGGCGGAATTCCGTCCGGCCCAGCACCCTTTGATACATCCAAACAGTTCAACTTTTCCCTTATCAAGGCTTGGTCCACAACGAGAGAACCAAAACAAGAGCTATATTGATCAATAATCCTTAATTCATCGGACAATTCATAACTACCATCAGAGGTCGCATCATTGTAGGCTCTAGAGAATAGAGACGCAAATAAATTACAAATTCCCTCGCCATCAGAATTAACAGAAACTCCATCAGTCATAGTGCTGGGATAAAAACTGGTTTCGTCTCTTTTGGCCTTCATAAAAGACCAAAAGTATTTAGAGTTGCGAGATATTTTATATTCCACATCTGCAATATACTGATTATATCTCTCTTCTGCAGCCTTTGCGCACCTTTTACTTAATATTTGAAATTCTATTTTATCTAACGGGTTATGGTACTTTTTGAAACGGGAATGTAACCTATACTTTTCTTTCATCATGGAAATTAAGTTTTTATTGAACCATGGCGGGTATTTACGTTTACCAGATTTTTTAGAAGGTACGTGCTTGTCAATTATTCTCTTAAGTAAGGTATAAAAGTGATTAACCATATCATTGACATCTGAAAAGTGTGTCAATTCAATGTCCCAATCAAACTCTGCCAGGGCTCCCCTGATCGCGTCGTAATTAGCCTTGTGATAGTTCAGCCTTCGATTAGTAGAGTTACTTCCAAGCTCCTTACTGTCTACAATAGCGATGTCAATGTGCAGAGGGGGATGCAAGGGGTCAACTTTTGAAAATGCATTACAGGCCGCCGCCACTTTACAGGTAAATCTGAAAGCACGAGATCTAGCATTCTCTGCATAACGTTTGGCACTGTATTGAGTTGCGTAAGCCTTGCTGTATGCAAAAAATCTAAAAAGGTCTGACCCAATTTAACCTGGTTTGCTGAAGGCTCACTCCAATCGATAAACTTGAGATTAAAATCGCCCATAATGCAAAAATGACCATCAAAACGGTCAAGTAGTGCGTTACAGCTTTGTATAAAATGCTCCAGAATTAATCTAGTGATAGGAGACGGGAGATAGATAGACTCCGCAGACCGCCAACTGCCGCACAGATCTGGAATGGGGAATGTTTACTAACACCCAGAGGTCCTCACAATTACTCTCCCAACTGCTCATACGCTTACTCGATAGATGTTTAGAAACAGCAATTATCACTCCACCACCCTCCTTCTCCCTATGAAAACCTGTCGACTCCCTGTCACGTCTGTAAACTATATAGCGGTCGTCAAAAAGTTCATTGCTAAAGACTGTACAATTTAGCCAAGACTCAGTTATTACAATAATATCGTAATTGCTAGTGACTAAGTTCCGGTAAAACAAATGTGTCTTAGTTCTCAAGCCACGACTATTTTGGTAATAAATTTTTAAATGTTTGAATTTTTTTATCTGTTGTTTAAGAACTCATGCTCATAAGTATACATAGAGAAAGTAATTAAAAACATAAGACATAACTCTACTTTAAATTGTCTAATACATTCCTGTCCCTAATAATAATATACTTATCCTGCTCACTCTTTCGTACAAAAATACGACCGCTCCTGACCCACACGAACTTATAACCCTTTTCCTTTGCTACTTGTCTTGCTGCTGCGTGTAACGATTTGTTGACAGGCGATAGATGTTCAGTAACGTAAACTGGTAGCTTGGCACCTTTGCATCCCACATGTGAACTGTTGAGTTTGTCCGTAGGGTTGCTTCTATTATACTTGAAAGTCGCCGCCAGAAACAGATCGCGCTTATTTATGCTGTTGAACTCAACAACAATGGACCGCGGACGCGTGTTTTCGTTGCTAAGTTTAGCAGCCCTCGTTATCCGAATGATATTTTCATCCTTTACTTCACATGAAACCGCCTTCCCCAGCTCTTTCACGATGGTTATGAGGTTTTCTGCCTTCCTTTCGGGGACACATTGTATCTCGATATTTCTGCACCGAGCATTTTGCTCCAACTGATTGACGCGTGATTTTAAATCGGTGATAGTAGATTGCACTAGAGTGCCTTGTTCCTGCAACTGCTTTATATGATTCTGGCTTCTTTTATGCTCCTTAACAATGTCGAACTGCTCATTTATAAATTGCATGGATTGCCTTACTTCTTGCAGCTCGTCCTTCAATTGCCGAAGCTCAGTATCTAAAATCGATTGCATTTTTACTCCAAACTGCTTTACAAGGTCCGCCAAGTGTATTTTCAAAACATCATCCATAACCACTCTGACGTCCTCACGTGTAATCGGATAGTCACCGCTGCCAGGAGGAGATGACAGCGCTTGCCTTTTGGTGGGACGCAAAGATATTTGCTCGGTTGTCGAACGAATTGTTATATTATCACTCGAATGTGGCGGCTTGTTGTTATTAACCGATTTGCCATCAGGCGCAGAGCCGCTTTGACTTTTAGAAGACATTGTGCTGTTGTTCAGTTAGTCCCAATAACCTCGCGCAGGTGGCGCTGTTGTGCTCTTAGTTTTGTGACGAGTTTAGTTTTATAATATACCTATCACATTAGTTTTTGTGACTTGAAGACAATAATAGAAATAAATGTATTAAATCACAAAAACTGAATCTTAGGCCGACGCAGGTTCGAACCCACTTGCACTCGAAGTTATTATCGAGTAAAACAGTGAGTTAAAGCCCCCAGACCAACACCTCTTGACAAGATAAGATGAAATTAGCAACCACTGTCATATTAATTTATAACGAGTTGAATAACAGTTTGTGTACTTATAGCGTCTATTGTTTTAACTGCACAAACGCAAGGTAGTTTGAATAAAAATGATATATTTTGAATTTAATATTGTCAATAGATCGCAAACACTTTCACTTTTCAATTTTATTCTTACTTAGTTGCAAGTGTCTTAAAAATACGCGTATTTTGGTGTATAGCACTATACGAATATGTTACTTTTTACCACTTTTTTTATTTATTTTACACAGGAGCTAATTAACACGAACTTTCTATAGCTGTTAACGGAACGGTATAATACGGTATAATATTATATTCAGTCCTAATTCGCAAGTTGGTGATTCAAAGTCAGCACTCCATTATGGTATAATAATAAAAATCAGCTAGACTTTTTGTTTACGAAGCTTCAAAGGTTGATATCCATTATTACCTTTTCAACACTCTTGCTCAAGAAGTGGCACTAATTTCACCGCAATTAGGTACATAATGACACCTGTTATCAAACTTTGACTTTTTGAAAGTTATAAAATACAAATGAGTTATAGATTTTTTTTTAATTATATTGGTTGATCGTGTTCAATAGTACAAATAAATTAATAAACCTACCTATTACTTGCTCATTTAGTAAGTAGTAAATATATGGTGTATATGGAAACCAATGGGTTAAGCCAACCTCCCATGCACGCCACACTATGGAATATCGTAATTTTTTTTTTCGTTGGCAATTACTTACACATATTTTTATTTTTAGTTTTTACTTAGTAAACTGTTGCTTCAAAAAGTTCAACAATCAAAGTTAATTTTTGAGTATAGTTTGTTTATAAACCCATTTATTGTGATACATTTATTTTCTAGTAAGGATATTTTGTGGAAACTTAGATAACGTTATTAATATAATTTACCTGCGGCATTTAGCGGTATGTAGAGATATGACGTATATGATGATAAGGCATTTAAATAGCCAATATCAAGGGACAGTAATAGATAGGTATATTTTTATGCGGTTTTTGTGGTAATATAAATGATTATTATGTAAGTTAGGTATTGATATAATTTTGCACATGTTGAGACGGGACAGTCTATATTGGAATATACGCCTGTCCTAAGTATTTAGAATATGTCTATTAATATTACTATTTCATTCATATAGAATGTAAATTAACAGATAAGTTTAAAAGCTCACATTTAGGAGCACAAAGACACGACAAGCTCGGATTGCTTTGCAAACATCTGGCGGTCAGTCTGACGTAATATTTTGTTCATGGTTTATAGTGGAAAAAAAATATCTATTGACTTTAAAACTATTTAAAGAACTAAAGAAATGGAAAAAAAGGTTCTTTAGAACAAAGCGATATTCAATTGGTTTAAGCGTTTTGGGTACAAATACGATACTTTAATTGTAAGCACATGGTATTTAAAATATTCAGATGTTATAATATTTCTAAAATTATCTTGCTTAAACGAATGCAAATATGAAACGATGATATTCATATTGTTGGAATATATTATTAAGATGACTAAGTGGTGGACTTGATGTCAGTGCCACTGGGTCCCCACTACGAACAAATTTTATTAGTGACTAATAAAATATTCTAGATGGCGTTATGTGTATCAATTTCACATAAAATTTTAAATGAATAAGAATTGAATCCTAGAAATATTATTTTTTCATAAAACTTTAATATTTGTTCCTCATAAACATAAAATAATGAACTTTTAAACCTAATTTCGACAATTTGTTATAATTATGCAGCGCCCTTCGCGTCTTTTATCGCTACTATAATGAAACTGCCGATTCTATGCACTAGGATTCACACAATAGATGGCGTGTTATTCAATTCTCTACATTTCACGGCTGTTACTCAAACAAAAAAAATTGGTTGCCTGTAAAGTCGGTATACGGGCGAAAGTTTTACGTGACAACGACTTTGAGTGGTAAAATAATTTTAATGTGAATATTCATTCACTTTTTATGTCTGTCTCTCTCGCTCTTAGGCGGGCTAACCATGCCCGAGTGGAAGGGACGCGTGCCTCTCACTCGCTTTCATTGTGAGCGCATAACGTGAGCGGAGCGTAACGCAGTTTCTTGAAGTGTCACCCGGCAAACCAATTTATAAGACGTTGTCACGTCAAAACATATCGAACGAGATTTACTGCAATTAACAATTGATTAGTTTCTTTTTAATTATTTTAGGAGTATGATTAAAACCAACAATTTACTGTTAAAAAGTTACTTCTGTTCTGTATTTATTTAACGTACCACCTTTATTGTTGAAGAAAACCGCTGTTTTTATAAGCTACGAAAGGTTATTAAAATAAGGGGAAAGAAGGCACTTACATAATACCTTCTGAGGGTGTCAAAACTGTCAAACTAGGGACAGCATTTTGTAATGGCGGTCACTATTTTATGGATTGCACCCCAGCTTACCATTAAGCGGGGAGCAGTCAATTTGGTAACCGAAATATTTAAAGCAATTTAAACAAATTAAGAAAAATAACGCTCCTGGGGCGCGCGTGTTGTGTAGGTAATACTAGGTTAGGTAAGTAGGTAGTACTAGATAGGTAGGTAGTACCTACTTCTTACCTATTAGAAATAACAAGGGCTTTTAAACATGCTGAGTACGGATTTGAAAAAAAATTGATATTTGGAATATTTCTCGCATATTTCTACTGAAATAATAACGGTACGTACCTACTTTCTGCCTCATTTTTTAAAGACAACCTATCTACTGGGGTACTTTCTGAGTTGGTGTAGTGTAAATAATGAATTAATTTAATTTTGTCACTGGCATTTTTCCAGTTTCCACTGGAGTTAGAACTCTTAAAATTACTTTTTCAATCGGTAAGTACCGGGTTTTGGAGCTTAGGCCCCCGGTGGCCGACGCCCGACTGAGACTCCGTATCCAAATTAGTATTCTTTCTACTTTTGCACAACCCTGGGTGACCGTTCTTAACATTTGAAGTTTTAAGCGATATTAGCCAGGTCGGTTTAAGGATGGGTGACCGTGAAAATAACAAGAAGGTAGGTAGGTATCTACCTAATACTTTTTAGTTAAACGGCTTTATTAATTGAAAGTATCATCTCAGGCAGGTATGTTATCGTCCGAAAAGACACACGCCTTCCTGCTTACCTATCTACCTATCTTTTTTTTTTTTTACGTGCGGGAAATCCCCACGGATACCCACCCCTCCGGAGCCGGAGGGGGAGGTTATGTCGGACTCGAACCGACTAAACCGCACGCCGTCTTTGGGTCGTAGTGCTAGGCCGAAGGTGAGGTTGTCATGCGACATATCCCTCGCACCCCGGCTGACCCAGGGACCTATCTACCTATCAAATTTAATATCAGATCAATTACTCAACAGGAATAGGGTAGTCAGTAGTAGTACCTACCGCACATACAAGGGTACATTGGGTAGGGCAGTAGGGGTAGGACCCGTAGGTCAGACGGTAGTCGGTCAGGTAAAAGTCAAGGGGCTGAGTCATTTTGAGCTATTCGTACCACCCACTGATTAATGGATGCGACTCTAGTGCAATTATGCTTCTTGAGGATAGTAGGTCAAACGGCAGTCGCTCATGTAAAAGTCAAGGGGCTGAGTCATTTTGAGCTATTCGTACCACCCACTGATTAATGGATGCGACTCTAGTGCAATTTTGCTTCTTGAGGATAGTAGGTCAAACGGCAGTCGCTCATGTAAAAGTCAAAGGGGCTGAGTCATTTTGAGCTATTCGTACCACCCACTGATTAATGGATGCGACTGTAGTGCAATTTTGCTTCTTGAGGATAGTAGGTCAAACGGCAGTAGCTCATGTTAAAGTCAAGGGGCTGAGTCATTTTAAGCTATTCGTACCACCTACTGATTAATGGATGCGACTCTAGTGCAATTTTGCTTCTTGAGGATAGTAGGTCAAACGGCAGTCGCTCATGTAAAAGTCAAGGGGCTGAGTCATTTTGAGCTATTCGTACCACCCACTGATTAATGGATGCGACTCTAGTGCAATTTTGCTTCTTGAGGATAGTAGGTCAAACGGCAGTCGCTCATGTAAAAGTCAAGGGGCTGAGTCATTTTGAGCTATTCGTACCACCCACTGATTAATGGATGCGACTCTAGTGTAATTTTGCTTCTTGAGGATCGTAGGTCAAACGGCAGTCGCTCATGTAAAAGTCAAGGGGCTGAGTCATTTTGAGCTATTCGTTCCACCCACTGATTAATGGATGCGACTGTAGTGCAATTTTGCTTCTTGAGGATAGTAGGTCAAACGGCAGTCGCTCATGTAAAAGTCAAGGGGCTGAGGCACTTTGTTTTGAGCCGTTCGTCGTACCGGAACAAAATGGCGAGAGTAGGAACCTAGTCATATTTATTCGTGTATATAGGTGCATAGATACCTACATACGATATTTACATATTCTTGTCCCATTCTAGGTATGCCGACGTCCCACGTCGTTCATAAGTACATATGTAAGGCGGGATTGCTTGTCGTACTCGACATATACGCGGTGCATCCGCGACGGCTTAGTCGGTTCGAGTTCGAGTCCGACATGTCCACCGACCACCGCGCCGTGCCGCCGCGCCAGCCGCCGGTGATAACAGTTATGTTGAACTCGACTGGATATACCTAGTCTGGCATGAGGTGTGCGTTTTTAATCGGTTCGAGTTCAACATAACCACCAAAAATGACACAAAATTCGTACTCAGCACACCTACTCAAAAACAAGTTAGACCATACCGTATTGCAATATTGTATAAATTGGACTTTGATTAACATCTAATTCATACTCAGCATACAAGAAATGTGAAGTACCCGATTGCAAGTTTGAAGATGCGATCTATATTATTTTACCTCTTTGGTAATTTATATTATTACTAGCTATTGCCCGCGGCTCCGCCAGCCAATTCTTAGACTTCGGTCGAGCCGTTTCGGAGGAGTATGGGAACGAACATTGTGACACGAGAATATTAGATTAATTATTTATACTTCTTGACAAACTATAGCACACCACCATCTAGAAGCTATTACTGCGAAATGTAGACTGAACCTCGGGATATTTCGTTGACATCTAGTGGTGAAAAATAATATTTAAAAATAATGCGCAAAATAGCCCAAGTTATGGTGGTCTAATTTTTTTGTAAGGAATGGGGTATCTATACTTGAGTATTATGTTATCTGTGCCCATATTTCAATTTTCTACCTACAGCGCGGCGGCCATATTGGAGGCCAAAAATGACGTCAAATTCGAACTCAGCATACTCGAAAACTCATTAAACCATACCCATATTGTAATTTATCTAGGACACCGCGGCAGCTATATTGGATCCCAAAAATGACATCAAATTCACACTCAGCACACTCGAAAACCTATTAAACCATACCCATGTTGCAATTTTCTACCGACAGCGCGGCGGCCATATTGGAGGCCAAAACTGACGTCAAATTCGAACTCAGCATACTCGAAAACCCCTAAGACCATACCCATATTGCAATTTAGCTAGGATACCGTGGCAGCCATATTGAATTCCAAAAATGACATCAAATTCACACTCAGCATACTCAAAAACCTATTAAACCATACCCATATTGCAATTTTCTACCTACAGCGCGGCGGCCATATTGGAGGCCAAAACTGACGTCAAATTCGAACTCAGCATACTCGAAAACCCATTAGACCATACCCATATTGCAATTTAGTTAGGAAACCGTGGCGGCCATATTGGATTCCAAAAATGACATCAAATTCACACTCAGCATACTCAAAAACCTATTAAACCATACCCATATTGCAATTTTCTACCTACAGCGCGGCGGCCATATTGGAGGCCAAAACTGACGTCAAATTCGAACTCAGCATACTCGAAAACCCATTAGACCATACCCATATTGCAATTTAGTTAGGAAACCGTGGCGGCCATATTGGATTCCAAAAATGACATCAAATTCACACTCAGCATACTCAAAAACCTATTAAACCATACCCATATTGCAATTTACTATCTACAGCGCGGCGGTCATATTGGAGGCCAAAACTGACGTCAAATTCGAACTCAGCATACTCGAAAACCTATAAAATCATACCCATATTGCAATTTAGCTAGGACACCGTGGCGGCCATTATGGATTCCAAAAATGACATCTAATTCGTTATCAACACACTCAAGAACCCTCTTATCTGGCAAACGAGGGTATTACCCTTTTTTCTTGCGAAGATCCGCTGTGGAAAAAGCCCGATTGCGAGTTTGGAGATGCGGTCAATACTAACATCATTCACAGTCAATCTTCTTAAATAAATAGTAGTAATAATGTGCCTACCTATGTTTATTTATATTGTCATTTATGTATGACACTTCTTATCGTTGAAAATATAGTACACCACCATCTAGCAGCTACTACTGTAAAACGTAAGCTGAACCTCGGGCTATATTGTTGACATCTAGTGGCGAATATTAATATTTAAATTTAGCCCGTAAAATTGCCCGAGTTATGATGGCCTCATTTTTTTGTATGGGATGAGGTATCTGTACTTTAGTATTATGTTATCTGTGTCAGTGCTATAATTAAGCGCCATATAATTGTAGATTTATGCGAGTATGATCCATGGATAAAATGGCCAAAAATGCAATAATAAAAAAATACATGAAATAGAATTCTATCAAAAAAATAATCAGAGCTCTCGCCGAGATAAGCGCATAGTACTATAATATTTATGTAATCATATCATTAAAATGCATGTCCAGCTGGTTAAATTGGTTAAATTGAGTATATACTGTTGGTATATTATTTATATTATTATACTGTATCAATTTGCATGGTTTGATATTCTGTAGAATAAAATTCATTACGTTGCAGAAGTAATTATAAGCTTGAAAGTTAACAAAAGCACACAAAGGACGATGAAAGCGGGCGCGCGGCGAGGGGGCGTTTAGACCCTGCGTCTCGATAAAAAGTGATTCCTGACGTTCCGTGGGACAGTTGGGTTTGGGACACCGCTTTGGCACGTAGACTGATTGCATTGACATGTATTTAAACTCTGCTGTTAAGCAAGTGTAAATAGTGACGAAGTGAGATAAAACTTTGTGCCGAGTCGTGTGTCCAGACACGACTCGGCAACGCGCTTCTGAATTGATATTTAGAAGTTCCTAATTACTTTATCATACCTTCCTATCAATACCAAAATTCCTGGGATCGCTACTTTGTTGAGTACTTTTAGGTCATTTATTGTTTAAATTTGGGAGTTGAGACTGGCTCCTGGAGGCGATTCGAATACCTTTTATCCCAATCACCTAGGACTCCGTGATCTAGTTGTAGGAAAGTCTAAAAACTAGATAACTCCCTATTTCACGTAGCTAGTTTCAAGTTTGTTTTCCTTTACACAATTCGCAATACACACACATTTAAAATCATACACATCCATAATCGCCATTGGTACGGGTTTATGGTCGAAGGTTCACACTAGGTGTCTAGCTAGAATGCAGGTATAGACGTTCTATTGCGATAGAACCTAGGAATTCTTACGAGAATTATAGTGGTAATTCATACATTACGTTTGGTGAAGATATAATTTGTAAATTTATTTTGTGTTAATATAATAATTGAAAATGGGGTAATTATACGGTATATTAACGTATTATACTTTGGTATAAACTAATAAGCAGATTATTGTGCATTTACAGTTTTAGGGTTTATTCAAAATAATAGTGACAAGTGTAAACTATAATTATATTTAGATTGAAGTTAGTATATTAACTATATACCCAAATCATATACATTGATTAACTTTACTTTACTTTTACAAAGTCAGTACATTGATTAAACAAAAGGCTTTATTTACTGAGATCATTAAATTCAGCACACAGTTGCTAATGAGAGACTAATTGACATCTCCGACATATACTAGATCTCACTCATTACACCATACCATAGCCAAAGCTATACTCATTGAAACATCTGTAGGTAAATTCATCTAGCTCCTGAGTAATTTGGACCAGTATTTGAGCCCAAGTTTGTAATGTGTAGTGACATTGGTTTTTCTGCTGAAGCCTATCTGAGAAATTAAATATCCAATTAATAACTGACAGCCAATCGTTGCTGTGAAAGTATACTATACTGTTGTTGGAATAATAAGACTCATTATCATCATCATTTTGTTTTCATAATTGCTTCAGTGGAATCATTAACGTCGCGAGGCTAAGGGTCCGTCATTTTGTACTGGAGCTGGACGTGAAAACTGAAACCGTATACAATGACCTTCAGCGGAGGTGTTACAAACTAAATTAAATTCATTGGGACGAGTTGAAGGAGAGCTTAATCTGTTGATCAGAGCTATCGATTCTTCTAATTGCTTCAGTGGAATCATTAACGTCGCGAGGCTAAGGGTCCGTCATTTTCTACTGGAGCTGGACGTGAAAACTGAAACCGTATACAATGACCTTCAGCGGAGGTGTTACAAACTAAATTAAATTCATTGTGACGAGTTGAAGGAGAGCTTGATCTGTTGATCAGAGCTATCGATTCTTCGGAATTGATCTAAATCTCGCTCTTCGGAGCTTGAGATAACATTGTGTTGCAATTTACAACAAAAAAAATATAATTGATCCGGATCACATATTACAACTCATATATGATATCTACGACAATGAAAGGCCTATAAAAATATAAATACAGCTGAAAAAGACGCCCAAAGAGGCCAAACACAAATCAAACTATCACAGACCTATATCCATACTAATATTATAAATGCGAAAGTAACTCTGTCTGTCTGTCTGTCTGTCTGTCTGTCTGTCTGTCTGTCTGTCTGTATGTTACGCTTTCACGCCTAAACCGCTGAACCGATCTTGATGAAATTTGGAACAGAGGTATATTAGAGCTTGAGAACGGACATAGGCTACCTTTTATCACGAGAAAGGGGGTTTAAGGGGGGGAAATAGGGGATGAAAGTTTTTATGAAAGTTTGTCATTTCTGAAGATATCTTAACGAAATTTGGTAAAGAGGTAGATTAGAGCTTAGGTACGGACATAGGCTACCTTTGATCGCGAAAAGGGGGGTGTAAGGGGGGGGACTAGGGCCTTGGGAGAAAAGTTGGTCATTTTTGAAGATTTCTTGATGAAATTTGGTACAGAGATAGTTTAGAGCTTGGAAACGGAAGTAGGCTACCTTTTATCGCGAAAAGGGGGGTAGAAGGGGGGGGACTAGGGCCTTGGTACGAAAGTTTGTCATATTTAAAGATTTCTTGATGAAATTTAGTACAGAGATAGTTCATAGCTTGGGAACGAACATAAGCTACTTTCTATCGCGAAAAGGGGGGTAGAAGGGGGGGGAGCAGGGCCTTGGGATAAAAGTTTATCGTTTTAGAAGATTTCCTGATGAAATTTGGTACAGAGATAGTTTAGAGCTTGGGAACGAACATAAGCTACCTTCTATCGCGAAAAGGGGGGAAGAAGGGGCGGGGGGGAGTTACCAGGGCCTTGGGATAAAAGTTTATCGTTTTAGAAGATTTCCTGATGAAATTTGGTACAGAGATAGTTTAGAGCTTGGGAACGGACATAGACTACCTTTTATCACACAAAAAGGGGGGTAGTAGGGGGGGGGGCAGGGCCTTGGGATACAAGTTTATCGTTTTAGAAGATTTCCCGATGAAATTTGGTACAGAGATAGTTTAGAGCTTGGGAACGGACATAGACTACCTTTTATTGCGAAAAGGGGGGTAGAAGGGGGGCGGACTAGGGCCTTGGGAGGAAAGTTTCTCATTTTTGAAGATTTCTTGATGAAATTTGGTACAGAGATAGTTTAGAGCTTGGGAACGGACATAGACTACCTTTTATTGCGAAAAGGGGGGTAGAAGGGGGGGGGACTAGGGCCTTGGGAGGAAAGTTTGTCATTTTTGAAGATTTCTTGATGAAATTTGGTACAGAGATAGTTTAGAGCTTGGAAACAGATATAGGCTACCTTCTATCGCGAAAAGGGGGGTAGAAGGGGGGCGGACCAGGGCCTTGGGATAAAAGTTTATCGTTTTAGAAGATTTCCTGATGAAATTTGGTACAGAGATAGTTTAGAGCTTGGGAACGGACAAAGACTACCTTTTATCACACAAAAAGGTGGGTAGAAGGGGGGGACTAAGGCCTTAGGATGAAAGTTTGTCATTTTTGAAGATTTCCTGATGAAATTTGGTACAATGATAGTTCAGAGCTTGGGAACGAACATAGGCATTGAAGCTTGGGAACGAACATAGGCTACCTATTGACGTGATAATGGAGGCATAGGGGGGGGGGGGGGTTGTAATAAAGGATTAAAGTTTGAAAGTTTTGCAGATGATGAAATTTTGGTACAGGGATTAATTAGAGCCTGGTAACGGACATATGCTACCTTTGATCGCGAATAATGTGGTAAAAGGGGGAGGGGGACAAGGACTAGATAGTTAATATGAAAGTTTGTCATTTTTGATGATATCCTGATGATATATTTGGTACAGAGATGGATTGAAGCTTGGGAACGAACATAGGCTACCTATTGACGCGAAAATGGAGGCATGGGGGGGGGGTAATAAGGGATTAAAGATTGACAGTTTTGAAGATGATGAAATTTTGGTACAGGGATTAATTTGAGCACCTCTATTCAAGTGTGGAGAGTCAAGTAGACAGGCGAAAAGAAAATCGAATGGATGGGCAAGTAGAGAGGCCAATGGAAAGGCGAGTATAGAGAAAAGTACAAAGTCGAGTATAGAGGAGAACAGAGAAGTCAGTAGAGAGTCAAGTATAAATTCAAATCCAGAGGCGAGTAGAAAGTCGAGTAGAGAGTCGAATATAGAGACGAGTAGAAAGTCGAGAACAGAGGTGAGTACATAGTCGAGGACAAAGTTGAGTAGAGAGGCGAATTTAATGCTCAATAGCGTCAGCTCAACACTAAGCGATAACCGACATCCACGCGGGCGGAGCCGCGGGCAACAGCTAGTATTGAATAATTTAGCTAAAGTCACGCATAAGGCCAGATAACGAAAATTATTTCCAGTACGAATTATCAACATTACATGCCAGGATAAGATACATGGATCATGGATCCTTCATGTATCATAATATAATCTATCTTTTCACTTCAGCAGCTCGAAAATCTTAGTTTTGCTGCGTAAAAACAGTGTGCAAAATGCGATTTTGCTCACTGCGTGAGATAAAGTAACTTTTTAATTACTTTTTTTAATGAAGAGTGCCAACCGTAGATTTTGAAAAGATCGGAATACTTTCGAACTACACTGCACTCTGTCTCTTTCCCGTCCTTAGTTAAAAAGAGCGAGTGACAAAGTGTACACAAGTAATTTGAAGATCGAATTTCGAAATTCGTCCCCAAAGAAAACTCGTTCTGAAACGCGTAAATAAACTAAATTTGAAAGTAGGTATTTGTAAATGGATAACCATGTTTTTTATTTAAATTATTTAATATTGAATGAATCATTGTATATGAAAATGAGTAATGCATAAGCATTTATAAATAATACTTGATGCATAAGTACATTTTTAAAATTATTTCCATTTTCAACATTTGAAAAATAAAACATGGCGGACGCTGTTTCTGAACGCGCCTTAATAAAATACGTGAATGGAAAGTAAACAGTTGGCGGAATCGTTGGGATCGCCATAACATAAATAAAAAAAAAGTAAACTGTTGAATAAGATAAAAAATATTAAAATAATCATAAAAGATGAGCGATACTATGCTAGTATTTTAACACGAAGAGTTGAAACAGCAAGTTACTAATTCGGAATTTAGTTGCCTTCCTGAGAAGTCTCGCGAGAAGTATTTGAAAGCATACCATACCTTCAGTAAAAGGAGGCTTACAAAGGGTGCGACCTGTTCGGAGACGTGTTACTATCGTATTGTATATCACTTGCAGAATGGCACTTTTAAATTTTAAAATGTTCAGCATTATTTTGATTCATTATAAAAATATAAACGTAATTTCTATCTGTTCATGTTCACTGTGTTATCTTCTAAGTAATACTTACCTATTATGTGTTCTCGCTGCTGAACTGAAAAGTAACTTGTGCCACACGAGAGCAAAATAATTTGCATCTCGTGCCTTTGAATCCCTCGCCGCGCTCAGGAAGAAAATTTTTTAGTAATGTTAGTTATTCTGCCAAAATAACAGGAGTTGATGAAGAACTTATACACAGATTTCATGTAGTTTTACAAGCTTTGTCATTTGGAATAACGGTTGATGCTTCGAAATTAGGCAATTATGCGTATGAAACAGCAAGAATATATGTGAGCAAATACAACTGGTATTACATTGCCATAATCATCACATAAGATATTGATACACGGAGAGAGTATCATAAATCATTTTACTGTATTACCCATCGGATAACTCTCCGAATATGCGCAGGAATCTCACAATAAAGACAAAAAAAAAATTGCACTCCGGGAGAGCCGGCAGAAGTGAAAACTTTTTCTTTCTTCCTTTCTTCGTTATATACAGAGAAAAAGATAAAAAGAAAATACCACACCATACCATACAATACCATACCTATAATATAGCGTCAATCATAAAACCCAACACTAATTCTCTGTCAGAAGAAATTAAGGAATTACAAAAAGAAAAAATAATCACAAAAAGTAATTACAAAAAGAAAAAATAATCACAAAAAGTGTCAGAGACCCAGGTACCATAAGGACTTACAGTCGAAGCGCTTACAGCTGACCTACGAAGCTTCATAGCGTACATAACAAAACAAACAATCTGTTGCTAATGTTGTATGACGACAGTCGTCGGTTACGGTTCAAAAGTCAAATGATCCTGACGCGAGTTTAACACTTTTTACCCATCAAACGCCGCTAAATAAGTTTTCACTTAAAAAATTTAGACTACATCATGCGAGAAAATGTGCCAGATTAAAAATTAAATGATTAAAAGATGTATTGCATCCATTACTATATACTTCGGATTCTTATATAACAAGTATTCGTAAACCATACGAAAAGAATCTCAAGGAACTGAATCAAGGTACATTACATCTTCTGAAAGTGAATAAACTCATAATGGATCACATTGTTGTTTATTAAAAAAACTGTATAGACAATCTTATTTAATTATGTTTATCTACTCTGATACTATAATACAAAGATTATAAAATTGAAATCAAAACTCTTATGACAAACATTACGCACAGGCCAAAAAAAGTTTTATTACGATACAGGTCTTGTATGGACACCTATATCATTATAGTTATTTATGATACAAGTGTGGTAAGTTGGTCATTACACTCGAGGTGATATTGCACAGCCCGAGCCGAAGGCGAGGGCTGCAAGGAAACCGAGAGTGTAATGACCATACCTCACGTGTGTCATACAAAGTTTTTCGACACACTTACGAGTAAAAATAAAGTCGGTATACAGGCGAAAGTTTTACGTGACAACGACTTTGAGTGGTAAAATAATTTTAATGTGAATATTCATTCGTATAGTAGGAAGAAGGATGTTATGTCTGTCTCTCTCGCTCTTAGGCGGGCTGGAAGGGACGCGTGCCTCTCACTCGCTCTCATTGTAAGCGCATAACGCGGAGCGTAACTCCTGAGCGTAACGCAGCTTCTTGAAGTGTCACCCGGCAAACCAATTTATAAGACGTTGTCACGTCAAAACAAATTTTATATTTAATGAAGGTCTCATAAACTACCATATACTTATCCCTTGATTTTGGAAGCAAACGGCTATCACTGGCATTTCGTGCCTCACTTAATATTTCCGGCGGCGTCAAATCAACGTAACTGTCTTCTTCTACACTAGACATTGACATTTTAAACTTGTTGATCAATTATTCGTACTAATAAACAATGCTCACAGCACAGACGGAAAATTTGTTGAAAACGCCGCGCTAATATATTTTTTTCAGCGCGCGGCGTGTTATCTATGCGCGCGCAGATTGGAGCGTAGGCACGAGCAATTACGCTAAACAGCCAAAACGCAAAATGTAAAAAATCTAATTTTTATGTATTTATAAATTTGTTTCACGTTGAATTATTAATTAAAGTAAATAAGTTGTTGAAAATTTATCATATTCAAGGTGGTACACTACTTTTTTTTTTTAAATAGTGTTAGGTATTTTTAGTCTTACGTTGAAACGAAACGTATCTAAGTCAAAACTTTTGCCGAGATTTAAAAATAAAACTATAACCCAGTTAAGTTAAGAGCAAATAGAATGCATATATAATATCTTTCAGCGAGGTACCAACTTAATTTGATGGAATCCATACTAATATTATAAATGCGAAAGTAACTCTGTCTGTCTGTCTGTCTGTCTGTCTGTCTGTCTGTCTGTCTGTATGTTACGCTTTCACGCCTAAACCGCTGAACCGATCTTGATGAAATTTGAAACAGAGGTATATTGGAGCTTGAGAACGGACATAGGCTACCTTTTATCACGAGAAAGGGGGTTTAAGGGGGGGAAATAGGGGATGAAAGTTTTTATGAAAGTTTGTCATTTCTGAAGATATCTTAATGAAATTTGGTACAGAGGTAGATTAGAGCTTAGGACCGGACATAGGCTACCTTTTATCGCGAAAAGGGGGGTGGAAGGGGGGTGGCTAGGGCCTTGGGAGGAAAGTTTGTCATTTTTGAAGATTTCTTGATGAAATTTGGTACATAGATAGTTTAGAGCTTGGAAACGGAAGTAGACTACCTTTTATCGCGAAAAGGGGGGTAGAAGGGGGGTGGACTAGGGCCTTGGTATGAAAGTTTGTCATTTTTGAAGATTTCTTGATGAAATTTGGTACAGAGATAGTTTAGAGCTTGGGAACGAACATAAGCTACCTTCTATCGCGAAAAGGGGGGAAGAAGGGGGGACCAGGGCCTTGGGATAAAAGTTTATCGTTTTAGAAGATTTCCTGATGAAATTTGGTACAAAGATAGTTTAGAGCTTGGGAACGGACATAGACTACCTTTTATTGCGAAAAGGGGGGTAGAAGGGGGGGACTAGGGCCATAGTATGAAAGTTTGTCATTTTTGAAGATTTCTTGATGAAATTTGGTACAGAGATAGTTTAGAGCTTGGGAACGCACATAAGCCACCTTTTATCACGAAAAGGGGGGTAGAAGGGAGGGACCAGGGCCTTGGGATAAAAGTTTGTCATTTTTGAAGATTGCCTGATGAAATTTGCTACAGAGATACTTTAGAGCTTGGGAACGGACATAGACTACCTTTTATTGCGAAAAGTGGGGTAGAAGGGGGGGACTAGGGCCTTGGGAGGAAAGTATGTCATTTTTGAAGATTTCTTGATGAAATTTGGTACAGAGATAGTTTAGAGCTTGGGAACGGACATAGGCTACCTTTTATCACAAAAGGGTGGGTAGAAGGGGGGGATTAAGGCCTTAGGATGAAAGTTTGTCATTTTTGAAGATTGCCTGATGAAATTTGGTACAACGATAGTTTAGAGCTTGGGAACGAACATAGGCATTGAAGCTTAGGAACGAACATAGGCTACCTATTGACGCGAAAATGGAGGCTTAGGGGGGGGGGGGGTTATAAGGGATTAAAGTTTGACAGTTTTGAAGATGATGAAATTTTAGTACAGGGATTAATTAGTGCTTGGTAACGGACATATGCTACCTTTGATCGCGAATAATGTGGTAAAAGGGGGGGATAAGGACTAGATAGTACTCGTAAATATGAAAGTTTGTCATTTTTGATGATATCCTGGAGAAATTGGGTACAGAGATGGATGAGAGCTCGAAAATGGACATGGGCTACCTTTTATTGCGAAAAAGGGAGTTGAAGGGGTGGAATAGGGCAAGGGTATGTAAGTTTGACAATTTTGAAGATATCTTGATGAAATTGGTATAGAGATGGATTTGAGGTTTGAAATGGACAAAGGCGGTATTAGGCCTTATCGCGAAAAAAGGGATAGAAGGGGGAGGGGGGGAGAGGAATAGGGCGTTGGGATTAAAGTTTCTAATTATTCAATGGCACAAAAAAGGGGGTGAATATGGCATAAATAGTAAGAATTTATTTTAAGATGTCCTCATGAAATATGGTACAAAGGTGAATTAGACCTTCGGAACGGACATAGTCGAGTAGCGAACCAAATATAGAAGCGAGTGGAGAGGCGAGTAGAGATTGTTATAGGGACGAGAGGGTAGGCGTGTAAAGATTGAAAGTCGAGTAAAGTTGACTACAGGGGCGAGTAGATATGCGACTAGAGAGCCAGTGGAGAGGCGAGTATAGAATCAAATAGAATGCTGTAAAGGCGAATAGGGAGGCGAGTGGCAAGATGAATGTAGTGGCGAGTAGAGATCGAATAGAGAGTTGAGTAGATGTACGAGTAGATAGGGAGACGTGGAGAGTCAAGTAGACAGGCGAAAAGAAAATCGAATGGATGGGCAAGTAGAGAGGCCAATGGAAAGGCGAGTAGAGAGGGGAACAGAGAAGTCAGTAGAGATTCAAGTATAAATTCAAATACAGAGGCGAGTAGAAAGTCGAGTAGAGAGTCGAATAAAGAGGCGAGTAGAAAGTCGAGAACAGAGGTGAGTACATAGTCGAGGACAAAGTTGAGTAGAGAGGCGAATTTAATGCTCAATAGCTTCGGATCAACACTAAACGATAACCGACATCCACGCGGGTGGAGCCGCGGGCAACAGCTAGTATAAAATAAAACACTAGTGCGATCAAGAAAAAAAAAGCACAAGTGTTTAATAGCATAGTTTATGAGTGTAAAAGCCATGTGATAAACACCACTTTATGAGTAAGGGTGTCAAAAAATAACTTTTTAATCATATGGGTTGTGAAGGTCGGTTGGCAACCGGTTCATGGAAAGTATCGAAGATCAGCCAAACTCGTAGTTCAAGTGGACCCTGGACTCCGACGTGAAAGCTCCGTATGCGAACGTGAATATGGCATAAATAGTAAGAATTTATTTTAAGATGTCCTCATGAAATATGGTACAAAGGTGAATTAGACCTTCGGAACGGACATAGTCGAGTAGCGAACCAAATATAGAAGCGAGTGGAGAGGCGAGTAGAGATTGTTATAGGGACGAGAGGGTAGGCGTGTAAAGATTGAAAGTCGAGTAAAGTTGACTACAGGGGCGAGTAGATATGCGACTAGAGAGCCAGTGGAGAGGCGAGTATAGAATCAAATAGAATGCTGTAAAGGCGAATAGGGAGGCGAGTGGCAAGATGAATGTAGTGGCGAGTAGAGATCGAATAGAGAGTTGAGTAGATGTACGAGTAGATAGGGAGACGTGGAGAGTCAAGTAGACAGGCGAAAAGAAAATCGAATGGATGGGCAAGTAGAGAGGCCAATGGAAAGGCGAGTAGAGAGGGGAACAGAGAAGTCAGTAGAGATTCAAGTATAAATTCAAATACAGAGGCGAGTAGAAAGTCGAGTAGAGAGTCGAATAAAGAGGCGAGTAGAAAGTCGAGAACAGAGGTGAGTACATAGTCGAGGACAAAGTTGAGTAGAGAGGCGAATTTAATGCTCAATAGCTTCGGATCAACACTAAACGATAACCGACATCCACGCGGGCGGAGCCGCGGGCAACAGCTAGTATAAAATAAAACACTAGTGCGATCAAGAAAAAAAAAGCACAAGTGTTTAATAGCATAGTTTATGAGTGTAAAAGCCATGTGATAAACACCACTTTATGAGTAAGGGTGTCAAAAAATAACTTTTTAATCATAACGATACACCTAAATAACCTCCATCTAGACCAAGAAGGTTGAACCTCTACTTTAAAAAAAGAAACCGCCGAATCGGAAGAAAAAAAAAGAAACACGCATTAAAACACACTCGTGTTATAAGAACCCTTATTATGCAACAGTATCATAAACTACCAATATTAATTACTGTGCCTGTTGATTAATAATTATTATGTGAACAGAAAACATATTTTGTGTATGCTTATTGCCTGTCAAGATGGAGAGGAAAATATTTATGTCTAATTTATTTATTTTCATAATGAAGCACGGGTAAACCCCTCAGCCAGCACTAGTTTATGTTTAATTTTATGTTCCCATACGAAGCATATTCTGGTCTATATTTATGCAAAATTATAGAATAAAAACTCAAATATTTAAAAGGTTACAGATTTTTGATTAGCAAATGAGCCATATTTTCCATGGTGCGCTGGTGGAAGTGAACATGGAGGAGGAGGAGAAGGCACGGGTTCAATCCCCTTTCTGTGCAAATATTTGTATGCATGAATACGGGTATTTGCATTGTTCTGTCGTGCCTCTGAGAACACGTTAGGTCGTCCGGTCCGGTCGGCCGGTTGTCATGTAAAAATCTATGGCAGTCGTTACGGGAAGTTAGAGCCCTAAAATTTCCAACAACTGGTCTATCTGCGATAATTCGATACCGCCAATGGGTTGTGAAGGTCGGTTGGCAACCGGTTCATGGAAAGTATCGAAGATCAGCCAAACTCGTAGTTCAAGTGGACCCTGGACTCCGACGTGAAAGCTCCGTATGCGACCGGGTTTAACGCTAGGATGAAGAAGAATAAGATTTGTACCTAAGCGGGCCCCGGGCTCTCCTACGTGAAAGCGACCAGGGCCTCGATTCTACTAAATAAAAACCATTGTCATACCACAGACACTGTAAGAATTACCCATTTTAAACTTTAAGGTCATGTTCTTTAAGTCTAATATTAAATGGCTTTTTGTAGAGTGAATGAAAAAGTGAAACGTGACACTCTTCATTTAATTGTGGACTTTAAGCTTTTAGCAATAAAGTCTAAAATTTAATGCCATTTATCGCTGTGTCTGTGGTGTGACAGTTGATTTTGCTTTAGCAGAATCGAGGGCCTGGAATAACGCAAACGCTAAGTTGATAATGACATATTAGTTAAGATACAGAGGATATATTTTACCCGCATAGGGTTACCTTCATAGTCCAGCTGTGCACCTAAATCAAAATATCCTTTACATACGACGTTATATATCCATTAAGTAATATCTCTTCTACTTTTCGTAGATACTAAAATATTAAAATTTCTTATTTAGGATCAAGGCAAACGACTTGTTTTATGTTTTTCGAGATGTAATTTGTAGATTTATAAGTAGATAGGTACGCACAGCAGCAACAAAAGCACAGACACGTTATAAATTTCAAATCGCATAAGCCTTTTATAACACCTCTGAAAATTACAAACTAAATACCTATACAGGGGCATAATTCTGAATGACATTGAGTTTAAAACGTACTCGTAACTTAAGATAGTATGATTCCAATTGATTAATATAAAAGATGGAACTGGCGAAACACTAGGCCAACTTAGGCTTCGCACGCTACATGTCGCATTTAGGCAACGCTAGGATGAAGTTAATGTGCCCTCATGCAATGTATGCTAACGCAATTAAAACTGCAAAAATTTGTTTTAAACTTAATAATTTTTTTGAGTTGAAGAAGAGAGAAGGGATTTTCGCGCGCATAACTCGTGACTTGGTTATAAATAGATCTAATAGTGAGCCCTTGGAGCCAAAAGAGAAGAATAATATATTACTAAATATATTACTTACATTTTCTCGTCAATGGCGAAATAATTGAAAGTGCAACACACACTTAGCAACGTGAAAATTTCTCTAAAGAGTTCTTCGCACCGATAAATGGTATTCTTCCACATGCAGGTCTGTACCAACTGTGAACATGATGCCCCCGGTGATAACTGGAAGAAAGGAGAAAGACTTTAAGAGCGTTTTCACAGTATTCAGAGGAAGTAAAATGTATGAAATATGTATCTGTCTTTCACATTTTCCGGCCCGATATCGTGTAATGAAGCCGACACCGCTGTGTTATCAGCTATGTTGGCTCGCTGTCGGCTATCGTCGACCCACACCGATATCGGGTCGGATAATGAGAAAATGCTCTAATAAAATGAACTACAGTTTTGCTTCTATTTTATTGTCTAAAAGACGGATCACTATGTAAAATACTTTTATACCTCACGAAACTTGATCCTTCGATGATTTCAATTCAAAAATAGACCTAGTGACACTAAAATCAATATCGTGGACTGTTTTTTTTAATGTAAGTTATCATGCTGTCAGGTTCGCAATCATCATTCTCCTGCCCTTATCTGAACTTTATTTAGGGTCGGCGCAACATGTATGTTTCTTCCACTCATCTCTAGTTGCAGTCATCTTAACATTCACTCCCTTTTTAACTATATTATCTTTCACACATTCCATCCACCGCCTTTTAGGTCTTCCTCTCCCCTTGTAGCCATTAACTTCTCACTTCACTTCACTTATGAAATTATTTTCATCCCTACGCATTACATATCTGAACCAGGACAAACGATTTCCTCATAGCTTTTCCGTACTTTCAAACTTCCTCTAATATTTTCATTCCTAATCTTAGCCATTCTCGTCACCCCACACATCCTTCTCAACATTCGCATCTCGGCCACATGCAACCGCCTTTCATCTGTCACCTTCACGGGCCAGCTCTCGAACCATACAGGACGGCAGGCCGGAAATGCTCATAAAGATCTTTCCCTAAAGTCGAACGGGCATTCGCGGGTCACACGTTGTGGACGTAACCTGCCGCCATTTCATCCAACCAACGTCAATCCAGTGTTTTACGGCTCGATCTAATTCTCCATCGCTTTGCAATAGTGAACAGAGATACCTCAAGTCGGAGCAGGTTGGTATAAGACTGCCATCAAGCGCCATGACTGTGGGGCTAGAGTGATTGCCGAAATTGCAGAACATGTATTCGGTTTAAGTTCTGCTTATTTTCAGCCCTCAAAACTTCAAAACTCTCTAGCCTTTGCTGCCACTTTGCCAATCTATGGACCTCGGTTCCATCCTCATCAACAAGGACAATGTCGTCGGCAAAAAGCATACACCAGGGTGCCTCATCCTGTATATTCGATGTCAGTTCCATTACTAATAGGAAGAGGTATGGGCTTAAGGCCGACCCTTAGTGTAAGCCTACAGCCACACTAAAATCACCGGTGTTACCCGCGGCCTACCGGACATGCGTATGGGATTTCCTGTACATAGCATGTATTAACTCTACATACTTCACTGGCACAACTTTCAGGGCCCACCACAAAACTGTTCGGGGTACTTTATCGTACACCTTTTCGAGGTCAACAAACACCATGTGCTGGTTCTTATGCACACGTCTATATTTTTTGCATAGTTGTCGTAATGCGAATACGGCATCTGTGGTACTCCACCCTGGCATAAAACAGAACTGGTTTTGGGTGACCTCACTCTCCTCTCGCAATCGTTTCTCTATTAATTTCTCCCACACTTTCATACTATGTGACATGAGCTATATTCCCCGATAGCTATTGCAGTCCTGTACATCACCTTTGTTTTTAAAAATGAGCACTAGTGCGCGACTGCACAATTCGCTTGGAATTCAATTCCTGCAACAACTTATTGAAGAATATAGTCAGCCACCGACTTCCTTCTTCTCCCAATATTTTCCATACTGCCACTAAGATTTCATCTGGTCCTACAGCTTAGCCATTCTTCATATTTTTACCACTCTTCTTACTTTATTCACACCGATCTCTTTTACCAAACCAATATTCCCAGACCTATCTTCTAGCACTCCATTCCATACATTTTCTTCATTTAAAAGTTTTTCAAAGTATGTCTTCCGTCGTTCTTTTATATCACTCTCTTGCAATAAAATCTGTCCTCATTCGTCTTTTGTACATTAAATATATTTAATATCTTTCATTCTATCTTCTTTCATCTTTGCCCTTCGGAAGAGTTCCTTTTGGCCGCACGGTTCATCAAATCGACTGGTCCTGACGTGCGCTTGCCTTGGATATTGCTACCGCCTTTATTTGCTCTATTTTTATAGTTCTTGCAATTCATCTGTTTTTCTTCTTTCATATTTTCAACATCCATTTTTTGCCACGCTTTGAACGCCTTTTAAACCTCAATATTCCAGCACCATTTATCCTTCTCTATCATACCCTTGCCCTATGTTTCACCGAAGATATATTTTGCCTTTGCTCTTATGCAATGCGAAATTTCTTCCCAACACTAATTTACTCTTTTATTTTTCCGTCAGGTTCGCTAGTAGGTACTATACCTACCTACGCATTTTAAATGGTTTTTACTATGTGCTTTATCTCTCCTTGAAGTTTGGAGACTTGCACGAATTTGAATAAAAGATTTAAAAAATCTGATTTAGAATCCATTCTTAAAACACTTCATGGTCAACTGAGCACACGGTCCGATCAGTTCGCGTTAGGCAAAAATTGGGACCCTTACCTTTTGGAATAAAGAGTGTACAGTCATGTTATTCAAATCCAATATGTCTTGCAGTTGATTTAACTGTTCCGTCTCTGTTGTGTTTGCTTTTAACGCCGTGTGCAACAGAGGAATAAGACGAAGGGTCTCGAAGACAAAATCTGCGGTCACATTCGCTGGTAGTCTCCTTAAATAATACGTGTGCAGTAAGCTTTACTTGTTATTAATTACCTACACATTTTTATAATTACTATTACGTTTAAAGTTCATTTTAAACACATTCTGTTTCTAGAAAGATATGAAGCAAGCATTGTATTGAAGTTGCCGTTGAACGATAGTCCAATGAGGAACAACAATGGACCTGTGGTCAAACAACAGCTCTGTGATAAACAGATACTTACAAGCTGTAAGCCAAATCCCATGCTGCTTTTCTAGAGACAAGGTTGAGGTCACATATGGTAATGGCTGGAAATGGAACGTCCCAAATTGCTCCTTGAGTACTTTCTATAACCTAAAATTATAAGTGCTTAATGGGTTAAAAAGAAGTGGATATTGCGCATTATTTGGAGCATGAAATAGGTAATCCAAAAAAAGTGTGACTGTGTTGACTTAGAAGTTTGAATTGTACAAATCAAATGAAAATTTACAGGTAAAAAGAATATTTTGGCCGAGCGACGTAGCCATCTGCACTCCCTTGAAGGTATTCAGAAGGGTCAAGGGTTGCGACCCTACAAAATTTCTGGTGACGTTAAGACTTTAAATAAATTGTATTAATTCATAAACTTACAGTTACTATAGGATTTTTTGCATACCACATGTACGCAGTGACTACGAAGTATGTTGCAATGACTATGCTTACGAAGACGGAAAAAGCCCAGCAAACCCTAGACAAATAAAAATATGTAGAAAATATATGATTATCACATCATGCTTAAATTTAAGTAATGTAAAAATCTGAAGCCTATCCTGAGATCAAACCTTCTACTTTTCTTTACAAACGTAGGTATTGCTTACGAGCCTAGGAGGCTTTTTAGTAGGTATCACTCTTGTCCGAACACCTCCGGTTTTGTCGAAAACGTGCATTAATAATATCTAATAAAATCTCTGGTTCTAAAAATAAACAAACTTATCTTTAATAGACAGCTTTAGCATAGTAGGTGGTTTATCAGATTAGTTATCTATATATTTAAACAACAAATTTGTACACATTATATATAATAGGTAGATACATAATTTTAGGTGGTCTATATTAAGTTCTATTTCATGGTGAGGTACCTACTGTTCTCTACGAGAGGGTCCTTACCTACACATACCAATTTTATTAAGACGAGCATACTTTAGCATTACATAGCACTACTGTAAATTAATGGTAAGAAAATATACAAACCTCTCGATTTTATTGAAACCCTCCATCACAATATACTTGTATCCATGCAAATCGGTGCTCTTACAAAATTCAACGCACTTGTTTCGCCAAAAGTGTTTATTCGAAGGCGAGTTATGCTTTTTTACTTTCACCATTTTTTCTGAGCTAATTCGTACCATGTTTATATATTTTTTTACGTCGCGGATTGAGTGCCGTTAGTAGCCTGCACTATAAAACAGTAGATGTGATTGATCAGCCACACGAGTTAGTAATTATTAACCTAGATCTGTCATAGATAGGTACGACCATTTATAAATATTTAAGTGCCTTTCCTACCTGCTTATTAACCTCATACTCGTAAAGACTGTTGATTATTATTACAGATAACTAAACCCTCAATATTTAAGGCGTGGACATACCTTACCTATATCCTTTTTTATACAAATATAAGCCGGGTATAAAATTGTAAAAAGAAATCCAATAACCAACTAAAACTACTACTACCTACAAACAATCCTTGTGGTGTCGAAGAATACAAGTATCACCACCCAGTTTCATCCGAAGGGCGACCCCCTTAAAAGAAAAGGCGACCTGTAAGATGGTACGCACAATGGCCCAATCAAGAGGCTAAGTGCGGAACCGCCCAGTCAAACTAACTAACTAACTAACTAAGAAAAGGCGAGTAACGGAAAAATACGCAGACGATATCACTACGAGAGAAAGAAAACTCAAAATGAAACCTTGTACCAACCTGTCTGGCCAGCGTGGCAACAGTAGCCCAAAGCGTCCCAACAATTAGGAGAGGCCTATGTCCAGTAGTGGACTAGTTACGATACGTTAATTATTAATTAATTGACCCACAAACTGACGATGCACGATTCAAGTGATTTGGACATTACTGATAATTTACCACTCGCAATGATATTTTTGTACTCGCTAGATTTCTATTATGAAAGTCGGTTGGCCATTTTTTTATTTCTTCACCCCCCGGAAGGCCAGCCTGCGTCCAGATAATACCGTACGCACCGTATAGGTACTGTTAAATACCTACAGCATGTCGTAAGATACCTACATTAATAATGCCCAAGTACCTAATTATTAGGACTTTTAAGTGTGTCTACTTATTCAAGAGACAAATATAACATACATAGGTAGGTATGGTTCTTCCGTCTTTAAATATAGAAATACCACAAAATTGATAAAAATGTACCTACTGTAATTATATATACATTGTAATATCGCATGCAACCCATAGGCAACCTTCAATATGAATACTACCGATAAAATCAAGTAGTAAAGGTAAATTAACCTTTGTCTGTCAACTGTTTAAATATTTAATAATAGGATAGGTACTTAAAACGGTGGTAGAATCAGGTTGTAAATTATAATCACCTTGGGGTATAATATAACTGTACCAACTTCCAAAACTACACGAAATATTTGGTCTGATTTCTTTAATTGGGAAGATTAAAGAAATCAGACCACCACTTCTCGACCGCTACGTTTTCATCATCCCATTAATTTGGGTAGCGTTTGTACTGCGAAGTTGACCCAGTCGCCCGTGCCTGGTCGTGCCCGTTCACCTGCTCCTAAAATACCTACTTGATGTGTCCTTCGCTCACTTCTCATTCCTAATTCCAATCTAAACCATCCTTCTAATTCTAATCTAAACCATCTTCCAACATTCTGTTTTCAGGAAGAAATCTGTTTTGTTGCTCAAACTGATCTGAAAAGTAGCCGGTGCTATGATGCTATATGACCTGATTTTCACCATATATCCAATATGGTGAAAATCAGGTCATATCTTTGAGGACGCATCATGAAATCGATATCTTTTATAATAAATAATTCAAGAAAATAAAACTGACTTCAAAACCATATAGGTAAAAAAAAGATTAAAATAACTGAATTTAGAGATGTTCGATCTGTTAGAAGTCGGCGCCAACTTTGTTTAGTGTACCTAAACTACCATGATGCAATGAAATGAAATAGAAGAAGAACACGAAGTCGGTGTCAGGTCAAACAGGCAAAAGATATAACATAGCAAAAGAATGATAGGCCACCGCTACCTCATCAAGTCATCATACCTAAATCAATGGTATTACAGTACAGTCAGACATATTATTCATTTTTACCATTTTCAAAGGGATCTAGCTGGCATTCAGGTGCTCCGGCAAAAAGGTGACAGCAGTACTCTATATGGGGCCGGACCCGTGCCTTATAAAGAAGGTGTCGTTACCCCACAGTAAAGTACTTCGTCGCCCTGTTAAGCACCCCAAGTTTTTCGATACCTACTAGCTTGGCTTTGTTCTCCAAATGGCTGCGGTACTGGACGTCACTGTCGCTGTCACGCTATCGACGCCTAGGATCCCGATACTCGAGGAAATGGTAAGCAGATTACCCAGGAACTGCGGCGCTACAATGAATGGGGTTTTCTTAGCGGTGAATACACATACTTGTGTTTTAGTGGGGTTGATTTGAACTAAGTTGAGTCGACCCGAATCGGATAGTCCCGAGAGAGTTGTTTCGATTTCGGACAGCTGTAGTTCCCGACTCTCCGTCACCTCGAACTGAGAAATATTTGCGCGGCCCGTGTAACACGTGTACCTAGTACTGTCGTCCGCTTAACAATGAATGGAGTCATCAGACAGCTTATCATTGATTTGCAGCAGAAACAGGGTCGGAGACAACACGGAGGCTTGTGGGACAGCAGCGTTTATGTCCATGCGGCTCGAGCAGCTGCCATTGACGACGGCTTAGATACTTCTGTTTCACAAAAAGCTGGCAATCCATTAAAATAGTCCCTCGGTGAATCCATACCATGGCAACTTCGTGAGAAGACCTCTATGCCAGGCCTTCACTCGAGGCTGACCGCTAATGCCTCCCCCCGATTCTCGACGGCATACCCCAACCGGCTTATGAGATACACAAGAGGGTCACCAGTAAAGCAACGATGGCGAAGCCCTACAGTTGGTCGCTCAGTAGATCGTTTTCCTCAATGTATCTCAAAAACTGCATATTAATAAAGGGTCTGTCCTGTCGCCTTTCTTAGGCACAGGATGTACGAACGCAGTCTTCCACAAGGCCGGGACTTGTCTCGCGGAATAAGAGAGCGCGAAAACGCGTGTAAATACTGGGCACAACTCCCCCCACAGTGCTTCAGCACCATCGCCGGTATATCGTCCGGCCCACTCGACTTCCGAACATCTAGGGATTTAAGTTCCCACCGGACCACCCGTTGCGTGATTTTTACTTCAGGTATAAAAGCACCACAACTAGGGAGAATAGGTGGCTCGGCATTCCCATTGTTCATGGTCGAGTTTGATGCAGAGATTACCCAAGGGCTTTCTCCTTAGCACCATGGGGCGCAGCGGCGGGAGGCAAGACTGACAGAAGTTTCCCTCGGCAGCTTTGGCGAGCGACCAAAATGCACGGCTGCCAGATGGGTACCGTACAAGCCGCTCCCCAATTCTACCGATGAACTTGAACTTAGTCCAGGCCGTTGCCTATTTACAGGACCTCGAAGCGGCATTCAATTTCCGCTTCACTTCAGAGATGTTCTGATCGTAATTGGCAAGTACAATGGTCCAAGCCTTATACGCAGATTGCTTGCGACCTCTAGCATCTCTGCACGGCCTATTAAACCACGGGCGTTTGCTCGCTCCTATCTCGATTCAGCGTCTGATGGGAATATAGCAATTCACATTAAACTAAAATATCATTACAAGGTTGTATTTTATAAATTTTCACTATACTGAAATTTTAACAGAAAGCGCCTGAGCATTTGTTTTTTAATAAACGAAATTAGACAAATGACTAGCTGTTGCCCGCGGCTCCGCCCGCGTGGAAGTCCGTTATCGCTTAGTGTTGAGTCAACATAGTAGCTTGATGCATGCAAAGTCTCAACCCGATCGGTTTAATATTTAGTTTCATACAAACTTTCATCCATCATATTTATCCCCTTGGGGGTAGAATTAATCAAAATCCATTCTTAGCGGATGCCTACGTCATAATATCTACCTGCATGCCAAATTTCAGCCCGATCCGTCCAGTGGTTTGGGCTGTGCATTGATAGATCACTATGTCAGTCAGTCACCTTTGAGGTATATGTATATATTTAGATTGCTAACACAACTATGTAAGTTAAGCGCGTTCCCCTTTAATTATGAGGTTTTCCCTTAATTTCTCCAGGATCTCAGCATCTGATCCGGACTTCTGGGATATGGAACCACTCTGACGGTAGGTATACCCTATCCAACGCCGCAAGAATAATAAAATTCCGTTCAAAACTCGGAATGCGGTTTTGCTCACTGCGTGAGACAAAGTGACTTTTTAATTATTTTATAATGAAGATTACCAACCATATATTTGAAAAAAAGTTGGAACTTAGTTAACTACACTGCACTCTGTCTCTTTCCCGTCCTTAAAAAAGAGCGAGTGACAAACACAAGTAATTTGAAGATCGAATTTCGAAATTCGTCCCCAAAGCACAGAATAATTAATAGTACTAACGTACAGAAAGATCACTGCGCAAGAAGATTTAATTAATTCCAGTCTTGCTCCGACGCAATACGGTGGAATTCAGCTCGCACAACATTAGGTACCTATAATTTTATTCACCTACTACTGCGTCTCTTTCTATCGCCTACCTCTTATCTCTTCTTACGCTGTTAGGGTTGCCTTCTTGTGAAGAACTGAATATTTGATTACCAGTCCAGTTATGTACCTGTTACTATTTTTCTACTTATGTTAAAATGACAACTTTAAACATACCTACCTAGTATTAGATGAAAAAAGTATTTTATTACAATGTCCTTAATTTCTTAATTCTTTATTGTACACACACATAAAATAATACAGTAACAGGCATAAATACATTTTGATGTACAAAGGCGAGCTTAACTCAGTATTGAGTTTTCTCCCAGCAAACCTTTGGGGGATAGGAGAAACAGCAACAAAAGGGTAGAAAAACAAGTGTACAAATTGCAGAGAATGTACATAAATAATAGAATACAAAAGTACTAAGAATATACATACCGTACATACCATACTACTTACATACAGACAAATTATATATATATATAAACCTATGTATACATATATACACATTTATATATGCTGGTACTAATTACATAAATACATAAATATACAATAACTTATGGAAATTACATAAATAAATAATACACAGTTATCTAACTAGTTTGAGCGAGGAACAGTTCTTTAACTTTGATCTTGAACACGTTCAAAGAAGTGCTATCGCGTACAGAGTGAGGCAGCGAATTCCACAACCTTACCGCGCGAACAGTAAATGAGCCATCGTAACAGCTGGAGCAGTGAAGAGGAGTTCGAAGAAGAAGCGCAGAGGAAGTGCGACAGGGCTTACCCCTGGGGACAAGATACTCAAAGCGTTCTCTTAAGTAAGAAGGCGAATCAGGATTAGAAAGAATAGAGTACAGGAGAGAGAGAATATGAGAGTCTCTACGCTGACGAATAGGTAACCACTTCAACTTTGCCCGAAATTCAGAAACATGGTCATACTTCCGGAGACCAAAAATGAAGCGAACACCCAAATTTTGCAGTCTTTCGAGTTTATTAAGAAGTTCCTCCTTTGCATCAAGATAGCAGACATCAGCGTAGTCTAAAAGTGGGAGCAGAAGAGATTGCGCAAGAGTAACTTTAGTTTGAAATGGTAGGAATTTCTGGAGACGTTTGAGGGACTGAAACGAGCAGTAAACCCTTTTGCTAACATCTGCAATATGGACGTCCCAGACCAAATTAGAGTCTATATAGACACCTAAATTTTTCACGTGTTTCGTAAAAGGAATAGGAATCGCATTGTATAAAACTTTCGGAAGAGACTGGTGATCCAAAAGATTCAACATGTATCTGCTACCAACAATGACTGCTTGCGATTTCGTTGAATTAACCAAAAGCCCAAAAGATCTAGCCCATTGACTAATGTTAAGGAGATCATTGTTGATAGCTGCCACAGCCCCAGTCACCTCCTCGGCCTTGAAGTGTCGATATAGCTGCAGGTCGTCTGCATAGAGGTGATAGTGAGAAGTAATGACTTTTGTGATAGCATTTATAAAAACGGAGAAGAGAAGAGGAGATAGTACGCCACCTTGTGGGACTCCCGCAGTCAAATTGCACCATTCAGAGGAAGCCTCTTCATAGCGTACCGACTGCGAGCGCCCCTGAAGATATGATTTAAACCAAGCAGTTGCAGAGGATGAAACATTTAGAGAAGCTAGAACTCCTAAAAGGACGTCAAAATCAACAGAATGAAAAGCACTGCTGAAATCCAACAGCACCAAAATTGTTAGCCGTTTGTTCTCCATAGTCATTCGCATATCGTCAGTTATTTTGACCAGAGCAGTTACAGTGCTATGACCACGGCGAAAACCAGATTGATATGGACTCAGCAGGCTGTTAGAGGAAAGGTAAGATGATAGTTGATTATGAACTACGTTTTCAAGGACTTTGGATAGTAAAGGAAGGATTGATATGGGACGGAATTGAGATAGAATGGAAGGATTGGGTACTTTGGGTAGGGGTATTACATACGCTTTTTTCCAAGATGAAGGAAACTTATTACTGTATAGAGAGAAATTGATGATGTGAGTGATTATGGGAGTAATTAAGGTTAGGATGGGAAGAAGCATTTGAAGCTGAAGACCATCGCAGCCTACAGCTTTTGTTGTGATGGAGTGTAAGCATTTTCCAATGTCCGCCTCTGAAGCTGGATGAAATGAGAATGAAGTATTTATTGGCAAGGGAAGAGCAGATAGATGGTTCAAAGTTGAAGTTTTAACATCATCGGGAATGGTAACTGGAGACCTCGAGAAGTGTGTATTAAGCTCATTTAGATCTATATTGCAATCATTGTTGTCCGAGGCCTTACCAATTCCAAGAGACCGAAGAAATTGCCATACTTGTGATGTACTGAGATTTTGTATCGAGTTATGAATGTGGCGTCTTTTTGCATCCCTACACAAACGACCGCAGCGATTACGTAACGCTTTGTATTGCTCCCAGTTATCAGTTGTAGGTGATTTGTTATACTTCCGTTTTGCCTTATCCCGCCTTGACATGAACATTTTTATTTCTGAATTAAGCCACGGCGCAGGCAAATGTTTAACCCTCACCTTTTTGAGGGGAGCATGTTTGTCAAATATGTCGAGTATCATTTTAGTGAACAAAGAGACTTTAACATCCAAGTCATCGGTGTCATGCACCGAGGACCAGTCAACACTGCCAACATCGGCCCCCAAGCGCTCCAGATCCATGTTATTAAAACTACGAAGGATTAGAAATTTACTCTTACGCTTAGGAGGACGAATTTTATAAGAAAGATAGATAAGATCATGATAGGAAAAGGAAGCTGGAAACTGCCCGTGTGTAGCAACTTTACGAGAGTCAGAAACAAGAATTAGGTCCAGAAGTGAGGGAGTGCAGTTAGGCGCCCTATGAGTGGCATTAAGTGGAAGGATTTGCATGTTGACAGAAGAGACAAGTGACTGAAGTCTGCGGCTGCGCGAGTCATTCTTCAGTAGGCAAGTGTTGAAGTCTCCGAGTATTACCATATGGTCATAGACAGAATTAAAATATTCTAATTTGGATTCAAATGACAAAAAATAATCTATTTGACTGGAAGGACTATAATAGACACATAAGAGAAGCTTATTGTGATTCAATGCTATTTCAATAAAAAGATGCTCTGCGAAGTTGGAGTATTCACTCGGAGACTGGTCAACAATCTTGTATGGAATGTCCCCACGAAGATAAATGGCTACCCCTCCATATCCTTTGCCTGTTCTGTCATTGCGCACAAGTTTATAGCCAGGAAGAGAATACTGCGTGGAAGGTAGTGTAGGTTTCAGGAAGGTTTCAGATACAAGGACAGCATGAATGAGATTGACATCAAAAGAAGAGAGAAAGTCGGAGTAATGGGCAGGAATACTTTGGGCATTGACATGGACAGCATTGAAAAATTTGGGGAAACAAGAAAAGACAGAGAACAGCTGATCGCGAAGGTGTATAGACTCATCACCAGTATCTGCACTAACGAAGCTCTCAATGGACGCACAAGAGGACGAACAAGAAACAAAACTGTCATCAAAATTATCTGACATAACTAGCAATAATGTAAATACAAATATCTAAATATAATACAATATTTATACTACGCCAATAAAATATAACAATAAATAATTTATAAGAATAACTATATATCAAACCAATTAAAGATTTTGCTTTTTCTTTCTCTTTCAATACATCCACCCGCCAGTTGTGTTACACAAAAAAAGAAAAAAACAAATAAAAAATATTCACAACAAAAAGCTACGTTCACGGTTACGACTGGTTATCACGGTGACTCAACAGTTAACACACATCAACAGTTTATAACACTAGAATATCAACCCCATATAGTAAACTTAACATAAACCGGAACGCAGCGCATTATGGCAATTGATAGATTCGCTTACATATGGATCCGTCAAACTGACATTTGCAAAGATAGGTACTGAATAGAAGTTATTATTTGAACGGTATTTTTGAGTTTATAGTTGATTATTGTGATAGAAGGTGAACATAAATTAGATACAGGAAGTTAGGTAGAGAGAAATTTAGTTTACATATATGAAGTTTTTGTACCTTACGCCATGTCTAAAAGAAATAATGTGGCAAACGAAGTTGAAACAGTACCTATAGATGTTACTTCTTAATGTTCGCGGCTCGTCTGGTCTTAGCCGTAACTTTAGCAGCTGGAGCTGTCTTCGGAGTGTCGCAGTCCAGACGATTTAGCTCACCCAGTGATACCACACGGTGTCGTATACCATCCGGATCTAGCACATAAATATGACCCTCCCGTGTCCAACACTTTGAGACTCCAAATCGTTCTCGTGCAGCCATGAATACCTGATGCCTAGCACGTGTGATAAACTCCGACATAGTCATACCAGAACCCTTAAGCTTAGTTTTAGAGAACCAAACTTTGTCTCGTACAGCTACATTTCGGAGCTTCACCAAAATGGGTCTGGGTTTGTTTGTACCTGAAGGTCGTCCCATTCTGTGGCACCGGTTAATGTCATCAGGGGTGACGTCATTGAGCTCCAAGTTTTTTGCAAATATGCCCATGACAACCTGAGTTGTATCATCGGCCTTCTCTTCCGGGACTCCATGCAGCAGCAACATTTTACGGCGACTCCGCATCTCGATGCTATCGACTTCCCGGGTCAAGAACTCAATTTGAGTGCGAAATGCAGACACAGTACTCACAACAAACGCCTTGAAAGCTGTGAATTCAGACGACAGGCTTGCCAAACTTGGTGAACTGTTGGGATTCTTGGTACCTTTCTGTAGCTCTGCCTCGAAGTGAGTCATCCGCTCCTCGATCCCAGCCATGATTGAAGTAAATGATTCCTTCATAGCGTCCATCTTGTCAGTGCAGTGTTGGTTTACAAAATATGTGTATATCTTTTATCCAAGGATTATTAGAGAGGAGATAACACTCGACTGGTAGGTGTTCTATATAAGCATTTGATTTTCACAACAGTTAATTGTATAAATTAGAGTGAATTATTTATATTTAATTTAAACTTAGGAGCTTCAAAAAACTTGTACAGTTGAAGCAACTACCCACAAAGTACCGCATATTTTAACATAAGACGATAAGCATACTACTACATTTGGTATTCTTTGCTACTACACTTTAGTGTATTTGCTAAACTGAACATACCATTTACGTGTTTAGTTACATGCCGTACGACGCAAACACGAAACGGCTTAAACTAGTCCGAGAGCCGCCACCCAAAAATCATGTTGGTAAATTATTTTGATTTGCCAGCAAAATCGAATGTGACGCGCTGCGCTTTGAAAGCAGTTCATATTTGAATTTATATTATCGTTAGGAACTCGGTTCTCGGATACTATAAGATTTGTTGGAACTGTATTTGGTTTCAGTTGTTTGATTGTCCTGATATCAGAATCTTCAAAATGGTGGGAGCAGACTTCGTAGCTTAGCTCTCAAATTTTCTTTGCTTAGTAAGTCCTCTCGTCCTATTAAAATCAGCCACTCTCGGCGCCTAAAATAAAATAGACAAATGGTAGTCAGTACGGAGCAAACACACATGTGCTTATGGTCATTGGTTAGAGTGAAGCAAACGGGGCACTGAGAAGCGCAGTCACCGTAGTAGTCGCTCGTCGCCGTCACAGAAACAGTCCCCGTTGCAGTCGCCATAGTCTCTATACAATGAAAATTTTTCTAAGTGCTTGACAATCGCCACGCCGAGAAAGGTTAGGTGCGCCAAAAGTAGGTAGTATAACTTCAAAAATCTAAATCCTAAGCTAGTAAAAATCACTGGACATACATGGGGGTGGCTCAAATACTCCTCAATATGGGGCGCCAATTTTTTTCGCCAGGAGAGCTGGCCACCCTGTATTGTCAAACTTAACCTTAGCTCTCGGTCTATATACCCGTCAGCCTAGCCAAAGTGCGCCAAAGTATCTAATTATCATGTTCAGGTAAATAATATCAAATATTATGCTATTCATTTGTATACCTATTAAATTTATTACTTCAGCTCTCGGACTATAAACAAAGAATACTAAATATTACCTATAAGCTATAAGGTAGCTTTCGAGCGCGATGGTTCATATATTATGTAGGTAAGAACTAATAAATGACGGTGTTATGAAGGGACAAACATAAGAAATTAAAAAAATCGAATTGAGACCCTCCTCCTTTTTTGAAGTCGTTTAAAAAGAAGGAACTTGGAACTGCAGAAATTACGTAGGGTAGGTATCGTCAGTGGTACCTACCTACCTATAGACAGCGCGTGATGCCCGTCAAGGACACTCGAAACTTGGAAAATACGTCGAGGCGCGTGACGGCGGAGTACGTTGACTCCGATGGGTCCGATCCAATAACCCTCCCAATTCAAAAATCTTGCTGGCTAGGTACCTACCTACTTCGTGGTAAATAAGTAGTTTTTGTCTAGATACGTATTCTGAGCAGTAGTACCTACCCATAACCCAACCTACCACAGGTTGGGTTATGGGTAGGTACCTTAAAAATTTAAGATTTATTAATTTGGCAAACTTGCCTTTCAGCATGTTTGGGCAGCGAGAAAAAAGATAAATCCGGTATATTTCTGTTCGAATTCAAACAGCCGAACGCCACACAATTTCGTCTGTCATATTTTCTTTTCTTGTCCATTCTTAGGTCGGTACCTACTTTAAGTAGGCACGATCAAGAGAGAAAAAATAATGTTTTTATAAAATCCCAACCGAGCGCGAGCATAGAAAAAACCTCAAGCGTTCACACGAGCGCGCGCGTGACACTCGACTAATTTTAAGTCCGGCGGCCGGATACTTCGCTGTAGGTATATAACGGATGTACTGCGCGGAGTGAACCACGCCTGCCCAAAGAAAACTCGTTCCGAAATGGGTAAATAAACTAAATCTGAAAGTATTTGCAAATGGATAACCATGTTATTTATTTCAATTATTTATCATTTAATGTATTAATGTATACGAAAATGAGTAACGCATAAGTATTTATAATCAATACTTGATGCATAAGTACATCTATAAAATTATTTCCATTTTCAATATTTAAAAAATAAAACATCACAGACACTGTCTCAGAACGCAAACGCTTAAAAAATTGTAGGACTAGAAAGTAAAGTATCGAATAAGATTAAAAATATTAAAATAATCATAAAAATGAGCGATACTGGCGACGAAGTCAAGATTTTAACACCAGAAAAGTTGAAATAGCAAGCTACTAATGCGGAATTTAGTTGCCTTCCCGAAAAGTCTCGCGAGAAATATTTGAAAGCATACCATATCTATTTAGGTATATATAAAAATCAATTGCTGTTTGTTAGTCTCGCTACAACTCGAGAACGGCTGAACGGATTTATGTTATCTTGCTCTTGAAATGTTCGTGGAGGTCTAAGGAAAGTTTAAACGGTGAGAAAATATGGGATGTTTGCAACTTTTTTATTGATTCTGAGGCGGTACGAAGTTTGCCGGGTCAGCTAGTCTTCAATAAAAGGAGACTTACGAAGGGTGCGAAGACTTGTTCGGTGACTGCGTTACTATCGTATTGTTTAAAATTGGCAGAATTTACAGAACTGCAATAAATACACCTTTAACTTTAAAAATGTTAAGCATTATTTTGATTTATAATAAAAATAAACGTTATTTCTATTTGTTCATATTCATTGTGTTATCTTCTAAGTAATACTTATTATGTGTTCTTGCGGCTGAAGTAAAAACTACTGTGTGCCACACGTGAGCAAAATTATTTGCATCTCGTGCCTTTGAATTCCTCGTCACGCTCAGGATTCTACATTAGAATCACGCGCTACGCTCGTGATTCAATCTTAGAATCCCTCGCTTGCTAGGGAGTCAAAATCAGCACTCGCTGCAAAAATCAATTTTGCTCAATTGCTGCACAAATAACTATTAAAAACTACCTCGTTAATTTTCGATCTTAAGGCCGGGTTGTAGTACGATGTCTGTACTTTTTGCACTGCTAATATAAAATCCACGAGAGATGGCCGCGAGCATGTATAATGAATGATCTTTAAGTTTTTTTAACATAAATATGCGTCTTGGTGTAAATATTATGAATCGCGTTTCTGTCTTTAAACGTCCCTTGACGGTTTAGGCTACTTTATGAATATGATTGTTATTTGGCGCAATTTGCTATAGGTATATCTTGATGATAAATGTGTTCAAAAATGTTAAAACGACTGCAACCCGATCTTAAGACCGTAGGTGGCCCAAGGTAAGCGGGTAGTGAGTGAAATAAAATTCAATTTTAAAACATAAAAATTATATTTTTCATTTAAAATATTCAAAAACTATACAATATATAAATGTTAAGTAAAAAAATTAGACGTGCTATAAAAATATAGCGCTTTATTTCAATTCCACATACATAAGAACTAAAAAAATACAATAAACAGGGGGGGGGGGGGGGGTACATTACGGTCCTTTTTCCGCCTTACTTCTTTGATATAGCTTTAGTATATAACACTACTTAACAAATTTTCCAAGCGCTCAGATATACATACCTATACTTAATATTATAATTGACGACGTATCTAGGACAGGAGTCTACATTTAGCGCGAAAATTTGAGAGCGCTTAGAAAGTTCATTTAGTGAATACATTTTTTTAATTAAGTGCCTTCACAAAACATCTTAGCATCTGTTATAAAAAATGTAGGTAATTATTATTGCGATTACCCAAAAACATAATTGTGTCCTGGGTTTTTAAAAGACAGAATCGAAACTAAATTCTAACAATATCTGGATGAAAATATTGCTATATTATTCACTTCTACAGTAAAGTAATAGATCGAGCATTTTTATGCCATCATTACGTGTATTATCTATTAATAGTTATGAATAGGTACATACAAAATATATTTATCGAGTTATAATGCTATTATAAAATGCGGAAACTATCATTAATTAAGTATCTATTGTATAAACTAACAAACTTAATATCGTAGGCTACTTTCATACAGCAGCGTGCCGCCGGTCGCCGCTCGTGCGCGCTCACATCCGACGCAATTTTGTAAAACCCTTTAGGAAAACCGCGACCGGCCGCACGCGCCTGTGTAAGACTCGCCATAAGGTTCTAAACAAATTGGGCCGGTCAAGCATTTGCACCGGTCGAACGTGCTAAAAAACACGCCCGGTTGCACGCGCCATAGTGAAACCCCCAACAAAGGGTTATAAAAAAATTGCGATGGTCGAGAAATTTAATGTTCAGCTGAACCGGTAGCCCCGGTGGCGCCCGGCAGCACACTACATAATAAAAGAGCCCTTATGTACACATCACCAAAGAGATAAGTGTTTACATTGACATGCGAGAGTGAATGTAAAGGTGTATACTTATTTCCTATGCCTTTCACTTATCTCTCTGCAATCACTGCATAAATCTAGCTTTGTAATAAACTTGTTCAATTATGGCCCGTAGCGCCGGTAAGTATCCGGTGATACGGACCACTTGGTAAGTCGATGAAGAATGGGAGTGCGACTAAGATCGGTTCTATATAGCGTTCTCTCTATCATACATTGAACTAACCCTGACAGTTTTATTGTCAGCCTGATATGCGATAGAGAACGCTAAACAAAACCGAACCAAGCCGATATTAGCCAGACCTGCCAAATTAAAACGCGGTACTGTAATAAGGTACTAGATACTAATATTATTTCTACATTTTAAAATACAGATCACCACTAAATTTAATAAGTAGATACTGTGTACTTACACTTTCGACATTTGGAAATAATAAAATCTTATTGTTTCGTGTTAAAATGGACTTATTAAGTACTATATATGTATTACACTATATCTACAACAATTATTTATATCATACCTACCTACAGAAGTATATACCCTTCGACAATACAATGTAATATAATATGGGTTCTTATATAATATGGGTCAAGGATACGTCCAACTGTACCCTAGTACCATGGATGGAAACCACAGCTGTTCCACACGTTGCACGTTGACTGATAGTTCTGATATTTCGTACACACCTTTAGTACGAACAATAATACAATTTTACATCAATAAAACAGTTTGATTTACTCTTAATACGAGTTTCAAGATCATTTTGAGACTTCGTAGTCAAGATATTTCTGACGCTGACTGTTCAAACTGATAGTAGCGGTGCCGATGGCCTGAAGGGGTTATAACGTATACACGACTTAACAACTAGTCGAACACCTATAGAAGGTTTATATAAAGTTACTTCTCATGAAGACTGCAATATACAGAATAAAGATGATATGTCTCTAGAAAATTCCTAATCGAACTACAGAACTTCGATATCATTAATTGGTTGTGGAGGTCGCTTCTCTGGAAAAGACTGAAAAATTTCTAATTTGCATAATAGTATGTTACGGAACCTTAATGAAGTACGACATCTCTTACGGATCCCTAATAAAGTACGACGTCGCAACACTGAAGCGAAGAACTGCATCGATAGCACTTACAGTGTGGTCCCGATTGAGCAATCCGCGGACCGCGGCCACCGGCCACCGCCGAATTAACACGAAATAAAATTCATTGTTATACCAAACTTGGGTTAGCATTCATGTACTCTTAGTTGTAATTTTAGATATTATAATTATTTTAAGTTCATTATTCGTTTTCTTGCAATCCTCCGACAGTAGAATCCATTATTAGTATCATAATATTATATTAATAATAATAAATAACATAATAAATATTCTACAAGATTCTACACGATCTCAACCTAGAGCTTAACTAGCTTGTGTTAGGGAATATAGAATGCGGATAAACATACTTAGATGCTCTTTTTATAAATACCTAGGTATATATTATACATAGAAAGACCTAGATTAGAGCAAATACCCATTCATGCATACAAATATTTGTATTGAGCGGGTATCGAACCCGCGCCTCCTGCGTAGCGGTCGCGGCCACTACCGACGCCACAGAGATTGTCAGGCAGAAATTATCACGTTAAATTTGTATTACTAAAATATTACCCATACCACTACTAACATTATAAATGCAAACGTTTTTGTACACGAATGTTTGTCAATTCTTCAATAAGTTGAGCCTTACTGAAGAAGTGACAAACAATCCTGTACAAAAATAGTTTAAGTTTGGTTTGGAATGGATATAGCTTTCATCGTGTACACAAACTATTATTCTAAAAATAATGTAGCGTTAGATTACGGATATTCATTTAAAAATTCAATGTAATGAATGATGATTGTTGATTGACAAAGCTGGCGGCAGCACTAAAGAATTAGTTAAAAAGTAAGATTCTAAAATATGGCCATATTTTAATTTTATTCTGTTACATACATATTACATACGTATCATAAAATAAAATTAGTATTAACGTTACCCACAGATTAAATACCTTGTCAACCGGTTTTCACTATTTCAAGTCGCTATAAAGGCCCTCACTTAAGTAATTGGAGTGAAATCTATACTTATTAAAATTACCTATAAGTAACAATACTTGCGATGGTTTACAGATTTATGAGAATCATCCGACATAATAAAGTTAATTAAGATTCTCTTAGAGTACTTCCAAAATAATATATTTTTTCACAAAATATACTACTAACAAAATAAGATAATTTTGACAAAATTTATTATACTTCGCAAATATCTGAAATAGTCACATAGGTTGAAGTGTAAGTGCGTGGCCATACCAAAAGCGGCAGCGGGCGTGTTACCGGGCCTATGCGGCGACTCTCATAATGCACGGGCGGGTAAGGCCGCAGGGGTAATGAACCATTTCGGTGTCGTCGCAGTTGCCGCTCGGTGCATGCTATACATATCTATACCAGTTTATGCCCGCGACTCTATCCGTTTGAATATCTATTTTCACGACTTAAGGTACCTAAGTACCGGATTGCCTTTAAGTACTAAATTCTTTGTAGAAAAGATCTCATACCAATTTAAAATATCAGCACTAACTTCACTGTTTTTTATTTAGTTCGTTTACACCATTTTTAGTATTCAAAACTTCCCGTCTCAAGACTGGGGCACCGATACTAAGAAAATATTTTGAGTAATATTCAAAAATGAATAGATGGCACTAGTAGATTCATTTCAAGAAATAAAAAGTTAAACACATGATAATGTAAGCATGTAAGCATGTAAGCATATACAACTCGTTACAGATTTCGCGACAACTGCGTTATTTTTTATTCATTTATTTTTGTGCCATCTAGCGGCATTATTATGGCATTATTATAGTATTATAGTGCATTATGTCTGTAACTTTTACAATTACTGCAGAATCTGGCAGATTTAATATAGATTAGAATATTTTTAGTTTTTATTCAGTCATACTCAATAATGTGTTTAGTGTACATTTTATTTTTGATAAGTTAATTTAAATACTAAAATTTATAAAAAGTTTGCCAAAACTATGTCGCCATCTAGTTATAACTCCTGAACTAAAAAGCTGCCTGCCTGTTTCTCGAAGTTACGAGTGTAACCATTTTTGTTCCTAATTGTGCATCTGTATAAGAATTATATTATATTATCTCTGCAAGTAGGTAAAAATATCAGATACCGAATGTTGTAGGCACGACGAAAGTGTTTAGGGTTCGGGTGGGTGAAAGTTGGTTTATTTGCTAGCAAGTCTTTATGTTGAATATTGAATTAAAATTGTTAGTGTTTAAATGCTTGATGAGTGAATCCTGTTGCGATGAAATAGACAACGATGCAATTGCGTTCGCGGTGACCGTTGTTAAAATATACGAATTATTCCTAATTGTTAATGAAGTATTGCGAGTCGCGTCCGGAATCACGTCACATGATCCATATAAGCATTTACACCGTACCCTCACCCATAGTTCAGAATACCAGACATAGGCCAAATCGCAAGTCGTTTGATGCGCTGGTATGGACACCCAACTGCTAACGCGGCCATGCCCGCGCCCGCCGCCGCCACCGCTTTTAGTCTTGCCAAGCACTAAGTTATGATGATGATGTGAAAAGTAGCCGAAACGTCCGGCTAAATGTAAATAATACCCAATTAATCGCGATACAATCCGTCCAGACGTGCTTTTCTTTAGAAAAATATATAATTTTGTTCTCAACACATTTTGAATTTTAATACCATCTATCACCTACCGTTTATCACTAGTTATATTATTAAAAATACAGACATTTATGTCTCACTAACTAAAACCATATTGCAACTCTGTTATGGTCGAAGAAAGGCAATCAGCCCGTGCTTGCAGAGTTAGGGTCCCCACTGAAAGAGCAGCGGCGCGCAGCAGCTTGTTGCGGTAAAATATTATAAACCATTTTGAATCTTATGAACGAGAGAAAAATGTCATAGTCCTTTGAAGGCGAAGGAGGGGCAGAGGGCGCCTGCTCGTTCCTAGTACAAACGTCTGGCCCCCGTCGACCGCTCCGGGCCACTGCTCATTCAGTGGGGATAGACCCTTAGTGGACAACACATACAATAACAATTTAAAAAAGCAGTCGGTTCTAGTTAAAAATTGATCACGCGATTTTGTATTAAATTAATGTTCCCACGAGAAACATTCTTACTTCACATCCTTTATACAATGTATGTACCACTTTCAATTTACTTACAAATAAAAACTCACTTCCAGTAAAGAATTGGCAACGTGATTGCATTTGAAACTATTTACACAATGATTTTGCTTCAAGATTTTTACAAAATATGTACAGTGTTGTTTTTATGAACATTTTCCACTTAGGTACAGTTTACATACTGCCGATCTAAGAATCACTGAAATAAACCAAATAGTGAAACCACTAATAAATTCAGATCTGTCAAACCATTCGTTATAACACGAAATGTAAGCAAACAACATTATTTCGTTCCTATTACACTTTCGGATACGAGAATAGTCAAGTCTAGCATAGTCAAGTCTCATCAATATCCTGAGTAAAGCTTACTCGCGACCATAGGTGCTGACACTCCATTAAAAGACAACAGCAAAAAAAATATCGAAAAGATATCACAGAATTGGACACAGCATTTCATGTTTTACTTTAATAATTCGGAACCAGATCTTTTATATATGTAACATTCTTAACAAAATGCGGCCAGTCTTTTATAATATCGTATAGCTTATCCCCAGGACTAAGTGTGGAAGCCAACTGTCTGTGAGCAAATAGTTTATAATTTTTATCAAGTTTACCAGTAGCTACTCCTCTCTTGAGCAGCTTTATACAAGCGTCCAACTGTTCTTTAGGAGGCGGATCATTATTGAAGGTGCCGATGAAACTGATACCAATACTGTATTTATTGTAACCCAAGGTGTGGGCGCCAATGTAGTCCCACCCGCGACCATAGTACGCGGAACCGTCGCCTGCCACCAGAAAGTTGTACCCGATGTCACTCCACTTCCTTGACTCGATGTGGAACATCTGTATTAGGCGTACGCGAAGAACGCATTCACTCTGCAATTTGAAATTTTTGCTTAAGTCGTCATTTTGGTTCGAGAAATCGTACGCAACTATAATTAGCTTATAGCACCACTTTCGTATCAAAATTTTTACACACAGGCAAACACTAAATTCTCGTCTACGATTATATCATACGAGATTCGCAAGTGGCATATCACCTTATGTCAAAATACGATTATTGCGACGGACACTATCAAGCAGCGGCAAATGTTTCTGCGATTGGTTAGAAGAAGCAACTTTTTTATCTCCTTTAAAGAATCGTATCTTGCAGGCGAGAAACTCACCTCGTCTAAATGAGCATTAAGAAATAACTGATGAATGCTGCGTTAAGAAAATTTAATAGTATATGGCAATAAATCATCATCATCCTAACGGTAGCACTTACGAAACCCGGATTCCACTCTCCTACTACTCCTTTTTTTACGTATTAGTTGATCTTAAATTTAGTGAGAGCGACTGCCGTATGAACTCCCACCCCGAAAGGAACGTCTGCGCTAGAGCCATGACCGTTAATCAGCAGGCATACTGTCTAGCATGCAAGGGTAGCCTGGATCCTGGTTACCCCTACACCCAAGCATAACTCATTTATTACAATGATTTACACCAACCTGAGAACTACAACTCTCTGTAGCAGTATGTGATATGATCACCCACGGCACAGGCTGTCTGATTCTGTCAATCTTATCCTCTACTGGCTGAGCAAGCCAATCGGTTCTGCTAACGATCCTCAAATGGTCCGGTGCAATTATCAAGGGATCAGCTGAAAATCATAAAGATAAAAAGTGCTAAAAATGATCTTTAAACACACCTATCGTTCTGACAATAATAGGTAAAATTTAAATCAATAAAACAGCTTGATTTGCTCTTAATACCTTGGTATTATGATCATTTTGAGACTTTGTAGTTAAGATCTTTCTGAAGCTGACTGTACATGACTGTTAGTGAAATCTGTTTTCTTTTTATTTAACGACATAAGGGTAAGTTTTACGGAATCTTGACGTAACACATAAGTTATTACGAGTGAATAATTCACTATAAGTGGTTAGGAGGCTGATCAAACATAAATAATATCGATAAAATAAATACGAATGCATTTTTGGCGCCCTTTTCAACAGACGTCCAACAGGAACAAGGTTCTCAATTCGTCGGCACCTATTATATTTTTTTATGTATGTTCTCCATATTTCCTCCGTTTATGAATCGATTTAAAATATATATATATTTGCATTGGTTCCGGTATAACTCATAAAGTGATATCTCCGGAGTCCAAAGTCCAGTACTCATGAAATTAATATGGGTTAATTTCATGAGTATTAAATCCTGTGGGGCAGAAGTCGAAGGCTATGCTGAACTGGATTAGACTTGAACTACGAAGGTAGGTAAAGGAGAAATTAATTATTTTTTAAACATACTTGCTCATAAACTGCTTCTAATTTCACCGCAATTAAGCACATAATGACACCAACTGTGGCTTTTTCATTCTTATAATTCGCAAGTGAATAATAGATTCTTTTTTTAAATTTTATTGGTTCAGTTGCTTTTTTCTTTAAAAAGTTTCGATACAAAAAGGTCGTGTTCAATAGTACAAAAAAATTAATGTACATACTTATTACTAGCTCATTTCACGCAACTTCGTACTTAAATACATAATTTCAATCAATTAACTTATACATTTCGTTTCCCGATTTAATCCGCAACCAATAAAAAAAAATCCTCTGTTAGTCTACGGTCGATTGAGATGCGCGCGCATAGCAAAAAAAAAACAAATTTTTCCCGCTATTGTCAAAAAAATTACACAACACAAGTTTTGTAATTTTAGTTATTAATTCAAATGTCTACAAATATTAGGGGTTAAAGTATGAAATTGCCGATTTGTACTGACAAATTGAAATTCGTTTTTTTTTTTAATTTAACGTATTTATTTAATCAAAATAATTACCATTATTATCTATACATTGCTGCCATCTAGTAGGAAGGTCATTTATGCCTTTGCGATAGAACTCTGGTGATCTAGATTCGACAAACTGTGTGAAAGCATTTTGTACTGCCTCCTGAGAAGAAAACTTTTTATCACATAGAAAATTGTCCAAATCACGAAAAAAATGGTAGTCTGTTGGAGCAAGGTCTGGCGAATACGGAGGGTGACGGATAGTTTCTAATTGCAGTTCCTGTAGAGTTAAAACGGTTTCTCGTGCTGTATGAGGTCTCGCGTTATCATGGAGCAATAATGGTGAAGATCGATTCATGAGTCGGGGCTGTTTCACTGCTAGTTTTGCTATCATTGTTCGGAGTTCGGCACAATAGACATCTGCCGTTATTGCTTGACCAGATCGTAGAAAGCTATAGTGAATAACACCATGCTGAGACCACCAAACAGTTACCATTACCTTTTTATTGGTAAGCTTTGCTTTAGGACACTGTTGTGGCGTTTCACCTGGGGTCAGCCATTGCATTTTTCGCTTACGGTTATCGTAAAGAATCCACTTTTCATCACATGTCACAATTCGATTCAATATTCCTTCATTTCTGTATCGATTCAACAAGGCAACACAAGTTTCAACACGCATTTCTTTCTGCAGATCAGTCAAATCATGAGGTACCCATATTTCACATTTTTTTATTTTATTGATTTGACGCAAATGAGTCAATATTGTTGGTAAGGTAACGTTAAACCATGCAGCTAATTCCTGGGTAGTTTGGCTCGGATCGGATTCCACCATGTCTTTCAATTCATTGTTATTCACCTGTGTGGGACGGCCTTCCTCGTGGTTCGTTCTTCAAATCAAAGTTTCCATCACGAAAGCGTTTAAACCAAAATCGCACGGTGCGTTCATTAGCAGTCCCCTCTCCAAACGCAACATTGATATTGCGAGCTGTTTCTGCCGCGTTAGTTCCGCGTCGGAACTCGTATTCAAAAATCACTCGAATTTTCGAAGTATCCATCTTTCTTGTCTAAGCTGAATAAAAAAAACAACTGAAAGTCGATAATCGAATGTTGCACATTTTTAAATGAAGAACTACATAGGTACCATGTGGAAAAAGTTTCACTCAAAAATCTCAAACCATGAAGGTTCTATGTCAATTCGAAGTACCTATTACAATGAAACGGCAATTTCATACTTTAACCCCTATTACTAGTTATGAAGAAAATGATTTTTGTTGTGCAACGTCTAATATATGACGTGATTGATGTGTAGCCCTTAACGTTATGTAATGTTTACTACCTGAATACTGCAAACTGGGTAAATATCTATTTTAGTATTATTTTATTCACAAGAATGTTGAAAAACATCGTATGATACGCGTGTGTATTGATGATTACCGTCCTCGGCTCTTTTAAGACCGTCTCGTAACGGCTAGGGTCTCAATGGCGCCTCGACGATAATCACCCACTTTACACACTTCTACTTTTAACTTTCAGTACCTAATTGGGTTAAAGTCGGTTTTATTTTTAATTAAAATTATTTATACTATTCTCTATTTAATAAACTAAATAAATATAATGTACCCTTAGAGAGAGACTAAATAAATAGGAATGATTTTCATGAAGTCACTGAAGGAATCATCCTGACGATCACGTAATAAATATCAAGAGCACTTCATCAACATTTACAGCCAGATTTGCAAGGCAAACTGAGATAAGAATGTGACAATAAAACCTTATAGCCACTATTTTTTATTCTAATTTATAAAATATTACAAGGACTTATGAGTCTTTGGGAGTGATTATGGTAACTAGTCAGGCGCGTCATTGTGTACAGAACGAACTAAGCCAGGAGCGCCCGGGCGGGCCCGGAGTTATGGGTTCTAGAATATGGATACTAATCTTTTTTAATAAATTATATATTTATACCCAGACCAATGCAAATAGATAAACAAATAATAAATCGCATCACAGCAAAAAACTTAGGTAACATCAAGAAAAACGGCGTAGCATTTGTAAATTATTCCAATTCATATTTAATTTAAGTCAGATAACTCTGGAAATTCATACATACATACATATATTCACGCCTTTATCCCCGGAGGGTTAGGCAGAGGTGAATTAACACCCATATTTCACCAATCTGTATTCGATCCCACGTAATAGTAATTACGTAATTCAATATTTTCATAAGATTACCTGTCACATTACGCCTGAAATAGGGATCATAATTATCCTCTATGCCTTCAGCATCTCTTCTTTTCTTATTATCACCAGAACCATCCAAAGTTAGTAATGTATAAAACATCAGTAGAAATGTTAATGGTACCAACAATATCGTAAATATTATTAAATTTAAATTTTCATATGTCAATCCCACCACCTTTGTGTAGTCTGAAATGGTAACAAATATAACTTGTAATTGCGTAATACATAAAGTGTTTCTGCAGGGTGCATAATATTATGTTAGAAATGTGGTTTGGCGAAACACATTCTTCCACTCAGGATATGCTATTATAGTGGAGGTAAGTTGAATCATGGAGACATAGTAGAGAAAGCGAACGCAGATATTTTTTTAATCCGGGAGCGGTTGTATTTCAATCATAACAGTAAACTAGCCCTTTTGTTAATGCAATTCGAACGCTTTATGTGTAACTAGCTTTTGTCCGAGGCTCCGCCCGCGTGGATATCGGTTATCGCAACCAAACATAGCCTATGTCCTTTCTCAAGGTCTAATCTACACCTAAACCAAATTTCATCAAGATCGGTTCAGTGGTTTAAGCGTGAAAGCGTAACATACAGACAGAGTTACTTTCGCATTTATATATATATTAGTATGGATAAATAAACTTTATTTAGATTTCAATTTGAATTCACATCCGCCTTCTCCGCCAAACCCAATCTTGCAGAATTTACACTGGGTGCCGACTAGGGGCGCTTAGAAGATGAGCGTCGCTGCCAAGATAGGCTTACAAGCAATTGTGTTTTAGAGGGCGAGGGGGATGTAACTATCAGTATAGTATGTGTAGCTTCATCTCTCTCACTCTGCAGCGCTTATAGCACGTCGTGTTAGGCCCACAGTTCCCCTGATAGTAGCTCCGAAAACTAGCGTGCTAATTTATGCGCACGCGGAAATCGTTCAAATATAGACGGCACTTAATGTCGGTCACGTATGTATTAAAGTCGGGGCCAAAGAAAACTATATCGCGAAGATTAAGATCGCCCTCGATCTCAAAAGTGCCGTACCAGAAAACCGTGTTTTTACAGTTAAATCGATTGCCAAACATAATGTCGCCAACGTGAATAGTAATATTTATCTTCGAGTTCGGTTGTGACAGACAAATTGTGGACGCGACGTAGGAATTCCTATTCGTCCACTAGTAGGTCGATGGTTCTTGATATCTGTTTGTATCGAACAAACCTTCAAAGCAGCTGGGCCGATTTTAAAAAGATATTTATGTAGAAAGCTGATGTTATTATAAGGTGGTGTAACTTAGGCTACTTTAATTTTAGAAAAATTATGAAGGCTTCCTTCGATCTGGGTTCGAATTTTCAAGAATTCAAATTTTGGTTGGTCTTAAAGAGGCTTTTGAATACAGTAAGTAGTACTATTACGATGATGTTATATGTACATAGGTATAGTTAGATAGATAATTCTTCACCTATCTAACTATATGTACCTAGTTTTTTACTGCGTGATTTTTCAGTAGTCGGGTTTAAAACTATCCTTTTTTCCTTACAAAATGACATTTGTTTGAAAAAACTATTTGTATTTTGTTAAATCATCTTTAAATTTTCTTTTTATTTACATACTATTACACTTACCTAAATACTTGTGGCATGTTACTAAATTTTACCATAAAAAAAATTAGGTATTAAGGTAAAACACCCAAGGGACACTGACCCAATCCAATAGTCGACACTTTCGAAAAAAACCTTTATTCTAAGAAAAGCAACTATTTTGTTTACTTGATTATTTACAAAGACATCTAATAATGGCGTAGAAATATAATACATGTTCAAAAATTCGCAACACTGTCGTAAGTAAATATTGAATTGGCGCCAATTGTTTGTTAAAATTTTTGTTAAGGGTAGAGATTTTAATAGGCGTGGTTTTTATTTATTAATAATGATTAACACTCATTTTAGTATGGATCTTATAAAGTAGGTACCTAAGTAAGTAAGTTGTTGACCTACGTAGACCATTACTGTATTTTTATGGCTGGATTTTCTATCAGTTTTAAGTGATTGTCTACTATAATTGATGTTTACGACCATGTATCTTTATAATAATTGTATTTAAAGTAAAAATATGTTAGTTTTTAAAGATTTTATCTGCTTAGGTTATTGTCAAAATTTTCCTTTAACAGTTAAAAAAGGACGTAACGACTACTCTTTAAAAAAAAAATTGTTGAATGAAGTTTGATTTGTCCATAAACACTGCCGCCAACAACTGCTCTAGCCCCCTGCTGCTTCAGGACAACGCTAGACCACACACTGCACAACAGACGGTGGCGACACTAGAGGAGCTAAGATTTGAATGTGTAAATCACCCACCATACTCCCCGGACCTTGCTACAACCGATTACCACTCTTTTCGGAATTGAGATATCCATACTAATATTATAAATGCATAAGTAACTCTGTCTGTCTGTATGTTACGCTTTCACGCCTAAAACTCCTAGAACCGATCTTAATAAAATTTGGTACAAAGGTGGATTAGGGCTTGGGAACTTACTTATAATTTTATACGTGAATATTATAAAAATATACCACTGAATAATAAAATAAAAAAAAGCTTGGATATATGACAACTACCTAACATCACATCTGACATGATTTCGGCAAAACCTTACTGTCTTAAAATCACTAAAATCGTGGCTTGGACTAGCGCACTCAGCTGATCCCTCTGCTTTATTTAGGGATCAGAATAATTTTGGGATGAAATTAAAGAAACCATCGGAGCTCTATAAACACCTTAAAGTTACCAAAGCCCACATCTTAGGTTAATCCCAAGATGACACAGTCAGGGCTTTCCCGAAAGATAATAACGCGTCCGAGCTTGAATCTAGACTCATATTCCATAAACGATTTATGATAGGAGCCCAGTCGAACAAAGTGGGGTTGGGAGTACGAGAGCCAAAAAGGGACCAGGATATACTGAGGTCCTTTCTGAGGCAAGACGAAAATCATAAATATCGAGTACACGCGATGAATTTGGAAATCCAAAACGAATGGTTGACAATGGGAGAGTTCTGCATACTGATGGCTTTAAAGTGGCGCAACTTGACCTATGAGTGGTCTCCGGCCCTGTTAAAATTCTCATCTTAATGCCTTTCAGATGACCCTTCCAGACCAGAGTAATCTGGTAAGGTGGGGGAAGGCCACAGAAACACAATGTTATACGTGTGGTGAGGCAATAGGGACGGCTAGGCACATATTAGTAGAATGTAGGGTGCTTCTTGATAGAGGCCAATACTCACGCCGCCACGATAAAGGTGATTTTCCACCAGAGGGGCGAGACGAGACGAGGAGAGGAGAGAATTGAAATTTGTATGGCAAATTTTCAATCCTCTCCCAGCGTATCTTTGGTGGAAACAGTGTGGATTGACGAGAATATGCGAGGCGTGAATTGAAATATTTGTTTGTGTAAAAATGAACCGTATTGGTTCCGAAATAGAGTATAAATCACCTTCAAGGTGATTTTTCGCCAGTGTGGCTAGGCGCGGGGCGAGGCGAGGAGAGAATTGAAATTTGTATAACAAATTTTCAATCCTCTGCCAGTGCATCTTTGGTGGAAACAGTGTGGATTGACGTGAATATTGACCGCTTATTTTTATTCGGAGTTTTCGGCATTGACGCTAGAATAAAGTTATATCGAGCATTGTGTGTGAGCTGTCTAAAATACATTTATATATGAAGCATACGGGCGGCTGGGCGCGGCGGTCACGCGCGAGCTCGCGATGGCAATTTTTAGTGGAAAAGGGTCAGTGCGATTTCAATTCTCTTCTCGCCTCGTCTCGTCTCGCCCCTCTGGTGGAAAAGCACCTTAAGGTGATTTTCATCATACGCGAAGCAATGAGTCTGGCAGTAGCTAGAGCCCAAAAAGGATTGACTACTAACAGACGTCATATCAACCTAAAAAAGTGTCTGAAGGTTCAACCATAAAATCCAGGAACAAACCATATTCAATCTTAGATAATGCCTCAAAAGAGGCTTAATAGTTTTTTTAAGCTAATTACGACGCCAGTCTTCAAAAAAGGCTTAAGCTTTAAAAAAAGCCTAAGCCTAAAAAAGCCTCAAGCCCTTTTTTAGTGAGCAATTTTAGAATTCCTGTTTTGTGAGTCCGCCTTTAAAAAAGCCTCGAGGGCTTAAGAATTATTTAGCTTTTTAGCCTTCTAGACATCGCTAGAAAGCGGCGAGTCTTAAAAAAGGGCTAAAAGACTCCAGCTTTTTCGATAGCTAATCCAGGTACTTTTCCTAAATGGAAAAAAAAATCAATTCAGATGAGGCAGTCCAAAACGCCTTGAAAGATTTTGTCGATTCTCGCTACCGCAATTTTTTCAGGAAAGGAATCATTAAACTGCTTATAAAATGGCAAAAGTGCATAGATAAAAATGTACATACTTTGATTCATTAAATAAAAAACGTTAAAATAGGTAGTTTTCCTTTTACCATAATAAACCAATTTCCAATTTGATATGTAACGTAATATTTGATTCCAGCATGATTCACCATTTTAGCCACATACAAATAAATTATTGTAATAGTAGCTGAACCAGCAAACTTCGTACTGCCTCCAAATCAATAAAAAATGTTGCAATTTCTCATATTTTCTTTAAACCTTCCCTGGGCATCCACGAATATTTCAAGACTAAAATTTGCCAAATTGGTTCAGCCGTTCTCGAGTTTTAGCGAGACTAACAGAATTGCAATTCATTTTTATATATATGATGATGATAAAACAATTGATTATGAGAATGGCCCAAACCCCATTGTGAAACAATAATGATTCTAACATGAAATTAATGTACAGTGATATAGTGAATGAAAATATATCAAAGAAGAATGAAATCACATGTATCAAAATTTTGTTAAAGTCTGTAACAATAGTGGTGAATTACAAAGATCAGGCAATAAATTAATGAGCATAATAAGAACCACTTCTCAGCATGATTTTCTGTAATATTTTTTTAGTATCTACCTAGTTCTATCTGGAACAAAATCTATTTGTCCAAATTATTCAACAAGATGATCAACCGACTAGTACTAAGTAGTGTAGGATTAGAATTAAATAACAACAGGTAGATACTTAGTAGAAGTGAATTGTAACTGTACTTAGTTATTTAATTCACCATTACTTGACAGTTCTTACAACAGAATCATTGTTTGACTATCATAAATATCATATAAATCAGATGTTATACAGAATATTGATTAAACAGGAAAAGGTAACATTTGCAGAATATATTTTAGTAGTTAGCACAATAAATTTAAACCAACCCTATAAACAGATAAGAATGACTCATAAGTCATATCATATGTTATGGCCAGTAGATCCCCCCAGCTTTATAATTAAACAAACTGGGCATGCTATAACATAAAAATTAAGAAATTTTCAACACACTTACTTGGTTTATTAGAGTCTTCTTCAGTAAAGTTTGTTATTGATGTATCTTCTTGGTTTCTATGGCTAAGTATAATAGATAATATGGCAACTATACCTCCAAGTATTATAATACAAATTGCTGAAAATGTTATTTTGTGCCATTTTCGAATATGAAATCTCTTTAAAGCTGTAAATGCAAATTGTTAAAATTTAAATTGGTATTTAGAATAGAAATATAAAAAAATTGTAGCCACACTGTGTGAAACATGTAAGCCAATCATTTTCCTTGAACAGACTATAAGTTATGTTCCATTTAACCAATAGCAAGCATTTAGATACTTTGAAATTCCAGTCATAATAATTATTTTCTTAATGAACCTATTCATTTGAAAACATATTACATAGAGATGAGGATTTTAATGACATAGAGGATGGGATGTTCTATTTGGGGATTATGTCAAAAACATATTTATTTTACTTTGTCTAATTAATACAAACAATAGCATATTCAGGGATTCCCCAAATAATATGGATGTGCTTACTCCCTTATCAACAAGCAAAAACCAGAGTATGGGGTTCACCCATGCTACTCACTTCTCTAACTTGTTATGCCACTTACTATTTCAGTAAGACTATACAATTTGATGTATAGTAAATTAATGTTTGTTTTATCATTGATTTACTTTCATTATAGTTCAATATTTTCATTGTGTTGCAGGCAAATTGAAATTTGTCAATAATTTGCTTGAATAAAATATTATTTGAAAGCCACGTGGTTGCCGGCAGAGTAGAATTTAGGATACCCCTTCTCTTCCCATATGGTGTCGTACAACGCGACTAAGGGATGGGGCTGATTAACTTTAACATCAGACAGCTATGTACAGCCCAGACTCCCCTTAGATGCATGGCTAAAGTCAACAATAGTACCTGGAATACGGCAATAGGCTCACACCCTCTTACGTGGGACCAAATACAGATTGGTGAAATGTGGATGTTAATTCACCTCCGCGTTACCCTCCGGGAATAAAGGTGTGATTATATGTATGTATGTTGAAATTCCTCTATCCTAAGAACAATTAAAGTACTTCTGCATGAAAAGTTACCCTCCCAGGGTAAGGAATTAAGATCTTGGCTATACACACATCTCAAAACTTCCATTGAAAAACATCTTTTCGAACCTGGTCAAGCTCAATTTGTACTGGATGCCTACTTTTGCTTGGGAAGAGAAAAGTTGAGTGTAGAACTTCAAGTACATAACAATGTTACAATTGGAATATAAAAAAATTACAACTTACAAGAGTCATGTTTTGAATCCCGATTGTTCTGGGTTCTTGGTACATCTTCATCCTCGCTTTTCGTGTACGAGGGATTATCAAGTCCAGAACCATTATGTATAACCTGTTTGATTGTAACAGGTCCATTGAAATATGTGTTGTTCCCTATAACTACATTTTCAGAATTTGTAACTGCTACACTGCCAGTCACTGATGGTGCACTACTTGGTTTCACTAAACTAGATGGAATTCTAGGCGCCGGATCAATTGTCCTTGAACTCTTAGAAACAACTATTTTGTCATCATCATCATCACTATCACCTTTATCTTCAATAATCTGAAAATTGTCTAGCTCGCCTTCAATCTTAATCCCAAGACTTTTATCACCAACACGGCTACCATCAGCTTTCTGTGCCATTTTTATACAGCACTTCAGCAGATACCACTCCACATTTCACATCCTTGTTCACAATATTATTGTCTACTTTGATTATGGTAATGTTAACGATTCATAATTCCAGTTCAACCCTGTTTGACAAGGGTATAGACTTATAACAATAAGAAGTAAACATAATGCTCTGATACAATCAGACACTCCTAATCAATTTTAATTATACAGTAAATTAAAAGTCAATCTTATAATTTGTGACATCTGGCAAATTATAAATGAAATTTGATTGAAGTTTTTGAAGTTGTAGGTATATCACAGATCATTGTATATTCAAAGGAATACATAGAGTAGAGGTAGTCTTTGTGCGTGGTGTCAATTTAATTAAAGTCTAGAGTGACGACATAAGTTAAGGACCCTAAACTGTCTATACAGTTAAAAGTATACAGGAACACGACGTATTCCTGTCAGGGGTTGTTATAAAGGACCCAAAAAAATCAATAGGTAGTATAAATAATCGACTTTTTGCGTTTTTCCATATTAACCCGAAATTAAGCCTTCAAGTGCAGATTAAAGAAAAGTTTTAAAGTGGTACCGAGTGGGAATCATTCTAATTTATTTATAAAATACGCAGTGAGCGTATCAATTTACGGAAATAACTTATGCGTTTATTCAGCCTTCCAAAAGGTAATGACATCCAGAGAATAACACATTATTAAGGCGAGTTTTAATAAGCGCGTGTACAAATGCACCACGGACATTCTCATTGTTTAGAATAGAATCGGCACATCGGGCATAAGATCATCTGATTATTATTTTTTCCCTAAGTTCAAAAGTGTCAAATGGCTGTGTGTTGTGTTGTAGTATTGGTTAGTTACAATTTTGAACCGCGTAAGTACATTTTGTTTTCTGACTACCCTCAAATCATTCGTGAAATTACTTCGCTTTCTTTCCGTTGAAAAATGGCTGTGTGTTGTGTTGTAGTATTGGTTAGTATTAACTATTAAAGAATTAAGGAAACAGAGTGGATACGTACGATCTGTGTAGTCAACAAAGAGTATGCATACACTTCACAGTTAGTCACAATTTTGAACCGCGTAAGTACGTTTTGGTATAATCTGACTACCCTCAAATCATTCGTGAAAGTACTTCGCTTTCTTTCTGTTTCCACATCCATATGATCCACTTTCAACTGCAAATTAATAGCTAAAGCTAACAGTAACCTCAGAGTACTGTGGCGAATGACAGGTACAAATATTTCATCATAGTCAATTCTGTTTTTGGACTAAAACTACAAGCAACCAAACGTGCTTTGTGTCGTGTAATATTTCCCCTCTGTTTTTTTAATTCCAAATACCTATCCATTTACAATCAACAACATTCACACGTTGATCAGTTTTAATTAGCACCCAAGTTTCATTATATTTAAGAGAATCTAACTCCTCCTTAATAGGTGCTCTCCAGAATTTCGCATCTTTGTGAAATAATGCCTCTTGCACCTTGACTGGATCACTGTCTTCCGACATCGCTTGGAAAGTGACGTAATCAGAGAAGGTAGATGGCCTGCCATCTCTTTGCGGATATCATCTTTATCTCTTAACTACTGTCTCTGTCACTCTCTCATTATCTTAATTTTCATCTAAAGATTCCCAGTGTTCATTCTTTACTATTTCAGGTTCTTTGATTTTTTATACGAAATACTTTTTATATATTGTAGTTACTTTAAGAAAAATACTACACCTCTCGCTCTGTAAAGTTCTCCGTTAACTGGATTTAGTAAGCCTGTATCCTTTCGACTCAGAGCACTATCCCATAAATATCAACTCGTCACTCTTCATATCCCATTTGGTTCTCTTTTCATCTAGCATATGTGCAAATACCCTGCAACCAAACGCTTTCATATGAGACAGGTCGACTTTACAACCTGAACATGCTTCATCTGGCGTTTTATTTCTCACTTCTATAGTGGAACTTCAATTCTTTAAATAGACCGCTGTATTCACTGCTTCAGCCCAGTAACAAATGGGTAGCACAGCCCGTGCCTTCTCGACGATAGTACGATTCGGACGCTCAGGAACCCCATTCTGTTGTGGTATATGCGGAATCGTACGTTGGTGTTTAATTCCGTATTCCTTCAAAAAGCGGTCAAATCTCTTATTGATAAATTCAGACTCATTATCAGCCCTCTAAAACTTCAGCTTGTTGCCCGTCTGAGTTTCCGCATGAGCATTAAATTTTTTTAAACTTCAAAAGCCTCACTCTTCTGCTTAAGAAAATAAACGTAAGTATTTCGTGTAAAATCGTGTATAAAAGTCATAAATACCTACCGTTAATCACCCAAAGAATCACATGACATTGGTCCACAACGGACAGAATGTACTAGCTCTAGAACACCTTTAGCTCGTGTAGTCTTATGTATTACGTTCCATTGGTTGTCTAGTTTGCTTACCTAAAAGACGAGCAACACCCTCTTAACTTTTGATCATTCGACTTTGAAAAACTCAACCCAGTCGCCATTTTCTCACTCAACAAACAAAGATTTTTCATACTCAGATACGCTAGCCTCTTGTGCCGTAACTCCATATCAGCACTAGCTGCTGCGGTTACATACACACTCGCCTGTAAACAATTAAGTTTGTGAATGTCTTTCTTAACTGTGGTTAAGAAAGGCATTCCCTCTTAAAATTGGCTGACCTGTAACTTTACAATCGCTCGCATTGTAAATTTTACAGTCCTCATTTGAAATTACGACCATTTTTTGTTTTTAGCTGTAATTTTACTAACATTATGAGTGTTAGTAAAATTACAGCTATGAAGTAATATCATTACATTATCAACAGTAAAGTTCAGCTTCTCACAAGCTATATTACCAAAGCCTTACCTCTATTCACACAAGAAATCTCCGTCTTATGATTAACTTTTACAATAACATACATCCAATCCTTCTTGTAGGTAATTTTCTCTGAAGTTCCGGAATCGAGAATCCAATCAATCATCATGGTCTTGAATAAACTTCTTCTCTACTTTTACCCAAAGGCCGTCGACGAAGAAACGTCGTCTTCTTGATCGTATTCCTCGGGTTGACTGGACAGTAGATTGCTTTATGCGGCCCTGTACATATGAAGCACTTTATAGTCTTCTCTATCTTTTTCTTCTCATTTTTCCCTCTCAATCAAGTCAATATTCTCTTTCCTACTCTTAGGTTTCGAAGCAAACGCAGAAGTAGAAGGACTTGTAACACTCGAGTCTTTGCATGATCTGTCTCCATCAAGTTGTAGGAGTTTTGTTTTGACATGATCTGTTGCCAAGAGATTATTGGTAATCTCCAGCACCAATCTCATTTGTGTTTACTCATCTAGTTCGTCGTCTATCTCCTTGCCTGAGTCGGACAGCTACTCTCATCAACTCCGTACCGTACCATAGTCTGTAATGGTCGCAAACATATTTAACTTAAGGCTGACTAACTTTGATAACAGTCTGCATCTGTTGTTAATGCCTTTCTTCATATAAAGCTCTCAGATTTTCTTTTATACCACTTAGGGGGCAAAAAAGCACACGGCCCACCTGATGGAAAGTGGTTACCGCGACCTTTGGACATGTGCCACGTGGCCTTTAGCTCCGTACTCTTCCTGCCGACCCTGTAAGAACAGAGAGTTTCTGTGCCGTCAGTATCCATACTAATATTATAAATGCGAAAGTAACTCTGTCTGTCTGTATGTTACGCTTTCACGCCTAAACCATTGAACCGATCTTGATGAAATTTGGTACAGAGGTGTATTAAAGCTTGAGAACGGACATAGGCTACTTTCATCGTGAAAAAGGGGCTTTAAGGGGGGGAAATAGGGGATGAAAGTTTGTCATTTTTTTAGATATCCGAATGAAATTTAGTATAGAGGTGAATTAGAGCTTGGGAACGGATATAGGCTACCTTTTATCGCGAAAAGGGGGGTAGAAGGGGGTAGTAGGGCCATGGGATGAATGTTAATGTGAAAGTTTGTCATTTTTGAAGATATCCTGATGAAATTTGGTACAGAGATAGATTAAAGCTCGGGAACGAACATAGGCTACCTTTTCTCGCGAAAAAAGAGAGTTTAAGGGGGGAGGAATAAGGGATGAAAGTTTGTCTGTTTTGAAGATATCCTGATGAAATTTGGTACAGGGATGAATTAGAGCTTGGTAACGGACATATGCTACCGTTAATCGCGAAAAGGGGGGTAGAAGAGGGGGAGTAGGGCCATGTGATGAAAGTTTATTTAAAAGTTTGGTAAATTTGAAGATATCCTGATGACATTTGGTATAGAAGTTGTTTACAGCTTGGGAACAGACATAGTCTACCTTTAATCGCAAAAAGGGGGGTTGAAGGGGGGGGAATATGGCTATGGGACGAAATTATAACTGAAAGTTTGTGATTTTTGAAGAAATCCTGATGAAATTTGGTAAAGATATTGGTATAGAGATGGATTAGAGCTTGGAAACGGACATAGGCTACCTTTAATAGCGAAACAGAGGGTTTAAGGGGGGGGAGGGGATAGAAGTTTGTCAGTTTAGAAGATCTCCTGATGAAATTTGGCACAGAGATAGATTAGAACTTCAAACGGATATGGCTACCTTTTATAGCGAAATAAGGGGTTAAAGGGAGAAGGGGTAATAGGAGATGAAAGTTTGTATGATAGTTTGTTATTTTTAAATATCCTCATGAAATTTGGTACAAAGATGGATTAGAGTTAGGGGAATGAAGTTTGTTATTTTTAAAATACTCTTATGAAATTTGGTACAAAGATGGATTAGAGTTAGGGGAATTAAGTTTGTCATTTTTAAATCGCGTAAAAAAGGGGGCGGAATGTTGACAAATAGTAAGAATTTAAAAATTAAGAGGACAATGTTGAGTAGGGAGATGAATTTAATGCTCAATAGCGTCGGCTCAACACTAAGCGATAACCGACATCCACGCGGGCGGAGCTGCGGGCAAAAGCTAGTAGAAGATAAAGTAGGATAAGCTTTAAGGTCTTCCGTCTCGGTCTGACAGCACAAAAACTCTCCAGTGAGTTCTTTGTTCCATGTCTCATGCGCCGTTTTTGCTCTACGTACATATACCTACCTCGCACTTATTCTCCATCAGAAGACATTTATCTCTACGTATTTTAGTATCATCACTAGGAGGGATCTTAACATAATGCCACAAATCATCATGGACCAGCTTTCGAAATTAAACTCCCCCAGAGCTTCTCAATGGAACTCAATTTATTCGGCTAACTCATCATTCAACGTTGATAATCAAAGTCACAGAATAGATAATAGTACTAGCACAGTGTTACTGCTACATACAGTGTAGAAACGCCTTTGATGTCGGACGATGCCGCCGCTCGCGTAAGTACCTACGCTATTCGTCGCAAATGTGCAAGGGTAGGGGCAGAAAAGAAAAAAAAAATTCATTTCATTTCAATTATCATTTACATGTGTTGTACTGTAAGATACTTTCGTGACACTTTATTTTTAGACGTTTTAAGATTAATTATTATACACGATAAATCTAACAATTGATGGATAGGTACTAATGTAATGTAAATCAGCATTCGTTTACATTCGGAAATGCGACGATTGTCAACGAAAGAAAATAGTTGTAGGTAGGTACTGAATAATTATTGATTTTAGATTCATAATACCTAACTTTTATTTGTACCTATAAAAGAATTTAAAACTCTTTCAATGTTGATGTTTATTTATCTACATTTTTTGTAACTTCTATCGATAGATTCAAAACGTTACTTTGAAATTATAAAAATAAATTTACCTCGCGTCACGGGGAAATCTATGAAATCGTATGTCTTTATTGGCACTTGATGTCAAAAGATACGGATGTCTTTTGACATCAAGTGCCAATAAATACATACGACAATAGTGCACCATTATGATATGAAATGAAAAAAATCTTAATAATAATCATGCAAGCGATACCTATACGCGGCTACGGTAGCCCTCAGTGAACTTTCCCGCAAAAGACGCGATTTGGCGGACAGCGCGTCCGCGCCCCCGACGCGTCGCATGTTCCCCTCCGTTGCTCTGTGCAAGTACATTCGGCGCGCTACTGTATGTAGTAGTAATACTGTGGCTGAACGTCACCTCGAGATAGAATGGAAACAAGTCGCGTAAACTGACATAAATTTTGACTCGAGATAACGAGATTTTTGCCCTCCCTACAAAGTGCGCCACCCGTTTCCACCCGCATGGTTGTCAATGTCATTCTGTCATTCACTTTGTTTGACATGACTAGTAATGGGCAAACACCCGGGTTTAAACCCAAATTGAGTTTAAACCCAATATAAACCCACAAGATTCCTCCCAATTGGGATTTTATTTGGGTGTTTTTAATTTTATATAATATACTCATAAACATTTGACGTTTTAGATTGCAATGTGACTATAAGTACCTGTATAATAATACCATCATTCTTCTTTTTCTTTGAGGTCATTTAAATTTCAAATATCAAGGTCTTTTCGTAAAGTACCGTAGGTACTTACGTGTTAGACGTTGTGTTCTCGCGGCCTGCAGGGCTAGCATGCACGCCACGAGATAGCTATCTCGAGGCATTTTGCCGTGAGGTGAGAGTGCTCACGCTCTCCACCCTGCTTGCGGCGATGGTCCGCTGCGCGGATGCGTGGGCGGCCAGCGCCTCCTTCTGCGAGCAGGTCATGCTCGTGAAGGAGACAGCAGAGCGAGCGCAGTGCAGCGAGCGAGAAAGACTCGCGGACATCGCTGGCCGCGTTCGAAGGCGGCTCGGGCGTCGGTGGGCGCAAACCGACCTCCGCCCCCCATGAGCGCGGGCCTGAGGGTGACGGGTGGAGCCGCTTGTCACTCTAGCAGAAGCAGGCCACGGCGGCGGCGCGCATCGTGGGACGATGCGCGGTCCCCTCCTATACCGGGGGCGAGTCGGGGACCGCGTGGTCCCCCCTCCCGAGGAGGGCTAGACCGAGAGGAATGGCCCTGGGTCAGCCGGGGTGCGAGGGATATGTCACAAGACAACCTCACCTTCGGCCTAGTACATCGACCCACAGACGGCGTGCGGTTTAGTCGGTTCGAGTCCGACATAACCTCCCCCTTCGGCTCCGAAAGGATTTCCCGCACGTAAAAAAAAGGCATTTTGCCGTTTTATGTCGATATGTTGACTGTTGGTAACATGCAGAGCTAACATGCGCGCCACGAGATAGCTATCTCGAGGCATTTTGCCGTTTTATGTCGATATCGACTGTTGGTAACATGGCAAATTTCATGGCGATTTGTCAGATGTCGAAATAACTTGACTTCGAGAAATCATCTCTACTTAGTGTCTGCAAATTGTAACATACGTGCCCTTATTTACTCGAATTTTGACATTTAAAATGTTTTGTCTCCCCCCGTCTTTCATTTGGTCGACGAGAAGTTATCTCGTGTAAACTTTTCTTGTGCTCGGTTCATTTTGGATCAAAATTTAGTACCTTTATGCTGAAAATGGCGGTGCCATATTATCGGAGCCAACATCACTGTGTTGCTCCGATATCGGAAAAAGACTAAAACAGCGACTGCAAGCAATTTTCGACCTTAATGACATTTCCTTGGTTACGTGTCTTTTCGCGTTAATTGATGACGCTGATCACGAATATAAGAAATAAAAATTCGATAGCATGTCATGTCAATAAGGTCGAAAATTGTTTGCACTATTTTTTCGCTTTTTTTCATCCCTTGCATCCCTAACTAGTCTGTGCTTGCGGATAAACGTATCTAAGTCACTGAGGTAAACAAATAGAGTAGCAAACCAGTACAAATCGCCGCCACAAAAAGCAATGCCACTTGTGAGCTTAGAAGCGCAACTACGAGAAAAACTACTTAACTATTGAAGATGAAGAAGGTAAATATATATGTCTCACTCGCACGCGTGGCATGAACACCAATGTCGCTGGGATTAGACAAAGACAAAAGTATTAACATGTGATCGTGGGTCAGTGTTTACAGACGTATGAATATTTACCCACGATAATATAGAATTTCTAAACCAATTTTGTAATAAAATTCATTAAATATAATGTTTATTTTTCCCAGACTGCGGGTTTCGATTTTGAATGGTATGTAGGTATGTATGTATCTACTAGTGCATTATGAAACAAATTATTTATTTTTGAAAATAGTTTATAATTAAGTAAAACGTATAATATGTATGTAAATATAAGCCTTATGATTTTTCACCTTCGAAAATATAATGTGCCAAAGGAAATCAACTGAATATATCGACCTTCAAGATTCGTCCATTAAGGTAAAAGCACCAATGGCCGACACTTTATGGACAAATCAAACTTCAATAGGTATACAAAACTACTTAATTTATGTTTTTAGAAGAATGGTCGTTACGTCTTTTCTCAATTCCTACAACATTATGACATTAACTTTTGCAGATAAAGTCTTTATAAACTACCATATTTTTAGTTTAAGTACAATTATATAACACTTGATCCTTATCACCAAAAGTGGACAATCACATAAAACTTTTTGAAATTCTAACCATAGAAATACGGCAATGGTCTAAGTAGGTCAAAAATTTACTTATTTTTAACATCCCTCCCATCATCATCATAATTAAAAAAATCACATCTATTAAAAAAAATTAGTTCCCTTAACAAAAATCTTAAGTTATAATGGTCTAATAATATCCTATAATTAATGTATTGTAATAAGTATAATATCCTAGTATACCTACTGACAATACAACATACGCGCGTGCGGTGGCTCCTTAACTCCCTACTCACCACAATACGAGGCGCCTGCGCTCGCGTTAGACGGTGCACAAGTCAACTACTCTAGGTCTAATCAGTAGCAGCCAGAACGTCTCGAAGGGTAGGTACGCGTGCTTCTTTGTTGTTGCGAGGGAACTCGAGAACGTGATGCTATTTGTAATTGTATTTTGACATTATTTAACGTGTGTGAAGGTCATTACTATAAGACCTTGTTGTAAACTGATTTGTGTTCAACGTATAAATAGCCTAAATTATGTATGATCGCAATATAAATTTAAAGGTACTTGGATTATGAACTCGCGAGTTTACTTCAAGTCCCCCAAGTAAGAAAAGAAAATATTATTCTATAATTGACATAATTCCTAATTCTCCCAATAATGTGGGTAAACCAAAACGATGTTTTAGTGGTAACACTGAATGGCAATCATAATTATTAATTTTAAAACTGGATTATAGCGATATTTGCGTCAATATCAATGTATAAATAGTATAGTTACGCGTGAAAACTAATTCCTTTTGATTTTTGTGCATGTAGGACTTAGAATCACAAGATTTTACTGCGCATTTCACCATTTTAGCGCGCTCGGTTCAGTTCGGACGTGTGACAGAACTGTCTAACGTCGACTAAACTGAAGTTGCCTCAGGTCTGACCGTGGTCAGACCTGTGGTGGCATTGATTTTGGTGCGGCCATTGCTAATCTAGTGAATCTAGTCTGTATATATCAATGATCTAAGTATGTTTATCCGCATTCTAGACTCCATAACACAAGCTAGTTATTGTTTTTGCTTAATTTTAATCTTGATCGTTGAGAAATAAATTATTAGAATACTGATTTGTTGTGTTTTTAAGTATATAATAAAAAATAAGTATGCAACTTGTTTTACACAATGAGACTGGCGGCTGGCGAGTAGTACTTTCATTTTCAATAGAACACTAGATACGTTTAATTACGCACCACTAATTTTAACCCTATATTTGGGTTGCTTCCGGGTTAAAACCGGGTTTAAACCCAAATAACCCGATTTAAACCCAATTCCACCCATTTGGTTTAAACCTTTCGCCCATCTCTAGACATGACCAAGTCAAGCAAGTCAATAACCAATAACTAAAGTTTACGTTTGCTTTCGGTTTCTCGTTCGTGTAATCTGTAAACAGTGTAAACGTTCTTTTTTAAATAGAAATCTTTAAACTAAACATTTAGAAAACTGACAATGTATACGATTCATGAGGGTGAAATTATTTTTAAAGAAAAATATGGGTCGGAACCGCATAGTCGGTTCTACGTGAAACCTCCAGGTGATTAAAATTGAAAGGCTACAGCTTAAGAATTTTTTCCACGTCCATAATGTTGAACATAATCGAGAGTCTAACAGTGCAAAAACATACGGATTGACTTATTTTTTTTACAGAACAAGATACTCTAGTAGTGCTTGATGAAGATTTGTTAGGGAACGTGACGAACTTCTTTAAAAAGATATTTCTGCCTCAGGGGTACCCTGATAGTGTGTCCAAAGATTATTTGACCTACCAATTCTGGGACACAGCTCAGGCATTTTGCAGCACTATTACTGGTAAGTGTAATTTTATCTTTACTATGTAGTTCTGTGAAGATGTAACTGAACCTTTTATTTACTTACTTAGTTTTGTAGAGTAGTAGTATCATCACATTAGTTACTGTTTTGTTGCTATGTGCTGAACCTCAAATCTGTGAATTATGTAGTGTATCTACTGCTGCTGTATTAATGTTTATTTGTAGGTGTATGTAATGTATTTGTGTGAAACATCTGCGAAAAATATATACATCAAAATAAGAACTATGTGCACAAATCATCACTCAAGAAAGGGCAGGATAATAAGATGAGACAACTGATATCATTTTTAAACATAATCACAAATGAGTAACTGAGTTCTGAATAACTTCCATGTGGTTTCATAGATTAAGCATGATATATGCATTAGCTATGTCTATTATAATAGTCCTTGATTAATCAAAAGCATTTGACAGAGTCTGGCACGATGGACTCTTTTACAAAATAAAAAACATAGTGCCCATCAACTATTAGTCTAATATTATCATTACCTGCTTGGTAGATACTTTTTGTCAGTCAAGAGGAAGCAAATATACAGCTTAAAGAGATTGAACCTGGAGTGCCCCGGAGAAGTGTAAGGAGACCTACTCTGTTATAGGCACATTCCCTGATGACACAGCAATCATGGCATCAGATGACTCACCAATTCAAGCTTCGCATAGCTACAGAACAGCCTGGATGATATTACAACATGGCTTATAGACTGGTATCAAAGCCAATGAAACATAATCGAACCAGATAACATTTACAACCCGGCGATGGACTATGTACACTAACCATCACTCAAGAAAGAGCAGGATAATGAGATGAGACAGCTTCCACAATCTGACCGACACTTAACATGGAGAAAGCACATTTTTACGAAACGCCTATTAATGGGACAACAGGTGTGTAAGATGCATTGGTTGATTAATAAAAACAGCCAGCTCTCAAGGGAAAACAAAACTTTTATTGTATAAGAGTAGAATAAAACCAAAATGGACATACAGAATACAGCTATGGAGCACAGCTGACAACTCCAACCTAGAAATTCTGCGAAGGTTTCAATCAAAAATGCTAAGGATGATAGTAGACGCACCATGGTATGTCACAAATGAAAAACTTCACCGACTAAAAGAGGAAATAAAGAAGAGGGGTGCAACATAAAGATAGACTGTAGCTGCACCTTAACATATTGGCACACCACCTTATGGACGAAATATTCCAAGTGTGAAGAGACTAAAGAAAAGAATCCCTCAAGACTTACTCTAAAATATTATTTAAGGGGGCATGTCACTGGACCTGTACCTCACAAAGCATCCATCACCATATAAGTATCACCGACAGATTGCAATAATAATATTAATAAAAAATAAAATAAAAGCTATGTCTACAAACATTTGGAAATATGATCTAAGGATACCCCCATCAAGTGTGATGCAGCCTTATTTAGATTTGCAGTCCATTAGTTTAAACTGGCAATCTACAGATCTTGTGTTGAGAGTGATAAGAAACTTTCAGATATTAGTTTGTATGAGGTTTGTATAATACCCACAAAGCCTACTGTGCAACATGGTGTTAATTACAAAATAATCCAAGAAATATGGAATACTTTGAGATGATGAAATAAAATTATAAAGATGTTGCCCGCAGCATAATGACTGTTCTGTAAAACAATCTGGGCCAGGGGAACTTTTATTTATGTTTATATTTGTTTTGTGTTACAGGTACTTTAGCAACACAAGAAGTCTTGCGTGGTGTAGGAGTTGGAGACACAAGTGCCACACCCTTGGCAGCTACAATTACATGGGTGCTTAAAGATGGCTGTGGGCATCTAGGAAGAATTGTTTTCGCATATTCACATGGGTAAATAAAATAAACACTAAATGTTGTATGAGAATTTTTCAATGTGTCCTACACTACATAAATTTATTTGTGAAATATCAAATAGAACAAACTTAAAATTTCATAATCTTATGCTCCAGCCAACTCACCTTTGTCTATATTTGCAAAAGTAGGCAAATGTGTAGTATATTATAATGTAGATAGATGACTATTTGCAGAAGTTACCTGGATGCATACAGTAAAAAATGGAGACTTTATGCTGATACATTGAATGATGCAGCAATGTGCATAGAAGTAGCTTTACCTTTGTTTAAGCGATTCACGACGATAGCATTGTGTCTTACCACTGTGATGAAATCAATAGTTGGAGTTGCAGGTAATATTTTTCCATAATCCCTTGTTGTAAGAAAATTAGGGGTAATTTCTTCTGAAGGAACAGCAGTTGGCAGCAGCTTCTTAAGGCAAAATGTTACAAGCTATTTTGAATGTATAATAGTCTAATCAACTTCCTTATTACTTATTGGCTTAGGAATAACTGCTACAGTACTACCAAAACCCTAGCCTCTTTGTAGAAAGCCTTCGTCTGAGCGTACTGACTATCAGTAGGTGTACAAGCTTGTAAGTTAGGATTGCTTGGGTTCCGAAGTAACCAGTCATTAAAAGAGATATATTTGCCATACAGGTGGTGCTACAAGGGCAGCAATGACACAACATCACGCGATACGAGGGAATTTGGCAGATGTGTCCGCAAAGGACTCAGCTCAAGAGACAGCTGTCAACCTTATTGGTTCTATTATGGCACTCTTCATCATTACTGTTTTTGGGTAATCCCCTATTTAAAATTCTGGCAACATATTGCATGTACAGGCAACAACAAAAGTAGAAAAAAATCTAATTTCTTGATCCCCTTTCAAACAATACATTAACTTTGATCTCTGTGGGTTATATCAATTAGCCCACTGCAGTCCACTGATGGACATAGGCCTCTCCCAATGTGCGCCATTTCGTACGATCCTCCGCCTTCCGCTTCCAGTCCGTCCCAGCCACCTTTTTCAGGTCATCGGTCCATCTGGCCCATTGCCACTTCAGCTTGCTTATCCTGCGAGCTATGTCGTAACTTTGGTTCTTTGTCGGATGACCTCGTTCTGAATTCTATCTTTCAGAGAAACTCCAAGCATAGCTCGCTCCATAGCCCGCTGCGCGACTTTTAGTTTATGGACTAGCTCTACCGTTAGTGTCCACTTTTCGGCACCGTAATTCATAACAGGTAGGACGCACTGTCAAAGACCTTTGTTTTCAGGCATAGCGGTAGGGGGGAAGAGCAGACTCGACGTAGTTTGCGAAATGCTGCCCAGCCCAGCCGGATTCTTCTGTCTAGTTCTTGCTCGAAGTTGTTTTTACCTAGCTGGATAACCTGGCCCAGGTACAGGTACATATATTTTGACAACTTCGAGCGTCGCCCCATCAATGGCAATCGGTCTCGGTGCCACATGTTCGTTGAACATGATCTTGGTTTTATCCAAGTTTACACCGAGGCCGACGCGTCAAGAAGCTTCATCTAGGCTGTGCAGCATCTCGCCCAGTTGTTCCAGCGACTCCGCAACAACGACGATGTCATCGGCGAACCGAAGGTGTGAGATGTACTCACCGTTTATGTTAATACCCCGTACAGTCAAATCCAGAGTCTTGAAGACGTCCTCCAAAGCATTGGTGAATAGTTTCGGGGATATAACACCCCCCTGCCTGACTCCACGTTGGAGGCTAATAGGTTTCGTCTTCTGGTTTTGGAGCTGGACGGACATTGTGGCAGTGTCATATTGACACCTCAGCAGCTCGATGTATCGCCAATCGACACGACACCGCTGCAGGGCATGCTGAACTGCCCAGGTTTCGATGAAGTCGAAGGCTTTTTCGTAGTCCACAAACGCCATACACAGCGGCTGATTGTATTCTTGAATTTTTCGAGAATCTGCCGAACAGTATGGATGTAGTCCACGGTGCTATAGCCTTTTCGAAACCCGGCTTGCTCCTGTGGCTGGAACTCGTCGAGTTTACCCGATTTGTGACGACCCTCGAGAACAACTTGTAGACATGGCTCAGGAGTGAGATGGGCCTGTAGTTCTTCATCAAGGTCTTGTCGCCTTTTTTGAAGAACAGTATCACCGCAGCTCCTGCTCCGTCATCACCAGGACGCCTGTTGTTCTTCAGTTGCCTTAGAGCCGCCTCTATCTCGCCTTGCTCGACATCGGGTATCTCCTTGGTGTAATGGCGCGTGAGCATAGCTCTGTGGTCTTCATCACTGTGTCCCGTCGGCTTACTCATCTGTGATGCATACAGCTGTCCATATAATTTCTCGATCTCTTCGAGCATCCCGAACTTTGAGGCAATCATTTTGCCATCCACAGTTTTAAGTGTGTCAGCTTTTTAATTTGTGTGTTTAAGGCCCTCTCATCTGACGAAGACGACTGTGTGGATGGTTGTTCACGCCTCTTTCTCAGGAGTTCGAGAGTCTCAGGAGAGAGCTTGCACTCTTGCTGTTTGCGTTTTCCGGGAAACACCTTTCGAAACACTTCCTGTAGTGATTTGACCACTGTGTCGGTTTTCTCATCAATGCCGCTAGTGGATTCCAGCATTGCGAAGTGATTTCGAAGTTCTAGATGGAACTTTTCGGACCCTAGAGCTACTTGGAGCGGCGTAGGTCGGAGAGTAGACCGTATCATTCGGAACCTTTCAGCCTTAATGTTGATATTTAGAGAGTCTCGGGTAAGTCTGTGATCGCTTCCGGTATTAAACCTTCCCCTCTAGACAAGTGGCAATTCGCTAGCTGGCATTTGGTGGAATAGAATGACGAATATATGGGATTTGACCTATATGGCAGTCGTTAACGCATGTAAAATACGTCAAATCCCATACATTCGTCATTCTATTCCATCAAACACCGGTTAGCGAATTGTCACTTGTCTAGAGGGGCTGTTCATCACAGAGACGTCTCTGAATATGTGCCTACTGTCCGTTATGATAAAGTCTATATCGTTCCTTATCAAAGAGTCCCGGCGTTGCCAAGTCCACTTCCTGTGTGGCTTCTTCTTGAAGAAGCTATTCATTAAGAAGAGCCCCTGTGATTCGAGGAAGATGACTAGCATTTGCCCTCTGTGATTTCTGCGCCCCACTCCATAAGGTCCGATTCTCGTCCTCCCACAACGACTGTTCGTGATTTTTAGAATCAGGTACGCTACCCGGTTCGACACACTGCCGACTTCAACAACGCTGCCGACTTCAACAACGCTGCCAATGAAGTCCTTTTTAACCAGAAAACCAACACCTCCCTGGGAGAGCAGATCACCTTCTCTGAAGTAGAACAGGTCGCCTCAATCAAGGGTTATCGTGTCCTCCCCCTGTCTTCGGATCTCGGACAACCCCAATATGTGTCAGTTAATGCGACCTAGTTCTACCTCGAGTTCTGCGAGGTGATAGTCCAGCCTGAGTGTACTGCAGTTATATGCTGCCAGTAGTAGCCGTTTGCGGTAGCCTCCCGTAGCCCGGAGATTCTTAGCACCCCCCGCCCCGCCATTACCCGAACCGCTACTATGGCTGGGAATAGCGGGTCCACCGGGAACTGGGGGCCTTCTGTTGTGGCGTCCTTTCATTAGGAGGGTTTTAGCCTATTGTTGCCACGCTGGCCAGACGGGTTAGCAAAGGGTTTTATTTCAAGTTTTCCTTTTTTCACAGCAATCTCGTCTGTGTATCCCACCGATTTGTCGCCTCTACGACACCCTCGGATGGTGGGGTGGCAACACTTGTATTCTTTCTCCGTCACCACATGGTGTGGGTTATAAATGTTATAATCCTATGTAAAAAAGATTTATAATAATTTTTACAATAAGCTACTTTTGTCATTGGCCGTACTACATCTTGTAGAATAGAAGCTCAGTCAGACTTTATTAATGTTAGTTACAAACTCAATTCGATAGTTCAAAGTAAAGTGAACAATGTGATTAATAAGTTTAGTGTTTCTTTCTTTCAGGAACTCGATGACAATATTTGGCACAATGATTATACTACACATCATTTTTAATTATTTCGCTGTGCGTGCGGTATGCTTGAGAACTTTGAATGAACCAAGATTTTTACAAGTCATTGATGCATATTTGAAAGAGGAAGTTCTGTTATCGCCTTGTGAAATCAATAAGAATGAACCAATCGTGTTTTATCAAATGGGAACAAATATTTTAGGTAAAATAATCACATAATTATTCTCTTAAGTTCGCCTATTTCGACCATGACAGATCTACTCTTCAGGGTTTACAGGGCCCTAACTCCTTTGGGGTCTAAACCAACCTCACTTGCTATTTGGTACATCTGTTAAACGACGGATGAAGTTCGCTTGCCTTTTAGGGTTGGGAGGATTCCGGAAATGTCGACATACCAATCGTAAACAAAATGAGGCGGGCCTCCAAAGTGCAAAAAGGAAATTTTTAAAGTGATCGACTAGGCTGTACCACCCATGCATACAATCACAATTTCCTTTTTATTTTGGGCTAGCATTTACATTCCTGGTTTTCATTTCAGATTTGAAACTATGCGGTTTTAAAATTAAAAATGGTACTTCCATGAAAATGTTGCTGGAACAGAATAATATGAAAGCGTTATATGTGAAAAGTATCCACGAAGTCTATCAGTATCGAGAATATGTGTTGTTTCCTGATGTAGCCAGAAGGAAAATGTATGTGGTGCTTAGAGAAACAGCGACCATAAGTGACACTCTATGTGCTTACTTTCATGCTGTTTTACTTGCGATTGTAATATGTGCTATTAACGATTTCCCTTTGGTATGTTATGTTTTTTAACACATGTACTCCTTATGTTGTTGTCGCTTCTTTTCCCCGTGGGAGAAAGGTGTGAGTGTATGTGAACTAAGGTCATTATAATATAATCAATTTCGCTGTAAAAATACTAGGAAACTATCAGACAAAGTTACTGATTTTGTTTGCCTTAGGCATGTTATAAACTGATAACTATACATAACCCAGAATTATAACTATTTTCTATAGCCAACGGTTTCGCATGTGTGTTTGTGTACGTCATCGTCATCATGGTATTTCTAAGGATAGGCTGCGTATCGAGCTGGCGGCGGTAGTACATTTGTTAAATAATAGTATACAGTAAGGCCAATGAGACGAGATAAAAAAGTAAACAAAGGTTTAGGGGTTCAAAACATTTTTATTCGGATTATATTCTAATCGCTGTCGTCTGTATTAGACAAAGATGATTTATGATTGAATAGCGTTTGCCTGCGGCTCCGCTCGCGTGGATTTCGGTTATCGCTTAGCGTTGAGCATTAAATTCACCTCTCTACTCAACTTTGTCCTCTTAATTTTTAAATTCTTACTATTTGTCCCCTATTCACCCCCTTTTTTACGCGATTGAAAAATGATAAACTTTTTTCCCCTAACCCTACCCATAACTCTATTCCATATTTGTACCAAATTTCATAAGGATATTTAAAAATAACAAACTATCAGACAAACTTTCATCTCCTGTTGCCCCTCCCCCCTTAAACCCCTTATTTCGCTATAAAAGGTAGCCATATCCGTTTCCAAGCTTTAATCCATCTCTATGCCAATTTCATCAGGATATCTTTAAAATTGACAAACTTACATCCCCTAGTCCTATATCGCCCCCTCTATCCCTTTTTTGCGATAAAGGTAGCCTGTGTCCATTTCCAAGCTCTAATCCATCTCTGTACCAAATTTCATCAGGATATCTTCAAAAATGCCAAACATTTATCCCCTCCCCCCTTAAACCCTCTTTTTCGCGATTTTCTTTCGCGCTTATGTCCGTTCCCAAGCTTTAAACTATCTCTGTATCAAATTTGATTAGGATATCTTCAAAAATGACAAACTTTCATATAAACTTTCATCGCATGGCCCTACTCCCCCTTCTACTCCTCTTTTCGCAATAAAAGGTAGTCTATATCCGTTACCTAGCTCTAATCCACCTCTGTACCAAATTTCATTAGGACATCTAAAACAATTACAAACTTACATCCCCTATTTCCCCCCTTAAACCCCCTTTCTCGCGATAACAGGTAGCCTCTGTCCGTTATCAAGCTCTTATACACCTCTGTACCAAATTTCATCATGATCGGTTCAGTGGTTAAGGCGTGAAAGCTAACATACAGACAGTTACTTTCGCATTTATAATAATATAATATTAGTATGGTATGGATTAATTGATGAATGTCAACTGTATTAGGCAGAAATCGGTTATAATAATAACAAAATAAAAACGGAAACGAAAAAATACATATTATCACTTCGAACTATTTACAGGAATGAACTTGTTCACAAAATGCTAAATTCTGGACCATCAGTTGACAACTGCGGTACTACCGGTAGAACCGGGGCGTCGAGTTCTACAGTTTTTATAAATTATAATTGACAAAGCCATGTTTAATGATAATAATATCATTTATTTTAAATTCATATCACTCCTAATCGAATTTTTGGTTTTTATTATACACTCGAGAGCAATGAATCCGGGTCACTCAAAGAATCCAAAAAATCTCGGAAAGTAAGAATGCTAGGTTAATGCAATAAATTGTATTTAATAGACAATTTAATACTCCTTAAATGAAAGTATTAAAACTTCTTAGTTATTGTAAAGTTATATCATAAAAAAATCAAATTTGAAAAGGGAACACTGTCGAAGATGGAACTACGAAATTACAGGATTTGTTTTTGCTTTTGTTTGTAATCTGTCATTTATGTTGGTACATAAACCAGGTTGATAGTGCTCAATATTCATTATTCAAGCTGAAATCATGTCGCTTACACTTGAAGAATGCACCAGAATACTTACATTGGTGGAAACCGGCCGGAGTCAGCGCGATACAGCCAGGACTGTCGGTGTGTCGCTGTCAACAGTACAAAGAGTTCTCCGACGTTACGAAGAAACTGGTTCTAACCTACGCAGACCAGGAACGGGCAGAACTAGGTGTACCACAGCACGAGAAGACCGATACTTGGTGAACACCATGCTTCGAAATCGCTTTCTCACAGGAACTGAACTCACAAATCAGTTTCGACGCCTCGGAGGAAGTAACCCAAGTGCATGGACAGTAAGACGTCGGCTTGCTGAATCTAACTTAAAACCCCTTAGACCTGCAAACGGCCCTAAACTGGAGCGTGGCCATCGTATTTCAAGACTAAGATATGCCCAGAACCACGTAAATTGGAGTATTGAAGATTGGTCGAAAGTTATGTTCTCCGACGAATCAAAATTTATGCTCTACAAGCACGATGGAAGACACAGAGTGTATAGAAGACCAGGGGAAAGATTCAAGCAAGCATGCATCGAAGAAAAAGTAGCCTACGGTGGTGGGTCTGTACTTGTGTGGGCCGGAATTTCCTCTGAAAGTCGCACAGAGCTGGTGATCATAGAAAACGGCTCTTTAACTAGCGTAAGATATGTGGAAGAAATCCTCAACGAACACGTTGGTCCATTTATGGTCAATTTGGGTGAGGATGCTATATTTATGCATGACAATGCCCGACCTCATACAGGTAGGATTGTGAATGACTACCTTCAAGAGATGAACATTACTTGTATGGAGTGGCCAGCGCGCAGCCCGGATATCAACCCGATCGAGCATGCTTGGGACGAGCTAGGGAGATGCGTAAAACAACGAAACCCTCCCCCAATCACGCTTCCTGAGCTCAAAATTGCTCTCACAGAGGAATGGGAGAATATTCCCCAAAATCGTATAAGGAACTTGGTGTACAGCATGCCAAACCGCGTAAACGCAGTAATGGAAGCACGAGGAGGTAATACGAAGTATTGAAATTCAAGAAAATCGTCATAAAGTTCAAAAATTTCATGTTTCCTATTTTTGTTTTAAGGAGAGATCAGCAGTTTTTTTTCTTTATGTAATTTTGTGTAAACAAAATGTATGGTGACTCATATTTTTTTAACTTTCATTTAAGGAGTATTAAATTGTCTATTAAATACAATTTATTGAATTAACCTAGCATTCTTACTTTCCGAGATTTTTTGGATTCTTTGAGTGACCCGGATTCATTGCTCTCGAGTGTATTATATTACTGTTTCGAAAAGGGGGATCACGGTATCTAATATCTTCAATCTTCCTCTAGGAGAATTCTCGCTGATCGCTTCAAGGAGCTGACAGAGGATGTCAGCTCCTTGACGCGAACTGTCTCCCATCAGACGTTTTTTCTCTTCGCTCTCTTTTTAAAATCTTTATATTTTTAATAGTTTACCGTTGACGCGTAAAGGCTCGGTAACCAAGTAGGTCAGTCATATAGGACGGGCACTACAGTACTGACTGCTTTCCTGAACCACAAATTACACAAGGACAGCCATCGTCGACCAACCGACGCCATTGCTGCGTCCGAGTGACATAAAATAATCGCTCGCTTCTTCATCCTAGCGTTAATCCCAGTCGCATCCGAAGCTTTTCAGCTTGGAAGTCTGGGGTCCCGCTTTACGTAGTCTAACTGCGGTTTCGGCTGAATATTTTCTGTGAAGCGACTGCCATCTGACCTCCACAACCCGAAGGCGATATGGAAGCATTGCAGTTAGACCAGTTGTTGGACTTTTTAGGGCTTCAAATACTCGTAATGACTGCCATAGATGTTCGTTTGGCAACCGGGACCGACGCGACGGCTTAACATGCTTTCCGAGGCACGACCAGACCAATGAAAATACCTATATTCATGCATACAAATATTTGCATTGAGCGGGGATTTAACCCGCGTCCCTGCGTAGCTGCCGCGTTCACTACCGTTGTGCCGCGTTAATAGTCGCTGGCTATCGCAATGTAACTCAACGGTCCGTTTGTTTACGTTTTTTATCTCGTATCGTTGGCCTTACTTTAGTCTTATTTTTGACGTTTTATAAGTTCCGTTTTTATGGTGTCTTCTATACAGAATAAATGATTTATGACCTTGGACTTTATTAAATGAATTAATTTTGTTTTCGAATTTGAAGATAATATAGCAGGTACTCTTTCACAGGCAGTGTACAAAGTTCAGAACAAGATGAAGCCCTTCGCAGAAGTTTGTCAGGCTGTACAGCAAGCAGAATGGAGTCGGGATGACACACATTACACGAACACTACGAACAGCGTACTCACTTATAGCCCTACCATCGAACTGATGGCATATATAGACAAAATTGCCAATCAAGAATGGCTTCGAATCCAGACAGGATTGTTAGCTATTGGTGAGTATTGCGTAAATGTATTTATTCTGAGAAGGTTGCGATATTGAAGATAGAGTAAGAGTTAGGCTCTCCCAATACCGGTGGAGCATTATTTTTTATATTTTTACATACATATTTGGTTGACAGTTGAAATGTCAGAGTATTTTGAAATAATATAGTTGCCATGCTATCTATTTCTAAAGCCTCGTATCCCCAGGCAACATTTGATTCGCAACACGTGGTCTTCTAACTAAATTAAGTTGGACGGAATTTACCTACTTCCATTTCTGCATATCTTTATAGGCTGGGACCTCAGTAAACATCTTATAGTAGTTGATGAATGGAGAATATGTACTGCGAGCATCGTAACTAAAGCAATATCTGTGGATGAAACTGCCAACGCGCTCACAGTGCCTTCGTCCAAAGTAATAACTTTCAACCAAGCAAGAGTCCCAAGAAAGAGCCCCGACAATGGAGACAGAGAGATTTACACCATTGAACCAGACAACACAGAGAAACATGCATCTCAAGGCAAAGATAAACAGAGCACCAAAAATAAATAATGTAGCTATAGTAGAGAATGTGTTCATTTTATATTTACCCCAACCATCGATCGTATTAGCGTTGTTCTCGGTTGCATCCGAGACCTCTGAACTTGGTATCCACTTACGCCTTTTGATTTATTGCCTTTATTGGATCGATTACCGTGTGACCTCCCAACCCTCCGTCAATCAGCAGGTCACCCCCATGGAGGTACGTCTGAGTCACCTCCGCTGCACCCCGCACCTTTCGCAGGCTCGGTGGACCGGGAGAGTTCTCTGAATCCCTTCTGGGTCCACTCCGCCGTCCGTTCCTCATGGTTAATACCTTAGGGTTGTAATAACTAGGTAACCATCGACGAGAGCGTAGAATTGGACGGTTCAATCACAAAGTTGCGACCTATAGCACACGACAGGCTATTTTAGCAGCCGGCAGCGGCTTTTTGAGACAAAATATTACAAGCCAATGCGTCTTATCTACATTGCTGGGGGAATGCGAAATACTCTACGCTACATTGTAATCCTGCCTAAACTCAAAAAGGGCAACTAGGTGAACTTGGAACGCCATGTTATGGTTTTGTAGAACGATCAATACCAGTGTACCACAAGTATGTTAGTTGGAGCGCACGTTAAGCCGTCGGTCCCGGTTGTCATACGAACATCCCCTCCGGACTCGTGGTCCCCCTGTGATGTTCCCCTGGGGGGACCATGAGTGAATCGCATTCGCTCGTGGTCTCTCCGATTCAATCTTAACCATAAACATTTGACAAGCATGTAATTGGATAAACACTATACTATGGCAGTTGCTACGGGTAGTTGGATCCTTCAAAAATCCATCTGGTCTAGCTGCAATGCTTCGATATCGCCTTTGGGTTGTGGAGGTCAATGGAAGTCGCTTCACGGAAAATATCGAAGTTTTAGCCAAATCTGTAGTGAGACTGGTAAAAGCAAATCAAATTGGAGTCTGGGGTCCCCCAGACTCCAATTTGAAAAGCTATGGATGCAACTGGGATAAACTCTAGGATGAAAGATGAAGAACAATCAAACATTTAGCAGTAGATAGTAGAAGTAACATTTGAGCTATATTAATTTACAGGGGTAAACATGTAAATGTTATAGGCAATGTGTATAATGCAGGCATTCTATACAATACCTAGGAAATGTATAGAATGCCGGGGTCGTTCAGGCAATGTATAAAATGATATTCAAAATGTATAGAATACCTAGGCATTGTATAGAATGCCGGTCGAAGCATAGGTAATGTATGTAATCTATCATTGTTCTCTATGATAAGTTAGATAGATACTAATCTTTTGAGAGATAATCCTAATTTCAACTTCCACCAGCAGATAGTGCTGATAAGGCATGTGTTCTATTGGTATGTATGCCTAAGTACCTACGTGTTTTTGGCGTAGTTGTTTTATTCTGCATCGTCATAAAAAAATAACCACGAAGTCGGATATCGAACCGGAAATGTATGTAATCCGTCAATGTATAACATAATATACACATTGCCTGATGCGCTTCGGGCATTTAATACAAAACCTAGGCAATGTATGAAATGAATCGCATTATACACATTGCCTGAACGTTTTAGGCAAATGCCGGATTATACACAATGCCTATGACATATATGCTTCAATTTTTTTAAAACCAGATGTTCAATAACTTAGCAACACTCGATGTTTGATAAAATAAAACAAATTTTACACCATACATCTTTTTATTTTAGTATTGTCAAATTATTGGATCGATTCGTGAGGCTAACGACAAGCATGGTCGCTATCCATTTTTCTCCTAACATATCTGATGTTTAAATAATTTGCGCTACAGAGTACAGCTTGCTACTGTATCGAAGTATAAATAAGTGCTACGTAAATGGTATATCTATAATCTTTCATGCATCTAAATTACACTCGTCAATACTTTGGTAAATTGAAATTAATTATGTAAGACTAAATCTGATTTAGAAGTGAAGAATAAAAGCATAGCATCCCAAAAAGTAGCTCGGTATGTATGAAGCCAGTAACCTGTTCTCACCCTAAGTACCTAAGAAACCAACCACACGTTTCATAACGTTAGAAGTGCCCATCCTTGAAACTAAGTACAATAAATAAATTTAAGAAATAAAATGTAAATGACTCATAAATATAACGACAGCATGAATATTGCATTGACCTAAAGAACAGTATGCACAGCATACTGAATATTCGCTATGATTATCTACGTAAAACGACTCAGGTAACTAACAAACTGTTTCCATTTGTTTAAGTTATTAATTAGCATAAACGTGAACTACTCAGTTGAGGCACACCATACAACTCAATTCAACGGTTCACCAATGATTCCACTAAGTTAAATAGATACCAACAAAATATATCAAATGTGATGAGACTATGAAAACATAGTCAAATCAGTATAAGTACACAATTAATATATCATAAATTATTAAAAATTAATAGAACAAAACAACAAGTTCAGGACACTAGTGATGTTCGCGCCAGTCCGCAATCTGAACATTACGTGACGACCTCACGATGTCGCTGTTGATCAAACTTCACTTGTGTTAACAACTTGTAAACTAACAATAAAAATCCCACTAAGTAAAGAGAGTTTGCCAACTCATTATTGAGATCTATTATTCTATACCGGTCGTCACTGACTGGCCCAATATACAGAATATTACAGGAAGATGTGCTCATATTAAGGGTCGTTACACATGCCTGACAACGTGTGCACGTGCACCAACTGAAGTACAAATAATAACTAAGTTATGCCGTAAAAAATAATAATCCCTTATATTCAGTATTCAGTCGTCAAAAGGGGAATGTCACAACACTAAATTTTTTGTATTTTGACATATTGATTGTCAGCAATCTTATTTGTGTTGTGCGTTGGGATAAGGGCAATTTCCCCAGTTTACACTAGATAAATACAAAAGACAATTATTTTTCTACGTCATAACAAGTAAATCGGATTTGATACTTCTGACAGTATTTTATTCATATCATACTCAATGAGTCCCTCGAATGTGCCCACACCTTTTTGTAACACGCCCTTTATTAAGCTAGGCATCCTATAACATTGCACCTAAAATGCATTAACATAATAAAATTTCGGACCGTACAAAAAAATCAAAATATTACTTCTAAATTGGTGTTTCGTGTGAATCAAACTGCTGGTAGATTCCGCTTAGACGACATGTGAAATTTTGTAGCTACTTAAAGCACATGTACATCTAGTCCGAACGGATTGAGTTAGTTATTCTACATAGTATTTATTTGCCGAACTGCTTTATGAGCGCATCAGTGCTGTAAGACTTGGGTCGCTCGATGGGGAAGCCGAGCGCTCGGGACCAGATGAGCTGAGCGAGTACGCCCAGGGCGCGGGACACGCCGAACATCACCGTGTAGTAGTTCATCTCCTTGAGTCCGTAATACTGCAAACAAAACACATTTATAAATACTTAGCTTTTGCCCACGGCTCCGCCCGCGTGGATGTCGATTATTGCGACCAAACATAGCCTATGCCTTTTCTCAATGTCTAATCTACCCTTGTACCAAATTTCATCAAAATCGGTTCAGTGGTTTAGGCATAAAAGCGTAACATACAGTCAGACAGAGCGAGTTACTTTCGCATTTACAATATGAGTATTGATATTAGGTTCAGAATAGTTAGTAAAACCTAATAAAAAATTCTTTTTAATATCGCCAATGTATAAATTACAACTTTTTATAGCATATGGCAAGAGCACGTATTAAAAGATCCATGAGTTAAAGTCAATAATAATTACCTGTAGAAGGACGCCAGAATGCGAGTCCACGTTGGGCCAGGGGTTCTTGACCTTGCCGAGTTCAGTCAGAATTGGGGGCACGACCTTGTAAACAGCTGCGACCAGTTTGAACAGTGGGTCGTTTGGTAAATGCTTCAGAGCGAATTCACGCTGGCATGTGTACCTAAAAACGCAATAACATGTTTCACGTACAAAATTGTAATAAAATTATAATACATTTTTTCATTCTCACAAGTGTGCTGAATTTGTGCAGTTCTTATATTCAGTAACTTAAGTAGACACTACTAGTTATAGCCTAACTAGTGTCTATGCAATGCAATGGCTTCAATGTTACCTGGTTTGCCCACTTGAGTGATGAAAACATTCTTGAGATGTCTCCATTCAAAGCCTACTTATAGTCCCGCTGAGCTTATATAATTGTTTTTTATAAGTAGGGTGGTAAATTGATTGACATTGTCAATCAATTTACCACCCTACTTTAAAAGTTAGTTCAAATAAAAGGATTAAAACCAACCTAATATAATATATTATAGGTGCCTAAAATAATATGCGATGTATTTGATTTGCTTTGTTACAAACAGCCAAATAGAAATAGCACTAGATACAACTACTTTGACTTTCAAATCATCGCTACTAGGTACTCCCCAAACAACTTGATTCCTGGCCTAGTCAAACAAATTTCACAATTACCTTACATATTATAACCCCTGAACCCAGAAGTGTATGAAGGCATGTCCTTTTTATTGTACCTAAATGTTATTCATAGATATGACATCTTGATTACCTAGGATCAGTCTTTCTGAGCACAGCATGGCCATAACCAGGCACGACTTGGCCTGATTTAAGAGTCTTCCAGATGAATTCCTTCAATCCCTCTTCGGTGAAGTCATCGCCAACTTGTTTGCGTAGTTTCTCCAACCACACCAGGACCTAGTTTAATATAGATATAAAAATTATTTCAAGATACTACCTATATTTGTTGTTAAGTAAGGGTAGGGTATATTTGAATGCAAATAACTCCCTCAAACCAAGGGATGTGCTGTTAAAAATAATGACTGAGCCCTGATCAATGTTATTAAGCTATGCTCCTTCATGTAGCAACCCTCTCAACTCGCCAATTCACGACCTGTTAATACTCCACTTACTTTCTAACTGATAAATCAAGTATAATGTCTTCTAATCTACATGCCAGTTGCCAGCTTGGCGGCTATAGGCTCGCCCCCTTATATGTAAAACCGAAAATCGTAGTTGGCGAAATGTGGGTGTTAATACACCTCTACCTACCCCTTCGGGGATTTACAGGCGTGAATATATGTCTCCTAATAATTGGGTATTTGACAACTTTTAGAAATGTATTTAATATATGAATATGATATATATTGAATATGATAGCTTATATGTGTGAATAATAACTACATAAATTTATTTCACTTAAATATTAATTGTACATACTTAAATAATTTATTTTTACAAAATAATGTTGCGTTTTCCTAATCTGTATTTTACACGAAGCAAAACGCGGGCGAAACCATGGATAGTCCATGGTTTCGCCCGCGTTTTGCTGATTCATGGGACGTCGCTCATTTCGCGCCTTTTGAGTATTAAAAGCAAAATGGTCCCATCTCACTGTGTGTTTATAATTTGCTTGCTTACTGTTTTTCACTATGAGAATATAAGTTATAACTTATATTCTTATACTGAAAATTGGTTCAAATTTAGCAAGGATATTATAAAAACTAACAGTGTAAATCTAGCTCAATGTTGGTTCATTAGTGATAGCTAATTTTAATCGATTTAATAGAAAACATTGAATCGGTCTAGGCGGGGTTTGAACCCGCGATCAGTGCCTTACAGGGGCAATGCTTTGACCACCAGGCTACCAGACCTCGCCCTAACCCATCCAAATTTCTCCTTTTATATCTGTCTTTGAGGCGACGTTGGAGCACCTACCGACATTCTTACGAACTATCAGAACCAATGAATGACTTTTCAATCATTTTTTAACATTGTTTTTTAACTACTCTGCCCATACAATTTGAGTAAATTTTTAAGCATTCAAATCGATTTAAAAAGAAAAAATTAAATCGGTATAGGCGGGGTTTAAACCCGCGATCTTTGCCTTACAGGGGCAATGCTTTGACCACTAACCTACTAGATTAGTTTTTTTCTAATTAAATAGATTCACAGGTATACAGGTAACACCAGAGATAGTGATCTCGAGAATGTGATTACGGGAAGCGCTATACCTACTAATGTTGTTCTTTTATTATATTATAATAAAAGAACATAACATACGTTTTGGTGTGATAACTGTTAAAACTAGGACACTCAAATAATGATCTCAAACGTGGAAATCAGTGATTACAGTTATCACACCACACACATTTTCACACATTGGCAGAATACACTTTTTGAAGGTGGTCATGTGCACAATTTTAGCAAAATTTAACAACACACAGTGGTAGCATGTTCTCGTCTTTGGTCAAATTTGAAATTTTACTACTAATAAGCTGACAATGTTAAAACGAGTTTTTTTTATTTATGTTTTTTCGCGATTTTAAAGAGAATAAAATAAATTTGTACATCTTTTAAGATAGGTTTCCAAAATTTGTCAAATACCCATTTGTCATTTATTCGAGGCCGTGTACCGTAAAACGGAGCGAATAGAAATCAAGAGATGAAAAAAAAATAACATGTGTATAGGAGATTTTAAAATAATTTCTGACATAATTTCATGTATTTTATCTATTCACCCCGTTTTACCAGATATAAGTAAGAGTTTGGTACTAACCTCCTGGTTAGCAAGACCGTGCAGTGGGCCAGCGAGACCGTTGAGACCAGCAGCGAAAGACAGGTAGGGATCGCTGAGAGCGGAACCCACCAGATGTGTAGTGTGAGCGGACACGTTACCACCCTCGTGGTCACTGTACAACAACAAACACAACAGGTGAGCAAATATTTCACAGTATAACTGTACAAGATAACACAACATGACTGTAATTTCAAAAGTAATCATAAGTGTCTAAGATCCTAATGAATAACGACCTTTACCCATCCGTTTGCCGAATGAAAAATATATTTAAGCAAATAACATGTAGCAACACAATTTTAATTACTTTGACATTTTTAGGCATCACATTATATTCGCTAAAATATATTTTTCTTTAAGTATACAGATGGGTGAATAATAAAATAATTATAATAAAACTTTTATGAGAAACGTGTATACGGCTGATGTATAAGGCAGACTAAAATAGTGCCTGTGACGTTTGTTTTTATGCTAGGTACACACAAACCGACGAAAGGTGAACAAACAGACTAGCGGGAGTCGCCGATTATATTATTACTGAGCTGTCGTAGTAATAAACTAATGTCACTCGGTAGCTTTCCCCGTGACGTCAACGTTGTTCATTTATATTGTCAAGTTAGGCTACATTTCACCTGTCAAAATAATCTCAATGAAATTCATTCAATTTTTTTTTTTTTTTTGAGCAAAATGTGGCCTGTTCTTTCATCCCATCGACAATTCAAAGTCCGCACTTTAAAACCCGGGGTCAACTCTGCTAGGTACTTCCCTTTTGCTGATTTGGTTGTCTTTTACGGGCATGACTACCATGTGTTCTGTCAACCCTAAGAGGAAAGCCAGCGCCATAGCTTACTTTGACAATCAGCAGGTATACCGGGGTCCCATAATAACAAAGGAATTCATCGAGTGAAATGTAGTAATACAATTTTAAGGTATGATTCCGAAGGTGTCCGCATACAACTGCAGACGCATGCAGCAGATACGCGTAGTTCATTGCAGCTTCTCAATGGTCCCTTTTATCCGTATCGAAGTTACCACCGAAACACTCACAAACAGTTTACACAGTCAAACCTGTCAGTTAATCGCAATAACCCACACACTCACAGCTTCGTTAAAGATTTTGGACTGACGACTAATACGATTCAATAGTGTGTGGCCGCCGAACGATCCCGGACAGTCCTAGGCCGTCAGGGCGAACAAGCACACATTAGCAGGCATTCGGCCGGCGGCCTGTCGACCGACGTCTCGTGTTAGCATTTTTTACGTAATAACTTCAGAACAAAATAATGTTATTCTTCAAGCCTGCGACGATAACATTATGATGACATGTACTTCACTAAGATTTCATTAATTTTATTTACATAATCGTATATATTTATTATGTACATAGTCCTTATGGTCCAAAATAGCTAACACCTATTTGTTACAATGATTTTCACGTAATAATATAAGAATAACGTGGTGCAATTAATTTTCGACCTTATTGACATCACAAAGCATCGAGTTTTTTTCTAATATTCGTGATCAGCAGCGGATTTATTTACGTGAAAAAACATGTAATCAAGAAAATGACAATATGGTCGAAAATCGCTTGCACTGATTTCTAAAGTATCTGTGTAACTGATATCAGACCATTGCCGGCAGGCGATCGTACGGCGAAAAACTGACGACTCACAGTTGTGAGTCGTCAGTTTTTCGCCGTACGATCGCTAGTGTGTGGTCGCAAAACTGAATTGCCGTCAGGCCAAAATCGATTTAGTGTGTGGGCGCTATCGGCTTGGAACTGCAGGCCGCCGGATACGATTAAAAACTGCAGGCGGACTGTTAGTGAGTGGGCGCCTTAACAAGTAATGTATGAAATGTATATGCTGCATGCGTATGCAGTTGTCGTATGCGGTCGGCTTCGGAACCATACCTTTAATATTCAGGGGTGAAACCCAGCCCTAGTCATTGTTCGCCTTAATTCGCTTGGTTTGCACCTGACATCGCTTGAATATCAGTCTGTACGTATGAAAGTATGAAGCAGTGAAACTACGTCGTACAATTAAATAACCTATATCCCCAAATAGAATCAAATCGCATTACAGCAGTAACGAGCATGTTTCAATGATCTCATAGCAAATATATATAGGATTAAACATTACATTATTCATTTTAAAAAGATGTATGGCAGACATATAAACATACCTACGAGTAAACGTAGGTACATAACACTTGATAACAGTTGCTACATCGCTAAGCCTGTACCGATAACATGACTCGTATATTTTATGTAGAGTCGAGTTGAAAATAAGAATTATACAACTGCTAAATGTCAGATTGTTTGTGAAGTTGAGAATTCTTTTTGGAGTCAGATAAAAAGGAACATGAGCTATCAAAATTTTATTATTTTGGGAGAGAATATTATTTAGAAATGGTGCATCACAGTCACGGAATGATGAACTGCACAATGCTGTACAAATGTTTGGCTACTAACTGACAATTGTACCCCACCCACTCCAAACACAAGCAATTTAGCTCAGGTGGAAGGTTTAGAGGGAATAATAGTCAATTCGGTTACTACTAGCTTGATCTCAGTTGAAAACTATAACCAATCATGTTTTGTGTGACGTAGTTGGTCATGTGTGAATTTGATGACATCGTTTCCTAAGTGGTAACCGCGTTGGTTAACACATTGCAAGGTTCAACAAAACTAGCCAAGTCAGTTCTGTTACAGTAGGTATGGGTTAACAGTATTAACACATGGAGACTCCTCCGTGCCTCGGAATAACCTCGTCCGATAATAACCTGTCATAACTTAAGAAACTAGTGGTCAGATATCAGTCGCTTCACGAAAAAATATTGAATTTCGACCGTTTCGTAGTTAGACTGATATTCGACCCTAACTGGGCAGGACTTTCCATAGGTACTATTCTTGAGTTTAAGATTCCATGATCAGAAGTCTGCTAAAGAACACCTCATAACTATATTGTTTCTCATTCCTACTGTAAACAGGAAATTATTGAAATGAACAGATGCGCCGTACAATGTAACACGACGTGGACATAAACACAAGAACATAATGTGGCATTATCTCGTGTTGCTAATCATTAATATGTAAGCTATGCGTGACAGAGAATATCGGATATTACGTAACACAAGGGCAGTCTACATGGCATGTGACTTTAAGGTTTAACTCCGTTTAAAGAAATTATGCTTATTCGAAGTGTAATAATTACTGAAACACGCCATCTCATAACCGTAATAATGTAGTCTTCTTCATTAAAGCGTCAATTCCGATTACATAATTTGGTTTGGTAAGCTTTTACAGGAGCTATTGCAGTCTAACCTGCAAAACTCGAGTGGATAGTCGAGACTATAACCAATAGGAAGAGAAGCAATCAGTGGACTTTAGGTCTCTCTGACGCTAAAACGCTGCCGATGATGATGACAGTGATCTCTGTTCTGTTTTTATTTGTGTAATTTGGCTAAATTATACATAGAAAAAGTCCTCATAAACTATCTGGACAGCAAAATTTATGGAGTTTATATAGTGAGTAATGTGCCACCAATGCCGAATGGCCAAAAACTTGGATTATTGGGTTGGTTGGGCTGACCTACCCTCTACGCCTTTTCAAGACGTTAACAGTCGTAAACAAAAGTTAGATGTCTAGCAGGTTATCGATTAGCCAAGGCTTGCATTAACAGAATTGGCAACGGGTAGATAAGGTTACTCAACCAACAACTTTATTCCGTGGGCACGGTGTCATTTAACTATTATTTTAATATACAAGGTCGGAAAAATCTATGAGCCTTGGATGAGAACCAACAAAAAATGCTTGAATTTTCCTGCTTTCAATATTCTTAAAGTTTACCCAACAGGCAATCAAACGTTCACTTTTTTATTGCACTAATTGAGAGGACCAGCGATAAGGACAAATTCTCGTCAATAAATTATTCTGTCATACAACCAAAAATGTCCATGAGTTTCAATATTAATCTAATTTTATCATCAACTTGAACAAAATGAAGGACACGCAGATAGCCATAATATATTACAACTATTTCTAGGCTATTCGTACGATAAAATTCTTTTGAATGACATATTGTTCAAATTTGAAACCTCTTTTTCATGGATATGTTGCAGCCAACTAGCTTAATCAGCAGTTCAATCAACAGTTAGCGCCGTTCAGCTTCCTGTATGATATTCAGTCATTTGAACACACAGCCAGACAAATGACTTGACTCCGTGATGTTTCATTACTTACTCAGCCACTTGATCAAACAGGCAAGTGACTTTGATCAATGACGGTTAATTACTTGTGTAGCCTAGTCCGCTCCCGCATTAGACTTTCTAATCTAACCTATTCCAAGTCGGATTGCGCTCCTTTTCTCAATCACAAACTTTGTCTTATTTCTGAGTGGTGCGGTATAGCACGAATGGCCTAAGCATTAGCCAGCCAGTTTATTAAATGTTGTTAGAAAAGCTACGGCTGCATATCATTCAGAAAGAGGCTAGGCTGTTGATTGAACGATTGATTAAGCTAGGTAAAATAATTTATTTTTCATCTCTGTTTAATGTTTCTGGAAACTTCACAACACTAATAGAATTGGATGGAAACCTCTCACCACTGCAGAGCTAATCTTTTTAATTATTGTTCGAAAAGTAAACGTCTTACAAATCAAATCGTTTGTCAAAAATAATCTTATCTAGAGATTATAAGAATTCTAAGGAAATTATCATGTGTCTAGGTTGTAATGTTAATTAGTAAAGAGTAGTTATTATGTAGGTACCTTTTAAGTGTCATAGACGTTTTATATGATAGACAATTTAAAAAATGAACCAATAATATTATCGGTAATATTTAATTCCTATCATTGATCTTTGATTCTTTTCGTTAGACACAGTCATGCATGTATGCATCATGCAGTATGGTAGTTATGTATTATGCACATAGCAGGTTGTGAACCTATTTGCTTATCAAAGAGGCACGGTCAATATCAAAGAGCGTATATATTATGTGAGTTTATTGTATAACCAAGTGGAATATTTTGTTTTCCGTACAAGGATTGTTAAAGATGCGTACAATAAGGTTCACCCTGTTATAAACGACTTCGTAAGCAACATTCATGACATTACAGTATATTCGCTTCATGCAATAACCAACAAAAACATTCGCTAGGCTCGTTATATACAGAAGGCTTGTCTTGCTTTGTCTTCTGCACTGATGGGACAGAAACTCTGTTCTTACAGTGCTGTTTAGCACGAGTGCTTAAATGTTATAAAAATACAGACACGTATATTGCGTCCACACATTTTTGTAAAGATGGGAAGAGTCTGTACAGGCGATATCAGGAGGTAGGTATGACTCGTAACGGTGCAATTGTCTCAAACAGTGTTCAGTTATGTCACGCTTCACTAGATTTTATAACTGTAGCACACTCTAAATGGTGCCTATATTCTTTTTCTTTTTGCGAGTATACAAACAGTGAAAGAGAGCAATACAGATTGGCAAGTTCCAACTTTGGAGAAATAAGACTTCTTGATTAAACGGTGTCGTGGTTATCATTAGTTAAATTGATTAACAAAAGTTGATTGTTTAAATCTTATAACAATGTCGCCTGCGAATGAATATAACCTTCGCTTATTGATATATAAATTTAATGTATTTTAGAATTTCAGTCACACGTTACCCCTTGTGAGAAAAATATGCGTTGTATTAGAAAAAAACCAATAGACAAAATATTAAACAAAGTAACCATGTCATATTTATTTCAAAGCTAATTGGCAATGGGTATGTAAGAAACAAGAGAACTGGCAGTGCAACAATGTAAATTAGTTATTGTACTATGAATTTCAACGATAAATAGGATCGCGCTTGCAACAACTTCAAGCACCTTTGTAAATTTTTGTGTTAAAATGAAATATAAATTAACTAATTTTAGTTGTTCAGACTTTGCTTTAGGGTCAATCCCCACTGAAAGAGCAACGACCGGAATTTGTTACTGGAAATAGTGGCTATAAGGTTCGTGCAGCCTTGCGACGTATTGCGGTGGCACCGCCCATTTGCCTTCAAAACTAAATTTTAACCATCATAAAAAATTGCGGAATTGGCTCTCTGTTGTTGTTACGGCTCTCCTCTCTTCTTAATGGCACGTATATCTAGATATTTTACGTGCTTTAGTGACAATAAATTATGATATATAGCTCGATTAATATATCTTAGACCTAAAATGTGCTCAAAATGCGCTGTATACGCGCAGTACACACGCATAGCACGGGGTGCTACGGCCGTGGACGAGCTTAAAGACACCAATACATATTATTACAAAACAAACCGCGCGCGCCAGGGCCTTTTATATATCGTGATTTGAGTCCAACACATATGAATCGAGCAATAACAAATACAATGCTCAATTTGTGTGTGTGAAACAGAGAAAGAATTGTTTAAAACAACCAGCAGGGCTAACATGCGCGCCACGAGATAGCTATCTCGAGGCATTTTGCCGTTTTATGTTGATATGTCGACTGTTGGTAGCATGAAGGGCTAACATGCGCGCCACGAGATAGCTATCTCGAGGCATTTTGCCGTTTTATGTCGATATCGACTGTTGGTAACTTGGCAAATTTCATGGCGATCTGTCAGATGTCGACATAACTCGACTTCGAGAAATCATCTCTACTTAGTGTCTGCAAATTGTAACATACGTGCCCTTATTTACTCGAATTTTGACATTTAAAATGTTTTGTCTCTCGTCCTTCATTTGGTCGACGAGAAGTTATCTCGAGTAAACTTTTCTTGTGCTCGGTTCATTTTGGATCAAAATTTAGTACCTTTGTGCGACTGCAAGCAATTTTCGACCTTAATGACATTTCCTTTGTTACGTGTCTTTTCGCGTTAATTGATGACGCTGATCACGAATATAAGAAAAAAAATTCGATAGCATGTCATGTCAATAAGGTCGAAAATTGTTTGCACTATTTTTTCTCTTTTTTAAATTAAAATGTTTTGTCTACCGTCTTTCATTTGGTCGACGAGAAGTTATCTCGTGTAAACATTTTTGTGCTCGGTTCATTTTGGACTAAAACATCGACTGCAAGCCATTTTCGACCTTAATGACATTTTCTTTGTTACGTGTCTTTTCGCATTAATTGATGACGCTGATCACGAATATAAGAAAAAAAATTCGATAGCATGTCATGTCAATAAGGTCGAAAATTGTTTGCACTATTTTTTCTCTTTTTCATACCTAGCATCCCTAACTAGTCTGTGCTTTCGAGCAAATGGCCGTATCGGGCCGATTTTATCGGATAAATGTTTAAAAAATGTGTATGCCATAGACAACAATTGAAAAAGTTTGACGCGACAAAATATGTCGGCGTTACTTCGCTCGAGAAGACTCGAGATGATATCTCATCTCGATTCGAGATATTTGACGACGCGCGCATGTTAGCCCTGCAGGAAAGTGTTTGATCGTGTGTGGTAAGTAAACTACTAAAATGAACACCAACCTGTGAATGGTGAGATACAAGCGCATCAACTCAATAAATTGAGCGTTATCGAAGCCGAGCATGCTGCAATAATTGGCAGACCAATCCTTGTTCTCATCAATAGCACCGATGCCTTTACCGTCGCGGTACACATTGCGGTAGATAGTGGCGGCGATCACAGGCAGTTTGGCAATCAAGTTCATTGAGTCCTCGTACACGTACTGTTGAGAAATTCAATTGCCATTTTATGTATCAATTTAAAGTAATAGGGAGTGAAAAGAAATGAAAAATATAAAAAAGAATTGAAGACGGATATAACCATTTGATACTCAACATTGAGTTCATGACACCCAATTGAGAATACTTTATTTTCATGTTGGCATTAAGAGTATTGCATATGTTGTATATTTAGATATCTTCAAAGATAATCAGTACGAATAGCTTACCTCCCAATACTTAGATTTGTGTACACCTTCGGTGTAAGCCTTTACGAATGAGGACTCGCTGTTGAGGGCTGTGACGGCGGCCGAGAACTGTGACATCGGGTGAAGCTTGTTTGGCATATTGTTCAACATAGTGACGACGTGTGATGGCAGCTCAGCCCTAGATTACCAATATAATATTATTAGAAAGCAAATAAATTTGCGTGTAGAACAGCGAGGGTTTAAATGCTAATAGGTGTCACAGGCTGTCAATTTTATAAACTCTAGCTATGTAACAGAGACGCAACTATACAGAAAAGGTAATAAATATAATCATTACAACTTACCTTTCTGCCCATTCCCGGGACAGTGCAGTTGTTTGCGCGTCGGTGGGGACGTCTCCAGTGACTAGAAGCCAGAATAGACCTTCGGGAATTGGTTCTTCGCCACCCTTAGCTTTAGGTAACTTCTTCTGACATTCGGGGATGGACAAGCCACGGAAACGAATACCTTCATCAGGGTCCAATACGGAAGTCTCACAAATCAGACCTTTGATACCACGCATACCACCATACATCTAATGGAAAGAAATTTTAAATTAAGAAAGCGTGATGTTTAGAGAAAAGTTGAGCTTAAGGTGCAAACTTAGTAAACGGTACGATGCGCCATACAAGCTGGCTTTGTTGGGATATCATGTCTCTTGTACAAAATCTTCGCTTACACAGAAAAGACGTGGCGGAGGCGAGGTAAGGCGAGCTAGAGCATGCCTCTTGCTCGCCTCGCATGCGTCGTCCTAATTTAACTTTCTAGCAACGCGGTAAAGGCGACCATGAAATATGCTTCTGCCACGCCTTTTCTGTGTAATACACAAAGCGTCGGTTCTGCACATTTTGTATGAAAACGTTCTGAAACGCGCTTTATGCCTCCTACTTAGTATGTAGTCAACACGAAATGTTTAATAAACCTATGAACAAAAAAGACCCATCTCGTATTCAAACTATTATCCTAAACTATACTCATTCAAGTCGATATTATAAGTCAGTTCGGACTTCGGCTCGTACGTTTAAGAACTGCGGTCGCATTACTAATTTGCAAGCTGCCACTTGAGACACAACATGTAAATTTAAATGCAAAAACATAAGTATATTATCAAACCAAGGGGTCTTGAACTGAGTCAGAGCCCTCTACAATAAAGTTTATTGACCTTTAAGGTTGTAACAGCATAATACTGTATGAGATGGGCAGAGTATTTCGCATTCCTCAAAAGTAAAGTACCTATAGTAGATATGTTAGTCTGTTAAACAGTTAGTCTTATATGTTATAACTTATAAGTGCTATAACAAAATTTTGGATGGAAATTTCGACATGACAGCTGACATATTTTTTATTTTATTATTTTATTTCGACATATTTTTATTAGCAAGACTATAAAAGCTTTATGGAATAAGTTAAGCATCCCTGACGCTGTCCCTATAACGAAGTTGTATGACCATTTAAATAACAATTCTTAACGCTATAATATTATGGAGCGAATATTATACTTTTGCAGACAAGTTTACTCACCATATTGATGGTGGTCTCTCCGAGTTTCTTTTCACCATGTTTCTGACGGAACTCTTTGACCTTTTGTTGTTCTTTGGGGATTTTTTCTTGAAGAATGGATTTCAGGTTGGTAGACTCTGCGTTCAAGCTTCTGACCAGAACCGATGCTGGTGCACATAGTTTCTGTAACACGAACGTAGTTTAAATTAATTCAGCTCCCATATTTCCGTATTTAGCTAGTATGAAAAAACCAATAGTCTTATTTACTATGTACAGTCTACAAAGGAGATACGGTTCCACTTTTGAATATAAAGTTGTTTGTATAGCTGCAACCGTACCTATCTCTTTTGTCCACTGTAGGTACATAGTAAACAAAATTGTATGTATAATCTCAAAATATACTCGTTAATTTTGTTAATAATACGAAGACTACGAACTGTATTACAAAACTAAATCAAATGTATCATATTTAGTTCTTCCTAGACAAATGTAGGTAGTATGATTTGTTTACAAATAATTTGATCAGGGCAATCATAGTGAATGATAGCAATTCAATCAATTAGGCATCGCTGGGTCAGCGCACGCCAGAGTTTAATCCGATTGACATTGTAACGAGACAATCGTTTACAATGATTAATGTGTTAGTCTTTTATTGCCCGTATATGACACTACTATATCGTGTAATAATAAGGGTAATTTAAATTTCGTTTGGCAATGAAGTTCTACCAACGTTTATTTTCAGATTCAGAACGTATCAATACCTTGCTTGTACATGGTTATTTTATTTATTTTTTATTTATTATACCATCTTAAATCAATAGAAATATTGTTAATGTGGCAGTAAGTTTTTGTTAAGATTTGTCATAGATAAGATATCACTGATTAATATCCTTATAAGTTATAACAGAGACCATACGGACTTTTATTTCGGAAAACAGCCATTTACCGCGCTTGTGGCCGGAGCCACGCGTGGCCATTTGTCCATTCAAACATAACAGGTATACCTAAAAACAAGACAATTTTTCAAACGATCGATCTAAATGGTCCTTTGAGCATTCTGAGCTTCGAGCAATTAGTGCCCCTTGGCCGAAGGCTCGAAGTTCTGACACGATTAGGGTTACCAGATGGAAAAATCAAAAGTCCGGAGTAAAAGCCTGAGTTCCATTGAAAAAGCCTGAGCCCTTTATTACAGGTTCTGAAATTGAGCGAAAAAAGCTACTTCTTTTTCAAAAGTCGTGTTTACCTATTATCATTTTCGTCAAATACTGTTGGCGCGCTGCACGTCGTATAATTACCGTCCTAGAACACGATATAGCTGTACATTCACTGATATTTCAAAGGAAAAAATTCCAAATATAAAAGAGGGGAGAGAACGTACCGAAGTCTTTTGTTCAATTTGTAACAATAAAAAAATAAAGATATTTTTAAAATGTACTATAACTTGTATTATTCTAAAAAATCCTGAGATTTCATGAGATTTGCAAAATCCGGCCGCAATCCTGAGACGAGTCCAAAAATCCCGAGATCTCAGGACAAATCCGGAGATCTGGTAACCCTAGACACGATGCTGCAAAGTAGAACTATAACACAGTTTTACGCGTAGTGGTGAGACGTAAGGCCGAAGTATTATTGTAGGTACGTAATCTGCTAGACGTTAGGTCATTACTATGTGTCTACGTCATGTCACCTACTTTAAATTCGATTTATTTAGATGAGTTAACAATATTTTGCATCAGATAACAGTCACAAAAGACGAGCGATGAGAGATAGTCAGCAACTGGGCTGCAACCTGCAACTACTAATACGAACTACTTCGAAGGTACTCTGCAATCAAAGTTAGAGTAAGAAATAGAGGGTGATTTGTACATTAAACGACGATGATCACGCAAGCGCGCGTCAGAAAAGAAATTGACAGTCGGCTACAAAATGGATCGACTGCCACCAACAGGTTTTTTTGTTGATATTATACTTTATAATTATACTTCAAGATCTGCACTATAGGTATTCTTTTGCGAGTTCTTCTACAGTTTTCATCTAGGAACCAGAACTGAGAAACCTGGCAGCAGATCGATTGTCAGTATATCTCGACCACAATCGAAAACATGAAGTGGTTCAGAAAGCTTCCCTGCCGACACAACTATGTTGGACTTCAGCTATCCGACATGAATATGTTGGGTAGGTACAATACCTTAAAACAGTCGGAATATTCAAATATACATAAATCGAGTCATAGGTACAAGTCAATGTCAACGGTCGGCAGTAAAGTGACGCGGTAAAAACTTTATCGCATTGTCCGTAATCCATCACAAAGTCTACTGCTTATCGAGGATACAACGCATGCGCGCTGAGGTCAATGGAAATGAGGAATAAGGACATACGGACGATTAATAAAGAACTCGAGACTTTATTTTATTTTCCGAGAAGAAACCGACAAATGCTTCGTTTGTACAGAATAAGGAAAATAACAAGAAAACCAAGGTCTTTTTTACAATACGAATAGTGAACATATACAAGGTTTTAAATAAATTATAGAAAATAAATGTTCAGCAAACAAAGTTACCGATAAAGCATACCTTTTAAAGAGCCCCGTTTCTTTGCAATACATAGTTAAAAATACTATTCTAGGAGTCAGCTAGAATGTGAGATATCTATCTTGAACTCTAAAGGAGTTCTGGATATTCACTGGACAGTATATAACCGTAGAAACGTTAATATCTTTAATATTTAACAAAAGATGCTCAAGAATTCAGTTACATACCAAACGATACGTCTGTAGTTAGTGAGTCATTAGTTCATTACACTCATTACTTGATTGGCTAAGCAATTAAACCAGGTTTCACCCGATCAAAAGTCAACGAAACGTCCACGCGCTGTCTAAATTAAAAATCAAATTTTACTGTTTAGTACATGAACGAAAATATACAACGAGCGTAAGTAAATAATAAATAAGTTTGAACAGGTAGATGATGTCATACAACCCATAAATGGAAATTAAATATGTATAAGTAACCGTGTGGTAGAGAATTAGCCTTGAGTAGTTGTTTCGATACAACATAAAAGTATAACAAATAGGTACTATTAAAATAAACTGTATTTGTGACTATCATGGATTGATCTGACTACCATCACTGCCATAAATGCCCAACTTCTAAGACCGTGCGTAGTGGAGAAGTAAAAGCTTCGACGTGAGAGCCTCGGATGCGACCAAGATGTTTTTGAGGATGATGATGATGATGACGACGTTTAAATCACGTTTGATGTATGGGAGCCCCCCTAGAGCCCCGGGTTTTTTAGTATTTCTTGTTATGCGGCAACAGAAAAATTTCTTTTGTAAAAACTTCAACTGTCACTATTGACAACTTGTCACTATGGCCACAAATATTTGTCACGTCACCACTTTTTCCCCGTAATAACTTAAAACTTTAGTAAAGAATGTAGACGCATAATGCATTACAAGTTAATAGGTTAGGTAGGTACCATGCTGATGCATGGAAAATTATGTTGATGTTGAGTTATTAATTTATTATTATTGTCATTAATTCGAATAAATAATGACTCACATAACATAGGCAATTAAAACATTTTATGAAATCGATGATTTTGTCATGTTTGTGTTTCAAAAAGCATGTGTGATTCACGTAGTTGAACAGGATTTCACTAGCGAAAGTCCGTTCAACTAAATTCGGTTCTCACGTGTTATTCAATGAAATTTAATGTGTAAAGTGTGATATGATAACGCAATTTAACTCGCCTTGAACGCTAATACTATTATTAATGGACCCACTCTTAGTCTTCTCACTGATTATTGCTGTAATTATAAAATTAATAATAGTATCTACTTATCTAATTGTGCAGTAATGTAGTTGTATGTAATTGTAATGTCATAATAATTAAACTCACTTGATAAAATATATTTAGGGTACTTAGTAAAATCATAAAATGCGCTATCAATGCTATCGTAGATACGCTTGTCTATTTCTACAATCCCAGAAAATCCTCCAATAATGTCTCTCGTGAAGATCCTTGTGTCTACCATTTGTTATCACAAGTGTACGAAGACGACGTGAAACGTCCACATTATTTGCATGTAATTAAATGTACGTACAAATAAAGTAATAAAATCTACTCGCATGTCACAATGATAATCAAATTTCTGTCTATGTTAGACTTGTAGACAAAAACTGCAAGATTTACTTTTTGTAAGTTCAATGGTTTCTATAAAAAGGTATATTATTATAATAACAGAATGTTGAATTACATTAGACGTTAATAAAAATAGGTCGAAGCAACTATTACGTTAACCATCGAAGCCATATCTCAACCGACCTTGCGTAGTTTGCGTATTGTGCCGACTGTGCGTCATAACGAGACTAACACTCTCGCAGGTTTCTTTTCTAGATAATAAGAAACTACTTATGTTTATTCTTCGCGATTTACTATGTCATAATCTTCGAAGCTCTAATATTGCAACAATACCTAGATTGCGATTTCAGCTTTAAACGAATATGCACATGTAGATATTGGCGAGTATTTGGGCGTGTGCCCACTCCGGTGGTACCTAACGCTGACCTGTATGTTATCTTTAGAGTTAGGGCATAGCAGAGGACACGCATCTTGAATGTCATTGATTTCTGTTACATAGTGTACTGATATATCATTATTAAACGTCGATAAGCGCGAGACTAGATTTCGTAAGATGCAATTCACGCATTTGTATGGAAATATACTGCTTGCTATACCAGATGTGGAACTTTAAAATAAGCTTAATTTTGCTTTTCAGTTGTCACACTTGGCACCTGACTAAAATTGTGGGTAGTGATTAACTTGGTTGCATAACTACCCTGTACTGTACGACAAATACAGACGTTCGTGATAAGAAACGGAAATATCATGCAGTAACTTCCACGTGATAAATACGCGAATGCTCGCTCTCGACACAGTTGGTGACGTCAGTCTATCACGCCAGCAGGCGCCACCGTGCGTGACACTGACATAGATTGATCAAGGCCATTGCCATGGCTGCACATCCCTTTTGCAATTATCACATGACTTTGTTTTCCAAAACTGATCAATCATCAGATTATTCATAAAATATCAAATAGATTTGACTGATAAAGTGATAACAGTTTTTGAAAATATGTGTGTCCAGGACAATTGAATATAAAATATGACAGACGAATACATATCATGAATTGAATATTGGAAAGCAGAATATTATGTAACTGTTTATATAATTCGTCTCCCTACTATTAATATGACACAATTGTAAAAGATTTTATAGGTATGATATTTAGGTTCCAAAAAAATACCATGCATTCTGAAATCTAATCTGTTTTATTTTATCACTGATATAACAGATTATTTTTCATAATAAATAATATTATATCCAAATGAATTATGCAGCATGCAATAAACTTAAAGGAGTAGGTACTTAATATCTAGGTAGCTTTAAAAAGGTTTACAAAACTGATTTACAGTTCACGCCTCCCATTTTTATTAATTGTAGTTTTTAATAGTTAAAACTTTAAATAAATTAAATTGCAGATTGATAATGAAACTCAACTTGTGAAATAATTATGTTTGGTTAATTTGTGAGTTGAAATCAAATAACCGAAACTTTTAAAAAAAATAAAGAAACAGTATGTTTATTATAAACACTTATATACTGATTCATTATTAACTTGCCATAGAGGTGAAGGAGAATCTATTGAGAACCATATGATTTTTAAGTTGAGTGAAGTCTGAATGACGGATGCCTTTAACACTTCACCATCATTGCTGTATGACTTTCTTTCCCACACCACCTCTTATCATGGTAAGAGAATGTGGCTAGCAGGGAGACAATACAACAAACTGAATATGGATGATAGTCTAAAAGATGATACATACAAAAGGACATTTTAAGAATTCATGAGTAATTAACATAACCTAAGTATTTAAATACCTAACCACACGAACTATAACATACTAGCTAATGCCCGCGACTCCGTCCGCGTGGACGTCGTCGGTTAGCGACCAAAAAAAACATAAAATTCGGTCAAACCGTGTCAGAGTAGTTACAAACACGAGAATAATTTAGACAAGATATTTTTTACTTTTGTATGTTTGTCGTTTATGCATACCTACACCATTAATCTGATCTCAATGGAACTCAGTTAGGTAGTCACATGCTCGTGAAGATTCAAAACGTAAAAAAAAAACAAGAGCCATACAACGCACGCCGGGCATTAGTAGCAGTATATAATGTTTAAAAATATCGCTAGAACCTACAGGTTTATGTTCATTTGATAATATTCGTGTGTACGAAAAGACACTAAACACTATCCATAAGTTAATGAATAAATAATTTATTGTAGGAGTATATACATAACTGAGAAAAGAAAAAAATGGGATTTCCCGCGAGATTATGCTTGACTTCAGCGGGCGTCATTAAAGTATTTGTAATACCGCGTTAATAAAGTGTAAACATATTCCATAATAGCAAACAACTCAATTCAAAATAGGTACGTTTCCTCCCAAAATAGTTTTTATTCACATTACATAACTTCTAACTCAAAATGTGAGCATGAAGGTTATAAAACGACAAAAAATAGACCTCCGAGCAGGGATTAAGTTAACTAGACTATTATCGATACTAAATAACTTGACAATTAATTTACCTGAGTATCAGCTAATCGTACTGCTGTAATCCTGAAAAGAGCCATTTTTCAAACCCGCCGAGCGCTTATTACAACACAACTACACACCTCGCTCGCGATCGATCGCATTCGCAAGTGGAAATGAATGAAGTAGGAGAAGGCTGGATGTGGCTGTGGCCGGGCCGCGAGCCGCCTGACCTTTTTTTTGGGTATTTATTTTATTAGTATGGCAACTCAGGAACTGCACTCACTTGACGTCTGACGTTGAACGAATGATATTTATTCTGCGCTACGGTGTGAAATACATTTTTTAAAACTGCAATACTTTGTTAGATCAAATCATCTTGATACTTTTTAATTTTAATTACTTTTTTATGACATAATAGGAGACATACTTTCTATTTTATATTTATGGATGCTCAACTACTTTATATATTCTCGAAACTGCTATTCTTACAACAAACGTTTTTAAATTCAATTTCTCGAACCACCCCAAAACGCTCTATACAAACTTATTATACCGACTGTCAAGATGCGTAAGCATCCCTAAATCAAGATGTCACCCGTTTGTAGCGCGTAGTGCAAATGCTATAAATATTTGTAATAAGTTATAAATATATATCTCCGTCTTATTTAACATAATGAATCACTATATTTTCTTGTCAGCGCTCTCATAATCATACTAAAATTAAACCAGTAAACCGCCAAGTGCGAGTCGGACTCGCGCATTAAGGGGGTTCCCTTACTTACTTATTTCCTACTAGCTTAATTAGCTGTTCAGGAACAGCCTAGTCACTTTACTAAACGTTCAACTAGCAGCCGGAATGGTCTCAGATAGATAGATAATTCTTTATTGTAGGTACACCAATAGATTTGCTTGGACAAATAGTTAGCATGTATACAATATATAGATTATATATTATGATAATGATATTCAGTTAGGCAAATGACTGGATCGATGTCGTTTCATTACTTGTCTAATCTAGTGCACCCCTGCATTAGTCTTTTAACCTAATCTATCCGAGTCGGATTGCGTTGCTTCTCTCAATTATAAACAGGTCACAGAGGTGATATCACATTTGTTGTGCCCCCCTTAAATAATTATTTAATGTTAATATTATTAATTATTTTAAAAATATATTCGAAGACACATCTTTTCTTTAAAAAAAATGGTGCCGGAGCCGGATTCTCTGTGACCAAAGTGAGTTGATTTTGTCACCAATAATAAGCTTTATTACATTTGGTCTTCCATATGGATTAAAGTATTGATCCCAGTAAAACATTCCAGACAATTTATAGGAAATGTAAATAAATAATGTAGAAGTAACTACAATTACAAGCAAAAAAATAGAAAAGAGGGTTTTATTATGATAATTACTGTAGGCATTGAAATAAAACCACTTTTTAACTAATTCTATGGCGATTTATTTGTTATTATTTACTTTTAGACCGACGTTTCGGCTACTTTTCAGCAGCCATGTTTGCGGTTTGAGTAAGGATGGTAGTTGTCATATAGTTTGAATTGTAAGTAGTAATGGGCAAACACCCGGGTTTAAACCCAAATTGAGTTTAAACCCAATATAAACCCACAAGATTCCTCCCAATAGGGCTTTTATTTGGGTGTTTTTCTTTTACTCATAAACATTTGACGTTTTGGACTGATAATAAACTAATAATGCCATCTTTCCTCTTTTTCTTTGAGGACATTTAAATTTCAAATATCAAGGTGTTTTCGTCTTTTCGCAAAGTACCGTAGATACTTTTGTTTGTACCTAAAATTTGATGTTGTAGGTAGCTACAACATAAAATTTTAGCAACAAACAAAAGACAATGCAGCTCTTTGTCACACTTACCGGGCCGGGGCACTAGTTAGATGCTCTCTCTCTTTCTATCAGATAATGCAACACGGGATAGCCGTCGCTTCGCCGGCGGCGCACGCGCACACTAGTCGTCAGTGATTTACACATAATGGTGCTGGTGACACCGCTTACTTGTGAAGTGTGCGTATTTTGTCATAAAATTTAATCGAAGTTCAGCAGCTTTTGGTTTAACATACATTGATTATATATCATTGTTAGTGTATTAAAACTATATAAGGTAAGAACTTTGAAATCATTGTCATATTAAATACCTACGTAAATATTATTTTAAACAAATGTGAGGTAGGTAGGTACTTACGTATTAGACGTTGTGTTCTCGCGGCCTGGTTTCAATCTACGGCCATTAAGCTGTGTTTTCACTATGGGATATGTAGGTATTCCATTCCGGGATACAAATTACAATTATATATTTCAACAAATGTATGGTGTACTCAGGATATAATATCTTTATTCCATATTCAAAGCGCGGCTTTACCTACTCCTATAATAGCTTAGCTGGAGGGGTTGACGGGGAAACACATTAGGAATTACGGTATGTATTCTTTTTAAATACTTATTTATACATATTTATATAAGTACCTACCTACCTACATCTGAACTATTTTTGTTAGGTAACTTAAAAATTCCTCATTTCATCTCAAAAGTTTGCGTACAGGTTTTAATTTTAAATTCTTTATTTGTTTTAGTATTCATGGGGCGGCCGAAGGATCAACGCGTCTGGCGACATTATCATTCGCTAGACAATAAATCAATTAAATGTAAATTTTGTGATAAAATTTACCAATATGCCAATGTAGCTAAAATGATTAAACATTTAGTAACTTGTTTCAAAAGTCCGCCAGTTGTTAAGGATCAGATGAAAACGTTAAAATTACAAAAGAGCGGAACGAATGACTCATCGTCAGATAATCTCCAGGCGTCGGCGTCGCAAGAAGAAGGGGATCACACACCTACTGCGAGTACAAGTGCAAATATGTCACACGAAGAAGACAATAACGACTTGAGCGAGAGCGACCTTGCTGTTGAGTTTTCAAAAGCAGTTTTTGTCACAGCAACTCCATTATCAATGGTAGAGCACCCACTGTGGATAAACTTTTTTAAAAAACTGCATTTTAAGATGCCATCACGAAAAGTGCTTGCTGTTAAATATTTAGACAAACTGTATAATGAAATGCGCACAGAATTAAACGAAGAGTTACGTTCAGCTAATTATCTTCATCTCCAATGTGACGGTTGGAGTAATTTACGTACCGAAGGTATAATAAATTTCGTCATATCAAAACCTCAACCAGCCTTTGTGAAAAGTTTGAATACGGAAACTAACCGCCACACCAGTCAATACATTGCAAATGAAATAGAAACTGTGATGAAAACATATGATCCCAATAAGTTTGTAGTTCTAATAGGAGATAATGCCAAAAATATGCAAAAAGCATTTGAGATTATTAAAACGAAATATCGACATATTACTCCACTCGGTTGTTGTGCGCATATTCTAAATTTATTAAGCCAAGATTGTTCAAAATCATTAACAATGACCAATTTAATAGAAGAAGCTGTACGAGTAATCAAAACAATCAAGAAAAGTCAAATCTTAAGCTCTCATCTCTCAATTATAATAAAAGCAAGGAAAAATGGAGAAAAATTGAAATTGCCTGTTAAAACACGTTGGGGAAGTACAGTGACATCTTTAAAGAGTTTAAAAAATAATAAAGGTAACCTTCAAAGTTTGGCTGTGGATGAATCTGTGAACATATCTAGAGATTTGAAAAAAACACTCCTGGATGAAGAGTTTTGGAGTAAGACAGAAGAAGCCATTAAAATTATTGAATGCATTACAGAATGCATTTTTCAAATTGAAGGGGATGACTACTGCATTAGTAAAGTATTTATGATATTTAAACACATTAAATCCAAACTTCAATTTCTACTACCATCTATAAACATGTTAACTGACGCAGAGAAAGAAGCCATTTTAATATCTGTCGATTTTAGAGCAAGTATGTGTATTAAACCTATACACCTGGCAGCATATATGCTTGACCCTCGAAATCAAGGTTTGGAGCTCGACCAAGAACAAGAGGTACAGGCCATGGAGTTCATTTACAATGAAGGACAAAGGCTTAATTTGGATGTAATGCCTGAACTCGCCAATTATAAGGCTAAAGAATGCTTCTGGGGCAAACACTTCGTTTGGCGGTCTTTAGAAGACATTGAACCAGTCGTGTGGTGGAAAGGCATATGCAGTTCCACCCAATTGAGCAAAGTGGCTCTGAGAATCCTCACAGCTCCATGCACGTCTGCAGCAACAGAACGTACATTTAGTGCTCAAGCCAACATCCACAGCATAAAAAGAAATCGCCTTACTGCAGAAAGAGCCGCTAAAATGACTTTTGTTGCATTCAACTGGAATATTTTAAACAGAAAATCAGTTGTAAATGAAAGCACAAATGCTGATCCAATAAGGAGTGTACTACGTGAGTTCGACAAATGGAAGTGCGATTAACGTTTGTGTGACAAAACTGTACTGCGACTCACCTTAGTTCGAATGCACGCTAGTGCGACACACTGTAGGTCGACATTACTCTAGTGCGACAAACGTTTGTGTATGTTGTTACTTGTTGTCAAGCCTAGCATCCTTATTAGCAGGAAGATTTATTAATAAATCAACAAGTACCTAGGTATAAGTTAATAATAAAAATATCAAAAATTCAATTGAACTACCTACTTGAATTAAACTAATAAATATTGTGCTAACGGAATTCCATCTTATGTCATAATAGTTTTTGTCCTAATGGGTTTTTTAGCATACTATATGTGTTATTAAGCATAATATATATTGTATATCCTAATGTTTTTATTCATAACATTGATATGCATAAAGTTGTAAAGCATATTGTTTATTTGTCTAATAGTTATTTGGTATAATGATAAACGCCTGCTAACATGGTGCTAGCAAGCTGGCAAGGATCTGGATGCAATCTGGACTTTAGGGCACCCCGACTCGGATAGGTTAGGTTAGAAGGCTAATGCGGGAGCGGAGCGTAGCGAAGCTCCCGCGTTAGGCCTTCGTGGTTATTCTTTATAAACCACCCAGAAGTAGGAGCCCCGCATAGCAGGGCTCCGTCGACCAATTAGGTCAAAAGAACATTAGGTTAAATGAACTTTGATGCGCCTACAAGTTTGACGAGAGCTATGTATAAAATAGTGTAATATTGTTAATAAAATTTTGTAGTGTCTTTTTCGGAATAGTTATGGTTATGCGTCGTTATGCTTAAGTAAACTTATGCTTTGGCATATTATGCTTATTAAATATTATGCTTATAGTAAATCAATCAATCAATCAATCAATTAGCCCACTGGTTATAGCCCACTGTCGACAGTATAGTAAATAGGAGTAAAAAAATTATGCTTAAAAAGTTATGGCAAATGAGTATTATGCGTAAATAATGTTATGACAAGTAACATTATGCAATGTTAAATTATGACATAAAATTTTAGGAATAAAAATAGAGAACCAAAGCAGGATTCCATCTTTTGTCATAATAGTTTTCTTTTATTGTCTTTTTTTTAGTTACGGACACAATAGAAAAGATTTTAGGTCAAGCAGTGAGTGAACCAAAAAGAACAAAAAACAACAAGATAAAGAAGAACTAATTAAAAATAATTTAAAAAAAAAGATACCATGGATTTGTAAGCATTCTTACGTGGTCTGTCCTATATTTGTTATTTAAAAAAGACCTAACAAGTAACTCAGTTATGTTAAATTCAACTCAGTTATGTTAAATCAAACCATTGTTGTTAAGTAATATCTTTTGTTTACTACGGTAATATCAAATGTAAAAAAACCTCGTCACATTAAATTCATATTAAATCAAATTTAACCATTGTTGTTACTCCTACGGTAATGCGACAATGATTTGTCGCACTACCGTAGTGTCGAACTACCATGATGTCGAACTAATGTCGCACAAACGTTTGTCGCACTAGAGTAATGTCGACCTACAGTGTGTCGCACTAGCGTGCATTCGAACTAAGGTGAGTCGCAGTACAGTTTTGTCACACAAACGTTAATCGCACTTCCATTTGTCGAACTCACATAGTACACTCTCCAATAAGTGAGGAATCCCCTCATGAAAGTTCACCGCTAAGAAATTCACTTGAAATGGAAGACGCAGCAATTATACCACCGGAGTCTGAAGCATCTACATCTACACAATTAGAATACATCAATTGTGGACAGACAGCCGATAGTGATTCTGAATCGTTGTAAAGATATAATACTAATTATAGTTAAAATGTTGATTTTGATTATTTTTGCTTAATTTGAATATTGATCGTTGAGAAATAAATAATTAGAATACTGATTTGTTTTGTTTTTAAGTATATAACAAAAAATAAGTATACAACTTGTTTTACACAATGATACTGGCGGCTGGCGAGTGTGATAGGTACTTTCATTTTCAATTGAACACTAGATAGGTACGTTCAATTACGTACCACTGATTTTAACCCTATATTTGGGTTTTTTCCCGGGTTTAAACCCGTTTCCTCCCAAAACACCCGGTTTAAACCCAATTCCACCCATTTGGTTTAAACCTTTCGCCCATCTCTAATTGTAAGTCATCGCAAAGTACCCGACTCATGATGAATTGATGGTATTACTATTTACGTAGAATGAGCTAACTGTGTCGTTAAGTCTAGCTGTATTTTGCTGTTTAGTAGGTTTCATTAAGTGGATGACTGGCTCCCAGGCTGCTAGTACGCTCTAACCATCTTCTTTAACAATCCATCTTCAATGAGTGATATTCACGTAAATTTTAGAGAATCTTAATGTAGACATTAATTTTTAATTACCCATAATTGTAGTTAGATAGATAGATAGTAAGAAAACTCTACCTTATATGTTACTAATGATTTTTAAATACGGGCATTGAGTAACTAATATTCATATAACTTTAAATGACCGCATATCTAATTTTAGAGTCTGGCCAGTGAAAGATGGTTCAAGAAAATGGCAGCAAATTTGAAAAATCAACTGGGATTGGATCTTGACACTATGATATTTTTCTTTTTTTATTGGGAACGCATCAAAACCAGCCTACAGGGTACTACAAGTAGTTCAACTCAAATGTGCGCGCGGCACTATGTTTGGGTAAACCTCGTATATACGCAGTGACTTTGTGTGCGTGACAAGAGGTACAGAGGAGTACAAAATACAAAAACACATATTTCAACTAAAATAAAAAATAAAAACTTAATGTGTGAAATGTATGGTTATTGAACATATTAATTTTTATCGCTATTAGAAAGATAAAATGGGGTATTAACGGATTCGCTGCTCTCTCCAAGGTTAAATTATAAATTCAGATTCCATATCAAAATGTCGATATTACTCTTCTTTTTTTTTGACGTGTCGACAAGTATTACGCCATATCTCTTCAATTTGACTTATATTAATTTATTATTCCCGTCACATTTTATGCGAAGCAATATAATTTTTTTAATTGCCCCATAAATTTTCTATTGGGTTTAGTTCTGGATGAAACGGTGGTAGCCGAAGAACTTTTATGCCGTATGGCTGAAGTGTGTCATCAATCTTATAACAAATATGGTCAAGCATAGAGTTATTTTTTTCATATTTACAGTATATAAGTATACTGTAAATATACCACCATCACTATTTCGCTATTTCACTAGTCCACCATTTTTCGCTATTTGTATCCCAACTTTAGCAAAACTGTACGCAGAGTCGAAACACTTCCACCATAGTTAAGTTTCTCTTGAAATATTCTTTTTAACTTTAGCAAGGAAGGAGGAACTGGTAATGTTTTAAATGATGATTTTGAATAGTTGAACGGATAACATCAACGTTAAAATTATCTAATTCCAACTTACTTCTTTGCACGTTTTTTGCGGTCTTTATACGGAGATTTAAATTATTTAGAGTCAGTTTCTTTTCCTTCAACCAATATATTGGTTTTTGTTCGCTCTGTTCCCGCACTACCACTGCCGTTCTCTTTCGCACACATTTAAATGTTCACTCAATTTTGATATTAAAATTGGAGTTGCACTGCAAACCGGATCACTTCCAAGTTACAATAGAACTGTCGCATCCTTTTTCAGAAACTCGTATACCTTGGCAATAGTTTCACGAGTCTAAAACAATAACAATACGTTAACGTTAAAAATAATTTATTTTTTAAAGATTCCTACATTATTTAATTTTAACAAATATTAATTATATTGAAATTGACACATCAAAAATGTTTACCTAACTCCTTAAACGTTTTCTCCGTGAAGAACTAGACATTTTCTTTTACGATTGTACCTACGCAAAAAGCGATAAGAACAGGTGTTGCTCAGACGACGACGGCCGCATCACTACCACACAAATGAAAGCTGCATAATTACTACGGCACGCACACTTAGCGCCGCGCGCACAGATTAGTTGAACTATCTCTAGCGACATGTCTTTTTACAAAGTACTTTAAAATAGAGAAAAAATAATGTTTTGTAGAATAGAAAAAAATGATGTGGTTGTTTTATACTCTAGAATACAAACATTTTATTTTTCGATATTTGTGTACAAATAATGTTCAATCAAGTATACGGACCTTTGAAGTTATATGAATGAACACCAGCCTCAATTCCCATATTTAAAAAAATAATTACTAGGCAATTACTATAAAATATTGGATATTTAACATTAATAATTTATTAACCACACAAAACACAACTTAATTATTTTGTTTTACTATTATATGTTTACTGTCCTGTAGATAAATAAAGCTATAAATAAATAAAATAAATAAAAAACCACACAATAACCCAGTATTAAAAATAATTGATTCACTTCGAGAATAATCGAATAATGATAACATTATAAGCGTATCAACATGTTTTCGACGACTATAAAATACTAACTGTAGCGATGGGTAATTCGAATCATTCAATTCGAATTATTCGAATAAGACGGTTGATTCGTTCATTCGAAATGAATCGCTTTTGCCCGAAACCGAATCAACTCGTTAACTCGGTACTCGCAGCGCTGGCGGCCGCGTTGGCGCGGCGCGGCGCGGCGCTCAGTCGAGTCGACTCGGCTTGATTCGACATTCGTTGATTCGCTCTCTCGCACTAATACTGATTCGAATTTTGCATTCGATAGTCGATTCGTTTGACGTACAGTGCACTTCGTCGTCGTCCTTCGCGCTATAATTTGACTACTTATTAATAATAATGCTGTTAATTATGAGCTCTAGAGGTAAAAAAAAAAGTGTGATCTGAGAGGTTTTTTTTTTATAAAAGTGAAGATGGAAACAGTTTCCTGTAGTTATAAATATATTGGCAATACAACGAACTGTGTCAATCATTTAACATAGAAACATATACAGTACAGTGAGGCTAGGTGTGCAGTTTTGCTGATAATTACTAATTAGAAATAACTTCTAAGGAAAGAAAGAGAAAGAAATGATATGTTTTTTATGTGATTTTATTATTACTTTTTGTTATTAATTATGTTGATTTTAATCATAATTAAAGATGTATTGTCATTAATTACTTACGTGTTTAAAAGCCAATACATCTTTAAATCCCTCTTTCCTTAACTAAACCTTACCCTAATACACTGTTTAAACTCAAAATCTCGACTCATTCGTAATGTAAACCGAACCGAAAATAAACTCTCACTCGAATAATAATGTAAACAAGCAACGAGTTATAACTCGCCAACTCGGCCTGACATGCGGATGACTCGACATACGAGTACGAATACGAATTTGACTACAATGCTTATTGCTTTTGCAAATTCGTCGCGCGAATTAATGACTCCGAGAAAATCAAGAGTAACTTTGATTCGAATGATTCGAATTGAAAAAAATACGATTCGTCTCATCGCTAACTAACTGACAGGAAAATACGGTTGCCATATAAAAGTTTTGAAAATTTATTTGTTTATCTTTCGCTGAGCGGACTCTATTAATAGAGTCTAGACTGGTGAAAAGTGTCGCGATTGTAACTAAGTTATGAATATCTAAAAAATTGAGATTACCATTCAGTCTATGTTTCATAGTAAAAGTTGTTTGTATTTATGAGTACAAACATACAAGTCAACTTGCGCTGCACTATAGACTTATTGGTTATAAGATACCTAACGGCTAACGGCATCTTAAGGCACATTCAGGAATTACAACACTGTCGTAAGCGAATTTTGAATTGGCGAAAGTTGTTTCATAAAATTTTTAACGGGTACTGATTTTTAGAAGGTGTGAAATTTTTCTTATAGAATAATAAGTAAAACACACCATGATTACACAGGTCTACAACAAAAAAGCTGTCAGGAATTTTTCAACTGATTTCTATGCATTTAGGTGTTCTGAACACTAATGTGTATGTATAGACGTTGGTTCCGAATTCCGAATAAAATCCATTAGGGCTCAAATTACACTGATATATAGAAGCTGTGGTGTGGCCCTAGAATAGCACCACCCCATCTCCTCCCGTGGGTGTCGTAAGAGGCGACTAAGGGATTCAAATACCGGAGGATGGGCAGCAGCATCTTTCCGCGTACTAGCCACCAAACTGCGATCGCCAAACCGCCTGCCAAGCGTGGCGATTACGGCATAACCCCCCCATGATGTGGAAACCCAAGAAACGGCCCTTAGTCCCTGGCGGCCCCGCTATTCCTGGCTATGGTAGCGGCCATGGTAACGGCGGGGCAAGGGGTGCGAAGAATCCCCGGCAGATGCCAGGCTACCAACCCCGACGACCTTTGGCCCTGGCAACGTACAACACGCTCACACTGCGAACCGACGAGAAGCTCGCTGAACTCGAGGAAGAATTGAGCAGGTTACGGTGGGATATCGTAGGATTGTGTGAAGTCCGGAGAGAGGGGGAGGACACCATGATCCTTAAATCCGGTAACCTGCTCTATTTCCGGGAGGGCGACAAACTGTCCCAGGGTGGTGTCGGGTTTATCGTCCACAAGTCCCTTGTCAACAACGTGGTCCAGATCGAGAGTGTTTCGACGAGGGTAGCGTACCTTATACTCAGAATCACCAAACGGTATTCGCTAAAGGTCATACAGGTACACGTACCGACCTCGAAACAGCCCGACGACGAGGTGGAGACTGTGTATGAGGATATCTCTAAAGCCATACATAGCTCCCGAAGACACTATACCGTTGTGATGGGGGACTTTAACGCGAAACTGGGCAAACGAAGCGACAACGAGCTGAGAGTGGGGCAATTTGGATATGGAAAGAGGAATGCACGTGGTCATCTGCTGGCCGGCTTCATGGAGAAGGAGGGCCTTTTTATGATGAACTCCTTCTTCAGAAAGCCGGAACAGCGTAAGTGGACATGGCTACACCCTAACGATGTCCCAAAAAAATGAGATCGATTTCATCTTGTCGACGAAGAGGCACATATTCAATGATGTCTCCGTGATCAATTCAGTAAAAACAGGAAGCGATCACCGGATGGTAAGAGGCACATTGAATCTTAGAACAAAGCTCGAAAGATGTCGACTGATGAAGTCTACGCTCCGACCAGCACCTATCCAGTTCCAGAACCCTGAGCACTTTCAGCTCGAGTTGCAGAATCGCTTCGAATGCCTGGGAGATTGCGAAAATGTGGATGATTACAATGACAGATTTGTGGAGATTGTCCAAACGACTGGGTCTAAGATCTTCAAAGCCCGTCGTTCAAAAGGAACCAAAAAGATCTCGGACCTCACCAACAAACTCATGGAACAAAGGAGAAATTTGGTTCTGCAGTCCTCTGAAGATGCTGCTCAGTATCAGCGTTTAAACAGACAGATCTCCAAGTCCTTGACTCGCGACCTACGCCAATTTAATATGACTCGTATTAAGGAGGCGATTGAGAGCAACAAAGGCACAAAGGTTTTCGCAAGGGATCTGTCTGTTGGTCAAAGCCAACTGACTAAGCTGAAGGCAGAGGATGGCAGAATTATTTCGTCAAAGCCGGAGCTGTTGGAAGAGGTCGAGAAGTTCTACGGACAATTATACACGAGTGTACGGCAATCTGTTAATAATCTGGCTAAAGACCCAAGAGCCAGATTGACCCGACACTATACCGAGGATATCCCGGACGTCAGCCTGTACGAGATTAGAATGGCTCTTAAACAGCTAAAGAACAATAAGGCACCGGGTGATGATGGGATCACGGCTGAGCTTCTGAAAGCTGGTGGAACACCGGTACTCAAAGCTCTTCAGAAGCTATTTGATTCCGTCATACTCGAGGGACGAACGCCTAAGGCATGGCACAGTAGTGTGGTGGTACTCTTCTTCAAAAAAGGTGATAAAACCTTGTTGAAGAATTATAGACCCATCTTGCTTCTGAGCCATGTCTACAAGTTGTTTTCGAGAGTCGTTACGAATCGTCTCGCTCGCAGGTTCGACGACTTGCCGCCTCCCGAGCAAGCCGGTTTCCGAAAAGGCTTTAGCACCATAGACCAAATACATACGCTGCGACAGATTATACAGAAGACTGAGGAGTATAATCAGCCACTCTGCTTGGTGTTTGTGGACTATGAGAAAACCTTCGATTCGATCGAGACCTGGGCTGTGCTACAGTCTCTCCAACGGTGCCAAATTGACTATCGATATATCGAAGCGCTGAAGTGTTTGTACGAAAACGCCACCATGTCAGTCCATCTCTAGGATCAAAGCTCAAAACCTATCCAGTTGCAGCGAGGGGTGAGACAGGGAGCCGTTATATCTCCGAAACTGTTCACCGCCAGCCTGGAAGATGTTTTCAAGCTCCTAGACTGGAGAAGACTCGGCATCAATATCAACGGCGAGTACATCACTGCTCGAAGGCCTCAGTAGAGCCTCCCAACAAGTGGGCCTCAAAAAGAACATGGACAAGACGAAAATTATGTCAAATGTCCATGTCGCACCCACTTCTTCTTTAAAGGTTGGAGACTCTACACTCGAAGTAGTAGACGAATATGTTTACCTGGGACAGGCAGTCCAGTTAGGCAGGTCCAACTTTGAGAAAGAGGTCAATCGTCGAATCCAACTCGGCTGGGCAGCGTTCGGGACGCTTCGTAATATCTTCTCGTCCAAAATACCGCAGTGTCTCAAGACTAAAGTCTACGACCAGTGTGTGTTGCCAGCGATGACCTACGGAACTGAGACTTGGTCCCTTGCTATGGGCCTCATAGAAAGGCTCAAGGTCACCCAAAGGGCGATGGAGCGTGCTATGCTCGGAGTTTCCCTGCGTGATCGAATCAGAAATGAGGAGATCCGCAGGAGAACTAAAGTAATCGACATAGCACACAGAATCGCCAAACTTAAGTGGCAGTGGGCGGGGCACATAGCTCGTTTATCAGATGGCCGTTGGGGCAAGAGAGTTCTCGAGTAGCAACCACGCGCCGGAAGATGCAGTGTAGGCAGGTCTCCCACACGGTGGACCGACGACCTGGTGAAGGTCGCGGGAAGGGCATGGATGCAGAAGGCGCAGGACCGGTCATTGTGGAAATCCTTGGGGGAGGCCTTTGTCCAGCAGTGGACGTCTTTCGGCTGAAATGATGATGATGATGATGATAGAAGCTAAAATTAGGAATCAGAATTAGTTAAATAATCATTTTTAAATCCTGCACTTAGAGAAAAACTAAAAATTATTTCATGTCAGTAGATATTTTAATTGGAGGATAGCAATACAATTTTTTATGGCAATTATCGTTATGAACTGTCACTTAAGTTACTTTCCGTTTCGCTTTTTGATGTTTACGTATAGTTGCTGGCGGAAACTTAGGAAACGCCATACTAAATAAAATATAAATAAAAAAATGTTTACGTATTTATTTGCTAGTTTCGTTTATTTTTATATTTAAACATAAGTTGACTACTTCGCTTATCGCAACAGATTATTTAATCGTGCACACGAATTGGATGTTGATAGTGTATGGACTTATAACTCTAACGACGTTGCTTTTTCACAAATTGTATCTGTCAAGAATATATCAACTTATTTATTACTGATAGAACGCAGTAAAAATAATGAGGCAATATGGGTCAACAATCAGTGTGTAGTGGCGTTCTTATCCTTTACTCGACATTGCTAAAATCATAAAACCTCGTCAGGTAATTTCATGTCTATTAGTCACTTATATAATAAAAAATATGAGGATTTTCTTTTTTTATTAATAAAATCTTTTATTCCAGATGCCTACAGATGCTCTGGCTTGTGATACCTGCTGGCAAAGAACCTGTTCCAATATTCAACTTGTGATGGAACCTGAGAGATGTCCAAGTCCATGTTCAAGATAATGTTGGTTGTTGAAAGTGGGTCTAGTTCTATTACTAAATCTGTAAGTGTTCCTAGCTCAGATTCTGATGTTCCAAATGTTCAACATAGTGGCAATACATTAATTGAATTAAAAGGCTATAGCTGAACACATGATAAATCAAATTACTATTTTGTTCCTGATTGTGTTAATCGGGAGTGGTTAAAGATACCATAATATCCTAAAAAAGCATATTCTTATGGATTACAAGTGGTACATCACATCAAATGCTAAGGTTTGTGGGGAAAATGCTAGTGTTCAATTGTAAGTTATTAGAGGAATATGAGTACACAGAGCAATTCAGTCTGTCACATATTGTTGAAATAGATTTATCAAGAAAAATCATGTTTACTGCTATTCGACTGGCTTGCAAGTATTTAACTTTTAATAATACTTAGTTTTGAGCATAATAATTTATCAGCTATGTGCCGTAAACCTAAAACAGCTGTACGATTATAGCTTATGAAAATAAGAACTAGGACCCATAATCATAATTACATTTGGCCATTGTCTCGGCATCAAAATGACATTTCTCCACCAGCTCCGTTTTTAGGCCATATATTAAGATAAGTTTTTGATAATGAAGTTGATAAATAAATAATATTTTAACCTTAAACAATTGTTTTATATTAATAGACATACAATCAAACGATATATTACAAAATAAATAAAGTGGATTTTTTTAGTGGATTACTGCTTTTTGAAGAAAAATAAATAGGGATTTAGCTAAGTGAGTAAGTGAATCATTCAATAAATGTATGATCAGTTTGGTTTTGTTTTAGAGATTTAATATTATATTATTGGAATCTTTTTTTAAATATTATTGTTACTATAATAAGGGTTGGTCGTTTCAGTGGAAGTACATCCAAAATGAAACAAAAATGTCATAACAATGTTAATTAATTAATCATTTTCGTAATCACTATCGCTATTGCTTTCGGTCACCAAATCTGTCTGTCACTTCATCTATAATATAATCGAGGTGGCACATTTTGTCTTCCTCTTTTATGGTGTGAGACACACAGTCACAGTTTATATGTTTTATTATTGTTTACGACGAGCCCCTTTAACTGAGCCCAAACCAACTCGATGGGGTTCAATTCATAGTGATCAGGGGCATTCTTAAAAGTCTGATACCTTTTTGGGCAGCCATCTCGTCCACGGCTTATTTCTCAGTATGATTTTGTTGGTTCACAATATCTATGAGATTGGCCTTCACCATATTTGGTTAAAATTACATATTTTTAGTGTTCAGCCACTCTTGAATTCGTGCTTTCGTTCAGGACATCTTCGGGATTGTTTCGATCTTCTTGGAGTGATACCGCGCGTTGACCATTACGACTACTGTATTCGGCTTGAGTTTGGGTAGTTTGCAGGGGAACCACTCTGCGTTCATTTCATCATGCTAATCTTCTGTAGCTTTCTTTGCTTCAAACATAAGAAGTCCGTCGTAGAGGAAGCCTTCTTCTCCGCCTATGTGACTGGGCCCTTTCCTGTGGGCCTTCACCATATTTGGTTCAAATGTCAATTTTTTAGTGTTCAGCCGAGTGGAAATAAACATAACAATAGTTTAAAACAAAAAAGAATTGGCTTTAATAGTTGGTTGTTGGTTGGTGGTTTGCTGACAGTGCCTATAATAGGTACCTACTGTGCTATTGTCCTCACCTCACTCGTTTTAATCATTTATTTTAATAAATTAATACTTTTCTTTGGCATTCTATTAAAACGTGTTTTTAGCCGTTTTTAATTAGTTTTTTTTACTACAAACAATTATTTCAAACTAGCTGTTGCCCGCGGCTCCGCCCGCGTGGATGTCGGTTATCGTTTAGTGTTGATCCGACGCTATTGAGCATTAAATTCGCCTCTCTACTCAACTTTGTCCTCGACTATGTACTCACCTCTGTTCTCGACTTTCTACTCGCCTCTATATTCGACTCTACTCGACTTTCTACTCGCCTCTGTATTTGAATTTATACTTGACTTTCTACTGACTTCTCGGCTCCCCTCTCTACTCGACTTTGTACTTTTCTCTATACTCGCCTTTCCATTGGCCTCTCTACTTGCCCATCCATTCGATTTTCTTTTCGCCTGTCTACTTGACTCTCCACACTTGCCTACCTACTCCCACCTCTACTCAACTCTCTATTCGATCTCTACTCGCCACTACATTCATCTTTCCACTCGCCTCCCTATTCGCCTTTACAGCATTCTATTTGATTCTATACTCGCCTCTCCACTGGCTCTCTAGTCGCATTTCTACTCGCCCCTGTAGTCGACTCTACTCGACTTCCAATCTTTACACGCCTATTCACTCGTCCCTATAACAATCTCTACTCGCCTCTCCACTCGCTTCTATATTTGGTTCGCTACTCGACTATATCCGTTCCGAAGCTCTAATCCACCTTTGTACCATATTTCATGAGGACATCTTAAAAGAAATTCTTACTTTTTATGCCATTCACCCCCTTTTTGTGCCATTGAAAAATTAGAAACTTTAATCCCAACGCCCTATTCCCCTCCCCCCCTCCCCCTTCTATCCCTTTTTTTGCGATAAAGGGTAGCCTATGTCCATTTCCAACCTATAATCCATCTCTATAACAATTTCTTCAAGATTTCTTCAAAATTGTCAAACTTACATTCCCTTGCCCTATTCCACCCCTTCAACTCCCTTTTTCGCAATAAAAGGTAGCCTATGTTCGTTCCCAAGCTTCAATCCATCTCTGTACCAGATATATCAATCAGGATATCATCAAAAATGACAAACTTTCATATTCACTATCTAGTCCTTAACCCCCCCCTTTCACCACATTATTCACGATCAAAGGTAGCATATGTAAGTTACCAAGCTCTAATTTATACCTGTTCCAAAATTTCATCATCTTCAAAACTGTCAAACTTTAATCCCTTATTACCTCCCCCCCCCCCCTATGCCTCCAGTTTCGCGTAAATAGGTAGCCTATGTTCGTTCCTAAGCTTCAATGCCTATGTTCGTTCCCAAGCTCTAAACTATCGTTGTACCAAATTTCATCAGGAAATCTTCAAAAATGACAAACTTTTATCCCAAGGCCCTGGTCCCCCCCTTCTTTCCCCCTTTTCGCGATAAAAGGTAGCTTATGTTCGTTCCCAAGCTCTAAACTATCTCTGTACCAAATTTCATCACGAAATCTTCAAAACTGACAAACTTTCATACCAAGGCCTTAGTCCCCCCTTCTATCCACCTTTTTGTGATAAAAGGTAGTCTATGTCCGTTCCCAAGCTCTAAACTATCTCTGTACCAAATTTCATCAGGAAATCTTCTAAAACGATAAACTTTTATCCCAAGGCCCTTGTCCCTCCCCCCCTTCTTCCCCCCTTTTCGCGATAGAAGATAGCTTATGTTAGTTCCCAAGATCTAAACTATCTCTGTACCAAATTTCATCAAGAAATCTTCAAATATGACAAACTTTCATACCAAGGCCCTAGTCCGCCCCCCTTCTAACCCCCCTTTTCGCGATAAAAGGTAGCCTACTTCCGTTTCCAAGCTCTAAACTATCTCTGTACCAAATTTCAGCAAGAAATCTTCAAATATGACAAACTTTCCTCTCAAGGCCCTAGTCCCCCCCCCTTCCACCCCCCTTTTCGCGATAAAAGGTAGCCTATGTCCGTTCCTAAGCTCTAATCTACCTCTGTACCAAATTTCATTAAGATATCTTCAGAAATGACAAACTTTCATAAAAACTTTCATCCCCTATTTCCCCCCCTTAAACCTCCTTTGTTGTGATAAAAGGTAGCCTATGTCCGTTCTCAAGCTTTAATATACCTCTATTCCAAATTTCATCAAGATCGGTTCAGCGGTTTAGGCGTGAAAGCGTAACATACAGACAGACAGACAGACAGACAGACAGACAGACAGACAGACAGAGTTACTTTCGCATTTATAATATTAGTATGGATTAGTGTATAGTCACTAGTCGATTAGGTATAATTGTGCAAAATTCCAAACCAATGCGATGTTCGGATATGCTCCAAAACATAATTCAAGAGTCCATTACATACAAACATACCAAGCTAAAATGACGTTCAGTGGCTATTTGAACCACGCAATGAGTTTTGCACAAACTAATGAGTACCTACTGTTAAACACGAAGTAAATGCGTAGTGTAACAATAATATATAAAAAATAAAATATACCTTTCCTTGTTGTTTCCTTAATCCTGTACTAGACCTTGCACGCCCTGATTTCTGAAAGGTAGGTTGCATGAGGAGATGGTGGCAAATCACCTGCTTCGCACACAATACATGTTTTGTCATCGTAGCTAAAAACAATGGACAATATAACTCGGATAATATTGCAAATTAATATTTATTGCGGATAACTCATAGGTGGACTAGTAATTAGTAATATTTACTGCCCTAGGGGCATGTAGTACCTGCCAATTCGCTAAAGGTAAAGTCATCGACCATAAGAGGTGGTTTGATATGTCGGACACGGACTGGCTAAAACCGCACTCGTCTTATTTAGCGACAATCCAAAAATATGGCTCCATACAACTACTATGACGATGAAGTCGGAAGGTGGCCATAGAAACTGCTAAACTAAATCTACTCTTGTGTCTTAGCGAATATTGCACTCTAGTAGTAGTATTCGTGGAGTGCTTGAAAAGTGCTTTATTTATTTGCAAGTGGTATATAGGTAGGTAGGTACTAGTAAACAATGCCATAGCATAGTGATTAGGTAAGCTATTGCGTAGGCACTATTATCTATTATGCGCTAATACCAAGCATACATTGCAAATTTAAAGTGCATGTTAATTTCTTTGTTCTTTTATTATAGGCGGAAATCTGCAAGGTTTTTGCACAATGAGTTTCCTACCAAAGTTGCATAGCAATAAGATAAGCACGTTAGGAAAAAGCCCGCTTAGTTTCTTGCCGTTGTCTTCTAAGGTCGGGCCATGTTTCGAACCTGTGGGTTACCCTTGACATTCTGGATATCACTGAGGTGAAGCGAAAACTGAATACTGCCCCGACATCCAATAAGAAGGCAAAGGCCAGGGCTAATTTTGAGTTCATCGGCAGAATTGGTGAGCGGCTAGTGCGGTTTCTATCCAGTAGTTGCGCATTTTGGTCGCTCGCCAAAGCTGGCGAGGGAAAGTTTTGCAAGTTTTGCCATCCGCCGTTGCAAAAACCCGACGGTAGACTGGCCCATGGCGCCATGGATAAGGCCGATCTTTTAGGTAATCTCTTTGCATCAATCTCGACTTTGAACGAATGCCGAGCGACCTATTACCTATACCCTGGTGTGGAACTTCAATGCCCGAAATAAACATCGCGCAGCGGATGGTTCGGCGGGAACTAAAGTCCCTAGATGTTCGAAAGTCGAGTGTGCCGGATGGCATACCGGCGATGGTGCTTAAGCACTGTGCTCCAGAGTTGTGTCCTGTACTTACACGACTTTTCGCACTTTCATTCTCCGCGGGACGAGTTCCGGCTTTGTGGAACACCGCATACATGCATCCTGTGCTTAAGAAAGGTGATAGGACAGACCCGTCCAATTACAGACCTATCGCTATCAACTCCATCCTCTCGAAGGTTATGGAGCGTATTATTATTACAGCTCCTGGGATACCTTAAAGGTAACAATCCAATGAGCGACCGACAGTACGACTTCCGCCACAGTCGCTCAACCGGTGACCTTCTTGTTTATCTCACAAACCGGTGGACGCAAGCCATCAAGACTCGAGGTGAGGCACTAGCGGTTAGCCTTGATATAACGAAGGCCTTCGATCGGGTCTGGCACAGAGGTCGTCTCGCCAAGCTACTATCCTATGGACTCCCTAAGCGACTGTGCGATTGAATTGCCAGCTTTTTGTCCAACAAAAGCATCCAAGCGGTCGTGGACGGCAGCCGCTCGGACCGCATGGTCATAAACGCTGGTGTCCCATGTGTGTGCATATCAATGACATGCTCTCGAACGAGTCCATTCATTGCTATGCGGATGACACTACTGGAGACGCATGTTACACGGGCCGTGCAAACATACCTCAGTCCGAGGTGGAGGAGAGTCGTGAACAACTTGTGTCCGAAATCGAGACTACACTCTTGGGAGTATCCGATTGCGGTCGACTAAACCTAGCCCAGTTCAACCCCTGTAAGACACAAGTATGTGTATTCACCGCTAAGAAAACCCCGTTTATTGTAGCACCGCAGTTCCTGGGTACACCGCTTACCATCTTCTCGAGTATTGGGATCCTGGGTGTCGACATCTCAAATGATGTCGAGTAGTAAGATAAGCTCAATGTGGCATCAAAGAAACTTGGAGTGCTTAACAGGGCGAAGCAGTACTTCACTGCGGCGCAACGACTTTCTTTTTATAAAGCACAGGTTAGGCCCCACACGGAATAGGTACTGCTGTCACATTTTTGCTGGAGCGCCTGCATACCAGCTTGACCCCTTGGACTCGGTGCAAAAACTATATATATGTAGGTACCTATCTATGTTCAGATGAATTATTTGACATGATGCCCACAGCTACATTCGACCGGAAACCGTGCGGTATGAAAGTAACTTCATCCTAGGTCTCTTAGGTTGTGGAATGAACTTCCTGCTGCTGCGTTTTCTCAAGCAGCTACATTATGGGGTTCTTTAAGAAGGGCATTAGAAAGGTTTCTTCAGGGTCGGCAGCGCGAGTCTAACGTGTAGTCTAGTCGACAAGTTGAAAATGGTACAAATTGGATCCGGAATGACGCCTAGAAAAATGTGCCAAAAGCGTGTATTAGCACATAAAAAATTGCACAGGTTATAAACAATTAAAGATGAAAAAGAAAATGGCATTTCGTTTCTTGCGAATATTTAAGTAATTTCTTTTTTTTTCAGTTTTTGTTAAAGTAAAAATATTATTATAAACAAAATATTAATATTTTTTCAACTTTTATCGCACGATCTTGTTGAGTATGTATGTAAGAAAGGCTCTACGAAGCGAAATTTTTTTACAATTATTTATAAAAAACTTTTTCACTTAACTACAATTAAGACGGAAGTTCGAGAAAATTTTGTTAGTTAACAATTGTTTAACTTGTTGAAAAATTTACTTTAAGTAAAATTGCCAACAGGAATAAATTATTTGAAGTGTTCAAAACACACCATATTTCCTTCAAATTTAAAAAAATATATTCAATACCTTAACTAAATTAATTAATGTGCCGTACTCGCTTTTGACGCTGCGCGCGCAATATAAAAATGTCGTGTGCAGACCTATTTTCAGCGTTAAATTAAAATTATAAATAATGGATATAGAGTTCCTGGAGTTAGGAGCTTTTTATTGGAAATTTCCTTTTAGATTGAATTGGATTGGAGAATTGGATTCTTTTAGAATCTTTTTTGGAAATTTCTTCAATACCTATTAATAGTTTATGAAATATCGGCAAGGAACGAAATGCCTGTTTTTTTTTTCTTATAGATAGATTTCTTATAGGTAGATAGTAGTATTATGACTTTTGCAATTTTTTATGTGCTAATACACGCTTTTGGCACATTTTTCTAGGCGTCATTCCGGATCCAATTAGCTATCGCACATAATTTTAAGAGCAGTATCTCTATTTTTCAACTAGTCGACTAGACTAGTGGTGTTGCATACGTCCATAGACCACAGTATCCACTTTCCATCAGGTGGGCCGTGTGCGTGTCTGCCACCTTGTAGGTAATAAGATATTGTAGGCTTTACGAATCATAAGGTTTAAGAAGCCAAAAGTACTTGGATGCCTATCGACTGTAATTTAAAACGCTCTGAGAGTAAAACGTCTCCGATTTAAAATGATTGTGTGTTTCGAGAGCACAACGTCCTCAAAACTGAATACTTGCAATGTAGAAGACCCTGAGAGCAAAAGGTCCGTATCTTTTATAGTCCTACTGGTCATAGTGATAGGCAATCACCCGGGTTAAAACCCAAGCTGGAGTGGGTAACCCATAAGATTTCTCCCATAGGTATTTTATTAGGGTGTTTCAATTTTGGAAAATATATGTACTCATAAACATTTGACATTTCGGACTGCACATTAAATAGACAATGAATAATGATAATCTTAAGAGGTTTGAATCTAAAGAGTAAATGGAAAAGTTCATTTTGCGTCAAATATGTTTTGATTTAATGTCAACTTCAGTTAGAGGCTATTTTTGCTAAAGACTTTGTAAAATGAGGACGATTTGCTCCATGGGTATTAAGTCTAGGTAGTTAAATTGATTGAAAGACATCATGACCAGAGGACTAACTATTGGGAAGTCCATTTTGCTTCCTAAAAGTTATGATCCATAATGATTGTAGGTATCTATAACAAGTGCTTACGTAAATAATCGGACGAGTAGGTAAAACCGGAAGAACCGGAGATAATGACATCCAGAGCCGTGGGCATAGGCTGTTTATAAATACAAATTGTTGCCCGTTTCTTGTAATTACCTACTACTTAACTTAAATAGACAAAAATTTAATTTTAAACAACCATCATGTAATGTAACTGGAAGCCAGAAAATGACACAAAAAAGGAGTCAATAAATTTCGTTTAGGTAGGTACATCCAATGGCACACTTTCCACTCTAATGATCCTTAGTATACTGGTGTCTGGTGGCATCATGACCCTTTCACATCTTTTCTCAAATGTCAAGTATTCACAAGTTATGGTCCTGGTATACTTTTTTTCGCTTCTACTTTCATTCATACAAATATTTGCTACTTGAGAGCATATATGCCATAAAGTACCCACAGTCACTCGTATATACTCGTACCTGCATACTTGATTAATTAAGGTAACCATGGCTACAGAGAAAAAAAAATGTAAGTGAAAGTTTTAAACAAGTAGGTAGGTACAAGTTGAAATTATTTACTTAAATACAAAATCGCATGAAATGAGCAACCATTAGGTAAGTAGGTTTTAGTATCGAAACTTTTAAGAACAAAGAAAATCAACCAAAGTTTTATTAAAAAATCTACAACTCACTAGTGAATTAAAGCAATGAAAATTAACAGTTTAATTACAGGTGTCACACATACACATACCTAATGTGCCTTTAATTGTGGTGAAATTCAATCCAATTTATAAGCAAGCGTGTTGTAAAAAGATATGTAGGTATACCTATTTAACAGCCAAAATTTGAACTAAGTTGCGCCAGCGCGCGGTTTAGGTACCTGCATTGATTTCTTTATTCAGATTATAAACATAGGTACCTACTAATGCCTACCGTACACGACTTCAAAATTCACATCCAATTTCAATTCAATTCTTGTTGACTGGGTTCTGTGTGTTGCCACAAATTCACATCTAACAAGTACCTACTTAAGTAGGGCTAAGTAATATGTATTGAATGTGAATGTTGTTGTAATAATATAAACCAATCTCTGACTAAATAAAAAAAATATAATATTTGAAGGTAGACTTACCAACCATTGTGATCTTTGTATTCAATGGAAATATTATAATTTTAGGTTTCTTATTATATTGTACAAAATAATACTTTTTATAAGTCCAAAATACCATGAAACTACGTTTTATTTTGTACAATATATTATTTTATAATTTTTAGGAGTTAAAATAAAATAACGTAGATTTATGTAGAGTTGACATCGTGTTGGCACTTTGTGCAAAACGTCAAAGAGCGTGCAAAACGTAGTGGTTATCTTCTCTTTGACCTCGTGCAAAGAGAATATAATCACTACGACTTAAGTAGAGCGTAATATTCTCTTTTTTTCTGTTCAGAGCTCTTTGTAGACACCAAAACATTTGATTTTGTAGAGGTTTAACCGTGGTTCAAGAACCAATGTAAATAATTTCCCCCAAACGTAGGCAGGCCTGGGAGGCACGATATTGTGCTTAATGTTTGTGCACCTTTGAGTATAAGTAGGTCCACAACACAAAGCTCAATAGTTAGTAGGTATTTATTAGCACCCCTCTGTGTTATACACTGGCTCTTGAAAAGTTTTTTTACTGATGAAAGTAATTTATTGACTGTTTGAGGAAGGGGACATTTTGCTACCTGTAGTCATTTTGAGAAGTGGTCATTTTGAGACAGAGCTCTTATAGTTAGCTTATTTTAATGCAATCAAGGACAACCTCATCAAGGTCGCCGGGAAGAGCTGGATGCGGGCTGCTTTAGATAGGTCATTCTGGAAGTCTATGGGAGAGGCCTATGTTCAGCAGTGGACTGTGTGTGGCTGATATGATGATGATGATGATGATGATGAATGCAATTAATGACTGTAGGATATGGTAGGATAGAGCTACTTAGCCACTCCGCTGGACGGTAAGCTGCGACTGTGCTAGTACTGCATTGTACGTAGTAGGAACAGATATGGCCAAATCTTGGCATCGCAAATTAGAATCATTTACTGACGTGCAATTGAACTCAAATTTAAAATATGTATGGAGGTTTATTACTTGCGTATGTTGGTGAGAATGCGATAGTATGGTACTATGGATCATCATCATCATCATCGACATCTAGAGGTTATCCCGATTGCATCCGAGGCCGAAATGCCCTCGGAGCTCGGGGTCCGCCTTCCGACTCTTCCTCCTCCACTTCGCACGATCTTGGGCGTTCATGGTTGTGAGACCATTTGCACGCATGTCACCCTGCACGACGTCAAGCCAGGACTTTTTGGGCCTACCCCTTCTACCTGGGCCCGGCGGGGGCGCCATTGCCAGGCATTTGTTACCCACGTAGCGTGGCTGTTGCCGCAAGATGTGGCCACACCAGCGAAGGCGACTCTCTTGCATTTTATCTACGATGTCACGGACATGAAGGCTGCCGCGTATGCGAGAGTTTTCGCGGAGAACTCGAATCCTGACCCTTGGGTAAGTTTGTGTTATCTTGCATTGAGTAGTTATTGCTGACAATACTCGTTTCTTGATCTGTGACATTCGACTCTATGGTTGAGGTTGAGGTGTCTTTGACAGATGTTGCAGTAGAAGTTTCCAGCGCGATGATTGCGCATGTAAAAAAAAAAAAATATTTTTCTTCCTCCCTAATAATGTTGTGATATTGTATGAATGCAAAACATAATTTTGTTACTGCCTCATAAATACCTAGAGACCGCTTTAAACGATTAAACCTAATCTCTACCTTGAGGTTGGCAGAATCATCGGCAACCAAATAGCTGATGCAAGGTGCCATTTGAATAAAATAAGAAGAAGAAGAAGATTGCGCATGTAAAAGGGCAAGAGTTTAAGAGTGCACAAGCGGCTAGAAATTAGTATAGACCGTTCTTTTAAGAACGAAGGTACTATGCTACATGAACCACGCAACCCCCTCGGTGAGTTATTTCGTGGTTATTTCCCATATTCTACTGTATAGCCACCTTTACATGTAATAGCGATCTCTAGACAAGACAGTGTTTCAAGATGAAATTACCGATGTACAGTTAATTCAGAGTTTAGAAGTTGTATAAGAGTTGCATAAGGGGATGGCAAGTTATGGGTTTAAGCACTGAAAATAGCCGGTGGATTGGGCTGGACAGTAGGGGTGTTGTTGGAGGTCCGTAAGGGACTATGTCCCGCTTCAGTGCTTGAAGAGTGTGTGTAATATCTACGCCACTCTGGGTTTCACGATGATGCAGAGTTCCTCGTTCCCCCCATAATTGTCGAGGGTGCATAAGTCCAAGGGGCCCTCAAGTATAGTTTGACCCTTGTAGGAACGATACAGGCGTGGGCGTATGCCTCGCACCGCACTAAACTGCGGATGTAAAGTTAACCTGACTAGGTCCTGAGATCGCTGTTCATCATATAATATTTATATATGGTATAGATTTAGGTATAGTATATGGAACGTCGCCATAAGAGTTCCTCACGCGGTCCTTACGCGTGACTCCGCACATCCACCGCAGCATTTTCATCTCCATGACACGCAGTGCCTGCTTGTGTCGCTCCAACAGCGGCCACGCCTCAAAGCCGTGTAAAAGGACAGGCCTAATGATCGTCTTATAGACCTGTCCCTTCAACTTGACTGGCATTTTAGGATCGCATATGACGCCAGTCATTTCCCGCCATTTAGCCCACGCGGCGGCAATAAGTGCCTTGACGTCGTGGTCGATGTCACCAGTCACGTGAAGTACAGATCCCAGATACTTAACCTGGGTCCGTGAGCTCGACCAAGCCATCGCCTATGCGGATGGGTGTGGGATCTGTTGTGTTTATGTATATTGTATCTTCGCCACATTTAGCTTCAGACAGCCGTTCTCAAGCGCCTCCTTCCACACTTTCACGCGTCGCACCAATCTGTTCCTGTCCGCGTCCATCAGCGCAATGTCATCAGCATACATGAGCAACCATGGAGGCTGCTCATGTGAGTTTCTGATGCTGTCCGACAAAACGTCCAACACCAAGCTGAACAGGTATAGGGACTGAGTACGGATCCTTGGTGTACCCCAACGGTGATGGGAAAGGTTTTCGTAACGCCAACAGCGGACCGAACCACGGAAGTATGGTACTATGTACATTAATCTAAGTAAGATAAAACCCATCGAGTTTGGGCTCATTTGATTTGTCTTGGTAGGCACTTTGGTTCCATATAACAAACAGCTTTATCACAAGGGATTAAAATGAAGACGATTATGTTGTCATAGCAAAGACCCGTAGTGACTAGGTTCATTTGATTTTGTCCTGATAAGCACTAAGACTTACTGACATTCTATATACCTACTGTTGTGTTTAAATATGGTCAATTCCGTCAATTTGACGACCTGAATATCAAAAAATTACAGCTACGAGACCGTTTCACAACGACGCGACGTTTTTGTGTTTCAGCAGCCAATGGGCCTGGCGCCATAACTATGCTAAAATTAAGAAGTTAAATTTCAATGGTGACACGACCGGTATGTGTCAAAACGCAGAAAGGTTTTACGTACTACTAGGGAAGTAGAGAATTAGAAGAGCCGAATGTGTTGATTCAAAATATATCGATATTTATTAAACAATCGATTAAAATTACAGTCTACTTGAAGAAAGGTGGTTTGGGTAACTTTTACATTGCTTGCTTTAGCAATCTAAAGGACTCACTTGGAACTGCAACGTACGTAGTAGGTACCTATAGTGGAGTAATGGTAGAAAATACGAATGAATGAAACCCGCGATGGTACGGGCAGGCCTCCTTCACTCCATATACTTGCGCGCTATAATTACCTACCGCCCGGCCGAGCGGCCTCGGGCCGTTTGCGGACCAAAATTCAGTGCGGTTTTCGCAAGCGAAGCGCACGCACGCTGTTTAATTTTAATCGCTCCGTTCGTTCGTTCGCGTACCTACGATGCCATCTGGTGCCTTATGTGCTGTAGATGGGTGCAAATCATGTAAAAGAAGGGATAAATACCTAACATTTTTCCATTTACCTGTCAATTTAATTTAATAAGCGAGAATTTAGAAAGGGCAAATCGAAATAATTTACCAACATCATTTTTGGGTGTCGGCTCTCGGATTAGTTTAAGCCGTTTCGTGTTTGCGTCGTACGGCATTCCAGATTTGATACGCATGTAACTAAACACCTAAATGATAATGTTCAATTTAGCAAATACACTAAAGTGTAGTAGCAAAGAATACTAAATGTAGTAGTATGCTTATCTTCTTATGTTAAAATGTGCGGACATTGTAATAAAATACTTTTTTCATCTAAATAAAAAATGTCAACTTTCAAACATACCTACCTAGTAGGTATTGAAACGCGTTGGTTTTCGGATCATGACAGACAGTTTTTATTTTTATAATTCTACACCAGTGTCACATAAGGCAATGATAATCAAGTAATACAGCCTAAACATTTTGATACCAACTTCAACACACCCACTTATCAAAATAACACTAACACACTAGGATAGCACAGCAAAAAAATAATTAAATAGGAACAATTCCTAACATATTCATAAATTTATAATGCTTTGCAGCCACTAGACCTTTAGTTAACATATCAGCAGGCATCTCCTGTGTCGAGATATACATTGTTTTAATAAAGTTATTTTTTATTACATCTCGAACAAAATGAAACCTTACATCAATATGCTTTGTTCTATTGACCTGTTGACTCGTTGTCATTTTTAGTGCACTTTGGTTGTCACAGTGTAACACAACAGTACAATTTACTCTTGTTATTTCATACATTAAATTTCTCAAGTAAATGGCCTCCCTGGACGCATCTGAAAGCGCTACGTACTCCGCTTCTGTGCTTGATAAAGCAACAGAAGTCTGTTTTCTGCTCTGCCATGAAATTACAGAACCCGACATGGCAAAACAAAATCCAGTATAGGACTTTCTGTTAAGAATGTCACTGGCCCAATCAGCATCCACAAAACCCTCTAGTTCCAGGCTACCCTTGCTATATTTGAGACCATAGTTCTTAGTCCTTTTTAAGTACTTTAAGACTCTTAATGCATATCTATAATGGTTCTCATTATGACAATTGTTAAACTGACTGAGATAGCTTACGCTATAGGCAATGTCCGGTCTAGTCAGTACCGCCAAATACATTAAACTACCAATCAATCTTTGGTAAGGCATGTCAGTTGAACAATTCTCTGATTTATTAACATTTAGTTTACATTCAATCGGAGTATCCATAGGTCTACAATCTTCCATGTCAAATCTAGACAATAACTGCTCTATGTATTGCTGTTGATCAACTGTAATAGTATTACATTTTTTGTTCACATCAATCCTCATGCCTAAGTATCGCCTCACAGGACCTAGGTCTTTCAGTTTAAATTCAGAGCCTAGCACATTTTTCAGCTTTTGTATCTCTTGGGGATTGTTTGAAAAAACCAAAAAATCATCGACATACAAGGTTACTATAACTTTAACATTGTTATTTATTTTTGTAAATAGACATGGTTCCAAATCACTGTTTTTAAAACCCAAGCTACACAACAAATCCTTCACTCTTTCATACCACACTAAAGAGGATTGTTTTAAGCCATAAACAGCTCTTTTTAGTTTCAAAGCTTTACCATCACTGTCATTTACAACAAGCCCTTCTGGAATTGTCATGTAAATGTCCTCTTTTAAATGACCATTCAAGAATGCTGTGGTTACATCTAGGTGTTTAATGTCCATACCTGACTGCACACTGAGAGCAAAGAGCATTCGCAACGTTGAATGGTCTACTGGGTTCCACTACCGGGGAGAAAGTGTCTACATAGTCAATGCCACTTCTCTGTGTAAACCCTTTTGCCACCAGCCTAGCACGGTAACGCACTTTATCATTGACATCTAACTTTTTATTAAACACCCACTTGCACTTCACAATCGACGCATCACTGGGAAGATCGACCAGCTCCCATGCATCATTATCTTCGAACGACTGCAGCTCTTCTTCCATGGCTCTCTTCCATTGCTCAGCTTCTGGCCCTTTAATCGCTTCTGAGTAGACGATTTCTTCCATATCCGGAACAGTGCTGGAGAACCAACCATAGCGTTGTGGAGGTCTCCTCGTTCTCTTCTCTCTCGTCTCAGGAACCACTGGCAATACAACCTCATCATTTGAAGAAGCATCACTCCATTCTGTCTCAGATACAATTGGTGCATCTGTGGTCCCACTTGTTGTGGCATTGTTCTCTTCTGTCTCAGTTGATGAAGTGTCAGTCCCTTCCACAACCGGAACTACAGGAACTACAGGCACTTCAACTGCCTCACCGGTCAAAACGTCTGTTGTTTCCATGACAGAAACTACTGGTACTTCAGCTACCTCGCTGGTTGAAGCATCTGTCCCTTCTGTCTCTGGAATTACTGTTGAATCTAGACTCCATATCTCCCCGCCTTCAACAGTATTTTCTATGCCGGCTTTATGTTCCATCACAACAACGTCTCTGCTGGTTGTGACATTATTCTTTCGCGGGTTGTAAACTCGATAGCCTTTCACGTTTTCTGAAAAACCAACTAGAATATGTTCTTCTGCCTTTCTGTCCCATTTTAAGCGTCTTTCTTTTGGAACATGGACCATCACAGGGCTTCCAAACAACCGGATGTGGCTCATATCTGGCTTTTTCTTATGCCATGCTTCATATGGTGTAGCATTGTCTAGACCTGATACCACCGATCTGTTTTTGAGGTATACAGCTGTATTTGCAGCCTCTGCCCAGAACTTTTTCTCTAACTTTCATCAAAAAGCAGACATCTCGCCTTCTCTACAACAGTCCTATTGGCTCGTTCGCACATTCCATTTTGCTGCGGTGTATAAGGGTTACTTTTCTGATGCCGAATTCCTTGACTTTTTAAGTAACTGTCAAATTCACTGCTGCAGTACTCTCCACCGTTGTCTGTGCGAAGCACCTTTATCTTCTTGTTCTGTTGGTTTTCAACTGCCATCTTGAATTCTTTGAAGATTTTTAAAACTTCATTCTTGTTCTTCATGAAGTAAATGAATGTCATCCGACTATAGTCATCGATGAATAGGACGAAGTATATTGCACCTCCGATGGACTTTGTTTCCATAGGACCACATACGTCCGAGTGTATTATCTGTAGTACCTCTTCGCTTCTCTGACCAACATGGGTGAATGGTAATCTGACCTGTTTGCCCTCACAACAGATCACACATGTCTCCTTGGTCGAGCTCTCTGGATATGACAAGCCATCCACAAGTCCGTTCTTCATTTTCTTCAAATCACAACTGTTAATGTGCGCAAGACGTCTGTGCCACAGCTCTCCACTTACTGTTGCCGCTGCTGCTAACAAACTATCTCTTTTTTGGATATTCAGTTTGTATACACCGTCTATCAAGCCCGCTGTTGCAACCAACTCATTCTTGTTATTGTATATGTAACAGTGATTCGTTTCAAAAACAACATTGTTTCCGTTTTTGATCAGTTCACTCACGGATAACAAATTGGTTGTCAGGCTTGGTACACATAGCACATTCTTAACTGTGATATCGTAGTCACGATCTGTGGTTATTTGTACGTCACCGTCACGATCTGTGGTTATTTGTACGTCACCGGAACACAATACTTGCACTTTTGACTCGTTAGCAACGATGATCTCTGGCAGGTTTGGCGAAAAGGTCGCGTCCTTCAACCAATCTTTGTTGACTGTCAAGTGAGTGCTCGCGCCGGAGTCTACGTACCATTCGTCTTTCCTATATTTCCCGTTCAAAAAAACCACACTAAATGCGTTCGACTTTCTGTTCTTCTCTAACAATGGACATTGATTCCGAAAATGTCCAATTTGTTTACATTTGTAGCACGAAACTAACCTCTCTCCTTTCTTTGACGTTTCAGGGGTTTCGTTTCTGCTGTTCTTCTTTCTGTTGTAACTTTTTGCAATGAACGCAGCGCCACTGGAATCCGTTTCAAAATGTGAAACTTCCATGTCGAGCAATTTAGTCTTAATAGCGTCTGTGGTAATCTGTATTCCTGAGTGCTCTATCGCCATGATCATCGGCGCAAACTTTTCCGGCAATCCAGCTAATAGTAACGAACCAATCCACTCTTCACTGATTGCGAATCCTGTGCCATTTAAACGATGCGCCGTATCCACCATTTGAGTTACGTAGCTTGTCATTGACTCGCAACTTTCCAGCCGAATTGAAATTAAATGGCGGAGCAGAGTAATTTTTCTTGCGTAACCCGAGTCATCAAACATGGATTTTAGCTTTGTCCACAGTTCTTTTGACGTCTTCGTATCTTTTATATGCACATACAATCCAGAGTCAATCGTTAGAATAAGCTTTGCTTTGGTTTTTGCATCGTCAATGGGTTTTATTTCTGTATCGGCTTCTGGCTTGATGTACTGTACCATGCCTTCTAGCACCAACAAGTTTTCGACCGCAAAACACCATTCTTCATAGTTTTCTCTACCTTTTAGTTTAGGCACACTCGAAATATAGTTCGCAGCCATGATACAAACACAACTTTTCCTATTTCAACTGTAAAACTATTAGTTTTTACTGAAATGCGTGGTATTTGCCCATAACCTATTGAAACGCGTTGGTTTTCGGATCATGACAGACAGTTTTTATTTTTATAATTCTACACCAGTGTCACATAAGGCAATGATAATCAAGTAATACAGCCTAAACATTTTGATACCAACTTCAACAGTAGGTGTGTTTGAAAGTTGTAATTTTTCACATAAGTAGAAAAATAGTAATAGGTACATAACTGGTCTGTTAATCAAATATTCAGATCTTCACAAGAAGGCAACCCTAACAGCGTAAGAAGAGATAAGAGGTACGCGATAGAAGGAGACGCAAGTTGCAGTTGAATAAAATTATAGGTACTTAATGTTGTGCAAGCTGAATTCCACCGTATTGCGTCGAAGCAAGACTGGAATTAATTTCAATCTTCTTGCGCAGTGATTCTTCTGTACGTTAGTACTATTAATTATTCTGTGGTACGGGGTGAGAAAGTTTGTGCAATTGTGCGCTTCACTATTGTTTAACAAAAAACATAATATAACAAACGATCATTTAACAAACAACGTTTAAAAAACTAATCACTTGACAAACTTTCATTTCGAAAACACATTACTTTAAAAAGAATCATTTGATATAATTTCCCGGCAAGGTCGCGGGAAGCGCTGGATGCGGGATGCTTTGGATTTATCGTTCTGGAAGACTATAGGAGTGGCCTATGTTCAACAGTGGACTATGTGTGGCTGATATGATGATGTTATTAATAAATAGTTTACCTAACAATAGTTTGTAAAAAGATGAATATCTAGTTATCAAGTATAATTTTGTCAAACGTGGTTTATCAAATGAAAATTTGTTACTTATTTGTTTTTTGTTAAATGATTGAATACTACAATTGTGCAAACGTTTATCTAAAAGTCCCAAAAAGAGGTCGTTTTCATAAGTAAAAGATTTACGATTGATTTGTGAGGGCTCTAAGGCCCGGATTATAGAATGACACTCAATCCTGATCTTGATTTATCTGAGGACAGCAGCCTCAGCATGGTGGACATCGATAAAATTGAGACATCTCTTCGTCCAATGAAATTTATGAAAATAGGAGTCACGTGACCAAAACGTCATGCTGTACATCAGTAATTCCCAAACATTGTTCTGCCATGACCCGATAATTTTCACACTGACCCTTCGTAACTTCGTGACCCATTTAATACTTTTAAACCCAAGCTGTTTCCATAAAACATTTATTAATAGTACAGAGGTTTTATTAATTTCATATATTTTGGAATTGTCAATTCAATTACAAATTTTCAGTTTTTGGAGCACGGCACATTTTGGAGCTGCTGCTTACTTTACATTCACTGTAAATTCGATTCGAAGTCTACGGAAAATGAAGAAAGTTTGATTCTGAGGTCTGGCTCCACTTTGTCATCTGTTCAACCGTGACTGGCCTCGGTCGGCGAAAGATTTCGGATGGGATTTCGCAGGGATCCGCTCCCGTAGAACATTGGTGGAATCACGCTGAACTCAGGCTAGGTTGCCGTTGGTTGCGTACGAAACTCAATGAAGGCACGAACTTGTGTTACGTAAATTTTACTTTTAATTTTAGGTTACCTACTTCCCGTTGAGTACGAAATTTTAGAAGTTGAATTGCATTGAAGTAAACGACAGACTTCGTAGTTTTTAAACATACGCAGCCAACATAATGGTCGAAACGATTTATTTCGATAAAATGATGTATCGATATTATTCAACAATGTAAAAACCACCTGATCTACAGACAACACTAACTTGTTATTGTTGCCACTTGGTTGCCACTTTCTTTGGTTCGAACTTACGTTACTTATTATTGTTGTTAGCGAAGCAGCGTTAACGCAAGTCACTATTTAATTATTCAAAGTTATCTTCTTAAGCACAATACGAATATACTAATGATATCCTTTATTTACTCAGAGTAATAATTAACTCGATTTCCCGGTGAACCATGATGCGGTTGACGGTGTTTACGTTTTCGTTGTTATTTATTTACCAAACGGTGTTCGCCGAAAAGTATTTTAGACTTGGCCGCAGTAAAGATGGGAATCTCGGAGCACCTGGTGGTTTTGAAGGGGATCCTCTTCCACCCGCACAGTGGTTTAAACAGAAATTGGATCATTCCAACCCTTCTGACTTAAGGATTTGGAAGCAGGTAAATTTAGACACTTCAATATTAAAAATAAAATTATAGATACAGCATGTCGACATGCCGATGAAACAACCGGTGGTCTTTTGTCGCACCCCTTCTGTGAGAAGTCAATCAATCAATTAGCCCATTGCAGTTCACAGCTGAACATAAGCCTCTGCTAATGTTGGGAGGCTTTTCACTAGTATTTCCATGCTGGCCAGGCTGGTTGGTACAGGGTTTTATTTCGGCTCTTCCTTCTCTCGCAGTGACATCTGCATATTTTCCTGTGAGCCACCTCTTACAAAACCCTTTGGAAGAGATGGGGTGGTGTACTGCGGATAATGTACTATATGAAGTAATGTTTCTAATATCTATTTGCTAAAAATCCTATACCCCTTCCAACCAAGTGGCTATATATTTCATTTGTTTTTTATATGGTGAACAGGCATGGTATACATACTTACATGTCAGGTTCTTCTTATAAACCTGGGTTCTTACATGGATGTGATTGACAAGTGATGAGGTTACCAAGGTAGAGATCAACTGACATTTTGAAGACCTTGATGTGAAACTGAGGCCCTTATTTTCTGGCAGTACCTTAGCTTATCAATACCCAAGTGGGGTGCTGTCAATTGGTCTGAATTTAAATATCAAATACCATAATTAAGTACCAGCATTACAGTATTACTTAATCATAGTTCTGCAGTACTATAGGGCGTATTTTTGAAACAAGGCAGTAAGGGCAGGTACCTCATGCATATAGTTACAGCATAATATTCTAAGAAAACTCCCTAAATTTTTAAGATATTCTTAATTGCATATCCCCAATGAAGAGTCAATAATATATTATAACTGCTTTAAAAGCATTTTTGTTTTATTAAAAAAAAATCATAGTTAAATAGCATAATACACATGCTAATTTTGGGTCTGTTTCTTATTAATTTTGCTAGATAAACAGTGCAACAACTGTTATATATATACATTGTTCTTGGGTGATTAGATTCCACTGTGCAAGATAGCCATAAACATATCCCTCACAAGTCCGGCTGACCTGGGGTTATCTCTGGTTTCAAGTTCCAGATGGTCTTCTTGGGTGTGGGAGCTGCGATCGTACCGGAGCCACTGGCCTCGGTTTGCTTCTGTTAGCATGACAGGCTGCTACATCTGTCACCCTCAGGCCAATGCTCATGGAGGATGGAGGTCATTGAACGACTAAAAGTGTGGTGCATGACAACACACAAGTTTGTAGCTAGAGCCAGATATTATTATTTCAATTTGGGGACGCCGGATGGCCGGACGGACGATCCATCCGCGGCTTCTGCGGGCCATTTCGTCCATTTCCCCGACCCTCCCCTGAGGGAGAGTTTGGTTTCCCCAGCTCCTACGGCGCCCCTTCAAACCTCTTTGGTTTCTTGCAGAAGCTCGCGATCCGTTCCACCTTCAGATCTCGTAGCTTCTCTGTGTCCAGTGTGTCCGTTCCCAGGAGATTCCATCTGATCAGGGAGTACATGGGGCACTCTGCCAGTAGGTGGAGGCTGGTCTCCTCGCTCTCCATGCACTCCGGGCAGATGGGGTCGGTCTTCACACCTATAACTGTTAAGTGTCTGTTTAGTCTGCTGTGCCCTGTTATTATCTCTATGACAAGCCTCATATCTCCTCTTGAAAGTTTGGTGAGTTGGCTTGTCTTTTTCTTGTCGATGCCTTTTATGAAGATCTTGGACTGTCTCATTCCGGTCTTGGATCTCCATCTTCTGTTAGTTTCGGCTGTGATACTACAGCTGATTACTCCCTTGGTGATCTTATGCGATATTGGCAGCCCGGGTTCGGGCCCCACCAAGTTTTCTTCTGCTCCTTCTCTGGCTAGTTCGTCCGCCTTCTCATTACCCGTGATTCCCTTATGTCCGGGAACCCACGCGATGGTCAGTTCAGCTTTGTTAGCCAGATTCTCTAGGGACTCCTTACATTCCTTCACGATTGCTGATGTTGTCTCTACTTTGCTTAGAGCCTTGAGCGCCGCCTGGCTGTCGCTGTAGATTGTCACTCTTCCTGTAATGTTCAGGTGGTTGACTATCTCGGCGCAACTTTTAATGGCGTATACTTCCGTTTGGAATACGCTGGCAAATTTTCCTAGAGGTATAGCTCTGTTTAGCTCCGATCCGTCTTCGCACTTTATGTGTATTCCGGATCCGGAGAGTCTCGTGGATTCTTTCCTGGAGCCGTCTGTGTAGCATACAGTGCCACCAGTGTCTATTTTCCAGTCGTCTCTTGAACCTATGTGTATTCTGTATTTTTTGTCGAAGATTCTCTCCTTTCTTATCAGATCGTTATTGCAGATGATCATCGACATTAGAGCCAGATAAGACAAGCCACTATACAAGAAGTTCGTCTGAAAGGCAAAAGCATATCTAAAAGTGGCATGTCCCAGAGATAAAGCGGCACAGGATATTATGAAGTGTCACTGTGTTAACTGCAAGTGCCTCCAGCCAGATCTGTTCAGAGGAGTGGTTCCCGCGCGGGCTGGAAAATGTTCCACCGCAGATTTCTATCTCTATGAGCGTGCTATGCGGACGACACGCTATAACTGCGTGTGGTGCTATATACCACGTAGCGACCACGACCACGTTTGTTCAAGTGGTGGAACAGATCCGTCGGCTGGGTCTCGAGGTGGCTCTTCACAAAACCCGAGGCCATGTTCATTCATGGACCTTGTCGTGTGCCATCTGAGGGATACAGCCTCACACACACTCTCACCGGCATCAAGCCTTTGAATGTATCCATCAAAGGAAAAATTTTGAGCTCGTGTCCAACGGCTGGTGTGACACATCATCACGGTAGAGAACATGATTTTGTGGTTATTTTGCAAGTTATTTCTACTTCATCGTCATTATTATCGATAGTCTTATCTATGTACAGCATATTTTTCTAGTTGTAGCCCTCTTTCCTCACATATTTTCATTTTTATTATGTTTCTGGTATTTTTTAATGTTTTCATGTGAATTTAAAAACAATTTCTACTATCCGCAATAACAATACCTATAATACCTAATGGCATCGAATTCCAACATTATATTTCATTCGACGAAACAATACCTACAATCTGCAATTTTGTAATATTGCAGATAGTATATAGGTATGTCGCCGCCAACTAGCTTAACCAGCCGTCCAATTAACTGCCTAGGCAGTTAACTAAACGGCGCCATTCAATTAACGGTCTGAATGATATTCAGCCGTCTCGTTTATTACATCATTTAACAACTTGGCTGGCTAATGCTTAGGCCAATCGTAATATGGGGCACTACCTCGAAATAAGATAGAAAATTACATCCCCGAGGAGGTAAACAGAGGTGTAATCACATAAAATGAGTGATAGGTTTATTGTGATAGCTGCGCAATCCGACTTGGTTAGGTTAGGTTAGAAGGCTAATGCGGGAGCGGAGCGGAGCGGAGCGTAGCTCCCGCATTAAGGTTAGAAGGCTAAGTGGTTTTTTTTTTTATAACTATACAGAAATAAGTTTTTTTCTAACAGTTTAATTAAATGGCTAGACAAGTAGTTAAACGTCATCGATCCAAGCTATTTGCCTAGCCCTTTAATTTAATGGCTGAACACCATTCAGGCCGTTAATTGAATGGCGGCGTTTAGTGAACTGCCTAGGCAATTAATTGAACGGCTGATTAAGCTAGTTGGCGGCGGCATTATATACCACATCTATATAAATATATATGAAAGATAGTCGTGTTAGTTACACTGTTTAAGACTCAAGAACGGCTGTACCTATCGATTTGGCTGCAAATTGGTGGGGACGTAGCTTAGAACCAGGAGACGGATATAGGGTCTCATCCTGTTCTACCTTTATTTTATCCTGGGTATAGGCACAGAATAATTAATAGTACTAACGTACAGAAGGATCACTGCGCAAGAAGATTTAATTAATTCCAGTCTTACTCCGACGCAATACGGTGGAATTCAGCTCGCACAACATTAGGTACCTATAATTTTATTCACCTACTACTTCGTCTCTTTCTATCGCGTACCTCTTATCTCTTCTTACGCCTGTTAGGGTTGCCTTCTTGTGAAGAAATGAATATTTGATTACCAGTCCAGTTATGAACCTGTTACTATTTTTCTACTTATGTGAAAATGACAACTTTAAACATACCTACCTAGTATTAGATGAAAAAAGTATTTTATTACAATGTCCGCATATTTTAACATAAGACGATAAGCATACTACTACATTTGGTATTCTTTGCTACTACACTTTAGTGTATTTGCTAAACTGAACATACCATTTACGTGTTTAGTTACATGCCGTACGACGCAAACACGAAACGGCTTAAACTAGTCCGAGAGCCGCCACCCAAAAATCATGTTGGTAAATTATTTTGATTTGCCAGCAAAATCGAATGTGACGCGCTGCGCTTTGAAAGCAGTTCATATTTGAATTTATATTATCGTTAGGAACTCGGTTCTCGGATACTATAAGATTTGTTGGAACTGTATTTGGTTTCAGTTGTTTGATTGTCCTGATATCAGAATCTTCAAAATGGTGGGAGCAGACTTCGTAGCTTAGCTCTCAAATTTTCTTTGCTTAGTAAGTCCTCTCGTCCTATTAAAATCAGCCACTCTCGGCGCCTAAAATAAAATAGACAAATGGTAGTCAGTACGGAGCAAACACACATGTGCTTATGGTCATTGGTTAGAGTGAAGCAAACGGGGCACTGAGAAGCGCAGTCACCGTAGTAGTCGCTCGTCGCCGTCACAGAAACAGTCCCCGTTGCAGTCGCCATAGTCTCTATACAATGAAAATTTTTCTAAGTGCTTGACAATCGCCACGCCGAGAAAGGTTAGGTGCGCCAAAAGTAGGTAGTATAACTTCAAAAATCTAAATCCTAAGCTAGTAAAAATCACTGGACATACATGGGGGTGGCTCAAATACTCCTCAATATGGGGCGCCAAATTTTTTCGCCAGGAGAGCTGGCCACCCTGTATTGTCAAACTTAACCTTAGCTCTCGGTCTATATACCCGTCAGCCTAGCCAAAGTGCGCCAAAGTATCTAATTATCATGTTCAGGTAAATAATATCAAATATTATGCTATTCATTTGTATACCTATTAAATTTATTACTTCAGCTCTCGGACTATAAACAAAGAATACTAAATATTACCTATAAGCTATAAGGTAGCTTTCGAGCGCGAAGGTTCATATACACTCGAGAGCAATGAATCCGGGTCACTCAAAGAATCCAAAAAATCTCGGAAAGTAAGAATGCTAGGTTAATTCAATAAATTGTATTTAATAGACAATTTAATACTCCTATGAAAGTTAAAAAAATATGAGTCACCATACATTTTATTTACACAAAATTACATAAAGAAAAAAAACTGCTGATCTCTCCTTAAAACAAAAATAGGAAACATGAAATTTTTGAACTTTATGACGATTTTCTTGAATTTCAATACTTCGTATTACCTCCTCGTGCTTCCATTACTGCGTTTACGCGGTTTGGCATGCTGTACACCAAGTTCCTTATACGATTTTGGGGAATATTCTCCCATTCCTCTGTGAGAGCAATTTTGAGCTCAGGAAGTGTGATTGGGGGAGGGTTTCGTTGTTTTACGCATCTCCCTAGCTCGTCCCAAGCATGCTCGATCGGGTTGATATCCGGGCTGCGCGCTGGCCACTCCATACAAGTAATGTTCATCTCTTGAAGGTAGTCATTCACAATCCTACCTGTATGAGGTCGGGCATTGTCATGCATAAATATAGCATCCTCACCCAAATTGACCATAAATGGACCAACGTGTTCGTTGAGGATTTCTTCCACATATCTTACGCTAGTTAAAGAGCCGTTTTCTATGATCACCAGCTCTGTGCGACTTTCAGAGGAAATTCCGGCCCACACAAGTACAGACCCACCACCGTAGGCTACTTTTTCTTCGATGCATGCTTGCTTGAATCTTTCCCCTGGTCTTCTATACACTCTGTGTCTTCCATCGTGCTTGTAGAGCATAAATTTTGATTCGTCGGAGAACATAACTTTCGACCAATCTTCAATACTCCAATTTACGTGGTTCTGGGCATATCTTAGTCTTGAAATACGATGGCCACGCTCCAGTTTAGGGCCGTTTGCAGGTCTAAGGGGTTTTAAGTTAGATTCAGCAAGCCGACGTCTTACTGTCCATGCACTTGGGTTACTTCCTCCGAGGCGTCGAAACTGATTTGTGAGTTCAGTTCCTGTGAGAAAGCGATTTCGAAGCATGGTGTTCACCAAGTATCGGTCTTCTCGTGCTGTGGTACACCTAGTTCTGCCCGTTCCTGGTCTGCGTAGGTTAGAACCAGTTTCTTCGTAACGTCGGAGAACTCTTTGTACTGTTGACAGCGACACACCGACAGTCCTGGCTGTATCGCGCTGACTCCGGCCGGTTTCCACCAATGTAAGTATTCTGGTGCATTCTTCAAGTGTAAGCGACATGATTTCAGCTTGAATAATGAATATTGAGCACTATCAACCTGGTTTATGTACCAACATAAATGACAGATTACAAACAAAAGCAAAAACAAATCCTGTAATTTCGTAGTTCCATCTTCGACAGTGTTCCCTTTTCAAATTTGATTTTTTTATGATATAACTTTACAATAACTAAGAAGTTTTAATACTTTCATTTAAGGAGTATTAAATTGTCTATTAAATACAATTTATTGCATTAACCTAGCATTCTTACTTTCCGAGATTTTTTGGATTCTTTGAGTGACCCGGATTCATTGCTCTCGAGTGTATTATGTAGGTAAGAACTAATAAATGACGGCGTTATGAAGGGACAAACATAAGAAATTTAAAAAATCGAATTGAGACCCTCCTCCTTTTTTGAAGTCGTTTAAAAAGCAGGAACTTGGAACTGCAGAAATTACGTAGGGTAGGTATCGTCAGTGGTACCTACCTACCTATAGTCAACGCGCAATGCCCGTCAAGGACACTCGAAATTAGAAAAATACGTCGAATCGGGTGTCAGCGGAGTACGTTGACCCCGATGGGTCCGATCCAATAACCCTCCCAGTTCAAAAATCTAGCTGGCTAGGTACCTACCTACTTCGTGGTCTACCTATAAAATAAGTAGTTTTAGTCTAGTTACGCATTTTGAACAGTAGTAGTGGTAGGTTGCGTTATGGGTAGGTAGGTAAGTACCATAAAATTTTAAAATTTATTAATTTGGCAAAATTACCTTACAGCATCTTTGGGAAGCGAGAAAAAAGATAAATCCGGCATATTTCTATTCGAATTCAAACAGCCGAACGCCACACAATAACGTCTGTCATATTTTCTTTTCTTGTCCATTCTAAGGTAGGTACTAGTAGTAGGCACGATCAAGAGAGAAAAAAAAATGTTTTTATAAAATCCCAGCCGAGCGCGAGCATAGAAAACACCTCAAGCGTTCACACGAGCGCGCGCGTGACACTCGACTAATTTTTAATCCGCTCGGCCGGCTACTTCGTTGTAGGTATATAACGGATGTACTGCGCGGAGTGAACCACGCCTGGTATAGGTTCCTGTGGGTGCGGTCACGCGGTCAGTATTTCTGTGAGCCTGGTACATTTGCATATAGTACCAGGCTCACAGAAACTTCAAGGAACTTTATCTCGGTAGCGGGCACAGGACCAGTGTCACATGGGCAGAACCACGGGTAACGACTATGCATAATATAATATAGTAACACTGATAAATAGTGAAAGTTTCTAATGCTATGTCGTAAATAAACACATTTTTTTGCGCTTACATTGCATACGTAAACTAAGATAACATAACGTTACGAGATAAGTCAAAATAATTGAATTACGGAAATGTGTACCTCAGTGTTTCCCAAACATTATTCTGTCATGTCCCGGTAATTTTCACACTGCCCTGCCCCTTCGTGACTCACTAATTACTTTTAATCCAAGGTACTTTCATTAATAATACTAAGGACACAGAATATTTTGGTATCACCTATTTAGTCACTAATCTCCATATTTTAAAAATAAGGGGGACGTGCAAGACTGCTGCAACTATCGGGGAATAAAGCTCATGTCACACAGTATGGTAAGTTTAAGAGAAAGTGATAGAGAAGCGTGTACGAGAGGAAAGCGTGGGGATGAGACCCGAAACCAAGTTTATGCCTGGCGGCGGGACCACAGACGCAATTTTTGCTCTTCGCCAACTGTGCGAAAACTAGAGGCGTGCGCACAAAAACTTGAATATGGTGTTTGTGGATCTCGAGAAGGCATATGACCGGGTACCCAAAACTGTTTTATGGTGGGCCCTGAAAGGGAAAGCGACTTTCGCTTTCCCTTTCAGGGCCCATATAGTTGATCTGTGCGATGTACTGCCGATCAAGAGCCTATGTACGATCCGTTGCTGGCAAAACCGACGAGTTCAATGTGGCGGTAGGCTTGCATCAGGGCTCGGCGCTAAGACCCTATCTCTTTCTGTTGATAATGGATGCCTTGACATCGGAGATACAGGAAGAGAGCCCCTGGTGTATGCTGTTTGCTGACGATATTGTCCTCCTTGGTGAAGATTGTAGGCTTGAAAATTAGTAGAACCAAGACTGAATGTTCTGTGATTTCGGCGGTTCCTCCACACCCATAGCAGTCTGCTCACAATTTCCGCTACTTTGGCTCTGTTATCCAGGCGTATGGGGTAATTGATCGAGCAGTAAACCACTGAATAGATGCAGGGTGGATGAAATGGCAGCAGGTTAGAGCCACAATTTGTGATCCCTAATTTCTCCTCGAACTTAAGGGGAAAATCCATGATCAGACCTGCCGTAATGTATGAATCGTTATGTTTGGCCTTGAAAGCGACGAACGAAAGACAACACTGCATGTGGCGGAAATCCGAATGTTAAGGTGGATGTGTGGTGTGACGAGAATGGACAGAATAAGGAATTACTATTTTGGAGAAAGTTTGCAAGTGGCACCAGTGAAAGAAAAATTCAGTACCGAGCGACTGTCGTGGTATAGAAATATAAGAACAGAAGACAATAATGTTGTAAGGCAGGTTCAAAGTATAAATGTAGCCCTATTCCACTCTAATCCACTTCTCAAATCCATGTAAGGAAGGTTCAAAGTATAAATGTAGCCCTATTCCACTCTAATCCACTTCTCAAATCCATGAAAGAATAGGTAGGTAAGCTTAAGAAAAAATGGATGGATAGCTTGAAAGATGATATGGCAAAGAAGGTAGTAACTGAAGAAATGACATCTGACAGGAATTTATGGAGGAGAATGTTATGTTTCACCGACCCCAAATAATTGGGACCTGGGCAAGTAGATTATGATGATGATGACATATTTAGTCACTAAATTTTAGTACAAAGTATGAAGCTGTTGCTTATTTTTTACTAAAGAATCCAAGTTTGCGGAAAACGACGAAAATTTTATCCTAATGTCTGGTTCCACTTCAAGTCAGTTTCTATATTTATTTTTAGGTAAACTAGTGTTGAAAACCCAGCTTCATTTAAATTAATATACGATGCGTCGATAGCATGTATTATTTAAAAAAAGAACACGAATGGTGCGACCCGGTATTTTATTTTGATGATATTGTACCGGGTTGGGTTGGGAAACGCTGGTGTACCTAATAAAACTACTTTTAAATAAACCGACTTCAAAATCTGAAAAGTAAAAAATAACTTCCGTAAAGTAAAAAATCCGATCGATTTGAGGCTCGCCTCCTATTTGGAAGCCGATTAAAAAGGTCAAGAAATAAGTTCGCAATAACATAATATGTCTATGACCTTTGGATAGCCAACAGAAACCATTATTATCTTTTAAAGATTACATAAAAATTATGTGTCGTTTAATAATGATTTTAACATCAATCAATCAATCAATTAGCCTACTGCAGTCCACTACTGGACATAGGCCTCACCCAATGTGCGCCATTTCATACGATCCTCCGCCTTCCGAGATTTTAACATATACAGCATTAATCCTTATCCAAATAAATACGTTAGGTACGTTGTGCATTTAATGTACATCAAAATTGCTATCAAACTATACAGTGTGGAAGATTTTAACCTTACCTGGAGGGGAAGTACTCTAAATACTGGAGATAACCAATATCACTCAAAGGAAACATTTCTTTATTTTTAAAATGAAATAACTCGACAATCAAAATTTTTCGAAATATCGCTTGCCGCAGTCGGTAATCAGACCGACATAAATCTGAAAAAAAAAACATCCTGTATTTTTATGGCATCCATCGATAAGGATAAGGATCAAATCTCTGCAATAAACATGGTAAATTAAAAAAAGGAAATCCCTGAAATCTAAACTTATAAATTAAAGTTGACAAAATAAAGCACTTTAACTCAAAGGCTCATCTGATATTATATGTACTAACTTTTTTTAACTTGTTAATAGGGGTATTTACATCGGACTAAAACCGACTAAAAGCGCTCAAGGGCTCAATTAACAGCTTCTGTGGTGTGGCATGACGCGGCCGCTACCGAGGAGGCACGGGTTCCATCCCCTCTCAATGCAAATATTTGCATGCAAGAATATGGGTATTTGTATTCGTTTGTTTGTAGCCGTGCCTCGAAGAGCACGTTAAGCCGTCGGTCTCGGTTGCTATACGAATATCTATCGCAGACGTTACGGGTAGTTGTAGTCCTAAACAACTGGTCTAACTGCAATGCTTCGATATCACCTTTGGGTTGTGGAGGTCAGGTGGCAGTCGCTTCACGGAAAATATCGAAGCTAAGCCAAACCCAAGTTAGACTAGTAAAGTGAGCCCCAGTTTCTAAGGTAAAAGCGTCGGATGCGACTGGGATCAACGCTAAGATGATGAAGAAGAAATACGGCAATTCTCTCGCCATCCCCGTTGCCCAGAGTGCACCGCGTGGAGGTTTCCAATCAAGCATCCTAAATTAAAAGCTACCCTACGTACCTATATTCCTCGTGCAGTTGTATACTTGGGTAAAAAGGCTGTATCTGCTGGCACTGGTTTTATAAGTTAAGATTTTATGATCTTCCTTTCATTTAATTTATCATGTTTCTTAGTCAGATTTGATCCTTATGATTGACACTATCGATTGATGCTATAAAAATACAGGATGTTACTTTTCGGATTTTAGTCGGTTCGATTACCGGGTGTGGCAAGAGAGTTTTCTAAAATAATCGAATGCAGTTTTGTTTCTTTTTAAAAATTAAGGAATGGTTCCTTTAAGTGAAATTTGCTATCTCCAATATTTAGAGTACTTCCCCTCCAGGTAAGGTTAAAATCTTCCACCCTGTATAATTACAATGAATAACTTAAGAGGTATCGCAAATTGACAATTATGCGCCACCAAATAAATTCCAGCGTAGTACGCGGCGGTGCGGGCACGAATTGCACAGCAGCAATTCTCTAAACATACAGCGTCGAGCACAATGCCGCTGCGACAGCCTTGTTGATAGAGTTTGTCATAGGTCGACCTCCAGTGACGTCACCCAGTTCGACCAATGACTGTGCTCGACGCTGTATACTTAGAGAATAGCACTGGCTGGTGCCGGGAGTGGACAGATCACTTCACACTGACACTATCAACAAAGTTTCCATTGCACCAGTGCGAAGTGGGGGTGGGTCGCTAGTTAATAAATAAAATATAGTAAAAAATAAATTCAAGTCGGTTTGAGACGTTTTTCGCCTCCTGGAAAGTTGCATTTTTGCAGTTATTATGTTTTTAGTTTCTAACTAGGTTTTGCCCGCCGATCCGCCCGCGTGGATGTCGGTTATCGCTTAGTGTTGACCCGACGCTATTGAGCATTACAGTCACCTCTCTATTCAACTTTGCCTTCTTAATTTTTAAATTCTTACTATTTGTCGCCTCGCCTATACACTCCCTTTTTTTCAACGTTGGAAAAATGACAAACTTAATTTCCCTAACCCTACCCCTAGCTCTAATCCATCTCTGTACCAAATTTCATAAGGATATTTAAAAATAACAAACTAATTACCCCTCCCCTCTTTAACCCCTTATTTCGCTATAAAAGGTAACCATATCCGTTTCCAAGTTCTAATCTGTCTCTGTGCCAAATTTTATCAGAATATCGTCAAAAAGGTCAAACTATCATCCCCTTGCCCTATTCCCTCTCCCCCTCTTCGATCCCTTTTTTCGCGTTAAAAGATAGCATATGTCCGTTTCCAAGCTTTAATCTCTGTACCAAATTTAATCAGGATATATCTTCAAAACCAACAAACTTTCAGTTTTCATTGGGCTTGTTATTTTCTGATTTGTCTAGGTACCAATTACAGTGGTCAGCTGTACAGTCAATCTGTAGCCACAGCGGGCTAACCTTGTATTTCGCAGACCACATCAATATAAAACTTAATAAACTACAGTCTTGCATTAGTCTCTTAAAGAGATAACGACTGGCCTAATAACACAGCTGGACAGCTGTGGCATTCGAATAAAAGGTCACAGTTTATCTTTGTTTGATACTTGCGTTTTCTTCATTGTAAATAGGTATATTATGGGTTGTTTACAATACTAAATATACTTAATTCTGTACTGTATGTACTGAATGTAATGTTCATAATTTTTCCTACCTTGTTAACTTATCTAGAACTAATTCATATTTCAGCGTTATTTCGTGAATGACAGTTTTTATGACTTCAAAAAACAAGGTCCTGTATTTCTGATGATTGGTGGTGAAGGCCCAGCTGATCCCCGGTGGATGGTTAAGGGTGCATGGATTGATTACGCCAAGAAGTTCAACGCTCTTTGTATCAACTTAGAACATCGCTATTATGGTGAAAGCCATCCTACAGAGTAAATACTAGTTTTTATTCATTTATTTTATTCTTTATTGTACACATCAATTACATTTACACAAAATAGTAAAATGTTATGTACAAAGGCAATGTTAGTTATTCTTTAATTAAAATTAATTAGGTATGTTTACTAACAATATAAAGCAACGGTAGGTACGTAGGGTCTAGAAGGTGATAGTGATTCAGATACTTGCAGAACTAGACAGCTGTGGCGGGGTCCCTATAACCCGGTTTCTGCCGTCGCATGGTGCCTGGCAGTATAACAAAAATCGACAAAAGGTCTTTTTTCCCAATGGCTTCCCTTTTGGAAATTTTCGCCCTTCGCCATTGGTAGACCTGTTATCAACGTATACAGTGACATCAGTAGTGCACAGTTCCTCCACAGTTTCTAAATTGATAAGCTGTAGGTACTTAAATTACCTAATAATGTATGCCGATTTAATAATACATTTCTAGATTTATATTCGCTTTCTAGAACCCATATCACAAGCTTGTTAAGCTATACTTACATTGGGTCTAGATAGTGCTATGTAAAATGTCGTAGCATATACAATTCATGTTTTTGCAGTGACATGAGTGTGAAGAATCTACAATACTTATCGTCATCGCAGGCTCTCGCAGATTTAGCGAATTTTATTAAAGCTATGAATAACCAGTTTAAACTAAAGAAGAACACGCGTTGGATAGCTTTTGGAGGATCATACCCTGGTTCACTAGCGGCTTGGTTGAGGCTCAAATATCCTCATCTAGTATATGCAGCAGTCTCTTCTAGTGGACCTCTCCTAGCTAAAGTTGATTTTATGGGTATGATTAATTTATTGTATTTGTGTTCGTTGTTACACTCCATTCGGGTAGATACTTCACCAAAGGGAAACAGTCTTATAGCGACGAGGCTTACTAACTGACTAACTAGTGGTTCGTTTTCGATCTTTAGTCGCCAGAAATATGAGTATTACCAAACTGAGTTTTTATATAAAATATTAAAAATACACATCAAAATTGTTGATGTTTGACCGAATGGAGTTATATATGTTAATAGTCGGGTATTTATTATGTAGATGTAGATACTATCTCATCATCATCATCATCATATCAGCCACACACAGTCCACTGCTGAACATAGGCCTCTCCCATAGACTTCCAGAATGACCGATCCAAAGCAGCCCGCATCCAGCGCTTCCCGGCGACCTTGATGAGGTCGTCCTTCCACCTAGCCGTTGGGCGTCCTACACTGCGTTTGCCCGTACGCGGTCGCCATTCCAGAACTCTTTTGCTCCATCGGCCATCTGTTCTGCGCGCTATGTGTCCCGCCCACTGCCACTTCAACGAGCTAATCCGCTGGGCTATGTCGGTTACTTTTGTTCTCCTACGGATATCATCATTTCTGACGCGATCACGTAGGGAAATACCGAGATAGATAGAATAGAATACTATCTAGTAAATATAAATAAAAATCTATATTTTAGAATACTATGGAGTAGTTGTCAACGCATTAAGGGAAAAGACCGGCGGAGAAGACTGTGCGATACAAGTAAAAACTGCGCATAACCAAATAGTGTCAATGATGAAGGACCACCCAGAAATTGTGGAGAAAGAATTCAGGTAACAAATCCTTTGTGTTAGAATAATATTTATAGTAGTGTTTCATGACAGTGACTGCTTTATTTGTACCGTTTCGTGCAAATCATAATATTTATTTTTCAAGAAACTATTTATACGAAATTAGCCCAATCATATTTGCACGAAACTGGGATCCACAGGCGTACACACGCACACTTAAGCGGTCGCTGTGGAGCTTTTATATTACAATTTTGAATGTTTATATTCTTTTCAATATAACAACAGTTTGATAAGTGAATCTCTTTGGTTATAGAGTTTGCAAGCCTTTTGCTGACGCTTCTGCGGATGATATAAAAAATTTCTACAATTCAATTGCTGATGATTTCGCTGATTTAGTTCAGTATAACGAGGATAATAGAATCAGTGCTGATAATAGATACATGAATCTCACTATAAATACAGTAAGTTTGTCTTTATTTTAATAAAACTAAGAATGCATCAAATTTCTTTACACCCTAAAAGCAAAGTTTTTAATGGACTTGCGTTTACGTTTTCATAATGATATCCATTTCCTTGACCGTGCGTGACTCGGCGCGGCGAGGGTGGTTTTATGTTTACCCACTGATGAGTGAATGGGTCTACCATTAATTTCAGGTTACCCATACCCACAACTGGAATTAAATAACATTAACTATCGAGTAATAAAAATATTTATCGATATTTACTTCACATCTTCCTGTAACGGCCGGTTCTAGGCACTTTGGTACCATATAATCGATATTTTAGTCGTTTAGTATAGTTCAGATGATTCACAAGGTTCGGATACTCCTACTTGCAGGTGTGCAACATGCTGACAGCGGATGGCTCAGTGCCGGCCTATAAGAAACTCGCCGCTTTCAATTCTATAACATTAGATAAAGCAAATCAAACTTGTTTGGACTACAGCTACAATAATATGATTAAGGACTTGAGAAACATGACTTGGGGTTCAGGAGGTAAAGATGACAATACAATATTACTGACTGTTGCTTGATGCGAGTTTATTCATACAATCCAAACTACAAACTGGGTTGTATAGGGCTTCACCACGACCTTTTGGGCCAAGCCAATCTTTTTTATTTTATTTTTTATTTTAGGGCTTTGTCGCTTGACGACCACATCGCTCCGTGAGCACATAATATATGCATAACAATACACATCTTAGCTAGCTAATGTCTAATGTATCTATTCTAAACATAGATCTGCTAGGGCATAGAGATTGTGTGCTTCAACCGTCGCAGGGTTGGCTAAAAAACTATTGCAAAGGCCGATACTCAAATCTCTCGCGACACCAAAATGCATCTCTCTGTACGCTCTGTTTCGTACACATTCCCAGAGAACGTGTACCGCGTCTGCGACCACACCGCAGTCCTCGCAGTTAGGAGAGGAAACTTTGCCCATTAAATACGCGAACTTTTTTGAGGCTATATGACCTGTTCTCAATCTGAGGGCCGTCACTAATGGTCTTCTACTTAATCCTATCTTTTCGATCCATGGATTTTTCGATATTAGCGGCTGTATTGTACGGTACCAGATACCTTTCTCCCTCGACCTCTCGTCAAAATATTCCTGCCAGCATTTCCTACACTGTTCCTTTACCCGTCTAAGATGATCAGAGTAGAGGAGTAACACTCATTGGAATGCCATCTGAACAGTCTGTGTAAATTTTATGGTATCTGTTGTACGGTCGTTGCACACAAGCCAATCTGATCTGCAAGTTGGGACACAGCGGATTAACAAAGGACCTTCTGGCGTAGATATTTCTCAAGGTAGTCGCTGAAATGGAATAACAACAATACCGCGACCATAATAACCTCGTGTTGTGTTCCCGGCAGTGAGTAGTATAGCCAGAGCTCACTGGAGAGTTTTTGTGCTGTCAGTGGGAATATCAAAAGCTTGTCATGCTTTGTCATCCGCACTGACGGCACAGAAACTCTGTTCGCACAGGGTCGGCACCACGAGTGTGACTCCCCTGGTGTTGCACACGTCCATAGGCCACGGTATACACGTTCCACCAGGTGGGCGTGTGCCTGTCTGCCACACGGTGGTATAAAAAAATCAAGATAAGCTAAACAAATTAAGATGGTGTGGTAAAGCGGATCGCAATGCTACCAAGTACAAGCTTAAGAGGTAGCACTGAGATGACAATATACATATAAAAAACGTTAAGTAGTTAAAACAAAGACGATTGAGCAATCATATTACATTGATCGATTTTCATCTTAGCTAACTTTGTTTCACAGCTCGCCCGTGGATGTACCAAACTTGCACAGAATTCGGTTTTTACCAGACCTCTTCGGGAGAAGTCGAAGTGTTTGGTAATCAATTCACCCTTGACTTTTTCATTCAACAATGTGAAGATGTTTTTGGGAAAAAGTAAGTTTTATTTTACTGCACATAACTTATAGTCGTTTCGGAAAAAAATAATCCTAAATGAATACTTCCAGATTTTGTACCGAAACTATGCCCAATATATTTCGTTCCAAAACGACTATAAAATCACCCGGTTTGGAATGGAAAGGAAGAGAACTCTCATAACTTAGCTTTAGATGATGCTAAATAGTTAAAATTTTCAAGATAGAATGCCATCGGTACAATCCTTAAACATACAAAGTTGGAATGTCGTAGCTATTATACTTTAAATTTTATTAATGTCACAAAACCCTTAATTTCGTGACTGACTCATCACTCACTGATCATCGAAATGGTTAGGGTACTTCCTGAAGTCCTAGAAAGCTGAAATTTGGTATGTAAGCTAATGTTACTACAAAGACAACAACAAAAATTAAAAAACCTAACTTAACCTATCCCCTGGGAATAGGAGGTGGAAGCACAGATTACCTACTACGGTGGAAGTTTGTATATTATACTTGCGCTACAGTTTGTACATAAGTCAAAATGAATTAAAGTATTTCTTATAAGAAATCAAAAATACGTACGTCATAATTTCTAACCAACTTACAAGAATAAATGAAATCCTACCAAAAAAATTTTCATGTGAAAATGTTGCCAAGACGAATTTACGTAGCTTACCCTGTGAAAACGACTGCACGCTCTAAACCTCTCTACACTACACCTTAGGTTTAGAGCGTGCAGTCTTTAGAGCTTGGCTTTATACAAGATCTGATAACTTTTTCACAGGGTAAGCTACGTAAACTCGTCTTGGCAATATTTTTACATGAAAATGTTTTTGGTAGGATTTTTTTTTAAAGAATATTAGTACCTAACTGAAATTACTAATATTGGGGGTCGGACCCTAGCCTCTCGGGTACAATACAGGGTGAATTTTTGAAACAGGGCATTAAAGGCCTTGACCGTTGTAGTTACAGCAAAATGTTCTTGGAGACCCTAACTTATTGAGATATTTTGAACTGCATTTACAGATTTTGGCAAAATCGTACAGTCAGCAAGAAAAATTCTATAAGTTGCCCTTACTGCAACGTTTCAAAAATACATCCTGTGTAGTACCTGCGGTCTATCTGATGACATGTGTTCAATACCTTAAAATATGATTTGGTGTTTCTAGATACAATGAAGCATTTATAGAATCAGCTGCGGACTGGACGAACAACTATTACGGCGCCCTGGATATAGCTGTAAGCCGCGTGGTGTTCGTCCACGGCTCAGTAGACCCTTGGCATGCCCTTGGAATCACCAAAACCCAAGATAAAAGTGCTCCTGCTATATTCATTAAAGGTATTATTAAAATTTGTTGTTTCTGCCCTTCGCGAATTCATACACAATGTGGCACTTGGTTGGGGCTAACCAGGAGATATTGCTAGGTCCATATATGTTGGACCCAAATCGCGATATATAAAAGGCCCTGCGCGCAAATTGTTTTGTAATAATCTATGATTAGTGAATTTGAGCTCGTCCACGGCTGTAGCACCCCGTGCTTTCCTCTAAACACATCCAAGAAACGCGTACTGCGCGTGAAACGTGTAGAGCATATTTTAGGTCCAAGATATACGGAACGAGCATTACTCTGGTAGGATTCAATTGACGTCTTAGTGCCCATTCACTGAGAAAAAACATACTGCAAGACAGCCTAGTGCTCCGGAGCGAAGCTTGGTTTTACTGAGAAGATGCACCATGGATAGAACACACAAAACTATCATAATCGTAACGTAAACGTCTCGGGAGAACGGTACCCCAAGCACGAAAAACTATCGTATATGTATCAAGAGACCGGATCATTGCGATCGGCTGGCTTCAAACACAAACACACACCCGCCCGCATGCACGCACGCACGCACATACACATACACCCACCACCTCTATACGTTACGATTACGGTAGGGTTTTTCGTGCTCGGGGCACAGATGCGATCTCCCTTCTATATCATAATGAATGGCCGCTTTTGCTAGTGGGTACATTTTCCCATTTGAATCTAAGAAATTGTATTACAGTGAAGCATTCTATTTCAGGTACTGCTCACTGTGCTAACATGTATCCCCCAAGTGAGCTGGACTCCAGTGAACTGGTTAGAGCCCGTCTTGAGATTCAAGAGTATCTGGCTGAATGGATTGGACAACAATAGTGATTTATTTTTTGCTCAAACTAAACTAGAATTCATTCATATCCACCAAAATGTCCAAATAACACCTTTTCTACGGTTTTAGTTAATACTTTTGTACATGTTCATTAGTAAGAATAAATCTTGCAGAATAAGATATCGTCTTTATTTATATTGACTGTGTTTAGCTGAATTTCGAAAATAATGACTACTATATGAGTTCCGCAACCTATTGGCGATATTGAAGTATTGCAGTTGGGACTAGTTGGATTTTTAGGGCTCCAACTAACCGTAACCCGTACCCGGGACCGACGGCTTAACGTGCTCTCCGAGGCACAGATATACCCAGAACAATGCAAACAGACATATTCATACATACAAATGTTTGCGCTGAGCGGGATTCGAACCCCCGCCATTTGCGTAGTAGTCACGTTCACTACGTCACAGAGGCTTACTAAGTATAGATCCACCATTGGGAATATCCTATATATTGTATCGTCTATGATTAGGAACATCATAATCGAATATTTAATTTGGGATGAAGCATTTATTTTGGAATGAAACTAATATATTTTGGTGTATAACAGTATTTTAATAGGAACTGCTTTTATAATACTTAAATTTAACAAGACACATTTTAAGAATTATATAAGTCAGTAAGTACATTTCTCATTTTTATCAAAATGTGTGAATAAAACAAATAAATAATTACTTTTAGTAATTTAACAATCATTTCTCCTTTAAATTTAGAACAGGGTCAACGGACGAAGCAGTTATATAACGGCTTCGGTTGGCTTTCTAGCTTTCTACAATGTTTCTGATACTATTTATCGTTTTTCTACATGTTCTTACAATTCTGTTGTCGTACAATTTCTTTATTCGTCAATCAATCAAAAATCAAGTGTCCACGTTTCGGCACCGTAAGTCATAACAGGTAGGACGCGCTGGTCAAAGACCTTTGTTTTCAGGCATTGCGGTAGGGGGGAAGAGAAGACTCGACGTAGTTTGCGAAATGCTGCCCAGCCCAGCCGGATTCTTCTGGCTGGTTCTTGCTCAAAGTTGTTTTTACCGAGCTGGATAACCTGGCCCAGGTATACATATTTTTGGACAACTTTAAGCCTCGCCCCTTCGATGGCAATCGGTCTCAGTGCAACATGTTCGTTGAACATGATCTTGGTTTTATCCAAGTTTACACCGAGGCCGACGCCTCGAGAAGCTCCATCTAGGCTGTGCAGCATCTCGCCCAGTTGTTCCAGAGACTCCGCAACAACGACGATGTCATCGGCGAACCGAAGGTGTGAGATGTACTCACCGTTTATGTTGATACTCCGCCCAGTCCAATCTAGAGTCTAGAAGACGTCCTCCAAAGCATTGGTGAATAGTTTCGGGGATATAACATCCCCCTGCCTGACTCCACGCTGGAGGCTAATGGGTTTCGTCTTCTGGTCTTGGAGCTGGACGGACATTGTGGCAGTGTCATATAGGCATCTTAGTACCTCGATGTATCGCCAATCGACACGACACCGCTGCAGGGCATCCAGAACGCGTCGTGTCAGCTTTTCAATTTGTTTGTTTAAGGCCCTCTCATCTGACGAAGACGACTGTGTGGATGGTTGATCACGCCTCTTTCTCATGAGTTCGAGAGTCTCAGGAGAGAGCTTGAACTCTTGCTGTTTGCTTTTTGCGGGAAACACCTTTCGAGACACTTCCTGTAATGTTTTGACCACTGTGTCGGTCCTCTCATCAATGTCGCTAGTGGTTTCCAGCATATTGCGAAGCGATTTTGAAGTTCCAGGTGGATCTCTTCGGACCCTAGAGCTACTTGGAGTGGCGTAGGTCGGAGAGTAGACCGTATCATTCGGAGCCTTTCAGCCTTAATGTTGATATTCAAAGAGCTTCGGATAAGTCTGTGATCGCTTCCGGTATTAAACCTGTTGATCACAGAGACGTCTCTAAATATGTGCCTACTGTCCGTTATGATAAAATCTATCTCGTTCCTTATCAAAAAGTCCCGGCGTTACTAAGTACACTTTCTGTGGGGTTTCTTCTTAAAGAAGCTATTCATTAAGAAGAGCCCCTCTAATTCGAGGAAGTTGACTAGCATTTGCCCTCTGTGATATACATTTGCACATATTTTCTTGTTTTTAACCTTATTTTATAGTTATAAAGAAAGCTACAAAAATAAAGTGGTAGGCGCAGGTACTATGTTTGTGTGCGTATGATTCTTTAAGAGCTCTGTCTCACTTGGACGCTATAGCTACGTCGCGGGCTACGTATCCAAGCAGTTAATATTGAAATGTATGGTACAGTCGTCAAAGGAGATTCGGCAGCACCTTTACATACAACTTTTTATATTAAAGTGCGACTAATATAGACACAGGCAAATTTATTTACCCTTGGTCCACCTTGATATCGCAAAGGCTCAAAGATTATGGTCAGACCGCCTGACTCTTGAAAAATTTGCAGAATTTCAGCTAAATCTTCAACGTATTGCTTGAGCGACAATAACCAGCAGATAAACAGACAACAATTAAAACGTACCACATTTTTGGCAACAGCTGTCACTCATAACAGCAATATTTTTCGTTTTTAATATAGGTAGGTACAGTTTTAGCTCATAACGATTTCATTATATTATTATTTATTATTCATTTTAACAATACATATAAACTACATTTTTAAATACATCTACAAAAAAAAAACTTATTTAAAAATATAAAAAATAGTATTCCATCGGCATCGAGTACAAGGGACCAAGCTACCGGTGGTCAGGTTTCCAGAGAGAGGAACTTCCTCACTACGCGCGCCGTGTCGAGGAGAGTACCTCCTGTATCAGGCCCTTACTCCAGCTGCCTAACGCGAGCCTCTCTAGGTGTTGGTCGAGGCTCTTGGCTATAAGTTCGTTAACGGTTACGACTATCGGAACAATGACTGACGAATCCACCACCCACATGTCGACAATCTCGTGAGCTAAATCAAGATACTTAATTTGTTTGTCTTACTCAGTTTTCACGAGATTCTCGTCATGAGGGATTGTGACATCAACAATTATTGCACGTCGCTCAGACCGAATATATCACCATGATGTCAGGTTTGTTGGCAACAACAGTCCTGTCCGTGATGATAGACCGATCCCAGTACAGTATCATATGACCATTTTCGAGAACTGGTTCAGCAATATACCTGTAATACCTCAGCGTCCACAAGTTGATATAACAGAGCAAGCTGCTGGTGGATGATCCTGGCTACTTGGTTCTGCCTGTGCAAGTACTCGCTGTTAGCAAGACGAGAACAACCGGAAACAATATGCCTGAGGGACTCACCGGGTTGGTGGCACGCGCGACATATATCGACCGTACCGTCCCTCAGGATATATTCACGGTAGTTCTTCGTCATGATAACCTCATCTGCAACAGACGGCACTGCAACATATGGTACCGGAGCAGGCGTCTTCTCGAATGACTTAAATATCAAAATAACAACCACCTTGGACAAGCTAAGCACAATATTTCAAGCCGAATGTATTGGCATAACGAGAGCGGCGGAGACGATTGCCGCCAGAGATGTCAGAGATTTAGATATAAAGATTATCTCAGACAGTGCATCCGTACTACAAGCTCTTCAAAGTAACACCATAACCTCTGTCCTCATATTGGAATGTCATAACACACTCCAATCCATTGCAAACACATACAGGGTCACGCTGCAATGGATCAAGGGACACAGCAACTCCCTCGGCAACGACGCAGCCGATGAATTGGCCAAGAGAGGATCAGGATCGATAGTATATGGACCGGAACCAATACTACCCATACCTCAAGCACAGGTCAAAACTTGGCTACGAAAAAGTACGGAAGAAATCCATCAAACAGAATGGAGAAACACTGAAGGATGCAGGCAAACAAAGAATGCAGTTCCGGTAGCATCAAAAACGTTTAGCCGAAACCTCATTAGGCTAAAAAGGGACCAAATCCGCAAGGTCACAGGCATCTTGACCGGTCACTGTCCCCTAAACAAGCATCTGTTTACAATAGGTGTGACGGACAGCCCCCTATGCAGAGGATGCATGGGGGCAGAAGAAACGCCACGGCATGTGCTTACAGAGTGCATGAGCGTGGCCGCACAACGGGCGAAATTCCTCCAGTCACCAGCGTCACTCCGGGAAGCATGTGGAAACCTGAAAAGGCTGTTGGCTTTTTGGGAGGATCTGGGTTGGTTGGAATGAGAGGTAAGATGGTACGCACAATGGCCCAATCAAGAGGCTAAGTGCGGAACAGCCCAGGTAAACTAAACTAACTAAACTAAACTAACCTCATCTGCAATTGCTAAACCCTCGGTTTCTCCGAAGAGATCACCGAAACGTAGCCAGGCTCGGAGGCTAAGCTCAACGGCAGAATCTACCGTGGAGCTCCTTACTCTGCCATACCTCCGGCCGATCACTGATGCTCAGCACCACAGGTTTGCACCAGTTCTCTTTAGCCAACTTGAGCGGTGTGTGAGAGATGTCCACCGCAACATCATCGCGATGCAAATCCTCATTCATTCGGAGAAAATATTCTCTAAGGTTGTACTCCTCGCGTTTTTGGAGGTTTTTAGCATTTAAAAAGCCTCGGCCACCACATTTCCGCAGGATATACAACCTCATCACCGATGAACAAGGACGGTGCATTCGATATGCTGTTAACAGTGTACGAGCTCCTCTGTCTATGGCGTCCAATTCAGTTTGAGACCACTTGAGTATGCCGAAGGAGTACATGAGAAGCGGCATGACCCAGCCATTGTAGGCGCGCTCCTTGTTGTCGCCTGATATTTTTTAGGCGACCAAAGAAACGTTCCCGCAATGACTGTTTTATGTCAGCCTCATTGATGCCCAACGCCTGCGACATACCTAAGTACTTATAAGTGTCGGTCACGAGTAGTGATGTCGGATGAATGGAATCAGAGAGCATGACTGCATATTTATCTACACCAAACTCCATTTTGATAGAATAACTAAAGCTTTTGGTTATCTTTAGTAAATTCACCAATTGTGAGCTTGATGTGGCAAACAATTTTAAGTCATTCATGTAAAGCAAATTTGATATTATCTGACCTCCTCCTGGTAACCTATAGCCTAGCCCTGAATTCTTCAATAAGGTACTGAGAGGATTCAGTGCCAAGCAAACCCAATGGGGACTCAAACTGTCAGCTTGGAAAATGCCACGCTCAATATTTATTGGTTCACCGCTACCACACATCCCTCGACATCGTGGATAGCTAAGAACTGTTTTCCATTGCCCGATACATGATGCCAAGAAGGTGCAAAGAGTTGTATTTACTTTATACAACTCTAGCAACTTAGCAGCCATGTATGGGGCACAGAGTCGAACGCTTACCTACTAATCTTATATTATTATACACCACAGCCTACCCCTTCGGGGATTTACAGGCGTGAGTATATGTATGTATATAAATATCCCGGTGAATGTACGGTAAGTGTATTACTAATTAATTTCATTATATTTTTTAAACAATCACTATTAGGTACAAGACAGTTGTAAAATACGTAGTATCAAAAATAAGTTGATTTACTTACGTTCTTACTTCATACTATGGTATACATACATAATGATACGGCTATTAAGTATGCGCAATAAATTCGAGTTTCTCTTATTATTATTGTTTTGATGTCAGTCCACAATACAATAAAATAAGCTGTATTCATCATTAGTCTAGAATAAAAGTTATTAAGATTAAGGGCAAATAGTCAATCTCAATAAAACGGCACGGTTTGTATATAAATATCACTAACATATCACAAGAAGCAAACCCAAATCGGGTGTCACACCTAAAGAGAGTTAATCAATTAACCTCCTAGGCTCTTTGCTAAACGGGAACGGCCTGAATGATATTCAGCCATTTAATTAAACGTCAAGGCAAATGGCTTGGATCGACAACGTTTAATTACTTGCCTTAGGCATTTGATCAAATAGGTTGGCCATGTAATGACTTCTTCCTGCATGATTAAAAAAATTATCCCGACGGCTAATTAGGGAGCATTATTCTTCTAACGTAATCTATCCAAGTAAGATTGCGCAGCTTTCCTAGTAAACCTATCACTAACTGTCTAGCTTATTTCGGGGTGGTATCCTATCGTATGAATGGCCCAAGCATTAGCCAGCCAGTTTATTGAATGTTGTAATAAACGTTACCGCTGAATATAATTCAGACCATTAATTGAATGGCGCCGTTTAGTTTAGGCTACTAGCAAGGCGGTTAATTGATTGATTAGGCTAGTTGGCCGCTACATACATATCGATCATCTATAACTTAAGGTCTCTCCAAGGAATAAGTTGTCTTTTGAAGGATGATCTCATGTCAAATAGTTATGGACTATACCTATTCGATGTCAAGTAACAATCGAGTTTGTTTATGAAGAAGCTTCAATCGATTTTACACGAATGCTACACATTGAAATAAGAACATTTTATCGAATTATATGTGCTTCAATTTGTGTTATCGTGATATTAACATTATTCCTTAAATTTTAGTTGCCTTAATGCGATATGATCTGTTGAAATTGTCATTTAGTACTGTAATAAATATTTAATATATTGACTACTTTCAAACCGTACACAACACAACTTTCAAGTTTTAATGTTATCCATTGAAAGTAGGTAAAATCATTCTTAACTATAAAAACAAGGCTATAATAGTTGACGTAAATGCAACTAAGTTTGAACGATTATGTGCGATTCGATTCTTGCAAGGAATACACCCATTCCCAACTCTAAATACTTTGAGATCAATGCAATAGTGTCGGGATCACATGCATTCGTAAGTATTCCATGTAAATTATCGAATCGCATATAATCGTTCACACTTACTTGCATTTACGTCAACTATAATAGCGTGGTTTTTATGATCTAGAATTATTTTACCTACTTTCTATGAGCAACAATAAAATGTGAAAGTTGTGTTAAATAGGGATTAAAAATTGACATTCTATTACACATTTATAGTATTTTATCTACTCCGATACTATAATACAAAGATTATAAAATTGAAATCAAAACTCTTATGACAAACATTACGCACAGGACAAAAAAAAAAGTTTTATTACGATACAGGTCTTGTATGGACATCTATATCATTAAATAACTTTTTAATCATAACGATACACCTATATAACTTCCATCTGGACCAAGAAGGTTGAACCCGTTACTTTAAAAGAAGAAACCGCCGATTCGGAAGAAAAAAAAAGAAACACGCGTGCGCAATCAATGTTTGGCGCCAACATTTTACATTTAAATTAAAAAAGTTTGGGTTTGTTTGTAAAATAAATTAGTTTATGTATTATAGTATGAGAGTAGATAAAGTGGTGTATGACACTGTACAGAACTTGGTCTTATAACACTTGTGTGATACTATAAAAAAACGAGCCGGTAGGCGAGTTTTTTAAAACACACTCGTGTTATAAGAACCCTTATTATGCAACAGTATCATAAACTACTATATGCATAACATATTTGTGCCGTATGAATAGAAACCGTTAGAAATAGTTTTATTTTAATGTATAATATTCGCGTAAACTTCGACAAAATCAAAAATATTGAACTATATAATCGATTAAATTTCTTCATAAACGAAGTCGATTGCCATATAAAATCGAACGGGTTACTCAATGGGACATAACTACATGGAACTGCCATAAGTAAACTTGTTCATTGGACAGGGTATAGTAACCAAAAATCCTATAATCAATTTGAGCGCCACTAACGGTGTTAAAATGCAACTATCGACGATGCGACGTGAATCTACCGACTAAGCACTATTCGAGTTTGCGACTATATATGTACCTCTCTCGCTACGCCTCGATATTCTCGATTATATCTCGCTTTGTTATCTGAATTATTTATTTTTGATTTGCTAATACATATTTCTATTTTATATTTATATTTTATTAACATAGTATTCGATGGATGTATCTACCATACTAACAGGTACGGAATATCGGATATAATTGACAGCTATACTGCTACTCAATAAAATTGGCTAAGGCAACTTGGATTAACTAACATACTAAGTGAATTTATTGTGGTTATGAAGACGACATCTGATCTTCTTCCTTGTCATGATATGGTTCGATAGGGCGGCCTTTCAGCATGCGGTCCATTGTACTGAAATAAAGCAATACTTATGATGTATATTTGTTTAGCTTTCATTTAATGTCATGAAGTTCATTGACGCGTAATGATTTGAGTTTACTTTTCACTATATAAAAAATATCCTATATAATTATAATATTCTGAAAATGTCCTATAATATATAAAAACACATTATTTATTTATTTTGATTCTGTTTATTCAATTTTGTGTATGACATTGTTGATAAATGTTTTATTTTGGACTAGCTTTGGCCCGCGGCTCCGCCCGCGTGGATGTCGGTTATCGCGACTGCGCGTTGAGCCGTCTTTATTGAGCTTTAAATTCACCTCTCAACTCAACTTTGTCCTCGACTATTTACTCGCCTCTGTTCTCGACTTTCTACACGCCTCTATATTCGACTCTCTACTCGCCTCTGTACTTGAATTTATACTCGACTCTCTACTGACTTCTCTGCTTCCCTCTCTACTCGACTCTGTACTCTCCTCTATACTCACCTTTCCATTGGCGTCTGTACTCGCATCTCTACTCGCCCATCAACTCGAATCTCTTTTCAAATTTCTACTTGACTCTCCCCACTCGCCTATCTACTCGCCTCTCTATTCGCCTCTACTCGACTGTCTACTGCATTCTATTTGATTCTATACTCGCCTCTCCACTGGCTTCTCTAGTCGAAAATCTACTCGCCCATGTAGTCAAATCTACTTGATTTTCTATTTGACCTCTACACGCCTATCCACTCGCCCCTATAATGAACTCTACTCGCATCTCCACTCGCTTCTATATTTTGCTCGTTACTCGACTATGTCCATTCCGAAGCTCTAATCCATCTCTGTACCAAATTTCATAAAGATATTTAAAAATTACAAACTTTCATCTACTATTACCCCTCCCCTCTTTAACCCCTTATTTCGCTATAGGTAAAAGGTAGCCATATCCGTTTCCAAACTCTAATCTACCTCTGCGCCAAATTTCATCAGGATATCGTCAAAATTAACAAACTTACATCCCCTAGCCTTATTCCCCCCTCTACCCCATTTGTCACGATTAAAGGTAGCCTATGTCTATTTCCAAGCTCTAATCCATCTCTGCACAAAATTTCATCAGGATATCTTCAAAAATGATAAACTTTTATCCCCTATCCCCCCCCCCTTAAATCCCTTTTTCGCGACTAAAGGTTGCCTGTGTCCATTTCCAAGCTCTAATCCATCTCAGCACCAAATTCTATCAGGATATCTTCAAAAATGACAAACTTTCATCCCCTATCTCCCCCCCCCCCCTTAAACCCCCTGTTTCGCGACAAAAGGTAGGCTGTGTTCGTTTCCAAGCTTTAATCTATCTCTGTATCAAATTTCATCAGGATATCTTCAAAAATGACGAACTTCCATATAAACTTTCATTCCATGGCCCTACTCTCCCCTTCTACTCCCCTTTTTGCGATAAAAGTCCTATGTCCGTTCTCAAGCTCTAATACACCTCTGTACCAAATTTCATCAAGATCGGTTTAGTGGTTTAGGCGTGAAAGCGTAACATACATACAGACAGACAGGGTTACTTTCGCATTTATAATATTAGTATGGATGCATTTTGACGATACATTTAATCAATGAGCAGCCAGCGGTACCAAATGCTGACCTGTCAGAGGCTATCTCTCTTTTTCGCTTTGCTAACTTTTCAACCTCGCGTTGTTGATAGAACGGTCGGGCGAGGGCCTCTTACCCCTCGTTTACACCTAAGTTTAAAACATTTATAATTGACAAGTTGCCATATGACACTGGCTTCACTGTGAACGCAAGTGCGTTTTAAACTTGTTTACAACTTGTTGAAAAAGTGTTTGAGACAGTCTCAATACATGTCTTCTACAAGTTTTGTATAACAAGTTTGTAACTTGTTTCTTGGTGAAAACGAGCCGACACCTGGCAACCTTAGTTCCGCCAATACCCATCTATATTTGCAACAAAATCTTTACTTCAACTACCTGCAGGGCTAACATGCGCGCGTCGTCAAATATCTCGAATCGAGATGAGATATCATCTCGAGTCTTCTCGAGCGAAGTAACGTCGACATATTTTGACGCGTCAAACTTTTTCAATTATTGTCTATGGCATACACATTTTTTAAACATGTTAGTTGCTGTTTTCACATTTATCCGATAAAATCGGCCCGATACGGCCATTTGCTCGAAAGCACAGACTAGTTAGGGATGCTAGGTGTGAAAAAAAGAGAAAAATAGTGCAAACAATTTTGGACCTTATTGACATGTCATGCTATCGAATTTTTTTTCTTATATTCGCGATCAGCGTCATCAATTAACGCGAAAAGACACGTAACAAAGGAAATGTCATTAAGGTCAAGGAAAATTGCTTGCAGTCGCACAAAGGTACTAAATTTTGATCCAAAATGAACCGAGCACTAAAAAAGTTGTAACTTCTCGTCGACCAAATGAAGGACGAGAGACAAAACATTATAAATGTCAAAATTCTAGTAAATAAGGGCACGAATGTTACAATTTGCAGACACTAAGTAGAGATGATTTCTCGAAGTCGAGTTATGTCGATATCTGACAGATCGCCATGAAATTTGCCAAGTTTCCAACAGTCGATATCGACATAAAACGGCAAAATGCCTCGAGATAGCTATCTCGTGGCACGCATGTTAGCCCTGCATGTTACCAATAGTCGACATATCGACATAAAATGGCAAAATGCCTCGAGATAGCTATCTCGTGGCGCGCATGTTAGCCCTGCTGTACTATTTTTTATTCACCTAGCGACTTAATGACATTATCGTGTTTATCGTAATCGATTACGCCTAAGTATTTACGACAGGGAGTTAGTTAAGCCTACTTATGTATATGAATACTATTGTTATACTGAACTTTGGTACTTACAACGAAGCCAGGAAGACGATTAACTGTGTAGTTATCGTCAGGTAGAAGAAGGCGTTGAGGAAGTCAGTGTCGATTGTCGCTTTGTATAGCTGAGAATAGACGATGGACGCAAACATCGCTACCGCATTCTCCATGACCGATAAGAAAGCGTAGGCGACACCTGTGCAGATAGAACTCGGTCTTTAAAATGATAGTTTACAAATGTATTTTGCTTTGTATGTTAAATAATCCTAGATGATTAAGATAAGGGAATGAAGCCGTTTCCGCAAACCAGCCTCAGTTTCGAAATTCAAAGAGAAATGAACCTACGAGTGCTTATCAGGGAAATAAAAGGGGAAAAAAACGGTTTGGTAGAGGTGATTAACGGAATTACGCAGACGATATCACTGCGAGCAGAGAAGGAAAACTCGAAATAAAATCCTGTACCAACGCGTCTGGCAAGCGTGGAAACTGTAGGCCAAAGCCTCCCTACATTGGGAGAGGCCTATGCCCAGCAGTGGATTGCTAGGCTAATTGACTGATTGAAAGTTAGGAAGCGTTGATAGCTTAGGCGCGGTTTATACAGAACAAACGTGGCGGGGACGTATGACGGTTAAGTAACATAATATAAACCACATGTAGCGTACAATAACGTCGTTTTTGTCTTAGAGGAGAGTTGCGCCCGCGCCTCCAGGTAGGGACCGGAATACGTGCCCGCCACGTCTCTTCTGTATAAGCCGCGCCTTACTGGTTCAGGAGTTTACGATAGAGCGGACCCGGGTGAGAAGCCCTTAACGTGTACCCACTCGTAACACCAGCAATTTAGCTTAGCTGGAAGGGTTAGGCGAATACTAGTATTTTCTTTTATATAGGGCACGTCAATTTGACTTCACCTGGCCTGATGGTAGGCTGAAGGCAAAGTCTCAGGCAAGAGGGTCACCATTACAAACTTGTACTATATTAACTATGGTGGCACTCAGTTTGACGGCCTCATTAGATGGTATTTCACACCCCTTTTGAAGGACTTGGGACTGTAGGAAGAAAGAAAATGTGACCTGGCAAGTAATTCCAGATGTAATTTTGAATATTCTTTAAAAAAGGATGCAGACCTCGTTCAGCTGCAGGCAGTATTTTGGAGGTCATGGAGCGAATAAGTGGCGCGACCACAGGACCGAACGCCGCTGCCGTGGCCCCGACGTACATTAGCTTCTCAGTTTTCGCATGCGCGTACATCAAGTGGCCACAGATGTGCGCCGTCGCTCCTAACATCACTATAACCTGTGAAAAATATAGATCGTATTAATCAGAAAGGCGATAATTGACAGCCTCTGGGCGTGGCGGCAGAGAACTCTACTGCTAAGCAGGAAACGGATTCGATTTCCACTCAGTGCAAATAATTGTATGCATGAATTCTATTTGCATAATATGTATGTATTTACAAAAAAAAAAGTATGTTTATCCGTATTCTAGATCCCAGGACTCAAGGTAGTTAAGTTATGCTTACTGTGGGCACAGATTACCTGAATAGTTGTAATTGCGTGGAATAATTTCTTACACATAAGTATTGCTTTTCGAATTGATATTGAATTCGGTGTTGTTATTGTTAATAAATCTCTGCCTATCCCTTCAGGGATTTACGGGCATATATTTATGTATTTTGATACTTGAATTTACTTAGGAACTAGAAACTTTAATATCTACAAATTATAAGTATCTACCCATAGCTGATATTGTATAGATTTAGCTTGGGAGTTTGAAATAATAAGCGTCAAATAAGTTTTAGGAGTAGGTACACGTTTTGTCATTTTTAAATTTGTCTAAAAATTTCATGTACCTAACTATAGTCCATTTTTAATTCATTCATTAATGTCAAATTGTGAAATAATGATACCAGCTTTCAGTGCTTAGTAACGTGCTCGAAACTATTGACAATGTTTGTGGCCTAGATACAAGTGGTTTGGCTTTATTATATTTTAAGAAAAAGTTAAAATTAAAAAAAAAATAGTATCGTACAGTATTCATATAAGCTATCTATAAAATAACCTACAAAAATCTGTACTAAATTTAATTTATCGACAACTTTCGATACTGGTGGCACATGATATTTTTTTATTTACAATAAACCAGCAACACAGGTAACGTCATTTTAATATCTGAAATTATAAAAAAATAGGCTACAATCTCATCTCTCGAGTTTTAAGTTGAAAAATGTTGTCTATGCCTACCCCAATGGGAAAAAACAGCATATGCATAATTATATATTCTCGACTTTGTGTCATAAGTATCAAATGTTAAAGGTCATAAACTTGTATTCGCTAATATAATTTATTTATATATTATCATCAGTTACTTACTGCGTCTCTCCATCTGAACACTTTCGACATAAGTGGAATACCAAATAACATAGCCAGTACATAGAATGTACTCAAATATGACCTAAAATTGCTAAAATCTGTGGTGTCCCATTGAAAGACCTGTGATGTATAAAGATATAAGATCTGACGTTCATCTGAAAAGTGAAAACACATTGTTTGAAATTATATTCTTTAAAGTATCTACGTATTTGAAATTCAGAGCAGTGCATGCATCAATCCTGGGGTCATGCCGCTTTCGGCAGCCCCTGCATGGCGGTGCGACTGCTATCTCTGGACTCTCTGCGACCAAAGGCAGAGATTAGGCAGTCAATAAATATCCTGATATGCACGATACTGTCAATATAAATTCCACAAAAATAACAATATTGTCTATAATACCAAGTGTCGCGTCAATTTTTCTTCCGTAATAAGTTGTGAGATTCGTGTAATACCAGCACTTAATGGACTTTCTGTCTTAATTTGTTACGTAATTATCTAACCTAGACCTGACCATATCAATATGAAATTTAACGTTTTAAATAAATATATTAACTCGGCAATCGCATGAAAACACAATATATCTCACTATATAGTAATACATTGAAAAATATTTTAGTTTTCCTTGATTCATACACTAAACACTAATCTATACTAATACACACACCAACAGCGGAACACAAAAAAAGGAGAGTATAAAATAGTTAGCTTTACTTTGAAACAAATAATAATTAAAAATGAAACAACAACAACATGTTCAATAACGAGTGCTTTCCCCCCGTGCCCTGAGTAAGGTTTCCATCCGTCTGGGTATGCTGCGAATGATGTTGTCAATGATTTCTTGGGGCAACCTCTGCCATTCTTAAACTTATGTGTTTTGCAGCTTGCCCAGATTGTTAGGAGGTGGCATTCTTGATTTGACACTCCTCTTTAGGAAGTCCCAAACGTGTTCAATCGGATTCATATCTGGCGACCGTGCTGGCCACTCCATCACCGTAACACCAACATGGTTTAGGCATGCCTGTACTGAGCGAACACTGTGACCCCAAGCATTATCCTGCATTAAAATGAAGTCGTTACCAATAAATGGGGCAAATGGCACAACATGTTCCTCTAAATTCTCCCTGATATGCCGATCAGCAGTCAGATTACCGCCGTCGACTACCACTAACTCCGTGCGAGCTCCTTAACATATCCCTCCCCAGACCATAATTTTATGTTCCGCTAATTCTGCCAGTGTGTGTATTATAAAGGTGTGACGTAGTAAGGGGTAATCTCTGAATCTACTGAACCGATTTTCAAAATTATTTCACTAATAGAAAGCTACGTAGAATATAAAAAATCCCAAAATGAATTACGCATATTTACTTAAACTTGAATAATGTAATCCAAGTTGTAAAAAAAAAAGTCGCTTTGATCGCGTGCGCTGCGAAAACTATTGAGGATAGAACAAAACAATGTACTACAATATTAAAGAACGTATCAAAATCTATAAGAAAGTCTGCGATAGTATATGCCTATCTTCTACGGATAACTCACAATAACTGCTTTTACTGTTAAAATCGTGGGTAGAAAATAATTGATTTTTATGAAGCTTATTTAGCCCATATGGTATTAATCTGTATCTTTATAAACATGTTTGTTAGAACGGAAATTTAATGTAGAATATTTGTGCCCTTTACTCTATACAGTTTTAACAAATATCTTCAAAGATGTTAGCAAAATAAAAACGAGTAGTGCGCGCTGCCGCGGCCAACCGTTGCGTGGCGATATAGGCAGTATCTATCCGATTGCGTCGCGTCTAGCGCTGTGGGGAGCATCATAATTTTTATTTATCCTGAACTTTTAAACTGAAGTAATAGGGGTTAAAGTATGAAATTGCCGTTTCATTGTAATAGGTACTTGGAATTGACATAGAACCTTCATGGTTTGAGATTTTTGAGTGAAACTTTTTCCACATGGTACCTATGTAGTTCTTCATTTAAAAATGTGCAACATTCGATTATCGACTTTCAGTTGTTTTTTTTATTCAGCTTAGACAAGAAAGATGGATACTTCGAAAATTCGAGTGATTTTTGAATACGAGTTCCGACGCGGAACTAACGCGGCAGAAACAGCTCGCAATATCAATGTTGCGTTTGGAGAGGGGACTGCTAATGAACGCACCGTGCGATTTTGGTTTAAACGCTTTCGTGATGGAAACTTTGATTTGAAGAACGAACCACGAGGAAGACCGTCCACACAGGTGAATAACAATGAATTGAAAGACATGGTGGAAGCCGATCCGAGCCAAACTACCCAGGAATTAGCTGCATGGTTTAACGTTACCTTACCAACAATATTGACTCATTTGCGTCAAAGCAATAAAATAAAAAAATGTGAAAAATGGGTACCTCATGATTTGACTGATCTGCAGAAAGAAATGCGTGTTGAAACTTGTGTTGCCTTGTTGAATCGATACAGAAATGAAGGAATATTGGATCGAATTGTGACATGTGATGAAAAGTGGATTCTTTACGATAACCGTAAGCGAAAAATGCAATGGCTGACCCCAGGTGAAACGCCACAACAGTGTCCTAAAGCAAAGCTTACCAATAAAAAGGTAATGGTAACTGTTTGGTTGTCTCAGCATGGTGTTATTCACTATAGCTTTCTACGATCTGGTCAAGCAATAACGGCAGATGTCTACTGTGCCGAACTCCGAACAATGATAGCAAAACTAGCAGTGAAACAGCCCCGACTCATGAATCGATCTTCACCATTATTGCTCCATGATAACGCGAGACCTCATACAGCACGAGAAACCGTTTTAACTCTACAGGAACTGCAATTAGAAACTATCCGTCACCCTCCGTATTCGCCAGAGACAAAACAGAATACCATTTTTTTCGTGATTTGGACAATTTTCTATGTGATAAAAAGTTTTCTTCTCAGGAGGCAGTACAAAATGCTTTCACACAGTTGGTCGAATCTAGATCACCAGAGTTCTATCGCAAAGGCATAAATGACCTTCCTACTAGATGGCAGCAATGTATAGATAATAATGGTAATTATTTTGATTAAATAAATACGTTAAATTAAAAAAAAAAACGAATTTCAATTTGTCAGTACAAATCGGCAATTTCATACTTTAAACCCTAATATTACGTGGAATAAACAGGCCGGGACAAAAATATTTCTAACGCGAAACGGAGTCCGCGGGCATTGCTAGTTATATTCTAAATTTGAAGCTTCTATGTCTGCTAGAAGTGCCTTAGAATTTTGATGATCAGCCAGTTAGTAACAAAATTAAGAAACTTTGACTCGTTATAATTCTTAAACCACTCTGGTTCAAATTGATTGGAGTTTGAAATATATGCCTGCTTGGTTGCTGAAAATTCAGGCTTCTAGTTATATCGTGGGCGTGCATACAGCGATCTACGTGTTATGTATAATAATACGCTCAGGATACTGTTGGGGCCGTGGAGGTGCAGCGCGTCGGCAATGTTTGCCGAAAGACGCATAGATGGTTTTATGGCCATCATGCGTAAAAGGAGTGCCTCGCTACTCGCTCGCCTGCGCGGCAGCACTAACAGCGTCTTATCTGTATTTGCAGATAAATGGGAGTCACCATTACTGCGACACTGAATGAGGCTCCACACCAATTAAATTAAAATTATGTTTACTAACACTAGGTTATAAGAGTAATGTTACTAACAAAATATGGGCTTTGCCTGAAATAAAAGATTATTATTATTATATCCACAACGAAATTATAGGGAGTTGAAAATGGCATGAATTGCTTCGAGAAAAGAATGGTTGCTCGATTTGGCCCGGGCCCTGCTGTGCCCCCAGATATTACACACATACATGTACTCATGCCTGTAACCTCGGTGGCATAACGGTAGTGAACGCGACCGCTACTCAGGAGGCGCGGGTTCGATCCCCGCTCAATGCAAATATTTGTATGCATGAATTTATGAGCACGTAAAGCCGTCGGTCCCGGTTGCCATTTAAACATCTATGGCAGTCGTTACGGGTAGTTGGAGCCTTAAAAATCCAACTACTGTTCTAGCTGCAATGCTTCGATATCGCCTTTGGGTTGTGGATGTCAGATGGCAGTCGCTTCTCGGAAAATATCGAAGTTCAGCCAAATCTGCAGTTAGACTGGTAAAGCGGACCTTAGATTCAAAGTTGATAGCTTCGGATCCGACTGGGATTAACGCTAGGATGAAGAAGAAGAAGAATGAAGCCTGTTAATCTTCGGAGGGATAGGCAGAGGTGTATTAACACCCACGTTTTACGATTTTCGGTCCCACGTAATAGGGGGCGAGCCTATTGCCGTCTAGCGAGCACTTTGTCTGGGGTTCCGTGTTATATGCGTCGGTAGCTTAGTGGATAAGGAGTCGGCCTTACGATCGAGAGGTCACGGGTTCGAATTCTGGCCATTACACTACCGACGTGAACCCACTCCTAGCACAAGCAATTTAGCTTAGTTGGAGGGGTTAGAGGGAATATTAGTAATTTCGATAATTTCGGGTGCTAATATTTTTATAAAAAAAAAATATTATTATTATTATTAAAATATGTCAGATGAACGGACGGAACCGACGGATAGACAGATATAAATACTATTACCTACTGATAATATTGATGTGCAAACGCAATTCGAACCTATATTGACACCGATATCACGTTATTTGATCACGATATTTATTGCCTGTTTAACTATTGCCGCTGAAATTGTATAAAAATAATCAATAAATCAAATAAATGGCTTGGCCTCAAAGTGACTCAAGAGATAATCGAGGCTACAGTGACAGTGCCGCACTGAGTCAAGGTCAGCTAATTGAAGCGACTTAGCGTGCTAAAATTATATATTTTCCGTTATTAATTTATTATTGGAGACTTTTATACAAAAGTACATACCAGTCCCATAAAAACCGTAACATAAAAATCCTCAATCAACTATGAGCAGCAGCATCCGATTTGGGTGTACACAAAATGCCATGCATGCGCCCTTTCGACATGTAAGCTTCGTTTGTTCGTGTCACCATAATTATTGCATTGTGGTCTAACTAACTAGATCAGGAATAAGAGTAAGATACCGACTAAGACTGGCTTGCTTCGATTTTATATAGCGCAGGTGTTCGCTCTATCGCACATTAAATTGAGATGCTGAGATGAAGGTGCGATAGGGAGAACGCGTTGAAAATGTTTACCTCAATAAATTGTATAATTTAGCAAACTTAATATATGAAACGAGCTTACCTCTTTGAAATGTATAAAACGCCATAGAGATGAGCAAAAACCACAAAAATAAAGTCCTATTATGTGGCCTTTTCTTCGTCAAAGTCGTTACAGTTTGTACAATATTATTGACATCGAAGAAATCTTTTACTGCATTTTTCACTCCCGCTTCTTTCAAACTTTTTTGCTCAGGCCGGGTCTGCCACTCGAGGAATATCACAGTGTATAGCGTGGCAATAGCCATAAGGCACGAGTTGATCGTGAACATGGCAGTAAATGATCTGTTGACCACTTTATTCCATAACAAGTTTCCTGTAAATAATAAAGTTTCTTAAAAAGAAAGAATGGACAAAATCACAATTTTTTAAAGAATTTGCAAACTAATGCTTTGTGAGTTGGGCTGGCCAGAGTCGAAAGTACGCCTGTGTCTATGGGATTAGAAGCAATTATTTCACAAATCTGACAAATATTTTTATTGTGAAACATCGAAAATTAGGTCTTAGCTTTTGCCCGCGGCTCCGCCCGCGTGAATGTCGATTATCGCGACTAAACATAGCCTATGTCCTTTCTCAAGGTCTAATCTACCCCTATACCAAATTTCATCAAAATCGGTTCAGTGGTTTAGGCGTGAAAGCGTAACATACAGACAGACAGACAGACAGAGTTACTTTCGCATTTATAATATTAGTATGGATTAGTATGGATTGAGTCATTGGTAATTATAATTTGTACCTACCACTAATCATAATTCATATTATAGTTATAGATACTGTGCTAAAATGTTAAGTGGATTTGTAAGTAAGCACTGAGCAAAATCCGTCTGTTTTGCGATCATGTCAGCAAAAAATTCTTGTCATGAAGCAATGCAGCGCCTAGGTAGTTAACGTTTTAGGTACTATAAAGTTAATAATAGTCAACAAGAGAACATTCAAATGAACAGCGTCTTTCGCCTCCATATAATAAAGTGCAATGTAGCTCGCGTGACTGCCAATCTGATAATATCTGCCCCGCGATACCTATTAATTCGACTTTTTATTTGCTTACAATACCACTCAATAATTTATAAACGGACGATTGTAAATTTTAATCGAATTATGTTTGCCATGACCGTAGGCTTGACGCAGAAACTAGGTAGGAATATAGGTAAGAACTAATTTATAATTAACTAGCTGTTGCACACGGTACCGTTCGCGTAAATGTTGTTTAATCGACCAAACATAGTCTATGTCCTTTCTCAAGGTATAATCTATCTCTGTACCAAATTTCATTAAAATTTATGCAATGGTTTAGGCGTGAATGTGAATGCATGTGAATGTTACCTACTCTGTTTGTTATAGGTACTATAACAAACAGAGTAGGTAACATTCACATTTCACGCATCTTGAAGTTTAGGCCATTGTAATTTTTAAGCCCGCACCTACCATATTATAATGCTAATTCTCTAATCTACTTTGCACCTCAAGATCACCTTCACCGACCATAATAATGTCATAAGAAAATAGCATTCACTAGGGCCCTCCAGTGCTTGCTGTTTGCCAAAGACTCTCCTTGTATCTCAGATGTCAAAACCTTCATGGTCTACATCTACAGGATGAAATAGGGGCTCGGCACCAAGTCCTGATGTACTATACTGCATATAACAATTCTACATACTTCCAAAGCACACTCTTCTCTTTCAGACCACGACAACCATATAGGTACACAACTAGTTAGGTAAGTTCGACAATAGCGATTCTCAAATGTTGTAGTAGAGTGTTTCATTTGCTTACCTATAGCTACTCCTGAAGGCATGGTGCTTAAGTAAACTACATCTAATATCCCGACTCGTAACGTTCTGTTCTTCAGCGACGAGACATCAGCAATATATGCAAAACATCCGGCAAATATTGCCAAATCAGCCCCAGTCAGCGCGCTGGGGAATGCAGCTGTGTAAATCACATATTCTAAAGGCCAAGCTAAAATTTACAAAATTAGATATATAAATGTCAGTAGGTACTTATAAAAAATACTGTAGCCCAGTTATGAGACTCTTATGTCTGGTAATGAGGCAGCTGAACTACAGCTGACATTAGCTGGCTTGAATTTGGAACAATACTAATGATTTTTTTTAACCAGGTTTTTTTTTAGTTGGCAGGCAAGACCTGCTCTACACCAGAGGTGTCACACTCGAGCTGGCAACCTTCTAATGCCCTTCTTGAACCCTATTTTGTAATCGCTTGGATAAACCACAGCAGCACAACAGAGAGATCATATCATGATCTAAAGAACATAATATTTCAAACATCTTAAGTGCCTAATACTAATCAGATACGCTAACGTAATTGTCAAAGGTGTCGCACATGGTGCTCTTTAAACCTTGCCCAAGATTAGTGATTTAAATGGTTACACAGACGACTGACTTAATTTTATGTAGGCATGTAGTTGAAAAATAAACAGTACTGACAGTACATTTCAAATATGGACTTTGCTCTCTTTAATTTGGCCATGCCTTGAGACACGTTTTATATCTGCCGGGTCTACTCACGCGTGATCTCTGTTTACAGATACAGACAAGTGTTACATAATCATAAGTATTGTTCCAAATTGAATAAATATCAGTTGTCTATCATCTGTTATCAGTACTTGAACATGAGTATGCAATTATTTGTAAGCCTGTTTCCATAAACATATTAAACGATATGTAGCTACATATAAAAGTATTCACTGAGTCTTAACGTTAGAGGTAATCGTTTATGGCGATGGTCTCCCAGCCCCTCTAGACAAGTGGCAATTCGCTAGCTGGCGTTTTGGTGGAATAGAATGTTATATATATCCAATTTGACGTATATGACAGTCGTTAACGCATGTCAAATACGTCAAATCCCATACATTCGTCATTATATTCCATCAAACGCCGGTTAGCGAATTGCCACTTGTCTAGAGGGGCAGTTCATGCATTAATGCTGGTACCTATATCTTTCACTAGGTCTGTTACAGACTAGGAATAGGCGTCTGAACCTCTTGCCTTTTTTCTATAATTCACGTTTACACGTTCCCATTGCTACTTTACCTGCCATCGTACAATGTGTCCATTATTTAAACAATTACTATAATAATAATTAATAATTAAAACTTTATTTCAGACCTTGATCCATACAACTGTTAGTAATACAAATCACTTATAAGCTGTGTTAGTAACAAAAGTGTTTTCTTAATAAAACTGTCGCCAAGATAATTAGGCGCTGTCAGCATGATGCGGATCTGCCGCCAAATCAAACTTAAAATTACATCTAAAACAACAGTCAATCATAATTAAAATTAAAATCATCAAATTACAAAAGGTATTTAAACATCTTCAGTAGGTACAATCAAAATTGAGTACCTACCTACTACCTACCTACCTACCTACCTATTTACTATGAGTACCTAGTTATTTTTTACTAGCACATTTATTTTGCAACATATGATTTAATTTTCACGCTGTGAAGCACTGCCAAATAGTTAGATCGGCATTTTAAGATAACTTACCCTTCATAGTATTGATTGTGATCATGATCGAAAAATATAACTTTCCGAGAAGCCCGGCGAGTAGTATGACTTTGCGACCACGTTTGTCGCTGTACGAGCCCAGGAAAAAAGCAAGTAACAAAGGAACAATGTGAGTGGCGACGCCATTCCATTGGTGGAATGTTGACACAGTTATCTGTAAACAGAGGGTTTCTTTTTCAAATAAATGTAATTCTTTATCATCATCATCACAGTGTTGTGTCCTGAGGGCATACGAGGCCTTCACCTCGGCTCGGGGTGCTCACGGTGCGTATAATTGGGGTCTACAGTGATTTGCCAAGCTGCCAACACCTTTGGAAGCTGCCAACACCTTTGGGGCCCAAACCAAACTCACGTGAGAGTTAGGGCAATTGTTAAGTCAACGGACGAGGCTCCAGCGCAGGCTTTGCTCTCGGGGATGGGATGCAGTCGCTTCCGGAAAGTTAGATATACCTATAAAAAATAATAATTGGCTCCAAATAGAAAACTTTGGACGCCATTGGGAATGTTCCATTGTGAATAGTACCTGGATGACAGAGCTCGCTTGGTATTTTTTGTAACAACGCCATCTGCTGGTAGCTATGGTGTTGTTGTGTTGTTAAAGCAGTTAGTTGCTCACATCGCCAATAGATGTCAGGAAGAGTCATATTTCTTTTATTTACTTTTTTAATAAAATTACATTTTCTAAAAATGAATCCTAGCTAGATCGACTTATCGCCCCTGAAACCCCCTGTATACTAAATTTCATGAAAATCGTTGGAGCCATTTCTGAGATTCGAATTATATATATACACATACAAGAATTTCTCGTTTAAAGATATAAGATAAGATATTATCTAAAATGAGAGAGGAAAGTACATTACTAAACACATACCTGTACTTCACTGTTAATATCTTTATAGTTACTTATGTTGTAACATATTTCTTCACTATAACCATGGTTGACTCTGCATGCTTGGAATACATAGAATGTTTGCTCTATGACATTGGTTACCATATAAGCCATCATATAAAAAAACATAGGCGGTTCCACTGTTATGTATCTGTACCATGGCTGTTTCTTTTCAAACTGCAAAATATATTAACAGGTGGTGGTTATATAATAAATATAAAATATAAAATCAGGAATACAACGACTAACAGTAACTCTAGATATTTATTATATTTATCTTAAATACAGACAACACATCGAAAATGGACTACAAGTGCTTTGGTATGTATTGTGGGATGCTTAGTCCAGTAATTGACTGGAGCAGGCTAAGGGTCTTTAAAAAAATTGACTTGTGTGTTTTATGCTTGTTTAATATAACTCAAGTAGTTTTCAAGAATATCTTCAATGTGTCTATACATTTGCAATTTTACAACTAATATGCAATTTCATATTGTTTTTTATAATAGTTTAGATAGATGCTATAATATACATATAGGTGCCTAATAACTAACTTGATAGTAAGTTGTGTTTGAATAATGTAATGATCAAGAGGTCAGCTGATAAATAGATAACTCAACAAATATTTTGAGTCAGTTTCAACAGGTTACACCAAACATGTATACTATTATGACAGTCTACTTTATTTTTAGTAACCATTTATGCAAGTACAAAACTAGTGAATAATGTATGTTTGTTTACTTTTTTTAAACAAACCCTGTGTATAAAAATTAATACAACTAACCTATATTAACTTACAATATATATGAATGTTGGGTATGGCAAAATGAGTAAATTGAATGCTGGAAATGAGAAGTCTGAGAAGTATAATTGGATTGTCCTTGATGGACCAAGTAAGGGATAGCGCTAAGGGAATATTGGATGGATGAAAGAAGATTGACAAAGGTTTATGTTGTGTGGGTGAATTGGTAGCTTGGTAAAGATCAACCTAGTAAAGATTGAGGATGTATTGGTGGCAACCAGGTCAAGACCACCTGGTGAGGAAGATTGAATACAAGTATTAAACTTAAAAATGAGAAAAAGCATATTGTAGCAGGTGGAAAAGTGTTCTCTGCCTACCCCAAATGAGAAAGTGGCGAGACTATATGTATGTATAGTTACAGATCTAGCTGCTGGAAGTTATACTTATTTATATATTTTTTATATGTCTTAGATTAAAAGTATATAAATAAGTTTTGTATAAGATTGATGTAGGAAATAAAATCATTATTCGCTAAGCTGAAAATAAAAAGCAAAATTATTATCGCTGCTAGAACATTCTTACTTCTGTCAAGCAAAAGCACAAGCCATGAGGCTTTGAAAAACTTCGCGCAGTAAATAAAAAAAAACCAAACTCACCATGCCAATGTTATCCTCATTTATTTTAGTAGACATTTTTGGTTCAGTTGATTTTTACTGTATGATATATCAATATTAAAAAAATTATAGCATCACTTAATCTCTTTTCATTATACAGGCACAGAAAACATAATTTATTCACGGATAAACTATAGCCGGCTACCGCTCACAAACAAAATATAACCTATGCAACTTAGCACAGGGAGAAATATCTATAGAAGTACAAACACTGTAAACACAACACAACTGGTTGGCTACTGACATGTTTGACAGTGAGAGACTAGGGATGGTCTGGGTCTGGTCAAGTTGCACTTTACTCGAATTAACTCGATTTTGATTCTTCAATGACTCGAGTTGTGTTGTAGGTAAACACACATCAAAAAAAGTTAGAGATCACTTTGATAATACGAAATCGTTTTAGTTACGTTAGAAAACAACGTACTTTCGTTTTTCTAAGATTCTTCATCTCAAAATCAACTCTTTTAATAACTAAAAGATTTAAAATATCAATATTTTTCTGTATAAAAAGAAAAATTGTGTTCATGAATGTAGGTATTTGCATTGGTCTGGTCGTGCCTCGGAGAGCACGTTAAGACGTCGGTCTCAGTTGCCATACGAATATTTACTGCAGTAGTAACGGATAGTTAGAGCCCACAAAAATCCAAGAACAAGTCCAAATGCAATGCTTCGATGTCGCCTTTGGATCGTGGTGGTCAAATGGCAGTCGCTTCATGGAAAACATCGATGTTCTAGCAAATCCACAGTTAAATCGGTAAAGCGGACCCCAGACTCCAAGTTGAAAGCTTCGGAGGCGACTGGGATAAAGGCTAGGATGATGTAGAAAAGAAGAATGTCAACCTATAGTCACAATAATACAGATTTGATGAATACTAACTGATGAGAAAGATATAAACCACACAAACCTTTTTATTTCAATCATACTTTAGTTTAGTAATGATAATTTAGTCAACCTTTCCAGCAGCACCAGTCGGTTTTGTTTTCTTTTGTATCATTTATTTTATTCAAATTTATGCACCTAACGTATCAGTCAGTGTTACTCGGGAAATTTATTTGTGATTGAGATCTCATTCATCAAAATTATTCATTACTAGCTTTTGCCCGCGGCTCCGCCCGCGTGGATGTCGGTTATCGCGACGAAAAATAGCCTATGTCCTTTCTCAAGGTCTAATCTATCTCTATACCAAATTTCATCAAGATCGGTTCAGTGGTTTCGGCGTGAAAGCGTAACATACAGACAGACAGACCGAGTTACTTTCGCATTTATAATATTAGTAGTGATCTATTCAGCCCTGTACCTGTAGAGATGAACAAAGAAAACTAAATATCTGACTACTGCGCCAGAGAGGGTAATGTTTTATTAAAGCATATATGTAACATGCTTTAATAAAACATTACCCTCTCTGGCGCAGTCGGGTAAAAAGTAATTTGTAACAAATCAAACATTCAATTTCTTCCTGCTAACTCGAATTGTGTAATCCGAATTCAATTCGAGTTAAGTACTATATATATGTAACTCAAGTTGTATTTTGCCCGAGTTGACCCATCACTATGGCAGACAGTGACAGGAGTTGTAGTGACTAGTGACAAGCAAAGCAATATGAAAAACTATATCGATATTTATATTTTTCAAGAGCGCATGAAGTGTTTTTTTTTGTGTTTTAATAACATTAGAAAATAAAATATTATTTTTAAAAGTTGGTTATTGAATAGAGTACTTTTGTGTCTTTGATTTTTCTTGTTTACCAGGGTGGTGGCAACAATTATCGGCCGTGTCAACTTTTTTTGCTTGTAATTTTTGAGTTTATCACTTTAGCTTCCTTGCAATGCCTTTTTTGGGTAGAGGGATACTGAATCTCCATTACTACATTCGCAAAATACCAATCCTTTGTCATTTTCAATAATTTAATGGCTTTTTTCGAGTATGTCGATTTCCCTAAATATCGGCCTCTAATTTCTACTGTTTGTGAACCTATTATCGGCATACCTTTTCTAAGGTAAAGTTAGGTCAATAAAACTACTAAAGTATAAAATTATAACGTTTAATATTCTCATTCATGTACAAACCACTATCATTCACTCATTCATGTCACCCTGCACGACGTCAAGCCAGGACTTTTTGGGCCTACCCACGGAGGACAGAATATGATTGGGCCTACCCCTTCTACCTGGACCCGGCGGGGGCGCCATTGCCAGGCATTTGTTACCCACGTAGCCTGGCTGTTGCCGCAAGACGTGACTCGCGTGACGCTGTTGGAGCGACACGCAGCTCCTGCTTGTGTCGCTCCAACAGCGGCCGCGCCTCACAGCCGTGTAAAAGGACAGGCCTGATGATCGTCTTATAGACCTGTCTTTCAACCTGACTAGTATTTTAGGATCGCATGTGACGCCATTCATTTCCCGCCATATGACCCACGTGCCTTGACGTCGTGTTCGATGACACCAGTCACGTGAAGTACAGATTCCAGGTACTTAATGTACTTAACCTGGTCCGTGCGCTTGACCAAATCATCGCCTAAGCGGACGGCTGTGGGATCTGTTGAGTTTAACGCCAAGTATTCTGTCATCGCCACATTTAGCTTCAGTCTTTTCTCTACATCTCAGCCTTAAAAATTAAAATACCACTTTTCCCTGGTTTTCCATTTTAAACGGATTGGGTCGGTTAACCTCTTTAATAATATTTTTAAGTTTTTATTACGTTACTTCGTGTTCTGGGAAAACCGCAGATAGCCATCCGTATCAACTATTGAACAACTTAGTGTTACGCGGCACAATACACAACCCTGTTATCCTTGAGGTAGCACAGCTATGCGTACCGGACGAGTACCTACGTAGGGCGTAGGCGCCGCCGGCCTCCGCTGTTGGAGGTGCCAAACTGCTGCAGCGGACGCCGTTGTCACGCGCGCTGCGGACGCTCACTACGGTTGCTGAACAAGTTGACCTGTTCTCGTGCTCACTGAACGAACTTACAAGAGTCACATATTGTGTAGTTAGTAAGTAGATTTGTTTTGTAAGTAGCTTTATACACCTAGTTTGTAGGATTTGTTTGTAAGACTAGCTTTAAGATTTTATATGTATACACTGTCGCATTAGTCGTTTATCTGTAATGATAGTGGTTTAAAAATAAAAAAAGACGGGTGAAAACATTTTCTTTTTTTCTTTCTTCGTTATATACATAGAAAAAGATAAAAAAGAACATATCATACCATACCTATAATATAGCGCTAATCATAGAACCTATCACTTATTTTCTGCTAATTTTCTGTCAGAAGAAATTAATAAATTATGAAAAGAAAAAATAATCACAAAAAGTAATAAATTACAGAAAGAAAAAATAATCATAAAAAGTAATAACTTACAAAAAGAAAAATTAATCACAAAAAGTTTCAGAAGGCCAGGTGGTTTGAACCCGATACTATCTGAAACTATAAGGACTTACAGTCGAAGTGCTTACCGTTTAAGCTACGACGCTATCTATCGTAACTTGCAAAATAGATAGTCTGTACCTAATCTTGTATGACGTCAGTCGTCGGTTACGGTTTAAAGGTCAACTAATCCTGACGCTTCCTTAACATTTTACACCCATCCAAGGCCGCTAAAGAAGTTTTCACTTCAAAAAATAAATTTCTTCTTCTTCATTTTGGTTTAACACTGTATCTCTACCAACTGAAGTCTGTCTTGTAAAGTGGACCTCGGAATAACATATTTTCGAGATGCCTCTCTGATGCTCATATTCTGATTAGTGACGGCATTTACTGCATCTTTAATTCTTGGCTATTATAGCCAACAAAACGTTCAAATATTGAAGCACCCGCACCAAAATATGGAACGTTATTCGTATGGAAATAGAGTCGCTTTTTGCATAAAAACTATTATAATTTCAGGGTTATTTTAATAGATATATTTAGTGTCCGACTGAAGGTGCGATTCTGGTCGAAGCCGAAGCCGAAGCCAATTAATCGGTTTTCACCAAAACCTTTGACCGAAGCCGAAGCCAAAGGTGTGATGACCCCAAGAAATACGACAATTTGTTAAAGCAAAAAAATATTGCTACGCCCGGCGCTTGGCCACTTCAATATATTGCCAAATTTCCATAGGAGTGAGCGAGACGGCACTATAGAAAGAGACAGCATGCCTTGACGTCACTGTTCTAGAAGGAATCGAATGAATAGAACGAGACGTCAGGGTAGAAAGAGACACAAGACCCGATAGAACCTTCCAGAAAGTTCCTATCTTTTTCAGAACGTTCCTGTCTTTTCCAGATCTTTCTCTACTCGGCCGCGCCCGATATAAAAGGCGAGCTAACAGCGTCCGCTCAAGTTAGTCTACGACTAGTATTCGAAGCGATCAAGGCGATAAAGTGTGCGAAGCGATACAGTGCGATTTATACAAGTGACTGTGTATTGTGTAAGGAAGAGTTTTGAATTTCTACGCGCTTTGCTGTAATTTAAGTGCAGCTGAATAAAATCTGTTTTCAACGGTTGTCCTCACATTTTCTATTTAAACCGACCCCCACGCTCGTAACAATATAGTAGTACTGCGCCATTTAGAATATTATAATAGTATCGATTGTATGCATGATTCTGTGTCTCATTGATTATTGACTGTTTGATATTTACAAGAAGCCATTAGGTAGGTACTAATGTAATACTTCTGTACGTAGTACTATTATTTATCCTGTTCCCTTAGTAACAAATAATTTATATGCAGATTTCCTGTAAAACCTGATGTCAGAGACAAATGGCTTCGCATGTTAAATAGACCAAATTGGTCTCCACATAAATATTCTGCTATATGCAGTAAACACTTCTATTAAAACTGCTTTTCAGCAATTGGTAAACAGAGGAGGAGGTTACTACATGGTTCTGTTCCAACCATATCTATGCCAGTAAGGAATAGTTATGCTTAATTATTTCCAATAGCCCAGCTTTGAAGCCGGGGTCTGCATTTTTTATTAAGTGGCTTATTTGGCCATTACGGAAGCGACTGCCATCTGACCTTATAGCCTGCACCAGAAGGGCGTCCGTTGTTCAGCAGGTGTACCAGCTAGCAGGTAAGGTTGGCTTGGCCCCGAAAGTCTTAAGAAGGGTCTGCATATACCCAAAATCAATAATAAAATTAGAAGTAGATCTTACATTCCTCTACAAGATATATAACATAAATTTTAATAGTTATTAAATAGTGTATAAGCCTTTCTGCTAACACAAAGAACATATTACATTTGAATTCAAGGTAAAAATTAAACCACTGCGTAGAACACTAACATATCTGAACAGAGATATTGAACCTGTACCTAGTACATCAATTAGTGCGATGATAAGTAATCCCACTGAACTAACATCCAGGGAGAAGAAAATGTTGAAGGCAATTAGTACATTGAAGAAAAGAATAGCTGGCAAAGATAAAAAATTAAAAAATGTACGTGCACAAAATAAACGAAAAATTACCAATTGCCTTTTTCTTTGGGCGGGGTTGTACAGCTTCTCAAAAAGCCTCGCTTTTAAAATTATGTTTAAGTGCGTTGCTAGAAACGAATGTGAGAGTAATGGTACTAACTTTTGATGGGATCCCATCGAATATAAATATGGCTAGATTATTGGGCGCTAATTTAGTGGTAGGCAAAAAGGATGATGGACTTTCTAAATAATATCGATATCGATAAAAGATCAGGAGCAACATTTTTGACGCACACATTAAGTGCACATATAGACAATTCAATTTTAGTCTCGTCCCCTAGTTGACATTACCAATCTATGGATACTATATCTATGGTACTTACGCTGCCGTTTTTACATTTTTAAGTTCCGCTGCATAAAGATCTGGATTATTTCTAAAAAATTGTCCAACCATAGTCGCATCTACTTTGGGTAAGTTACTGCTGTCAGCTCGCACAAAATTTCTCTCCATTTTATGCACAGAACTTTAAATAAACAAAACTGTAATAGGACGGCTGGGAAATAACGTAAATAACACGTAGATCGCACGATCAATATAAAGAAAAACAGAAAGCATGCACTGAAACTAATGTTTACTTCTGTGTGACGTAATCAGAGTTGCAACCAATCACAGAGCGTTTTCAAACACGTGATTAAACCACAAAAAAAATTTCATTAATGTTTTTTATACAGAAAATGACCTTATTTTTTCAGAACGTCAATAAAATATGCTTTTTACATTACATTTTATTAGGATGACAACAAATTGTTCCATATTTTAAACACAGTCAAAATGCCTATTAAAATACGAGAAATAAAAATAAACTTGTAGTGCCAAAACTAAGACTTCATAAGGTTGGTAATTCATTTATGTAGGTAACAGTATTACAATCCATACTAATATTATAAATACGAAAGTAACTCTGTCTGTCTGTCTATCTGTATGTTACGCTTTCACGCCCAAACCACTGAACCGATTGTGATGAAAATTGGTATAGGTGTAGATTGTACCTTGAGAATGGACATAGGCTATGTTTGGTCGCGATAACCGACATCCACGCGGACGGAGCCGCGGGCAAAAGCTAGTGTTTAATAAAATGCTTCAAGATTTGGTTGACATGCCACTAAATAAGTTTAAAATAGAAGTAAAAAAGTCTTTAATGAAAAAAGGATGTTCAAAGTAAACGAATACCTTAATGATAAAAATGCACATAAAAATGCATGGTCATCCTAATCTTTGCTCGCACAATATAAATCTATTTGAAAAAAAAAACAAATTGTTTTAAAAAAGAAACGATAATATTGTTCTCTGAGTTTCTTGCTGGTATCTTCTCAGTAGAACCAATTTACCTTCTTCATCTGTCTTCTGTGCCAAAATGTCAAACTTTAATCCCCTGGCCCTATTACCCCTCCCCCTTTTTTCATCCCTTTTTTCGCGTTAAAGGGTAGTCTATGTCCATTTCCAAGCTCTAATCCATCTCTTACCGATTTCATCAGGATATCTTCAATATTCAGAAAATTACATCCCCAACCCTATTTCCCACTCTCCCCCCTTTTTCGCGATAAAAGGTAGCGTTTGTCCATTTTTAATCCATATCTGCACTAAATTTCATCAGGATATTTTCAAAAATGGCAAACTTTCATATAAACCATTATTCCATAGCCATATACCCCCTCCCCCTTCTACCCCTTTTTGCGATAAAAGGTAGCCTATGTCTGTTCCCAAGCTTTAAACCTTCTGTTCCGACTATCTCTGTGTCAAATTTCAACATGATGTCTTAAAAGTGACAAACTTTCAAATAGACATTTTAGGGGGGGCTGTACAAAGTCTGTGCTTGTTTATAAAAAGTAATAAAAAGACTTTGGGTATACTTACGCCCTCTTAGATTGGTTATTTGTCAACTTCTGTCATGCTCAAAGTGACAATTGTACTGAAATATCGTTAGAAATATGAAGAAAACATTTCGTGAAAAGCCGGGTACAACTTTAAATCGACAGCATATCGTAATGATTTGATACATTATGAAAGGAAAGGATCCTTAGCAAATTTAGAAATCTGAAGAGGTAATTAGTTACCCACTAGAATTTGTAAATTTGCAAGTGCCTGTGGAACTATTACCTACTCACAATGGTACAGAGTCTTCTGAATACGTATTGCCTGGTGTCAAAACATTGCTGCTTCTGCTTTTCTCTGAAAGTTGGGACGATTCTGACAGCACTCGCAGGACTGCTGCCCAGTTTACTACTTTTATTTTTTTATGGTACTGGCAAAGAATTTCTAGAAGAATATGGAGTTGACCCAGTAGTAGCCGACATAGTACTTCATATATATGCCATTCTGGGCATTTTATTATGTGCCTCCCACTTAATGCTTTTCGTCGCTTCTATAACATTTAACGAAAAACTAATATTATTATACTTGTGGTTTGCTGTTGTATATTTCGTCGTAGATTCGTTGGCTATTGTAATAATAAGTTTTTCAGCATTTTTAAATAATGCTGTCGCTTTTGGTATGGTTGTCTTTGTAGTCGATACGGTTTACTGGACTCTGTTGTATTATTACGTATTCCCTGTAGTGAATGGTTTTCGACAGAATATACACACAATAGTTATATACCTTGCATAAATGAATTGTTTCGAGTAAGTATTGTTGTGGTAAAGTGTAATAGGTAGGTACCTACATAATGTACTTACCTACAAGTGTATGTCCTATAACATGATTTAAATAAAATCACCTGAATATTTTGTTGTTTTATCTACTTTAGTTATGTAGTTTCTGGACTCTGAACCCCGGAGGTACACCTTTGCTACACCAGTTGCTTCAACCACTGACGCGCGATAAAAGCTATGTAAGTATATTTGTTATCCTAGATCACTAGGTACCTGTGCATCATCAACTACCTACCTGATAGTTTTTTTTTAGTTGCGGGAAATCCCCACGCATTCCCCCCCTTCGGAGCCGGAGGGTGTGGTTATGCCGGACTTGAACCGACTAAACCGCACGCCGGATGCTAGGCCGGAGGTAGGTTGTCTCGCGACATATCTCTCACACCCCGGGTGACCCAGGGCCATTCCTCTCGTTCTGGCCCTTCTCGGGACTCCGACTCGCCCCTGGTATGGGGGGGGGGGGGGGGGTCGCACTCTATACTCGCCTCTCCACTGGCTTCTCTAGTTGCGTATCTACTCGACTCTACTCGACTATATATTTGACCTCTACACGCATATTCACTCGCTCATAATACGATCTCTACTCGCCTCTATATTGGGCTCGTTACTCCACCATGTCCGTTCCCAAGTTACGTCACCTCTGTTCTAAATTTTATAAGGATATCCTCAAAAAATAATCATACTATTGCACATACCCCTATACATACAAACTTTAATACAAACTTTCATCCCCTAACCCTATCGACGACCCCCCCCCCCCCCAACAAACTTTCATCCCCTTTTACGCCTCCCCAGTTTAACGATTTTTTTTGCTATAAAATGTAGCCATATTCGTTCCCAAGCTTTAATCTATTTATGTGCAAAATTTCATCAGGATATCTTAAAAATGACAAACTTTCAACCCCTAGCCCTATTCCCCCTCTCCCCTCTTCTATCTCTTTTTTCGCGATAAAAGGTAGCCTATGTCCGTTCCCAAGCTTTTATTTATCTCTATACCAAATTTCATTAAGATTGGTTCAGTGATTTAGGCGTGAAAGCGTTACATGCAGACAGACAGATAGAGTTACTTTCACATTTATAATATACTAGCATTTGCCCGCGGCTCCGCCCGCGTGGATGTCGCTTATCGCTACCAAAATACCCCTATATCAAATTTCATCAAAATTGGTTAAGTGGTTTAGCCGTGAAAGCGTTACATACAGACAGACAGAGTTACTTTCGCAATTATAATATTAGTATGGAAGTATGAAAGTATGGATTAACGCAATTTTAAGGTTGGTACTTATTCTTTTATTACTTAATCACATTGATGTATACATGAGTATACGCGACAGAATAGAATGTATATCATCTAAAGACGAAGACGGGAATAGTAGATGTTCAAGTGTTTCTCGATTAGCAGCACAACAAACACTGGGCAGAAGCATCATGAGCCTGCCGAAGCGCGAGGAGTCTTTTGTGCTGCAGTGTTTTTGCAATAGCAGGAGAAACTGCTCTTGTAACGTCTCAACGTGCGGTGATGACTTGTCATCCATAGAATCTGTAACAAAAATACTGATACTTTTTTATCAATAAAGATAAACCGACTTCAAGAAACATAAAAGAGCTTGAAAAATAATAACTGAAATTACATAATATTTACTGATCTGTGAGAAGGCACAAAAGAATCATAAAAATCCATTCAATGGGCGGTGTATCACGTAACATACAAAATAAACATGCGTATCGTATGCAAATCTTCTCCTCTTTGAAGTCGGTAAAGAAGAGGATGACAGATAGTTGCGTAAGAAATGCAACAGTGAGCCTCCTGCGACGCTCATTAGCTATTCAGTTTTGGGTAGCGATTTAGAGGGAGAGAGATAGATCGGTGTAGAGTATATAGCGCCATACTTCTCACTCTGAACTGCAAGCTCAAAACATGTTCGCTTATGCACGTCGTGGCAGGTTCAAAAAGGGTCCAAAATTATTAAATTATTATTCTTCGTTATACAGTCTCGTGGCTTCTTACCTGTACGAAATAAAAGTGTAGACCGCAACCAGTCCAATTCTGATTTATCAAGCTTGCATTGTGCCAGTCTCTTCAAAAGCCACGATAGTTTTTGTAATTCCTCTTTGGTATGTAGCCGCTTTGAAGATATTATTGGAAGTCTTTGATCTGTAAGTCAACATTAAGAACTTACTGTCTAGACTCTAGGCCGTTGCATTGGTTTTGTAGAACGTTCTCTATCGTACATAGAATTGAGATAATTATTCAAAGTACATTGTTAAAATACCTATGTATATATATTTTTTTAAAAGCTTGATTATTTTTAAAGATTATATAAAACATATCAAGCTATATACATGCATTATGCATTAGATAGAATGCTCTACATAACCGGAGCAAATGAAATGCTGTAATAGAGTAGCATAATTATTATGATACTTCATTGTTATTCGGTTTACCACACTTACCTTCATCGAAATGAAAAGAATATTCTGCAGCAGTCAAGATAAAAAGCTCTTTCCAATTATTGTGCAATAAAGAAATTTGTTCAGTGGGACTCATATGCACAAATGAACCCACACCATGCAACCATTTTATTGATGCCACTAATACTTTTGCTGCAGGGTCGCGTAAACCTTCGTCTACCTTCCAATTATTGTAACAATATTTTTTCAACTTCGTTGCAATTTGTGTAATTTCATCATAACTATGGCTAGGTGTTTCTATAACTTGAACATTGTTTTGCTTTTCATTGTAACAATCCATGTACGTAGAAACTTCCTGATCTGTAGGTCGATAATACCTTTCTGATATTTTTAACTTAATGGGCTCGAGGTAAGTTGGAGATTTCGACCGGCCGCTTCTTAAATCTGTGAACCAAAACCCAACTATATTTAATCTTTTAGGGATTTAAGAATGGATGAAATTACAAATTGTAAAGCCTTGTACTTTATTTATTGTACTTTTTGCACAACCTGAAAGCATTTTATGAATCGAGGCAATTAATTAAAAAAGAGAGAATTCGCTGTGCTGTAATTATTAAATCATAAATGCATAAAATTGTCGCCAGTAGGTACGCCGAGCACATCTTTCTATTTTAATTTTTTTAGTGACTAACTTTCACGTACACACATAAAACTATATACCTACTTTCTATAGAAGTGTCGTGGACATTGCTGTCAGCCTTGCAAGCTTCTTCGGTACTGGAGACCTCGTCCTCCTTCAATTTATCCGATACTTGTGACTCTGGCTTTTCTATTTGCGAAAGTATAAAGTCTTTTAGTAACAACTTAACGCATAAAATGCTGTCTCAAAAAGTACCTACTTACTTTCTGTAGACGGCGCTGAAGTTGTCGAAATAAAGGGAGGGTATAAAATGTTTGTTGGTAGATATCCGGTATGAGGTACCGGATAATGTAAGGAAGTTGAAAACAGCGGAAGCTTAAAAGGATTGAGTGGACCGAGCGAGCCAATGTGAGTGCCGAGGATTGGATTCAGCTGCGAGACGTCGGTAGATATCGTTTCCGATAGTCGCGAAGAGGAGAAATCTTGAAAGGACGACCTATCTATAAACGAGTTGTGTGCACTCGACTCGGGGAGAGCAGATACCAGGCCATTGTAGCTGTGCAGGGGTGGGAAGGCGGACAAGGCCAAGGGGGTTGGACTGGGCATAAAAGGTTGTTGTCGGGTGAAGTTGTACCCGAGTTTCTGTAGGGCTAAATGGTGTTGGACAGTAACCGACGGTCGCGGCGCGCGTTCGTGTTGTACTGCTGAAAAAGTTACATCATATTTAATAAGTGAGAAGCAACATAACTAAAGTACTTTAGCGCGATACTAAAGGTGGCTTATAGAAGATATTATAAGTTCCCTTATCAACTCTAGATTTCAATTCTAACAGTGTTACATGCACATGAATATGACAGTTTCGATTGGAAATCCCTACGAATATCAACCCGTCAGCTATCAGGGTGGTCATGTGAGATTCGGCCCGGCTAATACCAGATGTCGTCGCGGGTCTCAATTACCGGGGTATAAGGCTGACCCCAGACCATCTACGGTTCTAAGTTGGAACCACAACAGAGCGGGTGCGAAAGCACGGTGTCCAAATAAAAAAACCACTTCCCTTTGCGGGGTTGAGGGTGGGAGTCGGTGGGGGTGAAGGGGTGACATACACCCTGCGCTCGGTGGAAAGTCTAAGAGCAGGGCCGCTTGCATCTTGCTCGGAATTTACCGTAGGCGGCAAACTACTAATAATTTACATATCTACTAACTAACTCAAGTATTAGTATACGCCAAGCATCAAAATATAATCAACAATAGATGTAATTTTCACTTCATCTTGGGATACAGGATAAAATTAAACAATCTCTAGAAGCTCTTAGTTTACGCAAAGATAAACAGTTCAAACCTGATTGTAAAATAACAAGTGGTAGACAAACAAGTGGAGCGTGTCTGTCAGTACATTAGGGGAGGATCGCTTAATTGAGGTGTCGGCTTCGGCCATGTTGGGTGCGAAGTGGCAAGCGATCAGTTGCGGGGTGCAATTAATTCATTATTATGTAAATAAATATCTGTGTGACCGGTGACATTTGCTACACTTTATTGTTTACTTTTTACCTTTTTTCCGTAACCCATAAAAGCGGTACCTAAGTGTATTTTCCTTGAGTACCTAAGCATGTCGTGCTGATTCACTGGCTATGATTTTATCCATTTAAGCCTTAAGCGTCATTTAAACGGAGCGATTTCCTCGCCTCGAAAATACGATTCTCGAAAGGAGAAAAATAAGTTGCTTCATCTAAACATTCGCAAAAACAATTGCCACGCCCGGCGAAGATTGCCACGCAGTTGAATATTGATAATTGTCCGTCTAAAAAGAATTTAAAAAAAACTAACATAAGGCATAGGTTGATATGTCACTTGCAAATCTCGTATGATATGATCGTACTTGAGAATAGGGCGTTTGCCTGTGACTCAACATTTTGATACGACAATTGATGGGCGATTAATTATCGCATACGATTATCGAAATGCGCGAGAAACTCGCACCGTCTAAATGAGACTTTATGAATAATAAGTAAGTCGACGCGTAGGTACTGATATTTTTTTTATGTATGACCACGCATAACTTTTACAGAGTAGTCCGATTTTCATAATTCTTTTTTTAATTGGAAAGAGTATATCAAAAAGTTATTCACATATAAATTTGATATTCTAACCCTTATGGTAGGAAAATATGGATGATTTATTATTTACTCACAGATTTTAGTGCTGAGTTCGGTACCTATCTAGTACAAAAAATGATTTGCTTCCAACCTTTTATTTCTTGTTATTAGATTCTTCTAAATATCTTTTTTTCATTCGAGCCGCATTTTTTGTAGCCCTACCCATGGATGGTGGTATATAAAGCCTGTTTTTTTAAGTATTTATATTATACAACCAAAATAAATGGTTAAAGAAGTATTATATGAAAGTTAATAGCTTAAGTAAGGTAGGTAGATATTTTAAAAGTAATAAAAAAATAAGCATGTAGTAATCAGAGGATTATAAACAAAAACATTTGAAATAAAAACATTTTAACAAAAAATTAAACCGCCGACACAATTGAAAACCAAAAATAATAAACCTTTTTCATTTAACCTTAATAACTAAACTTCTTAAAGTAATGAAACTATATCTAAGTAACTCAAAAGACTCATAGTTACTTAGCTATACTTACATTAGTTTAAGAAGTTAGTTATTAAGGCAAATAAAAAAGGTTTACCTATTATTTTTTGCCTTATAGTTTTTCGGCGTTTTAATTATTTGTTAAAAAGTTTTTATAAGTATAACATATTTTTTATTATTCCAATAACCGTGCCAATAACAGATAGTAACCTACAAAAACATTTTATTCATAATTATATCTATCAAGTTTAGGTGGACAAGTCACGCTTTTAATAGTTTCTAGTGTCAAAAAATACATAAAACTTATACTAATCATAAGGGGGAGAATAAAAATATCTGTAATTATTATGTAGGTAGGTGGTAGGAGGTAGATACACAGCTTTTATTTTCTGTGTTGCTATTTCTTCGTTTTAGTGAACGTAACCAAAAAATCGTATAATGATTTTATTTTTAGTGCTAGCGCATTCTCCGATTACACTCTGTACCTACCCTGTCCTTTTAATCGATAGGCGATATCTCGTGTTATTGACTCCGTGTGAACGTCAACCTGTTCAAGACATGAAAGGGCACGCCTCGCCCCGCATTTTTTCTCGCTCACCACTTACTGACACTTGTATACCGCAAATACTCGAGATGTTTCCTAATGGAAAAGACATGCTTTATAGGAGCCACCCTGTATAAATACTTTATTGAGACAAGTGCTCGACCCTGTTCACTATTGATTACCACTAAATTTACGATATACCTACGTACAAAAACAGTACGATATTTATTATATAAATTTCAAATTTCCTAGGTATCTACCAGATAAGTTAATAGGTACAATACTTGACTACTGTAGAGCACTATAGCTTTTAAATAAACAAGTTATATTTTATTATCTGTATAAAAGTGCACGCAAAGTGTAACTGATTCATCAGATAATGATTAGTTTCTTTTTACCTTAGTGCCAAGAAGGGTTATGTTTTTCGCGGTTATCTTGTATGTATGTTTGTAATATTCTTTATTACCTCATATATTCTAAATCACTATATGGATTTCATTGATTATCTCAAATGAAAGGTATTCTTCTCCCAATGGTTCTTGGGTAGATACTTAAAATGTGAATAAAAGCTATATGTTACATTTTAGAGGCCAAATGTATGTTGTCAAAACAATGTTTCCACTCAAACTTATAGTGTAGGTTTTCAAAATGAAAGAAATTAGAATAACTAAATATGATAAAATAAAACTTCCTTAAAAACTAAAAAATAAAAATCCCGATTGATTCTGAAAAGATTGAAATCAGTTTCATATAGCAGGCGGTACCAATTTTTAAATCATAAACCGGATAATTTTGATGACCGTTCCTCTAAAGTTAATTTTTTAAGTCAATTTGAGTATTTTCCTACAATATACACTTCGTCGTACCTACTCTCAGGAACGCCTTTAGGCCTGGGTGCTTACATAGATAACAGGTTATCGGTATAGGTGAGCCGGTATAGGGTGGCCTTTAGGCTATAAAAAAGCGAACATAGGCAGGTACCTTAACGGTGCCAGTTACATCTAAAGTATACTGTAGATACTAAGTTACAACTCACCATCTTTTTTCATATTGACACGAAGACACTTGGAGAAACGACAGGCTTGACATTGGTTTCGCCTCGTAACATCGACGACACACCTCCCATTTTCTTTACAAACGTAATCCAAATTACTGTACACAGAAAAAAACTAGTAAGTAATGTTACATGTGTAAAATAATGAAACCATGCAATGCAAAATCTTTATAATACTTACGGGACAAAAAATAATGTTCGTGGTTCAGCCTGTGCTAATAATACTTACATTTACTAACTTTAAGTTCTAAGCGTCGCATCGCTCCGTAGCTTAATGGCTAAGGAGTCGACCTAACGGTGCGGTCGAGAAGTCCGGAGTTTAAATCCTGACCATTCCACTACCGACGCGTTACACTATCGTGACTGACATTGGAGGGGCATATTTTCTACTATTAATTTCAGTTAGATAAGTACATTGGGTAATATTAAATATCGTACAGGTATTATATATTCCTAAGTAACTTAACCATTGTGCTAAAAACATTCACCATAAATTACCTCATTAAAAAATCTGTTATTAAAAAATGAATGAGATACCGTCGAATACTTCTTTTGAAGAACCCCCGACAGCCGTCGCATGATGCCACTCCATAATGTTTTCCCGAAGCTTTGTCTCCGCACACGCGACACGTAGTCTCCGGCTTGCCGCCGATAGCCTCCATGCCACTACAGAATCAATCAATATTTCAACAGAGGTCATAATAACGCTATGGCCGGCGTGATGGTAATGATCAGGCAATGGACGTCGCCAACGGAATTTGTTTGGACTTATTACAATACATGTCCTTTCTATACACTCGCATCGATTGTTCGGCATACTTACCTAAGTATTGATTCATGAGGAATTCTATAGGGTGACATAAAGTTCGAATAATTTATATTGACATAGGTACAGTTCGAATAATTTCTATTCAAAATTAGATAATCTTAGCTATCACATGAATAGGTAACCATGTTAGTTATTTCGCATGCAATGCATGACAAAAGCAAACATGCAAAGTAAAGTGTTACGTTAATTGGACTTTATACCTAAATCTAACGCAAAATTAAACTTGCAAACCCAGCGATTTGTGAAAAGCGTAGGTAAAGGTACCAACAGCGTCTTTTTCATTTGCTAACATCGAATAGGATTACTTAGTTTGAAATTTAATCCCAATTATTTGAGGTCCGCGCTACAGTAATTCTCCTCCATATACCTATTCCTGTTCGATATCATTTCCTCAGTCACTCACTTCTTTGCAATATCCTCTTGCCGCCCTCTACATTCACATTTTGAACCTTTTTCACAATATTATTTCATTCCATACCACAATAGTCACTCGCATCTCAATTGTTCGTATCTCTGACCGTATCAGTCGTTATTGGCTTTATTTTTTTTAATGGGTAGGATTTAATTTTTTGCGTATCCATACTAATATTATAAACTAGCTGTTGCCCACGACTTCGTCCGCGTGAGCGAAACGCTGTACTGTACAGTCTTATTTTTACGTAGGTATTTAAGTCTGCATCTTTATGCAAGTTGTAACATGCATCTGAAATGTATTAGAACACCCAAAAGAAAACGGTGGATTCAGGTTTTTTTAAGTCTTGCTGGTAAATTAAAAACGGTTCTCAGGTAAATATAAATGTTATTATTAAAAAATTACTCCCAAGGAGTCCCTGGATTTCATCTTGTAAATTTATCTAAACATAAACATAGATTAAGTTACCTAAGTTAAAACAAAATCTGTCAGCTCGGACGCCCCGGCCCCCGGCATACCTATATGAATTCCGTGTCGTTGAAAATACTTAAATATTTATTATTTTTTACATTGAGCCAATTTGTATATACCTATGGGTAAAACTTAAATAATTTCATTTGGTCCTGGTGGTTATAATTGTAGAAAAAAAATGTGCATTCATTTAGTACCTACATTAAAATTTTCTTTCAAATTAAATACACTTAGAATATTTTTAAGTAATATTTTGAGAAATCATTTAAAAGAGTGATCTTCATCAGTATATTTATTTAGGTACCTACTTAGAAAAAATATATTAAAGAATACCCAATATATGTAAGTATACACGATTTTCACACTAATAAAGTAATAATACACACGAATAATACACTTTTAACGTTTTAAATTGCGTTTAATTATTTAGAATTACATTTTTTATATTTGAGTTGACGCGCGACGATTCGGTTGCTTTAAAGCTCCCATTTTCGTTTCCGTTTTTAGCTGTAAAGCAATTAAGCGTCAACTCAAATAAAAAAATGTAGTAACTAGAAAATTTATTCTATTAATTTATTGTATAGATTTTTTATGAAATCGCTCACATGTAAAATAAGTACTAAAATATTTAACTTACCCTTGCATTAATATGTTTTATAAAACCTTTACACAATGAATATTCTTTCTTATTTGAAAATATAATAAATATTCAAAAACAAAACTAAACAGGTATGTATCGCAAAAGTTTTGCTCTGCAGTTTTTTGTTTTTAATTTTCCTGTGCCCGCGTTTTTCACCAAATAGATTTAATGTCAGTAAGATGTAAAAAAGAATGACTTGGTACCAAGGAGGTTTTATATGGGTTTTCTATAGTACACAGTACCTGGGCGACCGAGCTTGCTCGGTTATAAGTCTATGCAAAATGTTTAAAATAATAGAGACATTATTTTGGGTAACGAAACGACACAAAGGTTTATACAGCCAAGTTTAATGATAGGTACCTATTACATTTAAATTTTCTTCTTTTATGATGTCAAGCTTGTTTTTATTTTAAAAAAGCTTGTGTTTAACGGTAAGCTCAATTTAATCAATCATCGTAGTAAAAACCCCGTGAAATATGCGTGTACACTTATTTTTATTTCCTGTCGTTCTTCTATTTCGCAGCTAAATGCTTCCTGGTTGTACCTCTTATTACAGTCATAGATTTTTAAAGGGTAACAATTTTTTTTATATATCTGTGACCATAACCACAGTATCATAACTGACCTTTACGTTACAAAATAAACAATAGTTGCCAAGCAACCAAGTTCTTGTAGGTTTAATAGCAGTAGTAATGGGTCGCGTCAATATGACTTCGTTATCCTAAGGAGTTTGATTTTAAAAAACATCAAAATTTCTTTAACAATTTTCGATTATTTACAGAGCCTTTGTTATTCTCCGGAACTTTCTAAACATCGTAGTGTAAACCGGAATAAAATCGGTCCAGTAGTTCGCGAGGTTATCGTGTTCAAACAAATAATAAGTAAGTGATTTTAAGGCGTCCTGTGTATTTTTTTTTTGATATCTAGCAATTACAGATTTTTATACCCTTATAATTTTATTATATGATGCGGAAGTAACTTCTTAAGTCTATCTGTCTGTTACGCTTTCACGCCTAAACCACTGAACCGATTTTGATGGAATTTGGTACAGGGGTAGATTAGACTTTGAGCTTGTTACTTACTTTTTAATGGTAAATGTTGCATTGTCATCTTTTGGCACGAGTTATTTGTGTACAATTCTCAATATTAATCGACAGTATATGTTAATGCCGTTAAAAATGGTAATGTAACATTTTTTTACATGAATTACGTTTCATTTACAATAAGTTAATCAAATTATCTGCAAATTTGAGTATGCACCCTTGTAAGGATATTGTTGAGTTTGAAAGCAATTGCCCCGTCATCGGCGGCAGGCATTAATAATCGATAGATTATTCAAATAGGCGGGCCCCGGTGCGACATCACACGATAAAGCATAAAAGATAACTTTTGAGATGTCAGGGTGGATAAATGGGATTTTGATATAAGTTTTATCAGATTAGCATATCATCGGACCGCAGTGGCATGTGAAGAGGAACATTATTAGTCACAAAAATTATTTTGTTTTTTAGGAAATAAGTCGTGTTTGTTAGATAATGATATCTAACAGTATAGCGATGATTAAATTTTAGGTAATTTCATACTCATCATTTTGCCCACGAGCTGAGGAGCAGGTGGTTATAAAGCCGGCTGCCGGGGTTGAGGCTGGCTAGAAACGATGTTTGCTGCATGCTACCAGCCTACTGTATGCGACACGCGTGGTTTATGCTTGCTTGTATGACTGTTTGGTAACAGACTTTATGTCAAACGAACATGTTCAAAATAATTTTTTTACAATTGAAATATTGTTTAAGTAGGTAATACATTAGCAAAATCTTACAAATCATTCTTTTTGAAGTTATATGTTTGTGAAATTAAAGTTTGTCAAATGATTAGTTTTCAAACGTTTGTTTGTAAAATGATCCTTTGTCATACGTTTATTGTCAAACAATAGTAAACCCATTCATTTGATTGTACCTTTCTTATTTTGATAGTAACGTGAAACGAGTTGCAGATTGAAAACAACATTTTTGATAAGAGAAACTTTCAGCATTTAATAAAATCCGTAACTCTGATCACCTCTTAATAGCCTAGTATTTATTGGTGTCAGAAGTAGCATTAATCTGTTAGTCCTCAAACCAATACCAGAGATCTTTGAGTAGGTAGTTACGACTTTCTTTCCTAAGACCCTGTTTACAACACTAAGTCTGTTGGGACTCGCTTTCCAGTCTAACGGTACGAAGCACCATAATTTTGATATTTCTGGGGAAGCAATTGCCATCTGACCACCACTCTATTATTGGAGTTCTTTAGTTAGACCAGTTGTTGGACTTTGAGGTCTCCAAGTACTTACTTATTACGATCGCCATAGATATTCGTATGGCAACCGAGACTAGCATGTACCTAGTCTTCAACTTCATATTACCTTGAGAATTTACAGACCTGTTGTGTTTTTTTGTGTTCCAAATGAACATTACAGTGACCTCCAAGTTATACCTTTTTTATCGTGCTATAAATCCCACGGAGGGAGGGGGGTATCCCTCGCATAACTTTAAATCAGTTATGTATAAGTTTTACACGCTTATGTTTCGTCTGATAAGTAGCTACATACATATTTACCATGTCAGAACCACACCACCGACCACTACAAACCACCTCACTTTTGGGTCACCGATTGTACTAACTACAAGCAGAACGCCGACATATTTCGGTAATTACGGGGTGACGCACACCGACCTGTCACAATTAAACCGTATGTGCGGCTTGCGGGCTCGCGGCCGAAATGACAGGGGTTACAACTCGATAATTGCATACGAATTGTAAATGTTATCTACCTGAAGACATGTTATGGTTGGATTTCCCCTTACAAATTATTCTTATTCAATCGATTAACTTTTGGCTTTCGAATGTAACAAAGGTTAGATGCCAATCTTTAATCGGATTCCACTAGTGAAAATCTGTTAAAACTAAACAAGGCTTTTGCGTTTTACTCAATAAAATTCATTGAGCAAAATGTGCTAGGTATGGGCTTAACGTTAACCCAATTGATCTAGGCTGCAGAGAAAGGCACGAGAATACCTAATAATACTTCTTAATTAACAACCTCTGCTGCGCCAAAGCTAATCTTATTCTCTACCGTTGTAGGTATTCCTGTTAACTTGCCTATCGTTAATATTGTACCTATTTACACCTGCTAACAAGTAGGTACATTGGCATACATAGGTACTTAAAAGTGTTCATAATCTGTCTCCCTTGAAGGTAGACAGGGCAAGGCAACAATCTGAAAGTATTTGAAACTTAATTTGAAGTCATTTCGACGCAAAAAGCGCACCATACGTTTATTCAATTATTGAGGTTCACTTACGCAGGGGTGAATAGTCAATCGACTCTTTGTGGAGTAGGTACAAACAAAAACATATTGTGCGTATTATTAAACGATGTAATTATCGGCGCCCCTTGTCAACGATATGTGTGCGGCGGTGATGGCGATGGCCAGTGGCTTTGGGTGAAATTATTTTAAATGTGTTTCAGAAATTCTAAAACTTAAACTTAAACTTTTTGGCCTAAGTGACCTATCCTGCAAGCCGGTAGACCTGCTATTGTAAGCTACGGACGCGGCTCTGGCGTAGGCTTTCCTCTCGTCGTTGGGTCAGACGGGGTAAGAAAGGTAGGTACCTACTTCTAAATATATATAACTCAAAGGTGACTGACTGACTGACACAGCTCAAACCACTGGACGTATCGGGCTGAAATTTGGCATACAGGTAGATGTTATGACGTAGGCAGCCGCTAAGAAAGAATTTTGATTAATTCTACCCCCCAAGGGGATAAAATAGGTGATGAAAGTTTATATGAAACTTTGTCAATTTTGAACCGATCGGGCTGAGACTTTTTTTTTTTTTTTTTTTTACAACATTTCACACAACGCTATCTAGCTATTAAGTTGACTCAACACTAAGCGATAACCGACATCCACGCGGGCGGAGCCGCGGGCTACAGCTAGTGTATTATAAAATTGTAAATTATGTAGGTATGACTGTACGTTGGTGATAGTAAAAAAAAATTACTTATGCTGTTACATTTTGCACGTGCACGTGCACCAAAACGATTTTTTTCGGATTTCCTGTCTGTTTGTTTGCTTAAACTACTGAATGTATGCTGAAGCAGTTTGTTGTATGAAAAGATCTAAGTCTTACTTAAATATTGCCCTACATACGCCAGCACGCAATTGGTTCAGTAAAACTGGAGAAATTATCAAACATAGAATCGTCACGATTACTCTTAGATAGTTATCTATATTATCTTGAATTATTCGTATGAAAAAAGGTATGTCTTTAACCACAACTAATCACAGTAGGGACGTATTATTTGTGTAGCATCTATACTATTATAGGTATAATTTAAAAAATGTCGTATCTGTATATTGAGTTATTAAAAAATACTTGGGTTATTATTAAAGTTACTGAACACAAAATTATTATTTTTTGAATTCTTGTGATTTCTCTGTTTGTCCGCGATGGACGCAAAACTACTGAACGGATTTTGATGCCGTTTTTTTTGTTTGAAAGGTCTTGGTCGGACTTAAAATCTCACGTTTATTTCATCGCAACCGGTTATGTAGAACGTGAGATATGAGCAAAAGTTACGTCAACCGACATCTGCGCGGGCAGAGCCGCGGCCAGAAGGCTAGTTCAAGGTATATTTGTACTTAGTAGTGGATTTCTGCTGTTTCTGAACTTCATTTCTCAAATTTATAGCTCCAATCTACATTGAACTTAGGACAGCGCGGCGCCGCGGCGGCCTGAAGCTAAATGTGACGAAGACAGAATACTTAAAGCGTTACTTAGCGTTAAACTCAACAAATCCCAAACCAGTCCGCATGGGCGATAATTGGGTCGAGCGCACGAACCAGGCAAAGTAAGTGGGATCTGTAGGTACTTCACGTCAGGGACGTGAAACGAAATAAAAATAACGTAACACATTACGGTCTTATCGGTATTCCATTACGTGTCCCAGATACCGGTACAATTAGTTTTCGTTCCATTTTAACGTTATGTATAAGAACGTAACATAATTATCTTATTTTATCAGTAAATCAGAAACAGGAACATTATTTTTCGTTATGCAACATTGCAGAATGTTAAGCCAGTGACATTAAAATAGAATTTATTTGCAATATGACGACAGTTGATGGTTTTCTAATGTACTTAATTATGTGGTAAGCATCGAAGTCTAGGTAGGAAGAAACTATGTTCGTAGGTTGTCTCGTGTCCCGGGACCATGGGAATCTCAAAAATACCGTTACCTAATAATGATACTATTGCGGTCTGCTGGACTGAAAAAGTTTCATTATAAAAGTATTACGGTAACGGTACGAAATTATTATAACGTTATTTTTATACCGTTAAGCATTGCATAACGTTCCAGTCACGTTATGAGAGAACATTATCAATGGCCTCACTATCACGGACGCCCAAGATAGTACGAAGTGGAGGGGGAACAGCCGGCAGGCGGACCCATGAGCTCCAAGTTCATCTTGACCTCGGACGTAATCAGAAAGACACGTCTATATGTGAATGAAATTGAAAAAAAAAACCAGGCATCGAATTTATGAGCACTATTCAGAGTTCGTTTATGATGGTGTTTTGAAGAATCCTATACTAACTTTCAGCCGGGTGTGAATACCGGGGTACTAGTAGTAGCGATGATGCTAAATGTGTAGTTACTCTAGAGTCGCGGCAACCTATTAGGATTGGCAAATTAGATGATAGAAAGTATAATGGTAAGATAAGATAAGATAAGATATTATTTATGTACACCATATTTAAAAATTTAGCCGCGAGGTCTACGGCAGAGTAGAATTTAGGTCTTCCCATGTGGTGTCGTACAAGGCGACTAAGGGATAGGGCTGATTAACTTTAACAACAGATAGCGTACAGCCCAGATTCAGACTCTGATGCATGGTTCGAGTCAACAAAAGTGCCCGGAATACGGCAATAGGCTCACCCCCTATTACGTGGAACCGAATACAGATTGGTGATGTGGGTGTTAATTCACCTCTGCCTAACCCTCCGGGGATAAAGGCGTGATTATATGTTTGTAGGTATTTATTAAATTAAATATTTATTATATATTTATGTAATGCACAATGAGCGGCCTTATTGCTATCAGTGATTTCTTCCAGGCAACCTTTGGCAAAGCTTTTAAGCAAAAGAGACGACAGGGTAGTATGGTATATAATGTTTTCACTTACTGATGGGGGAAGCTTCTACATAAATGACATCATAATATACATCGTAATAATAATAAAACATCACAATTAATATAGTAGATTGTTCAACAAGGGACTAAAACAAGCCATAATGACACGAGATGTTTTAGCCTAAGGCTAATAGTTCGAGTGTCAGTATGATTGTTTAGTCCCACGTTAAACACTCTACTTTTCACTTTGAATGCGAGGAAAAAAAACGACGTTCTATACAAAATTATAATATTTAAAATAACAAAGTTTCTAACTTGCACAATTAATTGGTGATTACAACGCAAGCTTAATATACAAATAATCTATTCAAAATTCAAATTGCAAAGAAATTTGTCCCGCGGTTTTTTTTTTGTTAAGTGACGTACGCTTTAAATGCTTGCATACCTATTTAACCAACAGATTCAAACTTGAAAAATAATTTAAAACTTTTTAATTGGAAATGCATAATAAAATGAATTAATCCTTAATACCTACATAATAATGAATTAAATTAATATCATTAATCGTGTTTCACGAAATGTCATTTTGAGGTTATTTCTATTCACAGTCACTAAAAAAGTGATAATCCTCCCATTTACAAACACCTTGATTGGCTGTTTAGGAGCTTTAAACGTAATTAAAAAAAATTACTTTAGTTCCTAGAGATTAATAAGGAACTTAGGTCCCGATATGCAGAGGCTAAAGTACCATTTTTAGAGCATGAGAAGTGAAAAGAATATATATCATACATCTTAATTAACGTTTTATATTACTTTGGTCTCATTTATTGTATTTAGTTATTCCAGTATTAACTCTTAAATAAAAATAAAAAACGACAGTGCTTGAGTAAATCCAGACAACGTTTTTTGCAACTTTGGAACCTTTCCACGCCCCTAGGCCAGATTTAAAAATGGGCAATTGTTAGTTAGTAACTAACCGGTCTACCTTATCTTAATCGATGATCGATTTTTTTTGTGGACCCACCCATATTAAAACCTCTTACTGGCTGGAGGAACTTGTCAATGTATAACTAACCTACTATAGGGGATCTTAATCTAAGGCGCTCGAGTATGTACCGAATTTCCTTCTACGGCTCCCCTAAGGTAGTCGGAACATAGGTCTACAGTACCGCTACGTGGGCAAGGCATGGGTCTACAGTGCCACTACGTGGGCGAGACATGGGTCTACAGGGCCGTGCTACGTGACTACGCCGGTGGGATGTGAGTCTACAGAGGCATGTACGTGGGCGTAATAGTGTGATACGAGTCTACATTGATATGCTTCGTGGGCTAGGGACGGGTCTACAGTGCTATGCGGGCGAGACACGGGTCTTGAGTGCCGTGGTACCGGTTTGGGCAAGATACGATTCGCCGATACCTATTAAAATGCCGTGTTGGTTTCCGGTGGAGCAGACTAAGGGAAAGGGTTGTTCTTCATCAAGCAAAGCCCATGTATAAGTGCCCGCTTGCCGACAATTCTATTAAGTGGGACCGAAAACATGGTAATTGAATTGTGGGTTAGTAGACCTCTACCTATGTAGGCATACTCACACGTATTAAATACAGGTGTGAGTAAATAATATATATGTATGTATAGTACTGTTACGAGTCTACCGTAGCGTGCTACGTGGGCGAGATACGGGTATGCAGTGGCAAACTACGAGGGCGCTATACTTATCTACAGTACGTGCTACGTAAGCAGTGTCCTGCTACGGAGGAAGGGTCGTGCTACGGAAGAGCATTATTTTTCATTTTGTTAATTTGCTGTCACAAATTTCAGTTGGTCGATTTTCATTTGATTTTATCTTTATTTGGTCGAAGAATGTAAGTAGAAGAAGCTCCTGAAGCTGTTTCTTTCGCCCCCGACGAAGGAATAATGCATGTATGTCAATTGTTCGCGCGGTTTGATAATAATTTTTCATCCCACCAGCACAGAAAGAGTATTTTCGCTCTTCGATATCTGAGTGGAAAAGTCGTTTTTATCCTCTAGAGAGGAAAAGTAATTGTTAAATTTTGTTTCTTTCGTTCCTTTCGGAACAGGCTAAGGTGCTATGACCATGCTGCCATGTCATCGGTTTATTATTTTTATTTTAGTTAAATATGACAGCCTCTGTGCGTGGCGGTAGTGAACGCGACCGCTACGCAGAAGGCGCGGGTTAGATCCCCGCTCAGTGCAAATATGGGTACTTGCATTGTTCTAGGTGTTTCTGTGTGTAATATGTATGTATTTACAAAAAAAGTATTTAGTATGTTTATCCGTGTTACCGTAAAGAGCGCAGAATCCGTTAAACTGCACATTAAGTAGTAAATGTGCAGATTATCTGATACGATCAGTTAAAGTGCGAAATTTTAGTTAAAAAGCTCATTTTCGCACTTTACCTAGTTAGTTTGCATCATACAATTCATACACAATAATGTATGACTTGGTGGAACATCCTCCTTAGTGGACATTTTTTTTTGCTGTACAGTCAGCATCATTAAAATGTTGCTAACAAAAGTACTCAAAATAATCCAAATACCAAAATTCCAATTTTATATTGGTTATATGAGTACTCAAATAGTTGTAAGTGTCCAGAGTGGTCCAACTATCTTAACAATCGGTCTTCCAGAATTATGTCAGTTAGTAGAGTATTCTTATTCATATACACAATCACGCTGGTCGATGGTATCCAATCAAGTATAATTTCAAAAAATCTAGACATTGTCATTTAATCGCATTTTTTATCCTTTTCTTACTTGAAAAGCCATCCCTTTCACACAATGGCGAAATGATAAGGGATAGGTATATGAGTAAGAAAAAGATACAAAATGTGTCAATTGGGAATGTCTTTTATATTTTTTTAAGTTGACATTTGAATAAGCCATGAACTATCAACTTGCGTTAGTGAGAAAAGTATGAATGTCTAGATTTTTTGAAATTATACTTGTCTGGATACCATCGACCGGCGTGATTGTGTATATGAATATGAATACTCTACTAACTTACATAATTCTGGAAGACCGATTGATAAGATAGTTGGACCACTCTGGACACTTACAACTATTTGAGTACTCTAATAACCAATATAAAATTGGAATTTTGATATTTGGATTATTTTGACTACTCTTGTTAGCAACATTTTAATGATGCTGACTGTACATACGCCATTTTGTAATTTCCTCGCTGATGTGGGATGAAAATTAATGTGTTGCACTCGAGTGCAAAGATTTTTTACCTTGTGCTTGTTTGATTCCCTCGGTTACTCTTAGGATTCTAATTATAGATTCCTTCGCTTGCTCGGTCATGAAACTTTAAAATGCACGACAACATCTATACTTATTGCCATAAATATTGTCACACAGAAAAGAAAATATTGCAAATAATATTTATTACTTTTACAGTGTGTTAGTTTAATACATAAATATAAAACAATTTAAAATATAAAAAGCTTATTCGAAGTAGTCTTCATTGGCTGCAATATAGTCCTTTAAACGTTGAGGCCAGTTATCAATAGAAGCATTCACTCTTTCCGTGGGAAAATTCTTCACCGCCAATCGTATGGATTGTTTTAGGGACTCCAAATTATCATGGCGTTTAGAGCAAGCCGAACTCTCTAAAACTGGCCACAAATCGTAATCCAGCGGATTAAGATCGGGACTAGTCGACGGCCAGTCTTCAGCTCTGACAAAGTCCGAAACGTTCACTTCCAACCATGACCGCGTGGACCGAGCTTTATGACCCGGCGCCGAGTCTTGTTGAATGGACCATGACCATACTTGATTATTGAACATGGTGTTGTTAAGGGGCTTAACTACTTTCTCTAGAATAGTATCTTGATACACTTGTGCCGATGTTTTGATACCTTTTTCACAAAAATATGGCTCAGTCATTCCTTCATAGCTAACACCCCACCAAACCATCACTGAAGTCGGATAATGCCCACGTTGCACTCTGTCGTCATCCGTAAACAACATTTTTTTGTGACCTCCCTTTGCGTACCGCTTCAGAGTAGTTTCGATTTTACCACCGTATTTTTTTTTTTAAATTATCAGTTAAAAAATGACCAGTGCGTCTCTTTATAGGCTGCAAGTTTTAAGTCATCTTTTAAAATGCGCGACATGGTTCTGGGTGCCATCGTCATCTCCCGAGATAACATCTTTTGCTTTCAGACAGGATTTCTTCGAATTCTTTCCCTTACTGCTTTGACCACCTTTTTCGTACGAACACTACGTGGACGGCCAGATCTTTTTCTGTCACAAACTGTAACTATTAATAGCTCGGTACTCAAACATTTGACTAATACCAAGCGTATGGAGTTTTAAAAAATATATTTGACTCCATACCAACTTTGTGTAATGCAATCACAGCAATTCGGTTCTCTTTATCACCCCACTCCATTTTAATATCGCAAAATATTGTACAATGTATTGGCGCCAAAATTAGAAAACTCAATGAACAATCGTATAAAAATGATAGATTCCAAATTCAAATGTAATATCTTTCTTATTTTTAATTGTAACAGTATTTATGGCCAGACTGTGTATATCTGAAATGATGTACCCACTTATTTCTTTTTTTCTGTACGTGTTCTGAACTCCTAAACAGTTTAAAAGATTTGAATGAAATTTTATCTGTATTTTTCAATGGGTTCCTCCAGGAATTGAAAAATACAGATAAAAACTATCCATGGTTTGAAAACACAATTGGACCCTGTAGGTAGCTCTGCTGTCGGTAAGCATGTGTATTACGTTTTTGGGCAGGACGGCATCTGCTGGGTCCTCTATTACCTACCTAATATTATTATGAAATTGTAAAATTGTCATGTCTGTACATTAGAGATATTTTTGAAAATATACTTGGGTTATGTGATAATATTAATGATCTTGAAGACAAAAACATTGTTTCTCCCACCTAGGCCGAAACTTCAATTTTAGTCCCTGTGAAGCGGGACGCAAGTGACACTTTCTGTCAGGGATTAAAATTCAACTTTTGGTCTAGGTAGGAGAACCTGTCAGGGACTAAACTGGATCTTTTCGGCCTTGGTAGGAGAAAAAATAGTACTTGTGACACGGTGTGTGATTGCTACTTTCGTCCCTTGTGGCAAAATATACTATTTTAGCATTCTTGTCTGTTTATTCACGATAAAACAACTGAACGGATTGCGCTGCTGTTTTCGTTAGAAAGGTCTTGGTCAAACTTAAAATATTCAATTTGTATCATATGTTTGATCCCAATTGATTGAGTAAAACCGGAGATATATGACCAAAAGTTGCGACAGCCGATATTCAAGTGGGCGGAGCTGCGAGCATCAGTTAGTAGGTATCTTATGAAATTGCTATTTTCATGAAATATACAAAATATAATTCGAAGTCAGAAAATAAATGGGTTTTTCCAATAAATGAAAAGTAAGTCAAGTTGGATACAACAAAAGATAAGGACCTATGTATTTCCTGATGCCACACTCAAACCTGTTTGCCAGCCAGTTTTGTAGGACAAAGTTTAATTTATAAGATGTAACTACATGTAGGTTTATAAATAAATAACCATTAAGTAGGTAGAGACGCGAAAAGAGAAACAAGTGGATGGGCGAGTATAGAGGAGAGTACATAGTCAAGTAGAGAGGAGAGCAGAGAAGCCAGTAGAGGTTCGAGTATACATTCAAGTATAGCGGCGAGTAGAGATGCGAATTTAATGTTCAATAGCGTCGGCTCTACACTAAGTGATAACCGACATTCACGCGGGCGGAGCCACGGGCAAAAGCTAGTCTATAATAAAGGTTTAATACGGTTTTGTCCTAAGAGCCACCGTTTCAGAGATATAATGGTTCGAAAAAGTTGTAAGAGTAGTACTGGCAAGGGTTAAAAATGATAAAACACCTTTATTTCCGGAAAGCGTTAGGTATCAAGTTGAAATTCATACCAAAAATACTCAGATCTGGCCATAGAAGTTTTTAACTTAATAAGATAAATCTATTTTGTTTTTGGTTTGATTTCATTTGTTTTTTCTTATGAATATCTCTTTTTTTACGTGGTAGTAAGAGTCTGAAGATGGATTCGGAAAGAACTCTTATACTTAACAATATAAAACTATTGAGTTGGGCTAATTTGCTTTTTCATATGAAGACAGTATTTGGCCATGGGAATTTTGAACTAAACATAGACTACTTGTGTTTGGCTCAATTTAGTTAGATTTGATAGGCGCAGCTCTACTGTTACATGAGGAAAATAAAATTATGATTAAAAAACCTTTTAAAATCAAGCATTTCTTTAAATAATCTGTACTAACATGAAAATAATTTTATGCAAGTGTTGTGAAATTAGTTCAAAAGCTTGGAGCGCAAACAGAAAACAAGGAAAGAACTTCCGCGATACAAGCTATGGAAATCATCACAACCCTTGCATAAAATTATTATTTTCGTTTAAGTAAAGATTATTTAAAATAAAAAGGTTGTTTTTAAAAGGGTTTTTAATCATAATTTTATTTTTCAAATGATTATAATTATATATATAATTAGTAAAGGCATACAAACGAGCGCATTACCTGATAAAATATGTTGATGTGAAATATTTTAGATCAAGAAAAAAGCATACAGAAGGACTGCCGCTAAAAAGCCGAATTATTAGTTAATACTCAATGAAACATTTATAAGATTCCGACCTTGCCTGCAAAAGTCCCGCCGGCAGCCGACTGTTTTCCCTTTCATACCGCGCGCTTTTGAGTGTAACTCTTTTTTATTCGGTTATTTTTTCTATTTGTTGCCAAATTGCAACGTAGCTAAAGTTGATTTATGTAACTAGTATTTTTTACGTTAAAACATACATAGATACATACGCTCAAGCGTTTTTTCCATCGGGGTAGGCAGAGAGTACAGCCCGCCATTAACCACCTTATCCAAAGTTTTTTATCAGGTCTTCTACACAAGCGCCCTGTGGGTCGACTATAATGGTAAGGCTTACAATGCGCTCCGAGTTCAGTACAATAATTCCTTTAGGGCACTGCTGGGGCTACCCCCTTACTGTAGCGCGTCGTTTATGTCTGCACAAGAACGCGCGGATGACTTTTACGCTATAAGGCGTAAGAGAATATCGTCCCTGTGGCGCAGGACTCTGGCGAGCTCAAACAGTGTTCTAAAGGCAATTGTTCCTAAAATAGACTGTTTCATGCTAAACCACTGGGCGGGACAGATAAGAAGTAGTTCAATCAAATATAATACATAATACAAAATCCATTATTGACTTTAATTACATCTATGGCAGTCGTTAGGGGTAGTTGGAGCCCTCAAAATCCAATAACTGGTCTAACTGCAATGCTTCGATATCGCCTTTGGATTGTGGAGGTCAGGTGGCAGTCGCTTCACAGAAAATGTCGAAGTTTAACCAAATCCGCAGTTGTACTGGTAAAAGCGGACCCCAGACTCCAAGTTGATAGCTTTGGATACGACATGGAATTAACGCTAGGATGAAGAAGAATTGGGTTTAATTTAGTGATATATTTGGTTTCATTTGATTGAGTTTGATTTAATTTTATTTGTTTGAGTTTGATTTAATTTTATTTGAATTGATTTTGTTCAATTTAATTTAATCAGATTTTATTTTATTTGATTTAAATGTACTAACCGTAGATCTAAAACGAATTGAATTAACAAATTGGGCCCTGTTTTCATTAATAAATAAATTAATTAAATTATTAACTATATTATTTATTATTTATTTGGGTCTATCCTTACAACTTCACGAGCTTCCTTTACTGCCATTATGTAATCCTTTCATGCAAGCCCGGTGGTTTCAAGTACTTCTGACCTGCCCTTTTTTTTAAATAATATTATTTTACCAATGTGTGTACTGCAAGGTCGACCCCAGCTGGTCTGCTCATTCACCTGTGCCTTACATACTTGGCGTGTCATTAGCTCCGTACCCTTTCGTTCTACGTGCCAAAACGACCTTACCATACCCTCTTCAATCCTCATCACCTATCTTGAATCTCATTATTCTTCCTTCTATCAACCAGGTTTATCCCACATATACTATGCAATGAGGGCATCTCCACTGAATTTACTTTACTTTCGTGCTTCTTTTCAATAGGGAAAACCCTGAACGATTTTTCTTCCAAGATGTAAACTTAAATAAGAAAATAATAAACTATGGGAACCTATACATATCTATCTACCCATCCACTTTATTATTGTTATGTGAGTTAAAACACGGCTGAAAAAAAATACCCTTCACATAACAAGTTCAATCCAACAACAATTTGAAATATTAAAATAATTTTAATGGAAGAATAAGAAAAATATAAAATGTTTACGTAGTTTTTGTCATTAAGTAGGAACATCGGTAAAATTCTATATTAAAAAAAGCTCACATACCTATTGATGATATCCTCAGCCGAGTTGATGAAGTTTAGCAATCGCCCGATGTCACTCGATTATAACATGATTCTAACATTGCAGTTAAAGGTGGCAACCGCGGAAAGGGAGGGTGTGCCTATGCGTGGGCGGAGCGAACTTTCAACCCCTCAATCTAAACACAATGATTGGACGAAATATAAAGGGCGTGACTTGATTCTCTTCTTAATTATTTATGTTTGAACAGATACGGTTACCTCATTCTAAGTATTTGTTGTTATTTGCTGGGGCATACTCAATCCATAAGAACTTATAGGTATTGGGCATATCGGGTAAGGGTAAGAATTACAATCATTTATTCATAAGAAAATAATTAGCGTAGGACAAAGATTCACATACGTGTATTTGCTCATTACTATATTGTTATACTATATTTAAAAAAAGAAAACTAACTTTTATGACCTAGGGCTCAGAATGAGTCAGAATAAGTAAATTTAATAAAATATAATAACGCGGTATGTGAAAGAGAGAAATAAAACAATATAACCTGAGCTTTAAATGTATATGAACCAATGGCGTATTTACCCAAGGGCCGAGAGGCAAGAGGCCTGCAGTTAATTCTGGCCGAGGTGGGAGCTACTCTGTAGACGCTATCCTTCTGACTAGCACAGGGCACAGTGAAGAGCAGGTAATGGGCAGGCTGGATTCCGAGCGCAGGCTTGGGAGTGATATATACGTGGGAAGCAGGCCGACGGGGGTGCGATGCGCGCCTTCCTTTCCGAAGCCGATCTGATTAGGTTTTCAGGACGCCATTTTCGACTTTGGAGCCCAAAAAATAAAGCCTATATTTTTCTTTGGGTTTATAGTAGGGCTTGTGGAGGGCAACTTGAAGACCCATCTATCCAGTATGTTCAGCGGCTTGGGCAACTATGCTGTGGTCTTAATGGAAGCTTCGCGGTGAGCTCGACTTCGCACCTTCAAGAGGTTTCGTCAGCGTTAAAAACCTCTTCGGGACCTCAATCACCTCATTGGTGCTAATGAGGTAGGCATATTAAGTCAACTATATCAGCACCAGCTCGTCGGGCCACTGCTTCCTCCACCAAGGCCTTCACGCGAATGATCGCATCCTCGGTGCATCCTAAGATAACCGAATTGATTGCTTACCAAATTCGGACCCACTTGTGTTAGGCACTTACTCGAAGAGGCGCTTCACGAGAATCCGTTTAAAGATCTTGCATTGCACGCCATGTCAAAAATACAATGCACCGGTAGGTGGACTGTGACTTTTCCAGGTGCCTTTGAAGACTAGTTTTCTTGTCTTTCATATTTCGAGCCAAGAATGCTGTCAGGTCCCGAAGTGGTGCTTGTGGTGTTATGCCATAACGCAGTTTCTTCGCCAGCTAATGCTCTACTCAAGCGACTTTACGTCTCAACCAAAGTCATTTTGTTACAAACCATCGATAGCCAACTTTGCCTCTCAACTTTTTATTGTTCAGATATGAATGTAATAGTAGTTGAACTGCAGAACTTAAGAAGTTAAATTCGGGCATCTCCAACGTTAAAACGTTAGTCGTAATCGAGTTATTTAAAAAATCACCATAGATAATGTAATGTAATTTGACCAAAACGAAATGTAACTTAAAAATGAAAACCATTTGCACCACCAAAGAAGTCCTGCAGCAAAACTCGTAACTAAGAATTAGACTCCGACAGATCAGTAGACTTATGTAAATTGTTATTTCCTCTGATTATCCAGACTAAATAAACACTTGAGCTTGCATTAAATCGCATAGAGCTAAAAATTGGCAGAAGTTTTAAATACAACATAATGAAAGAAATATCAAAATCCCTATTGATTGGATTTCTGCTTTTTTATTATTATTCAATGTCAAAGGTCAAAAATATTGGATTCTTGCATATTTTTCGTAAACAGCAACTCTTATCACAAAAATTGGTTAGACAAAGTTGTAGATCATGCAATTACCTACCTACAAAATAGTTCTTTTTCTTTTTTTTGTACAGATCACCATTTCCGAGCTGTCGCGATGTCAAAATTTACAAAATTACTTGTTCCCATACAATGATCCACCAACGCAGGGGGTGATTGTGTCGGACTCGAATGGATTCAATGTTTCCGATAGTTCGTACGAGTATCGGTAGATGGCTCCCACAGTCGCCCCAAGACCGTTTTATAGGAGAATTTGTATTCAGGCGTAGCTGGGTTGCTCAGTGGCCAGAGCGTTCCCCCTGTAAGGGAAAGATCGCGGGTTCGAGTCTCGCCAGAGCGATTCACTTTTTTCTTTGTTAATCGATTTGAAAAGTTAGCATACCAATTGCTTTAAAATTGCATTCAATTGTTTGGGCGAAGTAATCGAAAAACAATATTTAATAATGATGTAACATCATTGATTGTTTCCGGTAGTTCGTATGAGTATTGGTAGATGGCTCCCACCGGCGTCGCCCCAAGACGGTTTTATGGTAGAATTTGGATTGCTTCAGGCGTAGCTCGGTGGCTCAGTAGTCAGAGCGTTCCCCCTGTAAGGGAAAGATTGCCCATCCATCCACCCACCAACGTCTCTTCCTTCTTTCGTCTGAGATAAATAACGACGGAGCACTGAGCAATGAGCATTCGTTCGGCTGATCTTAACATCATCATAGATTACACGACAAACTTAAACATGTACAAGAATTTAAGCTGTTGGTTTTCATTTTTGCTCGATGATGTTTTGGTGTAAACGCTTAAAACTAGGCTTAGTTTGCACTAACAGAAACAGACTATGTACGTTTGGTCTAAATCTTGCCCTTAGCACTGCTAGGCTGTAGGCGGTTGCCCAGTACGCCCATTGTCTCCGCCGCCTCTGGCATAACGTGATATGTCACTTCGAATCTCTTATGACATAATCGTAGGCGAGAATTGAGTATTCGCCTGCGCGTAAACATTTTGATACTTACGATAATGGTAGGGCGATTATTGCGCCAAAACGTGTGAAAAACTCGCCCCGTCTAAATGACGCCAAAGATCGAGGCCCCATTAGTGCGACTGCCAGAGACGACCGTAACAACATTTTTGTGTGCGTTCGCGCAGCGGAATGTTGTTGAATTTAAAGATTTTAATTATGCAGATATTTAGTGTATGACGTCGTGTAATTGTGTATGGTAAAAAAAAATTTGTGCATGCAGCCATTGTGGAGAAATTCGCTAAAAACTGATTCCGCTGGGCGAACGTTGTCCTGGCGGAACTTTTTTCTAATCCATGGACTTAGAAGAAAAGAAATGTGTCCAAAACTTAGTGTGTAATTGTGTATGTATGAATAAAGTTAGTGCATGCATAAACTTCGAAGAAATTCAAGTTTCCGCTACGCGAACGTTTGGCCATTAGCTAGTTTTCATATAAAGCTCTTATATAGAGAGCTGTAGATTTTTACATAGGTTGTTTTGAATTTGTTTAAATTTGTTTAAAAAACAAATTTAGAAGAAATCGTAGGGTTTAAAAGATAAAAATATAAACGTGAAATACGCTCATTAGGTCTTAGTTCGTGAAGTAGCCACTTTGGGGTCTAGATTTTCACGTTTATACAAACCTTGTAAGTGTCTGCAACATGTTGCCAAGTCTCAATGATGGTTCGTTAGTAATTAATGAGTTATAGGACAATTTACCATGAGTAGACCACTGTTTGCAAAGCAGTCAAATATTAAGACGTTCTAAAGTAATTGCATAGTAAAATGTGTTCCAATAATTAGTGTATTAATTCAACTACTTGCATGCAAAATTTCATCTCATTAAATTCATTAATTAAAGAGGAACAATTAAAATACTTACAAAGCATCGAAAACTTACATAACCCGACCAAATTCGGATAGATATAAAAAAGCGGCCGTTCAATATATCTAGGTAACATTCTAAAATTTACAGTATAATGCCGGTATTTAATTGGTACAGGTGATAACACAATTGTTTTAATATAATTTATAGGTCATTTATTTTTCTACACATGATTTTTTAAATGTATTTGACTATGACAGTAAGTACTATTTACGTAGCTACTTTATAGCTTTTTTATATGATATTACCGTTGTACTGGACTTATGTATGTGGGCGTGTTCCCGCGCACCCCACCAAAATATTCAGAATTATTTTGTTCGGAGCGGTACACTTAAGGCTAGTCCTTTGATTAAATAGTCTAAGTATTGTAGTTAGGAATTGATCAAAAATATTATGCTAGTGTGAAAAAACAGACAACGCGCTGCGCGCAACGAGCGATAGAGGCGGCTTCCCTCTTGAAACGGTACTTCCATCCTTGAAGAAAAGAGAGCGCAATATGTTTTCATAACTCACATAAGCCACGGCCTGCGCGTATTCGTTTGCTGTTGAACTTGAACCTGGTTTTGTTTTATCCCCATTCACAAATTTGCATTCAAGGACAATGTGCGTATGCGCTGTTGTTTTGCTATGTATCGCCAATTCTCCGTAATAATAATATTGACAGTGTGTTATTAATGTTATAGTGTAACAGTGAAGCTTAAAATAATTATGTGGTAGGTATATTGAGTGAGTAATAGTGAGAAGCTGATGTTTAATTAGAACTTGTTAATTGAAGATTTATTATTATCGCAGATAGGGGCGGTATTATTAAAAAAATATTTTTCATTCTAGAAATGCAATTGTTTTTTTTTTCCTAACGCTTGTGTACGCAACTGTACCATATTAATAAATACTATACTGGAAGGTTAAGAACGTTACTTAGAAATATGGCACGGTCGCTTTTTTGTAGCCATCCGAACTTGGTCGGGTTATGTAGGTTTTCGATGTTTTGTCAGTATTTTAATTGTTTCTCTTTAATTACTGAATTTAATGAGATGAAGTTTTGCATGTGAGTAGTTGAATTAATACACTAATTATTGGAATACATTTTACTATGCAATTACTTTAGAACGTCTTGATATTTGACTGCTTTGCAAACAGTGGTCTATTCATGGTAAATTGTCCTATAACTCATTAATTACTAACAAACCATCATTGATACTTGGCAACATGTTGCAGACACTTACAAGGTTTGTATAAACGTGAAAATCTAGTCCCCAAAGTGGCTACTTCACGAACTAAGACCTAATGAGCGTATATCACGTTTATATTTTTATCTTTTAAACCCTACGATTTCTTCTAAATCTGTTTTTTAAACAAATTTAAACAAATTCAAAACAACCTATGTTAAAATCTACAGCTCTCTATATAAGAGCTTTATATGAAAACTAGCTAATGGCCAAACGTTCGCGTAGCGGAAACTTGAATTTCTCCGAAGTTTATGCATGTACTAATTTTATTCATACATACACAATTACACATTAATTTTTGGACACATTTCTTTTCTTCTAAGTCCATGGATTAGAAAAATGTTGCGCCAGGACAACGTTCGCCCAGCGGAATCAGTTTTTAGCGAATTTCTCCACAATGGCTGCATGCACAATTTTTTTTTTACCATACACAATTACACGACGTCATACACTAAATATCTGCATAATTAAAATCTTTAAATTCAACAACATTCCGCTGCGCGAACGCACACACATTTTTTATCTTGGTGGTGATGCAATAAAAGCAAAAAAGAGCACGTTTGTTTCAATCCATTGCAAAGACTGAACTTAAGACTCAGCTGTGACGGCATGCGTTTCCTCTTGCGTTGCGTTGTCGCAGTGTCAACGCAACGCAGGTGGGGTCCAATGCGTTGTTCCGATGCGACGACGCGACGCAACCCAGCGCAACGCACAAGTGGGGCCTCGCTCTTAGGCCCACTGTCCACGGAAGTGTAGCTTCATAGGCGCGTATTCGTCATTCTGTGATATTTGTGGAAATAGTATAAAATGAGTCATTCTATAAAATGAGTGAAATACACTATTATCTATTAAATTATCTTGCCGCTACAATCTGCAGTTGATATTTCTTTTTCTTGCCTAATATGGATACTCTCAATATAATCGTCGTCATCGGTGTGAAATAAGCAAAAATCACGTTTTCGTCGTTCGACGGCATTGTCACAAAAGTGTAGTATGCCGCGTAGGGCTGCACAAGCATCACTTTTTGAAGCCGGTTAGAGGTGAAATAGGTAGGTGGTATAGAGTTAAATTAATGACAACACAATTAAATCGGAACCTATTTATTCCTCGTTCCATTTTTATTAAACAGAATGAATTAATTTACATTTCAGTTAATACACAAAAGTGCTTTAATGCATTACATTAAAATATATTATTCCATATAACAAATATGTAATTAATTTAACGTTAATAAACAAGTAAGTACAAATTGAACAGAGAACTAAATTTAATTATAGTAACAAGTATTTTGGGAATAACAGGACAGATAAATGTAAGTGTTCAATCGTCTACTTTGTGCAAGCATATAAAATTAAATGGCGTTTGATCTTACAAAAACGTCCTCGGTTCGGTATCTCAAAAGTATTACCATACCCGATGTTTGGGTTCGCACGTTGGAAGTGAGAGTCCGGCTTGCTTTGGCTAGCGTTCTGCCTATCGCACATTGGCCTAGTAGTTTGATTATAAACGTATCAAACAATCAAACTCTCAGTCAGATGTACGACAGAGAGTACGCTATACAAAACCGGAGCAAGCCTATCCTAGCCGGTCTCTCTCTACTAATCCAATTTGCTAACCCAAACGCCGCATACCGTACCACAGTTTACCGGCCCGAGGCTTCTGCCGGTGTGATGCCAGAGTGATACGTCATACTGTCACAGTCACAAATTCGTTGTTCGATACAAATTGTTGAACCCAAGTTTTTTTAGATACAAACTAGCTTAGCGTGGGACACAATTATTTAAAAATACAATATTTTAAGAGTGCTCGCTCACTTCATGTAAACGCCACCTGAGCGAGCTTAGAGCATTCCTACGTCTTACGTACAAGTTTTTCTTAGATACAAACTAGCTCAGCGTGGGACACAATGACACAAACCGAGAGCTCTTGCAGAATAAGTTCCAATATCAATTTCAACAAACGAATATGAAAATATCCAGATTAAAATGAAAAACATTTTAAACATTCTGTTCGATTGATTCCTCAAAAGTCCCACAAATGTTTAGCTGAAACCTCGAAGTCCTTGGACAATGTTGACAGAGAATTTATAGTCTGGTTCTGGGTACCCTGAGTTTAGAATTACCAACTATAGTCTGTCCACGAAATAAGTTGTCTTTTGAAGGATGATGTCAAGTCAAATAGATATGTACCAATACGTTAGCTATTCGATTTTATAAAAACAACCGACTTTGTTTATGAAGAAGCTTCAATCGATTTTACACGAATGTTACACATTGAAATAAGACCATTTTTTCGAATTCTATGGTGATTGATTCAATTTGTGTCATCGTGTTATTTACATTAATCCTTACATGTCAGTTGATGCGATATGATCCGTGATAATAGTTATTTAGTACTATAAATACATAATATATTGACTGCTTTCAATTCGTATACAATGCAATGAAAGTAGGTAAAATAATTCTTAACTATAATAGTAGATTATGGTACAACCGTGTAAAGTTGATGATTACCGCTGAGGCGATATTAAGACCCAAACCATCAGGCGAGGGTCTAAAGAGAGCCGAAGACGGTAATCAACAGGGCCGTCTTAACCGGGGGTTCAAGGGTGCGGCCGCACCCGGGCGCGTAGCCCGAGGGGGCGCAGGCCGAGCTCTATATTATATCAATTTTATCAGGATATCTTCGAAATTGACAAACTAACATCCCCTGGCCCTATCCCCTCCCTCTACCCCCTTTTTCGTGATCAAAGGTAGCCTATGTTCGTTCCCAAGCTTTAAATTATCTCTGTACCAAATTTCACAATAGAAGACATTCATGGCCCTATTCTCCCCTTTTATCGTGAAAAGGGGGGACCATTTTCGCGATAAACGGTAGCATATGTCCGTTCTCAAACTCCAATTCATCCTTTTACCAAATTTCATCAGCATCTCTTCAAAACTGACAAACTTCATCCCCTATCCCCCCTCTCCCCTTAAACCCCCTTTTTCGCGATTAAAGGTAGCCTATGTTCGTTTCCAAGCTTTAATCTATCTCTGTATTAAATTTCATCAGGATATCTTCAAAAATGACTAACTTTCATCTCATGGCCCTACTCCCCTCTTCTAGCCCCTTTTCGTTATGAAAGGTAGCCTATGTCCGTTACCAAGCTCCAATCCACCTCTGTACCAAATTTCATTAGGAAATCTACAAAAATGACAAACTTTCATCCCCTATATCCCCCCCATAAACCCCTTTCTCGCAACAAAAGGTGGCCTATGTCCGTTCTCGAGCTCTAAAACACCTCTGTACCAAATTTCATCAAGATCGGTTCAGTGGTTTAGGCGTGAAAGCGTTACATACAGACAGACAGACAGAGTTACTTTCGCATTTATAATATTAAAAGTATGGATTACAGATCTTAGAGAAAAATAAATGAAACTTCAAAAATTTATTGCGTTTTTTTTGTTGACCGGGGGGAGGGGGCGCAGTCTGAGCTTCGCACCCTGGCGCTATATAGCCTTAAGACGGCCCTGGTAATCAACAATACACACGTGTATCATACGACGTTTTTCATTTCACTTCTGAATAATATAATATTAAAATAGATATTTACCCTTGCAGTTTTCAGGTAGTAACGTTAAGGACTTCACATCATATATCGGACATTGTACAGTAAATGTGTATATATCTGGCGATTTACTAGGTACATAAATCGTTTTCCTCATAACTAGTACATACTTGTAGACATTTTAATTAATAAATAACTATAATTTTACCAGTAAGAACGAATTGCGAAACTTTTTACTACTGGCGGACTGGCGGGAATATTAAAAAAAAAAGAAAACACTAGCCACAGATTAAATGAAAGAGGTTCCTTTTTTTCTATGTGTATAAAAAAGTTTTAAACAGAGAGAAAATAAAAGTTATATTTGAGTAATAATTTTGCTTATTATGCACGTACAAGATGATTTTTTTTTCATTTAAATACGAAGTTGCATGAAATGAACAAGCAATAGGTTGAACAAGTAATTTGTTCTATGAAATATTATCTTTTTGTATCTATTTTCTTTTAAGAATAATGCAACTCAACCAATAAATTTTTAAAAAAGTCTTTTATCCCACTCGTGATTTAATAATAAACATAAACCGGCGAAATGTGGGTGCTAGCACCTCTGCCTACCCCTTCGGGGATAAAGGCGTGAGTTTATGTTTATGTATGTGATTTAATAACAATCAAAAAACCACACTTTGATAATAGGTATCATTATGTGCCTAATTTCGGTGAGATTAGAGCCATAAGTGAAATGAAAAAACATATGTAATGTAACATATGTATGCAATTAAGTTTGAAGAATTCAACTTTAACAGCCTGGTGTTTTATAATCTACAATTATTTTACCTACTTTCAATGAGCAACAACAATTAAAGAGAGCAACGATTAAAAATTGTCATTATATTGCAAATTTATAGTATTTTCTGTGTATACATAACATATTTGTGAATAGAAACCGTTAGAAATAGTTACATTTGAAGGTACCTATAGTACTCGAAACCAAAATATTGAACTGTATAATCAATTGAAATTTCTTTATCAACATAGTCGATTGCCATATAAAATCGAACAGGTTATTCTTTGGGACATAACTACATGGAACTGTATGAAGTAAACTTATTCATTGGATCTAGGTTAGTCACGTCTCTTGAAATCAGTCGCAATAACGATAAACCAGAGTAGGTAAGTTTGATCATAGTATAAAGCTAATATTATATTAGAACTTTGCGTTATATTATACGGTAACCTCGGCAATCACACCAACGCTGTTATGATTTAACAAGACAAAGCGTATTGGACGATTGCAAGAACTATAATACACACACCGGCAGAATTAGCGGAACACAAAAAAGGACGGTATAAAATAGTTAGCTTTATTTTTAACAAATAATAAACACGAAACATCATTTAAATTAACATGTACTATGCGTTTCAAATGAGAAGATAATCGCGACCGAACTTCATTCCGTATTCATGAAAAATGTACAGCTAACAACAAAATTTCCATTTCGGACAGGTTCATACGTGTATGGTAACAACGACCTAATTATTAAATTCTTTTCATTAAGCACTTATCAAACTTTTTAGTAATTATAATTATTCAAAAATTCAAAATTACCGCCCGATTAAAAATAAATAAATATAAAAAGAACCGATAATTTAATTTTTACTTAATGTGTATGTACTTATCCTACCCTATCCTTATCTATCTTGAAAAGGGAATATGGTTCAACAATCATCATAAATATTTAATTGGAAATATATTAACAACAGTGAAGCAACAGTGAAGTATAAAAATGTATTTGCTGACCTTACGTTACACAATGAAGTTATCGACACGTATCAAAATGTCATTATGACAGTTATCAACTTATTTGAAACGCATAGTATTGATATTAATTTGCAACACCATACTTAAAGTTTAATTAAAAAAACTTAATAAAATGAATTTTTCTTAGATTTCATAGTGGCAGAGAAACAGTCGAAATTTTTAGATTTTATGACGGTTTAAAATTATTAAATGTTTAATAACGACTGTTTTCCCCTCGTGCCCTGATTAAGGTTTCCATCCGTCTGGGCATGCCGCGAAAAATCTAAAAAAATAAATTTTGTTTAGTTAAGTTTTATTTTATTAAACTTTAAGTATGGTGTTGCAAATTAATGTCATAACATTTTAATTTAACTGTTGTTTCGTGTTTAATTATTATTTGTTTAAAACTTTAGCTAACTGTTTTATACTCTCCTTTTCTTGTGTTTCGTTAATTCTGCCGGTGTGTGTACTTAAGCGCAAGGTGACGTGCCGAGATGATAAAAACGCTATGTTGGTCAACAAATGTTCAAAAGCTTTATAGACTGAGAGCCCGTGAACCGCCAGTTGAAAAGTTGAAAGTTTGTCAGCGCATGCTCCGAACACAGGTAAGAACGATGGTACATTATGAAGTTTGGGGTATAGTGGCTTTGGCAGGTAAACGGTACTAAAGTTTTGAAAAGACAAAATCTAAGAATTTTCGTGAAATAATAAAGCGTGATTTTTGGTATTACCTTAGAAATTGCGTAATTCATATACAGACACGTTAAAAAGGTGGGAATCCCTAGCCAGACACCCTTAATGTTCATGAAAGAATATGTGTATAAAAGCTGATTTTCATACAACGTGCCCGTGCCCCAAATTGCAAGGATGAGCTGATACCAGAGGGTGGACCAGTTCATGGTTACTCGAGAAAAAAAAATGTCTGTACTTACTATTATTTTTTACACCGTTAGTACCGTTCATCTGTCAAAGCCACTATGCCCCAAACTCCATAATGGGCCGTCGTTCTTACCTGTGTTGGGAGTACGCGCTGGCAAACTTTCAGCTTTTATAAAATGACGAAGAGCTAGCGTTCACGGGCTTTTAGTCCATTATAACAGTGTTACATCTTTAATAAATTAAATTTAACAATTTGTTAACATAATTAGGTACAATTTGAAATAACTATAAAAAAATGTTATTATCGTAATGTGTGCACATAATATATTACACGGGTAAAATTGCTATTATAAGTCATTAGGCTTTCACGGCCGGCGTTGCATGAAGAATAAACTGCTTCTGGGCTGTTTGGCCGTGGTCCATATAAAACTTGCGTTCTAGACGTTTCGTCGATCACTGCGGTCGACATCTTCAATGGCACAGATCCCGGCGGCGACGAGTGCGCAGACCTCTCGTCAGAGACGAGAAGAGTTGATCGCATTGATCGACGAAACGTCTGGAACGCAGGTTTCATATGGACCACGACCAAACAGCCCAGAAGCAGTATATTGTACAAAAAATATTATTATCAATATATAAATACTTTTATGTGCAATCGTATAGGACATTAGGACTTTGACGTAGGTTATTATCCTAAACTGAGCCCAGCGTGAACAAAAGCCGAAGCATGACAATTATGCGTCTGGGTATACATATTAATACAATATTATATAGCAGGGGTACATTTCGTCAAGCACCGAAAAACATGTAGGTACATATCAGTGCCGAAGGGTTGATATAGCAGGCTTCATATCAGCATCTTTAATAATGCCTGACCTCAGTCATACCTTGTTACCTTTTCATACTGGATTTCAGCAGTCAAAATCGGCTCTACTAAATTCTTTCATTTTATTCAATAAAATATTGAGTTAACTGTATAAATAACGTAGTTTACTTGGACTGTAAGTTCTTAAGCTTTATTCAAGTAAAACCGAATTCGTAATTGATATCGGTTCCTACTATTGGACTAATCAGCTCTGAGCCTTCACTACTGGTAACTACATCATGTATTGTATGCAATGTGGCGCATATTACACGACCAACTCAAAAGAACTGGTTATATTATAACCAAGGTAGAACGGAGGTGCAACCCTCCCCAATATTCTAATCTACAAGTAACATTTATCGTAGCTCCACGAAACACATAGGTACATTATTGTACATTACGGCACACATTAAATAAGATTTTGATACAGAAATTGAACTTTGATTTTGCATTCATACACGTACTGCCAAAAGCAATATCTCTACAATTTGCAAACAATGAACCCCAGTCGAAGGAAAATTAGAAATTAGAAGTTTGTTTATAACAATTTTTCATGTAGGTAGGTAAAATTGAAACCTGATTTAAATGTCTTTGGGATCAATCGAAAAAGATCGATCCTAGGGAAAAAATGATGAGAACCAAAATTATAGGAAATTTAATTCTAAGCAACATTCGGCATTACCATTTTTCCTGTAAAATTAAAAAATACGACATGTTTAGTGAAAAAATTTACGCTTAAATTCAAGGTTGGGAATAACGCAGCGAACCGAATATCATGCAGCACCTTATAAAGTCTGTCAGTGACCTCCCTCAATGGGTTTCGAATGCAAATTGCTACTAGGATATTATTTTTTTCAGATCAAATCCTAATTCGACTGGGTCAAATTGGATATCAAAAAAGTGACAACCTTCGCTACAATTTAAGTAGGTAGTAATAATACAATGCTAATCTTTATAATCAAAAACAGCGAGGGGTGCAACTTACAAAAATTTACACAAATTCTACAAGTACATATAAACCCCATTTTAATTAATTGCAGATAATCTGTTGTATTAAAATATTAAATTAATTTTTACACAGTTATGAAGCATTAGCTATACCTAATATTCGTGGGTCTCAGACAAATTATCACCCGATTACATTTGTACTTACATTCTGTGCTAAGATATTATGAACAATGCGCATGTATTTCAAAAATAAGGTCGACTGCAATTTTTTTCAATCGCAAACGCGGACAGCTTTCTCGCACACTGTGAAACAGGCAACCTCTATATTTCTTAAATACAATCAAATTACTACAAGTTACCGCTATTACAACTATGCTTACTTTGGGTCTAGATAGCGACGTGAAGTGTCCTAGAAATATTATCATTATTATTTCTCTCAAAAATGATTGAGAATAAAATTGCAATCATTTAAAAATAAGCGTCACAGCCTGGGTAATACAATTTCATTGACACATTAACAACTCTGCTTTAATCGAAATTAAGTTGTTCTTACTATTTATAAGATTACAGTAAAATTTGCGGCAGCCGATTTATTCGCAATTTTATCACCAATTTATAATGAAGACGAACGTGCAGCTGCTGGTTAAACTTTCCCAGTGTAAACACTTATTTTGGTGAGGGTCACTGCAGTTGATCCTGGCCGTATATAAGTACAGTATTAGGAGCGAAGGACCCCATAAAAAAGGAATACGTATGTGAAGACCCTAACATCAAAAAAAAGTCAATTTTAATAAAGACAAACACAACATAGGAATAATTAGATTACTATAATAATAATGTCTACTTTTAAGATAAAGCCGCACGCACGTCCTTACTTACATATTTCCATAGAAATAAGCCTACGTATTTTATTTTGAAATAACGAATGTCTGTAAAACATGACAAAAATAAGGATTCGATCAAATCCCTTTGATAATAATTAAGTCATTCAAAAAGGACGACCTTTCCTTTTAACAATTCAAGTGATTTGGACAAAACTTGGATACGATTTAAAGGAATTACAAAAAAAAATTAACCGTTTGCTCAGGTTAAGTGCAACTATCCATTGAAGCCTCTCAATTGGGTATTTAACTGACTAGTCAAATTTGTTACTTTTTACTTAACGTCAAAACGGTAACTTATAAGGAAAATTGTATGACAAATTTATTTGTGACGTCATAATATTTAATAGTCAAATGATTTACTATTAAAGGTTGGGTGGATGATTTAAAATAAGTAAGAATGATAAAATGCGAGTGTGCTTTGTGACGCCCCTGGTGTTGCACACGTCTATAGGCCACGGTTACCACTTTTCATCAGGTGGGCCGTGTGCTAGTCTGCCACCTAAGTGGTACAAAAAAAAAGAACCGATGCAACTGTTTCCACACTTTTACTATTCTTAATTTAATAAGTACAGCTAAATTATTTATATTAACTACAGGGAAATACCCAATTGTGATCATAGATTTCTGCATGGTAGGTATAAAGCGAGAGGGCGTGGGCATCTATCGCCTCATTTAACAAGGGGTAATGGAAGCCACTGTTACTACTAGGCTACAAAAGGGCTAGCACACTTGCATGCAAAGAGTCATCTGTACCTATTGCATATTTGGTTTATCTCAGAAAACTACAACCACTTAAATTGGAAAAAGTCAATCGACAAGAGCTCCTGACAACTTCCTTCTAATCTAAAGGCAGCACTCAACTGAGTAGACCTGTCCTAAGAGCATTCTTCCGGAATTCTAGTTAATTTATGTCATCGCAAAAAATAATTATCAAGAAATTGATCAAATCAGTGGAATTATTTTAGACATACGGGTTCCAATTTTTATAGTAACGTCTTCCGGCCCTTTTGGCCAATGGGCCAATGGCTTAACCAAGTCCCTGTTTTGAAGACTAGCTCTATAGACTTAAGATATCTAATAATAATGATTGAGGGTCAACCCCGGTACATGATGCCTAGCCTAGTCAATCACCCTCATTCAAATATTTTGACATTCATATTGCTACTATTTTTTTTCTGACATCCATATTATTATTTTAGATTTATATTTATTTGTTGACACCCAATTTATTATTTAAGATTTTGTTTCAATTATATGTGATAAAAACGCTAAAAAGAAAAGATGTAATGTGATCTATAGCTTATATAAATAGATAAGAGGCTGAAAGTATAATTTGGAAAAATAAATAAATTGCAGTTATGTTTTCTGTGAACTGTGTCCAATGTTAGGTGGATTCTTAAGTGGTAGATATAAAAATATAGGTAAGCATCTTCTATGTATATAATGCAGTATTACATCATTGACAACGAAGGTTTTTCGGGCTTTAAACTGGTAGAATATCATTCGTAAGTCACACTCCATTAAATTGAGCTGGGAAATCATATTAACTAATAACGTCGACCGTAAACAAATCGAGTGTTTTAGCCCGATAAATTCGTTGTAGACGCTATCGTTGCATAAGAATAATAAATAACACATGAAGAAGCGAAATTACTTAGTACATCGCCCCCAGGTGTGCTTGTTCACCTGGGGGCGTAATGTAGGTTTTTACAAGACCTACATCGAGCCCAAAAACAAAGAAAAAATAGGTTATCATATAACAAACGACCAAAGTCTTGCCGCTCCGTTAAGCTAGATAAAATGTAGTTTTTGCGGAGGTCTGCCAATGGTACAATTTAGCAGACTAGTCGTTTAAATTGTACCATGGGTATTTAAATCCTACCAGACAGTATAATACTACATGAAAAGTTTTTTATAAGCGACATAATATATACGACATAACTTCAAAACCTAGTCACATCAAGCAAGTGCACAAAAATCTAGTTTAAATTTGTAGCTATATAACGTAGACAGTTTAGTTTTAGTTTATGAAAATGAACGTTAAATTTCACCGAAATCCGTATTTTTTTTCGCTCCCATACATAATTCGCGTTAGATATTAACTTAAAACTGACGGGTAGGTAGTTGTTGGCGACACTAAAGCATAGTTTGGTGTTGACAGTGTAGAAAAAAAGTGTTATTTAAAAGGCGGTAAATCAATTACTTGACTTTCCCTTATAAAAGTTTTGATCATAATTGACGAAAAATGTTTGCGATTAACATCTTCTACTTATTTTATTTTTTAACAGTTTTTAGATTTTTGTAAATAAACCATGTTGGTGTCGTCAGAGATTTTGCTAAGACAAAAAAAATGAGTCTCAATGGTTTATCATATATAATTTAGGAGTTCACCTTATTACTCCATCGTCAGACCACCTCCATGGTACCATATTAATACATTGCCATTTAAACTAAACGTAAAACGAATTTCATCAAAATCGGTGTGCTTGTAGCTTATAATATGACTTCGTGCCGAATTATTTCGAATTACCTAACTAAAGAGAACCACTCAATGAGTACGACCCGGGTAGGGTAGGGTATCGAGTCCGGGAACTTAATATGCCACATGATGATCTACTGATGTAGTCAGTTACAAAAATAAAATAGTATAATATTATATTGAATATATCATTAATATCGCAAATATTAATACTTAATACCTATAGGATATAGGATACATATGTGTCTAGTGGTGAGTTGAAATATAACGTTTTTGTTGCAATTTTGCAAAAGTCCACGTGAATTATCAGGTATGATTGGACTTCTTTAATAAATGCACCGTACGCTACAACATAGCAATATTGCAGCATAGTTTGTATGAAAACGTAATGTACCCCTAGATTTAAACAAAATTTTACAGGTTCAAAGCAATTTGATACTTCCTTTCGGATGGGAGGATTATCACGCTTAAAAGATAATTCAGTGATTACTACACTATTCTGTCATCGCGCATTTAAACACCGATATCAATATAGTACAATACTTCGTAACTTCCAAATTATTAGAACTGCTGTCAACAACGTACTGTCATAAGTACTTTACTTTTCTGTGGACCTAACTACAAGTTAAACAGTGTGAATGTCCTTAAATTGTACGAATGACTTCGAACATCGTTTTTTCGATGCGATGGGAAAGGGAATCAAGTAACAAATTTATCCGCAGTATTATTCCAATTATTCATTCCAATTTCCTGATGATCACTTCGTTCAAAGAACATAATGATTACTTCTGTTTACAGAAGGCAACATAATATGAAGTCGATGTTTACAATTTGATATTATTTTATTTATAAAAGAATATTAGTGACTGAAATTACTTATAGTCCCTCTAACTCCTCCAGCTATTGCTTGTATTACGAGTAGGTTCACGTCAGTAGTGTAATGGCCAGAATTCGTAACCGGGACTTCTCTATTGTAAGGTCTAAATACAAAAATAGAAGATTTTTCGTCCATAACATTTCGTCAAGTTATACACAAATTATGTTAGCACATACTGCTAAACTTCAGGGTAACTCTGTATCATAATTACGACACATGAATACATGACAAACGCTACAGAGATAGTAAGATATGCCGACCATCAAAGTACCTGCACACCACGCCGCGCTGGTCGCCCTTGTCATGCGTTTGTTTGCCGCACTTGCAACTATGATACAGAGTCCTTTGCGGTATAGCAGCATGTTACTTTTGTTAATTCTGGGAGTTACAACCGCTTAAAAACCCCATATGCCTTTTTTCCCACATATTTTCAACATCCTTACTGTACTAATAATTCGGTAGGTACCCAATACATCATTAAGATTCAGGTATATGCAAGATTTACTAGGTATAACATTTAATTAAAAATAGCCTACAGAATACTCACGATTAGCTTTGATTGACAATGGACAATATTTTTACTATCCTAAAATAATTACCTAATCCACGAAACTATAAAACCCTAAACTTTGTAGCTCTCGATAACCACCAAGTTTTAATTATCATCATTAGGTATTTTATTTTTTAAGTCATACATTTTTACGCATTATGTATGACTGTTGTGTGATTTTCTTAATTGCGTTCTGAATTATGAACCATTTTACGTTACATATTAGGTACTTTAAAAGAGGAGAGGGTGACTTAGTAATGGTACTGAAATTATAGGAATGTAATATAATTATTCTTTAGGCCAATACATCGACCATTCAAACTGAGTAGGTAATAATTTGTGTGTTTTGGTGTTCCAACAAATACAAATATTTTGTATATCGCCTAAGTTGACGTTGTTGACTTACATACCATTATTTCCCAATGTCCCCATACTTAAAAGAATGCTCGAATTGGCGAAACATGATTATTTTTAAATGTACTAGCTCCGGTACCTTTGAGTTGGCTCGCGCTACACAAGCCGTGGTAATTACCGCAGAAAACCGCGAAGTGTGATAATACAATTCATGATAATAAATTAAGCTAATATGAAGATTTCAACGGTTTCATTTTCGTAGTACACTGCTTACATTTTTGTGATAGTATATTCCCAACAATAGACTATAAGCTTGTACTTAATCTACACAATGCTACGTGGTATTATAATTTCGAAAGCACTTACCTGGTTACAAATAGGTAATGTACGAAAGCATTACTAAATACAAAATGCCCAGTAAATATGGTGTTCGTACTTGTACTAGTATGTCGAGATATCATAACATTAGAGACCTACTAAGCTTATTTTTAAGGTTACAGTTTCATTGTGGCAAAATAAATATTGGAATACATATCACTTACTGCAGTAGATGAGAAACTGTGATTGATATAAAACACTACATTCTCATAGTTTTACAAAAGAGACTGGCCAAGAAATATTTTTTCGAATATTAGATTTAAAAAATGTAATTAGATACATAGATATTAAATATATTTATAAGAATTAGACGCTATAGTTCACAGTCCGTTTGCTTTTATTGTTTATATTTATCTAATTTCGGTTATAATTACTATAAGCAGAACTAGTCGAATAACATATGCATTGACGATCATTTGTCGAGTTTATATAAGTCAATGGAGCATGTACTTTTCTAAACTATTTAGACTTTTATAATTATGCTAAGCTGGCAAGAATTCTATTTGTACTTATGTGCGTGTTATAAGCTCCTGCCACAATATTGTACACAAAACTAAAGGACATTCGAAGAGCGCAAATGAAACGGATTAAATCATCGAGAACATTACGATAATAAATATAATTAATACTGGCCTTTGTTAACGTTTATTTATAGTTAAAAACTTTAAAATATTTATAAGCGAAGGTATACAATTTTTGTTAAAGTTGTACTTAATAAAAGAAAATAAGATTTTAACCGTCATGCAGTAGAAAACTGCTCTTGGTGTCTACAAATCAAACCAAACAGTTCTCCTAAGTTACTCTCACAAACTCCCAACACTGATTACATCCCTACAAATCTCGATAAAGTACGTTCTATTGAGAGAAGAGCCAACGAGGCCAAATCACGCATACTCTATTGTGGCACGTACTACTATGTTACAAGTAAACAATCAAAGGACAATAAGTAATTGTCCAGCTATAAACAAAGATTCCTACAAAATAGGGCGTTATGATATTTTTGATATGTAATTAACTATAGGCCTGGCGCTATTTGCATAAAACTGTGTATCAATAGTCAGTGATAGTTAGTCGGTGTATAATATTAACGCAATGCATGTTCGAGCAATTATATAAGAATGACGGTGACCTTATAAGCATTGTTCGTAATGACGTATAAAGATCTATATAGTTAAAGCAAAGCATCGAAAGCCGTTAGACGGTTCGGCACCAGGCTAAGTGGATTATCTTATAGGTAATTTATTATCATACTTATCACCATCATAACTATTAGCGTCGATTATCACGAAATTCTTATATTTTAAGCCAAGTACCAAGTAATTTAGACACTAATTAAGACGGGGAAAGATGAGGGAAGCGACAACGTAATGTGTACTATTTGTGCAAGTTTTACAATATTTTATACTAACGACAAAAGGTTATTATTAAACACATAATATAAGTACACGGTATTAGAGTACATAGTATATTTATTGGCTTATTTTTTTTAACATTTATTTGGTGATATGTTTACTTTTGTTACCTTAATTAATTAGTAGATACAACATTCGTCTCAATAGTATTTAAAGGCGGTAATAGTAATTAACGGCCAACATTGAATTGATAAAGGGGAACCTATTAGGACATTAGTAATTTTACTATAAGCATGACGTCATTAAAACATAAATTATTAATTACCAGTATAGTAGGTATATTTACAAAATATATATTATCATCTTTGGTGGTATACTAAATTAAAACTAAACGAGTTAATAAAGGCGATGTTATTTATTAAGCATTTACCTTAAACATACTGTCATAATAAAATGAATGCACATAATAAGTATGACCCTCTCAAATAAGTATGACCTTGAAATAAATGTTAAGATTGAATGAATACAAATTTTATTTATCAAGGCATATAATAATAAAATATTTGAGTCATGGGACGTGTTCTTAGCTATATTATCGGTGGGGTGCCGGGCTACCTTCACATGCGTGCTGCACCTTGGGTAACGGAAGTGGCAAAGACTTAATTCTTTTCTTTGGAAAGAGTTTGTTGCTTCTGGCTAATATCCCACACACTTTGGATTACATGGTCGCGCGACGTGACTCTTTGATTAAAAGTAGATACTTTGATGGAATGGCGCAGGGCCTTTCCCTTCACACCGATCCCAAACCATAATTTGGTTGCGATGAAGAAAGCAGTGCTTGAGATGATAAGGTTTCACTGTTTCGCCAGGGAATGCCGGCCATGGCCCGCTTCAAATCTTACTCAGCCAGCCTTTAATCTCTATAGGGCAGAAAATGAGGGCCGGGGTTGCGAGGGAGAGAATCTGTCGACACGGGGCTGGCTGCTTTGCCAATTGGAAATCCGTGGAAAGAACATTGACCGACAATCCACCATGCACGGCTAATAGGAAAGAACCTCTGAAAGATTACTCACTTAGGCCATGAGTAAACTTCGGTGTACTTCATCTGTCGAATCGACGCCACTTCTACTCTCAAATTCTGTTTTCCCTACTGGTGACTGGCAATGAAACTAGATAATAATACTACTGGATAAAGCCGGCAAGCAGCTCATCAAGTGATTAAAGGATCAAAGCAGATGGCACGCTGATGAAAAGTTTCTCGTAAGTCCTCGTCTTAAATAGAAACGATTGTACTTATCGTTACAATGATAATAGCTAAACATGCCGTTGATTCTCGTCAATCAAACAAATCAGAGTACAAAAATAAAGCACAGTTGGCGTAAAATAGTACAACTAGCTATACAAATAATATTACGAGACCCAGCGTTAAGAACACCGCCACGAGAATAGCATGCAAGTATTATGATAGTCCTATAAGAACATATACTCGTATTATCGTACCGCGGGAATAAATACCTCAGAAGATAGCTATAACTATAGCATGGACTCATAGTACATGAAGAAAATATTTTTCACTAACAGACCACCCAATAATAGGTAATAAATTACTAATTAATAATTACTAATTAAATTGGTGTTGTTATTTTATATTAAATATTAATTATATAATTAATTAGATGAGAATTTATTATTGCTGTATAGATAAATAAATCACGAAGATCTTTTAACCTAGCTTGAAAAGCTTAAAGAATAAATACAATTTAATGACTATATCATGATATTTCTTAAGTTTATGTGTGTCTACGTGTGATACCTAACCCACTGTTGTCTAAATATCCGCTAGAAGCTCAGAGTAGTAATGTGTTGCACTCAGATAGTCCACGAGTCTCCGAGGCAGAGGTAGATTACTGATGAGGTCGCGCCGCACATATTTTAATATCACAAACCTGGAAACAATAATAGTATAAACAATCACACAGTCAATAAGACAGCGAAGTTTGGTGGTTTAATCTATACACATAATATAAAGAGGAAAAAGTTGAAGTTTGTTTGTAATGAATAGGCTTAGAAACTACTGGGCTGATTTCAATGTTACAAATATGGGACAAATGTGTAAAGTTGGCGATTACCGCTGATGCCCGAAGAAAGCAGAGGGCGGTAATCAACAATACACATGTGTATCATACGAAGTTTTGCAATACACTTTGTGAATAAAATAAGACTAAAAAATTATTTTATCTACTTTCATACTGAAATGTAAACGGTAACCTATTGAAATATCGAATTTCTGTTACCCGAATCTTAAAACCCCGAAAACGGTTGGTAGAACTTTTAAAAGACAGATGTAATGAATGACAACTTTCTATAATTCCGTTTTTCATTTCCCAGATGAAACAATTTCCAGGTGCACTAAAATCAAATTTTCAAATTTGTTTCCCATATTGTCGTAATCCAAATATAGTTATACCAGATTCTCAGAATATATTTTTTTGTTTCCCATCGTACCATTTTCCAAATAAACTATTAGCAAATTTTCATAATCTTTTTATTTGGTTCCCATACAAATCGTGTTCCAGCTAAACTATATACAGGTATAGTAAAAATCGGTAAATTTATACGATTTATTTAGGATGTGTAACGGTTGATATAATAACAAAAAATCTAACGTTCACTTAAGACGTAAATAATTTCACTTAATATAATTTTGTTTAAATTATTGTTTTTCCCAAACATGCTTAGAAATGTGAACATTATTTTGACAACCTTCTTCGAGATAAATCGAAATTGCTGTACATGCGAGCAGCGGCCGGCAAAAGTTGTATGAAAATCCATATCTGTCGTGTTTTAGCGGCCAAATAAATTACTATGTAAACTCATATCTGTCGTGTAATTTAAAAATGGAACCATCTTTTACTTCGAACCATGGCAACCAAGGAGAAGTTACCTCCTCCAAGGCATTATTTAAATATAGAACGGGCTTGCAAATAGAATGCTGTTTATTAAGAAAAATAAAAAACAAATGAACATATCGCCGCGTGAAAAATTAATGTTGTTCGTTGCTTGTCATTGATTTTGAAAAGTAGGTAACTATAAAGTTCTGCCTAGATACTACTTAGTTTTAATTTCCGCGCATTGTTTGAGAAAAGCACTATACAAGCCTTGGCCCCAACTAAGCGTTGCCGGACTCCGTATTTCACGATCGTCCGGCAACACTACACTTGGTGGCCGCGGCAGTAATGTACTATTCCATGTCATGCATGAACAGTTTTGTATGCAGGTATAATCAATGAATCAGGAAAGCGAGCTCGTGAACACTGCGTACCACGCCCAACCCGACTCGCCGTGGTACTTGTCTGCCCTACACTAGAGTGTTATTTTAGAACTTTGTCGGGCACCCAAGCTCGCTTCCGCAGCTTTGGCCGCTCCAGCTCGCCCGGGCGCCCGAGCTTCGTTACTGCGGGCGAGGACTGCCCTCCCTCCGCGCCTCCGGTTCTTAAATAACACTCTATTGAAGGGCAGACAAGTACCTCGGCGAGTCGAGTCGGTTACGCAAGGGCGGAAGGACTGCACTTCCCGCAGCGCCGGAGAAGAGCAACACTAATGCTTGCCTGCTTGCCCGCTTGCCTGCTTGCCTGCATGCTCGCCTGCTTGCCTGCTTGCCTGCATGCATGCATGCCTGCATGCTTGCCGGTTTGATTGCCAGCTTGCCTGCATGCATGCTTGTTAGCTTACATGCATACATATATTTTTTAAGGCAACGTGTGTTTTGTTCAATAGGTCTCCAGTTGTAGTTAGTAGACGCCATATGAGGTTTAGTTTTAGGTTTAAAAATCTGGATATTGTTTGTCTGGATATCAATTAACTGGATATCAATTAATTGCATTTCAAAAATTTGTGTTTTAAAAATTGGGCTTTCGTGCATATGGATTACGGTCATCTGGATTTTGTGCATTTAGATTTCGTGTGTCTCCATATTACAAGGTATGCTTAGTTTGTACTGTGTAATACTACAACCAGAATTTTATTATAATTATTTCTGCTCATGTGAGTAATGTTGACCGACAAAACGTCTCATAGATCCTTACTTGGTGAACACCGAGTTAAAAAAATGTTGTGTAATTTTATTTTGATTTCACTCATATTCTAATTTCAAACCCATTAAGAAATTATTTGTTACTTTTTAGTCTGGTCTGCTGTTGAAGAGGAATTTAATTTTTTTAAACTAGTTACTATACTTACTAGTTAACATAGTAATTTTTAACACGCCTTACATAAAGTGCCTGGCATGTGAAATCGACTGCTGCAACGAACAGTACCGAAATTGCAATACACGAACTTTTCAGGAGAGCAGTTAATAGTAGTTTTCAATACAAGTGTGGGATTTCTGTTATTACAATGAGTTCCGACAGTTGTAAACCAGAGCCGAAGGCAAGGGTAGACAGTCGGAACGAGTTGAAATAACAGTCCCACACGTTGTATTGAACAACTATTTTTAATACAGTTTCAAAAACTTAAGCAATTTAATAAAATAATAAAAACACAATGAACTCAACTAATATAATAAAAATTATATAATAAAATAAAAAATTAAAATATATTAACTAATCTTTTATTTCGTATAAAAGTTATAAGCAGAGACTATGGCAGTGCTCGTCATACAGCCAACTTTTTTATACTCCGTCCACTATATGAATGTATTTTGGACAGATGGAAATAGTGATTGCATAAAAAATTTAATTGATAAAATCAATAATAGATTTAAAAAAACATTAATCGATTAATGAAAATATAGGTATTATGATTTAATGTGGAATTATTATTTATTATCTATCTATTCATAATAATAAAGCAGTAGATATTTGGACATGAGCGGGAGAGACGGGGTGGTTGCAGCTAGCTATTACAGAAATGCGCTTACAATTTTATTGTTAGACTCTTTCGGAACACGAAAATCCTTGCAATATTGTTTATTATGTACTATTTTCAAAAATATACGAATATATTATTATCCTAAATATCTGAATATTTTTAAAGTAACAAAAATATACGAATATATTATTATCCTAAATATCTGAATATTTTTAAAGTAAAGTTGTAGGGTATTGTTTTGTAAATCGTGTAGTCAACATCCCTAAATAATACCCAAGTACGAAATATGTCTACTGCTATGTATGAAAAATAAATTTACACTAAAAAGTATTACGATGGTTTGTTTAGTTTTAGTCCAATTTGTTCAGTATTGTATTTACATATTTTAAGCTATTGCATAGCTTCTATCGAGGGCCTTGAGCGCGGGGATCGAAGCCAGAAATTCCGTAACGAAAAAACCTCACGCTCCCCACTCCGACGGGCACGGAGGTGTGGCTTGAAGGCCATGCATTGTCTAACATACATATACATACATATACATATACATTTACAACATATACATATACATACATATACATATATATACATAGGTAATAATAATATAATATGTATATGTATGTATATGTTAAATAATTAAGCAAAAGTTGATAAAAATGCTATGCAATAGCTTTACCGCGGCAATCCCCGAGTGCCACAGTCAGTTTATTTTCCTATTTTCCATTTTGCCATAAGATTCTGACACAGTCGATTCCAATAGTAACTTTTCAAGTTATTACAATAAGAACACAGTCGATCGACCAGCTACATCTCTAAAATTGCTTTCTGGCTGACGTGACGATGTCAATGACATATGACGTATCGGCGCCTATTTTTTGTTCGGAGTTTTCGGTATTGACGCTAGAACAAAGTTATATCGAGCATTGTGTGTGAGCTGTTTAAAATACATTTATATAGTGGACGGAGTATATATTTATAAAAAAATTGCCGGAACTAATAGTAATGTAATGTTTAAATTTCAATTAAAATTAATTTTACATCTGATATTGAAGCAAATTAGTAGCTTTTTTAGACATATTTGCATGAATCATAAAATCTTCTATGAATTTTTTTTTAGTAAAAACTTCGTGGTTGGTTTTTTCTTATTGACATTATTTTGATACCTTTATTGCATTAATTACATATATTTCGTTGTCATTCTATAGATTTCTCATTAAGATATTCATATATGTCATAATAATATTATTTTTTTATTTAATAGTATTCTAGTTAATGTCCTCTAAGATTTTAGTTTTTAGTAGCTAATTATATGGACTTATTTTTGAACTACACATAAATAAAGTATTTGATTTGTATTTAATAAATATTACACTTACGATGGTATCGGAATGGTAATAGATTCGATCGTATTCGCGATTTATAAAATAATAGGGCGCGTCGAATCTACCAGTTTCGATGAAACATCACACATTATGTACACGTCGAAAGTGCCACTTTCCATACTTGTCAACTGAAGTTACACTCACACGAACATCGGATTTACCACATTCAATAGATCGCATTCGCTGAAACCACGCGAACAGAAACGAATCAGTCACGGGGTCGACACGCATGAGTACCATCGAACGTGTCACAATTGATGATGTTCGGTGCTTAAAGTGCGCAGTATCAATTGTACTCGATTCGAAATTAGCTTAAATAGGGACGTTTCCTAATTTTTTTCATTGGATACGCAATATTACATGCACTATCAAATAGTGCAATAACAAACATTCGATATTTTTTAGTTTCGATACTGTTTGTAGCAGCAGTCGAAATATTATATTAAAAAATGTCGGTTATCGCGAATCGGGGTATGAAAAATAGATGTTGGCCGATTCTCAGACCTACCCGATATGCCCACAAAATTTCATGAGGATCGGTCGAGCCGTTTCGGAGAAGTATGGCAACGAAAACTGTGACACGAGAATTTTATATATTAGATATTTTATCGAGCTATAGGATTGACCTTGAACAGTCAAGGTCAATCCTATATCTCGATAAAATATTTTTGGAACCACTAATATCACATGTATAAACAAAATATTTTCACAGACATTGCATTAACCTACCAATAAATAATATATTGTGGATGTTGTACATTATTACGATTGTGGCTAATTCGTAACCTTTGTAAGAAACATTCACTAAGAATGTACGAAATTAAATTTCCAGCATTGTTTAGAAGTTTTTAAGGAAAATATAGTGGATAAATTATCCAACTTGACCTTGTATACCACTGTAGATCAGTTTTATGCAGACTGGTGAATACTGAGTTTGAAGAATTTTTACCTCAAAAATTATATCGATTGGCGGCCGTGCTGTTTTCAGGAATTTATAAATGCAAGAAGAGATTGCATGAATGCGGTCAAATTCCCAATACAGTTTCATGAGATCATTTAGGGCAAAAGCAACAACATATTTCATTCAGCCTTCAACCTCAGAAAAGACACGGATTCATTTTATTTGTATTCTACCTGTAGTGGTTTAGGGCTGGAGTCTTCGAGGACTTTAGGTATTTTAGGCATTGCAAAGTTGCAGCAATTTGCACCGCAGCGATGCGCTGAACGTCCGCGATCAATTTTTTGCAAAGAAGTAAGAGGTTTCATTCATTTTGTAATGATTTTGCTGTCAATGTGGTATCAATAATAGTAGTTTATGATACGTTGCATAATAAGGGTTCTTATAATACGAGTGTGTTTTAAAAAACGAGCCGCAGGCGAGTTTTTTTATAGTATCACACGAGTGTTATAAGACCTATGTACAGTGTCATACACTACTTACTCTCATTCTATAATACATAAACTAATTTATTTTACAAACAAAACCAAACTTTGTTTAATTTAAATGTATAATGTTGGCGCCAAGGCGCAAACATCGATTGCGCATGCGTGTTTCTTTTTGAAGTGAAAACTTCTTTAGCGGCTTTGGATGGGTAAAAATTGTTAAACACGCGCGTCAGGATCGCTTGACCTTTGGACCGTAACCGACGACTGACGTCATACAATATTAGCTACTGTCCATTTTGCAATATACTATAAATAGCTTCGCAGCATAGCGGTATACGCTTCGACTGTAAGTTCTTATGGTTTCAGATAGTACCGGTTTCAAACCTGGCCTTATGACACTTTTTGTGATTATTTTTTCTTTTTGTAATTTATTACTTTTTGTAATTATTTTATCTTTTTGTAATTTATTAATTTCTTCTGATAGAAAATTAGCAGAAAATTAGTGATAGGGTCTATGATTGGCGCTGTATTATATGTATGGTATGGTCTGTTTTTTTATCTTTTTCTATGTATATAACGAAAAAAGAAAGAAAGAAAAAATTTTCACTTCTGTCGGCACTCCCAGAGTGCAACCCGTCTTTTTTTTTTCTTCCGAATCGTCGGATTCTTTTTTTAAAGTAGAGGTTCAGTCCAGATGGAGGTTGTATAGGTGTATCGTTATGATTAAAATAGTACATTACTACAGAGGCCGGGAAGAAAGATGTGCATCTGGATTGAGTGATCTTTTCTTATATTTCAACGAAACCAAAGCGTACATTTAGTCAAAAATTGTCAAAACTTATAACCGATATCCAAAAATTTGTCACTCACAAGATAATGAAGATATTGACCAATATGTCGATCACTCAATACAGACATTTTGCAAAATGGCTTCAAGCTGAATCTTAGCCAATACTTACTCCGTGGACAAAATTTTCCTATCAAAAATTTGTACCTAATTTGTCACATTGTTTTACAAAAAATCTAGAAACTAAAAGGTAAATCCAGGAATCTATGACAGTTTCATTGGATCACTCAATTCAGACAAATTTAGATTGAGTGATTCTAGAAATAGGGTATTATGTAGACATAATAAGTATTTTTTATTTTCGCCATAAATTTAAGACTCGAAAACATTTTTACAAATTGCAATCACAACGCCAATATTTATAGTTAAATAGTTATGAGAAATTAAACCTTTTTGAATTTGCTGAACTGAGTGATCGTTAGAAACGCATGCAGGTAACTATCCCTTTTGTTTAAATGTACACTAACTGCGTTGAAAATTTGTACAACTTTGTGACTAAAATTTGGCATAAAATTCATTTGTTTATGTCATTTCATTTACGAGATCTTCATTTCACAATTAATTTTCAGAGAAAAGTGCAGTAGGGTGACCATAGTAATATGAGATCATAAGAGAATTAAAGACTACATAAAATGTTTGTCAATTTTATTTAGAAAGCAAACTACTCTTTTAAATCGCAAATTACGTAAGTAAGTACTCGTACATGCAAAAAAATAAGTAATTCATTTTTACTATCATACATTTTTTGCATATTATTATCATAGCAAACCATGCGTCCATTTATATACCCGTGTGCTCTATAATGACCCATTCTACCAGGATGCATAGAAGCGATGAATTCTATACCTCCCAGTAATCTGTAGGACTTCTTTTTTATTAACATCATTTCGGGCACATCATGTAAATTGACTTTTTCTGTTCCATTTAACTCCATCGAAGTAACATTTGAAAGTTCGTAATTATAGGCAGCAGTACCATTACAAAAAGAACAAGTTCCCTTTTCGTCGCTAAAAGAAATTGCATCTTCTAAGAGCGTGAATACCAAATACGGTAATTATATTTAGATTCAATAGCAGGAATACAATAGATAGTAGATGATAAAATAGTCCATCAACAGTAAAAATTTATATCTACCCTACAACACTCTATTCTTTAATAAAAATAAAAAAATAAATCTCGTAAATGAAATGACATAGACAAATGAATTTTATGCCAAATTTTCGTCACAAAGTTGTACAAATTTTCAACGCAGTTAGTGTACATTTAAACAAAAGGGATAGTTACCTGCATGCGTTTCTAACGATCACTCAGTTCAGCAAATTCAAAAAGGTTTAATTTCTCATAACTATTTAACTATAAATATTGGCGTTGTGATTGCAATTTGTAAAAATGTTTTCGTGTCTTAAATTTATGGCGAAAATAAAAAATACTTATTATGTCTACATAATATCCTATTTCTAGAATCACTCAATCTAAATTTGTCTAAATTGAGTGATCCAATGAAACTGTCATAGATTCCTGGATTTACCTTTTAGTTTCTAGATTTTTTGTAAAACAATGTGACAAATTAGGTACAAATTTTTGATACGAAAATTTTGTCCACGGAGTAAGTATTGGCTAAGATTCAGCTTGAAGCCATTTTGCAAAATGTCTGTATTGAGTGATCGACATATTGGTCAATAACTTCATTATCTTGTGAGTGACAAATTTTTGGATATCGGTTATAAGTTTTGACAATTTTTGACTAAATGTACGCTTTGGTTTCGTTGAAATATAAGAAAAGATCACTCAATCCAGATGCACATGGAAGAAAGGGGTTGCCGGCCGAAGACATATAGACGGCCGAGCGAAGCGAGGCCGGATAGGTCTGAGGCAGGCAACCCAGTATTTCCCGCCGAGTTATGTATAGTGCTTTTCTCAAACAGGCAATGAAATAAACAACAAAAAAATTAAAGATTTATTTTTAAAGACATTATAAGTAAACAAGATAAAAACTAAAACTCACGTGTTTCGTCTATTTTAGTTTGATTTTAACAGTAAACATTTACATTTATGTTCATTATCATGTTACTTAAAAAAAGTATAAATGCACGTTTCTGAACGAACAGTGACACTTGTCATTGTTATAAATGTCAATTAGTTGCAACTAAATTAAATATTAATATTTCAATGTTTATGTGTATAGTTAAGAAAACAATTGATAATAATGTGTTATTAGTTATGTTAATGTGGATTTTTTATGTAATTAAAACTGCTCTAAGTACATACCAAGTCGTTTATTGCTTTTTTTTAATACACATAGTGGCAGAGTGCCTTTGCCAAACATTTTTGTGGAATCGAAATTAAGAAAGAGGACTTTGTCGGCCTTAGTCCTGCAAGGTTTGTATGAAATTCCATTACCGGCCTCTGGTCCTAGCCACGCCTGAAACGTCATACTTCGCAGCCTATTAAGAGAAACGTAATGTCAATATTTCATTGCATGTTTAAGAAAAGTTATTTAATGGTGTAGGTGTCCATACAAGACCTGTATCGTAATAAAACTTTTTTTTTGGCCTGTGCGTAATGTTTGTCTTAAGAGTTTTGATTTCAATTTTATAATCTCTGTACTATAGTATCAGAGTAGATAAAAGTTATTAAATAATTTTACATAAAATACGTCTAATAGTACAATAAACGTATTTTTTTCAGTATTGACTTTTATTCAGATGGTGGCGTGCTGCATGCTTTCATTATTATAAAAATAGAATGTATTGAACTGTATACTAGTACTTCTATTACCTTATGCATACATGTCTTTTTTTTATTCGGCAATCTCCTTGAATAAAGCCCCGGCGGCTATGTCAGACTCGAATCAACGAAAACCACACGTCATATCGCGTCTTCACATTTCGAAATGTACATAAGATTTTCTAAGAAATATTCTTCGTACCACAGTGTCACCAACGGTTTACAGTTATTTTTAACCGACTTGATAATTGATATATTTTTGGTGCCGTTATAACAAGAAATACTAAAATCAATAAAATAAATAATAAAGATGGACACAACAAACGTGATTCTTCTTCTTCATCCTAGCGTTAATCCCAGTCGCATCCGAAGCTATCAGCTTGGAGTCTGTGGTCCGCTTTACCAGTCTAACTGCGGATTTGGCTAAACTTCGTCATTTTCCGTGAAGCGACTGCCATCTGACGTCCATAACTCAAACTTCGATATCGAAGCATTGCAATTGGACCAGTTGCCGGACTTTTGAGGGCTCCAACTACCCGTAACGACTGCCATAGATGTTTGTATGGCAACCGGGGCCGATGGCTTAACGTGCTCTCCGAGGCACGACTAGACCAATGCAAATACCCATATTCATGCATACAAATATTTGCACTGAGCGGGGATCGAACCCGTTGTCAATTGAAAGCTTCGGATGCGACTGGGATTAACGCTAGGATGAAGAAGAATATCGACAAAGAATTGTGGAGGTCATATGGCAGTCGCTTTACGGAAAATGTCGAAGTTCAGCGAACACGCAGTTAGACTGGAAAAAGCATACCCCGGACTCCGAGGTGAAAGCTTCGGATGCGATCGGGACTAACGTAGTCCGGAGTCAGCTTTTTGCTGAACTTCGACATTTTCTCGCATATGCATGGACATAGACCAATGCAAATATACATTATTCATTTAATAGCAGTTGCCCGCGGCTACGCCCGCGTGGATGTCACTTATCGAGTAGTGTTCCCAAGCTTTAATTCACTTCTGTATGTGGTTCGGCCGTTTTGCTACAGTCACGAGGATCTCATAGGCATTCGTTCATTGGGTGTGAAATAAAACGGCCAAGCCACGCATTTTGACTAAAATGTAGAACATGTGAAGATAGGCCTGCTAAAGTTAGGGCGCATAGATTCAAAATCTTGGCTCTACATGAGATCTGACCACTTTTTCATATATTTTGAGTAAGGTGTAGTTACGTAGACTCGTCTTGCCAACATTTTTACATGAAAATGTTTCGGTGGGATTTCATTTATTTTTGTAAGTTGGTTAATGGATCTTTTTTGTTTATTGTTTCTTCCTTCTCTTGGACGTATTTATCGCACGTCAGCCACACCTTTTATTATAGCCCACTCGATATCTTTGCATTTTTTATTTAATGATTTACTGTTTAAAATAAATGATAGGTCAGAGCGATACTTCGTTCTTAGGCGATTATATTCGACTATAGCTGTCTGTTGTGCTTTAATACTGCTGAAATCAATATTTACAAGATGTACACCTTGTAAATTCGTAACTTTGGAGAGGGCTACATACATCTGCCCACACGAGAAAGTTGATGATTCACCGTCACTATTACCGTGTTTAACCTTTCACCCCCATTTTTTAAGAGTTAGGGGATGATTTTCGCCAAATTATAACGTTACGTACGTCTTTGATTTTTTATAAGTATTTAACTGTAACTGTGTGTATCATTAAACTGTAGTGCAAGTCTCATATACAAAAGTAGGTACTATTATCTAATCTGTACTTCCAGCTCCTATTCCCTGGGGAATATATTCTTTTTTTTTTTTGTTGTCTTTGTAGTAATATTAGCCTACATACCAAATTTCAGCTTTCTAGAACTTCAGGAAGTACCCTAACAATTTTGATGATCAGTGAGCCAGTGAATCAAGCAGTCAGTGACAGTAAAATCTAAAGTACGAGAGCTACGACATTTAAACTTTTTATGTTTATTTTATTGTACTGATGGCATTCTATCTTGAAAATTTTAACTAACTAGTTTAACTAATCATCCAAAGCAAAGTCATAAGAGTTAAAAAAACGACGAAACTATTCGAGAAGACGTAGGTACTAGGTAGTGCCCTTGCGCTTCGCTTTGCTCGTCTTGGCTGGGGCACTGCCGTGCCACCAGATTCAGTCATGACTTATGGTCATATCTCCGGTTCTTGTCAACCAATTGCGATCAAACATATGAGATTTTAGGTCTTACCAAGACCTTAATAATAGAAATACCGCATCAAAATTCGTCCAGTAGTTTAGGGACACCTTGGGTTCGAAATCGATCATTTTATTTAATAAATGATATGATAATGATAAAAAACAAAATTATAAACTGCTCAGTAGTTTCAGAGTTTATCGACCACCAAAAACCAATCTTAATTCTTTTTATTATAATATACTTAGATATGCTATAGTCCTTGTAATATGTTTTTTTTACGTTATGCATTCATATTTACTAACGTGAAGCTCGAATCTCAACTTTTGATCAACCTAATAGTACTACTGACACATTTTCTGTGCTGTGGCATTTATGCTACGTAACGTCATTTAATAAATTTATGGCCCGACTGTCTTCGAAATTTTATCGAGGCAAGTAAACATCATCGTGTATACAATAACCGGTAAAACTAGATTAAATGTCATAGAATGTCATTTTCGAAATCTCTTGCTTTAAAAATACCTTTTTTCGGATACCCCGCCCTCAAGCCCATGTAAAGCAAGTCACGCCACCCTCTCGAAACAATGTGATTTGAGATCGAACGACCTGTATTCAATTAAATCACTGAGAGACGTAAAATGTTGTGAATGAATGGAGTGGGATTTATTTTATACACACCTGCACATATGTTGGAGACTTTGTACTCTCTTAAACCTTGATACAGGGTACAGTAATTGCACTCGTACAGGACCCAGCACCGGCCTCAAGTTCAAAAAGAACAAATATCGGCCGCTTCGAGACGTTTCCACAGCGTTTTCAATGAATTCTACTATTGTCTGTGCCTTAAACATAGTGCATCCACCAAAGCAGAAATTACCTGAAAACAGTGTAGGTATGTAATGTGAATAACAAGCTCTGTAAAGTAAATATTTATTAAAGTAAATTATAAGCGTATAAAATATATAAATTTAAATAAGCGTGCAAGTCAAACGAGGTCGGGCTTTAAAAATATAGACCTACTAAAATATTAATACATTATTTTATTAGCGTAGTGCCCGTGCCGTATCTACATCTTTTAATATCAGATCGGGTGAAGTGGTAAGTGGAAATGTCGCATAAAGCGAAATAACGGTATAAGTTAGAAGAAAAATCCAAATTCATGTTAAGCGCATACATGTACATACCCTGATCGTGTTCAATCCTCACATGTCTAAGACCATTTAGCTTAAACGTTAAAGTAAAAATATAATGGTCATCGCTGCTATCACGAACTATAAATGAGCCATCTGGTTCATTGGACAAGATCTTTTCTGCAGCTTCGACAGATATTGGACCCCAGTACCATCCATACTGAAAATGAAATCATATTTAAGTCAATTGAATTATTTAAGATATAATTAATTGTTAACCTTATAAAATTTGACTTACATCTTTCACTTTTTGTATAGAACTGGCAAAATCCATAACTGTATCGTCACCATTGCCGGCTCTACGAATAGTTTGATGGGCATGCGGAGATTGTGGTAGCGGGGGCAGCGCTCGACGCACGGCCGCTGGGGGAGACTCCTCTTTGTTTGAATGTACAGTCTCCACATCAGACGCATTTCCCAATCCCGAGTGACGTCGCCACCGGAACAAATTACAAAAGCTCTGCTTCAAGTTTATCGACAATATTCTTACAGGTGACATCTTCGTTTTCTGGTTCTGATTGGTGATGCCTCTCTTAACGACCTTATCATTTTTATCCACTTCAATGACATCCTTAGGAATATTTTCTTTATGCTTCTTATTTTTAGCATTCATTCCGAATGAGTTTTTATTTGATTTCTTATGATTATTATTTGCTTCCATAGTTTTGGAATTCTCATTGTTTTCTTTTAAAAATACATTTGTAGCGGTCGAATCTTTGTTAGTATGTTTTGCATGAATACCAACACTAGTTACAACAGAATTATTTTTCTTAATAATGGTAGATCTACATTCTGAGTCACTTGAACTAGAATATAAAGTATGTAAATATTTCCTCATTTCGCGTAAAGTCAAATGTAATGAGTCAGTATCCGAGTCACTAGTACTTTTTTTACATGATGAACTTGGCAAGCTGTGTCTTTTAGTTCTCACGTCTTTAGATCTATTTGTTTCCTTTAGCTTTTGAGTTTTATCAACTTTGTCTATAGGAATGAAATTATTAACAGGAGTAGGCTGCGATACAGTTTTGTTACGTTTTTTTGCGGTACGTGCCATCTTTTTTCCTTTATTCCTACTGTTAATATTAGGTCTGACCATATCAATCGGCACCGCATAAATATCACTATCGAATGGAACATTGTACATATCCGTAATGTCAGAGGTTTTAGCATTTAAGGTGTCATGTGAGATGGCCTGCGTGATAAAATTAGAATCATCAACTTGGAATTGACTCACCAGTGAGTTGTGACTACTTGACAATCGTGAGGATAACGAGTTACGTGAAGAAGGCCGATTCACGCGACAAGGACTCAAGTGTAAAAGTCTCGGGCTAGCGAATCTATGATTAAGACATTGACGACGCTCGTACAATGACTCTGGTTTTAATTTTCTGGGGTACATTGGCGACATATGCCTAGTTTTTGTTGGTACATCTAAATTTAATGAATTAGATTTGACGGTTCCATCATTGGTAAAAGCAACCATCGGAGGCACACATACAGTTATGCATTTGTCTTCATCATCAGGAGCAGGGATATCCTGAAAATAATAATATTGGTTTTAATAATAATCGTCTTCTTTTTAACATAGGATACTATACAGTCGTTTCGAGGTTCTGCTCACTGAGATCTTCCAAGCTATCTAGCGAGTTATGATGCTGTATTATTATATGAATTAGAGTCCTGAGTCAACGGATTGTTACCAAAACTGCTTAATGTCTTCGTCTTTTCTCAAAAATATGCATTAATAAATTACGATATTGCCCAGCTAAATTGAAAGTATGACTATTCATTAGTTTTAATGGAGAATGTTCACTAATTCTGAATTTAGCTTATTGTAATGTGTTGAAAGAAAAAAAATATGAAAGAATCATTTCGCTATATTATAGGTCACATATGAAATTTTCGAAATTTTCTTACAGATTCATGAGTTCGTTATTCCTGTAATTTAATAACTATTTCTATTATTTATACTTTGTTTGAAAGTTGATTTCAAGATTTTACAGCTCTGTATTAAGTTTTGTTTTTATTGGCCGCTTGATAAATACGATCTTCAAAAACAGTACTGCCTAAATGCTATCCATCCATTTTGATGATAAATTTCGTATTACTTTTTTACAGCTGTCACTTTTCAAAAAATGTTAGTACTGCAAATTGGATTTCCTCCAATTTCTTCAATAAAACGGCAATTTCATATGTAACGACCTATTATCAATTATTTTCCTAAATATGGACTTTCAAGCTAAGCGTCCACCACCTATCGGCAACGCACGCAGCAGACGTAACGCATTAAATAGATCGTAGTATTCGTTGTATAGAAAGTCAAACTAATGCGTCCACCTACACGCATCGTACGCATCGCACGAATCTGCTCATAGGCAATGTCGACGCTGTTAGTCCAAATGGCAACTTTTGCCACAGATTACCTAATAGTTGGAACAGATAACTCACTACCTGGAAAATTAACAATCTACCTCAGTTAATACCTACAGTCTACAAGATCAATCACTGCATATAAATATGTATCTAAAGGTCAGTGACGGTGTTGAATGATGCTCGTGCTAGTGCTGAACCATATTTAAGTACAAAATGTTTAATTTTACTTCGGAACAATTAGCAATTATTGCCATAGCATTCGATGAAGAAGATGCTGTAACTAACAAAAGAAGATGATTTTCTGTAAATCCTACGTGGCGTAACAGAGACAGGGAAGACGAACACTATACTCTTTTTAAGGAACTGTTGGACAATGAAAGCCAATTTTATACCTATTTACGAATTGAGCTTCATTAAGCTTCAACTCACGGGCTATTTTTCTCCACAAATAGTTTTTATACTTAGTATCTAAGTATTAAGGATTCCCGAGATTATAAAGGGCTGGGTTCAAGCGAACAAATTCAATTAGCTTTTCGTCATTCATGATGCGTTTTATGGATGAATAAATAAAATTAAATAAAATTAATTTATTTCAGGCATTTTTACAACCCATATTGAAATTAAATGACGCGCGTAACAAAATAATATACGATACACAATACAACACCCGAGGGCCCGAACAACACGCAGTAGTGTCAGGGCCGGTAATGCGCATACGTCACCACGTCGCACGGGGTGTGCGGGACGAAACCTCAACGACGTTTTTTACGTATAATCTGTTGCTATATTTTTGAATGCTACGATGTCAAGAAATCGTCCCGTTCCGTCCGGGACGACAAAAAAACACGTCACGTAGGTATACTAAGACCTTTAATAGTCGGCCATGCGGTTATTATAACTTTGCAGCCGCTCGGCCACAGCTCAGCGTCGTAGTTTCGTACTTAATGTAACAAACTTTATGACGCTAGGGCTGCCTCGCTCAGTAATGGAATACTTTTTCAATAATTAGTTTGACATTTTTATTACCTATTCATCGATTCTCGATACAAGTATATGGAACGTGAGATATAAGATTTGAGGAGAGACCTATTATTTTTTATTCGGTTTAAGATTTGCTTATAGATAAAATAGTGTCCGTCTAGCCTATTACATACATGGAGACGCGCGTAAAAATAATATTCTTGCAGGCACAAGTCAGGTAAAAGAACTAGTCTAAGACATTATGAAGTTTGTATTTTCCGTTATGAAATTGAAGAATAATTAGTCATATTGATGTAATTTAAATTAAAGTAATTTAAAGTAAATTGACGTAAGTAAATTATCCTCAAAATACCATTGATGCTACTAAATTAAAGGTTATGCTATTCAAAGTTACATTTGCACCGCCAGGCGGCAGCGGTGGGGTATCCGAGGAGATTTCCACAAGAAAAAGGTAGGTAGGTACGAACATAATTTGCAATACGTATCGCACTAGTCGCATTTCATTACACGATTAAAAACGAATAAAAATACACAATATTATTCCCTACAATACCAACTGGTTTTATAATTTAAGATCATAAAATCTTTACTAATAATATATTTAGGTGTATTGCGGCTATATTCTTCATTTTCGCGTTAGTAGCCTATAACAGCGTTTCCCAAATGCTGGATGGCGACCCGGTGCCGGGCCATCAAAATAAAATACCGGGTCGCACCATTCCTGCCCTTTTTTTAATAATACATGCTATCGATTAACGCATCGTATATAAATTTAAATGAAGCTGGGTTTTCAACACTAGTTTACCTTAAAAATAATATAGAAAGTGGAACCAGACCTTAGGATAAAACTGTATTCTTTAGTAAAAAATAAGCAACTTCGCACTAAAATTTAGTGACTAAATAGGTCATCATCATCATCTACTTGCCCAGGTCCCAATTATTTGGGGTCGGCGTAACATGTCATTCTCCTGCATAAATTCTTGTCAGATGTCATTTCCTCAGTTACTCCCTTCTTTGCTATATCATCTTTCAAGCAATCCATCCATCTTTTCTTGGGTTTACCTCTTCTCCTAAACCCCCTACATTCACACTTTGAACCTTTCTTACTACATTACCTTCCTCTCTTCTCATAATATGTCCATACCACCAAAGTCGCTTGGTTCTCAATTTTTCTTTCACTGGTGCCACTTTCAAACTTGCTCTAATACAGTTATTCCATATTCTGTCCATTCTCGTCACACCACACATCCACCATAATATTCGGATTTCCGCCAAGGCAAAACAAGACGATCCATAGATTACGGCATGTCTGATCATGGACTTATAAATTTTCCCCTTAAGCTTGAAGAGAAATTGGGGATCACATTTTGGCTCTGACCTGCCACCATTTCTTCCACCCTGCATCTATTCTGTGCTTCACTACTCGATCAATTTCCCCATCCGCCTGGATAAGAGAGCCGAGATAGCGGAAATTGGAGCATACTAGTATTGGTGCACCATCTAATACTTTGGGTGTAGAACTGGAGAGACCTCCGAAATCACAGGACATTATACTGATTTTCAAGCCTACACTCTTCAGTGTACACTACCATTGCTCCAATCTGCTCTGTACCTCAAGCCCGCCTTCACTAACGAGGACAATATCGTCAACAAACAGCATACACCAGGGGCTCTACTCCTGTATCTCCGATGTCAAAGCATCCATTATCAACAGGAAGAGATAGGGGCTTAGCGCCAGCGCCTAGCCCTCATGGAAGCCTACCGCCACATTGAACTTGTCGTTGTTGCCAGCAGCGGATCGTACACAGGTTCTTGACCGGCAGTACATCGCACTGATCAATTCTATGTACTTCCGCTTTCACTTTCAGGGCCCAACACAAAACCGGGTACCCGGTCATTATGCCTTCTCGAAATCCACAAATACCATGTGCAAGTTTATGTGCAAACGCCTATAGTTTTCGCACAGTTGGCGAAGAGCAAAAATGGCGTCTGTGATCCCGCGGCCAGGCTTAAATCCGAAGTGGTTTTGGGTAATCAGGCTTTCCTCTCGTACACGCTTCTCGTACAAACTTACTATACTGTGTGACATGAGCTTTATTCCTCGATAGTTGCCGCAGTCTTGCATGTTACTTTTATTTTTAAAGATGGAGATTAGTGACTAACTATGTGAGACTAAAATATTATCTGTATGTATTATTCATGAAATCAGCTTCGGTTAAAAGTATTCAGTGGGTCACGAAGGGGCAGTGTGAAAATTACTGGGCATGGCAGAACAATGTTTGGGAAACACAATGTTTGGCCTATAACATTCTTCAACAAACGGTCTATCCGGATCAGTAGTTCCTGAGATTTCTAGTGAAACACAAAGCAACAAAAATGTACTCTGAGCGCGCGGAGTAATGTGACGTCACACGCGTTCACGTGCCATTTAGCAATCTTAATATTTTTGAGAACTTTGAATGGCTGTAAAATAATGACCACTTGGCATTTTTGAATCTAACAAAATCAAGTGTATATAAAATATATATAAAAGCCTTATATACAAACTTTCAAGTGATTTTGCACACCTAATAATATTCTCAATTTCCAAAATAGGTTAAAATATAAACAATATTGACATAAGGCCACATTTATAACTTTTAGATTCATTATTAAATTTGAAATCAATCTTATTATGCATTGTTAAACGCAACTTGGACTGAAATAAATGAGATATTCTCTGGCACTCTATTCACATTACGCGCCAGCACACGGTAACAGGCGGGTGGCTCGGCAAATTGAATTTCCAAAACCAAATATCTTTAATACTATTAGTCATAAGAATATTTCGCTTTACCAGTTCATTATATTATTGTAAAAAAATGTAGAGTTTACGATAATAAAATTTATAGGACACAGGCCTATTATTCAAGATGACGAGAGATGGAGAGAATGAAGTAAGGAAACTTTCCTTTATAAATTCACCTAATTGGAAAATTATATGCATGGATACGCTAAATTATTATCAAAATAATTAGGTTAGTAACTTAAGCATTTCATATACATAATAATTGCCTATTACACCATATGCCATTGAATATCTTCTGGAACATCGTAATATTAAAAATATCGTTCTTGATAACATCGCGCCGGGTGCGCCTTTCAATTGGGTCGTAGGGCTTTTTTTCTTTGCAAATTTACTCTCGTGCGCACCAGGATCCAGGTCACTAATATTATGTGAACATTAATTCTTATTGTTGCTTACCTGAAATTCAGGAGGTGGCTTTATTGTGGTAACTATAACCTTCGCTGGACCTTTTTTTAAAGTGTTAAAGAAATCACCACACATGCGTTCCGATGTTTCTGTTGATTCACAAAGCGACAATGATTTTTCATCAAAGTCACTTTCTTGTAACTGTACAGAAATCAATGTTTCACAGTTAGAATATATATCTAATTTCTCTACGTAAATAAAATAATACTAGAGTCAATATACACAGGGTAACAAAAATATGTACTAAGATTGGGACTTGTCTTTAATACTTTGCGCTCATAATGCATAATTACGATCTGCTGTATTGTACTGCATAAACGCAGCAAACACAAAATTCAACAATTTGCTAAAATGCATAAGCAAAATATTACTAAAATTAAGCAAATACATAAAAGAAATAAAACGCACCATTAGCATTGCTGCCTGCAATAGGCTAATTGTGTGATTGTATAGAAACAATTGTGAGCCATTTTTCATTCGATAAATTTATTACGGTTGTACTCACGCATCTGACGTCGCCGCGCCTGGGTGCTCTGCTCATGATTAAGGAATCCGGTCAGGTCCGAAACTAGTCGGGCGCATCCTGACGAGTAACGTGAGTACAGCCGTAATAAATTTATTGAATAATTGTGTGATTAATTGATAGCATTTGCCAACATTAGAAACTCATGAATGGATAGAGTCTAGTGTTACTTATTAAGGCCATGCAATGTGTGTTCTTTTGGGTTTATGGGCCTTCAGGAGCAAGAACGTTAACAATTATTCTTCTCAGGGTTGAAATATTGGCTGCCATAAAAGCTGTACCAGCCAAATCACAAGGAGGAAAAAGTTTAAAATAGAATTAAGTTTAACACCCAACCATTAGAGAGGCCGTGGGGATATGGATCTGTAGGAGCCCTTGAAAAGTATTAAACTGAAATGAGATGAACAATGGATAAAAATGGAAACAGCAAAATACATATACAGGTGGGGCATAAAATACATATTTTGGAGTATTTTGCATACAACATACATACATATAATCACACCTGTAAATCTCTGAAGCGATAGTTAGAGGTGTATTTTAAACACCCTCGTTATAGGGGCCAGCTTATTGTTGTCAATGAGCAAAAAAATTGAGGATAGACTACCATTAAAACTCTAAATTATCCCTGAGGAACTTAAGCTTTATCTATTATAGCTGTGCCCCGCGGTTTCACCCGCGTTTTTCTCGTACGGATCCCTAATTTGGTAAAAAAAAAATAGCCTATAGCCTTCCTCGATAAATGGACTACCCAACACTGAAAGAATCATTCAAATTGGACCAGTAGTTCCAGAGATTAGCGCGTTCAAATAAACAAACAAACTCTTCAGCTTTATAATATTAGTATAGACTAGTCAAAATTAGGGGACCCTAATAGAAGTTCAATAAATCAACTCAAGGTGAAATTAAATGTCCAAACATGCAAAGCTGAGATCAGGTGTTAGTTATACACAAAACTATCCCTTTCACACGATAACTACTGGTCTATCTCTTTTAAATTGTTCCCAAGGTATAGAATTATATACTATTAATGTTCGCAACAGCTATTCACAACTCACCACAAGCAAAGGCATTGCGTTACTGCAGTTGTTTACAAAAACTGATGTGCGGGTAAGCAGAAGTGCATTGTAATTCTTAGGCTACCTTTTTCACCATAGAAAATTTGATCCACTAAACTCAGTTCTTAACTGCATATTCTTATCGATTTAAATTGAGAAAGTTGGTCTAGGCGGGGATCGAACTTGCGATCTTTTCATGTTTTACTCTAGGGGTAAAATGTGATAATGCAGTTTAATTTTAAATAAACTAGTTCTTATTATTGGAGAAATCTGCTCACATTGAACTTGTTTAAGTATAATGTTCTTACAACTCAAGAAATACATCAGTGATTGACTGAAAGTTTGGTTTCAGCCATTATATATTATTCTGGCTTGAGTTTTGGTTTCGGTCAAGATTTTTCTATACATTATATATCTTAATCTATAAGTTAGAAAAATAATTGCGTTAAAATTTCATCAAATTCAGCCAAGATTGTTCATTGACCCAAAAGTGGACATTTTAAAGTGACACAAAATAGTTAGTTTGCTGCACATATTATATACATAGAACTTTTTTAGTTGGTAGTCAACTTTAGATTTTAGAAGAGTTTATTTAAACATAGTGCACATTATATTTAAAAATATGCCAGATTTCAGAAAAACATGATATTCATATTAATTAATGTTTCTGTAAGTTCAATACTGGTTTTGACTACAAATCTTATTTTTAGTCAGACACTAGAATGTTATGGCAATGAGCCAGTCTTCATTCATTAATATGATTTAGAACATAGATCATAGGTACGCTCAGCGTGGATCTCATATAATAGGGATATTGGACTTAACTTTGCAAGGACACATAATACTAGATGAATTGGATATAACATTAAATAACTACAAACAAAACAATGGGACAACAAGCCAATTAGTAAAAATATTGTAACAGTATATAATTAGGCAAAAAAACAGGAACAAAATGATAAGCTCATGCTAATTACAAAACTGATAAGAATTCGCAATATCACAACTAAGCTAGCAACTATTAATTTGTGTATTCGATGATAGTCCACAATGCTGATATTACGTGCTTTTACTGTAATTTATTATAATTATTTCAGGGTACATTGTATGAGTTCTACAACATTATAAAAATAAACCTTCACAACATACACTATGACAACAAGCAGGCATGTCGTATTCCACATATAAGTTATATGTTTAATTGTATATATTTATGTATAAGAATCAAAGTATATGCTGCACAAAAAAGAAGGCTTTATAACTTATTTCGCAATATCAGAAGCAGTGAGAATGTGGCTATGAATAACTCACCTCAGATGCGACGTGATGCCATCCACTAGCGGAATCACTCGAAAATGACCCACTCGTAATTATAAGTCCACTATCTTCGCTTAATGGAGGTGCCTCAGAATGTGTTGAAAAAGGCGGTGACTCCATCACCCAGGCATTAGTTTGTTGTAAAATTTTAACATGAACAAAACAGACGTAAAATTCCCTAATTTTCATAAAAAAATATGGAATTTATAATAGTCTCAAAATTAGCTTTTTTAATATTCTTGTTGTTTATGGTATATTTGAATATAGAGTAAATTGCATTCCCCGACTTAAAAAAAATATCGTCTCTTGTCTGTCTGAAGCATTTCCGATTTTGGTTTGATTGGCTGTTAAAATCAAAAGATCACGATTTTAATCAATTCTCTCAAAATCAGCAAAATTGGCTTTCTGATTTGTGGCAGACCAGCTGTAGTATGAATTAATCCTATAAACTAATTTACGAAAACTTGAGGTTTTGAGGCTCTAGAGTTAGTTGGCCTCTACCATTCGTATTTATTTTTTCATAACTCTAAAGTTGCACGAACTTCTCTAAAAGGTATTTTCGCGCGGCCACATGCAGAGTAAGTAATATACTCGGCCCACTGCTGTGATTTGAAGTTAGGGTGGGGTTGGGCATGTCATTAAAATATTTCTAAATATATCGAGGCAATATTACTGTAAAATAGTACCGAAAACATATTCACAATTTCAAAAAAAGACGGGTTGCACTCTGGGAGTACCGGCAGAAGTGAAAACATTTTCTTTCTTTCTTTCTTCGTTATATACATAGAAAAAGATAAAAAGAACATACCATACCATACCATACCATACCTATAATATAGCGCCAATCATAGAACCTATCACTAATTTTCTGCTATTTTTCTGTCAGAAGAAATTAATAAATTACAAAAAGAAAAAATAATCACAAAAAGTAATAAATTACAAAAAGAAAAAATAATCACAAAAAGTAATAAATTACAAAAAGAAAAAATAATCACAAAAAGTGTTAGAAGGCCAGGTTTGAAACCGGTCCTATCTGAAACCATAAGGACTTTAAGTCGACTACGATGCTATTTATCTTATTTTGCAAAATAGACAGCCTATTGCTTATGTTGTATGACGTCAGTCGTCGGTTACGGTCCAAAGGTCAAGCGATCCTGACGCGAGTTTAATACTTTTGACCCATCCAACGCCGCTAAAGAAGTTTTCACTCCAAAAATAAATACGTATAGACCTGATTTCGCTACATATATGCCGACAATGCTCCCAAGACGACAATCGTTCCCTAAATCATTCTAGAGTTAGGTCTCTTGTACATGGCACGTTTCCTTAAGCGTACGACGTATTAGCCGCACGCATAAGCCGTACGGTGGAAAAACCGTGCATACTTGAACACGCACGGCATTACCTTCAAATGCCGCTCAGTTATGATTTTTCAATAAAATTTGGAAACGATTTGCTCCTACACGAGGCGAATTATGGTACGACCTGAGGTCCTCCCCACCACTTCCTCGATATCGCCACTGATTCGGTTCGAGTCGTGAGTGTGTATGTAGGCCGTTTAAAATAGGTACAACTTTCGTTGGGCCAAAGTATAGTAATTACGATTCATGTCAAGAAATATCGATATTCCGATATATATCAATACTTCGATATATCTATTTTCTAGTTTCTCCCATCCCTACTTGACTTGAAGTGAAGTTTCGCATTTCTTGCTGCTATTGCATCGTACATTGCTGATACAAACAGAAACGTTAAATTGTTATGTTCTTCTATCTATGTGGTAAATGCAGAATTTTTATCCTCCCACTCGTTCAAACCGTAAAACGCTGCCGGTTTCAATGTTAAATGTTTATTAATACTTTCTTCAAATCATATCATTCATAGAAATACCTTGCGTATTACATTCTCCAACACGTATGAAACGCACCGGGTGTTCTTGCAGTGATATTGAGCAACAAATAATGCAATTTGAGTGTTAATATATTTAATCCCGTTGTAGTTATCCAATATTGTGGCACTAATGATATTTCCAGAGATGGCCGACTCTCAAGTCGCCAATATAGTAAATGAAATACTGGTAAGTGTTGAAGGGAAATTGATTTGTAGAAACAGAGCAGTAGGCTTTTTGTTATTAGAAATTTTTAGCACGGGTACAGGAACTTCAGGACTCAAGCCATCCTCCCCTGATTGACAGACGAGGTTCTGGCGAGGGCTTACGTCCACAGGCAGGTTCAGACGACAAAATCAAAATCTATTTCTATAGTAAGAGTTAGAAGAGAAGACACCAGGCTTCAAAATGCAAACTTTAGATGCATACAGGAATGGTCATTCTATGATATAAATGATTTATAAATTCCTAACATTAATACATAATCAGAATTTGGGTCACCTGAGACCTCATGCAAAGTAGCTGTACTCGCTACTTATATGTGAATTCATTACACCCGTGTGTACCTTCAGGCATGAGGATATATATAAAATTTGAATTATGGTTATTGGGCACATGGGCTCTCACCAAGACTCTTTGAGCCAAGACAATCTGACCTACTAGCTATTGTACCTGCTGATTGACATGCACAAGTCATCCTCTTAGGTCAGATTGCAGTTGCAGCTCTTAAAGCCAATATGTTAATTAAAGAATTAGATACATAAAGTCTACTTTACTAAAATTATTATTAAGATGTTTGGTGCATGGATAGGCAGTTGTTCAAAATAGAATGGAATATTTTTATATAAATTGCAGGATTACTTATATGTACTTCTTACCATTTGCTTTAAAAGACTAGTTTTCAGATAAACAAAGAGTAGGAAGCAATATCTTTTCTCTCTGTATATTTCAGCGGGTTGAAGCAGTTGAAGAGGCATTCAGCTGCTTCCTCGTACACAAGCCTGAAGAGGAGAATGAGAAATTGGCAATATATCAAAAAAAGCTTTGTGGGATTATGTCTACTTTAAATGCAGAGCTACAAGAATCATCTATACGCCAGTATCTAACTCCAACAGCTGTTTTAACTAATAGATATAAAATGAAACAATTGCTCACACTTCTAGAAAATTTAGTAAATGCCAATGTTCTACAAGCTCGGTTCGTTCTCATACATATATTATTCATCTTTTAAGTATTCTTTTTACAACCAACCTCACCTGCAAGGCTCTGGCTACCTAAACAGGGGATGGGAAGTGTGCTTTTCAGAGAGTGACTGCTGCACTGTCTGAAAATCAGACATAATATCAATTAAAAACAATAAGCAAATGAGGGCTCCAAATTTATGATTAGGAAATTATTCTTGTATATGGTTTTTTTGAACTCAAACTGTCTAAAACCTTATGCTTCAGGTCTCAGATGCTAATGTGTAAGGTGGCCCATATGCCATCTCCAGTTTCGTAACCCCATCAGTGTGGGAACCAGTTGCATACATGTTTCATGGTAGAGTCCGTTAGATAAATATAACTAATTTTATTTGCAGAATGATATGTGATTGTATTTTGACTAATGAAAAATTACACTATGAAAATGCTGACTTCTGGATAGAGGGTTTCAACTTAATTCGAAGAATTATTGGTGGAGTGGATTATAAGGGTGTCAGAGAAATTATGAAGGTAAAATGGTAACTTCAATATTTTGGATAAAAATAACAGGTATTAATTCTAATTGAAGTGTTTATTTAGGGTTGCAGAGAAAAAGCACACACTATCCCAGTTAAGTTGAATTCTAGCACAATACCACAGCTGAAAGCTCTATATGGTGTAATAGAATACATATTTGATCGCAATGCTTCATTGTTACCGGCATACTTTATAGTCACTGAAATTCAAAAGGATTATCCTGACAACAACCACTGGCCTCATTGGGTAAGAACTATTAATATAACTTAATTATTGTGAATTGACATTTCCTACTTAAAGCCTTTTTAATTTGTTGCAGCAATTGGCTAAGCTACTGACTAGTTTTGTGGAAAGTTTTAAACCTTGTGCACAAATGGTATCCATTATTGGACATTCACAAATGCTGCCAGTAGTAGAATTTTCTGGTTATGCTGATCATCTTGTTAACCCATGGAGATTGGACCCTACTACTTTAAAGTTTTCACTTAAGGGCAATCTACCTTATGATGATGAACTTTTAAAACCACAAATAGCATTGCTACGGCATGTTTTGCAACAGCCATATTCAAGAGACATGATGTGCTCAATGCTCGGCCTTCAAAAGCAACATAAACAGCGCTGTATCGCTTTGGAAGACCAGTTAGTAGAACTCATGATATTGCCAATGGAGAGAAGTGAACAAGAAAATGAGGAAGATGAAATGTCATGGTCACATTGGTGCTGGCTACACTTATCATCACAGGTTATTTATTTGATCCTCATTGGATTTGCATCATTTCCTAATATTGTGATGGGTCTACATAATAAGTTAATTGGACATGATATGAAAAAGGGCAGAGATCATCTAATGTGGGTGTTGTTGCAATTCATATCTGGCAGCATTCAGAGAAATCCATCAGCCAATTTCCTACCAATAATAAAGTTGCATGAATTATTGTATCCAGAAAAGGAACCTCTACCAGTTCCAGACTGCACTAAAGCACATAGCACACATCAGATGGCTGTTGTCTGCATTTGGATGCATTTATTGAAAAAAGCTGAGACTGAGCATAAGACAATGATTATGCCATCAAATTTAAAAGTACAACATGAGTATGTGTTCCTTTGATGTTATTATATTTTTGCATTACATACTTCTAACCTATTCATTATTCTGACTGTGCAAATATATTACAGGTTTCTACAGCATCTGATGACGTCGAACAACACACCAACCTTAATGGGTTCTGATTTCCGCATTGCATTGCTTTGTAATGCCTATTCAACCAATCAAGAATATTTTGCTAGACCAATGGGCATTATAATTGAGACATTATTTGGCAGCCAAAAAGCTTTACCCAACGGAAACCCAGGAACTCCATTACCCACTGTGCCTTTATCGATGTGTATTTTAGATAGCCTGACATTACATTGCAAAATGTCATTGATACATTCAATAGTAACCCATGTTGCGAAATTGGCCCAAAACAAAAGTAATATACCAGGCAACAATATGATGGCACCAGCCCTGGTCGAGACTTACAGCCGTTTGTTGGTCTATACTGAAATAGAATCGATGGGCATCAAAGGATTTATTCGTAAGTTTTATTAATCCAGTATTAAAACATCAGCTTTATTCTAACTATGAAACAGCATTTTTAAAGAAATTTCAAATAAATTTTTACTTAAATATATCATTTAAAAATATATTACAGCTTAAATTCTTTAATGCTAAATCTTCTGCCCCTTTATAGATCAGTTGCTACCGACAGTATTCAAATCACATGCCTGGGGTATATTACACAACTTATTGGACATGTTTTCGTATCGCATCCATCACGTGCAACCGCATTACAGAGTAACATTGCTGTCCAACATACATTCGTTAGCTGCTTATCCACAGGCCAATCAAACGCAACTCCAATTGTGGTATGTATATGATATGATCAAATTGATTTTTTTTAACATCACAGATCAAATTTATTTATATATAATTTTAACGGCCATGATATTGAATGATCAGGAGTCGCGATAATTGACATATACGCGAGTGGAGCCGCGGGCATCACTAAATTTTAAATACACACATCAAAAAAGTCTAAGCAACATGCATGATATTACAAATTTACCATTTATATTAATTAATTAATTTCTAAGTATTTACTCACTCAAAGTGCGTAGGTAAGTAAACTTTTTGTTATTGATGAAATACTGGCTGGTGGTAAAAAAAAAAATCGTTTGTTTTGTTTTTTCATAAAATTCAAATTACTGCGAATTTGTTTCAATTTAACTGCGTTTTAATTGCTACGTTTAGTCTTCATTTTATAATTTTACCAACCATTTAAATAAAGTAAACGACAAAATTGAATCGTTAGATATTCTTTACGTCATGGAGCGACGTCATTTGGTACATACAACTGACTGCAAGACACCAGCCGATGTTAACCGCTCGAGAGATAAGTTTGAGGCTACAAAATTCAAGTGGTGTTGATGTAAGTTCCCTAACTGTGCGAAATCGACTGCATGAGTACGGCCTACGAGCTCGACGCCCAATCAGGTACCCACCGATACGTCACGGAAATCGCATAACATGGACCCAGGAACAATGGGATAAAATTATGTTTTCCGATGAGTTGCGATTCGGGTTTAGGCCTGATACAAGAAGGGTGCGAGTGTACCGTCGGCCCGGAAATACTGAAAGGCTCAGGTGCGTTCAGGAAGTTCATCCATACAGCGAGCGGCTCAACAGTTATGGTATGGGCGGGTATTATGAAGAACAGGCGAACTGAGCTCGTTTTTGTAAATGGAAGCATGAACGCTGAAAATTACTTTGAGGATATTCTCAGACCTTATGTCCATCCATTTGCACAAACCTTTGGCTCCGATTTTACGTTAATGCATGACAATGCGCGTTCACATTCAGCTCGGCGAACCAGTGAATACTTGGAAACGGAGAACATCCGGGTATTGCCCTGGCCTGCACAATCGCCAGACCTCAACCCCATCGAGCACGCATGGGACATGCTTCAGAGACGTGTTTTGAAGGACTTGGACGGAGTGACAACAACGCAACAGCTGAAGGATTTGCTACAATTCCATTGGGATCGAATATCGCAAGATGACATAAACAGTCTCATTAATTCAATGAATAATTGTTGCTGACTAGTTCTGAATAGCAGAGGAGGCCATACTTTGTATTAAATTGTCCTATTCTTTCACAATAAATTCATTTTCTTTAGAAATTTCATTTTGTAATAGTTTTAAAAATAAAATACAACGTTATAATGTGAAGAACCATCCTAAAATTTAAATTAGTACATGTTGCTTAGACTTTTTTGATGTGCATATTAGAACAATTTATGTGTATATCTTGGGATGTATATCTTAGACCTAAAAAAATGATATGTACACTTACTTACTTCCAGCGCGGGACGTCGTAGACCGGACGGGTGATCCCTTTTGCGGGGGCCATTTCACCCAATTCCCCTATTCCTCATATTTGGAGGCCAAGGGATGTCCGGCAATCACGGCGTTCCGTTAAACCTACCTGTCGCTACAGAATCTTACGATCTGTGGCACTTTCAGATCCTCGAGGTCTTGTACTTCTAGGGTGTCCGTTCCCATGTTTTCCCATCTTATCATTGAGGACATGAGGCATTCGGCCAGCAGGTGGAGGCTAGTCTCCTCTTCCTCCATGCACTCTGGGCATTTAGGGTCATTTTTCATTCCTATAAGTGCCTATTCAGTCGGCAGTGTCCCGTTATCACTTATACGATCAGCCTCATGTTTCCTCTGGAGAGTTTTAACAGTCGGCTTGTTTTCTTTGTGTCTATGCTCTTTATGAAGATCTTCGACTGTCTCATTACTCGCAAGGACTTCCATCTCCGATTCGTTTCTGCCACTATGCTTCGGCTGATGATTCCCTTTGTTATTTTATGGGCAATAGGTAGTCTGGGCTCAGGGACCACCTGATTTTCATTAGCTCCTTTTCTTGCCAGTTCGCCCGCCGTCTTATTGCCAGTATTGCCTTCGTGTCCGGGCACCCAGGTAAGTGTTAGGTTGAGTTTCCTAGACAGTCTTTCCAGAGTTTTTTTTTGGCATTCCTTAACGAGCGCTGAAGTCGTCTCTGTTTTTCCTAGTGCGATCAATACCGCTTAGCTATCGCTATAAATGGTGACCTTTCCTGTGTGTTTCAGGCAGTCCACCGTTTCCGCGCATTCCATTATGGCATAAATTTCCAATTGGAAGACAATTGCATATTTGCCTAAAGATATCGTTTTATTTATTTCAGTTCCGTTTTCGCACTTGATATGTACTCCGGAGTCAGACAGCTTGGTAGATTCTTTTCTGGAGCCATCTGTGTAGCAGGTGATGTCTTCTGCATTCAGCATCTAGTCTTCCCTTGATCTTATATGTGTCCTATATTTCTTATCAGAAGTCCTCTCCTTCCTGATCAGGTGATAGTATTTCTTCGTAGCTTTGACTGATCTTGGCATGGCCTTCATCGAATGTGTTGGCAGCCCACTGACCAGTGCATCTCAGTTTGAATCATTGTTCTGTTGCTTTCCTTTTTATTTCAAGGTCTATGGGATTTAGGCCCAGTATGATTTCCAGTGAGGCTATAGGTGTAGTCCTCATCGCGCCGATGGTCATTAGAGCTGCCAATCTTTGGACTTTGTTTAGTTCTTGTTTGTTTTTCCCTGATTGGGCTTTGTGCCACAACACTAGCGCTCCATGTAATATCCTTGGCAATATAATTGCTTTGTATATCCACAGCACTATGGATGGTTTCATCCTCCAGCTCCTGCCTACCGGTCTTTTGCATTGCATCATGGCCATTTTCGCCCTTGAGCATGCTTGGCTTATGTGTGTCTTATAGGTTAGTTTGCTGTCCAGTATTACTCCAAAATATTTGGCCTCCTTCGCCACTTCAAGGCCCTGATTATCTATTCTAATCGGCTCAGTCTGTCCTATTTTTCTCTTGTTGGTGAATAAGACCAATTAGGTTTTGTCAGGGTTCAGGTTTAGGCCTTTACTCCTGCACCATTCTAGTGCTTCTTTAAGCCCCCTGTTCATGATCTTGCACATGACACTAAGGAATTTTCCTGTGATTATAAGCCTCTTTTTGCTATCACCGTTCGTCTTGTTCATGCTAACTCTGCTTGTATCAGTCGGTGTCTCAGCATGTTTTTCACCCATCCTGATATGTCTGTTTATTCCTTCCTGATTCAGGGTTTCCTCTATTGAGTCAGGGGTCGCTCTGTCGAATGCACCCTCGATATCAAAAAAGCATCCCAGTGCGTATTCTTTGTTGCTCAGCGATCTCTGCACTCTGTTGGCCAGGTTGTGTAGGCCTGTCTCAATTGACTTTCTCTCCATGTACGCATGCTGATTCCTGTGCAGTGGAGATCCACTCGTGGCCACTTGTTCTCTAATCAGTCTGTCTAAATGCTCTTTGGTGATCACTGTCTCCTCCTTCGTCTCCACTGTTGGGTGCGTGTCGGTGGACCTCTCATGATCCTTGTATTCTTCGCATCCGGAAAATGTGTGTTAAGCATCAGTTCCAGAATTTTTTCCGGGTCAGAGATCAGTTCGTCCCCGTTCTTGATGCTGCCTAGTTTGCAGGTGCTGTTCTTGGGGAACATCTTCGCTAGCCTTGCTGCGTCGGGGTACCTCCAGCTGCTCCTGTTCTCCCTTTTGCAGTCCTTTTTGAATGCGTTTCTTTCAGTCTTGTATTTCAGCCAGCTGTCCTCATCGCCCTTCTTTTGGGCTGTCCTGTGGGCTTGCCGTGACTTTTTTCTCTTTTTTTCCAGTGCTTTTATCCACCATGGTTGTCCCTTTCCTGGTTTTATCTCCTTCAGTGAGCATGCCTTATGATGTGCCTCTCTCAGAGCTTCAACCAGGCGGTTGGTTTCTCTTTCTATATCCTCTTTGTCTTTCAGCAGGTTTGGATCATTTGGACTCCATCTTTCCATTTGTTGTGCATATGTTGCCCAATGGGTCTTCCTAGCATTTCTTGTTAGGGTCTTCTCGATCTTGGCACCCAGCAGGGCTATCTCGAATCGAGATGAGATATCATCTCGAGTCTTCTCGAGCGAAGTAACGTCGACATATTTTGTCGCGTCAATTTTTTTAAATTATTGTCTATGGCATACAATGCCCCCGATTTACAGTGATTATTGTAATGGCAAATAAAGCCACCTTTTCACGGTTCGATTTACGGTGATTGACTAAGAGCGTTTTCACACTCATCCGATATCCGACATCCGATATCGGAGGAAGTCAAATGTATGAGATATGTATCGTTCTTTCACATTGTCCGACGCGATATCGGTTATCGGAGCCAACACCACTGTTTTGGCCCGATATCGGAACACAAAGAGACTAAAACAATTTTCGCAAGCAATTTTCGACCTTATTGACATGACATGCTATCGATTTTTTTTTCTTATATTCGTGATCAGCGTCATCAATTAACGCGAAAAGACACGTAACAAAGGAAATGTCATTAAGGTCGAAAATTGCTTGCAGTCGCTGTTTTAGTCTTTGTGATCCGATATCGGGGCTATTATAATATGACACCGCCATTTTCAGCACAAAGGTACTAAATTTTGATCCAAAATGAACCGAGCACAAGAAAAGTCTACACGAGATAAATTCTCGTCGACCAAATGAAAGACGGGAGACAAAACATAAATGTCAAAATTCGAGTAAATAAGGGAATGTATGTTACAATTTGCAGACACTAAGTAGAGATGATTTCTCGAAGTCGAGTTATGACGACATCTGACAGATCGCCATGAAATTTGCCATGTTACCAACAGTCGATATCGACATAAAACGGCAAAATGCCTCGAGATAGCTATCTCGTGGCGCGCACGTTAGCTCTGCAGGTTGAAGGTTATTCATCCGTGGTCCGATTTCGAGTCCCTTTGATCTACTGTCCAGTCTGTTATGTGCTGTCTTATCCTGTCGGATGCAATGGTTATGTCCAGCACCTCTTCCCTGGCCTTGGTAACAAACGCTGGTGTGTTGCCTTCGTTCAGTATATCAAAACCTGTTAAGCTGATAAAGTCTAATAGTAAGTCACCTTTGTCATTGCAGTCCGTGTTGCCCACACTGGTGGGAGTTCGCAACCTAGAATAATAGGAATGTTCTTAACATTATATTTCCTTGTTATTTCTTCCGTTTCTGGTATTGGGGGTTTGTAGTCCACCTCGCTTGGTATGTATGCGGAGACTAGAAGCACCCTCTTTTTGCTGCCTGTGTTTAGCTGGATCGTTCCTGCGGCACTAGCTGGGTCACTGTAACAATCTGCCTTTATTATGCCAAATGATCTTGCACGGTCGGCAGATGTAAGGCTGTCGGTCAGGTCCTCCTTTGAGGTTTCCATGGCGGGATTGCCGGAGAAGCGAAGAAGATGACATATTTTTATATACATACATAAATATATTCCATATTGATATACATCCACAGACATACTTATAATTATAATTACATATATACTTTTATGGGTGGGGATAGGGAGAGGCTTTAGGGGGGGATTGCCACCGTTGTGCCTTGCACGTGCGGAGCACAGAGTCGGCACGTGTTGATTGGTTTAGGGTTAAGGATGGGTTTATTGGATAGAAAGTGTTCGAGTAGAAGGTGTTCTGTTGCGTCTGTTTCTTAAGGAATCAGGCCTATAACAGGTGGTACCACTTGAAGATTACCTCTAACCTTCTCATGAGGGGTCTACACGACTTGCGCTTGCCCTCATGAGCTTCGGCAAACTCAACATTGGATGGATGCTGAAAATAGGATTTCGCCTAGCCCCGGTGCAGTCCCGAGGTAGATTCCATCCGTCACTCATATGTACACTTATCTTGGGTGTCTTTTGAGGATCGCACGATGTGCTACGGTGGTGGACGAGCTCAAATTCACCAAGCATAGACTATAACAATACAATCTGTGCGCGTTCGGGCCTCGTTTGTCTCACAATTTAGGTCCTAGATATGTGTCCCGAGGTAAAGTGCAAGTAAAAAATCCTACTCACACGTGAATTAAGTGAAGCAGTAATTTAAATGACGGTATGTAACAGACTTATGAATATACTAGCTCCCCGCCTTCGCCCGTGACATACTTCGAGCCCCTGTAGCACCCGTTTGATCAATTATACCAGTAATTTCTTAGTTTTCAAATCATATAAGAGAATCTGTCAGATTTTTTGACACTGATACTGCTGTGCTCTACCCGCCTTCGCCCGTGACATACTTCGAGCCCCTGTAGCACCCGTTTGATCAATTATACCAGTAATTTCTTAGTTTTCAAATCATATAAGAGAATCTGTCAGATTTTTTGACACTGATACTGCTGTGCTCTACCCGCCTTCGCCCGTGACATACTTCGAGCCCCTGTAGCACCCGTTTGATCAATTATACCAGTAATTTCTTAGTTTTCAAATCATATAAGAGAATCTGTCAGATTTTTTGACACTGATACTGCTGTGCTCTACCCGCCTTCGCCCGTGACATACTTCGAGCCCCTGTAGCACCCGTTTGATCAATTATACCAGTAATTTCTTAGTTTTCAAATCATATAAAAGACTGTCAGATTTTTTGACACAGATTACTGCTGTGCTCCCCTGTGTAGTAGCGCAATGATGTAATAATACATACATACATATAATCACGCCTTTATACCCGGAGGGTTAGGCAGAGGTGAATTAACATAACACCCACATTTCACCAATCTGTATTAGGTCCCACGTAATAGGGGGTGAGCCTATTGCCGTATTCATATCATGCATCTGAAGCTGAGTCTGGGCTGTACATATCTGTCTAATGTTGAAGTTAATCAGCCCTATCCCTTAGTCGCCTTGTACGACACCACAAGGAAAGAGAAGGGGTGGCTCAAATTCTACTCTGCCGGGAACCACGCGGCTGTATATAATAATGCCTTCCTTGATAAACGGACTTAGTGATGCAGAAATATTTTTTTATAAGGGTAAGTAGGTCCTGAGGTTAGTGAGTGGAAACAAACAAACAAATAAGCTTCACCTGTTTTTACAATATTAGCAGTAGAGTAGACTAACATAATGTGTGACAATCATAATTCCAGCTTCGAAAGCACGGCGTTACGATTGATTACAAGCTTGGGCAGTTCTGGAGTGCAACTGCAAATGTCGAGAGTAGTATCCGAACCAAAATCTCTTGTCTCTTCAGAGAGTGAGGAGTTGAACCGTGTTCTTGTTCTCACTCTGGCGCGTGGAATCTACATGACCGGAGCTGGTATGTTAAGTATTGATTAAGATTATTAAATACATATGAGATATCGACCTTTGTAATCATAACATTCGTTAATATTGAAAGAAACAGTCATCTCCTCCATAATCTTAACCTGAAAATTATATTAGTTATTTACCTTGATACCCCATGGCAACACCAAGGAGAAAAGGATCTGAGCAAATTACTGGTACGACTTTGAATATATTTTAATATTTTCAATACCCATAGGAAGTGATGGAGCAGCCGTGAAAGAGTTACTCACCACAGTAATGACAAATACGCCGCATATGTGGTCCCAACATACTTTGCAGTGCTTCCCGCCAGTGCTCGTTGAGTTTTTCGCCCAGGTACGTAAACAACCTTGATATGTATTTTAATATGATTTATTTAAAAACTCAGTTTATTAATATTTTTTCTGCTTATAACCTCATTTTAAAAACTAAGGACCGAAATTGAATCACTTAGTTAGCTTAGTTTATTTGTTTAATATGTGTTCTTATAGAAGCCTCCGTGGCGTAGCGGTAGTGAACGCGGCCGCTGCGCAGGAGGCGGGTTCGATTCCCGTTCAGTGCAAATATTTGTATGCATGAATATGAGTATTTGCATTGGTCTGGTAGTGCCTCGGAGAGCAAGCCGTCGGTCCCGGTTGTCATACAAACATCTATGGCAGTCGTTACGGGTAGTTGGAGCCCTCACGAATCCAACAACTGGTCTAGCTGCAATGCTTCGATATTGCCTTTGGGTTGTGGAGGTCAGATGGCAGTCGCTTTACGGAAAATATTGAAGCTTAGCCAAATCCGCAGTTAGACTGGTAAAAAGCGGACCCCAGATTCCAAATGAAAAGCTTCGGATGCGACTAGGATTAACGCTAGGATGAAGAAGATGTGTTTTTATAGAAAGTCGCTACAAGATTATTTACCTTTTTTTAAGGACCTAACCGAATGGAATATAGGTTAGTATCTGCTAATACTCTTAAAATGAAATTATGATAATGTTTACGAGTACATGCTGAGTCAGATTTCAATGTAAAATCTATAAAACGCAAAGAAAAAAGTATATCTTAGTCCATATGTGCCTTTACTAGAAACCATATGACAGCTTGGTCTAGATGGCGATGTGTATTATGTTCTAGACTAGAATATTTCTTTCATATTACAGAACCCAACCCCGAAAGAAAACAAGCAGGTTCTAAAGAAGTCAGTTGAGGAGGAGTACCGCAAGTGGACATCGATGGCCAACGACAACGATATCATATCGCACTTCTCTGTGCCGGGCACGCCATTGTTCCTGTGTCTGTTGTGGAAGATGATCTTTGAGACGAACAGGATCAACCCAGTAGCATTCAAGTGGGTACTTATTTGTATATTTCATTATTGAACTTATTGTGCCTAATGGTTTCACCTACCGTTCTCGATTCTATTTATTTAACTTATTTAGCTTAGCTACAATAATTTCAACCAACCAGTTGTTTTTTATTTCAACCATTTTAAACGGCTAGAGTTGTAAAAGTTGAAATAAACTGAGTAATGAAAAGAAGGAATATCCATTGCGTTGTTATTTGTATCAATTTCAGAATCCTCGAACGCATTGGTGCCCGCGCTTTATCCGCGCACCTGCGGAAATTCTGCGACTATCTTGTTTTTGAGGTTACAAATCCGGCCGGCGGACCGCATATCAATAAATGTGTAGATGCAATCAACGATATCATCTGGAAATACAACATCGTCACCATCGATCGGCTCGTCTTGTGTTTAGTGAGTATCCCACTAATTCATACATACATATACTCACGCCTGTCAATCCCCGAGGGGCCCTCTAATACCCTCGGGACCAAGCCAAATTCACTTTTAAGCCGCGAACCCTAAAGATTGATGAATTGGTAAATTAAACGCCAGTAAAATTTGCGCCAGATCTTCGTTGGATAATATAATAAGGTGTGGTTGGCTTGGGTCCCAAAGGTGATTGTAGGGCACTGTTCCTCCTATTTTATTAGCCACCTATATAATAAATCAATTTCCTTGAAGGTACTACGCCCCAACCCTGATGGCAATGAAAGCCAAGTGTGCCTTTACATTATACAATTACTGCTTTTGAAAGGATCAGAATTGAGGAATAGAGCACAAGATTTCGTTAAAGAAAACTCTCCTGAACACTGGAAACAAAGTAATTGGTATGCGAAATTATAAACTTTTTGTACTTGTATTAATGACTTCTATGTAACTAAATAAATTTATAACGGCTATACTCACGTAAAGAGCAGAGCATGCTGACGCGGCGACGTCACGTGCTATACTGCTTTACTGTGCGCATCCAGACGATTTACTTGAGTATAGCCGTAATAAATTTATTTCACGTTAGTTTCTATGTAACTATTCATTAATTCATTTATTTGTATCGAATATGGAGGGAGGACATTAGAGAGGTCTAAACCTAGCAAATTACTGTATATTCTGCTCTAATGCGTGCACTTTTGAATGTCAAATATTTAATCTATCTGTCAGCCATTATTTGTCCAGTTTCGGCTTTAAACTTCAGGTATAGTTTTATACTGGATATACTAAGTGAGGGGTTAGAGGGTATATTAGTAATCTCGGTTGCAAATATTCTTTAAAAAAATATAAATTTATATATAATTAAAATATATATTTATAATAATTCTAACATATCGTTTATAGGTACGACAAACATCTAGCATTTCACAGAAAGTATCCAGAGAAGTTTGCGCCAGAGGAAGCGAGCAACGCGTACGGTGGCCCTATACCAGTTTATTTGAGTAATGTGTGCCTTCGATTCATTCCTGTATTAGACATTGTTGTGCACAGACACTTAGAAATACCTCAAGTTAGCAAAAACCTCGAACAACTATTGGAACACCTTGGATACCTTTACAAATTCCACGGTAAATTATTTGGTTATTATGTTTAGATTTTTTTCTATTTACATAAGGAAAATATCTTAATATGTTTATTCCCATAGTAGCACCCATATTACAAGCTAATTAAGATAATTATGCTCACTGTAGGTCAAAATAGCACAATTAAACCTCATAACTTTGCGACTATGGCACGATTTGAACCCACTCTTCCTACACAATAATTTAATTCACTGCTCTGATCACCTTTTAATATAAATACGTGAACAGCCAAAATTAATACCGAGCCCGAAGATATTCGGGCCGAGAAATCCCGGCTCCACCAGGTCATGGTGGCCGAGTGGGAGCGACGACTTGGGCAACCACGCGCAGGGCACGCCGTGATTGCGGCGGGAAGACCCATCATGGGCGAGTGGCTGGAGAGGCCATACGGTAGCCTCTCGTACCGTCAGACGCAGATCATCACCGGGCACGGTAGCTTCGGGCGGTATCTGCATCTGATGGGCATAGAGCCAACGCCCGAGTGCCATCACTGCGAGGCGAGCGTGGACTCGGGGCTGCACACGCTCACCGAGTGCCCGGCGTTTGAGACGCCGAGGCGGGATCTTGTGGCGGCCCTGGGGGTGAGAGTGCTCACGCTCTCCACCCTGCTCGCGGCGATGGTCCGCTGCGCGGATGCGTGGGCGGCCAGCACCTCCTTCTGCGAGCAGGTCATGCTCGCGAAGGAGACAGCAGAGCGGGCGCGGCGCGATGAGCGAGAAAGGCTCGCTGACATCGCTGCACGCGCCCGAAGGCGGCTCGGGCGTCGGAGGGCGCAAACTGACCTCCGCCCCCCATGAGCGCGGGCCTGAGGGTGACGGGTGGAGCCGCCCGTCACCCTAGCAGAAGCAGGCCACGGCGGCGGCGCGCATCGTAGGACGATGCGCGTCCCCCCACACCGGGGTTGAGTCGGGGACCGCGTGGTCCCCCCCTCCCGAGGAGGGCCAGACCGAGAGGGATGGTCCTGGGTCAGCCGGGGTGCGAGGGATATGTCGCATGACAACCTCACCTTCGGCCTAGCACTACGACCCAGAGACGGCGTGCGGTTTAGTCGGTTCGAGTCCGACATAACCTACCCCTCCGGCTCCGGAGGGGTGGGTATCCGTGGGGATTTCCCGCACGTAAAAAAAAAAGCCAAAATTAATACAACGATGAATATAATGAGTATGTAAAAATCTTGTTTCATGGAGTTTATGGTCCGTTTTTTATATATTAGGCGTGATAATAGGTTGTAAGGATAATTCACAAGACAAGAATGATAATTATAATTAAACTCTCGTTTATTGGTTGCCTCACCGACATTTCATTCTGTATTTTATAGTTACGTTCTATTTCTCTGATAATTTAGATTGCGGAACAACATTTGCCGGGTCAACTCCCATTTGTATAAGAATAACAGGTTCCAAATTCAAATTAATATTATTGTTTTGTTTTTAATTGTAACAGTGTTTATGGGCCGGTCTATGTATTATTTTATTGCATCTTATTTTGTTAATTTATTAGGCTTATCCATTCACCTTAGATATCTATACCTTAGTTCAAAGATGTGCTTTAGGTTCCTTCTAAAAAATACGATCAGCTGCTTTCGTTATTAATCTTGTCAGCAAATATTTGTATAAGATATAAACAAATCCAGTATCAGTTTAAAAAAAATTAAATTATGGATTTAATATCAAAATTATTAGTCTTAGACTAATCAAAGCGCGATCCAAATTGTGAAAATATTTTAAGCTGCTTCTTATGTTTCTGCATTTAATGTACATTTCACTGTCCATTCGACTTGTCTTGACGCATCGTTATAATCGTGCTTGATCGATGGATCCCCGCTAAATCATTTAACATGTAATATAAATTGGACAATAAACAAAATTTCAGATTTTTGTATAGTTAATAGGCATTCACTGTTATTATACTATTAGAGATTTCGAGATATTTGCTATGTATTGTTTTCAACACATGGTAAATATCCCGAAAACTGTAAAAGTCATGAGACTGTTACTCATATGAATTTGATATACTGCTTACAGATCGGCCAGTGACATTTTTGTACAACACGCTACATTATTATGAGACGAAACTCCGCGACAAGCCATTATTGAAGAGGAAACTGGTGAACGCAGTGCTGGGTTCTTTGAAAGATGTTCGCCCCGCCGGGTGGGCGACCACAGAGCCTTTCCAAACTTATCTGTCTGACACCGAAGCTGACGCGGGGTGGGCACCAGATCTCAACTACTACCTGAGCCTTGTTAACAGAATGGTAGACAGTATCCTTTTAAATATATGAATATATGGACTTGGATGTTGCCTTGTTGGTTCCCGGTGGACTAGAATAGGACTACCCCAGCTCTTCCTGTGGTGTCGTAAAAGGCGACTAAGGGATAGGGCTGGCCTCCATCCGACAGTAAACATACAGCCAAAGATAAAGTGCCCACTAGAAGGTTAAAGGCTCGCCCCTCATAACGTGGGACCAAAAATCATAGTAAGCGAGACGTGGGTGGTATTACATCTCTGCCTACCCCTTCGGGGATTTACAGGCGTGAATATGTATGACTTGTATGTGTATGATGCCCAGCTAAAGTCCGTGGGGCCCAGACAACCTCACCTGCAAGACTGTAGGCCTGCTGATTGACAGACGAGACTGTGGCGCAGGCTTTCCTCTCGCCACCACCTCCTCTTCCTCCTGTCCCTCCTCCTTCTTCCTCAGACAACTGTCACTCCCGTCAAAGCCAACTTCTAAAGTACAAACTATGGATACTACCGAGATTGACGCGTTTATTTGCTCATCTTCTACAATCTTTCATGCTTGCTGGCAATGAATAGATCAAGGTGCTTTTTAAACATAACACAGCCTTATTGTACATACTAATATACAACGAATTCCAATTTCTTTAAACTGTTATAATTTGCTCTATTCACCCTGACGCTGTGCTGAAAATCTTATGGAATCAGTGTACGCGTCAATCGCCTCGCTAAACTGAACTACGATAGAATTTTCAAGAGTTCACCTTGCACAATATAGTTTTCACTTCTCATGCTCTGAAAGTGCTTATTTGTGCAGGATATAGGCTGCACAAAATCGAATTTTGTGCACAAGGGCATTAACGTATCTACTCATAAATGTATCTATATTAAGGCAAAGAAAATGAGCCATACAGCCTAACACAATAAGAAGTTCATAGATAGAATTTGTTATTTTATAACATTCACTTTAATTTATTTTGCCTTATGTGTTTTTAAGACTTAAAAGATATTAAAATTTAAATTCAAGTACGGTAGGTTATTTAATTCATTTAAGAAAATTATTATTACAAAATTAATTTTATAGTAGGCTGTATAGGTCTGCAGCCCACGCCTCAATGTCGTAAGATTAAAAAAAAATAAAGCGGCGGGAAACAGCTCTTGTTTTTTCGTGCGTTTATTAATTGATTGTTATACTACTGTTTTATTTCCTCGCAATCGAAGTGAAAAGCAGAGTTTATAACTCGTCCACAAAACCATTTTTATCCTCGACATTACTATCAGCCCTCGCCTCCGGCTCGGGCTGCTAAAAGTCTCGGATAAAAATGGTTCGTTTTGTGCACTTGTTGTAAAATCTACTATTACTCAATTTCCTTAGCAACAAAACAGCTATGACCGGCAACTCACATTTCCCGAACACAGACTGGCGTTTCAACGAGTACCCAAATCCTGCCGCACACGCCCTCTACGTAACCTGCGTTGAGCTAATGTCTCTACCGCTCGCTCCTAACATTGTTGGCAATAACTTACTTGATGTAGTCACCAAAGGATTTGTAGTTATACCACCAACAAAAACTCAACTCTGGATCAATGCTATCGGTCTTATAATGGCAGGATTACCGGACCCTTACTGGACTGTGTTGCACGATCGCATTTTGGAGCTTATGATCAATAATGAAATGACGGAATGGCCGTATCCTTACACTCCGTTCCAGCTGTTTAACTTGACTATGACCAGTGACGCCATGTTGGAAAACAAATACAGTTTGACTCTGGCTTTAGCGCATGCGGTGTGGTACCACGCGGGTGCTGGTCAGATACTACAGATTCCTGTGTACGTATTTAACATTTCTACGTACCAAACTTATCAGACTTCTTTTAACGTTTTAGTTAACTATAAAATAATATATGTACGTTCATGTGAATGATAGATAAATAACTCTTTATTGTACACCAACATTAGATTACAAGAGATAATAGTATGGATTATAGTAATTATAGTTAAATGCACAATTCGCAGCCTTATCGCTAAATGCGATCTCTTCCAGGCAATCGTGGGATGGAGAAATGTTCAGTAACACGCACGTTACAATTTGTGGTGTAGCTGTCACAGTCAAAAGTCAATCACACATAATATAAAAATATATATATGCAAAAATTATAAAATACATACATTTATAGACATAACGTTTCTTGATACAATTAGAACTATGCACAAAGATATAATATTAAATTAATGATTTTGGTAATCTACTAAAAATATCTCTAATTATATTGAAGTACTTTAAAATCTATATAAATTCGGTTTTGGCTGAGAATATAAATACGGTCGGTTACTACACTACTGATACAAATGTCAAAATATGCTAAAGACTATTTCATATCATTTATAAAATCTACATGACCTTCAAAAATTACCGTTCTATTGTAATGGTCAGATGTTTATTTCGGAACGAGAATTCACTTTTGCATAGAAGAATCTACGTAGTGACTTTTCTGCTACGCTTTAAAAATTTGCAAAAACTTATGACACCAGCTATTAAACAAAAAGTAGTTCGGTAATTCTTAATCACATCCTAATATCTGGAATAAGACCACTCACTGAAGCGTTATTTACAGGTTTATAAAAGAAAAGCTGTCTACAGAGATACACACAGAGATTCAACTGCTGTTCTTGTGTCATTTGGTGGGTCCATTCTTGCAGCGGTTTAACTCTGACCTGTCGCGTGTTGTGATGGACGTAACTATTACTCTGTATGAGCTCCTGGCACATATTGACAAGTCCCAGACACATCTGCAATACATCGATCCGATCTGTGATCTACTGTATCCTTTTTATATATATAAAATTAGCTGTAAAATATAAAATGCCGTGTTGGTTTCCTATGATCACCCCCTATCTTCCTGTGGGTTTCGTAGAAAGCGACTAAGGCTTGTGAATTGAAAGAGAACGAGTTGTGTTTAAAAATATTCGGCTAGTTTACAAAGTAAGTCGCGTTCGCTGTTAGCGACCACATCTTTATGGCGACCGTCAGACTACATGGGTTACAAATGTCTGGCCCGGTAAGAGGAGAAGTCTCAAAAAGTACCGTCTCGAAGGCGTGGATAATGTCATGCGTGTCAATGGTCGGGTCCATTAACATAGGTGCACAATACCGTGCGGAGTGGTGGAATGAAAGCCGGAAAACGGACCGATGATAATGACCGATGATGATGATAATGATGAAGATGATGATGATGATAATGATGAAGATGATGATATCGTCTGTCCTCTTTAGATCTGCTGTGACGCTTGCCTTCTGAGGTATCTTAAGCGTTGTCCAAATGTTCAGCTATAAATTACGAAAAGATCCGAAAAAGCGTGTATTAGTTATTTACGTGAGTTGTGCAACTTCTGAACAACATAATTCTCTTAATTTTACCTCCAGTTATCATATAAAGTACATGTTCGTCGGCGACACAATGAAGACCGAAGTGGAGAATGTGATTCGTAAGCTACGTCCAGCTTTGCAGATGCGTCTGCGTTTCATCACGCATTTAAACTTAGAACAAATAAATACCGCCTAGCAGAACGATTACTACAGCTATACACCGTCTAGTTCGAGTTCTAGCTCTGAATAGACGTTAGCTGTAGTACATAAACTCATTATTAAAAGTATTTCTGGGACATGCAGTGATATTCAGATATTGCCTTGAACAATTACGACTTTAAGAGAGTATTAACAGCAGACACGGATTTATTAAGTTTACCATAAGAAGTTAAAATACTGATGTAATAATTAATTAGCCAATTACCTCATAGTCAAAACCACTTACCGGTTGTGACATTATTAATCGACGGCCGATTTATAACATTGTTAGTATGTATATTTGTAACTGAGTGAGTAAGAATCAAGTTATCTACCTGAATTAGCAATCCATTAGTAAATTTGTTAAGAAATTTGTATTTTCTTACTGTGTTTGTTGACATAGGTTAAAATAAAGGCTACGTAACTGTTTGTAGCAATGAGTTCTATGTATGCAAGCTGTTTGGAACAAAAGTTGTGTCACAGTTCCTGGCAGGCCGGAATTAGTTTCCAATTTGAAACGGTGCCCAAAGACTAGTTTTAGTTAATAAACTGTTGACCCCTATCTCCATAGACGTCGCACGCTTTTTAGGTTATTAGGTATACTCGAAGTGTAAAAAGGGACCCTATTATTACTAAGACTCCACCGTCCGACCGTGTATCTATCTGTCACCAAGCTGTCTCATGAATCTTGATAGCCGAGGCAGTTGAAATTTTCGCAGATGATGTAGGTATTTCTGTGGTCGCTATAACAACAAAATCTAGAAATAAATATTAGGTATTTCAATAAACGTGATGTTTTTGCCGTTTTTTTATTCGATATTATTATGAGCCAGGTGAAACTAATCAAAAATGATATAACACAGTGTCTAATGTTGCACAAAAATAATGTTAGAGAACCCTTCGTGCGCGAATCTTGTTTTATGATATATGTATGACAGCTAACAAAAGTTGCGCATTCTTAGTGGTTAATTTTAGAGGCCCAAATATTTAATTCCGTATTGTCAGTCTAGTAGTATACATAGAACTCGTCGGTTTATAGGTTAAAGATAAGGTACAAACTGTGACGAAATCAAAATAAGCAATCTAGTGTAATTTAACTCAATAAATAAACCAGGGCTAGAGCTAAACAGTCGCGTATTTATTACATGGATGCATTTAATAAAGTTATTTTTAGTATAAGAAATATTGAAAGAGATATCAGTTCAGTTTATAAATATATATCTATACTATTTTTCATGTATTCAACGTCATAGTTGTGATAATCTATATTTTATCTACAAAAAAGTTAGATCACAATTTTTCATAGTAGCAAATCTGAATAAAAAAGTTACATCCATTAAGCTCTTTATTCCCGTTAGTTTATATAGTAAGTATTATTGTAAGGAGAATATCCAAATAAGTGAGATATGAAGCAATACCTATATTTGATAGCAAATAAATTAAAGGTATCTTATTGTATCTATTCCTAAATATTTTGTGGTGATATTCTAGTTGAATGTTCAGTAATGAATAGTGGAAATAAAAGAAAAACACCCTATCCAAATATTGAGAAATACATATTATATTATCATAAAAAATGTCATTCATAATAATTATCTTAAGAACAATTAAGAATACATGTTTTTAATAAGTTATTTTTATAGGTACGGATTTGAAAGCCCTTGTTAGCAGCATTTTATATATGGCCTATCTGACATGTGTCAAGTACCAAAAAGGACATATTCAATGACTACTGCTATTTTCATTGACTAGGGTTGATCACAGGTCTTGTAAGGCTTTTAGTGCTCTAGATTAGACTCTCTAGCATTCGAAATAATTCACAAAACTACAAGCAATAATGAAACATAATAACGATCAAATTCACATATACATTTTGACATAAAAATCTTTAATTATTTTCTTTATTTATAATAGTAATAATTTGTATTATCTAATTATGACCGAATATCAGAAGTCACGTGATGATAGTATTCAGTTATAAAGTATTTAAATTCATTGTAAATTGTATTATGTAAGGTTTTTTATTTTTATTTAAATTGTTTGCATATTACTTGTTTTATTTTCGACTTTTTTGGAAGTACCTACTGTTGCCTATTAATTACTTTGCTACTTCTTAGTGGCACATTGAAGAGAAATACTGAAAGACTTTTTGTGGGCACCACATTAAATTAAAATACCAAGATGCCACTGCTGCCAGACATCACGTATTTTCTGACGAACGAAATGTGTGCGACTGAGTAGTGTCATTGATCTCATGCCTATCTGCTAGTTTGACCAGGTGGCCAATTCCCAGGTAATCAAGATACACTAAAAAATCTGTACATTAAAAATCAAAGTAAGTGAGAAAGAGAAAGGTCAACATATACTAATTGATCTCTAACTCACTCTCATGTGCCTGGATAATACCCTCATGGTCCTACCCACAGAGGCATTCAAATTGGCTTTAGGAGGCGATTGGCTCTTTAGATCGGTCAATCTTTTAAAACGTTTTAAAATAGTAATCTGACTAATACTAATATTACTACTACTAAATGATATAAAAAATAGAGCGTTGACTAGAATTTTCGTGATTTTTTGTATATACATATAATGTACTTACCTTGATTTATCTGATACTGCCGAATTCTAATTAGGCATGCAATCATAATAAGATAAATCTTTATTGTATACCAAAGAATTATTGTACATGTACGGACAACAGATGAAATAGCGGCCTTATCACTACTACAAGCAATCTCTTCCAGGCAACCTTTACAACCTACATACTAACACTACTCAATCACTCACATTTCATTTTCATTCAAGTTCGAGAGTCTCAGGAGAGAGCTCGGACTCTTGCTGTTTGCGTATTCCGGGAAACAACTTACGAGACACTTCCTGTAATTTTTTGAACACTGTGTCGGTTTTCTCGACAATGCTACTTGTGGTTTCCAGCTTTGCGAAGCGATTTTGAAGTTCCAGATGGAACTCTTCGGACCCTAGAGCTACATGGAGCGGCGTAGGTCGGAGAGTAGACCGTATAATTCGGAATCTTTCAGCCTTAATGTTAATATTGGGTCGTTACATTATGAAATTGCCGAAATTTTCTTACAGATTCATGAGTTTGTTATTGCTGTAATTTAATAGCTATTTCCATTATTTATACTTTGTTTAAAAGTTGATTTCACGATTTGACAACTCTGTATTAAAATTTGTTTTTATTGGCCGCTTGATAAATTAAATTCGATCTCCAAAAACAGTACTTCCTAAATGCTATCCATTTTGATGATAAGTTTCGTACTTATTATTTTTTACAGCTGTTACTTTTTTAAAATGTAATAAAATTTGCTGTTAGCTTAATGTTGTCTCATTCATACACAAAAAAAAACACAAAATTTGGATTTGTCATTCCTAAAAAAAAATGCAAAAATGTTAGTACTAAAATTAGGTTTCCTCCAATTTCTTCAATAAAACGGCAATTTCATATCGGCCTCGGATAAGTCTGTGATCGCTTCCGGTATTAAACCTGTTAAACCTGATCTGAACCTGATATTAAACCTGATCACAGAGACGTCCCTTAATATGTGCCTACTGTCCGTTATGAAAAACTCTATCTCGTTCCTTATTACAGAGTCCCGGCTTTGCCAAGTCCACTTCCTGTAGGGTTTCTTCTTAAAGAAGCTATTCCTTGAGAAGAGCCCCTGTGATTCGAGGAAGTTGACTAGCATTTGCCGTCTGTGATTTCTGCGCCCCACCTCATAAGGTCCGATTCTCATTTTGCCACGTTCTTGTATGTACTCCCACTTTGGCATTGAAGTCTCCATAACAACGTTGTAAGTGGCCTTGGCGGTGTGATTTATTGCCTTAGCAATATTTTCATACTCAACCTTGGCGGTTACGTTAACGCGAGGTGGGCGCAAATACCTGTATAACCTTCAGCGAACGACTTTTCGTGATTTTTAGGATCAGGTACCTAGGATACCCGGTTCGACACACTGCTGACTTTAACAACGCTGCTAAGGTCCTTTTTTACCAGAAAACCTACACCTCCCTGGGAGAGCAGATCATTCTTCTCTGAAGCAGAACAGGTCGCCTGACTCAAGGGTTATCGTGCCGTCCCCGCCCCCTTGTCTTCGGATCTCGGACAACCCCAATATGTGCCAGTTTATGCGAGCTAGTTCTACCTCGAGTTCCGCGAGGTGATGGTCCAGCCTAAGTGTACTGCAGTTATACGCTGCCAGTAGTAGGTTTTTGCGGTAGCTTCCCGTCGCCCGGAGATTCTTAGCACTCCCCGCCCCGCCGTTACCCGAACCGCTACCATGGCTAGGAATAGCGGGACCACCGGGAACTGCCCCTCTAGGCAAGTGGCGATTCGTTAGCCGGCGTTTGATGGAATAGAATGACGAATGTATGGGATTTGACGCATTTGACATGCGTTAACGACTGTCATATACGTCAAATCTCATACATTCGTCACTGATGTATCGGTACCGAATGTTGCGCTCATACAGAAAGCAACAGAGTAGGTACCTTGTGTGAGATTTTCTCACATTGACCCATTCACCGGTGACTCGTACGCGCAAAAAAATGTCTCTCAAGTTTGCCGCTACGTGCCGCTATTTCTTGTCGTGATAGGCTCGCTGGGTTTTTAAATGGTTAATGTATTTTTTCTGAAATTTATATTAGTTTCTATGTCGTCATCAAATGTTGGTACCCTAAATGGTAGCCCTGCTGCAGAATATCGTAGAGCTGCAGAACAGTATACGTCCCACCCACTCTCACTAAATTAACCATACCTATAAACCCTGTCCATTATAATAGGGGTTAAAGTATGAAATTGCCGTTTCAGCTTAGACAAGAAAGATGGATATTTCGAAAATTCGAGTGATTTTTGAATACGAGTTCCGACGCGGAACTAACGCGGCAGAAACAGCTCGCAATATCAATGTTGCGTTTGGAGAGGGGACTGCTAATGAACGCACCGTGCGATTTTGGTTTAAACGCTTTCGTGATGGAAACTTTGATTTGAAGAACGAACCACGAGGAAGGCCGTCCACACAGGTGAATAACAATGCATTGAAAGACATGGTGGAAGCCGATCCGAGCCAAACTACCCAGGAATTAGCTGCATGGTTTAACGTTACCTTACCAACAATATTGACTCATTTGCGTCAAATCAATAAAATAAAAAAATGTGAAAAATGGGTACCTCATGATTTGACTGATCTGCAGAAAGAAATGCGCGTTGAAACTTGTGTTGCCTTGTTGAATCGATACAGAAATGAAGGAATATTGGATCGAATTGTGACATGTGATGAAAAGTGGATTCTTTACGATAACCGTAAGCGAAAAATGCAATGGCTGACCCCAGGTGAAACGCCACAACAGTGTCATAAAGCAAAGCTTACCAATAAAAAGGTAATGGTAACTGTTTGGTGGTCTCAGCATGGTGTTATTCACTATAGCTCTGTGCCGAACTCCGAACAATGATAGCAAAACTAGCAGTGAAACAGCCCCGACTCATGAATCGATCTTCACCATTATTGCTCCATGATAACGCGAGACCTCATACAGCACGAGAAACCGTTTTAACTCTACAGGAACGCCGTATTCGCCAGACCTTGCTCCAACAGACTACCATTTTTTTCGTGTTTTGGACAATTTTCTATGTGATAAAAAGTTTTCTTCTCAGGAGGCAGTACAAAATGCTTTCACACAGTTTGTCGAATCTAGATCACCAGAGTTCTATCGCAAAGGCATAAATGACCTTCCTACTAGATGGCAGCAATGTATAGATAATAATGGTAATTATTTTGATTAAATAAATACGTTAAATTAAAAAAAAAACGAATTTCAATTTGTCAGTACAAATCGGCAATTTCATACTTTAACCCCTAATATTATCGTATTTTAGACAGATGGAAATAGTGATCGCATAAAAATTAAAATTAATAAAATCATTAATCGATTAATGAAAATATAGGTATCATGATTTTATGTGGAATTATTATTTATTATCAATCTATTAATAATAATAAAGCAGCAGATCTGTGTCAGCCGGGGTGCGAAGGATATGTCGCATGACAACCTCACCTTCGGCCTACAGACGGCGTGCGGTTTAGTCGGTTCGAGTCCGACATAACCTCCCCCTTTCGGCTCTGGAGGGGGGGGGGGGGGGGGAGGGTAACTGTGGGGATTTCCCGCAAGTAAAAAAAAACAGTAGATATTTTGACATGAGCAGGTAAGACGGAGTGGGCGCAGCTAGCTATTATAAAAATGCGCTTACAATTTCATTGTTAGACCCTTTCGGAGCACACGAAAATCCTTGCAATATAGTTTATTAATATTTTCAAAAAATCTTCGAATATATTGAAGCGCCCGTAGCTTAATGGTTAAGGAGTCGGCCTTACGATCGAAAGGTCCCGGGTTCGAATCCCGGTCAACAATAAACTCAATAAATCCCACACCCGTCCGCATAGGTGATGACTTGGTCGAGCGCATGGACCAGGTTAATTACCTGGGATCTGTACTTCACGTGACTGGTGACATCGACCACGACGTCAAGGCACGTATTGCCGCCGCGTGGGCCAAATGACAGGAAATGACTGGCGTTACATGCGATCCTATTAAAATGCCAGTCAGGTTGAAGGGACAGGTCTATAAGACGATCATCAGGCCTGTCCTTTTACACGGCTGTGAGGCGTGGCCGCTGTTGGAGCAACACAAGCAGGAGCGGAGATGAAAATGAAAAATTCACGGAGATGAAAATGCTGCGGCGGATGTGCGGATTCACGCGTAAAGATCGCGTGAGGAACCCTCGAATCCGCGGCAGCCTTCGTCGCCTTCGCTGGTGTGGCCACGTCTTGCGGCAACAACCAGGGTGCGTGGGTAACAAATGCCTGGCAATGGCGTCCCCGCCGGGACCAGGTAGAAGGGGTAGGCCCAAAAAGTCCTGGCTTGTCGTCGTGCAGGGTGAGATGCGTGCAAATGGTCTCACTACTATGGACGCCCAAGATCGTGCGAAGTGGAGGAGAAAGAGCCGGAAGGCGGATCCTGAGCCCCGAGGGCGTCTTGGCCTCGGATGCAATCAGGAAAACGTCCAAATGAGGACGATGATGACTTTTAATAAATAGCAATATAAGTATTTATGCCTAAATCTGGTATCTATAGAATCTATATAATGGATAGTGATTACGAGAATCTGATTACGGGAAGTGCTATACTCCTAATGTTAGCCTACAAAAAGTTATCTTCATCCTAGTGTTAATTCTAGTCGCATCCGAAGCTATCAACTTGGAGGCTGGGGTCCGCTTTTACCAGTCCAACAGCGGATTTGACTAAACTTCGACATTTTCCGTGAAGCGACTGCCATCGGACCTCCACAACCCAAAGACGATATCGAAACATTGTAGTTAGACCAGTTCTTGGACTTTTGAGGGCTCCAACTACCACGTAACGACTGCCATAGAAGTTTTTAGGGCAACCGGGACCGACGGCTTAACGTGCTCGCCGAGGCACGACAAGACCAGTGCACATACCTATATTCATGCATACCAATTATTTGCACTGAGCGGGGATCGAACCTGCGCCTCCTGCGCAGCGGCCGCGTTCACTACCGCTATACCACGGAGCCTACAAAAAGTTATGATCAATTATAATTATTATTCTGCAATGTAGTAGTAGTAGTAGTAGGCTAAGTTAAAAATAAGAACAACAAATTCATGAACCCAAAGTAAAAACGCATAATTTTTATTTATTTACAATGTTTTTAGCGAAAAATATAACCTTGTAAGAGGTATAAAATAAAATTCCACATAGGGTCGTTTCGCCTGTTCGCGTCCATTTAGTGTAGTTGGCGGCGATAATAAAAATGCCCTTACACTAATTTCTATGAAAATTTTGTATAATGTATTCATTATATAGTCTATTTTAAGATTAACTTTCAGTTTTATTGGAAACATCTTGTGTTTTCTTTTTAAATAGATAAACTTCAGAATTAGGCAATTTACCCACTTCGCGTCCACAAAATCCAAATTGCGTCCACCCGTGGACCATTTAGCGTCCAGCAGCTTAGAAAAGGAATATAGGGGTGGTATTTTTAAGAATTTGTAAAGAAAACTTATATTTTAACAATTTCTTTATTTAAGAATATAAATATTAAAAATCAACATTATTATCATTAAAAATCAATTTAAAAGAAATAATTCTACATAACAGTGGTTGAACTTAAAATAAATAAAAAAAAACCTAAGTAGTGGGCAAATAGTGATTGCAACTTTAAGATTAAACAGTAATCAGTTCTGTTAATTTTACCCTACTTACTTACTTCCAACGGGGGACGCCGCAGACCGCACGGGTAATCTACCCTTCTTATGGGGGCCATTTCACCCAATTCCCCTATTCCTCCTATTTGGACGCTAAGAAGTGCCCGGCAATCACGGCGTTCCGTCGAACCTACCTGTCTCTTTACAGAATCTTACGATCTATTCCACTTTCAGATCCTTGAGGTCTTGTTCTTCTAGGGTGTCCGTCCCCATGTTTTCCCATCTTATCATTGAATACATGGGGCATTTGGTGGAGACTGGTTTCCTCCTCCTCTATGCACTCTGGGCATTTGGGGTCAGGTTTCCGCCCTATAAGTGTCAGGTGCCTATTTAGTCGGCAGTGCCCCGTTATCACTTACGTCACCCGTTACGACTTGCCTTTATGACGCCTCCGGAGAGTTTTAACAGTCGGCTTGTTTTCTTTGTTTCAATGCATTTGATGAAGATCTTCGACTGTCTCATGACTGGCGAGGACTTCCATCTTCGATAAGCCAATCGAAGATGGAAGTCCTCGCCACTGTGCTTCGGCTGATGACTCCCTTTGTTATTTTATGGGCAATGGGTAGTCTGGGCTCAGAGCCCACATGATCTTCATCAGCTCTTGCCAGTTCGTCCGCCGTCTCATTGCCCATGTTGCCCTCGTGTCCGGGCACTATTATATACTATATTATAATTATTATTGCTAAAGATCAGCCTTCATTATATTAAGTTTTTGGCTATATTAAAGCAACAAAACGAACAATTTGGATATTATTTGCCTATTTGTCTTATCGATTTATTCTTCTCTTGAGTTTCATTTAACGCTTTCTTTAAATCTTCTTCTATGTGTATTCTCTTTTCCTTCTTCTTTCTTCTCTCCGAAGAACTCATCTTAAATGGAAAAAAGAATGAAAGAAATTACTCATTTCAATAAAAAAATAGAATTATACACACGTGGTCTTAATAAGAATGTACAATAATAATAAACATTACATGTTAAATTATTTTTACAAGCAAGTATTTAACAAAATATGGTGGACGCAATGTGGTTTATTATTATCCCCTGTAGGTATCGTTTGCGTCCATTGCGGACGCAAAGTGGAAGTTTTGTAAAATTCTATGTAGTAATTCGCGTCCAGCTTATTTTATTCCTTACATATAGAAAACATAAGCAAATTCATAATTAATATAGTACCTTATTTCATCATAAAAGTATAGAAACAGCTATGTATGCTGAAATTCACATAAATAATAAAATACTTACCACCAAACGCGCCGCTGCACACTAATTTTTAGCTAAACATCCCGAGCGTACGCGCTTCCTTGTTGAAGAGCCGAGATTACTTATTTTTTAAAACGGGATTGGTTCTACGCACAGAACTTTTGTCCATGTGTACGTGCCTCTTATACATTGAGGTATAAGCGGTAAAGACTTTTCATTTGATTGGTGTGTTAGTTGACTTATTTTCGAAGATTTTCAAAGGGCGATCCGTAAAATGGACGCGAATTGGGCGATGGACGCGAACAGGCGAACTGACCCTACATAGGTTTCCAAAATTTGTCAAGTACCAAATTGTGCGGCGTTGGGCCTGGAGTCTACGTTGCCGTGGAGGTTCCTGCATCACCAATGATCTATACTTAAATAAAGTAATATGTACCTACTTACGTAAATGTAAAAGAAAAGAGTAAGTATATTATGTAAAAAAATTGTGCGGTAAGTATATTATTATCCTTATTACGAATATGTGTAAAGGTTTTTAAGTTAGTAATTCGTACAATAATATAAATTAGTCCGTTGACCTATAATTAACTCATTTACAACATATTAGGTGGTTAAGTTTCTCTTCTACTGTATAATTATGTACCTAAATCTGTTTCACGTGGATCGATTAATAAAATTATTGAAAGGCTTTCGTAAAAGTTATACCTATCTATTAATATCAAAAAAGTTATAGTTTGTGATAGCAAAGTCTAGGCAACATATCAGACGAGGACAGGTGTCTACTGTCTAGCTTTGATTCATTTATTTCATCAACGTCTGGTTGTGCTAATTTATTAGTCTTGGAATATTTACTTAAAATGCTTAAGGAGTGTGTTGCCAGGCGTTGTCGTGAAGAAGGATTCTTTATTGTCCGATTCTCACCTTTAATTTACAAATCTTGAGAATAATATTCAGCAATAATTATGGCTACACGCTCTATATTAAGTATATATAATATAATAAAAACAAACAGAGAAATCAATTTACCGTACAGATATTTTGAATAGAGGACTCCTTTGGGCAAAGTAGTTGATTTTTATAGGTACTAGATTTAGTTCAGAATTTTATTGATTAGAATTCTATATGTTATGACATAATATAATCTAAAGATTTAAAACATTCCGCGTACTTACAGATTTTACAGGATTGTAGGAATATTTTTTTTATATGGCAACATTGGTACTGCGCCTTGCATGCACTTTTATCTGCCGCAGTCGGCCACCGCCTTTGCCCGTTAGTAAGTCGCTTCTTCAATAGCGAAATCGCGTTTCTCGAATTTATAACAGTGAACAGAATACTGGTTGATTCCAAAAACAGTGCGTGAACTATTAAATAAGAGGCTTGTTTTATCCATTTTAATTACCATGGCTACGGAAGTAATAAATAATGTGCCCGACAACACGGAGAAAGAAAAAGTAGCGAAAGAGGACGCGCCGGCAGACAATGGCCAAACTAAAGAAGAAAAACCGGCAGAAAAAACTGAAGAAAAGGTCGAAGAAAAAAAGGTTGAGCCAGCTCCACCTAAGGTCACCGTACACAAGGCGAATTTCGAGAATGATGTCGTTTATCTGTACCAATTCTCGCGGACTCCTTTGTTGCCGTCAACTTCACCATACTGCTTGAAAGTTGAAACATGGCTTCGCCTAGCCGGCATCAAGTACGAGGTAAGTGTAGATTTCAAGTAAATTCCACTAATTTAGCTTGCGTGTAATCGATCTTGTTTTCATTTATAATTTATCCAATCGTAAATGCGTGTATTCGCTATGCTGTTTTTTTAAAAACAAACTACCTATTTTAAATGGTACATGCTTCGTCTTCTGAATTTGAAAAAATTAAAGGAAACATCTGAATTAAAACTTGCATAGCGAATTTGTGCTTTGGCGACCGTTAAATATGTTATATTAATGCATGTTGTATTAAAACTTATACTGAATATTTTGATCACAGGGCTTCTTAAATCACTGTTTAAGTAAAAGCATGCTTGTTAGGGTGTAATTATTTTTATGTTGACATCTGGATATAAAAAAAAAATTGTACACTTTATGTATGTATGGTCGTATACAGGTATTTTTAATTTTGTACCATCTTTAAAATTTAAAGTCTAAATGTTAAAATACAACATTTTCACTACATAGTCCCAAAACACATCATTTGGGTGTATATTGGTCTTTTAAAACTTTTGAAGTTAGACAGAGAAGTTAGATTTCTTAAGTTATAATGATTACAAAATGATACATATATATATTTCCATTTAAAGAAATGAGCAAGTAATAAATTGTAAATCAAAAGTTGGTAATTCCAATAGAAATTAACAGCATTATAAATGTTGAATTTCAATCTATTTAAAGCTATAATACTCTGTACTATGAAAATTGTAAAAAGGTTCAAAACATAGCATTTGCTTGTCACTATCATTAAAAAAAAAGAAATGTTTATTGATTTGTAAGCTTTTTAAGAAATTAAGATGTTACAAAATTAATCAATTTCCATCAGGTGGGCCATGTGCTTGTCTGCCACATAAGTGGTATAACAAATTAATGTCCAGAAGAAAAGGATTGATTAAGTTATATGTATGTTACTATCATACATGTACATACAAAGGCTCAATCCTATTTCCCTCTGGGGTAGGCAGAGACAACAGCCTGCCATTTGACTCTCTCCTAACATACTTCTTGAGTTTCCTTTCTGGCATTAATTATTTATGTATTTAATTTAATTTTATGTAATTTGAGTTGTATTCACTAACCATAGATGTAAAACGAACTATAACTAACAAATTGGGCTCTGTTGCCATTATAAATAAATTTATTATTATTACCTTTATTCATTTTAACAAAACATAAAAATTACATTTTTAAATACATCTACAAAAAATTTAAATATATTTAAAAATATAAAAAATAGTGTTCCACCGGCATCGGGTACAGGGACCAAGCTACCGGTGGTTAGGGCTCCAGGAAGAGGAACTTCCTCACTAATCCTGTTATTATCAGGTGAAAAGTGATCTTTATTACATACTATAATTATGACCCCATCTTCTCAATGTTCAAAGAGTTTCTCTCTCTGACTCTCATATTATACAAAAGAGAGTGACTATGATAACGCTGCCACTTATATGGCTCATAACGGCACAGCGTGCACTGCACACTTCACCTTCACTTTCTTAAGTCACAGTTCTGGTGAAGTCTGTGTTTGTTACTTTGTATTGGCGGTGGCTACAGGGTGTAAAAACTCTCTCAGCCCCATCCCACTACAACAATAGCTTTATTAACTCTCATATAATTGTTAAGTTTACTGGTGACATAACTAATAAATTCCCTTAATATTATATGTGAAGCAAAAATATTGATAACATTTAGAAAAAAAAAATGTTCAGTTTTATTTTATTTAAGCAGATTTAGTATGTACTATGAATTTTTTTTTCAAACTTCATACTCAAAAATGATAAAATATAAGAAGTCAAATAAATGATTTGGGAAGACTGAAGTTTGGAACAGTTATATGGAGAAGGAATGCAGAAAGTTAACTGTGGTAATTATGATGTGCATTACAAATACATTAAAACTATTTTAAAATGTTATGTTATTTATGTGTCAAATATAAACTAGCACCACTTCAGTTTCACCCATATAAGTCCTGATCTGGACGAAATATTGGGAAAAAAGTAGTTTCATAGGTTAATAACTATAAACAAACAATATGGCGCACATTGGAAGAGGCCTATATCCAGCAGCGGACTGCAGTGAGCTAATTGATTGATTAAAACAAACAAGTGTTCCCTTCTTTTCTGTTATACTTATAATATTAATACTACTTCTGACATACTCAATAATACATAATTAAAAAAATGAAATTATTATTATTTAAGTGCTGTTTGCACTTATTTATAATTATACATAATTAACATTTTAACACATGGAAATCTCATTTAGACAGATAGGTACATAACAAAATAATATTATGGTTTTAAGGAGTTAATCTGATCACGGTAATATCTTAATTGGCATTAGTGATAAAAAAGCGAAAAATTTGAGAAGAAGAATAATTGTTTAAATTGATTCGTTTTGATTTTTTTGCGGGCGCGATCCGTCCCTATGTTTTCCTATTTTATTAGCGAGTATATGAGGAAGCCGAGAGATGCTGCACTAAAACAGCTACCTCTACATGTAAACCAGTACGCATACAGCTCCGGCAAGTCTACGGAATCAGCCCTCTATCTGGTAGTCAGCCGGATAGAGGAAACGATCGAACAAAAAGGCATTTGCCTAGGAACGTTCATTGACATCGAAGGAGCTTTCGACAAAACCAGCTTCCCCAGTATTAAGGCCGCCCGTCAAAACATGGAGCGGAACCGGTACTATCAGACTGGATAATAATCATGCTCAGCAAAAGAGTGGTTCGCATTGGGAAGGAAGATCACACAGCTCTGATAGCCAAAGGCTGTACGCAGGAAGGAGTTATCTCTCTCCTGTGGAATTTAGTGATAGACGACTTAATCACAAGGCTGAACAAAAACTGAGACTACACAATAGGCTACGCCGATGACCTAACAATCCTTATCTCAGGAAAAGTAGCGGGAACTAGTGCGGGGAATTCTAATTATCGGTGAAACAGAACAAAACCGAGTTAGTTATGTTCACGAACAAAACGGTATTAGGCGAATACCGATTACTCAAACTTTTCGACACGGAACTCCAACTGTCAAAAGAGGTCAAATACCTTGGCGTTATTCTTGACAGCAAGATAAAATGGAGTAGCCACCTAGACAATAAATTAGAAAAGGCCGGGATTACCTTCTGGCAGTGCAGAAGAATGATCGGAAAAAAATGGCAGCTAGCACAGAAAATCATCCTGTGGCTTTATGAAACAGTGATCCGCCCCATCATAGCGTATGGCGCTATCGTCTGGTGACCAAGGACCGAAAACAGCACAATATCAGCTAAACGACAACGGACCCAAAGACTAGCCTGTATGGCAACCACCGGATGCATGAAATCTACCCCCACCACGGCAATGGAAGCCATGCTCAGCCTCCCACCCTTGGATCTGTTCATTCGCCAAGAAGCAACAGCTGCGGCTATACGCCTAAAGGCACTCAACCTATGGAGCGAGAGAAACACACGACACACCTCACTGCTCACAGATCTCACAAAGGAGATACCTATGATAGGAGCAGTAAATGATCGTGTACCCAAACAGCACTTATTCGACAAAAATACAAGATCCAACTCACGAAAACACACACAACCACAGTAAATAAACGAACGAAATGTTCCTTTACGGTTGTTTAGCTTACAGGGTAATATACTTCCTTTATTCTACTTACGCGTGATCAATAAAGTGAAACAATAAATGATTAGTAATTGTTGTTCGTTTTGAATTATGACTCACATTTGACAGATAGGTTTAGCAGAGGAAATTAATAATACCTAAAAACCTAAACCGCATGCCCCATACTTGCATGTGGGTTAGTTACATTTTGCTACTGTTTTTTTCCTCTTATTGTGTGAACTTTGAAAGTTTCAACTTAGTGGATTAATTCTTCTTTGTGTAAATGAAATCTACCGTACTCGAGACTATAACTATAACCAACCGTATTAGAGCTATAGATTTGCGCCAAAACTGCTGTGCCGGAAGTAGTCTACTTGTTAGTGAGTTTCATGACTCATGACAACAAAATCATGACAACTCATTTGTAAGAACTTGCAAGAAATTGTGTTTGTACAGTATTTTCACCTTGACAGATTTTCACGTTTGAAGCCTGAGTCTTGCCCTTGTCAACCCTCGGGAGCCCTCAATTTTCAGTGCCCTCAATTATTCTAGCAGTCATAATAATATAAAATCTATTGATAGTAAGTTTTAAATTATAAATATATTTTTGATAGATATTGACTTTGACTTTGAGATCTTCAGGCACGGGTGCTTTTAGGATTACCTGTGTCGGATCCACTAGGATCGAACGCCCCAGTGCCATCACTGATGCGAACGAGGGCTCAGGGCTACATATGATGACCAAGTACCCGGTGTAGGAAACACCGAGGCCTGGTCCTCTTGACGGCCCTAGGTTTGGGAATTCTATCGTTCAGCGCGCTACTCATAGGCCACAGCGATAGTGCGATACGCGTGGGCTGCCTCGCCTCCTTCAGCGAGCAAGTAATGCTGAAGAAGGACGACCTGGGCGTAGGAGGTCGGTCAATGGCCCACGTTCTCCAGTGAGAGTGAGAGGTAAAGCCGCCTGTTACCCTAGTAGAAGCGGGCCTCCCTATCCGGCGAAAGATGGGGACACAGTAGTCCCATACCCCAGGGGGCCATTTCGATGTTCCTGGGTCTGCCAGGGTTTGACGGCTTGGGGTTTTAGTTGGTTCCGACGGGATTACCGCCTCAGACGGACATTTGAGGGGATTGCCGCACTATAAAAAAAGAGTTCCAGTACTTTTTTTGCTAGAGAAATCGCTAGTCTTCACTACATTAAAATATAGATTTACTATTATTGCCTCCTAGCCGCGGACTCTCCAACGAGTGTTACTCCTGGTAGGGCTATGCGTGAGCTCACCGCTGCACACACAAGCACAGTACCCAGCGTGAATAGAGCGATGTCGTGCTAGTAGTCCTACACTGCACACTCTAGGTGTTGGCTATATTTGCAGCGAGAGTGTGTGGTATGCTGCTGCCGTGGTGTGCTCTCCCATACCACAAAAGGCGCACCAGGCGTTGGAGATCACGGAACGATCTCCATCCTGTTCTAGCGCTGGCCTAAGGATGGCGGTTGAGGTTAAACGTCGTTCTAGTAAAGGCAGACCTAGGAAAGCGGCTTGGGTCGCTGGGACGAGAATTTTGACGCGGTGCACCCTGGTTATGGAGACAGCAGCGCCTCTCCCACGATGGGGTAGAGGATAGACTATGGCCAACTACGACCTAGGCGAAAACGGCTCTGTTGAGGGTTGCATGGAAGCTTTTCACGTGTCCCTCTGATTAGCAGGTCAACAGCGGCCGAGAATTGGAGTGTCATCCTATTTTGTACTATGAGCCTGGTTACCTACACCAACATGCGGGTCAAATATCTCCGGTCAGAGGTCATGTGAATTTCCCACCCGCGTGGAATACTCATCCCGTTCCCGTCTATTCCATGGACTGAAAGAAGTGTTACGAGCGTGGGGGTCGGTTTAAATAGAAAATGCGAGGACAACCGTTGAAGACAGATTTTATTCATCTGCACTTAACTTACAGCAAAGCGCGTACAAATTCGATAACTCTTCCTTACACAATACGCAGTCACTTGTATAATCGCACTGTATCGCTTCGCACACTTTATCGCAATGATCGCTTCGAATTCTAGTCGTAGACTAACTTGAGCAGCGGCTGTTAGCTCGCCTTTTATATAAGGCGCGGCCGAGTAGCGAAAGATCGAGAAAAGACAGGTACGTTCTGAAAAAGACAGGAACTTTCTGGGAGGTTCTATTAGGTCTTGTGTCTCTTTCTATTCGTTCCATTCCTTCTAGAACAGTGACGTCAAGGCATGCTGTCTCTTTCTAGCCTGATGTCTCGTTCTATTCATTCCATTCCTTCTAGAACAGTGACGTCAAGGCATGCTGTCTCTTTCTATAGTGCCGTCTCGCTCACTCCTATGGAAATTTGGCCATATATTGAAGTGGCCAAGCGCCGGGCGTAGCACTACCCCCTTCTTAGACATGCTCGTCCCGAGCATTATTAGATCCGTAGTATCTCGCCAGTCGGTCAACATGTACAACCTTCAAGGGGCTTCGCTGGTTGCGTTGTATCCGGTATGTAACGTCATTGATCCTGGTGACAACTTTATACGGCCCTTCCCAGGTTGGAGACAACTTCGGAGATTTGCCTTTGCGACGCATCGGATTGTGTAGCCATATCAACGAGCCTTCGTCGAACCCGGCTTGATGAGAGTTGCGGTCGTATCGGGTTTTCATTCTGTCGCTTGCCTGGAGCCCAGATTCACGGACGTGGGTGTGAACGTCATTTAGTCTATCGCGCAATGCACTAGCATATTCCGTGATTTCTTGCGGTGAATCTGGAGGACGTCCAGTCAGTAGATCAGCCGGTAGTCTCAGTTCTCTGCCAAAGTTTGCACACGCAGGCGTCACCGTTGTGTTTTCATGTATCGCTGTTCTATAAGACAACAAGAACAAAGGAATATGACTATCCCAGTCCTTCTGGTGGCTCTCAACAACCTTAGCCAAATGCCTTTCCAAGGTTTGGTTAAATCTTTCAACCATTCCGTCAGACTGCGGATGATATGGGGTGGTCCTGGTTTTATGAATACCCATTATCCTACAGGTTTCTTGAAATACCTGTGATTCAAAATTCCTTCCCTGGTCACTGTGTATTTCCAGAGGAACTCCATATCGGCAAAACACTTCCGTGACTAGTCTTTCCGCAACTGTAGTTGCTTCCTGGTTAGGTATGGCAAAAGCCTTCGGCCATTTAGTAAAGTAGTCCATTACTACTAGGATGTATTTGTTTCCAGACTCCGATGCAGGAAATGGCCCTGCAACATCTAATGCAATCCTTTCCCAAGGCGCTCCAACATTGTATAGCTTCAATGCTCCCCTGCTCCTTGTATGCGGCCCTTTTACCGATGCGCAGCATGTACATTTCCTACACCAATCTTCAACATCCTCACGGCAATGGATCCAATAGAATCGTTGACGAATCTTCATCAACGTCTTCTTCACACCAAGATGGCCGCCTGAAGTTCCGTCATGAAATGATCTCAAAACCTCATTAATTTTAATCTTTGGGACAACCAACTGCAGATGTGAGTCTTTCCCGTTTGCAGACTCCCATTTTCTACACAGGACTCCATTGTGTATCACGAGGCTTTCCCATTGTGCCCAGTAGCTCTTCGTAGCTGCACTCATTTGGGAGACATCACTCCATTTCGGCTTAGGTGTTCCTGCCTTTATCCATTCGAGAATAGGCTTGATGTCTCGATCCTCTTGCTGTGCTTGCTGCATGGCTTCGCTACTCCACTCATCGCTGACAGTATCAGTCCTTATTATTCTAATCGCTACACTGTCTTTAGCTTCTTGCCTGACACAATGGTTACATTCCACCGGACAAGGTCTTCGAGAGAGCGCATCTGCATTTCCATGCGCTTTCCCACTCCGATGTTCGATGACGAAGTCGTATTCCTGGAGCTGTTCAATCCATCTTGCCACTTGTCCTTCTGGATTTTTAAATTGTAGCAACCATTTTAAAGCAGCATGATCAGTCCTCAGATGAAACTTGCGGCCCAGCAGAAACTTACTGAAATGCTGCAATGTCTTAACCACGGCCAGTAATTCCCTTCGTGTAACACAGTAATTTCTCTCTGGTTTAGACAAAGACTTACTAAAGTAAGCAATCACGGCCTCCTTGTCTCCTTTTCTTTGGGACAGGACTCCTCCTATCCCAGTATTGCTGGCATCTGTGTCGACGACGAACTCATTTTCTGCATCTGGAAAACCCAAGATTGGTGTTTCACAGAGTCTTTGCTTAAGGTCTGTGAAAGCGGCTTCACATTGTTCATCCCAGCTAAATTTCCGTTTTTCTTCCGTTAACCGATGCAAAGGCTTCGCAATATCGGAGAAGCTTTTCACGAACCGCCGGTAGTATGAACACAGACCTAAAAAGGCACGAACGTCGGTCTTATCTTTTGGTGTCGGCCAATCTTTCACGGCACTTATCTTCTCAGGGTCTGTTTGTATCCCATCCTTCGAAATAACATGCCCCAAATAATTCACTTGTCGTTTAAAAAGTGAACACTTCTTTGGACTGAGTTTTAAGTTGGCACCCTGTAGTTTAGTCAAAACTTGCTCTAGTTTGCTGAGGTGATCGTCGAAGTCTTTTCCAATGATGATTATGTCATCCAAATATACCAGACAGGCTTCTCCCAGCAGTCCAGCAAGTATTTGTTCCATCAATCTCTCAAATGTGGCCGGAGCATTACATAATCCAAATGGCATGACGTCGAACTGCCAGAGACCTTTTCCAGTAGAAAACGCAGTTTTCTCCTTATCTAGTTGACTGATTTGAACTTGCCAATACCCACTCTTGAGGTCCAATGTTGAGAACCACTGCATGCCACTTAAGGTGTCCAAAGTGTCATCTATCCTTGGCAACGGATAACTATCTTTTTTCGTAACATCATTCAGTCGGCGATAATCGACGCAGAATCTGGTGGTTCCATCCTTTTTCTTTACAAGGACTACCGGAGAACACCATGGACTGACCGAGGGTTCAATGATACGGTCCTTCTTCATCTCTTCAATCATTTCCTCCACCTCCTTTTCTCGAGCAATCGGTACACGTCGTGGTCGTTGACGGATTGGCGTTACCTCACCAGTATCGATTTTATGCTGTACTACTCCAGTTCTGCCAATGTCACCACCATGCATAGAAAAGACGTTTTTATAACGTAGTAGCATGTTCCGCGCCTTCAGCATCTCTACCTTACTGAGGTCATTGCGACAATCTTCTAGTAGTTTCAGCACTGTTGATTCTCTGTCACTCGTGGCATCGCTTTTGGTCGAACCCTGGCAACTACGTATCCACGAGATCTCCTCACAAGTGCCAAGCAGTGTCCCTTTGTTTAAGACGCACTCGTTGTTGCTCATATTTAAAATTCTTATAACGGCTGTGGTTGGTGTTGTTACCACAGTACGAGCTGGTATCCAGGGACTTCTGCCGTCTACTTTTTCCACCAATGCACAGCGATGAGAATTGATGCCATATTGAGGTAGTCTTATTGACACTAGGGTCTGTGATTTAGGCTGGAGTACAGTTCGTTTTGCACAGAACACTTTTCCACATGCGCCACCTTCCATGGGAATTTCGTCGAACCCAAGTTTCAGAACGCCACAATCCACGTCGATTCTACAGCGATATTTTCTCATAAAATCCAATCCAATGATGCAGTCATCTAAGATATCAGCGACGATGACTTTATGCCAATAGGTCTTATCACCGACTTCCAACGCCACTTCTTGCTCTCCTCTGACGGAAATGCGCTGACCGGTAGCTGTCTGCAGATGGAGATGCTTAAGTTGATGTAGATGATCTCTAGGTACATTTTTCACCAGCCGAGAGCTAATCACGGTCCGACTTGCTCCAGTATCAATGGTGAGGTGGCACGGTGATCCATTAATACCTCCTTTGATGACCAGACTATTTCCATCATTAGCTTGAGAGATCAGAATTGGGACTTTTACACTACTAGCCAGCACCCGTCCCGCAGTCCTGGCGTTTACTCGTTTCCCTGTTGCTCCGACGCATCTAGATGTCGCGCCGTTTGTTCTTGGCCATTACCTTGTTGAGACCGTTTCGGGCAGCTAGACCGAATATGTCCTTGCTCTTTGCAGAAATAACACCTGGGTGTGAATTCCCGACGGTACACACGTTGCTCATTTGTTGAGATCTCACGCAATCTATGTGGTCGAGGGTCATGTCGTACAGCTTCCACTTCAAGGGCATGAGCAACAGCATCTTTAAGGGTTGCATGGTGACCCAGACGGACGGCAGCTCTCACCTCCAAGTCTCTGATCCCGTCAATAAAAGCTTGCACCAAAATGCTGTCAAGAAATGACGAAGAAGCTCCTTGGTAAGCTTCTCTCACGAGCTTTTCTATTTCCAAAGCCCACTGCTGCAGAGACTCATTAAGACGCTGGTTTCTGTCCTTCAATTGGGCACGGTAGACATGTTCTAAGTGACTATCACCGTAACGTGATTCCAATGCTTCAAGAAGGCAAGTCAAGGTAAGTCACTTCACCTCCAAGCGCCTCTAAAACACTGAGTGCTTGGTCCCGTAACCCCAATGTTAATGCTGTTTTGGCTTGCTCCTTATCCCAACCGTTCGCCTTTGCCACAAACTCGAACTGCAGTTTGTATGCAGTCCACGAGGAGGTCCCATCAAATGGCGGTACTTTGAACTTTCCGACAGCCTGTGCAGATGAAATGGTTACAGAGCCAGCTGTTCCGCAAGCTATTTTCGTCTCCAATTTTTTTACGTTTTGAGCCACAGACTGCAGCCGTTCCTCATAACTCTCAAATTTCTCGTCGATGCTTCCTAATTTTTCGTCGTGGCTTTCTAATTTAACGTCGTGGCAGTCGAGCTTGTCTTGCACTGAATGAATTTCTCTTTGCCATTCTGCTTTAGACTCTTTCAAGAAGGCAAATAGATCTTCTTGTTGTTCCCGGAGCTGAACCTTTAGTTGTAAGGCCTGCTCCTCGTGTTGACGGGCCTGGTTCTCCTGTTGTTGCTGGAGCTGTGTCTTCAATTGCAGAGTCTGCTCTTCCTGGCGACGGGCCTGCTCTTCTTGGCGACGGGCCTGCTCTTCTTGGCGACGGGCCTGCTCTTCTTGGCGACGGGCCTGCTCTTCTTGGCGACGGGCTTTTCCTCCTGTTGACACTGGAGCTGTGCCTTCAATTGCAGAGTCTGCTCTTCCTGGCGACGGGCCTGCTCTGCCTGGTGACGGGCTTGCTCCTTCAATAAGGTCATAATCGCGCTCAGGTTAATTTCCGATGATGATCTTGAAGCACCCGACGACGTACTCGGAGTACCCGCAGCCTCTTCCGCGGCCTGGCTTCGGGTTTTAACTCCCTCCCTGTCGTCTCTCGGCGTTATCGGCATTTTCTATCCCACTTCTGACACCAGTTGTTACGAGCGTGGGGGTCGGTTTAAATAGAAAATGCGAGGACAACCGTTGAAGACAGATTTTATTCAGCTGCACTTAACTTACAGCAAAGCGCGTACAAATTCGATAACTCTTCCTTACACAATACACAGTCACTTGTATAATCGCACTGTATCGCTTCGCACACTTTATCGCAATGATCGCTTCGAATTCTAGTCGTAGACTAACTTGAGCAGCGGCTGTTAGCTCGCCTTTTATATAAGGCGCGGCCGAGTAGCGAAAGATCGAGAAAAGACAGGTACGTTCTGAAAAAGACAGGAACTTTCTGGGAGGTTCTATTAGGTCTTGTGTCTCTTTCTATTCGTTCCATTCCTTCTAGAACAGTGACGTCAAGGCATGCTGTCTCTTTCTAGCCTGATGTCTCGTTCTATTCATTCCATTCCTTCTAGAACAGTGACGTCAAGGCATGCTGTCTCTTTCTATAGTGCCGTCTCGCTCACTCCTATGGAAATTTGGCCATATATTGAAGTGGCCAAGCGCCGGGCGTAGCAGAAGCTTATCTGTTAGACTATAAATATGGCCCTGTACCCTGTACCAAACAGCCGAATTTGTTCATCCGTTTCATCCGTTTTTGATTGAGTAACAAACATCCAAACCCAAATCTCTAAACGTCCAAACTTCTTCACAAACTTTAACATTCGTAATATTAGTAGGAAGTAGGATAAGATATAATAACGCAGCTCAGCCCAAAGAAGACAAATATCCCTGAATCTTGAATAAGGTCGGTTAGCTTTATAAGTGTTTTCTTCCCGAGCAGTGAACTGCAATTGTCCTGCTCTCCATGTAGTTATCTAATAAATCAACATTACTCTTATTGAATCCAATTTATTTACCATACGTAGAATAATCCAGCGATTATTCAAGGAACTGCATGCAATTGTTTGAATCAAGCATGATTGAGAGATCCAGACGCGCGCCTATAGCGTCCACTTGCATAGGTACTTGGCGTACATTTCAGTTTACTAATGCATTATTTGAAATTATTTTTACTTGTTACAATGATCTGATCCTGTGTGAGGTTGATGACATGTACTAACCCGAGAGGTGCATCTAAACAAAGATCCCTCTTATACTGACAAAAGACGACAAAAGTAGTACCTATTTTTGTTTTATTCATAAGTGGTCAATTATGTGTGCCTTAAGTACATTATGGTACAAGTGTGTCCCGAGCCGTTAGGTAAGGGTCTTTAGAGAGCCAAGGACGGTTATCATCAATACACACGTGTATCATACTATATTTTTCAACACTCTTATGAATAAAATTATACTAAAATAGATTGTTGCAATTGCAGTTTTCCGGTAGTAAACTTTCCATAACGTTATGGACTTCACCATAGACTTAAAGAGGTTTCTTATTTTATTTTTCGCGGAATAAATGGGTAATTAAAGTTTGTACAGAGAAAACAAAGATAGCAAGGATAATTGATTGAATGTTTTTATTAAATACGTACAAGTTAAAATTAAATCCATTTAAATACGAAGTTTCATGAAATTAGGAAGTAAAAAGTAGGTTTATTAATTTATTTCTACTATTGAACTTTTTTGTATCGAAACTTTTTTAAAGAAAAAAAGCACTTGTGAATTATAACATAACAATCAAAAAGCCACAGTTTAATTATAAGTGTCATTATGTGCCTAATTGCGTTGAAATTAGAACCAGTTTATGAGCAAGTGTGTTGTTGTAAAATTTATTTTCGGGTAACGCGTGAACTCATCAGGAGGTATAATACTTTCACAAAACAAATCCAAGTAGGTACCTACGCTATGTATGTGAAGTTGACTCTCGTTCAAGTGAGCTTGAGATAAGACGAACAGTGCGACCATACCCACGGTCGTCGACCTTGAACTCCGACGGGCACTAAATTAATAATTAGAGGATCCCAGCAAGATAGTCTTTAGTTTTTAAACCGATACACATTTTAAATAGCCTGGCTGTTGTTCTCATAACTTCCAAATTAATTAATTGTTTTTATTAAATACAAACATGTTATATACAATGTATAAATATAGACATTATAGGTATTGTATGTGCAATATAATTTATCTAAGCACAGGGGTAGGTAGAACGAGGCGGGTTCGATTACCGTTCAGTGCAAGAAGTATTTGTTTGCATGAGGATGTAAATTCGCATCGGTCTGGGTCTAAGCTGTACTTCCTTTGAGTCTAGATTAGCGGTTGTGTACTAAGTGTAATTTCGTAGAATATTATTATTATTTATAAACCGGTCATGGTAAAATATCCAACGCCCTTAATTACTCACTAAAATGAAAATTAAGTCGCATCCCATCGTAAGTATCCGGGCATTAGCTCGTCTCTTATCAAACATTTATTGTGTTGGAAGTAGTTGAGATAACATGAAGTAAAAATGAAGCCATATAACAAGTTAACTGAAACAATAAGCTTCTACAAGCTTTTACAAAGGTTTTCTTTTATTATAATTACTAAAAAGTTTATAGACGAAATGGGGGTCTTTGCGCCTTACGGCTGACGGTTGTGTATGTTACTAATACAAAAATAACTTGCCTTTATGTATTCTACTATCTGGTGACACACTTCAACAATTAGTCCACTTAATAGATACTATTACACACTGTAGAAATATTCTAACGGGCACTTATGCTTAAATTACTTGGGCCCGTATTCTAGGGCACTCAGTCCTAAGTCTCAATTTATTTGAGAATAGATTGTCTATATGATCTGTCCTCACGTAAATAGAGTTACAGAACTGAGTATCATTCTAGAATGCGGGCCTTAGATTTTACAATACTAAAGTCATGATTGATATACTGTGATTATTTTTCAATGCGACATTTACGTATCTCATCTGTTGCACATCTGCCGGGCTTCCCATGACGGCTTCTTTTTTTTTTTTACTAAACATTCATTAACATACATTCACCCTTAGGATGCTGCTTTAAACTGTAATTATTTAATAAATAATACATACGCTGAATAAAGAGTTTTGCGTGTGTCGACAACCATTGGAAAAATTAATAAGCATCAAGTAGATACTGTCCCAAATTAAGAAACTTCTGTCCCAATTTGACCGATTCCATGAAGAGTTCCTAAAGTGGTCAGAGAAAGGTAACAGATCAAAGGTTACATGCGAGCCTAATCAGGTAGTGCTAAGGCCATAATTGGTGGTAGCGGAAAAATAATTAGTTCCTAATTATTTAAAAAAAAAGATGATCGTGAAATTACTAATTCTAGTAACATAACTGGATGTACACCGTTACATCGTTGAGATTGTATCAGATATAGTAGTCCGCTAACAATCGTGCTTCCTGTGCACGGTTCCTGTGCTATAGCAGAATAGACGGCGCTCCCGTCTGGTCTATAGCACAAAATGTAGCTTTAATGTTTTAAGCCAAGCTGCTTTAAGTCGCCATCTAATAAATTTGTTCTGCTAGCCTATTACCGTGGTCGGCAAACTGACTCCTGACTCTTCAGCTGCTACCACAGGCACTACCGCTGTAACACAAAAACACTTATGATAAAATTATGTTCCTCTTTCTTTAACTGTATGTACTTTTTAACCGACTTCCAAAAAGGAAGAGGTTCTCAGTTCGATCGGTATTTTTTTTATGTATGTACACCGATTACTCTGAGATTTATTATCCGAATAACTATTGCCCGCGGCTCCGCCCGCGTGGATGTCGGTTATCGCTTAGTGTTGAGTCAACGCTATTGAGCATTAATTTTTCTAAAATAAAAGTAGCCTAAGTTACGTCTTATTACGTCAGCTAGCCATTTCAGACATTAGCCGGCACAAACAGACATACAGACAGACAAAAATGGTAATAAATGATATTTTGGTGTATGTACCGTATTTTATTATATTTATATATATTATATTTCACAAAACTCAACAAATATGCTCAAGGACATAAAGCTTACATCAACCTTAGGCCGAGTAGCAATCAGGGTATTGAGAAGACTTCGACGTATTATATTCATATGCATGTAAAAAAAACGGTTATTTCAATATTACAAACAGACACTCCAATTTTATTTATATGTATAGATTTACGTGATTTTTTTTAATTCAATGCTCAATAGTTGCCATTTGGTCCCATAACATTTTTACTTAGCTTGTTCCAGTAGCTTTCAGTTTATGAACATTTTTGTATTATTTTAATTCAAACTTTAAAGCGACATATTTTTGTATATATAAAACACGTCACGTTTGACTTCACCTCGCCTAAACGCAATGTCTCAGGATAGAGGGTCACCATAACATACAAGTACCATGTTAACAACGATGGCACTCAGCTTGACGATTTCATGAAAATAGGATTGTCCTCGCAGAACCGCTTGACACCCACCGGTCCCACTGGTGCTGCGACCACAATTCCCCCAGCCCAGCTATGCACTTCCTGCCCCCCTGAACGCATGTAAAACAGTGATTATTTATTATTTATGTTGTCCCATATTTCCGTTGTTTATGAACCGATTTCAAAAATTATTTCCGCATTGGGCCGCTGGAGTAAACGAGTCCTAGAGTGGAGACCGCGACAAGGCAAATGAAGGGTAGGACGCTCCCTAGCCAAATGGACCGATGACCTGAAAAAGGTGGCTGGGACGGACTGGATGCGGAAAGCGGAAGATCGTACGATGTGGCGCACATTAAGAGAGGCCTATGTCCAGCAGTGGACTGCAGTGGGCTAATTAATATTGAATGATTGAGTTTAGTATAACCCACAGGTTGTTCCATATCAATTTCATGGGTACTAGACCTTCGACTCCGGAGACACACCAGAGAGAGAACTCCTTAAAATCAATTAGAAAATGGGACATTATTGCTGTTTAGCTAGCTTTAGGACGATCCTGTGATAAGGTATGCTACAATTTGATGGTCAAGGACGTACTGAAATTACCTAGTCTTAAACTGTGGAGGTAAACAACAGAACTCCTTAATTATATATAGCATGAATGTCTCGTTTATGTTTTGAGAGTATTATGTCAATCTTATGAAACAAAACTCAAAAAGCATGGTCGAAGGCATGCTGGACTGGATTAAACCACTAAATGGGGGGAAAAATAATACGATTTTAAAAACCACCTGTTGTTAAGACTGACAAGTAAAAAAACTACGTTTAAAAAAACCGATTTCTTAAACTGAAAAGTATAAATTAACTTATAGTAAAATACCTGAATTTACAGATTTTCTGTTCTGTTCACTGTTAGAATCGATTAAAATGTGACATCTCGGGCTAAGCACCGAATTCTAACAGATCAGTAAATCTGTAAATTCAGTTATTTTTCTCCAAGCTATTTAATACTTTACAGTTTTTGAAGTTTTTTTTATCATTTAAACTAGCTGACCCGGCGAACTTCGTACCGCCATTATTTTTCCGCCCGCGCTTCAGATCCCGTTCCCGCTGCACCCTCTACTATATTAAACATGTTTTATATATATAAACCTTCCTCTTGAATTACTCTATCTATTAAAAAAAACAACATCAAAATCCGTTGCGTAGTTTTAAAGATTTAAGCATACAAAGGGATATAGGGCCAGAGAAAGCGACTTTGTTTTATACTATGTAGTGATTGTTATTAACTATTATTTTCATTTAGTACAACGTGCGGGAACGCTTCTTTAGAAAAAAAACGTAGTCAAATCTTTTATATTTTATTTATTTAGAACTAGCTTTTGCCCGGAGCTCCGCCCGCGTGGATGTCGGTTATCACTATGATATTGGTTATCGTTATAAATTGTAGCCTATGTATTATTCTGATGTATAAGCTATATTATTCTAAACTATCATTAAAATCCAGTCAGTAGTTTTTACGTGAAAGAGTTATAAACATCCATCCATACTTACAAACTTTCGCGTTTATAATATTAGTAGGATGTAGGGTGAGAACCTACTTAACCTCAGTCACGTACCTGCTTAGTAGCTACTACGGCTAAGTATGAATACAACTTGTGTGAATTTAAATAATAATAATAACCAGTCGCTATCTCTAATGAGGCAAGTGCAACAGTCTGAGCGCATACTCTCTACTAATTGTTTTCTAGATTTGGCCATACCGTAAACTCTAATTTTAGAATATGAACTTAATTTGAACATATTATAGAATAAAAAAATGAAATTTCGGAGGAATGGTAGTGTTGTCATTTTATATATAAAGAATGTACCATAAGTTTAATGAAAAGAAGTCACCCTACAGTACAGCTTGTGGCAAGCTTAATGTTTCTTAATACTAGATTTGATTCACCTGTAAACCTAATGCAAGTGTGTATGGGGTATTTTTCAGGAACGTGTTTGAGAATCATTTAGACACTTTTGATAAGGTTTAATTTATTATTAGTTTGTTGACTTATACAACTTTCAAGAACAGAATATAATACATAAAATATACCATTGACGAGATATTTTTACATTTTATATACTCAATCTATTTTAATCTCCTCTACATATTTTAATATTTTATAAACTCAATAACCTAAGCAGGTAGCACCTCATTGTATAAAAGTCTGAAGCAATGAGTACTTATTTCTTGAATTAAAAATTGCATTTTCGAAATACAATCACCGGTTTTGTGCTATTATCGAACTCAAAATTTCATGGCCACCGACACTGCATGCCGATAGTGAGTACCCAGTCGTCCTTTTATCCTATTTAAAAAAGGGCAAGTTACTTATTAATATATTTTACTACATATTTTTAAAAGTTAATAGTGATTTTCGAAAATTTTGTTATTTACAAAATGCAATGCGACTACTACCATTACCTAGGTAGAACAGTATAACGCAAAATAAATTTAACGCATCAAGTGATATCGATTTCGCTTGCTTTGTGAGACACGGACAACAATGCTTTTATAATTCCAACCGAGAGTCGTGTTTCGTGCAACGTATTTGGTGGTGGAATGCGGGTCGCGCGCTCGCCAGCCTTCCAAGCTACATTTGAACGACGCGCGACGGAAATGCGCGTTGCGTTACATTGCTACATCGCAAGATCATAATTCGTATTCGACTCAGATAGGCCCCTATATTAATAACCAGTACCTATATTATTGCAGTGCAACTTTTAGTTGTGCTAGAAGGATGTTTGCGGAATATTTTTGCAATACCGTAGCTGGTTTACGATTGTGCAGCTAGAATTTCTTAATGTCATACAAGTTTAAGGTCTTCGTGGCATACAGGAGAAACACAATATTTACTTTACGGAAATACTCTTCCTATGTGGTCGGACCATCATATTATGTACTCCGTGGATCGGACACTGCCAAAAACTGCCTAAAGTTTTATTATCTGATGATTTTATAAACTAACTGTAATCTCTCGAGACTAACGTCATTTATTCCGCTCCCTTTAGGTTTTATCCATATAAAATTACATTTTTAAAGAGATACGTCACATCTGCTACGTTTTCCGTGTCTATCTAAGAATAAAATGAGGACAGTAATGTGCTTTTGTTATGAGATGGTAGATAGAGTTTAGCGCTGTTCAACCACGTTGTCGACAAGGAGTCGGGGCAGCCCATGTGCAGTGCCCAACGTGGAGTAACAGCAGTGAAAACGGCGAAACACAGCTGAATTTTATCTATAGCCTTCAATAACGTCAAAAAGTTGCGACTGCGAACAGTCCTGGACGTAGCGGAGCAGCACGGAGGTCTCCCTCAATTTTGCCTTAAAATTGTAAACGTGTTTAATTCTAAAAACATGAAAATTCAGTTAGTTAAACGAATTCTCACTGATGAAATCCAACCTCAATATGGTTATTTATTATTAGGTACTAGATAAGACGATTGCACGTCTGTATTATAATAATTATGAAAATTCCTTGCCGACTATTACGCCATGCCATAAGATTTTACTAAAGGGGGTTTTAATTAAATAAAATGGGAATTTAGTATAATAGCTTCGTGAAAATCCCCACATATTTCTAAGGTACAATATCTAGAATCGGCTGAAAGTTGAAATGAGACTGCCCTATCGTATCCGGCATTTTTGATGGCGCACCACATAATTGAAAAAATCTACCATTATTATGTAGGTAGGTACTACATAGCTCAACACATATCTCTATTTTGAAAGAATTGAAAGCACATACTTAAGCTGAGCTAAGCAATGACGATTATTTCCCTGATGATTTATTTTTTATTTTCATTCTGTAACAGGGTTTGGCAACATATTTATGTGTTGCAATGTAATCGAGAAACCGCAGCAGCGGGTTGGCCACTGAGGTATGAAATCGTGCAGCTACGGTATGTCGGCTGCACTTTCTCAAGTTCCGGCCAACACTACTTGATAGAGACTAGCCAGTAGCGTCACGTACTTAAAATTATAATTTTCTATTAGTTCTACTTTACAAGCCACGTCTAGAAACCTATTTATTTTTAACACGTTGCAGTTACAACTTCAATTGAATACCTTCTTCAAAATATTGCGCGTACAGAGAAAGGTAACTTTTGGTTCAGTTGAAGTTTAAGTGGATAAAAGCGTAAAAATTCTTAATTTAGCTATACAATACACGTCCAAACCTTCTGGTTAAATCCGCTAGTTAATTGGACGCCTAGGCCGTTCATTAAACGTCGGCACTCAATGAAATGACTGTAAACAAAATAAATCGTTGAGCGAAATGCCCATAAATATAAACGTTCTAAATAACCCTTAACTTAACCACGTCCCTTCAGGAGACATTGAGTATGAGAATCTCGGTAAAAATTACTCGGCAAGTAGACAGTGAACAGGAAATGGCATGAAACTTCTTTTCGTCAACCGATGGTCCTGCAAGCGACAATGACAGACTACGGAGAAAAGAGGCAAGAAACCCTTAAAATATGAGGTGACATGGCGCAAACCATTAAGAATGGCTTGTGAATCTCGTGCACTGTTAGCCCGGCAACCGTTTGACCCGATTCTGACGAAACCATAGCGAAACACCCTTGACGGGAATACAGTTAGGACTCCCTAAGCCTACGAACTGCGAACGAGTCGCGAGTGTCCTAATACTCGCGACTCGCGAGGTCTACATACTGCTCGCAGTTCAAAATTATGGCTTGTCGTACTGAAAGTTTCTGTTGAGTGTTGCCGCCAACTAGCTTAATCAGCCGTTCAAGGCCTGAGTGATATTCAGATATTCAGCCGTAGCGTTTATTACAAAATTAATAACCTGACTGGTTATGCTTAGGCCAATCGTATAATGGGGCACTTCCTCGAAATAAGATACATATACTTACACCTGTAAATGTCCGGGGGAGGGGGTAGTGTTGACAGATGAGAATGAAATGGCTAGACAAGTGGTTAAACGTCATCGATCCAAGCTATTTGCCTATTAGCCGTTTAATTAAATGGCTGAATACCATTCAGGCCGTTAATTGAACGGCGCTCATCAGTGAAGCGCTTAGGCAGTTTATTGGACGGTTGATTAAGCTAGTTGGCGGCGACATATAAACTATCTAAACGAATTCTGTTTATTCCTTTATAAAACAAAAGTAATTATAATGATTTACTGGCCTTCTTTCTTACCGTCATCAGCGACAACCAATAAATATTCTATAGGTGGGTACAGCTATAATTTTGAACATAAATCGATACGATACTGTCAGGCATTAAACTTGTCAGTTGTCACCGTTTTGCTATGAATATTAGTAGGTATATAGTTAAAACATTTAGATCTATATTTTACAGCGACGTGTCCTACCTATCTTATGTACATGCTTGTAAATAACTTATATACTGTCGATATTGAAATGTTATGTACATTAAAGCGCCTCAGCAGGTTGGTAGTTCAAAGCTTAAAATTCAATCGTTTTGTTTTAATTGCCTGATTGCTTTTGACAATTAATTGTGTTGTAGTTTTTGAAACATAAATACTTATTGTGAATTACCTACAGTACTTCTTATAGAGCTGTTTACCGAAGGTGACTGTCTTCAAAATAATACCTGTTCGATCGGAAGGTTGTTATACCCTTATCGCATCTCTACATATCCTTCGCAGACGGATTTTACTTTCCCCATGTTGTGCTAGTAAATATTACAGTTACCTTTTTTGGTTACCTACGCAGGCTTACGGCTTACGGCTGCGTAGCCCTCAGAAAAAACATAGTAGGCATAGAATATGATAGGTAGGCGTCAAGTTAAAATATGCATATTTGTTCAAATATTGAATAAGTTGATACATATCTAATCTAGGTACATCAGTATTGTTTATCGTAGTACACATATTCATAACTTGAAGACCAAAGAAGCAACAATGACTTGATCGTTCTACGAACTCTACTGTTTAAGTAACGGTGATACATTGTGCGTTGTTACCGTGTTTACCCTAAACCGATACTTAACAGTAACATCATTGTTAATACTAGCCGCACTTCAATGAATGTTATTAATTCCGCCTAGAATGCTCTTTCAGATACTTAGAGAAAACAGGTTAAACAACAGATACCACGCTTTGTTGTTCTATGAAATATTTTATTACATAAGAGGTCGCGTACGCAGACCTCCATTGATGTATAAATCCGCCGGCCGATAGTGGACGACGCAGCTTAAATAACATTGGTACAATAATTGTTCTTTAGCGCTGAACTCGATAACTATGAACCAGCAGCTTTAGGTTTACAATTAGCAGAAGCTACAAAGGTAATGTCTATAAATTAGAATCTGGTTAGGGATAAAATAGCTTGTTATTACGCCTTTGATTCGAACGAGTGTGTCTGATCTACATATAAATAAACCAAATGGAGTCTTAGCTTGTAAAAATGACATTATTCGATGAGCGAGTGCCTAGACGCGGGGGTCGGCAACCGCAAGGGCTATGACCTGAATCGTAGGAGCGCCTGCGCGACCCCGCCCGGCGCAGCGTGCCCGGCCGGCCATCGACCAACCCCGAGCCCCGCAGCTCCCCCTAGTCGGGGTGCGCCCGGCTATGCCGACAGGGTGCCCTACCTATACATTTCATTATCTGGGAATCGTGTTACGAACAAAAAAACACCTACGTTCTCTTCTGTTCGCTCTGCCACAGTAATATTAATTAATCATAAATATATTCACAGATATAGTCAGTCCCGTTACTGAGGATACTATAACAGGATAAAGATTTTTCAGCTTTAAAATATTGGTATAGTTAAGAGTATCAGTTACAATACACATCTCGCAGGGAAGTCAGTATTCAGATGTTTAATACACATCACTCTTATAGATTGCGTACTAAAAATAGAGTTACCTACGACCTTTAATTATATTTTATTTATATATATTTCACAAGGCCACTACACCCAATAGTAGAACTTAAATGTACAAGTAAATGTGATATATATAGTAATTTATGACTTCAGTCATTGCTTCCCATGGATTCTGTTTGTACTGAACGCTTGGTGGACTCCATAAAGCAGTATTTATGTAATTAATATGGTCGGTCTATGGCATACCTACAATGCTTTATTACTTCATTAACGCGACCTTTATAGCTATTGTGCCTACATAAATAATAACTTATTGTAGGTAAACAGTAGTCATTGTGGTTACGGTATAGTGGACCGGCATTTAGCTATAATAATGTATGTATGATAATTATACGGCTGTAACCGGGGCTTCCAAGAGCAGTGTGAGGCGGGGAGAGCGGGGCGGGATGGCCGGCCGCTGAACCTCTCGCAAGTCGAAATCAATACAGTTGCTCTCCCCGCACGCGGCTAGCTCGCGCTCGCGCTCGTCTGGAGCCCGTCGTCATGGATACGGTACCAGATAAACCCGGCCATTGGGACCCCACCGCTCGCGCCCCGCGCCCCGCGCTTCGTACCACGCGTCCGTCCCGCGCATCTCGGTGCACCCTGCACCCCGCGCCGCCGCGCCGCCACCCTTGATTTCAGGATTCCCGGATCGTCCCAGTCCCAATTTCAACCGCTCTTTCTCTGTTACTATGCACAATAAAACGAACAACCTGTTGTTACCACTTGTCATAGCTTTTGTACTTGAAAAGTGTTCATTTGTACTTAATTTTTGTAAGAATTATTATTAGCATACAAACTTACTCATTTGTTAGTTTCGTGAGCTAATCTTATCAATCATTTTGTCTTGACTTCGTTTGTAGATGAAATTTTTTCTATACAAAAAGAAATGTCTGACTGTAAATTACTTAGATGCATAAATATATTGTTTATCACCGCAACTTTCAATAATTAATATCAAACACATCTACGGCAGATACGAAAAATAGAAAAAACTATCTCTGACACGAATGCAAAACACATTGCAAAATTTTAGCTCAAACGATGCAGAACTTTTACAGGTTTTGTAAACAGATTTTAAGAACATTAACCATGTAACAGATAAGATAAGTTTGACTGGTATACCTAATGTATAATGTTCTGATTATAATGAACACTAATAAAGAAATATTATTAAATAACTCATATTAACTTTTCGTATATAAGTCGCAAACATGTGGTTAAATTAGCCAGTTAATTGGACGCCTAGGCCATTTAGTAAACGCTGGCATCCAATCAAATGTCTATGCTAGGCCGATAGTCAATTGAACTAGAATCAACGTTTAACAACTTGGCCTATTGAAAGTCAGCCCTTTGAAGATGACTGACCAAGAGTCGATCTCGTGAGTTGCGTTTAATGAGCCGACTTTCAAAGCAAATTCTTCAGTCATTTTTATTGAATGCCGGCGTGTAATGAAAGAGAATTGGTGTAAATGGCTGCGATATAGATATTTAGAGTGCAGCACTGTGAAATGTAGAGTTATGGTGTACAGCAGGGTCAAGTGCAGTGGGTGTATTTTACCTACTATATATAGTTTAGTTAGTACGAGAGTATCTTTCAGAGTCTACACCTCTCTACTCCATTTCTGTCCGCTCTCCTCACACTGCACGTCGTCGTCAGTCGTCATACTGTTACACGCTCGTTTACTCACGATATATACTACGCTCATTGCGGTTTGTTTTACCTACATGTACTATAATTTTCTCATCTCTACTGAGTACTGCGTTTATTGTAATGAAGTTTCAACCTCTATACGTCTCCGCTTCCTTCAACTTCAATTGGAACAGCCTAAACTAAGTATTTTGAGAACAATATAAACATACATTCTCCATCTGACAGTAAACATACAGCCCATGACTAAATGCCCGCTTAAAGGCAATAGGCTCGCCCCCTATTACGTAGGACCGAAAATCATAGTTGGCGAAATGTGGGTGATAATACTGATAATACACCTTCGTATATGACAATTGTATTTCACGACCCCGAGTAATGCGAGATAGTATGTTTACTTCCGGCTGCTGAACAACCGTGTTTTTTTGCATGACTTTTGTGTATTTAATTTGCACAAAATTAGCTCCCTATTATTGTCATTGACACGAAACAGGCGTCCGCATTCGCACACGCACGTGGCAGACGGACTTAAATGATTTTCGGAGGCTCTGTCTGGCGACGTAGCTTCGAAAACGATGGCCAGTGCTGCCACCTTTCTTATTCATTTATTATTAACTTGCAAGTTATGATCTTTAACAATCTCTCTCAACCTGCGTGTTCTTGTTTATATATTATCTAACTTTTTGATTTAACTTTGTTTCAGAACGTGGACCACAAAGCTAAGTTCCGTTCTAAAAAGGGCCAGTTGCCGTTTGTGGAACTGAACGGCGAAGAGATAGCTGACAGCGCATTTATTATAAAAGAGCTCTCAGACAAATATAACAAGGACCTTGATGCCGGTAAGAAATTGCTGTTTGTGCAAATAACTAGCAATCATGTTACAACTTATTGTAATATGTATTTCTGGGAAATGTTACAATTTTGTTTGTTTTGTCACCGTCTAAGTGATGATTATTACTTTTTTTCTTATGAAGTGACGCGTAGGTTCTAGCTATTAGCTGGTTACGCAATTGCCTGCAGTAGCACACCAGTAATAGCTTGCTATGTTTTTATGTCACATAATAGGGTAGCCAGAAGCTAAGGACAGTAGGTATGTCCATCCATACTAATACAAAAGTGCTTATCTACATCTATTTTTATAAAGAGGAAAGATTTGTATGTTTGTAATGAACAAACTCAAAAACTACTGTGCCGATTTCAAAAATTCTTTCACCATTGGAAAGCTACATTCACCCTGAGTAATAATATAAAAATAGGCTATATTGGATTTCCACGGGAACGTTTTACCACCCGTGCGAAGCCAGGGCGGATCACTAGTCACGAATATAACTGGGTGTGCTAAGATCTTTCCTCCCAAGTGCAAGCCAACCTCACCTGCTGATTGACAAAAAGGGTTTGGCGTTGGTTTTCCTATTGAGATTGGGGTGGTTAGACGGCAGGCGCTCCCTAACAAACCAAATTGAAGAGCAGGAGTTCGGACCATATGCGCCATAGTATAGTAGAGCACGCGCATTCTTGCGCCTCATACCGCCCTAGTGTAGCCGAGGGTGGATGGTTCGGGGTAAGTCCTCCACCCGCTGTACGTGAGTCCTGGTGTGTCTGAATATCGTCCAATTACAAAACGAGCTTGCACCGCATCTTTTCGGACCAGCCCTTGGGTGATCCGTCGACGAGAGCGTAGTATTTTCGACGGTGCACTCACTCAAGTCGCGGTGTATGGCACACGGCATGTTGTTTCAGTGTGCTGAGAGCCCCACATACACGTGCGGCGTCCCCGAACATTATTTTCTTCTCAGATTTCAGATTCAGATTTTAGTAAACAAGTCATTCAATGCTGTTTTATTTCTAGAAATTAGATGTACAATTGACATCAAGGAAGGAGACAAAAATGTCAAGCTGTGACAAGGAGGGGGTGGGAAAGCCATGAAATTCGAGTGGCATAATTTATGGATGGTTTCTAATTAATTATGCTATTAACTACATTTTCACGACTATAATAATCAACTAAACGGATCTTAATTATGAAATAGGTTGGACCTTTCGTCTCAATAAATGATAATTTATACAGAGGAGAGTAAACTATAATTTGTTGAAGGCAAACCGTATTATTTATTCTAGTTAGGTACGTACATAAATGTAAAATCATATTGTAAGCGGATCTAGTTATAAATCGAGATTCAAGACTTAGTTTCGTTCCGAAATAATGGACTGAGAAACTAAAAGAAAAATGGTGGCGATGTTACATGACGTCACAATTTAAATAAGTCAAGTGATCTAGTTGAAGCGGGGTCTTTATTGATGTTTCCCCGGATGCAGGCCCAGCCGTAGGTAATCGGGCCGAGTCCTAGAATTCTACATAATTCTAGTACATTGCGCATGTGCATTCAGGATTTGTGTAAATCTAGAACATAATTTATATTAACCCTTTTGTTACACTCAGCCCTGACTCTGGAGCAGAAGGTCGTGTCACATGCTATGATCTGCATGATCGAGAACCATCTATCGTGGGTGATCCTATGGTGGCGTGCGAAGTATCCTGACAGTGTCATCAAGGGTTATCAAGTTAATCTGCAGAACGCCCTGAACACTCGTCTGCCGAACCCGATCCTCAACTTTTGTTACAAACTCACCGCTGCGCGTAAGGTAAGTGATTTGTGGCTGATAAATGTTTGTTCTATATTTTTGACTCAACATTTTGAATTATTTATACCTTTTCTTGAAAGTATATTCAAAAGTATTGTCATATAGGTTATTATTTAAATATATATTAGTCGAGTAATTGTGGTTTCGCGGCAAGTATAGCATAGTGTTTTAAAGGGAAGTCCCGTATTACGTGTTCCGTTCGGGGGTTTCTTCAAAATAACACGCTGGAACATAATATGTACTCCTCTAGGTATATTATTTAAAATAGGTAGAAATATTGTCACATGAGTACCATTTAACCGCTACAAATAAACAGCTGTCTACTGAGTTACCGGGGCCTGTCCTGAATAACTAAAATTCACATCGCATACATATTGTCTTTTTTTATTTTTTAGGGGATGAAGAAAGCAAAAGCTCACGGTATCGGCGTTCACAGCGAAGACGAGATTGTAGAACTTGGTAAAAATGATCTCCGCGTACTTTCAGATCTACTGTCGGATAGACCATTCTTTTTCGGAGATGAACCGTCTGTTGTAAGTACCTGCCTAGGAAGTAAATGTTTTAATATAGATTTTAAAAAGTGAAGTGAACCGCAGCCTACTGTCACCTCGAAAGTTTAGCTAGTTGCATTAAATTCAATTTCATCGGCAGTGTCGAGGGACTTTGAAGTTATGTCGTATGGGTTATTTTAAAACCGGTGGCAGAAAATGTCGTCCCTAAGCAAAAAATATTTGTTCACTATTATTTTTAAAATTTTAAATTGTGTTTTAGCTTTTTTAGCTGAAGTACAAATTAATTAAAATATTTTCAAAAGAAAAAACGGGGTTATTATTGATCTATCACAATTTTTATCAGCTAACAAAATAGTCATTCATGGTAAAAGAGGTGTTCTATCCTATATCTCAGGGCACTATGCAAAAATCACAATTTCTTTTTACTAAATTTTTATTATTGTTTTGTTTAGTATGAATGATAATATTGATAATTAAGTGGTGTATCATTAAAAAAAACTATCCCTGCCTGTGAAATAAAATTATAATACTTTGTCCCGCGGTCTTTGTAATAATCGTCGGACCTTTCAGTTACCATGCAAATTAGATAAATACTAAGAGACGACGCTGCCGTTCCGTTGACAACAGTTGGGTCTTCGACTCTTTTCGAAGTGGGTGGGGCTCGAGGTACCTACGCAAATCAGTCCTTGGTTATTTGCGGTGTGAGGCGAGTGGTTTTATTCTGTGTGTGCTGTGCTATGTAACCGGCGATTCGATGTAAGTATTGAGATATTTCTAAATAAATTATTAAATGGAATATATCATTGAGGAAATAATTTGTCCAGTGTGTTAATAATATATACTTTTCTTCTAAGAATACCTACTTACTTTGTTACTACTATGTTACCTAAGTGATAATAAAGTTGTCATTTTGAACTATTAGTAGCTATATGTCATCATGGGTGTGTTTGTAATAGCATAGCAGTCAGTATTATTTTATAATCATCTAATAAATGAAGCATTTTGTTTCAGATAATCTAATACTGCTGTTGAAAAGCAACGATATTACAGAAAAAAGCGCAAATTAAATCCGGAAAAGGTAGCAGAAGCTAAGAGGAAGGATTTAGAGATATATTATAAAAATAAACGCTTGGTAAATGACAAGACTCCAAGTGAACGTCTTCTTCATCTTAGCGTTAATCCCAGTCGCATCCGAAGCTTTCAGCTTCCCAGTCTTACTGCGGATTTGGCTGAACTTCGATATTTTCTGTGAAGCGACGACCATATGACCTCCACAACCCAATTTTAATCCAAAAAAAGAGAGAAGTGAACATCGATTATCCAAAAAAAATAGCGAGTTACTTATACCATAAGAAAAATCGACAAAGAGCTCTTCGAGGACTACGCCGGTGTCAAGTCAGTCAAGTCATCACCACATTTTGTATATGACAGGATTTCACGTGCCTTTTCACCGAGACCAGTTCGTCGCTTAGGTACCTACTCCTCAGCCATCGACTCCCATAAATCCTTTCAGATAGAGATAGAGCTTTTTTATAGTTTTGCTATCTTATTAGATAATAACTACCCAGTTCCTATTATTGTTTTAAGAAAGTTCTTATTAAATAAAACAGGTTTTGTGACTCGACCTACGACTCTGTTACTTTTATGTTTTATAATTTCAGCCAATTTAAGTAATTTATAAAAAAATGTACTGTTAAACATAGAAAGTAACAGAGTATATTATATTTACCTTATTATTATAAGTTAAGAATAAATACTTTGATTTCATATGTTAAACGTGAGAGTAAATATATAATTAATATCGATTTCAAAGAAAAGTAACGACAAAAATATGTGTTGTATAACTATGAATATGTATGTAACAAAGATGTTTAATTTTTACCGTACTTTAGTTTCAATTACGTAGAACCCTGCAAATATACGCAAAAGATCGCGGCCAACTCCGAAATTGCATTGTATAATGCTATGTGTATGTCATTTACCCACCTCTACACATAATTCAAACACACATTTTTTTTTCAGAAATTCCAAATTTTCTATCACATTTTCTGCCACCAATTTTAAATTGACCCAAATAGGTACGTTACTGAGGTACAGTTACACTAGTCGCCGCCATTTTCAGAACTCCAGGAAAATTATGGTGTTCACATCTTATATCGATTTCCCGATTGCGTAACAGTTTGCACTTTGAAACCATCAACGATAACAACTGATATACTGGCTTTGCCGGGAGCAACTGCCACCTGACCTCATAACATTGAGAAAAAAGTCTGCGTCAGAACCTTATCCGTTAGCCGGTGGGTTAGGTTTTAGGTCTATCTGAATAAACGTTTAATACTAAACACTGAAATATTTTTCAACAGCTGGACGTGGTTGCTTTCGCGAACCTCGCACAAATCCACTTCATTGACAAGGAAGTGGCTCATCCGCTGCGAGATGCCATAAACGAGTCGTTCCCCAATCTCGTGGGGCTGGTATCGCGCATCAAGGAGAGAGCGTTCCACGACTGGGACGACATCTGCTCGACTCTCGACCTCAACGCCCATCTCCCTAAACCTGTCAAGGAGGTCAAGGAAACCAAAGAAGGCACTGGCCCTGCTGAAAAACAACCGCTGCCCGACGAGCCGGAAAAGGGAAAGGTATCTATCTATATGTAATATTATGTTAGATAAAAAGATTCGAACATTTATAATTTAAAAAAAAAACTCATAAAAAATAAGTTTTGTTAGTTAATTAGGTCTTTTTTGTAGAATATACCTACCTAACACAAAATATTTCAGCGATTCCTTATTGCAAATTTTATGCTTTTCAGGGAGATGAAAAGGAGAAGGAATTAGAAAAAGAAAGCGATGAAAAGGGAAAGGAGCAGGAGACTGAGAAAGAAAAGTAAACGGTCAGTTGATATACGGCGCCGAAATTCATTATACCGTAACTTTTAAGTTTAAACAAGTTGAATTATGCACTTTGAAGGTCAGACTCGTTAGATTCTGTGTATTTTAAGCGTGTAAATCCATTTGTCTTTCCCATTACTTTCAGTTGTGAATGCTGATGCGTCTGTGTAGTATCGCGTTATATTAATTATCGCATTTTATAATATTATTATTATTATTCAATCGGTGGCATGTCGTGTTTAACATTATTTTATCATAGAGAATTATTATTTGTATGTTTTTTTAATTGTATGTGTAATATTCAAGGCACTATTTGTTTACAATGATTTATTATTTCGTTACTGAATTTTGTGAATTAATATAAATATGAAATAAGTAATTCCGTTTATATGCTACTGCGTAGGCAAACAATGAATAAGATAGTGTATGTAATATATTCGTAACAGTCCACTTGCATCGCGTCATTCGTTATTATGTTGTGTATGGAACTGGAGTTAGCAGTTTAGGAGTCACGCGTACTGCGAGGATCTGGCGTGTTCTCGTTCATTTGATGGGAGAGAATAGTTAGTGCCAACTTTGTGTCTGTTTAGTGAACGCTCAAAGGCTAAGCCGCCCGCACCGGCACCTCGTTACTGGCCGCACGCTTCGGTAGTCGCCACTCTAGAGTCCCCAACTTACGACAGGGTTTCGCAACAGGGCTATGATTGATATTTATGAAATCCTCGTACTGAGGCACGTCCAATGCTCACTCGTATGAAGCGTCGTATATTTTTATATGTTGAACGTTAGCAGCAATCTCATTTTCTTCTCAAATATTTTTACCGTCGCATAACGCGAGGTATTTTGAAATGGTTTATGCTACTTTTTAAGCCTAGAATATAATTGATACCAAAAATTGGCTGATCTTTATTAGATGATTCGGAAGGAAAAACATTACTTGTCAAAAAATACGGCTCTTTATTTGGAATGAAAGGGCCGATGTGTAAGTTTAGACTGTTTTGAGATTCTTGTACTTTATTTGTTTATACAATTAAAATTTTACAATTTACAAATTTTGATAATCGAAACGCCTGGAAGACTGTTTTTCACGTTATTAATAATTCATAGTCCATAAATTTTGTAATAAATTATATTAATTGTTAAGGTTTAGAAAGAAATGTACTCTCAAGATCCTAGTTAAATTTTGTAATTGGGTTGTTTGTAACAGAGGTGCGTGTTGCATGTCCTCCGCCACGTCGCACTAGTACCTGTATATTTCGCACACAATCATTGTCATTTCTTTTCACTTGGTTACTTATAACTGCGTCATTTAATTCTAATCTTGATTGTCACTATCAGCTAATTCATTCCACATTTGTTAAGCACTTGAAAACCCTAACTGAACAAGTTGATGAAATTTTCAGTAAAGGTGGAAATTTTAAGATGGACTTACGACGTTAGCCACTGAAACAGGCTTAAAGATAAAATATATTTTGGTAGTTTTTATTACAACTAAGTACATTCCAGTTTCACACATCATTAAGTGATTTAAAGTTTGAAAGGAAGTGTATCGATCGGGCGTGTCTGGGCAGAACGCGATGAAGTTGAAAGGATAAGTTTAATATTTGTAATATAATAATTTAGTTAAATGGTTTTGCATTGTGGCTTAATAGTAGGTTATCGACTATAGATGGGTGTTAGATGGCCGCACTAAGTTAACATACCTGTGCTTTTAAGTTCATTTTGACATCTTTGCATTCAAACATTCACGTTAGGATTAATTAATCGTAACTCTATAGGTTCGAAATTACTGCATATTATGATATCATATGAATGTTATGTAATGATAGTATATAATACATGTAGTATAATGTACACGTAGTTTAAGACGTGGGTGAGCCGATGCGGTCGATGTTGGAAGGGTTGGTCCGCGACTAGGTATAATAAAACCAATATAAAAGATAAAAATAAAAGTAGAACAGAAAATTTCAGTTAATGTATGATTTTAATTTGAATTTTGGGTAAAGGTTGACATATGTCCCGCCCACAACTGCTGACCATCACTGCCATTAGTCTCAGATTAAGGATTTAATAATAAGGAAATATATAGTTTAGGAAAATGAGTGTATTTTCACCTTTCGCGTGCGCATTTGAAGGAGTGACGAGTCACTAGCCTAGATTGCCGTACGCGCTCATATTCGCATTCAAAATATTAATAGAATAGAATTTATCGTAAGGCTGAAGATGTATGTCCAACCATCCCGCTCGAGAGCCTGTTTCAGTGTATTGCGGTGTGTCGACGGAGAGCTGCTCGCGGTGGCCAGTGCCGCCATAAGTGGCACTTAGATAAGGCCCATTTGCTACTCACCAGGTGGGGCCACAGTACTCTCGGCCCCTGTCACTCATTATCATACATCAGTAGATTTAGGCATACATCACAGTAGGTTTTCATTTTGTTGTAATCATTCATTCTAGAATAAAATCGAGACAATAAAGAAAATGACGGAATTACACCACAGACGAGTCGCAGTGCACGAAATTACGAAAGACAGGTTATTGACGAATTTATAGATATTTCTTTATTGTCTCTTAGGATATTGGTATTTACCTAATGGATATTTTAACTGTCATGACATTATATTCACTCAACTTGTATTGTTGTAAGTTATTAGCTATTATACAAAGTAACCGTAATTACTCTAAATGTTTAGATATAAGTACCTATTCCTTCTGAACTATCTATGTTTAATACTATCGAAACAGGATTTAAAAAAAAGCAATGGTTTGTATTTACAGTTACTTTATCCTTTATATTTATAACTTTTTCACTTACATTAGTAATTGTGGTTTTCAATTATTGTGTCAATATTTAAACTTAAGTATATTAAAGTAGATAATAATGGTTCGCCATACATGTACCGAAATACTGAGCTTTCAGTGGACACTATGTTCTAAGGATCCCAAGTGTAATATTCTGATTAAATATATACCTACAATAATACGAATACTGCGAAGTCACATGCCGTAATAATTTCTTGTTATGTCTTGTCACTGAGCAGGTGCTTACTTATTTTCTAAACCTAACCCCTTTTGAACATGTACATTCGTGCATTATACGATGATGATAGTTTCAGTACAATGTAAGTATTTTTATAAAATAGCCACTATCATCATACGAACCCAAAATTCGTTAGAAGGTATGCATCTGTCTGAGAGAGGGCCATAATCACAGATTTGAAATTGATTTGATAAATATACTAAGCAACTTGACTATCACCTGCACAATCTTTTAGACGCAATGTCACTAAGTAGTAAAATAGGAAAACACATAGAACACAAAATGTACACGATCTTGGGGTGCTCTCAAAAGGACATCTCACTTGGTAATGTTCCATACCAAGTGCCGTATGAAAAATATGGGGCAAAGAAGTGTAGCCAATACTTCTTTACGGCAACACTTCATTTTTAACCAAAATTCGTGTTGATGATAAGGTGGCAATTCAAATTATTCCAAAAAGCAGTGACATGATCCTCTAACTAAAGAGTGTGTTGTAATCTTTCGACTGCAACTATCAAGTATTTAAACAGGCTTATATACTTAGGGTTCTTGTTAGGGTTTGACCTAGGGGGCTAAGTCTGCAACCCGAAGTGCCTGCTCTCATAAAAACCGCACGCAAGTCGAAACAGAAGTAGGAGTACACTTGCTCATGTGGCAAGTGATTGATGCCATGGAGAGCAATGCTAGTATGTAAGCAACGTAGCTTAGCCTCGTCGGTACGTTAAGTACCGAAGAGACTTGTTTTTTGTTATTTATCGTGTTTTTTGGTATTCTTGTGATCTGGAACGTGGAATATGCAACAACTCAAAGCAGAATTGCGGAAAAGAGGTGCAACTTTAACTGGAAGAAAGCTAACCTCATCGAAAGGTAATCTTTAACTTTTACTTCTTTTCGAAAGATGTTGTGTTATTTAACTCTTAATGCAACAAAAAGCACTGTATCTATCTTAAAACACTGTATCTATCCAAATATTATGTGTTGGAATTGTTCCTTTATCCACCAAAGTTATCTACGAGGCTGTAACTGTCCTGACAAAAGCGACATTATAAGTATGTGACACCTTATAGTGATTAAAAAACAGTTGAATTGGATAAGAAAAATCTTAAATAGGTACTACCTGTGAAGGTAGATTCTCCATCATAATCGCTATCCTTGAAGTGGCTCCGACATATCCTCCGTCTCTATAGTCTCCCACTGTTTTTTTAGCTTAGCATTTTTAGGTAATAAATACACTCCGCTAACATTACATCCTGGTACTGAACAAAACGGCATGATAGAGTATATTCATAAAAAACCGACAGACAAACAGTGAAATCTACGTAGATGACAGCTAACATTGGCCATTACGACGATGCGCCCTCTGTAGGGATAAAAGAGCAGTTGGCATCCCCATAGGAAGATAAAATCAAAACAGATTTTTACTACTAGGTAGTAGCACAGATAACATGTAGTAGAGACTATTTAATTTAAACGTATTGGTAATGTAATAAATAAAGATTTTGTGACAATACTGATATTTTAGGAAGTTGCTATCAAATACAGAATTAATATAGATTAGAATACCTATTTATGGTTTTATCCAGTCATATTCAATAATGTGTTAAGTTTATCTTTTATTTTCGATGAGTTAATTGTTAATTGTACAAATAAGAAAAGTTTGCCAAAAAATGTCGCCATCTAGTAACAATGCGCACGGTTTAAAAGTTGCCTGCCTTTTTTTGCAAGTTAAGTTACGAGTTTAACCATTTTTTGTTTCTGATTGTGCAGTGTGATTGTGCATCGGTATAAGAATTATATTATATTATTTGTGGTTTGAGATTTTTGTGGTCTTCTCTTCTTCTGTGAAAAAGTAGAAAATTTATATTGTACTTTTTTCCAAATTCCAAATGTAGGTATTCAGTTTATTATCTTGTATCTACTATGTCCTTATTGTCCTTATACATTATACTGTTTAATATATCAACAGTTGAGAGCAACGATCAATAAAATTAATATTTCTTACTAAAGAGCTCTTTACTAAGAATTTTTTCGTCCGTTTGTAGGTATCATAATAAAATTGAATGTGGCACCTATTCTGGAAACTGCCATTATGGAACGCCCTCTCATCGGGAGTCCTTTCTACATAATTATTAAAGCTGCTCTCCTTAGGCTCCATTTGGTTCTTGAATTATCCCACAGAGGATGCTAGTAGGTATACCGATTACTTAACAATTTTTTTATAACATGGAAAAAGGAAAATCTAGATAAAACCTTGGGTAGTTGAAACAAAAATCATTTCACGAGCAAATTAATATATTTTAAATAAAATATGGAAAAGAAATATACCGTATGCACCTACCTAGGTAGTTAAAAGTGTATTGAATACATAAATTACATATTATAAAGAAATTATGGAATAGTATTTTTATAAACTGGCTGACCAGTCACTAAATACCAGTCCCCAGCCAAGTTACAAGAATAAAATTCAGTTGTTAATACGGAATAGTAGCACCCTCTAGGGGGTGACACGAGAAGCAATAGGAGCATAGAAAGTTTAGTTACAGTCGACTTGACTCGGCTGCGCGGCTTCTATGGTGGCCGTAGACAGAGAATAGTAGGATGGTGGAGCGCCCTAGCACAGATTACCTAGTGCCTCAAGAGGGCGCTCTTTTGCAGTTTCCATTGTATGCATTCTAATTTATGATAGTTTATTGTTTTTACTGAGAAGCCGACATTTTAATTTTATTGTTTATTGCTTCGCATGTTTGCTTCATGGTGTAGAAACTGTAGGAGTCTACCGCAGTACCAGCCACACTTCCTGTAGGTGCCTTTGCAGACTTGAGCCAGGAGCCAGTGACGTAACTATAGGGTGGCAGGGCTGGAAAAATGCCACGGGCCCCCGACCCAAGAGGGCCCCGGCCCAAGAGGCCACGAGCTCAGAATTAACCTAACATTTTAAAAAGAAATTGTACCCTAAGTATGTACAAGAAAATTATAATTTTTTTAAGTACTTAAAATCAATCAAAGTGTGGCACAACTAAAGACCATATAGAAATTCAAACTAATCATTAAAATTTCAACACATGCAAAACAAAAAGATGTCGATTTTCAGAACGCATCCATTGGTTGCTTCCTTTTTTGTCGCGGTACATGCATTGGTAATGCGGGCGAGCTAGTGACGGTCCGGGAATGCCCTCATTTTGTTAACCAATAAGGCTAGGAGCCAGTGACACTGAAAGTCTTGTCATCGCGGATTTGAAAACTTATATGTAAATCGATAGTGAACAAATATATGAATAAAATCAACTTGGAACGCGTTGACTCAGAAGCCGAAAAAATGTTAAAAAAGAATTAATATTTAAGATAAAAAAACCAAAATGGCACTATGGCACAAGACAGGCTACGGAACTTGGCTATTCTGTCTATTGAAAATTCTATGGCTCTATCTTTAAACTTTGATAATGTTATAGATACTTTTGCGGAACAGAAAGCTCGGAGAAAAGAAATTAATTAATAAAAAAATCTTAATAAATAAATTGTTAGGTATTGAATTATAAATATTTGTTTAAAATAAACTTAAGCTTCAGAAAATAAAACTTATTAGATATTCAACTAAAATGCACACAATATTATTAATGGTTTTGGGTAACTGCTTACATCAGTGGTTTATTAAAATTAAATTCTAACGTGACTATTTCTAATAGGACGCTGGAGGGCCCCATCCAAAAAAAAATGCCACGGGCCTCAGATGGTATAGTTACGCCGCTGCTGGCAATGCCTCTATTGGTTACAGCCAACTTGTAACCGATGATAGACCGAGATCCCAGAACGATCAGACATACCTACCTAACTTATTTTCAAATGGATGAGACCCTAGGTTCTCATTAGCGTCTCATGTGCTTTGGAAGGCTAGAAACAAAAATGATAGTTAGTAAGACTTGTTATGTGTCTAAGTATCTATCTACATTTAACGTTATTACTATAAATATAGACGAACAAACGGAACCACGTATTCTCAGTGTTTAATATTAATGGCTATACATTCCAGTATTATTAAAACAAAACATATGGTTCTGTTCTTTTTTTAGATTTCGTTTAGTTTGTATCGATTGTATGCTGCACACTTATTGTAACGACTGATAATTTATTCGCACGAAATACGGTACATCATAGTTACAATGGTATTCGGTTATTGCAATAGATAGCTTAACGTATTTCACCAAAATTGGCATGCAAAATTTCAAAGAATATCAATTAATTTCAAAGAATGTCAAATGAATATATAATTATATAAAACTATGTCATTAAATTGATGAAAATAATAAAACAATATATTTTATCTACTCTGATACTATAATACAAAGATTATAAAATTGAAATCAAAACTCTTATGACAAACATTACGCAAGGGCCAAAAAAAAAGTTTTATTACGATACAGGTCTTGTATGGACACCTATATCATAAAATAACTTTTTAATCATAACGATACACCTATATAACCTCCATCTGGACCAAGAAGTTTGAACCAGTTACTTTAAAAAAAGAAACCGCCAATTCGGAAGAAAAAAAAAAAGAAACACGCATGCGCAATCGATATTTGGCGCCAACATTTCAGATTTAAATTAAAAAAAGTTTGGTTTTGTTTGTAAAATAAATTAGTTTATGTATTATAGTATGAGAGTAGATAAAGTAGTGTATGACACTGTACATAACTTGGTCTTATAACACTCGTGTGATACTATAAAAAAACTCGCCTACGGCTCGTTTTTTTAAAACACACTCGTGTTATAAGAACCCTTATTATGTAACAGTATCATAAACTACTATTAATTAATAATTAAAAGGGAATGTCAAGTGTACATACCTATTATTTCATGGTCATAATCAATAAATAGAAATAACAAAATAATAGCATAATAATTACAAATTTCCATTCTCTCTGTAGGATAAGTATTCTTGCATAGTGTAGCTAGAGTAGGGTCGTTTCGCCTGTTCGCGTCCATTTAGTGTAGTTGGCAAGTTTGACGGCGATAATAAAAATGCCCTTACACTAATTTCTATGAAAATTTTGTGTAATGTATTCATTATATAGTCTATTTTAAGATTAACTTTCAGTTTTATTGGAAACATCTTGTGTTTTCTTTTTAAATAGATAAACTTCAGAATTAGGCAATTTACCCACTTCGCGTCCACAAAATCCAAATTGCGTCCACCCGTGGACCATTTAGCGTCCAGCAGCTTAGAAAAGGAATATAGGGGTGGTATTTTTAAGAATTTGTAAAGAAAAATTATATTTTAACAATTTCTTTATTTAAGAATATAAATATTTAAAATCAACATTATTATCATTAAAAATCAATTTAAAAGATATAATTCTACATAACAGTGGTTGAACTTAAAATTAGGCACCTAAGTAGTGGGCAAATAGTGATTGCAACTTTAAGATTAAACAGTAAGCAGTTCTGTTAATTTTACCCTATTTACTTACTTCCAGCGGGGGACGCCGCAGACCGCACGGGTGATCTATCTGCCCTTCTTATGGGGGCCATTTCACCCAATTCCCCTATTCCTCCTATTTGGACGCTAAGAAGTGCCCGGCAATCACGGCGTTCCGTCGAACCTACCTGTCTCTTTGCAGAATCTTACGATCTGTTCCACTTTCAGATCCTTGAGGTCTTGTTCTTCTAGGGTGACCGTCCCCATGTTTTACCATCTTATCATTGAATACATGGGGCATTTGGTGGAGACTGGTTTCCTCCTCCTCTATGCACTCTGGGCATTTGGGGTCAGTTTTCCGCCCTATAAGTGTCAAGTGCCTATTTAGTCGGCAGTGTCCCGTTATCACTTCTACGACTTGCCTTTATGACGCCTCGAGAGAGTTTTAACAGTCGGCTTGTTTTCTTTGTTTCAATGCTTTTGATGAAGATCTTCGACTGTCTCATGACTGGCGAGGACTTCCATCTTCGATTGGTTTCCGCCACTGTGCTTCGGCTGATGACTCCCTTTGTTATTTTATGGGCAATGGGTAGTTTGGGCTTAGGGCCCACCTGATCTTCATCAGCTCCCTTTCTTGCCAGTTCGTCCGCCGTCTCATTGCCCATGTTGCCCTCATGTCCGGGCACTATTATATACTATATTATAATTATTATTGCTAAAGATCAGCCTTCATTATATTAAGTTTTGGCTATATTAAAGCAACAAAACAAACAATTTGGATATTATTTGCCTATTTGTCTTATCGATTTATTCTTCTCTTGAGTTTCATTTAACGCTTTCTTTAAATCTTCTTCTCCGAAGAACTCATCTTAAATGGAAAAAAGAATGAAAGAAATTACTCATTTCAATAAAAAAATACAATTATAAACACGTGGTCTTAATAAGAATGTACAATAATAATAAACATTACATGTTAAATTATTTTTACAAGCAAGAAGTTAACAAAATATAGTGGACGCAATGTGGTTTATTATTATCCCCTGTAGGTATCGTTTGCGTCCATTGCGGACGCAAAGTGGAAGTTTTGTAAAATTCGATGTAGTAATTCGCGTCCAGCTTATTTTATTCCTTACATATAGAAAACATAAGCAAATTCATAATTAATATAGTAACTTATTTCATCATAAAAGTATAGAAACAGCTATGTATGCTAAAAATTCACATAAATAATAAAATACTTACCATCAAACGCGCCGCTGCACACTAATTTTTAGCTAAACATTCCGAGCGTACGCGCATCTTTGTTGAAGAGCCGAGATAACTTATTTTTTTAAACGGGATTGGTTCTACGCACAGAACTTTTGTCCATGTGTACGTGCCTCTTATACATTCAGGTATAAGCGGTAAAGAATTTTCATTTGATTGGTGTGTTAGTTGACTTATTTTCGAAGATTTTCAAAGGGCGATCCGTAAAATGGACGCGAATTGGGCGATGGACGCGAACAGGCGAACTGACCCTACCTATTTGCCCAAATATTTGTCATATTTGTTGTTTGCAATTCGTACTTATGCGTTATGCGTGAGAATACTGAGAATATAGACAAACCCCTCGACCCTAAGTAGGTACGTTGTATGCGGCCGAATCCCATTTATAAGTATGGATGAATAGATGGATCACGGAGGACAGAATATGATCATTTCCTTCTCCACGAGATGGATGTTTGTTACTTTTTCATGTAAAAACTACTGAATGGATTTTAATGAAACTTTAGAATAATATAGCTTATACATCAGAATAACACATTTGCTACACTTTATAACGATAACCGATATTATACCTACCTAGCCAACAATATAGCTTTAGTTGTTTATACTGGAGATTGATGGCGCTTGGTGGAATCTACTACACATATTGAATAATGATAGCACTTGTACTTTTCACACTTGTGTGGTGTGGAAAAGTACAAGTGCTATCATTATTCAACAGCTTTAGTTCATATTTTATGTATCCAAGAACACTTGGGCAATAAATACCTTTCATTTGAGATATAAATCATTGAAATCCGTACGGTGGTTCCGAAGATATGAGGTAAGTAAAAGAATATTCCAAACATACAAACAAGATATGCGCGAAAAACATAGCCTTTCTTGGCAGTCGGGTAAAAAGAAATAATCATAGAACAAAAAAAAAAGACATAAGCTGTAAGTATTTTTCATGCGATCGAATCTTTAGAAAAGCACAAAGTATAAAGTTTTAACAAGATGTTAGGTATGTACAACCTAGGGAAACTTATTTGCTCACCTGCTCCGTTCAACATCGACTGCAATTAGAAAGCAACTGTGTTCCAGCTAGATCACCTACTAGGTTATTACAAAGGACCAAGTAACTACCTAGTTGCTGCCGTAATGTCTACATTAGGGCTTCCAATACGCAATTACGGAATTACGCAAGTACGTAAGTACGGACAGATTTGAGAGCTTTCATAAACACGTGTCGCGTCGCCAGTCGCGAGACTCGGCAAGCGTAGTGTAGGTAGGAGGCCCTCCGACCAGGCCCCCGATTCTGCTATTTTTATGACATAATAAAACCACTGTCATACCGCCGACATTGTTTAAATGTCATTAAATTTTAGACTTTATGTCTGAGTATTAAAGTTCAAAATGAAAATAGAAAGAGTTTATAACATTTTTCATTCACTCTACAAGATTCTTTTTTAATTTTAGACTTATCCGCATAGCAATAATGTCTAAAGTTAAATGGCATTGATTACAGTGTCTGTAGTACCGCAGTGGTTTTGCTATGATAAAAATATTTTTTACCACTGCGATACTACAGAGACTGTAACCAATGCCATTTAACTTTACACTTTACAGTGATACTGCTACAGTCTAAAATTAAATGACAATCTTGTAGAGTGAATGAAAAATGTTATAAACTCTTTCTCATTTCACTTTGGACTTTAAGACTGCGCCATAAGGTCTAAAATTTAATGACAATTTATGCAATGTCAGCGGTATGACAGTGGTTTTGGTATGTCATAAAATTAGTAGAATTGGGGGCCTGGTGGGATGACGATCTAAGAAAGACTGCAGGCAGATGCTGGATGCGGCAAGCTGAAGACAGGGCGCTATGGCGCTCATTAGGGCTATGTCCAACAGTGGACTAATATAGCCTGATGATGATGATAAATACGTATTTTTAGATGTGAATTCCGTAATTACGTAATTACTGATATAAATAGTAATTTTTGTATATTTATTAAATTCACGTGCAATTCACAATACTTAACATAATGGCAACACCAAATCTGTAGATACTGGGCTTATTGTATAACTTTTTATGCTTTGATTTGATTTTAATCGTAACGCGTAAAGAACAGAGATCATTATTGATCAATCGCGAATCGAGGGGATTGCCCCGTTAGTGTTGGATAGTGAGTTATTATTAATATCATTATATTATTGTTCGATATTCATGATTATGGTCAGTACCATCATAGACATATATTTAATTATTTTAGTGTAAAACTCGCCGGGATATTTACCTACTGTGATCATGACGCTTGAGACAGCGCCTAAATTCCGAGAGACACGTAACTCTTCGCCGATGTTCTAGGCTCTAACATTGATGTATAATGTTACTAAAGTAACTCTAAAGCCTATTCTATACTAGAGCGTCGTTGTTGGTGAACCTCTTGGCTCGTTTCTCTATCGATGGTGGCGATTGGTTATCGGTCTGGAAACACCTAGGGAAGCGGTGTTCGGCTGGATTTGGCTCTGCTTTGTAGAGAAGAGACACGCCTGGGTCTTGGTTGCGTTAAAGTTTACTAAATTGGCATCACTCCAAACGGAGGCTGCCTATAAAATAAAGTTCAACCTCATCCGAATCTCACCCATATGTGAGCCCGACTCGTAACTCAATGGTACCTCGAGCAGATTGTTGATGTGCAGCAGGAAAAGTGTAGCAGAGAGGAACAACCCGTAAGGGACCCAGCGTTTATTTGCAATTGGTCCGATGAGCAACCGTCAATGACCACTCAGGTTCACAGGTTTTTCAGGAAGACGCACCAATCCAGCAGGTCGGCGGAACGGGGCAAGCTTGTTGGAACGGCTAGCGTGCCAGGCCCTTTCCAAGACTTTGAGATGTCGAAGGAATTTGCTAGCGCCTCTCCATGCCTCTCAACGAGGAGATCCCAGAGTTTAACGGTTTTGGCGGAAACCATATTGCCGATAATTTTAATGGTGTTTAACGTCTTTGATGACATTTTAATTACGACGCCGTTTCTTGCTGAAGTCTAATCAAGTCGGGGCCGCGTTTCGAACCGGTGGTCCATTTGCTAAACTTATCTAGATATTTTTTATTTTGGCGTTTTGTAAGTTCCGTTTTAATGGTCTATACAGAATAAATGATTTTTGACTTTGATTTTATTTAATTTATTATTATTATTATTATTATTATTTATTTATTATTTATTTTTTTTATTTTTTATTTAATTTTTTATTTATAGCTATAGAACTTAAACATAATCGAAACAAACTGAAATAATTAATCAAATATTTACAATTATATAATGCGTCGATAAAAAATTCTACATGGACACGATTAATTCATTTAAAGTTTTCACTTCTGCCGGCACTCCCGGACTCGTCTTTTTTTTAAATAGTTTAAAAGAGACTGTTACCTTTATTAAAGTTATTTATTAACCGAGAATAGATCTCAAATTTAAGTGTGTTTCTATCATTAAGTAAATTTTATACTAATCTGCTTTATTTACACTAATTACTGCCTAGGTTTACCTACACCATGCTTATGGTCAACTTACCCCGGATATGGGGTAGGTTGACCAAGCGTCAGGGGTTTAGAAAATCAACCAAATAAGTATTATAATGATAAATATAATAGGTTATAGATTAGTATTTACGGTACCTGAATAGTTCTTCTATCTGCATCAATTGTTGTTTTTGTTATATTTAAGTTTAACATCAGGAATATACGAGCTTTAATCAAAAGTTAGTCAACCATCCCCGATCTCCCCTAGAGCACTTTTGTTTGAGTTCTAGTTGACCGTACGCTTGTTGGCGAGTTTTACTATTGTTTACTGAATACTATTGTGAGCATAGCTTTGATTTTTATTGTATGAACTATGAAAAGCTAAGCAAACAGCCAGTGCGTTCAAACAATTCACATTCGAGAGTACTATATTTGTATTAAACGGCAATAAAACACAAAATAACTTAGTAAGCATCAGTCCCGAATCATCAATTTTTTTTAGGCGGCTAGAGATCGGATACCTTTGTAATCGAGCGGATTGTAAGATTGACAAAGACTACGCTATATAGTACTATTATCTATTCTGTGCTAAGACATATCCCTCACCCAGTTTGCTGGGCCCAACTTATATGTCTTTCTGCATATTTGTACGGGTAATCTGCGAAACGGCTCGATAGAGATTATGTTGAGATTTTTACTGTAGATGGCTGATGTGATGTTATTTATAAATTTAGGCTGCTTAGGTACATACGTATATTTTTTAATATATTTTAAATAGATATTAAAGCAACTTTAATATATATAATAATAATATAATAATATATATTATGCAAATGAATTCGAAGACACAGCTAGTACAGTCAGCGTCAGAAATATCTTGACTACGAAGTCGCAAAATGATCTTAAAGCCAAGGTACTAAGAGGAAATCAAACTGTTTTATTGATTAACATTGTATTATTGTCTGAACTTAAGGTGTGTATAAAATTTAAGAACAATTAGTCAACACGGAGGAGGAAAACCAAAAAAATTAAGATCATTTTGAGCACTTATTGTTCATCAAGATCGATCTGATGCTGACTGTACCTATGTGTATTAAATTAAAAGAACAGTTAATGTTTAATATAACGAATTATAATAAAAGTGTATTATACCAGTTATCATATATTATCGTACCTATCTAGGTAAACAGATACACTAATATGTCTGAAACAACTGTAACGATTTGATTGAAAATTTATATTTCAATATTTTATACCTAATTACCTAGTTAGCAATCACTAGGATTGCTTGTGTTAATTAACCAAGTGACGAAGTTGTTATTTGGTAGGTATGTCGAGCGCTGAATAGCTTAATAACTTTATCTACTCTGATACTATAATACAAAGATTATAAAATTGAAATCAAAACTCTTATGACAAACATTACGCACAGGCCAAAAAAAAAGTTTTATTACGATACAGGTCTTGTATGGACACCTATATCATAAAATAACTTTTTAATCATAACGATACACCTATACAATACCCATCTGGACTGAACCTCTACTTTAAAAAAAAAACGGCCATTTCGCAAGAAAAAAAAAGAAACGCGCATGCGCAATCGATGTTTGCGGCCTTGTCTTGGCGTCAACTTTTTTTTTACATTTATTTTAAACAAAGTTTGGTTTTGTTTGTAAAATAAATTAGTTTATGTATTATAGTATGAGAGTAGATAAAGTAGTGTATGACACTGTACATAACTTGGTCTTATAAAGTTATAACTAGAGATGCGCCGAGTTGCACTTTTGCCGAGTAACGAGTACCGAGTTTTACTCGGTTCAATTTTTTTCCAACCGAGTACTCGGCCGAGTAACTCTGTTCAATCAAATATTCAAATCCCCGTTTCGGGCGCGTAAACAAGTACAAATAGGTTCTTGCGGCACGAGCGGCCGGCTCGCGTTGATACACCCCTCACCCCGCCCCGCCTTTCATCTATCTGTCGCTTGCTAGTTTACAAACAAATACGTCAACCTATTATATACTCTTTGACGTTACGTTGCACGTCATGGTAGATAAATAATTGAAAAAGTTTGTTAATTAACAATTGACTGTGATGACTTCACGTAAAAGATTCCAAATTTGGCCGTTTTAAATTGAAGAAGATAAAACGAAAGTGAAATGCACCTTATGCAATTCTCTGATTTCACGTAGTGGTGTTTGACGGAAGGCTTCTACGACAGCAATGTTAAACCATTTTAAAATAAAACACACAGAAGAGTTTAAAGGTTTGAAAAATGAAACTTTGAAAGAAGAAGAAAGAAGAAAGTAAAACCTTTTATTTCAGTGCAGCACCGATTACACAATTAATTATGTACTAACACACGCAAACAAGTTAATCAGGCACAATTGTTCTTCGCGCTACACCAAAAAAGGAGTCAGTTCAGCATGGTATCAGGCACAAGTACCTGACACTGGTTTTCAACTGGCTCCTATGTGGAGGAGATGCGACATGAATAATAAATAGAAAGATATTAAATTTACAAAAATAGGAAAAGAGAAGGAACACAAAACAAAAAAATAAAAACACAACAGCAGAAGCCAACATGCCGGAAATATCGGAAAATCGTGAGCCATTTGCGTTAACGTCAACAACCTAAATATATTGCTTTATCTAAACCGAGTATACTCGGCATTTAAACCGAGTTATTCGGCCGAGTACGAGTATCAAAAAACCCGCCGAGTACGCCGAGTACCGAGTAGCAACCGAGTACTCGGCCCATCTCTAGTTATAACACTCGTGTGATAATATAAAAAAACTCGTCTACGGCTCGTTTTTTTAAAACACACTCGTGTTATAAGAACCCTTATTATGCAACAGTATCATAAACTACTATTCATTGTCAGTTGTATTACATCCTAGATACAATAAGCCTGCGGCTGTGTAGTCATGGTGTATTAACGTGAACGTTTATTCAGATACCCAACAAGGGACACTGGCTTTGTGTGACTTTGAGCAGCTAATGATGAATATTGAATTTAATTGTGAGTAAAATTCCTGGCGAGAGTTATGAAGATTGGGTCATCAGATGTCTATTTTCTGCAACTAATATCATTTTATGCACGCACACTAAGAAAACAGACTAACATAACGTTAGTGGGTAAAAATCATTTAAAATGACCATTTCAATTGCAAAATTTGTCCACACCCGATATTTGATGAAAAAAAATATTTTTTATATGTAAGAAGTACCTATTCGTACTTTGATATATATTACCAATCTATAATACATTGATTTATAAACCTATTGTTATAATATATAATTTTATTGTTATATATAATTTATAAGCACATAATAAACACATATTACACATTTTTTTTCCATCGAACTCTGATAATCTCCATACAAAATAACTTGTCTCTTCACGGGCTGCGTAATAAAAATTATACAAATAAATGTAATCTATGGTATTAAATTATATTGGTGAATTGTTTGAAAAAACGTTGTTAATACCCATTGATCACGGTAAAAAATATTTTATTTTTATTATTTAAAATATTAAAATTTTGGGTACAAAGTAATGTCCATTATTTTGTTATTCGATTTTGTTTCATCAAAATCTAATTAATTACAAATTGTAAAAAGGCAACCCACAAACTATAACGAGCCAATCACATGCCATAATCTAACATGAATTGAATTGGCCATTTTGTCTTCGAATGAAAATAGGTGAAGACGCGTGTATCTTTGTTGGCGAGTAATATTTAAATTATCAGTTTTGTTTTGTTTGAAACCACACAGGTAAGTGGGCACTTGTATTATTTAATTAACCAATTAACTCACTGAGATTTTTGTTTGGCTTATCACACTTGAAGTGCCTTTCAAAGCTTAACGGTTTTTTAATTTTTGGTACAATTATATAGTTACTTTGCGAAAATGAAATACCAAAAATGAAGTAAAGTCGCAATCACATTGCTAGTAAAATATTATTATTAGAGCATGATTCAATGTTATAGTTATAATTTAGTGTATTTTTAGTGTATTTCGTTTGTCTGGCTGATTAACTTTTATCTGTCGATTCGTCTTTTAGTATTACTCCAATAATAATAGAGTGTCATAAGTAGTTTTTCTGAGAGAGAGAAAAAAAATACGTACATATAGGTAAAGATTTTTTAGTATAAAGGTACGGAGGCTAATATCTCCTATACTTGATTAATAAAACAAGTGGTAAAAATATGTAAAGTGTTTTATTGCGGAACACCTTATACGAATTTAATAAAATAATTAACAGTCAGATACCTATAATGCCCGGTTCACATTATTCCAGTCCAGCAATCCAGTGAATTAATCCAGTCCACGGCTAAACTGGATTGTAGTGTTCACATTATTCCAGTATTTTAAACGTGCTTTAAAAATTCACTGAACTGGAACACTCACTGGAATGGGCACATTCCAGTGATGGTTCGATTCAGTAGCATGCAGCACTGGATTCGCTCGCTGGACTGTAGTGCTATTGGAATAATGTGTAAAACGGGCATAATTTGCATTGTAAAGGAGCCCTAATATTTCATTTTTGTTATTTTTTGTTCCGCAGTTCATTTTTGTAACAATTTTGTTATAATTGCCATTTTAAATGATTTACACGTGTTACACACACGCACACTAGGATCGAAAACTAGGACCATTTCTTTTTATTAGTCCTATCTGGATATATTGTACATTTCAGGTTTCAATTTTGCGTCCTAAAGCACATTTCGATATCACCGGGAGCGTAGAACTAGTAAAAGAGACGTTCCGTCGGACAGTCTCGTTCTATCCAGAATTTATGGTCACGATTTGTGCGAGTTGAATTGTCCTACTTCACTGTAAGTACTTGACAAAGGGCCAACATATGAAGGCTAGTAGGCATTGTTTGATTAGGTTGAATATTTGAATATAGATATTGAAATAGAGTTCTAATATCCCTTCACAATGCGAAAACTTTTTCTAAGTATCTCTTTGAAATGAAAAGAATTGTTTCGCAATTTATGTGGTATTATTTTATTATTTACACTAACTCGACGTTTCGACTACTTTTCTGCAGCCATGTAGAACTTTAACATCATCTTAGAGTCCAAAATGGACCAAATTTCATTTTATGCACACATTTGTGATTTTCATTCAGCTTTAGACACAAAGGGACTAATATCGAATCTGGATGAAATGGCACAGAGAGATTACAGTCGTCTGGAATAATATTTAGCTACTTTTTATTTTTATTCCGGGAATAGGGAATGAATTCGACTTCCGATTGGTATAAGTTTGGCCATACTTGAACTATTTACAACGTTCATTGCATAAGAAATATTAGTTTAGATCATATTCAATCAACATTACTCGGTCATCACTAGAAAATAGGTACATTTCGCTGTTCTTAGATGCAGTATTGTTCGGTAGAATGTGCAATAAGACAGATATACTTTTTTTTTTATTTCACAATTTTTCAATATAAATGAGATATAAGATAGATTTAAGATATATATAATAAAAAGAAATAATATTTAGTGTTTCTTTCTATCCCTAATCTTTAAAAGAATGATGTCTGTAGAGGGACCACTCTCACAAAAGTATTTTAAATGATGGCGACTTTTTGTAACATAATTGTCGTATCCTACTAAAACTATAAACGTAACGGTTTGTAAGTATGGATGGATGGACGGATGTTTGTTACTCTTGCTCGTAAAAACTATTGAATGGATTACATAGGGTATATATCATCACGCTACTACTCAAGGTAGCGGAGCAGTGATCATTAACGGCAACAAATTCGGCCGGTATATTTCCGTAAATTATTTGAGTACAAAAAGATTACGCGCTCAAAGAGCTGATACTTGGTACAGAGATGGATTAAAGCTTAGGAACGGACAAAGGCCCCCTTTTATCGCGAAAGAAGGGGTGAAAGAGGGAGGGGGGAGAATAGGGGATGGTGGTTTGTAATTTTTGAAAATAGGTATCCCAGTGAAATTTGGTACAGAGGTGAATGGAACGGACATCCATACTAATATTATAAATGCGAAAGTAACTCTGTCTGTCTGTCTGTCTGTCTGTCTGTCTGTCTGTCTGTATGTTACGCTTTCACGCCTAAACCACTGAACCGATCTTGATGAAATTTGGTACAGAGGTATATTAGAGCTTGAGAACGGACATAGGCTACCTTTTATCACGAAAAAGGGGGTTTAAGGGGGGGAAATAGGGGATGAAAGTTTTTATGAAAGTTTGTCATTTCTGAAGATATTTTAATGAAATTTTGTACAGAGGTAGATTTGAGCTTGGGAACGGACATAGGCTACCTTTTATCGCGAAAAGGGGGGTAGAAGGGGGGGGGGGGACTAGGGCCTTGGTATGAAAGTTTGTCATTGTTGAAGATTTCTTGATGAAATTTGGTACAGAGATAGTTTAGAGCTTGAGAACGGACATAAGCTACCTTTTATTGCTAAAAGGGGGGAAGAAGGGGGGGGACCAGGGCCTTGGGATAAAAGTTTATCGTTTTAGAAGATTTCCTGATGAAATTTGGTACAGAGATAGTTTAGATCTTGGGAACGGACATAGACTACCTTTTATCGCAAAAAGGGGGTAGAAGGGGGGGACTAGGGCCTTGGGATGAAAGTTTGTCATTTTTTAAGATTACCTGATGAAATTTGGTATAAAGATAGTTTAAAGCTTGGAAACGGACATAGGCTACATTTTATCGGAAAAAGGGGTAGAAGGGGGGAGGGGAATATGGCTATGGGATGAAAGTTTGTCTTTTTTGAAGATATCCTGATGAAATTTGGTACAGATATAGATTAAAGCTTGGGAACGAACATACCTATGCTACCTTTTATCGCGAATAATGTGGTAAAAGGGTGGGGGAGGGATAAGGACTGGATAGTTAGTATGAAAGTTTGTAATTTTTTATGATAACCTGAAATTTGGTACAGAGATGGATTAGAGCTCGAAAATGGACATAGGCTACCTTTTATTGCGAAAAGGGGGCTTGAAGGGGTGGCATAGGGCAAGGGTATGTAAGTTTGACAATTTTGAAGATATCTCGATGAAATTGGTATAGAGATGGATAAGAGGTTGGAAATGGACATAGGCTACCCCTTATCGTGAAAAAAGGGATAGAAGAGGGAGGGGGGAAGGGGAATAGGGCTATGGGATTAAAGTTTCTAATTTTTCATTGGCACAAAAAAGTGGGTGAATATGGCATAAGAATTTCTATTAAGATGTCCTCATGAAATTTGGTACAAAGGTGAATTAGAGCTTCGGAATGGACACAGTCGAGTAGCGAAACAAATATAGAAGCGAGTGGAGAGGCGAGTAGAGATTGTTATAGGGACGAGTGGATAGGCGTGTAAAGATCGAAAGTCGAGTAGAGTCGACTACAGGGGCGAGTAGATATGCGACTAGAGAGCCAAATAGAATGCAGTAAAGGGTTGAGTAGAGAGGCGAATAGGGAGGCGAGTGGAAAGATTAATGTAGTTGCGAGTAGAGATCGAATAGAGAGTTGAGTAGAGGTGTGAGTAGATAGGCGAGTGGGGAGAGTCAAATAGAGAGGCGAAAAGAGAATCGAATGGATGGGCAAGTAGAGAGGCGAGAGGTCGAATATAGAGGCGAGTAGGAAGTCGAGAACAGAGGTGAGTACATAGTCGAGGACAAAGTTGAGTAGAGAGGCGAATTTAATGCTCAATAGCGTCGGATCAACAATAAGCGATAACCGACATCCAAGCGGGCGGAGCCGCGGACAACAGCTAGTAGGCTATATTTGGTCGCGATAACCGACATCCACCCGGGCGGAGCCGCGGGCAAAAGCTAGTAGGCTATATTTTTTCGCCAAAGAAGGGACAGGGAACACAGGAGTTGAAAGTGTGTATGAAAGTTAATTATTATATATTTATCCTGATGAAATATATAAGACACATTGGAGCTTGGGAAATGGGATGGAAGAGAGTGTAGAAAGGGTTAAAGGTCTTGGCACGAGTGGGGTAAGGAAGAAACGGTGGTTGGGAGAATGGGGAAAGGTAGTAGTGGACAGGGGGGAGTGGGAGAAGGGCAAGGGGAAGCAAGGCGAGTAGAGAGTCGAATAGATAGGCGAGTAGAGAGACAAGAGTTCGCTTGTGCGGTCAATTTACAATAGTATGCGATAAACTACATCGACGCGAACGGAGCCGCGGGCAACAGCTAGTGTTTCATAATAATTTGACCATTTTCCTGCATGCATTTGAGGCATTCATCTTGCAAATGATTCTGTCTCTACATAATGTAGTATTTCAAAACATAAATTAGGTAAGTGCAACAACTCTATAGTATTTTACTAGTTTGCCAGAATTTCAGGTGACCCCTTTTCTCTCGCCACTCTAGTAGCTTCATTGTACTTTTTAATGGTTTCAGTAATTCAGAGGTCTTTTTAAATAGTGTGTTCCTCCGTTTTGTGCAACGCTTTAGTGAAGTTAAGTACATTTCATATTTTTAGGGTTCCGTAGCCAAATGGCAAAGAACGGAACCCTTATAGATTCGTCATGTCTGTCTGTCTGTCTGTCCGTCCGTATGTCACAGCCACTTTTTTCCGAACGTATAAGAACTATACCGTTGAAACTTGGTAAGTATATGTATTCTATAAACCGCATTAAGATTTTCACACAAAAATAGAAAAAAAAAAACAATGAATTTTGGGGGTTCCCCATACCTAGAACAGAACTCACTTTTTTTTCCATCAAATACTATGGGGAATCTAATGGATAGGTCTTCAAAAATGATATTGAGGTTTCTAATATCATTTTTTTCTAAACTGAATAGTTTGCGCGAGAGACTTCCAAAGTGGTGAAATGTGTCCCCCCCCCCCCTGTAACTTCTAAAATAAGAGAATGTTACCATGCAAACTTCCACCGAAAATTGGTCTGAACGTGATCTAGTAAGTAGTGCTTTTTTAATAAATCATAAAAGTCATAAATTGTAAACCGCAATTTACCAACTTGCTGCTACGGAACCGTTCATGGGCGAGTCCGACTCGCACTTAGCCGCTTATTTTAACTGAACTTTGTGAACAATTGAATATTTTGTAATTATATCCACACTTATATTATAAATGTGAAAGTAACTCTGTCTGTCTGTCTGTATGTTACGCTTTCACGCCTAAACCACTGAACCAGTCTTGATGAAATTTGGTACAGAGGTATATTAGAGCTTGAGAACGGACATAGGCTACCTTTTATCGTGAAAAAGAGGGGTAGAAGAGGGGGAGCAGGGCCATAGGATGAAAGTTTAAATGAAAGCTTGTCATTTTTGAAGATATTCTGATGAAATTTGGTACAGAAATAGATTAAAGCTTGGAAACGAACCTTTTGTAATGAAAAAGGGGGTTTAAGAGGTGGGATTGAATAGGGGATGAAAGTATGTCAGTTTTGAAGATATTCTGATGAAATTAGGTACAGGGATGAATTAGACCTTGAGAACGGATATATGCTACCTTTTATCGCGAAAAGGGGGATTGAAGGGGGGAGTGGGGCCATTAATGTCATTATTTGTGAAATTTGGTACAGAGATAGGTTAAAGCTTGGGACGGATATAGGCTCCCTTAGACCGCATTAAAGGGACTAGAAGGGGGGGAATATGGCTTTGGGATGAAAATTTGTCATTTTTGACGATATCCTGATCAAATTTGGTACAGAGATAGATCAAAGCTTGGGAACGAACATAAGTAACCTTTTAACGCAAAAAGGGGGTTAAGGGGGGTTGAGAGTTTGTGATTTTTGAAGATATCCCGATGAAATTTGGTACCGAGACAGATATGAGCTTAGGAACGGATATAGGCTATATTTTATAGTGAAAAAGGGGGGTAGAAGGAGGGGGGTAGTGTTAGGGGATGAAAGTTTGTATGGAAGTTTGTCATTTTTTAAGGATATCCTAATGAAATTTGGTTCAGAGGTAGATTATAGCTTAGGAACTGACATAGGATATCTTTTGTCGCGAAAAAGGGAGTAGAAAGGGGGGAGTAGGACCATGGGATGAAAGTTTGTCATTTTTGAAGATATCCTGATGAAATTTGGTACAGGGATGAAATTAAACTTGGGAGCGGACATATGATACGTTTTACGGCGAAGGGGGGGGGGGGATTACGGCTAGATAGTATAAAAGTTTGTCACTTTGTAAATATCCTGATGAAATTTGGTACAGAGATGGATTAGAGCTTGTTAAAAGGGGTGAAAAGGGTATAAACAGTAAGAATTTTTTTGAAGTTATCCTCATAACATTTGGAAAAGGTGAATTACAGCTTCGGATCGGACATAGTCGAGTAACGGGCCAAATATAGAAGCGAGTGGAGAGGCGAGTAGAGATTTTTATAGGGACGAGTGGATAGGCGTGTAGAGGTCAAATAGAAAGTCGAGTAGAGTCGACTACAGGGGCGAGTAGAGAAGGCAGTAGAGAGTAGAGATAGGCGAGTGGGGAGAGTCACGTATAGGGAGGTGATCGAGTGGATGAGCGAGTAGAGTTGCGAGTAGAGAGGCCAATGGAAAGGCGAGTATAGAGGAGAGTACAGAGTCGAGTAGCGAGGGGAGCAGAGAAGTGAGAAGAGAGTCGAGTATAAATTCAAGTATAGAGGCGAGTAGAAAGTCGAATATAGAGGCGAGTAGAAAGTCAAAGAGAGAGGCGAGTTAATAGTCTAGGACAAAGTTGTGTAGAGAGGCGAATTTAATGCTTAGTAGCGTCGGCTCAACACTCGATAACCGACATCCACGCGGGCGGAGCCGCGGGCAGAAGCTAGTAATATAATAATAACTATAATAAAACTTAATAATGTGGCATGATATGGCGATGAGTGGCTCGTAGGAGATGGCATTAGCCAGGAATGTGTGGAGGAGAATGACATGTTGCGCCGATCCGAAATATAATTAGGACAAGGGTAGGCAGATGATGATAGCCAAATAATTTAATAATTGATCGCCTGGTCTTTACCGAATGAATTTTGGGGTTGGCGCGAATGTTTTGTATATAGATATATTACCAATATCCACTTTCCTGTCACAGACTATCTTTCAACTCCAGTAGGTGGGTTCGACAGAATGCCATGAATACCGGATATCTCCCACCTTCTCTAAAAGGAAGGACTAGTGGCAATTTGTTGGACATTTGTTCGATCATCAAACAGTAGTTGGGTGCAATGGTGGGGCCAGGCTATGGGTAGATTACCTGTAGGTCACCGGCGCTCGTCTGTGGTGCTAGGTAGGTCCACCTACCACCTACCACTGGTGCTGTAAATTCGTTTTTCCGTGCGGAAATCCCCACGGATACCCCCGTCCTACTAGTGCCTTATTAAATTTTTTGTCCATTGTCGTCAAACCTTACATTAATCTTAAGTCGTATCTCTGCTACATGCAGTAACGATCTACACAAGATAACATTCATATATTTTTGTCTGTGTACCTAATTAAATTTATCAAATTGTAAGTCCTTGTCTCATGTAGCTTTCAAGGATACTACACAACATATTTAGGTACTTCCTAGAAATAGACAAGGAAGTACGAAAATAGATCCACCAAGGCTTCATCCGGGGCGTCCACCGTACTTCGCATTCTGTGGGCCTTGCGATACGGTTATCCTAGTACAGAACCACGTGTAACCACTACGTTATGCTGCAAAGAGAGGAACTGACTGTTTTTATTAACAGTACGTACCTACCTATAATACATAACTTGACTTGAAGTATAAAATAACTAGCGATATCCGGTTTTTAACAACGCGATTTTATGATGACGAGCAAGCTAAACAGCCCATTTACTATCAGGACTTTTGACTGATGATGTAACCACTAAACATGCATAAGGCAGCGTGATGCAGTTGAAGGTCTGAGAGAAGCGGTCCGGGAGGAGGCAGGCGCGCGGCGCGGTGCAGTGCGGTGCGGTGCCGTCATCGCATCCCGCGCGGCCGGCGGCGCGGCGGCGGCATATCGCACTTCGCACCATACGGCATACTCACTAGGCCGCCATCCTCTCGCCACGCTCGCGCCGCAGTCGCCCAGTCGGCGCTCGCACTTAGCCGCTCTCGCAACAGAGTCAGCGGCCGTCGCGTCTTCTCAAATTACTTTAAAACTTCCATTTTATTGTTCAAGTAAAAATTTTACGCTCATCATGCGACCCATTTATTTTTTACAGTTTTTTTTGTTGTTTAACTTAATAAATTTTGCTTTTACTAAAATCTGTCCGCCCAAATGCCAATGCCACCGAACTAAAGTCGCGTGCTTGCACCAAGACCTGTTGACTGTCCCGAAAGCATCCGCCGACACACACAGCTTGTAAGTATTTTATTTCCTTAGTATAGTTAAGTTTATAAAATTTTATTCAACATCCAGTTTATTTTTAACGTATTGTTACAATACCTTTATAAATGAGTATGAGATTTATAGCTTGGCCGCGAGCGGGCGAACGCGAAATGTTATTGTTGCGAAAGCATCTGTTTCAGCGTTGGATTATTTTAAAGCTCTGATACGACCGATCTTAATTCACGATCATGTGCTTAGCGAGCCCGTTAGAAATATTTAAAAGTAATTTAAAACGTATCAGAGGTCTCTATCTCCTCTTATATTTTAAATCCTGGCGTATTATTTAAGTAAACTCTTAATTTGAATGGTTAGAATTCTTAGAATATGCTTGGTGAAGCTTTTCGTGACTTAGGTAGGTATTTTCTTTTTCTTTGGTACACTTGTACTTGTACCTATGCAGATTTTTCAGATAGAGAAAACACGAGTTTATGAAAATGTACCTAGTAAATCTTCAACAGTTTGCTTGTTGTCAATAAATGTGTATTTTTTAAATTAACTTAGGTGGGCACAAAAAAAACAAAGAAGGTCCCTTCCGAAGCTAGGTATGTACCTACCTACTGTTACTTTTTTAAAGTAGGTCTTATATGAATTTGCATCACTAGGCAGGCTAACCTAACTTACCGAATAGTTACTTATTAATACCCAGATTTAGTATTTAGCTGAAAAGAGTAAAACAGCAAATTACAATAACATTGAAGTAACCACACCACAACGGGTTGCTAACTTTATGCAAATTTACGTATTAATTCAAATTTAACCATCCATATTGTAACAAGCAGGCGATGATTTTAGCGAGCAGATAACAAATTATAAAACACGAACATAATTTTTTTAAACGTTTACTGTGTTTAAGACTATAACTATAATTATAAGAATTATATTATTATCTGTGGTATAATTGATATAATGTAAGAATAATAACTAAGTACCTACCTATCTCCTTATCAATATCTGTTGTCATGCGAAGTTGGAAGTCGTTATTTTTAATTATTCCTAAATAATGTTAACTATAATTTGCACTACGTAGGTCTCTACTACTTGTCGGAGGGTTTGGTACTCAATAAACATTCTTTACAGTTTCGTTCGGTATTTCCGCACTGTAGGTAATTTCATCATCGTCATGGTTTTAGTCCTGGTGGCATCCAAAGCGTATACCTACTTTGGAGCCTACTCCTACTCTTTCTCTTAGCCTACTATTGCGAGAGTGACTTCTCTCTCCTCACCTCACAACAAAATAGGTACGAGAGAAATACTTGCGCCAGTGAGCAGGTGACCTACACTCCGAAGATCTTGATCAAGGGGCAAATATGCACCCATTGTAAAGATGAACGGGAAATATTTAATTTTGAATCCCATAATCTGATTGCTGTAAATGGTGGTTTACCGAATCCAATTGTAAATAGGTACCTACCAAACATTCATGGACCCAACACACTTAAACAATAAACAAAAGAACCGCGTCCAAATCGTGAACGATCCGAGGCACTTACAAACACAAACACACGCGTAAACATAAAAGGCAGCAACTGTCAAAATTTCAAGTTTGGAGCCCCAGCGGCGGATAAAGCTCTGCGTTAATGAATCCGTCAGTCAGCACAAGTAACTGTATACCTATGAATAAAAAGAACAGACGCATTCAATTATAATAAAGTTTGCTACATATGCAGAGGGTGTGCCTTTGTGTTGTATAATGACTTTTTAAAGTATTATAAAGTCGATGTTTTTTGCAATAGGCTAGTAATTGCACACTTCGGGCCTAGGGCAAATCTATAACACTAAAGCTATTGTATAATCTGTGTTCTAGATGCAATTTGATTTCTGTTACAAAGAAACAACAGCTTCGTATTTAAATCAGTTTCATCAAAAATCATATAAAAAAAGATCAAATAATATCTAATTATTAAAGTAGGTTTGGTACCTTTGATATAAAAAGATGTAGGTCTTGGGTCTAATATAAAGAGTAAGTAACTAAGATGGGCGGCAACAAAGAGCTTTTAGGCAACTGCGAACTGCGAGCATAATCATCGCCTTCTCTAGTTTAACGCTCAAGTTAGGCGTTTACTGTGTACCTAAGTAACCTGAAACGACAAGAGGACCTAATTGTATTGTAGGTACGGTGGTGTACACATTGCACTAAATAATGATGCTCACTGCTAATTAGACAATGTCCGTAGTATGTGCTCAATGTGCTAATGAGATTATGTAGGTGTATAATTAGGGACATACATGCGGGGTAAACAATAAATTCAATTCAATTCAATTGGGATTGAATCGAAGCCTCGAATGATACGCGTGGAGCGGTTGCACAGTAGGTACGCTGATGATTGATGGGATTGATGGTCACGACCTGTCCACTGAGCTATGGCGACTTGGCTGGCGCCTGATGTTCCTTCATTATGTGTCGGTTGACCGGTGACTTGGGCTGCCTGCATCGTTGACAGTGGAGGTAAATGCTTACGTATGACACCAATTTTTTGAAAACAACTGGAGATATGAGGAGGCTGGCGATGTACTGAATATCACAATCAATCAAATCATTCAGTATAGCTTCACATCACATACGTTACTACTATATAAATATACGAGTACACAATTTTAATACCCGTTTGCAACAAACATTGTACAATTAGAAAATCCTCGTTTTCGCGGGTCTACATTTTTTTTATAAACAATGTTTTGTACACGTGATACTTTACAGAAACTATCGAATGTATCGGATTTTCGTCATCATCCGTGTTGCTGCATTTGAGTACCTAGTCGGGCCAGGCGTAATACTATTATTTATTCTATGTTGTAGGACTCTAGTTATATAGACATTGGCTCTTTACCCCGTCCTTTGCAAGAAGATGCGTAGCAAAGATCAGTAAGCTAGGTATTAATCTAACAAATTGAATTGTAGTTTATTGTAAAAGAAAGAGATTTTATAAAAGGAGATATTTTCTCGTTATTTTCCAATAAAGTAAACGAACGTTGAAGTTTGAAATACAAACTGTAAATTGAAAAGCGTCATAAATAACTCATAAGGTAGTAATAAATTGCAAGGCTCTATCTTGCCGTGAACTATTATGAACATTAGCGCACGACGAACAGGAGTCAATTGCAGGAACAAAAGTATGTTGAAAATAAATTTATTATCATATAGACACTGAAACGTTGTATATTTCTGTTCATCTGTCCGTATGCGGTCTATTGTTACAGAGTTCCTACCTTGTGTAGCCAATATAGTTATAACAACAGGATTCCGATAGCCGCAGATATTGATTTTATGATTACATATATCAAATTACACACTCTGAAATTGTTGAACCAACTATTGGCGTGTGGTGTTTGAAGGGTGTACATAGGGATTGCAATCCGGATACTGCGAAATTCGTATAAATCCGTAAAATTCGATATATAAATACAGACTTTAAATCAAGCATCCGGTTTCTTCTTCTTTTCTTTTCTCACTCCTGGGAAGTTGAGATAAAGTAAAACAACTAAACTAACTGATAAAAATAACTAGTCTACTAAAATAGAGGCTTGAGACTAAAATACCTGGAGACTAAAATGTTTAGACACCTATGCTCAGATTTGGCTAGCAACACAATTATAAAGAGCAGATCTGTTGAGATGCAGCTTAACAGATTTGTTTTACAGACAGTTTAAAATCTAGAAACAAAAATAAAACAAAGCAAGCACTCAATCGGATGCGCTAGTGCCCACGTACATATTGTTTATTGTGCTAAACTAAAATCTCGTACAGGCACGTACAAACTTACATACGTCAATTCTTCTTGTGTGTGTATGTTTGTGTCTAATAATATTCATACTACTATTGCGAATGTTTATAGAGTATTCACACGTCAAGTGTACTTAGTTAGGATTTTTACTTAGTATTGTAACTAGGATTTTCTAAATGAAACGCGCATGTTCAATCGATTTACTTACATACATACGCTCACGCCTATTTCCCTCCGGGGTAGGCAGAGACAACAGCCACTTGTCTCCATCCTTACACATTGTACGAGCTTCCTCTATTGGCATTAATCCTTTCATGCAAGCCCGCCGGTTTCGAGTGCTTCTGACCTGCCGTTTTTCACTCTTTTTTAATTTCGCCACTGTGTGTACTGCGAGGTCGACCCCAGCCAGTCTACCGGCCAGTTCGATCGATTTAATTACTTCTTATAGGTAAGTAATTAGAAAATAGAAATATTTTGATGCTTTTTCTATCGTCTCAAGATTTTTGCAGTATGTGTAGTTATGAAGAGGCCACCAGCAATTCACCTCATTTCGGTTGTTCAAGTACTTACCAGTTTTTATATAATAATTTGCAATTCTTGACCACCAGTAGCTAATAAACGCTTGCTCTCAGTCATATAGGTACCTATCGACATAAGATCAATTTCTTATCGCAGGCAACAATGCGACACAAAATCGGTTATAGACTTACTCAGCAATATGATGTAAGCATAGACAGTAGACTGGAATAAAACAACACCGCTGTGCGTGCGTTACTCGTGGGTACGTTGACCCATTTTTCAAGGTCTTTGATTTTACCAATTCTCACAAATGATGTAATCTTTGACATGTGGCCGACTTCGCTTCCACGATCTCCTTTGTTTCATCATTTTCAATCTTCTGCCAAACCACACCACACCATGCCAACATACACGTATCCATTAAACACATTTACACACATATATGCTTCTACTTCAGGTTTCAGGCCTTAACAAGACTCATTGTGACGACATAGCGGTCTGGAAAGGCACCCACGCCTCAAGCATGATGCGACTGGGGAGAGCGCAGAGAGCAGTCCTTATTATATAGAGTGTTTAAGAGACCCTACAGATATGATACCGAAATGCTTTACAAGGAATGCGGCGTTCTCTCCATACAACAGCTTTTTGTACCCAAAACAGTAACACGCAAACACACCGACGCATTAAAAACTTTAAATCAGAGGATTGGTAGGTATGCGCAGGAGATTAAAAGTTTAAAACACAGAAAGACACAGAACCTCCGCTGCTGAAAGGCATTCCTGGATAGGGGGTGCGAGACTTCACAATAAAGCAACTCAATCTCTCAGACGCGTATTTGGAAACTGGCTTAGAACATTGGCCCATGATGAAACTGAAAACCTTCCCTGCATAGTTACTTAGGTACGCGCACGCGAAAACATACACAAACACATCCGATATCCAATATAAATCATACCTACTTAAAGAATATTTTAAATGTCCTTAAACTAAACCTAACATGATTGACATTGTTTTTATGAAGCATGACAACTTATTATTAATGTTATTTACTTCGTTATTCTATACTTAACTATTTTATTAATCAATTCAGTTTCCTTTTAAGAAAAAGTAGCTAAACTGAGGTAATTAGGTACTTTTAGGCTGCAAGAAAGGTGCCGACACTCGTGACGCTAGGTTCACCTGATACGAATGCCACAGTACTCCTTTGGATATAATACTTCTAATATATTATATTACTAGCTGTTGCCCGCGGCTTCGCCCGCGTGGATGTCGCTTATCGCGTAGTATCGTAAATTTTAGCGCAGAGTCGAGCATTGAGAGCTTAATAGATACTCTTCTCGCCTCTCTATTTGACTCTTTACTTGACTTTCTACTTGCCTCTCTAATCATCCCTGTCTCTACTCGACTCTACTCAACTCTGTACTGAACTCTCTACTCGCCTCTCCACCTGCCTACCATTCACTTCTCTAATGCCTCTCTACTCGACTCCCTACTTCAAATTCAAATTCTTTATTTCGCAAAATTGTGCAACGTGATTACATCTTTTGCCGTGAAATTCCGCTTAAAACTAAATTTGCCACCGCTTCTTAGGCGCTAGTGGAGCGACAAACTCCATTGCAGCATTTTGAAATGTCAAAATACAAAGATTGATTGCTTAAGACTAAATATGAACGAATGTACACATTTGTCTAGCATCAAGAACATCAAAAATCATTTAAAAAACTTGCCTATACACTCGCCACTTTACTCGTCTTTCTAACTTGCATCTTTATTCTACTCTCTGCTCCCATCTCTGCCCCTAACCTTGTTTCTTCACAGTTGTCTCTCTTTTCTACTCCACTATACCTTTCCCCAAGCTCTTATGGGTCTATCTATTTCATCGGGATTTGTTCATTGATGAATTTTCACTCAAAAGGAAGTTCGCAATTCGTTGAATGATAAACGGAATTTTGTAATTCTTATGGTGTTAAATAGCGTATACTTTTAGAAGGATCCCATATCGAAGAAGTCCGGTATTTGATGCCGAGATCCTATCCATTAATTTACCCGTCCATCTTCGTATCAGGGATGGTCGGTCTTGATACATTACGACTTAGGCGGGAGTTAGCGCACGTCATGTACTATTATTTGCATTTAAATTTTAAAGTGGACAACCCTTCGAGTCGTGAATGTATCCACTTCTATGTGCCGGACAGGTACACGGGTGGCGCTGGACGGCGACAGCATTAGCTCTGGACTTGCCCACCAGCTTGGCGTTTTTTGGTATAGAGTAGCCCTACTTACAGAGCTGTGCAATACTTGAATGCCTTTTTGAAAAATAACCCAGATGCGGACATATTCTATGTCTTTGGTATAACTGTAGCAAAATATTTATGTAACTTATAGTATTTGTATGCCTAAAATGTAACGTACTAATAATGAATGAATAAATGAAATAACCCGAGAGAAAACTTCAAAATTACAGGAAAAAGCGCCTACTTTGTTTGTGGTAGCAATCATGTTGTTTCGTTTTCAAAAAATGAATGTCTAGGCGCTCTCTAGTAAAATTACAGTATTGTAACAATTGATAAAATACAACTTAATAATAAGACTTTACAGCACGTGCATATTAATCAATATACATTGTGTAAATTAGTGCAGTGACATTTATCAGCCTTAAGTATGTTTTCTCAGTGGCTCTGGTAGGGAGAATGTTCCCCAGTAAAGCCATAACAGTGGCAAAGTGTGTGAACGCGGCCGCTACGCAGGAGGCGCGTGTTCGATCCCCGCTCAGTGCAAATATTTGTATGTATGAATATGGGTATTTGCATTGGTCTGGTCATGCTTCGGAGAGCACGTTAAGCCGTCGTCGATCCCGGTTGTCATACAAACATCTATGGCAGTCGTTACGGGTACTTGAGGTCCTCAAAAATCCAACAACTGGTCTAGCCGCAATGCTTCTATATCACCTTTGGGTTGTGGAGGTCAGATGGCAGTCGCTTCACAGAAAATATCGCAGTTTTGCCAAATCCGCAGTTAGACTGGTAAAAAGCTGACCTCTTTTTTTTACAATTGTAAAGCTTCGGATGCAACTGGGATTGACGCTAGGATAAAGAAGAGTGGCAAAGGGTGAAAAAGAAAGTTGTAGATGTAGTTTATCAAATTTAAAAGTCTCTACCATCTATGCAAAGGGAAGCCGGCAGGAATTGAGTTATAGGGACCCATCGCCACTACCACAAAATATGAATTCATGTATCAGGATTTCTCAGAATTCTACTACTACGAGTATGGGAACTAAATAGGCGAAGAACCGTTATATGTTATGGCCATAATTTGCGAAACGGATTATTATTATTTATTTTTTTTTTTGGTTGAAAAGGGAAGTACCTGGCCAAGGGAGTAGAGTAAGAATCTAGAAATCTAGGGAAATCCTCAAAATGTAAGCAAAGATACTGTTTCTATTGCTTTTACATAATTTGAGTAAACTGATAATAAAAACAAATAACAAACTAAGCAAATGATCAACGATGAATCGGTTAGATACTTAGACACTATAAAGGTAAAATAAATAAAATTATAATAATAAAGTTAAACCGACTTCAAGAAACACTGTTAGAAGTCGGTGCCAACATTGTTTAATGTGCCTGAAGTACTATGATGTAATTGATTTATATATGGTTTCTCGGGCTATGCACCGACTTCTACCAGAACAGCTGTAATATCAGTTACTTTTTTTCAGTGCCTCTTTTTTGTTCCCTTAGTCCTTAATCGGTTTCACTCGTTAACATTTATTTATTGGCTATAAAGGTTAGCCCATGTCCTTTCTTAAACTCTAATCCAATTCTGCATCAAATTTCATCAACATCGGTTCAGTTCAGCGTTGAAAGCGTGAAAGGCAACAGACAGATAGACAGGGTTCCTGTTAATGTTAGCACAGTCTAACAACTTTCATACAGAGTTTCAGACTCGTTATGTTATGATATTAGTATGAATTACGCAGGATGTTAAGGGTCGACCGCCTCTGTGGCGTAGCGGTACTGAACGCGGCTGCTACGCAGGAGGTGCGTGTTCGATTCCCGCTCAGTGCAAATATTTGTATGCATGAATATGGGTATTTGCATTGGTCTGGTCATGCCTCGGAAATTACGTTTAGCCGTCGGTCTCAGTTGCCATACGAACAGCTATGGCAGCCTCAAAAGTCCAACAATTGGTCCAGATGCAATGCTTCGATGTCGCCTTGGGGTTGTGGAGGTCAGATGGCAGTTGATTCACGGGAATTTTCGTAGGTTCAGCTAAACTCGCAATTAGACTGGTAAAAGCGGATCCTCGCCTCGAAGGTAAAAAGCTTCGGATGCGACTGGGATTAATGCTTGCTAGGATGAAGAAGAAGACTCAGGATGTTTAATGAAATTGTGAAAATTCGAAACAATTTTTAGAAATCGAAATGACAGCTCTTATATATTCTGTTGTGCACGAAACTATATCTTGTTCAAAACTGCGTGATCGCCATCTAGTTGTATTGATGTAACTAAATTATAGAATGAAAAAATATATTTTCTTAAAGACCTCTGTTGTGAACGAAACCATACCTTGTTTAAAAATGCGTGATCGCCATCTAGTTGTATTTTTGTAACTAAATAATAAAATCTCAAATTTTAATTTATTGATAAATACGAATCTGTATACACAATTGTGTATCTAAAAATAAAGTCTATTTATTTACATAGTTGCTTAGATATGATAAGCTATAAAAAATATACCACAAAAATAATCTCAAGTAAAAAAGCGACATTATTGCTCACATCTCTGGTTCTGCTTAACCGATTGTGATCAAACAAACTTAAGATTTTAAGTTGGAGCAAGCCCTTTCTAACAAAAAAAACCGCATCGAAATCCGTTCAGTAGTTTTTGCGTCCATCGCGAACAAACAGACAAACAGACAAACAGACAGGATTTCCAAAAAAAATATTTTCGGGTTCAGTATCGTTAATATAACATACTCCAAGTATTTTTTTTTAAATATCTTCAATGTACAGACACGACTACTTTACAATTATATAATAGTATAGATAGATTATCCACATATAAGGGAGTCTTGCACCATTTTACAGTAATAACATGAATTAGGAATTATTGAAAAAAGAAAAACTAAATTCTTTTATGTTCTTTCAATTTTCTATTTTTAAGTTAAAAACCTAAATAATCCCAAAATCTATCAGTACGTACTTATTTATAAATACCCAGCTAACAAACAAAATTATTTCAACTAAACGTTTGTGAGGGCGTCACAACCAGCTCCCGGCCTCCCCTAGCAGCTATAGGTAGGTACTTTGTGGTTAGAGTGCACGTCAAGTTTCTAGTTACTATCGTTATAATGGTTTATTATTTCGGCGACAAGAACAGCCTCTACAGGAAGAGAAGAAATTTAAATTCAATAGGTGAACAACATTCGTTATCTAATAAAACAACAATGTGCTAATTATTATATACCTCTACATATCTACGAGTAACTCTAATGGAATTTGGACTACTTAGAAACGTGAAAGATGGAGTGTGGAATGGCTATTGACAGGCGTATATTAATTAATACGCAAATAGTACTAAAATATTTTATACTTACATGTTCATGGTGTTTTTCCAATTTATAGGACAATTTATTTTCAAGTTTGAAGGTCTAGACCGGTTCCTACCTAACATACCTAATCAGTTAGCAGTTTAGCAGGCGTGGTATCGAAATTTAGTTTGGGGCGCACTTTATTACTGTAAAGTCTGTGAAATAACATCGACGGGTGAATATCTTTTATAAAATTTAGCATTGTACAGATCCATTTTATAACCAATTTTTACTTTAAGTATTGCTCGTTCCATTTAACTTGGACCTAAAGAGAGGGAGGTTATGTCGGACTCGAACCGACTAAACCGCACGCCGTCTCTGGGTCGTAGTGCTAGGCCGAAGGTGAGGTTGTCATGCGACATACAGTAGACAGTAGACAGACATGAAGTTTGTTATAAGGATTCCTAGGGCAATATTCTGAAACTTGTTAGCGGGAAGGACCTATGCTGAAACAGATGCGGGTACACGACGTGAGTTGTGTTAACCGCGACGTGGCACCAGCATTCAGCGCATTTGTAAAAAAAATTGGCCTCAAGCTTGTTACGTTTATATTCAGACAGGCAATAGATTGTTATTTATTAGTAAGTGCGTTTTTTTTTTAACTTTTTTGGCTTGGTTACAAGACCTTTAAGCCATGTCTTTATTTAGTTTTGTTTATTCACTTTTCATTACGATGACGTTACGTGATGATTGCCATGACGATGACGATGAGTGATGATTGCCATGACGATGACGATGAGTGATGATTTCTGCTTCAGTAAAGTTGTGGGGACTTTACTGAAAGCTTCCCCAGGAGATTTGGAACGAACACGAAATGTAACAATTCACTGTAATATCCCACTTTCCTACACTTGTGTGAATTGTCCAAGACGTTGTCTAAAAATCCACCATTTTTACACATTAAAACTCGAATTCACACCAATTTCGAAAAATAAAATAATACTGCGATGTGCGTTTTCCCGCGTTCGCGCCAAAACTCCAGTAAGTGCGTTATTCGCTACCAGTGTTGCCAATTTAGGGACATTTTCGCTAGCGATCAAAAAAGAGTTTTGACGACAAAAAATATTTAACTACAAATCTGGCGACTTTTGGAACAGTTCTAGAGCCAATAATCCATTTATATTTGTCAATCAATACCTACATAACTTTATTATTATAGAAACCGCTAAACAGGCACATTTCTACGTAATATGTATTTTTTGCCTTATTAACTAGCTGCACCTCTAGACAAGTGGCAACTCGTTGGCCGGCGTTTGATGGAATAGAATGCAAGTCGTTAACGCATGTCATAAACGTATATTCATTCCATACATTCGTCATTCTACTCCATCAAACACCGGCCAAAGAATTGCCACTTGTCTAGAGGTGCAGCTAGTAGCGACACATAGGTTCTACTCATAATGGAATGCTATTTTAGAATTTCAGGTAAAATGAATATGTAGTCGTCGTATTGTAGGTGCCCGAGCTAATTAGCGCTGCACATATTGCTTTACTAACAATATATAACGAGTAATATATCAATGCGGCACATACCATGTAATTACCGATTATGTAGGTACTTAATCGCTGCACATTCTCCCGATTTAGCTCAACTGACACCATTATGGGTGGGTGCCTTTAATTTACGGTTTCCTAATTTAGTTACACAGTATTTCGATAGTTACCAGTAGGTACCAGTTCGTCAATATCTATATATAACCCACAATAATGAATGCTGGATTCATTTTTTTTACTTTAAAAGTTCATGATATGACGTCACAATTTTTTTCTACAACATCATCTCTTTCCCATTACCGTTTGTATCTAAAATCATTCAAAACTTTCTTGCATCGACTCTTTTTAAAGTCTTGCATTACCTGCGTTCGTGCTCTCACATCTAACAAGTTCGAGACTTTTCTCTTTCGACATAGTTGTTTCCGCTCGTTCCCTTTAGAAAAGTAATACCTGAACTTAAAGGTTTAAAAAAATCCGTCCAGTAATTAGTTCTGGCAACATAAAACAACCACCGCCATCGGTATATAGAAAACGACAACATTATTTCCGGTCTTCCGCGACGCTGATTCGGGTGCACTGTTTGGAAAACCCTGACTTTATGCCACATCTTTCTTTTTTCTTGAATATTCTGTATAGTTTCTATTTCACTGGTTTTTGTTACTCCAGTTATTCTTCTTAGTCCTCTATTGTGTACGTTCTGTGCACTTTTTTGTTTTCTTTTTCTCTGTCATATCACAGATAATATAATATAATTCTGTCATACTTAAACCGGTGTTTCATAACATCGGCATCGGCCCGTTTGGCCGGCGGACCAGATATGTCCTAGAGAAGATATCCCTGACCCCAGCCTTAGGCCGCGGCCACCGACCTTGATGTGCACCGTAGACATTTATGAGATAAAAAACATTTTACTTCACCAATAAATATGTAGGTACCAACGAGATTGAGAGGCGTTACCAAAAAATATGGTTATCTTCAGTGAGTTATTTTTTGTTGAGTGAACACATTGATTGGAAAACCACTTAATTGACGGAAATTAACGGGTATGCTTTATTATACCCGGGTATTAAAATGGTTATATCACCAGTGGGCATGGCAGTCAAAAATAACCAAGTGTTGCCGTAATACTAATTAGCTCTAACTCTAGTCGCTTAGAACGCGTTTTTTTATAGTATAGTTAAATGAGCAGTGCACATACGCGAACTTTGTAACTTTTGTTCAAGAAGTTTGCCGCCATGTTGTTAGGTATATTATTGATAAGGATAGATTGTGTTGCTGTATAGATGACTACTAGTTCTGTGGAGCATAACTTAGGAGCGCCGGCGCACCCAAGCTTTGTCGCATCTCCCACAATGAGCTCAAAAATAGCGTTGCCATTGACATGAATGATTTATGTTTCGATTAAATCAGTTTGTTACATCATCGTTCGGCGCGGCCACTGTCATGACGAGCGTTGTCTGCATTGACGGAAGTTGTGAGTATGTTTATGACCCTAGGTTATCAGTTTACGCGAAAACATTAAATTCTGTGAACTCCACAGTTATTGCAGTGGCAGTGTGTATGAGTGAGATGAGTCATGTAGGTCACTTCTTAGTGTCGGTATTAGGTAGGTATTATTAGCTTAGTGATTAAGGAGTCGGCCTACGATCGAAAGGTTGCGAGTTACAACTTCGAACACAATGTAGTTGCATTGTCTTAAAAGTGCTAGCTAGCTGGTGGACTCTAATCTATTCCAAATCAGCCCCTCTAGACAAGTGGCAATTCGCTAGCCGGCGTTTGGTGGAATAGAATGACGAATGTATGGGATTTGACGTAAATGACAGTCGTTTACGCATGTCAAATACGTCAAATCCTATACATTCGTCATTCTATTCCATCAAACGCCTGCTAGCGAATTGCCACTTGTCTAGAGGGGCAGTACCTACCATTTTTCTATTCTTCAACTTCGTCCTAGCGTTAACCCCAGTCGCATCTGAAGCTTTCAACTTGGAGTTAGGTATCCATTTTTCCAGTTTAACTGCGGATTTGGCTAAACTTCATTATTAAGAAAAAAGAAATACCACAAGGTATTAGAAAAATCGTAGTGGATCGGAACAGATCGTTATTTCGGTTACGATAGTTAAAATAATTTAATAGGTGCATTATGAGTATGACAGATGCCCTGAGTCATAGACGGTCACTTGGTACCTATGATTGGAACGAAACATAAAACTATTACAATTTAAGTTTACACTACTTTTAACGTAAATGTTTTTTACCTATATATTTAACGCCCCTAATGCTTATTAAGAATAAGATATATTCGAAAAACCTTTTTAAAAACAATCATTTTTTTTTTCTTGCATTGTCATCCGAACTGAACGTGCATACCAAATTTCAGCTCAATCGGTTGAGGGCAAGTGCCTTAAAATTGAGTTGTAAGATTCCACCCGAACAAACATACATCAATTGCAAGTTAAATAAAAGCTTGTAAAAAGGATTCACTGACTTAAACTGGTAATGACGTTCAGTTTCTTGCAACAAGAATTGTCATATTTTAACAATAAAATGTTAAGGAACTGTGCAGTTCTAACTTGAAATATTATGTACCTCCGTTTATGTTGTCGAATTGGTGAAACTTCAAATCTCCAACCCTACAAAACTGTCATAATACAACTATTAAATAATTTCGCCTTTAGTTAATAGTATACTTGAAACATTTATATCTCTATCAGTACATAAAACCATTATTTTGTAAGTACAACGTGTACACGTTACGTAACGAACGTATGTAACCACAGATATCTGTGTGTACAACTAAGAAAGATAATAGTAAAAGGTCAGTACAGCCCCTCTAGACAAGTGGCAATTCGCTAGCAGGCGTTTGATGGAATAGAATGACGATTGAATAGGATTTGACGTATTTGACATGCGTTAACGACTGTCATTCACGTCTTATGAAAGAAGAATAAGAGAGAGAGAGTGAGAGATAATATAAACTATTAGCACGGATTATTTAGTAGTTGACGTAATATTTTCTTTTCATTAAATATATTCTACGACAGTCTACACTAGTAGCCATACATATTATACATAGTCACACCCAGATCAAAGCAACCAAATATTTGCACTGAGCGGATATCGAGCCAGTGCCCCATGACGTAGCAGTCGAATGCAATATATAGCCACACCACGGAAACCGACCGTCAACGGCTAGTAGGTACCTAGGTATACAATTATACTTATAAATAGTTTTATAGTATAATATTTATACTTTTATGTATGTATATTCATAAATAGAGTTGATATTGATGTGACCTACACAAACAATTGATAATATTATTCTTTTTATATTTCTCTTATCGGAGTAAACTTTGAACGACTTCATAGTGTTTTACTATGTAGGAATACCGTCTCCAAAATTCGTATATAAATAAATATTCCACAACATTGCACACAACGCTTTCTAGATCCATGTTAAGTATAGTTTATGCGTAACTAGCTTATGCTATGGAATCTAGCATGCGGATAAACATACTTAGATTTTTTTTTGTAAATACATACATAATTATACATAGAAACATCCAGACCTATAAGTATCCTAAAGTTGCAGTCTCTCCCCTTCTTTTTTATTTTTGTATGTATTATTACCACAGAACAGAAAAAACTGTTAGAAGTGTGATAGGACAGATTCAATAGCGGAACCAATGTTGCCAAACTCACACATTCAACCAGATAAGAATACGTGGCACTACTAGTAAACAATTGTTTTGATTGGTCGTATATCTTTAACACCAAACTAGCCTAAAATATGCACACTGCAAAACGAAAACATACCTTATAAAAATTCGCTTTAGTGATTACTTTTATATAGATAAAAAAAAGAATTTACGACGTTTTGTATCTGAATCAAACTTGCTTCTCACTCTAACTCTATTCCGAAAAAGTTCAACTACTCCCCAACAGATGTCCGTTTATTTTAAGAATGTTATTTAAAACCTTATGCGTTAGGAATACGGTTGATATTACTTTGAATTATTATCTCTCTCCTCTAACTCTTTTACATGAACGCTAGAGCGGTGACACAAAATTTTGGCAATATCGATAGATTTGAAATTTGTTTTCAAAATGTCAAAGGATTCCAAACGCTGTTAGTAATTATAATCTAAGAGTACTAAAAAAGAGCAATTTTATAGCATGTTGAACTGTTTTTTATTAACGATTAAAAAGGTATGAAGACGTCAAACTACGTATGTACCTATTCAATTGAAATAAAACAAGTGTCCATTTATAGTAGATATTTTATGTAACTGTTGCAAAATAAAAACGTTTTCACACTATCCGGCGCATCCGATATCCGATATTAGTGTCGGCTCCGATATCGAAGGAAATAAAATAAAGTAGAAAAAGAACTTGATACTATATTGAAAATAATTGCTAGGATATTTTTTCTTTTTTTTATCCAGTCTGTGCGATCGAGCAAATGGCCGAATCGGACCGATTTTATTGAATATATGTGGAAACAGCACACGGTGACGGCTATCGGCGTCAGACACCCAATATCAGAAAATGTGAAATCGCTTTAAGGATACTTAAAATACGAGTGCGAGTATTTTACAATGGGTGTTTTAAGACCATATTACGAGCAGTTTCAGACACTACTTTGAAATAATTAATTTAATTTGCATAAAATGAGAAAACGTAGAGCACCAAACTCTATTTGCTGATCGCGTATGCATGTTGAGCCGCGTTCACAAACTAGAAAATATCCAGCTGGAGTTGTTCAATTAGGAAGTTTATATTTTGGTATGTTTGTACGCGCATAGCTTCGTCATGTGTAGACGAATTTGCAAAATTCCTTCTTTGTTCGAAAGAAGACTATTCCGGAATGATACCATTAAATTTTTGTAAAGATCCGATAAAGGGTTTCAGAGAGAGACCACGAACCTCTTCAATAAATACCAGGAAATATTATATTATTGCTATGTCTATGCCACTATACATCATAACATCACACCCGTATCCTTTGAATGGGTATGCAGAAGTGTTCAGAATGTTCCGTGATATTAAAAAAATAAATAAAACCATTTGATAAAGGTTTATAAATGTTTCTAAAAAAAGTAGATATCGATAAAGTTTGACTACATCACTAAATGAATAGCGAAGAAAGTTCTAGAATAAATAAGAATGACATGTCTATTGTGTGTAATCAAAAACAAGCTTTATTGAAATGTAGTATGGTTGATTTTTTTTTTCTTTGCATTTCAATAATATTTGTTATAAATTAAATAAATTAAATTATATCCTGACTTATCGATGGTATAAAACACCTTCATTTCGAATATTTATGCTCCTACTATCATCAGTGCACTGCAAAATGGCCCAGTAAGGCATATTTCTATTAAATAGTATTAAATAACACACGGTGCAAAACTGTCAAATACACGTGATGACAGATACGACTGAAGGTTGCAATTGTAAGGTCTTGCAAATCTCCGCATAAGAATGACACGCGTGCCACGCGTACTTCACACTTCCACCGTTTTTTCCTGTTGCGTGATTATTACCTATTATTCGTACCTATTTCTATTCTGTAATACTCTTTAATAAATGTACTTTATCATATTCATATATAGGATACAAGTAATATCACTGAGCGGGGATCGAACACGCGCCTCCTGCGTAGTGGCCGCGTCCGGACTTTTGAACTTTTACCCCGGACCGCGCGCCCTCTTGAGTGATCAAATGCCACAGAAGTAGGGCTGCCATCTCCAAAATTCGTAAACCTGGACAAGAAGCGCGAAAACCCCGGACTTTTGAGCTTTTACCCCTTTACCCCGGACCGTAGGTCTGGGATGTTTTTTTCATGTAGCTCCTATATCTGCATGTATTATTATTATCACAAATAACCTAACACGAAGGTCAGTGCGGACCCAACCTAACACGAAGGTTATGGCGGAGGTTTGTAGGAGGTAGGACACTATGGTATTTCCGTCCAATTGAGCAGTCCGACTGTGGAAGTACCTCCGCCCTGCAGAATATCGCGGTCATAATAACCTCGTGTGGTGTTCCCGGCGGTGATTACGGTAGCCAGAGCTCACTGGCGAGTTTTTGTGCTGTCAGTGGGAAGACCTAAGGCTTCTCTTGCTTTATCTTCTACACTGACGGCATAGCAACTGTCGGCTCTAATAGGGTCGGCAGCGCGAGTGTGACGCCCCTGGTGTTGCACACGTCCATAGGCCACGGTGACCACTTTTCATCAGGTGGGCTTGTCTGCCACCTAAGTGAAACAAAAAAAAGGTCGACGACATACCCTTCTACCCTATAAAGTATCCATGTGGAGGCATGCAATGTCTACCTCGCGCAATCCGACTTGGGTAGTTTTTATAACCATCCAAATTAAACCACACAAAACTCTAGTTTTCAGCATTTTGAACTTTGGATTTTGAATTTCGGTCTTTCGTTCTTCGGTATTGTGAGCTTCGGGATTTTGATATGTAACCCAGGGACACGGTTGCGGAGCGGGAGCTAAGACCTGGGCGACCACGGAGCTAGGCTAGAATTGACCAGGAAGGCCGCGTGACCTCTCGCACCGTCTGACACAGGTTATAAACGGTCACCGGTGTTTCAGAGTCCGATTGCTGTCAATCTGATGAGGACTCTGGGGCTGACAGAGCGCCTGGCGTGGGAAACGCCGGGCCTGGGTCGAGCTGCTGCCGTATCCTCCTGCGAGCAAGTTATGCTCGAGAAGGACAATTTGAAGCGGGTCCGGAGTAGACTGCGGCAAGCGGAGGCACCTCGGGGTTGAAAGTTCTCCAGGACCGGGTTTTACCCGGACAATAATTAGAGTTCGGCTCGGACGCTCGTCGAACGCCTTCTAAACTAGAACAAATCCGGGGAAACTCGGACGGAAAGCAGCCCTGTTACTATGTCGTTTAAAATCTTACGGGTGGGAAAGAAGATGAAAGGTATATCACCCAATATAGCTCCATCCCTCTTTCTCGTCCAGAATACTAGTACGCCTTAACACACCATAGTAGCTCAATGGATGTATGTATCTCCAAAGAGATTGGCAGAAGCGTACCTGTAAGCTACCAATATCTCGTCAGCTGATTTCTGCCCCTGTCATCGTGTTGAGTATAAAGCCATCAATCGAGCACTTTTTACTTGTCTCTAAACAGTTGCTCGGAACGCCCGAACAGAAATAAACCATTGCAAATTAGGTAAAACTTACCTACTGAATTGTTTCAGCCCCCTTATTTTGACTGACCAACCGAAAAAGATGCGTGATCGTATAGCCGACTTAAGTCTTAACTTATATCACATAGTTTTATGCTAGTTTAGTCCATTCAAATCTTATATTTTTTTGGGCTTAGCGTGAATTTTGTCAGAGGATGCAATTTTCTTTTGAACACCCTTTGATTTCTAAAAAAAATTGCATCCTCTAACAAACCCATTCCTTAAAATGTAACTTTTCAATGGTCTAGTTCTGTTTTCACCTCATTATATGATAACATCTATCTTATTTTGACATTACAAACATACAATACAATTTTATTTGTAGATGAATGTATACACATGTCATATTGCATCGAGTTTCCGTTCTTTCTCCTGCAACATTGAATAGTACGTGGGACGTAGGTATTTTATACAACCTCTTGGCACAGCACTAATAGTCTTATTATTAGTCACTATTTTCCTTTGACGCCTTTGCAATCTGTGGGTATGCTATAGTTTCTGATCTCGAGTCGTATTTTCACAAAGGCAAATTTGATCAATTAGCGGTCGTTTCGTTCTTGAATGCAGCGGGTGCTTAGGCATAATTGTGTGCCCTCCGGACGCTGTCAACAAATAAGACCCAGTCTGCCAGACTTATTGCTTTCAACAACAATTTCCGTCTCATGCCATATTGAGCTCATGACTGAGTACCTTCTTGTCAAAGAGTCAGCTTTATATTAAATTTATTTCCACGACTTGAATATTGGCAAAATGTATTGCTAGATATCAAGGAATCTAAAGTATCTACATAATTGCTTCTAGCTTCGGTTTTGTTAGTAACTAGCTGACCCGGCGAACTTCGTACCGCCAATATTTTTCCGCCCGCGTGGCGTCAGATCCTGTTCCCGCTGCACCCTCTACTATATTAAACATGTATTTTACATATAAACCTTCCTCTTGAATCACTCTATCTATTTTAAAAAACCGCATCAAAATCCGTTGCGTAGTTTTAAAGATTATAGCATACAAAGGGATATAGGGACAGAGAAAGCGACTTGTTTTATACTATGTAGGTAGTGATAATGCGATGTGTGTAGCAAATAAACTGCTGTGTTTTATCTTACTCCTGCTAATGTTATGTATATCAAGGTTTGACAAGTTTAGATGTTTGTTGCTTAATTAAAGGAAGACAATTGGCACCTAGAAGGGTCTTTTCTTGGATTGAAGTTCTGAAATAGTTAAAGGATAGACAAGTACCTCACTAGGTAGGTATAGCAGTTAAATAGCCTACGTTACAGATCACCTTAGCTCTTGAATCATTCATAACATAAGATACAAAACAAAATATAACATTAGAAGAATTAAAAATAACCGGGTTAGTTACTCTATTACTTAAATAATTACAAATACTTATTGTTAAAAAATAACTTCGTTTAAAAAACCTGACTTCAAAAACTGTAACGTACAAAATAACTTAGAGAAAAATAACTGAATTTACAGATTCACTGTCCTGTTAGAAGTCAGAGATTAGTATGAAACACCAATACTTATGTGTAGTGTTTGTACTTACAAATTATGTGGTGTTATTCCGTGTTATTGCCCATTGATTATTATAAGTAAGTATAATAAAATATAGCGATCGCCTAATACGTGAAAGTTGTTCGTGGAAAGGAACTATTTTGTCATCGCTATTTCCGAATTCCGATGATCGATCAATCGCCTTGATGGTTTTTTTATAAAGGTCACCCACAGTTTGTACTTGTTCAGTTATACGAGTAACTATATCACGCATTAGATGTCAATCAAAGTTTGTGGTGCTGTTAAGTAGAAGAGAGTGTAAGTTAGTTTATGTACCTAAGTGTGAAAGGGATGATCATAGATAGGATGCCTTGCTTGAGTGTGGTCTGTCTCCCTTTGTGTTCTATGTTTACTTTTTGTGTGCGTCTGTGTGCGTGTGTGCTTGTACTAAGTGTTTTAGATGTTGAAGTTCTTTCCGACCTGATCCTATAGCGAAATTCTTGATTGGTTTAGATCGGAAAAAGTAAATGCTCAAGCAGGTGAAGCAGGACTTGAACATGCTTTAAAATTTAATTAAAAAGAAGTTCCTTCTATTTAAGTTGCCACACTTCAATAGAACTGCTCTACGGCACAAACACCGAAACTGATCTACACCTACGTATTCTACGAACAACAAATAGTGTTCTTATAACTCACCTTTCTTCATAAATATTATGTTTTCAGGAAGCTGATTAAACGCACAACTTGTTTTCGTAAATTGTATGCTCACTGCCATATTATTTTTTTGAGACAAATAAAAATTACCGTACCCACTTAAAATATAAACTGCTTGCTTTTACCCGCGGCTCTGGCTGCATGGATGTCGGTAATCGCGTCCAAACATAGCTCATGTCCTTTTTCAAGGTCTTATCTGCATTTATACCGAATTTCATCATAATCGGTTCAGTGGTTTAGCCGTGAAAGACGGACAAACAGACACACACACACTTTCCCATTTATAATACATATTCGTGTGGACATAAAGCGCTTCATTTAAAAATATGATATGAGTATTTTACGTACTCTTCTGTGAAATTGTATAAATACCCACAGATTTAGGCAACGATATTAGGATTATTAGATTACCTACGTGTAATATTAGACTAGAGGAAAGAAGAATGAATACCTAGGGTACACTGACTGAGTTATACTTGATGCAATTCTGGACGCCTAAAGAGATTTATGAATCTCCTTTTCTATCGTGGCTAGATATGAATGTCGGTGCTCGACGAGTTTCGGCAGCCGAAATTCCTTAACATACCCGCATACCATGATGGTAATCAATTTTAAAATATTTTCCTCCTCCAATGGCTGAGAGAATTCTGCAAAACCTCAGAAGTTTTTCTTCACCATATCTGTGTAGTGTACGTAGTTCTTATCAACTTCAATTGATCCTACTTTGCTTGCAGTACTTAGGCACAATGGACCCATAGCTGCATAGGTGCCACAAAGATGCAATCACGCTTGCTTTGTACTTGAATCAGAATCATTTATTCATTCGGTACGAATAGAGTACAATAAATATGTTATTGCAATCATTTTTTTGTAACGCTGACTGAATATCAGTCCATTTAGCCATTACGAGATATAAGGTAAGAAAATTTTGTTGATCTGCAGGTAGGTAGATACTCTTCAAAAAGTCTAAAATAAGTTCTGCAACGATTGAGCTCAAATTTAGCTTGCGACGCTAAATGCCTTGGATATTGGATTCAAAGATTCAGGTTGGTACCTACTACAGGTAAACAGGTCACTTCAGAGTAAATGTTTATTTCTTTCATCAACTTTCGAGCCAGCCCCTTTGTTTGTTGACCCGACAGATTTCCAATGAATTGTAGGACCGACTCGTTCTTACCATGGTGACTGACCACTGTTCCTGGAATCTCATTGGATATCTAACATAATAATAATATCATACTATTGGAAAATAAGTCGGGCTTTAACTGAAACTACCAAACTATTGATACAACATTCCATTGCAACGCGTTTTATTACCCGAACGGTTTACGATACGTCGAAAATAGAATCGAGTGAGTAGTTACGATGCAGTTAAAATATAAATTAAATATGTATCTTAGATTTTATGATGTATTGTGTATTAGATTTTACGCAACGACATAAAAGTGTTGTTATGTCTGAACTATCTTATATAAGTATAGAATATGCTAATGATGCTTGTCTGTCTGAATGTCATCTCACCTATGATTACGGATACTTACGTCATCATATTGTAAGTTTTGAGATGCCCAAAAATAAAAACTGGAAGCCATTATATTTTTAGATGTTAGAGTTAGTTATAGATAAGAAAACCCATCGTATTCTCTCCCCCGTGGAAATTTACTAGCCGTAACATCAGATTATATACCATGTAGTATACCTACCTAGTCTACATTGAAATTTAGACTAGGTAGGTATTGGTTCATAGGGGGATTTTCATAATTCGTTATGAAAATTAGTTACCATGATGGACGAAAGGGAGAAAAGATGATGATCACTATGATTTTGCTCCAAAAGACTTACCTATTTCTATTAATTTCATTGTACCTATGTGCGGTTAACATACAGTATGATTTCATACGTTGTTTAAGACCTGTAACTGAACGTTGTAACTGAACGTGCATTATTCTACATTAACCTACAACCTACGTTATTCCTCGGCTAATTAATAAATTGCCGAGAGATTTAATAAATTTACTAACAAAAAGGAAATAAATCGTTATTGTTCTCAAATAATTGTATTCTGTAATTTATTTTTCTTCTTCGAACTAAAAAAAAATGGGTAGGTAGTTTTATTTTATGCATGCTATTGTGTTAATAATTTTATGTAAACCTTACTGACCGTTTTGTTTAGTACTACGCAAACCCTAGTGGTTTATAAGTGCTAATTTCTAATAAACTGTAAATCAATGTCTTTATGTGTTAATAAACAAAAAAAAAACTATTAGGTACTTGAGGTATAAATAAATGAAATCCACAGAATTAAGAACCTCTTGTTATTGCTTATGTGGTTAAATGTGATTTATCCGGGTTAAAACCCATTCATCGTGAATTTTCAAATAATTCCTTATTGCTAGTTTACCTTTTCGTATATTTAACTCGATTGCCACGGCTTCTACCGGGACCAACTGTAATGGGAATCTAATCCATCTTCACTCAATTAGACACACGAAATTTCATCAAAATCCGTTTAGTGGGTACCAAGGGTTTTTTACTTTATAACTACCTATAGGTACTTAAGGATACTACCGCCGACAAAGCCTTCGATTTGAATGCTGTACCCACCTAATAATATATTTAAGATAGAGATGTTCACAGCTCCAACCGCTCCAAGTCCAAGGCCCTTAAGATTTCATGTTGGAAGTAGTTAAGTACGAACATTGACTTCTATCTATAAACATGCACTGAAATCGATTAGAAACTTTCTTTATTAATACATCATACAATTCCGAAACTAATACCAAACTATTCTAGCTTTTGCTTCCAATAACGACCGGGTGGCACTGACCGGGTGGTTAATATCCAGTGCCTATTTATAACATGGGATAGGATTTTCACATTTTATATAGGATTCACATGTTGTATATAGGTATACTGGCTGTTGCTCAAAGAAAATGGCACTCCTGCAAATGCCGACAGGAATAAAGACGGAATATTTTTTTTTAGTTTTACCTGCATATAAAAAGAATTCTCTTCACAAAAAAAATGCACAAGTGAATTGTTAATTTAGCAAATGGAAAGTGGCCGTATAGAGTTTAAAAAGAATACCGAAGTTAAGCTAAATCCGCAGTTAGACTGGTATAGCGGACCGAGGTGAAAGCTGATGCGACTGAGATTAATGCTAGGAAGAAGAAGAGTTTTAAAAAGAACTAAGTAACTTGTGAATTGTGACGTCAGCGTGATGGGAGGTGAGCACGATGCGAGTTCCATGATTTTTGCTCACTTACTGCACAGCGCGCCTAAATAAGTTTTCAGTCCAATAATAAATTGCTACACTTAGTGATGTGCCCACTATGCAGAACTAATTTACTCTAAGAAGTTACTTGGTGCACGGTAGGTGCAAAGTAGATATTTATTTGAACGTTTAAAATGATATTTTGTATCATAAAGACGCAACAGTAGCAACCACATCATTAGTAACCTGGCAGAACAGCAGATTTGTGCTGCATTTGCACCAATTACGTAGATATTTCGGTTAGAAATTTCATAAATTAGTACCCACTGGATACGAGACGGATCTTATGTATTTATTTTCTAGGTTATGTGTATATAAATATATGTATCCTATAGGTTTATATATTTTTGGGTTTTACAGTATTTTTCAGATATAGGCATATAAACCATTTGGTGATTGAGAATCAAAACTTTATCGCCTGCAAAATAAAAATACTCGTGCAGATAGATTGATGTCCCTCACTGGGTTTTGAAATTTTATTTATAGGAATTTATAGAAATTGGCGTTTTGTACGGGAGGAATAAAAAGTCTTCTTTTTTGTAAAATATATTTAATTAATCAAAGTATGCACCGTTGTTATCTATGGGGGCGAGAATCAATAAACTCTTTGAAGGCGGTTTGGACTGCTGCATCGGAGTGGAATTCTTTTTTCTTGTAAGAAGTTGTCCAAATTCCGGAAGAAATGGTAATCTGTTGGAGCAAGGGGAGTACGGTAGATGTCGCAGACATTCCAATTGTAGCTCAGCTAACTTAGTGGTTGTTTGTTGTGCAGTGTGTGGTCTTGCGTTATCGTGAAGCAGCAGTGGCCTAGAGCGATTGACCAATCTCGGTTGTTTAACAGCTAGTTCTTCCTTCATGGTTTGCAGTTGCTGACAATAGATATCTGCCGTAATCGTTTGGCCAGATTTAAGAAAGCTGTAGTGAACGACACCGGCGCTAGTCCACCAAACACTTACAAGTAACTTTTTCTGAGTCAATTTTCGTTTAGGGCAGGATTTGGCTGGGTCTCCAGGGTTCAGCCATTGCGATGAGCGCTTTCGATTATCGTACAATATCCATTTTTCATCACAAGTAATGATTCGATTTAAAATCCCTTCATTATTGTGTCGGTTGAGCAAAGTTACACAGCAGGCGACCCGTGTTTGCAAGTTCGATTCACTCAATTCATGAGGTACCCATCGTTCGAGTTTTTTTACTTTCCCGATTTGCTTCAAGTGGATTAATAAGTACAGTTTTATCACTTACCCCGAAGCCTGCTGCTATCTCTGAAGTGCTTTGTGATGGATCCGCTTCCACAATAGCCTTTAATTCTTCGTTTTTCACTTTGATCTCCGGCCGTCCACGGGGTTGGTTTTTAAGGTCGAAATTTCCAGAACGAAAACGTTGAAACCAAAAACGTACCGTGCTGTCTTTAGCGACACCAGCGCCGTACACATCATTAATTCTTCGAGCTGTTTGTTCCACGGTAGAACTCGTACTCGTAAATATACCGATATTTCATGTTTTCCATTGCGCGGTAATAAGCGACGCCAGAGAAAAATTAATGAGGAAAACAAATGAATTACTTTATTCCAAAGAAAAAAAAAACAGCTAAATGAATTTATTAATTTGAATTTGGAATTCTTAACCAAAGAGGAGATATTTCAGATCAAATTGATCAGTACGACAAAACGCTAATTTCATACGTAAGGACCTAATATTATAGGTAACTATTTTAGTTTGATATTTTATTATGTTTGTTACATAATGTGTATGTGTGTCCTCGACGCAATCATTTGAGTGCCAATCCCAGTTGCGTTCAAAACTTGCACTTTGGTTGAGGAGTTTGGTCTCTTGCACGATTTGGTTTATATTGGCGTTCATGGGAGCGACTGCCGCCTGACCTCTAGCTAGAGGAAAGATTGCGCTAGAGCTACCTTTGAACGTTTTAACCGACTGTAACATTCAATCCAACTAATTCAAATTATAAATAATGAGTGAAAGTGTGTGAAGATGTTGGACGCTCAAACGGCTACAGGGATTTGGCTAGGATTAGGTACAGGATTAGTCTGAAATATCACACAGGCCAGCCCTATTATCTCATAATGGTACAGGTCTCTACAATGTCATGGTACGTAATGGAGGTGTACTTATTACTAAAATCCTAGTGCCGAAATTGCGGAAACGTTCCAAAGCGCATCAAAGAGCTTGCGAATATTTAACTACCCACCCACCTATTAGGAACATAATCCCTTTTAGGCTTCGCTATTGCCGTGTCTAATTTCATATTTTGAAACATGAACATTTCATATTGCAGCAGACAGACGAAATTCGATTAAAAGTAACTATGAGTACATGTATTTGTACATAGAGTTGTTGAGTAGGTACAGTTATAGAGTAGAGTGTGTGTAAAGTATATTTTTTCTTTTAAAGACTCAGTGCCTGTAACCGTGTAAACAAAAGTAGCTGGCTGAAGATTTCTTTTTGTTTAATAGTATTGTATTGTATCTTACTAAGCGTAGGTTAAAGAATAAAGTAGGATGACAGAACTCATACGGAACTAAAGTTTGAGATTACTCACGTTCACCAACCAATAAGTCAATTAAAGATAAGATAATAAAGGATTAAGACATTAAAGTTTTCGGTTAAAAGCTGTTTACAAAATATAAATTATAATGAAAATGAATTTTCGTTAAAATAATATACACTTTTAACTTTAACATTCTGTCGGCCGTACCCCCTTTGTGTATAGTACTTTGTAGCAGTGAGCAAGTAAAAATTATAAACCCAGCTTAACAGCTAGTGTTGTAGGTATATTATTCAAACCTTTGGTCAAGTAACATAGTAATAAGTTATGCCTATTTCGAGACTCTGTAACACCTGTCAGGCTCGCATACATCTCGCATACCAGCTCGCCCAATTTCGCATAGTGGTGTGTTCTGCCGCAGAAAAGATAACAGTACTGTTCAGTCAACAATTGGCCAGCTATGAGTAAAGGCCGCGCTAGTATAATGTTCCTCTATAAGGGATATAACCTGTCTGTATGTATGCCCCCGCGATATTGTACTGTACTGTACTCGGAAGTAGGCTCAACTCATACTAAGTAGAGCCGAAACAACATTTTCACAGCAATTGTTTTCATAAAGTTTGTTTCATTTTTCAAAGTTCAAAGTTCAAAGTTATTTATTTGTTGAATATGGTACAAAAAGTGATGTTTACATTATAGGGTAAGATCACATATTCTGCCGGTTCTGGCGTACAAATTTAACATTTTAATTCAATGAAATAATTATTAAAAACATTACATGCAATACAATTCAAAATAATTCATGTCAGTGTTGGAGTGTCATTTATAAATTCGTCAATACTATAATAACACTTCTCACATAGCATATCCCTTAAATTCCTTTTAAACATGTCAGTATCCAAATTTTTCCAACTATTAGGTATCTTATTGTATATTTTTGGAGCTAAGCAAAATATACTACTCCACATAAGACTTGTCTTTGCTCTTCGCATACACAGTGCATCTCTACGTCTATTGCGGTTTACTACATCGGATAGCTGTGGAAATAGATGAGCGTTGCATTTAACAAAAAGAGCTGTTTCATAAATATATAATGACGGAAGTGTCAGAACTCTGTATCTTTTAAAATATGGTGCACAACTATCCGTTACCCGGAGACCAAACATAGCTCTGATACATCGCTTCTGAGATTTAAAGGCTATTTCTTTGTTAGTGGAATTTCCCCAGAATATCACACCATATCTTAACACTGATGCAACAAGACCATGATACGCAGTTAGTATAGCATCTGTATTAACTATCTTAGAAAGCTTATGTAGTGCGTATGAGGAACTATTAAGTCTACTTACAAGGCTTTCAATATGACTTTTCCAATTTAATTTTTGGTCAATTACTTGTTTAAACTTGTTTAAAACTCACTACGTTCACTTTTTTTCCTTAAATGTTAATTCAAGGAGTTTTCTTAAGAATGCAAATAGCTATCTGTTTATTTTTTCTCGAATGTATCACGGAATAGATAGTTCCTGAGGTTAGCGCATTCAAACAAACAAACTCTTCAGCGATATTATTACTACTGATAGATTCTTTTAGACATTGTGAATTCGTTGAACAAATAATGTCGCAATTTTCGCATATTTTGATAGCTGCAACCTGAGTGTTGCTGACGTAATTCCGTTTATAGATCGACGGTGTAAAGATCACTATCGTGCCTATTTGGATTTATATTCACCTATTTCATATTGTTCTGTCATTTTTACTTACGATAGCTATTGCCCGCGGCTCCGCCCGCTTGGATGTCGGTTATCGCTTAGTGTTGAGTCAACGCTATTTTTCTATAATAAAAGTAGCCTAAGTAACTCCCTATTACATCAGCTACCTGCCAATAGAAGTCCCGTCAAAATCGGTCTAGCCATTTCAGAGATTATCCGAAACAAACAGACAGACAGACCAAAATTGTAAAAAATATTATTTTAGTGCATATACCTACCGTATTATGTTTATATGCATGTAGTAAAAAACGGTTCTTGCAATATTACCAACAGACACTCCAATTTTATTTATATGTGTAAGATGAAGATGTATTAATAAAAAACACTAGTCGAAACCCGCGGCTCCGCCTGTGTGTAATTTCGAAACCGTTCTCGCAGCCCATGGGAACTTTTCAGCCGTAAGAGCAACAGCAATGCAAATATAGTTACCTACTAACAAACTTTCGTATTTAATATTTATTAACATTAATAGGAGAGTAGGAAGTAAGGTTGCCTGGAAGAGATCGCTTGTAGCGAGAAGGCCGCCATTTGTACATTTTTCATAATGTAGTCTGTACATGTACTTTGATATATTAGTGTACAATAAAAAGTAATCTTATCTTATGTTAAGCTTTCTGAGCAACAATAATGATTTAGGAAGTCGATTCTACTGGGGTGCTATGTAGTGCAGTATACTTACCTGTACCCGTAAGTCGTACATTCGGCAAGTGGCGAGTGATGACGAGTCTGAAGCAGTTCCGCTTGGCTCAACTCATACTCACTCGTATACATTTATGTACTATCGGTTCGGTATTTTGTGCAAAGCCGGGAGTGGTGAATGTTGCCCATCCGTACCTACGTACGCTCACGTGAATCAGTTACTACAGTACTAGTACTATGAGATCATACGGTCATTTCTCGAAAGCATTACAGTAAATCCTTTGTATAAAATTTTGTACAGCACCGTTTTCGTTCGTTCAGGGAAGAAATTTAATTAAATCATGAGCACTCTAGATTTCGATGGATAACAATCGTAGCTTAATCTGTTCGATAGTTTAGCTTTTTAACCGACTTCCAGAATGGAGGAGGTTCTCAATTCGATCGGTATTTTTAATTATGTATGTACACCGATTACTCTGAGATTTATTATTCGATTTACGTGATTTTTTAGGTTGATGCAGAATAGTTGCTATTTGGTTCCATAACAATTTTATACTATAGTTTGTTCCAGTAGTTTTCATTTTATGAACATTTTTGTATTATTTTAATTCAAGCTTTTAACCGACATACTATCTATTAATTATGTTGTCCCATATGTCCGTCGTTTATGAACTGATTTCAAAAACTCTTTTTGCATTGGATTTAGTATAACTCACAGGTGGACTCATATCAATTTCATGAGTACTGGACCTTGAACTCCGGAGACACACCAGAGAACTCCTCAACATCAAATAGGAAATGAGAAATTATTGCTTCTAAGCTAGTTTTGGGAAGATCCTGTGACAAGGTAGGCTACATTATGATGGGCAAGAACGTCTTAAAAAAAAATAACATTGAGAAAAATAACTCAATTTACAGATTTACTGCTCTGTTAGAAGTCGGTGTCAACTTTGCTTGTGGTGCCTGAACTACCTACTATGCTGGAATCAATTGAAATATGACCTCTCGGGCTAGGCACCGACTTCTAACAGAACAGTAAATCTGTTAATTCAGATCTTTTTCTTCATGTTATTCTATACTCTTCAGTTTTGAAGTCGATATTTTTAAAAGTAGTTTTTTTTCTGTGTTAAATCAAATGTATGGTCTGGTCTACGCATTATTAACGTTTAAAGCTCGCGAACCAGTGGGAATAAGCCAATTGAAGTATTTATAGACACATTTTCAATTTTTCAAGTGGCTATTTTATCGACCAACAATGTTAAGGGCAACTATTTGAGAGTTAAAATTGTAATTGAAATAAATTTCCTCGAATTCCACTGACGACTGATGAGCTACTCCTAATTGTTCAGTAATAACATAAGACTAAAATAATTAAAAAGGTAAGTACCGCGAATGACACCGCACTACTACTACGTGAGCTTTAGATATTGTGATAAACACAACCTAAATATTTTAACATGAGATTATAACTACACTTTGCAAGCTCTTTCTGTCAGTGCTAAGAAAAATAAAACAAAGCAGTGAAGTTGGATAATAAGCTAAAACTTGTCGAGCTCGAAGACGGAAGATATACCTATTAGGGGACACCTATATCCAGCAATGGACTATCATTACGATAGTGTCTCCGTAAAGCTACTCATGCAGTCATGCTACAAGCACTATCGAAATCTATTTGAAACATATTATGAGTTATGAGTACATATGACACTAGCGAGAATGCTAGCGAGATTTTCGCGACGCGACGATCTCGAGTAGGTATTTTTCGAGTAAATCTTAGTTTAGGCACGGTAAAAGGGCTATTTTTGGACATTTTACTTGTATATTGTAAATAAGTAAGTGTAATTTGACGTACGTAGTGACCAAGGTTAAGTAAAAGTGGATTTGGCTCCTGGACTTACTTACCTATTCACCTAGAGTTCTGTTTAAGGTGGCACCATGGAGGAGGAAATGATAATCATATTCTGTCCTCTGTGGGTGACACCCTTTAATCAATAATACAACAATACGAGTTGTATTATTGATCGAAGGTGACACCAATGTCCGCATAGTCGGATATATTAGACGCTCTTGAGAGATTGTAGCAATATGCAGTAAGAATCATTGGGAGTTCAGAGGTCCCTAACACTCTCAAGTGTTAAGACTTTGTGGTACCATTAGAAACTTTGCTTCTTAACGATATTCACCATCTCTACTGTTAAACGAGAGAAGGGAGAGATATAAAAGAGTTCAAATATACGTTTTTGATACATCGTTACCTATAGACCAGGGCAGAAGCCTTTAAAAATAATAAAAAGTGAAAAAATAATAATAGTAGGATGAAACCCATTAGAAAAGGAGGGGAATATTGTAAAAATGAAAGGAAAAATAAATTACGGGCGATCTGAGGTCGGGAAGGGGATAGGGGGTGAGTTTTAAGGGTAAAAAACGGTTTTTCTCGATTTCCGGCAAAACAAAGACCTATGGAAAAAAGTCAAATGGCAAAGTTGTAGGTAATAAAAAGATCTAAAACTTCTGTGTTTACACTTTTTTCACATAACCTCAAAATTTATGTGAAAAATTCAAAAAACCAAGATTTTGGTTTTTTATTTTTATCTTTTTCAAATAAATTTCTTTTTTCATGAAATTTGGTGAAAACTTACCTTTTTATGACTCAAATACGCTGTAATTTATTTGATTAGAAATATTTATTTTTGCACCTTATTTTGAATTAATATCGAAAAAGCAGCCTAATTTTCAATCGAAAATTCACCCGTCAAAATATCAGCTTTTATCAAAAAGTTGGTATGTAGAAAAGTTGGAATGTTTTCTGTTCGTTGAAATCTCTACTTTCCGATGGTGAAAAAAAAAAATGTTACAATAGTAAATATTCTCAGAAAATGCCAAAAATCGAAAAAGACTCGAAATCGAAATTTATTTTTTAATTAATATATACAATTTTGAGCCATTTATTAAAATTTACACTTTAATTACTCGAAAAACTTAAGATTACATGTTTCAAGTTTACTTAAAAAAAAAAGAAAACTGTTCGAATCTGCATAGGAAGGTAAATACTATCTCTATTTTTATCTGTTTAAATTAACTCAAACATAAAAATAACAATATTTTCTTTAAAAAATAGTATGCTTAACGTAACATAACCTAAAGATTAAAATGGAACGATATTTTAGTACAAGATTAAAATCTCATGTGTTTTGCACAAACAAATTTAGTTACTTCCATGAAAAAACAAAATTTCAAAATACATAAAAAATATATTAAAAATCTATATCGTAAATATATTTTTAATAACTAACTTTTGGCTGATTTTCATTTATATTTTATACATTTCAAATATATTTCAGATATTATTCAAAATATATTTTTTTATATTTATAGCTATGTTTTTTATGTCTTTTAAGAGATCGAGAGGTCCCGGGTTCGAATCCTGGCCATTACACTACCGACGTGGACCCACTCCTAGCACAAGCAATTTAGCTTAGTTAGATGGATTAGAGGGAATATTAGTAATTTCGATAATTTCGGTTGCTAATATTCTTGAAAAAAAAATTTTTTTTATAGATTTTTAATATATTTTTTATGTATTTTGAAAAATTTTTTTTTTCATGGGAGTAACTAAATTTGTTTGTGCAAAACACAGGGGATTATTATTTTTTAATCTTGTACTAAAATATCGTCCAATTTTAATCTTTAGGTTATGTTACGTTAAGCATACTATTTTTTAAAGAAAATATTACTATTTTTATGTTTGAGTTAATTTAAACAGATAAAAATAGAGATAGTATTTACCTGCCTATGCAGATTCGAACAGTTTTTTTTTTTTAAGTAAACTTGTAACATGTAATCTTACATTTTTCGAGTAATTAAAGTGTAAATTTTAATAAATGGCTCAAAATTGTATATAATAATTAAAAAGGAAATTTCGAATTCGAGTCTTTTTCGATTTTTGGCATTGTCTGTGAAGATTTACTATTGTAACATTTTTTTTTCACCATCGGAAAGTAGAGATTTCAACGAACAGAAAACATTCCAACTTTTTGATAAAAGCTGATATTTTCACGGGTGAATTTTCGATTGAAAATTAGGGTGCTTTTTCGATATTAATTCAAAATAAGGTGCAAAAATAAATATTTCTAATCTAATAAATTACAGTGTATTTGGGACATAAAAAGGTAAGTTTTCACCAAATTTCATGGAAAAAGAAATTTATTTGAAAAAGATAAAAATAAAAAACCAAAAACTTGGTTTTTCGAATTTTTCACATAAATTTTGAGGTTATTTGAAAAAAGTGTAAATCCAAAAGTTTTAGATCTTTTTATTACCTACAACTTTGCCATTTGATTTTTTTCCATAGGACTTTTAGTTTTGCCGGAAATCGAGAAAAAACATTTTTTACCCTTAAAACTCACCCCCATCCCCTTCCCGACCTCAGATCGCCCGTAATTTATTTTTCCTTTAATTTTTATAATATTTTCCTCCTTTTCTAATAGGTTTCATCCTACTATTATTTTTTTTGTTTTAAAAATTATCGACCCTGGTCTACTAATTCAGTGAGACTTTATAAATGTCACGTTTTATTCAACAAAGTGTTTGTTCCATTTTTGGAGTATCGAGGGTCACAAAGGAATTCGTGCGCTTGGCTCGAACGCCTCTTGCAAGTGTGAAGTGCAAATTGTACGAGTGTACTGAACTGTGTGCAACTGTGCATATATGAAAGACTAGCTTTTGCCTGCGGCTCCGCCCGCGTGGATGTCGATTATGGCTATAATATCGGTTATCGTTATAAATTGTAGCCTATGTGTTATTCTGATGTATAAGCTATATATTATAAATGCGAAAGTGTGTAATTATGGTGGATGGATGGATGTATGGATGGATGGTGGTTTTTTACTCTTTCGCGTAAAAACTACTGAATTGATTTTAATGAAACTTTATAATAATATGGAATATACATCAGAATAACACATAGGCTATATATCAGCACGCTACTACTCAAGGGAGCGGAGTAGTGATCATTAATGTTAACAAATATAGTATATAATGAAAAGTGAGAGTGTAGTTATTTCTGTTGCTAAGCCACGGCGCTGTGTTTCACGCAAACGCGCGGACTTAGCGGTTGGTGGTCGAGCAGGCCGCCACAAATTATTTGAATACAAAAAATTAGGCGCTCAAAGGGTTGATACTTGGAACAGGGATGGATAAAGCTTAGGAACGGACATATTCTACCTTTTATTCCGATAGAATTTTTGAAGATATCGTGATAAAATTTGGTACAGAGGTGACTTAGAGCTTGGGAACACTACGCGAAAAGCGACATCCACGCGGGCGTAACCGCGGGCAACAGCTAGTAAGCTATATAATTGTTAAGGTAAGCCCAAAAAAAGATGAATGGATTTTTTTTTCATCAAACCCATACGTATGGGTATCTATGGATAGGTCTTCAAAAATGATATTGAGGTTTGATGTGTGTAAGTTTGACGTGTGTAAGCGTTAAGGTGCCCCCCCCCCCCCGTGTAACTTCTATTATAAGAGAATGATAAAACTTAAAAAAATATATGATGTACATTACCATGCAAACTTCCACCGAAAATTGGTTTGAGCGTGATCTAGTAAGTAGTTTTTTTTAATACGTCATAAATCGTAAACCGTACACTATTATTAAAATATCGATCAAAGTAACAACGAACTACAAGAACTTTTATATATTATGTTGCTTGCTGCTACGGAACCCTTCATGGGCGAGTCCGACTCGCACTTGGCAGCTTTTTTAATTATCGCGCACGTCGGAAGATTGTAATATTTTTCCTTATATTTGAAAACACCTATAAAAATAACAATAACATCGTTAATAATGTTTTTAGTTAAGTATAATATGCAAAGTTAAAAGAACCTGGGAAGTTATCTGCTCTAGTTTCAGATACGCTGTGACCGTTCGCAGCCTTCGGTTTATTTATAGTCGAGAGAGATTAATTTGAAAAATGGTTGGGAACTTTGGAATACGTTCTGAGTCGGCCATATTACACAAGTCTGCTTTGAGTCGATGCGTCAGTCGGTCTCTTTGTCAGCGATTTCAATTTCACTAAGTAAGTGTAAAGGCAGGTACTAGTACGAAGGTGTACCATACATGTCAAAATGTAGAGCATTTACGAATATAAAGATAACGTTTCAGTGAGCGTCGCTAGTTCACTGGACCCGGAAGATCCCAACTTCTCAGAGTACCCTGGAAGTACCTACTACGAAGCTTCTTTTGACGACAGACTTCAGTCGTACAAGTTTCAGCTTACTCAGGTGCTTAGAAACTGCAAAGATATTTAACTTTCCGTAAGGTTACGAGCCAAATTAATTTGATAGAGCAAAGTGAAGTGAATGTCGCTTTTCAGAAGTCATCCTAAATAAACAGCGCTACACATGAAACTATAGATTTCTTACAGCAAATGATATTCACGCGAAATTCTAATATCGTAAACAGAAGAAGTAAAAAGCAAAAACTCTGGAATAATTCCTGTGCCAGGTGTATAGACCACCAGGGTCTTCGGGAATCAAGCCACCACCTGGAAGCCAGTACACCTGCTAATGGACAGACGAGGCATAAGGCATTTTAGCGCAGGCTTTTTTATTGGCGTTTGAGGTCAAACGGCAACTGCAGGCTTCTAAAAGCCAATCTACCTAAATGAAATTAAACAGTAGAGTGAATTCCGAACACCATAGTATACCTACGTTTTGGATTCAAATGGTAGCTTCGGCGCTCGGTTGATGTTGATGAATCTCAGGCCGAAACTCAATGCGTTATTGGTGAAATATTCCAACAAAGGAAAATTCTCCTTTTTCTAAAAATAATTGGATTCCATGGTAAGAACAATGATTCGTTATTCGTTTACTGGATATTATAATCCAATCGGATTATGTCCATTTTGAAATGTAAGCAATTAACAAAAATATCACAACTCGAACAAATATGTTTAATATATTTGTTCGATGGTGATATAAATTGTATTTTAAACTATAGATGCGTTGTCTGGACTCTAAAATGGAGACAATAAAAAATTATGACTTTGGTCATTATTTTTTGCACCAATCAGAGACCCGACAATGCGCTACAGAAAATAAGTACGCTTTTAATAATAAATATATGTTTAGCAGAGTAAACAGCCCTATTCACAAAGCTCTCACTTGCATAACCACCTCAGTCACACCATTGAAACTAAACGATAGAAACGTTACAGACGAACACTAAATTACTAGCTAGAAACAAAAATCATTTCTCGCAATAAACAGTACACCGATCGACATAATAATGTAACTAAACAAATAAACTCACTATTAGCTCATAAATATAAATTGGTATTAGTACGAATATTAACCAAAGGATGTCCTGAATTGCAAAACCACAAAACTCTACTGGGACCGAGAGACTATAATACATAACAGATAAAACGATTACAAACGATAGACCAGATATAAAACTAGCCCTAAAAGTTGAAAAAGTCACATATTTAATAGGGTTTACTAATGTGTGGCAATAAACGTTCCTCAAAGAGTCACATGCCAAAGTATGTTTCCTAAATTTTCATTTGGCAAAACAACTTTTTTTCAGCAATTTTACAGTTAGCAATGGGTACTATTTTTGGCAATTTATTGTTTAACAAATAATTATATGACAAAGTTTCATTTTACCAAGTATTAGGTAGTTTAGGGTGCGCATTGTCTTACATAACTTTTCAACTCATATCATCGGAGGTCCGAAAATGTTTCTCATACCATTTAAAATTATAATGATCGTTATTCATAAAAAAAATTAAACTAAATATTAAAAAAAATATCATTTAAATTCCTATACCTACCCTTTGTTTTTACTTATATTTGTTTTAATATTTTTGTTTATACTAATGATCCAAACTCATAATCATTCGAATAAAGAACTATTATATTCATAAATGTGTTTTATTCTAATATTTGTTAAGCTATTGCATAGCTTCTATCGAGGGCCTTGAGCGCAGGGACCGAATCCAGAAATTCCGTAACGAAAAAACCTCACGCTGCCGAAAAGAAACGAGCGCGCTCGTTTCTTTTCGGCAGTCTTCTACACGGTGTTTGTGTGCGTGCAACTAGCCGTATTAAAACGACTCTACGAAGCTCGCACGAATCGAGACGAGCTGCTCCGAAATCGGACGAATACATAAGCAGCCGTTTATGAGACTTCTACTACACGCTGTACTTGTAAAATTTGTGTATAAAGTGTTTTGAATATGAATGAACAAAGTGCATTTATTATTAATGAAGAAAGTCACGAAAAAATAGTAAAAGAAAATGAGTGAGTACTCTATATACATACATTTTATTATTATCACAAATGCAGTATTAATTTTGAATTATAAAATAATTATATATAAATAAATATAAATATAATTATAATTGCGTAAGTTGATACAAAATGCTATGCAATAGCTTTACCGCGACAGTCCCCGAGTGCCACACGTCTTTTTTTTATAAATTCCTAATCATAATTGCTACAAAAACGAGATGCTCCCAAAAAGTAGGTTAGATTAGGTACGTTAGTAGGTACTATTAATTATTCTGTGGATTAGGTTAAAACTGTGACCACAACAAAGTGCGAGCCGAGCGGGCAAAGCAAGCGTGCCGCGACAGCGGCCGGCGAAGCACCAGAAACTAATTTTTATTAGAAAAGCAGACAGAATTTATGCTATAAGATTTTTTTAAATCGGTCCTGCCGTTATTGAGAAACACATGTAACAGACGGACAGACGGACACAAGGAATTGATAGAATGCAATGTGATAATTATCTGTTATAAAGTAAGCTATTCTGAACAACGACGTTATGAGTTGAAGTATTTTCGTAGTAACAACATTATTAATTAAAGCAATATGAAAATAAAATATTATGAAGAAAAAAGGTCTGAATAAAAAATTATGGATTTAATCTGATTTTTGGAAGTAACAGTATTACTTAATAAAAAAAAATATAATCACTAACTGTTATGAGTTCCGATGCTAGGTAGTAATAAAAATGTATGAATAAAAAAAGTATGAAAAATAAAATTATGAACACAAATCGGTAGCAAGAAAAAGAATAGGATTAAAATTTTTATGTGAGCCAATATGGACCCGGTAGTCAAATATGGTTTGGCATAACATGCTCTTAATACCTATTGCATATCATATGATTTACATACCTAAGAGTTATTATTCCTCTTTATTCGTTTTAAAAACTTACAAATTATATTTTTAAATACATATAAAAACAAACCATCTATTTAAAAATATAATTTGTAAGTTTTTAGAACTACGGTCGGCAGCGAGAGGTCCGTCCCCACTTCGGCAATGAGAGCACGGCGCTCCCCAGCCCACGCGGGGCACTTCTCTAGGGTGTGCTGCGCCGTGTCATCATCGCCTCCAAGTGGTGGCACCCTCTGGTCGGCTCTCGTCCCAACCGGTACAGGTACCTCCCGAAGCATCCATGCCCCGAGAGGACCTGCGCCATTCGGAACGTTACCGACCCCCGCGATCTATCCATCCAGTCTCGGATCGCCTGGACGGTCCTTCTGCCAGCCGTGGGATTTGGAGCCGCCGCTCCCACTCCAGGAGCAAGGACCGTCTCGCTTGGAGCCTCCGCTCTCCCACCTCCGAAGGTGCCAGGAATTCGCCCCGGCTCTGGGCCTCCTCACGCCAATGATACACTGACGCGAGGACACCGGCCTCCAGCTTCCACGGAGGGGAGCGGGGTCACAGTCCTAACCTAACCTCTCTCTTAACCTAATCTAACCTAACCTCTAATTTATTAAACATTTTAAAATTTTAACGAACATATTTTTACAATATAAAGCATTTTACTTAATGTAAGTATATTTGACCTAATAAAAATTGAGCAAGTAAAAAGTTGCCAAATGAATTAAATATTCGACCAAGTGATTATAAATGCGAAATTTAAATTTGCTAAAGATTCTTTTGGGAAATGAAACTATGCGATAAGTTTTTTGGGAAGTAAATTTTGACAAAGCATATTTTGCCAAACGGCAGGATCCCATTTAATAGACATTTAGATTCCTAATTTTTAAATCATAAATAAAAAAACCACAAAATGTACAAAAGTACATACTACTTGCTGATGAAATCAGGCAAATGTGGCATCAACACACAGTCAAAATCATACCTATCATTCTCTCACCTACAGGTCTCATCCTAAAATCATTACACACATCACTCAAAGAATTTCGCTTACCTACGTAAATAATCATACATATCATTACAGATATCAGTTGTTATAAATACATGTTCCATAGTTATGCGATTCCTCACATCCACCACCCAAACACCCGCCACAATTCTATGAACTAACCCACTTGGCTTAAGCCCGTACCAGCCTAAGAAGCTGTGATATTGAAGATAAATAATAATATGTAATTTATATAAATTAAAAATATTGACGTATTATAAGTAAGTAGATATATTTTTAGGGTTCCGTAACCCAATGGCAAAAAACGAAAACCTTATAGATTCGTTATGTCTGTCTGTTTGTCCGTCCGTATGTCACAGCCACTTTTTTCCGAAACTATAAGAACTATACTGTTAACTTGGTAAGTAGATGTATTCTGTGAACCGCATTAAGATTTTCACACACAAAAAAAGGCAATAAATTTTGGGGGTTCCCCATACTTAGAACTGAAACTTAATTTTTTTTTCATCAAACCAGTGTGGGGTATCTACAGATAGGTGTTCAAAAATTATATTGAGGTTTCTAATATCAACTTCTAAAATAAAAGAATGATAAAACTAAAAAAATATAATATGATGTACATCAACCATGCAAACTTCCACCGAAAATTGGTTTGAACGTGATCTAGAAAGTAGTTTTAAAATTAAAATAGTACGCTTTTATTAAGGCCCAACAAACCTTGTTCAGTCCATGAGTATTGTTCGAGTTTTCGTTCGGAGGGCCTTTATATCGGCAAACGTACCGTGTACGCTGGAGTCCCCGGGTCTCAGCAGATCAGACGGGAAGCGATCGGATGGCCTGACTCTGGTCATCTCTGGTGCCTTGGAAAAACGCGTCAGCACTGTCGTGGATACGCACCTGAGTGGCACCGTTAACGCTCCCGCGGCACCGCAATGGAGCCAAGTAGTAGTGAACGCGGCCGGTACGCAGGAGGCGCGGGTTCGATATCCGCTCAGTGCAAATTTTGGATGCATGAATATGTATTTTTGCATTGGTTTGGGTGTTTCTATGTATAATATGTATGTATTTATAAATGAAAAGTATCTAAGTATGTTTATCCGTATTCTAGATTCCTTAACACAAGCTATTTAAACTATGCTTACCACTATTCAGAACGAAGTTCTTTCAAATGACACTGATTACCTAAATAGGATTTGAACCCTGTACTTGGGGGAACGTTTATGCCTTTATAGTTCAGTTTCAATCCAGCCCAGATTCTTTTCCCATAGCGCCCAAACATCAATAGGTATCACAACAACATTTTCGATTTGGTTGTCAGACGCAGACATTAATACAGTCGCTTAAAAGTTCAAAGGCCAAGACCATGGCATCAAAATAGGTTTTGATTACGAAGCCAAAAGAACACACACATTCAAGTTAAAAAGAGAATAAAGGTACCTCGTAGGCACCAACGACTTGAAAACCTCGTAATTTTAAAACGCCATAAACGATCCAGGTAGTTATATCTTATACTAATAATAAATCTGAAGTGTTTGTCTAAACGCGCTAATTTCTGGAACTACACGTGGAATTTGAAATTCCATACAATTCTTTTTGCATTTGATAGACCAGTTCTTGGGAAAGGTAATAAGATCCTGAGTAGACGAGCAATAAAAAATAAAAATTGTGTTTCGACGGACAGCCGGCCGACCGTCCGATTGTAAGTTATGTATGACCGATTAGTCCGATTGGAAATAGTTCTATTCTAACTCGTTCTATAGTAATCTGAACCTTGAATTAATGCACTAACGAGCTCGATATAATACAGGTAATCATCGTGACGTCATTGTGCGCTTGCGAGTGAGATCGTGCCGTGGACCTACGACCCGCGACCCGCGACCAAGGTTATTTGTACATGTTTGTTATGATACCGAGAAGCTCCTAATCGCATTGTCGTTGGAACCACGCAATGCTGTACTGATAAAGATAGCCATGGTTAAACTATTAAAAGGTTTGGGGTAGGCAGAGAACAACAGACAATAAACACTTTACCTCGGGACTGAAAAAAAAACGAACAGTGATGGGCTATCGGTTCCCCAACATGGAGCGAAATGTTATGGCGCCTCACTAAAACCTCAAGTCAAGTGAACCTCACCTGCCAGCTGATACTCCTGTGGATTGAGAGTCAAAGCTTTCAGGGAGTTTGGAGGTCCGATGGCAGTCATTCCTAAATACAGAATATTAAGAGGAAGATAAGGAGTAACTGAACCTTGTAGGTACTTATACTATTTCAAGTAGGTATATGCATAAACTTTACACAACATACACATTAAATGTACTTCAAGCAGACTTTGTTGATGTTACGCGTAACGCGTCACCTAAATACATACGTTTTACTTATGAAACACTAAGATAATAAGTACGTAGGCTCACCACTAGGTTGGTATTTTATAATACATTATATTATAACCTTACGGCGTTTGAGGCAAGGGGATGGAAGGAATGTTTGTTTATCTTACGACACATCACAATTTGAAATGTCATGTAAGTAACGACAGTTTAGAAATGCCTTATGTACTCTGTAGTACGTAGATAGGTAAGGTAAGTGAGGTATATATTTTAGGTCGTCAAGCCAGCGCTTCTTGGGATAGACCCAAGAAACGCCGGCGCTGGTGTATACGTACCTATACCCCAATATGTGTTAAATAATTGCGGATAACCATTGTTAATCGTTTTGCATAATGTACCAAAGTAAAAAAATTATGTTCTCGAGACTATTTGTCACATAAATGTCGATAAATGCCAAAGTATAGCAAAGTAATGAGTTGACAGGTGAACCCCGGACTGCAAAGTGCAATGTACATGCAAGTGGGACTAACGCTGTGATGGTGACGGACGTGATGACAATGAGAATTACCTAATTCACCATGATTCGTTTTCTTTGCAGAGATCTACGCTTCAACAAAATTGAAGAAATCACGCCGGGCGAGCTGAGTCACCTCCACACGCTGCGTTCTCTGCTCCTCAACGACAACCGCCTTCAGAAGCTTCACTCAGGGGCTTTCCACGGGCTTCGGCGTTTGAAGTATCTCTATCTGTACCGGAACCGCATCCAGCACATCGACCATGACGCCTTTCAACATCTTGTGCACTTGGAACAACTGTGAGTTTGGAATCTATATCATGCATGACACAATATTACACACTTCCCTATCTGCTTGTTGAAAGTCAAGGAACTCTGTACAGTGCGTAGACCTTTGTAATACTAATAAAATAACGCAATAATTGTAAGTTTATTTAATTTTATGAATGAGGATGACTAATTATTTTTATACCTCAAATCACCCTCAAATTACTTACATTAAAAGTAACTATTGAGTAGTATGATCCAAATGTAACTAACTCTTTATTGGATGGATAGTACTGTAATGAGTTGCCTCAGTTTTGGTCGCTTTTGATGCCAGTTCGTTGGCCAGCAAACGTACCAACCACTGATATTTCCCGTCCCCAGTTCTAGCATGCGATAAGATAAAAGGTACTTGTAAAACTATTTACTCGATCTGGAATTGAAATTTCGACCTAAATTTTACTAAAACGTGGCTGTTGCTACTAGGAAGTATTTTACTATTTAGTATACATTTCATTATACAATACTGGCTTTTGCCCGCGGCTCCGCTCGCGTGGATGTCGATTATCGCTATAATATCGGTTACCATTATAAATTGTAGCCTATGTGTCATTCTGATGTATAAGCTATATTATTCTAAAGTTTCATTAAAATCCATTCAGTAGTTTTTACGTGAAAGAGAAACCAAACATTCATCCATACTTACAATCTTAAGCGTATATATTATTATACAATAGGTATTATGTCTAGTCTAACTGCGAAACGACTGAACTTCGTTCCTACTACCTGAGCCTGACCTACACTAATCTACCCTAACCCGAGACGAATGCCACAAAACGTTTGTATAGCAAGAGGAAACGACGACGGCTCGACTGAGACTGAGGCACCCTTAATGAAGTAGGTTAATTTAGTAGGTAGGTAATTCGATGTATTCATGCAGGAAGAAGCGTGACTTGAATGTCCACGAAATATCTTGATGATTATTATAGATATGTAAATTGTGGGGTCCAATTGATATGAAGCAACCTTTTTGCGTGGACAACTTGTACTTTTTCTGAAACGAAAGTAGTAAATTACGACTCATCCCACTGATATTATAAACGCGAACGTTTGTAAGTATGGATCGATGGATGTATGGATGTTTGTTACTCTTTCACGTTAAAACTACTGAATGGATTTTAATGATTTAGCTTATACACCAGAATATCACATAGGCTACAATATATAACGATAACCGAAATTATTGGGATAATCGACATTCACGCGGGTGGAGCCGCGGACAAAAGCTAGTAACATAATATTAGGCATTTGTCAATGAAAGTCCCGTCAAAATCTGCCCAGAGATTACCTAATTCGAACAGATCATCAGACCAGTGATGGGTAATTGTCCGAAAAATTTCAAATACCGGAAATTTTTCAATTTATTTTTCTGAAAAATTGAAAAATTGGAAAAATAATGGAAATATATCTTTTTATCGAAATTATTAGTTTAAATGAAATAGTTTATAAAATATGGTTCATAATAAGTTGAAATTCAAATGATTTAATGGCTTTACATGTTGTTTAAAAAAAAAACAAATGATCAAAGTTATATTTTAATACAGATTCATGGTCAATGGTTTATTTTACACATTGTCGTGCGGTGTTCCACAGGGTTCGGTCCTGGGGCCGCTCCTGTGGAACATCGGTTACGACTGGGTGCTTCGCGTACGGTGCCACCGTCCCGTGTTATGCGGACGACACGCTGGTGACTGTGAGCGGGGCTACGCACCGCGAAGCGACCCTGAGGGCCACGACCGCGGTTGCTCAGGTCGTCGACAGGATCCGGCGGCTGGGTCTCGAGGTACACACTCGAGGTGCACAAGTCCGAGGCCATGTTCTTTCATGGCCCTCGGCGCAGGCCAGGCCCGGGAGCCAGCCTTACAGTGGGAGGCACTCCCATCGACATCAAGCCCCGGTTGAAATACCTGGGGCTCGTGCTTGACGGTCGATGGGACTTCGGACAGCATTTCCGAAGTCTGCGCCCCAAGTTGGTGCTCACGGCGAATGCCTTGGGCCGGTTGTTGCCTTACTTGAAGGGCCCAGAGGCCTCCTGCAGGAGAATCTACGCGGGTGTCGTGCGGTCCATGGCCCTATACGGGTGCCCCGTGTGGGCGGACACCCTGGAGGCCAGATTCCTGCCTCTGCTCCGTACGGCGCAGAGCACGATGGCCTCCAGGGCCATCAGGGGATACTGCACGATATCCTTCGAAGCGGCGAGTCTCCTGGCCGGATCGCCACCGTGGATCCTGGAAGCGAGGGCCCTTTCGGCACTATATCAGTTCCGAAAGGAGGCGCGGGAGCGGGGATTCTATCCCGAGCCCGAGGATATTCGGGCCGAGAAATCCCGGCTCCACCAGGTCATGGTGGCCGAGTGGGAGCGACGACTTGGGCAACCACGCGCAGGGCACGCCGTGATTGCGGCGGTAAGGCCCATCATGGGGGAGTGGCTAGAGAGGCCACACGGTAGCCTCTCGTACCGTCAGACGCAGATTATCACCGGGCACGGTAGCTTCGGGCGGTATCTGCATCTGATGGGTATAGAGCCAACGCCCGAGTGCCATCACTGCGACGCGAGCGTGGACTCGGGGCTGCACACGCTCACCGAGTGCCCGGCGTTTGAGACGCCGAGGCGGGAGCTTGTGGCGGCCCTGGGGGTGAGAGTGCTCACGCTCTCCACCCTGCTCGCGGCGATGGGCCGCTGCGCGGATGCGTGGGCGGCCAGCGCCTCCTTCTGCGAGCAGGTCATGCTCGCGAAGGAGACAGCAGAGCGAGCGCAGCGCGATGAGCGAGAAAGGCTCGCTGACATCGCTGCACGCGCTCGAAGGCAGCTCGGGCGTCGGAGGGCGCAAACTGACCTCCGCCCCCCATGAGCGCGGGCCTGAGGGTGACGGGTGGAGCCGCCCGTCACCCTAGCAGAAGCAGGCCACGGCGGCGGCGCGCATCGTAGGACGATGCGCGCCTCCCCACACCGGGTTTGAGTCGGGGACCGCGTGGTCCCCCCCTTCCCGAGGAAGGCCAGACCGAGAGGGATGGCCCTGGGTCAGCCGGGGTGCGAGGGATATGTCGCATGACAACCTCACCTTCGGCCTAGCACTACGACCCAGAGACGGCGTGCGGTTTAGTCGGTTCGAGTCCGACATAACCTCCCTCCTTTTATGAGTGTTTTTGACTGATCTGACCCACAAAACTGCCATTGTTAGTAGACAGCGATGTCCAAAGGTAAGCACCTAAAACTAATATTTTACTATTAAACAGAAATACCAACAAACTAGTAGGTATCTATCTACTTAATATTGCACGTTCATATAACTACTCGTACACGTAGCATTATAATATATTTTAGACTCAGTGGCTTTGCCTTCGTGTGAGTTTATGTAGGTATGTTTATTTGTTTTTCAGAAAAGATTATACTAGCTTCAGATAGTGAATCAGATACTGAAATGAACTGTAATTTTGACAATATGCGTAATGAATCAGAAAATTTATTCACTGAAAATGCTGATTACATTCCAAGAAAAAAAAAAAGCTTTCAGAAGTCGCCGGAAAAGACAATACTCCAAATTGCAGCTTACCTAGAAGTGATACGTACATATCAGAACCAGATGAGTACAGTCAGTACGCTCAACGTTGGTCTAGTCCAGATTATACAGTTAAAGAATCCCAAAAACAAATCCCAAATTCAGAAAATCAGTTTTGTGATGCGGCAGTGATGACAGAACCAGAGTACAAAGCGGAAGAAAATGAGAACATTAGAATTTCAAACTTAATGATTTGTAAATTTATCTCGCATGAACTTCACCGGTATACCGGTGATGAACGGTATAATCTTATGCAAGAAATCATAAAAGTCTTTAAGAAAAATAATAAATAACAGTCTTAGTAATAGGGTACGGAATCCTAAATATGAGAAATTTTAGTATTTTGATAAAAAGTAACAAATAAAAATTTGTTATCTTGTTTTATTTTCTGATCTTGGTCGACTCCCCATTTTTTCCAATATTTGAAAAATATTTGAAAAATTGAAAAAATTTTGGAAATTTTTCATTTTTTCTTTTCTTTTCATTCCGAAATTTTTCCATTATCCATCAGTACATCAGACACAAAATATTTAAGACATTTTTTAATGTAGGTACCTACTGTTTATCTATAGAGCTATTAATAAAACTTATTTTAATATTACATATAAACTTTATTTATTTGTATAGAGTAAATATAGATAAAAGTATTTACGTACATGTTACCGATACTGTATGACCCAATATCTTCAACTGTATTAGGGCATGCAGAATCACATCTAATAGTTCAGCCGAGCTCTAAAACGTGATTTGTCAGCAAACAAAGTAAATTGAGCTACTTCCAATGTAATTAAATACCTCAGTAAATTAGTCAGCAAGTAATACGAGCAGCCTTAAATATAATTGATGTCATAACATAAGAAATCTTTCCAAATAAATCAAATTGAAGGTTTACCATTTCAAAGAAATCATGACGCGCGTCGTTGCTGTGCAACGTTGCTCAACATGGCGCGCAATAATCATGCCTAGTAGACACTAGGCTGAACAGGCTTTGTAGTAAATATATGTTCGCCATTTTGTACAAAATGTTAGTAGTAAATATGATTTCTTTCGTTAGGTGGGCTGAGCTTACTTAAGTATTGCTCAGGACATAATTAAATATGTTGGACCTAAAATGTGCTCAAATCGTTCTCTATACGCGCAGTACCAGTTGGGTGTCTTTTGAGAATAGCATGGGATGCCACGGCCGTGGACGAACTCATATTCACCAAGCATAGATTTATTACAAAACAATCCGCGCGCGCCAGAGAAGATACGACTCTCGAAGTATTATCTACTTTTATTTCAGAAAACGAATTAGGGATTTCAATCAATTTAAACAGATCTAATCCACGCAGACGAAGTAGCGGGCACGGCTTGTACATATTTCATATCTGCGAAAGATCCAAACTGTTACAAAACAATATTTAGGTACATAATATTTTCTGATAATATACTTATTTTTTTTAGCTGCTACTGGTGCAGTTTTACGGCCGACTAAAATAACAAACAACTTTTTAGTTTACTTTTTCAACAACTTATCTTATCTAGGTCCTCTTCAGAGGCTTAGTACTTATAACATGAAAATAGAATTGTTCTCAGCGCCACCCCTTGTTGCAATAATTGCCAGTTTGTAACATAACATTTGTTAATTCGGATGTTATTTGGAAATTGATGTGCCACTCCTTGATAAGGGTTTCTGCGAGTTGCTGCTTAATTATAATGGTTGTCTTCACGACTACTCATTCGGAAAACTCCCACACATTGTCTACAGAATGTTTGTCTTGTGATGTGGGTACTATACCTAAGGTCTTAAAGAAAAAGGATAATGTGTGAGTCTGTACAATAAAGTGACCCGTGTCCTTATAGACTCCACAGAATATATACATCACACAAAGACTATAAGAGGCTTAAAGATAGGAATACCAAAGTATAAAGGGTAATACTGTGCTGCAAGTAAGATGTTTACGTGCGATATCTACTATTCACTCACTAGGACGTCGTCGAACAAGAGAAACTTGATCGTATAAAATCTGAAACATAGAATTTGCAACAGTTATATTCCAGTGTTATCCGGTCATTGATATTTTTCGCATTTCATCATCGATATCAAGGAATTCAAACATAATCTAAAAACAATACCAAAGATTTAAAATTAAATTTCATCTAAAATTAAAATCCGTCATTCTGTAGACAAGAACGCCGACGTCGCTCGAAACCAACTTTGAACAGTTCGCGCTAAGAATAGGCATCTCTATTACATCGTCATATTTATTCACTAAATGCAATATCGTCAATATCAAATTTAAATACTGCTATTTCTAGAATGTGGATAGCTGATTTTACTGCGTAAGAGTAAGACTTCTGCCAGGTCGCAATATTTGTATGTACCTAAATGTACAGTCAGCGCCGAAAATATCTCGATTACAGTCTCAAAATGATCTAAAAAACTCGAGTAAATCAAACTGTTTTATTGATTTCAATTGTACCATGGTCCGAACTACAGGAGAGTCTATGGTCAAAACAATCGGTCAACAGGTAGGGGGGAAACCAAGGCATTAAGACCATTTTGAGTAGGTACTGTGGAGTCGGGGGCCAGGACTCCACGGATTAACGAATGAAACGACTTTTTGCCGTAATATTGATATTTATTGGAAAAAACACATCATTCCTACATAGGGTTACCATCCGTCCGGATTAATCCGGACATGTCCGGACTTTTAGAGACCTGTCCGGACTTTGTCCGGCTTCTTAATTTGTCCGGATTTCTTTTTATTAGATGGAATATGAGGAATATGAGTAATAAGACTACATACTATGTAATATCAAATAAGTCTTTAATCTTTATTAACTTGAAGTTCTTCTGAAAACAAAAATAAAATCTTCTTTAACAATCAACATAAGAGATCAAACAATAAATATTTTACTTTTTGCAAACAATCAACTAGTTCAAACTTATTATTGGTAATTTCTTAAAAAAAAAAACTCAACAGTTTATATTTTTCAACACTAAGCAACTCAGGTTCGTTAAAAGTTTTCTGGTAGAATTCTTCGAGGGTCTTCTGAGGGTATAGTCAATCTGTTTCACTCTTTTGTCCATTGTGCTCCCATTACAGAAAACACTCTTTCCACATTTGCGTTTTTAACATGGATAGCAAAAATAAACTCACAAATACTCAATAAAATAGACAGTCTGGAGATCGTGAAGCTTTTAAAAATGGTAACCCATCTTTTATGGAGCATCATACTGAAAAACGCATCTTTTGTTGGCACAAAAACGAATTGACGACAGTTATTTTATCGAACAGCTTTACATCATCGACAACAACTGATTTGCCTTTCATAAATACAACTGTATCCACGAGCTTATAAAACTCAATCAGTTCGTTCGTTTTTAACTGGTACCAGTCAAAGACTTTAAAGTCAGACAACGATGTCGTCCAGTTTTCAAGATACTGGATACTAATTCTGTACCTACATAATTTTCACGTCTTCTCAAAAGGCTTCTTGGTTTTCTGGGGTGCATTGTCCAAGCAATTCTCCTACCTTTAGCGGTAGAAAATTAGTATTTGCGCGAGAGTATAGCAACTCTTGAGTATCACAAAATGTGCTCTATACGCGCAGTACACGTGTTTTGGGTGCCCTTTAAAGATGGCACGGGGTGCTGCTGGGGAAATCGAACTCAAATTTACCAAGCATAGATCATTATAAAACAATCCGCGGTCGCTAGCCTATACCCCGGGACACGTATATTAGACCTAAATCGCGAGACAAATGAAGTCGCGCACGGATTGTTTTGTAATAATCTATGTTTGGTGAATTACAGCTCGTCCACCTCAATATCACCCTTTGCTATCCTCAATTCCAAGAAACGTGTAATACGCCTTCAGAGAACATTAGGTCCAAGATTATATATTATGTCCCGAACAATTAAATACCATGCCATTGCAACTAAGTGTCCGGACTTTTATCGAAATGTCCGGCTTTTTATCAGGACTTTTCAGAATCCAAAATGGTAACCCTATTCCTACACGAGCTTTTTTAAAAGGGGATTTTACGCGAGGTTTTTTTTTAATTTTATACAATACTCGTACCAGAGTACCACGGAAACTAGAACACTTCTCTTCAAATCTTGAGTTTCCGGAGTCTTGCTGGCTTCCACCGAAGCCCTCACGTCAACTGTCAGGAACTGTCACGCTTCTCAGTTTTTTTCCTATCTTCTCTATTTTAAACTTCATTTTTTATTCGTAGGTATGATTAATTTTAAAATAGTTGACACATGATGTCCAGGCAACTACTAGTAATATCTGCCACGGAGAGCGGATATCACAGTACCTACTTTATTCGTCAAGATCGATCTGATGCCGTCTACGGTATACTACTGTATGGTATATACCTGTGTATGTACTTAAGTACTTTAGTCGTTTTTAAATGCTATTTGCCATACCTACAAGGGAAGTAATATAGTAATTTATTTTTCGGTTTAGAGTGAATTTTTTTGGGAAGATTCTTTTTCTACGACATTTTGGCGAAACATTACTTTAGGTACCCCGTTGGGCTATGGCTGGTGTGATGAATGATGATTAACTAATATTGATACTTCTTAAACTTGGATCCACAGCAATGCTGAACACAAATCCCAGAGGATGTTAGAATGTTAGAGTTCACAATTAATTAGGAAGTAACTTGAAATCATGTTACAATACAATATATCTAATACTAAATCAGAAACTATACGTTCTAATCCATTACCTATAATAATATAATTTCAAGATGTGATATCTGTGAAATGTTGCATAGAAAGATACTTATCCGGCTTAATTTGGAAGCTTAGTAACATAGCTATTTATTCAGTATTCGCAATCATTCAATTAATCAGTTTAGATTGGAGAGGGCTTTCGTCGAAGATGTCTGCGGTGATCCTATCTGTATGTCCCGTATGGACGGGTGTTCGAATAGTTTTAATAAATGTTATGTAACAAAAGTGTTCGGATAGAACTTGGAAGGGTACAGGCATTTATTTTTTGTACAAAGCTGCTTCCCACTATCTAGGATCCGCTGCAGTAATCACCAAAAATCGTTCCACTACTTCCAAATTGACCATTATGAACGGCGCTGAGTTGTGTGAGCGAACTCAATTCAAACTATGTTCGCGTCCGTGTTCGGGTATGCCGTCCAGACGTACAAACCAAATGTTCATGTTAGATGTTTATGTTCACTATGTTCGTGTTCGTACGTCCGTTCGCGGCTTAACTTAGGATATTATCACAGTCTAACGCCTCATACTTCATAAGATGAAGTATTATGGTGTGGTGTGGATTATACCTATCGTCGTTTGTGCATTGCTCATCCTATTCAAGATGCTCAAACGGCCGTGAAATTTGAATATACCAGGTGGATTAATATTGCTAAGAGTAATCGACTGTAATTTACTGTACATAGTTGTGCTGCTTGTAGTCCCTAAATTTAACCAATCTCTCAATTTACAAGACAATGTTGCACCCCAACAAGTATCCGCAGGCCCGTTACCTTACAAACTTAAATTCACCTACAGTTTAAAAATCGATTTAGCACAAATCGCTAAAGCTTGCTTCGACTACCTCGAATAGAATAAGATATTTAAATTAAGTCCAATGCTCAATAAACTGTTCTCAATTCAAAATGATCGTGGACGATAATTTATGCAATTTAAAAACTACTTTAATATCATTGATTTAAGTCCCTACCTCATATTACAGAGCATGCAATAGTTGATCAAATTATTACAATTTAATATTGATCGTAGACAACTGACGTACAACACTTACGCGTGCTTTGCATTTGTCAAAGGTCACAAACGATATAGATATGTATGTGTGTGATGATGTTGATGACCACTATACTAGGTATATGCTAGATGTATCCGTTTAGTTTGATAGGTATGTCCCTATAGACAGCTTCTTGTCAGTTGATGGCAAGTTAGGTAGCCCTTCCTCGAATTTGGAGACAAACCCTCGCTGCTAAATTGGCACTATAGGTATCCTACAGTAGGTAGCCCCTTCACTTGTGACTTGCATAGCGTCCATCAATCAGCGCCCGTCAGGATACTCAGGATATTAGTGTTATATAGTCAAACTGAGTCAAACAGACATGCTGTTTGACTCAGTTTGACATACTCTAATGGATATATGTAGCCGCCAACTAGCTTAATCAGCCGTCCAATTAACTGCCTAGGCAGTTAACTAAACAGCGCTATTCAATTAACGGCCTAAATGATATTCAGCCGTCTCGTTTATTACATAATTTAATAACTTGGCTGGCTAATGCTTAGGCCAATCGTAAGTTGGGATAAGATAGAAAATTACATACATACCTACCTACATTACATATACTAACACCTGTAAATCCCCAAGGAGGTAGACAGAAGTGTATTCACAAAAAAAATAGTGATAGGTTTATTGTGATAGCTGCGCAATCCGACCTGCCCCATAGACAAGTGGCAATTCGCTAGTTGGCGTTTGGTGGAATAGAATGACGAATGTATGGGATTTGACGTATATGACAGTCGTTAACGCATGTCAAATACATCAAATCCCATACATCCGTCATTCTATTCCATCAAACGCCGGTTAGCGAATTGCCACTTGTCTAGAGGGGTTGGTTAGGTTAGGTTAGAAGGCTAATGCGCATTAAGCCTTCGTGGTTATTTCCATTCAGGCCGTTAATTGAATGGCTTCGTTCAATTAACTGCCTAGGCAGTTAATTGAACGGCTGATTAAGCTAGTTGGCGGCGACAGATATATTTTATGTTTTAGATCTTACACTTGTCTTACAAGATACAGAACATAAATATCGATAGACGACATCGGGCCAAGTCCGATTCAAGCTATGAAAGTATTACTGTTTATATCAACGTGTCTATCGTTGAAAACGAATAATTGCTAACACAGAACCACCAGGCGCTTTCTGCGACCTTCAATCACTGCAGCAACCACTTTTGCCAGTGTTAACGGCTTGCAGCAGTGGTTTTTCATACACAAAATTTGATTATCTTTGAGATGACCTTGTTGTTTTCTGGTATATCTGACGGTATTTTTGTTTTTTGATATCACGAACAGGGATTTAGCAGTTTTAGCCTTGCAGCATAGTATAGTCTACCATCTAAGACGCGTCTTATGATATACATATCATCTAGTAATCTGATCAAACTAAATTTAGTGCTGTCCCCTCGCGTACTATACTCTATATACCTATAAGTAGGTACATTTTCGACATTTTATATATGTATTCTTTTGAACTTCTTTCATTAAAGCCAGAGGCATAACTTATTTTCAAGCCTACTTTTACAAAGGAAAGTAGGGACCTACGATGAAAGCATCAAGCAATTGTTGTAAGGCACTTTTTAATAACTTACTAGCTGTTGTCCGCGGTACTGCACGTGCCGTAGGTATTATGATACCTAATTTCACAGAGCGGCAACATACCTACCTACTTATCGTACCTACTAGGTTCAAGCCTAATTCACCTGCTTAGCGGGTACAATAATATTCAAAGCTTATTTGCACAAAGGCCTGTTGAACAAGCGTTAACCGGATTTCCTACAGTAAATATTCTTTGGCATGAGTTCGATGAATGAAAGTGCCGCCCTTCATTTGTTGAATTCACAAATTGTACATTAAATCACATGTATTTCAGGTACTTGCATATCAACGAAATACACCATATTGACCCACAAACGTTTTCCAATATGCCACGCCTGGAGAGATTGTGAGTATTTGCAATGAATGTGAATATTATGAATCTGAATGTAAATTGCATCATGGAATACCTACAAGGAAAATTTATTTCAGGTATTTACATAACAATCATATAAAAAGGATACCTTCTGGCGCCTTCTCCGGTATGCCGAAACTGCGGAAACTGCGTTTGGACAGCAATGCTTTGATTTGTGATTGTTCTATGTTGTGGCTCGTCAAGATGATGGCCCAACATAACGATATGTACATCGATGCCACCTGTTACCAACCTCAGAAAGTCACCGGAATGCCGCTATCCATAATGGAAGAGAATGATTTTCAGTGCCGTAAGTATAACCTGTAGGACGTCCCATCGGTACTGATTTCAAATCAGTGATTCATAATTATTGAGGTGTTATTGACTGCTTTTTTATTGAGTTATAATCACGTGTTATGAATTTTGGACAATATAAATATATTTTAACCTATTTTGCAGAATCGCCAAAAATCGATGAAGATCCAAAAGATATCAGTGTGAGTTTTGGCGAAGCAGCTAAATTCACCTGTGCGGCAAGTGGCGAACCCATGCCTGAGATAGTCTGGCTTCGAGATTCCAACGAGATACCTATTGACGGTACTCGCTACGATGTAATGGACAATGGGACATTGATGGTGTATGATACCAGCGAGTCCGACGGTGCATATTTCGAATGTATGGCTAAAAATACTATCGGCGAAGCTCACTCCAAACCTGCTCGGATGACTGTACAAAAACCGCATGAAAACGGTAAACACTTGAATATTATAATGAAATATGATCTCAAATAGTACCATCAGATTGTTTGAATATTACCATTTTGTTTCAGAGCCTCCCGTATTTACATTGTTGCCGCTTAAACAATCAGCAGAGTTAGCTCAACCTTATACAAGTTTCGATTGTGAAGCTGATGGGTATCCTAAGCCTCATATCGTTTGGTTCTTTAATGGAGAACGTATTTTATTAAATGACCGCATTTCTATTCAACGCAATGGCACTATATTTATAGAGAATATTCAAGAGTCTGATGCTGGTTTGTATACTTGTCAAGCTGAAAATGTCAACGGCAAAGTGACTGTATCTGTACCACTTGAAATATTGGGTAAGTTATGAAAAAAACTGCAATAGTAAGCATGTTTGTTTCTGTCAGTATTTAACCAAATACTAGGCTAGTCACAATAGACATTTCATGTAGTTAATAGAGAGAAATATAGAGTTGAGAATTTGTACGGGTCTTAAATACCTATACAATTAGGTGCCGCACTAGGTGTAAAGGGCAATAAGGGCACTACCGATACTTGACACCATTTAAGCTCAAATCGACCTGACCTGCAGGTCAGCGCACTTGCTAAATCACGACGTAGGCTTTCCGTAGCCTTAGGCGGTAGGCGAGGCTCTGGCGTAAGCTTTCCTCTCGGCGTAGGCATGTCAGGTGTCGGTTGCTCCTGGAATCTCGCTATACCAATAAAAAGGAAAAAAAAACGGATCTCCGGCTCCAAAGTATATGAATGAGGACAATGAAAAAATCGATAAAATGGATCCATAAAATAATATAAATATTCCATTAAACTAGATGAATATAATTTCAAGAGTAAATATAAAATACCTATTTGGTCTGATAAATTATGTGGTCAGGTATTTAACAACTGTATCGCATATGGAATGCAGTAAACTTAGTTACAGTGAAATCAATACACCGCAGTGAAAACATGGTCTATTTCAATGTAATGTGCAGCTGAAATAATAATATATAATAGAAATGTTATATTAAAATATTTCCAGTGATCAATTTATTTCTATTCGACCCGTGTTAAGTACCTATATCAATAAATAAAATAGCAGAGTGCATGGCCAATCAAGTCCATTAAAAAAAATTGCATTTTTTTTGCAATTGATAAGATTTATTATTTACAACAAATCCTATCATTTAAATTGAAAATATCCGTTGCTTTAAATATGTTTGTTTCTTAAAGTTGTAAATCATAAAATTACAAAAAATGGCCACAAAATAGTGTCTGTGAAGTAAATGTAAATAGACAGGTTGGGTGTTGGAGTTTTGTTTTAAATAAACCAATGACAAAAAAACCAAGTCTCGCAACTCAGTTGTTCTACTGTCAAAAGTTGTGAGATTCATGTAATACCAAGCCGGTTATTAATTTATTCAGTTCCTATTCTAAGGAACCTTCTGTTTTAAGTTGTTACGAGAATTATCTAACCTAACAATAGTTAATAATATAGTGACCATAATTATGTATCAATATTAAAAATCTTGAACGTTTGAAATAAATATACCTATCGGCCCATCCATGAAAACACACACCACTACCACTACTTCCGACTAAATGCAGTGGTTAGTAAGGAAGGCGACGATGCTAAATGCGTAGTTACTCGAGGATCGTGGAAACCTATTAGAATTGGTAAGAGTAGATGACAGAAAGAATAATAGTATATAATGTTTCCACTTTTAGTGGTGGGGTGTACATAAAATCATAATAAATAAATACGTAAGTATATTATAAATCTTAATTAACGTTTATTTTGGTCTTATTTATTGTTTGCCAGTTATTCTAGTTCTACCTATATTTAACTCTAAAATAAAAATAATAAATTTTTAGCAACTTTGCAACCTTCCCAAACGCTTAGATTACGCTTAAATCGCCAGATTTTCAAAATGGACACTTGTTTTTAGCAACTAACCTACATTATCTTAATCTGACGCGTACGTTTATTAAGTTCGTTGGACATTTTTTTTATTTTTTTTGCGCACCCACCTATATTAAAGTCTCTTACTGCCTGGAGGTACTTTTCAATATGCAACTAACCGTATTTTAATCTGACACGCTTGAGTAACTCTGACCAATATCATTCGAAGCCTCCCCTACTATTCAAGGCAACTGACGGCTGTCTGGCCAAGCGTCAGAACGTTTGTAGCAATGTTGGATTGGATGCTCCGTCGGCCGCAATATGGTTGGACCCAACCAAATCGGACCTATTATTAGTTAGTAATATTTAATGACGCACTCGTCAGGACCTGGAGGGGAAGCTCTAAATACTGGAGATAGCAAATTTTACTGAAAAGAAACATTTCTTTATTTTTAAAAAGAAACAAAAATGCATTCAAATATTTTTGAAAACTCGCTTGCCACATCCGGTAATCGAACCGACTAAAATCTCAAAAAGTAACATCCTGTATTTTTATGGTATCAATCGATAGTGTCAATCATAAGTATAAAATCTGTCTAACAAACATGGTAAATTAAATGAAAGGAAGTCCGTCAAATCTTAACTTATAAACTCAGTGCCCGCAGTTACAGCATTTTTACTCAAGGAGTCATCAGAAACCTTATCAACAATAAAGTTATCCTTGACGCCAAATATTTATTAAAATAAGTAGATACTATAACTAGTACTAAACTAGAACTACTAACTTTATTAAGTAACTGCATGAGGTTTGTATGTAGGGTTGGTAGTAATTTAGGATGCTAGATTGGAAACCTCCACGCGGGCAACGGGGATGGCGAGAGAATTGCCGTATTGGTGGTGACTTTCTTCTTCTTCATCATCTTAGCGTTAATCCCAGTCGCATCCGACGCTTTCACCTTGGAAACTGGTATTTACTTTACTACTTTTACTGCGCATTTGGCTTAGCTTCGATATTTTCCGTGAAGCGACTGCTATCTAAGCTCCACAACCCAAAGGTGATATCGAAGCATTACAGTTAGACCAGTTGTTGGACTTTTTAGGACTCCGACTATCAGTAACGACTGCCATAGATATTCGTATGGCAACCGAGACTGATGGCTTCATGTGCTCTTCGAGGCACAGCCAGACAAATGCAAATACCCATGTTTATGCATATGGAGATCATAACCGTGCCTCCTGCGTAGCGGCCGCGTTCACTACCGCCACACTACAGAAGATGTTAATTGAGCCCATAGACGCCGTGCGGTTTTAATCGGTTTGAGTCCGATGTAAATACCCATACTGACCAGCGGCGGTATCTGCACGAAAAAAAGGTAATTTTATTTGTCAATCCTGAAATCCCGGGATTTCATCGATTCAAAAGTGCATTCCATAATAGCCAACACCTCAACTTTAGGTAAATAGGCATCCAATTATCCGATCACTGATCATAACAGATGCTGCGCCTTTGAGTTAAAGTGCTGTATTTAATCAAATTTAATTTATAAGTTTAGATTTCAAGGATTTCCTTTCATTTAATTTACCATGTTTGTTAGACAGATTTGATCCTTATGATTTACCCTGTCGAATGATGATATAAAAATAGAAATTGTTGTTTTATCAGATATTAGTCGGTTCGATTACCGGGTGTGGCAAGTGGATTTTTCGAAAAATTTTGAATGCCGATTTTATTTCTTTTTAAAAATAAAGGAATGTTTCCTTTGAGTAAAATTCGCTATCTCCAGTATTTAGAGTACTTCCTCTCCAGGTAAGATTAAAATCTTCCACCCATATACAGGGGTAAACTGATTGATTACCTGCAAATTTACCTTTGTAATCATATATATTTAAATGGGATTTATTTTTGATTTTACTAAGTTATTTATGCAGTTAATGTTTCTAGAAAACTGGACCGATATTGAAAAACATTTTAGTGTTTCCTTGATTTATACATTAACACTAATTAAATTATAAAATTGAAGGTTCTCGATATGTCTACTAGAAGTGCCTTAGAATTTGATGATCGGTCAGTCAGTGAGTGACAAAATTAAGAAACTTTGACTCGTTATTATTCTTAAACATCTTGTTCAAATTGAATGAAAATTGAAACATACCGCGTTTATACAATGCCTGCTTACTGAAAACTCAGACTTGGGGGGTTGAAAATGGCCTGAACTGCTTCGAGAATAGGATAGTACGGCTGTGCCGCTTTTTGGCTCGACTTGGTGGGGGCACTGCCGTGTCCCTGGATTTTATATCACCAACTTCTGTGATTCAGTTGTGTTTGGTAGTATCCTGTAGGTACATTTAAAGTACTAGAATTAAATGATAACATCCAACCACACGTCAACGTCCACCTGTTCTCGGACACACGGAAATAATTTTACTGATTAACGTGGATCTGGTTATCTAAATTTCTTGGTAAACTTGACATTGACGTCTCTGTCATTAAAAATCTTATAATCATTTATTATATTTGACTAGAAATTGGTGTAATTGGTGGGCGGTTCTTCCGATAAAATTTTAAATAAAAGAATAAGAATCTGTTAATCATAGCACTGTCGTGATGAATATAGGTAGGTTAATATATTTTTGTCGGGACTTGTAGAGAAATAGGTAACTATAGACACATACTTGAAGAGCGCGGAAAATCGTTTAAACCATGTTTAAACATAACGTGAAGAACAAGCAAAAATCCGATACTTTGAATATATTTTGATCTTGTCTTGTAAATATAATTGTATCTTGTTTCATAGTCTAGATTTAATGTTAACATTGATATAATTTTTGTTTTAGTCGCACCAGAATTCGTCGTCACTCCAAAAAATAAAACCGTTAAAGTCGGAGACAACGTAGACTTCGCGTGTTTGGCAAAAGGACTGCCAAAACCAGTCATAAGCTGGTTTAGAGACACATTACCGATAACCGTGGGGGAAAATATAATTCTTAGTAGTGATTATCACAATTTGACCATTAATTTAGTAACATCTGATGATGAAGGCATATATCACTGCCGGGCAGAAAGTACTCAGGGGTCTATCGAGGCATCAGCTTTATTAAAAGTTGAGAGGTTTGAAATAATTAAACCACGTATTATATTAAAGCCGGAAGACACAGATGCATTTAAAGAAACTACAGTGCAGCTACCGTGTGAAGTGGAAAGTGAGCCTCCTGCAGAAATCGAGTGGCGTAAAGATGGTTCATATTTAAACGATGATGACAAATATTCAATAACAATTATTGGAAGCTTAATTATCAATAATCTTACACTTAGAGACTCAGGAAGGTACGAATGTTCTATTTACAATGATTATGGTCGGGATACTGCCTCTGCATTTTTAACAGTAAAAGACCGTATTTTACCTGGGGACGCCTACGTGAATATTGCTTTGACTGAAGCCACTCGTGATATTGATCAAGCTATTGATAGAACTATGAAAGAACTATTTAGTAACAATACTTCAAAAACAGATATCGGGGCACTTTACAGAATAACTAGATATCCAAATGCCCCTGCAAGAGAAGTAGCTCGGGCAGCTGAAATTTACGAAAGGGCTTTAGACAAAGTGAAGAAATTCTTGATAAGTGGTCATAAAATTACCTCAGCAGACCCCTTTACCTATCAAAACATATTGTCAATTCAACATCTTGAGGTAATTGCACGCTTATCTGGATGTGTTGCTCATAGAGAAAAAGAAGACTGCTCCGACATGTGCTTCCATAGCAAGTATAGGAGCTTTGACGGCACCTGCAACAACTTTGCAAATCCAACATGGGGAACTTCGTTAAGCGGATTTAGAAGAATACTATTTCCAATTTATGAAAACGGTTTTAGTGAACCTGTGGGTTGGAATAAAGATATGAAATATAACGGCTTCACATTACCTAGTGCACGTCTCGTATCTACTACTATTATTTCCACAAAGGATATATCTGCAGACATCGAGATTAGCCATATGACAATGCAGTGGGGTCAATGGTTAGATCATGATTTGGATCATAGTTTACCATCTGTAAGCTCTCAAACCTGGGACGGCGTGGATTGTAAAAAAACATGCGACTATGCTGCACCATGTTTTCCGATCGATGTGCCCCCAAATGATCCCCGTGTCACTAATCGACGATGCATAGATTTTGTTCGAACAAGTGCTGTTTGTGGTTCTGGTGTGACATCCGTTCTATTTGGTAAGCTCCAGGCAAGGGAACAAATAAACCAACTTACTTCTTATATTGATGCGTCTCAAGTCTACGGCTTTGAAAAAGTTGTTGCTGAAGATTTAAGGGATGCGACGAATGAAAATGGAATGCTTCGAGTAGGTGCTACTTTTACCGGTAGAAAACCGTTATTACCTACAACTGGAGTCAACGGGATGGATTGTAGGCGTAATCTGGAAGAAAGTAATCGCAATTGCTTCGTTGCCGGAGATATTAGGGCTAATGAACAAGTTGGTTTAGCGGCAATGCATACAATTTGGATGAGGGAACATAATAGAGTTGCAGTTAGTTTGAAGGTTATAAATCCATTTTGGGATGGAGATCGAGTTTATCAAGAAGCTAGAAAAGTAATCGGAGCCGAAATGCAACTGATCACTTTCGAGCATTGGTTACCTATAATTCTTGGGCCGGAAGGTTATCAGCAACTAGGAGAGTATACTGAATATGATCCAAACCTAAATCCATCAATTTCTAATGTTTTCGCTACTGCTGCTTTACGATTTGGCCATTCTATGATTAACCCTATCCTGCATCGTTATGATGAAAACTTCGAAACTATCCCTGAGGGTCATCTTATGCTTCGGAACGCCTTCTTTTCACCTTGGAGACTTACCGACGAAGGAGGTGTTGATCCTTTACTGAGAGGAATGTTCACTACACCGGCTAAACTTAAGACACCAACACAAAATTTGAACTCTGAATTAACTGAAAAACTTTTCTATAGTGCACACGCTGTCGCACTGGACTTAGCCGCTATTAACATCCAACGTAGCCGCGATCATGCTATTCCACCATATACTAAATGGCGTCAGTATTGCAACATGTCTGAGGTTAATGATTTTGATGATTTAGCTGGCGAAATATCTGATGATACTGTGAGGCAAAAGCTGAAAGACCTATATGGATCAGTGCACAATATTGACGTTTGGGTTGGAGGTATACTTGAAAATCAAGTAGAAGGTGGGAAGGTGGGCCCTTTATTCCGATGCTTGTTAGTAGAACAGTTTAAACGTCTACGAGACGGAGATCGATTCTGGTATGAGAACCCATCTACTTTCAAACCAGAACAACTGCGACAGATCAAGCAAACCAGTTTGGCCCGCGTTTTATGTGACAATGGCGATAAAATTGATACAATTGGAGAAAATGTGTTTTTGCTGCCCGAAGTACAGGATGGACTTATTTCTTGCGACGATCTTCCTTCTATGGATTTGCGTTATTGGGCTGACTGCGAAGGTTGCAGCGATAATAATGTTTTTGACCGTGCCAAGCGTAGTGCCCGTCGTGATCAGGATTCTTTAGAAGAACCCGCCGAAGAAGAACGACTTAGCAACCTGGAAGTGTCCCAACAAAGTATCGAAAACACCATAGCATCACTGAAAAAGCGCATAGAATATCTAGAGCAAACATGCAAAATAGAATAAATTAATAACAATATTTAACATTGTTTCGACAAATTTACATTGATTAAATTATAACCAATATAAATGTGTAGTACAGTTTTGAACTATTTACCTACATTATATCTAATGTTTATGTATTCGCTAAATGGTGTTTCGATGTAAGCTTTAAATCCTATCTATGTGGTCCAAATCATTAAGATTATTTTGTCTACTTACCTAATATATAATAAATTACCTACTCCGTCTTTAACTTTAGAAGGTATTTTGTACAAGGTACTATGGAGTATTTCCTATTTATGTTCCACAAGGCTCGTAGTATTTATTCGATGTAGTAGTGCATTTAACTATTCCTAAATATCTCGATGTCATAATTGTAATCGTTAAGTAACTACTTGTAATGTCGTTGTAATTTAGGTTATTTAAAGTATGGACATCAGTGGCGAGTGAACATTATCAAAAAGGACGCAGCGTTGGAAAGTTCGCCGCATGGTCTAGTTTATCCTGCACCTTGCGACCCGTTGGGAAGCCGGCAGGACTCGGGTTACTGGGACCCTTCGCCACTGATGTATATACCTGTACCTACCGTTTAAAACAAAAGGTGGTATTTTAAGGATACAGTAATTTATGAAAATGGAGTTAGCAGGTTAATAATAAAACTAAATAAAAGAATAAGTAGGTACATTTTGTTGGTTAAGAATTACTTCAATAAAATAGATTTTACCTATTTATCTAACTACAAACCTACTTGCAATGTGTTTCTTCAAACATTTCATTGGTAAATAACATTAATTATAAAAGCAAACGTATGTATTTAAGACTGTAAAATACGCATTCATTTAACATTGTTGATTAATTTTAGTTCAAAAACTTCTTATATTTTTTAATATATAGATATAGATACCTAATTATGTATACTAATTATTCGATTAATTACTATTTTAATGAATCATAGTTATTGTCGTTGAGGTTTATAAAACCAAATGCAAGTAAGGCCAAAGCTATGTTTGAGAGGAAGAAATGAATGAAGGAGCAATGAGCATATATGAGGAGCATATGAGCTTAGGTGAGGAGGATATGAGCTTAGATATGGAGCATATGAGCTTAGATGAGCTGATTTCTACCTTAAGGTATGATAACGAGAGTTGGGAATTTACCTAATGGACATGAGATCAGTGTGATGTATGTATGCAAGAAGATTGGTATTGACATAGAAAGAGGGGGAGAATAGAGTTTGTCTGATGTAGCTAGTTAAAAATGGAATGAATTCTAAGCGAAACATACAGTCTGCAATTGGGTGCTGTGGAAAACATGGGGACCCATGGCTCATTCATATTTTATTTCATCTTCCTACTTGCGGTGGGACCTAGTCCATCAAGAGCTACCCCAATTTCTCAGAGCTCGCGCGCGCTCTGTATGTTTGTTGTGTGACATGACGTGCTATAAGTGATCGCGGATCTCGCTTCAAAACACAATCGCTTATAGCACGTCATAGTAGGCCCACAGCACACAGGCCCCAGCTTTTGATTGGCATGTCGGGAGGAAGAGTGAGAATTCATGTACTTGCTTGTGTTGTAGAGTTTTCTCTATTTCCTGACAATTTAATACCTTTTATCGTTAAAACTGTTCGTTATTTATAAAGTGTCAAGTCCATAGTTCGGTTTTAACTACTCCAGACAGATATCAAGCTGTAGACATGCGCTGTACGATAGAGACGGCGCTCTATAAATAAGCCCAAAGCAAGCCGATGTTAGCCGGACTCTCGCACTTCCACCCGACGGGCGGCATGCCAAGTCAGAAGCCTAAGGGTTAGGTAGATATCTAAAGTATACCTATTGAGGAAATGTAAGTGAACATGTAACGGTCAAATTGGTCATCTTTGGTGGAGGACTGTTATCTCTGCCTGCCCTGGAGAAAAGGCATGAGTGTTTGCATTCTAATTGTAATACTTTTTTAAATGTGTGTATTTAGAAGTTTCAATGTAACCAATTTAAGCAAATGAGCATAGATATACAGACGTAGAATTACAAAAATATAACAATCCATTATAAGCGGTGATTCAATTTACCTAGTTATAGATACGCTTACTGCTTCCAGTTAATCAGGCATTTAAATCTTTGAACATATGTATATTAGATATAAGGCAGCGGTTCTTAACCTTTTTGGCTGTGACCCAAAATATATATTTGAAGTCCGCGACCCTGACGTGACGTTTTATTCATTTTTCACTGATAATAAAATAATAGGGCTAAAAGTCCGTGGACAAAAAGAAACAACAATATTATTAATATTTTCTTTATTGATATGTATGTTAAACAAGCAAGTATCAGCATAAATTGGCATTCATAGTAGACAAGCGATTTTTTTTATCAGCAGAGGAAAAGATGAATAATGATGGATAGGATTTATACCCTGAGGGACCTCATCATTAATTGTATTAGTGACTGCCCTGATGCTGTACTTTTGAGCAAAGATGATTTATACGAGGAGTTAAGTTTATTGAAAGTGCACACCGCATGTCATGCTGAGGATCCAGTCTATTTCTATACTTGATTTTAAAACCAGCAAGACACGAAAATCCTGCTTCAGATAAATGAGTAGTGTGAAATGATAGCAGAGCCTTTTCAGCTTCATTGCTGAGAACAGACTGCCCGGATAATTCTGCCCAAAATTTTGTGAGACTCATTGTGGCAAATCTTTCTTTTAAAACTTCATCATCCTGCAATTCAAGCAATTCTTCTTGCAATCCAGCCGTATGATTTTCAACGGCCATCACATGGATTTCTTACTCAACTGTATTTCTATATTGAAATTTTGTGGAATATATCTTGCCATTTCATTTCCAAGATGTCTCAAATGTTTTAAAAAGATAGGCATGGTCTCTAGAAAAATATTGTTGTCGTTAAGATCTTCTAAAACAAGTTTAATATGGCAAACGCTGCTAATTGACGATTTGCAATTTTTTCTTGCCAAAGGTTTTATTTATTTTTAAAAACAGTAAGTAATGACATCGATTACGGCGCTAAAAATATCTTTCAAAAATGCCCGCGATCCATCGCATTAGCACCTGCGACCCGGATTTGGGTAACGACTTGAGGTTAAGAAACGCTGATATAAAGCATGGAGCAGAGAGAACACTAGGCTTAGATAAGAATGAATTTGGTCAACTTCCAAAATTTTACTAAGAAAGGGTAATTAGGTAAAGATAACAGGATGTTGTGTTTATTACGAGTAAGCAAAACCAGGGAAGGATTTGTTGAGATCACTTATATTCATATGGGAACATTATATCAATTATTCTATTACTCATAAATGATGTAACTGTAACTGTTGTATTGAGAAATAAAGTGGCAAAAATAAATGTAGTTTCATTTTATTGACATAGACTAGGATGAGATTTAATGGCACAATTTATTTTACAACAAAAATTACGTAGGTAATGTACCTAACTACTTTTTCACTATTACAATCTACAGTACGATAAGTACAAATAACTACCTACTATGTGTCTTTTAGTGATTTTTTAATTCAAAATAGTTAATTTCAGTTGGTCGAATTGGAAAAATGACAGTTTGGGACATTAATCCTGGGGTATCAGCTGGAACTAGCAATCTGCAGATTTCCCAATATACCTACTTGTTAGAACAAGTAGATATGTGTTAGACCTTACTGATATAGATGTTTTAGCTACAGTAGGTGTGTCAATATTTGTAATCTACCTATTTATTAACCGGACAACTGAGTGCATGGCATAATATGTTAAGGACAGCCGGTAGGTAGGTATAATTGCTGATTGATGAACGTGACTTTGGCGCAGGCTTTCCTCCCGGGGCTGGAAAGTAAAATGCTCCAGCCCCACGTTATCCATCCGGCAACAACGCTAATATTAAGGAGAATCTACTGGACAAATGGGCTAATGACTTTCGCCTGCTTTCAGACTCCTATATATTTAGTATGTCGGCCTGTCGCCAACAACACATTCTTGTCTATATTCCGCACCTGAACCTCTAAGAACGCAATCTTTTTCCCTGTTTTTAATGTAACTGCTTCTACTTCAATGTTGTCACCTTCCCTTGCAGCGGCCAAATAGCTGAAATCAGAGAAAATACCTTATTAGGAATATATTTACCAACTCAAACAACATGATGGTTACCACAAAATCAAAATGCAGAAATATATGACAAGAAGACAGTAGATATTGACCAGTGTGAGTCTCTCTGCGCGTAACCTTTCAGACGGCTCCTTTACCGATGTTGTTCTCATAGCGAGTAGGAAATCAACCTGAGTTAGCTTCCTTACCCATCACCTATGTGTGTAAAGAAGGGCCTCATAAGTGATAAGAAGTTTTAACTTTCCTTTTAAATGTGTGTTCACAATGGTGGCAGGGTTGGCAGTCATACACATTGTGAAGGCTATCAAACTATCACGGGCACACGCAAAGCCCTCACACCCTCATGTCTCACCCACATGGACCAGTAGGTAAGTAGTAAGGTAGTAATCCCATCGATAAGCATCATCATAACTATAGAATTAAGGTTAGATATATGTATATAGATTTCACAAGTCCATCATTTTCAATAGGAGAAGCACAAAATTAAAGTGCTTTAATCCCCACACACCTAAGCCGAGGCCAGCAGTTTAATGTCGGACTGGAACCGACTAAGTCAGCATGTCGCCTTGGACTTAGGTCCTTAGTTGCCGAAGGTAAGATTGCCTTGGGCATATCCATCAAAATTACATGTGCCTATATATATATCTGGTAAGAAATAAATGCTCATGTGTATCAGCATGTCTGCACAGAAATTATTTTCTTTATGATGTATAATTTACGAGCAGGTGTTTTAATAGCTTTTATTAATTACTTTTTATAGGAGATCTTAAGTTGAGGTAAGGTAAAAAATATATATGTTTAGGTAGAGAAATGGTAGTAAAAGTAATCATCATTAACAACATGATTATTACAATGCTGAAAGTAAATATGAGAACTTGAAAGTGGTCTGTTAACTTCAGAATGGCAGACCGCCTTATTTCTTGATATATTTCTTAACCCAAAAGTAGAAAATACTTTATTATTGATATGAAAGTTTATTGAAAAATTCATTTTGTTAATATGTTTCTGTTTAAACTCATTTTAAAGATTAGAAATCATAATCAAACTATTAGTTAGCCTAGTTTTATTTATTGTGTTTTTATAAAGAGTCACTGCAAGATTGTTTCCCTTTAGTTAAGGACCTAACCGTATGGAGTATTTAGTATATAAGTTACTAACCTTACACTTAGATCTATAGAGACGCCTCGGGTTTCAATGTGATCATTTGCCGTCAATGCATATGTAGATATGGCATCAACTAGATGTGCAATAAAGCCTCCGTGCAGAGTGCCTCGCTGGTTCAGGTGCTCGGGACCCACCTGGAACTGTGTCACCATCTTACCCTCACCGCAGCATATTACTTTCACCTGTAATACAAGAAATATTTCAGACAGAATAAGGTTTTCAGACATTTATAATGAGAATTGTAAAAACTATTTGTTCTCCTAATAAATAAAATGAATGCATCAATGACCTCTATATACCCTATTAAACGGGCTGTTCAGATTTGTTTTTATCACTGTATAAACTCGAAAATTTAAATAATGATAAGATACACTATACCTTTCGTAGATTTTGGTCGAAACCTTTCGTGGTAGCAACAGCTTTTGTAAAGAGTTCTGCAATTTTGACCCCTTTGCTACACATTTCAGAGGAATTTCAATATAAATATGATGAAGCGCGAGTTTTGTAGATTAGACCAAATTGTTAGGTGATCACCTCAGACAAAAATACACTGGACCATACATTTATGTGTGTGTACCAACAGAGACTAGTGAACATTCTATAAATTGCATTATTTTTATAAGTTTACAGGACAGGCTCACAATAATTTACAGTCACAGTCAGTATAATGTGCGACAACAATCAGCTGTATTTCATTGCAAGATAATACGGCTATACAAATGCAAGATCAGCTGATCCTTGTCTGACCACTGCTGTCATCATGTGTCACTGTCATATCTGTTTTTTTTGGGCTTTTCTGACGTGTTCACTGGACCTTTAAGTCACATCTTCATTTATATATTTTCTTCATTTTTGATGATGATGATAATGGATTGATGATATTAATGACAATGATGATGATGATGATGACGATCAATGAGATGATTGCTGCCTCAGTAAAGTTGTGGGCCTTTACTAGAAGCTCCCTAGGGAGATTTGGCTCGAACAGGAAAAGTCACAATTCACTGTAATATGCCATTTTCCAACACCTGTGTGCGTTGTCCAAGACATGATGACTAAAAATCCACCATTTTTACACATAAAAACTCGAATTCACAACAATTTTGGAAAATAAAATAGCACAACGATGTGCCACTCTTCGTTTCCCGCCAAATCCCTGTCATATCTGTCATTCAACGATATTCGTTTAAAAATGTCTAAAAATAGTATTAATTCAGGGCTGCCATCTCCGATATTCATAAACCCGGACAAGCTGGACTGACTATTTCATAAAAAATTACAGCTTATTGAAGTGAAAACTTCTTTAGCGGCGTTGGATGGGTGTAAAATGTTAAGAAAGCGTCAGGATTAGTTGACCTTTGAACCGTAACCGACGACTGACGTCATACAAGATTAGGTACAGACTATGTATTTTGCAACTTACAATAGATATCGGCGTAGCTTAAACGGTAAGCACGTCGACTGTAAGTCCTTATAGTTTCAGATAGTATCGGGTTCAAACCACCTGGCCTTCAGGGATTTTTTGTGATTGTTTTTTCTTATTATAATTTATTACTTTTGGTGATTATTTTTTCTTTTTGTAATTTATTACTTTTTATGATATTTTTTCTTTTTGTAATTATTTTTTGTTTTTTTTTTTATAATTTATTAATTTCTTCTGACAGAAAATTAGCAGAAAATAAGTGATAGGTTCTATGATTAGCGCTATATTATAGGTATGGTGTGGTATGTTCTTTTTTATCTTTTTCTATGTATATAACGAAGAAAGAAAAAAAGAAAATGTTTTCACTTCTGCCGGCACTCCCAGAGTGCAACCCGTCTTTTTTTTTGTGTCGATTTGAAGCTCCACCGTGAATGTACCTACAGAGAATTAATTAGTTATCAAATGGTCGTTGTTCGTTGTTTTATCGATATATATCGATAAAATGCGTTTACCACAAAAAAAATATAGAATCGAAAAAATTTTATCGATTCAAAGACAATTGTTGTCCATCATTAGTATTAGTTTCAAGTTCACTTAAGCAAGTACTATTACATACATATTACAGGTCTGTGATATCCGAGAGATACACCCCACCTCGGATAAACCGCTTGCCATCTTGAGTGATCAGATGCTGCAGACAACTCCGCCACCGTCGTCGGATCCTAGCTCTACATACCTATTGTTAGATTAATCGTTATACCAACTTACCGTGGTAGTGCTATGTACTTACCCTCTGTACCTGTACACACTTACTTCAGTTGTTTCTATATATTATCTACTTGTCCTAGTGTAAATTTATTGGTGTACAATAAAGAATTATCTATCTATCTATCTATCTAATATATAAAATTTTCGTGTCACAGTTTTCGTTCCCAAACTCCTCCGAAACGGCTCGACCGATTCTCGTGAAATTTTGTGGGCATATCGGGTAGGTGGTAGGTCTGAGAATCGGTCAACATCTATTTTTCATACCCCGATTCGCGATAACCGACATCCACGCGGGCGGAGCCGCGGGCGACAGCTAGTTAGGTATATAGGTAAGCTTGTACGTAGCAAAAAAGGTCAATCTTTCGCAGGTTTTACTCCCAATTTTTATCTGTGGAGAGTTTAAAACTTCTAGCCGTTTGTTGAACAGTTGTTACCGTGTTAGTTTCCGCGTGGAGTATAGAATAGGACCACTACGGTATCGTATAAAAGGCGACTAAGGGATCGGGCTGCTCTCCATCCGACAGTAACTAAAGATACAGCCTAGGACAAAGTGCCCGCATAAAAACTTTTTAACAGAAAATTAAACCACCGAAATACGGGACCAACTTTCCAATGAGAAAAGAATTATGAAAATCAGACTACATAGTCTGTAAAAAGTTATGCGAGGTAATACCTTGAAATCTGAGTGAACAATCAATCATCCCCCGTTTTTCTACTCTTAGGGTTGAATTTTTATTTTCAAATTTATATACGACCAACTTCGGCATAGACTCTTTTCAATAATAAAAGAATTATCAAAATCGGACTACTCTGTAAAAAGTTATGCGTGGTCAAACATAAAAAAATACGCGTCGACTTGCGAACCTCATCCGTGTCTTGTTTTTTCGTCGGTTGAAAAACAAATACCTACTATGCGTTTCAAATGAGAAGATAATCGCGACCGCGGCAACTTCATTCCGTATTCATCAAAAATGTACAGCTAACAACAAAATTTCCATTTCGGACAGGTTCATACGTGTATGGTAACAACGACTTAATTATTAAATTCTTTTCATTAAGCACATATTTTTTTTAGTAATTATAATTATTCAAAAATTCAAAAGTACCGCCCGATTAAAAATAAAAAAATATAAAAATGAACCGATAATTTAATTTCTTACTTATTGTGTATGTACTTATCCTACCCTATCCTTATCTATCTTGAAAAGGGAATATGGTTCAACAATCATCATAAATATTTAATTGGAAATATATTAAGTACTATTATTAGTGTCCAGCAACAGTGAAGTATAAAAATGTATTTGCTGACCTTACGTTACACAATGAAGTTATCAACAGGTATCAAAATGTCATTAAGACAGTTATCAACTTATTTGAAACGCATAGTATTTTTCACATTATAATCGCAAATACCTATAATTTTATAGGTACGCGTAAATAGTCGTTCAGTTGTGGGACTTTATTTGGTATGCAGCTACCTATACCTAACAACTGCCATAGATGTTCGTACTTGGTACGGCAAAATTGGAACCGATCTACGTACCTAAAGTTTAGATAGCATGGGGTTCAGATACGGCGATAAGAAGTAAATATCTTTAGTAATATTCAAAAATGGATGGACAGTAGACTCATTTTAAGAAATAAATAAGTAAAAACCATGTTAAAACGCTTATTATATATATGCTGACTTATAAAAAGTTTGCCAAAACAATTTCGCCTTCTAGTTTATAGGTAACTAAAATCTAAAAATGAAGGCAGGTAAGCATGCCTGCCTTCATTTTTAGTTCCTGGTTGTGCATCTGTATAAGAATTATATTAGCTGTGATAGATAGGGAGGCTATGGAGACTAGAACTATAAGGAGGACAATCTAGTATATGAAAAAGTGTGCGTCAGAATGTATTAAATTAGGGCGGCGCCACATTAGCATATAGGGTAACTTTAAAAAGAAGCGCCAAATATTGTTAGAGTAGGCTTGAAAAATAAAGAAGGACAGAAAAACTTCCGCTAAGGTAAGTCAATAACCGTACTATTTACAGTCTCCATGGGGAGGACTTATTTTTATACATAGTTATAGATATTAAATGGCAATTAGCTAAGTATGCCCGGTAAGTAGGTACAATGAAATGAGAGCATTTGTAAGCCCATAGCATGTATTATGTATATTACTTAACATGGATTACACAACACATAAAAACTTAAAATTAAAGTAATACGATCGTGTCCGGTTGGACCTTCCGTGGCCGGTTATTGGCGCCGTGGGCATGCCGCATGCGGTCTAATAAGAGCCTAACTACATGCTCTATGCTCACGTACTCTTGATAAGTCTTCCGGATACATAAATTACATTTTGTAAGCAGCCAACTAAAGAACGCAATATTAAGGTATGTTGAATAACACACTTATGTAACTAGCTCGTAACTAATTAAAAAACAGAAAAGGGCTTGTTATACATGCGTTGAACTTGAATTCAGTAGGTTGCAATGATTAAGCATGTTGTTAAAAGTGTTCTGTGTTATTAAATTGGTTGAAACGCAGTGCAGTGGATATTCAAATATGGTCAAAATATCTAGATCAAGGTTTACTAACTTGATTGAACCCAAGATCTACTGTTTACTAATTACCTAAACTTAAACTTTTCTGACCACAATTATATTTCTCCATATCAATTGGTACAGTCGACAAAAAGATACAGTTACAACTTACAATAAAAAGTAACAACCATATCTCCTTTTTCTGTACATAGATAAAGACAACTTCTTGAATCTTCGTTTTATTAAACTTATTAAAATGTTTGCATAAGAGAAAGAAAGAAAAAATGAAGATCAATTAATAGGTACACGCACTCCGCATACGCCATGATCGACTCTAATTCAGCCGCAGTTGAGCAGTTGGCCACCTCTGGTCTAAATTATGTACTTACTAATACCTAACTTTAATTCGATAGCATCTCGCGCTTGCACGCATAAACAATGACGACGTTTTGTTCGACTAAAACCCATCGTGATTCGTGACTGGTGTTTCTCTTTCTAATGTACAGAATACAGAACAAACTCTGTATTCTGTGGTCTAATGTAACAATTTCCTAATCATTAAAATTGGAAGGTAACCGCGTTTATTAGGTACCGAACATCCGATACCGAGGAACATTTTCTGAAATTTTAACATTGGAAACATAGATGTAATATGTGCTTATATTAATAAAGTAAGATTGGAAATCTTTTCTTGAAGACAACAGCGAGTCTGGTTTTTTATTTAAATACTTTTTTAAAAGCTCTTGTGAGTACCTACTTCTAAGATATTTAATTAAACCAAGTTCATTCGAATCAGTTGCAGCTAAAAGCACTTTTAGGTAAAATTAATTACCTATATAGGTACCTAATGTACCTATCATTGAGAGCTTGAGATAAGAATGACGAACGAAAGAGTACAAATAAGGTACAGGAAAGAAGGTCTAAATTGGAAATAATCGAGAACAGAAGAAGAAAGATGATTGGCCATCTGATAAGACATGACGTGTTTCGAAAAGTATCATAGAAGTGAAGGTAGAAGGAAAGAGAGGAAGAGGTTGTCCAAGAGGAACGTTTAATGTCACAGATACAAGGTCGTATTATCGTCGTCGTATCAGGAGGTCAAAGGTTTGGCGGAGGAAGTGAAGAGTCGCGATTACACCACCGACAAGAGCGCAGCCTCCGCAGCTCTAAGTTCAGAGAGAGAGGGGGGGGGGGGGGGGGAGGGGAGAGAGAGAGAGACTTCTTTATCATCGAGTATAGAGTCACGTGCAGCCTCACGTTTGACCTCTATCTCATCTGCTGCTTGAGACTCGAGTCTGTAGATAGCATATAACTTCCTGGAAACAAATGCTCAGGCATTGAGTTCCACTTCTTAGATTGTATGCATAGTATATGTACACCGAGTTACCGAAGCTTTTGTAGAATATCCACAACTTTTAGCTGATTGAAAGTTAAAAGTAGTTTTGGCTGGTCCGAAATGCCCTCGATATGTTACCAAGTGCATGAGATATGGTTCACATGTTGTCACGGACCGGTTTTAGATGAAGCGGGCAATGTTTACATAACATCCGTAAGTAAACACATTCGAACTTCTTATTATTGAAAAAACCGGTCAAGTGTGAGATATATTCGCGCACTGAGGGTTCCGTACACAGACCGGACTGAGGGACAATAGTATTGTAGGTATCTGGAAAACTGGAATAATATTTATACCTCGCAGCAAACTGAAGAAACCCCAAATCAATGAACGGATAGTGAGTAGGACGACAGACGGGCAACTCAGTGATTGAGGTAGGTAGATACACGTACAGAACTCTAAAAATAAGTTCAGCAAAACTCTTTACATTTCAACATGCCAGTGAGTGTGTTACATTTCCTTCATAACCGCGCACTGAGCCTACCTACTTTCATTTAATTTATGAGTTATGATATGACACAGTGGTTAACCAAGTGGTTGTAGTGTGGGTTCGCCGCATCGCAAATAATAATCGGCTACTTTTTATACATATAAATGATAAGATATGACGATGTTGAATCTACGTACATCTAAATACTATTTTAAACAAATTTAGTGATAAGTATTTTTTGTGGTGTGGATTACTATTTTTATTTAAACCACTTAAGCAGACAAGCACACGGACCACCTGTTCGGTTGCCTATGGATGTACGATTAGGTATACATGCATGCTTACAGATTTTAGTCTACTTATTCTCTTTACATGTGTTAAATTAGGTTATCTAACAAGGAGTTGTTAAAGTAAAGTTAAAGTAAACAAACAAAACTACTTATACAATTGTACCAAAAATGTTTAGTGCCCCCAATCGCCATAAGCGCGTTAGGGATATGTCTCAATCGATCAAAAAGTGTGCCATTACAGGTGCACGTCGCATCGAGTCAGTGTGTCACGGCTCGCGGCAACACGCTTCGATTATATAAATCGTACATAATCGGTAGGTGACGCGCTCACCGACTTGTATGATATTATGATGTTACATTCCGCTCACCGAATTGCGTTATTAGGGCGAACCTTGCCACTAGGGTACGAATCACGGGCGCGCACGTGACTTACAACCAATGCGCACCGCTCCGCATTAATTTCATTTCGAACAACTTCAAAATTCGAGCGTCGAATATTCACGGCTATTTACGGTCAGAATACGATTTCACCACATGTTTGGTATTATACCGGTTATAGTTCCTTATAGATGCTAGATTAGTTGCGTTGAAAGAAAAACACGTAATACCTACCCAGAGTCAGGACTGCGAGAAGTTCAATGAACGGTAATGTCCTAAAAGCTTTGAATAAAGACTGTGAATGTACCTACCATCTAATGTTATCATGTTGAGAGTTTGTAAAACCATATCTATATAATCCTCAGTCAAAAGTTTGCACTTAGGAGCCCGACTTCCGCTTCCTGTTTTTGACTGATATCTAATATGTTAATTTTTTTGGAAGCGAGTTACGTCTCACATCTCAACCCTCAAACCTGCGCCAGAGCCTCGCCTTTTTACAGTAGACCGCCTCCCCCCTCCCGTCTTAACGAAATTGAACCAAATAAAACCGCACACCGTCTGAGGCATATCTCTCGCACCCAGGCCGCGGCCTGCCTTTGCGAGGGTCACAGGCAGCTCCACCCGCCACCCATTCTGCGACCTCGGACGCCTAAGTAGCCTCCGGCCTCCGTTCGTTGCCGGCTGCGCTTTCTTTGATCCTCCTCCGTTTCCGCTGTCTCCTTCTCGAGCATTACTTGCTCGCAAAAGGGATGTTCATTATTCCAGGGTAAATTTAGAATAAAAGTAATTTAATAAAAATATTCTACAAATATTATAAACGCGAAAGTTTGTAAGTATGGATGGATGGATGGAAAATACTAAAGTACTGAATGGATTTTAATGAAACTTAACAATAATATAGCTTATACATCAAAATAACAAAAAAAAAATAGGCTACAATTTATAAATGATAAACGATATTAAGCGATAACCGACATCCACGCGGGCGGAGCCCCGAGCAAAAGCTAGTGAAAAATATAGCAACCTTTGTGATTAAGTTTTGTGTGCAAAGACAAATATGAAATTGGCAGTCAATGACACGTAACTAAAACAACAATAACGGGCTACACACACGACTGTATGTTGTTTGCGTTGCCGGCACAGGAGTTGCGTAACACATCGCTAAACGGTTGGAGTCGAATAGGTGGGTGGCTATGGCGGTAGGACACGACCGCTGAGAAAGCCATTCGACCTGTTTTGCTGGGAAACCTCTTCCGCGATTTCCGTGTTTATAGGGTACCAACACACTGGCGGTAGTTTTAAAATTCGATTATTGATTCATAGGCAAGAGTGAGATAAATTTATGGGATCCCACCAAGATCTTAGGGGCGCAATCCAATCCCATTGGCACTTGGGGTATACCGACCTACCTAATGACTAATGGATGAGGCTCTCGCTAAGGATTACCTTTCGGGTTTGGATGTAGTCGCTTTTTATAAGCCCAAATAAGTCAAATTAATAATAGAAACGAACTGAAGCAGGCAAGCGGACCCCGGGCTCCAAGGTGCTAAGTTTGGATGCAACCTGCATTGCAGCATCATTGCAGGTTGCATCGAAATCCAAAGTTTGCACCTTCATCATGATATAACCTACAAACGTGTACACAATACAAAAAGCTTTCTTTGTTAGACGTAGGTACTGTGTGTACATTATAGTCGCGGCCAACCAATGTATTTTAAACTATAGATACGTCATGCAGGAACATGTATTATTATAACGTATTTATTATAGAAGTTTTTTTTCCGTAGCGCACTCTCGTGTCGCTGATTGGTACATGAAATGAAGACCAAATCTTTGTGTCGCCATTTAATAGTCCGGACAACGCATCCGGAGTATAAAATGGTGACAAACAAAAAAACAGCTGTTTAAAAGATAAACATGCTGTAATAAGGGATTTGCCTAGCTGTTTAATTAAATGGCTAGACAAGTAATAAAACGTCATCGATTCAAGTCATTTGCATAGGTATTTGATCAAATGGCTGAATATCATTCAGATCGTTAATTGAAGGGCACCGTTTAGTTAACAGGTTAGGCGGTTAATTAAAGGGTTGATTAAGCTAGTTGGCAGCGACATATAGGTACATTAATTAAAAAGCTGTTATTTTATTACAAAGAGATACCTCGGAGATCTTCTTACGTCAATTTCGTTTATTTGTTTAAGTAGATGTCAGTAATTTAACTATTATCTATAAGGTGACAATAACCAGATGCTGGGCGGACTAGCTTCTGCCTCCCGACGTATCGGTCTTGGCATGAATTTGGACAAAACCAAAGTCATGATCAATGGCCACATTGATCCGATGCCGGTCGTCGTACATGGTCACCCTCTCGAAATCGTTTCTGAGTACACTTACCTCGGGCAGGTTCTGCAGTTATGTAAAAACAATTTCGAGAGGGAGGCCAAGAGGAGGATCCAGCTGGGCTGGGCAGCGTTTGGGAAACTACGCCGAGTCTTCTCGTCATCTATACCGCAATGCTTGAAAACGAAAGTTTTCAATCAGTGCGTCCTACCCGTCATGACCTACGGAGCCGAGACATGGACACTCACGGCAGGGTTGGTCCATCAGTTCAAAGTCGCTCAGCGAGCTATGGAGAGAGCTATGCTGGGAGTTTCTCTGAAGGATAGAATCCGCAACGAATACATCTGACAGAGAACCAAAGTTATCGACATAGCTCAAAGAATCAGCAAGCTGAAGTGGCAATGGGCTGGCCATATCCCACGAAGAACCGACAACCGTTGGGGTAAACGTGTTCTTGAGTGGAGACCGCGACTCGGCAAGCGTAGTGTAGGACGCCCTCCGACCAGGTGGGATGACGATCTAAGAAAGACTGCAGGCAGATGCTGGATGCGGCAAGCTGAAGACAGGGCGCTATGGCGCTCATTGGGGGAGGGCTATGTCCAGCAGTGGACTAATATAGCCTGATGATGATGATGATGATAAGGTGACAATGGTAAAATCCAAAATAGTCGTAGTTAAGTAAATGTTCGTTGATATTTTATCTTAAAAACCATAGTTAGGTACCTACCTAGTAGTACCTACTTACCACAAATAGGATGTATTCAACGCTTGCAGGGCCGGATTTAGAGGTCTGGAGGGCTCGGAGCAACAAAGGAGTGGAGGCCCCCTGGCCCCAAATAATTTTCCAGATAAAATGTTTTTTTTTTTTCAGTTGAGTTTTTCAGTATAATAATATTTTATTGTGAAACGCAGGTTCATTCTTCTAGTATTTAACAAACAAATATAATTGGAAACAAAAATTATTTGAAATTAAATTTAAGTGTTAACGGACGGAACCTTCCGAGCTTTTTTCGCCGAAAAATCGTTGACGATTTTCCCAAAATCCAGTTCCCGAAGTAAATCGCTTCAATGCTCAGGAGAGAAAGGTTTGATAAACGGTTTTGTCCCATCGCATCGTGGTTCGAAGCCTATTTTTTATAATTTTCATTGAACAAACACATAAACAAATATAGAACAATGATATTACTGTTAATTTTCAAGAATAATAATATTATAATCATGTTTGTATAAAGTACTGTAGGTAATGGTAAAACAGCGAAAAAAATATCAAAGGAAAACATGTTCACTAGTGTTTACTAGACGGAATAAATAAAAAAACCAACGTCTCTATTGTGGGGGCCCCTCTTTTGTGGATGCCTCGGGGCTGCCGCTCCGTTTGCCCTCCCCTCAACTCTCAAATTACGTAAAAGGTGCAACAAGCCACAGGTCAAATAGACTACTTGTCACGTTTACTGACATTAACATTGTTGCAAACACGCGTTATTGTGATGCAGGAACTTCAAACCCTTATTTATTGATAATTTTGTACATGATTTGAAACTGAGCGTATGGGGCCCACAAAGATCATTCCCACTGAGCTAATCGCGCCTGCTGCTTATCGGTAGACTTACTGTTCTTCGGACCGGGCTCTGACATAATGCATTCGTCTCGAGGTTTAGGGGTCAGCAGGCGCATGCTCCATCGTTGCACAAACAAAGCAGCTGATGATGATTTTTTAACGGAGGTAGAACATTTCCATCCCAAATGGTGCAGCTCGACTGGGGAACTACCACCGCGCTACAGAAATCGCAATTATAATAACCTCTAATAAGAGTAGCCAGAGCTCACTGGAGAGTTTTTGTGCTGTCAGTAAGAAGATCAAAGGCTTATCCTGCTTTGTCTTCTGCACTGACGGCACGGCAGAAACTCTCTGTTCTTGTAGGCTCGGCAGCACAAGTGCGACTCCCTGATGCACACATCACACTTTCCATCAGGTGGGCCGTGTGCTTCTCTGTCACCTAAGTGGTATAAAAAGCAGTGTGTCGTTTTATTTCGAGTTGTTGTGCAAAAAGGCGCGCAACATTGTTGCCTAGTACCTAGATAAAGGATTGAAATACGTAAACGTGAATTCTCTCTTCTCCTTCGCTACTCATTGTCTTCCGCTTTGTTTGGCCTAAACGACTTTCATGAGTGCAACTGTCTGCAGACCACTGATGCTGATCCTTTCAGCTTGCGTTCTAACGCGTATCATGCATCATCTATGGCTAACAGTTTTCTGTCTTTCTTTAAACATCTACCAAAACTTTTACATTTATATAGATACCTAACTATAGAGTAACAATATCGGTATGTCTCTATAGGTAACTAGTATATATCTAGGAAAAATGCCATAAGCTTTCTTTTCTCACTGACTTTCTCTCTATCTCTGTTGTGTTGTTGAATCTCTGCGTTCGACAGTTGAAGAGTTCCTTTATCTGGAGCTCAGTAGGATGGCAATGCGTTTGTATGACATCATTATAATAAAAAGAAACTGAACCAATGAGGAATGATGCAACTTAGTACAAAAGGTTCCAATGTCCGTCGCCGTCGTGGTTACAACCGAATTTTGATTTGCAGACAGTACCTGTATTTCAATTTAGTAAATGTCAAATAAGTAGAAGTGTGTACCCAGAGGCTTTTATATAGAATACTAGCTGTCGCCCGCGGCTCCGCCCGCGTGGATGTCGGTTATCGCGAATCGGACTATAATTTGAGATTTAAACTATCCTATCTCTCAAGTTGGATCGAACTGCACATGGTGTGCGAATTTTATTATAATCGGTTAAGTGGTTTAGGAGTCCATTAAGGACAAACATTGTGACACGAGATTTATATATATTAAGACTAGCTGTTGCCCGCGGCTCCGCTCGTGTGGTTGTCGGTTATCGCGATCAATCATAGCCTATGTACTATCTCTATACCAAATTTCATCAAGATCGGTGCAGTGATTTAGGCGTAACTGGCAGACAGACTGACAGACGGACAGAGTTATTTTCGCATTTATAATATTAGCGGATAGTGTTCGTTCATCGTTCGTTCGATGACGGAGGTTCAAACATCGATGACCTAATCCTACTTCCTACTTCATATTATAAATGTGAAAGTTTGTGAGGACCAGTAGATGGATGTTCGTTACTCAGGACAGAGAGCTTTCGTGACGTGTTAACGATGTGTTCCGGGTGAGAAAGAGGGTTGTAGCTACATAATAAATAGTGCGTTTAGCTGTATATTCTGTATGCCCCTATCTCGTTCGGAATATGGACGCCTTAACACGTTCATGCGAACAACGTTTATATCTATACTAATATTTATAAATGCGAAAGTAATTTTGTCGATTTGTCTGTCTGTCTGTACGTTACGCTTTCACGCCTAAACCACTGATGAAATTAGATACAGAGGTGGATTGGAGCTTGAGAACGGACATAGGCTACCTTTATCGCGAAAAAGGGGGTAGAACTTATAGGGCTATGGCATGAAAGGAACATGAAAGTTTGTCATTTTTGAAGATAATCTGGTGAAATTTGGTACAGAGATAGATTAGAGCTTGGAATATGGACATAGGCTACCTTTTATCGCGAAAAAGGGGTAATTTGATAATTAAAAATGGGTTAGACTTAAGGGCTGGGAGACGGATTAGAGCTTGGGAACGGATATGGCTAACTTTTTTAGCGCAAAAATGGGTTAAAGGGGGAAGGGATAATGGGCGACAAAAGTTAGTATGGAAGTTTGTTAATTTTGAAAATATCCTAATGAAATTTGGTACAGAGATGGATTAGAGCTAGGGAACGGACATAGGCTACCTTTTATCATGATAAAGGGGTTAGACGGGCGGGAATAGGGCTAGGGGATTAAAGTTTGTATAAAAGTTTGCCATTGGTGGTTTGATGGTATCAAAACGGAATGCCACCGAAGATAGAAGTAATTCGATACGGTGCCGGTGTAGCACTAGAGTTTTGAGAGCTGGATGTGACGTGGCAGATTATGAGTGAGGCTCCATTTGTGTGTTTGCGTTGCGACGTCACAACGGAGCAGGTCATTTTTAGGCATTTGTTATCAATTTAAATTATATCGATGACATAAATTCTTATAAATTTCTAAGAATAACCCTGCTCCGTTGCGACGACGCAACGCAAACGCAGAAATGGAGCCTCACACAAAACGAACTTTTAAATAATTGTATGACCAGGGACCGTAGCAGTACGTTGAGCTCAATAAATAAAGTTTTCGATGGCCGTGATTAGTTATATCGTCGTTGTTCTGCGAAAACCAAGTAAATCAACTTTTTTCATAAAATGAGTTAACACTACCAATCTACTCAGTTTTTAGTTTTCTTTCGTCTGCGAAAACCCATGATAGTGATAGTTAGGTACTTTCGGAGATATTGAATGAGAAAACTAATTATCTAAACGATTGTAAGTAAATCCCTCAGCTACAAAAAAGTAACCTGACTTAATTCCATATTTTCTTGGGTTCATCTCCGATAAAACGCATTAATAATATTTAACTAGTTTTACTTTAAGGGCGATTTTTGTAACTATTTTATTTTTCCTCAGAAATAAAAATGTAGTTGGACTTAATTGTCTATTTTTCAAGATTTATGATAAAAAGTCACAGGTTTAATGCATTATCGATATTTAAATAATTTTTCATGAGGTGTTTAAGTCTAGTCTGATATAAAGTTATTCAAACAAAAAGCAGTTAATTTGAATAAATTGTTTTCGCTGAGTATTTAATTGATCGGTACCAATGTATCACTGCAACGAAAACAAGGTAAATCGCCGTACTTGCTTATGTCGCACAGCAATGCTGCCACCTGCTATGTTTACTTGTAAAAACTACTCCCTTGTTGCCGTTTCGCGTGTGGATGAATAACGGAGTGATAAAGATTTTTCAATTTACTTGCTCATTAAATGGCTCTAATCTCACCGCACTTAGGCATACAACATATACCACGAGTCGATATATATCACGAGTGGCATATAGATTATTTTTTTTAATTTTATTTGTTGAGTTGCATTATTCTTAATAAAAAAACGATACAGAAAAGATCGTGTTCAATAGAACAAATAAATTAATATTACCTTTGTAACGAATTTAAATACAAAATTTCATCTTGTACGTGTATAATAAACAAAACTTTCACTCAAATATACCTAACTTTTGTTTTCGTTCTGTTTGAAACTTTAATTAAATTTAATTTACCATTTTGTACACTCGTTAAACTAAAAAAAAACCCTTAATCTTTTAGTCTTTGGCAAATGTGCGAGCATAGATAACCTACTCAAATTGTTTCCGCCAGTCCGTCAGTACCAAAAAGTTTCGCAGTTCGTTTTTACTGTTGAAATTAAAGTTATTTATTAATTAAAATGTCTGCAAGTACCTACTAGTTATAAAGAAAACGATATATGTTCCTAGTACACTACCCGATATAAACACAATATACTATACAATGTGCTTGATGTGAGGTCCTTAACGTTAAGGAATGTTTACTACCTGAAAAGTGCAAGGGTAAATATCTATTTTAGTATTCTTTTATTTACAAGTGTATTGATAACCGTTGTATGATACACGTGTGTTTTGTTGATTACCGTCTTCGGCTCTCTTTAGACCCTTCCCTGGTGACTCAGGTGTTAACGGTACCTGAGCGGTAATCACCAAACTTTACACACTTGTACCATTATCTACTATATTTAGTGGGTGTTTCTGTTTGTCCAAAAAACACAGCCATGTATTCTATGACAGATTGGGTAATGTTTTTAAAAGAGCACGATCGAAGCAAACATCCGAGAAGCCAAGAAAGTCGTGACAAAAGAAAGATACTTGGACAAAGAGTTTAAAAACAACGAATTCAAAGACTGAAGCATTTATCGGACAAAATATTAATAAATATTACTAATGATACAGACGGAAATCAAGTAAAATGGTTAAAAATAAGACATTTTGTCGGACAGCATCAGAAACTCACATGAGCAGCCTCCATGGCTGCTCATATATGCTGACGACATTACGTTGATGGACGCGGACAGGAACAGATTGTTGCGACGTGTGAAAGTGTGGAAGGAGGCGCTTGAGAACGGCGTTCTGAAGTTAGATGTGGCGAAGACAGAATACCTACTTGGCGTTAAACTCAACAGTACCCACATCCGTCCGCATAGGCGGTGACTTGATCGAGCGTACGGACTAGGTTAAGTACCTGGAATCTAGACTCTACGTACGTGACTGATGACATCGACTACGATATCAAGGCACGTAAGGCCGTCTCGTGGGCCAAGTGGTGGGCAATGACTGGCGTCACACAGTCACACGACACATGCGATCCTCAAATGCTGTCGGGTTGAAGGGGCAGGTCTATAAGACGATCATTAGGCCTGTCCTTTTACATGGCTGTGAGGCGTGGCCGCTGTTGGAACGACACAAGCAGGAGCTGCGTGTCATGGATATGAAAATGCTGCGGTGGATGTGCTAAGTCACAGGTATAAGCCGCGTGAGGAACTCTCGCATCCGCGGTAGCCTTTATGTCCGTAACATCGTAGATTAATTGCGAGAGAGTCGCCTTCGCTGGTGTGTCTTGCGGTAACAGCCAGGCTACGTGGGTAACAAATACCTGGCAATGTCGCCCCCGCCGGGTCCAGGTAGATGGGGCAGCCCTAAAAATTCCTGGCTTGACGCTGTGTAAGGCGACATGCGTGCAAAATGGTCTCACTGACATGGACGCCCAAGATCGTGTGAAAGATGGAATAGGAAGAGCCGGAAGGCAGACCCGGAGCTCCGAGGGCATCTCAATTTCGGGTGCAATCTGGATAACGTCTAAATGTCGATGATGATGATGGTTAAAAATAAAACGTTTGATACATTAAAGGAGAAGCAAAAATTTTCTAAAATTATGACATGTCCGATATAACTCGAAAGTTTGGAGAGCCTGTTACCACACGTACCTACAAGTCTTGCAATGGCTGTAGAAACTGAACAACCAGGACATAGTTTTGGCACTAGAAATAAAAGTAAAAGAACTTTAAAAAAAATCTTCGTTACAATCTGGCTATTAAATGCCAAAAGAAATAAACAATTTTCTTGTGATCTGAAACAACTTTACAAAACACCCTTGAATATCTCAGTAGCAAGAAAAAAGGTTTGTTTACATTTTGTGGCGAAGGTGTAATTCCAGAGGAGTTTCACGGCTGGTTTCAAGGGCTACAAGCCACGTTTCAAAAAGCAACTTCACAGGAAGAACAGTAAAATATTTTTTTGTCAAATTAATGTTGTTTTTCTTTAAATAAATTCACTTTTAGCATAAACATTAGTATTTTACTATCCAATGCAAGGTCTAAATTAAATTAAGTTGTGTTCTTAAATATTTTCATGGCAAGGAAAACCCAGTAAATATTTTATTTTTATATTATTATAGAAAAAATACACCCTGAATCCAAAATTAATTAATTTTAATCGGTATTATTAGCAATAAACTCAATTGTTTTAATTAGTTTGTTTTGATTAAGTCAAAGAATCACCAAATAAATCACAAATAAATATCTTCAAGGAAAACTAAGTAAATAGGTACCCTTTTGTATAAAAGTATTATTATAATAAAACTCTGAGAGTAAAATTCTATCATTATAAATGGTTTTATTAAAATATGAGACAAAGAATTATTTCGTTATACACAAATGTAATTTAATCTGTTTCTTATCAATAATTTTCTAATCTTAATATTCATTTGCCTATAACTCAAAATAGTAAACTATCGATTTACTGGGTTTTCCCAGAACAGCGACGATATGCTATACTAGTAGTAGGGGAGCCCACGAGGCTAAATGGGGATTTACTCGAGCGTCGTAGAGACCTACTGGGATGCAAAGCTTAGATGATAAGAAGAAAAAAATGTTATAATATGTAAAAAAAACTGTTGCATGGACATCCTCGAGCGCGTCAGATATTGATAGCATCAATGCCCTACGTATTTTTAATAATGTACGTATGTTAATCTGATCGTTTGCATGATGCAGGTGGTTGGATTTAAGGGTTGAAAATGAAAAAAATAATTATCGAGCGCGTCAGATTTTCTAAGGGAGTGTTAAGTGCACCAAAAAAAAACTCTCATTCACTAATCTGACGATTTCGATGGGACGCAAACTCGCGGCCATTTTCATAATATGCAAAAAAAATTCGCCATTTTGAAATACTCAAGCGCGTCAGATTAAGATATATATGGTTCATCTTTATGTTCTAAACGTACTGTCTCATAATCTGACGATTATCTAGAGAGATTCGCCTGATCTGACAAAAAAAATTAGAAAAACGGTTCACCTTAAAGGCCATCCCTGCAACTTCCCGTTAATTCCATTCCTGGGCGCTTAAAATTGTACTTATGACATTTTTGAGCTCAAAATATAATTTATGTGATATTTTGAGCTCGCTGAGTTCAAAGAAATAATATTTCTATGCATTTTAGTTCTCCCAGCTCGAAAGTCTGATAGAAGTTTCATAGAACACTATTTTTGGAATTTTCAAACCGCAATAACTTTTTTTTATTATTATTTTATTTATTATTTATTATTATTATTATTACAAAATTATTACAAATATTACATTTTGGTTAGCTGTTTGATACACAATTATCAGATAATGAACAGCTGGTAACTAAAAAAGGAAATCCTGTGCTATAGTTACCAGCTACTAATTTAAATTACAATAAGTTTTGTTAATGTCACTATGTAACACAGAATAAAGATATAACTATTACATATTATTACAAAGATGAGAGTATAATTAAACAAATCACCATAAGACGCCAGGACCGGGACCACGTAAGGAAGACGATGATGAGTACAAATATCAGTCAAATTTATATAAATGTCAATACAAAGAATTTTCACGCGGTTGGCGGCATTCGACGCAGTTTTATCATCCTCATAAGTAATTTTGCAATTTTAATTGATCGAACCACAAATTTCGGAGTAATCACGAAAAAACACTTTTTTGGGTTTCTTTCGTTCACGATATCTCTCGGACGAATCAACCGCTTTTGACCAGCTTGGTGGCGATCGACGTGGTTTTTCAACTTCAAAGGCGGATTTTGAAATTGATCAATAAAGCCGGTTAAAACTTATTCCAAAAAAACCACTTTCAAAAATAAAAAATCTTATTTTTTTTTGAGATTTTTCAAAATTTTTAAAAATCTAATTTTAAGGGAAATATGTAGAACGCCGTTTAGTAGATTCCGAACGGTATAGTCGTTCAAAAGTTATAAGCGAGTCACACACACACACACACACACACACACACACACACACACGAGATCTGATGAAAACTCGATTTTCGCAAAACGGGGTAAAACAATAACTTCCCGAATTGTGTAAAAATTTTAAGTTTTCTTAGCGGTAAGTCAATTTTTTTTTTTTAATCATTGAACTTAATTAATTGAAAAGCTCAGGAAATAGCATGCAAATAAATAAGTGTATGCTTTTTTTAGTAGAATACATGTATTTATAAGAAAATCGACAATTTGAGGATATCATAATAATATGTTCCTCAAGACTTTCGGCTTGCTCCGACGATATTCCAAAATACTTACACATTTTTTTAATGTTTCTACAGTAAATTTAATTGTTTTTTATAAGGTACTTTCACCACAAAATACACATTTCAAATTAATAGCACTCATATTAAATATTTATAAACTTTAATTCACACAACTAATATTAAAATGTCATGACAATCATGGCGTCATGGCAACAGAAACCAGAGTGGGGACGGAGTGAGAGAGTAATAGATAGAGAAAGAGTGAGAGAGGAATAGAAACGCGGAGAAGGAAATGTAGGCATCACGCAGCTGCACGCATTTAACTTTATCGACGAATTTTTGTTATTTCGGCTCGCGGAAATCGTCAGATTATACATTTTTCATTATTCTTGAATTATTTCCTTCAAAATAAAAAAAAGTTTGTCTACGCTCGAGAATGTCGAGATGACGTTTTTTTTTACAACTTTGTTGCCCTCCCCTTTTTTTACGTCACTCTCAAATTGTCAGATTAGTGGAATATACACTTTTTAGGATGTAATTAACTCACCCTACCTTAATCTGACGCGCTCGAGAATTTCTGATGGTCATTTTTTTTTTACTAACCTGATCCTGTATCCTTCACGGGCGGCCTTATATATGGGCCTCATGTTTTGTGGAGGTACTTAACCGGGTACAAGGTATCCCCCTGTATATTAATCTGCCGCGCTTTAGTAAATCCCGAAATCCCCGCTTGGGCTCCCCTACCATAGGTAACGTCACCAATTTTTGACGTATATACTAACTATCTTAATTAGCCGTGGGCTGTTTACTATACGGCGCTCTTCAGTTAGCGGCCTGAATGACGTTCAGTCATTTCATTAAACGGCGTGGCAAATGGCTTGGATTGCTTGAATTTCTTTACATTATCATTGTCTAGCTGCAAAAAAAACTTTGTAATTATGCAAATTATGTGAACGAATGATACTGTGTTTAACACCTTGTCTAATACCTACCTACTTATATAAGTGCAATGCGTTGATTCTCAGCCTGGATTTCATCACTGGAAATCTGTTTAGCTAAATTCTGAACTAACTTCTAAACAAACAGAAATTACTAAAATTTAATTAATTGACTTATTTTTGAAGTGAAAACTTCTTTAGCGGCGTTGGATGGGTGTAAAATGTTAAGGAAGCGTCAGGATTAGTTGACCTTTGAACCGTAACCGACGACTGACGTCATACAAGACTAGGTACAGACTATCTATTTTGCAAGTTACGATAGATAGCGTCGTAGCTTAAACGGTAAGCACTTTATAATTTCAGATAGTATCGGGTTCAAACCCATCTGGCCTTCTGAAACCTTTTGTGATTATTTTTTCTTTTTGTAATTTATTACTTTTTATGATTATTCTTTCTTTCTGTAATTTATTACTTCTTGTGATTATTTTTTCTTTTCATAATTTATTAATTTTGTTCTGACAGAAAATTAGCAGAAAATAAGTGATAGGTTCTATTATTAGCGCTATATTATAGGTATGGTATGGTACGATCTTTTTTTATCTTTTTCTATATATATAACGAAGAAAGAAAAAAAGAAAATGTTTTCAGATTGCAACTCGTCTTTTTTTGAAGTGAAAACTTCTTTAGCGGCGTTGGATGGGTGCAAAATGTTAAGGAAGCGTCAGGATTAGTTGACCTTTGAACCGTAACCGACGACTGACGTCATACAAGATTAGGTACAGACTACGTATTTTGCAAGTTACAATAGATATCGTCGTAGCTTGAACGGTAAGCACGTCGACTGTAAGTCCTTATAGTTTCAGATAGTATCGGGTTCAAACCATCTGGCCTTCAGGGATTTTTTGTGATTGTTTTTTCTTATTATACTTAATTTATTATTTTTGTTGATTATTTTTTCTTTTTGTAATTTATTACTTTTTATGATATTTTTTTCTTTTGGTAATTTATTATTTTTTGTGATTATTTTTTCTTTTTATAATTTATTTTTTTCTTCTGACAGAAAATTAGCAGAAAATAAGTGATAGGTTCTATGATTAGCGCTATATTATAGGTATGGTATGGAATGTTCTTTTTTATCTTTTTCTATGTATATAACGAAGAAAGAAAAAAGAAAATGTTTTCACTTATGCCGGCACTCCCAGAGTGCAACCCGTTTTTTTTTTCTTATTTTACCTAGGTGGCAGACAAGCACACGGCCGACTTGATGGTAAGTGGTTACCGTGGCCTATGGACGTGTGCAACACCGAGGGAATCACACTCGTGCTGCCGACCCAGTAAACGCAACGTATTTTGTTCCTTTTGTTTGTTCCGAGTCCGACGGTCTGATCTCTGACTCCGAATGGACGGACCGATTTTGCCCAAATTTCGCACTGCTGGTTTGTAGGTGATATTATTATACGAAGGTAGGTACTAACATTACTTAGGCTATATTTATTTTAATAAACAATCACATAGTTCCATTCCAAAAGCCAAATCTAGGTACATGTGAGTGAAGTCACAGGTACAGTTAGTAAATAGTTCTAAATCGCGAATAAATGTTTATATCAGTAACTGTGTTATATGTTAAGAGAATATTGCCAAAATGACAGCCTTTACACATAAATGCTGACCTAAAACACTATGATAACCAAACGCTAATTTTTCACGTGGCTAGCCTTTCCTGCTTGTTACATAAAAATTGTCTTTTAGCAGTATGACGTCCATCTTTACCAGTTTTACAACTCCTTATTAGGTAACCTTATACTTTGGTAATACGTCGGGTATTATGGCTTCGGTGGCGTAGCGGTAGTGAACGCGGCTCCTCTCCTACAAAGGGGGCGCGGGTCTGATCCCCACTCAGTGCACATATTTATATCCATGTTTCGCTAATAATGATTTTCGGTCTCATGTAATAGGGGGCGAGCCTATTGGCGTCTATCGGGTACTTTGTCATGGATTGTATGTATACTGTCGGATGGCGAAAGGACCTATCCCGTAGTTTCCTTTTACGACACCCACAGGAAGAGATGACGTCCACCGGGAAACATCATAGGTATTCCTGTGTATTCCTGGATATGAGTATTTGTATTAGTCTGGTCGTGTCTCGGAGAGCACGTTAAATCCTCAGTCCCAGTTGCCATTCGAAAATCTATGGCTTTTTTTTTACGTGCTACGGATACCCACCCCTCCGGAGCCGGATGGGGAGGTTATGTCGGACTCGAACCGACTAAACCGCACGCCGTCTCTGGGTCGTAGGCCGAAGGTGAGGTTGTCATGCGACATATCCCTCGCACCCCGGCTGACCCAGGGCCATCCCTCTCGGTCTGGCCCTCCTCGGGAAGGGGGGGACCACGTAGTCCCCGACTCAACCCCGGTGTGGGGAGGCGCGCATCGTCCTACGATGCGCGCCACCGGCGTGGCCTGCTTCTGCTAGGGTGACGGGCGGCTCCACCCGTCACCCTCAGGCCCGCGCTCATGGGGGGCGGAGGTCAGTTTGCGCTCTCCGACGCCCGAGCCGCCTTCGGGCGCGTGTAGCGATGTCAGCGAGCCTTTCTCGCTCATCGCGCCGCGCCCGCTGTGCTGTCTCCTTCGCGAGCATGACCTGCTCGCAGAAGGAGGCGCTGGCCGCCCACGCACCCGCGCAGTGGACCATCGCCGCGAGCAGGGTGGAGAGCGTGAGCACTCTCACCCCCAGGGCCGCCACAAGCTTCCGCCTCGGCGTCTCAAACGCCGGACACTCGGTGAGCGTGTGCAGCCCCGAGTCCACGCTCGCGTCGCAGTAATGGCACTCGGGCGTTGGCTCAATACCCATCAGATGCAGATACCACCCGAAGCTACCGTGCCCGGTGATAATCTGCGTCTGACGGTACGAGAGGCTACCGTGTGGCCTCTCTAGCCACTCCCCCATGATGGGCCTTACCGCCGCAATGACGGCGTGCCGTGCGCGTGGTTGCCCAAGTCGTCGCTCCCACTCGAACACCATGACCTGGTGGAGCCGGGATTTCTCGGCCCGAATATCCTCGGGCTCGGGATCGAATCCCCGCTCCCGCACCTCCTTTCGGAACTTATATAGTGCCGAAAGGGCCCTCGCTTCCAGGATCCACGGTGGCGATCCGGCCAGGAGACTCGCCGCTTCGAAGGATATCGTGCGGTATCCCCTGATGGCCCTGGAGGCCATCGTGCTCTGCGCCGTACGGAGCAGAGGCAGGAATCTGGCCTCCAGGGTGTCCGCCTACACGGGGCACCCGTATAGGGCCATGGACCGCACGACACCCGCGTAAAGTCTCCTGCAGGAGGACTCTGGGCCCTTCAAGTTGGGCAACAACCGGCCCAAGGCATTCGCCGTGAGCACCAACTTGGGGCTCAGACTTCGGAAATGCTGTCCGAAGTCCCATCGACCATAAAGCACGAGCCCCAGGTATTTCAACCGGGGCTTGATGTCGATGGGAGTGCCTCCCACTGTTAGGCTGGCTCCCGGGCCTGGCCTGCGCCGAGGGCCATGAAAGAACATGGCCTCGGACTTGTGCAGAGCCACCTCGAGACCCAGCCGCCGGATCCTGTCGACGACCTGAACAACCGCGGTCGTGGCCCTCAGGGTCGCTTCGCGGTGCGTAGCCCCGCTCACGAAAATCTATGGCAGACGTTCTTGGTAGTTGGAGTCCTTGAAAGTACGACTAGTCTAACTACAGTACGTCGATATCGCCAATTAGTTGTGGAGGTCAGACGGCAGCGCCTCATCGGAATGCCGATCCCAATAGAGTTGGGCAAAGGGTCAGATAGTGATGTGATGATTTGTGTACACATTGTGGGTGTATTGGCAGAGATTACCAAATTAATTCATTTTATACCATTTGATGATAGATAAGCACATAGCCCGCCTGATGAAAACGGTCACAGTGGCTAGGGCTAGGGTGACGAGCGGCTCCACCCGTCACCCTCAGGCCCGCGCTCATGGGGGCGGAGGTCGGTCTGCGAGGGCCCAATCCAGTCTCAGCTTACAGGTGAAAGCTACAAGCTTTCGGTGGCATCGGTATTTGCTCGCAGTCCTTTACTAAGCTAAGACGTTGTTGGAGTACCTACCTAGTAGGCATAACTAGGTATATATCTGTATATATAGTATTTCCACCCGTATAGTTAGTTATTTCTGTTTCCGAATTCGCCAAGTGCCATGCTCGACGTAAACGTGGGTCATGGCCGTACGACCATAGATATAATAATAGGTATAGTATATCTAATTCACACAGTCGCACAGTGTCACACGCTCGATTTCAACCAAACTATTTTACGCAATTCTCATTGCGGGCTTGACATTATATCATAGATTCACAGATACCCGCGTGCGATGAAACGATAATGCTCATGTAAGTTTTTTTATTTTTACTTATGACACGTCAATTTGACTTCACTGTCATAGGTATGTTCACTTTGACTTGTAAGACATTCTTACTATAACTACTGTGCATGCCGTACTGTAAAAAATAACAAAAATAAAAATGGGTACCTACACATTACACGCAATTACAATATATATAGCTGGTGTAATGTTTTTTCTTTAAATGTACCTACTATAATTTATAAGCATAGAGGGCTGATCGGAGGTACTTCACGTGTCCATTGGAAGCTTTCCTAGCAGAGAGCACAGGGGATAGCAGGCAAGAAATGGGCTGGTTGTCCGGGCGTAGGCCAGGGGGCGACTGGCTCGACCGTTTGTCAGCAGACCTGCTCAGCACCCTCCCCTTGGGAAGATTGGGGTTCATTCATAACCATAGAAGAATGGCCGGGGTGCGAGCAAAAATTTATCCCACCAAAAACATACCTGTTAAAAATAAACGTAGATAAAGCAAAGTTTAGATGCACTTTAAAATCGATCATAATCATCTTCATCAACAGCCTGATCCACTGGTTAACATTTGCCATTCCCAAGACTCGCCACCACACCCAGCTCTTCGCCTTCCGCATCCAGCCACTACCCGCTGCCGGATAGTGGCTGGATGGTCGTCAATGGTCCATCTGGCCGGAATTCACTTTACCATACATCCAACTTAAAATATGGTATACTTGGTTAAAAATATCTGAAATTATAATACCTACTTCTAAATTTAAACTTGTGCGAAACTGTTACGGCCCCAGAACAGGAAAAACTTGCGGCCGCACTACCGTGCGCTTAGATACGAAATCGTAGCGGTCGCAAACTAACATCGTAATTTTAGTTACACTTATTTGCTTCGACTTAATTTTACATAATAATTTTTGATGAAATGTAGACAGTTTTATCAAAGAAACATATTGTCTTAAACTAATACTTAGCTTGTGTTTTTACTGTTACACGAGATTTTTCCTAAATCTTGTAGCCCTAAAAACCACGGTCGCTAACTAACGTATTGCATAAATATGAAGTCCGTAAGCGACCACTATTTTATTTATATATAAGATAATAAAACTGTATTATATAACTAAGTTATATTTTCACTATTCTAGCAATTAAACAACAAATTTGAGTGGAAATCTTGTGATAAGTAATAAAACTTACATTTGAACGCGAGTAAGTCGTGATATTTTTTTTTGTAACATACCGTAGATCAAGTGGTCGCTAACTGAAGCCGGTCGCGAAACGGGCGCACTGACCCTACCTTGGTAATGGGAATTCTTCACGGAGGACAGAAATCATTTCCTTCTCCATGGAATTCTTGGATAATTTAATTGCCATTTTTCGTTAGAATTTAATTCTTATTTTGTGATAGTAAAGTAGATTAACATTAACATATTATTGCAGAATTTTACCATATACATCATATAAAAGTACCTATCATATTTTTCCAAATGGAATAGGTTGTGAGAGTTCAAAGATCAAAATTCTATATTTGTTGTTGTTTATGTTTACATTATAAATATTCGAATGAAGGCTCTCATATTCTGAAACTACAATTGTTCCCAATTTCGCTTGTTCTAATTCGATCGGTAATTGTTTTCATACATGCTTGTCAAGTGCACAAACCGACATTTTATTAAAAGTAAAGTCCGGTTAAGTTGAAGTACCGCATACCAAAATCATTTAGGTAGAGATGACATTTGGTCTGTGGGCAGGGAGGCGCTAATGTAATATCATGCAAACAGTTTACTCGCACGCAAGTGAATGAGTACAGAAACTCGTACCTAATTTTTTTTTATTTACGTGCGGGAAATCCCCACGGATACACCCCCCTCCAGAGCCGGAGGGTGAGGTTATGTCGGACTCGAACCGATTAAACCGCACGCCGTCTGCGGGTCGCAGTGATAGGCCGAAGGTTGTCAGGCGACATATCCCTCGCACCCCGGCTGGCCAAGGGCCATCCCTCTCGGTCTGGCCCTTCTCGGGTCGGTCTGGCCCTCCTTGGGACACATACCTACCTACTGTAAGTACCTAATTAAATTTGACTCTAACTTAGTCTAGGTTCGCCAAAAGCGTGGGTGTTCCTAGTAGCACCTAGAATCTACTAAGAATTTTGTGAACGTGCCAACCTAATATGCTTATTTTCAATAAAAAATATGAGGCGAGCGATAACACACTCAAACACTTCAGCTCTGCTGTCCTATGCTAGATCAGTCTTGGTCTTGGTCAGGCGCCCAGAAAATGCTTACCTCATTGAGACACCTCTGTAGGAAGGTACTCGGTCCCATTAGCCCTGCGAACATCTATGGCAGTCGTTACTCGTAGTTCGAACATGAAAGGTCCGAAAACTGGTCTAGTTAAAGAACTTGGAAAAGATCAGTGGGTTTTAGAAATTGAATGGCAGTCGCTTGAAAGATTGAATTTATCGAAGTTTGGCTTTGGATTTGTAATGAGACTACAGAACCGGCCACAACTTTGTAGGAAAGAGCCTCAGACGATGATGATCTTTGCTATCTGCACCATTCACCTTTTTTTATTTATTTAGGACACTTCAATTTGACTTCACCTCGCCTGATGGTTAGCTGAAGGCAAAGTCTTAGGAAAGAGGGCACCATGTTAACAATGGTGGCACTCAGCTTGACGGCCTCATCAAAAGAGGATTGTCGTCGCAGCACCGTGTGATACCCACCGGTGCTGCGACCACAATCCCACCTGCCCGGCTATGCACTTGCTGACAACTGAACGGAATCCAACCTGAGCACCTATGGATATAGGGGGCAAAAGGCATCAGGCGCAATCGTAAAAAACAACTCGTATGCAATGTGCAAATGTAATTCAAATTGATGGTAAAATAGTATTTCGCCGGAAGAAGAATTGTGTAAGAGCCTACTTAAAGTGTAAACAGGTACACGTGTTATACAATTTTGTTATAATTGATTCCGTAAACAAGATTAAGATCAGTTTTATAGCTGCCTATTATGATGTGAAAACTCTCCAGTAATCAACTCACACGGAACAGAACATGGAAGATCAGTTTACCGTAATAAAAGGAATAAATTCGTTATTAGATTCTGTAGATACAAAAAGCATCTTCCTGAAACAATAAATGTTTTATAGTTCTGGCTTCTGGCAAACGGTGACTATAAGTCGCCTGACTGCTTTGTTATATTATTATGATCATGTAGAAAGCTATATACACAATCGACAAATGGTAGCAGCCGTGTAGCCGACTAGGGGTGTCCTAGCGGTATATGCCACGTTGCATTATCATGGATCAAGTCTGGAGAGATGTTACTGAAAGTATAACCGCCAGCAATAAATGAGTATTGGCTGACAAGATCCACAACACCTCTAAGGAATCAGGATCGATTACGTAACCACGTATATTCAGCTTATGCTAGAATGTTAGCATTTTTCTTCAAAAAGATGTGGTAACAACGTTAACCATACTGTTATTGAGATGTTGAGACCCCTCTGTGCCTTCCCTGAAAAAGCATACTCGAATACGGCCCTGATTAACGCATTTATGACAACTAAACGAAAAATAAACTGTCTGCGATGAACTGTTGCTATGCTGGGCCACTCTGAAAGTGCTCGACGCTATAGGTAAGTGCTCACAGAAAATGCTTCCAGCTTAAAATCACATCCAGCCCTCGAAAAACATGGGCTACAGTAAATGACCTATATAGGCAGATTGAGATCGCAAATGGGCTGCTGCCGGTCAACCGGGTAAATTAAAATGGGGTTGTGACTGTGGTGCATCTCTCCAAGCGATGGACAACCTCATGTCGTGGCCGCTGTGCCCCAATACATTCACAATCGAAGAGGATTTGAACGGTCCGTGCTAATTTTTTTAAGAAAGTCTAATGTAATACGAATACCTTTAAAGAGTCTGTGGTATCAATACTAGTTTCCATGGGTATAATGAAAAATAAAGTATAGGTAGGTACTGTAAGTACACAAAAATAAATAAACTTTATATTATTTCATATTATAAGTATCGTTACATTTATTATTTAACTTCACACATACTTTACAGTATTTATAACCTATAGAAACAAAGACGGTGCCACTCGCTCGCTCGCACTTTCGCACTTAAAGTTGTCTCCTTCAGACAACCTTCAGGTATAACAAAGGTGTCGGCGGCGTACTTAAAATATCCTTTATTAATGGTGATATATTATCTATTAGAAAGGAAAACCTAGAGTCTTATAGAACTGTGGAATGAATATGATACGGCTCTTATAATGCGCTGCTAATGGTTATTTTGGTCACAAAGGCTTGTTACACGTGAGGTCTGCCTGCCTACAGTCCCTGACTTTGGCACCCACCTTTGACTTCTAAAATCTACTCAATTTTATAGTTATGTAGGTAGTATTACATTTATCAAAGCTGACTGTATCATAAATTGAAATAATCTTTCAGAGATGCGTAGAGATAAGTATATCTACAATATCTAAATATAAATAAATAGATATTTTAAGCTCTTTGTCTTTGGAGGTGGGCGTGGGGAAGAAGTGTTATGGCGAGCATTTTAAAACTAGGCTTTTCTCTCGTCTTGTCTCTTCCGATTATCTCTGCATATCTCTCTGATCAACAGGCGACATAATATGATATCCGTAACGACCAGCGGGTCGTGTGTAGCCTATCGCTCACAATTTTTAGATGAGCATTGAATATGTGCAAAATGAAGAAAGATAGATATTAGTATAAATGATAGATATTAGATCTGGAATAATATAAAGACTGCCTACGCCTTCTCCACATTTAAATCAGCAGCCGCTTCGAAAACCAACCGATCAATAAAGTGCACTCTCCGAACACAACTGGTAAAACGATGAAGCATTTTCCCAGTGACAAATATTTTTTATTTAAACAAAATTAATTTGGTTGTCTATGAATGATGTTTTGTTGGTTGTGATGTGGTGGTCACTTTACTTATGTATGATACTTTTATCACTTTAACTAAATGGAAAATCAGTAGACGATAGTGTGACAAGTAAGTAGAATATTCGCCCGTGTTTTTCTCTTTGGTTTAGTAAGATCAACATGCAATAAGCACCCCTGTTCAATATGTTATGACGTTTAAAATTAGTGGTATTATACCGCTCTAGTGAGTTTGATATCCTCGTAACAAAAATGTTTGAAGCGTCCATAGCTTAGTGGTTAAGGAGTAGGCCTCATGTTAGAGTGGCCTGGGATTTGAATCTTGGCCATTTATACAAGCAATTTAACTTTACTGAAGGAGTAAGCGGGAATCTGAGGGAGGGGATTAATACTAGCAATTTCGGCAACTAAATATTAAATAAATAAATATTCCACAACATTTCAGGCAACGCTGTCTAGACCATGGTAAGCATAGCTTATTTAGAAACACCCAGACCAATGCAAATATACATATTCATGCATACAAATATATGCACTAAGCGGAGATCAAACCCGCGCCACCTGCGTAACGGCCTCGTTCACTACCGCCACGAAGGCTAGCAAATTAAAAAAACGAAATTTTAAAAAAAATGAACTCCGACAGTGGCAATTTCCTAAACACTAAAGTACCTATTTACCCGATAAAGACTAAAACATTCAAAGCACAACCGTCATACCTTCATAGTAATAATTTTTCTTGTCTCTTTAGCATACCGGTGGTTGTTCGCTTCAGCCATATGTGAGATCGTGGGTTCGACTACCGGATCGACCAATGTCGTATGGGGATTTTCTGTTAGATTTTTTTTCTCGGGACCAGGAAGTCAGGCCGCAGTAGCTGCCCCAAAATCAAGCTAAGGTAAATAGGAAAAGAGAGTGCACTCTTTGTTCTATAAACAGGCTGCATTCCATGAAAATTATGATGACGATCAACGGAAGTCTTGAATATTATTGCGTGGAACCATAAAATATAACTATGAATGTGAATTTTAATAAACCTCGGGCTACACCTTAGGGATAAACAATTTAAAAAAATGGGAAAGCCACGCTCATTGGAATCAAATGTTTCCTACGTTACATCAAGACAATGGCGAACCTTTGTTTAATTTAAAACAATGTCATTGTAATGCGTTGTATTACAGATAAATAAATGATAATTTATTTCATAAAAATATAAAACAGAATTGTTTTTTTTTTTAATTATAGTGTTGAAATTGTTATTGTATCGTGAAAAGAGCGATTCCTGTATTTCCTTTTTGACATGACTTGATGTGGAAACCCACTCACATATAGGTCTCTTCTATAATCGATACGAAGAGCAAAAAGCTCCAGTTATTGTATTGATCAGACTGTCCCAAAATCTACTGACTGTTGCCATAAAGTAAGTTTTGTCTCGTATATCCCTTATGATCGACTGGTGAACCCCAAATTATCCCAACAAACTGCCATGAGCAAGTCTTGAAAACCTGTACCTAAAGCAGCATATTATTTCAATATAGTTTTAATTACGTTACCGCTGTCTTTTTGCAATGAGTGAATTTTAATATTATTGTTTACTTTTTTGTATGGGTTCTTCCCACGCGTCCTGGAGACGGAGAAGCCGCAGGAGGCTGCGGAGGCCGAGTCGACGTGGGGTGGCCGGCGAAAGTGAGCGACGCGCCGCTCCCCACCGCAGACTATGGGGTGCACCCGTTCATATATAAACTCAAACTCAAGGTGAACTAATAGAGTTATATCAGTTCCGGCGCCTTAGCCAGTGGACCGCCGCCGTTCCCCGCCTCAACATGCGAGGGATCTGGAGCCAAGTGGTCAGTGCAGCTTTCAAACATTTCTCGCGCAAATCTTCCGATATTCTTTTAATGCTAATAATTTTGTGTGTGTTTGATTTGATAGAAGAAGTGAAGGTTAACAATAATTGTTACTATGTAATTGTTACTAACATAATTGAGTCATAGTTACTTGAATAAAGAATTATTTAATTTAAAAAATTAATTAATAAGTGCTGGAAAAAAACACATTAATTTACTTGAAAGAAAATGACCGTTAGAAGTATTTAATATAATTTATTTATTTACAAGATGTTCACGATGATCTCTTCGGTGATATACTTGTAAATATTATCGTGATAAGAAAATATTTTAATTATATATTATTCATTATCTTTGGGTTAAACAGAAAATCTTATTCTAATTGAATTCAATTGTATCGATTAGAGATTACAATCGAAGATTTTACTATAACGTGTAAATACTAACCGGCTTGTTTGTTTATAAATAACAGCTTAATATTGACAGTACAAACACATAACTTATATTTGTCTTTCGCACTGTAAGTATCTAATTAGTAATTACACACGATATCGAGGCTGTATTTTTTGTCGAGTATTCAACAGCTTCGGCGTAGACTAGATTATCATTGTTTAATTTGTGTTTTGTTTGCTACCTTAGGCTCTTTTTTTTAACGAAAGATGAAACTTGATGAAATAGAAACTGCAATTGAGGTACTCCATGTCACGTAGGTACAGTCGACAAAGAAAATACGCAGGCATTTTTTCATATAAAGTTGTTTGTAAAGGTGCAACCGTATCTCGTTTGCTGACTGTAGATACTTCTACAACACAATAATTAATATAAGTACTCGTAAATAACAATTGGAAAGTAGAACTAAGATTTACAATCGACTCTTTGTGAGACCTAATTGTTGACAAATGCGCATCATTGGATTCATCTCGATAGTTGGTATCACTGTGCGCGACAATAGGGAAGCTTTTTATCAACGCATCGAGATTTTTCAATTCAGAGTACCTACAACTTCTCGCTATTGTTCCTTTAGTACCGGTACTTAATGAGCGGCAAATCTCTCTAGAACACTGCAGTATAGACGATGAACTCGATCAATTGCATAACATGTTCTTCCGCTTCGTCGGTTCGTCGCTACAAGTCAAGTCACGAAGCGTTATCTCCTTTGGAAAGGCATAAAAAAGCCCATTCAACGTTAAAGTTCATGCACAAAATAATCGTTGAATTCTGAACGACCTATTGTACAATTTTGGAGCAAATTTCGTTGATGGGAATGTTTTGGCTTGAAACGTAATTAGAAATACTTTTGACGAACTAGGCCTCTAATGGAACACTAACAGAACTGACAGTGGATCTGTTGAAACTTGCGTCGCTTTAATTCAATTTCCATTTTCCGCCTGACTGTAAGTTCTAAAAGCGAGCTGTTGCACTTTTAGAACTCACGGTTTCGCGTAAAATGTACACAATAAGTTCTTTTATCTTTTCGGAGCATTTTATTGATTATCGAATTTGATTAGCAATTGTGACCGGACAGCGAGGAGGCGCCCCGATGGCTTATGTAACTGTTGTGTAATATCGACCTAATGTAGTATTGTAATATTATAGTGGCCGTGAGTGTGAACCATGCTAAATACATGCTGTTCCAACTTTCACGAGATTTTACCGTTCCTACCATATATTGAACGCGCTAAATTTATTTAACATACCTATTGGAAGCGGTTGATGTCATTGTTTTCGGTTTTGTTATTAATCATATACTTACATTATTATTTTAAATTAGCGTTACATAATTAATTATGTTGCTCGAGAATGCCTAATAAGGTAGTTTAACTATTATGACATACTTAATTGTGCCCAAAACATGGTTTTATTTAAGAGACTTATTTATTACTAGCTGGTTGTCGGTTATCGCTTAGTGTAGAGTCAACGCTATATTTCTTAAATAAAAGTAGTGAAATAAAAGTATATTTCTGAAATAAAATAAAAGTTACTCCTTATTACATCAGCTACCTGCACATTAAAGTCTCGTCGTTTCAGAGATTAGCCGGAACAAACAGACAGACAGACAGACAAAAATTATAAGAAATGTTATTTTGTGTATGTGTACCGTATTATATTCATATTGCATGTAGTAAAAACGGTTATTTTAATATTACAAACAGACACTCCAATTTTATTTATATGTATTTACTACAATTTTATATTATGTACTGTTGTGCTTGCATTTCACAAACAGTTTGAATGTTTCATTATTTGTTCTCTGAATTTTTTCTATGACATTAACAGCAGTGCTTTAAGTTTTAATATTCATGTTATAGAAAGTCTGAAGGAACTAAAAACGCTTAGTCTTTAAAACTTTTCATGCAAGTAAATTTTCCAGTAATAACTGTCATAGAAAGTATTGTAACAAGCTAGTCAAACAGTTGCTTCCTAGATCCGTCGGACTTGAGAATTAGACAGAGCGTGTTTGAACAGCCCCCACTTAGAACACTCGTCATGCTTACTTTCGTTTTGTGAATCACATGAAGGTAATTGCGTAACGTGGATGGACCGGATTAATTTATGCAACACCATAAGGGTTCACTTTGTTTTGAATCTAAGTTCAATAGTTTTGATGGCAGTAACAATTAAAAGTTTGCAAGCCATTGTCTATTATGATGTGGTTTTAACTTAGCATTGCGAAATATTGAATTCTAGTTTTGAGATGTATTTTTGTTTTCATTACCTATTCATTTATAATATAGCTGAGCCGAAAGCTTTGCGCGTTACGATGCTTTGATATAATTATATTATAATAAAGTTTCGTTTGTTTCAGGTTACCCTAGCGGTAATTCTGAACATCACTCTAGTTTCGGGAAAGGCACTAATACCACAAAATAAACAAGCACAGCAACAAGTGGAAGAAAAGTCTCAGAAGGCTGAGCGACGTGACGGCTACGACTACTCCCCGCCGCCACATGGTCTAGTTAATCCATTCCAAGATGATGACTTGCATACACAAGACGACCATCACACGATAGATCACGATCACCACGAACATGAAGATTATGGACATGCCGAACATCATGACATCCATGACGAACATCATGTAGAGGAACATCATGAAGAACATCACGACCACCATGATCATCACGACCCTGGATACTGGAAGAAGAAACTTATCTGGAAACCAGGATGGAAGAAGATTTGGAAGCCAGCCAAGAAACAAATATGGAAGCCATCATGGAAAAAGATTTGGAAGCCTATATGGGTACCGACTAAAGTACCTGTTTGGAAAGAAATCAAAGTTCCAGACTGGAAAAAGATTTACAAGCCTGAATGGAAAGCCATCAAGGTACCTGCTTGGAAAGAAATCAAAGTTCCCGATTGGAAGAAAATAACAGTACCGGTTTATAAAGATATCGTTGTTCCTGGTTGGAAAGAAATTAAAGTTCCGGCGTGGAAGAAACTGTGGAAACCAGAATGGGTTAAAGTTGGCATCCCCGGTGAAAAATATTTAGGAAAGGATCACGATGGATGGGAATACACTTCTCATGATTTATGGAAAAAGAAGTTAGTCTGGAAACCTTACTGGAAGAAATATTGGAAGCCAGCAAAGAAGCAAATTTGGATTCCCGACAAGAAATTAGTTTGGAAGGATGAATGGAAACAAATCTGGAAAACAGAGAAGAAACAGATATGGGTTGATGACAAGAAATTAGTTTGGAAAGAGGCTTGGCAACAAATCTGGAAGCCATCCAAAAAACTTATTTGGGTTCCAGACAAGAAATTGGAATGGAAGGAGGCTTGGAAACAAATTTGGATTCCAGCATGGAAAGATATTTGGGTCCCGGGAGTAAAGAAAATCTGGAGGCCAGTATGGATATCAGAATGGTTCCCTTCACCTGATCATCACGAGCATGTACACGAGTCTCACGGTTGGGATAGAACCGACAACAATACAGAAGAAAGCCAAAAAACATTGAGTATTCAAGAAGCTCCAAAGCAGTTGAAACAACAGGCGCCAAAGCAGACACAGCAGTCATGGCAATTCCCCAAATAATTTATTATCTACATTTAGAAGTACATATTATGTGTATGTAAATTGAGTCAAAGAAAATTTCCAGTTGACAGATTTTTACAAAATCTCTTGAGGTCAGCAAAAGCGATATAATGCCATATAGACGAGACTGCAGAACAAGGTTCCAAGCGTCTTGCCAGCAAAGGAACAATCACATTGTGGCCACTCACTTAGGTAATCAATATTTGACCTATCTAATTCTAATTGCGATGCGAAAACTGTGAGTACCTAAGCGATGCGATTGTTTCTGTGCTAATGATAGATACGTTGAAGATCCTGTATGTTAGTTTCTTGAAAGTATACCAGTTAGGTTCAAATGTTAAAGGCAAGCTTTAAATGTTCGTACAACCGTAAATAAGTCTGAATGCTTGTAATGCGTGTAATGCGTGGACTGAGTGTGAGACGAATGTTTTATAGCCAGAGAGAGGCGTGTGTGTATCTGAACCCACTGATGTTGTGTTTTGTTGTATTATAGCTTATTAGGTTTAATGTCTATATTGTTTAAGTCCTTAGTGTATAGTATTGCGAAACCAATGAAATAAATCATATTTAGTAATGTTTAAATACTGTGTAGTTTGCTTTACTTTTAAACAAAAATATATATGAAGTGTTTTAGCGAACCTACCCCCCGTTCTACCAAATTCGGGTAACCCAAGCCAACTCAAGCTACGAACGGTTACATGGCAGTCGCTCCAGCAAAAGCTAAACACGCCGAAAACAAAATAAAGTTTGAAGGCGCTCTCCAGAGTCCAAAGCTTTGATGCCACCGAGACTATTACATGATGATGATGAATTTTGGTTGCATTCAAAGCCTGTATAGAGGAGCCAGGGTCGGTTCTCCTGATCCTGTTTTTTACGATAACTACTAAACCCGGATCATATTCCCATCGATCAATTAGTATCAGTTTGCAAGTTGCACGTGAGACTGGTTTGGGTCTCGAAGATCTCGATATGGCCTCTTCAAACTGTCTGACATTCTCATCAGGATGCACTCAGCCATAGCCACTGACTGTGAATACAACTCACGTAACCATATCATTATCTTCACTATCTACTCAACGTAACGCACTGTATTATTATGTCACTATACTTTTACATGGAAATAAAATGTATCTTATCTTATCATCATCATCATCTCTGAGTTATACCCGGTTGCATCCGTGGCTCTCACCTCAGAGCTCGGGTTCCGCCTGGGTAACACTACGTATTATGGTGTCCGATACTTCGGTGATGTGTGTAAATTAAAATTTCTTGAATTTCCTGTACCTCACCGAACCCGGTGCAAAGGTGCCAATCGCGTTGGCTGCATTGCCCTGGAGGTCCATCCTTTACCCTTCATACAAGCAACATATAATTGAGATACCTATAAGAAATTAGTCTTGGTGGAGGGAGGTATTATGGAGCAGGGTCACGGTTAGGGATCACGCCGTACAGTTTTATTCAACTCTCAGTTAGAACCTAACTAATTATGAATGCATGGATACCATGCATTGATACCATGAACCTACACCATGGTGAGTGTTTCGACGAACTCTTTTTGGCTTTTCTTGCTGATATGGGCCATTTGAGCAGTGCGTGAAAAGCCATCTATCTAAATCGTCAAACTGCTAACCTCCTTCATTGATAGCATATTCATTGTTCAAACTTCCCTTAGGTACAGCTTTTTACCAAAACGATTTCGTGACCTACTTATATCAAAGATATAAGTTAATACACAAAATATTCTCATAAAGAGCTTCTGACATATGTACCAAATTGTCAGTAACTCGCCAAACATTCCAATTTTTCTTTTTTCCTGCATTATTTCGTGGTAACGATATCTTTTTAAATGGTAAGGTATGTACTAGGTACTACTTAAGGAGCTTGGCTTGCCTGGTTCAAGAAATGGTACAAATGCAAGTGTAAACTTCTGACGCCGTAAATAGTTTCACTACCACGGATGCAATGCAGTTGGTACGTACCTATGTAATAGAAGTGAGCGTGTTCTTTTTATAGTGAGCGAGTAAATACTATAAAACTCGCAGGTACGGACAAAAAAAGTTTCATCAATGGGGATGCCGACGCAAAACTTATTGTAGATGACAGCAGCATATGACCAAACAACAATAACCATCTGTTCTGTGACAATAACATACTCATAGCTTGACTCTACTACTCAGATTTGAAAAGACAAACGAAATGAAAAATGAAATCTACATAGATGACAGCTAACATTGGCCATTACGAGGCGCCCTCTGTAGGGATAAAAGCGCAGGCGGCATCCCCATTTGCCGTCAGCCGCGCAACTACTACTTTACAACCTAAAATATTTACAAGAATAAAAGATTGTTATAAAAGTTCAATCAAAAGGCATCGAAATATATTTATAAACAGGGATAGGGGTTTTGTCTAGTCTTGAAGTCCACTGAATAAAGTTTTCTTTTTATTTTCTTTCTTTTAGCCCAATTTTAAACTACCGGGCCGAATTTTGAGGCCATTTGAGCTGCAATTTTTAAAGAATCCTTCAATTTGATCAGTGTTTGTTCTGCGTGGTGGATCGTGACATGTCTGCTGTGTGTCCGTTTGAGCGAAGAACTGCTGTCTGGCCTTCTAACAGGTAAAAAAACATATATCTATATTTATCAGTGTACGCTGTTAACATGAGTGGATATACAGGTTGGAAGATTTTAACCTTACCTGGAGGGGAAGTACTCTAAATACTGGAGATAGAGAATTTCACTCAAAGGAAACATTCCTTTATTTTTAAAAAGAAACAAAACTGACTTCAAAAATTGTTGAAATCTCACTTGCCCTACCCGGTAATCGAACCAACTAAAATTCCAAAAAGTAACATCCTGTATTTTTATGGCATCAATCGATAGTGTCAATCATAAGGATAAAATCTGTCTAACAAACATGGTAAATTAAATGAAGGGAAGTCCATAAAATCTTGACTTATAAACACAGTGCCAGCAGATACAGCATTTTTTACTCAAGGAGTCATCAGAAACTTTATCAACAATAAAGTTATTCTTGACGCCAAATATTTATTAAAATAAGTAGATACTGAATTACTGAACTTTATTTCCGGTTTAGAATGTGCCTTTATTAAGTAACTGCATGAGGTTTGTATGTAGGGTTGGTAGTACTTTAGGATGCTAGATTGGAAACCTCCACGCGGGCAACGGGGATGGCGAGAGAATTGCCGTATTGGTGGTGACTTTCTTCTTCTTCATCATCTTAGCGTTAATCCCAGTCGCATCCGACGCTTTCATCTCGGAAACTGGGATTCACTTTACCAGTGTAACTGCGGGTTTGGCTTATCTTCGATATTTTTCGTGAAGCGACTGCTATCTAACTCCACAACCCAAAGGTGATATCGAAGCATTACAGTTATACCAGTTGTTGAACTTTTTAGGACTCCAGCTACCAGTAACGACTGCCGTAGATATTCGTATGGCAACCGTGACCGACGGCTTAACGTGTTCTCTGAGGCAAAGCCAGACCAATGCAAATACCCATATTTATGCGTATAAATATTTGCACTAAACGGGGATCGAACCCGTGCCTCCTACGTAGCCGCCATGTTCACTACCGCCACACGACAGAAGATGTTAATTGAGTCGTGAGACGGCGTGCGGTTTAAGTCGGTTTGAGTCTTGAGGTTTGAGTCCAGCGGCGGTATCCGCACGAAAAAAAAGAGGTTTTTTTTTTTCATGATAGGTTCTAATAATTTTATTAGGTAACAATAATTATTTACAATATGTACATTAGAATTATTTAAATAAAAAATATAAAAACAATAAGTACATAAAATATACAAACCAGCAGGTTCAGGCGTCAAAGAATTCCTCACCATCGATGTCAACTGGGAGGGTGGCCAGAAGGCTGGCAGCATTGCCACGTTGAATGGCAATACTGATCCTTTGCGCAAGGAATAAACCAGCCCTCTGGTAACGGGTAGCGTCTATTAACCGTTTGGAAATGTCTTTAAATAATAGACGGGCACTTGGACCCCATGATCCCAGCGTCTCGACCCCAAACGGCTCAAATATGTAATTATCACTTAAACTACGATATTTGCGCCGTTTGAGGGTCTCTGCCGAAGCAGCAGCAGCGCAGGCACAGTCCCCAGTCCCTGGAAGATGTGAAGGCGCAAGGGTGTCAGCACATGTTGCATCCCACACCAAATGCCTTCCCATCTTCCAAGGCACCAAAGACATTCCATCCGGCCTCTTGCCATCATCGCGCACCAGACCAGTAGGTTCTAAAACGGCTGGAACCCCGGCGGTGACAAGAGCCCGACGGATTATGTCATTGATGTACGCGTGCCGTGAAAGCCGTCCCGCGCTCCTACTGCATGAGAGACCATGGTGTCCAAGGCTACCAACTTCTTCTCCACAGCGACATCGATGCGGAGAAACGCAAGGAGCACCTAAACGAAGGCAAGCAGCGATACGGAAAGTGTTATCGTCCAACATGGTACCTATGTTGGGCGATGGTAGGGCCTGCAGCCAAACACCGGATTCCCATTCCCCCACAGCCAAAAGGCGAGCACGCTCCGCAACATTGGAAGACGTAGAAAGGAGATGTTTTCTTACCATGTTGCAGAGCGGCACGTCCCATTGTCTCTGGGAAGATGGGTTGGCTGGCAAATCAGCGTTTGGGCAAAACATTTTCCAAGCTCTTAAAGCTTCGGCCTTGCCTGGCACTTCTGAGATAGTTAGGCTAGGGGTTAGGATTTTTCTAACTAAATCATCCGTGCCATGCACCGAAGATAAAAAAGCTGGTAGACTTACGTCGGTAATTTTGCGAACGCCGAGCCCGCCTAGACGAACAGGCATGGATGCCTGAAGCCAGACTCGGTCGTTCATATCCACATTTAGAATTTTGCAAAGTGTGTTTTGAATCACACTATCCATTTTACCTAAAAGTGCCAAATACTTAAAAAGTTGAGTTGAACGGAGAACATGTGTAAATTTAGGGACAAAAAGACAATACCGAATTATTGTGAAAGCAGAATGGATGTTAATTTGTTGCAACCGGTCCGAAACTTCATAGAAATTTTGAATTTTTTCTTCTACGAAAGAGTCATATGCTTCCTCTAAGATTGGGGACCCAAGAAGACGGAGAGAAGATTTTTGAACAATTTTTAAATTTGGGGCCAAAACATTGAATTTTGATAGTGTCGAAATGCTGTCAATATTATCATCAAGATAAATTTCACATTTAGTTGGATTCAATTGTAAACCAATGGATCTAAATTCATCTTTTAGAAAAGCCAAGTCATTTATAACTGTAATAACGTCTCCTCCTAAGGTCCCGTCATCTAGATACCATATGTTAAATTTAGAATTTAGCTGCCGAATTATAGGGTGTATAGCGAGGCTGAAAAGGAGTGGCCCTAGAAGGTCACCTTGTTGACATCCCACTGATGATTCTAAAACGTTGTCCTTGTATAGTAATTTTGATGGGTACCTATAGCATTGCCAGAGAAATTTATAAATTTTGGGGGTTTCCAATTTCGCTTGTGTCAACAATGTGTCCCTATTCACTGAATTAAAGGCATTCTTCAAATCAACCTTAAGAATGACTTCCCCTCCACTGCAGCCAAGGTACGTTGACAGGGCATGTACGGCAGCCTCGCAGCCCCCTTTGGAGCCAAAGCCAAGCCAAGAGTTATTTTATTTTAATATCGAATTTCATTGTTAGGATGATATCAGATGCCTATGAGTTAAAAGTGCCTTATTTTGTCAAATTAAATTTTTAAGTTTAGATTTCAGGGATTTCCTTTCATTTAATTTACCATGTTTGTTATAGAGATTTGATCCTTCTGATTGACCCTGTCGATGAATGATATAAAAATGGAAATGATACGCACATCGAAGACAGTATACCGCCTTGAGGGATGCCAGGGTCAGTGTCGCACCAGCACGAAAAAAAATTTTTTTTCAGATTTTAGTCGGTTCGATTACCGGGTGTGGCAAGCGAATTTTCGATGATTTTTGAATGCCAATTTATTTCTTATTAAAAATAAAGGAATGTATCCCTTGAGCGAAATTCGCTATCTCCAGTATTTACAGTACTTCCACTCCAGGTAAGGTTAAAATCTTCCACCCTGTATTCACGGGGCAGTAAGGGGCAGTAAGGGTATGTACCGTAACCGTAATAGTTAGGTACAGCAAAGTTTTCTTAGCAGACGTTCCCTAACTTTTCGAGATAATTCGAACTGCATTTACAGATTTGACAGTATCGCACAGTCAGCAACAAAAATGCTAAAAGTATAAAACATTTTTTTTGTGCAAATTGATCCTATTTCAGGTGACGATAAGGGTAAGTGGTTTAGACGTGAAAGCTTTATAACAGGCAGACAGACAAAGTTACTTTCGCAAATACGGTAAAGGCCATGTTGCAGTCGCTTTTACGTGGCTCTAAAATGCTCCAAATCACTATTTCAAACACATTTTACACTAAGACGCTATTATCAAATTTATGATAAATTGCATTAAAAATAGAGAATTAAAATATCTAGGGACTGGTAAAGTTACACTTCATCACACAGATATTTTTTGTTTTCAAAATTTTGAACTTTCAGTCCTCTAAATCGCTGAATTCAAGCTCTTGCGGCCATCTCTCTCTTTCTCTCTCTCTCTTTCTCTCACGGATTTCATATTAGCAGGGCGAAGAGTACGGACATCGCACTGCAACCCCGCCTTAACGTGTTAGAGTACCTAGGTACGTATAGACATCTACGGTAATTTACTTACAAATCGTGTAATATCTGAAGTTCTCAACCACCTATTGTTTTAATTTTACACAATCATTCCTTACCTTCGCACTATTCATTCATGAATTATCTAACCTTACATAAGAGGTCAGATCGTAATAGCTGTAAGATTGATCAAAAAACGCATTATGTCATTAAATAAACAAAGCTACGATTGTTTTCGAAGAAGTAAATTTATCAAGTACCTAAGTATAAAGTTTTTGTATAGCCGTTAATTATTTAATATTCAGTTGTGTGCGACTGTTGCACCTCAAATGATAAGGTAGTAATTACTTTATGCATCAGACAAATGCTTCAAGGTTTGCTTATATATTCATACTAAGTAGCTATCAAAATATGTAATTGGTGTACCTACGTGGTCTTTCAAATACAGATCTTTTCAGCTATTAGTACCATCTTAACTTTTCTACCTTTCAAATCAGCCTTGTCCAAAATTTCTGTGAAATTTAATAGGAGCTATTAAATTTCACAGAAATTTTGGACAAGGCTGAAAAGACATGGATCAATGTATTTATCCGAGCTCTAAAGTGCGAGCTTTGAATGCAACCGGACCAAGACTGTGGCAACCGTTTAACAGGCCATGCTAATGAAATGGAGTGCCGCAAAGACTATGAAGAAGAGGTTCGTAGCTCCTGCTTAAACTCAGTATATAACAAGGTGATTAATTACAGACCTTATCTATAATACCCGGTCCATATCCCGGTCGCATTACAAACGTCAATGGCATGGGCAGTCGTTACGAGTAGTTGGAGCTACTACCTAGTAAAAAGTCCAACGACTGGTTTAACTGCAATACTTCGATTTCGCCAATGGGTTGTCTCCAAGTCAGATGGCAATCGCTCCACGGAAAATATTGAAGTTCAACCAAACAGGCAATTAGACTGGAAAAAAGCGGAGCCCGAACTCCGAGGTGAAAGCTCCAGTTGCGACTGGGACTAACATTAGAATGAAGAAGACTGTAATGAGAATCAAATCGCATGAACGCAATTTATATTATTCAATTGATTCTAGTTGCAGTTGAAAGTGAGATATATTATGTAAAATATGGTGCCGATTTCACCCATTGAATGATAATGTCTGAATGCGCGTGCCGTTTGAAGTGTCTAAGAAACTACTTCTTCAATGCCGCAAGTGCTCTTGACTTATGAGCTCATGACACACTACTCCACGGCATAATAATGCGTTTGACAGATTATTGCCTCATAGGTCGTAATCGTAACTACTGATCAGAAAGTTATATTAGACAGGTGTAAGTAGGTTGTAAGGAAGCCGTCTTTATACGACACTTAAATGCCTATTATTAATGCAATATGGCAGCGTTTCCCAAGTCTTGTTATGCCCTGGCTGGATTCTTCTGTTTTCCGCAGTAAGCCCACCAGAATTTGTAACCATCCTAGTGCATAATGTCGCCGCCTTATCAGCTGTTCAATTAACTGCCTAGGCTCTTTACTGAACGGCGCCGTTCAATCAACGGCCTGAATGGTGTTCAGCCATTTAATTAAACGGCTAGGCAAATAGTTTGGATCGATGACGTTAAACTACTTGCCTAGCCAATTAATTAAACAGTTTGAAAAATGACTTACTTCAGCATGGTTATAACCACGTAGGCTTAATGCGGTAGCTACGCTTCGCTCCGATCCCGCGTTAGCCTTCTAACCTAACCTAACCAAGTCGGATTGCGCAGCTATCACAATAAACCTATCACTAATTTTCGGTGAATACACCCCTGTCTACCCCCTCGGGGATTTACAGGTGTGTAGTTTGTTGGTTTTTTATTATGTATGTAATTTTCTATCTTATTTTGAGGTAGTGCCACAGAATAGATAGGTAATAGTACTAGTAGTGCCCCCTCTTACGGTTGGCCTTAGCATTACCCAGCCAGGTTATTAAGTATTGTAATAAACATTACGGCTGAATGTTATTCAGGCTGTTCATTCAATGGCGCCGAATAGTTAACAGCCTAATAGGCACACATACAACGTGAATAAGAAAAATATCAGTATCCGTGAAAGTGTACCTTATATTTAATTTTTTTTTATGTGCAGGAAATCCCCACGGATACCCACCCTCCGGAGCCGGAGGGGGAGGTTATGTCGGACTCGAACCGACTAAACCGCACGCCGTCTCTGGGTCGTAGTGCTAGGCCGAAGGTGAGGCTGTCATGCGACATACCCCTCTCTCCCCGGCTGACCCAGGGCCACCTTCCTCTACTCGACTTTCTACGCGCCTCTATACTTCGATTCGATTCTCTTTTCGCCTCTCTACTTGACTCTTCCCACTCGCCTATCTACTCGCACCTCTACTTAACTCTCTATTTGATCTCTACTCGCCACTACATTCATCTTTCCACTCGCCTCCCTATTCGCCTCTCTACTCAACCCTTTACTGCATTCTATTTGATTCTATACTCGCCTCTCCACTGGCTCTCTAGTCGCATATCTACTCGCCCCTGTAGTCGACTCTACTCGACTGTCGATCTTTACACGCCTATTCACTCGTCCCTATCACAATCTCTACTCGCCTCTCCACTCGCTTCTACATTTGGTTCGCTACTCGACTTTGTCCGTTCCGAAGCTCTAATTCACCCTTGTACCAAATTTCATGAGCATATCTTAAAAGAAATTCTTACTATTTATGCCTTATTCACCCCCTTTTTTGAGCCATTGAAAAATGAGAAACTTTAATCCCATAGCCCTATTCCCCTTCCCTCCTCCCCCTTTTTCCTTTTTCGCAATAAAAGTAGCCTATATCCATTTTCGAGCTCTAATCCATCTCTGTACTAAATTTCATCAGGATATCTTCAAAAATGACAAACTTTCATACTCTATCTAGTCCTTATTCCCCCCCCCCCCCCCTTTACCACATTATTCGCTATAAAAGGTAGCATATGTCCGTTACCAAGCTCTAATCAATCCCTGTACCAAATATATCATCAGGATGTCTTCAAAACTGGCAAACCTTCATTCCCTATAACCCCCCCCCCCCTTCTACCCCCCTTTTTGCGATAAGAGGTAGTCTATGTCCGTTTCCAAGCTCCAAACTATCTCTGTACCAAATTTCATCAGGAAATCTTCTAAAACGATGAGTTTTATCCCAAGGCCCTGGTCCCCCCCCTTCTTCCCCTCTTTTCACGATAAAAGGTAGCCTATTTCCGTTCCCAAGCTCTAATCTACCTCTGTACCAAATTTCATTAAGATATCTTCAGAAATGACAATCTTTCATAAAAAACTTTCATCCCATATTTCCCCCCCTTAAATCCCCTTTCTCCTGAAAAAAGGTAGCCTATGTCCGTTCTCAAACTCTAATATACCTCTGTACCAAATTTCATCAAGATCGGTTCAGTGGTTTAGGCGTGAAAGCGTAACATACAGACAGACAGAGTTACTTTCGCATTTATAATTTTAGAATGGATTCTACACAAGACTATTTAGACCCAAAGCAAGCTTAGTTTGCGATATTATACGGATAAATGCACATAGAGACAGCTAGTCCAAGGCAAATACACTTACATATTCATGGATACAAATATTTGCAGAAAGGAATCGAACCTCTGACTTAGCTACTCTTCGCACTGGCGTAGAGTAGCTAAGTCAGAGGTTCATCATAATTTAACCATTCCGAGGAAATACAAATTTTGATATTTTTAAATAATATTTTCTTTTTCTAGCCTCAAAAGCTTCTATTTGAATGAAATAATAAAGTTGATACAAGCAATTTTATCAGTAATAAATCGAAGAATCAATAAATATAAAAAAAAAAATATATTTTATTAAGTGAAAAATATTCTCGTTACGTCTGTCTCGACATGTTGTCGCATAGTAAGTGAATTTTTAAAATGGTCTCTCCATTTATTTTTTTCAGTTACTCGAACCTTTATTAAAATATGATAACATAACATAAACTCACGCCTTTTATCCCCGAAGGGGTAGGCAGAGGTGCTAGCACCCACAATTCGCCGGTTTATGTTTAGGTCCCAATGTAATAGGTGGCGAGCCTATTGCCATTAACTGGGCACTTATAAACCTGCGATAAATACACACATAACTTCGAAAAGCATCGAAAAGTCATTGGTGTGTGCCATGGAAAACCTGGGATCGAACCCGAGACCTCGTCTCAGCAGTCCATTACCCATACCACTTGATGAGAGAAGGATCGGCACAATTCATATCTCTCGTGCCAGATACCTGAGTGAACGCCAACGACTGCCATGTGACCTCCACAACCCTAAAGGGACATCGAAGCATTGCAGTTAGACGGGGTAGGGGAGTCCGTGGGTTTCCCTAACACCCGGATATAGATGATATATTTTGATCTAGACTTATAGAACTTTTACATTATATAAACCACTCGACCATAATGTGACTGCGATTATAATTTCTCGCTATGCTTACATGCAGTCATTACCACTCGGATATTAAGAAATTGTACTTCAGTTAGTGAGGAAATGGGGACACAAGGTTTATTTATTTATTTTGTGACTGCGGTATGACTGTGGCTACACTCACGTTTAACGGAATTTGTATTCTTCTTATATGAGCAATAATCTTAGGTGAATTTGGTGGTATCAAATCAAGTACATAGGTATTTTACTATTGTATTGTACATAGGGACTCAAGCCAACCTCATCGATCTGTAAGTCGGTGCACTGCTGCAGCTCTAGTACAATCTTTCGTCACGGGGTTGATAGGCCTCAGGCACAGGGTATGAGGTTTGGTGAGATTTGCAAATGGGGTCCGGCTTCTATAAAGCTTGTTTCGTTCTTTCAGCATCAGTCGGGTTTTTTATTTCTAATAATTTATTTTATGTCATAGTTAGAAATATATATTTTTGTAATCGTCTTTTAATTTCCTTTATTTTGAAACCCCACTCGATATATTTGAGTGAATTCATATTCTTTTTTCCAAAATCCGCCATTTTGTTTTTTTTATTTTGATATACCCAGTGTCACTCTCACAGTAAATACCTTTCTAACGACACCTCTCAAGCTAAATCCATCAAGCCGTTCACGCTGCAGAGCGTGCCAAACACTTAAACATACATACATACATACCTACCTACATACCTTCATACATACATACGTACTCACGAAAAACATAATCCTCCCTCTGGCGCAGTCAGGTAAAAAGGCATAAGCCGACATACCTACCAATCAATAACAATAAGAATGGAGAGTTCAGTAACACATTTTTTTACAATGATAATACTTATCACTTTATCACCAAGTTATATGTTCGTTATGAACGTTTGTGGATAGGTACCGCGATTGCTACCTATCCAGAATCGTGGTTCCGTCGAGTGACAAACAAGACAAACTACTTGTTGCACATGATACACTTACAAGTAAGTATGGAGAGAAAGTGTAACCACTATTCTATCGTCAGTGGTGTGGTGGTAGTGGCACGCAGGGTGTGCGCGTTCGATTCCCGCTGATTGCAACAAAGAGTTGAAAGTAAATAATTACTAGGTATTTACTTTAAACTCATTGGTAGTCAAAGTTTTTTCTACTGCGATTTTGTGCCAAATAAACAATTCCGATAAAAACCTTAAAATTTTGTGGCGATACCGTATACCTCGTTCCTCCACAGAGCTGGCCCCGATGTGATCTGATCACGTAACCTGCGCTGACCATAATCAGCAGCATTTATTTGGTCGAAGCTTCTATCATCAAAAGCACCGATTTACACATTTAAAATTTTAAACCCACAATTTTCCATCTTAATCTAAGTACGCTTTCAATCTTCTTTTGATTTGGTTTATATGGCTTTAACAGGAGTGAGCGTCTAACCTCCAATCCTGCTTAGTCCTTTTTGCACAATGAAAATGCTCATTATATCCCCTCTCCGTCAAATTCTATGAGAGTAAACTGAAACAGAACATTACTTCGTTGTTCTTTCTTAGCTCGCATAGTTCTATGGAATATTCTAAGAATGATGCTCGCTCACTTCATGCTTCGTTTATTAATTTTTGTGTAAGAACTGAAAACGAGGTTTCGTTTACACTAAAATATTACAAGATCAAATGCTCTTGTTCATGCTCTAGCTCTATGTTTGTTTCCACCTATATAGGAAAGCTTGTGTCAGAGCCTCGTACGTCAACCAGCAGCCTCGAAGGTTACGGTGGTCCCTATTACCCACTAGGTATAACACTGAACTGTGAATAATAGGTATACCTACATATATGTATCTATTATCCAATGAATAAATGTGTAACACACGCTAAGGAAAAAAGAAAGTGTCTTCTCAGTAAGGTGCACGTAAAATTGCGCAGGCACTAACCTTTTTAGCAAGTATAGTGTAGGTACCTACTCACTAGTTGTTTCGTAATATGTTTATAACTAAATGTATTAGATAACTATGGAGACAGCCTCCGTGGCGTAGCGGTAGTGAACGCAGCCGCTACGCAGGAAGCGCGGGTTCCACTCCCCGCTCAGTGCAAATATTTGTATTCATGAATATGGGTATTTGCATATAGGTCATGGTCGTGCCTCGGAGAGCACGTCAAGCCTAGGGTCCCGGTTGTCATACAAACATTTATGGCAGTCGTTACGGATAGTTGGAGCCCCCAAAAATCCAACAACTGGTCTAGGTGCAATGCTTCGATATCGCCTTTGGGTTGTGGAGGTCAGATGGCAGTCGCTTCACGGAAAATATCGAAGTTTAGCCAAATCCGCAGTTAGACTGGTAAAAAGCAGACCCCAAAGTCCCAGTTGAAAAGCTTCGGATGCGATTGGGATTAACGCTAGGATAAAGAAGAATAAGAAGAACTGTACAGACTACTACCACAGATAATATAATATCATTCTTATACTATCTACTACCTAAAATCCACGATAACTAAATCACCAAAGTGAACTGATCAAGAAACTGAAGAGTTAATTTGTTTGTTTCGTCACAGATAATATAATATAATTCTGTTTGGTTTTTATATATTTATTTGTTTGGGCACTAATCTCAGGAAACACAAAAAAGTCTGTCTTTTTGCTGAATGAATTTTTAAAGTATTTAGCATGCTAACTATTCAAATCGATTCGAACCCCGCTTGACAGTTCAAGCGGGGTTCCGTTTGTTGATCGTCTTATCGAGTAAGGGTTACAGGCTATAATGCATCATGCTACTGCCCAATGGAGCGAAACAGTAATCATTATATCAACAAATTCGGCAGATTTCCATTGATTATTAGAAAATTAATAAATTGTGGGCATAGATGTAATAGATGTGACACGGAGTCTCAAAGTACTTATTATGTGCCACGGGCGAAGCCGGGGCGTTGGCTCAAATAAAAAGAAAGTGATCTTAGTAAACTAAGTATTTGCTTCCATCTCCATGAAAAGAAATAAGTTAGGTACTCTAAAAGTCTAAATAAGTAATTAGGAACAGTCGTCATCATCATCATGATTTAAGTAACGCCCTCTCTTGATGAATAGAGAAACTAGCGTTGCGTCGGATAGAAAAATGCTCGAGTGGTATCTTATAAGTAATTAGATATCAATCTTATGACATTACAACAAAGCTTAAAATAGTAAGGAACGATGCGCTATAGTCTTTTCTTTTGAAACATTTTGAGTTTGTGAAGCATACACAAGCCAACTTGACATTGTTATAATTATGTACTTATTTTAGATTTTTTAAATGTAAAAATAGAATAGAAATAATTCAAAACATATTTTACATTCCAAATATTACAAAAGACCGCATACCAAGTTAAAAGTCGCCATATTATATAACTTATAGGAGTTTTGGCGGGAAAACGCAGAGTGGCACATCGTTTTGCTATTTTATTTTCCGAAATTGTTGTGAATTCGAGTTTTTATGTGTAAAAATGGTGGATTTTTAGTCATAACGTCTTGGATAACGCACACAAGTGTTAGAAAATGGTATATCACAGTGAATTGTGATTTTTCGTGTTTGAGCCAAATCTCCCTAGTGAGTTTCTAGTAAAGGCCCACAACTTTATTGAGGCAGTAATCATCTCATTGATCGTCATCATCATCATCATTGTCGTCATTAATATCATCAATTCATTATCATCATCATCAAAAAGTGAAGATATATTTTACAAATGAAGATGTGACTTAAGGGTCCAGTGACCAGGTCATAAAAACCCAAAAAAAAAATCGCAACTTATACTCTTCTGTGCTCACAACACGTCACAATCATCGACGTCAACCACGATATGTCATTCTTGTTAAATCAAACTTTTTGACATTGTCAATTCTGAAATTACAAGCAGTCGAGCTGGTTGAAATAATGTTAATCTAAGAATTAATTTAGATTTGTCTATGATTTTGTTAAAAGTAAAAGCAATAATATCATTATTCGTACGCCTTACTATAAAATAAGTTTATTTATAAGTAATATTAAGCTTTAATAACACAATGCCACCGGTAAGTAACTAATTGCATGAATAATGAGAATGAGTAGGCAGTTTTAGGCTTAAATCTTAGAAATTTTGAATGAAAGCTTTTGGTTCAATATGGACACATGACTTATATTCTTATCTTTTTCGATCTTTACATCTTCATACAACTGAACCTATAGGAATGATGACAAACTCTTCGTATTCTTACAATACTGAGATTTTTATGCCTTAGCTTTTCCCGTAAAAAAAAATGCATTTTTAAATAAGATACCTATTACCTAACTAAAGTCTTATCTATGACTTCATTATTTTGAGTGCCCAAAAATGGTCACTGTTCATAAAAAAGGTCAATAAACAATAAAACCGATTAGCTATCATCCCTGTTGTGATCATCTGGTCAAATATAGTTATTTGCTCTAATTGACCTATTGAGTGATAGGTGCTGAGCTTAAGCTGCTGAGGCTCTTTGAAGGGGATAAAAAGTGGGATGAACGGGATATGGGTGTATGGATGTTTATCATTTTCGAAGTAAGAGGCATGAAATTCCTTATACCTGCTTCTGGTTCAAAATAAATTTACATATATGTAGGTATATTGGCTATATACCATTCACGAGGATTTTTACCATGTTTTTAATTTGTTTCAAGTAACCAATATTTTGGCAGTATTACAAGCAATCATGGTATATATGTATGCTGACCTAGTTGTAATTGGGCATACCATATCGGTAACCTTCTGCACTCATTTCTAAAAACATGGTAAATATCTCTGTGAATGATACATTATTAATCTTATGACCATGTCAATATCAAATCATATAAGGAATATTGGCATTTTTCAATTCAGGATTGAAGGTTTAAGGAGAAGTATCAAAGCTGATGGAATTTCATGTGCTTATTTGAGTAGGTTTGGGTTGAGTTGGAGGCACTGCAATTGGGCTATAAAGATTTGATGATATGACATAATGCACAACACATACATGCCCACAACATACATGAAGCTGGTGATACTACTTATTTCATAAAATAACTGTACAAATGACTTATAATATCCTTTTTAAATTCCAGCCACCTAAAGGAAAAGCTCCTACTAAAGGTGCCAAACAAATTTTGGTAGAAAATTCTGCAACAATTAACTTCTACCGAAATATGGCTCTTGGAGCCACTGGTTTCTACACAGCTCTCACCATTGCCTTGTATCCAGATAATTATACTGCATCCATAATTGTAAGTCAATATATTATTGTACTGTGTAGCCATCATTATAGACAGCTTCGGTGGCATGGCAGAGGTAAACGCGGCCGCTAAGCAGGAGGCACAGGCTTGATCCCCACTCAGTTCATGTTAAGCCATTAGTTCCGGTTGCTACATGAACATGTATGACACTTTTTATAGGATAAATGGGTAAAATGGCCCCACTTACTTATTTACTTACTGCCAGCAGGGGCCTGTGACCAGACAGGTGATTTGCCCTTTGGTGTGGGGTATTTCACCCATTTCCCCTAAAAAAATGGCCCACACAAGGCACAAAAAAATTACTATATGGCCAATATGTACTAATGTTCAAGGAAAGTAGCTGTAGCCTGCAAAGCGCTGCAGTTAGATGACTCTGTTTAGCTATAACATAAAGTTTCCTGCATACATTAGGCACTCAGTAATGCATTACAATTCTAGTGTTACAACCACTTACAGGCATTAGTATCAAATACTCGCTTTCAGTATTATAAAAATAGTGTATTGTATGTGGGGGTTGCCAACAATATTTCTTACCTGCCATATAAATAATTATGTACAATTTTTTTGTTTCAGTTTCTAAATGTTCTAGTCCTTTCAATATACATTGGGTGCTATCAAATAATGAGATACATTAGCCGGCCTACGTATTCAGACAACAGCCAGTTAATTGACCCCGGTCTTGACTTGAATATGGAAGGTGGAATGGGCGAGTGAGTAATCTTCATTGATGATGATATTTGAGGTTTGATCTATCTTTTCTTATTTAATTGTAGGTATTGAAAAAGAAGGAAATGTTATATAAAATATTGTGTGATGAGCTACATCTCCACAAAAGTGTATGAAACAATTTATAATAGTTTTTTAGAGGTCATTGGAATATAATCTAAATATTTCTTAGCCATTCCAGAAACGAGAACAGTATTATAACATAACAGTATAACATAACAGTTCTCACTTCTGGGATGGCTAGCACAGTATTTACTAGACACTCGCGACATATGGCAATGGTGAGTTCATATCATTGGAAATCTTGTTGTTACTATAGGGGTCATTTAGATGGGGCGCGTTTCTCGCACGTTTTGGTTCGATCAATCGTACGAAATTATCTCTAGCAATAATCACCCTACAATTATCGTATCACAATGTTTACACAAAGGCAAACACTCAGTTATCATCTACGATTATATCATACAAGATTCGCAAGTGAAATATCACCTTATGCCGTATAAATTCTATTTAGATGGACACTGTTAATATTGAATTGTGAGACAATTCTCGCCAGGCGTAGACGGGTGCGGCAATTGTATCTACGAATGTTTAAACGAAGCAACTTTTTCTGACCTTTAGAGAATCGTATTTATTTGAGGCGAGAAACTCTCCTCGTCGAAATGAGCCTTAACACCGGCTGTATTTGGCGTGGTTTATACAGAAGAGACGTGACAGGGACGTATGACGGTTTAAGTAACAATATAAACCTTATGTAGTAGTGTACAATGACAGCGTTTTTGCCTAAGAGAAGAATGCGCATGCGCCTCCAGGCGACGTCCCGCCATTAAATGACGACGCAATTCTCATCTAAGACGAAAACGAAGTTATTGTACACTGCATAAGGTTTATATTGTGTTACTTAAATTGTCCGCCACCGGAATACGTCCCCGCCACGTCTCTTCTGTATAAACCGCGCCTTTGACTGCCTATGTTCGATGATATCTAACTTTGTCCTCGTTTGCATTTAATATCTTAACTATGAGCGCCAGTACTGTTCTCCTCTCCTCTTTTATATATGAAACTAGCTGTTGCCCGCGGCTCCGCCCGCGTGTATGTCGGTTTTCCTGAATTTTCTTTTCTATAAACCTCACGGAGCTCGAGACCTTTCCAACGAATGCAAAACCATGGAAATCGGTTCGTGTGTTCTGGAGTTATAGCGTCAAGAAGGAAAACCCGACTTATTTTTATATAGTAGATAATTTAGCTGTGCGATTTAAAAAAAATGACGACATAATTTTTTTGTAAATAAAAATGAGATTTACTAACCTATAAAGCATAGAGTCATCAATCAATAAACCTATTGCAGCCCACTGCTGTACACAAGACTCGCCCTTTGTGCGCCATAGCGCCCAATCCTCCTCCGTAAAAATAGGCACATATTTGTCGATGAAAGAATTAATTAGATACCTAAGAAAAAAATAAAAATAAAATAGCCATTTATTCTACTATCTCGAGATACAATATGCGTCTACAATTGTTACCTAATTAAGTCATCATTACCAACATTATTAGTCACATTGATTTTAATATATTAACAATCTGAGTGTATATCCTAAATAAATTTCATGTAAGTATAAACATCTTGTCAGTATGACGCCTAACATAAAGGTTTGAAGTTTGCTTCAGGTAGCAGTCGCACCCCTGGCGTAGGTCTCCCCCATTGCCCTCCAGCAAGTCCTACCTCTGGCTTTGTTCATCCAGTGCGCCCCAACTCTTGATACAAATAAGTCTGCCCACCTTTTCCTCGAGCCCATTTCCCGTCTCTGGGAATCCACTCCCTGATCTATTTGGTCCATCTGTCATTTATTGTACGACGCATGCGCCCGGTCCATTTTAGTATGCTCACTCTTTCCACAATATCTGTCAGTTTAGTACATTTCCTGATGTTTTGGTTGCTTATTCTCTGTGTTCTATTAATTCCTAACATGCTCCTTTCCATTTTACGTTGACACATTGCCAACTTCTTTTCATCACATGATCTTAAAGCGCAACTTTGACAACCATACGTCAAAGAGGGTAACATTGCAATCTCGAAGAGCTTACTTTTAATACTTATATAGATGGATTTATATTTTTAGCCGTGTGGTTCCCGGCAAAGTAGAATTTGGGCCACCCCTTGTCTTCCCATGTGGTGTCGTACAAGGCGACTAAGGGATAGGGCTGATTAACTTTAACATCAGACAGATACGTACAGCCCAGACTCAGCCTCAGATGCACGGCTCGAGTCAACAATAGTGCCCGGAATACGGCAATAGGCTCATCCCCTGTTACGTGGGACCGAATACAGATTGGTGAAATGTGGGTGTTTAAATTCACCTCTGCCTAACCCTCCGGGGATAAGGCGTGATTACATGTATGTATGTATGTATATTTTCATGATTTTGTTAAAGCTCCAGTACTTTTTCCATGCTTTTTTTTACCGTGAGGGAAAATCCTTCGTGGATGCTATGCCGGACTCCTACCGATTTAAAACCCTCACGTACCGCCTAAAAGCCTACCGTTGGTAGCCCCGGTAAGCCCTCGGAAGGATGTCCCAGGACTTCTAACAGACATATGGCTGCGGCTTCGCCTTGGTTCGGGTGTCATCCCGCGTCTATGGGGGGGGGGGGGGGGGTCATCCTGCTTCTTAGGGGGGGCCTGCGTGAATCCTTCACCTCACGCTGCCGTCATTTTCGGTGAAGACACGTCGGCGGCGCCTAAGCCGCCGACGGCGGAACTTGGGTAGGAGAGTTCTCTCGCGCTCCCGCCCCGCCGCCTCTTTCACGGGCATGACCTGCTCGCAGAAAGAGCTGGTGCAGTCCCACTTACTCCCGAGCGAGAGAGCGTGTGGAGCGCTGTGTCGTCGCTGCGGTCCTCGCAGTGCTGACACTCGGCCGTGGTTTCCCGGTGTCTTCGCCACAGATACTTACCAAAGCTACCGTGCCTGGTAAGTATCTGTGACAACCGGTAGGAGAGAGCACCATGCTATTGCGATTCTACGTTGAATTTCATTTCCTGCTTGGTTTTGGAAAGAAACAGATTGGCCTAAATAGATATATTCTTTCATAGAGTCTGACCACTGCCTTGGAGTGTATCCTGTTCTCAATACATTATCAAATAGAGTTTGAAGGACCAAACACAATGGAACCGAAAGTGATTTTAAAAGCTCACCTGTGACATTGTCGTCGTCTGGAGTTAAGTTGTTTTTAGTGACACTATGATGTACCTGGTACCTGATCTCAGCTTGCAATACTCCAAGAAGTGAGGCACTATCTAATGAGTCACTTCATGTCATATTCTGGCTCCGTTGTTGGTCCGTTTGTACGTTTGTAGCATACAGGGTCTTGAAAAAGTCTGTTGCTGCTTGCAGAATTTCTGCTCTCTTTGTGGTTTGCTTTCCGGATTGATATTTTATGTTTGGTGCCCACTCAGATCCGTTTCTCAGTTCCCTAAAAGCCTTCTAGACTGCTCCCCTATTTTGAATGTGTTTTTTAAAAACTGATTGTCTTCTTACGCTGACATCTTTGCGTAGAATTTTGTTCATTTTTCTGCTTAGTTAAGTGATTTTTGCTCGCACTTTGTTCTTTTCAGGCAATATAGTTCCTTATGCTGTTTTAGTAATTAATGAGATTTTACAATAATTTCGTTTCTTGTACCTTGTTCCTGTTTTGGTAAATCTTGCATTAGGGTTTTTAATTCCGACATGAAGGAATCGTACTGCTGTTGAACGTCCTGTGATTTGTTTACGGTCTTCAGCCCAACAGTTTTCCAGGCTTCGCCAGTTATCATGCAGTGATGTGGCTGAAAACTTAGGTTGTTTATTATATTGAAACTACGCATTAATCTTGGTGGATTTGTAAGAATGTAGTTATGATGCAAGTCCATTATTTATATGGGGTTTTATAGGAAATGTACTATTTACAACCTTAAAATTATTTTCTAGGGTATATTCTACTAACCTTTGGCCACGTTTATTCCTTTTTCCAGCAGAGTATTTCCCAAATATGATTTGTTGGGCTCTGCCTATTTTGGCATTGAAGTCTCCCATCAGAATTAGGTTCTTGTTTGTTGCTGAATCAAGGGCTTCTTCGACTGATTGGTAAACCAGATTAATTTGTTCCTCGCATATGTACCCACATTGAAATGTGGGTGCATATGCTTGGACAATGACCTAGGCAATGGCTAGGTTGGACAATAACCTAGGTATCCTGTTGTAGTTCAATTTCTAATGCCCCGATACCTACTAACTTGTTCTTTTTTATTTTCAGGCATGTCAAGGACATAGTGATACTATCTGCAATCACGCATGTTCTTGCTGTAGTATCAAACTATTTTTGGCTCCTGTTGCTTCTTCTGCCGCTACGCGCCTTCTGGTTACTCTGGACCAATGTACTGGGCCCTTGGTTTTTCCAAGAAGTTCCTCAAGACTCCGAACAAGATGAGAAGAAAAGAAAAAAAATGGAAAGGAAAATGAAAAGATATCAACAATAGAATAAGTAAAAGTTCCTATAGGTACTTATGCAAAATCTAAAGCAATCATTAGAAATCATATTAAAAAATAGGAATTGAGAAAATGCACGTCCATGAAATAGATTTTTTACAATGCAAATGTTAATGTGTGAACAATATATTATATCTATTTATGATTTTATGACTATGATGTTATGATGAAAATAAATTTTATAATATTTAAAAATTGACTATATTTAAAAAAAACACCAAAGTTGAATTTCCATCACATCATAGGCCTGTATGGCCAGGGAATCTGGCCTCGTCCCTTATAGAGAGGCGAGCGCAAAAACGCGGCGTACCATAACATTGTGCCTGCTTCTGCTAGGGTGATGACTAAAGAAAGAAAGAAAGAAATATTTTTTATTAGGCACATTAGCTAGCATAGCTAATGTTCTCCGCATATCTGTGGATAGGTCCAACCATCGCCTCCAGGCCCGTGCCCATGGAGAACGGAGATCGTTATGCGATCTTCGCCGCCAGGGATGCCTTCGGCACGGGAGATAGTAGATTTCTATCGTTCCTTTTCTATCGCTTCTCTTGCACGCATCACTGCCTTGCAGCAGAAGGCGGCGGCATTACATACAATGTCACTGTCGACCAAGGTCTTCGTATGAGTATAATGATGAACACGTTAATAGGTATATACTTTGTCACAGAGGTGGTTTCCAAGTGAGGTATTTCAAAAACTTAACTGTATTAAGTACCCACTTATTATCTTATTACATAATTTAGCCAGCATGATATCTTTCACCTCCGGAAATGGAGGGGTTAAGAAAACATTTTTTTTTGTCCAATGCAACAAGCGGACCGACCGCTTGTCTTTAATATTTTAAAAGGGTAATTTAGCCAGCATGCAAATTTATGCTTCGTGAAAGGGGGATGGGGGGGGGGGGTAGTATTTGGGCCTTATCTATATAAGGACAGATATCCCTCACCTCCGTAAAAGGAGGGGTTAAGAAATCAACTTTTTTGTCCAATGTCGGTCCGCTTATCTTTAATATTTTAAAATGGTATCAATGCAAAGATGTACATCATTACACACAGAAGAAAAGGCCATAAAAAGAACACTTAGGCGCATTGCGCCGGCCTGCTTCTAATAGTGTGACAGGTGCGTCCTGGCAGATGCTTTATGGTGAGCGGAGGTTGTTGAGCAACCTCCAACGTCTGAGTCGCCTCCGTTACACCGCGCCCCTTGCCGGCTCGGCAGGCCGCGAGAGTCATAAGTCTCTCCCGTGCCCACTCCTACGTTTCCTTCATTGTCGAGCATCATTACTTACTCGGAGCAAGAGGCAACGGCAGCTGAGCTATGGTGGGGATGACACGCTGGTAACGGCGTGCGGATCTACACAACGCGAAGCGAAATCAAAAGGCCACGACCATCGTTGCAGCGGGGACCCTGAACGCTAGACACATGCAGAAACTGTATACTCCGCAGCGCACATTGGCCATCAGAGCCATCAGACGGTATCGTATGATATCCGGATCACTACCCTGGATCCTGGAGGCGAGAGCTCTTTCGATGCTATATCGGTATCGAAAGAAGGTGCGAGAGCGGGGCCACGAGTACCCGGCGTGGGAAACGCAGAGACGGGTCCTAGTGGCAGCTCTAGGAATGGGAGTTCTTTCGCTCGCCACCTTGCTCACAGCAATGGTACGATGCGCGAGTGAGTGGGATGCCGCTGTCTCCTAGTTGGCATTTTCCTCGAGCGCTGGCCTAGGGGTGGAGCCTCCTGTCACCTTAGCACAAGCAGGCTGCGGCGGCGCCACTAAGTACACCTCCCCATAGGTACAAGGAGCCTAGATAGGGATCATCTCGAGATAGATGGTCCTGGCTCAGCTAGGGTGCGCGTGAGTATATGTTTTCGGATATCGCACCTCTGGTAACCGAAGACCCAAAGACGGCGTGCATTTTCGTCGGATGGGGCGGGGTATCCATGGGGATTTTGCGCACATAAAAAAAGTCTCGGATTCTCGTCCCTCCTCCCGCGCACCGGTCCTATGGTTGGGTTCCAACAAGGAGACTCGTTGCCTCGAAGGAAAACTCAGCATACTTCGCTCCTACAGCCTGCTGCATGACTTATTTCGTAAACTAGCCCTATCGCACCATCAGTAACCACGTTTCGATACCTGTAAATAACAAGTAGGACGTACTGGTCGAAGTTCGTCGTTTTATAAACACAGAGTGAGGTAAATGCTTTATCTTTGAAGCACTGCGCCCATTTTCGAAATTCTTCAGATTGAAAAAGGACTTTTTAGCTTTTAGCGCCAGGCCCTACTAGGCGTCCGGCCGCTAACCGTCGCAAACTAAACCTTGCAATCGTGCGAACTATTTATTCCTGTTTGGTGCTTCATATGATAATGATGCCAGTGTCTCATAATGGTTGTTATTCTATTATATTTTATATATGTGATTAGAAACATCAGTTCACGACTAGCCTATTACCCCATGGATCCGCTATTACTGACTGGTATTTGTCACATAGGGTGTGGGCGGGCTGTTGTTCCCTATAGAAGTAACCCCGAGACGCTTATACCGAAGCCTAGACCATCAACATATTTGGCGAACCCAACGTGTTGCTGTGGATCAAAACCACGTAATTAAGTAATTAACTTTGATTGTACTTTTAGTTTATCCATAAAAAAGTGTTTTTTTTAAAGAAAATTAGCAACCGAAATTACTAATGTTCCCTTTAACCCCTCTAACTAAGCTATATTGCTTGTGCTAGGAGTGGGTTCACAGCGGTAGTGTAATGGCCAACATGAAAACCGTCCCGGGTTTTAATGTTGGCCTCTCGATCGTAAGGCCCACTCTACCGATTTATTACTTATTAGATTACACATCGACTTAGTGCCGACGATTTATTCAAACACTTAGAAGATATGAAGTATTCACCAGCTTCACCTTCTCTGGCATGTTATTTAATCGATGAGCTGCCCAAACTATTACCACTAAATAGAGTTTGAAGGACCAAACACAATGGAACCGAAAGTGATTTTAAAAGCTCACCTGTGACATTGTCGTCGTCTGGAGTTAAGTTGTTTTTAGTGACACTATGATGTACCTGGTACCTGATCTCAGCTTGCAATACTCCAAGAAGTGAGGCACTATCTAATGAGTCACTTCATGTCATATTCTGGCTCCGTTGTTGGTCCGTTTGTACGTTTGTAGCATACAGGGTCTTGAAAAAGTCTGTTGCTGCTTGCAGAATTTCTGCTCTCTTTGTGGTTTGCTTTCCGGATTGATATTTTATGTTTGGTGCCCACTCAGATCCGTTTCTCAGTTCCCTAAAAGCCTTCTAGACTGCTCCCCTATTTTGAATGTGTTTTTTAAAAACTGATTGTCTTCTTACGCTGACATCTTTGCGTAGAATTTTGTTCATTTTTCTGCTTAGTTAAGTGATTTTTGCTCGCACTTTGTTCTTTTCAGGCAATATAGTTCCTTATGCTGTTTTAGTAATTAATGAGATTTTACAATAATTTCGTTTCTTGTACCTTGTTCCTGTTTTGGTAAATCTTGCATTAGGGTTTTTAATTCCGACATGAAGGAATCGTACTGCTGTTGAACGTCCTGTGATTTGTTTACGGTCTTCAGCCCAACAGTTTTCCAGGCTTCGCCAGTTATCATGCAGTGATGTGGCTGAAAACTTAGGTTGTTTATTATATTGAAACTACGCATTAATCTTGGTGGATTTGTAAGAATGTAGTTATGATGCAAGTCCATTATTTATATGGGGTTTTATAGGAAATGTACTATTTACAACCTTAAAATTATTTTCTAGGGTATATTCTACTAACCTTTGGCCACGTTTATTCCTTTTTCCAGCAGAGTATTTCCCAAATATGATTTGTTGGGCTCTGCCTATTTTGGCATTGAAGTCTCCCATCAGAATTAGGTTCTTGTTTGTTGCTGAATCAAGGGCTTCTTCGACTGATTGGTAAACCAGATTAATTTGTTCCTCGCATATGTACCCACATTGAAATGTGGGTGCATATGCTTGGACAATGACCTAGGCAATGGCTAGGTTGGACAATAACCTAGGTATCCTGTTGTAGTTCAATTTCTAATGCCCCGATACCTACTAACTTGTTCTTTTTTATTTTCAGGCATGTCAAGGACATAGTGATACTATCTGCAATCACGCATGTTCTTGCTGTAGTATCAAACTATTTTTGGCTCCTGTTGCTTCTTCTGCCGCTACGCGCCTTCTGGTTACTCTGGACCAATGTACTGGGCCCTTGGTTTTTCCAAGAAGTTCCTCAAGACTCCGAACAAGATGAGAAGAAAAGAAAAAAAATGGAAAGGAAAATGAAAAGATATCAACAATAGAATAAGTAAAAGTTCCTATAGGTACTTATGCAAAATCTAAAGCAATCATTAGAAATCATATTAAAAAATAGGAATTGAGAAAATGCACGTCCATGAAATAGATTTTTTACAATGCAAATGTTAATGTGTGAACAATATATTATATCTATTTATGATTTTATGACTATGATGTTATGATGAAAATAAATTTTATAATATTTAAAAATTGACTATATTTAAAAAAAACACCAAAGTTGAATTTCCATCACATCATAGGCCTGTATGGCCAGGGAATCTGGCCTCGTCCCTTATAGAGAGGCGAGCGCAAAAACGCGGCGTACCATAACATTGTGCCTGCTTCTGCTAGGGTGATGACTAAAGAAAGAAAGAAAGAAATATTTTTTATTAGGCACATTAGCTAGCATAGCTAATGTTCTCCGCATATCTGTGGATAGGTCCAACCATCGCCTCCAGGCCCGTGCCCATGGAGAACGGAGATCGTTATGCGATCTTCGCCGCCAGGGATGCCTTCGGCACGGGAGATAGTAGATTTCTATCGTTCCTTTTCTATCGCTTCTCTTGCACGCATCACTGCCTTGCAGCAGAAGGCGGCGGCATTACATACAATGTCACTGTCGACCAAGGTCTTCGTATGAGTATAATGATGAACACGTTAATAGGTATATACTTTGTCACAGAGGTGGTTTCCAAGTGAGGTATTTCAAAAACTTAACTGTATTAAGTACCCACTTATTATCTTATTACATAATTTAGCCAGCATGATATCTTTCACCTCCGGAAATGGAGGGGTTAAGAAAACATTTTTTTTTGTCCAATGCAACAAGCGGACCGACCGCTTGTCTTTAATATTTTAAAAGGGTAATTTAGCCAGCATGCAAATTTATGCTTCGTGAAAGGGGGATGGGGGGGGGGGGGTAGTATTTGGGCCTTATCTATATAAGGACAGATATCCCTCACCTCCGTAAAAGGAGGGGTTAAGAAATCAACTTTTTTGTCCAATGTCGGTCCGCTTATCTTTAATATTTTAAAATGGTATCAATGCAAAGATGTACATCATTACACACAGAAGAAAAGGCCATAAAAAGAACACTTAGGCGCATTGCGCCGGCCTGCTTCTAATAGTGTGACAGGTGCGTCCTGGCAGATGCTTTATGGTGAGCGGAGGTTGTTGAGCAACCTCCAACGTCTGAGTCGCCTCCGTTACACCTGGCTCAGCTAGGGTGCGCGTGAGTATATGTTTTCGGATATCGCACCTCTGGTAACCGAAGACCCAAAGACGGCGTGCATTTTCGTCGGATGGGGCGGGGTATCCATGGGGATTTTGCGCACATAAAAAAAGTCTCGGATTCTCGTCCCTCCTCCCGCGCACCGGTCCTATGGTTGGGTTCCAACAAGGAGACTCGTTGCCTCGAAGGAAAACTCAGCATACTTCGCTCCTACAGCCTGCTGCATGACTTATTTCGTAAACTAGCCCTATCGCACCATCAGTAACCACGTTTCGATACCTGTAAATAACAAGTAGGACGTACTGGTCGAAGTTCGTCGTTTTATAAACACAGAGTGAGGTAAATGCTTTATCTTTGAAGCACTGCGCCCATTTTCGAAATTCTTCAGATTGAAAAAGGACTTTTTAGCTTTTAGCGCCAGGCCCTACTAGGCGTCCGGCCGCTAACCGTCGCAAACTAAACCTTGCAATCGTGCGAACTATTTATTCCTGTTTGGTGCTTCATATGATAATGATGCCAGTGTCTCATAATGGTTGTTATTCTATTATATTTTATATATGTGATTAGAAACATCAGTTCACGACTAGCCTATTACCCCATGGATCCGCTATTACTGACTGGTATTTGTCACATAGGGTGTGGGCGGGCTGTTGTTCCCTATAGAAGTAACCCCGAGACGCTTATACCGAAGCCTAGACCATCAACATATTTGGCGAACCCAACGTGTTGCTGTGGATCAAAACCACGTAATTAAGTAATTAACTTTGATTGTACTTTTAGTTTATCCATAAAAAAGTGTTTTTTTTAAAGAAAATTAGCAACCGAAATTACTAATGTTCCCTTTAACCCCTCTAACTAAGCTATATTGCTTGTGCTAGGAGTGGGTTCACAGCGGTAGTGTAATGGCCAACATGAAAACCGTCCCGGGTTTTAATGTTGGCCTCTCGATCGTAAGGCCCACTCTACCGATTTATTACTTATTAGATTACACATCGACTTAGTGCCGACGATTTATTCAAACACTTAGAAGATATGAAGTATTCACCAGCTTCACCTTCTCTGGCATGTTATTTAATCGATGAGCTGCCCAAACTATTACCACTAAATAATTAGGGCATTTTTAGGGTTTCGTACTTCAAGAGAGAAAAAGCGAAACCCTTACAGTTTATGGAGCTTCCATCCTCGCAGAAGTAGGTACGTAGTCCTACTGTAGGTTCGTAGATACAGAGAGATCCTCCCGATTTTCATACGGCGTCTTCTACCCATCAAAGAGAAGTGGAGTATAAAAGAGTAGTAGTAGAAGGGTAGGCCTTCAGAACCGAAAACTCAACATTCAAGACGAGACTTACCTTACCCAAAATATGGGCCACTTCCGCTTGGCCAATACTTCTTTGTGCCGTTACACAATCGATTAGGGATTTCTTAAGTTTTATGTACTTATATTAACCAGCTCTTAATTTGGCACGTCGTCGCTCGGAACGAAGGATGAGATGAGAATCCGTCTAAGATTGACTTGTTTTGGTTTGTGTAGAGCGTTCTCTCTGTTTAAATTTAAGGTAGGTATTTGTTTATGTCCAAACATAAGCTTAAAGAATAAAACAAAAGATTTGCTACTTACTGACGATGTATAATATTATGATTCCCATTGACTGTGCCTGAGGCACAGTCTTATCATTTCTTACAGTCGGTCGACTTATTACCTAATTGCGCAGGGTAACTATGCGGGGTACACGGGGAAGCAGGGCGGGGTCAGCGAACACAAACTCACGTAGTTTGCGCTCTCTAATCTGAAAGGAAGTGTGGCCGTCATGGGCCTTTTTAACCGACTTCGAAAAGCAAGAATAACTTATAAAAAAGGAGGGTCTAACAAATTGTGAACTATTTGCAGGACTCTGAAAGTTTTTTATTAACTTGCAAAGTAATGTATGTAGGTATATGCGAGACAAATCTTGCAACTCGACTTTGAAGCAGATTAATCTAAACCAATTTTGATAAAATTTTACTTACACGTTTAGTTGGAATGGCAAATGGCAATGCCTTAATAGGTGCCTTGGAGCTGGTCTGATGATGGAGTCGGAAGATAAGTTTGTGCTCAATTGTTTTGTTTTAGCAATATCGATCATGATTCATTGATACACATGGTCTTATAACAGAAATCTAAAAAGATCAAAAAGCTAAATGTGTAGAAAACATTTATCGATTACACATTTATATTAAGTTTTTGCCCCGCAGCTTCGCCTGCGTGGATGTCGGCTAACGCAATGAAAGGTTTTTAATCTATACTGGTGGACTTGTATAAACTTCTAACGCCTATTACACTATCTCATAGCGAGTTTTGTAAAACATCAAAATGTGAACAATACGGAACATCGGCCCTGTTTTTAGGGTTCCGTAGCCAAATGGCAAAAAACCGAACCCCTATATGAGTTCCAGTTATGTCACAGCCACTTTTTTCCGAAACTATAAGAACTATGCTGTTGAAACTTGGTGAGTAGATGTATTCTGTGAACCGCATTAAGATTTTCACACAAAAATAGAAAAGAAAAAACAATAAATTTTGGGGTTTCCCTGTACTTAGAACTGAAACTCAAATTTTTTTTCATCAAATATTGAGGTTTCTAATATAATTTTTTTCTAAACTGAATAGTTTGCAATTTGCGCGAGAGACACTTCAAAAGTGGTAAAATGTGCCCTTCCCCCCTGTAACTCTAAAATAAGAGAATGATAAAACTAAAAAAAATATATGATGTACATTACCATGCAAACTTCCATCGAAAGTTGGTTTGAACGTGATCTAGTAAGTAGTTTGTTTTAAATACGGCATAAATCCTAAACTGCAATAAAATTTACCTACTTGCTGCTTCGGAACCCTTCATGGGCGAGTCCGACTCGCATTTGGCCGCTTTTTTACTGTTTTACACCAGTGAAGTGGTAGGTTTTAAAAACATTCATATTATTATTTCGAAATAAAAATATTGTCAGTATCTTTATATCAAATATTATACCATACATAACATAACATAAACTCACGCCTATATCCCCGAAGGGGTAGGCAGAAGTGCTAGCACCCACATTTCGCCAGTTTATGTTTAGGTCCCAATGTAATAGGTGGCGAGCCTATTGCCATTAACCGGGCGCTTAAAAACCTGCGATAAATACACACATAACTTCGAAAAGCATCGAAAAGTCATTGGTGTGAGCCATGGAAAACCTGGGATCGAACCCGAGACCTCGTCTCAGCAGCCCATTACCTATATCATTAAAAAAAAGCCTATTGCAGTCCACTGTTGGACTTAGGTCTCACCCAATGTGTGCCATAGCACTGGATTCGCTACGCATTACAATGCGCATTCAATATCCTAGCTACCTCTTCTGATCCACTGTCTCCACTGTTAGTTTCCACGTTTCGACCCTGTGAGTCATAACCATAACAGGCAGGACATACTGGTCAAAACCTTTGTTTGCAAGTTTTGCGGCAGAGGGGAGAAGAAAACTTGACGAAGTAAATTGTGTTCAATGGTGCCTAACCCGATAGGATCCTATTGGTGACCCAAGGTCTCCTATTCCTGAACAACTTCGGATGTTGACCTTCGATGGCTATTTCCCTTATTTCACCCTGTAGGCTTTTGGGCTTCGCCTTCTGGTATTGGAGCTGGACGAATATTGTGGCAATATGATATAAGCACCTAAGCACTATGATTACCGCTATAGAGAATTGGAAATGCTTTTCGAAGTCCCATCGGCCATCGAGCTCGAGTCCCAGGTATTTGATATCAGAGAGGGCCGGCCAATATAAGGCTAGTTCCTGCAGGTGGAGCGCGACGAGACCCATGAAAAAACATTGCATCGGTTCTGTGCAGAGCCACCCCAAGACCCAGTTGCCGGATCCGTTCAATGACTTGGGCATTCAGGTTCGAGTGGGTCTGCGAAATTCTGATGAAGTTCAAAATAAACTTCTACGGATAGCTAATATTGTTTACAACACGGATGATAAAACCGACAGTACACAGCGATGAAGAATGCAGAGCCCCACTAACGTGCCATTATATCGAGGAGATACCCTATGTCTAGCAATGCGTGGGAGAGGCGGCTCTTAAGTTTCACAGTGCGAAACCAGAATCTCCTCCATATTTCTGTACCGGCAAAATATAATAATCGCGGGCCATATTATACTATTCATGTCGAAAAACCATCGACGGGCCGTACTTTGTCCATTTCTAGTTTAAGACAATAGACGATATAGCGCGCCTAGAAGACATACGAGCTAGTTAAAAAAATAGTATGTTCAGATATTAACACCATGTATGTTGATGGTATAAAAGACTAATAAATAATAGGCTAAGTGTAAAAAAAAAAATCACTTTGCACGTTTTTTCTTTTCACGTATCACTGGATATGCTGATACGTTAAGTAACATTTTTGACAATGTTTGTTTTTGGCATACGAATACTTGTATTCATAGCATATTTAGAAAAAAGTGACAGCTATACAGGGTGGGTTGACAGGTTTCATATCCAAAGGGTAAAAACGGAACCCTATCATTACTGAGGCTCCGCTGTCCGTCTTTCTGTCTGTCACCAGGCTGTAGAACCGTGATCGCTAAAAAGCTGTAATTTTCACAGATGATGTATTTTTGTAGCCGCTATTACAACAAATACTCAAAACCAAATATTTTTTTTAGAGGGGATGTCATATTAACTATTATTTTTATTGCTATCCGTTTGAATCCAATGAACCGTGACAGTTAGACAGTTGAGATTTGTGTATATGTAATGTTGCTACAACAGCAAATACTAAAGGTATTATTTAAGGGGGTTACCTACCATACAAAAAACGTGATTTTCTGCATTTAAGTATATTAATATCGGCTACAGATAGATGCTTGAACACAGAATATTTAGTAATACACTACTTACAAAATAAATAATCCAATTAAAATAATACCTATAATCATTTAAGGGGGGTTCCCATACAACAATGTAATTTTATGCATAATATCAATAACGGCCATAGTCTTCCTATTGCTGTTATTGATATTGTGCATAAAATCACTACTTGAAAAATTTACGGAATATTTAGTTATATATATTTGTGGCAGCCAACTAGCTTAATTTTATTAGCCGTTCAATCAACAGCCTAACCTCTTTCCTAAGCGTTTGAAGTTTCATTATAAAGGCTCGCATTAGTCTTCTAACCTATATTTAGGTATAGGTATATTATATTATTTGCAAATTGATTAGTAAATAAAACTTATATTAGGAAAACTATAATACAAATTAAATTTAAAGATAATAATTAAATTATGATGAATTATTTACGAAAAACTCAAAGTTATTTTTTAAAACTGCAGTTACATATTTTAACATCATAGATATGTTTAATGTCATTTATTTGGATACGTAAGTAGCAAGTTAATAAGTAGGAAGTAGTGGTGGGTACAGTTAGCGTCGTCAGATCAGTCAGTGATCAAGATATCAAGATCAAATCAAACTGCTTATTTGATTGAAATTCTACTATTGTCCGAACGAAAGGTGTGTACCAAATATCAGAACAGTCAACAGGATGGGGGAAAACAACACCTTCACAACAATACCTTCTTTGCTCGTTAAAATCGGTCTGATGCTAACTGTACGAAGCAAATAAAAGTAGGTATTGTAACTATTGTAAGACTAAATTTATTTCTTTAGGAAGGCTATTTTCGCCTTTGGGTATTTTTTTCGAAGTGTGTTTCCACATTCTCTACGTTTTAGCATCAATAGCGAACTGGGGCATTATTTTGTGTGACATCGAGATTCAAACGCAGCTCAGTTGTAACGTGAGAAGTCGGTGAATCACAATTGGGTAACATAGAAGAGAAAAATGACGCAAATCTAGATGAACTTAACTTGATTGTATCGCGATTTATTTGTTATTATTTATTTTTCAGCAGTCATGGTCGCGGGGTGACTAAAGTACCTAGTTTTCACATAGTTTTATGTGTAAGTCATGTCTACGTAAGTCGTAAGCCGTAAGTCATGTCTAAGTAGCAATCCTGAAAATGTATTGTGAATCTTTATTGTTTTTGTTGACGAACTCTGTAGTGTAGCAGAAAATCGCTCTGGCGCGATAGCTTACCGCTACGTTGGAGATCACGAGTTCAATTCTCGCTCGGTGCAAATATTGCTATGCATATTTGCGGTCTGGTATTTCTATGTAAGTATAATATGTATGTATTCACAATAGTCAAAGAATATCTAAGTACTAATGTGCATCCGCATTCTAGAACCCTGAACACAAGCTAATTAGCTACAAAGTAAACGTTAAGTTAAAGTTACTTTGGGTCTAGATATCGCTGTGTAGAATATCCTAAAATAATTTTATTATGTTACATTTATTTTCCCGGAAAAGCCTTCCAAATGTCAAAGCGCTATGAATGATTTTTCTTTGTGGAATTTCATCACTTTCGCCGAAAATCCTTAATGTAAGAATTTTTTATTTTAACATTTTGTGTTCAGTAGAAACTACACTTAAAGAAATCTTTTGTGATTTCTTTACATTTTATGTCACTCTTCAGTTAACAGGGTACTAGTATCTACTTGTAGACTTGTAAGTACACTCAACAGACACAGTCGAGACCTTGCGCGCCTGATTACACGTAAGGAAGGATGCGGATGCTCGTATTCTTTGTACGTAATCAAACTGTAGCAACATGCAATGTACTTTATGTTAATGGTTTTACAGGTACCTTACACATAGTAGATACATTATTACTGATGCAACTGAAAATAATGAGAACCACCCACCGTTAACATATTTGACGATTATGTAAACTCGTAACTTTACAATGTAATTCATTGCGCATTCATCTGTCATTAAGATTCCATAATTGAAAAGTAATCTTAAGTACATTAGACATACATTACATACGTTAGAATTTGGGCGAAATGTGTAATAGTGATTTAGCTGGTGTTTTTGTAAATGGCGAATTCGTTATTGTACCTGTGGCATGATTGCATAGTAGGTACGTATCTATAATGATAGAAGGCGCGCGCGTTCTCCGCACTGAAACATTATACGTTTGTGCGTCGTCGAGCTCGCCGCAGCAGTGGTTGGCTATTTTTCTACGCGCCGAAACGCTATAACGTAAGTTATTTGTGACTTTTATCAGACCGTTCATCAATTTCGAACAACTAGTCTACTTACCAGTACTTTTGAAATTAGCGTAAATTATAGATGAAATTACTTAAATAATATTAGGTATATAATATATTTTGCAACTTAGAACAGATTTTGATAGCGTTTTTATAAGTAAGGTAAGCACTGAAAGCGCCCTAACAGCGTCTGGTGTACAACATAATCCAAGAATGGTACTTCATGAGGTGTCTATAATTGTTTCATACCTACAGACATACTTATGCTCACACCTTCCTCCCTTCAGAAAGGGTAGAGTCAAAAATTATTACGTTTATTAAATACAGCATCATTCGGTATAAGGATAAGTGAAATAGATTCTGAGTGATCATGAAGTGATATCTGCAAATTGCGTTCTATTGCCATTTCGTGTGTTTTTGTTGATTATTATGCCACATAAGTGCAGTGTCTAAACCGTCTCTATTGATTAAATACTTGCCATAAGTATGTGGTTAAACAGAGCATCACATTATGTAAGTATTATGACACATTAACATAATTGACAAGGTTAAATAAGTTTACAATTATTATACTTTCTTAATTTTTAGTTGATTTGCTTCAGCGAATATGTTCTATATTTCCACTATTTATAACATTTCATGAGCTAGGGATAAATTTACAATGAAATTAAGCTAAAGTGATGACAAAGAAACATCATTAATTAATTAATATTTACTACTTTCGTATTCACAATTGGTACATTTATTTCAATAGAAACCTGTAGCAACTCTTTAATAATAATATGTATAGGTAATCAATAAATGTTGCGTGTAAATAATATCGTTATTAGTCATGCTTTTTAATTGCATTTATGTAAGTTGTTGTTGTTGTCTTATTGAGTTGAATGGCGGGTAAGTTAGAATAAATTTGCAAATATTCTTAAGCCAAGGGGGTCAATTCGAGAAACTTCTTTGCAAGTTTAATATAAATTTCGTGACAGTTTTGAGGTCACCTCACGCACACGAATATTGCTTAATGTTTTTTTTTCATAAGATTTTTTTTTGGATTGATTAGATTCTAGTTTATACTGATATTTGTGCCGGAATCTACGTATCCAACAATAGCAACCCTGAACAGGGTGCGTAGCTTTCGTAGCCACGGCGGCTACGAAAGCTACGCATCCTCTCAAGGGTTACTTTTAAGGTCCCGACAAGATACGCGAAAAACCGTTAAATAAAAGCGTGAACGTGAAGTGAATACGTGGAAAGTATCCTCCAATGAAAGAAATAGAAGAATGGCCACTTCTCTTGCTTAGAGTGTACCGCATGTCTCGTTTCCCAAAACTCTTCAAATCATTATGAATGAATGAATGAATAAATTATGTCTCCACAAGTACATAGCTTTGTCTAGATGCAGGTAGTTTTAAATTACCGTATACAGATAAAATTAGAGCTAAGTCCATAGCTTAACGAGCTATTTCATCGACTGTGGCTCCCCTTTATTTAATTCTCTACAAATTGTATTTTGTGAAAAGCATAATTACTGTTATTACGCTTCTGTAAGGGTGTATAATAACTTACAGTGGAGGGACAGAAACCTCGAGCAATGAGTACTAAGGTGCGTTTACACGTTTGTCTCAATGATTTTTTCGTCAAAAGGATTTTCATTGCTGACATTCAGCCAGCCTTTATAGTATTGTTAATTATTTATTTGTACAGTCGCCCTTAATTGCTAATCGCTAATAAATTTATAAATGATATTATATATTTTATAATCTTCACAGGATAAAGTTAACTTTTAAACTTTTTATTTAAATCTATGTATTAAAGTTTATGTAAAGTTATAGAGCTGCGGCGGCGGTTTGAAATGTTTGGAATGTGCTAAACTAAACATAACATGACTTTAAGTTACGAATGACGTCTTATGGTTATTATGGTTATTATGTTATTATATAGTCGTACTTATGTGATGTTTGAATACTTTTCTTGTGAGGCGCGGGGTGTAAAGCCGTCAACAAACGGCACTAGACTTGAAAAAAATTTGGTTACCGTGATCGAGGGCTAATTCTGGACTTTGGCTCTTATCATCATCTCTGCGTCCGGTCACATCCGAGGCCCTTACCTCGGAATCTGGGGTCCCCTTTTTCCAATCTAGGTATAGGTAACAGGAGAGTATAGTAGAAAACTATTCATAACATCACATTCTGGTTTTGACAGAAGTAAGAAGTGATGAAACACAAAGCCGACGAATTCTGTGTGCAAAGACCTTGAGCTTATATGAACGAAACTGGTTTTTACACTTTGGACTCTATTAAATACATATTGGAAGGTTGAGCCTATGTGGTCGGTGGTTATGTTCGCATGTCTATGTATTTCTATGTATTGTTGTATGTAAATATTTACAAAATAAAGTACATAATCATGTTCATCCGCATTTTAAAATTTGATAGTTATATACGATATATATATATATATATAAAAGGTCTTTATATATGAAATTGTCGTTTTATTGAAGAAATTGGAGGAAACCCAATTTGCAGTACTAACATTTTGCATTTTTTTAGGAATGACAAATCCAACATTTTTTTTTTGTGTATGAATGAGACAACATTAAGCTCACAGTGCAGCTTTTTACATTTTGAAAAGTGACAGCTATAAAAAAGTAATACGAAATTTATCATCAAAATGAATAGCATTTAGGAAGTACTGTTTTTGAAGATCAAATTTAATTTATCAAGCGGCCAATAAAAATAAATAATAATAAATATAAATTTAATACAGAGTTGTATAAATCTTAAAATCAACTTTCAAGCAAAGTATAAATAATGGAAATAGCTATTAAATTACAGGAATAACGAAGTCATGAATCTGTAAGAAAATTTCGGCTATTTCATATGTAACGACCTAATATACACATAAATATGATATATAGGTACTCTAAGTATGTAAAGTAATAACTTGGTTTGTGTAAGTTTGGAAAACTCTCTCCTCAATTAAATCCCTCAGCTTCTTAATTTTATTTAATGCCAATCGCCCTTTACTGTAACAGCAGATTCAGACTCTGGAGGCTTTTCAGTTATTGAGTGTTTATTTCCCAATATAGATGATAATCAATAAATAGTTTTCAGAACCACACTACTCTATCAAACTTGATAAGAATGGCGGGTTGCCGCCAACCGCCTGCTTTGGTTGCCTACCTTATTCCCTGTAGTCAAATTTATAAAGAAACTAGCTGACCCGGCGAACTTCGTACCGCCAATATTTTTCCGCCCGCGTGGCTTCAGATCCCGTTCCCGCTGCACCCTCTACTATATTAAATATGTATTATACATATAAACCTTCCTCTTGAATCACTCTATCTATTAAAAAAACCGAATCAAAATCCGTTGAGTAGTTTTAAAGATTTAAGCATACAAAGGGATATAGGGACAGAGAAAACGACTTTGTTTTATACTATGTAGTGATTTTCACAAATAAAACCTCAGTGTTAGATGCTGTGTGTTTAGCCTCAGTGACGAAGCAATGTAAAAGTTAAAGGACGTTTTTATTCGAACGAAATATATTGATATTTTCTTCTATAAAGATAGGTCATACAATATTAACAGAAAGAAGTGAGACAAAGGCACAATAGAATAAACGCCTGATCTTGCCTACCTTTATTTACATCCGTGTGTATCATCACATCACACGTGTATCAACAGTCACGTATCTCACTAATTATTTCCTGGTAAACTGTTAACATAGTTACTTAACGAGCTAATGTCATTTTAATTTAGAAAAGAAGCAGGCTTATCCGTTTTGATTTTAAAGAACTCTTTTGTGTGTCATCCAAAATACCGTTCATTCAAATTCTGAATCAACTTCGATGAAAACGCCAATGCTCAATTACCTTCAGAGTCGTAAACTCAACTGAAGCAGTATCAGTATTAATAGATCAATCTTTATTCTTATAAACTTTATTAAAAGGCGAAAACGCTCATGTTGTTAGGAAAATTCTAGCAAAATCACCACGCAATTGGCCAATCACATATAGTAAATTATGTATTCTTTTATTCAGCTAATACTTATGCTAATACAAATGTTGCAGTCAAGCCTCTTAACCAGTCAAGATAATTTATGACTGGCCGAAAGTAATTTTGACTAACAGCGGATTTTATCGATCAAAAACATAAAACAAAACACTTGACTAATTGCATTTTTAACCGCGTTACGTAATAAGTTCACTAGATTCAAGCGTGGAAACTTAGTTAAGACGAAGAGATTATAGTGAAATATAGGTTTCGAGCATTTGTTAAAGTGATGATATTGTATTTATATCTATTTATAGTAATTATAAATCAAAAACCTTTCGTAGGTAAGTTTCGTAGCGGTATTTCGGACGTACTCGTTTCGGTATATTTTTAGAAACAGATAAAACAAACGGTCAATACTATTTTTTTGTTTTAAGCATCGTATACACTTATATGCATTTATATTGATATTACAAACAGACACTATCTGTATAGATCATCAAAAATGTACAGTCATTTTTGTTACTCGAAATTGCATAATAATATATTTAAGTTACATCACTCTATTGCAAATGTACGTTGCGTTTTCAAAATTCGTGATGACATTCGTAATTTAAGTTACAAATAAGACTAGCCCGCGGCTCTAAACGCGAGATATATTGATTTCGTTCCCACGAACCTGGGTTAAAAATTTGAATATGTGCAGGTTATCTATAAAATCTCTCTATGCGGGACTTCATTTATGTATTCTATTGATTTGGCGTGAAAGAGTAACAAACTTCCATTCACAGATCGATCCATCCTCACAAACTTTCAGATTTATAAATAGGTATCAAGTTAGATGCATAGTATTTGCTCTAAGATAAACTAACTAAAATGTGCTGAGAAAACCTAGTGGAGTTATGTCCCGCTTTCGGTCCTTTCAGTGTTCTTCAGGCGTGCCCAATCATTAGGGGCGCACTAAAACAGCAGCACCAAAGTAAAAATGCAAAAATGAAAATAGCGAATTGCTATTAAATAATTTGCCTTTTTCTCATGTTGCGGTATTTCAAAATGTCTCGCATATTTAATACCAAAGTACATAATTTTGGGGAGCCCTGGTGACCTTTTAACGGCACTTCTAGTAACGTGCAGGCCATATTTTATTATAGTCGCTGGACTATAATAAAATATGGCCTGCAATCATATAAAAGTGTAGGTACAGGAAGAGACGGATGAGAATAGCAGAAGGTCAAAACAAACAAGAGGCTTTGTAATATAGGTACTATAACTATACTTAACAACGCAAAGTTGATGATTGCTTAACTTAAATATATATTAGTTGATACTGTCGGAAGTTATATAAATAAAACCACTTTGTAACGGGTTCTATCGCGATTTATTTGAAAATATTTAATATTTACACTTAGCCTGAAGTTTAGTAGCAGCCTTCAGCAGACATGGTCTTCGCGAATGCTGTAAAAAAAGCCGGAACGTCGGGCTAAGTAAGTGTAGATAATAATATTATAAGTACCAAAAACTCAAAATAGAATCAAGCATAAAGTGGTTTTTAAAATGAATACTTAAATTGAAAATTTAGAATGTAAATGTAGACGCAGACGTCTTTGAAACTTTTTTCATTCACCTAGTTTGAATTCTACCTTTCTAATTTTACGTCAACGACAAAATAAGAACGGGGTTAACTAATTTGGACAAATTCAGATTTTTCATTTACTTTATTTTCGTGAGAGCGGTGCGGCGAACTCTTTTTGTTCGTCAGGCTCACATAGTCATTGTAAGCTTTTGTTTTTACTATATGTGATATTTAATTTATTAATAAAAATTACATGTCATTTTAAAAGTTTACCTTATATTTATTATTTAATATTGTGTGAGTTCGTTGAGTGGGCAATACTTCCTATCGTAAAACGGTCGAATAGAAGTCAAGGAGTGATAATAGTCAATATATTTTTTTATATGATTTCTTTAATAAAAATTCAACCAGTTACATACATACTTTACAAGATCTTTGTTGCCTCTTCAATTTATTGCTTATAAATAGATCCACTTTATTCCACTTTAATATTTTAAAAGTTAAAGTAAATCTAACGTAATGAACTGAAAATAAGCATTTATAAAAATATAAAAGAGGTGAAAAAGTGCAGGCGCCGAAAAATTCCACCCCATGGTATACTACTGGCGGCATTGCCCTGTTGGATGGCAATAGCAAATCTTTTGTGCAAAAAAGTAGGTCAGACCTTTGGTCACGCGAAGCATCGTCCAATCTTTTTGCAATTTCTTTGTAGAGCGACTAAAATTGTTCGTAATATTATCATATTTTCGCCATTTGAAGGAATCCGCTGATGCCACAGCAGCACAAGTGCAGTACTTCGTACTTGGAAGATGGGAAGGCGCAAGGGTGTCGACGCAAGTTGCGTCCCACACCAAAGGTCTACCCATCTTCCAAGGGACCAAAGATATACCGTTCGGTCTGTTGCCATCGTCGCGCACCAAACCAACTGGTTCAAGTATGGCTGGGACGCCGGCGTTGACCAGAGCCCGGAGGATAATGTAATCTAAACGTGCATGACGTGACATGCGTCCATCGTTCCTGCCGCATGATAGGCCGTGATGCCCGAGGCTATCGACTGCTTCTCCACAGCGATGAGGAGAAACACAAGGAGCAAATAAATAATAAAAAAAGAATCATAATAAATAAAAAATAAATAAATGAACTTAAATAATTTTTTTAACGTAAATATTAGTTATATTTCTAAATATACTAACAAAACGTAAGTATTTGTTTTGAAGTACATTATTATTACATTCAATTTAATAATTGTAAAATTCATATCAATTAAATAATTATATTATTAGGTAAATTTGTCTTTCTGTCTGCCTGTTACACTTTCACGCCTAAAATACTGAACCGATTTTGATGGTTTTTTTTTACGGAGATAGAATAGACCTTGGGAAAGGACATAAGTTATGTTTGATGGATGTCAGTTACCGCATAACTGACATGGGTGGAAACGCGGCCAACAGCTAGTATCTATATATTTTCCATAATAGGTAGGCAATAAATAAACCTATTTAGTACAAGGTTAACCAACCTAGTGTTTGTTTATAACCATAACTTGAATTTTAATAAAGGAAAATCGTTATACTTAGATGAGTGCTTTGCATTAAAACAATAACATTTGTGAAACTCTACTATTGCGAACGACACAATGAGGATGGCGGAGGACGGACGGAGTTGGTTCAACTTGGTATGTGTTGATTGCATTAAAACAATGTATTTTGCTGGTTGAGACGGTTATTATATCACAGTCGAACGAACAGTGCAGTCAGCATCAGATTGATCTTGGAACAGGCACGGGGAAAACTAAGGCATTAGGTACGACCGAACTGAAAAATCAGTTAACAGGAAGGGGGGACCTTCCTGTTGACTGATTCAGGTCAGCAATAATACAATTTATACCTGGCACGGCTAGCTGTGCCGGTGCTGCTCCAATCTCATTTGAGATTATGCATTTGTGCCGTTTGGGCTGTTTAAAATAAGAATCGTATCGTTTTTTTAATGGTCCATAGGGTCCAAGCGCCCGCAAGGTCGACACTTCTCATGACCAGAAGGCCGGCCTCTTTTAGGTCAGAGATTAAGCATTGCCATACAACGTGGCAATGCTGCCAACCTTCTGGGAACGGTACTAGGAGAGATATGCGATGCGGAGGAATTTTAAAATTTTAACTTTTTACTATTTATCTACCATAAAAAGACAGTAAAACAATTTGATTGTCTCCGTTTTTGCTTTTGTCCGTATCTATGTCAGTTTGTCAGTTCCAGTGTAGAATTTTTTAACCGATTTTCACCAAACTTGGCACACATGTTCTATGATTTAAAACTAAACTTTTGATAGGAGGGAAAATGAGGAAGAAAAGGAGGGAAGTTTGCTGTGGCGTTATATTATATTCCTCACAGGTTGTGGTGATTACAAAACATTCCAACAGATGAGGAAAAAAGGGAAAGTTTACTGTAGTAGCGTTTTTTTAAGAACAAATTGTTATAATTTTTTGGTGAAACAGGGCTGTTTAAAATAAGAAGCAACGTATCGTTTTTTTAATAGTAGGTACTAGATTTGATTAAGGGTACCAGGAAATTGTGATAAAGAGTACTCGCGAGGTCTACCTACTGTTCACAGAAATACTAGTAATACAGTTTTAAGATCATTTTGAGACTTTGTAGTCAAGATATTTCTGACGCTGACTATACCTATGTGAGATATTCGTTAGAAAATAAACTGTAGATAAAATTTTAACAGATCGATAGCGATTGTCAGTGTATTATGAATCTTACTATGGCCGCGAATTCGTGGAATGAGAGCCGGGTTTTGTAATTTTTGCAGTGAACGAAAATACCTGATTGGCTTTTTCTTAAATTAAAACCAAGTTACGCTTCCATCAGTGAAAATCCCGTCAAAATCGCAGATTAATTGGCACAGACAGTTTTCGAAACAGTTTTTTGTTTTAAATACCGTCCTTACCTGGACTGTTGCTTTTAGTGACGTTATTAAACCTTCAGATTCACTCATAGTTTGATTTATTTTCAATTAGATTTTGTAATTTATATTTTATACGTTTTTGTATTTGTAGGATTTGGCATCACGCGTTTTATAAACGTTGATTAACTGCATCGGGCCTAAACGGTTCCTATAATAATCAGCGAGTGCATGTATGGCTTATACACTCTGAGGCTCTACTCTCGCTATTGGGGTTGGGTGTCAAACAGCAGTCGCTTCCGTAAAAGCAACGTCTATAGAATAGGTAGGAGAGCGGTTTCGGGTCTCTGATATTCACACTTTGAATGCAGCCGGACCAATGCTGTTGATAATGATAGGTGTCTACTAATTCTTAAAGTGATGACCGGAATATAATACACGCTCAATGGCGTAGAAAGCCACTCAAATAATTGGTTTGATATTTGATCGAACAGAAGAACGCTTTGGCGTCAGACCTCGCAATTCACTTCAGTTATTATTTCGACAGATATGTGTAGTAACATTAAAAATGAGTGATCGTGAATAAAATTTAATATGTATTCGTCATTCATATATTTAAATCAATGAACAATATCATCATCACGCGTTAGTCCTTGTTAATCCAAAATCTGCTTTTAAGCCAGGGACAGGGGAAGACTCTAATGGGAGTAGACGCCCCCATTAAAGTCTCTCTCTCTCTCTCTCTACTCTGTCTGATTACTTGGCTTTTGTTTCCGCTAAGAAGGCTTGGGTAAAGAAAATCGATATAACGAAATATCGATAGCATTTTTAGAAAAAAGTCGATATATATCGGCGATTTTATTTTTTTAGATATATCGATTTTCGATTTTTTTTCTGATATCAAAACCGATACTTTTTATACGTCTACACGCACACACATACACACTCGGCTCAAGCTTCGCAATTCTATTTATTTTCTAAGGAAGAGGCTAAAGACTCGTCCATAGCTTTTTTCTCTAGAAAATCTTTACATCTCTGGTTTTTCATTACATTTTTATGATATTTGGCACGTTGGCACCATACAAGTATTGCAATCTTGTTAAATATTGAAATTTAGAGACTGTAAAAAAGCTCTCACTCTAATTTTAAATTTTAAATAAAACAAATTTTTAAATAATTTTTTTGTCTTCTTGTTCTCGTCCACATCGTACACGTCTACTGAAGTCATTTTATGGTTTTAATATTTTATACGGACTTAATTATAGGTACATTAACTCTACATCACACAAACTACTGTAGACCTAATGTTATATCACATGAATACTGGTTGGAATTATGTTGATTTTAATTCAAATGTGCGATTTCTTAATGAATAAATGTGTATTTAGTTTTTTATTATGTAACTTTTGTGCTTAATACAGGTAGCTGCTTCTTGGGTAAAAATATCATGGATATATTGAAATATCGATATTTTTTGTAAAAATTAATCAATATATTTGAAAAGTATCGATACGATATATATCAATATATTTTATCCCTTTGCCCATCCCTACCGTAAAGATATGAAAGCATCCCAGTGGTGTCGTTTCGCTTTTAGTCGACACAATTCAAGGGAGAGGCTTATGTCCCGCAACGCAACAAAAAATTTAAAAATAAAAATATTGAAGCAATCGTTTCCGTGAGTCCCTGGGAGCTTTGAACGGTCGTGTTTATCCTATTTCTCTTTTATACTATTTACTAATAATCCATTGAAATGTTACATTTTCTTTGGCATTTGCCATCTTGGAAAAAGGGGTTCAAATGGGTTTTATGGTTTATTTAAAGACTAGCTTTTGCCCGCGGCTCCGCCCACATGGATGTCGGTTATCGCGACCAAACATAGCCTGTGTCCTTTCTTAAGGTCTAATCTACACCTATACCAAATTTCATCAAGATCGGTTCAGTGGTTTAGGCGTGAAAGCGTAACATACAGACAGACAGACGGACAGAGTTACGTTAATATTAGTATGGATATTTTGTTAGATCTATGCATAAAAAAAATTGTTAACATTTTGTGTTGCAAATTAGATTATTTACAAGTTTTGTCACGTAACCCCGGAGCAATATATTTTACAAGTTTAGATTACATGGATTTTCCTTCATTTAATTCACCATATTTGTTGGTCCTATGATTGACCCTATCGGCTAATGGTATAAAATACTGAATGTTATTTTTTCTGATTTCAGTCGGTTTGATTACTGGATGTGGAAGCGATTTTTCAGAAATCTATGAATGCTTTTTTTTTACATGCGGGAAATCCCCACAGATACCCACCCCTCCGGGGCCGGAGGGGGGGGGGGGATATGTCGGACTCGAACCGACTAAACCGCACGCCGTCTCTGGGTCGTAGTGCTAGGCCGAAGGTGAGGTTGTCATGCGACATATCCCTCGCACCCCGGCTAACCCAGGGCCATTCCTCTCGGTCTGGCCCTCCTCGGGAGGGGGGGACCACGCGGTCCCCGACTCAACCCCGGTGTGGGGAGGCGCGCATCGTCCTACGAGGCGCGCCCCTACGACGCGCGCAATCTATGAATCCAGTTTTGTTTCAATATAGATATAAGGATGTTTCCTTAGAGTGAAATTCGCTATCTCCAGTGTTTTGAGTCCTCTACGACTAAAATTACTTGATAAAAGTTGTACAAGATTACTTGCAACCAAAAATGCTGACTTTTTCTTTTGTTCGTAAGATAGACCAGAAAACCATTTGGAGCCCTTTTTCCAAGATAGCAGCCCCACATACTTGTAATTAACTTCAAACTATCCCCATTTATATCTTCAAAAGAAAATTGAATTCTCTGACAAATGCAACCCCAATGTAACTTTTCAATGGACTATAATGCAATTTGTCCATACTGATATAACACTATAGTGCGTCTCAATTTTAAAGGTCAGTTACCATGTACTTAATAAATCTTGTAGGTATATCTACCTACTCACTTATGATATCATTGATTTAAATACAATTGAATTATAAAAGTTTGTAAGCACGTGATAACTTTGAAAAAAAAAAGACTAGGAAATTGTTGCATATGTCGCCCCCAACTAGCTTAAGCCATTCAAGTAATGGTCTGAATGGTGTTCAGCCCTTCAATTAAACGACTAGGCAAATAGCTTGGATCGATGACGTTTAACTACTTGCCTAGCCATTTAATCAAACAGTTAGAAAAATGAATTATTTCTGCCTGGTTATAAAAAATATAACCACGAAGGCCTAATGCGGGAGCGGAGCGGAACGTAGCTTTTACCCTAACCTAACCAAGTCGGATTGCGCAGCTATCACATTAAACCTATCACTAATTTTCGGTGCAATAAAGTCTACCCCCTCGGGGATTAACAGGTGTAAGTATAAGTAGGTATGTATATTATTTTCTATCTTATTTCGAGGTAGTGCCCCATCTTACGATTGGCCTAAGCATTAGCCAGCCAGGTTGTTAAATGATGTAATAAACGAGACGGCTGAAAATCATTTAGGTCGTTAATTGAATGGCGCCGTTTAGTTAACTGCCTAGGCAGTTAATTGGACGGCTGATTAAGCTAGTTGGCGGCGACACAAACATAAAATAACAAACCAAAGATGACAATGTTGAAACACATAGCATTATACGTATCGCACACCATCTTTTTATCTACAATGCGACAGCTAAACACCTTTTATGTGTCGACAAAAATATTGTCCCAAACTTTTGCAATTAAGATTATACATTACGAAAATGCGTTTGTTGGTACTTACATAACATAACACATAATGCAGAATGAGGTCTAGGTACCGTGGGGTTTGTAACATGAGTGAATCAACAAGGTCGGCTTCTAGCCTCATGGCTATAAGGTTGCCTTTTCGTTCACAGCAAGCACGAATATGGCCGTCTCGGATAATGATCACTATCAATTAAAGCTTGCAAAAGACTCAGTTAAATCAAATATACCATCGCAACACTTTTAATCTACCACCGTCCGTTTGCCGATTATATAAAAAGAACAGTGTTCATGTGAGCTCTGTGTACCTAATTGTCTGTGCTAATTGTAAATTATGTGCAACTTAAATATCAAAAATATACGTAAAACGTTAATATAGTAATTCTGTCCGTCTGTCTGTCTGTCTCTATGTTAGGTACGCTTGCACGCATAAACTACTGAATCGATTGTGATGAAATTTGGTATAGGGGTAGCTAAGACATTGAGAAAAGACACAGCTAGTCTATTTATAAGTATGAAAACTATAACAAATAGTAGTATCTAACATTATGTTGTCGAACACTCAAAATAATTTTTAGAAGGGAAAAGTAATCCATGTTCTCCATCTCTGTAATCTATGGGCGAGTAGGGTGATAAGACTTCTCCGGGCCTCAGACAGAGAGCACGTTCAATTGACGTTAAGCCGTACTTCCCGGTTACTATAACTAACATCTGGGGCAGTGGTATATGGATAATTAGAGCCCTAAAATGCCCTAAAATGTTCATTTGTAGGTAACAATATTAAAATGTTTAATAAAATTCCTCAAGAGTTGGTTGACATGCCACTAAATAAGTTTAAAATCGAAGTAAAAAAGACTTTAATGAAAAAAGGATATTACAAAGTAAACGAACCCTAATGATAAAAATGCATGGTCATCCTAATCTCTTTGCTTGCTCGCACAATATAAACCTATGAAAAAAAAATAAAACAAATTGTTTAAAAAAAAGAAACTATAATATTGTTCACTGAGTTTCTTGCTGGTCTCTTCTCAGTAGAACCAACTTACCGAACCAGCGAAAGAATCATTTTCAAATGATTTATTTACTTAATTTAATATTATATTAGTAATTTTTTGACATTATTGTAAAATATTGACGTTCATATGTGCTCTTTATGTGCCTAAACTGAATAAACGAAATTGATTCTTTGATTCGACAACCTGGTCTAACTACAGGACTTCGATATCGCCAGTGGTTTTCACGAAAAGTATCGAAGTTCGGTTATTTCGCATAAGTATAAATAGATAGCTAACTCGGACGACGATGACACTAAAAGATGGGGGAAAATTTCGTGTCCAAAAATACCTCACTACTTTGAATGTAAGCATTAGCATCATTATAGTAATGTGCATTTTCGTTTTCAGGTAGGTAGTTAATTTTCAGCGGATATTTTATATTTTATCTAAATTTTGTTGATCACGCTATATTCAAGTCAAATTTCAGGTTTGTTATTTATAAGCTATTTTATTCTGAAGTGGCATAGGCTACTTTTTCGCTGGTGAAAAAAGCCTACATTTTGACGTAGTACTTTTATTTATTCTGCGGTTTTAGGGTGGTTTTAGGCACTAATTTCGATACCATAAACAGCTACGCGTACATCCAGATATAAATAATTTGTAACATGTTACATACGTTAACATTAACCAGCTCAGCCGGAGAAGTATTATACATACATACATTCACGCCTGTATCGCCGTAGGGTTAGGCAGAGGTGTAATAATACCCACATTTCACCAATCAATGTATTCAGTCCCAAGTAATAGGGATATGTATTATTAGGTACAAAAAATTGGATCCGTTAGATATCATGCTTCTTTTGGTTTTGCGATCGGCTTTGAGGATTTCATAAAAAGAAAACACATTCTGAAGACTCATGGTCATTCAGAGACTACATAGTCATACATCCTATTTTGATGCAAGCTGTTTTTTGAGTAGCGGGCCCTGGAATCCGACTTTCAACAACTTTTTATATAAATAACGTGCATATTGTTTAAACAATATAAATAATTATTTCCCCCCTTTGAAAGGTTTCTGATTTTGATTAGCATAAAAACCTAAAAATTAAAATAAAAAGATCAAAATCGGAGCTGTTTCTCAGGACTTTCGACGAAAAAGCTTCATTGACGCGACTAGTGAGAGCGTCGGATGCGACTGGAACTAACGCGAAGATGATGATGATCACTGTTATTGAGTACATGGGATAACTACCTATGTTACAATCGCACTAGGAAATAAGAAAACAGTAACTGTGAACTGTTACGTGAATTGCTTATGGACATGTTTTAAAAATTGTAAAAAGCTACACCTATAGAAGAAAATGATCGTAATCACAATAATACCACAACGCACAAGAAACATTTGGACTGATGAGTTCTCCTACTCACGATGTTTCATTGTTACTTGTCATTTTGATTGATTTCTCAGGTTTTTGAATGATTTCTGAACTTTTTCTATAACTTCTTACTCGTGTTATTGCTCGGGAAATTTATCATGAATCTAAAATTTACCCAAAATGTGCTACGCGGTACATGATTCTTGGGTGTCTTATGAGGATAGTACCGGTTGCCACAGTAGTGGACGAGCTCATATTCACCACGGGCGCATCAGAGCCTCGTTTGTCTCGTGATTTAGGTCCAAGAAACGTGTCCCGAGGTAAACTACCACTAAGTAATAGTTAGCGAATAATTCACTTTATGGGTTATAAAGTATTCTTCAGAGTTTATCGATTATGAAATCCTCGAAGTCGATCGCAAAACCAAAGGAAGCATGATATCTAAAGGATCCAATTTTTTTGTACCTTATAATACTTACCCCTATTACTTGGGACTGAATACAATGATTGGTGAAATTTGGTTATTTTTACACCTCTGCCTAACCCTCCGGTGATACAGGCGTGAATGTATGTATACTACTTCTCCGGCTGAGCTGGTTAATTTAAATTTTTGTAAGATAGTTACGAATTATTTATATCTGGATGTACTCGTACTTGTTCATCGTATCGAAACTTGTGCCTAAAACCACCCTTAAACCACAGAATAAATAATAGTACTACGTCAAAATGTAGGCTTTTTTCACAAGCGAAAAAGTAACCTATGCTACTTCAGAATAAAATAGCTTTCTAATGGTGAAAGAATTTATAAAATCGGCTCATTAGTTTCAGAGTTTATCGATTACAAATAAACAAAACTTTCCTCTTACTCTATTCCTGTTTTATGCAATTACTAAAGAAGGATATATCGAAATTTCACTGATACGTAGGTGCCTACCTACATTCGTGTAGTGACGACTTATGTCTTTTTTCCTTGGGCATAAATAATTGTTGCGGTAGGTCAAGACAATTTCTTTATATTTGCTACGATCCTGGGACCTGCCTACGTTTTGTGAGGTTACTAAACTTTCAGCGCCATATTATTTGATATTTTTTTATTTTATAAGTATTCGCAAGTTTTAAAGTCGTATGAACGTTGTGATCACATGAAATTCTATCATTGCGTCACAGAATTTATATTAGATTACGTAAAACATGACGTAGATACAATGACATTTTTAATTATCTTCTATTAATCCGGTTTAAGTATTACTTTAAATAATCATTTCTCTGATCTCAAGACTTTTATCTTGCGTTGTAGAAAAATGTATGCAAGTTTTATTTATTAATTAATTTTAATTCAAAAATCATGACGAGATCTTCCGAGCCAAAGCTAATTTTACTTGTAACCGCCGCATGTGGTGTGCGTGGTGTGTACCGACACACCTACTGAATGACGGATTAGACTATGTTGCAAGTTTTCCTTTCGGGGTTGGGGTCAGGCTGTAGCCGCTCCCGTAAATTGTTATTGGTGTATTTTTCTAGTAGTAGTCAAAATAAATTATTAAGCTGAACTTATTTAATTAAGAATAATAAAAGTTGCGTCTTATTATTCTTCTTCTATCGTCTTATTTATTTTTAATCATGCACCCAACTTTTAATAGTAAATTATTTGACCATTGAATAGTATGACGTCACAAATAATTTTTTATGCAATTTTCCTTATAACTAATCGTTTTGACGTTTATTAAAAAGTAATTGATTTGACTAGTCAGTCAAATACCCAACCGTGATCTTGTTATTTCAAAAGTATTTTTTGCATCATATCTGCGACGAAAACTGACACTGAGCAGTTAGCATCAACAAACAAGTATACCACTGAATCAAATTAATTCTGTGGACTCGGAGGCTTGAACAAGCATTATTTACTTATAACGACTTTTTGTTTAGTATACTTACCTACTTAGTTGGTACGATAGAAAAAAAAGCTCAACTCCGATTAATGAACTTTTCTTCATATATTATACTTACTAGCTTTTGCCCGCGGCTCCGCCCGCGTGGATGTCGGTTATCGCTTAGTGTTGATCAACTTTGTCCTCTAGTATTTACTCGCCTCTGTCTTCTCGACTCTCTAGTGACTTTCTGCTCCCCTCTCTACTTGACTCTGTAGTATCGTCTATCCATTCCATTGACTTCTCAACGCGCATTTCTACTCGCCCATCCGCTCAATTCTCTTTTCGCCTCTCTTCTTGACTCTCGCCACTCGCCTATCTACTCGCCTCTCTACTCGCCCCTCTGCTCGAATCTCTACTCAACTCTCTATTCGATCTCTACTCGCCTTTACATTCGTCTCTCAACTCGCCTCACTATTAGCCTCTCTACTCGACTCTCTACTGCACTCCATTTGATTCTATACTCGACTCTCTACTGGTTTCTCTAGTCGCATATCTACTCGCCCCTGTAGTCGACTCTACTTGACTTTCTATCTCTGACCTCTACACGCCTACACTCGTCCTCATAACAATCTCTACTCGCCTCTTCACTCGCTTTTATATTTGGCTCGTTACTCGACTATGTCCCCCCCTTTTCTGCGCGATTGAAAAATGACAAACTTTAATCCCCTAACCCTAACCCTATCCCCCCCTTCTACCCTCTTTTTCACGATAAAATGTTGCATAACTATGTCCGTTCTCATAAGGATGTTTAAAAACAACAAACTTTCATCACCTATTTATTACCCTACGACTTTAATCTCTAATTTCGCTATAAAAGGTAGCCATATCCGTTTCCAAGTTTTAATCTATCTCTGTGCCAAATTTCAGGATATCGTCCAAAATGGCAAACTTTCATCCCTTAGCCCTATTATCCCTCCCCCCTCTTCTATTCCTTTTTTCGTGATAGAAGATAGACTATATCCATTTCCAAGCTCTAATCCATCTCTATACCAATTTCATCAGGATATCTTCAAAAATGACAAACTTTCATATAATCTTTCATCCCACAACCATATTTCCCCACCTTCAACCCCCTTTTTTGCGATAAACGTAGCCTAAGAACGTTCCCAAGCTCTAAACTATCTCTGTATCAAATTTCATTAGGATATCTTCAAAAATGACAAATATTCATATAAACTTTCATCCCATGGCCCGAATTCCCCCTTCCCCTCTTTTCGCGATAAAACATAGCATATGTCCGTTCCCAAGCTCTAATTGATCCCTGTACCAAATTTCATCAGAATATTTTCAAAACTGACAAACTTTCATCCCCTATCCCCCTCCCCATTGAACCACATTCTTCGCGATAAAAGGTAGCCTATGTTCGTTCCTAAGCTCTAATTCATCCCTGTACCAAATTTCATCAGAATATCTTCAAAACTGACAAACTTTTATCCCCTATTCTCCCCTCCCCCTTAAACCCCACATTTTCATTATGATATCTACAAAAATGACACACTTTCATTCAAACTCTCATCCCCTAGGGTCTCATTTATTCGATTCTGGTTATTGAAAACCAGTCCAAGTGAATTAATAAGTGTTAATGAATAATTTATGATGACTAATACTACGACGACTCGCCCGCGTGGCAATCAGACCACTTTTATGCAACCCATCAGAGTGTGCTCCAGGGATTAAAAGATAATGATCTAACCTCTCGGTAATAAGGAAAAATGTGAATTTTATTCAACTGTCACAACATATCGACGTCCCCAGGGAATAAAATCGTAATAGACAAAAGTAAATTTTACAGGACGAGCAAAATACTGTTATTTTGTTATAACTCCTGAAGTAATCGGCCTATGTTGTCATATTATACATCATTCTTTTCAGTATTTTTTTGTTAATAAGTGGCCATGGAAAGAAATGAAATTATGCATATAATTTTATAGTTATTACGAAAAATATGTAATACTGATTTTATATTTAGATGTATTCTAAGTAATGGAACATAACCATTTTATTCTCGTAAAGTTGCAATATTACGAAAACGATATCTGTTCATTATGATGTTTTTCTATCATACTTTCATGAAGGAAGTGTAACTGTAACAAATTAATACGATTTTGTTCCTGTAAAATTAAAGTATTTTTTTCTTCGTATATCTATATAACGATTTTGTTTTTGTATAAACGTATGTAGTGTTAACATCGTAATACGAGTATGCAGTAATGTTTATGAATTTGAATTGTAATTGAAATAAATAAAAAAAGTATAAAAAACAATATAATCTTTATTTATGAAAATAATAATTATTACAATTGACTTAAATTAGCATTTATCAATCAGCAATAGACTTTAATTAGCACTTATCAGTCATCAATAGACTTTAATTAGCATTTATCAATCATCAATAGACTCTAATCTATATCTATATATATAATAATCGAAGCGGTCTTGAATATTGCTGTCCAATCTGGTCCCCTTTCTATAAAGTTCATACTGATGCCATAGAGGGTGTACAGCGGCGCTGTTTAAGTTACGTTTCCCGTAAATTCAATTACGGTAGATCACTGCAACACTATAGTGACAGGTTGATTGAGTTCAATATGATATCGCTTGAAGCCCGCCGTAGGAGGTATGATCTCCTATACCTTCACAAAATTATGCACGCCGCCATTGATGCACCAGGTTTGCTGTCTGCGGTCTGTATTAACACCAGACACAGGTCGCGCTGTCCCAATGTATTTATCATTCGGATCTACAAAAACAACACCTCCTTCTACAATCCTATCGTTAGGATGTGTCGCACGTATAACGAACTGAATCGGGCTGAAGACGTGGATATATTCAATGGTCGATTCTCCCTGTACAAGAGGGCCATATCAAATATAATAAGTGCTCAATGTGGCTTGTAGCCTGTGGTTGGGGTTCGGGTTTATTCTGGTGATTTTTTTTTCTTTTTAATCAAATTAAAGTAAATTTAAAATAAGTAAATAGTAAATTTTGTATAAGCATGGCGAGTATCTATACTTTGTCATGTACTTTTTTTTTTCACTCATTTCACGTTGTGTATGCTATATTTGGAATACTGTCTAGATTTAACTTGTAACTGTATCTGTCTCCAAATGCTTAGCCATGTAATGGCAGTAATCTGTAAGCGTACCTTTACGAAATAAATAAATAAATAAATAAATAAAAATTAGCATTTATCTATCATCAATAAACTTTCATTAGCATTTATCAATCATCAATAGACTAATTAGCATTTAACAATCATCAATAGACTTTAATTGGCATTTATCAATCATAATTTAATCGGTCATCTAAATTCTGATTGATTTTTATCTCTTTCAGTCGCTCATACTTTCACAGTCATCCTCACATAAAGCTGCTTCGGTAGTATTTGTACTTATCAGAGAATGATAAAAACTGTGGTAATGAAGAGGTATGGCGTTAATCCTACAAAGACTTAATAGATCTTCGTGCAGAGCTTTTGAGATTGGAACTGGACCGTCATAGGCTGGCTGCAGGATGGCATCGTCGCCAGATACAGTTGCTGTGGTAGAAGTAGATTTTCGTTTTCTGTTTTTTTTAGTTGATGTTGGTGCTATATTCATTTCACTAAAGTCGTCATCGTAATCATATTTAAAGTAAACAGATTGTGGATTTGTAGGGACCACTTTTATTTCTTTAATTTTTGACGAATATATTTTGTTACCTTTTGTATCATTTTGCCAGTTCTGTCCAGTAATCAATGATTTAATGTCATAAAATTCTGTTTGTCTCATTTCCTTCAGTTTGTATTTTTCACCGGTTTGCTTAGCATTCATCACTATTCCATATAATTGATCGGGTGTATATATTTGTTTATTTTTCATAGCTCGTTCTATGCATGCGTGCATTGAATCACCTTCATTTTGGCTATGGCCAGATTCATAGAAACGTTGAATAATCTCTAACTTAAATTTATTAGCAGCAAACAGATAAAGGGCAAACACGAATTTATTTTTATTCTATCCTGCGCAACCATCAGAATAAAAAGATATTTTATTAATTTGTTTATGAAATTGTTCTTCAATGAAATTATATAGACAGCTACCTATCTCTATTGATCCTCTTTTAGCGATTTGCGAATGCCACATGTAACAGTATTCTTTCTTTCTAGAAGCATCAAAAACGGTAAAGTTATAGACGGGATACTTCCGTTTGTAATGAAATATTCCTACCTCCGACTGAGGTACCCCTAAAACCTTTTCTAAATCAAAAATAGCTAAAGTGGAGTTTGTATCAAAATTTTCCTTTTCAGAATTTTTAATTTCACGAATCCTTTCTTTATTATGTATGTGTTTTATGTATTTATCTTCTAAAGATTCCTTTTGCTCGCCTATAGCTTGTTCATATAGCGAACAAGTGCTACATAAATCTTTCTTAGGATGAAAATAAGAATAATTAAACTTCGTGTTAAATATACTCTCATACTGTCTTTTGGTAGCCATCTTAACATCAGAATAATGTCCATCTGACTGTTCTTTGAACCAATCTGTGTATAAACGGTACATTTTCGAAATATTCAAAGTTTCGCATAAATACTTTCTTTTAGAAGATTTCCTAACATAGTGTGCTTCTTTTACTGGAAATAATTGTATGTGTGATGTTATGCTCTCTTCTGTTGAAACTGACATTTTACGTGGTCGATTATTATGTTTACCTCTACAGTCACTTTTATTAGAATCGCTATCATATTTCTCTATAGCAGTGTAAACCATTGTTCTGATATCTGCAAAGTTTTTAGGAAAAATATCTTACATACACGAACTTTATTACTTTCTAATGGCAAATAATAACTTATAGTTTGAGTACGGTTTTTATCTCGAATAACTTGAAGTTTATAAACAATAGAATACAGTTATAGTTAAAGAACCTATGTTTGTAAACAATAGAATGCAGTTACTGTCGCATCACAACAATGTCAAATTACATAATGATTGAATATTGTTCACGCCGCCCGCTCAATGTTACTTGTAAAAACTTGTCGAAATAGGTTCAGCGACAATAATAGCCTATTACACTAATAATAGAAAGAAAAAAAATTTGTATCACGTTAATACTTGTTTCAAAAATCGTAAAGAATATTGTAACATGTCTTAACGTGAAATACTATAGAAAATTATGTCAGTAATAAAGCAATAATATAGGTTTACCGTTGAGGACTTATCGAACGAATATAGGTAAAGCGTGTTATTGAAATGAATCATCAATTTTTTTACGGGAATAAAATGGTATAACGTCTTACCGATTTATCGAGATAAATGTTCGTTCCGTAATGAACGATTATGGGGTTTTTATGGGTTAAATGTGTTATATGATTTCCGGAGAATAAAAATAAAAATTGCTATAAATTTATGAATTACCGGAAAAAAAATCAAAAAAAAAATCAGTAGGTGTATAACGACCCATAGAGGCCGAAAATGCAAAAACATGAAAAGAGTGGTAATAGCACTTTACCATTTTATTCCCCGGGGGCGTCGATATGTGCACGCATCGACCAATATATACGCCTCCACACCCCTCTAATACCATCATAATCTAACTGCCATTACCGATTGCATCCCAACTGACTTCCAAAAAGGAGGAAGTATTCAGTTGAATTGAGTATGTATCTATATCGATTACTTTGAAATTTATTTTTCGATTTACGTGATTTTTTTAGTTCGATGCAGAATAGTTACCATTTGGTCTCATAAAAAATTGTATTTAGTTTGTTCCAGTAGCTTTTATTTTATGAACATTTTTGTATTATTTTAATTCAATCTTTTAACCGACTTATTATTTATGTTGTCCCATATTTCCGTCGTTTATGAACCGATTTTAAAAATTCTTTTTGATTTGGGTTTAGTATAACCCATACACATGTGGTCCCATATAAATTTTATAACTAGGACCGTGGACTTCGGAGACACACCAGAGAACTCCTCAAAATCGAACAGGAAATGGGACATTATTGCTTTTAAGGTAGTTTTAGGACGATCTATCCTATGTAAATACGTGTTGCATCTTCTTTTTTTTATCACTTTTTCCCTCATTTTGATGCGGGAACTTAGTATTGTGAAAATGTGCGTGTTTGTACAACCAAAATCTAAAGCCGGTATTTTCCTATTCGATATTGTCTTTATTCCATTCAATAAATGAATAGGTTGAATATTTCACTGCTTACAGCTAAGCTAATTGCAGCAGTTCAAAGTTCATACCGCCAACAAACGAGCTAAGCTACGTCAGCGATGCGAGTGACGTCAGCGAAGCCAATGAAGGTCCAGCAATGCTCCTCGTTCACCTCGTTTCGCCTGCTTCGCTCACTTGCCCGCCCGCTTCGTTAGCTAAGCTCGCCCAGTTCGCTCGCCCGTCCTCCCCGTTGGCAGTGTAGTATTTACGTTGCGTGTCTATATAATTTATATGCAAATCGATCACCGTGGCGCTACGGGAACGATAGACACTTACGTCGCGAATATTCGCCCGCTCGGTCCGCACCGTTCGCTGCGCCCGCTTCGCCCGCTCAGCCAGCCAGTTTTCGGTGTGAACCCTTAGTTTGGCTCGCCAATATTTCGCGTAGTTTCCTTCGCTCGCTTCACCCGCCCGCTCCGCCCGCTCAGTCTGTCAGCTGGCAGTGTGGCCTGCGCTTAACTTTACGCAAAACTGGTGGTTCAATGATTTGATAATAGTTCGTGGCATTTGAATGTTATTATATATACTACCGAGTACACAGCTGAATTTAATTCATCGTTATATTGTTATTTCAGCTTATTCTGAGCTTTTTGTAGTTTTTCTAAAACTTGTAACAATATGTATGTACCCATATAAAGTAATAAAATAAATTGAATTGAACAGAATGCTACCCTTATATATATGAAAAAACACACTATACAAGTTCCGCACAATTATATTTAGTTTTATCACTGTTTAGTATTTAATTTATAATATTACGACATGTTTCGAATAAATCATCGTCAGGTGATTTATTCGAAACATGTAGTAATATTATAAATTAAATACTAAACAGTGATAAAACTAAATATAATTGTGCGGAACTTGTATAGTGTGTTTTTTCATATGTATAAAGGTAGTAAAATGAAGTTCCATCAAGAAGTTTCAACAAATTCAATCAACTACTTGAACAGAATGGTTCTTAGTAATTTAAAAATAATTCAGACAACCGTGCGCAATATTTTAGTGGTCCACTTGCGCAATTGCGAGCCTCGATAAGGTGAATTAATTTATCCATAGTCATCTATGGGGGCCGGATTATACATCCAATCAACCGGATATATGAAAGAAAATATGCAAAATAATCCTTTATTATAGCAATTACCGCTGAAAATGGTTTACAATGCAAATGCCTTAGGTATGTAATTCGTATTTTAGATAGGTACTAGGATAGCAAGATAAGATTTTTGATATAACTATTGTTGTATTCATAAGGAAAAGCTTATCCGAGGTATAACTTATCAATGCCCTTGCAAACAATGGAAAATATAATTAATTAACATTTAGATGCAGTTCAATTGACTTTGTAACTACTCTCAGGCTTAATTATTGTATGCTAGAAAATTATCTTATGTTTCAATTTTATGCTAATAATAAAATATATTTTCTATATTATATAAAATGTGGGTGCTAGCACCTCTGCCTACCCCTTCGGGGATAAAGGCGTGAGTTTATGTTATGTTTATAAAAATAAGCTATTTTATACAACTGAGGTGGCAGACGAGCTCACGGCTCACCTGATGGAAAGTGGTTTCCGTGGCATATGGACGAGTGCAACACCAGGGGAGTTCCACTCGTGCTGCCGACCCTGTAGACACAGAAAGTTTCTGTACCGTCAGTGTACCATGTAAAATACTTTTCCTAAATAAAATAATCAATTATTAATTAACTATACCATATTAAAGTTTTTGAGGATTGAATAAAAATGAATGAACTTTTAATAGGTACAGTCAGCGTTAGAATGGTCTTGATTACAAAGTCTCAAAATGATCATAATTCCAAGGTATGAGCCAATCAAACAGTTTTATTGATTTTAATTTTAGTATTTTCCGAAATAACGGTGTGTACCAAATATCAGAATAATCAGTTAACAGGAAGGGGAGTAAATCAAAGTGTTACGATCATTTAGAGTACTTTGTTCGTTTTACACAAAAAAAAATGGTATAACGGAGGGATCGTATTATTAAAATAACCGGAAAAGATTCCTGCGGTTCGCGGGAACGCTCTTAGTATTCCACGCGGGCGGAGTTGCGGGTAACAGCTATCCATGCTTACGTAGATAACAGATACAGTTAGTTTATGTAGCATAACTGTAGATTTAGTTCAAGCTGACAATGATAAAGGAAGTGTTTATAGGCAGGAAATGAAGGTTAATGACACGATGATGCATACAATTACCTTGCAGACAATGATAAAGATGCCACGATAAAGATATACTACGACGTTTTACATGCGCTATCTAGACCCCAAACTAGCTAGTTATTATCAGTTATGGGCGCCAGAATTCGGACAAACATACTTAGATGTAATTGTCAGTGTCCAGTTTTATAGGTAGAGATACATAGGACTAGACATAGGTATATAGTAATTATTATTTACTTAATCTCTACTAAGTATGTTATTATCATCGTCAACATCTAAGCTTTGATCTCCAACTGCATCCGAGCCCTTTTCAGAGTCCAGGGTGGTTTATCTTGACTTTTATTTCTTTACTAGATTTTGCTCGCGGCTCCGCCCGCGTGGATGTCGGTTATCGCGATCAAACACAGCCTTTGTCCTTTCTCAAGGTCTAATCTACGCCTATACCAAATTTCATCACAATCGGTTCAGTGGTTTAGGCGTGAAAGACGGAGAAACAAACAGACAGACACATACATAGTATATTTTATTTACTTTTTACCTGTATAACCTTCTAACCCCAAAAGGACAGCGTACGCCAAGTTTCATCCATCAATCAGCAGGCTGACCTGCTTGCAATTGAGGCTGGTTTAGGCTCGAACAGTCTTGGCGGGTCCGACCACCGAGCAATCTATTAGACGCGAAATTTTCGTTCTATTAGACGTCGATTGGCCAATGGTTTACGAAATAATGGAAGGAAACTTGTCAATTTTGTAACTACCTCGAAAGTTGAATGGAACAGGTTATCAATTTAATATACCGCCATCGTGAATACGTGACGTTGATAAAATGAAACCGAATATCCTATCTAGATTTCGGACATAGATAATATAGATATCCTTATTTGCAAGAAAGCCGTTAGGTACAGCCATGTTCAAAAGTTCTTTATTATACACACACACATAACATAGTACAGTAACAAACATAAATACATTTTGATGCCCAGCAAACCTTTGGGGGATAGAGGAGAAATAGTAACAAAAGGGTAAAAAAAAACAAGTGTACAATTAGTAGAGAACAAGTTCTAAAAACACACATTCCAGTTATATAGATAGCATAGCATACAGAAATTCGTATATTTTGAACTGAAAAGTTACTAATCTTATATAGCCCGCATCTCAAAAGACTTTCTTAGGGGATGCCTACGTCATAGTAGCTTTATGCATGCAAAGTCTCAGCCCGATCGGTTTAAAATTGACAAAGTTTCATACAAACTTTCATACCCTATTTTATCCCCTTGGGGGTAGAAATAATCAAAATTCTTCCTTAGCGGATGCCTACGTCATAAAATCTGCCTGCATGCCGAATTTCAGCCCGATCCGTCCAGTGATTTGGGCTGTGCGTTGATAGATCACTATGTCAGTCAGTCAGTCACCTTTGAGTTATATATAATATGATATATTAAGATATATAGTAGACAAATTATATATGTACACATTTATATATGCAGGTACTAATTTACATAAATACATAAATATACAATAAATTACAGAAATTACTTAAATAAATAATACACAGTTATCTAGTTTTAGAGAGTAACAGATCTTTTACTTTAATCTTGAATACGTTGAAAGAAGTGCTATCGCGTACAGAGTGAGGCAGCGAATTCCATAACTTTAACGCGCGAACAGTCAATGAGCCATCGGAACAGCTTGATCAGTGATCCTCTTCACTGATCAAGCTGTTCGAAAAAGAAGCGCCGAGGAAATGGGGACAAGAAACTCCAAGCTCTCTCTTGTCTCAGTAGGCGAATTAGGATTGAAAAGATTTGTTTACAGAAGAGAGAGAATTTGAGAGTCTCATCGCTGATGAATAGGTAACCACCTCAACTTTGTACGAAATACGGAAAGACGGTCATACTTCCGGAGACCAAAAATGAAGCGAATACCTAAATTTTGTAGTCTTTTGAGTTTATTAAGAAGTTCCTCCTTTGCATCAAGATAACAGACATCAGCGTAGTCTAAAATTGGGAGCAGAAGAGATTGCGCAAGAGTAACTTTAGTGTCTGTACTTTCTGGAGACGTTTGTTGCGTAGGAGAAACTTAGTTTCGGACCGAACGTACCTGATAACCCACTATTTGTAGTGGGTGCAGATTTTTCTGTCAAGGCAAATAGGCAAGGCCTCACAACTTATCAAGTCTTTAAAAAAATGAATTATGTAAAAAAATCTTACAATGAAAGCTATATCTACTCGTACATTCAGCTCATTAATATAGGTACTGCAAAGCTAGCAGCAAAATAATGTTCATAATATTGTGACAACAATAGGCGTTTTTAAACTGTGGTAAAGATTAATATGTATACAACCGAAGGCATATTATTATGCTGTCTCAATAATATGTATACAACCAAAGGCATATTACTATATGAACAACATTAAGATATCTAAATAAGTTATTGTACCTACTTACCTACTTAATTCAGATTCAACCTTATTAGTACCTATCAAACGATGCAGGATTTAACCGATTTAGCCATTGCCGATGTTGGTGAAAATGGGTGTTTAGAAATCTTTTAAGTACTCTAAATTGTTGTCTAATTTTCAGTTAGAATATGATACATTATGTTACAGAACCTATCATCCAGAATATTGTATAATAATTGGGTTTATATGTTTTATAACTAAATGATTGTTTAGTAAAGGTAATCTCAACAAATGACAGGTTAAGTGTACCTACCGACCCGAAACCGGCGAGCATGACCTTATAAATATAATGAAAGTTGAAGAAGCAAAAGTTGTATATACCTATGCCAGAATCGTAGCAAGTGGATACATGTGGTCCGTGCCTATCCCAATGGGCAAGAGGCGTGATTTTATGTATGCTTTCAATTATGCATTCCAAAGTAAAAAACACTTGAAAATATTGTAGTAATCAACTTTTATGATCGATTGTAAAGTCAACCAAGGAGATACGGTTGCACTTATAAAAACAAGCTAATATGAAAAAGTGAGACCGTATCTCTTACGTGGGATACATACGCGGGATCAACAGTTCATAAGACCAACAATCAATATGTCAACGCCACGAGATCTGCAGTTTAAAATATCAATAGTTTCCTACACCAATAACTTACGAGTTCAATAATTGTTCATTAGATCAACAGTCCGTTTCGTCAACAGTGCACTACAATGTCGACTGTAAATGCCAAGTTGCCGTAAAAGACTTCCTGTCAATGTATTTATTCTAGGCAAGGTTGCAGTCACGCAATAACATCAGCTAGCTAGTGCTTACGCCTTTCCAAAGTTACACCCTTATGGATGTAGCGTACACGTAATAGTCCAACTGAGGGTAGTAACGAAACTGATAGTGATCAGGGAACTGTCGTACTGAATAGTCTGTACATTCTAAGATAGAAAAGATAAAAGTCTTTGACACACATACTCGTATATGTATATATTTATTTTATAAGTACAAATCTTCTTATCTATCCCAAACTGACACCCACGTGGGCGGAGCCGAGGGCATTAGCTAGTATTCTATATACTAAGATTATTACGTGTTCAAGAGCGAAGATTTCATTCAGAACTCATCATCATTAGATGTAATATTTTAGTTTGGTTACAATAAAATAAAAACTAGGTACGTTTAAAAAACCCGACTCCAAAAACTGCAAAGTATAAAATAACTTAGAGAAAAATTACCAAATTTACTGATTCACTGTAAGCAAAAGGCGGTGCATCGGTACAGTTTTGTAATAATTACCTTACTACATACATTACAAATTATTCTATGTGAGGAAATATGGATAGATGGTTATAGGTATGCGACTTCGTAGGTACGCGTGGAGTGAGTTAGACTTTCATACAAGCTACCATCCCCCGTTTTAATCCCAAAAGGGGGTTGTATATATATATTTATAGAGGTTTTTTAGTAACATTTAATTAATTTTAAGATTGATTGTCGCGCTGGCACTATAAAAGGATTTATCGAAGGTGCGTTGTTGTCTTTTAAATCGAAAAGCACCTAATATATACCTAATATATACCTACCTATATATATCCCAATGTGAATTAAGTATACGCTTTGGAGATTAGCGTGTGCGTTATGGCCCACAATCGGTTTATGATAAATTTATGATGACAGAAATATCTAGGTACTGCTTTATTATGTATAGATAGATAATAAATAAAACTCTACATAAAATCATGAAATCATTTGCATTTATCGATTTATGATTTTTTTAAAAGAGGTTTTTAACCTAATCGATGTTTGAATTTTTTGTGCAATCACTACTTCCATCTGTCAAAAAGGACAGAGACATAGTATGTTATATTACGTCGATATCTCATTATTTTACATTACACCATGTCCGTGACTGTTTTATGGTAGGTCGAGAGGCCCATAAGGTAGTGATAGATGCGACGATGAAGTCATCACTGCAGGCTAGTGACGTTATGCCACAGGGCTCCCACGTCAGCTTTCACCAGAACTACTCACAGAATCAGACTGACCAGCCCCTTATTCGGCAAGACCAATCATAATGTGAAAACGCCCGTTCGTGTTTTTTTATACCACTGACGTGGCAAATAAGCTCACAGCCCACCCGATAGAAAGTGGTTACCGTGGTCTATGGACGTGTGAAAGAGGAGTCACACTCGTGCTGTCGTCACGAGGTACTATTCATTCAACCCTATCGTGGGCATAAGCAAACCATTTGCCAACCACATTTTAAAAGTTGCGCTAACTTATAAAACATACCTACCTATATTGCTACTGTGCAACTATTGGTACCAATTGGTACACGTAGACTATAAACCAAAATCAAAGATTTAATTAGTATAGCCCGTAAAAGGTTTAATTTTTTTTAAGGAATGTTAACAATGTTACTAATATTCCCAAGCAATTTAGCTTAGTTGGAGGGCAACTAAGATAGATTGCTTGTGCTAGGAGTTGGTTCACGTCGGTAGTGTAATGGCCAGAATTCGAACACGGGACCTCTCGATCGTAAGGCCAGCCGGCCCCTTGACCACTAAGCTACCGACGCATCTCGAATCTAAGCCTTTCTTAATTCTAAGCAGAATCACATAAGATCTCGCTTCCCTGAATTCATTAAGTTAGAGTGCTACTACCGTTTCGCTTCCCAAATGCTATTAGAATCGATCAAAATTCTATCTCATAAGTACTTACTTTTAACAAAGTTCTTTTACATTTATTATTATTAAAGGGTTGGACAAAATTACTTGTACAAGGTAGCTTGTTCATCGGTTCATTGTGTTGCGGCTACACAGAAATAGAATGTCCCTTGTATACTTACCACAAGGCTTTGTAGTTTGTTGTAAGGCTTCGTTGTCAGGCTTTTCATATAAATTGAATTTATAATGCCTTGCATAATAGAGATTACATACTTGTTTTTGTAGTCGGTTAATAGTGACTAAGTATCAATGTATTTTGATAGGACCGCGATAACTATATGTATAATATTTACTCACTAACGGAAAATCTCGAATGAGGTAATGTGGCATATTTAAGCGAACGTATATACGTAGGTATACGTATGTCTACCTAATTAAATAAATAACGTCCTATCAACTCACAAAGGCTAGTGATAAATTTGACCGAAACACTGTGACCATGTCCCATTAATGGGCCGAAAAGATATATCTCACAAAAATAACTATACTCGTCAAGAATACCAAGTCTCGCCTCAGTTGCTTTACCGGAAAAATTAATTCAATCGCCACTTAGGGGACCTTCTATCTTAAGTTATGACATTAGGTCATAACTTAAGATAGATATCTTACCTAACAATATCAGATAGTAGATAGGACCATATCAATATGAAAAATCTTTAACGTTTTAAAAAATATACGGCAATCGCATGAAAACACAATATATCTCACAAGTAATATAAATATAGAGATGAGATTGTTCAGTGCAACGAACGTCACAACGAATTTATAAGGGGTCGAAAAAGGCCTGAATTGCTTCGAGAAAAGAATGGTACGGTTGCGCCGCTTTTTGTTTGCTCGACTTGGCGGTGGCACTGCTGTACCATCAGTTTTTGAGTTGGTAGGTTCGTTTAGATCTACGCAAGTCCTTTTCAAATAACACGAAAAGGACTTGCTAGGTACTAAAAAAGTGAATGTCGATTGACTACTACACAACTTTTCACTAGGGTTGCTTGCCCTCTGACTAGGAGGCAAGTAACGGGTTGGTCACCAAACGCAGGCCTGGGGTGACAGGTGTACCCTTTTCCAGGATTAACCTAAGGGCGGCATCTTAAAACCGTATAGATGACCTAGGGTCAGTCGAACTGCGAATGTAGGTTAGGTAATGCCTTATTGAATTACCTTGCACCTCGGGACTACCACACGAAAAAAAAACACGGGTTGCACTCCGGGAGTGCCGGCAGAAGTGAAAACGTTTTCTGTCTTTCTTTCTTCGTTATATACAGAGAAAAAAGATAAAAAGAACATACCATACCATACCATACCATACCTATAATATAGCGCCAATCATAGAACCTATCACTAATTTTCTGCTAATTTTCTGTTAGAAGAAATTAATAAATAACAAACAGAAAAAATAATCACAAAAAATAATAAATTACAAACAGGAAAAAATTATCACAAAAAATAATAAATTACAAAAAGAAAAATAATCACAAAAAGTATCAGAAGCCCAGGTTCGAACCCGGTACTACCTGAAACCATAAGTACTTACAGTCGGAGTCCGCTAGGCTACAACGCTTCTTATCTTATCTTGCCAAATAAACAGTGTGTTGTATGACGTCAGTCGTCGGTTACGGGTCAAAGGTCAAGCGACCCTGACGCGAGTTTAACAATTTTTACCCATCCAACGCCGCTAAAGAAGTTTTCACTTCAAAAGCTTTATTCATTCATACATATTCTTTAATCCATCATAATTTTTTAACATGCGGAACGATTTTTGTATCTAAAGGCGATTTTAACTCAATATAGCGGAAGGTAGCGGAAACAGTTACGCTATATCATCTTTGGTGTATCACACTTAGTATGTAAAAAATTAATTAAGATATTAACACAAAGCAACACTTTAGAAATAATCAAAATATTTTTGGACTAAAAGTTTCAAAATTCCTGATTGATGTAGAAGCGTGATCAATCTGCCAATTTTTAATTCCTCTTTCGTCTTTAATAGTCATATCTAATTCGCGGCGGGTTCTTTTTATCTAATGTAACATTAAGTAATGTTTTGGAACTGCCCTAGTCAATGCCTAGGTCAGTAATTTAACGTAGTTATAATGAGCAATTTGAACAAAATAAAAACCATGTTGGAACACCTGCATTCAGTAAAGATTCTATAGAATAAAAGTCTTCTAAAAATACAAGACCATATTGTTAGATTAAGTTACAACCTGTTTACTACCAGTTTGGACTTCGCTGAAGTAAGTAATCGAATCTAATCTATACTAAGTATAATAAATGTAATAAACGTTCCAATTACTAAAAATTCACAAAATATTTTTAGTTTCAACTAATATTCTTAATAATAAATTTATTTGCACATCATACCCATGTCGCAGTAACGACGCGACGTCCAAACTCAAAGTAAACGGGTTGTCCGTTGGATCTAATAAAATGTAGAAGTACTAAGCCGCTGTTTTAATTATTTACAGGAGTGACAACAGACAAAGGAGACGTCAGGTGGCGATAAGGCACGCCCAACAGTAACGTAAGTACCTAGCTTACCAAGAAACACAAACAAAACAATGCCTACCGTATTAATTAACTGGTGTCAATATTTAACCGACTTCAAAAAGGAGTAGGATTTTTGCAAGACTTTTTTTGACAACCTATCGTGTGTTGACTTTTTCCATATAATGAAATCTTAACCTGGAACTGGTAATTAATGTTTTCATAAAATGCAGTAGATACTCAAAATGTAAGTACCTACATATAGTTAAGTGCTTTATCGAGTAGTATAGGTAGGTCCCTATATTAAAATAAACATAAATAAATTAATGATGATATAACTTATCACATATTATTGTAAGATTGCCATCTGCATTCTTAAGCATCAGCAGTACCATAATTTTAAGCATTATTAAATACTTTTTCTTACCCCGTTTCTAATACCTACAGCGACTCCTCCGTAACACATCGTAACAAACATTGTCGTATAGTTAGTCAAATACAGTTTCGATATTATATGTTACAGAATTATACATAGGGTAGGGAATGTCGAAATTATAATTGGTGTAATGTTCATATTTCCGTAATGAAAAAGCGTAATTTTTGTGTTCTATCGAGAGTTTTCTTTATGGCTATCATACCTAGTTATGTAGTAGCAGGTCTAACGATTCTGGAGGATCTAGCAAGCTCTCTACATGTATCTAAGTACTTATCTTACAAATTTTAAACAAACTATTTTATTGAAAGTGTAATATTTAACTTATCGTTTATCTCCACAAATATATTTAACATATTTTATCTACATACTCTCATACTGAAATGTTAACATTAAAAAACTTAAAACAAATCTTTAAAGACAGTATTTAAAGCAGAGAATATCAAAATAAATATAAAAAAATACTTTAAATTACATGTCTTCTGTGGCAACTGTGTCGTAATATAACTTTATCTACTCTGATACTATAATACAAAGATTATAAAATTGAAATCAAAACTCTTATGACAAACATTACGCACAGGCCAAAAAAAAAGTTTTATTACGATACAGGTCTTGTATGGACACCTATATCATTAAATAACTTTTTAATTAGAGATGGGCCGAGTACTCGGTTGCTACTCGGTACTCGGCGTACTCGGCGGGTTTTTTGATACTCGTACTCGGCCGAATAACTCGGTTTTAATGCCGAGTATACTCGGTTTAGGTAAAGCAATATATTTAGGTTGTTGACGTTGACGCAAATAGCTCACAATTTTGAGATATTTCCAGCATGTTGGCTTCTGCTGTTGTGTTTTTATTTTTGTTTTTTTTTTTGTTTTGTGTTCCATCTCTTTCTATTTTCTAGATTTTTATAAATTTAATATCTTTCTATTTATTATTCATGTCGCATGCCCTCCACATAGGAGCCAGTTGAAAACTAGCGTCAGGCACTTGTGACTAATACCATGCAGTTGTGCCTGATACCATGCAGAACTGGCCCTTTTTTTGGTGTAGCGCGAAGAACAATTGTGACTGATTAACTTGTTTGCGTGTGACAGTACACATTTAATGAAAAAAATGTGTAATCGGTGCTGCACTAAAATAAAAGGTTTTTCTATCTTTCTTCTTTCTTCTTCTTTCAAAGTTTCATTTTCCCCTTCCGTCCAATATCGCTACGTGAAATCAGAGAATTGCATAAGGTGCATTTCACTTTCGTTTTATCTTCTTCAATTTCGTCGTAAAACGTCCAAATTCGGCATCTTTTACGTGAAGTCATCACAGTCAATTGTTAATTAACAAACTTTTTCAATTATTTATTTACTATGACGTGCAACGCGACGTATTTGTTTGTAAACTAGCAAGCGACTGATAGATGAAAGGCGGGGGCGGGGTGAGAGGTGTATCAACGCGAGCCGGCCGCTCGTGCCGCGCGAATCTGTTTGTTCTTGTTTACGCGCCCGAAACGGGGATTTGATTGAACCGAGTTACTCGGCCGAGTACTCGGTAGGAAAAAAATTGAACCGAGTAAAACTCGGTACTCGTTACTCGGCAAAAGTGCTACTCGGCGCATCTCTATTTTTAATCATAACGATACACCTATACAACTTCCATCTGGACTAAACCTCTCCTTTAAAAAAAAAATCCGCCGATTCGGGAAGAAAAAAGAAACACGCATGCGCAATCGATGTTTGCGCCTTGGCGCGAACATTTTTTTTTGTTCTATACATTTCAATTAAACAAAGTTTGGTTTGGTTTGTAAAATAAATTAGTTTATGTATTATAGTATGAGAGTAGATAAAGTAGTGTATGACACTGTACATAACTTGGTCTTATAACACTCGTGTGATACTATAAAAAAACGAGCCGTAGGCGAGTTTTTTTAAAACACACTCGTGTTATAAGAACCCTTATTATGCAACAGTATCATAAACTACTATTCTTTCCATGACCATACAGCTCCAGCTGTAAAATGCATTGACACCTCCTTCTAGGTGACAAAGCATTTTTTCTACACAATCTGCAGACGCGGCGCAACGCACTTGTGCGGATCAGCCAATGGATTTTAGCGTTCAAATTCTATATGCGATAAAGCACTTCATTTTCTCATACAAAATCGAGGGACGTCTAATGTCGTTGTGCAAATAACTAAGTGTTATGTATTACAATATCACTCTGACGTCCAGAGACGTCGACGTTCATGAAACAAAGCGACTTACCATCACGTAGTGTGCACACAAGATAGGTCATTAGAATCAAAACAGAATGCCACTGAAGATGGAAATAATTCGATACGGTGTAGCACTAGAGTTTTGAGAGCTTTTAAATAATCGTATGGCCAGGGGCCGAAGTAGTACCTACGTTGTGATCTATAAATCAAGTTTTTGATGGCCGTGATTATACGTAGTGCCAGGTAACGTAATCAAATTTTGACGTATATATACGTTGTTTGCATGAACGTGTTAAGCAAATTATATTAATTATTTCATGAGATTAGATAAAGTAGAGAATAAAACTGCACATAAATTTACCTACGGCTCATTTTAACTCACACTCTTATTTTAAGAATCCTTTTTATGCAACAGTTTCATAAACTACTATTATATTGAGGTATATGTCAGAGCAAACTAGCTTAATCAGCCGTTCACAACAAACTAAACGGTGCCATTGAATTAACGGCCTGAATGATGTCATTTTCTGAGACTCTCAACTATAGTCTAGGCTTTTAAGTCCAAGTATGTAAATTTATTGATAGTAGTTGAGTAATTAAGTACCATCCTCTTTCGATGAGATCCATCTCCGATGACGAGTACCTGAGAGCGCCAAGGAGAAATACTCGGTAGCTTTGATATTGCAGCCTGAATCGTTCTTCGTTATCGTCATGAAGTCTAGATTTGATGGCTATAGAAAAGATGTCTGCTGACAAATGAGTGAATACTGATGCAGGTGGCACTGAAGCTTCAATAGCGCATATTTACAGAGGCTCTCTGGTACCTCCCAATTGGAGTTCAAGCCTGGCATGATCCTTGAGAATGTCGTGGCCAATAACGACGTCAACAAGTTGTTAGTGATGTGAAGTAAACGTTGCTTATATGTTTGATTTTTAGCGTAGCGAAGCAAACCTCTTTGACATGTGACGTATGGTAAAGCGATGCAAAATGTATGGTTTGATTAAAAGGGAGATTTATCATTCAAGCTATGTTCTGATCAATGAAGCTAATCGAGCTCCCAGTGTTGATCAACGTATCGGGACGTGTGTGATTGACAGTAATAGCAATAGTAGCTTTCACTAAACTGGATAGAGGCTAATACGAAGTCCTGTGGTTGATCTAGTCGTGGAGCAGGCATTGGAAGAGCATTCAGAGTGCTCGGAACCTTAACCTCTATTGTTGTAGAGTCTTTTTCAGCGGCTTCAAGGTTATCACTCTCAACTAAGCTGTTATCAGCTTGGTTGAGTTTTCGAGTAATCGTTCTCTTATTTTAGATAGGTTCGTCGGTGGAGACAGTTTTAAAATTACAGTTTTGTGCGAGTAGTTGTAAAAGCGCGACGGTAATCGGTTATCGTTTCTTCATTTTTTTGTGTTCTTTATCCATACTAATATTATAAATGCGAAAGTAACTCTGTCTGTCTGTCTGTCTGTCTATCTGTATGATACGCTTTCACGCCTAAACCACTCAACCGATTTTGATGAAATTTGGTATAGGCGTAGATTAGACCTTGAGAAAGGACATAGGCTATGTTTGGTCGCGATAACCATCCACGCGGGCGGAGCCGCGGGCGAAAGCTAGTACTTTATAAATTATACTTTAGATGTTATTAATGTCTCAAAACCCTTAATTTCGTCATTGACTCATCACTCACTGATCATCGAAATTGTTAAGGGTACTTCCTGAAGTCCTAGAAAGCTGAAATTTGGTATGTAAGCTAATATTACTACAAAGACAACAAAAAAAAATAAAAAAAACCTAACCTAATCTATCCCGTGGGAAAAGGAGGTGGAAGCACAGATTAAATAATAGTTCCTACTACGATGGAAGTCTGTATATGAAACTTGCACTACAGTTTTTACTACATAAGTGAAAATTAATTGAAATACTTCTTATAACCTTATAACCAATAAAAAACGTCATAATTTTTAACCAACTCACAAAAATAAATGAAATCCCGCCAAAAACATTTTCATGTAAAATGTTATGCAATGTAGCTTACTCTGTAAATAAGTTATCAGATCTCGTATAAAACCAAGCTCTAAAGACTGCACGCGCTAAACCTACAAGCTCTACACTACACCTTACTCAAAATATATGAAAAGGTGGTCAGATCTCATGTATAGCCAAGATTTTTGATCTATGCGCCCTAACTTTAGCAGGCCTACCTTCACAAATTCTACATTTTAGTCAAAATGCGTGGCTTGGTCGGTTTGCTACCGTCACGAAGATTTCATAGGCATTCGTTTATTGGGGGTGAAACAAAACGGCCAAGCCACACGTTTCGACTAAAATGTAGAATTTGTGAAGGTAGGTCTGGTAAAGCTGGGGCGCATAATAGATGCCACCTTTTTAATAAATAAATGCGTATTAACCCATTTGTAGACGACGGTCTATGAAGACTTCATCACATTTAGCGCGTCAATGCCCGATTGCATCCCCAGTTCTCACCTCGTTAGGTACTCTACCCTCGGATATAGGTCTTGGAACGAATTTGGTCGTTCTTGTACAACATGAATATATTTTTATGCATTTATCTATTCGTGTGTTTATACTTCGATAGCGAAGGTTTTTGTGGAGGATATGTAGCACCGATTCGTGTATCGTGTAAATAACGTAATTTAATGCGAGCGCCATTAAGTATTCTGTCGGCAATTAAGTAAACTGAGCCTGGTGGTTACATACACTTACAGTATCTGTATATCATAGATACTCATCTATTGTAATGTCTTGTTTTAGTGAATGATTACAGGCATGAATCAGGGAATATTTTACGATACCTTTTTATCGCATAATCTCGCGATATACCCCACCCCGCCAGAACCGGAGGGGGAGGTTATGTTGGACTCGAACCGCCTAAAATGCACGCCGCCTGTGGGTCACAGTGCAAGGCCGAAGGTGAGGTTACTAGTGCATATATCCCACGCACCCCGGTTGATCCAGGGCCAGGGATCGTGTCTCCACTCCCGTGCCTTCTTTCGGAACCGATATAGCGCTGAAAGGGGCTGTCGCCTCCAATATTTTACGATACTTAATATTCTACAATACTATATTTGCACATGCACGAAGCACAGTTGGTGCGCTAACGTACATAGTGGATGCCTGGTTTTATATAGTTTCCTACGTGAACTTAAAGCTCCTTCGTGTCCAGTTCATAAATAATTCAGCTTCATCGGTACCTATTTTCTACATTTCAATTACCGTGAATTGATGAAGCCCTTTTGTTGTTTTTTAATTTGAGGGTGAAGCAGTGAGGCGTCCTAAATGAATGATTAGCACGCGTATTTACAAAATACTACTACCTTGTAGAGCTGTCGGTAACTTCACGTAACGTTATAGCTATCATCATGTGCCGTACTTCGTGTAGTAAATCTTATTAGGTAATCAATTAGCCCACTGCAGTCAACTGCTGGACATAGGCCTCTCCCAATGTGCGCCATTTCGTACCATCCTTCGCCTTCCGCATTCAGGTCATCGGTCCATCTGGCTAGGGGGCGTCCCACCCTTCGTTTGCCTTCTCGCGGTCTCCACTCTGGGACTCGTATGCTCCAACGGCCAGACAGTCCTTCGGTCCTTCGACAGACGTAGAGCTATGTCGGTAACCTTGGTTCTTTGTCGGATCACCTCGTTTCGAATTCTATCCTTCAGAGAAACTCCAAGTACACTGGTCAACGCACTGGTCAAAAACCTTTGTTTTCAGTCATTGCGGTAGGGGAGAAGAGAAGACTCGACGTAGTTTGCGAAAACTGCCCAACCCATCTGAATCCTTCTGGGTAGTTCTTTCTCGAAGTTGTTTTTACTGTGCTGGATACCCTGGCCCAGGTATACATATTTTTGGAAAACTTCGAGCGTCGCCCCTTCGATGGCAATCGGTCTCGTTGCAACATGTTCGTTGAACATGATCTTGGTTTTATCCAAGTTTACACCGAGGCCGACGCGTCGAGAAGCTCCATCTAACGACCAGTACAATAACTACTGACGGTACGCTGTAGGCTGTGCAGCATTTCGCCCAGTTCTTCCAGCGACTCCACAACCACGACGATGTCATCGGCGAACCGAAAGGTGTGAGTACTCACTGTTTATATTGATACCCCGCCCAGTCCAATCCAGAGTCTTGAAGACGTCCTCCAATGCAGTAGTTAATAGTTTGGGGGATATAACATCCCCTGCCTAACTCCACGCTGGAGGCTAATGGGTTTCTTCTTCTTTTCTTGGAGCTGGACGGACACTGTGGCAGTGTCATAGGCATTTCAACACCTCGATGTATCGCCAATCGACACGAAATCGCTGCAGGGCATCCAGAACTGCCCAGGTTTCGATGGAGTCGAAGACTTTTTCGTAGTACATATAATAGTACAACTGCACTCCCGCTCTACGGCCTAGGTGTTAGACCCTGTTGATTGGAAGCCCGCCTGCTTTCACGTGCTCAGTAGTAATTCCGCTATCACCAGGGCACTTGCCTGAGAACCGCCTCTATCTCGCACTGTTCGACATCGGGTATCTCTTCGGTGTAAGAGCGCGTGAGCGGTGCTCCGTGGTCTTCATCATTGTGTCCCGTCGGTTTACTCTTATAAATATTATATATAAAATTAATAATAACGAGAATAATATACATAAAATCTTGTTAATATGGTAAATATCCATCCATATTCCAACATAACAATTTTCATGCAGGACGAATGGATGGATGAACTTCAATTTCACGCCCTGCTTAAGTAAGCAGGGCGTGACTTTTTATAATTCTGGACCGTATAAGTATACGGCCCAGAATTATAAAAAGTGCTTATTTATAATATTCGTAGGATTAGTGTAACAAGAATAACGTCTAGTGCGTAGTGTGAATTAAGTAAATTATATAATTCGTTTAAGAATATTGCGATTGATGCCCAGTGTATGATTAAATGAGACTTGAATATATTAGATAACGTGCAGCATGACTCTCGAATTAGACTTCTGCATATGTCAGATGCAGTGTATAGAAAATAATATAAAAAAATAGATCACCACGATAACTAAACCCGACTGTGCTAAAAAGGTACCTACTAACTACGAAGTCCCGCAAGGTACATTTAGTAATAACGCGACCACTACAATAACTACTGACAGTACGGTAATAGAATAGTTAACATTTATTTCATAATGTACACCCCAAGTCCTTGCGTGAACCATTCTCATCGGAAACTAGTTACTAGTAACACGAATCGCGCACTAATACGAGTATTACTAACTGATAATAAGAAAAAAGAAAGAACATGCTCTTGTTATTATTGAAAATCGTTTTAGTAAGCGGTCTTACGTGTGATGAAGTACTTGAAATGCCCCCAGATGAAAAATTTTCATTAGTGACATTAGAAACAATACAACCAAAAGATGTAGTACAATGTCTTGCACATTTGGGAAAAGAAGAGCTACCGGCACCTGAAGCGGATTTTATCTGGAAGTCAATAATAAAATTCTACGATGGCATCGAAAATATTCCAGACTCGGTACTTATGATACTCCATTGGATTACTGTTGCAGTGACACCCGAAGATTACACAAATATTTCACTAAGCAATATTGATGTTATCCAAAATTTTGGTCTAAATTACAATTTAAACGACGCTCAATTATCGGCAATCGCTAACCGGGTACGCGAGGGTTTTGCAGCAAAGGAACCAGAAGATTACACATACTACGATTTAACTGCGCTTCGACAAATACTCTGTGCCTTCAATAAAAGTGAAGTGGAGAGAATTCCCCCATTAGCTTATAAAGAAGCTGCCTTACTGATCGGTAAGCTAGAGCGATGTAGTGCCGAGTCTTTGTCGGGATTTGCCACTCTTGCAGTACAAAAACGCGCGTTTGGACCTATTAATAATTGGACAGAAGCTACGATGAAAACTGTTGGAAAAGTAGCAGAATATTTACCTAAAGAATGGACAGCACAATTTAAAACTCAACCAAAACCTTAAGTAATTTTTGAGTTCACACTTAATTTTATGGTTAGTTACGAATAAAATTAACAAAAAACAAAAGAGTAATGGTATTTAGCTAATTATATATGTATTGACAGACTACAGGTATAAAACCATTTTCACTCATTTTTTAAGTAGGCTAAAACAAATTCTTACACCGTCGTAATTAGCATGTTTAACTTGATATCATTATAAGTCGGATAAGTGCTTCGAAACTGAGTTTTTTTAGAAATCTAAAATGCAATAATACTAGTCATTGAAGTCTGGCCATTACAATTAATAGTAGATACATAAGTTTATATTTTTATAAATTTTATTTCATAGCATCGAAATTGTGGTAATTATGCTGCAGTCAGTCATAAAAAAGCGGATTTAAGGAATAATTATGCTGTCAAATCTTTCTTGAAGTAAATCACTCAGTAATATAAAATGAAATGAAATTGTTACCTACTAAATATTTGAACTATTGAATGTGAATTTCGCAGTTTGTTTTAGAAAATGTGAAAATATACAGTCCGCATCATACAGTACAGTCAGCATCAGAAAAATGTTAACCACCAAAGGATTTAAAATAATCAGAATACCAAAATTCCAATTTTATATAAGTTATTACAGTGCTCAAATAGTTATAAGTATCCAGAGTAGTCAAACCATCGTAGCAATCCGTTTTCCGATATTATGTAAGTTAGTAGAGTGTTTATATTCATATGTACAAACACGCTGGTCGATGGTATCTAATCAAATTTATGGTCAAAATGATATTAAAATTGTCATTTGAACACATTTTGTATCCTCCTCTTACAAATATTTTAGGTCTGAAATTGTATTTTTTTATTCGTGACAGTTGCTTAAGCTATTAAGTTCCATTGGTGAGAAAAGAATATGAATACGTAAAAAATAAATATCACAGAGTGACCAATAATACTTTTTAAACCTCATATTATATATTACTATAACATTTATTCAAAATATTAACTTTATAAAGTGGTCTTTATAAAGTAAATACCATACATGATATGCTTGGTAGCCACTGTGACATTAGTTTACACGTATTTATTTATTACGTATTTGAACTCTTTTATCACCAATGCAATGTTAACATTATTTTGAACGTATTATTGATTAGATACTATTGATCGGCGTGTTTGCACATATGAATATAATCACACTGCTAACTTACAAAATATTGGTAAACTAATTGCTTAGATGGTTAGACCACTTTGGATGCTTACAACAATTTGGAAGTTTGGTATTCAGATCATTGTGAGTACTTTTGAGCTCAACATATTTCTGATGCTGTGTGTATTCTAAGTTTGTTTTCGATTTTGCTATGTTAAGTATTCCTGAATTGTAAGCTAAATAAAAGTTATACTAAACAAGATCCGGTCAGCAGTTGTTATCACTGGGTATCAAACTTCAGTGGATAAGGACAACTTTCTTAGGACATCTGAATTCTTGCTGTGTTAAATTTTGTTCGGATTTTGCAGTATTTAACATAAATTACATTAAAAACGTCGAAAATAGTAAGTTCCATGATTTATCGCTAGAGTTACTAACAAAAGTAGTTAAATAATCCAAATACCAAAATTCCAATTTTATATTGGTTATTAGAGTACTCAAATAGTTGTAAGTGTCCAGAGTGGTCCAACTATCTTAACGATCGGTCTTCCAGAATTATGTCAGTTAGTACAGTATTCATATTCATATACACAATCACGCTTGTCGATAGTATCCAGACAAGTATAATTTCAAAAAATCTAGACATTCATACTTTTCTCACTAATGCAAGTTGATAGTTCATGGCTTATTCAACTGTCAACTATAAAAAAATACAAAAGACATTGTCAATTGACGCATTTTGTATCTTTTTCTTACTCATATACCCGTCCCTTATCATCCGGCCATCCCTTTACAAGTAAGAAAGAGATACAAAATGCGATTATCTTGTGAGTCTAGATTTTTTGAAATTCTACCTGACTGGATACCATCGACCGGCGTGATTGTGTATATGAATATGAATACTTTACTAACTGACATTATTCTGAAAGACCGCTTGTTAAGATAGTTGGACCACTCTAGATACTACAACTATTTGAGTACTCTAATAACCAATATAAAATTGACATTTTGGTATTTGGATTATTTTGAGTATTTTTGTTAGCAACATTTTAATGATGCTGACTTTACCTACCGATAACCATGGTCGCTTTCGTGCACTTGGTGTGGAGTGTGTAGTGTGTACTTAGTGTAATAAAACCTTTATCTAAAACTTCGCATTCATTACATTTAGTAACCACTGTATTTAGTAATAGGATTTTGTAAACAGGATATTTGGTCATCGTTAGTTTGGAGTGTAGATATGAAGGTGCACAAAGTTCGTTTAGATAATTCTAGTGTATGTCGAGGTTACATTTAATGTGTGTTATGTATAGTTCCTTTGTTAATAGTTATATAAGATGTTTACTACCTTCTGCAGTCACTATAATAATCGGTTCAAGGAACACAAATACCTACTTTCAAATTCAAGTATTTTCCTGGTTGAGTCCTGGTTGCGTTTACCTACTGGCCGGGTTTTAGTCAGGTTACCCGTAGGTATGTAATACTGAACTAATTTCATGCCAAAAAATTGAACAAAATCTTGTAATTCAATCCATACAACTTCCGGGCGCCTACATGCGTTTCACAGATGATGCAGTGGAGGCGCTTTGGTACACATCGAATTCGTACGATCTTGGGCATTCCTGACAACCGGACCTGATAACCTGCGAAAATACTAGTTGTTAAGTGTTTCTCGCTGACCATCAGTTTCTTTGAGCAGTCGCACAGATTATATCTAACACTTACCTAGTTCTTGCCACTAGTAATAACATAAAAAATACACTTAGTATGTAACCGTAGATATAATATAATACAATTTGTGACGTCACTGTCAGATTTGGAGTCACGGTCCATAAACAGCAATTGGTGGTACCATTGTTCAGTGACTCCTCGGCAATTTAATATTTTAGAAAAATACGATGATGTTATTGTGTAACTAATAAAGTGAAATTGTGCAACATCACTAAAATTGTATCATTGTAATGTCAACATACGACTCTATCATCTTATGACAAAATTGTTACCCGTGATCACCCACTGCCTTCGCGTCGCATTAAAGCACCTACACATTCAGATCTGTCTGTTTTTTTTTCATTAGTCGTTTTCCAAGCGTGATTTTCAATAGTCTTTAACAACAGTTCTTGAGTTCCTTACATAAGGAAGAAGAAAGTCAAATGACGGGCCATTGTCTCTGCCTACCACGGAGTGAAATAGGCGTGAGCGTATATATGTATGTACTTAGAAACTTTCTCGAGAACTGGACCATTTTTTTTTTTTTAACGTGTGGAAACCCCCACGGGCTTCACCCCATCGGTGCCGACGATGGGGTGGGCGTGTCGGAATCGGACCGACTAAAACCACACGGTGTCCTTCCCAAGTATCCATTGCCGGGCACCCCGGGTAAGCCCTCGAAAGGATAACCCCAGGGTTGCCGGCGGATATTGGCCGCCACCGCGGCCTCGCCTGGTGGGTTCGGGTTATATCCCGCGTCGGTGAGTTGGCAAGCGTGTGTAGGACACAGACGACACGCCTCCGCCACGGCCTGCTTCTGTAAGGACAACGAGTCGGCCAACTGCCGTCCTCAGGCCCCGATCATGGAGGTCGGTAGTCCCGGGCGTAGACGAGTCTGCGGGGTCCACGCCGCAGACTGCGGAACTCAGGGGGCAGGGTTCTCTCCCGCTCCCTCTCCGCCGCCTCTTTCGCGCGCATTACCTGCTCGCAGAAAGAGGCGGCGGCGTGCCATTTGCTCCCGTCGGAGACCACGGCCCTCACCATGGTCTCCAAAGAAAGAACGTCCACGCCCAGGACCGCAACGAGATCCCGGCGTTGACTCGCCCACGCAGGGCACTCCACTAACGTGTGGAGCGCCGTGTCTTCGCCAGGATCCTCGCAGTGCTGGCACTGCGGTGTTGTCTCCCGGTGGATGCGCCATAGATACCTACCGAAGCACCCGTGCCCGGTAAGTATCTGGCACATCCGGTAGGAGAGGTCACCGTGGTGCCTCTCCAACCACTCCTTCATGATCGGTCTCACCGCCGTGATGGTGGATTCCCCCCACCTTGGATGCTCAAGTCGCACCCGCCATGTCTCCATGAGTTCCCGGCGGAGCTGGGACCGCTGAGCCCTGATTTCTCGGGGCTCCGGCCTATGGCCCAGCTCCAGTGCCTCCTTGCGCCACTGATACAGCAACGCAAGGGTTCTCGCTTCCAGGTCCCATGGAGGGGTCCCGGCTAGGAGACATGCCACCTCGACAGAGATCGTGCGATATCCCCTGATCACTCTGACGGCCATCGCTTTTAATGGGCTGTTTAATACAGCCACGTTGCGGGCCGCCAGAGTCTCCGCCCATACGGGAGCCCCGTACAGGGCCATGCTTCGCACGATCCCCAGGTACAGTCTCCTAGTGGGGGCGTTGGGTCCCTTAACGTTGGGCATTAGCCGCGATAGCGCGGCCGCAGCCCCCCTCAGTTTTGGGACCAGACTTCGGAGATGAGGTCCGAAGTCCCATCAGCTATCGAGTACGAGCCCAAGGTACTTCATCGTGGGCTCGATGCCGATGTTTACGCCCCCTATGGAGATACTGGTTCCCGCAGGTGGCCCCCTCCGAGGCCCGTGAAAACACATAGCCTCGGATTTGTGGAGAGCCACCTCGAGTCCCAGCCGCCGTATTCGACCCACGACTTGAGCAGCCCCTGCCGTGGCCTTTAGTGCCGCGCTTTGGTACGTTGCTCCCCGCGCCATAACGAGGGTGTCGTCAGCATAACAAGTTATGCTGACACCATCGAGCAGCGGTCCGCGCAGCACCCAGTCGTATCCGATGTTCCACAGGAGTGGCCCTAGGACCGACCCCTGCGGAACACCGCACGACACTTCTCGCCGCCCTGGCCCTAGCCAGCTCGGGTAAACTATGGCCCTCTCGGATAGGTATGCCTCGACAATGCGGCGGAGGTAAGGTGGCACTCCGTGATACGCGAGAGCAGAACTGGACCATCAGATATAAAAAGAATTTTGCAAATCGCACAGATTAAAGGTGCCACAGATTATCGCGTTCAGATTACTATCTATATTATGAAACTAGTATACTAGTTGTACTAGTATAGAACTATAGAAGAGACAGATACCTCAAATTATGACAAATATTCATCTTTGTTGGCCCTCTTTTATGAACGACTTCCGCAGCAGAATTATCTTAATTACCTACCTCAATGTCAAAATGCTTTTCTTTTGCACGTTTTTTTGTAGAATTTCGAATGACGAACCAATGTGTAGTTATTATGCCCATTTTGCTAAAAGCTTAATTCTTAAAAAATACTCGATATCACTTACTGACCGAGCGAGCAAAACGAGTGAGAGTCTCTGTTTCGACAAGGTGGCCGATTTTGCATTTGTTCGTATCTACGTCTGTTTGTCGATTCTGGTTTAGAGGGCTCATTTCTTAACCGATTTTCACCAAACTTGGCACACATGTTCTTTGATTTAAAACTCAACATTTGTCGAGAGCTTTTTTCGATAGGAAAATGGGAGAGAAAAGGGGGGAAGTTTGATGTCACATTATTATTGAACGGATCTTGATGATTTTTGGCTAAAACATCAAGGACACGATTCCTCACAGTTTGTCGTGAAAAAATAATGCCTCGTAAAGGTGACCTTCGATACCAAAAAACAAGATGAGAAAAAAGGGGGGAAATTACCTGTGGTGTTTTTTAAGAACGCATCGACATTATTTTCGGTGAAACATCCAGGGCTGGTAAAAATAACAAAACACGTATTGTTTTTTTTTAAGGACACTAGGTTTGATTTAGGGCACTAGATATGTGGCAAAAGGTGCTCTTACTGTTTACAGAACTACCAGTTTAGTGCACTGAGGCTTTTGAGTGATTATTTTTCAAGCAGCATTCATTGATTTCAGTGGCGACAGTACCATAATCCACTTATATCTACGTAGTACTCAACGTATGTTTTGTCATTATATTTTATAGCGTGCCTCCCAGGGTTTTCTTTCTTTGAGTTACGCAATCGTTAGCCCATGTAGCGCAGGTCACGGAAAGCGTCGATCAAAAACTAGGTAGGTAGATTACAAACTATAATAAAAATGTAACAGATAACTATGGGTAGGTATATATTTATGCTTGTTTATCTTCTATATATCTATCTATACATATAAATAAAATTGAAGTGTCTGTTTGTAATAGTGAAATAACCGTTTATTACTACATGCATATGAATATAATACGGTACATACACCAAAATAACATTTTTTACAATTTTTGTCTGTCTGTCTGCCTGTTTGTACCGGCTAATTTCTGAAATGGCTTGAAATGACCGATTTTGACGGGACTTCTATTAGCAGGTAGCTGAAGTAATAAGGAGTAACTTAGGCTACTTTTATTTTAGAAAAATAACGGTGACTCGACACTAAGCGATAACCGACATCCACGCGGGCGGAGCCGCGGCAACAGCTAGTTTGAAATGTTTTACCTATGCAAATTTTGTGGGGCAGATATTCTATTAATTAGTAGGCTAATTATCACTATGCTTTGTTACGATGAGCAATAGGAGAAATAGTCAGAGACGCGGACGAATTAGAACGGAGTATGACAGGAGAAACCGAAGGGTAATCGTACCGCGGCCGTGGGCTAGTTTGTATCAATAAAATGATTTATGAAAATAAAAACCCATCGTTACGGAACATGCAACTAGTGAATCTCGTTACTTCATACCTGACATTCACCCACCTACGATCCGTGACTGCACCAAAGGCTACACTTACTTCGTCATCAAGACATCAAATTTTGCAATTCGTTTAAGGTAATAATGACTAGTTTGTATTGTAATATTGTAATCACAATTGGGGGCCTCTGTTGAGTAAGATTACGGTCTGATTAGTTTTTTTTTCCATTCAATCATTTGTTCACAAGACAATCTTTCATAGTGGTAGTAATAATGATTGTTAGATATTATATTCTACTGTAATAATGTTATGTAATGAATGCTAATGAATAACTTTGACGAGAATATTCTCATTGCCAGTAGGAGGTATACCTACCTTTAAGTATTAGGACAGAAAACTAAGTTCGAGACATGAGTATGGATGTAAGGGGTCCCATAACGTCTTCAGGCTCTAACTAACTTCGCATGCCAGCGAGCATATCCAATGAACGGAGCCTCCTCCGGCAAGGGTTTCCTCTAGGGGGTTGGGAGGTCCTATGGTTGTTGCTCCTGTAGTTGCTACTACGTCAAATAAAAGCAACCCATTGGTGTTAAAACTTTGGGAACTTTAGAAGCTATTGTGACAGCGCTAGGGTGAATAAGGTATAACAGACATAACAGTAACTGAACGATAGCTTTTGAGGCCCCACCAAGATCTCCAGGGCCCAAGTCTCCTGCAAACCTGTAGATTGATGGATGAGGCTCTATCGCAGGCATCCCTCTAGGGGGTTGGGAGGTCACTGGTCAGAGGACAACTTTTTTAATAGTAGGGCAGTTAGGACTGCAGTTATTAATAAACTAAATTTATAAACAATAATTATGTAAGTAGGTATAATAATTATGTCAGCAAATAAATAATAATAATTTAATTAAAACAATAGGCCTTTTGGCACTTTTTTTTTGCGGTAATTCGTAAGTTAAAGAGGTATGTATGTAATCTCATGTATTATTATATTATTTCTATTATAATTATTATTAGGAACAAATACAATAATTTTATGTGCATTTTGTTTAATTTTTAATTTTTGTTTTTGTTTTAATTTTTAAAATCACAATCATAGAACAAAGGTGGTTGGGCTGACCTTTGTTTAAAGTTGAATCCAAGTTTGCGAAAACTCTTGTCCCGCGGCAATCATCTTGAAAAGGGGGATGCGAATGGTTTTTACCACCTACTACGGGCAAACTATTCGTCGCACAGAACATTTGTAAAGTTTTGTTCAAATGGCAGTCACTGCTGTAAAAGCAATAACTCAAACACACCGGATTCTTAATTGCGTCTCAGAAAAGCTAAAAATTGTATCTACTAGCTAATGATCCCAAGAGGAGTCAAAACATATATAACTGGGCTAATAACTTTATTTGATACTAGCGATCCGCCCCGGCTTCGCACGAGTGGTAAAATCGTTCCCGTGGAAATCCAATATAGCCTATGTTACTCAGGGTGAATGTAGTTTTCCAATGGTGAAAGAATTTTGGAAACCGACACAGTAGTTTTTGAGTTTATCCATTACAAATATACAAATCTGAAATAGTAGTGTAGACTAGCTGTTGCCCGCGGCTCCGCCCGCGTGGATGTCGGTTATCGCTTAGTGTTGAGTCAACGCTAATGAACATTAAATTTTTCTAAAATAAAAGTAGCCTAAGTTACTACTTATTACATCAGCTACCTGCCAATGAAAGTTCGTTCACAATCGGTTCAGCCATTTCAGAGATTAGCCGAAACAAACAGACTGTAGAAAGTCGAAACAAAGTTGTAAAAAATGTTATTTTGGTGTAAGTACCGTATTATATTCATAAGCATGTAGTAAAAAAACGGTTATTTCATAATTACAAACAGACAATCCAATTTTATTTATTTTTATTTATTATTTATTTATGTATAGATTTGTAAAATATATTATTTTAATTCAGCCTTTTAAATAATAATAAAAGCACTTATAGTAAAATATAAAAGAAGGTTCAAAATTACGTCTGTTCTTATTTATTTTTAATGATCATCCACTCATGAAGTGTGACGTCCTACTTCTTTATTACAAGATATTACTGTTCTGACGGTCAATAAAAGAACGTATACCTATTTGATCTGGCGATCAAGTAAATACTTAGCCAAAACCAAATCAAACAACATCACTGTGGGCTAGTCAAGTGTATTAATGACTTGTTCAAGCGGAAAAATAATAGGTACCTACCTACTTATAAGTATTAATTTTTTTATTGTTTATTTACTGACGTATCGTATGATCGAAAAATGTTTTTGGTAAAGGTTAGGGTACCTTGCACTGACAACTTGAAAAGAGGTAACTAGGATAGACAAAAAGCCGAGGATCGGATGCTAATAAGTTCAATTAACATCACATATTCATTTATATTATACTAAGGCCTTATTAAATCTGGGGTAGACAGGGAAATCAACCCGCCATCGGTCTCAAAGAATCAAAGAATCAAGAATCAAAGAATCAATTTCGTTTATTCAGTTTAGGCACATAAAGAGCACATATGAACGTCAAAATTTTACAGTCATCAGGCCTGTCCTTTAACACGGCTGTGAAGCGTGGCCACTGTTGGAGCATCACAAACAGGAGCTGCATGTCACGAAGATGAAAATGCTCGGTGGATGTGCGGAGTCATGCGTAAAGATCGCGTGAGGAACCCTCGCATCCGTGGCCAGTATATAACAACTACCACCCTAAGTCAAACCGCGAACGTGGCTGCTGAAAAGTAGCCGAAACGTCGGTCTAAAAATAAACAATAACAAATAAATCGCGATAGATTACATTAAAAAGTAGTTTTATTTCAATGATATTATGTAATTGTTCGAACTAAATACCAAAAATAAAAATAGCATGTTTTGTTCACAGGTATCATACGACAACGGCAAGATGACGACTGCCAGTGTGTTATTTACAGTCACAACTACATGGAATCTGTCATCTGACAAAATCGACAAAGAAGGATTTTGTTTGGGACGCTCCATCAAACATGTGACTGCTGAGGCAGCCAAGGAAGTGCGCGAAAGCCCCTCTGCTAAGGAGCAAGCACTTGCCATCATGAGAGAGTGGATTCAGCAAAACGGAGACATACGAAACGTCCGTCAAGGTACACACATCGTCATCATCCTTAGCGTTTGTCCTGGTTGCATTTGACCTTCACCTTGGAGCTCTGGGTCTGCTTACTTCTTCCTCTTCTCGTGGCTTTTGAATGAATCCCAAATGGGAAAGCAGCGCCAAACATTCGTCCGTCTATCGGCAGGGGTACTGGTTTGAAGGTGAGGTTGGTTTTTGTTACATAAAAAAAATGTTCTCATCATCATTCCCTGAACATTTTTCCCAACTCAGTTGGGGTCGATTTTTCAGACTAACTGTGATGTGGCTGAACTTCGACTGCCATCTAACCTTCACAACCAATTGGTGATATCGAAGTTCTTTAATTAGACTAGTAGATTAGACTAGTAATGACTACCATAGATGTTCGTACGGCAATCGAGACCGACGACGCACGGTTTAACGTGCCCTCCGAGGTATGACCAGACCGATGAAAATACCCATATTCATGCTTACAAATATTTGCACTGTGCGGCAATCAAACCCGCACCTCCTGCGTAGCGGCCGCATTCACTAGCACCACGCTTCAGAGGCTGTCTAATTAAAAAAATGTTTTGAATTTTTGTATAATCATAATATATAAATCGCTAGAGTAACAGTAATAACAGTAACAATTAAATGTTAAATATGAAACATAAATTGTAGATTTTGTAACAGTTTTAGGTTTTCATTGAAAAATTACCCAATGTTGCATTTTACTATGTTAATAAAAAACTTCCGACGATTGCAAAATTGGCCATCCTTTCAACGGACAAAAACATGGCTCTCTGAAATAATTAAGCCAAGTAGCTAAGCTTATAAGTTAACTCCCTTTTACTTAGTTTAAGTACAGTTTTTTTTTCTTAAATGTTTGAAATAAAAAATAGAGACGATAGTCTTATCAAGTATTATGCACAACTTGAAACATTTCTCTATGAACTTACTCTATCTTGGTCACTACATTTTCTACCATACACAAAACCAGAACGTTCCCTTATCACGGTATTCCTCACTCGGTCTATCTGGGTGACTAACACCTTAGGGGTACTTTTCGGCACAAACTCAAGTATATTAAAAATCCTTATCCTATAAGATCTTCCATCACGTCCGAGTCACGACCTTCAAGTCCTTCCATCACGAACACAGGTACAAATAAATGATTTAATTACTTTATTATTTTAGATACACTCACACACTGTTAATTAAAAATAATACGGGTCTCCATTTTCTGTCTACAATCATCGTATTCACAACCTATTCACGGTATCACGATATACTTGAAGATTCTTCGATTTCTAACTTTTAACGCACTTATGTTTTATTAACTAGGTACGGACTTCTGCTAAAGCGTTGACTATTTTGAAGTAGAATTTTTATTATACCCATATGGTATAATAAAAATAATTACGTTTTCGAACAAGCAAAAGACTCACCTACCAAAGTGTTTACCGTGGCCTATGAATGCTTATGATGTCATATACTAGTAGTTGTAACTCTAAAAATGAATATTACAGTGTAGGACTAAAAATGTATATTGAGAAAGAAGGTGAAAAGTAGGTATTTTTTTATACCACTGAGGTTGCAGACAAGCACATGGCTCCCGATGGGATGTGGTTACCGTGGTGTATGGACGTGTGCAATACCATTTCAGTCCCATTCGTCAAATAAATTGTCAATCAATCACAGCCTCTCCTCTCGGAATGAGGGGGTTAGACGATAATCACTCCCGTAAAAGTCATAATAATTAACCTTATGGAGTTGTCAGAGAGCTGACTCCGCCGGTCCAAAAGTGCAAGGATGCGACTATCTGATTACTCGACTTATTTTGTTTCACGGAGTACGGAAAAACTCCCGGGCATTCTCGAGTTGTAACCGGGGTTGTCGTTCGCATGAAGAAGGATAGAATGCCTTTGTATCGATATACCACTAAGATAAATGTCCTGTTACAGACGATTCGTTCATTCTGCGATTTTTGCGACACAAGAAGTACAGCATACCAATGGCTCAACAAACATTACTCAAGTTTTTGAGCCTTCGAAGATATTACCCCGAAATTTTCAAGAACCTTGACTGTGATGATCCGAAGCTGAAGGATATTCTTAACAACGGGTAAATTATTCGCTTGTTTTTTTAAGCCCTAACTTTTTGCGAATCTCCTATACTTAATACGAAACCCGTAATTACGAACGCCATCGTACCTCATCATACCTAATTTACATACAAATACAATTAATTGTAAAGGACATTAATGGCCAAACTTCTAAAAGTGATTCTGCTATTTCAGTTCATAATAGGCAGTGTGATAAAATTTACGGTTCTGACTTTTCGGAACTACCAACAACTTTTTAAAAACATGATCCTGATTGGACAACATTGTCGTCTTGATGGCACTCTGTTTGTTTCTATATATCTAAGTACTGAAAGTTTTATATCCCTGCTCTTGGAAATTTGGAAATCAAACAACCCTTTTAATACCAACTATTAACGCTGAAATTCACCCGTCAATAACTGAATTATCACGTTTTAAAGTGTGATAGCATATTTCGCAATTTAGTTCGCCTTTATATTAGTGAAGTCTGCACTAAGTAGGCAATCTGTGGTTTATATTTACTTACATTGTTATACGTAAAGAATTGTACGCATTTTATAATCAACAAAGTATAATAAATACTGGCTGTTCTATATAACAAATACGAGCATTTTTGATCAAATGAGAACCAAAATGGAGTTATAATTGAACAAAGACAACCTACTAACATGGTTCTATTAAAATAATGCTAGGGTTACGTAAGTTATATTCCAGTTTATGTGTACAACTCATGCCGAGGCTCTGCTCCAACTGATGTAGTAGCCACAGCCAATAGAAAGTTCTCACGTACCTACGAGGCCTTGAACTTTCTGTACTGTCTCGAAGTTCTCGCGTTGCTAATATTTATCTTATGTAATAAATTCGTGTCTGTGATATAATTCCATCTTTGTATTTCAAAATGATTTCCTAATTTCAAGGTACATAGCGGTTTCACCGATTCGAGACAGCAAGGGTCGTCGGGTCATCGTGTATAACATGAGTAAGGAGTTTTTTTTTGAAGTGTGTTGTAATGTAATACAGTAAAAGAGCGATGCAACTGCGAATTTCTGTACTAACGTTGGACGTAATAAAGGCAAATATTACGTCGCCACAAATTACCGCAATTGCGAATTTTACTTCAGACATGTCTGTTGCTTTTTTAATTAAAATAAAGTGCGATTGTGTGTTCTGCGTCAAATAATGATAGCTCAACTTTCTTTTCTTATAATTTATCATTCCAATAGGTAAGTTCAACGCCATGAAGTACAATTGTTGGGACATGACCCGCGCTCACGTGTTGGTCTACGATTCGTTATTCGAAGATAACTTAGACCAAATGTGCGGGTACGTGCATGTAGGCGACGGCAGCGGAGTCACTGGTGCCCACGTCACAACCTGGAACCCGACAGACTTCGCCAGGCTCATCAAATGGGGAGAGGTGAATACTGTTTTATTAAGTCCTTAGTGTTACAATATATGAGTCGGATTATCGAAACTAACACTATAGTAGGCAATATACGTTGGTATATATATAATTTGCAGCATTTTCAGCGGTAGCACATGATGACTATGGTTCGATTCCCCAATTGATCAAAATGTTTTTAGATTTTTTCGGTTGTAGCACAGAATCAAAAAAAAAAATTGAATTTGATTCAAATTAGCAGGTGGCATCAATTCAGCTCTTTAACGTTAAACACTATATCAGAGAGAAACTTATCACAAGTGTTTTGTAGAGCCTAGCGATTAAACATACTATACTATCAACGCTTCGTGGTTTCCTGTAGCATTCTGATGGTCTAAGAATTTTTGAATTCGGGCCTTTAATTTTCGAATTCATTCATTATTAAAAGACCAATCTTTCCACTTTATAATATTAGTGCTGAAGCATAGATTATCGCAACTTAGTAATATCGCAAAAAAAAATGTCTTTTTTGTAAAGGTCGGTAAATGTTACGTATCATAAACGAAAAAAGTTGTGATAGAGGCATATTATTTCACATTGTTCACCTCTAGACAATTTCACCCGGGTGAACACTGAATCCTACTAATTTTATAAAAAAGACGTTTCTATGTTTGAAAGAAAGAGAAAGAAAGAACATATAAATCAACGAGATATAGAATGAGCAGGAGAAAAAATACACAGAATTACAAAATACTATGTTCTGCTGATGGTTCGGACTGACAATAAGACCGAACCATTAGCATTCATCGACAGGCATATACCTCGCAGGCATGCTGAATGGGGCACGGATGAACGGAACTGAAATTTAGAAATTTAGCACACGAAAAGACTACAGCCTAGAATAACATAATGAGGCTTTTTGCACGAACGAAGCCACGGCCAATTAATCGAACTCGCGGTTACTCAGTATCGAATAATACTGAGTAGTCTCACCACTATGATTTGTTTAAAATTAAAATAAACTTTTGTGGGGGCTATTGGTATGATTCTAAAGGGGACCGCATGTGACAACTGCAGATGCGCGCATCAGATACGCGTAATTCATTGCGGCTGCTCAATGGTCAACTTTACCCGCATAGGAATTCAACAAGTAATGTATGCGCTGCATGTGTTGGGATCGGGAGTAGTCGTATGCGGTCGGCTTCATACATTTAATTATACCTGAAACATACCTTTTAGGCGGTCTAATCATCGCTAATTTTTATTTGTTTCAGCAATCATTGCCGATGCGTCATAAGGAATTCCATTGTGTGAACGTCCCGGGTCCTTTGAAGTACATCGTAGACTTTGCAATCTCTAAAGTATCACCGAAAATAGCTGATAGACTAACCGTAAGTTTAAATACATACACACATGCTAACACCATTTACCCTCCAGGGTAGGCAGATAGCGTTACCCCTCAATTAATTTAATTTAATTTATAATTTATTAAATTAAATTATAATCTATAAACTCAAAGTTGCAGATGCTTTATTTAAATAACTATATATGTGTCCCACACAGAGATGTAAATCTATCTACGAACATAATCTATTTTCTATAGTCCCGAGGTTGATGAAGTTGATGTAAGATCTAAAGCTTACTTTACGTTAGAGGTACGATAGAATAGTAGTAGTAGCAGTAGTAATTTGTCAGTCAACTTATTTTTTTTTATTAATAGTCAAAATCACAAGAAGTACGTCATCAACTGTCAAATGTGTTGGATGGATGATTAAAAATAAACAAGCCCCTAAAATCCAGCCACACTTTCTAATCAACCACCTGGATGTCGGACTCACAGAAACAAATTTAGGTAGGTACTGGCGTAGCTAACGTGGCTCTAGTAGAATTTCTTGAAATACTGGACATTGGCGTCTCGCCATTAATAATTTTATAATACACTAGCTGACACGGCAAACTTCGTACCGCCTCAGAATCAATAAAAAAAGTTGCTATTGCCCATATTTTCTCACCGTTTAAACCTTCCCTAGACATCCACAAATATTTGAAGACTAAAATTAGCCAAATCGGTTCAGCCGTTCTCGAGTTTTAGCGAGGCTTACAGAATTGTAATTCATTATTATATATAAGAAAGATTTTACTTGTCAACAAATATTCTAGGACTTCTTACACAGCGCTCTAGATCCAAAGTAAGCATAGCTTAATTAGTTTGTGTTACGGGTTCCACAATACGGATAAACGTACAAATATACTTCTATTAAATACGTTAATACACATGTTTTTAAATAAAGCTCAGTTAAACCATATATATTTATTTTCATACAACTGAGGTGGCAGACAAGCACACGGACCACCAGATGGAAAGTGGCTACCATGGCCTATGGACGTGTGCAACACCAGACAGGGGAGTCACACTCGTGCTGCCGACCCTCTAAACACAGAATGTTTTTGTGACAAATGTGGTGTGCAAAGGCTCTCAATCTATTCCGAATGAAGGCGGACGAGGTCGCGGGCAAAAGCTAGTATTTAATAAATACAACTTATTTCGTCATTTCGTCACAAAACACAACTATTTCAATAATACTTTCCTCGTATATCGCTTTTAAGTGAGAAAGCTTTTTAATAGGTCATTGCAACATCCATATAAATACAACAAAAGACAGTGACTTGATCACAATACTCCACTGGCCGCAACTATATAAGACATCTTATGAAATGTGTTGCGTTCTTGCTAGGCCTATGAAACCGTTTACCAATACGGACAATGAGAAGGAATGTTTTGTTAGCGCTGTCGATATATTTTTTGTTATTTAGGCAACAATGGCATCAAAACTCTGGACTCACGATCTATAGTTACTACCTACAGGTGTAGCAATGTTGATCCAACTCTATGAGGATAGGTTGTTGTTATAATGACTAGATTCCATAGTTATATAAACTGTAACAAAATGAACTGAACCGAGCGTTGTGGGTTACTTGGTATCAGAAAATACATACGTCAATGCCGTACCCCATCGATATTTCCAGCACAGGGTTGTACACAGGCAGGTGTAGTAAGCAGCTAACTTTTGGAAGTCAAAGTTTCATGAGCAGACACGCGCGTATCATGACTTGAGAGGCGCCGAGTTTCTAATTGCGGCCCCGCAGTAGTGTTAGCATACAAAAATGAGCGTAATATTAATTAAATTGAACTGAAAAATTAACATTTATCGTCTTTATTTTTTTTCGGGCATAGTTGCCGATACTGATCCACCCCCAAAGTGCCAAATGTTAATTTTGTTACACCTTATATTTTGGGTAGAAATCCTAATAGATTGATATATAAATTTAGGGCATTAATATTATTATGACTATCTTGATTGTAAAAACATGTCATCATCCTCTTCCTCTTATTCCAAGTGGATCCATTTACACCTTATCCTGATTGCATCCGAGGCCAAGGTGTCCTCGGAACTCAGGGTCCGTCTTCCGGATCTTCCTCCTCCAGTTCCCACAATCTTGGGTGACCATGGTAGTGAGAATATTTGTACGCATATCACCGTCCACGACGTCAAGCCAGGACGTCTTGGGCCTACCCCATCTACCTACTTGGACCCAGCAGTGGCTCCATTGCCAGGCATTTGTTACCCAAGTAGCCTATCTGTTGTGTGATACGTTGATTGGTTCAATAGGACAAGAATGGCCTACCAGAAATTCTTGTCAACTCTCCATTTTCACGTCTCGGCTGCATGCATCCATCTTTTATCCGTCGTCGCCTTCACTTACAATCGGAGAGGTGGTGACAAAAAATTGCAACTAAATATGTACTAAGACTACTGTGTCATACCTAGGTACTTATTTCCATGTAAAAAAGTCATTTACGTTAGTCTTCCACTTTTTTGCATTGTTGTGACCAGTTTGGTGTGACAATTTCAACATTAATAAAAAGTTCACACGTTGCAATGACAAAATCAAACAACCACAAACAACTATTATATAAAATTTAATGATATCGATGTGACAGTAGCGTATTACAATATGATCTATTCCGATTCATATTTTATCCTATTTATATTCTGTTCCGAACGAATCCCATTCTTGAAACTATTCAACTATTAGTTTCGTTCCGAACGAATACCAAAGTACTGTCAGCAGAAAAGATTGGCTCGTGGTTAAGTGATGAATGAGTAGGTTAAGGTTAACAAATTACAAGGTCAGCAATACTAGCCAGGTCAGTTTTAGGATCGGTGACCATTCTTAACTAATATAAAGAAGTTAAACAATACTAGCCAGATAAGTCTTAGACTGGGTGACCATTCTTTTAGAGGTTAAGCAATGCTAGCTGACTTAACTTTAGGATGGGTGATTAAGAAAATGGTGTGCATGATCTGGAACATAAACACGGTGCACCCTGAGCAACGGAGACGGCAGCTCCTCAATAACAGGGGACTCACCGCCACTTAAGGTAAACCCTAACCGACGCGAGCGGGAATGCTTTCCATGTGTCTTTTTGAACAGCAGGCCCTCTGCTGGGTAGTGAAGAACAGACAAAATAAAATAAAAAAATAAAAATTGTTTATTGACTCAAAGATCAGGTACACAAATGAGGGTCTTAAAATTAGGGCATACATTTAGATTCACGCTTACGTACTTCGCTGGTTCCCAAACTAAGCTGAAGCTTGTATTTTGGGAGTCAGAGCTCTAACGTTGTACAATCATATAAAATATAGCCTTCGTGAATCGTGTTTTTAGCTTAGTACAGGTAAGATTTAAGTAATTTTAGATTTTATGAATTTGTACTTATTAGATAATTTGTTATTGTTCTACTTATAATTAAGTGTGTGTGTGTGTGTGTGTGTGTGTGTGTGTGTGTGTGTGTGTGTGTGTGTGTGTGTGTGTGTGTGTGTGTATGTGTGTGTGTGTGTGTGTGTATGTGTGTGTGTGTGTGTGTGTGTGTGCGCGCGTGTGCGCGCGCGCGTGTGTGTGTGTGTGTGTGTGTGTGTGTGTGTAAAAAGCGGGCTGAATATCTGAGCAGAGACGTGAGAATGACAGGAGGGTCTTTTTTACGTGCGGGAATCCCCACGGGTTGGTAGGGGTGGTCTCCGACGGCCTTTAAATAATTATGTCGGATTCGGACCGACTTAAGGGTCTCGATTACCGGGGTGTAATGTTACAAGATTAAGAAATTTCCCTCGTACCACAGCGGACCTTGACCATTGGCCATCAATGGTTCTAAGATAGCCCCTTGAAAACCTCCACAACGATACCCATATTCATTTTACTGAACATATCGAGTCCACTATGTTACATTGCTAATTACCTAGATATTACTATTCGTAATCAGCAAACCCAAAATACTCGAAAGCAACGAACCATTTGAGGCCTCTTCCGTCCTCTGAGTCTCTCGTCTCGTCTAAGGCTTTCCAATCTAACTGTGACGCGGCTGAACTTCGCTTTTTTCCGTGAAGCGACTGCTACTGACCTCCACTCCAAGTTACTTAACCTTGTAATGTATAGAATGGTCACCCATCCTGATTCTGATCTGCCGAGTATTGCTTGATTGGTCACCCATCCTGATTCTGATCTGCCGAGTATTGCTTGATTGGTCACCCATCCTAAGATTGACTTGACTATACTTACTTACCGTACCTCACTCGTACCCGTAATAGATAGATCCTTATTATCTATCTTAAACTAAAGTACTTATTTTATGTTCGATCAGCAAGGAAAATTCGCCTTTATCGGTATACTCATATTACAGAGTGCGTTTAATCTTTGTATTCGCCATTATCATAATGAACGGTTCAGGTTCCTTAGTGACACACATCCAAGATTTCGGATATCATCGGAGAATTTGAGACTAGGTATACCTCGTTTGAATTAAATATTTGGCATTAACAAACATACAAATCCAAATGTCTGGTGACACATGCGACCCTTCTGGAATGAATTGAAATATGACCAATTTCTAACAGATCAGTTTATTTGTAAATTCAGTTATTTTCAGTTTTTGAAGTTCATTTTTTAAACGTATTTTTTTTGTTCTGTAATCCAATGACTTGATTCCAGACGCATGTGACGCCAGATATTTTCCGCCACTTGGCCCACACTGAGTTAAAGAAAGAAAGAAAAGAAATGGGCCCTCTAGACTGGTACTGACAAACAGACATAGATACGGACAAAAGCAAAGTGGACCACCTTGTCGAAACGGAAACTCTCGTTCAGTCAATAAATGTACATTATGACTGCAAAAAAACGAAAATATCTATAGGTCGGTATAATCAATTATATAAAGTTGTTAAAAAATTCCTAATTAAAAGTGTAAATATTCTATGATATGCATGAATTCTCAAAAAATAAATTATCTTTCGTAATACGATCAAATTTTTGATAGTCGGTTTAAGTGTTGTTAGTTTAATATTCACGACTGGGTGAGCTGTTAGGTCATACATTTTTAGAAAACCTAGATATATTTATATAGGTTGTGTAATAAATATCTTCTCGCAGACTTTTCATGTAACACTTTAGAAACACACTGTGAAAGTGTGTTCTAAATAGGCTGGTATCCATTGATATACATTGTTACATTTGTTACTAAAGTCATTGGCGCGCTAATCACCCCTAAACCCAATATAAGATCACAGTTCAAAGTAAGGCTCGCAAGACGTCAACTAAGTGACAGCTATTAATTATTCTGTGGTGACAGTCAGATAACAAACTTAAATTAAGTTTATAATGAAAGAGTGCGGTTTTTCGTCCTCATAGTATAAAAGAACAAGCGGGACTACGTTGATCGTTTAATTTCTTTTTTCTATATTTATATTTCTTAAAATAAAATTACAAAATGTGTAAAAAAATTACAAACTATGTAAAATTTAGTGTTGTCAATACAAAAAAGAATGGTTTTTCCATGAATATGGGAGATTTTAAATACAGCCTTTATGGCATAGCGGTAGTAAACGCGACCGCTGCTACGCATGAGGTGTCGATTCGATTCCCGATTTGATATTTGTAAACATGAATATGGTTATTTGCATTGGTCTGGTCGTGCGTCAGAGAGCACATTAAAGCGTTTTCACACTATCCGATATAATATATCGGTGTCGAATTCTACATCCGACCACAGATTAATAAATAGTTCTATCCGACATTGAAGGAAGTAAGCGTATGAAATATGTTCTGTCTTTCACATTGTCCGGACCGCTAAGGACTATCGGAGCCGATATATTCGTGTTGGCCCGACAGCGGCTTACTGAATATATGACAAGTTACCCTTCCCCCTTTTTTCAACCGGCCCGGTCACAGACTAGCACATGAGCTAATTAAGCAGGTGGGGATGCTATGTGGGACTCGAACCGACTATAACTTTACAAGATGACGCTTATCACGAATATAAGGAAAAAAACATCGATACTACCTCGTGTCAATAAGTCGAAAATTACTTGCACTTTTTTCATTCGGATTTTTCTAGCATCCTTAACTAGTCTGTGCTATCGAGCAAATGGCCGAATCGGACCAATTTTATCGTATATTTGAAAACAGCACCTAGTATCGGCTGTCGAATGTCTGCTATCGGCGTCCGACACCCGATAGCGGATATACGATAATGTGAAAAAGCTCTTAAGCTCTCAAAAGTCCATATTCTAACTACAGAACTTCGATAGCAGTGGCTTCACGGAAAATATCGAAGTTCAGCCACATTTTAGTTAAGCAGACTACAAAGCTGAGCTGGGAAAAGGTTCAGAGAATGATGATGGAACAAACAAGAAGGCATGAAAGAAGACATGTTGGAATCGAACCGATTACACACTGCGACCCCAAAGACTTGCTGTTATGAATCAAAATCCCCCTTCCCTATAGAGAGGTCTATCTTCTTCAATATCAATTGTCGATCGTCCCTGAGACGAGACCAACGAAATAACTTCACTGCGTGCTCGTGTGTATTACAACAGTTTTTGACCTTCCGAAACTCGCTAATTGAGTTGCCCAAGCTGGTTTTGGTACGGTACCAACTAGTGTTGAACCGATCGTCGGGGTCAAACCAACCTCACCTACAAGCCGATATATAGATAAATACTGATTGACGGAGGCGTCCGTGGCGTAGCGGTAGTGAACGCGGCCACTGCGCAGGAGGCGCGGGTTCGATCCCCGCTCAGTGCAAATATTTGTATGCATGAATATGGGTATTTGCATTGGTCTGGTCGTGCCTCGGAGAGCACGTTAAGCCGTCGGTCCCGGTTGCCATACTAATATGTATAGCAGTAATTACGGGTAGTTGGAGCCCTCAAAAGTCCAACAACTGGTCTAACTGCAATGCTTCGATATCGCTTTTGGGTTGTGGAGGTCAGATGACAGTCGCTTCACGGAAAATGTCCAAGGAAGCGGACCCCAGACTCCCAAGTTGATACCTTCGGACGCGACTGGGATTAACGCTAGGATGAAGAAGAAGAGAATGATTGACGGATGAAGCTTTGATGCTGGTTTTTCTCTCGCGGTTGAGACGTCAATCGCTCCCATAAAAGTCGTTTATACAAAATAAAAAGAAGAAGTAGGTAAGTGGACCCTTGGGCTCCGAGTTAACAGCTGGAAACGAATTATTGAACCGACGTATTAGTCAACCTATGACAAGTTACGACAACATGCTAACAACATTTATGTAATCAGTAGTATGAATTAATATCATCGTAAACGAATTTCAATACGCGACAGCCGCTAGGTCAAGTTTACATAAACGCCACGCCAACGCCGTACCACAGAATGAATAATAGTAGTTAGGTACCTAATACGTACCTACAGTCTGCATCCGCCCTAACTTGACGAACAAATTGCTCAAAATGAACTTAATGCCTTGGTTTTCCTCCTTTCCTGTTGACTTATTGTTCTTATATTTGTTAGATACACACATTTATTTCGGACAATAATACAATTTAAATCAATAGAACAGTTTTAATTTGCGCATACCTACTTTGGTTTTAAAATCATTTTGAGACTTTGTCGTCAAGATTGTTCTGACGCTAACTGTACAGAAGTGGCACATTTTTGATTTTGAAAAAAACGCCGCAGTTTTATTACATACATACCTACATGTAACCACGTCTTTATCACCGGAGGGTTAGGCAGAGGCGAATGAACACCCACATCTCCCCAATTTGTATTGCCTTATTCCGGGCACTATTGTTGACTCGAGCCATACCTACATCTGAGGCTGTCTGGACTATAAAAATCTGTCTGATGTTAAAGTTAAACAGCCCTAAATCTTAGTCCCTAGTCGCCTTGTACGACACCACATGGAAAGAGATGGGGTGGCCCAAATTGTACTCTGCCGGATAGTTCTCTGTATTTTCAATGATGGTATAATGTTGATTGATATATAAGGACTTTTTATTCAAAACGCAATTTTAAACTCTACGACACAGATTTTTAATGACGACCGCGCTAAGTATCAATTTAGTTAAAATTAAGTATGCTCTGTAGAATTTACGTTTATAGTTTTAACAAAATGTTTCAAGTGATGATATTAATAATCAGTTAATGAATCTGTTAGATGTAGAAACTCAGTTTGGTGTGCCAGAAGATGTATTTATTAGTGGAACACTAATATGTGCGATTGTTGGAAATCTTTTAACTAAACACTGTATACCTACCTCTACCATTCTGCTTACTACCACATTTTAGTAAATGTCATAAAAATACTATTTTTTTAAATTCCAGATGCACAGCAACCTGAAATCCTTGCATCAGCACATAAACACCGCGTGTTTACCCACAACGTACGGAGGTACCTTAAAGCTAGAGGATATGGTGAAATACACAGCACAGTTGTTAAGTGAACAGAAAAAGAAGGTTCTAGGTATGGACAACATGGAAATACTCAGCACCAGAGGTATAATCTCGTCGAGGAAACCTAAGCTAGAAATCATAAACGGTGACGTCGCAATCCAAGGGAGCTTCAGGAAGCTAGAAATAGATTAGACTTATATCACTACCTACTATTCTATAAGGTTCTCTAGTTAAAGCAATCACGTGTGTCTGTTGCGAGACTTCCTATGTTTCTGCGTATGCATTGTACCTAATTAGCACTGAATTCTAAAACATTTCGATCAAATCGTTTGTTTTGTATTTACTAAGTTAGATTAATTAGTTTAGCGATGTCACCTCATGTCTGCCGTTCCCACTTGAAGAATTAGGTGGATGGAGACGATAAAGACGTCCTTACTTATTTTATACTTTAAACAAAAATATGTATTGTGTTGTAAATAATTAAATATAATAAAAAAAATCGGAATAATATGTTGTTTATATAATGAGTATGCTGAGAACTAGAGCAAATCATTTAATCACCATTTGCGTAATTTTCAGACATTCATTGTTGTCACATGTCTGTAATAAAAGCATTGCAGTACTTAATAAAGTAGGTAGGTATGATATTTTAAACAGGCCACGATCTTTTCAAAGCATGCGTGTAATAATACAGTGGCACTATGAAGATGGCATGCCAGATAGCCAGGCACTAGGCAGTTTCTACACAAGGGAAGTAATCATCATACACGATTTAAGTTACAATTGAAGCCCTTGAGACTGTGGTGGACTGGCTGACTTCTAGTCTACATACTCTTAATGTCTCTAAAACACGCTATATCATCTTTTCATCTAGAGCACTTTCCGAGCCGTCCCTGACCAGCGTTCGGGTTCATAACTGCAGACACACATTGCCTACTAGTGGATCTTGTCTCTGTCCGGTCATCCAGAGGGCTACTGATGTAAAATATTCGGGGGCTCAGAGCAATAAACCAAACGGAGTGGACTCGCGCGCTATTTTGTACGAACAAAAGTCTGCCACTTTCAGCGGGGGACGGAGGACGCACACTAATTTAATTGTCAACTACTAATGCATTTTTAAATCACGTCGCTATGCACTCACACAACAAAAATGTTGAACACTAATTTAAACTATACGCACACACTCACATTCGCACACAGGGACCTCTATCAGTGACATCTCATTAATGTAAACAAGCTAGAGCTTGACCATGTCGATATTATGTATCGAGGTTTTTGTGTTTCAAATGCGTGAAGGTAATTATCAATTATCATATGTGATGACTTTTTTACGTATTATAACGTCGTTAAATTAATATTTATTATATTTATTAAATAGAATATGCATTCTTTAATGAAATAGGTACTATGTACAGGGGTTTTGCTAATAATTTTGTAAGTCTTTGTAGATTTAGCACTTTGAAATGGCCAAAAATTGTCCAAAATAAATTCCATTAGAGTTATTTTAATCAGTCGTGGGACCCGACGATGAAGTCCCCCAATAAGGGGTTCTCGTATGAAATACAGGTACCAAAGTAACAATAAATAGGTTAATCATTTATATTAATTTTAAATAAGTGATTAATAAAAGGCTTTTTATTTTATTGAATACTTTTTTTACACTTTTAATACTCCTTACATATGAAATTGGCGTTATATAGAACTGGCCATTTTAATCTGCAACATCCAGCACAGCTAGCCGTTAATCGGCCGAGATTGGTGAACTGTTCTAGCCCACTGCTGCTTCAGGACAACGTTAGACCACACCAGACCAACAGACGGTCGTTAAAGTAGAGAAGGAATGTTGGAATGTCCCCATCACTCACCATACTTCCCGGACCTTGATCCACTCCACTCCACAAATCTGGAGTATTTTTGGAGTATTTCTCAGTTGAAAAAAAAAATTCAATTCAGATTAGGCAGTCCAAAACAAAACTACTTTAATCAATTTGTTGATTCTCGCTCCCGCAACTTTTTCAGCAAAGGAATCAATGAACTGCCTATAAAATGGCAAAAGTGCATACATAACAACGGTACAAACTTTGATTGATTAAATAAAAAAACTGTAAAAAATAAGCTTATATATCGTTTTATAACACCAATTTCATATGTATACCTAATATTATAAGGGTTAACTACTAAGCTGAAAATCAGGACCTAGTACAATAATAAAATGTACCTTGGGTAGTATCAACGTTGGTACAGCGCCCTGAATCAATTTTCTCTTATTGTTTGATTGTATTATAAAACAGGAACTTTTAAAATGCTGTGAGCAAATTGTACTTCTCGGCACCCACGAAACATGGTTCCCGGTAACCTATTGAAATATCGAATTTCTGTTACCCGAATCTTAAAACCCCGAAAACGGTTGGTAGAACTTTTAAAAGACAGATGTAATGAATGACAACTTTCTATAATTCCGTTTTTCATTTCCCAGATGAATCAATTTCCAGGTGCACTAAAACCAAATTTTCAAATAGTATTTTTTTGTTTCCCATATTGTCATAATCCAAATATAGTTATACCAGATTCTCAGAATATTCTTTTTTGGTTCCCATCGTACCATTTTCCAAATAAACTATTACCAAATTTTCATAATCTTTTTATTTGGTTCCCATACAAATCGTGTTCCAGCTAAACTTTATACAGGTATAGTAAAAATCAGTAAATTTATACGATTCATTTAGGGTGTGTAACGGTTGATATAATAATAAAAAATCTAACGTTCACTTAAGACATAAATAATTTCACTTAATATAATGAAAGCCTGAAGACTTATAATATAATTTTGTTTAAATTATTGTTTTCCATGTCATGCATGAACAGTTTTGTATGCAGGTATAATCAATGAATCAGGAAAGCGAGCTCGTGAACACTGCGTACCACACCTGACCCGACTCGCCGTGGTACTTGTCTGCCCTACACTAGAGTGTTATTTAAGAACCGGAGGCGCGGAGGGACAGGAGCCCCTTATTTCGTAGAAAGAAATTTCATAGAATTTCGTTTCACAGAAAATGCTTTAGATAATATTTGGTTCTTATATTTTTATTTCGAATATTATTGTTTCAAAAACAATTTCCTACAATGAAACATATTTCACAGAAACACAATTGAAGGAATTTTTAATCACCTTTTTTTGTTTAACAAACTTATCAAACTGTAGAATTATTTTTTAAAGAATATCAAACCACCTTTATAATGTTCCAAATCACATTTATTTTTAACTGTAACATTTACAATTTTAACACCCCGACTCAGATTACCCCGACTCGGATAGGTTAGGTTAGAAGGCTAATGCGGGAGCGGAGCGTAGCGAAGCTCCCGCATTAGGCCTTCGTGGTTATTTTTTTATAAACCACCCAGAAGTAGGAGCCCCGCGTAGCGGGGCTCCGTCGACCTTGTAGACGCAAGCTCGGGCGCCCGGGCGAGCTGGAACGGCTGAGGCTGGTCGCCAAAGCTGCGGAAGCGAGCGTTGCCTGCTTGCCTGTATGCTTGCCTGCTTGCCTGCATGCCTGCATGCTTGCCGGTTTGATTGCCAGCTTGCCTGCATGCATGCTTGTTTGCTTACATGCATACATATATTTTTTAAGGCAACGTGTGTTTTGTTCAGTAGGTCTCCAATTGTAGTTAGTAGACGCCATATGAGGTTTAGTTTTAGGTTTATAAATCTGGATATTGTTTGTCTGGATATCAATTAACTGGATATCAATTAACTGGATGTCAATTAATTGCATTTCAAAAATTAGTGTTGTAAAAATTGGGCTTTCGTGCATATGGATTACGGTCATCTGGATTTTGTGCATTTAGATTTCGTGTGTCTGGAACTCGTTCGTCTGGATTATAAAACGTCTTACAAATGAATAAATCAGCAAATGAAATTCGGAGTTGCGATTATATGGCAAATAAAACTTCGGAATTTGAAAAACCGGGATTATGAAAAATTGGCCAAACGTTTTCTGGATTATGATATTCGGAATATTGAAATTCGGGATTAAGATAGGTAACCATGGTTCCCACAAAATTGGACCCAAGCGGTACAAAGTAATAGTTCTTTTGGGAATCTAAAAATTAACGTTAAAATTCTTAATATGGTACTGGAATATTGATATCGATATTGGTCATTATGCTGTCCCAGCTCTAATTCTGGCAAAGTGTGGCCAACTTCCTACAAAATATTTCGCTTTTTTTTCGAAATATTTTATTTTCGAATGTAAGATAATATTACTCTCATATTGAATTATATCTGTGTGCATTGGTACTATTGGTTGAAAGGCTATGATGCTATGACAGCAAATGTAATTTTGACATACCTATTATTAACGTCTTATGTGCACATAATTATCCCAGCAAACAGGGCAGCCAATAAACTGAATGTTAGTAATCTTTACAGGGTTTTGAAAAACTAGATTATGTTGCAGTAAGTTAAAAATAAATATTTGTTTATATTAATTGAAGATATGACTTAGGTATTGTTTTAAACAACGATCCCTTCGTTCTTATTCGATATAGTAATTATAGCTTTCAACATGTAAGCCAACATGTAAGCAAGCTATAGGCCTCGGTATCCACTTTCCATCAGTTGGACCGTGTGCTTCTCTACCATCTAAGTGGTATAAAAAATATACTGTGTAAAATCTTATTAAGCTTAATACAAAATTGATTAAATTGGTAAGAAACCTTAGCTTAAAAATTACCCCAGATTTCATTCTAGTTCATACATTGGTAACACTGTCGATTAGCATACATTTTTTGGTTTTTTGATAATTTAATGAATTAATTGATAATATTTGAACGAAATTATATTTACAGGTGAAAGGTAATGTTATCCTTTTGTTTATTTGATGTCGCTGATCGCTTTTTACACCAAAATACACAGCAACTCGGCATTTTAATAGGAGAAGTTAACTCAGTGAGCCGTGCGTCGAAATGGCGCGGAAAGCGCGGCAACTAGTTTTATATAACGGGCATGACCCGCTGTCTCATACCTTTGGCAGCGGGGTATGCGTGTTAGTGGCGTCTCCGGGTGGTTTATTGCTCTGAGTTCGGGGGTGGTGATTTCTTTTTTTTTTGACATAGGAGGCAAATGAGCAGACGTAAGCGATCACCGCTGCCCATGGACACCTGAAACACCAGAAGGGTTCTAGGTGCGTTGCCGGCCTTTAAGATGGGAGTACGCCCTTTTTTTGAAGGTTTAAAGGTCGTATTGGTCCGGAATACCGCAGGCGACAGTTCATTCTACAGTTTAGCTGTGTGAGGCAGGAAGTTTCTGGAGAAACGCACTGTTGAGGACTGCCAACCATCCAAGTGGTGAGAATGAACATGTTGTCGCGTAGGGCGATTGCGGAAAGATGCGGCAGGGTTAATCCGAACAATTCCTCAGAGCACTCCCCGTTGTACATGCGATAGAAAATGCAGAGTGAGGCTACATCTCTACGCAGCGCCAAAGGGTCAAGCCGATCCAAAATACAGCAGTCGACAATTCGAGTCGCTCGTCGTTGGATACGGTCCAGAGGGGCAAGCTGGTACTGTGGTGCCCCTGCCCATAGATGAGAACAGTATTCCATGTGAGGGCGAACCTGTGCCTTATAGAGCTGAAGGCGGTGGGCCGGTGTGAAATACTGTCTTGATCTGTTGAGCACACCGAGCTTCTTTGAGGCTAATTTGGCCTTATTCTCTAAATGGCCGCGAAACTGGACTTCGCTCGAGATCTCGACGCCAAGTATTCCTAGACATGCTGTGGCAGTCAGGGGAGTGCTCTCAAAACGTGGTGACACGACAAATTCTAGCTTTTTTGCCGTAAACCCGCAAACTTGTGTCTTGGTTGACCCCATCCAGATACTTCTTTTAAGGAAGTCTCAATTTCGGACACAAGATTGTTTCGGCTCTCGATGACGTTTTCCCGAGAGATATTGGTGCGGCCGGAGTAAGCAGCATTACCCGTACTATCATCAGCATAACAATAGATGTCGCTGATTTGCAGCATGTCATTGACATGCAGAAGGAATAGCGTATATAAGCTTCTGTCTGCTAGGCAGCTACTGATCCATACATACAATTTCTCGGGAAGCCCATAGGATGGTAGCTTCGAAAGAAGTGCCCCGTGCTAGACGCGATCGAAGGCCTTCGTCATGTCCAAGCTAACGGCCAATGCTTCACATATTGCTTCGATCGCCTGTGCCCAACGATGTGTCAGGTAGACTAGAAGATTACCGGCCGAGCGACCTTTACGGAAACCGTATTATCGGTCACTAAGCAACTGGTGGTCCTCTAGGAACCGAAGGAGCTGGCAGTTAATAATGGACTCCGTGGACTGTTTGATTGTAGGTTGACTTGGAAGAGTTGTCCATATCACGTGTCCGTAAGTTAATATTCCCTTTAAAGCATTTAAGGTATGAGGCTGATGAGCCTCGACTAAAAGTAGTTTATTTCTCATTGGTACAGTCGGTGTTGGCCTACTGCATTGTAGTGTGGGGCGGTACTCATAAGACTGAAATGCTCAAACTAGAAAGAGCACAAAAAGCTATCTTAAAGGTTGCTCTAAATAAACCATTTTGTCATCCAACCCACCAATTATATACAGAAACGTCATTTCTGACTGTCAGGCATATGTCGTTCAAATTTTATTGCATAAACACTGCACTTTGACTTACAACCCCCAATTATTAGCGCATAACGTCCCACAGAGCTCACGAGAACAAGTCTGGTAAGTCGCCACTATTTGTATCTTAGCAGTCGCCTTTATGACAAAATGAGCAAAAGGAGACGGAAACTATTACATACATTCCTGCAGGGCTAACATGCGCGCCACGAGATAGCTATCTCGAGGCATTTTGCCGTTTTATGTTGATATGTCGACTGTTGGTAGCATGAAGGGCTAACATGCGCGCCACGAGATAGCTATCTCGAGGCATTTTGCCGTTTTATGTCGATATCGACTGTTGGTAACTTGGCAAATTTCATGGCGATCTGTCAGATGTCGACATAACTCGACTTCGAGAAATCATCTCTACTTAGTGTCTGCAAATTGTAACATACGTGCCCTTATTTACTCGAATTTTGACATTTAAAATGTTTTGTCTCTCGTCCTTCATTTGGTCGACGAGAAGTTATCTCGAGTAAACTTTTCTTGTGCTCGGTTCATTTTGGATCAAAATTTAGTACCTTTGTGCGACTGCAAGCAATTTTCGACCTTAATGACATTTCCTTTGTTACGTGTCTTTTCGCGTTAATTGATGACGCTGATCACGAATATAAGAAAAAAAATTCGATAGCATGTCATGTCAATAAGGTCGAAAATTGTTTGCACTATTTTTTCTCTTTTTTAAATTAAAATGTTTTGTCTACCGTCTTTCATTTGGTCGACGAGAAGTTATCTCGTGTAAACATTTTTGTGCTCGGTTCATTTTGGACTAAAACATCGACTGCAAGCCATTTTCGACCTTAATGACATTTTCTTTGTTACGTGTCTTTTCGCATTAATTGATGACGCTGATCACGAATATAAGAAAAAAAATTCGATAGCATGTCATGTCAATAAGGTCGAAAATTGTTTGCACTATTTTTTCTCTTTTTTTTCATACCTAGCATCCCTAACTAGTCTGTGCTTTCGAGCAAATGGCCGTATCGGGCCGATTTTATCGGATAAATGTTTAAAAAATGTGTATGCCATAGACAACAATTGAAAAAGTTTGACGCGACAAAATATGTCGGCGTTACTTCGCTCGAGAAGACTCGAGATGATATCTCATCTCGATTCGAGATATTTGACGACGCGCGCATGTTAGCCCTGCTGGGCCAAGAATGTAACGAGATAAAAATGGTATCAACCTCACTTTTTGAGAATTTCGTAGGTTTTGACAATCTGAGATCAGAGTTATTAGCGGTTTAGTAAAAGTGAGATTATGTTCCAAAAAGTATTTAAGCACTAACTAATTGGTGTTGTTAGTGGGGAATGTTTTAAAAGCCATATTGATGAATGAGTTGGCCTTAAAAGATAACAAGAAAGATTTTATCAAATGAACAGCCAGAATAAAAAGGACATTATAGTGATACAGTTTATTCAACTTCTATAATAAAAAAAAAAAAAAGAAAATAGAAAGAAAAATTCTAATCATCATTAAATATAGTATTAATATTGCAAAATTCTATTTCTTGTGTATTTTCACGAGATGTCGAAAGTTGTTCTTCATTTATTGGGCTGCCCAACGGACTAGACAATTGCCTGGGTGTAGAAAACGGCTCGTCATCTTCGTCATTGTCATCATCTTTATGTTTGTGAATAATTATTGGTCGCACGTGGCAACTGCTATTCTGTGCTGCTACTCCCATCATCTCTGCACAGCGTGCACCGCTGCCGAGCCTAATTTCGTTGCCCAGGTGTCGCAGTATGATAAAGTATCAGAATTATAAAGCGTGCTGAGTTTGAATCATCCAAGAGCAAAGCGGGGGCGTCGCGAAGAGGCGTCGCGTCCGTCGGTCCTCGCGTTGCTATGATGCGAAGGCGCAGGCGTGACAACGTGTCACTCGTGTCAATTTTGTTTATAATTTATATTTTGTAGTGTTATTTGTAAAAATAGTGTAAGTGAAATTGTATCTGGTTTAGTTTTAATGTCTCAAAATTCAAACGGCAGTGACAATGTGGAAGTGTGTTCAGGCCAACCCGTTTCTTTAAGTGGCTTCGTGCGCTGCCCGTACTGTTCCCAGGCCCGTTTCTTCAAAGGTGAGCGGGGCTTGAAAGTGCATATTGGCAAAATCCATAAATGTCAATATGTACTTCCAAGTCCCACGATCCCCGTTGTAGATAGGGAAGTTCCACCTAACTCCTCCCAAATTCCTTTTTGGCAATCTTTAGGTGCAATGAAAAATTCCGTCCCGGTCTTAAAGAGAATTCCCAGAGGCGCAAGGCCCTCTGTGGCTCAAAATTTAGCGAATTGCATCAAGCATGTAAATAATGTGAATTCCGTGTCAGCCTGGGAGCAGCTTTTAACCTTCTCTTACAGAATTTTACACATAAAAAGCAATAGTACACATAGATCTTTGACAACCCAAATTAAAGAAAACTGTTCAAACTCTACGTACCATTTTGATTCAAAATTAAATTATAACTACAACTCTGAATCGAGCAAGTATAAATTTATAGAAACTAAAATAAGGGAAGGTGATATCAGGGGAGCGTCGAGGTTACTTTTTAGTAGCGATGTGGTGGCATCTTACTCTCCAGACACGCTCGCGGGTCTGCAGAGTAAGCATCCATCAGCATCAATTGATCTCTCTTTCCCAGAACCTCCAAATGCTGAGACAGAATGTCTCAGTGTTACTGCCAAGGACGTTCTCACAGCCGTTTTCTCCTTCCGGAGCGGATCTGCTGGCGGTCTCGACGGCCTCACCCCCCAGCACCTTAAAGATTTAATGTGCCCGAGCGCTGGCGAGGCTGGCGATGCCCTTCTGAAGGAGCTGACGGCGTTAGTGAACCTAATGCTCTCCGGCAATGTGGACGAAGGTATAATAAGTATCTTATACGGTGCCAACTTATGTGCTTTGCGCAAAAGGGATGGTGGCATTCGTCCCATTGCTGTTGGAAGCACATTACGGCGTTTGGCAGCCAAAATTTGCTGCAAGTATTATAGTTCAGAGCTTGCAGCAAAATTCCAGCCCCTACAACTCGGTTTTGGTTCGAAAGGGGGCTGTGAGGCTGCCATACACGCACTTTCGACGTACCTTGGCAGCGGTGAAAGTGAGGTCATTTTGAAGGTTGACCTGAGGAATGCCTTCAATTCAGTGAATAGGGATACCTTACTGACCCAAGCAAAATTAGAAGCCCCTCATATTTATAAATTCCTTTGGCAATGTTATAGACACCCGACAAAATTAGTTTACAAGAATCATCTTTTACAATCAGCAGTTGGTTGTCAGCAGGGTGACCCTTTGGGACCAGTTATCTTTAGTCTAGCAATACATCCCATCATACAACAGATAAATTCAAAATTCAACATCTGGTACCTAGACGACGGGACTCTAGGGGGTGATGTACAAACAGTTCTACAAGATTTAGAACTCATTAAAAATAAATTTCAATCCATCGGCTTACAGCTCAACTCAGACAAATGCGAAATTTTTATCAGCGACACGACAGACAGACCCTCGACTATAGCAAAATTCAACGATTTAGCTCCCAATATTAAAATTTTGGAAAAAGCTTCTCTTCGCCTCCTGGGGTCTCCAGTTTTGGAAGATGGCTTTCATTCATTTATAGAGGAAAAAATTCAAAATTTTGAAAATATCACAGATCATTTACAAAAAATAAGTGTTCATTCGGCCTTTACTATACTTCGGTTTTGTCTTTTTGTCCCTAAATTTACTCATGCACTTCGTTCATCCCAGTTTTGGCAACATTTGACACTTTTGGCAAAAATTGATAACATTCTGCAAAATACTCTCAGCAAAATTTTAAATGTGGCCTTGAACGACCGAGCCTGGCTCCAAGCGTCCTTACCAGTTCGCTTGGGTGGTCTCGGCGTTCGCAAAATTTCAGACGTTAGTCTTCCAGCATTTCTGTCTTCAGTCCACGGCACTGAGGAGTTAACCAGGAAAATTCTTATAAACACACAGGTTAACTCTGAAGTGTCGTGCAAGTCTGATGCCATTAATGCTTGGAAGGTTGCTTGTCCCAACACTGAGTTGCCTGATAACCTTTTCTCCCAGAGACAATGGGATGCGCCGCTCTGCAAGCTGGTAAGATACAGTTTAATACACACAGCTTCCCAAGTTTCAGAGCGTGCGCGGCTTTTGGCTGTGGGGGAATGGGAGTCAGGCCTTTGGATTCAGGCACTCCCATCGCCCAACATAGGTACTATGTTGGACGATACTACTTTCCGCCTTGCCACTTGCCTTCGCTTAGGTGCGCCGTGTGTTTCTCCACATCGTTGCCACTGCGGTGAAGCTGTCGACAGCCTTGGGCACCATGGCCTTTCATGCTGCAGAAGTGCTGGGCGTATATCGAGACATGCCTGCATCAATGACATTATCCGCCGTGCTCTTGCCACCGCTGGCGTGCCAGCAATTCGTGAACCTAATGGGCTGGTGCGTGACGATGGCAAGAGACCGGATGGTATGTCGTTGCTGCCTTGGAAGATGGGTAGGCCTTTGGTGTGGGACGCAACGTGTGTCGATACCCTTGCGCCTTCACATCTTCCAAGCACGGCAGGCTGTGCCGGTGCTGCTGCTGCATCTGCGGAAAACCTCAAACGGCGCAAATACTGTAACTTAACAGGTGATTATGTATTTGAGCCGTTTGGGGTTGAAACGTTGGGGACATGGGGTCCAAGTGCCCGCTTTCTATACAAAGATCTGGCAAAGCGACTGATCGACGCTACGCGTGACCAGAAGGCTGGTTATTATCTTGCACAGAGGATAAGCATTGCCATTCAACGTGGCAATGCTGCCAGCCTTCTGGGAACGTTACCGGTTGGTGATGATGCGGAGGAATTTCACGACGCATTATGTATGTAAATATTCCGGTTATTTAGTTTAGCTTGTTTTAGTTTCTAGTTTTAAATTTAATTTAGTAGTATTATTTATATTTTAAGTTCTGTACCTATAATATTGATATTAAATTACTTCTATTATAATTAAAATATCGTCTAAGAATCGTGCACGTGGAACAATATCTTGGATCTAAGCCAGCTAAGGTAGGTACCTAATAAACTCGTGATATGGGCGCAGCAACCTACAATCTGCTTCCCTACAATGCATATACAACGTGTCCCAAAATCCAACGATAAGCGGGCCCCAAAAGGTAGACCTGCTCAAGAGCACTCGAGGGAAAAAAAATACCTTTTTTTTTGGTTACAACATAAATTTAGAAATTCTTTGAAAATTTACACCATTTATGATATTTTGAGTTACCACGACCACAATTTCTCAAATATGCTTAAGGTTTTTTTTTTTATCGGATACCTAAGTAGTACTACTATTCACCACAACTCTTAAAAATACTAAAATGCCCGCAGTTTTTACACAAAAATTGATCAAAATAATATTTTTCCCTTAAATTTAAACAAAAAATTAGATTCACTCTACTTTGACTAATGGTCTTGTAAAAATAGTATGGGCACCACTACGGCAAGTTATTTTTAAAATTGACGCAACTAATTAAGATTCCAGAATGGTACAAAACTCTAAGATAACTAGTTACAAAAAAAAAATGCCCACCATTTGTAAACAAGAAACAAAATTCTTAATTTTTCTTGTTTGTAAAAATCACCTTTACTTTATGCACAAAACGAGTCATAAGCTGCAAATTCGTAGAATTTTCATGGAACGGACGATAAAATTTAAAAGTAAGAAAGAGAAAGAGAGAGAGGGAGTAAGATAGCGAGAAGAGTACGTTAGAGAGGGATGGATAGATTGAATGAAATTTTGAAGCATTTACTATGCTAACTTTTCAAATCGATTAAGACAGGAAAAAGTGAATCGCTCAGGTGGGACTCGAACCCACGATCTTTCCCTCACAGGGGGAATGCTCTGACCACTGAGCCACCGAGCCACACCTGAAGCTATCCAAATTCTCCTATACTACCGTCTTCTGTTCTATGTTGAGTGATAATAATGCGGGTAAATAACATCCTTTTCTCAGCAAATCAGTACGCTACGCAAAACTTACTTACCAAACCTATCCCCTGGGAATAGGAGGTGGAAGCACAGATTACCTACTACGGTGGAAGTTTGTACTACAGTTTGTACCACATAGGTCAAAATAAATTAAAATATTTCTTATATACCTACAAAAATGAATAAAATCCCATGAAAATCATTTTCATGTAAAAATGTTGCCAAGACGAGTTAACGTAGTTTACTCTGTGAAAAAGTTATCAGATCTCGTATAAAGCCAAGCTCTAAAGACGGCACGCTCTAAACCTACAAGTTCTACACTACACCTTAAGTTACGCATTGAAATGGCGCACATTGGGAAAGGCCTATGTCTGTCAGCAGTGGACTGCAGTGGGCTAATTGATTGATTGATTAACTGATTGAGTACGCATTCGTTACCCTAAGCCACTAAGGTTTGGTTAGATTAGGGTAACTATAATATAACTATGTTAAATTACCCGGTTTCTCCATGATCATTTCAGGGTTGACGGTCAAAGAACTAGTTGGGAAAGTCAACAGGTCCCCGTATTCAGCGAAAGGTGGGATTATCACTTTTTGTACTTGAGCTTAATCAAATCGAAAAATTCCTTTTGATTCATTACCCTAAAAATACTAATATGTATAATCCTCGTAAGCCACTGAGCTCTTGCGATAATGTTGCAAAATCACTTACACACTCGATTTTGGAAAATGAGAATGTTAATTTTTTAGGCTTCGGATATTCTGTTAGCATAATTAACATAGCGCAATAATTGCTTCATCAGCTTCTCTCGATCACTGTATGAGTAATTAGTTTACTAGGTATCTTTGGAACCTTTTCACCACTGTTTAAAGTGATATGAAACTTAGGTGCCTATAGGTAGGTATTTGGGATACAATCCATCTGCAAGCTTAACATTCTCAAGTTCTCAAATTCCTCTACGTTTTACACGTAAACCGCGGTTAGCAAAAATAACGAGCACTTATTTTTTCTTATGCCACTTAGGTGGCAGATAAGCACACGGCCCACCTGATGAAAAGTAGTTACCGTGGCCTATTGACGTATGCAACATCAGTATACCAAATTGAATTATGGACACAAGAAGTGTTCGTATTCAAGTGTCACACACGGACACGAGCTGACTTTGGAACATATAGGGGAAGCGGCACAAAAGCAAGTCACCCTGCAACACCTACCCTAGATGAACCACGAGAAGGACAGTCTAGAGACACTGATGGTCTTTGGCATCTTGGATTCTATTAAAAAACAATATTTCATAGATATATTTTATTTCTACTAAACATGAGTACAACAATTGCTTTTTTATTTAGATATTTACTTAATTTATATTACATAATTGAATCAACAAAATGTGACCCGCATTGGTATGTTACAAACCCAAACGGTAAGATACCCCACAGGGAATAAACATTTACTAGGTGGGCAAACACTGCCCAAGATTGAGATCTGTTTGCATTGACACTCATATACCTCGTCCTACACGTGTGCCATGATCTACTGCGATTTCTACTTTATTACAATTTCACTACTACCTTATCTAGTGTACAATATGGTAATATGGTTATGTATGTACCTATAGTATTCTAGAAGACTTCAGCTATCAGTAGAGAATCTCAGCACTGCTACTTTGTGTCCCGCATCAGCGCCGAAGATCTTAACTACAATCTACAATTTTATTGACGAAAGTTTGATAGCTCCAGAGAAAATAATATCTACCTATTCATCATTTTGTATTTTAAAAGCTTTCAAAATGTTAAATACAGTCGATTATATCTTATTATAACTAAAAGCTATTATTATGATTTGGTGGATAATTTATCAGAACGTTTTCATAAAAATAAACGTTACCTTTTCAATTTAAATCTTTTACTTATAACAATAATTAATTTAACTGCTATCACAGATTTACATGAAACCAAACTTAATTGTAAGTATACAATTATTAATTTTACAATTAAGATTCAAAAGAATTCATATCTATAATAAAATTCTAATAAAATAATAACATATATTTCGTCCATATCAAGTGACTAGCTTTTGCCCACGGCTCTGCCCGCGTGCATATAGGTTATCGCGACCAAACGCAAAATATGTCCTTTCTCAAGGTCTAATCTAGCCCTATACCAAATTTCATCAAAATCGGTTCAAGGGTTTAGCCGTTTATTTAACATACAGACAGACCAGACACAGTTACTGTCGCATTTATAATATTAATAAATATGGATAAAGACTATAAATACACAAATAAATGAAAAATAATAAAAATGTTGGAAAGTATAACTTGATGCGAATAATGACGGTAATTTAATTGAAGTTATGTATAGCGAATTTAATCCGATGTACTATTTTTTCTCATGAAAATCTATTTTTTTTTTCAATAGCTGTTCAAGAGAAACCAATAAGAGTTGTTAGTTTCCAGTCGATTTTATTATGCTCTAAAATATTATTAATAGAACCTAAGCCTCCGCAGAACCTATTATAATAATATGTACCTATATCTTGACATCAAAATATTACCTAATAATTAATTTAAATCGTCAGATAAATTTGGTCCTTGATTTATGACTCAAACATGAATTAAAACAAATTTTGTTCAGGTAGCAGTTAACTCTGGTATGTCACCTGTACCGTTATGGTAACTATTCCGTTATTGAACCAAGTGAAATGAGCTATTTTTGTGTATAAAAAGTAGATACCTACATACTTTATTTATATCACTCATCAATCGTCTCCCAGGAGCAGAATCATGTTGCTCTAGAGACCTACTAAATATTTAGAAATGGTACGACCTTAGTACTACGACGACGTAGCTACTTATATTTAAATGTCAAAACTGAATGTTCTTTTCTTGTGTCTGAGACTTACTTATTAGTACCTAATAATGTATGGGCTCTCTGTTATTTCGATTTTCATTCTACGCATACAACTCGACCTGCGTTGATTAAAAATACTTCTGAAACATCTCTATAGGATAGCGATTTGAAGTGTGATTTCAGTTCATAATCACATGTAAATATATATCTATGTATAAATCAAATTGTTCCTTCGTCAATAAGCACCTGCCGCCTTAAAAATACTAAACAGAAAAAATATCGAGACACTTCATAGGGGATTTTCATTGTTCAGTGTTTAAGTCTCAATGCATTCAATGATGACAGACCAAACTTATCTCTAAACTAAAAATCTATTATAATTATTTATATGCGAGTTTATTACAATTATTTTCACGAATGTAAATTTTAGAACCATATGAACACATAAATGTATCATCAATATTATTAACACTTAATTTCATTGCTATTTTTGTGAACAGTTAAAGTTCCGATTGTAATATGATTTATTACTTCTAGAATAAGATTAGAGTTCGTATAAGTTCAGCATGCTTCGGTTAGTAACCGATTTTTAAAAATGAAGGAGTTCTCAATTCGGATGTTTATATTTTTTTATGTTTGTACCCGCACTGACGCACTGCCCCATCATCTGTGGACGGATGTCCAAATTTATTTTTTGTTCGAAAGAGGTTTATTCCGAAATAGTAGTAGTAGAAGCAGAAGTGTTCAGAATATTCAGTTATATTTCCGTTGTCTATGTATTGATTTTAAGAATTCGTTTTGGTTTAGCTTTGAGATAGGTAGTCCTAAATTAATTTAATTGATAATTGGATCTTGGGTACCGGATTTTTACAAGGCAACTCAACCAAATCAAAAGGAAAGCGTTAAATTATGAGGAATTGTTAGTTTAATGACCATCCTGTAACACGTTAGGTACAACACAGTGGTCAATGACATGCTGGAATTATTTCGACTTGAAGTAAAAAGACAGACAAGGAAATCCTTAGCGATGTACAAAATGATCGTCTTGTTCAAGTTATAAAGGGTATTCTCTCGATCCTCTAAGGCAGACGTACTAACATGGCTACAGACATACTGGAATACTATAGATTATGACTAAATATGCATTTTTTTATATTTAATATGACAAAAATTAATCGATTTAAGTGTGCAGATAGATAATGGAGTTCCTTAAAGATACACATTATCATTGTCTCATTTGAGTTACGGGAGGAATATTATTAATTCTACAGGTATGTAGCAAATGCATACCTACGTGTAACCGAACACACAGGAAGTACAGACAATGTCGAATTAATCAATCACAGTTAATATGACTGTCATATGTCACATGTTTTCTCTTTTTCACAGACTTTGTTGAAATGACCTGAGACACAATATTGAGTATATAAGACAGGCAGCGTCAGGGGACGCTCTCTCCTTGTTAGAATGTCTTAAGATAGGGAACATTGTTTTGAAGGTAAAGTTCATAAATACTTGAAGTGCCTCTACATATCTCACACATGGCGCAGTCGACTGTGTAACCAAGACGCAAGGAGAAATATTAATACATATATATGCCGGAAGAAGAAAAACCAATAATACAAGAACCAACAATGGCGGGAGCCATGGAGTCTAGAATGCCAGAGCCCTTGAACATGGATAATTTTGATGACATATACCCACAGTGGCAACGACTCTTAGTGAGTTTTAAAGTATTTCTAAATGCTGCAGGTTTAAGTCCAGTTGTTGAAATAAGGAAAGCCTCAATTTTACTAAACAGCATTGGACAATAGGCTCAAGAGCTGTACTACAATATTCTCCATAATTCACAAAAAACGCAGAAGCTAGATGAAATAATGGAAGCATTTGAAAATTATTTGAAACCAAAATCGAATGAGGTAGGTAATGAGAACATTCCATTTCAATCAACGGGTACTAGAGGAAGGTGAGAATTTTGATAACTTCTATTCTGCCATAAGAAAAATTGCAGCAACTGCAACTTCAAGGACAACGAAAGAATGTTAAGAAACAAAATTGTGTTTGGAATAAAAGATCGGCGAGTGCAACAGAAGTTATTAGATAAGAAGGACCTCACGTTGGAGTGAGCTGTTGAAATTTGCAGATCAGCAGAACCAAGCATGTACGTGTATAAGCAGTTGGTGGTGGATGCAGTTCAGGCAGAGGGTACACGTCCGAGAGTCTTCTAATCTAATAGCAAAGCTAAGTATAAACCAATTAATATTAATACAGAGTATCTATGCAAGAAATTTAATAAAATACATAAACCAAGGAGCTGTCCCGCTTTTAGACAAAATTGTAATATGTATCTGCAAAAAATCTAATCACTTTTCAGTGGGCTATAGACTTAGGAATAAAGTAGATAACATTAATGAAGCTTCTGAAACATCAGAAGTTCGTTATTTGTGACTAGTTCGGGTCTGTGATGAAATTAGTACCTCAAGTAAGGAGCGGACTGGGACCCTAACTACAGAAATTCAAAACTAACCTTTAAATGGGGTACAGATTAATGTGTTATTACTGTAAAACCTACAGTATTTTGTCAATGATGAAAACATTAAGATGTCTGAGGCAACAGTAATATTAAAAGTATTTGGAGGCACTCATATAAAACCGGTTGGTAAAAAGAATTTAATAATATTAAAAGATGGTGAAAAATATAAGACGGAATTCATAATAGTAAATAAAAATGTGAGACCAATTTCAGGCATGCCAACATTATTGGACTTAAAACTTTTTAAAATGAAAAATAACAGTGTTAACATAATAAAAATACAAAGTAAAGATGATGTACTTAATCAATATGGTGAACTTTTCAGGGGATGGGACAGTTCGAAAAGCCGTTGGAACTACACATCCAGCCTGGAGCACAACAAGTAATCAGACCACCACGACGACAGGTTCCTAATGCATTAAAGGCACGGTTAGAAGACAAACTGAAATCACTGGTGGACAGGCCATAGTTGAACATCCAAAAAAATTGTTAGTAACTTGGTAATTATTGAAAAATAAAAATAATAGTTTAAAAAACTAAAAAGCACGTTTTTATAGCACGCACTAAAAATTATAAAATAATTCGGACATTTAGTTTTGATGACTCGAAGAGTTTTCCCTTTGCCAGCGTGATGCGTTTTGTCCAAAAAGAGTAAAGATTAGATAAACGCTCCACGTTTCCTTTGTAATAAATCATAGTAAATATTCAATAAAGATGATTACCTACTTATAACCATTTTAGCATAGGTAATTATTTATCGATCTCGTTCATCACGAACTGAAATTGTATATGTTTACCTGGATCTAATGAAGATTTGGCAAAGGGAAAAAAACTCTTGAGTCATCAAACTAAATGTCCGAATTATTTTGTAATTTAAAGTGCGTGCTAAAAGCGTGTCTTTTAGTTTTTTAAACTATTATTTTTATTTTAAACTTTTTAGTCTATTCTTTCATTGAATACCCATATCATGGGGGGTGCATTTCAATTAGCCAATGCGCCATCTTGGATGTCCGCCATGTTGGATTTAAGTCACGTGACTATTTTTTTTCGTATTTCTGACAGTAAACCCTTTCATTTGATACCTATATCATGGGGGTGGATTTCAAACAGTCAGTCCGCCATCTTGGGGAAGCCGCCATATTGGATTTGTAATGTCGTTTTTTAGCTAGTCATGTATTGTCATCAAATCTCAGAGCGTGTGCAAAATTTCATCCTAATCGAAGACCGGAAAGTGGGTCAAATTAAGGTTCCAAGATTTTCTAACATACATAGTTAGTTACAAGTGAAGCTAATAAAAGCGTGTTAAAAAGATGGTTCACCAAAAATATCTGAATCCTACTGTTATGAGAATACTTGAAGAAATTGTACCGAAATTATGTAATAAGATTTAATTTTTATTTTGAGATAAAAAATATATTAGTAAAGCACCTTTACTTCAAAAGTTATTCAATATGCTTGCAACTGGATGGATTTGTGGTTACCATATTTTCTTAAATAGAAGTAAGAATAGCTGTAATAGGTAACACAAATCAGTTTTATATTAGTAGGAGGACTTAGTACAGTCAAGCAAATATTTAGGGTTTTTAAAATAGTCTATTGTGCTAAAGTTATCAACTTTATTTTAATAACATTTTTGAAGTTCTTATGTATACGGAATAGAGAGTTTAAACACATTAATTAGTTTATCTACTCTGATACTATAATACAAAGATTATAAAATTGAAATCAAAACTCTTATGACAAACATTACGCACAGGCCAAAAAAAAGTTTTATTACGATACAGGTCCTGTATGGACACCTATATCATTAAATAGATAACTTTTTAATCATAACGATACACCTATATAACCTCCATCTGGACCAAGAAGGTTGAACCCGTTACTTTAAAAAAAGAAACCGTCGATTCGGCAGAAAAAAAAAGAAACACGCATGCGCAATCGATGTTTGGCGCCAACATTTAAATTAAAAAAGGTTTGGTTTTGTTTGTAAAATAAATTAGTTTATGTATTATAGTATGAGAGTAGATAAAGTAGTGTATGACACTGTACATAACTTGATCTTATAACACTCGTGTGATACTATAAAAAAACTTGCCTGCCGGTTAATAAATACTTGAAGGGCCTCCACATATCTCTTTTAATTAAGTACTACAGTTTATTAAAGACAGGTACCGTACAATCAGCATGCAGCAATTTCAACGATCTGTCATCGTATTCTAGTTTTCAGTGCATCCGTGTATTTTTTTTTCCAAAATACATTTAGATTTGCTTTCAAAATAGCCTTCAATGTGTATAAGTAAATCGAAGGCTATTTTGAACTTCGTTAAAAGTCCTATGAGCATTTTTATATTTTGAGTAATATTTTGTCACTTGAGTATTATATTTTTTACTTTTGATGCATTTTTGTTTCAGAAGTCGGTTTTAATTTATTTGTTAAAATAACTTCTGTAAAGCTTTCTTCGCTGTTACACAGCGGTTTTGATAGGTTTACAGAGCAGTTAAGGCCGTTTTTGATATGTTTAATTATTAATACTATATAGGTTTAACCGAAGCAAGCCTATATTCGGACTCGATCTATTTTGCCCGAAATATCAAATCAAAGCCGAGAACTGTACATAACTCTCACTGAGTTAGTATCCAAAATATATAAAAATATATATGTCAATAATATCATGATTAACTAAAATCTTGTCTCTTTGGTTTCTTCGATACTAAAATAGGTATTAATAAACCCATGGATAACTTTTCTGTTATATTGCATGCAGTCCATTGCTGGCTATATTAAAAATGCGTCAAATTAGTATCTGTTACAATCAATTTACTGATACACTGTCGCTCTTTTCGTGATTACCAAGTCTGATCAAACCGATCTGAGACAACATCGAACTGGACACTTCCATGTTTACAGCAAAAATGAATACTTGGAAGGAATAAAAAATACGTGATTACTTTATCGAGCGTAAGTTACAAACTCAATAATAGTACATTATGGTACAATTGTGTAAAGTTGGTGATTGCCTCAGCAGTAATCAGCTATTGAGACCCGAGCCGTTAAGTGAGAGTCGTAAGAGAGCCGAGGACGTTAATCATCAAAATAGCATCATCAACACCTGTATCATACTATGTTTTTCAACACTCTTGTGAATAAAATAATACTTAAATAGATATTTACCCTTGCAATTTTCAGGTTGTAAACTTTCCATAACGTTACATCATATATCGGGTGTTTAACAACATACATCATTTTCATCATAACTGGTACTTGTAGACATTTTAATTGATATCTAACTATAACTACAAAAGTGAAAACATGGTGTGATTTTTTTTCGCAATAGTGGGAAAGATTAATTTGTTTTCCTATGCGCGCGCATCTCGATCGGCTATATACTAAAATAGGTTTCTTTTTTAATTTGCCGCTGACTAAACGGGAAGATTAAAGTTTTGACAGAGAAAACAAAAAGAATTAGAGAAGAAAAAAAAATTGTTTATTAAATAAGGTAAATAAATTAAGTTGCATGAAATGAGCAAGTACTAAGTAAATTAATTTATTTGTACGATTGCACACGACTTTTTGTGTATTCGATTTTTTTATTTAAGAAAACAATAACTGAACCTTCGCAATTTTAAAAAGGGTCTATAACTCACTACACACTCACGTGCATTATAACAATCAAGAAACCACAGTTTGATAATAGATGTCATTTTGTGTTTAATTGTGGTGAAATTAGAGCCAGTTTATGAGCAAATGTGTTGAAAAAAGTATTATGCATAGAAACCACAGTTTGATAATAGATGTCATTTTGTGTTTAATTGTGGTGAAATTAGAGCCAGTTTATGAGCAAATGTGTTGAAAAAAGTATTATGCATACCGGTATTTAACACTATAGGAGTTAATTCGACCGCGAGCTAAGTTGGATAAGGGCTTAGTTGACCACAACGTCTAATATGACTTACTATCCTTGGTAATTTAAGCAGGATTATACTTTTTATCTGATAAGTGAGTGAGTCTGGCCTAGGCCCTAAATGTCTAAATGTGCATAACCTTTGCAATCGAGAAGTGCATACAAATATACATATACATGAGTGTAATTTACAAATAACATACGCGTATTGATTGCGTATAATAGATCTAATTGCTGAATATTGCTATGAAGTCGCTTCAAATGCCTCCTGAGATTGCTCACCCAATCGTTAAGCTGTTACAAAAACATGTTACCTTCATAGGCCTACTTTGATAATTACAAAAGATAATTACTGTTTAATAGTAAAACGTCTCAGTTATAGAACCCTCTGTTACTTGGGTAGTTTGTAACTGTAGAATAGGTACCATATCTGTTTATTAGAAACTCGGTTCCAACTACACAAGACTGTGTAGCTTAATATTATATTGCTTGTATACCTATACCTATCGTAAAATATTGCACGTTAACCTTAAAAACGAAGCTATATATATATATACTCCAATACCGATGCCATATTACTGACGTTTGTAACGTATGTATGTATGTAATTTTAAGTATTATGAATTCGCAGTGGAATCACAGAATCATAGCGTGACGGTGTGCAATATGTAAATAGGTGATAATAAACATTATGTGGCGCATGACGAACGTTTTTGAAAACCTTCACTTCATAATAGTGGAGAGAGAATATAACATCTTTAACAAATACCCACTGTAGTTGAGCTATTGAGGTGTTAAGACTACATATGGATTCAAATAATGCAAGCACTCACTAGAGAATGAGATACGACAATCAATTGGTACGACCATCAGCGAATTCGTGACTCCACTGCGGCAGCCCTTCAAAACAATTTGTTAAGTATGCGGGGCTTTCGTCTACATTTCGTCTTAAAATACGATAAGAGGGATTTAAATGTTCCTGGCTCTCTGCCATCGCAAGAAAGTTTTTAGCCTCTTGGATCTGTGATGGAGTAGGTGGCACTTCGTTGAAATTACCTGAAATTAAACCGTAGCAATAAGTTCAAGCATTAAAATGATTCAAAGGGAAGTACGATTGGATCCTTATCTATGTGTAACTTAGCTAACCATGAGAATGAAATCTTGATACAGTTTTGCAATAAATTTAAAACTAAAAGAGTCGCCATATGATGTATTTAGACTATAATTCTATTCCTTCAGATAGGATTCTGATATCTCAATAAGTCAGTTTTCCCCATTAGAAAGGGGCTGCCATGTATTCAAAAGAATCCCGTCCTGGATGTGACATTTCGATTAACAATGCGTGTCGAAAAAGTTAATCGTATGTAAACGTTAACCTTGCTATTCAGTGAAACGTATTGACATTTATTAACATTACGAATTTAAGACATTGTGAATTGTAATTAAAAGGCGGTTAATGACATGATTTTATAATAATAAACTGACATCTTGCGGTCACAAAGTTAAGAATACCTCACCTATAAATGCTAAAACAAGTCCATTAGACGTCTGCAGTGTCGTAATAGGAGAAGCTCTATGCCACCCGAGAGCCTCATAAGTTTGACCATCAGACGAAATTAAAAAATTATATGGTATGATCTTCATGGCAGCAGTTACATTTGCCTAAAACAAAAATAATATAACTTTTATAATTGAATTAGCTGTTACTAGCAGTCGTGCAAGATATAGATCACGATCCTCAGCCACACCTATCCCTAGGGATAAAGATAGATATGGGCTTTTCCAGACTCCTGACTGTTAATTTAGTTTTGTACATCATCAAGATCATTTAACTTTCTTTACGTAAAAGAGTATACTCCCATTCGAAATTTGTACGTAACGTTGCCAATGCCATTGGTATAGCATTGGTAAAATAAAACAAGATGTGGTTAATATGGAATTACAGAAGGCAAAAATTTAGTGCAATGCAATCATAATACGAACTTATCCATGAGCACCTATCTAATATTTCTTCATTTTTAATTTCGTTAATGTTTTTTTTTTTTGCTGAGAGACTGTGTATGCAGTACCTATTATATATGGAGCCTGCTTTAAACGCGCGACGCGAAGGGTGAGAAACACAAATGTAGATTGTTTCGTGTGTGCCCGTTTGCACTTCAAGGAGCTCCCAGGTCAATGTCGGTTTCTAGAATGCTGCGAATGAATATTTATTCATGTGCGAATGTAGAGCAGGTATTGATCAACTGCGTTTCATTAACTTAAAGGACATGTAAGGAGAGTTCGATTAATGGAACTTTGTATTGCATCCGTGTGGTGAAACAATACAAGTATCACCACCCCATCTCATTCGAAGGGTATCGTAAGAGGCGAATAACGGAAAAATATGCAGACGATATCACTACCAGAGAAGGAAAACTCGAAATAAAAGACTGTTCCAATCCGTCTGGCCAGCGTGGAAACAGCAGGCCAATGCCCCGCATTGGGAGAGGCCTTTGTCCAGCAATTGACTGCGATAGGTTAATTGATTGATTGATTGTGTTTTAACCATCATTATTGGTAGCGTCTTATTTCTTTTGCAAGGAAGTATGTTTGAGAATTTATTTCCTTACTCGTAGATAGAATGGCGCCTTCGTAGTTCAAAACAGTGTATAGTGTTCGTAGCGTAAACAAGAATATCTACAGCCTTATACTGCTATTTTCACTGTCGTCACTGCTATCATCACCTACATTAATTATAAGTTCGTTTTCTAAAATATTATCTATGTTCACATCTCTTTCATAATCTTCCCTTATTAATTTAACAGTTCTATTTACAACCTTTTCCCTGTTGCCTTTAGTCACATGTTCATAAGGCTCTTCTAGTAGTTTTAACATTTTTGTTGTTGTAAATAGGGGTTCTGTATTGTGTCTTGCTTCCTTGCAGCATATCCCTTAATTTGAGCCCACACTAGCTCAATTGCATTATATTCACAATGGTAAGGCGGTAACGATATAACTCTGTGCCCATGTTCTTACGTTATTTTGTCAATAACGTCTCGGATATGGGTTGGTTTGTTTTCTTTGAAAAGACGTACTAATTCCGCTTTTAACATATTTATGTTTGCATCTACGCCATTTTTTGAAGCCATGCGATGATGTCGGCTTTCTTTTGGGATTGGGCAGGTGGCTTGTCAATCTGCATCGTGTGGTATGGGGCGTTGTCCATAATTATAATAGATGGTTCAGGGAGGCTACACAACATTGAGGTAAACTATTCAGTAAACTTTTCTCCATTTATTTTTTCATGATTGTCTGTAGTGGTTTTTGACGCAAAAGCCATGAGATGAGAGAACCTTCGATAAACCCGTTAATGGTTCTGGTGTGACAAATTATAGGTCGCGATCCTTTTCCAACAGGAACTGTGGACGTCATCGGTCAAAGAACGGTGTACAGTATTTTGAAAACACATTTTGGCAATTTTCAATTTCTTTCACTTGCCGTAAAAACAAATCTCTCCAAATATCTTGCCATCACGATGTCAAATCTTTCTATCAATATTTTTTGTTTGTTACATTGTTTGTACCGAAATCAAACGGTCTTCAAAATCTTTGTTAAAGGACTTTCCCCACCGTAGAATAATCCAGCTTCCTTAAGTGATTACACTTTTTTCTTGTTGGATACTCCTTTCGTAAATACTTAGTAGCCGTACACATGTCTTCGGATGGCATTGGCATCAAAGCTATCGATGCCTACGACTGGTTTTGCTCGTTATCTCTTTCTTGGTATGTGAAGTTTATTTTCTTCCGTGCCAGTCTCGCCATATTTTTCTTTAGTTATTCATCTTAGGTACAGTTCGTTGTCCAATATTAAGCGCATCAGCTAAGCGTTCAACCACAGACGTTATAGGTAAAATTGGCCTTCCATTTCGAGATTCACGATCGAAATAGTTACGAGGGCGTATAACGAATTCACGTGTTTGACTGTTTAGAATAGTTATCTGCGTACGTTTGGTTATATCGAATAAATCCACAACAAAAGGCATAAACAGAGTCCAAATTAACGAGCAAGGGTTAACAGTACAGCAGTATCAATATCCGAAATCCAAAGCCTGGTCAAAACTATATCAGAATCGCAGTGCACTCATAGTTTGTACTTTTCGAAGCAACGTCAAGTCGAAACTGCTTTGTTTTGCATAGAGCATTGACGCGAGTTTGCCGGAGGTAATAGTTGTGCTGGCCAGCGATCCTATGTGACGATCGTATAAATTTCATTTAAGTATTTAAATTATGAATTTCGATAAATAAATGCCGAGTTGTATGGTGAATAAGTACACCAATAATTATAATCTTATTTAAATAAAAAATAAATGTTCGCGGGACCCTAATATATACACATATAGTTTAGAAATCAATGTAATAAATAAATTTTGTGTTCTAAAATATTAGGGGTTAAAGTATGAAATTGCCGATTTGTACTGACAAATTGAAATTCGTTTTTTTTTTAATTTAACGTATTTATTTAATCAAAATTATTACCATTGTTATCTATACATTGCTGCCATCTAGTAGGAAGGTCATTTATGCCTTTGCGATAGAACTCTGGTGATCTAGATTCGACAAACTGTGTGAAAGCATTTTGTACTGCCTCCTGAGAAGAAAACTTTTTATCACATAGAAAATTGTCCAAATCACGAAAAAAATGGTAGTCTGTTGGAGCAAGGTCTGGCGAATACGGAGGGTGACGGATAGTTTCTAATTGCAGTTCCTGTAGAGTTAAAACGGTTTCTCGTGCTGAATGAGGTCTCGCGTTATCATGGAGCAATAATGGTGAAGATCGATTCATGAGTCGGGGCTGTTTCACTGCTAGTTTTGCTATCATTGTTCGGAGTTCGGCACAGTAGACATCTGCCGTTATTGCTTGACCAGATCGTAGAAAGCTATAGTGAATAACACCATGCTGAGACCACCAAACAGTTACCATTACCTTTTTATTGGTAAGCTTTGCTTTAGGACACTGTTGTGGCGTTTCACCTGGGGTCAGCCATTGCATTTTTCGCTTACGGTTATCGTAAAGAATCCACTTTTCATCACATGTCACAATTCAATCCAATATTCCTTCATTTCTGTATCGATTCAACAAGGCAACACAAGTTTCAACACGCATTTCTTTCTGCAGATCAGTCAAATCATGAGGTACCCATTTTTCACATTTTTTTATTTTATTGATTTGACGCAAATGAGTCAATATTGTTGGTAAGGTAACGTTAAACCATGCAGCTAATTCCTGGGTAGTTTGGCTCGGATCGGCTTCCACCATGTCTTTCAATTCATTGTTATTCACCTGTGTGGACGGCCTTCCTCGTGGTTCGTTCTTCAAATCAAAGTTTCCATCACGAAAGCGTTTAAACCAAAATCGCACGGTGCGTTCATTAGCAGTCCCCTCTCCAAACGCAACATTGATATTGCGAGCTGTTTCTGCCGCGTTAGTTCCGCGTCGGAACTCGTATTCAAAAATCACTCGAATTTTCGAAGTATCCATCTTTCTTGTCTAAGCTGAATAAAAAAACCAACTGAAAGTCGATAATCGAATGTTGCACATTTTTAAATGAAGAACTACATAGGTACCATGTGGAAAAAGTTTCACTCAAAAATCTCAAACCATGAAGGTTCTATGTCAATTCGAAGTACCTATTACAATGAAACGGCAATTCATACTTTAACCCCTATTAATACCATCGATAAATTTTATGACTAACTGCACGTCGCTATTGACAATAAAGAACAGCAATTTGCTCCTTCAAATGTAATTACTAATTAATACGAAACTTCATCAGTGGAAAAACGTCAAAACGGCCATCATAACGTGTAGGTCTACGAATAATTAGGATACATTATTCGTAGGTGTGGGTACTTGTTAAACGTAACATGGAGGTACGTTTGTCTCCGGTTATCTTTAGTATTCAACCAATGACCTAATAATAGTGTTATTAGCACAATAATGGTCGCATCAGATTACTGCTGGGGTAGTTGTAGCTTCAGTAATACAAATGAATTTCTTTTTTTTTATCGGTTTGCGGGAATACCGCCTACAGTATAACCAGAACAGATAGCGTAGTATAACACTTTTTATTCAATACAAAGTAGTAGGTTACAGTATTTTAATATCTACTGCAAAGTTTATACAATTTATATTTGTAATTTAACCTAGTGAAGGAGGATAATAACTGTATCCGCGTATCGTTCATATTTGGGAATCCCCGGCTATATCTATACATCTATATTAAATTACTTGTTTAGAGTTATAATACTTTGGGTGTATGAGGTAGCCTCACCAAGATCTTCCGAGCCTAAGACACAACCGCCTGCAAGTTGGTAGGTACACCTGCTGATTGCTCCGGCGCAGGTTTTAGCCTCATGGTTAGGAATCACACGTCAGTCGCTCCGTCTAAGGTCAAGAAACAAATCGGAGACAGAAGTCCTCGCCTATCATGAAACAGTCGAAGATCTTCATAAAAGGCATGGATACGAGGAAAACAAGCCAACTGTTGAAACTCTCCAGGAGAAACATGAGGCTCCTTATAGAAGTGATAACAGGACACTGCCGACTGAACAGGCCCCTGACACTTATAGGCGTGAAAACCTACCCCAATTGCCCAGAGGACGAGGAGACCAGCCTTCACCTGCTTGCGAAATGCCCTATATACTCACTGATAAGATGGAAGACTATGGGCACAAACACAGGTAGGTTAGGTTAAACGCCGGCATTGCCGGACGCCCCTTAGCCTCCCTAGGGATGGAATAGGAGAATTCGTTGAATTGGCCCTCGCAAAAGGGCAGACCACCCGTCTGGTCAACGTCGTCCCCTGCTGGAAGCAAGTAAGTAAGCAAAGGTCAAGAAAAGCCAAATCAAGAGAAAGAGTAGGAGTTCGGACCAAAGGCTTCAAAGTTCAACCTCTGGATGCAACCGAGACTAACTCTATTACGATAATGATATACTATAATCGAACCGATAACTCGTAACGTTCTTGGGAAGCTAACCAGGATCGACAACAAGTCCAGCGTTACAAGCGTTTAGAACTACTCATTCTTGGTGGAATCGCAGAGCACAGCTAATATTCATTTCAATTACACGATACAATTGGTAACACATGTCGAGTCGCCTAGTCTAGTAGAGTTATAAATGTAATAAAATATCGCGCGTAGAGCGCGCGGATTGAAACGGTATATCTGATTGTTAACCTACTTTAGGCAATGATGCAATAATCTGAATTATAAGTAGGTATAGACAGGGACTTATTATTCATTTCAATATATTATGTGATTGAACATCGGATACGACTGGGTCCTTCGCGGTGAGCTCGCGGACAGTGCCGCTGTCACTTGCTATACGGTCGACACGCTAGTGACGGCGAGTGGAGCTAAACACCGTGAAGCGACCCTGAAGGCCACGACCGTAGGTGCTCAAGTCGTGGAAAGGATCCGGCGGCTGGGTCTCGAGGTGGCTCTGCACAAATCAGAGGCCATGTTCTTTCATGGACCTGGTCGCAGGCCACCTCCAAGATGTAGCCTCACAGTGGGAGATACTCCCATCGGCATCAAGCCTAAGATGGAACATCTGGGGCTCGCACTCGACCTCGTTGGTGGGACTTCAAAACTTACTTTCGAAGTCTGCGTCCGAAATTGGAGGGCACGTCTAATGCTTTGGTGCGGCTGCTGCTTAACCTGAGAGGGTGTTAGAGGTATCCGTTGCCACTACCATCGGACCCTCAAACTGCGACATGTGGCTCTGTCTTAAGCTAAAGGGTCCATAAGCATATGTACCTACTGATTTACAGGTAATGTTGGTTTGGAGTCTGAAGATCTTGGTGGGATCCCATATGACAATTGTTTCAATATCCAATGAAGATGGTATTCATGTTTTTGAATGAAGTGCTCATAGATCGAAATATTTGTAAGTACACACTAATGTTCTAGTAAAAATGCAATGATATATCTCCTAAAGTTTACCCCTTTTATTAAGAATTAAGGATTTTTTTACCTGCATTGCTTGCAGTAGGTTTATGCATGTCTCAGTGTTCCAACACCGATTAGTATTTGTTTGTACAATTATGACTTCTTTTGATGTGTTTGGAGGCAATACATGAACAGATTGTGATGCATTACTGTGATCCCACTGTTTCCTGCTCACTAAATGTACAGGTGTTTCAATTGGAGGTAGAATATTTTCTGTAAATAGTTAATTAATAACAATGATTAGAAGGATATAAACATAAACTGGCACAATGTGTGTGCTAGCACCTCTACCTACCCCTTCGAGGATATAGGCGTGAGTTTATGTATGATTAGAAGGATAATTATGTTAACTTGGTGAACATTTCAAAAACTGTTAAGTTTTACTTAATTTTGACATGATACATATTATATATTCTTCTTCTAAACCATAACCATCATCAAAGATATTTTGTGCTTTCTGTGCTTTTTTTAGATGGCTATATTATTTTATACAAATTTATTCCTTAACAAAGCTAGAACTAAGGCTGCTTTTAAAACAAACATATCTTGTTTCTATATTACTTACCAGAGTCACTCTGTATTACAAGCAGATAAATGCCAATGATGACTCCAGCCACAAGTATTAGTACTAATAAGCTGACAATTATCATAGTAGCCGGATTCCTTGGTGGTACATATTGAGGAAATTGTTGAAGTAATGGTGAGGTCTCTGATATTGCAGCAGCTTGTGTTCCTTCGTCATCATGATTTGCAGAATGATGTCGTGATTCATGGTCTGTGAATATTTTATTTTCATAATCATAGGCACTGTGAATATCTATCAAATTTAAGGACATTATTAGTAAAAAATGATCCACCACACATTCCGATGGAAGCGATGAACTGAATAAAATCTAAGTATTATAACAGAATTTTATGGACTGGCATTATCAACTATAAACATTTACAGGAAGTTTTATTTTCAATGACAATGATAAAGAAAATATCAACCATTTACAATTTAAATAACGCAATGGTAACTCCACCATAACCACTGGTACCTTAAATATATTTGACTCTAATGATACTAAAAACTAATTGAACTTATTTGAAGTAGGTAAATAAATCTAGGTATTATTCCAACCAATCATTTCACCAATACAAGGTACAAATCCATTTAAATAAATAGTATAATGATAAGTGTATCCGTCTTATCTGTGCATTGTAGACCAGACCACTATTCCGGGCAAAATTTATTAACAATGAAATGGATAGGTATATTATGTATCTGATATTTTTTAAAGTGTTGGTCGAACAGTGTCAGATTAAATCACATCACTCAAAGTATCACATTAATAGTGATAAAGCATTATTATTTCACATATTCAGTTATCATCCAGAAAGATAAAGCAGAGTTATAGTTATTTAACAGTTCGAGTCATAAGGACTTCATTGTTAAAAGTATGTAGTATCAAAATACAATACATCATATTTTAAGAACTACAAGATTTCTATGTAAAAAGTATATTGCGTAGAAATTATCCTTTGTATTACAATAATAGATCTACAAACAAGGAGAAACATATTTAATGGACAAGCGTACTCACCAACAGTATATAACGGCTGCATGTTGACAAGTAAAACTTACCACTAAAGGGATTAACATTACGTTAAGTTCGATATTTATAATGTATTTCAAGGAAAACGCATGTAGTTTCAGTGAACTTTTTTGTGTGTTTATTATCCTTAAGCTCCGTACTCACATACAGTTTTACTCGATCGAGCTAAACTGTCGAGTAAAACCCATGGCATGCGCTTTCGTCCACACATTGAGCATTGATCTATCGAGTGATGCGCGTTGTTCAGTATTCACCGAACCGTTCGAGCCAAAGGATGTCTTTGCAACAAAGGAGACGGTGGCTGTATTTAGCAAGTCTCACAGTGCTTTATAAGAAAATCAAAGAAAATGAAAAGAAAAAACGCAAAAGGAGGTACTGGGTTAAACATTGGTTAGATCGCCGTTCTGATTACAGCCACGTGAACTTGATTGAAGAGCTAAGAGTATGTCCCGAAGATTATAACAATTATTTAAGGATGCCTCCAGTGCTATATGAAGAATTACTTTCTTTGATTACCCCATTAATAAAAAAAGAAGACACTCATATGAGACAATCTATTTCTCCTCATGAAAGATTGACTGTAACATTGCGATATATAGCGACTGGAAGAAGTTACACTGATTTACAATATTCTTCAATAATATCAAAACAAGCCCTTAGTGTAATAATACCCGAAACTTGTGAGGCAATATTCAACGTGTTAAAAGAAGAATACATGAAAGTAAGTGTTTACAATTATTTATTAAACATTATCATTATTATAGGTGCTATAACCACGTTGCGGGGTGTATAGGACTGTGTCCATAGTTATGGTATTCATTTGTGCGGCAAACATTACATCGTTCAGCAATTTTTCAGTTAGAATTCTGGTGGTCTCTGGCAATTTTCTTAGTTTCGCTGCTATATTCTTACCCACAGCATCATATTCATCTTCTCGAACATTAAATAAGTCAGAATTTAGTTGGTTATTTAAAGTGTCCAATAAGTCATCCGCAGCCAGTGTATCTGCGCGTCGTTTACGGTTGGAAGATGTTGATGGTTGAGGCGAAATAATATCCGAGGCAGGAGATATAACATCAGAGTAGTTGTGCTCTGTTGTCGACGAGTCCTGAGTACTAGAATCCTGCAAATAATGAAATATTTTTATTGTTTTTCAGTTTCCTTCTACAGAAGACGAATGGTTAGCTATAGCACAAGATTTTGAAAATAATTGGAACTTCCCACACTGTACAGGCAGCATCGATGGAAAGCATGTCCGGGTTGTAGCGCGTGGTAATAGTGGTTCATTGTTGTATAATTACAAAGGTTATCATAGTATTGTGCTAATGGCTGCAGTTAACGCGAGGTATGAATTTATCACAGTAAACGTCGGTTGCAATGGACGTATTTCTGACGGTGGAGTGATTGCGAATACAAAATTTTATCAGTTGTTAACAAAAGGAAAACTGCGATTACCACCTCCAGAAAAAGTTAATAATGGAAACAAAGAGTTACCATATGTTTTTATCGGTGATGAAGCGTTTGCATTGAGATCTGATTTTTTAAAACCATACAGTGCAATATCACTTGACCATTCAAGAAGGATATATAATTATCGACTCAGCAGAGCTAGGAGAGTAGTAGAGAATGCATTTGGTATCCTTTCTAATAGATTTCGTGTTTACCATACGCCTATTCAGGTTTGCAATACTGCAAATATAAACAGCATTGTATTGGCTACTTGTGTTTTGCATAATTATTTACTGCGAAAAGCTTCTCATACGGTGACACAAAACGAGTATGACCGAGAAAATATTGCGACAGGTGAAATAATTAGCGGCGCCAGACCCAATGAAAATATGGTAAATTTACCACATTCACAGCAAAGAAATTCATCAGAAATGGCTAAAAGAATAAGAGATGATTTTAAAGATTATTTCAATAATGAAGGCGCTGTTGAGTGGCAAGAGAGAATGGTTTGATTATATGATTTATAAACGTAGACTGTCAAAACTGTGTGAGAGCTCGGAATGTTTTTTTTTTGTATTACTTAATACTAGCTTAATTATAATTACAATTATAAAAATAATAAACAAAAAGTATAACAATTTACCTCTGTTTCATTTAGATTGTCCCTTGTAGGTAAAATCGGACTTGAATCATCTAAAAAATCTAGAAGCTTGAAATACCACAACTTTGTATTATATACTTCTGCTGCGCCACTTCCACTTCGAGATTCACGTGTCTTTTTCCTTTCTTTACGATAAGAAGCACGTAGGCTGTTTATCTTCTTGACCACGGTTTCTTTATTTGCATCTTGATCAGTAGTTTTAAGCACAGCTAGTAATTTATCATAACATTCATTTCTCTTATATTTATTTGAGTAATCTTTGGACTTGACATTCCATAAACACTCACACTGTCTATAAGTGTTAATAAAGTCTTCTATAGCGCCTTTGGAATAAACTCGCAGATCCATTGCTCTTAAAAACACGTGTTTCAATCACGATAAACAATAGCGGACTGACGCTCGACACGCGCCACTCGCGGTCATGTACACACGCTCGAGTCAAGCTCGACGGCTCGCTTCGAGTAGGTGCGAAGGAAATTACTTTAATTTAATTCCATCGAGCCGGCTCGGTGCGAGCCTTCGAACTGTGAGTTTTGCGGTCCACACGTTGATTTTTACTCGACTTCGAGTAAAACTATCGAGTAATCCGTATGTGAGTACGGAGCTTTATCCTGTCGATTTAGTACATTATTGACACTTGACAGCAAAGAGTATTTTTGAGCTTCACAGTGACACAGGTGACACTTGAAGTTTTTTTGTGAACAAATTATTCTGGATATTCTCTGTTTGTTTCGTTGGCGTTTCATTTTATTTTTCTGAAGGTTTATGATTATGCCGAATAGAGCAGCCCTTCTTGTCCTTTATCCTTCTCATTAATACCTTATCTAACAGCCTTGGAAAGAAAAGCATAGCATATAAGAGATTTAGGTAATTTTAAATAAATAATTTAATGCATTTTATTTTTGCAGCTTACTTAAGTATACTTAGGAATTGTCTGTGGTGCTTAATTTTGTTATCTGTTGCAAAACTTGCAATACCATTTTGGTAAGAGTGACTTAGCTTCGTTTTATTGATTTTGAATAACTCAGAAATTTAAATTAGAGTGTAATCTAAGATCGATGTATAGGAAACCCTAATTCAAATAGATATATAGCTACCTTTACAATAAATAAATATGAAAGGTCAGGAAAAAGTAATATTATTACACTGACCTGACTTAGTTGGCTTAACATTGGTACAATTTCACGAACGCTTTTCAATATAAGCGTATATTTATGTAGGCATGGTTGATTATGCCGATCTATTCCGAAGAAAAAAAAAGTGCACACTTAGCTGCTATTGTTGAATGTCTAATAAGAACTTGTGGCCTGTCGGCCTTTGAGGTTCTTATCTTTTTCACCTGTGTTTAGTGACCTGAAGCAATCTGAGGAGATTCGATACATATCTACTATTGCTAAACAGTACTCCTTTTGTTGAGGTAAGTTAGTGAAACAACAATAGTTATATAGTTTTGTATTATAGAAACTTTTATGGGTGGTATAATTGGGGTGAACAATTTCATAAAAACTGGATGCAAATGTGAATGTATTTATGCTATGGCTCCTTATTTAAGCTGTGTGGATGATAAATATGACTATCTAGTACATGTTTATATTATTTAATTACTGTTATGGCTGGCTGATATATCAATTCTAACATTAGACCAATCTATTGGAAAGTGGCTAAGGCCTCAGGATTTAAAGAACCTTGTATTATTCATCAAAGTAATTAAGTTACATAGACAGCTGTAGGCTATATAGAATGCTTGCGACGAATTGTATCCTGTGATCATGGGTTCTCCTTTTGGTGTGAGTGTGGCATATAATATGGCATGCTTTTGAACCTGTTTCTTCTAGGCCCTTCAGATTTTGTCGATCTGTGTCTAGTCAGGGAGTCTTTACAGATTTTAGGACAGTAATATAATATCAAAATTTGCTGTGTGAGCTGTGTATTCTTTTAAATAAATGATCTCTTTTTTTGTCACTATTGTTATTAACAAAGCCAACATTATTGATGTAGTTATCTAAAATTTTTGAGAAAGATGAATGGAATTACTAAAATTTTCTTACTTGTCTAGCTAGTGGTTCTACAACTCAAGAATGCTTGCTTTTTCTGGGGCTTAATTTTATTTGCTAGCGTAATGTTTTATATAGAATTTTGGAGAAGTCTTAAAACTTTTTAATTTCCTTACCCTCAACCATTTTAATCAATTTTAAATTTCTCTTAATGAGATTGTTGAAAGCCCATTAATGGAATGATTTTGCATATTTTGTTAAATTTTCAGATCTTTAGAATCACTCAATGATACGAGAATTTTATGACAGTTCTGAAGATGATGAAATGGGAAATCAGTACCAGATAGATCCAGAGTGCTTGGTTCTTACTCGTCCTGACTGCGACATGCATAACCGGTGTTGTGGCGGTAAAGCTTGGTGTATCAGGGTAGGTTCTTTTAGCACTATAAGTACCACACTTTCACAATACCCACGGAGTTATATGTCTATAACTTTATTCTCTTTTCTTGTTCTGCGAAAAGTTTTAATGACTTTCAGAACATTACTTTACTCCTACACCAAGAAGTTATCCCTGAATTAAAGCAGGATACCTTCTTCTTCAGTCAAGTTGATGGCATGTCATGTCATATTTTGTTTGCCCAGTGTGCAACAAGTTTAAGTTTACACCTAAGCACTTCGTAAGCTTAGTATAAAATAAAATTCTGCCCTGTCCTACTATAATATACATTCAATTTTGAAATCAATTATTGTTGAGTATATTTTTTATTTATTTTATTTCTACAAAAACAATTACATTGTTAAGATATACATTGCCCCACAAAACCATGTTATGAATAAACATCTATATGATAATAAGAGATTCTTTTGTTTCAGGATATATGTGGCATCATCTGTGCAGTACTAACATGGCTTCTAATACTGTATGCAGAGTTTGTTGTAATGATGGTGATGTTATTGCCTGGCGTGTCGACATACCCTGTGTACAGCTACATCAACATATTCATATTCCAAAGTTTGGCATTCCTTGCGTTTGCCTCTCATCTAAGAACCATGTTTACTGATCCAGTGAGTATATCAATTTTATTGAGTCAATTGCTACTATTCAACAGTAGTGTTTTGGTTCATCTTATTTGTTTATATTATTTGTTTTATCAGATATGTTGAGTTGTGTTACTTTAGTACCACATTTTTTTTACTTGAACATAAGGATGTTAAAGTAAAATGGTGTGTATTTACATACAGATGTGACAGGCCTTGATAGTACCGCTATGCGACTGACCATCCCTGTAGATGTTGCTTTAGAAATCTAGAATGTTCATCTACTAAGTCAGAGATAGTGTGTTTGATTCCCCCTCAGTGCAGAACTCATATGAGAAGTTCTGCTTTCTTAATAAGCGTATATTTGTGTATAAATATTGGTATATTTGGTTTATTGTTGTTCAAAATCAAACTCAGTGGAAGCCAAATGAAAATTAGGAGAAGTCAATGGACCCCAGGCTCCATTGCGATGTTCAGCTGGGAATAAAGCTAAGATATGAAGATGTAGATTCAAAGATATGTAGAAGCTTGATAATAACAATGTGCTGTTTTACAGGGAGCAGTTCCAAAAGGAAATGCAACAAAAGAAATGATTAAACAGATGAGTTTCCGAGAGGGCCAGGTCATTTTTAAATGCACAAAGTGCTGCAGTATTAAGCCCGAGCGTGCCCACCATTGTTCGGTGTGTCAGAGGTGTATCAGGAAAATGGACCACCATTGCCCATGGGTTAACAATTGCGTCGGCGAGAACAATCAAAAATATTTCGTTTTGTTCACGGTATGTAATAAGATATACTGTATCTTCCATAATTAATATTAAAAATAAAATTAAATAAATAAAACAGACAGAAGGATCATAAGCAGACAACTTCTTTAATATTTTATATTCGTTTGATTTGTTTTTTTGTTTTAAGTATTACAGTGTAATTATGATTTAGAAACCGACCGCATACGACAACTGCCGGCACACGCAGCAGATACATGAAATTCATTGAGGCTTCTCAATGGTCCCCTTTATTCATATCAAAGTTTAACAAGTAATGTATGCGCTGTACCTGCTGCATGCGTCGTCGGAATCAAACCTCAACTATGGTTTTCCATCCCACATATATGTAAAAGGGGGCAAACATATTGTAACATACGGACACTATGTCATAGGCTGTATATTTACCGCTGAATGGAGAACCTATCCCTAAGTCGCTTCTACGATACCAATGGGAAGAGATATGGTGGTTCTATTCTACTATACCGGGAAACAACACATATCATATCGTGATAACCCTTAAAATTATATAATTTCTAAATTAATTACATTTTTGTTAACTTTCAGTTCTACATAGCGGCAATCTCGATCCATGCGGTTGGTCTAGCGATATACCAGTTTGTGACGTGCATTCGACACGAATGGCGGGACTGCAGTGCCTATTCCCCACCGGCTACAGTCGTTTTACTGTTGTTCCTTATTGCTGAAGCTCTACTCTTCGCCATATTTACCGCGGTCATGCTTGGCACTCAGCTTCACGCTATATGGAATGATGAGACTGTAAGTGCTTTTTGCAATGGACCGGTAGTTACATATTGTCAGAACAGAAGTAATGTTTATGTTGAAACAAGTTGAAAGAAGTATAGTATATAAAATTAATTGTTATGTGTGTAGTACCAAAGGCCGTCCACTGTCTCGCGCGTGTGCACACTTGCGGGCGTCTGCTCTTGTAAATAATATGTAGCCAATTACGTTCAAGTAATTCGTATAAAAGTTGTGCAAAACTCATTATAATGATTTACATAACTTGTGGCCGCATGTTTATCAATGGTCACATCAACGAGATACGTCAAGATCAGCGGAACTCCCGGGTAAACTAGAAAAAGCGGGTCTCAGATTGGAGGGGTTAGCTTCGGATGCATCTGGGATAAACGCTAGGATGAAAAAGATATCAAGAAAACATCTTATTTTAACTAGATTAGTCATTGCATATCTTAAGAAAACAATAAAAATCCTAATATATTGTACATTGTTGACAGGGTATCGAACAATTGAAGAAGGAGCAAGCCCGATGGGTACGCAAGTCGCGCTGGAAGAGCATACAATCAGTGTTCGGCCGGTTTTCCATCCTCTGGTTCTCGCCGTTCACCCAGCCCTCGCCTAAAACGAAGCTGGAGAGCTACTTGTACAGTGTTTAAATACGAAATTGTAAGATAACCACAGAATTTCATCTTTTCAAGTGATAATCTTAAATGCACTCATTTTAACGTTTATCAAGCAATATTTGATTAATGCTATTCGGTGGTACAGGGGTAGCGAGTTCAACGGCTGTGCATGACGTCCCGGGATCGATTCCCGGCTCGGGCAATGAATTTTATCGTATTTTTCTGTCAGTAACAGCTCGGGATCAGGAAAAAGTGCCTGGTTGACGGCAAAAGGCTCGCACTCTTTTATGTGCGGACCGAAAGTAGCTGATGAAATGTGTTTAATACATTTCTCCCTTCGGAGGTATATAATCGTGAGTACATAGTGAATAAACCTTATCGACTTCTCGACCTATGCATTGAATAAAGTTACATACGTGTGATTATGAACTGCAATCACTTTTCTTGTATTTTTGGAAAAGTGTTCATATAAAATAATAATATCTCTAGGAAATGAAATAAGTTACAGCAAATTCTGCGTAAAACAATCTTCCAGTCGCTGTCCTGTAAGGTAGAGACTTTACAGAAGTATCTTTATTCAATGGATAGGTCGTTCCAGTTAGAAACATTTCTTGTTGTGTGTTTCTACTTTCTTATTTATTGTAGTCAATGATAACTACTACTATGATGAACAATGACTGACGATGGAATTTGTGAAAAGAAAGCTAGTTAGGAAACCAAACGTCTGCATTTATGTTTTAATAATAATTAATAATTGTTACAAATAATTATCACAAATGATTATATTGTCGAAGTGTTGGCGACATGATTCTCAAACAGTTGGTGTTAACAGATATTAATGCACGGTATATGATGTAGAGTTGTTTCACGTTATTGTTGAGGTGAGATAAATAGTCGGAATATATACAGGTGAATTTTTGAAGCGGATAATGCTTGTCCAAACCCGTAACTACTTGGAATTATGAAAAGCATTCAAAGCAGTCTCGGGTCTGATTTTCACGCAAAATACAACCACATCATTGGATTTTTGAATAAGTACATAATGATCCTAGCCCGGGATCGAAACTTTTAATTTAAAATGAAGAAAATATACGGCATTATCGTTTTGATGTGATGAGGTGTTAATGGTGTCGCAAATTAGGAACAAATTATACGATGTAAAGACATACGAAAAAAAGAAGAAAAGAGTAAATATTTTATAAAGATACGAGCGAATAGTGTATATTTGTGTGCTTCTATTCAAAATTAATGAATTCAATTCTTGGCGAAGAACATTATTGTTTTGAAATCAGGCCCTGAAATCCTTTGATTACCTACTAACTTCGAGCAAATAATCATAATTTTAAGATGGACCCTGCCACGTCTACATAAAAAAATCACTCTGTATATGAATATCAAAACCTATAACGATTTATTTTAGTAGACTATTGCACATACATAAATATCTGATTCTACATTTATACCCGAGTGTTTTAAATTCTTGAAATTATAAATACATTTTCAAGATCATCGTAGATCTCTTATTGTTAGTGGTATTAAGTTCTTGTGCTATGATAAAAGTTCAAATCACAAAATATGAAGTAAGTTAGAATATATAAATATATATACATATTAATTCGACTAAATTGCTGCTTTACCTGCTACAAGGTATGTATACTCATAAGGACAATAAGTAACGGTATAGAAATGGAGCTACGCAGCCCTAGACGCTAGACGCCCTTGAGCTATATATATAATAGCCCTAGAGGTACCGACGAAGCTCTAGAACTGCAGATCTGCACTGCAAGCATAAGTCGCACATAGCTAGCGCACCACATATATTTCTTTACAGATAACTGCCCATCTGCTACATTTTTATTAAATCTCAATTGTGTGTACAAACAATAACTTTTTTTATAAAATATGCAATATGCGTACAGTTTCAATAAATCATTATTTTAATTTGCTGTTGTCTTTGCCTCGTTAGCGTAACGGTACCTCGTGTTTGAAGCCTTTATTGAATAAATTATAATTTTTCTATGTAGGTCTAACGAATTAAAACGTTAACCCAGTACTGCCAAAACCTTTCTTCCGATAAAATGACTGATACATAAATTATACATAATATTTTTACCTCGTGTTCATGGATACGCTAGGCTTCACTGGGTGAAAATATATAATAATATGTAGCGTCTGTAGGGTCGAGGTGTTTAAAACACTGCGTATTGGGCACACAAAACAGCGCTGCATACATTCTATACTTACATTATTTATTGTTGTTATGATAAAGTTACTATTGTGACGATGTTACTGTGGTCTAGAATGAGACCAAAATGACATGATAGATCTCTCTAAACCTTTAATAATTAAACATGTCATTTAAACAGTAACGTGATTGTATAAATTGATAATTCCCTTGTCCATCGATTGGCGAAAACCAGCTGTGGCATTGAATCTATTTCGTTCCTTCGGCACAACTATTTTTATTAGTTAATCGATGCGAAGGTGTTATGTTAGGCGACCGACTGTGTCGTAACGCTAGTAACCTTTTGTCGTGCCGAGTTTTCCCATTATCAAGATCATCTGTCGTCACTATATTGTAGAACGTTTCATTGTTGAATGACTCTCGTGTCGTAACTGTACTCACTGCATTAACAAAGCACGGTAAGCAAATTATCATGGACTATTTTGCCGAAGTAGAGAGGATTGAGACTATCTTTTGACAACAATGACTTATTTTTACCGTTTGGCATTTCAAAAGAACATTCTAGCCATTTTCTCAATACTAATTCCAGTGCGTGATCCGTGAAGCAATTGATGGTCCGCGGATCAGAGGCAAGTTGCCACCTTAGCTCTTTATAACATACCACCCTCATTTGCATGTTATTTGTTGTTGTGTTATTTGTTCTATCTGTTACGTAAAAATGTCTATTCCCATTTATTAAGAACAATATGTGCTGAGTTTTTTTATTAACAAATGCAATAAGATAAATAAGGTTAGATAGACGCCCAATGAAATTGCCTGTGACACCTTTAATGTCGACGTGATGCCACGGAACATAGTATTCTGGCACAACTGGTTGCGCTATCTGATTATATCAGGGGAAACGAAGAGAGTAAATTGATTTTGTAGGAAGATGTTTGATTGACCAGAATCTTAATCGATCACTTCTGACTAACAATATAATTATCGACTGGTTGGTGTTAATTCCATATTGTTTTAAATTAGACTATTGTTATAGTGTAAACATGATCATTATTAATTTTAAATTGTATGAATAGTGATTGTATTATTTCGTTGTAATTATTTCATTCTCTTATTGTTATATATAATTGTGAAGTTTATTTCATATAAATTATACATATAAGAGTAATTCTCGGATTTGGGATCAAACGACTTATATTTTTTATTATTATTTACAAAGTAACAATTGATGGCATTGCATGCAATTGAGTATATATAAATTTTGTCATCTAAATAATTTTGGAAATATTGGTTATCAGTTTTAGTTCGACTGACTATATAGGGGATTTGTTTGCTCTTTTTTGCATTGAATTGAATTGCTACTCAAAATCGTCGGAACGATATATCTTACGCGCGTGTATTAAAACAACGTATATCAGGAATTGCCTGTAGGCTTGTGATTGCATAATATTATAAGTGTAAGCGTATACTCGTATGATCGCGGGCTAAGTCGCGAATTCGCAATAATTCAGTGATGTTTACATATTCGCTTATAATTTTTAAAAGGCAAATAGGTATATCATAATTGCTTTAAATTTCGGTGTTATGCTTAGAGCCAGACAATAATTGATTAAATTTTATAATAATTTATGTCGTATTAGAGTCATTTGAATGAGTGGATATTATTAATTTGAACATTTAATTTCTTATTTTAATGTTCTTTCCATGTAGCTATACGAGCGGTTTTTCGTGAATTTTATTCCACGTTATATCTATATACAATCTTGTGTAGTGACGTGGGTCTACGTGTTTATAATATTACAAACAAACGTAAACCAAGTTATATTTAGCATGCATGTGGTGAAGGTCAGACATATTTATTGTGCGAATGTAAATGAAGTAAAAATGGATTTGTTCACTTAAGTTATAAGAATATATTTAACTTTACTCTGTAAAGACCCATAGGGTATCTTAGTGAGAGGCACCTCTTCATAAGTGTAAGAATACATAGTTAACCTCGCGTGCGTTACCCTAGCAGAATTATATTTATTTTCGTGATTTGTTCATTACAGATGCAATTTGTCTCGTAAATGTGCACGAGGTTTCAAATTTTTGCATCTAGATTATTACGAGCCACTTCGGCCACGCGCATGCATGCATGATTTGCAGTGGCTATAAATATTCTGTACTAAGCACATTTTGAACAGTGTATTAGCGGGGGTATCGCACAAGTTATATTGATATTGTCATATTAAATGTGTAGATTGTCAGTGAGATCTTTTATTTTTCTTAATATCGGCAATATTAATGTTTGACGTATAATTATTATTAGCAGAAGTACTATACAAACAGAGGAAAATACACGACTACTCTGCAGTATAATTCAATGCTAATTATATATTATGCAGTATATATACTAATTATGTGCATGCAAATAATTCTCACGAATAGAAACCACAACTTTCATTACATGGAAATTTGTATGTTGCCTTGAAGAAATATGTTTATCATGAAATAAGTATCACTTTCATGTGTTATTTACCAAGTGAATTATATTCTGACTGCAACACTTCAAAGATAAAGAAATTAGATGCTGTTTTCCGATATTTTAACGGCTATTTTCGTCACTGCATCTGTATTTTCATGTTTTCAAGTAACTAAGATGAAGTTTAAGGTTTCGTGATGAGTAATAGAACAAATAGATATACTTCTTAGCATTATAGTAATGTTTTTATCACTCGAGTTATACAGGATTTTAAATAAATGAAACAGTAATAAACCCCAACGAGTGTTAGAAAACAGTTCTCTGTTTATGTAATGAGAAATAGGTATTCTATAGGCATTTGGATAAATTATAACGTATATCGAAATTCTAATTCTACGTTCTAAGATTTGTGTGTTCTGCGGTTTCTATCTCGGTGTTTTGCATTAGCTACAGTAGTACCCACACTTTAAATAGCTAGCTAACTGATTTTAGCTATTGCATAAGTAGGTATACTGTTTAGTTTATACTGCGAATCCTGACAGAGAATAGCAGTAGGAACACATTTTGTTTTAGCCTATGACTTCTATGTACAAGACTAGCTATTTAGCGGGACGCAGAAACTAGATATCAACACCAGAAGTATGAATTAAGGTAAGAGATAAAACACGATTTTTAAGGAGAGCCGAAAGACGATTTTGTTTTTTACAAATTCATCTGTAACTTTTTGTCGCTTAAACTGATCTGTACGGTCTACTAAGTATTAGGTCCGTTAAATAATTCTTTTATCAAAAATCTGTCTCAGTACCGCAAAAATTTATACTGTAACGGATTTTTTTTAACGATACAAATATTCAAGTATACCATACATACGATAGAGATATTTCAAGTATATAAATCATTTTCGCCAAAATGTCCCTTACCTTAATTCATAGTTCTGGTGTCGGTATATGAATTATTGCATTTAAACACCTATATGACTGCTATAAAAATTGAGTTTATTCAAAACTAGACATAGATATACCTACGTCTATACATAGAAGTTATTTGTTTAAGCGTACTGGGTTTAAGGAATATTTGACAAGCTATTTACGCTGAAGCACCAAATGTGATATGACATTATTATTTTGTAAATGTGATCTGCAAATTTTTAGACGGATTTATTTATTTTTTAATTTACTGGTGAGATGAAGTGTGCCTGTTGAATAAACTAAATGGAATACAGACTAGACTAAGTTGGATTTACATTGTTTTGTGAAGAAATTGTAGATACTTCTGTCTAGTTGTACTGAAAACATATTCATTACAATAATACATTTAATTGTCGTGTGCAAACAATATATTTTGTAAAGGCTCTTGCACCACTATTACAATTGAAGCAATGAAGTCTATATCGACGCTTATGTTCGTTTAACTGAAATGTGTATATATTTTATGGGCCAACTGATAAATTGGGCATTATTATAGTGCCCGGGCATTATGATAAATATGAGAGGTGAAAACTGCGCGCCTTGACATGGATAGATATAGGTTAGCAGGCTAAGGCGGAAGCGTAGCGAAGCGGAACGGAGCTCCCGCATTAGCTTCCGTGGCTATTCTTTTTATAGCCACCCACCCATACATGAACCGTAGTTGAGTCGTCATGAACCTGAGTTTGATTATATTAACTCTCATATTTATCATAATGCTCGGGCATTATACATAATGACCAATTTATCACTTGGTCCATGACATATACAAGTAGTATGATATATATTTCCTAGGCTGTGTTTTCACTGCTTTGTGACCAGTCGTACAGTATTAATTAGTTTAATGTCACCGCACTTATCATTTTATGAATACATTTATAATGGTGCAAGTCGGCCTAATTATTTTAAAAGGGTTGCTTTATACATGTAACGCTTCATGTAACTAAGCGTAGATACAAGATATATTTTTTCAAATATATTAAATGGTATTTAATGTAGACACGTGTAGGGTACGTTTTATTTACACCTATGAGGTATTAAGTAAACGCTTGTTGTGAATTTGTACTTTATTTGTATAAAGATGATGTCAGTCGGCCCCTTAAGATGTGAACTGTACCCTTGTCAACTAAATTTTAGATGTTCCAACGAATCCGTAATATCTATGAAATCGGAGCTGCGGTTATCGTTGCCAAATGCATACTGTTTTATGGCACATCAAAATCAATTTAGCACGATTTGATAACATTAAAGATACGGTGGCGCCATCCTTTAATTCACAGAATTGTTGGTAGGGACGACTTTATTCGACTTTCGACTTGGCACATCAGAAAGAAGAGTAAAGAGTTCGGCTAAGATCGACTTTCTCAGGTTTCGAGAGCGTTCTCTTTATCGCACGTCGGATAGACAGTTGGATACCTATTCGTACTGTCAGTTTGATTTGTGATTGAAAGAATCAGAGTAAGCCGATTTTGGTCTCTCCTGTTTCCAACAGCGACACTAACTAAAAGCCGAGTATTGTACCTTAATGTTAAGTGGCCGACAGACGTTATTTTAGTAGTTATTCAGTACTTATATAACATTTGTATAGAAGGCACCCTTGCGCCCTTTCTAGTCTGAAAGGTGATGAATCTTTTGTGTCATGTCATGTCTGAACATCGATTGACTAGTTTGTCTTTGTACGAGACTGCTATTTCCATTTTTGATATCTTAGTTCAAAATTGGTTGAATTTCTACTGAACTATTACGATGTTGTAGAATATATTTATGTTGAATTATTGATAAGGTTCTACTCGCGCTACACTCGTGGTCCTTAAAAATAAGCGTTTTTGCTTCTACCTATATTATTTAGGATTGCATAAATTTCTCCCCGGTGACCCTCCACCCCCTAGTCGATAACTGTGTCCTGATTAGGGTGACAGGCGGAGAAACTGGGTTATCAAACACAACAAAGAAGTGTGATATTGCCGCTTCTGTTCAGTGTTGGTGTTGGTTGTTGGTTCAACAAGGTTTTGTCACAACTTCAAGTACAACCCGAGTTTTGAACCGTACTGGGTTGGCAGCACGAGTGTGACTCCCTTGGTGTTGCACACGTCCATAGGCCACGGTAACCACTTACCATTAGGTGGGCCGTGTGCTTGTCTGCCACCTCAGTTGTATAAAAAAACCCCGGTTGCCTTATATTCTACAATAATGCTCAGTTTTGAATCGCCTCTCGCAATGGCATTAGAACTGTCATCTAGATTCTAGAATACAATCTGCCCTCAGATCTAGTTATAAATCGACATTCAGGACTGAGTATAGTTTTGGAATACGAGTCTTAGTATTACAATACTAGTCGCACTTTAAGAATCTAAATATACATGTTTATTTTGACAGAACATCCGTTAGTATTTAAATTACATATTATACCTAATGCATGTAATATAGACTTGTGTAAATGTTTGAACATGACTTGAACATTTACATACGTCTGATATAAAATCTTTTAGCTGACATTCAAGATTTAAGAAATAATATAGATTTTAATCCTTGCAGAAAAAAGAACGCTTACTTGGACCATATACTGTATACATAAGTAGTAGTAGCAGGGTGGAACCGATTTAAATGATTTTACTGCATCTTGTAAACTAAAGTGTATGCACAATGCTTTTAAAAATTATTTTTGGAATCATAAGCATATAATATTTTGCTAAAAGACATAATTCATAATATCAGTAATTTAATTACTAATTAACAAACATTCTAAAATATGTGAAATAAAATAGCGATCATCTTGAAATATCCTAGTGTCCTAAAAGTCCTTTTGTCTATAATTATAATAAGTTTTCGAGGGAATTTATTTTCATTAAAGATAACATGTGGGATGAATTATTGTTTACTTTCATATCCTTTCCTTAACGCAGCGGATGGCAATGCTCATACTATCTATTCTTTTTTTATTTTTTACAGAAAGTGTTAGGTTTTAATAAAATTAGGTTCGAAGACACTTCAGATCTTTTTAAGAAAAACCGAAAAACCTAATATATTTTATTTGTATGACCATTGTTACATTAAATACAACTAAATAGAAATTTTGATGAAATAGGTTTCAAATTTTGCCTTAGTCAGATGATAAATGCACTCTTCTTTTACTTACTATTTATGTCGCCGCCAACTAGCCTAATCAGCCGTCTAATAAACTGCCTGGACAGTTAACTAAACGGCGCCATTCAATTAACGGCCTGAATGATATTCAGCCGTCCCGTTTATTACATCATTTAATAACCGGGCTGGCATCGATCCAAGCTATTTGCCTAGCCGTTTATTTAAATGGTTGAACACCATTCAGGCCGTCAATTGAATGCCGACGTTTAGTTAACTGCCTAGGCAGTTAGTTGAACGGCTGATTGAAGCTATATGGCGGCGACATATACACATACTATATTGGACGAAAGACGATGAGACCGAAGTTTGTGCGCCAGTAAATGTTGCGCATGTGAAATAATATTAAGGTATATGAACATGAGTGCAGCGGTCATGTGGACAGTGTGTAGGTGGCCGGCTACTCAGTTAGTACTAGTCTGACACATGTGCGAAGGGAAAGTATTGTGTTGCGGAACCGCGAGCTTCACGCCGAGCCTGTTAGATTTCTCGGATTTTAGCATGAGTTGTTCGCCGTCAAGGTGATCGACTGTGGCCGCCTGCTGTCGAAAGCACACCAGTTTCATTTACCCCGTTTCGATTCGGATCTATCTGTTCGATCATTACGTAAATTCCACCCACACCATCAAGTCGTAAATAATAGACTTTGCTTTGCATCATTGTACGTAATAGTTTAACGTCGATAACATACGTGGTTCGTGTATTGTTTAGGAACTGTGCAGTTGTTCCAGATGCGGCTATTATTTTTAACATGTTTCGTAATGAGTGTAACCCTATCTGTGTGTCGACCATACGATCCGGAGGATGACGGCTTGAAAGATGTGCTGCCATCTAGTGGGCAGTTTGAGGCTTTTTATCCGCGAGAAGCGCACGGAGTACCGAATGGATCATCGCGACCTGCACACGGACATGGTAGTTTCTACAAGCACCGCAATCCGGCGCTAGTTGATGTAAAAAATGCAGCAGCGTATGGATTCCGCTTTGACGGAATGAGGAGATTCAATTTTGACGATGAGTAGATATTTATTACCAGATTTTTTCACGTTTTTTTTAATTTTGTATTTTCTTACCATCTTGTGAACTAATTAATGTAAATTATAGATCTTGTGTTTTTTTAAACAAAATACACTATGTACATAAATAAAACACTTTCCACTCTTTACATCGTATATTTTTTATTTGTTTACACGTATATATACCAAATTAGCAGACAACTGGGTAAGTATCGCTACATTCGCTACATCAAAAGAGCTCGTTTGACCCTGCTTAAACGAAATGAAGTAGTTACCTACTTAGATAACTTATTCAGCAAATTTTTGGTTATCAATAAGTATGGCTGGCCTATTCACAGGAGTTAGGTAGGTGCCATAAGATCCACGATCAAAGAATGCCCTCTGTTTAAATATGAAATATGTCAACGTTTAGATTAATTGTGCAGCAGAACCCAGTTCAGTTTAATACCTAGTTATGCTCTCCATTTCTTCGGCAATATTCATATTCGCCCTAGAAAATCTAGGAGATATCGGCTGATGCATGCAAACAGACAGTACGGGCTTTGTCAGTTTTGGCTCATTAACAATGATGTATTAGTCGATTTAAGGCTACTGAGCCTTAAAATGTAGCGAGGCGATGTTTTTGCTCCAAGACCTTTACAAGCAAACCAAGGCGACGCGCTCACCACACGCTACCGTTGCTTGGTCGATATTACACTCATACCGAAATGTTTTGAAAATATTTTCATGTCATTTTGCATGCTGCCTGAATCTGAGTCTGGGTTTCCAGAAAGCAATAACCTTACCTAATGTGGATGAAGCGATTTAAAGGTGTTACCCTTCTTAAAATAGAACCATTCTCATTAAGGTTCTCGTAAATCTTGCACACCTACATTTTCTGTAAACCAGGAAATAGGTAAATCCATACTAATATTATAAATGCGAAAGTAACTCTGTCTGTCTGTCTGTCTGTCTGTCTGTATGTTACGCTTTCACGCCTAAACCACTGAACCGATTTTGATGAAATTTGGTATAGGGGTAGATTAGACCTTGAGAAAGGACATAAGCTATGTTTGGTCTCGATATCCGACATCCGCGCGGGCGGAGCTGCGGGCAAAAGCTAGTATTGTTATATTTACAACTCACTAAAAATACACGGCACTAATAATAATATCCTAATTTTAAAATTAGCAGGTTACAGGACAAGCGACTGCCATCTGACCTCCACAACCCAAAGGCGCCATCGAAGTCGACCAGTTATTGGATTTTTGAGAACTCCAACTACCTGTAACAACTACCATAGATGTTCGCATGGCAACCGGGACTGGCGGCTTAACGTGCTCTCCGAGGCACAACGAGACCAATGCAAATAGCCATATTCATACTCATACAAATATTTACATTGAGCGGGGATCGAACCCGCGCCTCCTGCTTAGCGGCCGCATACACTGCCGCTACGCAACGGAGACTATTAAGTGTTAATAAGTACCTATAGGTAGGTATTATGCTAAAATCAATATTTGTGTTACTGGGTGTGACAAGATACCAACAACAATATGTTACTATGTCTAAACCGTGCCTGCCTACACTAACAATAATGCCTTATAATAAGTTGAATAGCGTATAGGTATTTATGCAAGATGATGACTGGTGGAAAAAAACAGATATGTTAGCAAGCGTCACGAGGTCCTGGCCTAACTGCACTGCACTCACGCCGGTTCGTCTCTTCTATTACTATTGGCCTATCAGCAGTGGTAGCAGGATTTTATTATTCAATTTTCGATGAAGTCACATGAAATCCTAACTACCATTTTAGCGACTGTGATCTTTCTACATAACTAGATCAGTAGATGGGTACCTAAAATAATGTTGTTTACATGAGCTGGCGTGATCACCTCTACCTTAATTTATTGATAATAACAGAACTTTTTTTTAAGAATATTAGCAACTGAATTTTCGAAATTACTAATACTCCCTCTAACCCCTCCAACTAAGCTAAATTGCTTGTGCTAGGAGTGGGTTCACGTCGGTAGTGTAATGGCAAAGATTCGAACCCGAGACCTCTCGATCGTAAGGCCGACCCCTTAACCACTAAGCCACCTATAGTAATCAATTGTGTTTCAATAGCGTCTAAAATGTAAAAAAATGTAAAATTAGGTTTAGGTAGTAAATAGGAAGTTTCTGTCACGTTTTAATTAATGAATTTAATATAATTCAATTACGTCGAATTAAATAACAAGTAAAGCCGCTAATCTTGTGAACTTCTATGAAAACTAACTAAGTAGTTTGTATCATGGGTTCTAGAATGCAGTAAAACAAACATACGTAGTTAGATTTTATGTAAATACAGACTTCATTACTATATATAAAAAACACCCTGATTAATGTAAATCAAATATATTGCACTGAGCGGAAATCAAACTGCGACCTCTGACTTAGCACGAACACACTACCACTGTACACAAATATTGTCATTTGTGTAGCAGTGATCCTAATTAGCAGATTCCAAGCGCGGTCCGATTGAGGGGAAGGCGACCCCCCCAAATCGTGTACCTACGTCAAATTAAAGTCTCCTGAAAAGGCATTTTCTGAAGAAATTGCCGCACTTACCAAGGAGTATCCCCCACCAATTTCAGGCTGTTTGCTGGTAGGTACCGTTTTCTAGGCACGTTAACAGGTGCCAGGCTGCGTTGAGCGGACGGGTGCCCAAGTGTCCATACGGTGTAGCTTTTTCGTGCAAATACATAGAGCAACACGTGTGAGGCGGGTCACGGTAGCGAAAGGTCTAACTAAAGTAATTACACAATTCGACGTCCCCCCGAATAAGCCCTGGAGTGTAGACTGGCAAACGAAATCGATATAGATTCGTAAAAGTAAATGCTCAAACGAGGCATGAACTTGTGAGCAGCTCTTTATAGGCAGAATACTCTTAATACAGAGCTACTGAGCCAAGTCTTGAGTAATGAATAGTTAGTATGTGTAGGTATACAGTCAATTATTTTAAACATTTCATCAAAATGGCAAACTTAAGTTAGTAAACTACCCAGTTATTAAGCCCCTGGGTCAGCGGGGTACGAGGGATATGTCGCGAGACAACCTCACCTTTGGCCTAACACATCGACCCACAGACGGCGCGGCGTGCGGTTTAGTCGGTTCGAGTCCGACATAACCTCCCCCTCCGGCTCCGGAGTTACCCGTGGGGATTTCCCGCACGTAAAAAAAAACCAGTTATTAAGCCTGGCCTAAAATATATGTCGCCGCCAACTAGCTTCATTAGTTGTTCATTTAACTGCCTATAGGCTGTTAACTAAACGGCGCCATTGTTGACCGTTTATTACGAAATTTAATAACCTGGCTGACTAATGCTTAGGCCATTCGTAAGATGGGGCGCCACCCCCAAATAAGACAGATTTACTAACACCTGTTAATCCCCGAGGGGGTAGGCAGAGATGTATTCACACAAAATTAGTGACAGGTTCATTGAAAAAGTTACGCAATCTGACTTGGATAGGTTTGGTTAGAAGGTCTAATGCAGGAGCTAAGCGGAGCGGAGCCATTAGCCTTCGTGGTTATTTTTCTTTATAACCATGCAGAAATAAGTCATTATTATAGCTGTTAGATTAAATGCCTAGGCAAGCAATTAAACGTTATCGATGCAAGCTATTTGCCTAGCCGTATAAAAAAATGGCTGATCAACATTCAGGCCGCTAATTGAATGGTGCCGTTTAGTTAACTGCCTAGGCAAGCAATTAAACGTTATCGATACAAGCTATTTTCCTAGCCGTTGAAAGAAATGGCTGAACATCATTCAGGCCGCTAATTGAATGGTGCCGTTTAGTTATCTGCCTAGGCAAGCAATTAAACGTTATCGATACAAGCTATTTTCCTAGCCGTTGAAAAAAATGGCTGAACATCATTCAGGCCGCTAATTGAATGGTGCCGTTTAGTTATCTGCCTAGGCAAGCAATTAAACGTTATCGATACAAGCTATTTTCCTAGCCGTTGAAAGAAATGGCTGAACATCATTCAGGCCGCTAATTTAATGGTGCCGTTTAGTTATCTGCCTAGGCAAGCAATTAAACGTTATCGATACAAGCTATTTTCCTAGCCGTTGAAAGAAATGGCTGAACATCATTCAGGCCGCTAATTTAATGGTGCCGTTTAGTTATCTGCCTAGGCAAGCAATTAAACGTTATCGATACAAGCTATTTTCCTAGCCGTTGAAAGAAATGGCTGAACATCATTCAGGCCGCTAATTGAATGGTGCCGTTTAGTTAACTGCCTAGGCAGTTAATTGGACGGCTAGTTAAGCTAGTTGGCGGCGACATATATACTGGATATGGATGCAGAAAACGAAGAATCAAGTGCTCATTGGCTATGTTCAGGAGGGCTGGCCAGTATAGAATTATAGAATTATGAGTGAATTTATAATAATAACAGCGCAGAGCACAGCATTTATTGACACAATAAATTGTAATCAAGTAAAAAAAGGGTATAATGAAGAATAAACGAATGACTATACAATTATGGATGTTTACACAATTGATTTCAATTACCTTCTTTTCGTATATTGGGTAAATTATTTGACTAAGTACAAATTGAAAATGTTTTGCTTTTTTTCTAGCCATTGTGTCGTTTAGTTGACTTTACCCATTTAAGATTTCACGCTTGGGGTAGTAATACAAGTCACGGGCCTGGTCGGAGGAAGACGCAATTCACAGGCCGTTGGCTCGAGTTGGTAATAAACTGTTCGGGCGGATTCGACACGGATGTCAGCCGCATCCTTCCTTGCCATTACGTGTGCACTAGACCGCGAGCGCCGGCCACTTGCCTAAAGTGTTCCATGCCACATTAAAAATACCACGTCAAAACACTTAAGCCGCCCTAAGAAAAAGTGTGAAATTATCTTAAGTGGGCAGTATCTAAGAAAATCCTTTTTAAAATCAGGCTAATATAACGGTACGTTCTAAGTAAAGATAGAAGTGTAGATAAGTTAATAAGATTATTATTATACCTCATGTTGAGGTCGGAGACCGGCTTTTAGGGACGGAATGTTTCTGAAACCGTGTATAAAAAACGAGTGGTCCCCGGGGATCGGTCATTCCGCGTCCGGAGTGGGTGCTCGCATCTTCGTTCCCAAAATAACAAAATATTGTTTTTTGTGTGAAGGCTCCTTGTTTTTCAAGTCGATCACTAGTAGTTCCGAGAGTTGTCTCACAGGGGGTGAACGTTGGGCTGATCCTCGCGACTAGTTAGCATATCTCGACTAGTGCCATGTATCCGGATGCAGGCAGAGTGGTGAGTTGTTTCTTATCGATTTCTATTATTAATATGCGATTAATTTAAAAACATTTTTTTCATCGTGTTTGTTTAATTGGCTGTTTAAAATATATAAATACATACCTACCTATTTATTTTTATGGAGGTATAGTTATTTGACTAGGCCAGTTAACATTAGGTACGAGTTTAATAAATAAATGTTTGTAAATAAAATAAAATGAAAATATTGCTAAATAAATAAAACTAAATTATAACTACCTGCACTTACTTATATTAAAATAGCTCTAATTAATTGAAAATAAAACCACTTATACACGAAATCGTTTCTCACCGGGATGTTTACTTTGACCGAGCTAAATCATTATCTATTGTTGAATATGTTTTCAATTTAAAAAACAATATCAATATTCAATTGGGGAAGGTTTAGAGAGCCGAAAGAGCAAGTCATCTCATCTCACCGACGATAGGTATAATATTAACAAGTCTGCTGTGACAGCCATTTGCTTCTTGATTTATTGTGATTAAGTTATTGAAAGCAATTATAATATACCTACCTACCCGAAGGTTTTTTGTTTCCGTTTACTTTTTATTATGCGGTGCGATCCTATCGTTCTCAAGAAGAAATGGTATCCAGCTATTAGAATATATAAAGATGAAGCGATAGGTCGGAAATAAATTAAACATTTATGAGTTTGGGACTGGCTTGCACCATTTAACGATTATCCACGGGCCGGCACAAATCGTTTTATAATGTTCGTGTCTAGCAAAACACGGGAAAAGTCCCGCTCTCCCAGCAGCGAGCACATCTTCACACATCCTATAAAAATAAATAAACCTCTCCATCTTGACAGCTACATAAATTTAAGCTCACAACGCCACAGCCTCGTAACGAGCTCCCAACGATTAAGTGATCTCTATCTTCTAAAAAATAAAACCCAATTTTATTTAGAAGGTATAGAAATTTACCTTTTAACAGCCAACACCCACGTTTGTTTCAAAAACTGTAATTAAGGAATTTATAATTGAGTAGTTGAAATTGTGTAACGTGCGATCATTAATCTTGAACTTTAGTAGACATGAGACTTCAAATAAGATTGTGTGTATAGGAATGTTAAATGTAATTTAAAATAGGTTTTGGTTATTGATTCCTTTTTATATTCCTACGAGCTTGCGTTGTCCGCGCGTTTACGTTTGCTTTGCGAATTGCTGTGCATATTTTATATTAAGCAACATTTTTTTATGGTATCTGATATGCATAGGGATTTAAATCATGATCAAAATCACTAAATTCTTCATTAGGATGGTAGCATAATGATAATATCCTAGGACATACATGGCGCTATCTAGACTAAACATAGGTGCTAGAACATGGTTCAACTATTAACACATCTACTTAGACAGGTACATTCTTTGATATATACTACCTATATAGCACAATTTAGACCAATGTAAATAGACATTTTCATGCATACGTATATTGGCACGGGACAAGAAAAGCACCTTCGACCCTGACGTAGCGATCGGACGCTCTACTACGCCCATTTATGACCATTTTTTTCGATGTCTACGAAAAACTATCTCTGGATAATTGTGATAATTCTGTCATAATAGATGGTACGATTTACATTTATCGAATCACAATATATTCATCTTTCACTTATTTAGTTACGTGTGCACTAGACCTCTCTTTTACTTAACGTTGAAGTGCAGAGCGTGTTTTTCAGGCATGTAGGTGTGTTTAGGAGGCAATCATTCCCATTATTTATATTCAAATATTTGGCGAGAAAGTGTAAGAAACACAAAAAAAAAAGTTAGTTTAGCTACAAATCTATAATTGTAAATGGCTAGTTTGCACTTTCGCTTCCCCTCATCTTATGTAATAAAGTGTGCTGATATACTTTTCCTCTATTTTTATTTGTTACGTGACCGCTCGAGTAGCCGACTCTAATTTTTCATCTTATTTTAGTTGTTTATTTAATGATAGTGTTACTATTAAAAGTTCTTTGTATGTTTTGCAGTTTTAATATTAGTTTTATTTTCAGATGCATTTCCTTCTAAGTTTGGCACTCATGGCGTCGACTGAGGCTTTCTTTTTGAAATGGGGATCTGATTCGACGTAAGTGTTTTGAACTCTGTTCTACCATAGTCTGTAATTATGTAAAAGCGAATGAGAATTCTACATGCGAAAGTGCCTTTTGTTTCTTCTTTTGAGTTTGTACTTACATACCTAGATTTAGGCACATAGGTTTATTCTTGTCAAATATTAAATATACCATATATTTAATGATTAGGCCAATTTCCAAAAACTAGATCAATGAGGACTTTGAAGAAAAAGAGCAATGTGTAGTTGTATGGGTAAACTTTACCTGCTATTCAGTATATTTGCTGAAATGCAAAAATGCTCTTGTTTCTATTTTTCTATTTTTACAAATTATTTGAAAATCTAGAATTTGTTCAAGGAGGAATTAAATAGTTTTTACAGTCCCCGCCATTCGTAATTTACGTAAAGAAATAACTTGGGTTGGTGGTATACAATATAATAGTATTATGTAAATATATGAAATATCGGTTTAGCCAACCCGATTTGTCTACTTACATGAATATTCGCATCGAATACTGACACTCAGTTTCCTTTTATCCCTTTTATTCCCTAAATAAGCATTCCTTTTTAAATATCGTATTACACTATCTTACAAGCCAAACTACTTTCATATATCTGTATTCTTCTCCTTATTAACCGTGAACCTATCTTGTTCTACAGGCACTTCGTAATGATCTAATTTCAAGTACCTACGTTTATTCTAGTTACATACATCTGTCGTATCCAACTTTCACCACCATAGATACATTAAGGCTATTTCACTAGCACGCCATTATGGAGCGCCAGGCGCGCACTCTTCAGCATTGACTGACCGCCTATTTAGAACTGTAGCGCACCGATTACATGATTTCTCACGTTCACTCTCATTTTTATATCTCCTTTGCATCCTGTCCAACAACAAGTTACCGAAGCATACGAATTTACTTTTGTTCTATACAAACATAATATTACAATTAGTATTAATTATTTATTAAATATATTATATATGAATCAAAATCTCTATATCGTTACGATAAGAATAGATTGATAGCTTAGTCCAATATGAATATTTCCCGTCCTGTGATACTTTCAGGTAAAGTACAACAACCTGCCAAAATTTTGAGTAGATCCATTTGAATATTTATCTGAGTTTCAAATCATAAGCATACGCACTCTACACTTTTCATACAATAAAGCACATAAATCATTTACTTTCACTTTACGTCGATTTTTTAAATCTACAGAAAGTGTCTAAATTTTATGTCGATTTTCTATTCTATCATAGCCACTTTTAGTATTCACTCGTCCCTTGTACCAATATGCTACGTTGTTTCTCCTTGTTCGGCAGTGGTCACACTTCAACATCTGAGATAAAGCTATAATTTTAGTAAAAATCGTGTCTATACTTAACAATCACAACCAATGGTGAATTTTTTCAAAAGTGAAGCGTGTGGAAATAAACTTATACCTGTTACTGAACACCATAGCAAATTGGTATAGAATTCTTTCAACTTTAGATATTCAATTTCAGATATATTCAGTTTTGTCCAAATAGAATTACAGATACAGAATAAGATAATATTGGATATAGTATTATCATCACATGTTCTACATTACCGCCAATAAAAAGAAATCTGTAGCCATACATTGAATACAGGTTCACATGCACACTTTTGAAGTTTTTTGGTGACATTTTACTTTTTCATTTCTAATGTAATTTCTTATAGATTTCTAATTTCTTCATTCACTCAGTAATAACGCTAAAGCGAATTGAAGTATACTTATTTACATATTCAGTTAAGCAAATATATGCCTTTGTTACAGAAGTCAAACGTCTCCCCAAAAATCTTGGGTTCAGCCTCTACCACCGAATATGAGCCCAGGTTATCGGTATCAATACACGTACACTCCTTATGAATCCCGCAAAGTGTATCAAATCCAGCCACCACAGTACCAGCAGCCGGAGGTTCAACAAGTTCCACAGAACCTCGCACCGATTCCCATAAGCGTTCCTGCCGGAACCAGTCTTACTCCCGTGTCGCTACAGCACGTACAATTGGTGCCGTGTATGTGCCCAGTTGCTCCAGAAGAAGCTGAGAAACTTCACGAACAAGTTGGTCCCGGCCCCTACATGGCTCAAGCATATACTGTCCCGCAACAAGTGACAATTGCGGCTGACAACGCACAAACTCCTAATGCGCAGTAGAGTCAATCTCAGAGTAATTTATATCATTGATTAAAATATTTATAGTCTTGGAGTGAAAATCACTCTTTGGTTTTATAGTCGTATTACAACATGTGTTTCAGCTTTTATTCTAAGAATTAGTAAGACTGATAGATTAAGATCAACGTGTGTTCATTCTGAATAAAATTATTCAAAAACATTCTACATTGGTTTCTCTCTGTGTGGTTTTACATTTTTGTTACATTTTTATTGTACAATAAATAACTTCATCTCACAATATAATTGCTTCCTCTTATGTATATTATGTCCATCATGTGTCCTCCAGTGTCCTCGGACTGGGCTGCTGTATCTAACCGAACTCTTTAGTCATTTCAATTTTATTAAAACAATTTTACTTTAATAATCAATTTTGACGCTAAACGTCAAAATTGATTACTAAAGTGATTTGGAGTGAAATCATGGAAATCGCAGTGATTGTAGGATATCACTGAATATCTAGATATATCTAGTGGAAACTGCTCGATATAGTTTTAAGTTGCCATGAAAGCATATGTACGCATTTTTAAACGTAAACGTCAAAGTTTACTAGGCCTAGACCTTCAAAATGCAATAAATCTACAACACAATTATTATATGCCTATGGATTTAAATGCCGCTTACTATAACAAGAAAGTGATCGCTATAGATAATTTACATCACATTTTAAGCAGTTGTGATCGAATAGAACTTCAAGAAAGTGATTTTGAGGAACTACTCCTTAGCGCTTTGACCCTAGTGTACTATTTTGGTATGCGATTGAAACTCAGTAGACTTACATCTAGATATTGGTACTGGTGTGGTAAACGTCAGTTTCACAAGGCAGAAGAAGCCTTTAAGAAAACAATGGATATGTTATTGCCAGAATGTAGCGAAATAACCATAAAAATCACTCTAAAATTCTTTACCGACGTGTCACTATGGCCTTTTGAGAGCTTCGTGGCACAGATTTTAGAAGTAATTTTATTCTTCATCAAAGGAAAGACAACGCTTTTCAATCTAATGCTTACTGATATTCACTGCGTGTTGTTTAATAACGTCAAGTCTGCGAGACATAGGATGCGTGTATTCTATGATTTACTAAATAGCTCAAATTGGGTTATTGACAAACAAAAGCTTCTGCCATTTGTTACCCGACTGCTAGATTTCTTCGCGCAAAGTATTGCGAAAGATCAAAACAGAATACCTGCCTACAACTATTTACGGAAGGGCTTCGAAGTTAGTCTGCGTCGTATTTTCGAAAGGGTTAATAACCAACATCGTTTGATGATTATAATTACAATGCTGAATTGGTTTTGGATAGTCAGTATGAACCATGAAAATGTTCTAGAGTTTGCCATGTTATTATATCATGCTGTGGACTACTATGAAGTGGGCCTATATAAAGACAGTTTAAAGGGGGAATTGATAGAACATGTGTTGAAACGTTTAGCCAGCTCACCGGCAATCTCTTATGGCCTCGTGGGTTGTAGGCTTCTGCTAAGATTCTTGGATCGAGGAAAGAATAGTAATTACTTGAATGCTCCTATCTTATTTTACGAATTTTCACAGGTTAGTTTGTCATTGCCAATACGGAGGAAATGTGTTTGTATTCGGTCTTTGGTGGCCTTTTGGCGTCGACATTATATTGTAAAAGTGTTTTCATTTGGGGCATTTGGGGTCGAACCAGCCTCACCTGCAATCCAGTACGGCTTGCTGATTGACGCACGAGTACGGCAGTATTACCAGTACCATACAGACGACGATACAGCATAGGCGGCAAGTGCTCTCGTAAAAGTCGATAAACCAATAGTGGAAAGGTGGCGAGTAGAGAACTATCTACAAAATCGGAGCTAACCGATCGTAGCCGCACTCTCATTCTTCTTCTCCTCGACGTTGGACGCCTTCGTGTTATGCAACTGTAGCTATTGATGGATATACCTAAATAATTATATTTATACCATCAGTCATTCTTCGTTGCCATTTCGGCGATATTTAAGGGTAAAGTAATCATGTAAAAATTTTTTTGTTGTTTAGGCACCAATTGTGGTCGGAGTATGTGACAAGACCGACAAAGCTTTTATTCGTGAACACAGAGAAATGATACAAGAGTGTCTCATTAAAGGTGTCCAATTCCACAGTACAAATATCAGTTACGTAAAACACGTCTACTCTATCATTTGCGCTATAGTGCTAGAGGTACCGTGCGGATTGACCGCCGCTGCTTCCGCATGTATGTTAATGGAAATTCAAGAAAAGGCTTTAAGAGCGGAAAAAATTCCGCCCTCTAGCAGATATTGGATGCACGCTCTAGTTGTATCTGTGATGTCTTTGATATGTTGGGTGCACAAGGCCCCCGTGCTATACACTTATGTGAATCAAATTATATCGCGGCGAGCGCAGGAAGCCCCACAGTTAAATCCGCCAATCATGAATTATTACAAAGTAAGCCGACATCACGTCACTTGGAACAAGCCAACTCTTTTTTTCGAGGATTGGGAGTTGCGATATGCACTATGGAAGCATTTCCAAATTATTGAGGTAAGTACTTATATTCCTTTCCAATCTATCATCATCGTCACCATGTCAGTCCTGGTTACAACCATAGCTCGTACTTTGGAGCCCGGGGACCGCTCGCAAACAGAAATTATTAAATATTACGATAGCGACTGCCGATTATTACCCACACTAGTGAAAAGCCTGCACTGGAGATTGACTTGAACCTCGAAGGACTCAGTAGGGCTCGCATACACAAGGGAAGGCCTACCTACCAGTCCGAATCTACCTTTTCAAAAACTTTCAGTATGTTTTATTTCTGCTCGCTACATCTTACAAAGGCAAGTAGGTAGTAGTGAATAATATCTATACCATGAAGTCACCTATTATCTTTAGGGGTATAACAAGTCTTCATTTAATTGTAAGTACCTACATAGAAATCCCCACTCTCAAAAACGAACCATAGTTTCAAAACGATTGTATATGATGTCAGTTGACTTTTTTAACCGAAGGTTTATATGTAACTTATTTCGATCTGTAATTGCTTTTGGAATCTTACTTTTAGCCAAAAAATTCGAGACCGTCCAAGCATCGAAAGAAAGTTATTAAGAAAGCGCCATCGTTGGATTTATAAAGAAAACTACAAGTTATTAGTACTTGTACAAGGGGTAAGCAATGTAAGCATCGTTATTAAAATGTTATTAAGTGTTGCTGATGTGGTTCACGGTTTGCACAAGAGCGATTACGTATTTTAGAGCCCCTTCACACTAGCGTTGGTCCAGCTTCACATGTCTTCGCTTTGTTGCGACGTTTGCGCTTCCCATACCTACATTCGCCGAGCGACTGCGCTGAACAAACGTTAGTGTGAAGGGGTCCTTAAACCTCGTGGTATTGCCAAAGTGAGCAAAGTAATCGTAAGTCAATAAATACCCAGTCATTCTGTAGCCACAGTTAGATTTTATTTTTTGTAGATTGTATCCACGCAATTCCGTTTCCTTGTTTCGTATACGTGATTATAGACTAGGTATATGTAACGGTATATTCATATGGATCATATATTAATAAAACATGCATAGATACATAAGTCATTAAAGAAAGCACATTTATGTAAATAAGTACTTGGGCTACCTCTACTACTGCCATTGGGGACGTCGTTGACCGGACGGATGATCAGCTCTTCCGTGTGCCCCACACCTATTTTTCCCATATAACGACCGTCATACACGTTCGTATAGCAATCGGGACCGACGGCTTAACGTGCTCTCCTAGGCATGACCAGACCAATGCAAATACCTGTAATAAGTATTTTAATTTATTAAAATAGCCAAGTTGTTGCTCTTTAATCAGAGAAACGACACTGAATCTCATTGTTTCAACAGGTAAATAGTTATCTAATTTATTTATAAAACGAAAGAACTAGAAAGGTATCCTTCTCCTATTAAAATTCCTCAGATACCGGCATAAGCTTCGTAAAATGAAATGATTCAGATTTTTTTGTATCCCGTGTTGATCTCATAGATTGAGTTTGATATTTTGTGGTCCAATTTGTAATTCATCTAGTTTTTCCCTATTTAATAGGTTACCATTTTCTACATACGAATAGTCTCCTATTTTTACTTGAATAAGTTTTTTGTGTTTGTAAAATTGTAACTTATTATATTTGTGTGATTTCATAGTTCTTTCCTAAGCAATTCTTCTATCTTGTAATAAATCAGTATGGGTTTTATGTTCTTTCAATTAATCTGGTACTATACTGATAACTCTTGCTTCCATTTAATATGTTGGTGAAAATCCTGTTACCGTGTGTTCAGTTTTATTACATCTCCGAGAACATTCATGAGCAATTGTCGTCCATTTTCCAATCCAACTTTTTTTTAAAGCCATTTGAAAAAAGGTACATTTACTGCAGTGAAGATAATAGGTATGATATATTTTTCTAAAAAGCTTTTAAATTCTTCTGAGTTTATGCCAGGGTATTGATCCGATAGGATCATTACAATTTAATTTTCCGAACTTTTTTTTATAAGCTTTATAAAATTATCTGCATTTTGAAAATGGTCTACCAAAAGATGTAGATATGTTTTTGTAGAGCGAGAGCCACCAAATCCACCAATGGATCTATCGAGACAATTTCAAATGGTTGAGTAGCTGGACCTAGATGAGACATCAATCCATATTTAAATTTTGTTCTAGATTTATTTTTATGCATATTTCATAATTACCACAGATTTTGTTTATATCATGTACTAGCTGTTGCCCGCGGCTCTGCCCGCGTGGATGTTGGTTATCGCTTAATGTTGAGTCAATGCTATTTTTCTAAAATAAAAGTAGCCTAAGATACTCCTTATTACATCAGCTACCTGCTTATAAAAATCGGTCCAGCCATGTTAGAGATTAGCCAGAACAAACATACAGACAGACAAAAATTGTGGAAAATGTTATTTATGCATGAAGTAAAAAACAGTTATTTAAACATTCCAAACAGACACTCCAATTTTATTAATATGTATAGATATATAGATTAAGTTTTTTGCTACATAGAATGGTTTGATAATATTTTCTGTTTGTTTCTTTCCTGTATGATGGTATGTATAATGTACATTTTTTATTATTTTCTTACTTAGTGCCTCAGTGAGTCTTTTTTTCCTTTTTTCCTATTCTATACATTATCTTGAAATATTAGTTGGTTGTTTTATAATTTTATATTTTAATTTTGTTTTTAGTCATTTTGGATGTCTCTTGGTTAAATAAAATTTACAACCTTTAAAACTTCTTCCTGATTTACGTGTGATTCTAATACAGGATTTCTACTTAAACTATCTGCTTCTAAATGATCTTTTACCGGTAAATATTTCATAATAATTAATATTTGAGGTCTCCTAGTTCGTCATCTGTTCTTGCCTTAATATTTAGTTTTTGTAGAGGTTTATGGTCTGAAAATACATTAAGCTTATTTCCTAAGAGCCTATGTTGCCAATATTTTAGTGCTTCTTTTATGGCTAAACAGTTTTATTGTGGTTGTTTTAAAATAGCCCCTATACCCTGAATACTAGCATCTGTATAAATATGTATAGGTAAATGGGATCAAAAATGTCTAAAATAGGTTTTAAGCAAAGCAGTTTATTAATTTTATTAAAAGATTCTTAACATTCTTCTGTCCAGGCAAATTGTGGGTCATTTTTTAACAAACTATGCAATGGATTAAATATGATTGGTATATCTAATATATAAAATTCTCGTGTCACAGTTTTCGTTGCCATACTCCTCCGAAACGGCTCGACCGATCCTCATGAAATTTTGTGGGCATATCGGGTAGGTCTGAGAATCGGCCAACATCTATTTTTCATACCCCGATTCGCGATAACCGACATCCACGCGGGCGGAGCCGCGGGCGAGCTGTCGCCCGCGGCTCCGCCCGCGTTGATGTAGTTGCCTAGCTGTAGTTTGGTATATATCTATTTCCAATAGAAATTTATTGTATATTTTATGAACATAGAATTATACTAATCTTGGCAAGAATCATCTATAAATAAACGAATCTTTTGAATATCTTCATCTACCCCTATACGAGCACATTCAGCTTCGAAGATAGTCATCCACTGTGTTACACTTGATGTTCTTTTTTTAAATTTTTCTATAACAAATTTTGCACATATTTTTTACAGATTAAACTGTTTAGGTTCCTTCTTCAATTCAGTTATTTTTTCCATGATTCTTGTAAGAGCTTCTGTTGACACTTCATTCGTACTCAGTTGTTTTGTCGTTAATGTAATTGCCTGCAGTAAATATCCTTTGAACTGCATATTTCCATCTTCATCCATATATGCGTTACTTAATTTTTCTGTTAGAGTAATCCATACTTGTCTTTTTCGTATCTTCTTTGTAGGACATCATGCAACTTAACTGGTTGTAACTTTTCCGGGACTAGGAATATGTTTTTTCTTCCTTCATGATGCATGTGCAAATCACATTTGTTTTCGGATCCAATTCGCTTGGTTTCACAACAAATTTAAATTATTTTCATTATTTTTTTTGCGTTAATTTTACTATTACAATTACAATTACATTTTACAAATACAATTTTTTTATTTGCTCATTGTATATGTACAAGAGCCACAGAACAGTGTTGTTTTGTAATAAGTATTTTTATTTATTAAAATAGTCAAGTTGTTGCTCTGTAATCAGAGAAACAACACTGAATCCTATTGTTTCAATAGGTAAATAGTTATCTAATCTATATATATAAAAATCTATTCCTCTTTTCGTTGTAATTTTATAACTCAAGAACCGGCACACACCTATCTAAACCAAATATTGAGCCTTTGTTCGGACTATTAAGTAGACTGGTTTATGTGAAGTTTGCACAAAATCGGTCGAGCGGATACATCCGCGCGGGTGGAGCTGCGGGTAAAAGCTTGTTATTTATATAATTTCATGAAATTAAAATATCGCTTGTTATACCAAGAACCAAAAAGCTATCCTTCTCACAACATAAACCACAGAGTAAATCATGTAACATAGTGTTCACTGTCTCCACAGTATATACTAATAAGAGAAACTCAAATGTGTTTCATTTACATACCCATGACCCATATTCATGCCTACAAATATTTGGGATCGTACTCGCGCCTTCTGCGTAGCGGCCACGTTCACTACCGCCACGCCAGAAGGGCTTTCAAATTTGCTTGATTTGGTTTTGATGTCAAGTTCTAAAATTTATTCCAAAATGCTCCCATTTTGAATTTAATAAATAAATGATGGTTTGTTTCAAAAACGTAATTATTCAAAAACACCAGCAAAAAGACCACAATTGGTTTTATTGCATATGTATGCATTGTTTACACAATCACGCTAGGTACATAACATCACGCCTAGTACCGAGTATACCAGGCTTAAAGTGTTCGGTAAGATTTGTTGTATAATCTAATTTCACGCTATCTTCCAATAAAGTATAAATCTTAACAATTCAACAACCTACTTATGCTCATTCTCACAAAATTTCATCAGCTTACAATTGAATGTCATGCGTCTTATGTTTCAGTTCATAGTTCACTCACTTAAGGTACTTATTTAAACAAACGCAGAGACATGTACGCATTTGTTATTATATTATTTAATGCCGTGTGTACACGTGTGCCGTTGGCAACATGGCTTTATGATACATGAAAATGCATAAATCACAAAACATTTTGCGATCTGCATATTTAATTCTGTAGGTACTGATAATACAGCTGAACAGTTTGTTTGAATGCGATAATTGCTACGCGATAACCCAGTTCTTTGGGAAATTTGAGCCCATTGTCAGTGGCTATAATATCCCGCTATGACCCTTAGGAGCGCAGCAATAAGAATTATAGATTTGAAAGATGAGGGTGGGCGGGCGATCCGATAAAATGCTTGGAAATGCGCTAGTTTGTAAGTATTGAAACCATGTAAATGTCTTTTAAATGCCACTTAGGTTAAATTTATAAGTCGTTTTTTTATAATAAATGGAACTGCTCCGTGGTTGTCCTGTGTGCTAAATGCCATAGTTTACTTACCTAATCAAATGTTATAAAGAAGTTCAACATAACTCACACGCGGTTAACTCCTAATTTTTTACATATTATTATGCTATCCTCAGATACAACCGGGACGGGATGATGATGATGACTGAATTTCATCAGTGAGGAAAAAGTGCAAACTCATTTAAGTGAAATTAATTTCACTGGTGAAATCCAGCCAAAGACTTTAACAACTTTCGATTTCATCGTCATACCGTCATATCCCAGGTTAGTAACGCAATAAGCGCTGATTACAATGTAAGACAACTCATACGACTCCCATCAGTTCCACTCGCTACGTATGTAATGACGCGTATGTTGATATTTTCAAACCACCACCTAGTCTATTGTAAGTTGAGATCGATGATATCGCTTCGAATTGTCGACTATTAATATACAGTTACAATATTATACGTAATGTACCGACTAGCTGGCTTTCCCCGGCTAAATCGCATATTATTAGGATAACATCTCTTACCGTGTTACAAGGTTCTTATCAATTTACGAAACTTTAGTTCTATTTTAGTTGCCTACCAGAGATCAAAAATTAAAGCATACTAATGGCTATTGCATTAATTAAAAAAAGATAGCAACCTTGTCAAGTAAAACTATAGATCTTAACCTTCAAAACATACAAGGCTCAATTACCTGCATTGACCTTTAGTTTATTGACATAAATCCATATTTTTATTACATAAACTATAAAAATGCTTCGCTGGGTAAATTCCTTGAGACCCTATATTTCGATCATCGTTTGTATCCAACCCTTATTTCGATATTAATCGTAAATCGATTTAACAGTTTTCGTCATCCTGATTGGATGTTGGTAATATCTGATTACCCACCGTGGAATAAATTTATGAAAGGTTGTCGGCCTATGGATTAATGCAATGGTGCGAAATCCATGATGTAATTTGAATTTTTCGTTCAATAAATAACGAACGATTTATTGATTCACAACAATTACTTCAGTCCATTTAATCGGCTGTGCAATTTCAAAACCCTTACCGACTGGCATGCAAAGCCCCGCTTTTCCCAGTGGATGTAAGGACCATAAAGCAAATATCATAACATACGTAGAAATAAGATATTTATATCTGAAAAGTTTTGAAGTACAAAGCCGCAAGACCGCAACGATGTAACTTAATTGAAAGACAATAAAATTACTCAATAACAATTAACTATTTCTCGAATCTCTTACCAAGTTGCAAATTAGTCATTTGTCTTGTATTGATGGGAAAATTTCCCATGGAAAACTTTCATCTTTGTAAGGTGAGCGAAAAACGCAGTTGATCTTTGAAAAATACTATTTTTATTTGTGTAAGAATTTTAAAAGCCGAAAGTAAATTATGCATGACCCTTTCAGTTAGCATTTTGAAACCTATAATAATTTGTAGATAAAATGTTTTATTTTTTATAACAAATGATGCATTTGCGAGTTATTAGAGAAGGATTCTTTACACTCGGTTCACATTATTCCAGTCCAGTAATCCAGCGAATCAATCTAGTTCAGTGCTGGACTGGAATGTAGTGTTTACATTATTCCAATGTTTAAATGCGCTTGAACAATCCACTGGATTGGAATCATCACTGGAGTGAGCATATTCCAGTGACGGTTCACATTAAACCAGTAGCATTCCAGCTCTGGATTCGCTCGCTGGACTGTAATGCTATTAGAATAATGTAAGCCGGGCAATACTTAAAGTGTATCTAAAGGAAACTGACCTTTTCACATAGGAGCAACGCTGACTATAAATTTAACAATAGGTAATAAACTTATTTTACTTCCTATTTGGTCGTGGCATATGTATGATAATTTGTATTTATTATCTACACAATTTTCCTGTAGTTAACATAAAGTATTTAGCTGAACATATGAAATTAAGAATAGTAAAAGAGTGAAAACAGTTGGGTCGGTTCTTATTTTATCGTTCTTATTAATTTTTAATCATCCATCCCACCTTTAATAGTAATTGATTTGACTACTTGATATTATGATGTCTGTCGAATAATTTTTATATACAACTAGCTTTTGCCCGCGGCTCCGCCCGCGTGGATGTCGGTTATCGCGACCAAACATAGCCTATGTCCTTTCTCAAGGTCTAATCTACACCTATACCAAATTTCATCAAGATCGGTTCAGTGGTTTAGGCGTGAAAGCGTAACATACAGACAGACAGACAGACAGACAGACAGACAGACAGACAGAGTTACTTTCGCATTTATAATATTAGTATGGATTTACTTATAATTCACCTACCCTTAAAATAATTAATTTGACTAGTCAGCCAATTGGGTATTTGAATACTTCTACAATAAAATATATTATGAAATATATTGGATATGATAACTTCGGGCGCCCCTTATTTCGTAGAAAGAAATTTCATAGAATTTCGTTTCACAGAAAATGTTTCATATAATATTTGGTTCTTATATTTTTATTTCGAATATTATTGTTTCAAAAACAATTTACTACAATGAAACATATTTCACAGAAACACAATTGAACGAATTTTTAATCACATTTTTTTTGTTTAACAAACTTATCAAACTGTAGAATTATTTTGTAAAGAATATTAAACCACCTTTATAATGTTCCAAATCACATTCATTTTTAACTGTAACATTTACAATATAGTTAACACCTCGACTCAGATTACCCCGACTCGGATAGGTTAGGTTAGGTTATGGTTATTTTTTTATAAAGCACCAAGAAGTAGGAGCCCCGCGTAGCGGGGCTCCGTCGACCTTGTAGACGCATCAATTGTTTAGTTTATAAAAAAAATTAGCCATTTAAATGAGGGTATGCATTTTATGAATTGAAACGTTTAGAAACTGTCACTTTGATAATATGTTATTCTTTGTAATAAGTTTTCTATTAAAAAAACAATATAATGATTAAGAATATTTGATTTGATATTCTATGAAATGATTATTCTAATGTTTAACTTTATATGAAACAAAATTCAATGATTTAAAATTCTTTAAAGTAAGTATTATGTATATTGATTATTCTATGAAACGAAATTATGCGAAACATTTTCTGTAATACGAAATTATGTTAAACAATTGTCTATAAAACAACACACACCCGATAACTTCGTATGTAAATAATAACAATACAAAGTTATTTTACTCAAAAATTAATTGTAAATAATTTATTTTGGCAAAATAAAGTTTCGATTTTTTAATCTCTATTTTACACGAAGCAAAACGCGAGCTAATCATTGTTCATGTGGATTCACTCATTTCGCGCCTTTCTGTCTGTGTTTATAATTTGCTTGTTTACTTTTTTACTAATAAATAATAAATCCATAAATACTATATAACGACTATATAACTTATATTCTTAACAAATTCTATGAAGACTTGGAAAAAGCCGACGGCTCTATCTCTACAAGATGTATTATCACTATGGGAGATTTCAATGCACAAATAGGAAAACCCAAGGATCACGAAAAATCAGTTGCCGGCAAATATGGCTACGGGAATAGGAGATATCGCGGCGAAAGACTCATCCAGTATGTATATGAACATAATTTGAAAATTGTTAATACACTGTTTAAGTCGAAACCAAAGAACAGGTAGACATGGATCTCCCCAAACAAAAACATAAAGAACAAGATTGATTATATTATGACCACAGAACACCACTTATTCCCTAACTGCAAAGTGCTAACATCATTCCCGTTCAGATCGGACCACAGACTGCTGAGAGCTACTATCCACCTGAAACGGCTAAGAAAAAGTAGACGCAACTTTTCAAACCCACCAGAAAACTGGAAACACTAACAGTGCAAGAAACCTACCTTGAAACCCTAAATTCTTATATACCTACAATTATAACGTCACATAACATGTATAATGCTGCGGAATATTGTCAAATAATCGTAAGCTTAATAAAAGACAGCTTAAAAGGCATTACAGAGACAACAAAGCGGAATATCTTATCAAAGAAGGCACTGGAGCTGATGAAGGAAAGGAGCAAGTTACAAAGTAAGCCTACACTGAGCGGAAAGGAAAAAGAAAAGCTAAAAGTACTGTACAAAACTACCAACAAAGAGATTAGAAAATGCTACGATGCCTAACAGAATGAGTACTATACAGAAGCACCCCGAAAAATCCAAATCAACCAAAAAAGCTTACAAAGAATCTACAGACTGGTTCCACAAAGAGTCAGTCGCGAATGGAGGTAATAAATGCAGCTACGCAGTTTTACAGACAACGGTTCAACAGCCAGCTAAATTCCCAAAAATAAAGTAGTACCGACAGTCAATATCTGGAAACCAACCAATAGAGCAACCGGTTTCAGAAGCGGTTTCAGCACTGCAGATCATATCCAAGTGGTCGACCAGGTGATTGAAAAATATCTTGAATTTCGCAGGCTCTTGTACGTTGCCTACATCCATACATAAGCGTCGGTAGCTTAGTGGTTAAGGAGTCGGCCTTACGATCGAGAGGTCCCGGGTTCGAATCCTGGCCATTACACTACCGATGTGAACCTACTCCTAGCACAAGCAATTTAGCTTAGTTGGAGGGGTTAGAGGGAATATTAGTAATTTCGATAACTTCGGTTGCTAATATTCTTTTAACAAAAAAAAACTGTCAGTCTGTATGTTACGCTTTCACGCCTAAACAACTAAACCAATCTTAATGAAATTTGGTACAGAGGTTTATTAGAACTTGAGAACGGACATAGGCTATCTTTTATCGCGAGAAAAGGGGTTTAAGGGGGGAAAATAGGGGATGAAAGTTTGTATGAAAGTTTGTCATTTTTGTAGAAATCCTAATGAAATTTGGTACAGAGGTGGATTAGAGCTTGGGAATGAACAGGCTACCTTTTATCGCGAAAAAGGGGGTAGAAGGGGGGGAGTAGGGCCATGGGATGAAAGTTTTTTATGAAAGTTTGACATTTTTGAAGATATCCTGATGATTTTTGGTACAGAGATAGATTAAAGCTTGGAAACGAACATAGGCTACCTTTTGTCACGAGAAAGGGATGGAGGGGGGGGGGGGAATATGGGATGAAAGTTTGTCAGTTTTGAAGATTTCCTGATGAAATTTGGTACAGGGATGAGTTTGAGCTTGGGAATGAACATTGGCTACCATTTGTCGCGAAAAAGGAGGAGTAGGGCCATGGGTTAAAAGTTTACATGAAAGCTTGTCAGATTTGAAGATATCCTAATGAACTTTAGTACAGAGATAGATTAAAGCTTGGAAACGAACATAGGCTACCTTTTGTCGTGAAAAAGGTGGTTTAAGAGGGGGGATTTATTACGGGATGAAAGTTAGACAGTTTTGAAGATAACCTGATGAAATTTGGTACAGGGATGACATAGAGCTTTGAAACGAACATAGGCTACCATTTGTTGTGAAAAAAGGGGTTTTAAGGGAGGGGGATAGGTCATGAAAGTTTGTTAGTTTTGAAGATAGCCTGATGAAAATTGATACATATATTAATTAGACCTTGAGAACGGATATATGCTACCTTTTATTGTGAAAAGGGGGGTTGAAGGGGGGAGTGGGGCTATGAATGTCATTATTTGCGAAATTTGGTACAGAGATAGGTTAAAGCTTATGTCCGTTTGTTCCTTTGATCGCATAAAAGGGGGTAGAAGGGGGGAATATGGCTTTGGGATGAAGATTTGTCATTTTTGACGATATCCTGATGCAATTTGGTGCAGAGATAGATTAAAGCTTGGGAACGAACGTTTAAGGAGGGGGGACTAAGGGATTAAAGATTGTGATTTTTGAAGATATCCCGATGAAATTTGGTACCGCGATGGATATGAGCTAGGAAACGGACATAGGCTTCATTTTATCGTGAAAAAGGGAGGTAAGGTTAGGAGATTAAAGTTTGTCATTTTTCAATCGCGCAAAAAAGGGGGTGAATAGGGAATAAATAGAAAGAAGTTTTTTTGGAAGATATACTCATGAAATTTGGAACAAAGGTGGATTAGAGCTTCGGAACGGCCATAGTCGAGTACCGAGCCAAATATAGAAGCGAGTGAAGAGGCGAGTAGAGATCATTATAGGGGCGAGTGGATAGGCGTATAGAGGTCAAATAGAAAGTCAAATAGAGTCGACTACAGGGGCGAGTAAAAATGCGACTAGAGAAGCCAGTGGAGAGGTGAGTATAGAATCATATAGAGTGCAGTAGACAATCGAGTAGAGAGGCGAATAGTGAGGTGAGTGGAGAGACGAATGTAGAGGCGAGTAGAGATCGAATAGAGAGTTGAGTAGAGATTCGAGGAGAGATTTGAGTAGATAGGCGAGTGAAGAGAGTCACCTAGAGAGACGAAAAGAGAATAGAGTGGATGGGAGAGTAGAGAGGCCAATGGAAAGGCGAATATAGAGGACAGTACAGAGTCGAGTAGAGAGAGGAGCAGAGAAGTCAGTAGAGAGTCGAGTATAAATTCAAGTATAGAGGCGAGTAGAAAGTCGAGTAGAGTCAAATTTAATGCTCAATAGTGTCTCAACACTAAGCGATAACCGACATTCACGCGAGCGGAGCCGCGGGCAAAAGCTAGTAGACTATAAGAAAGCTTTCGATTCTCTATCCCACGACAGCATCTGGGAAGCATTAAGATCTCAAAATATAAACGAAAATTATATAAACATCCTTAAAAACATCTATGCCAGCAGTACAAGCAGAGTGAAGCTAGATAGGTTAGGAGAAAATATCGACATAAATAGGGGTGTGAGACAGGGTGACCCGATCTCCCCAAAACTTTTCATAGCCGTACTACAGTATAAAATGAAAGCCTTACCGTGGTCTGCACAGGGGATCTACATTCATGGAAACTTTTTGAGTCATCTCAGATTCGCTGACGACATCATCCTGTTTTCGGAATCTGCACAAAAACTAGAGTGCATGATAAACGACCTGTTGCCACTTATGCTTTTCACTGATGAATCCAGGTTTGGATTTCATCGTGATTCGCGAAGAGTACGCGTTTGGAGAGAACCTGGACGTTGGAATCGACTGCAGCACCCACAACAAGTTCATGCATATCAAGGTGGCACGATTATGGTTTGGGCAGGAATTTGTCTCAGCGGTAGAACGGACCTCGTTTGGATACAAGGCAATATGACTGCTCTAGAATACCGAGATGAGGTGCTAAAATTTGCAGCTAATGCACGACAATGCCCGTCCACATACGGTGTGTATCGTTACAAGTTGGTTACAACAGCATGATATCCAAGCTTTAGACTGGCCTGCACAATTCCCTGACTTAAATCCTATTGAGCATGCCCGGGATATGCTTCAGAAAAGAGCTCTTAGGAATTTCCCTGAAGATATTGTACATAAAAACCAGCTTTTCTTGCATCTTAGCAGGACTTAGGACAGTATTCCACAACAGGATATTGACACCCTTGTTTTGAGTATGCAGAACCGCTGCAGACATGTCAGTAGTCTTAGGTGGATCCACGCATTAATAATTCTAAGTTTTAAACAATTATTAAAAAAAATTTAGTTATTTTGTTCAGGTTTTGATGTTTCAAAAATAAAGTTAAGATTGAAATTATGTCTGAGTTTTTCCTCTTCTAAGATTTTTTAAATTTAACTTTATCTAAAAGTTTATCATCAGATTAGATAGGCTATTAAACAAGGTTTATTTTAATGTGTAGGTGTTTTAACAAAAAGTTAATAGAATTTTAGTTATTTAGGTTTAATTGAAATATCCCTAGACCATGTTGATGTGTGTATATAATGTTGTTATTTTTCAATATTGCTAATTTACTGCATGAATTATAAATTTTATTGTAATTTGTTTGTATGTAATTGAATAAAGCTATATTATTATTTCGTTTATTCATTTTAAACACACATGAATTACATTTTTAAGTATATTCTAAAAAAAAATATTTAAAAATATAAATTATTATTAATATATATTATTATTATTCCTCTTTATTTACATTTGTAATCTTATAAATTATATTTTTAAATACATATACAAAGAGTCCCACCGGCATCGGGCACAGGGACCAAGCTACCGGTGGCTAGGGCTCCAGAGAAAGGAACCTTCTCACAATACGTGCCGTGTCGAGGAGTACCGCCTTCTGCATCGGGCCTTTGAGCCAGCTGCCCAACGAGAGCCTTTTAAGGTGATGGTCGAGGCTCTTAGCAATCAGCCCATGGGCTGATATGACTATCGCGGCACAATGATGACCGAATCTACATTCCACATGTCGACAACCTCATGAGCCAGATCCAAATATTTTGTTTGTCTTTTTCGTTTTTCATGAGGTTTTCGTCATGAGGAATGGTGACTTATTATTATTATTATTATAACTTATATTCTCATTGTGAAAAAAGGATAAATTTAGCAAGGATATATAAAAACTGACCGTGCAAATCTACGTAAATGTAGGTTCATTTGATAGCTAATTTTTTTGTATCCAATACGTTCCTTCCTACCAACTTTTGCTCTGCTGAGTTTCAGAATGCAAAAACTTCCAGTAAGTATCTTTATCAAAAGTAATACAGCATTTTACATTTCCAGAAAAGGATAGTTATAAAAAGACTTGAAATGGTTTTCAGGGAATACTTTCTAAATTACCTATTAGTGACATTTGTATAGAATCGATGTTTCCATAGAACCCATAATGCTGTATGTATGATGGCTGTAGGTAGATATTGTATGTACTTACGTAAGTTTTCATGTCATTAGGGAGTTGTAAGAGAGTTTATATTAATATCACTTTGAATTTATTACGAACTAGACGATGCCTAGATACCTGATGTGATTAGGGTAAGCGCTATGCCTACTAATGTTGTCCTAATAAAAGATCATAAGGTACCTATTGGTCAACCGTAAGCTTTGGGTTTTGATGTGATAACTGTGAAATGTCGGACACTCAAATAATGATTTCAAACGTAGAAATCAGTGATTATAGTTTTACTGTTACACTACACTACACGGTACACTTCTTGTAGGTGGTCATTTTCACAATTTAAGCAAAATTTTAACAACACCCCGTCGTAGTATGAACTCGTCTTTGGTCAAATATAAAATTTAAATAGTGACGTCATGCCCGAAAAGACACGTGACCGACCGCTTTTCGCGCACTTTTTAAGCTGACTTTCTTATTATAGGAAATTATCTGTACAGGTAGGATGCGCCTACCTGTCCAGATAATTTCCTATAATAAGAAAAAACGTATTTCAACATTGTCAATGAAAGCAACCACTACCGCTAGCCAGATAGCCCAGACTCTAACGGAAACAGCAAGAAGGACGACATATAACAAAATCAGCTGACCTAAAATTCTTACTTTTCAAACGTTGCTAGCTATCGTACCATTATCACTCGCACCGAAGCCTGTAGCTAACTCTGACGTGGATTGACATGGATCCGCTTCCACGATCACTTTCAATTCCTCAATGATAACTAGGGGCTCTGGCCATACACGAGAAAAAAATTCCAGAACGATAGCGTTGGAACCAAAAATGTACTGTGTTTTCTCTAACAGTGTTTTCCCCGTACAAATCATTAATCCTTCGAGCTGTTTCTGCAGCGCTCGTGCCGCGATGAAACTCGTATTCGATAATAATGCGATATTTTAAGTTTTCCATATTGTGCACAGAACAAAAATGTCAAAGCAAAACTACCACATTCGAAACCCATAATCATCAAAATGGCCAGTTTGATAAAACGCCAATTTCATATGTATAAGAGCTATTATTTACATTATCATTATCATCTCACCAACGGCCTCATTTCTCAGTATGCATTTCGGAGCCCAGGGTCCACTTTGTTTCTTGTTATTCTAATTATATATTTTTAAAAAATCTCCCCCGACCTTTATCAACCACCGGATCATTACTTCCCATTTTACTTCTACCATAAAGCGAAACCATAGTAGGTATCTAGAATCAGTCTTCGTCTGATATACCATAATAGTATATGCCGTATGCAAACTCTGTTTTATACACGGCAGGCCCTAGTACTTATTTGAAAAACCCAATTCTCTGTGTGTCTGATAAATGCCTGACAGGCAGAAAGATATTTATAAAGGATGCCAAATTACCCACACAGTTTGTAATCCAAATCTCGTCTAAATTTTATTTTTTCATAAGAACTTCAATCCCGGTTACTAGGAACCATCTTGCATTTTGAAACCCGATTCTCATTCCAATCTTTTCCACATGTTGGCTAATGTGTCCTATAACCCTAAAAGTGATCCTCGTTCGTCAATCAGCACGTGTCCTAACTTAGGTATTCTAGAATATACGGCACAGCGCTATCTAAACCCAAAATAAACATGGCTCAACTAGCTTGTAGTAGAGGCGATGGGTTTTGTAGATCAACAAACATACTTGGATAATTTTTTTCACAAATATTATACTTTATAATATACGTATTAGGGACATCGAATTCAAAGCAAATGAATATTGGTGTATACAAATATTTGCCCTGGGTGATAAATCGAATCCGCAACTTCGTAGGGTTAGCAGTCGAACGCTCTCCGCGTACTCGTAGGTCGTCAATATGTATTGCCGACATTGAAACGGGATGGGTGGTTCATAGGTTAGGTGTTCACAGTTTGTGTTAATGTAAAGCATATATAAGTATTGATAGGCGCATCGGTGTTCATTGTATGTTCGTTGTTAGAGACCGCCACATCGCGTACGTGTGGAAAAGTGCAAATTTTCCGCAATTGTGCAAAAGCATTGTATGCATTATATATCGAAGGTGTTGTTTTGTTTCACACGCAAATCTCTCTTTAACTTTTTACCTCAACACATGTTCATCTGAAGTGCTTTCCACCACATTGTTGAACAACAATAGATAATATTATGGATTATAAAACCACGGTAAGTTTTTCCACCTTGCCTTTTTGTCAATGAGATAATGGGATTACAACTTAAGTGTATTCAATTACAACTTTAGTGCCTTCGTTTCTCACATATTGGTAATTGCTCATAACATGTTGCAAGTTATTACAGGGAAGGCTTGCATTGCAGTACATAAAATACTACATTACTATTACTACAGTAAATTTTGACTTATATTGGCGTTGAATGAAGTACCTAGTCGTTATCTTTAAACATAATATTCATCAAAATTGCTTCTTTCAGTATTGCAATTCAATTTAAGTAATATTCAGTCATCTTAAGAATTCGCTTAGGAATTTCGAGATACCCAGCTATAACCTTGTTTAGTCTTTTATTTTTTAAAGTTGTCTCTAAGCCTACATCAGACTTGGGCTCATTTCAATTGCAATTAAAATTACAATTCAAAGGATTACTGGCTAAAAGATAAAAAAAAATTGACAGAAGGCGGTTCCACTAAACTCTTTCAGTTTGTGATTGGCAATAAGATAATATCTGCTGTAAAACTTGTTGCGATCATCTAGACAGCAGTTGGGGGGAATATTAATTGCTAAATATTTTAACATTTGCTCAACACTGACTTATGTACATGTGGTAGCGTAACTGCGACTTTTTAAAATGTCACAAACATATTTTTTTTGCAAACATCTTGTTTCCTTACTGCTTTTCACTGTCTAGATGATTAAAATCTCTGCAACTTTTGTGAACTTTTAGGATGTCAAAGTAAAAGTTTATACAAGTTTATAACTGGTTATCTCTAATGCCGAGATTCTTACCTAATTTTGAGTAAGGTGATTGGATACGGCCTATTATTAGCCTAAACAGGCTATTAATAGGCTGTTTTATTACAGACAATAATAATAGGTGTATGCGTCTTACGGGCCAAGGCAACTTACCTAGCAAGTCAATGCACCCTTTTATTGATTGGACGAGGCTCTGGCGTAAGCTTGCCTTTCGGGGTTGGTAGATCAGACCCCAGACTCTTGGCAAAATAATAAAGATTGATAGAAGAGGAAAGGAACATCGGGTCCCGAAGATGTACAAATTTTTATTGAATTGTGTGTTTATTGGAGTGTATCAGGCCACACCAACATCTCCAGGGCCCAAACCAATCACACCTGGAAACCCGTATGCCTGTCAATTGAAAGACGAGGCTCTGGCGCAGGTTTTGTTTTCGGAATTGGTGCTGGTGCAACACGGCAGTCGATCTCATAAAAGTTAAAATAAATAAAGCTATAAGGTTAAGAGGCGTAGGTGACCGGAGAGGATACCAAGTGACAGGTGCAAGCTTAAGATTATAGAACCGGGATTTGCGTTCGGATGAAGGAGAATTTGTGAGCCTAATCGTAAGACATAATTTATTTAGGTAAATCTTTGTACAGTTCGCGCGCGAGCTTCGAGAATGGGGAAAAAGGGGGACCCTTGCCCCCTTTGCCATTGGCAACGGGTGCAAAACCTTACCTCTTATAGAACGGAAAGATCCCAGTTGTTCCATTGTTTAGTTTCATTATGGATTTTTTTCCAGTAGTTCCAAAGAACTGGTTATATCTTCATTATGGAACTACTGGGATTTAACGACCAATAATGGTCGTTAAATCCCAGTAGTTCCATAACGATGTTTAAATGCATAAGCATTTAAACATCGTTACCACGGCTTTGCAGAGCATGCCGATAGGAATCGGTTTTTAGAGACCCCTCGCCACTGCTGATTGCATCTAAATACAACTAGGACCTACCGTACCACTAGGTTAATATGGAGTATCGATAGCGCTGCTTTGGAGCACGAGATCCCATTTATTCATTTTTTCCTCAGTACCCGGTCCCTCCGAACTCTTGCTTGGACTATAGAAATGTCAAAGATAGTTCGGTAAAATCTGAGACGGTTTTTTTTTCAATTTCAGGTCCTGTTTTGCCTTGCAGCTCTGCTGGTGATACTAGTCGCTAATACTGAAGGGTAATACTATTGCTTATTTAAATTAGAGAACAGAACAAAATATTTTATTAGAGAACTATAATGTTAGATCGCTTATTGAGATTTGCACAATATTATAGGTTTAGGTGTAATTGGTGTTAAATTTTGTAAACAATAAGTTAATATTAGGGGTTAAAGTATAATAGTATTTGCCAATAGTAGTAATTGCCGATTTGTACTGACAAATTGAAATTCGTTTTTTTTTTAATTTAACGTATTTATTTAATCAAAATAATTACCATTATTATCTATACATTGCTGCCATCTAGTAGGAAGGTCATTTATGCCTTTGCGTTAGAACTCTGGTGATCTAGATTCGACAAACTGTGTGAAAGCATTTTGTACTGCCTCCTGAGAAGAAAACTTTTTATCACATAGAAAATTGTCCAAATCACGAAAAAAATGGTAGTCTGTTGGAGCAAGGTCTGGCGAATACGGAGGGTGACGGATAGTTTCTAATTGCAGTTCCTGTAGAGTTAAAACAGTTTCTCGTGCTGTATGAGGTCTCGCGTTATCATGGAGCAATAATGGTGAAGATCGATTCATGAGTCGGGGCTGTTTCACTGCTAGTTTTGCTATCATTGTCCGGAATTCGGCACAGTAGACATCTGCCGTTATTGCTTGACCAGATCGTAGAAAGCTATAGTGAATAACACCATGCTGAGACCACCAAACAGTTACCATTACCTTTTTATTGGTAAGCTTTGCTTTAGGACACTGTTGTGGCGTTTCACCTGGGGTCAGCCATTGCATTTTTCGCTTACGGTTATCGTAAAGAATCCACTTTTCATCACATGTCACAATTCGATCCAATATTTCTTCATTTCTGTATCGATTCAACAAGGTAACACAAGTTTCAACACGCATTTCTTTCTGCAGATCAGTCAAATCATGAGGTACCCGTTTTTCAATTTTTTTTATTTTATTGATTTGACGCAAATGAGTCAATATTGTTGGTAAGGTAACGTTAAACCATGCAGCTAATTCCTGGGTAGTTTGGCTCGGATCGGCTTCCACCATGTCTTTCAATTCATTGTTATTCACCTGTGTGGACGGCCTTCCTCGTGGTTCGTTCTTCAAATCAAAGTTTCCATCACGAAAGCGTTTAAACCAAAATCGCACGGTGCGTTCATTAGCAGTCTCCTCTCCAAACGCAACATTGATATTGCGAGCTGTTTCTGCCGCGTTAGTTCCGCGTCGGAACACGTATTCAAAAATCACTCGAATTTTCGAAGTATCCATCTTTCTTGTCTAAGCTGAATAAAAAAAACAACTGAAAGTCGATAATCGAATGTTGCACATTTTTAAATGAAGAACTACATAGGTACCATGTGGAAAAAGTTTCACTCAAAAATCTCAAACCATGAAGGTTCTATGTCAATTCGAAGTACCTATTACAATGAAACGGCAATTTCATACTTTAACCCCTATTACTAGTGCTAGTACTATACCAGTATATATTAAGTTTATGGTTGGTACTGTGGAGTCGGGGGTTTGATCTCCCCTCTTCAAATCTTGAGCTTCCGGAGCCTCGCTGGCTTCTTTAACTGTCAGGAACTGTCCCACACGTTCAGTATTTTTCTAACTTCTTAATTAAATATTTATTTTATTTATATGATTTAATTTTTTAGATCGTTGACACATGATGTCCAGGCAACTACTAGTAATATCTGCCACGGAGGGCGGATATCACAGTACCGAGCTTATAGTGCAGGAAATTTACAGTCCAATTTTTAATTTAGATGACATAAATATGTAAATAAGAGATGGTTGACCGCTTGCCTATCTCGGATGGAAGTTCTTGTCAAACTTCCATTTAACACTTGGTTTGCCTAAACTATTTGTAAACACTGAGAGGATCCTATTATGAATCGCAGTGTGTCTTTAGCGTAATACTTATTCAATGAAGTAACAGGAAATAAATAGAATTGCACTCGCGCGCATCGAACTAGGAAGCTCCTAGAATTAGCGGCCTATGACGGAAACGCACTCATTTCTACAACTGCGAGCTATACACAACTGTTTGCTTATCACGTCATTTTTTATACCACTTACGTGGCGAATAGAGAGGTGATTGTGCGTAGTCAGTTTTGGTTGGCGTTCACAAATTGTTTAGGCATTCTTTTCGTAAAAATCATACGTCAGAGAGCACGAAATCTTAATCCACTATATATTTTGAATGACAGAAAATCAAATCGTTAGAAGCGTAAGGCTGAATATGAAATTTTCTGTAATTCACCAGTGCACTACGGGCACCAATGTGACACGCTTCTAGCTCAAGCCTTTAATATTGTTAACCAGAATTTTACATTATAATTATTGTATGTCATCCAAATCACAAGTGCAGTCTTATGCACAGACTTATTGTTTAAACTCAATTTATGGTTTTTCCCGAAATACCTACTTGTCGTCGTATAAAGTTTCTGTCTGTACTATAATGGACTAAAATCTTTTGTTGACAGTCGTAAGAAGAAGGTAGTCATCCACGTACCCTACAAACTGAAGAAGATGAGGCATACGCACACTGTCTACAGGACAGTACATCATCACCACACATATGATCACGTACCGGCACCATCTGAAGAACATGAACACTTTCATCATATTTATTCCCATGAGGACCAGCCAATAAGCTTCCATAGTCAATCAATTGCTGGTATTGGAATACCAGAGTTTTTACCAGATGCACCAATAGACCATTCGTATGAAATACCGGACGTCCCGTCTCACGAGATTCTGGGAATACCAAATCGCCACATCCCAAAATATTCTTCCATTCCCCTATATAGACGGCATTAGGTGAGTACCTAACTTACCAGGACCATTCAGTAAGCAGTTCATTTAAATGCCCACAAAAGTCAGAACTCTGCCTTAGCACTACTCTTGGTGAAATCAACAGGAGCACACATAACCATTAGGAGCACATATCACAACGCTATTTAAGTGTGTGTACCTACTACTGTTTGGCTGTCGCTTCCTATTTAGTTTTGGTGGTACTACATCCGTTTTCTATTCTTATAATACCACTATTATAAAGAGGAAAGATTTGTATGTTTGTAATGAATAAACTCAAAAACAACTGTGCCGATTTCAAAAATTCTTTAACTATTGGAAAGCTTCTTTCACCCTGAGTAACATAGGCTATATTAGATTTCCACGGGAACGTTTTTACCACCCGTGCGAAGCCGGGCGGATGGTTAGTTCTTAATATTTTAGGTACAGCCAAGTTCAGTAATATATTTGCACTTTCAAGTCTTTTGACGGTGAATTATTTTTGTTGCAGGATACTACCAAGCAAAACACAATGACACTGTGAATGATTCGTATTAGTTTTAAATTGTTGTTACAATTTTGAATCAATGTTTTAAATTTATTACTGCTTTATTGAAACTTTCTAAATCTTAATAATAGTAGTAGGCGAGTTATTATTGAAGTGAGATAGAGGAATGACCCATTCCGTTGTTGCGACCGAGAGTGTGAAGCGATGAACTGGATGCGGAAGGTGGATGATCGGGTGCAGTGGTCCATATTGGGAGAGCTTTGTGTCCAGCATTTAATTGCAATAGGGCAATTGTTTGGATGATTTTGTCCAGCGGTCTGCGTGGTTAAATGATCTTACCACAGAACACAAACCAGTTAATATTATGTATTACAAATAAGCAAGCTATAAATCTAAGACACGAATATCAGAAATGTCCGATCAATATGAAGACATTTTAGTAATCGAGGGTGGTTGTTATTCTAGTGGGGTGGTGTAACTGGTTTGCAACAAATGCAGGCTCGATTGTCTCATTGACCATCATTATTCTGTATAATAGAGTTGGAGGAAGACAATTACCATGTACCTATACCTAGATGGTAGGGAACAGAAGTTGTTGTACAAATAGTAACTGTTAAAATATGCTTAACTTTGCCACTATTTCTGTTAGGAGTGACATTAAACATTTCAATTTGGAATAGTTTTAACTATAATAGGACTCATAAAAATTATGTTGTGTATAAATCGAATTAAAATATTAGGTGGAGACTTATTTTCGTAGGTATTTATTTTTAAACATACTAACAATTTACCTTATGTGTAAAACAGAGAGACTTTAATGTTATGTTACAGGTATATATGTAATTTATTGTGTGCGTGTGTTCTATTTTATTTAGGTATATATTTTAATTTAAGTTTGTGAAACCAGTACTGGTGGATAAGCTACTGTGTCGAATTACCCTTTAATATAGCCTAATTTTTTAATTAGATTTATGCGTTATTTTGGGTATACTTAAGCATCACTGCCAGGTAATGCGAATATTTGCAGAGTAAATGAAGGCATATTTTTCGAATATGCTTTCTAATTGCTTAATATTGATTAGAAGGTAAAATATCCGGCTATTGGTTTTCAAAACACCGCCGTCGGGAAGAATAGTGAGAGTCCCACTTAGATCAGCTTACTAAGGGTTTATAGAGCGTTCGTTTATATAGCACTTGATATCTTGTTAGAGCAACCAAAACCGAAGTTATTGTTATAGGTCCTGGTTGCATCTTAAGCCAAGCTTTGGAGCCCGGAGTCTATGAGTTTCCCTCAGTCCCAGACTCCTCGGAGCTCGCTCGCGGACTGAAGGTTAGTCAAAACATAAGATCTATAGAGTCAATACATTTTTTAAAACTATACGAATTAAAATTTTTAGACTAAACATCAACCCTTAGTCTAATGATTACGTCCAAGAAATAAAGGACCTTAGAACAATTAACGGGTTCTTCCTCGTGGTTAAACTTTTTAGTCAAACTGGTTTGACTATGAGGAATTACGTTTCCTCGTGGTCAAACTTGTTTAACGATCCTCCCTGTATAGCTGTTTAGACAAAAATGGGTACAGTCAATCAATAAAGTGTATAATAAAAAATTTATGCGTTATGCGATTAGCTAGAAGTGCAAAATTTTTAATGTGCCCCATGTGATGTAAAAACGATCTGTTTGTTTGAAATGAAGTTTATTTTAATTTTTTAATTGATCTCCAATCTCAATTTATTTATAAAATAACCGACATCAATTTCATGGTGTACTAATTCCATTTTACATTTCATAATGAAATCATCCCTATATATATATTCACTCCGACGTTCGTTCGTTCCCGGCATAGTAGAATTTGGGCCACCCCTTCTCTTCCCAAGTCGGTTTTTTTTTACGTGCGGGACGTCCCCACGACTCGAACCGACTAAACCGCAGCACGCCGTCTGTGGGTCGATGTGCTATGCCGAAGGTGAGGTTGTCAGGCGACATATCCCTCGCACCCCGGCTAACCCAGAGACATTCTTCTCGGTCTGGCCCTTCTCGGGAGGGGGGACCACGCGGTCCCCGACTCGCCGCCGTGGCCTGCTTCTGCTAGGGTGACGAGCGGCTCCACCCGTCACCCTCAGGCTCGCGCTCATGGGGGGCGGAGGTCGGTCTGCGCCCTCCGACGCCCGAGCCGCCTTCGAACGCGGGCAGCGATGTCCGCGAGTCTGCGCTGCGCCCGCTCTGCTGTCTCCTTCACAAGCATGACCTGCTCGCAGGAGGAGGCACTGGCCGCCCACGCATCCGCGCAGCGGACCATTGCCGCGAGCAGGGTGGAGAGCGTGAGCACTCTCACACCCAAGGCCGTCACAAGCTCCCGTCTCGGCGTTTCGAACGCCCGACACTCGGTGAGCGTGTGCAGCCCCGAGTCCACGCTCGCGTCGCAGTGATGGCACTCGGGCGTTGGCTCTATATATGCCCATCAGATGCAGGTACCGCCCGAAGTTCCCGTGTCCGGTAATGACCTGCGTGTGGCCTCTCTAACCACTCCCCATGATGGGTCTTACCGTCGCAATCACGACGTGCCCTGCGCATGGTTGCTCAGGTCGTAGCTCTCACTCGGTCACCATGGCCCTGTGGAGCCGGGATTTCTCGGCCCGAATTTCTTCGGGCTCGGGATCGAATCCCCGCTCCCGCGCCTCCCTTCGGAACCGATACAGTGCCGAAAGGGTTCTCGCTTCCAGGATCCACGGTGGCGATCCGGCCAGGAGACTCACCGCTTCAAAGAATATCGTACGGTACTCCCTGATGGTTCTGGAGGCCTCCGTCCTCAGCGCCACGTGGAGCAGAGGCAGGAATCTGGCCCCAGGGATGGTCCTGGAGGCCAACGTCCTCTGCGCCGCGTGGAGCTGAGGCAGGAATCTGGCCCCAGGGATGGTCCTGGAGGCCACCGTCCTCTGCGCCGCGTGGAGCTGAGGCAGGAATCTGGCCCCCAGGGTGTCTGCCCATACGGGGCATCCGTATAGGGCCATGGACCACACGACACCCACGTAGAGTCTCCTGCAGGAGTCCTCTGGGCCCCTCAAGTTGGGCAACAGCCGGCTCAAGGCATTCTCCGTTGTCACCAACTTGGGGCGCAGACTTCAGAAGTCCCATCGACCGTCAAGCACGAGCTCCAGGTCTTCCCATGTGGTGTCGTACAAGGCGACTAAGGAATAGGGCTGATTAACTTTAACATCAGACAGATATGTACAGCCCAGCCTCAGATGCATGACTCGAGTCAACAATAGTGCCCGGAATACGGCAATAGGCTCAACCCCCTATTACGTGGGACCGAGTACAGATTGGTCAAATACGGGTGTTAATTCATCTCTGCCTAACCCTCCGGGGATAAAGGTGTGATTGTATGTATGTATGTATTAAATATAAAAAAGAAATCTCCGTACTCGACGTTTGACATTATCTTAGTTATCTATGACTGTACATACATAAACTGCATGCATACAGGGAGATTAAAACGTGCAATGTCAATGAAGTTTGACCACGAGGAAACGTAATTCCTCATAGTCAAACCAGTTTGACTAAAAAGTTTGACTACGAGGAAGAAGCCCAATTAACTATGGAACTACTCACTCACCGCTCAAGATAAAAATCCAAGGTTACAAAAATTCATTCTAAATTAAAACACCATCATAAACGAATTACTCACGGATACGATACCTGGAATTTTTACAAACCTACCAAATTTCAGCCGTGTGCGAATTATTGAAGCCTCATTCAAATAATTTGGTTTAGATTGACCGGGCCATATAGTGTTAATCAATTTACTAATAAGCGCAACGCGAACATTTTACTACGTTAATTAGTTGGGCGAATTGTTTTTGATAACCATAATACCAAAATCTAACTTTGCTTGCGCTAGTGCTGGTTAAAAAATAAAATGTAAGAAATAATAATAAATGTTGTTTAGTTTGTATTGCTTTTGCTTTTCTAATTAGATATAACACTTAAGCCTTCGTGAATATATGATTATTAGGAATGTGTCAAAATTATATTCACAATATGAGCTCCTCTAGGTCTGTGAATGTATTAATATACACATTTTAAACTTTATGGTCGAGTAATAAAGTCTAAAATGTAAAGAGAGAGTTTCTAACAGTTTACATCCACTCTACAAGATTGTAACTTAATTTTAGACTTTAAGAATATGCTAGTAAAAAGTAAGTTAAAAGGCCTCAGGTCAATCGACAGGTCCCAGGTTCGAATTCTGGTCACTACACTACCGACTGGAATCATACAGTAATACAAGGTAGGATACGACGGTATTCTCGTACAATTGAGCAGTCCGACTGGGTAAATACCTCCGCCCTACAGAATACCGCGGTCATTATAACCTCGTGTTTAAAAAGTTTATGTCGGACTCGAACAGACTAAACCGCACGCCATCTGTGGGTCGTTGTGCTAGGCCGAAGGTGAGGTTGTCAGATGACATATCCATCGCACCCCGGCTGACCCAGGGCCATCCCTCTCGGTCTGATCCTCCTTGGAAGGGGAACCACGTGGTTCCCGACTCGCCTCCGGTATGGGAAGGCGCCTCCGGCGTGGCCCGCTTCTGCTAGGGTGACGGGCGGCTCCACCCGTCACCCTCAGGCCCGCGCTCACGGGGGCGGAGGTCATTCTGCGCCCATCGACGCCCAAGGCGCCTACGAACGCGAGCAGTGATGTCCGCAAGTCTGTATCGCTCATCGCGCCACGCCCGCTCTGCTGTCTCCTTCACGAGCATGACTTGCTCGCAGAAGGAGTCGCTGGCCGCCCACGCATCCGCGCAGCGGACTATCGCGCGAGCAGGGCTCCACCCTGCACTGCAGCGTGAGCACACGAGATAGTAGTAGTAGTCGTTAATCTTTTGTTAGAAATTTCAAGGGCAAGATAGGCACTTAAAAATAAACTAATTTTATGCAAGTGACGAACAGACCTGAAAATAAAAACTACTATTTTTACTTTCCTTATATTCGAAATAAAAAAGAGTGTTTAACTAGGGTGAAATGGGTCGCTTTTCACCCTTGGTTAACAATCTACTATAGTGTGATTGGTTTGATTTCTATTCACCCAAACTATTGACTATGAATTAATCTTACAAAACTAAGAAGTAAACGGAAGTTTGTCTTTGTTTTTGTCTCGAAATATAAAAGTCTGTGATATTTATGTAACAATTAAATACATCATCGCCTTAATTAAATTATGCCACACATAACTTGTGACCCTTCTAATACGCCCAGTCTAAGGCTTTCCTTCTGTCTTTTCTGTAAAATTTTGGTCTGTTGTTATCGTTTCGTGTTCTATAATATTTTCAAAAAGCATCTTTTTTAAATTGGGGGTTTAAAAAAAATGTATATTATTGCGTTCAAAAAAAAAACCGCAATAAGATATTTATGAACCTTTCGAATTTTACTATTGTTTTGATCAATGCACCTTATTTTACTTACTTAAAACTCCGAGCGTCATTAACTGGATTCGTCGGAATCGAACCGATGCTTTACAATTTATCGAAGAAAAAACGCTAAGATAATGTACAGTGATTTCATGTAAATTTTTCGACCTGACATTATTATATTGTTCAAAATAAAATAAACTTCGTTTAAAAAAAGACGACTTCAAAAACTGAAAAGTATAAAATGACTTAGAGAAAAATAACTGAATTTACAGATTTACTGGTCTGCTAGAAGTCGTAAAAGAGCCGGAAGTTAACTGGAGTAAAGCATCTTCACTCCTCCTAAAATAAATAAAAGTATGATTTTTTTGAGTTAATTCTTGCAACTGATCACATCCTGTCCAATAGAAATCCAATATAAATTGTATCAGACTCGGGCTTTGTCACTATTCCAAGATACATAAAAATGCTGGTTATTCAATAAGGATACATCATTAGTAGTGTACGCAAGTACCTTTGATTATACTACAAAGATACATTCATGTTATCTTTCGATATTATTATCACTTCTAAATGGTTTAAATATCAACACTGGGATCTATTAGGTTTTTATTTGTACTACCAGGAAGAGACAGGAACGCATTATGAATCAACGAATAATTGATATTATTAATTATAATTTGTCAATTTTTTTTTTCAACATTACACATTATTAACCATAGGTCGAAATTAGGTACAGTTATTTATGTACTTGCATCGAAATGTTGATATTAATGTGAATCTGCCCGGGATTTCTGATATACGAACCCCTGTGGCGAACAATAGACAAATAAAATAAAAATAATGACATCTTTTTCCTCGAAATTTGTTGACTCTTTGAATTTCTAAATAAACTACTAACTATAACTAAATTTTCCTGCCTCGGAGCGTCCTTGGAAGGTTCAGCAGCTATTATTATAAAGTCACTAGAATTCTCAGCTAAAAATTATTCAGTTGCCTGGAATTTTTTTGTGCTAGAGGTTTGACAATAAAAGATTATTAATTCAAAATCACGTTTCTATACTGTTTAAGGCGCCCACTCACTAACAGTTCACCTGCAGTCCGCCTGCAGTTTCTGATCTGTCCGGCGGCCTGCAGTCCAAAGCCGCCTACGATAGCGCCCACACACTAAAGGGATTTTGGCTTGCCGGGAATTCCCTGTTGTTAGTTTTGCGACCACACACCAGCAGTTGGGAGTCGTCAGCCGTCGTACGATCGCCCGCCGGTAATGGTCTAATATCAGTTACATAGAGACTACGAAACAGTGCAAGGGATTTTGGACCTAATTGCCATTTTCTTGATTATATTCGAATGAAATTTTGAAGCAGTTAGTTTGCTAACTTTTCAAATCGTAGTCCCAAGATGGTTGTATAGGAGAATTTGGATTGCTTCAGGCGTAGTTCGGTGGTTCAGTGGTCAGAGCATTCCCCCTGTAAGGGAAAGATCGCGGGTTCGAGTACCACTTGAGCGATTCACTTATTCCTATCTCAATCGATTCTTAATTACATGCTTTTTCGCATAAATTAATGCCGCTGATCACGAATATAAGTAAAAACTAGATGCGTTGTGATGTCAATAAGGTTAAAAATAGCTTGCACTACGTTATTCTTATATAAGTACGTGAAAATCATTGTGAGAAATAGGTGTTAGCTATTCGGACCTTATGAACCATGCGCATAAGAACTATAGACGATCATGTACAAAATCTTAGTAAAAACTAGTGATGTAGGTATATGTCATCATAATGTTATTACCTCAGACAAAAGAATAATATTATTTTACTGTGTTGTTCTGAGGTTATTACGTAAGAAATGGTGACACGAGACTGTCCGGAATCGTTCGGCGGCCACACACTATCGGATCGTATTAGTCGTCAGTCCAAAATCGTTAACGAAACTATTAGTGTGTGGGTTATTACGATTAACTGACAGATTTATATCGTCCGGCCGTCGTCCGGTAAACTGTTAGTGAGTGGGCGCTTTAACATTGAAAACATATCAAAGGAGTGTTCAGTTGCACTAGATATATACCGTCTTATTGATACCTAATGTTAATAAAATCTTGAGATCATTACAAACGTTAGATGAGCCTATTCAACCTTGGGATACGCTACTTGGACTCTAAAACCTATCGTAAATGGGAAGAATTCAAAGGTCGTTTACAAAAAATCAAGATATCACACTTGATTACTTCCTCGCCTTTTTACGCAATCGAGCTGATTTACTTGAGACATTAGAGTTATCACTTATCACACACTCAATTGACCCACAATGCAAAAAATAATAGTTCAAAAATTAAAGCTATGGTTACAGTTCAAGGTCCTAATTGTAGTAAGTCCTGCCCTAAGTGCAATGGTGATCACAACCTAAGTGACTGTTCACATTTTTTATCACTTAGTAACGAAGCTCGTTTAAGATTGTTACCGACACTTAAAGTTTACTTTAACTGTTTTAACACTGGTCACTTTGCAAATCATTTAAAAAAAAGCGTTGCAAAATTTGCAAACACAAGCATATCACATTAGTCAATGTACCAACTTGAAATCAATTCAGAGGGCAGCAGAGGAGGAGACTCATGTTTGATCAGGGTTATCACGTTATCATGAGTTCATGCAACTCACTATCGTTATCAGTTCTCCTAGCAATCCTTTTGAAAACGTTGGCGTAGACTATGCTACTCGACAAGAACGTGTATGTCGCTTAGTTAAAGTTTACATGGCTATTTTCATATCTTTTAGCACTCGGGCTATATTTGGACTAGTGTTGCCCATTGCAAGATCAAGACGAGACTTGAGCCAGTCTTGGTCTTGGTCTTGCACCGATACCCCCGGTCTTGGTCTTGGTCTTGCACGTTCAATCTTGGTCTTACAGCAAGAGTCTTGCGAGTCTTGCAAGTCTCGCACTTATTAATTGCTTAGTGTGATTTAGTTACATATAAATCATCGTAATAAAGTAGTGAAACTTGAGATTAGGTATCTGTTAGGTAGGCACCTAACAGATACCTATAACCCGCATCACGTATCTTGCACCTAAAATGTGTTCAAAATATGCTCTATACGCGCAGTACGCGCTTTTTGTGTCTTTTGAGGATAGCACGGTGTGATACGATGGTGGACGAGCTCAAATCCACCGATAATGTATAATATCAAAACAATCGGCGCACGCCAGTGCCTCGTTTCTGTCGCGACTTATGTCCAAGATACGTGGTTCTACAATACCTAAGTTCGTTTTTACAATAACCAACGTATACGCGGGTGAACATGCGGGCTATTTCTAGTGTTTTAGTGCAGTAAATAGTAATAATATTCAATTTGATAATGAATTCGTAGGTACCTAGTTACCTGCCTTCTATTTCAACACTATTACACTAATAGCAGTTAATGAAAATTATTCGATACTGAATAATCAGTAAAAACGCAATTTAAAAAGGCATTAATTTTCACTTCATTTCCGCGTAGGTACAGTCCTTACTTTGGTTCCATTTGGGAGGCAGGTGTTTGGCCTCTACCTGAAGACGTCATTGGGGTTGGAAATCAAGCTTTCAACGCGCGTTTCAATGTTTAGACTGATTTATTTATTTTTATTTCAACCGACGAAAAAACAGCGGAGAACAGACTCAAGTCGACGTGTATATTTTTTTCATGTATAACTTTTTACAGAGTAGTCCGATTTTGATAATTCTTTTTTTTATTGGAAAGAGTATACCTCCCATATAAATTATAGGATATAAAAAACCTAAGGGTAGGAAAACAGGGGATGATTGATTATTCACTCAGTGATTGTAAGGTATGACCACCCATAACTTCTTACAGGGTAGTCTGATTTTCATAATTCTTTTTTTATTGGAAAGAGTATACCCCAAGGTTAATCCTATATAAATTTGAAAAGAAATCTAACCCTAATGGTAGGAAAATAGGGATGATTTATTGTTTACTCACAGATTTAAGCGCTGAGTTGAGTAGTAAAAATTTTCTATATTTTTAATTTAAAAATTATTTTATAATTAGAGGCTTATATTAGCCACAAAAAATATGAAATAAAACTTTTGTAACAAAAGATATAAACACCGGAAAACCTGAAATGCAAAAAATAATAAACCTTTTTATTTAACCTTAATAAGGACATAGGCCTCTCCCAATGTCCGCCATTTCGTTCGATCCTCCGCCTGCAGTGAGCTAATTGATTGATTCATTGATTCAACTAACTTCTTATAGTAATGAAACTATATCGAAGTACATATTTTTGTAAATAGATGAGTTTTTAATTACCCTTAATACCCGAGTTCTTAAACTAATGTAAGTACCTACAGCTAAGTAATTTTGAGTAATTGATTAAATACGTAAAGCGTAATGCGCGGCTGAGGCGCGCAGCGCGGCCCTATTCGCCCCTTCGCCGAAAAATGCCGAGCGTTCACGAAGTTCAAGGACTAAGTTCATTAAGGTTAATTAAAAACTCAACTATTTGCAAAAATATACACTAGATATTTTCATTACTTTAAGAAGTTAGTTATTAGGGTAACATAAAAAAGGTTTTTTTTTTTGCTTTTAAGTTTCTTCGGCGGTTTAATTTTTGTTAAGAAGTTTTTATAAACAAATACCTTTAATTTTACACTGTTGTGGTCGAACGCCTATCAGTTTTTTGAAAGAAATGTTGCTTCTTGTTTTAACTAACTGACATATTGATTAGGTACGGCAGCTAATAAAATTCTAATTGCAAGTAACCGCGTCTCTGTTTTTATTTCGGAAGTCCCTCAAATATGTTATTTAATAAAATCTTAGTAAAAACTAGTAAAGTAAATCTAGTGCATGTGCATGCTATGGCCCTGGCACGGCACGAACCAATGTGGAAAGACAGGGCTCTCTTTTTTTTCTTCATCAGGATTTAGAGCATGGGATAAGCAATTTTAAGAAGGTGATCCGGTTAACTTTTCTCAAAGATTCACTAGTTTGAAATTTTTGTAAAATGTTGAATATTCATTTACACAGCTGGAACCATGGTATGTACATAATGTCACAAAGAATCATAAATCTAGCAATTAATAAATCACGGGATATTTTTGTCTTTGTAAAATTAATCTCGGGATCCATTTTTCATAAAATCAGTGTTTAGCTTTATAAAATTAATCTCGGGACCCATTTTTCATAAAATGATTTTATGAAAAATGGATCCCGAGATTATACTGATTTTATGAAAAATGGATCCCGAGGTTAATTTACAAAGCCAAAAATATCCCGTAATTTATTAATTGCTTACATAAATAACTAACTATCTAATTCCGACCTATGCTGATAGCGAATACTTCTGCGGTTGAATTCATTCTCATTGAATTATAGAAGATGAATCTGTTGAAGTAGCTATGAAAAATAAATGATCATAATCAATAAATTGAAAGAGGAATAAATTAAGTTTTCATAGGCACAACCTTCTATAGCTATTTACGTGCGCGATTTTAGTATCACAAATTTTATTTATAGTTCGCCATCCTGCACTTAAAGAAACATGTTTACTTTTAAGCTATTTTTAGTAATTCTTTATTAAAATATTACAATATAACTATTATAATACATTTCTAAAACGTACTGTAACTGATTCGAGTATTTGTGAAAATGCATTACGCAGAAAATCTGATATCTTTCTGTGCAGATAACTGACAGAAAAATGCCAGCAAAAAAATGTACATTCCCAATCGTAATTCTGTTACACCATACACTTTGCGGTCAGTTAGAATGCATTGTTTAGTGTGGTAGGGCAAATAATATTATTCATTGTATCTACAAAAATGATATCTATTGCCTCACTTTCAAGCTCGAGAAACGAGCTCTGCGTCTATCAAAATTAGAGCGACATTTGTCCGGCTTCCCCCGCCCACTATGCTTTTGGCATAAGTACTTCGCGGAGAATAGTATTTGTTGTCTTTTTGTCGATATTGCGGGTTTATTTAAGTGAAATTGGATAAATGGTCATCTCGCGAAGTTGCACTATTCAATCCAGTGTGGCGTGGCAGCAGTGCGGTGCTCGGCCTCGTGGTGCTCTCGGTCCACTGATCTAAAATAAAACTACAATATCTGAATGGAAAGAAAGTATAGACTGTGATGTAAAACAAAATGTGAACGTAGGTCCGGTCTGTTGGAGTATATTAGTTCTCCCGTCCTGATAACGGCGTGTTGTGGATTGTTATCGTGTTGCCTAGTTTTCGGTATACGAATAGTTGCTGGTGGACATGGATGTATCTAAGTATCTGACTGTGCTGGTTGTCTTGTGCCTCGATAGTGGTGAGACTGGAGGCGGCGGAAAACATCAGTAAGGGTTAAGAATAAAAATTTTGCTGTAAAAATCTAATGATCCAAAATTATACCAGTCCTTTTATTGTCCCAACAGTAAAAACAATTGCATTGCGACTTATTTTTATACCTAGATATCGAGATAGCGATATGCTGAGTGTTTAGATATTCTGACACAGTATTCTGAAATATGGAACTGTGACATGCATTTTGCGAACTGTTAAAAGTACTACATACTTACCTTTTCAGTTACTAATTTTACTTTAAAATTCGTTTTAAAATAATTGAAAACAAATTCAATGATTTTTATTTTGGGGTGAAATGAAATGAAATGAAAATGTCCATAATCGATCATTTATTTTACAGCGACCACGTGAAGCTTCATATTCCGGAGTTCCATCACCATGATCATCACAAAAAAGTGATAACCATTCACCATCATCATCACCAACCAAAGAAAGAGCATCATCATCACCATCATCACCATCACCACAAGCCACAAATTCCACACGGACATCACTACAGTCATCATCACAAAAAAGTCCATTTAAAGACTCAAACAGTTTCAAAAGGAGCAGTTGGTCACCATGGTTTACACGGACATCATGGACATCATCATAAGCATCATAGCCAGCATCACGGGCATCACGACCACCATGGATATCAACCACACCACAGTTACTACGGTCAACACGATCACCCTGATTATGGTATTCACCATGAGGCTCCAATTGCACCATCTGTTAGTAACACACCAAATGCTATTCCATCATACGAAGATGAATATACTTCAGGACCTTCATATGACCATGGTATTCCCATCACGAGTTTCACAGCTCCTCAGATTCCACAAGTACATGGTGTAACTCATACTGTTAAACAAGTCAAAGTGTTTGACTCCTTGCCTGGAGCTTTGCCAAATAATCATATAGCAAATGGTTATCAAGTTACTGAAGAAGGCGAGGAAGGTGAAGAGGCATTCGGACTAATAAATAATTTACAGAATACGTATCCAGCGACATACGCATATGTTCGATCTGCGGCAGCTCCAACAACGAATGAACATTTTGGAGGAGTTACATCATATAATTCAGGTCAACAAACCCATGATCCATTTGCTATAGCTGACCCTAGCCCGAGTGCCGTAGAGAGCTTCACTGGATCTCAACAAAGTGACCCATTTTCGTCAGTTGCTCCAACCCAAAATATTCATCCCAGTGCAATACCCTCTGCCGATTACCCGGCGACAATACAAACTTCTGATTTCGATGATCCTGAAAATTCGTTTACGGGGTCTGATGTAGAAGGTCCCTCATTTATAACAAACGACGAAGATGCTAACTCCATTTACGATCCGGTTACCTTTGTAAGAGAGGCAGGTATAAAACAATCAACAAAGACTGGAAACGTTGAAACTTTAGTATACTAAGACCTAGAAAGAACCTATTTATAAAATATTGACGTATTCTTAAGATAAAGTAAAAAGATCATAAAATAAATATAAGATTCTTTGTCCGTTGTTTAATTCTAAGACAATATTTTCGGTGCAATATTGATCGGTAGTTGATTGTACATAAGTCTTAATAAGGCATCGTTTATTATATTATTCACTATGTCTAAATTGATATAATAATTTAATAAGACGTCTTGAACCTGATATCTTTAAGCTAATACAATTAACTAAATACACATGATGTGTAGGTACTATTATAGCACAACGTCACCCTCACAGAATGATTTTTTTTATTTATACAGTCGATGATGGTAATTAAAGGTTTAAATTTGATTTAAATAACAATAAAGAAGGTGAGTAGAAAATACGCCTCAAGTATTTGCGGTTTACTATTATCATCGAAAAATTGCAGTTACTTAACATGTAAAAAACCAGACAGTTCAGAGGAAACTAACTACCGCTACTTATTTATTTCAGAAAGGCTTATGTCATCACACTACTTACGTTACAATTTACTACAGTCTAAATAGTAAACGACATCAAAGAATTGGACACGCCCTAGATACGACATTGCGCAAGGTATTGAAAAACTGTATTGAGTGTCAACGTAACTGTAACGGAATAATTTAATAAGAAAAAAGTGCCTACGTTTTTTTTTTACTTTAATATTATGCAACCGTATAGAAGTTAATCAATAATTACGTCCTGTGTGGTATTCTTATAATGGGATACCGTTTAAACTGCACCCATATATAACGTGTGTGTCCGAAGAAAACAAAAATACTAGGTAGCTATACAATTTTTATCACACACACAATGTATTAGGGCGTGTGATACTAACGATGTTTTAAAATATGTTTGTATGTCCTGCCCCTCCAAACAAGTGGCATTTCGTTGGCAAGCGTTTGGTAGAATAGAATGACAAATGTATGGGATTTGACGTATATGACATGTGTTAACGACTGTCACAAACGTCAAATCTTATACATTCGTTACTCTAGTTGGAATGATAAACATCGATAGGCTTTATTTACTGTTTTGCAGAAATAAAAGATAATGAAGCGCTATTATTTTACTTAATTAACTTATAACGGATTCTCCCTATCTGATTCTTAATTAACGGTCTGATTCCTCATAATGATCCTCTGAACTCTTAAGATAACATCACTAAGCAATGCAAATTGGGTCATCTGACAAACGGATACCGTCATAGCTCGTAGAATTAAGGTCTATCCACACACTTCAGGGCCGTGTCCGGGACGTGACCGGGCCGTGCCGTGCTTAGACCAAGGCACTGAAGCTCCGTCCGCTCCGAGCACGGATGTGTGTGAACGAGTTCATATAAAAGGTATACACCGATTTTTCTGAGCTCGTGACGGGGTTCGATCCACGTCCCGGGCGTGTAGATAAACCTTAAAGAAGCTAGAATGGCAGTGGACTGGCAACATCTGTCAAAGGACCTTTGGCCGCTGGATGAAATATTCTTGAGTGGAAATTCCGAATTGGCAAAAGAAGCAAAACGTAGGACGCTCCCTAGCCGGATGAAGTTGACGACCCTTAAAAGAAGCTTTGATGAATATAGAGTACTAGATCAGGTGCTGCGTTGTACATTAGAAAGGCCTGTGGTATACAGCTGTGGACTGCGATTGACTAATTGATATAAGTATATACTTTATTACTAAATGCTAACTAAAAATAATTACTTCTTCAGTTAGTTATTATAAACAATAGACAACTGTAGAAAAAAAAAACAATAAGCATATTATAAGATTACTCCAATAATATTTTTTTATTAAATGAATAAAATAGATATTTTGAATAGATGTCCGTTCTGCCGTTGCCGTATGGACCTGATTTCATCGAAAAGCTTTCACCTTTCAATTCGATTAAAAAATATAATTGAATATTACTATAAAATTAATATGCTTTCATGGTTAGTACCCGCAATAGTTTGGTCTTAGTAGTATGAATTGGATGCCTTTCATTATCTAATCAAGCAATAATTTAGCGAGAAAATCCATTACTACCCATTAAAGATTTCTGCCCAAAACTCAACAAAGAAATTATAATTTCGTTTAATTTGTAAATTTTTTTGAACTGCCCAATACCCTGCCAAGTCTTTCAAGTTGTTTTGTTTTTTACTGCAAGTTATTAGTTACTAAAGCTAAAACGGTGCTAGATGAAATTTACCTATACCCAGTCTGATCTGGCTCGGGATAAGAAAAGTTCAAATGGTTTTATGATTTATCTCACGAACTAATAGCTCCCTTGAAAAAATCGACTAACATTTTGGTTGCATTATAAATACTTTATAATAGCGAGTTTCACCCAAAGGGAACGTTACCTTAATTTTAAAAAGAAACTAAACTGCATTCAAGGATTTCCGAATAATCGCTTGCCACATCCGGTAACCGAACCGACTGAAATCCGAAAATATAACATTCTGCATTTTGTTATTCCACTGAGGTGGTAGACAAGCACATGGCCCACCTGATGCAAACTGGTTACCATGGCCTAAAGATGTGTGCAACACCAGGGAAGTCACTCACGTGCTGCCAACCCTATAAGCACAGAGAGTTTCCGTGCCGTCAGTGTAGAAGACAAAGCGGGGCGAGCCATCCGTAGGTATGTAATCTGTCTAATAAACATGGCTAATGAGAGTTTTGCCACCAGGCGGCGCGGCGCTTCAAATTCGAATGAAAACGGATTTTGCTGAAAGACTGCAAGACCCAAGAAATACCTATTGAAAGGTCTCGTTTTCACAGACCCAGTGTTCCAATCGGTTAGGTAGGCTTCCCAGTAAAAATAATGAAACTCGTGTAAAAACAGCCTGCTTACCGGATAATTTTCGACAAAAGTAAATTTTCAGGCACTACCCAGAGAGTCGGGAACGTCACCCACAGACAGAGGACGTCCTCGTCGACACGTTCCAAGCACCTAGACTACAGCGTTCTATAGATAGAACACAAAATCCAAGCAGAAGAAAGTATAAATGAGTAGTTTCCAAGTGGGTACTCGGGAACACTTGGAGTATAGGTGTTTAAATAGTGCGGTGGTGAAGTTGCCGTCTAGAGCACCTAGACCGAGCACCTGACCTTTCTTGCACCTGAGTGAGAGAGTGAAGTTTATATGAAAGTGGGGTATCGGAAGACAGGTAATGGCTCTAAGGTATCTAGGTGCTAGGTCACTAAGTACCCACAGAAGAAAAGGAAAATTTGTTAAACTAATAAAGAGTGACGAAATACGATCTTGTGATTTCCAGGAACCACCTAATGTAGGTACTTACTTATGGTGTTAGACGACGCGGGACGTCGTCACACCCAGTATGGTATAATTAGCATCTCAGCCACTCTAGACAAGTGGCAATTCGCTAGCTGGCGTTTGGTGGAATAGAATGACGAATATATGGGATTTGACGTATATAACAGTCGTTAACGCATGTCAAATACGTCAAATCCCATACATTCGTTATTCTATTCCATCAAACGCCGGTTAGCGAATTGCCACTTGTCTAGAGGGGCTGGGGTCAGTACTTAAAATATCTGTAACAGCAGTTTACTATTTATCATAATATATAAAAATAGTGAAAGTAGTGGATTTTCAATTTGAGTTGCGGAGTTGCAATTTTTATTCCGCGAAGTGGCTTTAACAGTTAAGGCTATTTTTAAAGGAGTAAATATATCTGGAATGGCTACAAGCCACTGTTTTAGAATCTTAGATACTGCCCAAGATTGAACTTTCCTAATCGATACGTCTAAAAAGCACTATCAAATTCCGGAGGATGTCGAGGTTTCGTCATCTAGACCTGATAATCCTGACATACGACCTGACCTGACGAAAAAAAAATTGTGGTCCTTGTGGAACTTACCGTACCGTGGTAAACAAATATACCGAAGAACCACACAACATAAAAAATAAATACTATGATCTCATAAAGTTCATAAACGAATTAATAAAAAACGTCTACGTGGTTAATTTGTATGCAGTAGAAGTGGGAGCTAGAGGTATACCAGCAAAATCTCTCTATAACCTACTTAAAGATTTAGGCCTTTCGGAGCTACAATAAGCTCATTGCTAGGACGAATGTCTAAAGCGGCACTAGTAGATTCGCATCAAATTTGGTTAGGAAGAGAGGGCAGCTTGGGTAGTGAAAGTGAGTGTTGATGTACATCAACAAAAGGTGCCCCATTTATACCTACACCTGGGTCTCAAGTCCCAAGCACTATCCCGCGTTCCCAACTCAGTAACGCGTTGGACCCGCCACTCGCACGGAGAATCCATAGATTTCTACGAATATCGGTCTATGGTTCTAACTTATAAAAATGATCTGAGGGTTCTTCACAAAAGTTGTAGATATTCTTATTTGCAACAAAAATCTCAACAATTTATTTTTGTGAGTCCGTGTTTCGCAAAAAAATCCTAGTATGACAACGTTTAGATCGTGCGACAAAAAAGTACGTGCAACTATGGAGTGGCGTTTCTATGATTTGAATAAGTACCTTTTCCAGCTCACAGCTGGAAGTATGATTTTCCGAATGAGCGCCACTCTACCTACCCGCTCCGTATTTAGTTTAACTCAATTAGCTTTTCAGGTCGTCAGTTCATCTGACTGGACAGCCTCCGTGGCGTAGCGGTAGTGAACGCGGCCACTACGCAGGAGGCGCGGGGTCGATCCTCGCTCAATGTAAATATTTGTACGAATGAATATGGATATTTGCATTGGTCTGGTCGTGTCTCGGAGAGCACGTTAAGCCGTCGGTCCCGGTTGCCATACGAACATCTTTGGTAGTCGTTACGAGAAGTTGGAGCCCTCAAAAATCCATCAACTGATTTTACTGCAATGCTTCGATATCGCCTTTGGGTTGTGGAGGTCGATCGAAGTTCAGCCAAATCCGCAGTTATACTGGTAAAGCGGACCCCAGACTCCAAGCTGGAAGCTTCAGATGCGACTGGGATAGGAGGAGGAAGAAAAAGACCCAAAGGGTAAAAAAGGAATCCTAGTACTAAAACTTCACAGTTTGTTTTTTACCAGACTATATCTAGTGAACCGTGATAGCTAAACAATTGAAATTCACACAGATGATGTATTATATTTCTGTTTCCGCTATAACAATAAATACTAAAACCAGATAATGGTACGGAACCTTTCGTGCGCGAGACCGACCCGCAATTGGTCGGTTTTTTTTTTTTTTTTGCCTAAAGACTCTGACAGTGTTTCTCAGCTTCCCACCTTCCGTAGCCAATAATTAGGTTCCTACTACCCAATTATTAATTATAAACTAGCTTTTACTGCTGCTTTATTCGCAACACTTGACCTAGTGGCAGATCTTGTTTCATTAAGGGCACTTACATAATGATTGACATTCCATATCCGTACTTCCTAGCTCCATTGAAAAGATAATGAATGAACTGCCTCTATCATTAGTAAATACTTTCAAAGTTACACAACAGAATGATTGGAAATATTTTGTGCAAAATAAAAATGCAAAGGCATACGTTTAACTGCCGTATATGTAAATGGATGAATACTATAAAACTACAATACTATGTTTAAGGTTTTGTAACTAATTTATATAAAAAGGAAAATAGAAGTCTTTGGGGTTACGTTGAGAAGTGAGCCCAGCCGCGGAAAATGACAAAACGAACAAAGATATGGCATGTAGAAAGTTGGCTGCCACTGTTAGTTTTTGCGGCAACCGCTATCGTCACTTGTTTTGTATTGTTTCATTTTGTAATTCTGTTGTCTCTGAAACCTATTGTTTTAATAATTTCTGGTACACACTTGCTACTACTACCCTCTTATTCTTAGTAGTTCAATGGAATTAGTTCCGTGGCGGAACTAGTGAGACTTTCATGCCCAATAGTTCCGTTAGCGGGTACTTCTTTGACGTCTAAATTATAGCAATCAGCTCGTCTGTCACAGGATAGTTATTGAATCTGCCTAGATTGTGGGTTATTTATAACTTTCGAGATAGGTATATAATTTATTGGACTCAGTATACGCTGACGAAGGGTTTTTGGATAGTGTGGTAGGTAGTATCTTTATGACTGTAATTTTAGGGATGAAACATAAATTATGGAAGGGTAGATGGATAAAATAAGAACACTTTAAACTTTGTATTTTAAATTAATAACATAATATAATATTAACAACAACTACCCGGTTATACCGAGATTTTCACAACAACCATTTATTTAAGTCTAAGTTTAATATGAACAGTAGAATAAACGTACAGTCACACACTAAGCTTGGAATGAACTTGCTGCTTAGATCTAGCGATGCTGCTACTTCTGAGTAGACGCTACTCAGCAAACATGCCGATTGTGCATACAGCATCAGCTCTTTTCCTGTGGGTACACTAAAACTTTATACAAAATACAGTTGCATATTTCCAGTTTTCACTCAGTTTCCATGTTCAAGTCTATGAGTATTTATAAGTAATGAGGTCGTAAGTTATCATTTATCATCCTATTTGTATTTCAATGCTGTCCTAGCAAATAAAATATTGAAATAGATTTTGGTGAGTTACCCAGCCAGCTCAGTACTGAGTTAACCTTTTATATTGGTATATATAAATAAATTTTAGGCTGCTTAATATCCGCCATGCCCTCCGACATCTGAGCCATAGTCTTCTCCTCCAGAAAGTGCGTATCCACCATGGTCATCGCCTCCGAAACTGACTGGTGACTCTTCATGACCTCCGTCATGCGACTCCTCTGCTACGCCCCAGCCGTGACCTCCTCCGTGACCTGAAATATTCGTCAAAATTAAATAAATGGGGAGTAATCATACATGTCATCAACATCCTGGAGCGCTTATCCCGGTGGCGTCCTAAGTTTTCACTCCAAGGATCTGAATCTCAATGTTCCAAAAATATGTCCAATTTTTTTCTGAATTTTGACATTTAACGAGGATGAAGAAGAAGCTATATCGATTCATTAGGAACACAATATCTTACGAATACAATAAATCATACAATTTTAATAAGACTGCACGTAAATGCCTAAAAAGTATATTAAAATCAAATATTTTGTTGTGCGGTGGCTGGGCGCGGAAGGTGGAGGATCAGAAAAAATGGCGCACATTGGGACAAGTCTATGTCCAGCAGTGAACTGCGGTGGGCGGATTGATTGATTTATTTATATAGGTGTTTACGTAAATTATGAAATTATTCGATAATGTCGAAAGATTGTATGTATAATTAATGCCTATTTGAAATCAGATCTGCGGCAAAGCGGGAGGAGCAATTGCTCAAGAAGCCATGTGTTAAAAAGCGCCATTTTTGATAGCGCGGGGCACAAAAACTTCGATCAGAGGGCGTTGAAAGAGTATTTCGCTCTATCAAGATTCTTAATCAAGAACAAGTGCTGTGGTCATCTGAATTACTGATAACTTGATAAATAAATGAAAACCTAAGTAGGTAAGTGCCTACCAAGCTGTTTAGAATTATGTTTTTACAGATAGATGGGATATGACGATAGAGACGACATTTCGCGATGTAGTTGAGTTAGAAATTTTGTAGCTGGCACAGTTAAAAAATTCACACAATATAATATTCTGTTTCATTAAAATCAGTTGATTGCTAACTGCTTTTGTGATCAGACCACCTACTTATTTCAAGTGGTCTAAATTATTTCTCATAATATTTATAAGGGTTTAAAGGGCCCTACTAACATCCTTGATACTTGGGTCCTTATCTGCAAATCGGACGAGGCTCTGGTTCAGGCTTTCGCCCCAGGGTTGGGAGGTCAAACAGTAGTCACACCCAAAAAAGCCAACGTAGCAACTAAAACCAATAAGCTGACCAGCCCTGTAGATAAGTGACAATTCGCTAGCAGGCGTTTGATGGAATAGAATGACGAATGTATAGGATTTGACGTATTTGACATGCGTTAACAACTGTTATTTACGTCAAATCCCATACATTCGTCATTCTATTCCACCAAACGCCGGCTAGCAAATTGCCACTTGTCTAGAGGGGCAGGGCACCAAGTGCAATCTTGCGAGGCATCACTATGAGGATGATTTTGATTAAAAATATAATATTTAAATACCTCCACTAAAATGGGGAGCCGCCTTAGGTTCACCATAGGTGTATCCAAGTACTTCGTAGTGATCACCGCCACCGCCGCCGTCCTTGTGGTGCACGTGTTTAACGATGGTGTGCTTATGGTGGTGATGCTTCACGAACAGAGGCACATGGATGATGACCTTCTTGTGACCGCCACCGCCGCCGCCGCCAGTGACAAGCAATGATAGCTCTGCCACGCAGACCAATGCGATCTGAAAATTAAGAACACTTAAATTAGGAAAAAGTTTCATTCATCTTTCGGTGTCAGTAAATAATAATGAAATAATATCCCTAAAAAAAACAGAAGTAGTTTTATTTGGTAAATTGTTGTAACTTATTGAACTACTTAAGGAAGGATATATAAAAGAGCAATTGTAGATAGTGAAGTTTTCAAAGACATGCATTACATCAGTGGATTTATTTAATTGAGAGCTTGAATTGCCTCAGTCCATATTCATACTAACATCAAAATGCGAATGTAACCTGTCGATCTGTCTGTATGTTACGCTTTCACGCCTAAACATCTGAACTGATTCTGATGAACTTGGGTTTAGGGGTAGAATAGACCTTAAGCAAGGACATAGGCTATGTTTGGCCGCGATAACCGACATCCACGCGGGAGGGAACCGCGGGCAACGGCTAGTTTGGAATAATTGCTATTTTATATTATTCAAAAGAGAACGGTGTAAACTATATTTTAGTAAACGATCCATTCCCATAAAATTAAAATATTTCCATAATATTAATATTATATATTGAACTCAAGCTCACATAAATTATGAAGGATTCATTTTATGTGTCTCGAGTGCTAGTAATAGTGTATGAGTGATTAATTACTGCGGTGCGGTTTTGGTTTTATCTAGCGTCCTCACTATCACACAGCGCCACGATTACAGCTTCAGATTTATTCGGTTCGTTACCACTGAAGCTATAGTTTTAACATTTTATGAGTATAAACAGTTACAACTTTTATTCCATAAGGGTAACTGTGCGAAATAGAGAGAATCTTCTACAAAACAAAACACAATGTACCCGGGCTCTCACTTATCTATGCAGTTCTGTTACTAATTACTAATAAACTATTATTACACAGGCTACTCGACACATAAAACAGGGTAGTTGTACAATAAATATTGAAGATAATTACGAAGAATATCGAGTAAAGAAATATACTTACATATATCGCAATAGCATGAAGCATATTTAGTGCATTTCGCTGGGCAAGAAGTGCAGAGCTTAGTTTAAGTAATAGTAATAGGTATAGAAGAAAATATTGTACCACAAAATCTCTCAAAAGAAACAAAAACCATGAATTGAACGTGACATTCAAAGCAACTTTCTAAAAGACTAGGCACCAACTAAATCAATATAGATAATAGAAGAATTTCTTTGTAAACTGAAATTAAGTTTAATGGTGGGCAGCGTAAGAGTGCTCCACTCCAATTTATTTGGACTAAAGGTTCGAGCCACAGTACCACTCGCTAATATTTATGACATAACAGCTCACATTATATAAATCATGCTTTCACGAAATGAATGAAAGCTTTCAGTTTTTTTTACATTCAGATTGATGTTAAGAATTATTATAGCCGTAGTTAGTCGTAACTATTTTTTTTACATCCAATAAATTTTCTTTCTTTTTTTCTCATTCCGGCACATATTACACGAGTCTCCACTGGAAGTAGAAATAGATCTATACCGACACTAAGCAAGGCGTGTCGAATAAGAGTTCTAGAATGCGGATAAACACACTTAGATAATGTGTTTTAATCTAGAAACCTAGTGTCTCATAACATGTATGTCAAGTAACAATGAACGTTCATGTAGTTTCAGTCACGCAAGGAAAACTGCGTTTATATATTGTTCATTATTATTTATAATGATTTCGAACTATTAAATATAGCAACATTCGTTAGGGATCAAATGAGTGGTTGATTCCATTCGGGGGTGCTGTCCGACCTACTAACTAACTTTAGCCTACTATTGGCTAATTCTTGGACCTGGTTGATTTCACTGGTAACGACATAGTGTTTTCAACTTAAATGATGTCCTAGTAGCAACCATTAATATTACAACAATTTAGATTTTACCGTCTAAAGATTTCGGACAAAAATCGGAAAAAAATATCTTAAAGGACTTAAGCTTCTCTTATTAATTAATTACAATAGTACTTAAGAACTCGTTGAAGTTCTATAAGTATATCGTATAAACATGCATGCAAATATGGTACATAAATAATTTACACATTTTCATATGTTGTTATTTGTAGCGCCCGAAAAATAATTATTGTATGTATTAAATAAGTAATACAACTCACCAGAAAACGTGCAGACATATTGCTAGATGATAAACCTGTAGATGGGCGAGCGCGGGTACAGACACTTGGTGTGTGATAAAGAAATTTAAACAAAACTTCCTTTTATATCGCAACGTGGTCGCGTTTCGCGACACTGCCTCTCAGCAGCTCGAGCCACCACGGCACCCACAGTCGCGCAAGGGATTTTCATTCCTATTACCATCCTACAGAATTCGATATTAAAAATCTTCAATACTTTGCAGAGAATTGCACTGTTACAATCTATTTACAAACTGAAATAATGACTTGTAAGGTTTATATCAGAATGTAAAATTTCACGCAAATATATCGTTAGAATTGTATACTACTTTGAAAATATAATTTGCTTATTATTGAATGTAAACCCGAATGTGATGAGGCTGTGAAAACGCTGTCTGAGATTTTATCGGATAACAGGAGGCCTCGGCCCAAGAGGGACGCATGTACAACGATAGGGTAATCATAACAAGAGTAAGATTTATACCAAAGATACGCCCGCCATAAATATTAGGTATACGATATGAGAATCAGTTTTATTGAAAAGTTGTTTATGAGGAATTATTTATGAACTCGTTGTCGGCCTGAGGCTACGCTCGTGTAGGAACCTCCCAAAACACAGAAAGGGTCGTTTACTGTATTGCCTTTAGAAATAGGCTATGATTGCGTCCTTGGGCGAGAACAATAAATCTCACAACTTATTAACCCTAAATAAATGAGAACATTTCAATTTAACTCTTGTATTGAGTAAATATCATCTTAAAAAACAACATCCACTATGAAACATTCGCAGTTGTGGATCGATGTTTCGGACAAATAATTCTACGGAATACATTTATCGCAAAATCGAATACGAAGAAAGAAATTATTGTTCAAGCATAGACTGACGAAAAACACTTACCTACTAGAAAATATTCATTAAAATAAGTGGACGGTTCGGTTCGGCTTAAACCTTTGTTGGATGATTAAAGTATTTTCAGTATCAAAGTAAGTATAACTAGTGGTTTCACCCTCTTGGAATTCTAATGTCATTTCTGCACAACCTATGGGATTCTATTCTAGACAATAAGCTATCTAGACAACAAATTTCAGCCAAATCCGTTCAGCCATTTGATGGAGCTTGGGTAAGTAAGCTTAGGATAGGATAGAATAGTGTTTGTAAATCAATTGAGCGATAATTGAAATAGTAATCTAAACTATACAGATTACATTATGTGCAGAGATACAGTGCGAGGGATTATTTTGTAATTTCCTGTATGTAATTGTAGGCTGCAGCCGGATATAAAGCGATTACACAATGAAAATATTATAACAGAAAAACATCCTTTCGTAATTATTTTCTTTGAGATGATGCAATAATTCAATTTTCCTAGTCTCAATTAGGCGAGAAAAAGTGTGTCCTTACAACAGAGGTGAACTGAATTAATGATGTGCATGTTCGTTACGTCGCTGTATCTTAAATCAAGATTCAACATATTATATGTATATGTATGTATGTATGTATATTCAACATTCAAGGCTGCGATCTTGAGGTTGGGAGATCAGACGACTGTCGCTTACGAAAAACGAACATACCTTCCACCATCCAACAATTAGTGGACCCATAAATAGTTTACAGTCAATGATAAAATCACAAGATTTTAGATTTTACTATTGACGTCCATGAACCCTAGCCTTCGCATCTTTCAAATTCAGATTATTCATGGACCTACGCGGGAGTTCTGAGGGCCCACTCGAATCTTCCTACGAGTTCATTTCCCCAAGTCAATTTCTCCTGCAAGTTGGTGCCACCTGCTGATTGACGGATGATGAATGGCTTTCCTTTCGGGGTTGGAAGGGCAGACAGCAGTCGCTCCTATAAAATCTGTATAAACTAAAGCAAAAGAAGGATAAGTAAGATTGAAGATACATTCTTGGATGATATCGGAAACAATGCTAAGAGCATGTTGATGTGTGCACGCGTTGATGTCTAAAGTACGTATCCGCAAATCAGAGTAGAGATGATCCCGATGAGGTGCCACTGGATCTTATATTTTGCATGATAAAATTTTAAAAAGTTGATAAATTAACCAACCAGCTAGAAAGTAGCTTCAGTGACGTTTATGCTCTTATTTTCATTAATTCCCCGACGGTTACATAAAATATATTACAAAGCAATTAGGCACGATGATTAGATGAATCATCGAGGAAGAGACGAATACGCTCGAGTTAAGCAAGACGTGCAAGTAAGTGCGCATGCGTCAGTACGCGAGCGGAAGCGAGATACTTTTACTATTATTTCAACGAAAGGGAAGCTGATGAGATTATAACAGCAACGTAATATTGTGATTGGCTATAACACTTGATGTCGATGGGACACCAGTTCACTGACCTATTTCTTTGTGTAATGCACACACAAGTAACCTAACTTTTAACCTAAATCTATTCGTGTCTGTGTTGATTTAAAATTGATCATAATTATTATAATTAAACACTTCCTTCATATTTTTACAGGATATCAGGGTGAGGGTAGCACTGAAGTAAGTAGCCATATAATTGAAATTTTACAACTAAAGATGTAAGATTATCCCAGTATCATCTGTGTATCAATAATTCCAGTAGTATCTAAAATGATTCCATAATTTGTTTAGTTCATCTGGTTATGGCACTTGCGGCCACAACTGTTGTCTGTCTTTGCGAGAAAAATGGCTCCAGACCTTAACAAATGGTAAAGTGAGATTAACTCGGGTACAGAAGATTTTATTGCAGCCCCTTACCAACAAATTTTATCTTGCATCTGTTACGATCTTCTAACAACTTTTGTTTAATTGACCGACTCAGTGGAGTTGAACCCTATTTATATATAACGATAATAATAATAACTATTTCTATATATTCTGTCAATAATCCAAGACTTAAATTACTTTCAGATAGAACATCTATCTTAAAATAATTTAAGTAATCTATTAGGAATCTGTTCATCCGTCCCAATCAATTCGCTTTTTAAGCCAAATTATAAGGGATTAACAGATTACTATCAGGCCTATGTTCAGCAGTGGACTGTATGTGGCTGATATGATGATGATGATGTTACTAAATTAAATTTGAAATGTAACTTGAGACTCACTTGATACGGCAGTCAAACTGTGTAAACAGTTTTGCAGGACCATTTTCTAATCTGTGTAATAATTTTGTTGTGTAATAAATAAAAATAAAAAGTTAAAGTCACCAACTTTCACCCTTCTCAAGTTATACTCAAACGCGATTCACTGCAGTGAGTTGCCACATATTCGGTTTTTATTAAAGTAACTGATTAAAGTTATCATTTCGTCGAGTACCTTAATTAAAGAACACTCACTAGGAAGAGCTCTTTGAATAGAGCTTTTGTCCACTTTTCTTAGATGAGATGAGTGAAGCTAAATATTTTGTTAACTGGTAGAGAAATCGTACAGCGTTATGTCAATAGATGTCCTTTGTGCATGAACTTAAATAAAATATAAAATATTTCCGATTCATCCCACTCTTATCGAACTCGATACGCTCAAAAAGATTGGCCACCGTCTCGGCTTAAAAACTAAAATATAACATGACAATCAGAGGCCGTGTTGTAATTCAGCTTCTAGTTTCTTCTCTTGATATGACTTATCTAAATTTACGATTGGATGGATTGACTACCATCTAAAACCCAACCGTCTGAGGAAATGGTTTGTAAAAAAAAAGACGGGTTGCACTCTGGGAGTGCCGGCAGAAGTGAAAACATTTTCTTTTTTTCTTTCTTCGTTATACACATAGAAAAAGATAAAAAAGAACATACCATACCATACCTATAATATAGCGCTAATCATAGAACCTATCACTTATTTTCTGCTAATTTTCTGTCAGAAGAAATTAATTAATTATGAAAAGAAAAAATAATAACAAAAAATAATAAATTACAGAAAGAAAAAATAATCATAAAAAGTAATAAATTACAAAAAGAAAAAAAAATAACCAAAAGTAATAAATTATAATACGAAAAAACAATCACAAAAAATCCCTGAAGGCCAGGTGGTTTGAACCCGATACTATCTGAAACTATAAGGACTTACAGTTGAAGTGCTTACCGTTTAAGCTACGACGCTATCTATTGTAAATTGCAAAATAGATAGTCTGTACCAATCTTGTATGACGTCAGTCGTCGGTTACGGTTCAAAGGTCAACTTATCCTGACGCTTCCTTAACATTTTACACCCATCCAACGCCGCTAAAGAAGTTTTCACTTCAAAAACACTTCAGTAATTTGCGATTATAAGAATGTCAGTGAATTCAGTTACCAACTAGGTAGGAACAAATATAAAATATTAGTCAAGAAACTTGGTAGAGCTTTTGTGTAACTATTTTAGATATTACAATATAAGCACTAGTTGAGTGAGTAGTACTTATATCTAAAACATAATGCAACGGGTACAACGACATTTTAGTAAAACCAAACATTTTATTTCAATGATTATTTGCAATGAATTTCATTTAAGAAGGCATTCTAAAATTGAATACAAATATAAATATTAAATCTCTAAATTTATTGTCGGTAACATTTTATGTATTGGACTTGTAAGAAATGTTTCGTATGTCCAGGATAGGGTCAATTGAGGAAATGTCCTCATTTCCTGACCCCATATAAAATGGTTTCACTTAATTCAACATTTATATATCCACAAGGCGCAACAATGCGTTACTTTCCGATCTTTCACTCAGATTAGATAAACATCACATTAGTGCACCTGCATAATGCGTTCTTGCTTTAAAAATCGTGTATTAACTGTGTATAATTTGTACGTATTTTGTATATTGTGTAAATAAAATGCTTCTGAAGGAAGTACGATGTTTGTATCTTAAACTTCCGGCGAGAGTCAAGCCGTAAATACAGTCGGTATTTGTTTAGAATTACCGTGGTTAAGGTAATCTTTGTGAGGTTTCCTCTTTGTTTATGAGCTTTGTACAGTCACGATTTAAACTATTTGCCTGGTTTCTTATTACTTGTTGCCACAGTATCAAAAGTTACATGCTCTGTTATGATGCTATAAGCTTTATCACAAAGTTGTCTAAAGTAGGCTTACTATTTATCATCGGATCGTGAAATGGATGACTTGTGAATAAACAGCGTTTCAGTGTTTTAAAATTAATCCAATTTCAGTAACCATAACTAACTAAATTCGCTCACTTCAAATGTTTTTGCAAATAGTAAAAAAATCGAATAACTTCACTCTTACTGTAGTGTAACAAAAAGTAGCCTCGTGTTAACCAACTATTAAGTTCAGAAAAAAAAAAGCTTTTATAATAATGAGAATTTGTATGTGCGTTGATGAGCCGCACACTTAGAACGTCCACATGAAAGCGGTGATAGTTACATACCGTAATACATGTAGCTATAACAAAAAGCAATCGCTTAGAAATGCATCCAAGACGTAAAGATAGCTATCGAACGTACACGCAACTTTTGCAGTAGTTATGTAATAACGTAAACAGTATAGGATCTTTCATAATAATAAAATAAAAAGTGGTCAACGCTCAGCGGTTGTCGATATCTCGATATGACACAGATACGAAAAACAAAACGCGACAACACAATTAAAATAACTATTAAGTGGGTTACAAGTGCCAAATTATTGCAATTACTTGATTGATGTTATCTAGTTATTTCTTGAAAGCTATTGCAATAATAAACACGCTCTGTGTGTAGGTACATCCTCAATCTAGGGTAATGTAGAGAAATATTTGTACAGTGCGCACGTTGCACTTAGTGTTTAAATTAGAAACCGAATATCCGGTAACTATTCGGTATCCGGCCTATCCGGCTTTGTTTTACATATCCGACCGGATACCGTAATTCAGTATTCGGCCGAATACTGGATTAAATTCTTATTTTAAACATTGAATCATACCACAATAGATTATGGGCACTGTTTATATTTATAATCGTACGTTTATGTTTGTTTTATCATTTAATTTAGTACTCAAAGTTAACAATTGGTAAAAGAAAAGAATATCCGGTATTCGGCTAAAGCACTATTCGTTTCATCTGTAGTTTAAATATTTGCCCTTTTTGAAGTGAAAACTTCTTTAGCGGCGTTGGATGGGTAAAAAGTGTTAAACTTGCGTCAGGATCGCTTGACCTTTGAACCGTAACCGACGAATGACGTCATACAATATTACAGACTGTCTATTTTGCAAAATACGATGGATAGCTTCGTAGCATAGCGGTTAGCGCTTCGACTGTAAGTCCTTATGGTTTCAGATAGTTCCGGGTTCAAACCTGGCCTTCTGACACTTTTTGTGATTATTTTTTCTTTTCGTAATTTATTACATACCTTTCTGATTATTTTTTCTTTTTGTAATTTATTACTTCTTGTGATATTTTTTTCTTTTTGTAATTTATTACTTTTTGTGATATTTTTTTTCTTCTTGTAATTTATTTATTTCTTCTGACAGAAAATTAGCAGAAAATTAGTGATAGGTTCTATGATTGGCGCTATATTATAGGCATAGTATGGTATGGTATGGTATGTTCTTTTTATCTTTTGCTATGTATATCCAGAGTGCAACCCAAGACGGGTTGCACTCTGGGAGTGCCGGCAGAAGTGAAAACTTTTTCTTTCTTTCTTTCTTCGTTATATACATAGCAAAAGATAAAAAGAACATACCATACCATACTATGCCTATAATATTTTTTTTTTATAACAGTTGGGCTCACTAACATAGAAAAACATTTTTTTAATATAATTTATTTTATTATTCAATATAGCAGCCTTCGAGGGCGATACAGCGATTATGGCGGTCATACAATTTTTCGATACCATTTTTATAGTACGAATTGTTTAAAGCCTCAATAGCCTTCAATTTCGGCGGTCACCTCTTCGTCGGGGCCAAATTTCAGTCCAGTGGGCTTCCTCTTGAGGTCTGAGAGCAAGGAATAGGCTATTAACACAGGAATGCTTATTGATTTTCCAACCCACAATCATATCAGAGGAAGTATTAATATGCACTATTATGATGGACAAATATAAAAACCTACTCTTCGCCACGACATGATCTTGGCCGGTTTTCATGATCTAGCTATGTAGTCACATATATTTTGTATTCCAAACGTTTGTAGTAACTTTCTGCTTATGATAGAATAAATATGGCGGCACAGAAATGATATTAGAATGTGGTATTCCATTGGATTAGATCGTTTTTTTGCAGTCCTTTCACCGAATAATATTGTGAGACTTCATGTAAAGCCAAATCAATAATTTTAGTTACTTGATATGTTTTGAAGCACCTATTCAAAAACTTTGTCATTTAGCTTATTCATGTATTTCCTAATAAGTTAATATCAACCATTGATTTTTATTGTTACTATAGAGCTTTCAATATTTAAATTTATCGTATCATAAAGATTTATATCTATAAAAACAAACTTCATAACTTGACAATAGTAAAATATTCTTGGCGCTCAAATCAAACTCACCTACCAGTCGGTGCCCCTGCTAAACACCAGACTTAGGCTTACTCGGAGTTGGGATACGCAATGGAACTCACTTGGGGAAAACTGGCGTACCAATCAAAAGTGTAACTGGGCAATCGTTAAGTAAACGATGATATCTTAGCAATCGCACAGCAACATAAATTACAATATATTATTGCACAGATTTTTTAACATTAATTGGAACGTTTGGTGTGTTTACTAAAAAGTGACATTTCACGATAGAGATAACACTTTTATGGGGAATGTAGGTAAATAATCTGCCTTAATTTAATTAAAACCATTTCTCTGTTGGTATCAATTACAGATAATATCTCAAACTCCGCATCACTAACAATCTGTTTGAAACATTAGTAAGGCCCCAACGTGCATTCCGATTATAATCAATAGCAAGATTGACTAAAACGGATAGGTACATGCCTCGAGTCGACTGCCTGTACAATTCTCACATCCATACACCTTACTCCAGATGTAGAAGGTGATCCAATGATTCCATTGATAATAATAATACTTATAAGGTTTAGACACTAAGTAGAACGTTTAATTTTGGATGCATATAAGTTGTTTCTTATGAATATGTACATGGTACTTTGAAAAGGCATAACATATGTTCAAATAAAGATCAACTGCTAGAGTGTGGTCGCAAAACTGACAACAGGGAATTGCCGGCTGGCCAAAATCGCTTTAGTGTGTGGGCGCTATCGGTTTAGGACTGCAGGCCGCTGGACAGATCAGGAACTGCAGGCGGACTGCAGGCAAACTGTCAATGAGTGGGAGCCTCAATGAAATCGAGTATTGCACCGCAATGAAAGCGAGGATGATTTACATTTGTATAGTTCCATTTCATTAATTCTCCGAAATGTATTCGATAACATGCCGATAGATAAGCAACCACTGTTAGAGCCTTATTTATGTATGTTTGTTAACATTAATCAGCTAAATGGACCCATTTGAAGCTGATGTAGTTCACTTACATTGAAAGTACTGATGGTAACGTAAGTAGAATTAAGATAATAATAGTATTTTAGGAAACAATTGTTTGTGTACTATCTTATCTAATACTTAGCGAGTTATTTTTGCCATCATGATCACTGCTTCAATCCCAGTTGAATTCAAAGCTTATGCTTTGGAGCTTGGGGTCTACTCTCTTACTGTTTGGCTTTTTTTTTGCGGGACTACCGTCTTACTTGTCAACCCCAAGGATGCAGCTCTATTGGAATACGAGCTACTTCAAGTACCATCTACGGTTATATGATGCTTAGGGGTCACCAAGATTATGGCAGATCGAGTCCAATGAAGTTGATATGTCAAGCAATAAATTTATTCCATTTTATAGAGATCCCTGTAAAGCTTACTAAAATATTTTTTATGTATCCAATACCGTAAACAGTAAATACTTGTATCAAGATTAATAGCCATGAAGGCTTTATAATTCTCGTGGGCATTTTATGATCGTGCAGCTAGAGAGCATAAACCATCAGTAACTTGAAAACGGCAAGAAGTGTGAGCGTCCGGCTAAAATTACTTTGGTTTTTAACCAACCAGGTTCTCAATTAGGTTGGTATCTTTTTTTTTCTTATGTATGTACATCGATTACTCTGGAGATTTATTATCGGATTTACATGTTTTTTTTTAGTTCGATGCGGAATAGTTACTAATTGGTTCCATAAAAAGATTATATAGTTTTTTCCAGCAGTTTTCATTTTATAAACATTTTTGTACTATTTCAATTCAAACTTTTAACCGACATATTATTTATGCTGTCTCATATTTCCGTCGTTTATGAACCGATTTCTAAAATTATTTTTGCATTGGGTTTAGTATAACTCACAGGTTACAATTTCATGGCTACTGGACCTTGGACTCCGGAGGTACACCAGAGAACTCCTCAAAATCAAATAAGAAATGAGAAACTATGATGGTCAAGGACGTGCTGGAATTAACTAGTCGTGAACTATGGAGGTAGACACCAGAACTCACTTATGTTATTGAGAGCATTATGTCAATCTTACGAAACAAAACTCAAAAACTATGTTCGAAGGCATGCTGGACTGAATTAAATCACTAGATGGGGAAAAATTAAGACAATTTTAAGAGCAACCTATTACAAACACTGAAAAATAAAAATTAAAAAAAGCTACGTTTAAAAAAGTCGACTTCAAAAACTGAAAAGTATAAAATAACTTACAGAAAATAACTGAATTTACAGATTCACTGTTCCGTTAGAAGTTGGTGTCAATTTTGTTTGTGGTGCCTGAACTACTATGCTGGAATCAATTGAAATATGACCTTCTCGGGCTAGGCACCGGCTTCTAATATCTGGGTTTTTCTGTGATTAATGTGGTTGGGTAATGTGCTTGGGCAAAAGTATTTTCGTACTTTTCAATAAAGGGAAAACAAAATCAGAAATAAATATTTTTTTAATTCATAATATGCATGGTCCGTTGTAGGTAGTACCATGATCCCATTGCTGTAGATGTGTGTGGTCTGGCGTTGTCCCGATGGAATACTACACCGTTCCTGTTCGCCAGCTCTAGCCGGTTATTCTAAATGGCTTCTTTTAACCTCACCAGTTGCTGACAGTACAAGTGAGAATCCATAGTTTTACCCGGCGGCAAAAGCTCATAGTGTACGATTCCTTTCCATACGGTCTGTGGGGTTTGTTCATGCTTCGAATCGATCGAAGTTGATTTACGGGTGTTGAGAAATGACCCATTTTTCAACACCCGTAAATCAACAGTTTAAGAAATGGTTCGGAATTGTTACGTTTCAACAAAGAATCGCATATGGAAACACGTTGCATTAGGTTTCTCTCAGTGAGACCATGTGGTACCCAAATATCAATCTTTTTATTGTGCCCGGACTTTTGTAGATGACGTAAACCTGTTTTGTGATCAACATCCAGTTCTTCGGCAATATTGTAAAATACTCATAATATAAGATCGACATATTTTGTCAATCTTGTGCCAGTTTTCTAAAGATGGATGGATTTTTAAGGATGGATTCTCAGACTTGAAACGCTTGAACCACATTTGTGCTACTCTGATTTATATCGCATTAAGTCCAAAAACCAAAAAAAATATACGCGGCGTCGTCGCATTTTCACGTTATTTTGAAATCGAAGCGCAGACGAATCTTAGCAAAATATGAACTTAATAGAGATGTTTCGAGTAGAATTCTATAGTGGTCGAGCAAAAGCAGCCAGCCCCGTGTGGTCAGCACTAGAAATAACTGTTTGAATAATCATATCGTTAATCTATAGATTTTATAGAATGTATCTAAATATATTTCAATACACTTGCTCATCAACTGGCTCTAATCTCACCGTAATTAGGCACATCATGACACCTATCAAACTGTGGCTTTTTGATTGTTATAATTCAAAAATGAGTTATAGATTCTTTTTTAAATTTTTATTGGTTCAGCTGCTTTTTCCATAATAAAAAGTTTCGAAACAAAAAACGTCGTATTCAATAGTACAAATAAATTAATATACTTATTACTTGCTTATTTCATGTAACTTCGTAGGTAAATAGATAAATTTCAACTTGTATGTGTTTAATAAACAAAACTTTCACTCAATTAACTAATAACCTTTGTTTTCTCGAAATATCTAAAATTCCCCATTTAGTCCGCGAGGAATAAAAGTAAGCTCTTTTATTCTATGGCCAATCTGTAGAAAAAAAAAATATTTTCGCTATATGGCGAAAAAAAAACACAACACTTTTTCATTTTTAAAATTATAGTTATTTAGACTGTTACTAGTTATGAACAAAATAATTTATATCATACAACGTCCGATATATTATGTGATTGATGTGAAGCCCTTAAAGTTATGGAATGTTTACTATCCTAAAACTGGAAGGGTAAATATCTATTTAGGCAATGATGTACTTTAAACTATAGAAACGTAATGTAGGAATACGGCTGCTTTCAAAATTGGCGCAAACACTAAATATAAAAAATATAGCTAATTACTAATAATACGGTCATAATATTAATTTATATAAATTATATTATCACTTATATCAATAATAATATTATTCGCGCGCATTAGTCGCGTGGCTGTTGACAAAAGCTATTATTTTTGGTCGCCATTTTAGAGTTCGAACAATGCATCTATAGTTTATTATACATAATCGTATTTTAGTATTATTTTATTCACAAGAATGTTGAATAACATCGTATGATACACGTGTGTACTCGGGTCTCAATGACGCCTCAGCGGTAATCACCAACTTCACACGCTTGTACTATAATGCACTATCGTCTGTATTCAAATCAAATTACAAGCTAATTAAGCCCTTTTTACTTTGGTTTTAAATAGCACTGATGATATTTTAGATACTAAACTAAACACATAGGCACAGATTCTATATTAGCTATACTTCCAAATCGTCATGACCAGGTATACAAGGTGAGTATTTAATTAAACCTTTCCGATCCAAGTAATTCACTTAGACGTTTGTTTGAATGGCTGAATATAATAAAATTAAAGTCAGTAATTAAGTGTCATTATTTAATAAAAAATTAAGCTCTTAATTGAGCGGCTAATTAAGTTCCCTGGCTTTTTTATTTATCTTGGTGCAATTTCATCGGATGAAAAGTATACGACTGCATAAGAAACAAAGAGAAATAGAATTTATATGACTTATTCAACTGCGTGGAATTCTATGTTATTCCAGACTAAGCATATTCTACCTAACAAATATCAGCCACACCAGGTCAGCCGTTCGAACGTGAGTGAGTAACAAACATCTCAACATCTTCATAAATTTTCATATTTATAATATTAGATATTATTAGTTTTATTTTTTATTTTTAAGAAGACGAAGGTCGTCTATTATTACTATGCAACACAAATCCTACTACTACTTACTTTTATACTAATAGTAGGAACCCATCCCATTGCTATAACAATCCAACAATGGAAGTCTTCAACAGAAAAAAAAAACCAATGTAAAATATTTCTTCATTGAAATGATCCTTGAATTCTCAAGTTTGATAGATAAGAGGCTCTTAAAACAGAAACTCCCTCCATACATTTTCTTTATGATGGTCATGTGCGTCGTGGTGGGTGGTATATTGTACCCAACTCCCGTTCCCCTCAACAGTTTACATGTATTTATATTATCCAATCCTTTTTAACTATTTCAATTAATTAAACTTGGAGTCCTGCTGGCTGACGGTAGTCATTTGTTGAATGGCAATGACGTTTTTATTACTTTATAAGGAATGTATCTCCTAACGGTACCGCAGGTTTAATATCTCTTTTTCGATGACCTCTCTGACATGGGAACAGTTCAAAAATTTGTTATATCCATACATTTTATTATTTTAAGTAGCTTTTAAAAAAGTAATAGGTACATGTAACGAAATATGAATGGAGTATTTTGAATGAAGGTGTAATGAATTCGGCTATTACTGAATAACTTGAATATGCTGATGTGAAAGTTACCTTAAAAAATTAAAGGGTTATCTTATGACAAGTAAATAACTCCACCTAGAGCGATATCGGTACACTAATACAGTGCGGAATGAAGCTGCACAAAATGCGTAACCCGTTATAGCATAGCGGAGAGCGAAAGTGCTTTTGCGAGTTAGGAATAGTTCTTCGTAAGAGAGACAGATGGCGATGGCTATCGGCAAATATCTATATTTACTACATTATAAGGAAGCTTCAATTGAGCTAACTGCAAAAATTTGCTATTAGGAAATCATTGCACGTCACTGAGGTCATATAATAACCAATAACAATTTTATTTAAGTCTAGCTATCATTAAGAAAGTTCGAAGTAGGTAAGATCTTAAAGAGCCAGGTAGGTAAAGTATGTGCATCAAACAGTTAAAGGTTAAAAAGCACAGACGGGCGCGCGGCGGGCAGGAACGGTCAGATCGAGGAAACGACCGACAAGCCGATTTACCGTAACAAAAAAAAATGTTCAGATAAGCCGACTTTCTAATAAACCCTACTAGACGACCGAGCCTTCTTGCTTGTACATAATAAATCTTAAGAAGTCCTCTTCTTAAATAAAGCGGTTCCCAATGTTTGATAATCGTGTTCAGATGAGTGTTATAAATAGGATTTTCTATTTTATCTAGTTGGGTTCGTGTCATAAAAAATATCGAGACATTTATAACTCAACAGCTTCCCCGTGGACGAGCATTTATAAGGAAAGGTATACCATTACTTTCCATGCTTAATATATTACGTGTATGGTAGGGCCTGATTCATTAAAATAATATTTGTCCCTTAAAGTTATTAATGCATATTATGAAAATGGCAGTAGAGTTGCAAGTCAACCATAGCCTTAACTGATGTTAAGGCTTAACTAATCTTAAGAGTATCCAATCATTTGTCAAAAATCGAATAACAAATGTTCATTTGACAAACAACGTTTGACAAATATATCTATGGTTGATAAACTTATCATTTTACAAACTATTGTTTAATAAACTACTCATTAGACTAAATATTTATTTGGAAAAAAAATATTATGCCTTAACATCAGTTCACAAACTGATTATTTTTTATACATCTTACTTGGCAAATCAAGTTTTACCCTTAAATTATAGTCTTGAATAGACAAAAGTTATTGACAGAAATGAATCTCTGTAAATCCGACTTCACGTAGTCTTGTTTACCCTACCCCTAGAGTGTTATTTAAGGCCGACCAGACCCAGACACGGAGGGGTGAGGCGGCCCACGAGCTGAAGAGCAGGTGGTTATAAAGTCCGCCGCCGTGGCTGAGGCTCACCGGCAAAGCCGGTCAGCAAACCGAACCTGCAGTGGTGGGTGTTACAACCATCTGCGATGAGAAGCTCGTGTGGGGCCGCCAGAGCTTTATTTTGTCATATGAACATTTTTAATTTGAAATGTCAATTTTTCTTTTTGAAGTAATATGTTTGCGAAATAAAGTTTGTCAAATGGTTAGTTTTTCAAACGTTGTTTGTAAAATGATCGTGTCATACGTTTTTTTGTTAAACAATAGTAAGCCAATGTTAAGGCTATGATGGGGGAATGGCTAAAGAGACCACACGGCGGCCTCTCGTACCAGCTGCCACAGATGATCACCGGGCGTCGCACGCCTACAATATACCGGGGACGAGTTGGGGACCCCCACTCGACGAGGGCCAGATCGAGAAAGATGGCCCTGGGTCAGCCGGGGTGCGAGGGATATACTCTGTAGCAACCTCACCTTCGGCCTTGCACTCCAACCCACAGACGGCGTGCGATTTAGTCGGTTCGAGTTTGACATAACCTCCCCCTCCGGCTCCGGCGGGGGTGGTATCCGTGGGGATTTCCCGCATGTTAAAGCAAAATGTTAAGGCTATGGTTATTAAGTATATAAGAGAGTACTAAATGTAAATTCATTACTAGGTATCTATCACACATTTAACTTAGAGGGACCTACTGACGGTAGGAGAGGAAGACTTGGTATTCTTACTTTGGGTGGCATGACTTGGTAGTTCTACAAGCAATATAAACCCTCAATAAGATGACCTGCCGAAACATAAGTTAATTTAACTACAAACTATTTTGACTGTTACAAGTTATTTTTTTAAGTATTGGCACAGGTTTAATGGGCCTTTATAGGCATTACTATTCATTTTCAAGAAACTAACATTCTAAACGCCACTGATAGCCACTTATTAAGTGTAATTAAGTATTAAAGTAGTAAAATTATTGGTATCTTTTCTTTCTATTCCGAATAACTTTCAGAATAGAATTACCATTATTATTAACATTGAAAAGCACGTTGACAAAGTAACTATTATTAAGTAAGAAAAGTTTTGAAACCACTGGCGAACATTTTAATGTAGCCTAATAATCAGAAAAAAAGAAAACGAAAACGAGGAGTGTGCCGGTGGGCTTTAGCATGGCTCCAGATTGATGCTTCCCTCGTACTGCGTAGGCCACTCTTATCGAGACGTTTTTTAACTTTTTATCTTTAGTTTGAATATTGCCTCTCGTAATAAGGGTTTGGACCGTTAAAAGTTGGGGAATGCGCGACCCAGTGAATGAACTCCAATATCCACGTGTTTCGATTTATGGATACGGTTTTTTTAACGACTGTTTGTTTCTAGTATGTGTGTGCGTGTGTGTGTGCTGGAACTTTTTGAACAGTTGTTCTTTCTCAGACTTGCTTAGTATTAACCCTTATATGGTGTTTCGTTATCAGACTGCCAAGGTTGTGGCTTCTATTAGTAGTCAGTGCAAATATTTGTATATTTACATTAATCTGGGTGATTGTACTTATAACACAAGTTAGCTAAGCTGTTTACTTTGTCTGGCTAGCGCATCATCGCCATAGCGATTTCTTAGTTGCGCCCTAAGTTTGCACTTTGGAGCCTGATTTCCCTAACTTGAGCGTAATCAGCTATCATTATCAAAATGTAATAACGCGTATTTATTCTATATTCCTCGTGGTCCAGACGAAGCTAGGGTGCACTACTAGAGAATTTACAAAATTTTCTTTGCGATAAATATAACAAATATTAAGTCCTTAGGTACCTACATATCAAATCGCCGAAATTTACTTACAGATTCATTCCCTTATTCCATTCTATTATTTATACTTTGTTTTACAATTCTGTAAATATTAAATTTTGTTTTAATTGGCCGCTTGAAAAATTAAATTCGATCTTCTAAAACTGTACTTCCTAAATGCTATCCATTTTGATGATAATTCACTTATAGTAAGTACTGGTTATAATATATTTAAGTCACTTTTCAAAAATGTAATAAATGTTACTGTTGGCTTAATGATGTCTCGTTCATATACAAAAAAAAAATTAGATGTCTTTTCTAAAAAAAATGCAAATATGTTAGTACTGCAAATTGGGTTTTCTCCAATTTCTTCAATAAAACGGCAATGTCATATGTAACCTATTTTTACTTCACACATTCGTTGTAGTCATACCCAATATTATATATAATCTATATAAATCATTTATAAAGAAACTGTGCAATATTCGCTTGCAGAATTTAATGTTTGGATAGTCGCGTGAGCGTACATTCAGTTTCCTGTAGTTGGCCGCGGTGAAACTCATAAAAATGCGCCACTCATCAGGGAAATGCTAACGCGAAAGTGATTTATTAAATCAACCAAAATTTAATGAAATTTTGAAGCATTTACTATGCTAACTTTTCAAGTCGATTGAGATAGGAAAAAGTGAATCGCTCAGGTGGGACAGTAAGGGAAAGATCATGGGTTCGAGTCCCACCTGAGGGATTCACTTTTTCATATCTTAATCAACCAAAATTTATTGGATGCTTTATAACACTAAGCTGTTCTATATACTAACCTAACATTTATATGTGTATTTATTACATTATTTAATATTCCTATATATACTTTTGCTCTATTTTATTATTGAATTGGATGACAAACGTCATGGAAACCAAAATGAAAGGATATTTCATCAAAGTAAACAAATAAAATATACAACCAAAATTTTACAGAAACATTTAAGCCAGTAATATAATATATAGATACCTATTGCTGTTCTCGTATAAGTTAATATTATCACAAAATATAATTCTTGCTAACCGTTTTAAATTATTTGTCATTCATTTCATTCAACTTACCTACTCACAGAATATTTAATAATTAAAACAAAAACATGAAAATGTATCCTTTTATTTAAATATCTACAGAAGGCGTGCCAAGGAACTGATTGAGTAGCGTTCAAACAAGCGTTAGTTTCCCCCTTTCTCAAACAAAACGGCCTCACTGAAGCGTGGCCGGTCCTTAACTGGCCTAGATAACAATTTGATAGTTGCATGGGTAATAAAAACGTTCAAAAATTGGTAACAATTACCCTGCTTACAGCGTCGTAACATTTTAATAGCGAGTTCCCACTTAGTGTGGGAAGGTGCAGGTGAAATTATCTAAGTGAAGTCTTTGGGATATTATACACACAGTGCCGCTTGACCCATATCGGGGCTATTTGTTGTCAAGCTAATTTTTAGGCGTAGTTTAGCTGTTTTGTTAGTTTAATTGTGGGTTTTATTATTACTGAATATGCTTCGGAATTATTTTTAATAATTTAAATAAAGAACTAAATTTAAGAAATGAAAGAGAGACACTAACTTGACTAGTGACTGAACTACTACGGTACAATGAATTAAGTACGTTATGATGCAGAAGGAGCCTGCGGCAGTGAACTGTATAATACATTCCTATTCCCTTTATGGCTTGGCTTCACTTCTATCACAGAATAATAAGGCATTGTTGTGTACCTACTGTGGATACACTATGCAGGTCACAACATATGTTTAATCTTCCCCTACAGCAATCATTGAAATCAGACAAAGGAATGTTGAGATAGTATGAGAACCAGTAAAATCTATGATTGAGAAAATCAACTCAAACTCTCTTCCCTGTCATTTATATATCTAAATCATTACTCCTTCCATAAGCATATCACGTAGGTATCTGTAAAAGATGATAGATTTGTAATTCCATATAACTGTAAACGGTTTTTGGGGGTTTATTAGTTAAAAATCTAAGACTCGTATCAAATAAATTACATGTTATCAAATGCTTGTCCATTTCCCCACACGTAATAGTATCCAACATTATACTTACGCAACTAGTCGCATGTCTCACGCGTCAAGCCGACAAACGAACATTTGATAAAAAAAAAACATATAACCCTAACGTTTAGAAGCGATAATCGTGTGAAAGTGTCCATTGTTAGCTAGGGATTCGGATAGAGCTGTTTATCCATACCCGATCAACACATGTCATGTTTACTACGAATAGAAACAACCGAGGATTTTATTTGGAACGGAATAATTTTTCCTCTCGAAATATTATATAAGTAGTAGACGGTTGATAGGTTTTGATTTTGAATTCATCTGCAAAAGTATAGATTTCTTTTTTTGGGAATTTCCTCACCTCCAATAACAGAATAATACTTAGTAAATATATGAAAATGACTGAAACCAATATAATGAATTAATGATGCAAATGAGCTAGATATTAAAATCATTTTTTTCTTTAACATTTTTTTTATGTATTATTATTCATTTATTTATTTGTATATGGAAAGCGTTACCATATTTTAACTTACTTTAAATAAAATAAAATTACTAAAGTTACGAAGTTTTTAAACACAATATATCTCACAAATATGTAATACATATATAAATTAGATTATTTAATGCAATTGCCAAGTCAATATATTTATTTAAAACGTTTAAGATTTTTTGATTCATATGGCATATCTTACTATAAGATTGAATGAAATTTTGTAGCATTTACTATGCTAACTTTTCAAATCGATTAAGATTACTATAATGTCGGTAGATGCCTCCCATCGTCGCCCTAAGACGGTGGTATAGGAGAATTTGGATAGCTTCAGGTGTGGCCCGGTGGCTCAGTGGTCAGAGCATTCCCCCTGTAAGGGAAAGATCGTGGGTTCGAGTCCCACCTGAGCATTCACTTTTTTCTATCTTAATCGATTACTATAAGATGTTGTTAGGTTCGATACTTACGTAACAACTTAAGACAGAAGGTCCCTTAAGTAGGGACTGAATAAATTGATAACCAACTTGGTATTACATGGATCTCACAACTTTTACTTGGACAGATTCATTCGAGGCAACTTTATTTCAGTCTGACGAGTCGAACCGAACGAATTGGATGGGCAACAACCAACGTCCAAAAAGTACAATAAATCAAACGGAATTACGTTTCACACTTAATTATACTATTTATACATTGATATTAATGTAAATACGTAAATCGTTACCCGTACTACGTAATCGTGGCCTATTGATGTGCGCAACACTACCGCCCCCAGAAGAACGTTCTAATGCTCTGCTTGTAGAACCCCATATTGTAGCCACTTGGAAACACCACGGTAGGGAGTTCATTCCACAAGTTAGCGTGCGGGGGATGAAGTTCCTATCATACCTAACTGTACATACAGTATCAAATCGCAACGTGTGAGGATGGATGTAACCGTGGGCATCATATCGAACAATTCATACAATTAATACAATCTATACAATTCATACATAATCATTTAAAAGATTGTTTTTTTTTACCACTTAGGTGACAGGACATGCACACGGCCCACCTGATGCAAAGTGGTTACCGTGGCTTATGGACTCAGGTAACACCAGAGGCGTCGCACTCGAATGTGTTTTATACACTTTACCGTATACCTAGTCACTTATCTGCAGATTACCTAGTTAACTAAAATTGTTAAGTATTAATGTAAGAACTCAATCAATTTTTAGGGTTCCGTAGCCAAATGGCAAAAAACGGAACCCTTATAAATTCTTCATGTCTGTCTGTCCGTCCGTCCGTATGTCACAGCTACTTTTTTCCGAAACTATAAGAACTAAACTGTTTAAACTTGGTAAGTAGATGTATTCTGTGAACCGCCTTAAGATTTTCACACAAAAATAGAAAAAAAAAGACGGGTTGCACCCTGGGAGTGCTGGCAGAAGTGAAAACATTTTCTTTATTTCTTTCATCGTTATATACATAGAAAAAGATAAAAAGAACATACCATACCATACCTATAATATAGCGCCAATCATAGAACCTATCACTAATTTTCAGTCAGAAGAAATTAATAAATTACAAAAAGAAAAGATAATCACAATAAGGAATAAATTACAAAAAGAAAAAACAATCACAAAAATCCCTGAAGGCAAGGTGGTTTGAACTCGGTACTATCTGAAACTATAAGGACTTACAGTCGAAGCAAAATAGATAGTCTGTACCTAATCTTGTATGACGTCAGTCGTCGGTTACGGTTCAAAAGTCAACTAATTCTGACGCTACCTTAACATTTTACACCCATCCAACGCCGCTAAAGAAGTTTTCACTTCAAAAACAATAAATTTTGGGGGTTCCCTATAGAACTGAAACTCAAAAAAAAATTCCATCAACCCCATACGTGTGGAGTAAATGATATTGAGGTTTCTAATATCATTTTTTAATTTTTGATTAAATGAAAGAGAATGGATCTTATATTGATAAATGTTTTATTTAATGTCAGCAATTAAGTATGGAATACAATATCAGTTAAATGTCCGCCTCTGTTATCCTCACAAATGCGAGCCCTTTTGAGCACATTTTTCATTACATTTTCACACATTTCACGCGGTATTTCATTAATTTCATCACGAATATTTTGTTTGAGTTGCTCAAGCGTTTGTTTACATAACCCTTGCTTTTCAGATATCCCCACAAAAAGAAGTCCGGAGCAGTCAAATCAGGCCAATCAACATAACCATGTTTTGAAATAACTTGCTGTGGAAAGAATAACTTGGTCTCGCAGTAATTCCATTGTAATCCTGGCTGTATGCGACGTGGCACCGTCTTGTTGATACCACATGTTAATCAAGCCCAAAGCATGCAGTTGTGGCGTTAAAAAGTTTTCAATCATATCACGATAACGCTCCCCATTTACAGTTACCGTTACGCCGTTTTCATTTTCAAAGAAGTAAGGTCCAGTGATTTCTTCTGATCAAATTGCAATTGCAACTTTTAATGGATGTAAAAGTGACTGATGAATAATTTGAGGGTTTTCAATTGCCCAGAACCGACTATTTTGTTTATTCACATATTCATTCAAATGAAAATGTGCCTCGTCACTTATTACTTTCTTGAGCAGCAGTAATGTTTTCAGCCGATCTTTCAGTACGTTGTGGTCCATGTTTGGGCCTATCACTTACAGACCCTCTTTCTTCGAAATCATTCACCACACGATAAATAGTGTGATTTGTTGGCACGTTGTTTCTCCCAAAAAATTCACGTAACTTTCTCATCGTCACAGTAATCGATGATTGATTTTGATAAAATGTAACGATTAAAACGTTTATCGAATATTTTTCCATAATAAATTTGCAGGTAAATAATCTTAATAATAATATATCATATATATCATATATTTTTTATTATTAGCAAAATGGAATAAAGATGTCAGAGGTACCTACACTAATTACCACGAAGTAAGTATACTTCCCCCTTTTGTGCTAAGAAATAAAAAGAATTTCATTGACTTGTTGCTGTTATGCTTACTTATATTTTTAGGTTCCATTGAAGCTAGAGAAACGAGAGTAAGATCAGTTTATAGAGCATTACATGGCGATCCAGGAATGGTACTTAACTCATTTTTGAAAAAATATGACTTACTGCTCTTAACGTTAGCGCGGCAGAGCTCTGTACTGGTTCACCACTCTAATTGTTTACCTCGGTTATTCCAAATATACCAAGCGTTTTTCCATTGCTGTTGTTTCTAAGGTGGATGATGTATGGACTCAGAACAATGTTCTTTTAAGAAGTTTACGCCAATTTTCTGTCGTCTAATATTATTCTTTCATACTGTAAAAGATAAATTTTACTTAAAAAGAAAGCATACAATTTTATTGTTCTCTTTTCAATAAACTATCAACAAAAGTATACACAAACCACTTAACAATTTTAATAATATAGATCGGAATTGCATAAAGAATGAATGATTATTGACTAGAATACGGTCAAACTCGACTCCAACGGATTGATTTTATAAGATTGGCCAGATTGAATAAGAAAATGCCTCATGTTGTTGCCTTGAAAGAAACAAACGACTTGCTTTTATTAACTACGTTTTTAAAAAAATGCGGATGCATGTCGATCGTTCGCGTGCTCATGCAAACAGTTCCGATATACCTACCTAATTACAAGATCGTATTCTTAATGTCTAGTTCATTCGAGTTTAAGTTACTGTTGTGCCATACATTGTAATGAATGAAATATTGCGTTATTTATTTGAGCATTACTTGTATGTTATACCTATCCATAGATTAATATTCGCAGGTAACGATGTATAGACTAGCGATTCAACAGAAAAAGTATAATAAATCATGCAATAATTTTATAATAAGCAATGTAAGCATGCGCTTTCAATTTCTGTGAGAATGAAATCGATAATAAGTCAATCATCAACTTGCCAATCCGGAACTCGCTAGCATGTGCGAGATAGCATTTTTTTGTCAACTCGTGCGCATAATATTGTACCTACCGTCAGCTATACTGTCAGATAATGTGTGTGGTAACCGAGCAAGAATACAAGTATCACCACCTCACTACAAGGGTGTCGTAAAACGCGACTAGCGGAACTGCGAGTGGAGGCATACTCGAAATAATCCCTGTAACAAACCCTTTTTAACCAACTGTTTTCCAGCTGTTTGCCAGCGTGTAAACAGTGCAGGCTAAACCCTCCCTACGTTGGGAGGGGCCTATGTTCAGCAGAGGACTGCGATAGGGTAATTGATTGATTGACAGATAAAAATGCATCGAAAACAAAACGAAAAAAAACTTACCTATACTCGCGAATGTCTTTTTCTTAATAGTACATTATGGTACAGGTGTGTAAAGTTGGTGATTACCGCGGAGGCGCCATTGAGACCCGAACCGTTAGGTAAGGGTCTTAAGAGAGCCGAGGACGGTAATCCATTTTCAGGTAGCAAACTTTCCATAACGTTAAGGGCTTCACATCAATCACATCATATATCGAACGGTGTACAACATAAATCATTTTCTTCATAACTAGTACTTGTAGAAATTTCAATCAATAAATAACTATAATTTCAAAAATGAAAACGTGTGAAATATTTTTTCGCCAAATCGAGAAAGATTATTTCGTTTTAATATGCACGCGCATCTCGATGGGCCATAGATTAAAAGAGGTTTCTATTTTATAGTTTGTCACGGACTAAATGGGAAAATTAAAGTTCTTACAGAGTAATTAAAGTTATTAAGGTTAATTGATTGAAACGTTTGTTTATAATATACGTACAAGTTAAAATTATCTATTTAAATATGAAGTTGTATGAAATGAGCAAGTAATAAGTATTGTAATTTATTTGTACACAACCTTTTTTGTATAAAACTTTTTCTAAGAAAAAGTCACTGATCTATTAAAAATTTTATAAAGAATTCATAACTCATTTGTGTATTATAACATTTATAACAATGAAAAGCCACAGTTTGATTATGGGTATCATTATTTGCCTAATTACTGTGAAATTAGAGCCAGTTTATGAGCATGTATGTTGAAAATACACACACCGGCAGAATTAACGGAACACAAAATTATGGTCTGGGAAGGGATATGTTTAGGAGCTCGCACGGAGTTAGTGGTAGTCGACGGCGGAAATTTGACTACTGATCGGTATATCAGGGAGATTTTAGAGGATCATGTTGTGCCATTTGCCTCATTTGTTAGCAACGACTTCATTTTATTGCAGGATAATGCTCGGGCTCACAGTGCTCGCTTAGTATAGGCATACCAACCATGTTGGTGTTACGGTGATGGAGTGGCCAGCACGGTCCCTGGATATGAATCCGATTGAACACGTTTGGAACTTGCTAAAGAGGAGTGTCATATCAATAATGCTATACTAATCCTAACAATCTGGCCGAGCTGCGAAACACATTAGTTGAAGAATGGCAGAGGATGCCTCAAGAAAACATTGACAACATCATTCACAGCATGCCCAAATGGAAGGAAACCTTAACCAGAGCACGAGGGGGAAACTCTCGTTATGAAACATGTTGTTGTTGTTTATGTTTAATTATTATTTGTTTAAAAATAAAGCTAACTATTTTATACTCTCCTTTTTTGTGTTCCGCAAATTCTGCCGGTGTGTGTATGTTTTTTGTTTTAGATTTCGATATAGACGAGCGTAGGATGCGGCCGATGATACGTGATTAGTGCTTTCTGTTATGACATCATATTAAACACCATGATTACAGTACTATAGCAGTACTGTACAGTATTTTTTTATACATTTAGATTGCCTTTAATAAAAATGTGGAAGATTTTAATGTTTTTATGTATAAATTGGATTGTCTATTTGTAACGTTAAAATAACAGCTTTTCAAATAAAAATTAAGCACACAAACAGACGAACAAACAGAGTTTCTTTGGAATTTATAATATTAGTATGGAAACAAGATACCTATAACAAAATAGCATTTTTTTTTTAATTTGTCTCTCTGCCCGTCCGTTTGATACGGGTAATTTCCGAAGTGGCTGAGCCGAATATAACAGGATTTTTACTGCGAACAGCCGCACCCTAATTCTTGTATCAAAAATCTCTTCGCAATTTAGTCTCGATCTGATCTAGTTAATGTCAAAAACGGTATTCACATAACATAATTGTCAAGATCGAACGCTGTCTGTTGAATAAATGTTGGTTGGTAATTAAGTACATTGAACTGCGATCAACATTTGTAAAAAGTGCCAATTTGCACTTTAGTCTACTAAACTTCGTAATTTATATTGTAATGCGTACGAAATTCCTATTCTCTATGCTTTTTACATCACGATTGTTATTTTCGTATACATATAGGTACTTACTGCAAAGACAACTTTCAATTTATTCACACTTGATTAGTAGTGTTCGGAACGGCTACTTATTAGTATCACGTTATCTCGTTCCGTGAAAAAAAAAATAACGTTATTTTTTTACGTTCTAATAAAAAATATATCAGAATATCGTGATACGTTACTTTGTAATATAATATAATTATTTTCACGATAACATATACCTAGATGATAAACTATAAAGTTAAGTGAATTTGGATGCCTTTGATAGGTGCCTATTACTGAACTAACAAGAATGCCCTAACAAAAATATGTTTGATCTCTTTAGCTCTTAAACCCCATCTATACTAATATTATAAAGCTGAAGAGTTTTTTGTTTGTTTGTTTGTTTGTTCGTTTGAACGCGCTAATCTCAGGAACAACTGGTTCGATTTGAAAAATTATTTTTGTGTTGTATAGTCCATTTATCGACAAAGGTTATAGGCTAAATATCATCACGCTACTACTCAAGGGAGCGAAGCAGTGATCATTAATGTCAACAAATCCGGCAGATTTCCATAGGCTTTCGAAGTGTGCCACGGGCGACGCCGGGGCGGTTCAGCTAGTATGAAATAAAAAGGTAGTTAATTGACCGGCTTATTAAGCTAGTTGGCTTCCACCACAAAAAAATGGCTCCACATTTGTGCCTGTCGAGGCATTATGAAGTACCTACCTATTTATTTATTTACTAACACTATTTATTTACACTGTTCAATCAAACTAACCTATTATAAATATTAACAATTAAAATATCCTATCCTACACTAAAACTAACTTTATATTTATTTATACACACGCGAATAATATATAATAATATAATTTACGAGTAATAATAATCACAACAATAAACCATAAATACCTATCGCTCGCGCTCACACAACATAAACTTTGAAGGCGTCTCTCCCTAGATCATTACTGATCCGCACTGATTAAATATCAAAACGATAATTATTTCACTCTTCAAAAATATCAACAGCGACGTTAAGTTACTTATTAGAACGTAAAAGAGTACGTAAGAATGTAGCTCTTACCCACTTAAAATAAAGCATAATTTGGCATAATCGTTATTTCAATTCAAAATATTCAACAGAAAATATTCGAGACATTTATGGCAAAATAAATCTTAAAACCTAGTAATTTCGCACGAGCTAAAGTACTATACAGTTCTCGAAGCTAGTCGCCGCTCACTCACACTCACTACTTAGGTACCTACAAATACGATCCGACGCTACATTATGGTTAAATTAAATAATAGATCAAATATTTTAACGTTTACCTGTTTGAATAAATAATAGTAGCAATGATTATTTTTTTATAATAGGTGATTTTATCAGCTACTTATTATAACGACCATCGCTACACTTGATCAAGCGCAGGCTGCAATTGAAAGTTAATTTTTTTACCAGGAAAGGATTTAGACCGACTGTGGGCCTCATTTATTGCTCAAATCATGAGGCACCAGGAGACCAGCCAGTAAGTACTTAAACCTCCTTAAGTCCAATTCTCCTAATAACAAAAAATTCAAATTTCAGTTAAGATCTAACATAACATAACATAAACTCACGCCTTTATCCCCGAAGGGGTAGGCAGAGGTGCTAGCACCCACATTTCGCCAGTTTATGTTTAGGTCCCAATGTAATAGGTGGCGAGCCTATTGCCATTAACCGGGCACTTATAAACCTGCGATAAATACACACATAACTTCGAAAAGCATCGAAACGTCATTGGTGTGTTACGATCTAATGTTAAACATTATGTCGAGACTGGACTTCACAATGTTGGCACTCGGACGTTGGCTCTTTCCGGACCTTACACAGGTATCTAATCCCCGAAGCACCTGTGCCATATGATACCCTGCATCAGCCGGAACGAGATGCTAACGTGTGGCCTTTCTAGCCCTTGCCCCATGATGGGTTTTACCAACGCTATTACGGTATTATTCCCAAGTCGTCGCTGCCACTCCGCCACCACGTCCTTGTAGAACTGGGAATTTCTTCAGGCTCAGGTTCGCTTCCACGCTCCCGCACCTCCTTTCGGTACCGATAGGTTCGAAAGAACGGACGTGACAAGAAAGGACAGGACGCGAAGAAGACATGAACATGTGTCTCATCCTTGTCTTATCCTATCTGTGTGTTTTGGCACACGCTTCAATACATTTTGTATGAAAAGTTATAAAAAAGGTCAGAACGTGGACGTCCACCTTTACAAACAGTTCCGCCTAACACTTTTTTGTCAATGAGAACCTGCAGCTATCTACAGAAAATCTCGTTAAAATCAGCACAGCCACTATGGAGATAACCCGGCACAACACAGTTATTTTACTATCTACGAGTATTATGTGCGTTACCACAGTATTTTGGTTTAGTTTAAACGATTCTGTTCAATTGTTTAGATTTTTTGTAGTGTGTGAGGACCCAAAGTTGCCTATAGCACCTGTTCGTGAAAATTACAACATGCAATGTAAAACATCATTGAATATTTATCTACTTTATTATTGATATAAATAATAATTTCCTCAGGTTCAATCATCAATAATTACAATTTTAGTACGTTTGGATTGGTGCTGTTCAAAAACTTGTAGCGAATTGTTCTTGCAGACGCACAAAAGGAGCTCACTTATCTAAATTTTGATTTTTAAATTGCAAAAAACATTTCCTCTCATTTTACTCCTCTCCTCCCTTTCCTCTCATACATGTCACATTATTACACAATTGTACATGAATGGTGTCGTGTAGCGCTCCTACCCAGAGCTCTATAAAACTATTTCTCCTAATATTCATTAAATTTGCACTATAGCCTATATGGTATGAATGTTTTTCGATGTAGAGTAGGAGACAAGAGACGTCGAGTCCAATTGGTATCCAATACCAACAACGTGGTACATACAACCAGCACCCTTCAAGTTTAGGAACGAAAGTCACACCTGGAGTTCCATCGGCAAACAAAATCTTTGGTATTGATGGCTCGATGCTGAGTCAAACCCCTCCAGCAATGAGACTTAATCTTGCAGGTGGACCGTTTCGAGACTGGTAAAGCAAAGAGCCCTACCACTGTTTGGGTGCTCCACGTGCGTCCTAGCCCTCACCTTAGTAGGGTTTTCAACTAAGGATACTTAAAAACCTAATTTTATATACCGCAACAAGGGTACATAGGTTTGGCTAGAATAATGGACAAAGACTGAATTCGACGATAATTACGATACAAGCTAATATAATATTTATCTCGGAAATAGCTCCCGGTAGGTTACGGGAACGAGATCATAGGGTGTAATCTAATGGGAAATAAATATTAATATATAAAGTGGGAGTCCACTACTATCTTGTCAGGAACATGTTAGTAGCATATTTCTCTGACAGGTTCTAATCCAACAATCTAATCTTTTAATGCATCGCACGGAACTGCATATACTATAATGTGACTGCGTCTTAAAGAAAGTCGGAAGGTTTGCAATTTGATAAAACAGAGGTAGATTATGAAGAAGGGGACAAAAAATAGAACAGGCCCCCTAGACAAGTGGCATAACGTATATTGGATAGAATAGAATACATAAATCATTGTATAGGATTGAGTGAGGATTGTCTGTCAAAAAAGTAATAATATGAATCCCATAAAACGATTATTCTATTTTCTGCAAACGTTGTGCCACTTGTCTCGGGGCCGGTAAAGTGCGATGTGCCGAGTGCAGTCGATAATGTGTTGTATCGAAGTGCAATGAGTATACGAAACCGTCACACACACATGCTCTTCGGAATTCTTTCAGGCGTGAAAATGAATGTTATAAATGATCAAGTGCACCGCGAACAATTATCATATGAGCTTGTAGGCTAGTGCAGTTTCCACGCAAAAAGTATAAGTGAAAATAGCAATAAAATACATTTGAAAACTCGTTCGTCGACAAAAGAAGCGGCAATGGATTGGTGGAAATCGGTCGGTATCTCGTGGAACGTTACAATAGTTAAATATTTTAACTGTGATAGTGATACATATGTGTTGAACTGTGAAGAGTGAGCAGTGATTGTTATGTATGTGCTGGTGACACATTTTGGAGGAACGACTATCAAAATGAGTGGAGTTTTGCTAGTGTCTTTGGATCAGTATGGGATTTAGTTTTCATTAAGTTCCTTATTTTGTTTTACTTGACAACTGACTATTTGAATACTATAGGATAAGTTCGATTACCTTTTGGTTGTCAAGTTAGTTAGTGTTAACTTTAATGTCACGATTTAGTTGTCATATTAGTTACTCCAAATTTAAATCTTCACCTCTACGAGGGTTCGAGCTACATCCGGAACTTCCACCTTAGAGCCCAGGATCCGGGTTCCTTTTATCTTCTTCTTCACGTTTGTTAAAACGTTCACGTTTCACGTTAGTCAAGCGACTGCAGCGCCACTTCCCATATTGTAACTAAACCACGCTTAAATTACTTGTTTCTTACCTTATAACAGTTTTCCATAAGGACATACATACTACCGCTCATAATTTTGGGCGTGTCCGTTTTCAACCCACGGTTTTCTACCCACGCATTTTATTCTGATATCAAGTTTGGATAATACCGATATTATAAAACTTATGATTAGAAATATAAACTTATATTTGTAATCATAAGTATATTACATGAAATGAAAATTTCATCATTACTTACTTTGGAATTAATGGACTTTAAATACAACCGTTCATCCCTTATTTTGTTTTACTCGAGGTTGAATTCATGAAAATCTTATATATATATACGTGTACAATGTATACATGTATGATTTTGGAGCTCATTTCAACCTGATGTGGATATCGGTACTCTTGTTGATTTTCGGACATGGCAAATCAGACAAGAATCAGGCATATGAAATTTTGTGCTAATCTAATAATTTTGAAAATAATGGATAAATTCATTATTTTCAAAGTTATTAGCACAAAATTTACAACCGTTAATCCCCTATTTCATCATCTTTTTACCTTGTCAATTTTTAATATGTCAATAAACTAAGTGGATGTTTTCAATATAAAAGTTCTCTACCAAATTATTAAATTTATAACCACCCATAGTTAAGGCTCGGTGCAGATTAATCAGTCAGTCACAGCTAATTATGAATGTATAGATAAAATATTGCCTTTTTTATACCACTCAGCTCGTAGACTAGCACATGGCCCACCTGATGGAAAGTGGTTACCGTGGCGTGATTGAACGTGTACAACACCAGGGGAGTGACAAAGGTGACTTGTCTCATCATTATAATTACTAGGTTACCATGCGTTGTATGAGCGCACGATAGCACCTCATATGGAAATGCACGCAAAACCCTTCGTTTTCACCGAGAAACAAGTTGTAAAAGACTTGTAGGTTTGTCAAAACATAATTACTAGTTTCTGCGCCTCTCAGTCCCAACACACTCCCCCCCCCCCCCCTCCCATCTTCAACATTCAAAATTCAAAAAAATCCATGTAAAGTTCTAATCTAAATGATTCTTAAGATTCTAAAGAAATTTAAATTGGTTTGCCTCACTCTTTTTGGAGAAGTGGTGTATGAAAAGACGGGTGTGCAGGTCCCTCCCAACATCTTAGGGGACCAGGCTAGCCTCACCTACAAGTTGGTGCACCTGCTAATTAACGACGAAGCTCTTATTCACGCTTTCCTCTTCAGGAGGACTACAAAACAATAAACGAGACTACAATATCCGATATCCGATAGGTATAAGTGTCGGACGCCGATAGCCAGCCTCCTATAGTTTCCTGTTTTCACATAGGTATATCTGATAAAATCGGCCCGATACAACTATTTGCTCGAAAGTACAGACAAGTTAGCGATGCTAGGGGTGAAAAAAGAAGAAAAAGCAATGCAACCAATTTTCGATCTTATTGACATAACATAGTATTGAGTTTTTTTTCTTATATTCGTGATTAGCGTCATCAATTAACGCGAAAAACCACGTATTTAATTTTATATAATATATAATTTTATTGAGTTTTTTTTCTTATATTCGTGATTAGCGTCATCAATTAACGCGAAAAACCACGTATTTAAGAATATTTCACTAAGGTTGAAAATTGCTTGCAGTCGCTGTTTTAGTCTCTTTGTGATCCGATATCAGGGCAACGCAGTGGTGTTGGCTTCGATAACCGATATCAGGCCAGACAATGTAAAAGACAGATAACATATCTCATATATTTGACTTCCTCCGATGTCGGATATCGGATATCGGATGAGTGTAAAAACGCTCTTAGGCTCGATTGGGCAAACTATGTGTACCATAACGGCTGTGACTAGAAAAGTATCGTATTATGCCCTTAAAACATGTTATGATCTGTCTATCTGTCATCCGTCAACACTTTGAAACTAATATTTGTAAAACTAGACAAATGTAAAAAGAATAATGTATGTCTCTTTAAGATTTGAGTACACATAGACTGTTAATGTGTGTTCAAAAATGATTCGGCTCTATCCCCTATAGACCTTATACTTATGAGATCGATGAAATATGTAATTTAATAGGTGCATTTTGACAGATGCCATAATCATAGGAGGTAACTTGGCACGATTGGAAGAAAACAAAACTATTATCATTTAAGTTCACATTTTATGAACACTGAACAATAGATACAAATGTTTGATTTGATCCACAGAGAAAATAAGATCGATTGACATAAATATTCAAAATTAGCTTAGACTTAAAAGGCACGTTTTACTTGAATTAAATTTTGAAGCATTTACTATGCTAACTTTTCAGATCGATTAAGATAGGAAAAAGTGAATGCCCAGGTGGGACTCGAACCCACGATCTTTCCCTTACAGGGGGAATGCTCTGACCACTGAGCCACCGGGCCACACCTGAAGCTATCCAAATTCTCCTATACTACCGTCTTAGGGCGAAGGTGGGAGCCATCCACCGACATTCACCCACCGTCGCCCTAAGACGGTAGTATAGGAGAATTTGGATAGCTTCAGGTGTGGCCCGGTGGCTCAGTGGTCAGAGCATTCCCCCTGTAAGGGAAAGATCGTGGGTTCGAGTCCCACCTGGGCATTCACTTTTTCCTATCTTAATCGATCTGAAAAGTTAGCATAGTAAATGCTTCAAAATTTAATTCAATTATTTGGGCGGAGTCATCAAAAAACAATGTTTAAAAATGATTGCAACATCATTCATTGTTTCCGATATTTCGTATGAATGTCGGTGGATGGCTCCCACCGTCGCCCTAAGACGGTAGTATAGGAGAATTTGGATAGCTTCAGGTGTGGCCCGGTGGCTCAGTGGTCAGAGCATTCCCCCTGTAAGGGAAAGATCGTGGGTTCGAGTCCCACCTGGGCATTCACTTTTTCCTATCTTAATCGATCTGAAAAGTTAGCATAGTAAATGCTTCAAAATTTAATTCAATTATTTGGGCGGAGTCATCAAAAAACAATGTTTAAAAATGATTGCAACATCATTCATTGTTTCCGATATTTCGTATGAATGTCGGTGGATGGCTCCCACCGTCGCCCTAAGACGGTAGTATAGGAGAATTTGGATAGCTTCAGGTGTGGCCCGGTGGCTCAGTGGTCAGAGCATTCCCCCTGTAAGGGAAAGATCGTGGGTTCGAGTCCCACCTGGGCATTCACTTTTTCCTATCTTAATCGATCAGGCACGTTTTACGTTCGACAGTAGAATGTACCCCCCCCCCCCCCCCAGGCTTGAGCTTTTCTTGTCCGCGTGGGTACTAAGGCGGATTTCAAAGGCAAGGATAAATAAAGTAATCTGTAAACATTAATAGGCCCATTTGCTAAAATATGAAATTGATGAAATGTTTGATGTGTGTGAACCTATTTAGGTTGTCACAATCCTACTACAATTATTAATGCGAAAGTTTGTGAGTATGGATGGATGGATGGATAGATGTATGTATGGATGGACGGATGTTTGTCACTCTTTCACGTAAAAACTACTGAATGGATTTTAATGAAACTTTACAATAATATAGCTTATACATCATAATAAAATATAGGCTATATATCATCATCATCACGCTACTACTCAAGGGAGCGTTAATGTCAACAAATCCGGCCGGCAAATACAGAGAAAATATAGTACAGATGTGAGTTAGAGCTTGGGAACACTACGCGATAAGCGACATTCACGCGGGCTTAGCCGCGGGCAACAGTTATAATAGTATACCTATAAGTTTCGAATCATGCTACTAGGTACTTACATACCGATATTTTTTGTTACAGTTTGCTCTTCTGGTAGTAGTTGCATCCGTTTACGTTACGGCAGATGCGCCGAAGTGAGTACCAACTAAATATTGTTTTGTTTGGATCTGACAGCAACCTATAAATAATGAATCCTGGCATTATCGACCTTTCCTCTTTTCCAATACTTTTGAACTCATATTAATTATTAATGTTTATACTTTTTCATAACTGTCCTATCTTTTATAAAACATATTCATTTCTAGTAGGTATTATCCTTAATCAAAGGTGTTATCGTATTTAATGGGATATGTAGATATTGCTGGCGTTCCCTGTCAGAGTTTCCATTTCCTATAATAGTTTTACATTTTGGGTTTTAACCTACGTGACTGAAAATGATGATACTGCGCTATACGGATCCTTCATAAGCGAAAGTATGTTGATTACTAGCTACGCGAAATAATCCATGAACACTGTCAATGTCACTGTGCCGGCGATTGCGTTTCAATTGTTATGTTTCACCGCTTAGCGTTAATTACTTAAACGTTGAACTATCAACCAAGCGCATAGTAAGCGCCACCCAAGTAGAAAGTGTCAGTCAAGGATCGCTGGTATTTACTATTGCACATTATCATATGACAACAAAAAAAGACAAATCGGACTATGACGTGTGTGGACTGTTATTATGTACTTCGGACACGGACAAGTAGAGGTAAGAACGCGGCGACGACGTCGCGACCACCGAGAGCGAAAGCTGCACCCGCGCTACCGAGTCACGCGTCATGCCATTGACACTGCAATAGACGGAACAGGCAGCGCAAAGAAAAAGCGCCGCTCGGCACGCATGCGATCCATTACCTCACGATAGAATATCAGTATTATTATTTTTTCTTGTTCCAGGAAAAAGATTCGCATCCATCTACCGCAAAAAGTAAAGCATATTCACCATCACAAAAAGATCTACATAACTAATCATCCAGCCTCATCACAATACGCACCAGCTTTCATGCCGAGCGCTGAAGGTGCGGTAGCAGTGCCCACCAATATTGCGATGCCAGCCATGGCGAGTGTAGAACTGTACGACGAGTCTCCTACGCGGATGCCGGGAATTACGTCTGCTGCCTCCAAGCTGCTGCCGCTGTATCGCGCACGTGGGTATTACGGGCCCGTGCCTACCGAGTGGGACGTACATAACTACGACACAGCAAATTCTGGGGAACCCACAGATGAAGCCTATATTCCTACTGCCTTCTCAGAGCCTTCAGCTCCCCCGGAAGATACATCAAATTATCCTCCAAAAAAAATCAAAGTTATAAAGTTAAACGAACCGTCACATAAAACAGTTGCTAGAAAGAATAAAACAAAACGAGTAGCAGTTCGACATAAACCAGATCCTCAAATAGAGGAAGAACATCCTGTAACTACGTTTCATGAAAAATTTTATTCTGACTTAGATGGTTCGGGAACTATTAAAAAAGTAAAAATACCGCCACGTATAGAAAAAATTATAGACGGCGATACAGAACACATTCATACATACAGTGAGGAGCACGTGCACAAGCTCGTGTTTAATGAAGGACCGAAACTCCCCCGCGTGGTCGGGATTGACGCCGTCGGCAGTATGTCCGCACTTGCCCCCTCTCATCCACTTATACCCTTTAAAACCCCGCAAGGTTTAATAGCTTTTCCTCCAGATACGCTTACAAGATTTACCGCGATCGGTTCCATGGGAACACCGTCTCAGCTTGAGTATAACGCTTACAATCCACGAGAAGGAACTCACGATCATACATTTCACGATCACGGGGAAATTCCAGCCGGTGTAGATTTATCCAAAGTCCATTTACCGTTCCCGTCGAGAGTTCCTTATACAAGTCAAGGCTTACGGCTCGGATCAGGTACCAAAGTATCCAAAAGCAAATATGCACAAAAATATAAAAATCACCAAAAACCAAGTCAATTACAAGACTTTTCATATTTTGAACAAGTATATGCTCCCTATAATAAAGTTCGTAACATACAGAAACTTCCGATTTCAGTTCCCTTTGAATTCTCCAACGATGAGGACGTGGATGATTACAGACCTGTTGCACCTTCTTTTAATATAAAAAAGAAAAAGTCTACTAGGTCTCGAAACTTAATACCGGCGCTCTATTTTAGTCAAAGAAAACAAGTAGGTGACTATAGGCAGAAACAAGCCAGTGCCCCGTCCCCATTCAGCGTGTCCTCCACCGTAGTTCACGAATACAAACCGAAAGAGTACTTGGGTAACTCAGCTCGGTTATCCAAGACAAATAAAGATATATATAGGTATCCCAACCATAACTATGATTATGATGCGTACGCCTCAAGTATATCTGAAAGTTATCAGCAAAATGTACCGACTAAAAAAGGGAAAAAGAAGTCATTATCAACTCAGAATATCAGATTTGGTGGATTAGATCATCAGTCAAGCGTAAATCATTTGAACGAATTAGGTCTACCGGCAGCGTCTCTGAAAGGAGTTACTCACTCCGGTTTTGATAACAATTACGATCAGGTAAATTCACAACAAATAGTACCAACTGCTTTCATGATAAGGGAGTCATCCCCAGCACACTCTTACTACAGTGCCATGGCTTTAAAAGCTATACATGATGGAGATCAGTTATCTGTAGCTGAAGCGTCTAATGATAATTATCAATATGCTGACGCACCAACTACTCCTGATGAACCTGCGCTACCAACAACTGCTACTCAGCCGTCAGAATATAATGATGTACCCGGTTCTGAAGTTGACACTACGGAAACATCATCAAGAAACATAATACATGATGAAAGCTCCGACGCATTAAATATATTTAAAGAGACTAAGTCCAAGTACAAAGCAGTACTTCAGCCCAAAGCTCACCCATCGATGTCTCATGATATTGGTCAGCAATTTTACAATACAGCCATAGGGACACTTAAATATGGTGACAAAATTTAAAAGGTAACAGACTCAATTTACTCAGTGCTATTTAGTTTTCAATGTCCTATGAACTTACATATTGGCATTGGATGCCCCGTGAAAAGTGTTTCAATGTCTGTCGTAATGTGAATGTATTCATGTATTAAGTATTTATTATCTGCATGTACTTATGAGGTGTAATTATGGCAATAGTATTTATTGTGATATATCATCCAGATTGACGATGGTATTCATGCATTTTATACGAATCTATAAGCGAGATGAAAATATAAAATAATGTAAATAATCATGCTTTTTTTTATTTTAAGGGTTTAAGTAGTTGATTGTTTTTAATGAGTATATCTAAATCCAAATACCTATTTATACTGCGCGAGAACCTTACATATAACATTCACTCTGCGCAACATAAAATTTGATTGCTGTATGTTTATAAACAGGCGCCACTTTAAACGTAAGGCATGTCTTTTTCTACAATAGTTTGCAATGTACAAAGCTTACAGTTACTACATATAAGGGGAGGATAAGATCTACATTTTTCGGCAGACCCAGAAGTTAGTAAAATATTTCATTATTCCATCAACATCAACATTATTCGCTAAGTATTTTACTAATTGCATATTATATATATATCTAGGTAGGTAATATTAGTCAGTATAATACTGACTACGGGGCCCCGTGGCCTCCATCCGGCTTTTCTGGAAGTGAGACTCTATTGACGACGTGCCAGGACAGGACTACTTGGACCTACTCCTTCTGGAACACAGTGGCTGATATTATCAGCCTACATGAGCATTATGGAGACAATTCATGTGAGTTCCTGGTGCCGTCCGACAGAATGTTTAATAAGTACCACGCTGAAAAGGTAAGGAGGTAACAAGGACGGATCACTGGTTTACCCCGACGTTGATGGGGAAGGTTGCCCATCAGATCACCGCACAATCACCCGTGTACCTTTTATTCAATACTGAGTCGATTATCGTCATAATGTGACCTTTATACCGTGGTATTTGCAACACTCCTACACCGGCCTCTTGTCTTTAAAAACTGCTGTGATAAAACGCAGACTCCATTGTCTCGGAATCTTGCCGGTGAGAACCATGTGGTTAAAAAGATTTGTGAGGACGTTCACACCATGGGCACGCATCTCTTCCATGCTTCGATGGGGATTCCGTCGAGTCCGGCAGCTTTCCGATCCTTCATTTGTGCCCAGGCGGCATGAAGGATCCGAAGGGACATCATTATTTCCATAAAGTACTTTTTCATAGTATTCTCAACTATCTGTTGCCCACAGTTCCGTACTCATGGAATACTAAACTAGTCATGAAGTTCCATGAAAGATTTCAACTTTCTACGCAATTTTCTGAATATTTATTTCAATTAAAAGTGTCACCAAAATTTTAAAAAATTTAAATACGATGATCGACGTTGATTAAAATTGTGGAAGGACCAAATGGAACAGGGATTCATATTTATGCATATAGCTTTTTTTGTAAGCTTCTCTGGTATATGTTAGGTATATTAGTACTTTCAAAAAATATATTATCAATTCTATATGTATGTATATGTTGATATTTCTTATTCTAATTATAACTTAGGTAATTTTGATTATTAAGGGAGCAACTACCGTCGGACTCCTCGACCCTTACAAGAGGACATCCGCACGAGGCAAGTTATAAGTTATACAACAATACATACAACAAATTAGCAAGTTTATAGGCTTACAGGTGAAGAGGGGTTTGTTAGAGCCATGAATATTTAGGTGGGGCTTCATTCACCTATAGTAGTGCATATATGTTGATTCAGCTTGGCTTATTATAAAGAGCTACGGGTTCGGTGTCAACGGCGAAACATTTTGAGGGATTGGGAAGTTTTTGTTGCATGTAATAAATTAAGTCAATAATGAAATAGTGTTTTATAATGAAAAAGTTAGACGAAATAAAAATTAATTTTCACCTTTTGGGTTCTTGGTTCAATACTTTTTTCCCCAATGGAATCGATGGACTACTATAGATTTACTGGAATTTAAAAAAAAATTCCTTGATTAAATAGCCCAAAATTGCGAAAGTTCATTAATATTTAAAAACTTTTTTTTATTTGTTACATTTTAATGAAATGTGTTTGTGGGTCCACTAAACTAATCTTTTTGCCGTACTCAGATCAGATACATTTTATGTCCTGATCTATAATAAAGTGATAGCACTAGCACTGCAACTGTGATGAAGACCGTAGGCAAATACTTCGATCGTAGATGGTCTTTCTTTCTTATTTTAATTATATACAATATATACAATTTGCCAATATCAAATTAAATATTAGGGGTTAAAGTATGAAATTGCCGATTTGTACTGACAAATTGAAATTCGTTTTTTTTTTTAATTTAACGTATTTATTTAATCAAAATAATTACCATTATTATCTATACATTGCTGCCATCTAGTAGGAAGGTCATTTATGCCTTTGCGATAGAACTCTGGTGATCTAGATTCGACAAACTGTGTGAAAGCATTTTGTACTGCCTCCTGAGAAGAAAACTTTTTATCACATAGAAAATTGTCCAAATCACGAAAAAAATGGTAGTCTGTTGGAGCAAGGTCTGGCGAATACGTAGGGTGACGGATAGTTTCTAATTGCAGTTCCTGTAGAGTTAAAATGGTTTCTCGTGCTGTATGAGGTCTCGCGTTATCATGGAGCAATAATGGTGAAGATCGATTCATGAGTCGGGGCTGTTTCACTGCTAGTTTTGCTATCATTGTTCGGAGTTCGGCACAGTAGACATCTGCCGTTATTGCTTGACCAGATCGTAGAAAGCTATAGTGAATAACACCATGCTCAGACCACCAAACAGTTACCGTTACCTTTTTATTGGTAAGCTTTGCTTTAGGACACTGTTGTGGCGTTTCACCTGGGGTCAGCCATTGCATTTTTCGCTTACGGTTATCGTAAAGAAACCACTTTTCATCACATGTCACAATTCGATCCAATATTCCTTCATTTCTGTATCGATTCAACAAGGCAACACAAGTTTCAACACGCATTTCTTTCTGCAGATCAGTCAAATCATGAGGTACCCATTTTTCACATTTTTTTATTTTATTGATTTGACGCAAATGAGTCAATATTGTTGGTAAGGTAACGTTAAACCATGCAGCTAATTCCTGGGTAGTTTGGCTCGGATCGGCTTCCACCATGTCTTTCAATACATTGTTATTCACCTGTGTGGGACGGCCTTCCCCGTGGTTCGTTCTTCAAATCAAAGTTTCCGTCACGAAAGCGTTTAAACCAAAATCGCACGGTGCGTTCATTAGCAGTCCCTCTCTCCAAACGCAACATTGATATTGCGAGCTGTTTCTGCCGCGTTAGTTCCGCGTCGGAACTCGTATTCAAAAATCACTCGAATTTTCGAAGTATCCATCTTTCTTGTCTAAGCTGAATAAAAAAAACAACTGAAAGTCGATAATCGAATGTTGCACATTTTTAAATGAAGAACTACATAGGTACCATGTGGAAAAAGTTTCATTCAAAAATCTCAAACCATGAAGGTTCTATGTCAATTCGAAGTACCTATTACAATGAAACGGCAATTTCATACTTTAACCCCTATTATAATGGGTAAATGTAAAATATTGGTGGAAACGCCAATATCAAGTTAACCAGGATATTTCACCAGAGCCACAATAACCACAGAAATTTATCAGGACGAGTTCTTTTTAGGGGGCTACCAGGTTCATTTTGTGAGATATTCACGGCAATTGATACATTGCCTTTCTGTCGAAATTAGGTATTTTAATGGTCATAGCTGCAGTATTCGATTGCGAAAATTTCTTATTACGTATCATGTGAAACGTAGTGACGATTCTGCGCATTTGCAACAAAGCCTGACGGCAACTCACTGCTGGCTATTGTGATGTCGTTTTTTGTATTAGTGCTTAAGCTTTGATACGTTAGTTTCATTTCGCCATCATATTTTTTCATGCCAAATATGCATACCTACGATAAGAAATAGGCACATCGCAGAAACTTTGAAGCTTTGCTCGTTTCTTAGCTACGCATTAGGGGTGCACTAGCTACATAAATACGTAAATACTTATAGACTTATATACGTAAATCTTTATTCCGAAAGACACAATCACGAATTTAAAAATTCCGATCTTCATAATTCTGAATGATTCGAATTCCGAAAGTCAGAAATCCGATGTACCATAAATTACCAAAAAAAACCCGAATTTCAAAGTTCTTAAAGTTAAAAACTACGAATGTCAGAATTCCGAATTTCAAGATACCGAACCATTACAATTTCTCTTCAAATATCTGAAATACGAATCATTTCAGCCGAAAGACGTCCACTGCTGGACAAAGGCCTCCCCCAAGGATTTCCACAGTGACCGGTCCTGCGCCTTCCGCATCCATGCCCTTCACCAGGTCGTCGGTCCACCGTGTGGGAGGCCTGCCTACACTGCGTCTTCCGGCGCGTGGTCGCCACTCGAGAACTCTCTTGCCCCAACGGCCATCTGTTTTACGAGCTATGTGCCCCGCCCACTGCCACTTAAGTTTGGCGATTCTGTGTGCTATGTCGGTTACTTTAGTTCTCCTGCGGATCTCCTCATTTCTGATTCGATCACGCAGGGAAACTCCGAGCATAGCACGCTCCATCGCCCTTTGGGTGACCTTGAGCCTTCTTATGAGGCCCATAGCAAGGGACCAAGTCTCAGTTCCGTAGGTCATCGCTGGCAACACACACTGATCGTAGACTTTAGTCTTGAGACACTGCGGTATTTTGGACGAGAAGATATTACGAAGCTTCCCGAACGCTGCCCAGCCGAGTTGGATTCGACGATTGACCTCTTTCTCAAAGTTGGACCTGCCTAACTGGACTGTCTGTCCCAGGTAAACATATTCGTCAACAACTTCGAGTGTAGAGTCTCCAACCTTTAAAGAAGAAGTGGGTGCGACATGGACATTTGACATAATTTTCGTCTTGTCCATGTTCATTTTGAGGCCCACTTGTTGGGAGGCTCTACTGAGGTCTTCGAGCATTGTACCTAGGTCTTCCAAGGTCTCAGCCATGACTACGATATCGTCAGCGAATCGAAGGTGAGTGATGTACTCGCCGTTGATATTGATGCCGAGTCTTCTCCAGTCCAGGAGCTTGAAAACATCTTCCAGGCCGGCGGTGAACAGTTTCGGAGATATAACGTCTCCCTGTCTCACCCCTCGCTGCAACTGGATAGGTTTTGAGCTTTGATCCTGGAGGCGGACTGACATGGTGGCGTTTTCGTACAAACACTTCAGCGCTTCGATATATCGATAGTCAATTTGGCACCGTTGGAGAGACTGTAGCACAGCCCAGGTCTCGATCGAATCGAAGGCTTTCTCATAGTCCACAAACGCCAAGCAGAGTGGCTGATTATACTCCTCAGTCTTCTGTATAATCTGTCGCAGCGTATGTATGTGGTCATCTTAGCGTTGTGCCCGGTTATTTCCAATTCAACTCCTCCTTTTATACGGTTTGCTTTAAGACGAATTTTAAGAAGCGACAGCTTGCGATAGAGCCTTAAAGTAGCAGCTAGCAGCGGAGGCTGAATTCAGAGGTCCCCTTAAAGCCAAGCCATATGTACCTGGAGGCTAGTAGCTACTGAATAACGGGGAAGCTCCAGCACAGGCTAAGTTCGGTTAATTATTGTTCTATTTGGTACATCAAGATACAAGATTGGGTGCTAAGTCATAGTTAAGACCGGTTAAGTTTTTTTTTGTAAGCATTTAATAAATAACTTATCTCTCAACGTAACAAAAATCTATGGTCTAGTGCCTAATGGGCATAAGAGCCCAACACTTGCCTTGTCTTCTGCCTTCCACCCCAGGCATGTTAGTACTATAGCATCATAGCTAGGATCTGGAATGATACATCTGGTTTTTTTAATGTTCCCAAGAACAGGTTCCTGTAAGTCTCGGATACGGGATCAATACTTCACGCAGGTCGAGCTACAAGCAAACAAAGCAAGTTAGGTATTTGTTACAATGACTGTTGAGTGGTTCCGTTCTGTACCCACAAATCTCTACCCACGAATATTTTTCCGAAATGTCAGAAACACGCTAAAGCTAAGTATGTAAATATAAGTGTACCTACTTTATATACAACTAATATATTTTTTTATATATATATAGGACACGTCAATTTGACTTCACCTCGCCTGATAGTAAGCTGAAGGCAAAATCTCTGGAAAGAGGGTCACCATTACATACACGTACCATGTTAACAATGGTGGCACTCAGCTTGACGGTCTTATCCCTGGAAATTCCTGCCTGACTCCCTTCCTGCACGTGTTGTCCTGTATAGGAAAGGAGATGATGGGACTAATTGAAATAGCTCGTCAGAATATTCACCATGGTAGAGACGCTAACATACTGTCAAATAAGCAACATCTCTACGCATCTGCAGAGACTCGAGGGTACTCGTGACCTCAGGATTTCCAATAATGCGGAACGCACGTCGCTTCAACCTGTTGAGAGCATCTAATTAGTACTTTGCGGAGCCCGCCCAGAGATGCGAGCAGTATTCCACGCAGGAACGAATTTGTGTCTTGTATAAAAGACACCGCTTCTCCGGCGTGAAAAACCATCTCACTCTGTTCAGGACTACGAGTTTACGCGAGGCTGTTTTGATGATACTCTCGATGTAGTTTTTGTTTTTCAATTTGCAGCGAACATCCATACCGAGGATATTGAGGTTGTCCTGCAGTGGCAGTGGCGTGCTCTGAAGAGTGAGAAGGGAAAGAAAGGAAGATACCTTTGCTGTAAACGCACATGCCTGCGTCTTTTTGGCATTAAACTCGACCAGATTCTCAGAGCCTCATTGGGAAATGTGGTTCAGGATCCGGTCAAGCTCAGTGACAAGAAGCTGCCTTTTTCCCGGGATATCCCTCTGCTCTTTTACCTGCAAGAACACCGAGGCTCGTCCATCACAAAGGGCGAGAATACAGTGCTACTGCAAGACGCTAGCAACCCAGTTGCACAGTCTAGGGGGCAGCCCAAAGGCTGATAGTTTGGTAAGGAGCGATTTGTGCCAAACTCTATAGAAAGCTGTGGCGATGTCAAGACCCCAGTGTGCCGTGTATCGAGTGACTGTAGTGCCTCACGGACATCGCGTTGCCTGATACGAATATCAGGCATTTCGTGGTCACTGATGCGTTGTGTCGGTGGCTGCATACCACAATCATCGATTGGCGGCAAAGTGATTAACCAACAAATTTGTTTTCTCCTGCGGCTTATGGGCCAGGCATCCATCGGGGTTGTGCAGCAGGAGAAGTGAAGGCTGGCAGAAGTTGGCTTGCAAGGCTTTAGCCAGTCGCCAGTAGCCACGGCTGCCCATGGTATGCGCCACTAACTCCTGACCAAGCCTCGCTAAGCGCTGGGTGGCAGCAGTTTCACTCTCAGATGGGTTCTTATCTTCAAAGCAGCGTTCAACTCACGGGATGGACGCAAAATTGTCACGCAGACCATCCCAGTCAGCTGACGAGTTGTGCCCGAGACGCTGCTTTCCCTGCACGGGTCGTGGGGCCGCTATAATGGGCGCCTAGGAACGGAACAGACAATGGTCGGAGTCGCCTAAAGCGGCGCTCACCAAAAAATGTACTGGTCCGGGTGACTCGTCAGCAGAAGGTCTAGCAGAGAAGGCTCATGGTCCGACCTTTTTGGTATCCTAGTGACCTCGTATACCCGTTTGGTCAGGCCATGCGCCAGAGCAAATGCATGGGCGGCTCTTCCCGCATGGGTTGTTTTGGCGGAGCCTAACCAGATCTTGTGGTGAGCGTTAAAATCCCCCAGAAACACTAGCTCAGCGTTCGGAATCCGCTCGGCGGCCTCAGGTATTCAAAGAGTCGAGTTGTGTCGGCATCTCCTGTATGGGAGTGATAGAGGCACACAGATCTGACTCGTAGAACCAATCTCACTAGTGTGCTACCACAATCGCCCCTGCTCGCCTATGCACACCCCTGAGTTTGAATTCGCAATCCAACCGAGATTGGATTGCTTTGGACGGTTTTTCGCAATAGTGCACGGTAGTGCTCACCCGGTCGAAATTTGTGACAAATTTGCGCCATCAAATTTCTACCACCATGTAAATATGGTGAAACATTGTTTCTATTGTTACTTACTCTCACATTTTATACGCTAGATACGACGACGCCGTAATGCACGCTTAAATTTATGATATCAAATGTACCTTACAGCAAAAACTTTGAACAATATCTACTTAGTTAAAACATACCATACATTTTTAATTAGGTAAATGTTTTATATAATACAATGCTTAGTTAAAAGAGGTGTCAGAAGTCCCAACTAAGTCTTCGGGGCCCAACCAAGCCAGCTTTGCTTGGGAGCCCTACTAATTAACGGCCGATCATCTTGCGTTGGCTTTCCATTAGAAGTGGGGGGTTGCAAATGAAGGTACAGAATAGTGTTCTGGGACGGTTGGGAGGGGTCGCTCCTGTCAAGCCAATATAGACAATATCAAAAAAAGAAAGAGAAAAAGAGCGATTCAAGCTTTGTAGTTTTAGGAATCCATACTAATATTATAAATGCGAAAGTAACTCTGTCTGTCTGTCTGTCTGTCTGTCTGTACGTTACGCTTTCACGCCTAAACCACTGAACCGATCTTGATGAAATTTGGTACAGAGGTATATTAGAGCTTGAGAACGGACATAGACTACCTTTAATCACGAGAAGGGGGGTTTAAGGGGGGAAATAGGGGATGAAAGTTTTTATGAAAGTTTGTTATTTCTGAAGATATCATAATGAAATTTGGTAAGGAAGAGGTAGATTAGAGCTTGGAAACGGACATAGGCTACATTTTATCGCGAAAAGGGGGGTAGAAGGGGGGGCCTAGGGCCTTAGGATGAAAGTTTGTCATTTTTGAAGATTTCCTGATGAAATTTGGTACAGAGATAGTTTAGAGCTTGGGAACGGATAAACGTTACCTTTTATCGCAAAAAGGGGGATAGAAGGGGGGCGGACTAGGGCCTTGGGATGAAAGTTTAGTCATTTTTGAAGATTTCTTAATGAAATTAGGTACAGAAATAGTTTAGCTTGGGAACGCACAAAGGCTACCTTTTATCGCGAAAAGGGGGGTAGAAGGGGGGACTAGGGCTTTGGGATGAAAGTTTGTTATTTTTGAAGATTTTCTGATGAAATTTAGTACAGAGATAGTTTAGAGTTTGGGAACGGAAATAGCCTACCTTTTATTGCAAAAAGGGGTAGAAGGGGAGGGGAATATGGCTATGGGATGAAAGTTTGTCTTTTTTGAAGAGATCCTGATGAAATTTGGTACAGATATGGATTAAAGCTTGGGAACGAATATAGGCTACCTATTGAGGCGAAAATGGAGGTAAAGAGAGGGGGGGGGGGGGGGGGGTAATAAGGGATGAAAGTTTGACAGTTTTGAAGATATATGTGGTACAGGGATTAATTAGAGCTTGGTAACGGACAAATGCTACCTTTTATCGCAAATAATGTGGTAAAAGGGGGTGGGATATAATAAGGGGGGAATAGGGCTATGGGATTAGAGTTTCACACTTTCAATGGCACAAAAAAGGGGGTGAATATGGCATAAATAGTAAGAATTTATTTTAAGGTGTCCTCATGAAATTTGGTACAAAGGTGAATTAGACCTTCGGAACGGACATAGTCGAGTAGCGAACCAAATATAGAAGCGAGTGGAGAGGCGAGTAGAGATTGTTATAGGGACGAGTGGATAGGCATGTAAAGATGGAAAGTCGAGTAGAGTCGACTACAGGGGCGAGTAGATATGCGACCAGAGAGCCAATGGAGAGGCGAGTATAGAATCAAATAGAATGCAGTAAAGGGTTGAGTAGAGAGGCGAATAGGGAGGTGAGTGGAAAGATGAATGTAGTGGCGAATAGAGAGCTGAGTAGAGGTGCGAGTAGATAGGCGAGTGGGGAGAGTCAAGTAGAAAGAAGAAAAAAGATTCGAATGGATTGGCAAGAAGAGAGGCCAATGGAAAGGCGAGTATAGAGAAGAGTACAAAATCGAGTAGAGAGGGGAACAGAGAAGTCAGTAGAGAGTCGAGTATAAATTCAAGTGTAGAGGCGAGTCGAGAGTCGAATATAGGGGCGAGTAGAAAGTTGAGAACAGAGGTGAGTACATAGTCGAGGACAAAGTTGGGTAGAGAGGCGAATTTAATGCTCAATAGCGTCGGATCAACACTAAGCGATAACCGACATCCACGCGGGCGAAGCCGCGGGCAACAGCTAGTAAAATATAACGCATGAAGTAGGTACCTTATTTTTTAATGTATTTTAGTATACAGGGGGTTTCGGGGGCGATAAATCGATCTAGCTAGGATTCATTTTTAGAAAATGTTCTAAAAAAAACATCGATACCGGTTATCCAGGTACTATTATTAATTTATAGGTACTTATCTACTTCATGGCTGAATGTAAAACACTGTCAGATCAAGTGCAGGCATGTACGAGTAAAAGCACAGTTTCGCGGAAGTTCGTCAGTGAAGGGCATGCAAGCAGGGTCCGCTTATGTAACACCGACTGTTAAGATCAAGGCATTCGATCAAGAGATCCGATCGTTGTATAACTCGTTACTTGTTCAATAAGTTACGACAACTCAACTTTATTATTCAGGACGCTTATTTTATAATAAGGGCGATGTAGTAGAAACTAATTTCTAGAATATTTAATAATGAAAAATGCCCACAATTAGACGTCAATGTTAATGAACGATAAAGAACTTAGACGACCCACGTGAGTTACCTAACTACCGGTTGAATTTAATCAATAATAAATAAATATTTTACTATAGGACATTCTACACAGCCTGCGCTATCTGAACCAAGATTACCATAGCTTAACTTAAATCAGAAGAAAATACCATAGTCTCTCCCGTACACCATAGCACCAGATCTTCAGCTTTGCTGTGGTCCAGCAGTAGACTGCAATAGCGCCAATCAACTGACTGATTAGATCAGATTAGAGTCTATTATAAGAATTGTAGATACGACGCTGGCGCTTTAAAACGTCGAAGCCGAAAATTATTATTGTACCTTAATTTGGTGATAGAACAAAGCCTTACTGACAGACTTGGGTACACTTTTGATTGAGATCTCTCAATCTTACTCCTTTGATCTAAATACCGATATTTTGAGATCAAAGGAGTGAGATTATAGTAATTACCTAGTTAAATATTTCACTTTCATGTAACTTCATTGCTTATATACATAATATATCTGTACATATGTATGTTATTCTGATTCATAGCAACAGATTAGTGCCGTGTAATATTCTGGCGCTGGAAGTAAAGATATTTGAAAAGGTTCAAGTTTGTTAGCGGCGTTGAAATGGTGCGGTTTTCTACCATCTGCATATGAAGAACGGTATGCATAAGCTTAGCTATAAAACACAGTCAGAACGCACACATTACTTAACAACAGTCTTGGGCAGGTTAACATCACTTGGGGCAATACACTGATGGTAGTTGTGCACCAATGTATGTCAAGCGGCGGTCGCTACCGTCTTTTCATTGTTTCCTGTGCCACTAAGCCGATTACACTCGGAAGATTTGCATGTCCATTACATAAGGGGTATGTAACATCATTGCTAACAATACAACTTTTAAATTTATCATTACGTGCCACGAATAAAGATGTAGCTATTAAACTAATTAAAATGAAACTTAAACGCAGGGCAAGACAATTTAATTCCGTGATCACATGAAAGAGTCCGACACGACGTCACGACATTGATATCAGCAACCTCAGCATAACGGAAACAGAAATATCTGCAACTATCAAAAAAATATATATACGTCAATGTCTTCGGAGCCCAAGCCAATCTCACCTGCTACCTAACTTACGGAATCTTTGGTTGTGGGGGCACGCCTCAATCATTGATTATATCAAAGCAATCACAGGTACAAAGGGCTCGCGTCATCAGTTATTCAGTTGTTTTATTGGTGTCTTGGTTGGTACGTACGAAATTTTTGAAGTTTGTTCAAGAAGTTTGCCAGCATTTATACCTAATATTTCCTTAAGTCTGCCTGAGGCCTAGCTTTCACTCTCCTCAAATATCTAATCTGCAGATTACATGATAAGAACACGTAACAACGAACTTCCAACGCATGTACCTAACAACATACCTATTTATTATTAATCTTTTAAGACACAAGACCAATAATCTCTTTGTTGAATAATATCGTGAGTCTTCGTGGGAGATCTGGAAATAGACTAGACTTTTACTTTCAAGCCCGTAATCGACGTGGTTTTTAAATTAAAATTTAATTGTGTAAAGTGCAAATCTTAGGTGGTTATTTTTGAGTTGAAATCAAAAGCGATTTCCTTCCGAATATTTTCTAAGTTTTGTATAGAGGAGGTAAAAAAATCGGATGCGACTATGATTAAAACTAAGATGAAGACGGTGATGATATTTATCTAGTTCTCATTATTTTTTTCTCTATAACTCCCGTTCTAAATTGGCCCACTAATGTCTCCCAAGCGGGACAAAGCCCTGGTGCAGGCATTTCTCTAGACGTTGGGGATCAGATGGTAGTCGCTTCCATAAAGACCAACTACTTAAACTAAATCATGGAAAGGAGGAGTAGAACAACGAATCTCCGCCTCCAAAACAAAAGCTTTTTAACAGACAAACCGAACCATTAATGATAATGAATCTAACCTACTTATCATCAATTAAAATGTGAATGACCGACCGAAATATTGGTTCCTTTGTTATTTTAATAAAAACCCACACGTGAGTCAGCGTTGATAGCTCAAACAGTTTACGTAATACGTCTTCACACGAGACTGAGGTGAAACTAATATTGCGTGTACATTCTTCCTGTTGTTTATCTCGATCCTAATAATTGCGCTACATCAGCTGTGACCATATCTTACTATCTGTCGTAATTTTCACAATACTTGTCAGGTTATTAGGGTGAGTTTTTACTCAAACGGAACGAGACGTGTGGTAATCGAGCAGTTAGAGATGATTAGAGCAACCCAATGGAATTTATTAATTTCTGAACATCTCCTTTCCGCTTCCCTCGTCTCCAGCACAATGCCAATGGAACCGTAGCCCCAAAAGCGTTATCAGCAGATCAATGAATATAACTCAGTGGTAATTAATCATGTTTCTTTTAACTACCACACAATATATAAGCAATTTAGACGTATTCAACTACATAATATTTATAAACGATTTGATGTCGAAACGTCTAACTTCATAAACTTTCTTTATCGACAGGTCAATGAATGTATGAGATTACGCTTTGATTCAATATGGTATTCACCATATTACATAACTAATTGCAGTTTCACATCACACACTTGTAATTAATAATATATTTGTTGAGCAGAGTGGGTCACAAAATAATGTTTTGGCAGTAACATGTATATAGCATAGCAATTTTCAACAGAGTAGGTCGCAAAGCCTTGTAATGTTTTTTTAAACAGCATGAATAAGATTGATGTCGGTACGTCATATTATACCTACCCGTATTAAACTTTATAATCTTTCGTTTGATATTGTGCTGAAAAATATAATTAAGTCTGACGTCTACTTTTTTATAATATACCTATTACAACTCATGTAATGAAAAATCATGACTCTTACTGCGAATCCTATGACCATAAGCCCTTGTATCACTAGTGGTATAGACAACTGGCACTTTTAATTTATACGAAGTAGGCACCGCATTCCTGTACTTTTCAGTCAGCGGTCGGCTAAATCCCATAAGACTGGGGTTCCTACTAGTTATTTGTATACAGTCCGGAAAGCAGAATTAGACAAAACGGAAATGTCATAAATCGCGATTTCCTAGATATAGGTTTAGGAGGATACCTCTTAGGCCAGATTTCTTTGAACAAGACTGTTTTCTCACCTATTCCTCAAAAAAATTCATTGATCTGGTGATAAACTGAGGGCTCTCTTTATTAAATTTCTCCTACCTAGTCAATAAAAGCCAGTGTTCACTGGTGTTTATAGTAAAGCCAATGCTAAATACATCAGAAATATATAATGATAGAACGCCATACAATAAGAGATAAGAAATAACTTTATTTTTCAAATTTACTTCTCCATTTTTATTCTACAGTTAGAAATAGCACAATCTGGCATATTCACGTTATTTTAACGATGTTATTACAAGCTAGTCTTAACAGTACCGAATAAGCGTTCGAAAGTTCCTGTGTTATACATAGGACAGGAATTGACCAAAAACTTGCCACGCTTTTCCCGCTCATATGGCCGTTCTTTTCTAATATATTTCTGTGGCTTAGTACATTCTTCAAATCCTCGGCACATAAAGTCAAGACGACATGCCTATAGCTATTGCTTTGTTTGTCGAACAGCTGCAGAAATGTACAGCATAATTTGCAAGCTAAACTAAGCTTATTCTTTATTGAAAACACGACGCATCACGTCATTTGTGTGTCCCAATTGGTCGTAATTTATGTGGAAGTTTACCGAGCCCGGTTCTCACACTAACTTCCTATTGATAAACTCAAGAGGAAGTTAATACGGAAACCATGCAGTTAATCTTACAACTAATGTATTCCATGTTCAAGAGTATAAGACATATTCATTGTATTCCCTTATCTTAATTTTGAGGTGAAGGATAACGGAAACATGAATACAGAATAATTAAATAACTTTTAATGAACATTACAACAACAATAACTTAATCTCTAACCTATTTACATAACAAGACTTGTACTATAAAGTACTGGATATTTAATTATCCACTTCTTCGGAGGACTATGACTTAGTAGGATTTTTAGTGCAAAAACACATTTTATTTCCGCTTGTGGTAGGGCCCGCCACCATGGCCAGCCGATATCGCGTTTGAGTAGCTATCTCCCCCAAAACCGCCGCCGCCTCCATGGCCTCCGTGACCGCCACCGATATCTGCTAAACTAAAGCCACCTCCTCCACTGCCGTGACCTCCTCCCGAGGAGTGTCCTCCGAAACCTACACTATAACTGTCTCCACCGAAACCGCCTCCGCCATGTCCTCCTCCTAAACTATAACTGTCACCTCCGTGACCTCCACCTCCCCCATGACCTCCTCCTACACTATAGCTGTCTCCTGCGTGGTCACCTCCTCCTCCGAAGGAACTACCTCCGTGGCCTCCAACACTGTAGCTATCGTGGCCACCACTGCCGCCCCCATATCCTCCAAGACCCAGTCCACCTGATGAGTGTCCACCACTGTAGCTATCGTGACCGCCGGAGTGATCGTCGTGGCCTCCTCCAAAACCTCCAATACTTGCACTGAATCCGCCTCCATGACCTCCATCATAGCTTGATCCTCCACCATGACCACCTCCGAATCCACTATCAAATCCACCGCCGAATCCACCGCCGTGACCATGGTCATCATGACCACCTCCATGTCCACCGTCGTATCCACCGCCTATATCTCCACCATGGCCGCCGCCTCCAAAGCCACCGCCATGATCATGTTCGTCGTGGCCTCCGCCATGTCCACCGCCAAAACCACCTCCAAATCCACCACCGAATCCACCGCCATGACCGTGATCGTCGTGTCCACCTCCGAGACCACCACCGAAACCACCTCCTCCATGTCCACCGCCGTGGCCTCCGTGACTGTCACCTCCAAAATCATGACCACCGCCGCCAAAATCGTGACCGCCGCCTCCAAAATCATGACCACCGCCTCCGAAGTCGTGGCCGCCGCCTCCGAAGTCATTGCCGCCACCTCCAAAATCGTGACCTCCGTGTCCACCTCCTAAGTCATATCCTCCGTGACCTCCGCCAATGTCGCCTCCGTGGCCTCCACCGAAACCACCCCCGTGTCCGCCTCCAAAATCGCCACCAAAACCTCCTCCGTGACCACCGCCATAGCCTCCGCCATGATCGCCACCATGACCGCCACCATGGCCTCCGCCATGACCGCCACCGTGTCCTCCTCCGTGGCCGCCGCCACCTTTCAAGTAATCTGCGAATCCTCCATGTAAATGATCTATCAGAGACCCTCCGTGTCCACCGCCGTGGCCCCCGCCGTGGCCCCCGCCGTGACCCCCGCCGTGACCTCCGCCGTAACCTCCGCCGCCACCACCGCCATAACCTCCGCCCCCTCCACCGTGACCGTGATCATCATGATGCTCATGAATCACTACTTCTTTGGAACTGTGATGTTCTTCAGGTATGTGCACACGAATATGAACGCTGTAACAAAAAGAAACAATGTATTACATTCAGTTTCATGCTAAAACTGCTATTACGTTCGCATCGTAACAGAATCTGGACACACAGATCATTAAAGAATGTAATATTATAATTACAGATCGCAAAGCCAACAGGTCAAATGTTATACAGTGAAAACTTAGTGCAAGGGTAGGTATTTCATTAAAATACAATAGTTTGCTTTTCACTATTCACCACAATAAAGAAGCGTGAGAATCGTTATAGAAATCTCAACCAAATTGCTCCATCCACTGTATTTTTTGCGGTTCCGCTGCCAACGAGTAGGTACCGTGACTGATAATTTATTTACAGTCGCTTATAGCACTGCGTGAAATGTAAACAAAGATGGAGAGATTCGGTTGTCATACGGGAACATGATAATACTAACTGTTCATGTCCAAAAGTCGCCAAGCAGACGCCAAGACTAGCCAGTAGAAAGCAGCAGAGCTGAAATAATAACAGTAATCACCGTTTAGTATCCATAATACCTATTAACACGTTGATGAAGTACTTCCCGTAAGCTTTAATTATGTAACTATTATGGGGATATGTTTATATGTAAATGAAAGTTCTTTGAACTGAATAATGTAGTACCTCGTTATAATTAATGCGTTTGTCAGACAAGTAGATTGTGCGGCCCCATGACAATTGCGTTACGTAAGGAACAGACGGATGGTAATCAAAACTCTCCACCAAGACCTTTATTCAGCGTGCACATATTATATGCACGCAATTCCCAATGTTACATTTAAAATATTTCGGCAGAAGAGTAGGTATTATTTAAATAAAATTTAATTAATTTAAAAATGAGGTCTAATCTTTTCTTAATTATGAATGTGATTCGTGTTTGTTATGAAATGGATGTCCTGTGACCAATAATTCTACAGACACAAATATTAAACTGTACTATAAATATATCCGAGGAACCGTCTTCAGTTCAAGCTTTTCGCAGTGTCACCCAAAGATATATTGTTACTCACGGCTAAACGGGGAGCCATGGTGCGTGGGGAGTGAAGGTGCTGTTAAGGTCGCGAGCCTCCACCAGATGCCGACCGAACGAATGTAAGAATTCTTATGAACTCAATGCTTCGTGTAAGCCTTTTATATGACAGTGAATGTGCACAACCCCTACTCTCATCTCTTAAATATTATATTAATCATAATATGGTAATAAATTTGTAAAATTGAAAAATTTACTCTGACTATGATCGTGGTCAGATATGCTTTTTGTATTTCACCAACCCACAATTGTTTCTGCTATTCTAAATATATTATTATTTTTTAAACATATTGTAAATAATATAACTTTGAAATTATATCATAATAAGATCCTATTACTTATAAACGCATTGTTTAGCTATCATAAGGCTTGTATCCATATCGATAAGATCGGTTGATAACTAGGTGTAGTTGAGAGACTATAGAGGTCAATAGGCAAAGTCGACTGGAAAATCTATGAGGCCAACTCACCTACGTATTAACAGATGAGGCTCTGGTACAAGGTTTGTTCTCCCGGAAAATCCAATATAAGCCAAACCAAGATAAAGAATAGGATACCTAGTAGACCTGTGTTTCAAAATATAAGCATTGAAAGAACCAAGACTAACGTTGTGATGTGGGCTCCAACTAGTGAGGTTTCCTTGCCTTTAAACGTACAAAAAGAAACATCTTCGTCACAGGAAGATATTGGAATAACAGCTAACATGTGTTGTGTAAAAAATGATATTTCATCGAGTGATTGGAGGAAACAGTAGTCGGACTGTAAAGTGTTCACATCGGACGTAACCAAGCCATTAGTTATGATGCTACTAATCTGTGCTTTACTTGCAAATATTCCGGATATAGAAACGTGTTCATTTCACACATCAAACATGTTAAGAAAGCATGTCCAATATGTAAAAAGTAGTAACTATTACCATATCTTATGATGTAAATAAAATTGTCATCATCATAATAGTCAGCAATAAGAGTAAAGCAAAATTTTAAGGGCCAAAATGTCGGTCTTGATGATGAATTTATTGATTGGAATCATATTTTTCCATATAAATCACTATGTCAGTACGGCTTCTCTAGTTAAAAACTGTAAATTAATTCCTTGGAAAATTCCCAAAATGTGCATCAAGAATACAAATGACAACATTAACAAAAACCACCAACGAATTTTCGTTTTGTTTCTTATTGATTCTTTGACAAGAAATTTCCAATTCATATTGGTGTTTTAACCCCTTTTAATTATGCCCAGACCTGTATAGACATGGAGGCATGTCCTTCTCCTTCACGATAAGCAGTTAACAAACAGATCTCGTCTATAATATGTTGAATAACGTTTCTATAATCATATAATACCATTAGGTACCTATAAAATAAATAGGAAGGAATCTTGGGTAATAAGAGCCTATCACTCCGCTGTAAGCAATATAGACTCCCTTTGATGCCATTATGATGCCAAACAGGTATCGTGATTGATATATTTCCCCACAAAAGCGGGCCTCACATCAGCCATATCCGCAGCTATGAGACATAGATTGTATAAACATAGCTCGAACCAGAAACTACTCGCTGTTGCTTACTGATTAAAAGCAATATAATTTTATATGAGCAGTTAACGGAAACTGTAGATATGCGGTAGCCGAATAAGTTAGCAGGTTAAGCAAAACTAGCCTGATCACTTAAGATTGGTAGATCGACACCCTCCGTGCCCGGAAAAGGACGCTAAGGCGTCTGTCCCGATTGTCTTGCGATTCTCGTGACCTTCGTTACAGGTAGTTGGAGAGCTGAAAATTCCGAAAACCTGTGTGTCGTGCAATTGCTTCACAGAAAACATAGATATCGTAGTTTGGCCGTTTCGTAGCTAGACTGGTAGCCAATCTGCTAATGATTTACATGTTAGGACGGGATTTTTACAGTTATTTAGAGAAGTATAAAGTTCAACTTAGAACAATTATATAATTTATTATGCCTCATAAAGAGTTATCCTTAGTACGTAGGTACCTAAGGATTGACGAGGTGATCACTTAACAGCTTGATGCAACGTTCTGTTCATGTGGTTAGTATCTACTGAGGGCATGCACACCTAGTCGCAGACATGCAATATATAAATAAAATTATTTTATTACTGTTTACGCTTTGTCCAGTATCTTACATAACGTACCCATGGATGGTAGATGTAACATTGCAATAAGCAGTTTGTGCTATCCTAGGGCTGCCATCTGTCCAGGTTTTCCTGGAATTGTCCCAGTATAGAAGGCGTCCGGGCCGGACTCTAATTGTAGTCCGGGTATAACTCGTATCATCGCCGTGGGCGACTCCTACTTCTAGGGCCACCGCTAGGACCCGCCTTGGCGTCTCCCACGCTGGGTTCTTGAACAGCCCCGAGTCCTCTCATGGCACTCAGACTCCGAAACACCCGTGACCGGTTATCACATGCACCAACCGGTGGGAGCCCACCATGTAGCCTTCCTAGCCAACCTCCGGTCACGGGTCTTACCACTGCTTATGCGGTGTGCCCTGTGCCCATTTATCCAAATCTTAGCTTTCACTCAGCTACCATGTTCCTGCAGAGCTAAAACTTTACGCCCCGGATTCGTTGAACCGGCGAAGAGACTCACCGCGTCAAAAGAAATCGGGCGGTAGCCTCTAATTACCCTAATGGCCTTGTTTTGTGCACCACCTCGAGACCCAGCCGCCGGATCCGTTGGGTAACCGCGACCGAAGCCAGTATACAGCACCGCCCGCCGTCACTAGCGTGTCGTCCACATAGTATGAGACGGCAGCACCTTCCACAAGCTCACCACCACTCAGTCATATTCGATGTTTCACAGAAGCAACCCCAGGACCTATCCCTGCAGAATATCGTACGACATCTCTCGGCGACCGTGGCCGGTCGCACTTAGGCTCTCTCCATCAGCTACGCCCCGACTAAAAGCGAAGGTAGTGAGGCACTTCGTGGTACACGAGCGCCTCTCGAATGCAATTCCAGGGCAATGTGTTGAGCACGTTTCGAGATGCCCAGAGATATCGCTAGCACCACGCCAATCTCGCCCTCGGTGGCCCACCACAGCATCCTTCTCCACAGCCCTCACGCGCATGGTGGTATCCACGGTGGAGCGCCTCTGGCAGGAGCCATTGGTCATCCGCCAGTTCCAGCCCCACTCTAGAGAGGTGCTCGACGAGGTGCTTCGCAATAACTATTTCAAAGAGCTTGCACACCTTGTCGAGCGACACTATGGACCGGTAAGCGGCCGGTGAGTCCGCCGGGCGCTCCTCCTTGAGGACCAGTTTCCCCGTTTTCCATGCTTTCGGCAACTGGCCCCGTAGCCCTCTCGATCAGGGTTCAAGAGCGTCTTCTCTTCTAAAGGGTAAGTTTTGAATGTAACTGGGGTAGGGGTTCAGACGACGATGATGTCAACACTGGAGCACCATCTATATCCAGTTCATCTCAAATAGCTTACGCACATCGTCCGACCATCTTACCTTCCCAATACTGATTTATAATCTCCAAGAGTCCGCTACCAGTTTGAGTCTTTCGAACAGTGACACTATAGCCTTTCAGCGATATATATAAATCTCGATAGCTTTGAATATTACCAAGAATTTTCATTTTAAAAAGCAACTTTGGGGCTAACGCTATCAATTAATGAAATTAAATTATTTAATTTTAATAAGGAACCGATGACTTGATGGTGAGTCATAAAACAATTAAACAGAAATCATTTAGAACAACCCCAGATGAGAATTTAGATATAGACCCAATGTGCCATCCTATGATGCATTCATCTCGTGCTGTCGGAGAAAAACGTGAAAAATAGGAGCCAACACTCTAGTGTCTGAATCTAGGGGATTTAGTTTTTGGACCACTTGAAATTCTCTATATATTACTTGAAATTCTTTTAAAACTACTATGGCGATCAGCAGTTATAAATAACATAAACCTGCAGCTTAGCAGGCTCGTCTCGACTGGCCTTAGGAGGAAAAATAAGGACCGTTTTCAAACCTTCCTCATCAGATAACCTTTTTCGATATTGAAAGAGTTGCACCTCCAGCATCTGTATTCTCTACACAATTGATAATGGAAGTCAAAACAAACTGTTTTGTCGCATTTGATAAGTCGCTACTTATCATAGGATGTAGCGGTACCGGTGTTGTACCGGAGTCGTTACCATAGTAGAATCCTATGATGACGTGCTACAGTTTTTAGCCATGAACATAAAAATAGAAACGTGTATACTCATTTCTTTGGCCGTGTGTACACAATATAACACGTTTACAGATCGGTCGTCGCGCAGGTATATTTAATTGCCAGTTTCATGGCATATAACAAAATTGATTGCTAATAATCACAGTGATGGTAAGAACATTGGAATAATTCATAAATTTTAGGTTAGAGTTATGTAAATCGTCAGTTCAAAATCTGTTGCGTAATCGCAAATGCAAACTTTTGGTTATTCAGAATAATATTAAAAGACAAAGTCTAGGATATTTTACACAACGCCATCTAGACCCAAGGCAAGCATAACTAAAAGCTTGTGTTAACGGTTCTAAAATGCGGATGTTTCACTCAGACCAATAGAGACATATTCGCGGGAATCGCTCAGCTTCGAGCTTTGTGTGCTTAAATATAATTTAGAAACATCTACTTTTCTTTATAATAGTGCGTAAACTAATTAGGTTAAACGCCTAACGAAAATGCTTCAGATACTATCTACTGTTTTTGAATCATGAGTTAGATTAGATCAATGACCAGCGAAACGAGCGTGCCCCAAATCTTCTTAATTATCGGTGATATACACACACCGGCAGAATTAGCGGAACTGAAAAAAAAGGAGAGTATAAAATAGTTAGCTTTACTTTTAAACAAATAATAATTTAAACATGAAACAATAACAACATGTTTAATAACGAGTGTTTACCCCTCGTGCCCTGATTAAGGTTTCCATCCACCTGGGTATGCTACGAATGATGTCCATGATTTCTTGGGGCAACCTCTGCCATTCTTCAACTAATGTGTTTCGCAGCTCGCCCAGATTGTTAGGAGGTAGCATTCTTGATTTGACACTCCTCTTTAGCAAGTCCCAAACGTGTTCAATCGGATTCATATCCTGGGACCGTGCTGACCACTCCATCAATTGTAACACCAACATGGTTTAGGTATGCCTGTACTGAGCGAGCACTGTGAGCCCGAGCATTATCTTGCATTAAAATGAAGTCGTTACCAATAAATGGGGTAAATGGCACAACATGTTCCTCTAAAATCTCCCTGATATACCGATCAGCAGTCAGATTTCCACCGTCGACTACCCGTAACTCCGTGCGAGCTCCTAAACATATCCCTCCCCAGACCATAATTTTGTGTTCCTCCAATTCTGCCGGTGTGTGTATTTCACGTGTTGGTTCAGAATTTTGACTATAATTTAATCCATACTAATATTTTGAATGAAGAGGAGCCACAGGCTAATTCCCGTACTATATTATTGAAATTACCTTACATCCTTACAAAATAATGTTTAAATACTACTAAATACTGTATCTAACTAATATAAATATTGTAAATACTACGATTTACATTCATACATACGCTCACGACTATTTTCCTCAGGCGTTGGCAGAGACCACAGCCCATCATTTGATCCTATCGTTACATACTTTACGATAAAATACTTATTTAAACAGAAATTGAATTTATAAATTCACTTGAGGCACTACGAGAGACTTGCATTGCCAATAGACATAGAAAAGGCGGGTGAGGAAGACAGCGCAAGAGTTAAGAAAGATACATAGGAAGTAAGCAAAAAGAAAACAAAAATCAGACGAAGACCGTAGATAAAGTGAAAGAGACCAGCATACAAGGGGAACTTTTTGATGGGAGAATTTCTAATCTGACCCGTATATTAAGTGTCATTTGGTACTTATAGCATTGGTGGCTGACTCTAGAAACTTCTTTGGACTAGAAATTTAGACATAGGTGGAGGTGTTACTTAGCGCACAGTAGTTTCTTTATTAACCTCGATTAGTTTCTCAAGAATGCAACTGTAATCGTAATAAAATTACAATAGTTATGTATTCCTGTAGTTAATTAAACAATTACGCGCGGTAAACAAAGAGGCTTCGGTGTCATGTATGAGTTACCTAAGATTATCTAATTAATAGGAAATGTAATAATTTGTTAAATTATTATTAATTTTCTTGTCTTCACTTTGTCTTCACAAAACAACGCCTCTCAGCTAAGTTAAAGTTTCAGATGCTTTTAGCATTATATCACAACTTCATTAAGCCTTTATTTCGAATAAAGGAGAAAACCCCGCCTAGAGCAATTTAATTTTTTGTCCTTTATTTGATTTAAATGAATAATCATGAAGAATGCTCAAAAATTTAATTCAAGCCTTTATTTGTTATAATTTTTGTGTATCTTTTATTTTGTCCGTATCTGCCGTATGGCCATTACATACATCATTCCTCCATAGTCCGTTTGCTTCCAGCTTGTAAGCACGATGTCTGTGATATCATTTATATAGAGTGCTAACACCTGCATAGCAATGTAACTATGTTGCCGAACTTCCACATATCATTTCAAAGAAGCAAAAGGTACCAGACTTAATCGGAATCTATGGTGATTTCAAGAGTACTACTTAATTCACTATATGATTCATATAATAAAATACTTTTTCAACACACTTGCTTCTCAAGTGTCTATAATTTCACCGCAATTAGCCACGTAATGACGCCTGTAAACTGTGGTTTTTTATTGTTATTATTTCACGAGTGGGATAATAGATTCTTTTATTTAATTTTTGCGTTGAGTTGCATTATTCTTAAAAAACAGATACAAAAAAGGTCGTGTTCAAAAGAACTAACAAATAAATATACCAACCTATTTCATGCAACTTCGTGTTTAAAATGAAAATTTCATTTTGTACGTCAATAATAAACAATATTTTCATTCAAATAAGTACAGATTTTGTTTTCTCTCTGTTTGTCTTTCTCAAAAAAGAACACTCATTGTTTTACTCCTTGGCCACATGCGCGCGCATAGAAAAAATACTCCGTTTTTACTGTTGAAATTAAAGTTATTCATTAATTAAAATGTCTACAAGTACTAGTTATGAAGAAAACGATTTATGTACCTATTACACAGTACACCGTAATGTTATGGAATGTTGACTATCTGAAAACTGCAAGGGTAAATATCTATTTTAGTATTATATTATTCACAAGTGAATCGAAAAATGACGTATGTTACACGTCTAAATAATCTACTATTTTTCCCGCAACTGTGCAAAAAAATTCACAACTTGTTTTCACTTTGAAATTACAGTTATTTATTAATTAAAATATCTACAAGTGCTAGTTATAAAGAAAATTAAAAATGTTGTACAACGTCCGATATAAGATGTATTTGCGGTGAAGCCCTTAACTTTATGGAAAGTTTACTACCTGAAAACCGCAAGGGTAAATAGCTATTTTGTAATTATTTTCTTCACAAGAGTGTTAAAAAACATCGAATGATACACGTGTGTATTGATAATAGGGATGCCGACTGCGCTTTTATCCCTACAGAAGGCGCCTCGTTATGGCCAATGTTAGCTGTCATCTAAGTAGATTTCATTGTTTATCTCTTCAGATTTGAAGACTATGAAGAAGCTATGATTTTGTTATTGTTGTTTGGATTGCAGGTCAGTGTTGTTGGGTCATATGCTGCTGGCATCTACAATTAGTTTTGCGTCGACATCCCCATTACCGTCCTCAGCTCTCTTAAGAACCTCACATGACGGCTCGGTTCTCAATGGCACCTCAGCGGTAATCACCAACTTTACACACGTGTACCATGATGTACTATTCACTATATGATTCATATAATAAAATACCTTTTCAACACACTTGCTCCTCAAGTGTCTATAATTTCACCGCAATTAGCCACGTAATGACGCCTGTAAACTGTGGTTTTTTGATTGTTATTATTTCACGAGTGGGATAATAGATTTTTTTTTTAATTTTTGCGTTGAGTTGCATTCTGAGTTGCTTCAGATTTAAAGACTATGAAGAAGCTATGAGTTTGTTATTGTTGTTTGGATTGCAGGTCAGTGTTGTTGGGTCATATGCTGCTGGCATCTACAATTAGTTTTGCGTCGACATCCCCATTACCGTCCTCAGCTCTCTTAAGAACCTCACATGACGGCTCGGGTCTCAATGGCACCTCAGCGGTAATCACCAACTTTACACACTTGTACCATGATGTACTATTGCAACCATTCATTAACTAGGTATATTGTGCATACCATCAAACTCAATGGTGTGTGACACACGCCAGACCATATATTGACTCCCGAGTGCCATCACTGCGACGCGAGCGTGGACTCGGGGCTGCACACGCTCACCGAGTGTCTGGCGTTCGAAGCGCCGAGGCGGGAGCTTGTGACGGCCCTGGGGGTGAGAGTGCTCACGCTCTCCACCCCGCTCGCGGCGATGGTCCGCTGCGCGGATGCGTGGGCGGCCAGCGCCTCCTTCTGCGAGCAGGTCATGCTCGTGAAGGAGACAGCAGAGCGGGCGCGGCGCAGCGAGCGAGAAAGATCCGCAGCATCGCTGGCCGCGTTCGAAGGCGGCTCGGACGTCGGAGGGCGAAAACCGACCTCCGCCCCCCATGAGCGCGGGCCTGAGGGTGACGGGTGGAGCCGCTCGTCACCCTAGCAGAAGCAGGCCACGGCGGCGGCGCGCATCGTAGGACGGTGCCCCCCGGGGGCGATTTGGGGAGCGCGTGGTCCCCCCTCCCGAGGAGGGCCAGACCGAGAGGAATGGCCCTGGGTCAGCCGGGGTACGAGGGATATGTCACAAGACAACCTCACCTCCGGCCTAGCACATCGACCCACAGACGGCATGCGGTTTAGTCGGTTCGAGTCCGACAGAACCGAAGGGGGGGTATGCGTGGGGATTTCCCGCACGTAAAAAAAAACATATATTGACTGTTTCCACTTGATACCATATTGTCGATCATTAACTAAGGATTCATTATCATCATAGTCTGCTTCGCGGTTGTATACTTTGACCTTGACCTTTGTAGTTAAGCCCCGTTACCTAAGGTGTTTTCTGTTTTAAGAATATTGGTAACCTAAATTACATTAAATATTCCCTCTAACCCCTCCGACTAAGCTAAATTGGTTGTGCTAGAAGAGGGATCGCGTCGGTAGTGTAATGGCCAGGATTCGAAACCGGGATCTCTAGATCGTAACGTAAGGCTGACTCCATAACCACTAAGCTATCTATGATCTTTAGCCCAACAGTTTTCTTTTTATGCAACTGATGGCATGCTGGCAAGCATGCCGTTCTCACAATACAACTTGGTATATATGTCGCCGCCAACTAGCTTAATCAGCCATCCAATTAACTGCCTAGGCCCTTTACTGAACTGAATGGTGTTCAGCCATTTCATTAAACGGCTAGGCAAATAGCTTGGATCGATGACGTTTAACTACTTGCCTAGCCAAATTAAACAGTTAGAAAAATGACTTATTTCTGCATGGTTATAAAAAAAATAACCACGAAGGCTTAGGCCCGCATTAGCCTTCTAACCTAACTTAACCAAGTCGAATAGCGCAGTTTTCGTAAAAAACCTATCACAAATTTTCTGTGAATACATCTCTGCGTAGGATCTACAGGCGAAAGTATATTATATAAGTATGTATGTTATTTTCTATCTTATTTCGAGGTAGTGCCCCATCTTACGATTGGCCTAAGTATTAGCCAGCCAATGTTGTAATAAACGTAACGGCTGAACATCATTCAGGCCGTTAATTGAATGGCGCCATATAGTTAACAGCCTAGGCAGTTAATTGAACTTCTGATTAAGCTAGTTCGCGGCGACATATATAACACATGCAACACATGTCAGTTATTATTTAACCAATGTATTATGTAAGAATGAGATATAAAACTGACCGTTACCTACCTATAGTTTACCTACACATCACTCGACATTTTCTTCAAGTTGCTTCTTGATGTTGCATCACAAGTCGTAACACCAATGCCTGCGTTACCCACTTGAGGTAAGAGATAATAGTCGTGAACACGCATAATAGACAGGCCATCGTTTAGTAAAACAGATGATAATTAAAAATGAATTCTCATAACCATTCAAAAATTAAATCTTCTTACAAATAGTATTATAAACTGTTTGAAATACAATATACTTACCTAAACAAATAATACTGTTGTACAATCAAGATCTTAGGGACCCAAGTTAATGTCAACACGAAGTTGGTACCTGCTGATTCTAGCATGAGCTTTCTTCTCGTGGTCGGAGCTGTGCAGATCAACCGACGACGATCACTCGCATAAAAGCCCTGTAAGCTAATTCAAAAAGCTTCGGATATACTCGGGAAGAACATTAAGGTGGTGATCATAATTTTGAAGTGAAAACTTCTTTAGCGGCGTTGGATGGGTGTAAAATGTTAAGGAAGCGTCAGGATTAGTTGACCTTTGAACCGTAACCGACGACAGACGTCATACAAGATTAGGTACAGACTATCTGTTTTGCAAGTTACGATAGATAGCGTCGTAGCTTAAACGGTGAGCACTTCGACTGTAAGTCCTTATAGTTTCAGATAGTATCGGGTTCAAACCACCTGTCCTTCAGGTATTTTTTGGGATTGTTTTTTCTTATTATAATTTATTACTTTTGGTGATTATTTTTTCTTTGTGTAATTTATTACTTTTTATGATTATTTTTTCTTTCTGTAATTTATTATTTTTTGTGATAATTTTTTCTTTTCATAATTTATTAATTTCTTCTGACCTAAAATTAGCAGAAAATAAGTGATAGGTTCTTTGATTAGCGTTATATTATAGGTATGGTATGGTATGTTCTTTTTTATCTTTTTCTATGTATAGGTATAACGAAGAAAGAAAAAAATAAAATGTTTTCACTTCTGCCGGCACTCCCAGAGTGCAACCCGTCTTTTTTATATTAAAGGCACGTCAGAGTGACTTCTCCCTACCAAGTGGTATGAAGCCGCAATTAAAGTCTGAAGAGTGCAGTCCACCATTTTAGATGTCAACTGTAACCGATGGTCAAATCCATTATATATATTCTTCCCCCCCCCCCCCCCCTTTAACCACTTCTATCGCGACAAAAGGGAGCCTATGTCCGTTCCTAAGCTTTATCCATCCCTGTACCAAGTATCAACCCTTGGAGCGCGTAAATTTTTTGTATTCAAATTATTTGTGGTGGCCTGCTCGACCGCCAACCGCTAAGTCCGCGCGCTTGCGCGATGCTTAGCGCCGTGGCTTGCAAGAGTAACTTAGTGATCACTAATAAGTAAACTGTGACATTAATGATCACTGCTCAGCTCTCCGGAGTAGTAGCGTGATAATATATAGCCTATGTGTTATTCTGATGTATAAGCTATATTATTGTAAAGTTTCATTAAAATCCATTCAGTAGTTTTTACGTGAAAGAGTAACAAACATCCATCCATCCATACATCCATCTATACTATAAACTTTCGCATTTATAATATTAGTGGGATTGTGTGAAAACCGAATGTATCATTTTCACCATAACCGATGACGTCACAGTCACATTGGGAGTAAGAGGGTAATTTTATATAATTAGACAGTCAACTGACAGCACCCCGGGTACATGGTTAGAAATTAGGGTGAAGTATACGAGCCTCTCGTCTCGGTGCTGACGATCCTAAAGTGGTGGTCTCTACCTAGACGGCCTTGACAGAGAAGCCGGGATGATATGAAGGAAACACGCAACGTGGTAGAGCGATCCAGTTTTATTTTCTTTTCTTTGTTTCTCGTGCGAATAAATAAAAGAAATGTCGCTAAATCTGACAGGGCTGTTTGTACCTTATTTGAATGACTACGGTGCCCAGCCCGTGTGGTTTTAGACAGGAAAGGGCAATCGTTGAGATTTCGTTAAAAGAAGTCATGAGAACACTCGCCGTGCGTAGGTACTACCCCTCTCCTTCCCCTGCTATTACCGTTACCGAACCTAGATATAACAACTTTACGTCTAAGTGCGTTATGTACGCATACTTATTACTTAAATTAACATGTTTTGGCTATCAAGATTTGAGTTTCAAAACCATCTTGTTTCCAAACTTTTGATCTTGGTCTTGGTACTTGGATTGTAGGTTACTATTTATTGTTATGTAAAGAGTCAGAGGTCTTTGCTATTACGGAGCCGTCTCATGTGCTACATGGTTATGTTTACCTACTATCACAATCATCATCGTTAATTTTTGCATCTAAGTGAAACCTACCGTCAGGTTTTAGGGGTAATTATCGCCTATTATGTAAAATTGTTTAACCAATAAGCTTGATAGACCTACACCAAATCTACCTGTATTTCGACGTATATCAATACGACTTTGAGTGGTGCTATATTAACTTTCATTATTCGTACACATTGGCCTTCAGTTTAGGTAACAGGAATACTTAAGTAGGAAAAAACATTCGGCTTTAAGGCTTTGAACAGGACTTATCACAGAGATATTTGAAAGGAAGGTGAGTTACTTGCATACCTACTACCTACTTGTTGAGTGACACGCGAAGTTTTATTGCTATGACTATCAGACTGCTACTCATAGCATGATGCATATACCTATATGAATAGGTACGTACGAACAGTTATGAACTTACTTCTAGGAGGTAGGAGACGACATGTGAAATACCTCCGCCTTTCAGAATACCGCGGCCATAATAACATCGTGTTGTGTTCCCGGCGGTGAGTAGAATAACAAGAGCTCACAGGAGAGTCTTTATGCAGTCACTGGGAAGACCAAAGGCTATTCCTGCTTTGTCTTCTACACTGACGGCACAGAAACTCTCTGTGTTTACAGGGTTGGCAACCTGGCCTATGGACGTGTGCAACAGCACGGGATTTACACTAGAATCCCGTGCTGTTGCACACGTCCATAGGCCACGGTAACCACTCTTCATCAGGCGGAACGTGTGCTTGTTAGCCACCTCTGTGGTATAAAAAAACAATATAAACCATGTAACAATATACATACCTACTATAAATATACAACTGAATTCATCATCCTATTCTTTATTAATCCATTCCTTAACTGTACCTTTTTAATAAAAAGCTCTCTTTTCAAACCGCACTATATGGAACCCCGCAAAAGAATATGGAACCCTACTATATCGTGTAGCCCGACACGAACTTGGTTGGTATTTATGTGTTTCTTGAAGGCAGTGTCTTTTTTTTACTATTGTGAGCATTGTAAGTATTCTTCCTCATAATGTCTTGAAAGATTAAGTAATCACATTACTTAATTACTTAATACAATTTTAGTTTTATTTGTTTGCCTTAAAATACACAATTATAAGATTTTTATTCACAGAAAGAGTTAGATACTTCCGTATTTGAGTATAAACCACTGTTTTTTTTTATTTCATCTAATGAAATATTTAATGCTGTAACTTTTCTTAATTAATTTTATAAAGAGCAGACATTGTGGCCTTTTATTCTATTTAATCGGTCTATCGTATGGCATAGGTTTATCTTGACTCCAATATGTGCTCCATACGCGCAATACCTACCTAAGCATTTTAGTGTCTTGAAGCTTAAAAAACAATCCGCGCGCGCCCGTGTCTCGTTTCTCTTGCGACAAGATATATCCGAGAACTATACCGTACCTATATGCTAACAAAGTATTTGATAAATCCCAGATTGCGAGACGTTGCTACTTACGTCTATTAGTTTGAGGTTCTTCGTTGAGCAACTCAGGGGTGTATTTTATCCAATTTTCATTCATAAAATACTGTTTCATGGTTGGGTAAGTTTTAGGATGAGTGACCACTTTTAACACAGCCCAGACACCTTTCCGTGTATCGGAGAGCATGTTAACGTACATGTCACGTAGGTACTTCGATATTGGCAGGATATATTGGCACGCTCATAGAAAATATCAAAGTTAGACTAGAAGAAAATCCCAAAGTAGTTGGAAAAGGTTCAGATGATCACAAATGTCACTATAGATACTTAAGCAAGGTAAAGTATGTATGTATTAGTAGATAGTATAATACCTAAACCTAGAATGTATGGGCGGAATAGTTTAAAAACGATTGAAAAGTCATTCATTGGTTTCGATAGTTCGTAAGAATGTCGGTAGGTGCTCCAACGTCGCCTCCAAGACGGATATAAAAGGATAAGTTTGGATTGGTTAGGGCGAGGTCTGGTAGCTTAGTGGTCAAAGCATTGCCCCTGTAAGGCACAGATCGCGAGTTCAAACCCAGTCAAGACCGATTCTATTTTTTCTATTTAAATCGATTTGAATATTTAGCATGAAAGTTAATCCAAAAAGATACTTATTATTTCTTAAGTATCTATACACTGTATACATACTAGCAAGTTAAGTATACCTACCTCGGCCATGCATATACATATATAGCACCACACATTTGCATTTATGAATTATTATTCATGCCAATGCTTACGATGTAAACATTACATAAAAAAAATAAGAGGGCAAACTCAATAACTACAGAAACACTTTACAATCTGTAACTGGTTATTTGATCTCATAAACTGTTATATAATGTTATCATGAATATAATAATATGCTTGGTGTTTGGTAACTAGAAGATTCGATTCTCTCCATCGTCATCCTAGTTACGACTAAAGTTTTCACTTTAAAGATTCGGGTCCGCTTCTTGCTTTGTATTTATTTATTACTAGCTGTTGCCCGCGGCTCCGCCCGCGTGAATGTCGGTTATCGCTTAGTTGATCCGACGCTATTTTGCATTAAATTCGCCTCTCTACTCAAATTTGTCCTCGACTATGTACTCACCTCTGTTCTCGACTTTCTACTCGCCTCTATACTTGAATTTATACTCGACTCTCTACTGACTTCTCTGTTCCCCTCTCTACTCGACTTTGTACTCTTCTCTATACTCGCCTTTCCATTGGCCTCTCTACTTGCCTATTCATTCGATTCTCTTTTCGCCTCTCTACTTGACTCTTCCCACTCACCTATCTACTCGCACCTTACTCAACTCTCTATTCGATCTCTACTCGCCACTACATTCATCTTTCCACTCGCCTCCCTATTGGCCTCTCTACTCAACCCTTTACTGCATTCTATTTGATTCTATACTCACCTCTCCATTGGCTCTCTAGTCGCATATCTACTCGCCCCTGTAGTCGACTCTACTCGACTTTCGATCTTTACACGCCTATCCACTCGTCCGTATCACAATCTCTACTCGCCTCTCCACTCGCTTATATATTTGGTTCGCTACTCGACTTTGTCTCCTCCGAAGCTCTAATTCACCTTTGTACCAAATTTCATGAGGACATCTTAAAAGAAATTCTTACTATTTATGCCATATTCACCCCCTTTTTGTGCCATTGAAAAATGAAAAACTTTAATCCCATAGCCCCATTCCCTTTCCCTCTCCCCCTTCTATCTTTTTTTTTCGCGATAAGGGGTAGCCTATGACCATTTCCAAGCTCTAATCCATCTCTATACCAATTCCATAAAGATATCTTCAAAATTGTCAAACTTACATACCCTAGCCCTATTACACCCCTTCAACTCCCTTTTTCGCAATAAAAGGTAGCCTATGTCCATTTTCGAGCTCTAATCCATCTCTGTACCAAATTTCATCAGGATATCTTCAAAAATGACAAACTTTCATACTCTATCCAGTCCGGATCCCCCCCCCCCCCCCTTTACCACACTATTCGCGATAAAAGGTAGCATATGTCCTTTACCAAGCTCTAATTAATCTCTGTACCAAATTTCATCAGGATATCTTCAAAACTGTCAAACTTTCATCACTTATTACCCCCCCCCCCCCACCCTATGCCACCATTTTCGCGTCAATAGCTAGCCTATGTTCGTTCCCAAGCTTTAATTCATCTCTGCACCAAATTTATCATCACGATGTCTTCAAAATTGGCAAACTTTCATTCTCTATAACCCCCCCTTTTAACCTCGTCTTTCACGACAAAAAGAAGTCTATGTTCGTTCCCAAGCTTGAATCTATATCTGTACCAAATTTCATCAGGATATCTTCAAATAGACAAACTTTCATCCCATAGCCATATTCCCTCCTCCCCCTTCTACCCTTTTTTGTGATAAAAGGTAGCCTATGTCCATTCCCAAGCTCTAAACTATCTCTGTACCAAATTTGATCAGGAAATCTTCAAAAATGACAAACTTTTATCCCAAGGCCCTGTTCCCCCCGTTTTGGCCTCCTTTTCACGATAAAAGGTAGCCTATGTCTGTTTCCAAGCTCCGAAGTATCACTGTACCAAATTTCATCAGGAAATCTTCTAAAACGATAAGTTTTTATCCCAAGGCCCTGGTCCCCACCTTCTTCCCCCCTTTTCGCGATAAAAGGTAGCCTATGTCCGTTCCCAAGCTCTAATCTACCTCTGTACCAAATTTCATTAAGATATCTTCAAAAAAGACAAACTTTCATCCAATAGCACCCCCTCCCCCTCCCTCCTTCTACCCCTTTTTGCGATAAAAGGTAACTTATGTCCGTTCCCAAGCTCTAAACTATCTTTGTACCAAATTTTATCAAGAAATCTTCAAAAATGACAAACTTTCATACCAAGGCCCTAGTCCGCCCCCCCTTCTACCCCCCTTTTCGCGATAAAAGGTAGTATATATCCGTTCCCAAGCTCTAAACTATCTCTGTACCAAATTTCATCAGGAAATCTTCAAAAATGACAAACTTTCATTACAAGTACCTAGTCCCCCCCCCCTTCCACCCCCCTTTTCGCCATAAAAGGTAGCCTATGTCCATTCCCAAGCTCTAATCTACCTCTGTACCAAATTTCATTAAGATATCTTCAGAAATGACAAACATTCATAAAAACTTTCATCCCCTATTTCCCCCCCTTAAACCCCCTTTCTCGTGATAAAAGGTAGCCTATGTCCGTTCTCAAGCTCTAATATACCTCTGTACCAAATTTCATCAAGATCGGTTCAGTGGTTTAGGCGTGAAAGCGTTACATACAGACAGACAGACACAGACAGAGTTACTTTCGCATTTATAATATTAGTATGGATTATTATTATTTGTATTGTGAGGTATGTACGCTTTTACGGGAGTGACTGCCGTCTAAATTCCAACTGCAAGTGATGGAAGCCTGCGCCAGACTCGGTGCCCCTGCATTGTTATGCAGGGGCACCGAGTTGCAGGTGAGGTTGGCATAATGGGCCTAAAGGATGTTGGTAGAGCTTTGCATGCCCCCATCAATATTCGGTTCTCTCCACTGATCTTATATTAAAAAGATATTGCTTTGGCGCTTAATACGGTTCCTCAAAATTCAGTTGATTAACCTACGCACGCACGAATGCAACAGGATATTCACAAATCCAATCAAGTGCGAATGAGAAAAAAATAGGAGCTAGTACCTATGCATTCTGTCATACGACTTGGTGATCGTTATCTTCTTACCGTTACTCCAGGTTGCATACGAGACTTTCACCTCGGAGTCCATGGTCCGCTCACTCTTTCGTCTCCTTTATATTTGGCGTATTTGACTTTTATGTACCTAAGCAACTACCGTCACGCCTCAAGAGGATAGCCTGGGCTGGGACAGAGCCTGTGTCGATCAGCAGGTAGGTTTACCTACTTGTGACGTTAGCTCGGGCCGACCATCTTGGTGGAGCTCCTAAAACACCCCGTGATACTTACACCCCTAGATATCGTGATATTAAAGAAGTAACAAATCTTAATATCTCATCTACCTATCTCACCATACCTAAGATCATTGGCCCTACATCTTAAAAAACTAATTAGGTTAGATACTAATGTGCCATATTTTAGACTATAAAGCTTCTTGAATAGAAGTACCTATAAGATCCGATGAAGATGCGCTTTTACGATTGTGTTCATAACAAAAATAATGTTTGCGATTACGTGAATCCGTTCACTTTTTTTAGACAGGAAGTATTCCGGTCGGTTGTTGTGTAACAGTGCCCTGCGCCCACACGTGACCTTTATACGTATACACCTTTATGTACCTACTCCGCATACTACTCATTGAAATATTACAAAGATACATCGCACACCGGGTAGGGTACCGTAGATTATCTTTAGAATGCCTAAGATTATACGTCATCTATTTCAACTTAACGTCAAGTTTTGGTAAGAATTCCTACTAAGAAACTACGACGTGACTTAGGCCTAAGTTTTATTGCTACTCTAATACCATCTATACAATAAGACTGGGTGAGTATGTAACTAATACCTACCTGTATACCTACTTATATAGAACTGGTCGCAGTGGACGCTTACGACTTACGAGATAAAGTAGAAAGCTGGGGCACTGCACTAAGGTATGTGTTTACAGTCAGGAAGTGCGGATACGATAGGTATAAGTATAAGTAGGAGCTTAAACAGGTTCAAAAACGAGTGTGTGCTAAAGTTTTGTAAGTTGGAACCGCCAGTCTCAAAGCAGGTTCCGCCAGATTGTCTAATTGGAGACAAAGTGAATGGAATGAAGATTAGGTATTCCTATAATATACCTACTTTATAGGTATTAGACACCAAACAAGTTTTTTTTTTAATTTGTTTATTTTCAAAAGTAACATCGTCCATCCTTAACCTCTAGGGATACTGTTTTCTCACCCCGCCATCCCACGACCAGTACCTTGCAGGGTAAATACTCCAAATTCTCCTATACAAACTGTCCTGGGGCTCAGTGGTCAGAGGATTCCCTCTGTAAGGGACTGGTCGAGTGGTCGCGGGTTCAGAACCCGCCTAAGCGTTAAACTTTTCCATTCTTAATTCATTTGAATAGATAGCATACTAATTGTTTTAAAACTTCATTCAACTTGCTCATACCGACCGTTCGTATAAGGTGAGAATGCAGAACAATGCGAACAAAGTTTGCTCTCTCACCGCAAATAAAGATAAACCTTTGTATATCTAGAATGTCGGAACCTAATGACTAAGACAGAAACGATTAGCCTGTTTCCGCAAGCATGCCAGCTGAAACTGACGAGTAAATTCTAATATAATAGATTCTTGTGCGCGATGCATTGCTTTTGCTTCGAGAATAGCGGAAATTAATGACCGAAATCAAAGTCCGTGTGCCCTATTGTAAGACCATTGTTCGATATCAAGAGACAACCGTCGGCTGGTGCTATAGCTATGTAAAAACTTGCCGTTGCACTGACACCCGCCTTTAGGTAGGTACTCTGCACGATAAGAAAGTGCTGTCCATGGGATGTAGGTACATACTTACCAATAGCCGATAAAAGACAATTTAGGTATACTTAGTAAACTCCTTTTTTACTCATGATAACGTATGTAAAAAATGTTAAGAGAGAACGTTGAAAGTATAATAAACTTTTGTGTGATAGAACCTCAAAAGGTTTGCTGACCAAAAATGTTGGGATTGGTTGGGATAAACTTTATGTCTATGACTTTGTCATTTTGTCAGCATCATGTCAGCATTAATTAAGGAGGCAATCAAATAAAACGTACCTACAATCAAAAAACAAAATTGTCTGTAACTAATTACAGGAAAAGTTAAACAACACATAACAAATATAATTACTATTGTATTTATAGTGATATAAATTTGGTTATATTACCTATGCAAAAAATGGTTGAAAATATCTCAGCGTTCAAAAGTTATGTGGCCTGGCGTGCAGAATATAATACATAACTTGTTGTGGGAGATTTTATTTAGAGTGGTAATTTTAGCAATCGTGTGTATAATTGAATTGAAAATACCACCACGTATAAATAATATAACGGAAACTGAACTATTAACATACTACAAACGTCCTCGTCATGAGTCCTACGTAACGCCGCTTCAAATGGTCGGCGTAACTGTGATGGTACCTCTCCTACTTATTTATGTAGTGTTTCTGGTGACACGAAATTATGTGGAAACTATTCAAGCACTGCTGGCATGGACACTTGCAATGTCCTTTACTGCTGTGATCACAGAATCTTTGAAGCTGTCGGTGGGAAGACCACGTCCGGACTTTTTCTATCGCTGTTTTCCAAATGGACATATGACGACAGGACTCGATTGTACCGGGAACTTGTGCGATGTCAATGAAGGCAGAAAATCTTTTCCAAGTGGACACACCAGTTTCTCTTTCTGTTCTTTAGGGTTTTTGAGTATATGGATGTGTGGAAAATTAGAAGTGTTGTCTAGTCGTACGGGACGACGTGGTTGGAAAGTACTTGTATGTTTATTACCGCTCATAGGAGCAGGAGCCATAGGGCTAAGCCGGTACTACGACAACCATCACCACTGGGAAGACATTTTCGCGGGGGCTATATTGGGCCTGGCATCGTCATATATTTGCTACCATACTTACTATCATTCTTTAGGCTCACAGTATTCTGGTGAGCCATTGACTTCAATGACGGAAAGTGAATTATACCAATCATATCAGATGGAGTGTTGTTCCTCTAGAAGCCTGAATGAGGATTTATGTCGACTTTTACATTTAAGCAGTAAGAACAGTCTCGAAAGCAATAAATTATACAATTAGATACGCTCGTTGTTTGTATTTATTCATTTATAACTACTTAATAGTTAGGCAATGATAAAAAAATGCACCTGATGTTCAAAATTTGGGTAACCCAAAGCACGTCAAGATTTGGAAAATTAACTTAGTTCAAGTCGTTTTTACTGCTAACTATATAAATTTCGTCGTGGCGTGGTCATATTATTATTGCTTCCTACACCAACGACCACAGAACTGTTCTGCAAATCGCCATAGTTCAAATGCACCGAATGCAAAATAATAATATAAGGTTGAGGAAACCACCAAGGTGTCCCCTTGGTGGTTTCCTCACCCTTATATTATTATTTTTTTACGTGCGGGAAATCCACGGGTACCCACCCCTCCGGAGCCGGAGGGGGAGGTTATGTCGAACACGAACCGACTAAACCGCACGCCGTCTCTGGGCCGTAGTGCTAGGCCGAAGGTGAGGTTGTCATGCGACATATCCCTCGCACCCCGGCTGACCCAGGGCTATTCCTCTCGGTCTGGCCCTCCTCGGGAGGGGGGGACCACGCGGTCCCCGACTCAACCCCGGTATGGGGAGGCGCGCATCGCCCTACGATGCGCGCCGCCGCCGTTACCTGCTTCTGCTAGGGTGACGGGCGGCTCCACCCTCAGGCCCGGATGGTTTCCTCACCCAAGGAAATCGCTCCAAAAGCGGTAGATGATTCAGGGTCGGCCGGGGTGCAAGGGAATTGGTTTAATAGGCCACCTTATGCCCAGCATATGAGCCTCGAGACATTATGCTGTTTTAGTGGGTGTGCGTTCAACGTAACAACCTCCCCGCCCCTTCCCCTGGCCTGCAGAGGGTACTCCATAGGGATTTCCGCTCAAAAAGTATGTCCCGATATTGTTATGTCGAATGTCACGCTGCATAATGTTTCTCGCAGACGTGTTGCTGATCGCTAATGAAGTCGCAGCGTGGATTCGAACTATGGTGATTCACAATGCTGTCGGTTCTGTCGCAATAGCGTTCTTCCGTTTATTGAACTCATTCGGTGCGCTAGTTCTTTTCCTACCAAAAATTATACTATTATTAATGAAAAATATATTTAATAACAAGCTTTTATTATATTTTTATTTTATTATATTATATAAATTCAGCCAAACTAAAATAATAATTTGAAGCAAGGCTGACAATTTTGTATTGTAGTGAAAGTGTATTAATTAATGCGATATTATAGGCTTTTGAAATCAATAGGTACAACCATAGCATAAAATCATCATTTTCATTTTGTAGTCGTTATCATTAATATGGTAAAAAATATATGAACGACGGAGGTCTCTAAACGATCTCCGTCCCCGGCGACACGAGGTGATTATCCGAAAAGCCTCACGTGTAAAAAGGGTGGCGGTGCATCGTGTTTCCGCGCTAGTCTCTCTAAAGGGTATTTGATCCGACATAGAAAGTTGGGGTCGCCAATGTCGGCGGTTAGGACTAGTCAGAAACTTAAGGGTATCGTCTGTAACTTACTGGTATCGTCTGCTTACCTATAATAAAATTAAACTCAAAAATCATAAAAATAAAATTTTATTTAGCGTTATTGTAACAAATATTCGTATCATTTCACTAACACTACGTGACACATTCTTTTCGTATTGGTTATGGCTTACCGGATGTTTATTGTTTAGTAGGTTAGATAATATCCAGTTCAAAATTTCTGAAACATTTTACTTCTAACCAAATATAATAAAAAAAACTTCGGCTACGTGCGATCTTCTAAATTCAAAAATCTTGTTAATTATTCATTTCATTTCTGTAAATTAATAAATTGGTTACAGTAATTATATTTTAAAACGATGTACAATTAGCGGCTTTGGCTTCGCCACAACGGGAATACATTCGGTTAACATCGGCTCGCTTCGGTTTTGTCAAGCGTCCTCTCTATCAAACAGCGCGAGGCCACACATGATATCTCTTTATGAGTAGTTAAAACCGAAGCTATATTTTATAAGTATAAAAAGGTTTAACTATTCTGTATTGTGTCAGTCCGATGTGTTGCTCAGGACATAATATCTTAGACCTAAAACGTGCTCAAAGTGTGCTTGTATACGCGGCAGTGCACGTATTTTGGATATCTTTTGAGGATAGCGCGGGGTGCTACGGCGGTGGACGAGCTCAAATTCGCCAAGCACAGATTATTACAAAACAATCCGCGCACGCCTCAAATGTTTCGCGATGTAGATCCTGCCCCTCTAGACAAGTGGCAATTCACTAGCTGGCGTTTGGTGTAATAGAATGACGAATATATGGGTTTTGACGTATATGACAGTCGTTAACGCATGTCAAATACGTCAAATCCCATACATTCGTCATTCTATTCCATGAAACGCCGCGGCCGGTTTGGTAATTGTGACTTGTCTAGAGGGGCAGGATACGTGACAAGAATAATACGATGGAAAACGCTCTACAAAACCGAAGCCGATGTTAGCTGAACTCTACCCGACATGTCAAATCAAAAGACGGGTAAAGTACGTTTAGGTTAAATAGATATGATAACATGCTATAACTATTTTTGAAGTACTGCAGCCCACCTACGTTCAAGACAAGTAAAATAAAGGATCTACTAAAAAAGACTTGAATCACCTGCGAAGTGATCACTGCGTACTAAACATATTCCTATATAAGTCTCCTATATAAGTGCGTGATCTCAGATCGGGAGAGCACTTCCTATACAATTTAAAATAATTAAATAATATTACGTAGGTATGTTAGTTCCAGTGATGAAACGTTTTATCCTAAAATAAAATAAAAATACTATTTATATTACATATAAGCTTACAAGTTATTTTTAATTTAATATTACACTGATTTATTGACCGATTCATTGCAGATACACCCTCCTTAAATTTAATCAATTTGTAAAAACATTTGTGATATAGATTACTAAATATGTATAAAATTATTAAACGACATTTAAAATGAAACTTAAAAATATTAAAGATAAAAATGCCAACATAATATAGTACAATTACGTAAAAATGACTATCACGATTTAAATATCGAAGGAGATGGAAGGTCAATTTTCTAATGATATACATGCTACATGGTAACAAAGCTACGTTTGTATAATATATATATGCATTATATGACACCAAAATCTCGTGCGAGTATTTTGTAAAGATATTGCTAAAAAATTATTAAATTTAATAATATTTATTATGCATTTTCAGAGTTTCTATATTTAAAAACACTTTAGTCAACATGTCCCATCATGACGACTAATATGATAAAGTACAAATATTATAAAAATAAATCATAGATTACAATATAACAATCGCATTACAATTTTTAATTTTATTAGAATACGTTCATATTAGTCTTTTGAGTAATTCATTTCATATATTTTACATTAGCAACCAAATGTGAGCTTAAAACTGCTCTAAATATATTTTAAATTTTTATAAAAATCTAAACAATTTTAATATAGCATAAAATAATAATGTAGCAGCATTGTATTGTCAATTGTATCATAGTCTTTTGGATTAAATGGTATCATATCCGATTCTACCAGACGTCTTTATTATACAGACATCTGTCGTATCATTGTTGGCTTATATGTATACTAGAAATTGTGTCTCGGTTCCAGAAGCAATGGGGCAGGGATGCCCAGATATATACACAGAGAAATTAATGAGTTATTTTGACGCTTACGACGCTATTTTCTTCAATCTAGATAGTCTTAGTCTAGCAGTACACATATAAGTTACAATATTACTATATTAAACGAACATTACTTAATATAAGACTCGGAAGCACCAAATAAACTAATCTAAGTGAAACATTACAACTAAATTAAGTTAATATAAAGGCCCATTTAGACGGGGATAGTTTCTTGCACGTTTTGGTTCGAGAAATCGTACGCTACTATCACCTGCAATACTTACTATTACAGCCTTACCATTATCGTATCAAAATGTTTACATGTACGCAAATTCTCACCTACTATTATTTCATACGAGATTCTAATTCGAAGTAACTAATCGCCTTAGGTATCTCGAAATGTGATTATTGCTTTTAAATTCTGTTTACACGGATGCTATCAATATTCAATTGCGCAGCAATAGTCGCTAAAGTGTTAGAGCGAGCAGGTATTGTTTGTGCGAATGATTAGACGAACCAACTTTTTTATCCTTTCGAAATTCGTATCTTGGAGGCGAGGAACTCTCCCCGTCTAAATGGACCTTAAGGCGTCACGATAATTCTAAACAAAACTAATTAGATAACAATAAAAGCAAATTCAAAACCCGAAGTCATATACCATTACATTGTGATATGCGCGCATGATACTTGGGTAGTTACAGGAATGATGTATAATGATTGAGAATCACAATTCGTCCTTCACCTTTACATGACTTTCACAGAATTTAAGTATATCGTCGAAAGAGCGGTCGCCTTCGTAGACACCCACAACTTGTCCACCAACGAACATCTTGAATGTTGGCAATGTCTCTATTTTGGCCAGGTCGGCTATTTTTGGGTTCTCAGCTGCATCCGTTGCTATCATTTGCACTGGTGCACCTTTATCCTTCAGCGCAGAGGCTACTCGGCTGAACGTGGGTTTTGCTGATACGCAATGAGAGCACCCTGCCATTCAAAATATACAAATTAGTACATTGGCACAAAAAAAAATCTTCGTTAAACCGTGAACGCCCGCGGAAGCGAACATTCACCTACAGTCCGTCAAATCTAAGAAGTACCGTTTGACAGTTCTGACAATTGAATTATAGGGATGGGATGAAAAAATCGATTACTATAATATCCGAACTTTAAGAGATCGATTACTATAATATCCGAATTTTAAGAAATCAATTGTTATAATTAAATAAAAGAAATGTTTAGGATATTTTTTTATTCACTACTAGTACTAGTATCGTCGTCTTCGTCATCATCATCATTTAAATTAATGACCAGTTGATTGTCCATTACATTATCAAAGTGTACGTCTCTTTCGAAGTCGTCCATTATTATTTTCTTTGTTTTTTGTACTACTTTACTCCAATCTTCCTGTGTAACTTGGGCACATGCTTCCTTTAATAAACCTTCCATTTTCTTGACACTGAAGGGTGGTTTTGTGTTGTGTCTTGCTGCATAACCTGTAAAACAATAATGTAACTATTTGATAGCAGACGAAAACCATTGTTTAAATTATAAATGTTAGAAGTACTCGTGTTATTATTATAATATTATAAAATATTACCTTTAACTTGGGCCCAAATCAGTTCAATGGCATTATATTGGCAATGGTACGGAGGAAGTCGTATGACTTTGTGCCCGTGCTCTTCGGCCAATTGGTCAATTACATATGTCGGTTTTGGTGGTTTATGCAATTTCACTAACTGTAATGATTCAGCTTTTAATAGTGACATGTCGGCATCCACTCCTTTTCTTTGCAGCCATGCCACCAAATCTGCTTTCTTATTGGCTGACGTAGGTGCTTTATCAATTTGCACAGAGTGGTATGGGGCATTATCCATTATAATTGTGCTGTTAGGAGGGATATTCTGTAATAAATTTAAGAACCACTCTCGGAACCTTACTGCGTCCATTTCTTCATGATACTCTTTAGTGCTTTTGGATTGGAAAGCTAATAAAGAGTTTTCCACGAAGCCTGTAGACGCTGACCCAGCATGGCATATTATGAGGCGTCCACCTTTTCCTATCGGCACCTTCGAGCACGAAGCTTCAGAATCATCAGTCCATGTTTTCGGCACAGAATGGTTGGAATTTAGCCAAGTTTCGTCCAAAAATATTACATTATCCCAGTTTATAATTTGTTTAACTTCGCGCAGGAATGTTAGTCGCTGCATAATTATGTCATGTCGCTCCATAACAATTTTTCGTTTGTCAACTTTTTTGTATCTGAAGCCAATTCCTGTTATTACCGTTCTCAACGACTCTATGCTTCCCTTATACAGCCCGGCATCTTTTAAAGTTGCACATAACTTTGCCAATGTTGGAAATTCGCCTCTTGTAAAATACCCGTATATATGGTTTCTAATAGCATGACTATCGAATTCATCGATGCCTGTCACAGGTTTATTTCTTTTTCGTTTTTTCGGTGTGTGAAGTACGTTACTGTCACTCCCCGAAGGCCCATATTTTTCACTTAATATTTTGCCAACGGTGCGGCTACCAATACCGAGAGCTTCACCGACGCGATCCCGAACTTGTGTAACTGGCAGTAGAAGTCCACCATTTTGAGATTCACGCTCAAAATACTCGTGTAATTTCACCACCAATTCACGAGCCTGGCTGTTCAAAGTACGTCCTCTTTTCGACATTATTAATAAACACTTGCTTAGTTCGGAGTCCAGTATAAATATTGCCAAGGTAAACGGATAAAGAATGATCAGTCCAGAAAAGTAATAGCCAAGTCACAAATTGTAAAACACAAACGAGAAAGCAAGTACGCGCACAGTCAGCTTCCAAGATGGCGAGAGACTGCTGACGCCGAACCGACCGAGCGGACCGCGTGCGCTTGTAGTTGGCAGTGTTGCCAGAAAAAAAAAATTGTAGAGACTTGGACACCTGCGATTTTGCCTATTGACCTAAAAATAATTAAATTAATTTATTTTAGGGTATCTGTGTATTCAGTGCATTATGCGGTCGCGCAGTAACGTCGTTAATTTATAACATCAGGCAACAACATTTTTGTGAATGGGTTCTACATACCTTATTTTTATTAGTTTTAGACGTAGAAATAAGACTTAGAAGAAAAAATTGTAATTGTAAAATCAATGGATGTGCTTGTTAAAAATTTGTTTATTTCTCTGTAATATGCAAACCCATACTATCATACACAAAAATAAATGTAAAAAACACTATCCCTGACTCCATTTACTATTTCGACAGCGTTAGCGCGAGAAACCCCGACTTATTTGGGCGCGAAAATCAAAAATCGACAAATCGCTTTCGACAACTTTTTAAAGAAGCAAATATATTTGATTTATAAATACGTATTTTTGGTGAATGGGTTTTATCTCATATTTTACGATTACATAACTATTTAGTTATGTAATCGTAATATGTGAGATAAATCCCATTCACATGAAAAAATATTTGTTTGGTTGTCAAGTGTAATTTGTAAATAATACATTCGATTTTTCGTATATGTAAACGATTTTTTTGCATACAAGTGTATCCGAAGAGTCGCAACACTACGTGCAGTGACCTAACTACGTAACTTTGTAATGCGGTCAAGAATATAACTATTAGAAATTATTTACTGTGTAAATATGTGTTATTTTGCTTTGTTTGAAAGTTTTCAATTACATTTAGATATTAAGAATTGTACATTTTTAGATACAATAATGAAATCTTTCTAAATTCATGGTTTTATGAAAAAGGTTATCGAAACTGAATAATGTACGTATGAACAAAGTTGTTTCGGTTTGAAAAATATGAAACGTCAAACGGTACCTCTTAGATTTGATGGACTTTAGTGGTTTGTGCCCAAAAGATCTTAGTGGGGCCCTATGTACATGTTGATAAGTATAGTATATGACGTGCCATTATCCGTGCGGTGACGTAAAAGAATACAAGTTTCACCACCAAATCTCGTCCGAAGGACGCGACTAAAGAGGCGACTAACGGCAAAATACGCAGACGATATCACTGCGAGAGAAGGAAACCTCGAAATAAAACCCTGTGCCAACGCGTCTGGTCAGCGTGGAAACAGTAGGCTGGACTGGTTGGAGTGCGATGGGTAAATTGAATGAAAAATGACCTGTGAAATCGAAAAATAATAAGGAAATTTTACTGTATACTACTGTGTACTTACAAGTAGCGTAAAACATAACGAAAGTAGGGTTAGAAGATGCGATGATCTTTTCGAAGTCCGCGTCAGTAGATAGTGCGACGTTGACGTTGAAGCCCGCTTCCGTGGCCGTCTGAGCCTTCGCGGCGCGTTGTAGGTTCAAATGACTATGTATGAACGCTACGAAATCTACTTCCTGAAATATTAAAAAAAGAAACACTATTTAGTAGCATTTTAACTGTATAAAAATGTGGTTAAACCGAATGACGAATATGACTTGAGTACTAAATAAATTTTAACGTGAATTTTAGATCTTACACAACAACGTTTCCTTATTTAAAGATTAATTATAACATAATCGGTACCTATCGCTCACTTGTGAGTAGGTGCCATCTTCGTTATACACACACCAGAAGAAATCCAAGCCAATATACAGTCAGCATCAGAAATATCTTGACTACCAAGTCTCAAAATGATGTTAAAACTCTCGTACTAAAAGCAAATCAAACTGTTTTATTGATTTAAATTGTATTATTGTCCGAACTAAAGGCGTGTCCCAAATATCAGAACAATCAGTTAACAGGAAGGGGGAGAAACTAAGACATTAAGATCATTTCAATGAGTACTTTGTTCGTCAAGATCGATCTGTTGCTAACTGTACACTAACCATAGCTACAAGCAACAATGTTACTGCCACAACGTTACCGAATATGTTGCCGAAATAAAAATAAAAACTTATACTTACTTTTCTGCCTCCAGTATAATCCTTGACCGCCTTATCAAAATAACTGAAGTACTTAATCGTGGGATATCCCTTGACGTCATAGTTACCACACAATTCTTGGTCATTGGTGCAGTCCACTGCTCCGAATGCCACCATTAGTTCGTCGGCAAATTTTTCGGCTGCTCTGACGAATTCTGGCTTTGTACTTTTACAGTGACCGCACCCTGAGGATAAAATGTCCAGAACTGTGGCATAAACAACATACTGCATGGTAACAATGAGAAGTAGATTTTGGCTCCCTGTCTGTATGACACGGGTTTCCCAGCCGGGACCGGTAAGTACCTTAGGCTGAGATTCAGAGACATGAACATAAGACGGGTGAAGCCGGTCTAAGCCAAGTCGTGGCTAAGCGCATCTTCAAAATCCGTATTCAGAGACACAGTCCCTGTCAAACTTACGTCGGTCTTAGCTAAGTTTACACTCTCTTCTCTATGGCCATTTTATGATGCTAATACGTAATTTAACAATGTAAAAGAGAAAATAATAGCACGCGCGCGTATAAATGATGATGTTTATTCAGACTTGACAACTTTTTAATCACAGATAACTATTGTCGATATTAATTACACCTTAGCCCACTTGGTGACGCTAGTTCCGTCTTAAGTAGTCGAAATCGACTACTTGGCTTATCCTAATTTACGCTAAGTTTAAGTCGTGTTCCGAACGTCTCTGAATACAAATTTAAGGGTAAGCCGTTGATTTTGACAGATGGAAGCGTAAGTTCAAGCTTAGACTCGTCTCTGAATCTCAGCCTTAGAGTACCGGTATGAGAGATCCCCGATCGTCACTCCAGTCAAACCGCAATCAGGCCATTCTTTGAAAATAAATTTATTTCTGAGAAATGATTCTACATTCTTACAAGGTCGGCAGCACTAGTGTTGCACACGTCTATAGGCCACAGTATCCACTTTCCATCAGATGTGCCGTGTGGTTCTGCCACCTAAATGGTATAAATAAAATCAAGCATTTGAGATATGGTAATGTCTCTCCTGGTTCAGGTACAGTAAGCCGTTAATGTACAGTCACACAGGCGATTCGGTTGCCCTTTTTCATATAAATTTATATATACAGGTGTAACCGATCTCTTATGTAAGTCGACTATACTCATCGTAAAGAATTATATACGTACGTTTAACAGATTAATGAGGGGTCATGCATAAATTACGTTACATGAATTTCATGATTGCATTTAAACGTGTCCTGGAAATAGTAATGATCTATTTAATCAATTAGCAATCCCATCCATAGACAATTTTTGTTATATTATATTGTTCAATTTCAAAGATTTTTAATAGAATGAAATTGCCAACAGATACTAAATATTTCTTATCTAATTTTGTGATGTTTATTCCGGTTATATTTTAAAAGCACAAGTATGTAAAATATGTTTTTGTCAATAAATGATTATGATTATTATGATTATGATTTTTTACTCCTCCCCCAGTCCTTATCACAGCTGGTCACATTTGTGAGACTCCCCCCTTCCCTTTTGTGACGTCATATATTTCGCGAAAGACGAAGAAAATTTGGAAAAAAATCATAAGTCGGTTTCTTTCTCGTTATTTTATTTGCAATTCTTTGGTTTTGCACTGTATGTTTCATAATGTTTTTGAAGTTTTCGTAAAGTACTTAATAGTTTAGTTTAGAGTTCGTGTTATAAGACTTACATTATAATAGATATTGAAATGTGACGTCGCGACATTTAGGACCCCTCCCACCCCCTTGTCACACAATGTCACACATCGTCGACTCCCTCCCTCGTGTGTGACGTAATTTATGAATGGCCCCTAATAGTTTTAGTGAAATCGAAATTCAGTGACATAGGTGGAAATCACAATTTCATTTCGATTAAAATAGGAACCGCCTCAACCGATTAAATTTTTCCTATCTTTATCGATTTGAATAGTTTGCATAGTAAATGCTTTAAAATTTTATAATTTCATGTCACTAAACCAACGGATGGAATGAAAGCGTGTTAAACTTACACGGCGCGTAGAACATAACGAGCGCATGTTTAATCTTCCGCAGCGTGTTTCTGAAGGTCGCGGTGTCGAGGTGGCGCACGGCCGTATCTTCATCGGCCCAGGGTTTCTCTGCTGGCGGCGGGGGTGGCGGCTCCTTTGGATCCTAAACCATCATTTGTGGTGGTAAATTGTAGATATCTATACAACGATATAATTGTAAAGTGGTCGTGTCTGTACATGGGAGATATATAAAAAAATGCTTGGGTTATGTTATATTAGCGGTACCTGATCATATTTTATTGGCCTTGTCTATTTGCCTGTTTTTCTGTTTGTTCGCTATAGACGAAAAACTACCGAACTGATATTGATGCGGTTTTCTTTTGTTTGAACGGTCTTGATAAGACTTAAAATCTTACATTTGTTTCATCACAATTAGTTCAGTAGGACCGGTGAAAAGTCGCGTTAACCGAAATCCGGAAGACTAATAGTTCATAATGTTGGTGCATTATGAAATATTGGTCTCACATTTCATAGACACATTTCATAACAATTGTCTGACATTTTGCATAATTGGTCAGAAATATTTCATATTATATTATGTCCGAAATATTTAATTTTATATTATGTCTGAAATAATTCATACTATGTCAGAAATACTTCATAATATTATGTGTGAAACATTTCAAATATGTTAGACATTTCATTGCATGAAAATTGATGGCCATTTTAGCCTGATGACCAGTTTCACGTTCTACCAATTTTAGTTTAACGGGACGTGATAAATCTCTGTAATAAATAAAAACACTACTCAAAAAAAATTACGAGCTGAAAAAGAACAATAATGAAAATATATGACTTGATACAGAAAGGAGACCATTAGATACTGAGATAAAATCATATAGAAATCTGTATAATATAGATAATGGTTGAAGCGACGCCAAATATTTGGGATAAGGGCAGGTTCGAGGTTAGACTAGTATGGTAAGAGTATTCTCTCCAAACTTACCCTCCATTTTCAACTGCTATGACATGGAGCGTACTTTAATTAATTGTCATCTGCAGGATTTCTGGCATCAATGAAGAGAAGTGGAAAACTCGGCCAAAAGATTAATTTAATGTATCTGTTCGCTAACATCAAGTTTATAGCTAACGACCTAAAGTCCAATACCCACCTCATAGGTTATTAGAAGACTATGATGGATGAAGAAGAACAGGACAGCGTAACTACATGACACAGATAAGAAGAAGTTGAATTTCATACCGCACAACTAATACTATGTAAAAGGTGAGAAAAATAGAGGGGTAGTAGGCCACAAACTATGAGTATTAAATAAATGTAGCAGAGGTAGGGCAGTAAGTACGGTAGATTATTCTGTATATATATATACAGACTGCTTGAACAATAGTAGATTATGGTACAAGTGTTTTAAGTTGGTGATTACCGCTGAGACGATATTGAGACCCGAAGACGGTAATCACCAATACACACGTGTATCATACGAAGTTCTTCATTTTTCTTGTGAATAATATAATGCTTTACCGTTGTAGTTTTCAGATAGTAAACATTCCATAACTTTAAGGACTTCACATCAATCACATCATATATCGGACGTTGTACCTACAGAATATGTGTTTGTGTATATATCAGGCGGTGTACTAGGTACATAAATCGTTTTCTTCATAACTTGTAGACATTTTAATTAATAAATAACTATAATTTCACCAATAAAAACAAATTGCGACACTATTTGGTATCTACAGGCGCGGCGGACTTACTTATTTGGCAGAAATAATAAAAAAAAAACACTGGACACATTTTGTGTGTAAAACATGGTGAATTGGGTATTTTCCTGTAGTTAAAATAAATTATTTAGCTGAACTTTATTAAATTAAGAATAGTTAAAGAGTAAAAACAGTTGCGTCGGTTCTTATTACACGACTGCCCAAAAAAAGGAGTGTCAATACACAATTGTTTGGGGTTCACGTATGTATGTATGTGACTTTGTTTGTGCCACCATATCTCCTACATACCTGTACCGATTTACATGTGTGTATCATTAGAATACTTGCGTTAACCCGAGTGACAGTGGCTATATAAAAATATGAAAAACAAAAAAAAAAATTGAATTAAGGCGCCAAAAAAGATGTTTAATTTTTTTTGTTATTCCTGAACCTATCGAGTGGAGTATCAAAATGAAGGACTTTAAAAGACAATTTCAAATATATATGCAACTTATATGTTTCTTTGTAATTTGAAATGAGAAATGATATTAAAAATATAAGTTGAAAATTGTATTAATAACAACTACCTAAACTAAATTAGCTAACTCTAGAACGCTGAACGTATTATTCTTAATCTAGCGTATATGGCAAAACATTATTTATACACAAAGAGTAAGAGAAATTGTACGCAACAACATTTATATCATAAGCTGAGAATTTTCGGTTTCACCTCACGGCATGGCATACCTTTGATAATGCCGTGAGGTGAAACCGGTTAGGTTAAAAATAAAAACAAAATAAACTGTGGGAAAGTACAAGTGATATCATTATTCAATATTCAAATATTATGACGTCAATTCTCCTTATAACTTACCGTTTTGACGTTTAATAAAAAAGTAAGTAACTAATTTGACTAGTCAGTCAAATACCCAATTTACCTAAAGTTTTAAACAGAGCGAAAACAAAAGTTATATTTGAGTAAAAGTTTCGTTTATTATACACGTACAAGACGAAATTTTCTATTTAAATACGAAGTTGCATGAAATGGACAAGCGATAGGTAGGTATATTAATTTATGTGTTCGATTAAACACTATCTTTTTGAATCAAGTTTTTTTTAGAGCAATGCAACTCAACCAATAAAATTAAAAATAAATGTCACTACCCCACTCATGATTTAATAACACTCAAAAATGCAGTTTGGTCATAGGTATCATTATGGGCCTAATTTCGATGAGACAAGAGCAACAACATGAGCAAGTAAAATGAAAAAAAATTAACATACATGCCTGCCTGGAACTCGTGTTTCCTTAATGTCTGTGAACTTAGTTCCTGGTAATTACTCGCGTTTGTCTACACAGGAGCACAATCAGTACTTTACTGACGGGATCTATTGCTGTATCGAATTTTACCCAGATCCGATCAACAATTTCGGTGCGACTGAGTAGAAACATTCATCCATCCAAACTTTACTAATTAAACTATAAGTTACCTTAATAAAGCTGACAATTTGATCCTCCTGCCTGGCATGTCCCGCATCGAACTTGTATTCACCTTTGCTGAAATATTTGAGTGTAGGATACCCCTTTACACCAAACCGTGACGCTAACTCTGGTTCTTTAGTTGCATCCACTGCCGCCAGTATACCATTTACCTGCAACGTTGTAAAGCATAGGTATACATTACAGAAGAGAGGAATAGTAGAGCGGCCCTTGGGTCGGTTTGAAAGTTACCAGAATTGGCGTTTGGTTTGATATGAAACGGTACGGGAACAGTTGATTGTATGTATTTGTCGCCGCCAACTAGCTTTATCAGTTGTTAAATTAACTGACTAGGCTCTTTAATGAACGGCGCCGTTCAATTAACGGCCTGAATGGTGTTCAGCCATTTAATTAAACGGCTCGGCAAATAGCTTGGATCGATGACGTTTAACTTCTTGCTTAGCCATTTAATTAAACAGTTAGAAAAATGACTTATTTTTGCATGGTTATAAAAATTGCGAAGCTATCATATATCAATAAACCTATCACTAATTTTCTGTGAACACACCTCTGTCTGTCCCTCGGGGATTTTTAGGTGTAAGTATATGTATGTTTGTATGTAATTTTCTATCTTATTTCGAGTGTAATTTTCGATCTTACGATTGGCCTAAGCATTAGCCAGCCAGGTTGTTAAATGATGTAATAAACGAGACGGCTGAATATCATTCAGGCAGTTAATTGAACGGCTGATTAAGCTATGGCGGCGATATATGCACGACTGAGGAAATAGGTATACACCTTTACATGTGAGTAGATGTAAGAGCTCTGCCTCACAAGGAACCCATAGTGATGTCGCCGGCTACGTATCCAAGCAGTAAATATAGAAATGTATGGTACCTAACTCACTTGGCAATATATTAGCAACCAACAAACGAGGCTCACGTGTTCCTTTCCTACAGTCCCGGGTCATTTGAGCGGATCGTGAAAAAGCATCCATTGTAACATGTTACGAGTCTATAATGGTGACCTCCTTTTCTGAGACTTACCATTAGACGAGGTGAAGTCAAATTGACGCGTCCTACATAAGTAAAGAAACTTTTTTTTTTCTAGTTGTGGGTAAGACAGCTGTCTGTCCCTTAATAGCCAAGATAAGACACATTAGGAGGAGAAAGAAACAGACCCCAGGCTCTTTATATTTCAGACTAGCTGACCCGGCAAACTTCATACCACCTCAGAATCAATAAAAAAGCGGCCATGTGCGAGTCGGACTCGCCCATGAAGGGTTCCGTAGCAGCAAGTAGGTAAATTGCGGTTTACAATTTATGACGTATTAAAAAAACTACTAACTAGATCACGTTCAAACCAATTTTCGGTGGAAATTTGCATGGTAATGTAGATCATATATTTTTTTAGTTTATTATTCTCTTATTTTAGAAATTACAGGGAGGGACGGGGGTACACACATTTTACCACTTTGGAAGTGTCTCTCGTGCAAAACTATTCAGTTTAGAAAAAAATTATATTAGAAACCTCATTATCATTTTTGAAGACCTATCCATAGATAGACCACACGTATGGGTTTGATGAAGAAAAAAAGTTTTGAGTTTCAGTTCTAAGTTAGGGGAACCCCCAAAATTTATTGTTTTTTTTTTTCTATTTTTGTGTGAAAATGAATGAAAACGATTTTTTAGATAAATGACCAAGTAGTCAGTGAAGACCTTTTTTTTTTTTTTTTTTTTTTTTTATATAGGACACGTCAATTTGACTTCACCTCGCCTGATGGTAAGCTGAAGGCAAAGTCTCAGAAAAGAGGGTCACCATTACAAACACGTACCATGTTAACAATGGTGGCACTCAGCTTGACGGCCTCATCAGATGCTTTTTCACGCCCCGCTTAAAGGACCCGGGACTGTAGGAAGAAGGAAACACGTGAGCTGGCAAGGAGTTCCAGGTCTTAATGGTGCGACAAAGAAAGGAGTCACCAAACCGCTTGGTTCTTGAGGGAATATTCTGCACCGTATACGGGTGACATCTAAGCCCTGCTCGTGTTGTCCTATGTAGGAAAGGAGAGGGCGGGACCAGTTGGAAGAGCTCATCAGAACATTCACCATGGTAGAGACGGTAAAATACTGCCAAGGATGCAACATCTCTACGCATCTGCAAAGGCTCAAGGGTGCTTGTGACCTCGGGATTCCCAATAATGCGGACCGCACGTCGCTGCAACCTGTCGAGAGCATCTAATAAGTACTTTGCGGAGCCATCCCAGAGATGCGAGCAGTATTCCACGCAGGACCGAATTTGGGTCTTGTATAGAAGACACCGCTGCTCCGGCGTGAAAAACCGTCTCACTCTGTTCAAGACTCCGAGTTTACGCGAGGCTGTTTTGATGATACTCTCGATGTAGTTTTTGTTATTAAGTTTGCAGCGAACATCCATACCGAGGATAGTCAGGTTGTCCTGCAGTGGCAGTGGAGTGCTCTGAAGAGTGGGAAGGGGAAGGAAAGAAGATACCTTTGCTGTGAACGCACATGCCTGTGTCTTCTTGGCATTGAACTCGACCAGGTTCTCAGAGCCCCATTGGGAAATGTTGTTCAGGATCCGGTCAAGCTCAGTGACAAGAAGCTGCCTTTTATCTGCGATATCCGACTGCTTATCCGCAGGACGTCCATGATAACTCCCGTGCAAAGTGCTATCATCTGCATAGCAATGAATGCTGCCGGTAGACAGCATGTCATTGATATGCAGAAGAAAGAGAGTAGGGGACAGGACGGACCCCTGCGGCACACCAGCATTTACCTGCAAGAACTCCGAGGCGCGTCCATCACAAAGGACGCGAATACGGCGATCCTGCAAGAAGCTAGCAACCCAGTTGCATAGTCTAGGGGGCAGACCGAAGGCTGGTAGCTTGGAAAGAAGCGATTTGTGCCAGACTCTATCGAAAGCTTTGGCGATGTCAAGACCAATTGCCAGTGACTCGCCGTGCTTGTCCATAGCCTCACCCCAAAGATGGGTAACATACGCCAGAAGATCACCCGTTGACCGTTTCGGCCTGAAGCCATATTGCCGGTCATTAATTAGGGAGTGATCTTCAAGGTGACGCATGAGCTGTTTGTTAATTATGTGCTCGAACACCTTGCACAGCACTGAGGTGATGGCTATGGGTCGATAGTTAGTCGGGTCTGAGCGATCCCCTTTCTTGGGGATCGGCTGTACATTCGCCTCCTTCCAAGCCGAAGGCACTGTACCCGAGCTGTAGGACAGCTGGTACAGCCGCGCAAGCATTGGAGACAACTCCGCTGCACATTTTTGTAGAACCACTGCCGGAATACCGTCCGGACCACTGGCTTTCCGTACATCGAGTGACTGCAGCACTGCACGGACATCGCGTTGCCTGATACGAATATCAGGCATTGCATGGTCACTGATCGGTAGTGTCGGTGGCTGCATGCCACAATCATCGATTCGGGAGTTGGCCGCAAAGAGATTAGCCAGCAAATTTGCTTTCTCTTGCGACTCATGGGCCAGGGATCCATCGGGGTTGCGCAGCGGCGGCAGCGAAGGCTGGCAGAAGTTGGCTTGCACGGCTTTGGCCAGTCGCCAGTAGCCACGGCTGCCCGTGGGATGCGCTACTAGTTCCTGACCAAGCCGCGCTATGCGCTGGGCATCCGCTCTGACATAAGCCCTCTTGCAGACCTTTGTGGCTCTATTGTACGCCGCCTTGAAATGGCCCACGTCAGGATCGCACGTAGCGCGCGCCCTCACCCAAGCGCGGTACGCGGACTGTTTATGATTAACAGCCTCCGCGCACTCGCGCCCGAACCAGGGGCGGGCTCTGCGGGCACCGGCGACATCAGTGTAGGGGATGTAATATTCCATGCCCAGACTGATCTCACCGGCGACAGCAGTTGCGCCCTCAGATGGGTTCTTGCCTTCAAAGCAGCGTTCAACCCACGGGATGGATGCAAAATAGTCACGCAATCCATCCCAGTCTGCTGACGAGTAGTGCCAGAGACGCCGTTTCCCCTGTACGGGTCGTGGTGGCGCTTTAATGGGCACCTTGGAACGGACCAGACTATGGTCGGATCCGCCTAAAGCGGCACTCACCGAAACACTGTACTGGTCCGGGCGACTCGTCAGCAGAAGGTCCAGCAGAGAGGGCTCATGGTCCGACCTTTTTGGTATTCTAGTAAATTCGTGTACCAGTTGGGTCAGGCCATGCGCCAGAGCAAATGCATGGGCGGCTCTTCCCGCATGGGTTGTTTTAGAGGAACCCAACCAGATCTCATGGTGGGCGTTAAAATCCCCCAAAAACACCAGCTCAGCGTTCGGAAACCGCTCCTGCGCATCATCTGCCGCCTGACTCAGGTATTCGAAGAGTCGAGTTGTCTCGGCATCTCCTGTATGGGAGCGGTAGAGGCACACATAGATCTGACTCGTAGAACCATGGTCTATGTGTACCCAAAGGGTGGAGAAGGATGGGTCCTCTAGGCAGCGCAAACGGCGACAACAAACATCCGCCCTAACAAACACGCACACCCCGGCTTTTGCACGGAAATTCTCCTCGAGGACATAGCCGGGGTAGAGCAAGTAGGTCGTGTCGTCAGGGCAGCGTATTTGTGTCTCCGTAAGAAATAGCAGTGCTGGTTTTGCCGTCTCCAGGTGTTGGTGGACGGCGTTGAGGTTTGTATGGAGCCCACAGATGTTCGTGGACTCCACCTCAAATAGCGAGCCCGTGGGAGAATGTCTTGCCGCTGTGTAGCCCAGTATTCTATTTTGCGCTGCCATAAGGAGGAGGTAAGGGAAGGCGTGAAAAAAGGGGACTATCGTCGCAGCACCGCGTGACAAATCGCGGGTGATTGGTTTTGTCTATGAATGTGAGGAACGGCGAGAGCCGACACGCCGAACGGAAGGGCCCCCGTACCCCCCCGAGTATGGTCGCCGGGCTCCCTCCGGTCACCAACCGGCACGACGAGCCATATCGGGATTATGCGCGACCTGGTGGGGCAGCCTCCCAGGGTGGTTAGTCCCGGTTGGGCCCCTGTACCTACCTTCTCCTCCTTTATCTTTGTAGCAGCTTTCTCAAACTCAGGCTTGATCCGTTTACAATGTCCGCACCATGGAGCGTAAAATACAACCAAAGCGTTATCGGCCTTTGATAGGATGCTCTCAAAATTATCGACTGCAAACAAAAATATACAAAGATTTTTATTTTAGAATATCTACATTTTTTGTTGTGTGGGAGTCCCCCACGGATATGTGACCAGCTCTTGCTGTGTAGTGTGTGTATGTACATACATACACATAGGGACTACCGCATACATACACACAGTCCCCACGGATGTGTAGCCAGCTCATGGTGTGTAGTGTGTGTTGTGTTAGTTATCGTCAGTCTACAAAATTCAACATGTTTCAAGAAAAAACAAATTTGTTAGAAAAAATACAAAGCTAATTAGTTGATGTTACATAAAGTACTTACGCAAAAATCAATCATTGATCAAACTTTTAACAGGTTCACATAATAAATATATCATTATTATGGGAAAATAAAATCATGTATAAGCACCTAATTATTCAATCTGACATTAAAACTTTATTCAAGGCAGCAATGGTTGTAAATGTCATTTGTATGTCCAAATCGTTAGATGCAAGGAATATAAAATTAAGAGGTAGCGCCTCGCAGATGGCGCTTGTGTGTGTCAAAAAGCTGAACAGATATTCAACATAATACGCTAAATGATTGGCTACTTTAAGGCCTTCATCATCTTCATTTAAGCGTTATCCTGATTGCATCCAAGGTCAAGACGCCCACGGAGGTCAGGGTCCGTTTTTCCACTTCAAGGCATTTACTCTCGAACTTATAACTAGAGAAAGCTTTAAAAAAGTAGATTAAGGCTCTAGTAGGTACACACACCTCCTGGATGCCCCCACTCCCCACAGAAGATGAAAGGTTGTATGGAAGTATGAGAGGAAAAAGTGCGAGAACTGGTATGATGGTAAAGAAATGATTGCGTGAAACATTTAGGAATTAGTTAAGTTTGAAGGAACCCTGCACGGGCTATCGTATTTTATATAGCAGACTCTTTTTTTTTACGTGCGGGAAATTCCCACGGATAATTTCGGAGCCGAAGGGGGAGGTTATGTCGAACCACGCGGTCCCCGACTCGCCCCCGGTATAGGGGGGGCCCGCCGCCTTGGCCTCAGACCCGCGCTCATGGGGGGCGGAGGTCGGTTTGCGCCCTCCGACGTCCGAGCCGCCTTCGAACGCGGCCAGCGATGTCCGCGAGTCTTTCTCGCTCGCTGCGCCGCTATATATAGCAGACTAGAATAAAAAACAAAAATTGCGAAGAATAGGCTCGGACTGAGGACGAGGAGAAGTCTGAGGAACTAGGAATTTAAAAAAAACTGAAGAAAACACCATTTCGAGAGTTGAGTTTGGTACCTACATTATACAATTTTAGGCAAATTTCAATCACGTGCCTTTTGGATGCCTGGCTATAGAATAGGAAAACGGAACCTGTGCTCTATAGTGACGGACGATCTTTCTTCTCAGGGTTGGCAGGTCAGACAGCAGTACTGCCAGACAAGCCGACCTACCAATCACACTCACATCTCATATATATAAATATATACATGCACCTTTTAAGTATTTTGATAGCCAACGTGTGCCGAAAAGCATACTGCTATTTCATTAACTGTACTATAAAAATTTAACATATGTGCTGTACTGTAAGTAAGGACATCGCGGCGATCCAGTGCACTATGTGGATTATATTTTGTTACTTCTAAATGCAATGTATTGGTGTGGCACAAAGAAATACAATCTGTGATACATAACGAATCTAAACAATGTCAATTTTGACACTATTCTTTCAAGATCACTGACACACTGACAATGCACTAAATTGCTGGTATTAAAAAAGTATTATTATACAACTACAGACAATTTTTTATCGTGTATGATAGAGCATTATCCCAGGGTCAAATTTGTTCATCAGAAAATACGTGATGTCGGGCGGAGATCCAAAGGATCTTGAACCAACCGATCATTAAAGTTTCCGATGATATTCCACAAGATGCATTTCACGCTAAAAAGAAGTTGACCAAGAACAGTTTCTTGGTGATAATGTACCTGGCGTTACCGCTAAAAGACCTAAGCACCTGCTATTACAGACTACATTGTGGTACTAATGTGTTCTCTACTCACTAGTTAGGTGCTCAACATCGGTATCTTCAGACCAGCTCTCATCGACTGCCTCTTTTTTCTTTTGATGTAATGCTGCAATGGGATCTCTCATAAAATCTACCATAGCTTGATATTTGTTATCACCATTATATGGTAATTTATATTGACCTTTCCTGTAATAGAAACACATGAGAGCAAAAGATGACAAGTACATAATTGGCAAGTGAATAATATTTAAGTCAAATTACAATTTAATACTTACTCATAGTATAATAGAGTAGGGAAGCCAGTGATGTTATACATCTGTCTTATTTTAGAGTTTCCTGGTTTAGCAACATCAATAGCAGCTAGCAATGCTTCACCCTGAAATCAAAGGCACGATTTAAGTACAGGCAAATTTTACCATCTCCTTAAAATAGTTTGTATGTTTATGTATTAATTAATTTAGTATAACCAGTGGTGTCGACCACATAGTTTCTCCAATGCGGGGATTCTGTGAATAGTGACATGCTGACTTCAACCGGACTGTAAGAGCCAAGTGTGTCAGATATATCCAAATGGCTCATAGCCAGTCGCAGGATGAAACACGGTCTCCATTACCCCATTCTCTCAGAACTATGCTTTTACGCGACATGGTGGACACTTCTCCTAGTATTAGCGCGCTATACTCATGGACGCATAAGTCCTGAAAGAGAGCTATAGCGGGCTTGGGTTAGATACTTCGAGAGGCCACATAGGAATGTTACTACGTAAATAGTTAAATGTCCTATTTACCTTTAACTCAGCAGCTGCCTTTACATATTCTGGTTTCATTGTCTTACAGTATCCACACCATGGCGCATAGAACATTATCAAGGACTTTTTATAGGCAGCGGCACTTCTTTTCAAGAATTTAGCGAGAGCCTGAAATTAAATTTAAATATATATTTAGCACTTTCACATTTAGTAACATAAATTATTGATACAGAATAGAACGATAGCTTCTTCGGCCATTGACCATAATTCTTGTCTCGTCGTATTAGGTACCTACTACTTTGCTTTAAAAATAACACCCTTACTATATACTTAGTTTGCTATTGATAGTCTCGGCAAGAAGCAATATTTTATGTAACATAATAAATATCAGAACATCTATTGTTCATTTTACCATCGGAACGCAAAGCATAAGCAGGTATAGAGATAATTAAATAAAGAGATAATTAAATAAATGATACGAACGTTACATAGCGAACGTTAAATATACGATTTTTGGAAACGTGTATACTATTCATATCCTTTACCATACAAATTGAGTAACAGAACAAGTAGCAAAACCTGTTTAATTTTGTTATTTAAAGTTTTTATAAAATATGGGTCTGGCCCCAAATAACGTAGCTTAGGTTTGTAATTGTGAGTGAAGTTCTGGGTTCGGTACTCTGGTGAAGCAAATAATGTTATTGGTTAAATAATTTCGCTGTAAGGGCCGTTTTTTATAAAATTTTCAGTAGCAACACGTAATCGAATATTTGTACCCGATATATATCAATAAGATTCCTTATTATGTGATATATTGTTCTTTAACCTCATTATGTGGGAAGAAAAATTTTGGCTAAAGAAATGTGGGTTACTTTTGCATACTCTTTCCATCACAAACAGATCTCAATGCTTATATTGAAAAGTACATACTTAAATACTTTTTTTACCATATATTCTTATACTTACCCTAAAGTTTAGGGTACACGAATATATGGCAAGCAAGTATATGGCAAGCAAGTAGGTAATCGTTTAGGACCTAAACGATTACCTACTTGCACAAACAAATAATATAATAAACACAGACGAACGCAAGCAGGTACTTTTTCTGCGGTAATCCCCATGGATACCACCCCCGTCGGCCTCAAAAGAGGATTATGTCGGATTCGAACCAACTTAAACCGCACGCCGTCTCGGATTTCTCACTAAGGTTACTCAATAAGAAATGCCTTGACCAGTTTTTAGATGGCTCCCTCCTACACCGGAAAGGGGGAGCGGGGCCCTTAGCACCGAAGCGCAGGCCTCCTTCAGCTGTGGTGATAGGCGACCATGCCTGTCACTCCCACGCCTGCGCCCGGCAAACCAGCTGTTCAGGTCAACAATTATGAGAGCAACTGGAGCACTCGCTGATATAACGATAACTAAGCAGGTTTGAAGTTAAGAATTAAGTTCACTTTTACGTATGTAATCATATCTCGGCAAGAAATATAATTATGAATTTTGGTTAGTAACAAAAAAAACTGCGTAGTTACAACGGTTTGCAGTTACATAATCTTTGCTCAATTCTAATCGTCTACAATAGGGTAGTGTCCTGAGTCAAGGGATTATTACCAATACTGCTGAATATCGTAGTTTTTTGTCAACATTTTTTGTCAGCATAGTAAAGTATGATATTACCTAACTAAACTGAAACTATGACTTTGCATTATTTTTAATTCTCAAAATTGTTCAAAATATATACTAAGGTGGCACACATACACACGTGGTTACCGTGGCCTATGGACGTGTGCAACACCAGGAGAAAGTCAGTCGTGCTGCCGACCTTATAAACACGGAGAGTTTCTGTGCCGTCAGTGTAGAAAACAAAGCAGGAATAGCCTTTGGTCTTCCCACTGACAGCCCAAAAACTTTCGAGTGGCTACCCTACTCACTGCGTAGCCTACGTGGCTCTGGTACACTTGACATTGGCGTCTTGCCAATAATATTTTCATAATACATTTTACTTGACATTGGCAAAATTGCAGCAATTATAATGCAGAGGCCATTTTGAAGAAGAAGTTGGATGTTGGCCATTCATTTGCTCTACGCGCCAGCGCACTGTGTGACTGTTTCTAATTTCGAATATTTCACTTTAACGTTTACGGTAATAAAATAAAAAGGACAAAATCCTATTAGCAACAATATCAACAAATTATTTAAGCAGCAAATTAAAACTCGCATTAGCATTATTATCACTACATAGTATAAAACAAAGTTGCTTTCTCTGTCCCTATATCCTTTTGTATGTTTAAATCTTTAAAACTACGCAACGGATTTTGATGCGGTTTTTTTTAATAGATAGAGTGATTCAAGAGGAAGGTTTATATGTACAATACATGTTTAATATAGCAGAGGGTGCAGCGGGAACTGAATCTGAAGCCACGCGGGCGGAAAATATTGGTGGTGCAACGTTCGCCGGGTCAGCTAGTACGTAATAATTTAAGCAATGAGCTGCTCGGCTTTTGATTTTGCGGTTTGGGAACTAACATACAGCTTCCATCTAGGATTCGCTTGTTTCGGTTTTGTAAAGCGCTTTCTCCCTCGCATAGCATTTATGTCTACAGCTCTATATTTGTATAGTCTACAATTAAATATCCTTTAGAGGAGAATCGAATTAGATTATTTATTATTAGGCGGTGCAAGAAGCTCCGCATATTATTAATACATGCGGAGCTTTTTGCAGTCCCCACCAACATTTTCTGGGCCCAAGCTAACCTCAGCTGCAAACCCAGAAACCAGCTGATTGACAGACGAAGCTCTACCGTAGGCTTTCCACTCGGAGTTGGGAGGTCAGATAGCAGTTGCTCCTTTAAGCCAAACTAAAAAAAAAAGGAGTGGGCAGTCCTCGGGTTTCGAAGCCTTGGATGCAACCAGGAACCGCGCTGAGTCAACAATAAAAAAAAAACAGTAAATACACAAATACAGCAAATAATCAGGTCGCAATAAGCTGACGCACAGTACACGACTTTAGCTTTTTTCGTTCGACCAGAATTGGTTGTATATTATTATATGGTAATGTAACCACATTTCAATTTCAAACTATGCTCAAATCAAATTCTTTTAAAATGTACGTCTAGTCTAACTACAGAACATCACTCGCATATTGATTATCGATGTCAGATGGCAGTAGGAAAATATCGAAGTTCAGCCGTATCGCAGCCATCAACTGGAAAACGGTCGGTTTTCCAGTGATCAAGTGAGTCAGGAAGAGGCCCAGAGAATGATGAAGTGGCTACTTGAGCACTCTCTGAGCCTTCAATGATGACGATGCATAACTGTGACCTATCCAAGACTTACAAGTCAGAAAATTCCGTATACACTGCTTTAGTATCAGAAGAAAATATTTATGTTAAAATTGAATTAAGCTAGGCAGTCCAACCTTTTATAGGGTTAGGGTTAGGCTTAGTATTCACTAGCATAAGCCTAACCCAAAAACGTACAGCAATTCGGTACAATTTTGTTTGTCCACACATGATCAATCGTTGAACAAACAACAAGCCGCACGTCAGGCAGTGTCAGCTGGCAACTTCTCGCGTGTTGCGCAACCTTCACGTTATCGTAGTGGCACAGAATAGATATGGTAGTGGTTATACCTATTTCCTTTACCATTAACTGGTAATAGAGTTATTGTCGCATGTATAATACATAATATTAGTATGGAAGATATTCTTTTACAAGCTTCTAACTGCGCGCTGCTGCGTGCTGTCCGATATGCGATATCAGGTGTAAGCATGTACATATGCGTATCAATCAGTTACCTTATCAATATTGACGTTCTACATTAGAGTGTTTCCAATGGTAAAATGAGTAAAATTACCAGAACAAATTGATTACATTTGCTTGGGTATTTTAATTCGAAATTAATTACTTCATGCTTTTTATTCAAGTACTTGCTTTTTCTTCATCAATATTTCCGATTGCATTTCGTTGATACTGGGATGGTGGTAAAAATATTGTAAGGCTACATAGTAAATATGAAAATAACTTACCTCCCCATCCTGCAGGTGAAAAATGTCAGTGGCTTCAGGGTCTTCATCCCAAGGCAGATCTCCAGTGGGGTCTCGAAGGAAGTTCGACATTGAATTAATAGACTCGCTTCTATCATAGTCTTTATGAAAATCACCATCTTTATAATGTTTTATGCTGTATGCTTTGTCTGAGCCTATTTTTAACTTTTTACACAGTTTCTTGCCTTCCCTTAAAAGAGATAAATATTTATCACGAACAATGATGAATATTCACAGGAAGTAACGACCTGGGCCTCCAGTCTACTTAAAAAAATGGATGTTGCTAAGCACAAGACTTGAGACCCTTTCAACCAATTCAGCAACGGTTATTTTTACATTCCAAAAATTCCATGGAAGGTTAAAAAAACTACTGCCAAAGGTCATTCGTAGAACGGACACTGAATTTCACGAGGCTGAAGCTGCAGGCATCAGATAGTTGATAAATATAATATTGCATTGTTACTTACACATTGTTACAGTCTATGATAGCAAGTGTTGCTTGGCCTTTCATCGCATCTGCAGTACTCTTAAATACATCCGTGATTGATATAGAAGATTTAGGATGATTTACAAACAATATTAAAACATTAGTCTTAGTTCTTAATAACTTTTTAAATTCTTTGATATCACTTATGTCAGTCAAAACTGAAGTTTTCTGTTTCTTTGCTTGTGTTGTTGTTTGTACTAATATAATACATAGTATGAATAACACCTGTAATGTTAATGAATGGGTTTAGTAGAAAATGATTACCACAATTGTTACATATGGTAACAGTATAGGTAATATCTCTCTTGAATGATATTTTGAGAAGTTATGTGAATTTTAAACATTGAAATAAAAATATTCTAATGATAGAATTGCAATGATAGATAGACGACAATAAATTTTAATTAGCAATAGTTAGTTTAATTTCCATAATATCCTCTGGAGTGTAGAGGTTTGATAACACTTATGGTCAGCCACCATCAACTAAATCTCAAGGCTAGTTTTTTAGTTCTAGGAGTTCTGACTTAAATATAACATCAATAGGCTAATCCATGTGGGGCAAGACTTGAATCTTATGAAGTAAGTACCCATTGCCCAATATTTTGAATTACTTAGGTGCTTCAATATTTTATTTACATTATTTAAATATATTCATTTATCTTTTATGTGGCATTATTGGTATATATTTAATAAATAGATGAGTTTGAACAATACTATATAAAGATGAGTGTAATCCTAAGAAAAAAACACAGAAATATTTAAAAATAAAACTACTTCCAATACAAAGAAGACTGTGCAGTAATTATTCATAAACTAACTACCTATTAAACAAACTCATATTATAAAGTAGAAAGAAATAATAATGACAGGGTATAGAGAAATAATAACAACAGGACATGATCGAGTTGTTATTCTTTCGCCATCGCGGCATACCGCAAAACTGTATATACAATTATTTTAGTATTCAATACTTTTAGGGGAGGCATTATTTAAACATGCAGCGCCCACATCCTAAAAATTCTGATAATGGTAATGAAAAGTACAGAGCTCTGCTCTTGTTTTAAGTTTCATTACAATTATTTTAAAAGTTGCATAGTAGTGCCTTTAAAACATACCTCCTTTAATAAATTTCGGCCCATGACCTTCATTTGTAGCACCTTTTTAATATAAATAGCATATATTTATCGAAATTCAATTCGATTACTTAGGAAGTTGTACAGAAAAGTTGCAAACTACTTTACTTACTCGAGCTCGACTACTTTACTTTCATACTCACAGTAGTCACAGTGACATTGGTGACAAGTGACAATTAAACAATACGTTTAATTTTTTTTGTTTCTTTTAATCCTTTCGGAGTAGGCTAAGGTGCTACTACCATGCTACCTTGTCTTCAGTTTATTATTATTATATTACACAAAATACTTAAGGTAAAGGCACCAATGGTAGACACTTTAAGGCCAAATGAAACTTCACTCTCTAAAATTACTTTAAATAACATTATTATACAATTGATCGTAAACACCAATTGTAGACTTTAAGGACAATCAAATTTTACTCTACAATGGTGTCAATTCGGCATGTCCACCCGACTAAACTAAACTAAACTAAAAATTATCTTATTTTAGTTTAGTTCAACGCTTTGTCTATTCGGTTTGGCCACCGAACTAAAAATAGTGCATGCATTTTTAGTCAAGGTCACACGACTAAATTGAATAAACCCTTTTTAATCTGTGAATTCAATGAACGAATGACAATGTCCTTGTTGTTGAAGTGTGAGAGAGACAACTTAACTTCTTATCAAAAAACGTGTTCAAATTCAAACGTGACCGTAAATTAAACCTTTGAAAAAATAAACAAACCAAAACAACAAACTTGGCGGCATGGTAATGGGAATATTACGTGAAAAGAGGAAAAATAAACAATGTATGTGTATGTGTGTGTATGTCACAATCACAAAAAAATCCTCTTCGCTTAATTTAAGGTGATTTTCAAGTATCTCCAACAGGAACTTGGCCGCTGATGACCCTAAAGAATTTTCTAAATTTACGGTCGGCCATCTCAAACGGATTTGATGCATCCTTCGACCGAAGCAACCTGGCCCGTTCTTCCCGATTTCTGTAAAACAAATAAATTTCTAACCTTAAAATAAATTTCAAACCCAACCTTTATGATAATAGTTAATTTTTCAATTATTTTTATTGTTACACAATTTTTACATCTATTACAGATGTATTGGCAAATATTAAATTAAATTAATAAAGTTACTATATATATATACACAATACTAAATATAATAAAAAAACTAAAACTAAAAGTTAAAATGCGTCGTGGAATTCATCCGCATCGCATGCCTCTTTTGGTAGCGTTCCCAGAAGACTAGCAGCATTGCCACGTTGTATGGCAATACTTAATCTCTGACCTGAAAAGAGGCCAGCCTTCTGGTCACGAGAAGCGTCAGCCATACATTTCGCAATCTCCCTGAAGAGATTGCGGGCGCTCGGACCCCAAGGCCCAAACGTTTCGACTCCAAACGGCACACATTCATAATCTCCAATAAGATTGGAGTATTTGCGCCGCTTAACAGCCTCTGCAGAAGCTGCAGCGGCACCGGCACAGCTAGCAGTGCCAGTTATATGGGTAGGGGCAATGGTGTCGACGCATGTTGCGTCCCACACCAGAGTCCTACCCATTTTCCAAGGCATTATTGGAATATCATCCAGTCTCTTGCCATCGTCGCGCGCCAAACCGTTTGGTTCAAGCATAGCTAGCATACCAGCAATGACAAGAGCACGGCGGATTATGTCGTTGAGGCTGGCGTGCCGTGGAATTCGCCCCGCGCTCCTGCAGCATGACAGGCCATGGTGTCCGAGTCGGTCAACTGCTTCTCCACAATGACATTGATGCGTAATTTTGTACTGCTAGGTCAGTTTTGAACAAATAAACATATATTTAGTTGATAAATTTTCTTATTTACCTTTCTTGCTCCTCGAAAAAAGCAACCACAACGCATACGTTCATTTTTCTGTTATTTAAAGATTTCAACCAGCACAAACAATCAGCAGAACAAGGTTTAGTTTAGTTTAATCGCGACCAAAAATATGGCCACTAAAATAAGTCGGATTTTAGTTTGACAGCAATAAAATTTTTGCTTACCGAATAGCAAAATGGAGGATTTCACTAAATTGAATTCGACTAAACTAAAAATAGTTTAGTCCTGTCAAATTAAGTTAGTTGGTGTTTTCCCGAATAAGAAACCGCAATTTGACGTGACTAAACTAATTATAGTTTAGTTTAGTCGGAATTTTGCCAACCCGAATCGACGTCAATATTGAATATATTGCTACGCCCGGCGCTTGACAACTTCAATATATGGCCAAATTCCCATAGCAGTGAGCGAGACGGTACTATAGAAAGAGACAGCATGCCTTGACGTCACTGTTCTAGAAGGAATCGAATGAATAGAACGAGACGTCAGGCTAGAAAGAGACACAAGACCCAATAGAACCTTCCAGAAAGTTCCTGTCTTTTTCAGAACGTACCTGTCTTTTCTCGATCTTTCGCTACTCGGCCGCGCCCGATATAAAAGGCGAGCTAACAGCCTACGCTCAAGTTAGTTAGTCTAAGACTAGTATTCGAAGCGATCAAAGCGATAAAGTGTGCGAAGCGATACAGTGCGATTTATACAAGTGACTGTGTATTGTGTAAGGAAGAGTTTTGAATTTCTACGCGCTTTGCTGTAATTTAAGTGCAGCTGAATAAAATCTGTTTTCAACGGTTGTCCTCTCATTTTCTATTTAAACCGACCCCCACGCTCGTAACAACTGGTGTCAGAAGCGGGATAGAAAATGCCGATAACGCCGAGAGACGACAGGGAGGGAGTTAAAGCCACACCAGGCCGTGGAAGAGGCTGCGGGTACTCCGAGTACGTCGACGGGTGCTTCAAGATCATCATCGGAAATTAACCTGAGCGCGATTATGACCTTATTGAAGGAGCAAGCCCGTCACCAGGAAGAGCAGACTCTGCAATTGAAGGCACAGCTCCAGCAACAACAGGAGGAGCTGATTCGTTGCCAGGAAGAGCAGGCCCGTCACCAGGCAGAGCAGGCCCGTCACCAGGCAGAGCAGGCCCGACGCCAGGAAGAGCAGGCCCGTCGCCAGGAGGAGCAGGCCTTACAACTAAAGGTTCAGCTCCGGGAACAACAAGAAGATCTATTTGCCTTCTTGAAAGAGTCTAAAGCAGAATGGCAAAGAGAAATTCATTCAGTGCAAGACAAAATAGAAAGCCACGAGGAGAAATTAGGAAGCATCGACGAGAAATTTGAGAGTTATGAGGAACGGCTGCAGTCTGTGGCTCAAAACGTAAAAAAATTGGAGACGAAAATAGCTTGCGGAACAGCTGGCTCTGTAACCATTCCATCTGCACAGACTGTCAGAAAGTTCAAAGTACCGCCATTTGACGGGACCTCCTCGTGGACTGCATACAAACTGCAGTTCGAGTCTGTGGCAAAGGCGAACGGTTGGGATAAGGAGCAAGCCAAAACAGCAATAACATTGGGGTTACGAGACCAAGCACTCAGTGTTTTAGAGGCGCTTGGAGGTGAAGTGACTTACGACCGCCTTCTTGAAGCGTTGGAATCACGTTACGGTGATAGTCACTTGGAACATGTCTACCGTGCCCAATTGAAGGACAGAAACCAGCGTCTTAATGAGTCTCTGCAGCAGTGGGCTTTGGAAATAGAAAAGCTCGTGAGAAAAGCTTACCAAGGAGCTTCTTCGTCATTTCTTGACAGCATTTTCGTGCAAGCTTTTATTGACGGGATCAGAGACTTGGAGGTGAGAGCTGCCGTCCGTCTGGGTCAACATGCAACCCTTAAAGATGCTGTTGCTCACGCCCTTGAAGTGGAAGCTGTACGACATGACCCTCGACCACATAGATTGTGTGAGATCTCAACAAATGAGCAACGTGTGTACCGTCGGAAATTCGCCCCCAGGTGTTATTTCTGCAAAGAACAAGGACATATTCGGCCTAGCTGCCCGAAACGGACTCAACATGGTAATGGCCAAGAACAAGTGGCGCGACAGATTGAACAGCCAGGAATACGAGAGCATCGGAATGGGAAAGCGCATGGAAATGCAGATGCGCTCTCTCGAAGACCTTGTCCGGTGGAATGTAACCATTGTGTCAGGCAAGAAGCTAAGGACAGTGTGCCGATTAGAACGATAAGGACTGTTACTGTCAGCGATGAGTGGAGTAGCGAAGCCATGCAGCAAGCACAGCAAGAGGATCGAGATATCAAGCCTATTCTCGAATGGATAAAGGCCGGAACACCTAAGCCGAAATGGAGTGCTGTCTCCCAAATGAGTGCAGCTACGAAGAGCTACTGGGCACAATGGGAAAGCCTCGTGATACACAATGGAGTCCTGTGTAGAAAATGGGAGTCTGCAAACGGGAAAGATTCACATCTGCAGTTGGTTGTCCCAAAGATTAAAATTAATGAGGTTTTGAGATCATTTCATGACGGAACTTCAGGCGGCCATCTTGGTGTGAAGAAGACGTTGATGAAGATTCGTCAACGATTCTATTGGATCCATTGTCGTGAGGATGTTGAAAAGTGGTGTAGGAAATGTACATGCTGCGCATCGGTAAAAGGGCCTCATACAAGGAGCAGGGGAGCATTGAAGCTATACAATATTGGAGCGCCTTGGGAAAGGATTGCATTAGATGTTGCAGGGCCATTTCCTGCATCGGAGTCTGGAAACAAATACATCCTAGTAGTAATGGACTACTTTACTAAATGGCCGGAGGCTTTTACCATACCTAACCAGGAAGCAACTACAGTCGCAGAAAGACTAGTCACGGAAGTGTTTTGCCGATATGGAGTTCCTCTGGAAATACACAGTGACCAGGGAAGGAATTTTGAATCACAGGTATTTCAAGAAACCTGTAGGATAATGGGTATACATAAAACCAGGACCACCCCATATCATCCGCAGTCTGACGGAATGGTTGAAAGATTTAACCAAACCTTGGAAAGGCATTTGGCTAAGGTTGTTGAGAGCCACCAGAAGGACTGGGATAGCCATATTCCTTTGTTCTTGTTGTCTTATAGAACAGCGATACATGAAAACACAACGGTGACGCCTGCGTGTGCAAACTTTGGCAGAGAACTGAGACTACCGGCTGATCTACCGACTGGACGTCCTCCAGATTCACCGCAAGAAATCACGGAATATGCTAGTGCATTGCGCGATAGACTAAATAACGTTCACACCCACGTCCGTGAATCTGGGCTCCAGGCAAGTGAAAGAATGAAAACCCGATACGACCGCAACTCTCATCAAGCCGGGTTCGACGAAGGCTCGTTGGTATGGCTACACAATCCGATGCGTCGCAAAGGCAAATCTCCGAAGTGGTCTCCAAACTGGGAAGGGCCGTATAAAGTTGTCACCAGGATCAATGACGTTACATACCGGATACAACGCAACCAGCGAAGCCCCTTGTAGGTTGTACATGTTGACCGACTGGCGAGATACTACGGTTCTAATGATGCTCGGGACGAGCATGTCTAAGAAGGGGGTAGTACTACGCCTGGCGCTTGACAACTTCAATATATGGCCAAATTTCCATAGCAGTGAGCGAGACGGCTAGAAAGAGACACAAGACCCAATAGAACCTTCCAGAAAGTTCCTGTCTTTTTCAGAACGTACCTGTCTTTTCTCGATCTTTCGCTACTCGGCCGCGCCCGATATAAAAGGCGAGCTAACAGCCTACGCTCAAGTTAATTAGTCTAAGACTAGTATTCGAAGCGATCAAAGCGATAAAGTGTGCGAAGCGATACAGTGCGATTTATACAAGTGACTGTGTATTGTGTAAGGAAGAGTTTTGAATTTCTACGCGCTTTGCTGTAATTTAAGTGCAGCTGAATAAAATCTGTTTTCAACGGTTGTCCTCGCATTTTCTATTTAAACCGACCCCACGCTCGTAACAATATGTATCAGAGAATAACCGTTACATAGTTTTTTAATCCCCGACACCATACCGTTAGACTGTTTCAAGTTTGAAGTATCTTAGGTATATGTGTGTGTGCGTGGCATCCTGGCTCTCGAACGGATTAACCGATTTTGATAAAGTTTTTTTTGTTTGAAAGGTTTGAATAAATCAGAAGTGATCCTAACTATGACTGATAAGAATCGGTCCAAGATGGCCGCCACTAGGTATCAAATTATAGAGGTTGACTAGTAGATCAATTGAAAGAGTATAAAATTAAAATTATATAAAAAAATATGTCAAGTACGGTAAATATGTTAAATACATTGAATTTCACCTCTATCATTAATAATTTCCATCTTTCTTCGGTAAAAGGAATAAATGAAACATTAAAATGTAATTACCAGTGAGAGGGATATCGACGGAAGCTTCGCGGCTTCTATTTCATCCGAAGGAAACCAACGAAGGGTACAGCGGAAGTTTCTGCGAGACCTTCTCTTCTAACCTAATCCTGGAGAGCGCGGTATCGACGCGATCGCTACGCTCGCTCCCATGGTGTAGACAATGGTTAACATCATCATAATTGTCATCATCATCGTCATCATTATGATCATCATCGTCATAGTCATTATCGTAATCGAGGACAGCGGTAATCCACATTCTTATCCTTATTTCCATACTCACTTATATTATAAATGGGAAATCTGTTTGGCTGTCTGTTATGCTTTCACACCTAAATCACTGAACCGATATTAATAAAATTTGGTACTTATTAACACGCGTACACAGTAACACGCGAAAAGTGGGGTTAAAAGGGGGGAAATATGAAAGGAAAATTTCTATGAAAATTCATCATTGAAGATGTCCTGAATTTCTGATGAAACACATAGACCGATGGTTTGAGGAAGGAGAGGAGAGAGGCAGCGAAGAAGACTGGAAGAGGTCAAGAGAATAAATTAGAGAATAGAGGAGAATAGAGACTCAAGTAGATCAAAGGTGTGGACGCAGCTCAAAGCAATTCAAACCACATAAACGCGGGTACAGCCGTAGGCATTAATAATATTGCCCGCGGCTCGGTTCTGTACTCGACTTTTTACTCGCTTCTGTAATCACCTTTCTACTTTCCTCTCTACTCGACTCTCCACTCGCTTCTCTACTCAGCTCTACACTATCCTCTCTACTCGACTCTTTACTCGCCTCTATATTCAACACTACTCGTCTTTCTACTCGCCTCCTTTCGCCTCTATATTTGAATCTATATTCAACTCTCTACTCCTCTCTCTTCTCGGCTCTGTACTCTCCTCTATACTCGCCTCTGTACTACTTGATTCTCTACTTGACTCTTTGTCTGTCTGATCTCTTTTAATCTGTCAACGTATCAAATTTTACCAGAATATCTTCAAAAATAACATATTTTGGTAGGTACTAACTTCCATCCCTTACAAAAATTTGCTTCGTACAGCGCTTCGAATTTTTGAACACCTCTTATAGATGATATTGGGCGACTTTTAAGTTAATAGTCTTGTTAATCAAATAGTTACTTTTCTTAAAATAAAGGGTTTTTTTCGAAAGTGTGTTTACCATTTGTGCGTTTACCTTACTAGTGCACGAACAGCCGTTAGAGCTTTTTTTTCTTTTTTTTTCCTACTTGATAGTCTCTGTAAATGGCGTGCGCTACGAGGGAGGCTTGGGTTCGATTCCCGTTCAGTGCAAATATTTGTATGCATGAATATGTATATTTGCATTGCTTTGGGTGTTTCTATGTATAATAATGTGTATTTTTACAAAAAAAAGTATCTGAATATATTTATCTGTCATCATCATCATCGACATTTAGACGTCGTCCCGATTGCATCCAAGGCCAAGATGCCCTTGGAGCTCGGGGTCCGCCTTCCGACTCTTCCTCCTCAACAACATAAGCTAGTTAAGCTATACTTACCATGGGTCTAGATAGCGTTGTGTGAAATATTGTGGACTACCTATTATTATACACACACCGGTAGAATTAGCAGAACACAAAATTGTGGTCTGGGGAGGGATATGTTTAGGAGCTCGCACGGAGTTAGTGGTAGTCGACAGCGGAAATCCGACTGCTGATCGGTATATCAGGGAGATTTTGGAGGAACATGTTGTGCCATTTGCCCATGGAGAAGGAAATGATTCATATTCTGTCCTCCGTGCATTTGTCCCATTTATTGGTAACGACTTCATTTTAATGCAGGGTAATGCTCGGGCTCACAGTGCTCGCTCAGTACAGACATACCTAAACCATGTTCGTGTTACGGTGATGGAGTGGTCAGGGACTTGCTAAAGAGAAGTGCCAAATCACCAATGACACCTCCTAACAATCTGGGCGAGCTGCGAAACACATTAGTTGAAGAATGGCAGAGTTTGCCCCAAGCAATCATTGACAACATTATTCGCAGCATGCCTAGACGGATGGAAACCCTAATCAGGGTACGAGGGGGAAACACTCGTTATTAAACATGTTGTTGTTGTTTCATCATGTTTAATTATTATTTGTTTAAAAATAAAGCTATCTATTTAATACTCTCCTTTTTTGTGTTCCACTAATTCTGCCGGTGTGTGTATTTTTATTATTCACCTTTATTCATTCTTGAAACACATATAAATAACATTTTAAGTATATGTAGAAAAATTAAATTTATTAAAAATATAAAAAATAATGTCCCTTCGGCATCGGGTACAGGGACCAAGCTACCGGTGATTAAGGCTCCAGGGAGAGGAACTTCCTCACAATGACCTTGATCTTGTAATAGTATAGTGTTTTGTTATTTCTTAAATTATGTAGAAGGATCCAGGATCCCAGGATCCCAGCATCAGATCCTGGATCCTTGGATATGGGACCACTCTAAAAGTATTCCCTTCTAAACAAAAAAAACATAAGGATTAAAAATGTAGAAAGTAGGAAACAACTAAATTCGTTTCTTTTGTATACTGTCAATTTATTTGGAAGCCCTTGTAATACCCGTTGAAGATTTTAATTTTGTATTATTTATTTTCATGTCTAATGTGGTTGGATAAATAGCCTATACGCCATACAGCGGAAAAAGCAAATAGCTCAATGTCATAGAGGTCATACCGGGTACTCTGTTCTCATTGTTCAAAAATCTTAATCTATGAAAAGTTACCCTGTCATTGGTCTGTAATTATACTAAATGATTGTTTATAGCGTTTCATTGGCTGATTTTCGTTTGAGATTTATTGATTCCAATTTAGCTGAAAAGAGAATAAACATCCCAAGATTTTGTCCGGCTTCTTTCCCACTGGAGTTGGTTAGCAAAGTCGTGCAATTTCTACAAGCAGTGCAAGGTAATTTGAAGTTATTTTAAAGTTAATAAATTAATATACAAATGTATTTAAACAAAACATGTGTGTCCTAGAATATTATTCATTTTATTACAATATTTCGATAACGACTTTGCCTGCAAGTCTTGACAAATTTTATAAACTTTTTTCTTTGAATTTGTTTACTTCAGTCTTCAAACTTTTATTAAATTTGCCGCGTTGTAGTGTTATTCATATAAGCCTGGCTGGTAGACTGGACAGACATTCACATATCTGGCGAACTACATTTCTCGGTCTCTTAAAAGGGCGTGACCCAATTGCCGTCAATCGGCCGCTTCTTTAAAATGTATGGATAGTGGGTATTTTGTATCAAAATCCGACTTCTTCCCCCAATTCTATTGTCAATAGCAGTCGCATTCGCTAATATCACTCTCACTCACGTTTCAATATACCCTCACCAGGCTTATTACGAAATCGTAAATTTGTTGTATTTTTACTGATAATGTGGAAATAACCCAATTTCATTAATGATGTAAATATAGCAATGCCACAACATTCAGTGGAAAGTGCAATAATTGCAATAAAATTATTTATTGTCATGCATAAGTCTTTCAGAATAAGAGATTTTTTATTATTGAATACCTACATTTTTATAATACATAGCTGGAGGAATGTACAAAGATGTCTTGTTGAAAATCTATTGGGACTGATATGAAAGGAGTCTGAATGAAATTTATTTGCAAACTGCAGTGACACAGCTAACTTCAACGTAATATCATCATGGTTAAGAGCCTGGGGACCACCCAAATCACATACCTATATCAACTTTTTAGTATATTGTATACCCATTGCTATTCATTGGTTTACTCGCTGACTTATGTTGCTCCTATATCCAATACTTCACATTGGTCTCTTTTTTAAGAGATAATAAGGCACTGTAGATGTCTGCTAACAAATTTACAAACAATCTTTAATTTTCAATATTTGTTTATAAGCTAATGTAATAAAGGTGACTTGGAAATTTGTTGAGCTAATATCAATGGCGACTTTATATTTATAACTCTTCTTCATCCTAGTGTTAATCCCAGTCACAACCAAAGCTTTCACCATGGAGTCTGGGCTCTGCTTTTTCCAGTCTAACTGCGAGTTTGGCTGAACTTCGATATTTTCTGTCATACTATAACTACTATAACTCTCACGTTTGTTTTCAATTATAGACACAGACTGTAACAATGGGTCGCAAGTTTGTTGTTGGAGGTAACTGGAAAATGAACGGAGACAAGAAACAAGTCACTGAGATCATAGAAAATTTGACAATAGGTCCCTTGGATCCTAATGTTGAGGTAATATACCTATTAAATCAACTGTATAAACTGTATATAGTAATATAAAGTGGCGAAGGGTCCCTTTAACCCGGTTCCCTGCATTCTTCCAAATAGATCGCATGTTGAATGACAAAATAGATCGAGATAAGTTATTTTTTTCTCACCAGCATACCTCTTGAAAGTTTTCGCCCTTCGTCACTGGTAATATATTTAGACCAGATATATTTACCACTTTTTCTAAAACGCAGGTTGTCATTGGAATTCCAGCAATATACCTTGCATACGTTAAAGCTATTGTTCCTGCTAACATTGAAGTTGCTGCACAAAACTGCTGGAAAGTTGCAAAGGGAGCTTTTACTGGTAAAATGATAGTTTTTTTTACTGTAGTAAGGGATTGAATGATCATTTATAAAGTCAGTAAAGTCAACAATGTATGGGGTGAGTGGGGTGTCATCAAGATCTTAGGGGCCCAAGACAACCTCACCTGCCACATAACGCGTAAGACTGGTGAAGAATTTTTTTTGAAGGCTTTAAATGTTGAAGGCAAGGTTGGAGAAAGCCTTTGACTACTGCACATAATATCCAGGTCGCTAAATTTATAAATTATTATCAATAATTTTTGATAAACATGAAGATTTACTGATGTATTCATCTTATAAGAATTATATTATTTGTGGTAATAGTTAGATAAACCTTAAATTATTTGGTGATTGCCCTTAGAAAAAGAACAATGTTATGGATACTCATCGTCATACTCATTTCTTGTATGTTACAGGTGAAATTTCACCCGCTATGATTAAAGACATTGACGTTAACTGGGTCATCCTTGGACATTCTGAAAGGAGAACCATATTCAAGGAGCAAGATGATCTAGTTGCAGACAAAGTAAATATAACATTCTATTTAATAAATGTTAATGAAACCATATTGTGTGATGATATACTATGAAAGTTTGACTAGAAGGCTACTACTATATCAGGAGAGAACTCTCATACATGGTTTATGGAAATAACTCCCTTCTGAAGCCCTTACGGTGCTCACACATGCTCGTTACCAAACCTAATCCATTCGTTAGTACATTCTTTACTTTACTATAAATCTATGAAAACCGTAATGGTCATTTACCAATATCAATTAAACAAACAGTGTTGGTCCTTTACTGTGTTTGGTCATCATAGTACCAAGGGGACTCTAACTCTTTACTGGTTTAGGTGTTATAAGTACGTAAGAAAATTGAATCATGATTTTCTGGTATAGTATCTAACCTTCTACACAAGAATTCTTCTACTAAAAAAATGGAATCAAGATCTTCTGGTGTAGGCTTCTACAGCACAGAGTAATTTTTTTTACAGGTCTGTAGTCTACTATGATAAAATTAGTATTGTCACTGTTTGATTTTAAACAATTTGTGCATCCTCAGGTAGCCCATGCTCTTGAATCTGGCTTGAAGGTGATTGCTTGCATTGGTGAAACACTTGAAGAGAGGGAAGCAGGCAAAACAGAGGAGGTTGTTTTTAGACAGACAAAGGCTCTGGTTCCAGCTATAGGTGACAAGTGGGCAAATGTTGTGCTGGCCTATGAACCTGTTTGGGCAATTGGCACAGGCAAGACGGCCTCACCTCAACAGGTATACTTGAATGTCATTATTATAATTAAAATTTTCTTAGGTCGTATGGGGCAGTGGGTCCAAACTGGGAGGTCATACGAGTACGTAGCCTACATGGATTAGAACTGGTTTACTGACAACGTAAAAAGTTTAGGTTGACTCTTTACATCATTTAATGTTACCTAACTATTTCCTGCGACTGTGTCTGTGTGTAATGGGTACCGTTTCCACAACTCGTGGGAACTTAGTCTTGGTTTTTTTCAGGAATAGATTCCCATGAGTAGCCTGTGTGTTATTCGAGACTAGAATCTATAACTCTACCAAATATAAGCCAAAGCATTTTAGCCACTAGAGCATGGTGGAATTACAAATATCTTAAATGTTTTTTTAGACCGTATCAATTTTTTCTATCTCAAATGTTCATATTTATTGTATTTGTAGAATTTTGAATATACATTTAAAAATAATTTAACAAAACTCTAAATGGCGCTGCCTTTGATATATTAATTGAATCAAGGCGCCCAATTGATGTCAAGCAATTAAGTTCTTTAACTTGTTAAGATTATAGTCACATTTATCAAATTTTAATTAATTATCATATCAGATGAATCACATTCACATTATATCATATGAATCGCATCATACCATAATATTTTATATCGCTCTATAATAATCAGTCTATAGATAACTTCCCGATAACAATTCACGTTGATTCCCATACGCCACCTATTAGTGGTTTTGTCAAAAAATATGCTTCTAAACTGAATATATATGACTTATTCTCGTAATGTGTTTGTAGGCGCAAGAAGTTCACGCTTCTCTACGCAACTGGTTGTCAACCAATGTATCACCTGATGTAGCTTCGTCCGTCCGGATCCAGTATGGAGGCTCCGTCACTGCTGCGAATGCGAAGGAGCTAGCAGCCTGCCCTGATATTGACGGGTTCCTTGTAGGTGGGGCTAGTCTAAAGCCAGAGTTCGTTGACATTGTCAATGCTACACAGTAAATATTCCTCGCGTAGCTATAGTGATCGAATTAATATCATTTCGTGTAGCAATACTATTATTATCATCTTTATTTCTCTTATCTATCAATCTTATATCTTATAAGATTGATATAAATCTATATCTTATGAGCAATACTGTTATTCTCTGCACCAAGTTGACTGGTAGAGAATGAAGATTAAGCCCGACTGTGTAAATAGGTACGCATGATTTTTAAATAAGTAAATAAATTGTTGCTATAACTTTTACAATGTGAATCGGACTCGGACCGTCGTCGACCGTTGGGATATCTGTTTTCGGTGTTGTTAATCAAAAAAAATAATAATTGAATAAACATACCCACCACAGACTATATAGTGAGAGATACTGTTTGACCCAGTTGTATCTAAAAACACTAGTATCCCGACGGGCGCCGACGACCGCATCCAATTCGCACTGAAAGTCGTAAAGTAAGATTGAAATAATATTGTTGGGGATAGAAGTAGCCACCACGTTTGTTATGTAAGCTGTTCAATTTGTGAAGTAAAAGAGTATAATATCAAAAAAAAATACAATTCTTCATCTAGAAATATTTTTCTTCTAGCTAATATTAGAAGACTAATGAAGAAAGTAATTTTGAAAAATTGTAAAAACATGAACATGAAACAATTGAAACTGAATGATGAGCTTGCTAGCGAACTATCAATTATTATGTAAAGCTTTATATAAATATCTTTCTTTTGCATATATTATTTTTTGTTATAAGTATATACCTATTATAAAGTAATTCAGTACAAATCATGTAAAGTAATCAAGATATTTATATATTTCTGTTACTATACTATTAAAACTAATCAATCGAAAAGTACATTTACTATACATAATATACTATACATAATATACTATATTCAACAATTACAATCTAAAATATTTACACTAAAGAATATAGCCGCCAAAGGGAGAGCGCGTAACTTTATTGATCAAATTGTTCCTCACGCGTTACAAAATGTTAAACCTATAAAAGAAATTATATTTTCTATTATACGTAACACTTCTATAGAAGGGAAATGAAATTAGTCTTGTTTAAAAATAAAATTATTATATTGATCATGTGAAGTATTTTATTATACAACCCAACAAAAACAAATTTATTCTTAAAGTAACAAAAATTGGATTTTTCATCATTAGGAATGATCCAAGATCACCCCTTGATACATGAGAACTTACAATTTATTGAAGATATTCGATTCCTGTAAGGGTCAATTCATACTAGCGCAGAGTCGAAGCTCATAGAAGCAAAAGGTTGCCAATTATTGTTTGCAATTCCCGGAACTGAGGAGGGATACACATGCTACAGGTCCATGCCGTCCCGGTAAAGCCCGGAAAATTTGATAACGAACACAAATAAATTAAATGGGTATTGCAGTGGTGGAAAGAAAATGCTTTATGGGCCCCCATATATTTCGGCATTCGAGACCCAAGACAGAGTGCGGTTTTAGTTGGTTCGAGTCCGATATAACCGAATAATCATCCCGCCGGCTAGCCTGTTGAGGCAACCAAACTGTAGTAGCCAAAATTGGCAACCAAAGTTTTGCTGCCAAACACACTCGCATAACTCGGTAGGTCTCAGACAATTTACAAAAGTTTCTATCGTTGCGCGATGCTAAAATAGGAATTAGGATAAATCTATATATTTTTTCATCTTATTAAACCTTATACGACTTCAAATGAAATAAAGAATCCATTTGACTCTGAGTATCGGTATCTTAGTAAGTTTCCTGGAAGATGCTTTAAGAAAAACTGAATTCTGGACGTACGTTACATTAGAAACAAGTTTAAAAAAACTGCATTTTTATTTTTTCTGCCTGTGTTGAATTGAGCCTAACGGTCATTCTAGACCCTACGGTAAAAATGTTCGAACAGTTCTTAACTGGTAATTAAATATCAACGTTATTCCATTCCGAAAAAGCTGGAAATAGTGTGCAACAATAAATCTAATGCAAAAGATAGTATTTTTCGCGTAGTGCCGGGGGATCCCTATAACACGATTCCTGGAGACGGTCTCTTGTATAACACAGGCTGTGAGTCGATAGTTGCCTGGGTCTGAGCGATCCGCCCTTCTCGGAGATTGGCTGTACATTCGCCTCTTTCTAAACCGAAGGAATTGTCCCAGAGATGTAAGAAAGAAGGCACAGTCGTTTAAGCATTGGAGACAACTCCGCTCAGGCATTGTGTGGTCACTATTGGGCAGTGTCGGTGTCTGTATACCCACCACAATCATTCGGGAGCCACTAAGATAGCAAATTTGCTTTCTTTTGCGGCTTATGAGCCAGGAATCTTTCGGGGCTGCGCAGCGGGGGCAGCGAAGGCTGAAAGAAGCTTGCTTGCACGGCTTTGGCTAGTTGCCAGTAGCGACGGCTGCCAGTGGGATGCGCCATTAGCTCTTGATCAGCCTGTGCTATGAGCTGGGTATCCGCTTTGACATATGCCCTTTTGCAGACTTGAGTGCTGTTTGTTATATTACAGACAAACCTCCCCAGACTTAAATACAAAACGTAACGTATCACTCACAGTAATAAATATAATAGTAGTAGGTACCTAATAAATACAGTATCTACATAGAACTCAATGACTCCAAAGCTGTTTTGTTTGCGATCGTGCCGGCAAAAATCTACTCACTCTGCGCGCACTGTCGCATCTACTACCTGCTGCTTAGTGTTGAGTCAACGCTATTCTTCTAAAATAAAAGTAGCCTAAGTTACTCCTTATTACATCAGCTACCTGCCAATATATGTCCCGTCAAAATCGGTCCAGACATTACAGAGATTAGCCGGAACGAACAGACAGATAGTCACAGACAAAAATTGTAAAAAATGTTATTTCGGTGTCTCTTTTCATTTGCATGTAGTTAGTTAAAAACGGTTATTTCGATATTGCAAACAGACACTCTACTTTTATTTATATGTATAGATTATACGCTTCGACTCTGCTGTAGTATTTATTGACCCCAAATACTAACAGTCTTTTGTATTTGTGAGCATTAGGTATAGAAAAGAGGTCATGAAGATTGAATCTCGGTTCATTATCTACCCATATAACATACAAAATGATTATCCTATACCCATTTGCCCCGTCTAAAATGCCCTTTAGTTTTAACATTAGATAACATAATAACTTCTTATAGCAATAACTTATAATACATAATTTACAACTTCTCCATCTTAGCGTTAATTCCAGTCGCATCGGAAGCTTTCAACTCGGATTTTGGAGCTCACTTTACCAGTCCAACTGCGGATTTGGCTGAACCTCGATATTTTCCGTGAAACGACTGCCGTCGGACCTCCACAACACAAAGGCGATATCGAAGCATTGCAGTTAGACCAGTTGTTGGATTTTTGAGGGCTCCAACTACCTGGATCGACTGCCACAGATGTTCGCGTGGCAACCGGGACCGACGACGGCTTAACGTGCTCTTCGAGGCACGACTAGACCTATGCCACAGATAACATAATACTAAAGTACAGATACCTCATCCCATACAAAAAAATGAGGCCATCATAACTCGGGCAATTTTACGGGCTAAATTTAAATATTAATATTCGCCACTAGATGTCAACAATATAGCCCGAGGTTCAGCTTACGTTTTACAGTAGTAGCTGCTAGATGGTGGTGTACTATATTTTCAACGATAAGAAGTGTCATACATAAATGACAATATAAATAAACATAGGTAGGCACAATATTACTACTATTTATTTAAGAAGATTGACTGTGAATGATGTTAGTATAGACCGCATCTCCAAACTCGCAATCGGGCTTTTTCCACAGCGGATCTTCGCAAGAAAAAAGGGTAATACCCTCGTTTGCCAGATAAGAGGGTTCTTGAGTGTGTTGATAACGAATTAGATGTCATTTTTGGAATCCAATATGGCCGCCACGGTTTCCTAACTAAATTGCAATATGGGTATGGTCTAATGGGTTTTCGAGTATGCTGAGTTCGAATTTGACGTCAGTTTTGGCCTCCAATATGGCCGCCGCGCTGTAGGTAGAAAATTGCAATATGGGTATGGTTTAATAGGTTTTTGAGTATGCTGAGTGTGAATTTGATGTCATTTTTGGAATTCAATATGGCTGCCACGGTGTCCTAGCTAAATTGCAATATGGGTATGGTCTTATGGGTTTTCGAGTACCTATGCTGAGTTCGAATTTGACATCAGTTTTGGCCTCCAATATGGCCGCCGCGCTGTCGGTAGAAAATTGCAACATGGGTATGGTTTAATAGGTTTTCGAGTGTGCTGAGTGTGAATTTGATGTCATTTTTGGGATCCAATATACCTGCCGCGGTGTCCTAGATAAATTACAATATGGGTATGGTTTAATGAGTTTTCGAGTATGCTGAGTTCGAATTTGACGTCATTTTTGGCCTCCAATATGGCCGCCGCGCTGTAGGTAGAAAATTGAAATATGGGCACAGATAACATAATACTAAAGTATAGATACCCCATTCCTTACAAAAAAATTAGACCACCATAACTTGGGCTATTTTGCGCATTATTTTTAAATATTATTTTTCACCACTAGATGTCAACGAAATATCCCGAGGTTCAGTCTACATTTCGCAGTAATAGCTTCTAGATGGTGGTGTGCTATAGTTTGTCAAGAAGTATAAATAATTAATCTAATATTCTCGTGTCACAATGTTCGTTCCCATACTCCTCCGAAACGGCTCGACCGAAGTCTAAGAATTGGCTACTATTTATTTTACATACCCCAGTCCGCGATAACGGACATCCACGCTGGCGGAGCCGCGGGCAATAGCTAGTAATAATATAAATTACCAAAGAGGTAAAATAATATAGATCGCATCTTCAAACTTGCAATCGGGTACTTCACATTTCTTGTATGCTGAGTATGAATTAGATGTTAATCAAAGTCCAATTTATACAATATTGCAATACGGGTATGGTCTAACTTGTTTTTGAGTAGGTGTGCTGAGTACGAATTTTGTGTCATTTTTGGTGGTTATGTTGAACTCGAACCGATTAAAAACGCACACCTCATGCCAGACTAGGTATATCCAGTCGAGTTCAACATAACTGTTATCACCGGCGGCTGGCGCGGCGGCACGGCGCGGTGGTCGGTGGACATGTCGGACTCGAACTCGAACCGACTAAGCCGTCGCGGATGCACCGCGTATATGTCGAGTACGACATAAGCAATCCCGCCTTACATATGTACTTATGAACGACGTGGGACGTCGGCATACCTAGAATGGGACAAGAATATGTAAATATCGTATGTAGGTATCTATGCACCTATATACACGAATAAATATGACTAGGTTCCTACTCTCGCCATTTTGTTCCGGCACGACGAACGGCTCAAAACAAAGTGCCTCAGCCCCTTGACTTTTACATGAGCGACTGCCGTTTGACCTACTATCCTCAAGAAGCAAAATTGCACTACAGTCGCATCCATTAATCAGTGGGTGGTACGAATAGCTCAAAATGACTCAGCCCCTTGACTTTTACATGAGCGACTGCCGTTTGACCTACTATCCTCAAGAAGCAAAATTGCACTAGAGTCGCATCCATTAATCAGTGGGTGGTACGAATAGCTCAAAATGACTCAGCCCCTTGACTTTTACATGAGCGACTGCCGTTTGACCTACTATCCTCAAGAAGCAAAATTGCACTAGAGTCGCAACCATTAATCAGTGGGTGGTACGAATAGCTCAAAATGACTCAGCCCCTTGACTTTTACATGAGCGACTGCCGTTTGACCTACTATCCTCAAGAAGCAAAATTGCACTAGAGTCGCATCCATTAATCAGTAGGTGGTACGAATAGCTCAAAATGACTCAGCCCCTTTGACTTTTACATGAGCGACTGCCGTTTGACCTACTATCCTCAAGAAGCAAAATTGCACTAGAGTCGCATCCATTAATCAGTGGGTGGTACGAATAGCTCAAAATGACTCAGCCCCTTGACTTTTACATGAGCGACTGCCGTTTGACCTACTATCCTCAAGAAGCAAAACTGCACTACAGTCGCATCCATTAATCAGTGGGTGGTACGAATAGCTCAAAATGACTCAGCCCCTTGACTTTTACCTGACCGACTACCGTCTGACTTACGGGTCCTACCCCTACTGCCCTACCCAATGTACCCTTGTATGTGCGGTAGGTACTACAACTGACTACCCTATTCCTGTTGAGTAATTGATCTGATATTAAATTTGATAGGTAGATAGGTCCCTGGGTCAGCCGGGGTGCGAGGGATATGTCGCATGACAACCTCACCTTCGGCCTAGCACTACGACCCAGAGACGGCGTGCGGTTTAGTCGGTTCGAGTCCGACATAACCTCCCCCTCCGGCTCCGGAGGGGTGGGTATCCGTGGGGATTTCCCGCACGTAAAAAAAAAAAGAAGGCGAAGGTAAGTAGAAAGGCGTGTGTCTTTTCGGACGACAACATACCTGCCTGAGATGATACTTTCAATTAATAAAGCCGTTTAACTAAAAAGTATTAGGTAGATACCTACCTACCTTCTTGTTATTTTCACGGTCACCCATCCTTAAACCGACCTGGCTAATATCGCTTAAAACTTCAAATGTTAAGAACGGTCACCCAGGGTTGTGCAAAAGTAGAAAGAATACTAATTTGGATACGGAGTCTCAGTCGGGCGTCGGCCACCGGGGGCCTAAGCTCCAAAACCCGGTACTTACCGATTGAAAAAGTAATTTTAAGAGTTCTAACTCCAGTGGAAACTGGAAAAATGCCAGTGACAAAATTAAATAAATTCATTATTTATACAACACCAACTCAGAAAGTACCCCAGTAGATAGGTTGTCTTTAAAAAATGAGGCAGAAAGTAGGTACGTACCGTTATTATTTCAGTAGAAATATGCGAGAAATATTCCAAATATCAATTTTCAAATCCGTACTCAGCATGTTTAAAAGCCCTTGTTATTTCTAATAGGTAAGAAGTAGGTACTACCTACCTATCTAGTACTACCTACTTACCTAACCTAGTATTACCTACACAACACGCGCGCCCCAGGAACGTTATTTTTCTTAATTTGTTTAAATTGTTTTAAATATTTCGGTTACCAAATTGACTGCTCCCCGCTTAATGGTAAGCTGAGGTGCAATCCATAAAATAGTGACCGCCATTACAAAATGCTGTCCCTAGTTTGACAGTTTTGACACCCTCAGAAGGTATTATGTAAGTGCCTTCTTTCCCCTTATTTTAATAACCTTATTGATAAGTTAGAGCGAAAAAAAAACTTGACAAAATACATTCTGGCGCCAAAAATCCAACGTTTTGCTTTTGTTCACCCAAGTACTAATATGTGAACTAACATGAACAAATATGTACCCTACCCTAGAACACTGGGGAGAGTTATTATTATTTTTTAATTTTAAACAAATCATATCATTATGACTTATCCTTTACGCGTGGGGGTTAAAAATAAATAAGCATTCTAAAAGTTTTATAGGATTGTTTAATTTTCATTGACAAAGTGACAACCCTAACACTCAAATTGGCGGCGTTGTATGTTCCGAACAAAGGGCGATACCTACGAAATTTCGTAGATTATAAAAACAGCGGTTTTCTTCAACAATAAAGGTGGTACGTTAAATAAATACAGAACAGAAGTAACTTTTTAATTGTTGGTTTTAATCATACTCCTAAAATTATTAAAAAGAAACTAATCAATTGTTAATTGCAGTAAATCTCGTTCGATATGTTTTTTGTTTTAGTAACAGCCGTGAAATGTAGAGAATTGAATAACACGCCATCTATTGTGTGAATCCTAGTGCACAGAATCGGCAGTTTCATTATAGTAGCGATAAAAGACGCGAAGGGCGCTGCATAATTATAACAAATTGTCGAAATTAGGTTTAAAAGTTCATTATTTTATGTTTATGAGGAACAAATATTAAAGTTTTATGAAAAAATAATATTTCTAGGATTCAATTCTTATTCATTTAAAATTTTATGTGAAATTGATACACATAACGCCATCTAGAATATTTTATTAGTCACTAATAAAATTTGTTCGTAGTGGGGACCCAGTGCCTATGCCAAATATTTGCTTTACGAATTTCTTTCAATATAGTTGCGTATTATGTTAATTAATCTATAGCGTTAAAATTAAGACCTACTCTTTGCATTCATTTATCTATAGTTTAATTATAAAATCACTTGTTTTTGTAGCTCCGCGGTAAATACCATTATACATCTTATCGACTAATAGGTATCATATAATAATTAAGATTGGATGCGGATAGCCAAGCTATCATTTATTTTTTTGTTATGACGTTACGTCTGTATTTATTCAGATAAAAAACATTCTGATAAGTTTTGATTTTATGGTTAGTTGCTTTAATTAGGTACCTATATTGCCGCCGGCCGCGACGGATCGCTGCTCTTTCAGTGGGGATTGACCCAGGCTGGATTTCACCAGTGGATATAAATGCGTTTAATTCAATTTACACTGCGTTACTTGATTTTATTCAATCACTATCATTGCGTTCATCCCGGTCGCAACCGAGTCCCTCACCTCGGACACATATTACCTACCTAAAACCTCGGAATCCCTGGTCCGCTATTTATTCAATGGATTTTGGAAATATATTTAGAGATAACTTCGTAAAACGGTTTTTTTTTACTGCTGGATTCCAACAATTTTCTTTAGAGAGATTATAATTTTATAGTCCTTGCACCTACATATCACCTAAATCATCCACCAAGTTTAACTACGCTAGTGTTTTTAATTCCTGTTGTGGCAATGACCATCTCACTGTAACTCTTCATTTCTGAAAACAGCTGATCCCAAGAAAGGTAAGTGTTTCACCACCGGCTCTACATACGAAAAGATAGTTCTGACTGGTTCGAACCAAGACGCCAGGAAGGATAGAATCAGCAACCAGAAAAAAATCTTGAAAGTCCAGTCCAGGACGTAAAGGCTGGAAAATATAAAATATGTAATGTAAGTAGGTACCTACTCGAAGAATGTCCAATCTTAAGTGTAATGTTAAGCAAATAATGATGTTCGTATTTTTATGTTAATGTTCATATATGGAGTTAAAATTCACTCATATTTTAACAATAATGTTGATATGAATGAATAGACGGTTCTCTATTTTTATTCCTAAAATTTTATGTCATAATTTATCATTGCATAATGTTACTTGTCATAAAATTATTTACGCATAATACTCATTTGTCATAACTTTTTAAGCATAATTTTTTTACTCCTATTTACTATAAGCATAATATTTAATAAGCATAATATCCCAAAGCATAAGTTTACTTAAGCATAACAACGCATAACCATAACTATTCCGAAAAAATCACTACAAATTTTTTATTAACAATATTACAATATTTTATACATTGCTGTCGTCAAACTTGTAGGCGCATCAAAGTTCATTTAACCTAATGTCCTTTTGACCTAATTGGTCGACGGAGCCCCGCTACCCCGGCTCCTACTTCTGGGTGGTTTATAAAAAAATGGTGCCCTAAAGTCTAGATTTCATCCAGATCCTTGCCAGCTTGCTAGCACCATGTTAGCAGGCGTTTATCATTATACCAAATAACTATTAGAAAAATAAACAATATGCTTTACAAATTTATGCATATCAATGTTATGAATAAAAACATTAGGATATACAATATTTATGCCTTACAACACAGTATGCTAAAAACCAATTATGGCACACTATTATTATGACAAAGAAAATTATGCCTAATTTGTTATGGCAATTTAAATTAGGACAAAAACTATTATGACAAAAGATGGAATCCCTGAATAGACTAATACATATCATTAAGTATTATAGCTACTTGTAGCCCGTCCTAACTTGCGAATGTTACGATGAGCCTCAAGTACCTACCTACTTAGCTGAAATTTGATAAAATTGGTCCGAACTGTTTTGCGTTATGAATCTAAGTAAGTATACGTGTTACTATTGAATAATTCTTTCTTTTTCATTCAAGGAAAGTTGCCATTGTCGTGGTAAGTTTTCTTTCTTTCTTCCTTACGGGTAAGGTGCTGTAATTGCACCAAGGCACAGTGATCCCGGCGCCTAAGTACGGCCGTCATACTCGTAGCGGTTGCAGCTCGGATTATAAATAAAATATTAACTTTCTTACTTAAGAGTTGATTGTTTTGGGGTTCTAAGGGTAATAACAATTAAACAAAATATACCTATTTTTAAAATCAAAAGTAGATGAAAGAAAAAACATTCATCATACTCATAAATAGACAGGCGAGTACATGGTGAGTAGGTAGGTAACAATAAAATGGTTTTACGTTATTTATTAGTTTTGAGTGTAACCTAATTGGTAGGTATACTTATAGATAAATAACGAAATTTACCCGTTAATACTTAGCGGAATATGTATTTTATATAAAATAAGGGTTATTTAACATAGTAGGAAAATATTATAATTAACAATAATTAAATTGAAAAAAAAAAATAGTTCAAATACATACTTAATTCAACACTTTTTTCGCTAACCTTCTTAAAAGGTAACTTTCTTATACTAGAAATAGGTAAGTGGGTCTGAATTAAAAAGAAATCTGTTCCAAAGGTCCATGTTAGGTAGGTACATATTAGGAATGTTTCATAAAGTCATCGCGTCTTGCTTACAATATATCAATTACCGTGCACCTACTAACCGTGTTTAAAATCTTATGTATATGTCACCGCCAACTAGCTTTATCAGCCGTCCAATTAACTGCCTAGGCAGTTTTTTTATCTGGGGGTAGAAGAGTTATTTGTCTCCTCTATAACGAAACATGTCTTAATTTGATCATTGACATTTCAACTCTATGACCTACGGCGGGACCACTGTGCAAGGCAGCAAGTTTTTAATACCTATTAAATTTAACAGTAGGTATAAGATCAGCAGTAGGTAGGTACAATCACCATAGTAGCTACTTAAATGATTTAAATTGTATACGTACAAATTGTGGTAAGTCCTGTTTATAGGGATCTTATTCGGATCCTCTTTTAAGCAGAACACACGGCCACCTTCTACACAGTTCTTCAAATAGTCATCCCGGTCAAGATTAGCGACGTTGGTATTGTAGATCTCTTGTTCTTCTTTGACCAATTGTCCTTGAATACTATCATAGTTCTTGCAAGGGAAGCTCCACGGTCTCATTGTGAAATATTGCAGCACTTCCAGCCCTTGAGATATTTTCTCTTGAACTCTGACTAATCTGTGAGTATAAAATGAATAAAATCTTAGCAATTTTATTTCTAGCTTTCGCTCGTGCTGGTCATAACCATACTTTTGGTAACCTACCTAACAAATAAATGTGGCAGGATATAGAGGGTTTTAGAAGCGGAGATAGGCCGAAGAAAAGTCTGATGGGAATGTATCATTCTAGGAAAACACATGGCGTCGTATATTCCAAAACTGAGCAACTTGTCATATTTATGGGTTATCGAATTCAGATAAACATATTTTTTAAGTACCTAAATCAATTAATATAATATAATGAATTGATTATACTACCCTACATACCAGGGGCCTGTTTAATAAACGCGACAATGACAGGTGACAGGCGACAGGCGACAATCCGACAATTTGACAATATTTTGTTTAATATAAATTATTGCTGACAAATAAGTCATGGTGGAAAATCTACAATAATGTCGACTTTTTATGACAATTTGACTTATTTCTGTTTAATAAATATTAAACCTTGACAGGCGACAGGTGACAATTTTTCAGGAAAAACTTGTAAAATTTGTTTTATTAAACACTAAATTGTCATTGCAGGCGGACATATTTGTCAATTTGTCACAGATTTTCGACAGGCATTTCATCCAATGTCAACGGTAATCGGGAAATTAAATTAGTACGATTAGTTTAAAAAATGGTTTTAACGTCGTCGACGGATAACAGTAGTAGTGAAGATGAATATTTGATGCAAACTATACGACGTCGCATATTTAAACCAAGAATAAAAGCAAACAAAACAAGTTCAAGTCATGTTGTCATATAACAACATCAGAGTAATAATATCAAAAAAGTAACTACCTACAACAATTTGACTTTTGTTTTTGACTTGAACTTGATTGGTTTGCTTTTATTCTTGGTTGTATATGAATGCAGCCTCGATATTAAGATGCGACAAATATGTCGGAATTAGTGACAAACTTGTCAATGGTCATGACAAATAAGTCACAGAATATTTTCTTAGAGACTCGACGGGTAAAACCTGACAATTGTCGCTTTTATTAAACAGTTTTATAGCTTGACAATTTTGTCAGTATTTGCCTGTCGCATTTGGACTTAATTGTCAACTTTATTAAACGCCAATTGTCGCGACAATTCGACTAATTTGTCAAAAAGTGACAAATTTGTCGTATTGTCACTTTTATTAAACAGGCCCCAGACCAATAGAGACAGGTAATCGAACCTGCGACTTATCGATTATTGACTGAACAATCCACGTGTAGAACCGACCATCGGCACTGATGGAAGACCCACGTGAGGCAGGAGTAGGAGTCGCTCTAGAGCATCAATCCTAAAATTATTCATACAAATAAGCAAGTTGTACGGTGAATAAATAATACTAACATTCTCTTTTGTCCTAATACAAGCAGTAATAAGTCAACAAGATAGGCTGGCACCAAGTGGAATAAAACTCTCCGCATTTCATGCAGCACTGGGTTCGTGGTGATGTCACCGTTGGGGTACCAGAGCGGCCACGCAAAAGGACGCTGAGCTGCATATTGTCTTCCGAAATTTAGAACATCCGCCCATGAAGTCGGTTGATGGTGTCCAATATTAACGTTGTAAACAGGAATTGAGTAGGGTCTGAAAGTTTACAATTAAGTAGGCAAGTGTGGGTGTCAATTTAGATAGGTGTAGGTATGCTGCGATGACAGCTGATAGATAGACAGGGTAGTTGGAGCTCTCAATCTAAATACAGAACTTTGAAATCGTCAATTGGTTGTGGAGGTCAGATGGCATGCTTCATGGAATCTAATCGAAGTCTAGCCGGATCAGAGCTAGACAGGAAAGCCAATCCCAACTGAGTTGGACAAAGGCCCAGAGAATGATAATGCTGCGATGACAGTTGTTAGTAGATATCCTCTCCTACTGTCGAGGTCTTCGGGCCCGAGCCCACCTCACCATGAAGGCGGTTCCCTACCTAAGCGTACCCTAGGTACCTACCGAAGTGCACACATTAAACTTAAAAGGAGATCGCTATGAGGATCAGAGGTTGATGGTTTATGTACAAACAGATACGTGTAAACGGATTTACATAACAACACCATATTTATAGCCTGTGTGATCGATAATTTTTTAAGACTTCTACAATTCCGAAGGTGACTGCATACGTTAACTACAGACGCACGTGGCAGATACGCGTATTCATTGCGGCTTCTCAATGGTCCCCTTTATCCGTATTGAACTTAACAAGTTTCTAACGTATGCGCTGAATCTGCTGCATGCGTCGGCAGTTCTCGTATGCGGACGGCTCCGGAAACATACCTTTATGAATCTTCTCTTGTGCAGGCGCGATATTGGCCTGAAGTTTAGGGGAGGGGTCACTTTAAAAGCAGCCTGAAGTTTTTAACTTACTTCTCTTTTCTGGTTCCTTCGAGCATGCCTATGGCGATGATAGCATTGATTGCGATATCCACGGGTATCACCTGTGCGATAAGGGTACCATCACAGAGCATGGTACGAATAACTCCTTTGCCTGCTGCTATCATCAGACCTACGGGTCCGTTCAAGTTATCTACCCAACCTGGTACGGGGTCTTTAAGCGCTGGGCATACTGAAAACCAAGAGAAATTAATCTTTAGTGTAATTAACTTCACAAGACCTGTCGCGTACCTTGGACCTTAATCCCGACGCATACAAACGAGGCCCTAGCACGCGTGGTTTGTTTTGTAATAATCCATGCTTGAGCGCAGTTTAAGACAAAAAACATCACTACAGAAAAAAACAAATGGCATCAAGCGCGTGTTTTTTTTTTCTAGCGATGTTTTTTATGAAATTGTCATTTCATTGAGCTTTCCTAATATGATGGAGACTAAATAATGCTGAAGAAACGAAAAAAAAATTTAAATATCTTAAAAAAAAAATTCACCAGGAAAAAAAAAATTATGCCCATATGTACTATACCCGGTGTACTACCACGGGCCTTCGGCTTCGGGAGCGTTCCCCTAACACCCGGTATACCTATGTAAGTAAATAAAAATAGACTTCATACTTTGATCATAAATCGATCACACGCACAAAAAACTTACCAATGCTTGGACGAGCAATAACAACAGGTAATTCGTGATAAGAGGCTCCAACTAATGCTTCCGCAAGCCGTTTAGAAAACGTGTAGCAGTTGGGATGTGGTCCGAGCAAAGAGGGAGTTAGCAACTGTAACTGTTTGTCGTCCAACCACTCGATCAGTTTCATGACGTTATCAGGATCTACTGGAGGTGCATGCAACTATAAAAGTTATAAATATGGTCATTTTGTTATATTTTAAATTAAAAACGGACAATGGTTCGTTGCAATTGAAATGGCCTAGCTTGCTGCCTAGCCTATCTTGATATTATGAAGTACCTTCACGTAACAACACGGCATAATAAGGTTTAACACGTAGTCGACAAATCGTGTCACTAGTTTGACAAGCATTTTTGAATGATAATTTGAAAATCGCTAGGTACCTATATATATCTAAATTCATGTAGTTGAAAATTTCAATATTAAAAGCAATCCCCTTCCATGAAGCGGGCTGCGTACCTCTTTGGCACCTAATAATGCAATGCTGTTGCTAGTAATACAGCAGTACTCAAATGTTGGGAGACTTACTGGAAAAATAGATATTACTTTACCAACGAATGAAAACGCGGATAATGCACCTAATATAGTACGTTAGTTAGTAGTTAACATTTTGCTTATTTTTCACATTTCGATGAAATTCAGTCTTAAAGTAATGTATACTTCTCTTCGGTAGAGTAGTCCACTAACCGTGCCAATAAGTGTAGGATTTGCTGATGTCTCTACATCAAATTACGGGCCTTCCTTTCCTATCCATTGTGATGTAATATCGGTCTGGGTTTGTTGTCACATCCAAAGTAAATTGAAAATCAAACTAAATAGGTACAAGCCTCAACATTCCAATTCATTATAACTTACCCTTTCTTCTAGAACTTCATAATCAGGGTAGCAAAAAGCAGTAGATAGATGTACAAATAGGACCAAGTTCTGGAATCTCTTAGCGACGTCCAAAGCTCTTCGAGTACCACATGTGTTCATATTAACATTGTCTTTTAAAGGTGCTTCTAGCCGCAATGTAGCAGCAAAATGAAATATTATAGATACTTCCTTTGATAAGTTCGCTATTTCTGTATCAGAGAGACCAAGATTTTCAAATAAAACGTCACCTTGTAACGGTTTAATCTTTTGCAAGGCGCTGGGGTCTTTTAATCCCAGGCGTTCAAATAGCTGTAAGTAAAAACATTTCATGTAATGATAAAAATTAACATTCACATTTCAATGCCACTATTTGTTCGCCATATTTCAATTCTATCTGTGTAACTCAAGTGGTGTTGCTACCGCTTGCAGTTGAGCCCTGTAGGTCTGGATGGGCCTCCGTGCTTCATTAATTCTGTGCCCACATTCCTAAATATGATTTGCTAGCTGGTGCCCGCAGTTTCGCCCGCGTAGATATCGATAATCGCTTCCAAACATAGCCTATGTCTTTTCTCAAGATCTAATCTATCCCTATACCAAATTTCATCAAAATCGGTTCTGTGGTTTAGGCGTGAAAGCGTAACAGACAGACAAATTTACTTTGCATTTATCGTAATAACATGGATAAGTAATATTTTACAGTTAACAGTAACTTACTTTTAAACGACGAATATCTTCTATCCTCTGGCTTACTGACTTTCCTCTTTTAGGCCTCATGAGTACGTAGATATTTCCAATATCAGGAACAGTGTAGAGTAGCTTTTCAATCAGAACTTTACCCATGAAACCAGTTCCACCAGTCACAAGGATGTTTCTACCTTTGTAGAAATCTCTGATTGTTGGCGACGCCATATCTGTGCCAAAAAATAGTGATATTAATAATATCGGTACAGTACCCAGCTCGTCCTGGGAAAAAGTTTTGGAGTCCGGCTTGCAACAGCTTTATACTAGCTTAATCAGCCGTCCAATTAACTGCCTAGGCAGTTAACTAAACGGCGCCATTCAATTAACGGCCTAAATGATATTCAGCCATCACGTTAATTACATCATTTAATAACCTGGCTGGCTAATGCTCAGGCCAATCGTAAGATGGGGCACTACCTCGAAATAAGATAGAAAATTACATACATACACATACTTACACCTGTAAATCCCCGAGGGGGTAGACAGAGGTGTATTTATAGAAAATTAGTGATAGGTTTATTGTGATAGCTGCGGAATCCGACTTGGTTAGATTAGGTTAGAAGGCTTATGCGGGAGCGGAGCGAAGCGTAGCTTAAGTCTTCGTGGTTATTTTTATTTATAACCATGTAGAAATAAGTAATTTTTCTAACTCTTTAATTGAATGGCTAGGCAAGTAGTTAAACGTCATCGATCCAAGCTATTTAGTTAGTTTAATTAAATGGCAGAACACCATTCAGGCCGTTAATTGAATGGCGCCGTTTAGTTAACTGCCTATATAGGCAGTTAATTGAACGGCAGATTAAGCTATATAGTTGGCAGCAAAATATATATTTTAAGAGTAGTCAAACTGAAGGCATAATTTTAATATTCTATTCAATTCAATTCTTGTTGACTGACTTCTGTGTATTTTTTAATATTCTGTAAATACAAATTCAAACTGTTATATATTTAATGAATCTATAAAAATTTCAAACTGTCAGTCCAATGTGTAGGAACGATAGAGAGAGTGTAGGTCGTAGAATATTTAAATGAAGGTGTTTGACTTAGATTACAGGCCGGTTTAGTCCAAGATGAAGGTAAACACATAAAAAGATGATAATAATCACGCAAAAACCGCGCCTTGTCGTGGAATTGCGGATACCAGCCCGTGAACCAAAGATGATAAAATCCTAGAACATCCTGCTGTGTGACGTTAGCCATTATCTGTTTATCTAGGCCGTTAAGGTCAATTTCCTTAGACATATAACAAGCTTGGAGCGCTGATGCGATATTTCGTAACACGTCTATAGTACTATTGCTTTCGTGATTATTCAAGATCAGGGAAGCCGTTGACCTCGACAGTTGGTACTTGCGACACACATGCGTTTTAATTCCGAAATTATAACGTAATCGTGTATACTATTTTAGAATGAAGGTTTCCACTACTGTTGTTTGTACCTTTCTACCTTTGTTCCAAAGCACATTCTTTTTTATTATAAAATATACCTACGTCTACGTAGGTATTTCTATTTATAGAAGGCATTGTGCGTGCGTAGATAGGTACTTGTATGTCAGGTACCTATTTAGAACTATATTATGTATTTAATGAGTGTATAGGTAGGTACTAGGTGAAGATACGAGGATGTATTTTCCTAACTACTGAGTGTAACTGGGGCACCTAGTAGATGCCATCAATCAATAGTATACCTACCTAGATAGTCTAATTAATAGGTCGGTAGGTAGGTAGGTGGCGCAGCGTGGAAATCGCTATAAGGATAAAGAAGCCTGCACCAGAACCTTGTATTTCCATCAGCGGGCGTCCCGGATGGCCAGGCACGGAGGTTCTTAGTGAGGCCCCGTACATATTCATATTTTTAGAAAATATTTAGAGAGTGTAATCTTTTTTTTTAAATATATTTTAAAAAGAATATTAGCAACCGACATTATCGAAATTACTAATATTCCCTCTAACCCCTCCAACTAAGCTAAATTGCTTGTGCTAGGAGTGGGCTCACGTCGGTAGGCCAGGATTCGAACCCGGGACCTCTCGATCTAAGCTACACACTAAGCTACCGAATCTTGCTAAATTGTTATGGGGATAAAATTCAATTCAATAGTTTAATGTGTGTGTGCGTGCGTCATTCAAGGTCACATTGCTCTATACTAAGTACCTTCCTCTTAAGCCTTAATCTCTTGACCGCAGACGTCAATTAGGTAAATACAACAATTTTGCGGTAAACAGATGTCTAAAGATATTCTAACCTACCTACCTGCTAGGTACGTAAGCATAATCAGTCAGTTCGGTCAGAAAGTAAGCTGGACCATTACTTATTTAGGTATATTTAAGTTTTAGTTCTTACCAAGTAATATCAGCTCTGAGAATCAATCCAGATGTAGAAAACCATTAATAGATGTGTGTCCTTTTATACGGCGTTCAAGAATTTCTGTAGCTAAAATGACTTATGTATACGGTTGCTGTGCATGGAACTTCCGCTTGGACGCCGCCGTAGCTGCAGTTAAAAAGTATGAGAGCCATGTCCGTGGTGCGGCCTCGATTTGAAACGACTACCTGCCAGGTGGTAAGTACCTACTATTATTTATTCTATGGCTACAAGGGTAAGGTAACAAATGTCTGGCTACTTGAACTTGGTCCCGGTTGGGTTGGGAAACCCAAGAAATGCTCTGGTTTGACATCGTAAGGGATGATAACAAGCGTGCCAATCGTGCCAGTCTCAGTGTCTCAATGCCCAAGATCGTGCGAACAGTAGGATCAAAACTCGTTAAGGGGACACCGGGCTCCAAGGTGAGGATCCCGGGTATGTCACAGCGGACACAACGCTAAGATCATTGAAGGCTTATTATCACAACAACAGTCTTCTCAGTAAAGAAACCCACAATCATTCAGACGCGTAAATTGTTATCTAATGTCTTACTCTAATTTATTCGTGGAAAGCCGAAAGTGTTACCTTAATATTCTTCTGATTGCCAACTTTCATTTTAAACTAGTTTCATGATCTGTGGCGTAACTTCTACGGATAAGGAGATATGTAGAGATACGTGACTGCAGCCGATAAAAAATAACATTTCAAGTGAAACCAAAATATCAAAATACTAGCTTTTGCCCGCGGCTCCGCCCGCATAGATGTCGGTAATCGCGATTAAACATAACCTATGTCATTTCTCGAGGTCTAATCTACCCTTTTACCAAATTTTATCAAAATCGGTTCAGTGATTTAGACGTGAAAGCGTAACATACAGACAGATACACAGACAGACAGACATACTTAGTTACTTTCGCATTTATATCATTAGTATGGATTTATGACTAACTGTTACCCACTACTATGGTAATTATAAATATTTCGGAAATTCTTGATCTGGCCTGTAATGATGAAGATATGATTTAAGATAATTTTAGATGGAATTTGATCTATTGTAGGCACCACACTTAAGTGGTATATTATTATGAGAATATGATAATCATTTTATGTACCAGATAAAAAAACACAGCTATTTTAATTTCATTGTAATCGATCCTAGAACACACAGCAGTGATTGTATTTGAAAATATTCAATAATCAGTATTTTACGCATTTACCTATAGATTGCTGCCCAAATCCGTTTCACACGCAACATATTATCTATCGTCAAAAATATGACCTATTGCAAAATCATCAAAATAGGTACCTGGGTAAGTTTGTAAATTAACACATAGGTACCTACCTAAGTACATAAACCGCATACGTACCTAGTTATATGCTGCGTAAAATAAATCGTAAATATTTTTAAATTATCAAGTTTAAGATCCTAAAGAGATTTAATATCCAATTGATATCCTTGGTTAAGATCATCACGATTTATCTAAAGGTCCGTACTGACTGGTAGCACAATGTACAATAAATAAACGTTGATGGCATTGACGCAGAGCTTTGATTTGTTTCGCAGCGTCAAGACGTCGAAAACCAGTATGAATCTCAACTTAACACCTCCAGGAATTACTTAGAAAAAGGTATTGACAGACAGACTGACACAGGGACAAATGAAGTGATCCTATAAGCAGGGTCGGATCTACCTTATGGCTTAATGGGCTTAAGCCCAGGGCCCCGCGGATTCAAGGGGCCCCCAGCTATGACAAGCCAAAGTCAAAAATACACTAAAGAGAAAATCCATAACTTTATTAAATTAAACAGATCGTAAGCGAATCCTGAGTTTAAGTAAACTAATCTGTAAGTACATATTTTCCAATGTGATGTATTTCTTCTTAAAACCCTACAATATACATCTATATATATATATCAATCAATATATATATCAATCAATTGCTGTTCGTTAGTCCGTTAAAACTCGAGAACAGCTGAACGGATTTATGTTATCTTGGTCTTGAAACGTTCGTGGAGGTCTAGGGAACTTTTTTTTATTAATACTAAGGCGGTACGAAGTTTGCTGGGTCAGCTAATCCTTAATAAAATTTGATCTCGGAGATTTATGAAGACTAACAACTTTTCCTAGCAACCAAATAGGTATCGTTGCTTAAATACGATCTCTTGTCTTATATGAAATTCATGGTTAGATTCTCTAGCATTCTCATCTTATTAGCAACTTTTTGTTTACATCTTTCTTAGTTTGATACTCATCATAATTCTTCACAAGTCTAGAAGATAATAATTTTTCATGAATTGGTCCTGTCCTGATCAATCTACTAATCTACTAAATAATAGCTGTGTGTGACAAGGTGAGTATGGACACAGATAATATAATATAATTCTGTATGAAGAACCAACTTTATCTCCACTGCTTAGTCTGGGCGTACCTGACGAAGAGATGTCGTGCGGTGTTCCGCAGGGATCGGTCCTGGGGCCATTTCTGTCTTTCCTGTTGAATATCGTATACAACTGCGTGCTTCGCAGTGAGCTCGCAGATGGTGCCACCGTCACGTGCTATGCCGATGACACGCTGGTGACGGCTAGTGGTCCTACACAGCGTGAATCCACCCTGAAGACTACGACCGCAATTGCCCAAGTCGTGGAACGGATCCGGCGATTAGGTTTCAAGGTGGCTCTGCACAAAACCGAGGTCATATTCGTTCATGAACCTTGGCGTGCGCCAACGGAGGGATCCAGCCTCACAGTGGGAGCTCTCATTGGCATTAAGCCTGGTGGGACTTCAGGGAATATTTCCGGTCTGGCTCTCAGACTGAAGGGCCAGCTAACGCTTTGGCGCGGCTGCTGCCCAACATGAGGAGTCAGATGACTTCTGCAGGAGACTCCACGCAGACTCTCTGCGGGCGGAGTGAGAGCATCATGGGGGAGTGGCTAGAGAGGTCATATCACTGTGACGCGAACAAGGACACGAGGCTGTACACGCTCATTGAGTGGCCGGCGTGGGAGATGCCGAAGCGGGAGCTAGGACCGACCATAGGAGTGGCAGATCGCACAGCCCGCGAATAGTGGAGGTGACCCGACCGTTGCAGGTCGCATAACGCCCTCGGTCCCCCATGAGCTAGCATGACGTTATGTTTTGACATGAGCTGACATGACGCATATGGTATATAGCACTCCGGCACTGTTGTGGTAAAGCGTTGGTAGTGGTAGTAAAGGAGTCGACCTTACGATCGAGAGGTTCCGGTTTGAATCCTGGCCATTTTACTGTAAGCAATTTAGCTGATCAGACTTCGACGAATATATGGGATTTGACGTATATGACAATCGTTAACGCATGTCAAATACGTCAAATCCCATACATTCGTCATTCTATTCCATCAAACGCCGGTTAGCGAATTGCCACTTGTCTAGAGGGGCAGCCCCTCGCGTTAACGATTGTCATATACGTCAAATCCCATATATTCGTCATTCTATTCCACCAAACGCCAGCTAGCGAATTGCCACTTGTCTAGAGGCACTGGACGGGAACGGGTAGCTAACGGGAAGACAAGTAATTTTTATTTCAAAAAAAATATATTGGTGTTTTTAAGAACGTGTGGTTGAGAACGTGTGGTTTTAAAGAACGTTCTCCATATCGCATATCAGCCTGACAGTTTGATCATAAAAGTATTATAACCGCTAAAAGGTCGTTGACGGGATTTGACGTCTGTGACAGTCGTAAACGCATGTCATAAGCGTCAAATCCCATACATTCGTCATTCTATTCCATCAAACTTGTCTAGAGGGGCAGATATATTTGAATGCAACCACTTTTCAACCGACTTCCAAAAAGGAGGAGGTTCTCAATTCAATCAAAATTTTTTACCCGACTACGGCAAAGCAAAAGGAGGGTAATGAGTTTTTACTACCCGACTACGGCAAAGCAAAAGGAGGGTTATGAGTTTGACCGGCATGTATGTATGTGGGTATGTATGTTCATCTGTTCCCACATAACTTCTAAACTGCTGATCATATATTCACAATTGAGGTATTGTTGGAAGCGTCTCAGTTGTCCGCTGGTTATAGGCTACGTGACGTCACATGAAATTGAATATGGCGCCTTCTAGACTACATAAAGGTATGAACTAAAAAAGAACATTTTTAAAGGATATCGTGTTTGGTAGATCAAATGAAAGCTCTTGATTAGGACGTTTCAAAAATATATATTTTAATAGATGTTGCTCGCGGCTTTGCTTGCAAAAATCGAATTTTGAGAATAATTTCCATAAGATTACGTCTAAGAAGCGAGCTAAACACAATTTCTCTCCATATGCTACTTACTCTATAACGTAACGTTTATTACCACGTTTATTCTCTGATCATTAAAATACATTAAAATTTAAAATATATAACGTGTGAGTTGTTTATTTAATAGATGTAGAGTGAATAGTAGTTTGTACATAAATTTTCAGGTGAAAATATTTTCTTGTTTCATACTTTTGAGAGCACAACTTTCGAGTAGTCGGGTTATAGTTTTTGTACTTATTTTTTATTTTATGTATGTACACCGATTACTCAGAGATTTATTATCCGATTTACGTTTTTTTTTTTAGTTCTAAACTGAATAGTTTCCATTTGGTTCTATAACATTTTTATGTATATAGTTTGTTCCAGTAGTTTTCATTTTATGAAAAAAAAAATTGTAACTATTAATTAAATTCAAACTCTTAAATCACTTAGTATTTATTTATGTTGTGCCGTCGTTTATGAACCGATTTCTAAAATTCTTTTTGCATTGGGTTTAGTATAACTCACAGGTGGACTCATATCAATTTCATGGGTACTGGACCTTGCACTCCAGAGACACACCAGAGAACTACTCAAAATCAAATAGGAAATGGAAAATGATTTTAGAGCTTTTTAGTTAGTTTAAGGAGGATCCTGTGACAATTGATTCCAGCATAGTGTTCAGGCACCACAAACAAAGTTGGCACCGACTTCAAACAGATCAGTAAATCTGTAAATTGAGTTATTTTTCTCCAAGTAATTTTATACTTTTCAGTTTTTGAAGTCGGTTTTATAAACGTAGTATAATTTATATTAAAATTCTAATAGAGGATAATAATCCTGATGTGCATACACGATTAGTCTTGGAATTCTAATGCAATATGTTTACATCACAATCAGTGATCAAATGACTTATTTCTCCAGTACCTTACCTTTCAAGGTCGACTGGTATGCAAATAGTACAAGTACGGTCGTAGTAAGTAAGTCCGTAGTACAATTATATTATAAAGAAGATAAGAATTATATTATATTATCTGTAGTAGCTTTTTTTTTTTTTTTTTTTTACGTGCGGGAAATCCCCACGGATACCCACCCCTCCGGAGCCGGAGGGCGAGGTTATGTCGGACTCGAACCGACTAAACCGCACGCCGTCTCTGGATCGTAGTGCTAGGCCGAAGGTGAGGTTGACATGCGACATATCCCTCGCACCCCGGCTGACCCAGGGCCATCCCTCTCGGTCTGGCCCTCCTCGGGAAGGGGGGGACCACGTGGTCTCCGACTCAACCCAGGTGTGGGGAGGCGCGCATCGTCCTACGATGCGCGCCGCCGCCGTGGCCTGCTTCTGCTAGGGTGACGAGTGGCTCCACCCGTCACCCTCAGGCCCGCGCTCATGGGGGGCGGAGGTCAGTTTGCGCCCTCCGACGCCCGAGCCGCCTTCGGGCGCGTGCAGCGATGTCAGCGAGCCTTTCTCGCGCATCGCGCCGCGCCCGCTCTGCTGTCTCCTTCGCGAGCATGACCTGCTCGCAGAAGGAGGCGCTGGCCGCCCACGCATCCGCGCAGCGGACCATCGCCGCGAGCAGGGTGGAGAGCGTGAGCACTCTCACCCCCAGGCGTCTCAAACGCCGGGCACTCGGTGAGCGTGTGCAGCCACGAGTCCACGCCCGCGTCGCAGTGATGGCACTCGGGCGTTGGCTCTATACCCATCAGATGCAGATACCGCCCGAAGCTACCGTGCCCGGTGATAATCTGCGTCTGACGGTACGAGAGGCTACCGTGTGGCCTCTATAGCCACTCCCCCATGATGGGCCTTACCGCCGCAATGACGGCGTGCCCTGCGCGTGGTTGCCCAAGTCGTCGCTCCCACTCGGCCACCATGACCTGGTGGAGCCGGGATTTCTCAGCCCGAATATCCTCGGGTTCGGGATCGAATCCCCGCCCCGCGCCTCCTTTCGGAACTGATATAGTGCCGAAAGGCCCTCGCTTCCAGGATCCACGGTGGCGATCCGGCCAGGAGACTCGCCGCTTCGAAGGATATCGTGCGGTATCCCCTGATGGCCCTGGAGGCCATCGTGCTCTGCGCCGTACGGAGCAGAGGCAGGAATCTGGCCTCCAGGGTGTCCTCCCTGTCCTCCCACACGGGGCACCCGTATAGGGCCATGGACCGCACGACACCCGCGTAGAGTCTCCTGCAGGAGGCCTCTGGGCCCTTCAAGTTGGGAACCAACCGGCCCAAGGCATTCGCCGTGAGCACCAACTTCAACTTGGGGCGCAGACTTCGGAAGTGCTGTCCGAAGTCCCATCGACCGTCAAGCACGAGCCCCAGGTATTTCAACCGGGGCTTGATGTCGATGGGAGTGCCTCCCACTGTAAGGCTGGCTCCCGGGCCTGGCCTGCGCCGAGGACCATGAAAGAACATGGCCTCGGACTTGTGCAGAGCCACCTCGAGACCCAGCCTCCGGATCCTGTCGACGACCTGAGCAACCGCGGTCGTGGCCCTCAGGGTCGCTTCGCGGTGCGTAGCCCCGCTCACCGTCACTAGCGTGTCATCCGCGTAACACGTGACGGTGGCACCGTACGCGAAGTCACCGCGAAGCTCCCAGTCGTAACCGATGTTCCACAGGAGCGGCCCCAGAACCGACCCCTGTGGAACACCGCATATCTGTGGTAGCGTTTAAATCTCAAATTATAGTCCGATTCGCGATAACCGACATCCACGCGGGCGGAGCCGCGGGCGAAAGCTAGTACTTATTATAATTTCTTTTCACAAATTCCACAGTATTAACATAACGACTATTGTGACCAATTAGTAGAAAATTTGAAACAGGATATTATGACTCAATACATTAAATGTCCAAATTCGATGTAATGTAGCTTAAAAATCATACGTGTAAAGACTGAGTTTATATACATATATGATAAAGTATTGCGAATGCAGTTCCCTTTTTTTATGTCGGACTCGAATCGAAGGCCAAAGGTGACGTAGTTATAGAGCATATACCTCGCACCCCGGCTGACCCAGGGCCATTTCTCTCGATTTGGCCCTCTTCGGGTGGAAAGACCACGACGTCCCCAAGCGAATGCAACTCCCTTCCTAACATGTAACCTACGTTACGTATTAACGAACACGAAACAATACTTACCTAAACACAATTGTATGACATATATCAACATAAATAACAATAGGTTCATATTTGAACAACTTACAGGCCAAAAGTCAAAGGATAGATGTGAAGAAAAGGTAAAAAGCTAAGTTCGCAATCGGTCTAGTTCGTTTCGCAAAGCACACCTTACACCATAACGTCTATTGATTCTTCTAGAATCATCGAACACATGGTTTAATTATTTGTGTTACATCATTCGCTTTAATTCATTTAACCTTACGTCATTCGCTGTCTGCCATATTTATATAGTTACAATGTACAGTCAGTATCTGTTGTTGTTGATGAACAAAGTACTCAAAATTATGATTTGATTTGAAATGATCTTAATGCCTTGAGTTCCTCCCCCTGTTGCCAGTTGTTCTGATCTTTGGCACTACATTTAGTTCAGACAATAATACAATTTATATCAATAAAACAGTTTGATTTGCTCTTAATTTTAAGATCATTTGGAAACTTCGTAGTCAAGATATTTCTGACGCTGACTGTATCTACCTAGTAATTATTTTAAGTTTATAAAAAAGACGTACGGACGTACTATACGGCACTGAAGTAAAAAAGACGTAGAATCAGTCACTCGAAACACCACGAAAACAGGTGAATTCGGTCAACTTAATAAAGCAAGCACAAGTACAAGAGGACATGCATTGGTCGATTAATGCGATTAATGTCATACAATCTTTTAATAGCATGCACTTCATTTATCTAAGTGCGATCTGTCTCTTTTAATAGGAGATCATTGAGGAGAAAAACTGTCACTCCAGAAGTGACGACAGATGTGAAAATTTAACCAATTTATATAGATAGCTACTTAAATAAGAGACTAGCGTTTGCCCGTGGCTCCGCCCTTCGTGGGTGTCGGCTATCATGACCCAATATAGCCTAATCCTTTCTCAAGGTCTGATGTACCCCTTTATCAAATTTCATCAAAATCGATTCAGTGGTTTTGGCGTGAAATACGGACTAGCCAACAGACACACAGATACACTTACCCATTTATAATATTAGCATGGATGATGAGACATGTTCTATTTCAATGGAAGTTCAATGGTGTATTCCACATTGCAAAAAATGTTTTGAGAATAATGTCCAACATGCCTAACAAGTTTTCATTTCAAAAATGTAGATGATGTTGATGTTAGCCATCGACCGTAATTTAATATTAATCTGACGTAAACTCTATATTTACCTAGCATCATGTTCCTTAAAGAGGTCGTGTGTAGGTATATTATATTGTATCGGTCATGAATTTACTTAGAGGTCATTGAAATTGTAGACAGAGTCATTGATGAGGAGAGCTGTGAGTACGTACATTCACTAGAGCACGCTATCGGCCGTAGTAGCTGTGGTAGTACTTGTAGTGGCGGTTAGGCCTAACAGGGAGAATCTTTAGCTCGTTCAGTTAAATAAACGTGAAATAAACTGCGTATAACATTTTACCAGCTTACTTCATCCGCTGGCTTACAAACTTGAAGTTCTGACAGTTGATGTCTTATTCAACACACTTGCTCCTAAACTGGCTAATTTCATCGCAATTAGGTACATACTGACACCTGTGTAACCAAACTGTGGCTTTTTGATTGACAGAATTCACAAGAGAGTTAGGGATCCTTTTAAAAAAATGGATCAATTGCATTTTCCTTAAAAAAAGTTTCAATACAAAAGAGGTCGTATTCAATAGTACAAATAAATTAATATACTTATTACTTGATCATTTCATGCAACATCGTATTTAAATACATAATTTTGACTTGTACGTATTCAATAAACAAAAGTTTATAACTCCTATTAGGTACCTATTTCAAAGTGCCGCTTTCCGCGGCAATGAAATTAATTATATTAAAGATTCATTTTTAACGCCCCACACAGTAGTCGTAGCATCCAGTACTATCCTCAAAAGACACCGAGAGTGCATTTTGTGATGTTACTGGGGCAATATACAATATGCTGGTAACTATAAAATAGGTTTGGTACTTCCCAAGCCTACGTTGTCGTTGTCAAGACCATAAATGGATATCCAATAACAAATAGTCACATCCTGCTGGCCTCGAAGAAGCCAATCAGAATTTTCAGAATTAGGATCTTTTGAGCTAAAACCGTACATTTTACGCACGTAATTATTATAATTAGGTATTCGTCATTCAATTTAAAAGCTATAAATTGAACTTATTTCATGTTGCAATGGTTAATAGCTCAAATATACTGCATCTGTAGTACTGCAGTAAGTTGCTGAGGAATAACCCTATTTTATAACCAACTTGTGCGTCTTCAAACCTACGCCTGAATAGTAAATTCCAGTAGGTAGGTACTCCCAGTCACTCTTGACGACTCTTGCAACTATAATTGATCTCTCTCCCACACGATAGACCCTACACCAAAACTACGATAGTAGGTATTATCTATTCTGTGCTACGGTGAATCAACGGAAAGCTAAGAAGAGATTCACCGAAACGAAAAATACCTACATGAATGTTAATTCGCAAAGGCAGTAAAAAAAGGACATGAATGAACAACAAAATAGAATGTAATGTAATGTATTCAGTATTGCATACATTATTGTGACGGAATGTATTTTTATTCAAAATTCATAAGGAACGCCCTTCACGCGCTGTACCTACGGTCAACAACAAAAACTATAAAGTCTAAATTATTTATAAATCTTTGTTAGGTTTCCGGGGCAACACGAAACCCTTATTAGTTTCATTATGTTTGTCGTCCGTACATTCACTCGCACCTTTGCTGACAAGTGATAGAATAAAATCTTGAAAAGCTTATTTTTACAACACCTTCCCTAATATTATGTTAACTTAGGATGTTTTTTTCGCTTGTCTACTATTGTCTACAGTCTACTCCAAGCGTATGGTAAGGTAGGATAGGTGATATACCTTCTGAAATATCGTAATTCGCGGGATCGTTAATTCAGTTTGATTTGAATGAACCCGTTGGTTAGGTTTGAATAAATTGTAGTATAACGCATTATATATAGATGTTGCCGCCAACTAGCTTAGGTAATCAGCCGTTCAATTAACTGCCTAGGCTGGTAACTAAACGCCGCCATTCAATTAATGGCCTGAATGATTTTCAGCCGTAACCTTCCGAAAATCATTTAGGCAATCTGTATAGATCATTAAAACGCGGCGCCTATTAAACATCATAATAATCCATGGCGTATATAGCGGTAGTGAACGCGGCCGCAACGTAGGAGGCGCAGGTTCGATCCCCGCTCAGTGCAATGCAAATATTTGTATTTCTGGTCGTGCCTCGGGTAGTTGGAGCCCTCAAAAATCCAACAACTGGTCTAGCTGCAATGCTTCGATATCGCCTTTGGGTTGTGGAAATCAGATGGCAGTCGCTTCACGGAAAATATCGAAGTTTAGCCAAATCTGCAGTTAGACTGGTAAAAAGCGGACCCCCAAGTCGAAAAGCTTCAGATACGACTGGGGTTAACGCTAGGATGAAGAAGAATAATAATAAAGACTTATTAAGCAAATGGATCCTGACGACCTGACACCTGACGCTAGCATAAACTGAGCGAGCTTTTTTTGGTCTATTTGCAAATAAATATAATAAATTTGTTGTGTTTTAATTTGCTCAATTTGTTTGTGTTTTATACAACTATCAGATTTTGAATAAATACTTATTTGAGCAAACAGTTCATTTTCAAGTCTGTGTGCTATTCTTGAATGTAATAGCTTTTTGACGTCTCATAAATATTAATAATTTCTATATTATTCTGAAGGTGTACTCATCTGCAAGCTGGTACACCTTCTGTTTCTCGGACAAGGTTCTGGCGGAGATTTAATTCTCAGTCCCTCCCATAAACGGAATTTATTAAGTATAAATAGTTTTTTCTGTTCTGTGGTATAAATGGCCAAACTAAAAGGAGGACTGCAAGTAAGCGGAAGCCTTGAATGCAATCGAGAACAAATAAGGTATTTACGCAAATAAAAAAATGTAACAGCAGTGTAACCATAAATATCAAACAATACCATGAAATAATATGTAGATAGTTCTTAATGATTTTTTTAAAAAATTTGCATGCTAAGTATTCAAATTGAATGAAATAGGAAAAGTCTGAATCGGTCTAGGCGGGGCTTGAACTTGCGATCTTTGCCCTACAGGGGCAATGCTTTGACCACTAAGCTACCAGACCTCGCCGGTACCAATTCAAATTTCTTCTTCTATATATGTCTTTGAGGCGACAATGGAGTGTCAACCAATATTCTTACGAACTATCGGAACCAATGAATGATTTTTGAATCATTTTTAAACATTGAATTTTAACTAAACTCCGCCCAAACAATTTGAATGAAATTTTTAAGCAATTTGCATGCTAAATAATTATTCAAATTGATTATAATAGGCAAATTTTAAATCGGTTTAGGTGGGGTTAGAACCCGCGATCTTTACCTTACAGGGGCAAGGGGAGGTTCAAACCCCGCCTAGACCGGTTAAAACTTTTAAAATCACAATTCCATTGGAGGGTAGGATCTACACTATAACTGCAACAAAAATGCAAATAAAATTCGATATTGGCAGTGTTCTTACAAAATAAAAACGTACACTTAAATGACACAAACAGCGCGGCGTTATCGACAATTAAAAAAAATTAAAAAATGAAAAATTACACATTTTCTTATAAAAGGAGAAAGTCTAAGTCTAAATATATATACATCACGAAATCAATTTCATATTTTATAAGTTTTAAAATAAAAGCCCATTTCAAAACTAGAATTCAGATGGCCGAGTGATTTCATAAATATCATAAAATAATTTTAATATTATTTTTATCTTGAGGCATGAGAAAAATCAGTACCACTTATGGGTAAGATCCTTTGTCAGCGCATGCTCTAAACACAGGTAACAATGATGGCTCATTATGATGTTTAGGTCTTAGTGGCTTTGGCACGTAAATGGTACTAAAATAAAAAAATAAAAAATATAATTATTTTTTTCAAATAATAAAGTGTGAGTTTTAGGTATTATTAAAAATTCGCAGCTATTATTAGAAATCGCGACATTCATATACAGAAATTTTAACATGGTGGTAACCCCTTACCAGACACCTTTGATGTTCATGATATATGTTATAGTTTGTAAGCTGATTTTCATACAACGTGCCCCAAAATCCAAGGATGAGTCGGTACCAGAGTGTGTACGTGCTCATGGTTAGATACTCAAGAAACGAAAAATTCTTTAATAATAACCATTATTTTTTAAACCATTAGTACCGTTTATCTATCACAGCCACTATGACCCAAACTTCATAATTGGCCATCGTTCTTACCTGTGTTGAGAGAAGGCGCTGGCAAACTATCAGCTTTTAAAAATGACAAAGGTCCGATGTTCACGGGCTCTTAGTCCAGTAGAACGGGAGTAAACTGAACGAAATAAATGTGTCGATTAATACGAACGCATGTAGTTCCGGTAAAGTTGGTCAAGCCGAATAGTCTCAGAAAATACAATGTTTACCCACTAAGTTCTATCCCTGGATAAGCATTATTTTTGCAATTATTTGATGGCCTGTAGGTGTGTGGCACTGCGGCCGTGCCCCGGCTACGTTATTTCCCGTCCGGTGCATATATTTTTATAAGTACATGAATGTAGGTTCATATTTATTTTCATTAGTCTAATTCACAGAACTGATTAAATAATATTTGTTCTAAAACCACTTATGTTTTTTGTATATTAATGTCTGCGATGCCAACTCTACATGATTCTTTTAAGTAAATGATAGCTCGTAATTTAAAAAATAATACTGCGTTTGTGTTCAAATAAGGTTCTGCTATATGGTACATATTTCTTGCATGAGAAACGTAATTTTCAGATCTCAATATTATTTTATAAATTGTCAAGTGGTCATATCTGTACATTGAAGATATCAAAAAAAGGTTGGGTTGAGTTATGTTTTATTAACGATATTAACACATTTTTTTACTTCTTGTCTGTTTGTCGACGAATGACACAAAAACTATTGAACGGATTTAATGCGGTTGTTTTTGTTTTAAAGGTCTTGGTTGGAAGGACTTAAAAGCTTAAGTTTGATCATTAAGAAAAAACACCATAGACGAGCCCGTTCGCAAACGTAAATATTTTGGATAACTTTCCCGTTTTTTTAAATTTATTTGCTAATATAAGTAATGAACCTACATTCTACTACAACTACAGTAGGTATAAGAAACTAAGTAGGTGTATTTAATGAATAGTTTATCCTAATATTAAATCGCCAATACATTTGAACCACTCACATAATTATCTTAAATTAACTAAGTTCAAGTCACACTTGTCCATACACAACAAAGTCTAAACTTTGTACATATTTTACGTCGCCAAAATATAATAATTTGATCGTTCCGCCCCGTTCAGCTTTGCATAACAACCATTAGGTAACGTTGAAAAAATGAACTTACTTTTATTATTTGTAGGAATGTCAAACAGCCGAATATGACAGGAGGGGCAGCCTCTCTCGCGCACCTGTCGTAGTGTACTAACTGACAACCGACAACCGGCTAAACACAAACATGCCGCGCAGCCTCGCACTTTCGTCTAACGAAGGTGAACAACAAGTAAAAAACGCTCTTGTGTTAGATTGTACTAGCTGCTGCCCGTGACTACGGCCGCTTATGCGATGATCACAATGCTCCGCGTCACGCGGTGGAGCGCAGGGAAGCGTGGTGTCGTATCGCCTCTACGAAGCTCTTTCAGTATAGAAAACACGCGGGGACCAACACATTGAAAAACGTGGTCTGGCGCGGTGTGGCAGATCACGCGCGTACAAGCAGAAAACACGCATCTCTGCGCATGATGGCGCCGAAAAACGCGAGGTATGGCCTACGGAAATCTGCCTTCACGCGCGTGTGCGTGCTGTGATTTTGGCAGGATTTTAGTCCAAGAGCTGTTAAACATTTCTGTGTAGGTGTTTGAGGCAAACTAAACATCCATACTAATATTATAAATAGGAAAGTGTGTGTGTGTCTGTTAGTCCGTCCGTCTTTCACAGCTAAACCCACAGAAATATTACTCGATATATTTCTGTGGCTAAACCACTGAATTGATTTTGATGAAATTTGGTTTAGGGGGGTAATTGGTCGCGATAACCGACATCCACGCGGGCGGAGCCGCGGTGAAAATCTTGTCAAAATAATGCAATACAGCGTATATAAACGACATATTTATTTGTATGAAAATCTGCAGGGCTAACATGCGCGCGTCGTCAACTATCTCGAATCGAGATGAGATATCATCTCGAGTCTTCTCGAGCGAAGTAACGTCGACATATTTTGTTGCGTCAAAAGTTTTTAAATTATTGTCTATGGCATACACATTTCTATACATGATACTTGCTGTTTACACAATTTATCCCATAAAATCGGCCCAATACGGCCATTTGCTCGAAAGCACAGACTAGTTATGGATGCTAGGGATGAAAAACAGAGACAAAATAGTGCAAACAATTATCGACCTTATTGACATGACATGCTATCGAATTTTGAAGTGAAAACTTCTTTAGCGGCGTTGGATGGGTTAAAAATGATAAACGCGCGTCAGGATTAGTTGACCTTTGAACCGTAACCGACGACTGACGTCATACAACATTACAACAGCTACAGATTGTTCATTTTGTTAGGTGCGTCACGAAGCTTCTCGGCTGATCGGTTAGCGCTTCGACTATAAGTCCATTATCGTTTCAGATAGTACCGGGTTCGGAACTATAGACTTCTGGCTTTTTTTCTTTTTGTAATTTATTACGTTTTTTTTTTGTAACTTATTACTTCTTGTGGTAATTTTTTCTTTTTGTAATTTATTGACAGAAAATTAGTGATAGGTTCTATGATTGGCGCTTTATTATAGGTATGGTATGGTATGGCATGGTGTGTTCTTTTTATCTTTTTCTCTGTATATAACGAAGAAAGAAAAAAAGAAAAAGTTTTCACTTCTGCCGGCACTCCCGGAGTGCAACCCGTCTTTTTTTTTTTCTTATATTCGTGATCAGCGTCATCAATTAACGCGAAAAGACACGTAACAAAGGAAATGTCATTAAGGTCGAAAATGGCTTGCGTCGCTGTTTTAGTCCAAAATGAACCGAGCACAAAAACGTTTACACGAGATAACTTCTCGTCGACCAAATGAAAGACGGGAGACAAAACATTTTAAATGTCAAAATTCGAGTAAATAAGGGCACGTATGTTACAATTTGCAGACACTAAGTAGAGATAATTTCTCGAAGTCAAGTTATGTCGACATCTGATAGACCGCCATGAAATTTGCCATGTTACCAACAGTCGATATCGACATAAAACGGCAAAATGCCTCGAGATAGCTATCTCGTGGCGCGCATGTTAGCCCTGCATGTTACCAACAGTCGACATATCGACATAAAACGGCAAAATGCCTCGAGATAGCTCTCTCGTGGCGCGCATGTTAGCCCTGCTGGTGTGATATTCTAGAATGCCGATAATACTGAGCACTGTCCATTAACATAATATAGATGTCGCCGCTAACTAGCTCAATCAGCCGTTCAATTAAGTGCCCAGGCAGTAAACTAAACGGCGCTATTCAATTAACGGCCTGAATGGTGTTTAGCTATGTAATTAAACGGCCTGGTAAATATCTTGGATCGATGACGTTTGACTACTTGCCTAGCCATTTAATTAAAGAGTTAGAAAAATTACTTATTTCTGCATGGTTCAAAAAAAATAACCACGAAGGCTTAATACGGGAGCTACGCTCCGCTTCTCTCCCGCATTAGCCTTCTAACCTTATCTAACCAAGTCGGATTGCGTAGCTATCACAACAAACCTATCACTAATTTTCTGTGAATACACCCCTGTCTACGCCCTCGAGGATTCACAGGTGTAAGTATATGTACGTATGTGTGTAATTTTCTATCTTATTTCGAGGTAGTGCCCCATCTTACAATAGGCTTTAGCATTAGCCAGCCAGCAGGGCTATCATACGCGCGTCGTCAAATATCTCGAATCGAGATGTTACCTACAGTTGACATATCGACATAAAACGACAAAATGCCTCGAGATAGCTATCTCGTGGCGCGCATGTTAGCCTTGCAGGTTATTAAATGGTGTAATAAACGAGACGGCTGAAAAGCATTCAGGCCGTTAATTGGCGCCGTTTAGTGAACTGCCCAGGCAGTTAATTGGACGGCTGATTAAGCTAGTTGCTCGCGACATAGATATAGTTTAGCAAGCCAGGTGTAATGTTTGAAAACCCCACGCAAATTATTGATTATTCAACATTTCTTTAAATTAAATTAAATTACCTTAAACACCTACCTAAAAATGTCTCACAGCTCCAACAATTGGTCTAACTGCAATGCTTCGATGTCGTCTTCGGTTTGTGGAGGTCAGATGGCTTTTTTTTTACGTGCGGGAAATCCCCACAGGTACCCCCCCCCCCCCCTTCGGAGCCGAAGGGGGAGATTATGTCGGACTCGAACCGACTAAACCGCACGCCGTCTGTGGGTCGATGTGCTAGATAGTTTCGATGGCTATGGCTATGACGAGCCAAGAGAAGCGCAAGGCACTAACCTTTTCTCGAAACGCTTCGTCGTTTTATTGAACTCTCATAACTTTGCTTTGGATGATGCACGCTCTAAACCTAAGGTGTAGTGTAGAGCTTGTAGGTTTAGAGCGTGCAGTCTTTAGAGCTTGGCTTTATACTAGATCTGATAACTTTTTTACCGGGTAAGCTGCGTAAATTCGTCTTGGCAACATTTTTACATGAAAATGTTTTTGGTGGGATCTATTGTTCTCGATCTTTTTGATAAGTTTACATCGTTTGAAATCAATCCGATGACGATTTGAAGTCCAACTCCATTGATAAAAAAAATATCAATAATTAGGTTAAATATATACCAAACTAATAAAAATGTATTCAAAATGCAACACTTATTGATAGACGTTAGCTATCAAACTACAAGAGGTACAAGTCTGTTTAGGTACTGCATGGGTACGCATTGATACAAGATATTTAAACATGCTATTTATTGTATATAACATCAATAATTACCAATGACTTCTAAAATACGTCAGTAACGTGTGAATATTACCTATAAGTACATAACAAGTAGGTAAAAGGTACCACTGAATATAAGTATATATGTAAGTATGTAACGCGGCTCTAATATAGATGTAAAGAAAAAATCATTTTCCGGTATATCATCGTATACATTCTTATAAATCTACTCATTCTGACCTTTGTATCTAGTAGGTAGTTTATAAATAGCTTACCTACCAACCTGTTATGATTATAACATTTTTGTATTTAGCATACTTAGTAAAGTAGGTAGTAACATCATTTTACTTTTGATATTTTGGTTTAATATAAAATACCATATCAATAAATATGGTTCTGGTATACATTTGTAATCTTAAAGGTAGGTATGGTTCCGTATCATAATATCTAAAGTTATTTCAACTATGTTCAAGATAACTACGGTTGATTCACATATGGTCATAACGCATATTGGTCGACTCGACTACTGGTTCATACACATAATTTCGAATAAACTAAAATTATTTGAACTAACGGACGATTAATATAATGTTCATTTAAGATATTGGACATGTTGACTATGTTTGAAATACCTAACGGTCGATTCGCCTACGGTTTATTGATACTACTACTTTGTGACAGAAATAATCATTTTGTTATTAAATTATTAATAAAACGTCATTATAGTTAACACCCCGACTCAGATTACCCCGACTCGGATAGGTTAGGTTAGAAGGCTAATGCGGGAGCGGAGCGTAGCAAAGCTCCCGCATTAGGCCTTCGTGGTTATTTTTTTATAAACCACCCAGAAGTAGACCGTCGACCTTGTAGACGCATCAATTGTTTAGTTTATAAAGTTTTCTATTAAATAAACAATATAATGATTAAGAATATTTGATTTGATATTCTATGAAATGATTATTCTAATGTTTAACTTTATATGAAACAAAATTCAATGATTTGAAATTCTTTAAAGTAAGTATTCTGTAGATATATTGATTATTCTATGAAACGAAATTTTAAACAATTGTCTATAAAACAACGCACACCCACAGACAAGACTACATGAAGTCGGTTTTGCAACAACGTAAATTTCTGTGACAAAGTAGTAGTATCAATAAACCGTAGGCGAATCGACTATTAGGTATTTCATACATAGTTCAATGAACCTTAGCACAATTAATTGTAGTTGAATAAACCGTAGGTGAATCGTCCATTATTTGTTTCGACCAGTAGTTATTACAAAAATATGTGAAACGATCTTTAGGTGTTTTAAACAGTAGTTTTTTTGACCGTAGTTGTCTTGAAAATAGTTATAATAACTGTAGTTATTATAATACGTAACCGTAGGTATAGTAAACAAGTATAATGCCTGATTTTTCTTCCGTCGAACCTCAATAGATAGCTCGAACTCCTTTCTTCTTTATTGGCTGTACCTACCCCATAATGGCCAACGTGTGACGTGTGGCCGGTGTGGCACACAAACTACGAGAAATCGCTACAGGCGCACTGCTGACAGAAGTGATTAACTTGGCCAATATAATGTACCTCAGATACTTTTCAATCGGGGAATTGTCCGAATCCATCACAACTCAAGGGATGACGATAACAATATCCCAAGTTCAATGGTATTACCTCAAAAAATGTTCCACAAAAAATGCCCAACCCGCCTAACAATGTATTCACTTGAAGAAATGCGTTCAAAAGAAAGTAATCGTAACAATTTCTCGTGGCATATGTGCTCATCCCTAACTTATTAGTTACTACCTAATTGATTTTGTAATTTTTTGGTTTTGGTTAACACTAAAACATTCTTCAGCACAATATTTATCTGCTATAGGCTACTAGCTCGCTATTTAGATAAAGAATGTCTTTTTAATGGATCTCAGTTGTATGAAAGTTACCTATCTACTTATTTTATCTACATAGATGATACAAGTCACAATCCAACAATATTGTTGTGTGTTAACAACAATGGACAATCTTTCACACCAGACTTTCTTTTCTTAAGCTTAGCTTTTCCTAACAAGGGGTCGCATCTCGGACTCTCGGTAGTCACATTCCATTCAAATTTCAGTAACGACAATCTGAATTAAAAAAACTGAAGTGTTTTTAAAGAGTAGGTGCTAGGTGAGACTAGTTACTCGAATTACTAGTAGAAGAATTATAGTGTATGTGCTAGTAGGTATTCCCGTTAACCCCTTCAACTAAGCTGAATTGCTCGTGTTAAGAGTGGATTTATATAGGTTTGTTATGATTGGTATCGAACCCAGGATCTTTTGATCGTGAAATCGGTTTTTAACCACTATACTACTGAGTCTATTTTATGTGGTCTCTATAAACGCCTACTTACGCATAGTTTCGTACTGCGCTTTGTTCGTAAGCAGGCGTCACGAGTCTCAACTTCAATTCCTCAATTCAGTAACCGACCAATCCTTCTGTCAATGATCTTATATCAAAATCAGGTACCTAGATATATCACCTATTTAAATACTCTTTTGATATAAAACCATTGATTTCCATCAATAAAGATCTGTTATCTACAATAAGATCTGACTAGCTCAAATAGAATTGCAGTTAGAAGACGTCACTGCACCCAATCCCAATTATTTACCTTCCATCCTACAGTACAAATATCACTATCCCCACATCTAAATAAATATTGTAATGTTTAAATAAAAACATACGTGAAAAGTTTACACATGTAAGTGCATAGGCAATATGTGTTTGACAAAAAAGGTGTTTACGCAATTATGCTAAATATTTTTAAATGTATAGTCAGCGTCTAAAGTAGATGACCATTTTCTGATTTAAACAATTATTAGTTTCTAGCAAAGTGCCCAATTTATATTTCTTAGTAAAATTTTAAAAAATTGTCAAATTTACACTTACATTAATAAGCTTGAAATCTTTGGAATCATCATCTACTTTTACGGTTTGCAACCCTACCTTACAACTAATGTGACTATTTTAATATGTTGAAATAAGATATAATATGTTGCAATGAGTCTAGTCTAGTTAGGTTCGGACGTTTTGGTGTAACGCTAATGGTGAAACATAACATCAAGTTTTATAATATTATGGCAATGTTTAAACATGTAGTTTCATGTCTCCCAACCGGTGGACAGGCCACATACATTCGCATCCTGCAGGTATAACCAAGGTTCGTGTTTCCCAACAGTCACTGAAAATAAAAAATAGTGTTAGGTACCTTTTTTCATGCGGAAATTCTCTTGGACACCCCCGGCATCCCTGGTTACCGGGTGGGCGAGGTTATGTTGGACTCGTTATGTTAAGTGCCTACTCTGTTTTTTCTTATTATACAGCATAAATAACTACTAATCTTATACCTACGAAGAGGTGGTACCAATTGGGCGTTCCACCACCGAATACCATCTCACTAGGATTAGTGAATTGGCTATGTCCGCTATGTCGCTATTGACTTATACGGGCGATTTTGTGATTGTACTTTCATGCGGGCAACTGCCGGTACACCTACTGAATGATGAGCGAGAATCTGGTGGAGGCTTGAAGGATAGATGAAAATCGCTTCCGTAAGAGCGTAAGTTTAAATTAAATTATGGAAAGGAACATTAAGAGCAGAAGCCGAGCTCCAAAGTGCAGACTGCTCAGAGGAAGAAGAGGCATTTTCATATTACCTACATGTGGTTCAGTTTTCAGTTTAGTTTAATTCTAAGTCTTTCGCTAAGCCTAACGCTTGGCTGGATCGGAAGTCTTAAATGATATCTGTACAAAGAAAAGAAGAAAAGACGAATATTTACCTGGAGTAACGTCTTCTAGTTAAGTGTATAGTTTTATTCCACTGAACACAGGAGAATCCAAGACTTGAACAAATCTGCAAAACAATAATAGCACGTAGGTTTTACGTATCAATCAATCGTATTATTGTAAACTAAAAATAACTGTGGCCCGCGCCTGCCCGATGGGATTCCGTTTCTGTAACCCATGGGAATCTATTCCACGGATCAAAACCTTTATGTTATTCCAGACTATAATCTATGCCTGTACTGAATCCGTTGGTTCAGCCGATGAGCAATAAACATCCAAACATCTTTAAAAACTTCATATTTGTAATTTTCTTAAAAAAAAATCCGAATATGGTAAGCAAACAAAAACAGGTAAATATACAGAGGGACAGAATAGATTATATGTAGTACTGACGTAACACAATCGAATAATGCCGACTAGGCCCGGGTATAGGGCGGTAAGCGGCAAGGCCCTTTTCTGTTCACTCCGTGCTGCAGCGGTGCGACATTGGCATTACGTATGTCGAAGGGACTTGCGCATACCTACATCTGCAGACAATTAAGAGCACAACCACTTCAAACCGTGCGACGATGTCGTGAAATAAGTCGAATTATGGTCGAATCGACTTAGAAAAATTGTAACTATCAACTTCTTTGTGTTATTATTAAAAGAAATTGCTAGGCTTTGGCATAGCAAATAGAGGTCAATTTTGAAGGAAAATCCTCCATGGAAACGGATTTTAATCGTAAGTACTGTTTGGTAGATAGAAATACTTCATTGCTTCATCGACCATCAATTGAATACCTAATTTCATGCTCAATTAGCTTACTCACAAGAAAATAAATTATAAACCCATAAAATCTGTGGTATGACATGAGAAGGTAACAAACTCGCCAGCTTATGACTTTTATCAGAAGTGATTGCATTACAAGTATTTGCTATACGCATAGAATTATAACGCATCTATGGCTATCTATACGCACACAGAATGTCAAGGGTAGTATAAACCGTTTAGCTAGGTGCTACGAGTAAATGGGGCAATTATTTTGCTTCTAATTTTGCCGTAGGATATTTATTACTCTAATGCATATTGATGGGCGTACTTAGGCGTACGTACCTATGAGTTTTAAAGAGAGCCCAGTATATTATTTTGCCTCAGTAGCAGTCATCCTCATCTTTTTATGTTAAATGCAATCATCAATTTTCTCTAACTTCGCACAAATAATGCATAACATACATAACATTTCACACAACGCTATCTAGACCCATGGTAAGCATAGCTTAACTATCTTGTGTTATGGAATCTAGAATGCGGATAAACATACTTAGATACGTTTTTCAAATACATACATATTATACATAGAAACACCCAGACCAATGCAAATATACATATTCATGCATACAAATATTTGTACTAAGCGGAGATCGAACCCGCGCCTCCTGCGTAGCGGCCGTGTTCACTACCGCCACGCCACGGAGACTGTCCGCAATCCATTATATAGTGATTTATTGAATAGGTAAGTACTTACCTACAATGGAATTAAGTTTGCATCACACTTTTTTGCATAAGCTAGCATCGATGACGCTAGCGTGGTATGCTGGTATAATGTATAAAATATGCAGTACGTGCATGGAATCAACTTCTGTGTGTTACTATTCTGTACTCTTATCACTTAGAGCCTACAAGCCTACCTCATTACTTTCGCCGATGTCATCGCTTGGTGCCGTGGTGCACCGAACTTCTTCGTAGTAAGCTGGCCTGTATTCGTATTCATTTGTGTTTAACTTCTTTATTTTTCTTTCCATATGGCAGATAGGATAGTGTTTCTGTAAACAATTAAGAACACATGAACACATAGCTGTTGGCATGACCATGACAACACGCTTCTACAGCTGACAGTACATCATAGGTTATTATGTATCGTAGAGACGGTAGATATCCCACCAAAAACATTTTCATGTAAAAATGTTGCCAAGACGAGTTTACATAGCTTACCCTGTGAAAAAGTTAGCAGATCTCCTATAAAGCCAAGCTCTAAAGACTACACGCTCTAAAAGTACAAGCTCTACTCTACACCTTAGGTTTAGAGCGTGCAGTCTTTAGAGCTTGGCTGTATACGACCCCCAGATTAAAGCGATGTATTATTACTGTTCACTATCCATATCTAAAATCTGTGAATGCATTTCAGAATATCTTAAAAAGTTATGTATTAGTATCAGTGGTGAAGGGTGATTTTTTTTGAAGAGAAGCCACCACCACGAATTCTACCGCAGCTTCTCTTTGTAGAGCATGCCAGCAGGAATCGGGTTATAGGGACCCCTCGAGACTGATTAGTATTTAATCTCCCAAGAACCTTTCGCTGTAATTATAACTTGACTTATATTATAATTATGACTTGTCTCAAAAATACACCCTGTATTATTAGAAAGTATAGAATTCATTTTACATTTAAATAATTCGCAACGCAGTCAAACTTTTCATGTAATTTCCTAGAGTGGCATTAGGTACTCGGGGTGGTCGTGGTCCCAAGGACTCACAAGGCGCCTGCTGTAGCTCCCGGTGTACAGGTACGTAGTACTATTATCTATTCTGTGGTACAGGTGTAATTGTAGTGGGAATGAGAAACGGGTAAGTCCCATTAAAAAAGTAGAGATATTATTATTATGCGTAACACCTACCCTGAAGAAGAATATATACATTTTCAAGAATATATAGGTACTTTGTCGATAAGAAACAACCATCTTCATCACCAAATCTTTGACTTTGACTTTATTTAAAAAATAGCAGTTTCTCGTGATTAAGGGCTTCCAAGCGAGCAGTAGCTAACTACGTGATATAAATTCAAACAAAAATGATAAGTATATAGGTACCTGCACATGTACTCCGAGTTGTCTAAGTTCCCGTTCCCGCGAATCTTGGAGAGTTTCTGTGTATTCAGGTAAAAGCTGAAGAAGATAACAGATAAATAAAATATACACTCTTTGACCACGGCCGGTGTAACCTGGTCGAAACGTCAGGCAATCAAAGGTAACCTATACCATAGGGTAAGGTTGCGATCATTGGACCGGTTATTTAATTACCAGGTAAGTATGTGCGAAACGATTTATTTCAAAAGTGAACCGATCCTTGCAAACCCGCGCTTTTGACCCCGCTGGTAACCCCCGCAACTGCCAGTGACGTACGAGTCGCTATGTATTAAGGACGAATGCCATGAATGAAAACACTTTTGATTTTGATGCTCTAAGTCTACAAATTCCTAGGAGTTATTTCTCATATAAGTCCTGGAATTGATTGTTTTTGGTTATAAACTAACATAAATTTATCTAATAAGACGCTTTTGTATACAGATTTATTTAATTGTTTATGGTATTCTTTTCGCCATTCGATTTTCGAAACTAGGGAAAGTTGCTATCAGTGGACCATTGTCAGTTTTATTATTTGGGCTGGTCCAATCATAGCAATATATACAATAACCACTAGATATTATATCTATATTTATTTAATCATTAACAAATTAAACGTATATTTAATTTGTTTAGCATGTCAACCAAACGGAAATAGTACGAATGGAACGACGCGAGTATGAAACTTGCATTGACGGCCATAAATAATTTGGCTAGCAGACTTTATACGATGTACCAAAAGCCAACAAGCCGAAAATCACATGGTGAAAAAAATCTTAAACAATTGAATAAATTTTATGCACAAGCGTCTTATTAGATAAATCTATCTAATAATACACTTGTGTATAAAGATTGATGTTAGTAACGACCCAAAAATTAATAATAATAATGAGATTTCCAGTACTTACGTAAGAAATAGTTTACAGGAATATTTAGATTTAGAGTAGCAAAAAAATACCTTGAGACTGATACATAATGTCGACACGCCCACCTCATCGTCGGCACCGATGGGGTGAAGCCCGCGGGGGTATCCACACGTTAAAAAAAAACACTCTTAACATCTTGAATCAAGTTTGTATCTATGGATGAATGGACGAAATTTTGCACAGAAATAAACTGTATTTTAGGGTTTACCATTATGCTTTTAAATTCTATAATTAAATGTCATCTTGTAGAATGACTGAAGTCTGATGCCATATTTTGGCAGTGACGGTGGTTGACAATTAAGCAGAGTCCATGTTCCAGGTGCACTGACAAACAGGTGAGGTTCAGTTGGGCCGCGAAGAATATGGTAGGGAGCAATGCACCCGTTTTACGTAATTATGTAAGTACGAGAGCCAAAAAGGGACCAGGATATACTTAGGTCCTTTCTGAAGCAAGACGAAAATGATAAATATCGAGTGCACGCGATGAATTTGGAAATCCAAAACGAATGGTTGACAATGGGAGAGTTCTGCATACCGATGGTTTTAAAGTGGCGCACCTTGATCTATGAGTGGTCGCCGGCCCTGTTAAAATTCTATCTTAACGCCTTTCAGATGACCCTTCCAGACCAGAGTAATCTGGTAAGCTGGAGGAAGGCCACAGAAAAACAATGTTATACGTGTGGTGAGGCAATAGGGACGGCTAGGCACATATTCGTAGGATGTAGGGTGCTTCTCGATAGAGGCCAATACTCACGCCGCCACGATAAGGTGCTTTTCATCATACGCGAAGCAATGAGTCTGGCAGTAGCTAGAGCCCAAAAAGGATTGACTACTAACAGACGGGTTACGTATTATAATAACTACAGTTATTATAACTATTTTCAAGACAACTACGGTCAAAAAACTACTGTTTAAAACACCTAAAGATCGTTTCACATATTTTTGTAATAACTACTGGTCGAAACAAATAATGGACGATTCACCTACGGTTTATTCAACTACAATTAATTGTGCTAAGGTTCATTGAACTATGTCTGAAATACCTAATAGTCGATTCGCCTACGGTTTATTGATACTACTACTTTGTCACAGAAATTTACGTTGTTGCAAAACCGACTTCATGTACTCTTGTCTGTGGGTGTGCGTTGTTTTATAGACAATTGTTTAAAATTTCGTTTCATAGAATAATCAATATATCTACAGAATACTTACTTTAAAGAATTTTAAATCATTGAATTTTGTTTCATATAAAGTTAAACATTAGAATAATCATTTCATAGAATATCAAATCAAATATTCTTAATCATTATATTGTTTATTTAATAGAAAACTTTATAAACTAAACAATTGATGCGTCTACAAGGTCGACGGTCTACTTCTGGGTGGTTTATAAAAAAATAACCACGAAGGCCTAATGCGGGAGCTTTGCTACGCTCCGCTCCCGCATTAGCCTTCTAACCTAACCTATCCGAGTCGGGGTAATCTGAGTCGGGGTCTTAACTATAATGACGTTTTATTAATAATTTAATAACAAAATGATTATTTCTGTCACAAAGTAGTAGTATCAATAAACCGTAGGCGAATCGACCGTTAGGTATTTCAAAAATAGTCAACATGTCCAATATCTTAAATGATCATTATATTAATCGTCCGTTAGTTCAAATAATTTTAGTTTATTCGAAATTATGTGTATGAACCAGTAGTCGAGTCGACCAATATGCGTTATGACCATATGTGAATCAACCGTAGTTATCTTGAACATAGTTGAAATAACTTTAGATATTATGATACGGAACCAACAGACGTCATATCAACTTTGTGTCTGAAGGTTCATCCATAAAATCCAGGAACAAACCTTATTCAATCTTAGATACTGCCCCAGATTGGACTTTTCTAATCGACACGTATGAAAAGCACTATAAAATTCCGGAGGATGTTGGGGTTTCGTCATCTAGACCGGACATATTTCTATACTCGAAAACGACTAAATATGTGGTCCTTGTGGAACTTACTGTACCGTGGGAAACAAATATACCGAAGGACCACACACTTAAGAAAAATAAATACTACGATCTCACAAACGAATTAATCAAAAACGGTTATGTGGTTAATTTGTATGCCGTAGAAATGGGAGCTAGAGGTATACCAGCTAAATCTCTCTATAACCTACTTAAAGATCTAGGCCTATCGAGAGCTACAATAAGCTCATTACTAGGACGAATATCTAAAGCGGCACTAGTAGGTTCGTATCAAATTTGGTTAGGCAGGGAGGGGAACTTGGGTAGTGAAGGTGAGTGTTGATGTACATCAACAAAAGGGGCCCCTTCTAAACCTACACTTGGGTCGCAAGTCCCAGGCACTGTCCCGAGTTCCCAACTCAGCAACGCGATGGACCCGGCACCCGCACGGAGAATCCATGGATTGCTAAGAATATCGTCTCTCTCTCATTAATAGATACTATGTATATAGTGCCGTTTATTTACCTCTGACGGATCATCACAGCCTTCGTTCGTAGTCTGCTGTCTACTTAGCCCCTGTTGCCTGTGCCTTTCAAGTCTTCCAAGCACCGAAGACAGGACTTTGTCTGGATTAGGGATCTTTAAGACATGTTCTAAAAAGTCCCTGGCCATCTCCTCGTTGGAAGACGGTGTCGAAGCAAGACATATTGTGATGCAAAGCGCCTGTAACGATAATAATGATAATTTACTTATTAAGTATTAGAACATCATTATACCTACATCCATAGTCACCATAATCATGCTCACAACAAATTCCCAGTTGTGTTAAAAGTTTGCACTGAGAACCACAGTCTTATTGTTTGATTGGTATCTCGGGTTTTCCGGACGACGATCAAAGATCTATTATCCAACCAAAGCACAATAATTTTAGCTCTTTCATCAACGAGAGCTAAAAAAAGATAACATTTACTCTTTCAAGTTTTCACAATCATCTAAGGGGTTAATCTATAGAATTTTGGTGATTGAATAGTTACTTAAATAAAAACCTTTTATTACAAACATTTTTTTTTTTAATATACAATGATTTACTTTACAATCATGCGTAATCAAATTCCTCCACACTGTCACCGACTAGTACCTAATACTGGTATAGGTACCAGTTTTTTCTGTTCTGTGGGTATACCTGATATTCACAAAAGGTTGCTAGCATTGCCACGTCTAATGGCAATGCTAAAGCTGATTTTGTAGGATTTATAATGATAACAATTATAAGATGTACCTAATCGAATTTAAATCTCAGTGTAAACAGTTGCATTTAGTTTGGAAGTATGGTGACGGAGTAAATAATATTACCTATATTTAGTTGGCACTACGGTATGTTCGGCGATATAAATTCACATCTCGGGCTCTGACTGATCTAAGTATAAAAAATGCAGATAAGATGTTAAAATGAAGTCATTTAAATCATTACGGTTCAATGAACGATAGTTAAGTTACAGGTAGGTAAGTTGTTACTTCACTACATAGTATAAAACAAAGTCGCATTCTCTGTCCCTATATCCCTTTGTATGCTTAAATCTTTAAAACTACGCAATGGATTTTGATGCGGTTTCTTTTAATAGGTAGAGTGATTCAAGAGGAAGGTTTATATGTATAAAACATGTTTAATATAGTAGAGGTTGCAGCGGGAACGGGATCTAACGCCACGCAGGCGGAAAAATATTAGCGGTACGAAGTTCGCCGGGTCAGCTAGTAACATTATATTAAAATATTAAAATCGCGTATAAATCATGGGGTTGGAGGCAGGAGAATAAAAAAATACTAATCTAATGCGACCTACCAAATCTATACATATATTATATATATACATATAAATAGAATTGGATTGCCTGTTTGTAATATTGAAATAACCGTTTTTTACTACATGCATATGAATCATACACCAAAATAACATTTTTTACAATTTTTGTCTGTTTGTGTTTGTTCCGGCTGATGTCTGAAATGGCTGGACCGATTTTGATGAGACTTTTATTGGCAGGTAGCTGATGTAATAAGGAGTAACTTAGGCTACTTTTATTTTAGAAAAATTAATGCTCAATAGCATTGACTCAACACTAACCGATAACCGACATCTAGTACCTATACAAATAAGTCGAACCGTTTCGTAGCAGTGCGACTACAAACGCGACGAAGATGACGATGTGACACGAGATTTTGAAGTAAGAGAAGAAGAAATTAATACATGATATTATAACATAACGCGGAAGCGAGGGTTAATGGCTTTAATGCCATCATCCGACAGAGATGCGCTTCCGTCCTTCGTAGGATGCGCGAGAGCCCCCACAGCATCCTGAGCGCATTAGCTGATAAGTGGGATGGTCCGATGCTGAGGCACTGGGTACGAGTGCATGTACTGTGACGTGGTCGGTGTCTGGTGACGTGACCATACCTACTTATATTTATTCTTTTTTGTTTTCTATGTGTACTTACTAACAATATGATAAGACTTTTGTTGCTAACACCTTATGGATCATCTGGTCTGAAATAAAGATTAATTATTATAACTAGCTATTGCCTGCGGCTACGCCCGCGTGGATGTCGCTTATCAGTCTTATCACATAGTATTCCCAAGCTCTAATTCACCTCTGTTTCAAATTTCATCAGGATATCTTAAAAAAATAGAAACACACATCCCCTACTCCCCCTTTCAGTCCTTCTATCGCGATAAAAGGGAGCTTATGTCCGTTCCTAGGGTTTATCCATACCTGTACCAAGAATCGACCCTTTGAGGGCGTAATTTTTTTGTATTCAAATAATTTGTGGCGGCCTGCTTGACCGCCAACCGCTAAGTAAGCGCTTTCGCGATGCGCCGTGGCTTAGCAACAGAAATAACTACACTGTCATTTTAACATGTCTCAACTAGGCTGCACTGTTTAAATTCCGAATTTCCCATACAAAACGAAGTTAAATTTACGCCCGTTATTGCGAGGCGGATTAAACAAAACTCGCACTAGGCACTCTGTTGCTAGCTCACCCACTCGCTCGACCACCGACCGATTCGAGTAACACGCATTTAATTTTAGTGTTGTGTCTCGGTCTAGTTGAAATAAATGCTAGTAGATGCAATGGTGGTAGATGCATACGAAGACACGATTTCACCGGGCGCCCGCTCCCGATCCTCGCGGCCTAGGCTGCAGCCTAATTAACCTAAGGGTTAATCAAGCCCTGATGTCCTATGTGTTATTCTGATGTATAAGCTATATTATTGTAAAGTTTCATTAAAATCCATTCAATAGTTTTTACGTGAAAGAGTAACAAACATTCATCCTTTCGGCCATCAATACTTACAAACTTTCGCGCTTATAATATTAGTAGGATATGTTCCATAGTGAGAAGTCAGCTTTATTCTATTTCAATCTACTTCTTATCATTATTTTGGGTGACCATTGCAATGATTCATTGTCTCGAAAAACATATCTTTAAAGCCACTGATCGACGTGCGAGTAAAGACCGCGGTTTTAAATACCGACGAGCCTGGCTCGCGGCTCGTTGGTGCTGATCGACTAGCGAGCAAAACAGTCGCAAACATGTCTTGTTCCGAGTCTAAAGCCTTGTGTTATCTCGCCATAGCATATTACGAAATTAAGAGAAAAAAAAGAAAACGCCCTAAAGTGTGGGTTAGAAATTGGATTGAAAAAAGGCAAGCTTTGTCACATATACATTTAATTCAAGAAAAAAATAAGCGTAAAAAATATAGGTAGTATGACGACGAGCCGCGAGCCAGGCTCGGCGGTATTTAAAACCGCGGTTTTGCAATGATACACCGGCGAGCTTTACCGACGAGCCATAAAACCGCGGTCTTTACTCGCCCGTCGATCAGTGGCTTAACAATGACAAATTTAATGTAAAAACTATAAACGATAAGTAGGTACTTACCTACCTGCTGGTGTATTAGTTTCTTAAAGTTACAACGCGTCCAGCATCTCATCAGCAATCATGATTCCTACAATATTCAGCTCAAACACACAGCTGTTTAATAAGCGCAATCGGGTTTAGTGGTTAGTCTTCTCTTTATAAAATACTAGCTGTCGCCCGCGGCTCCGCCCGCGTGGATGTCGGTTGTCGCGAATCGGGGTATGAAAAATAGATGTTGGCCGATTCTCAGACCTACCCGATATGCCCACAAAATTTCATCAAAATCGGTCAAGCCGTTTCGGAGGAGTATGGCAACGAAAACTGTGACACGAGAATTTAATTTGGAAATTCCTCTCTATATCGTAAGTGCACTAAGTGCAGAAAATTAAATGTGAATTTTATTGTCATGTAATGATAATTCATATAAAAACTGCCACCTACCAATGCAGCCTTGCGATTGGCGATTGTACTTGTAAGAATGAACAGTCGGTCAAGTGCGAGTTGGACTCTTGGGAATTAAAATTGCTTTTTGAGAACTGGAGTCCCGACGATGAGCAAACAAACAACTAATCCTGGAGTAGGTAGAGAAGGTTTTGGCATACAGACAGACGGAAAGAACGGACAGAACAGGATAAAGTAATCCTACAGGTAAGTACAGAGGTTTCGGATTTGCTTTTCAGGCACATAACCCTAAAAATACGTAAATAAAGTATGTGACCAAGTGACACAGTAAAAATTGATTGTTACATGGGTATCATTTTAGTTCAACAAGTATTTATTTAGTTTTATTCTATGCAAGCATTGCAATTGACTCCATTAGATTGCTTACACGATAATGTTATAAAAACATGTTTTTATTTGATGACGCAACAATATTTTCTGTTAACCCTAATATAATATAACCCTAATTTGACTTACAAAAGAAGCTTGACTTTATAGCAATTAGGTGCAGCAAAAAGACATGACCTAGACCACAGAATAGATAGTAGTTTTATTTTTATATAGGACACGTCAATTTGAATTTACCTCGCCTGATGGTAAGCTAAAGACAAGGTCTCAGGCACTCAGCTTGACGGCCACATCAGATGCTTTTTCACGCCCCGCTTAAAGGACCCGGGAGGCGGGACTGTACGAAGAGGGCCCCAGCGCCTAAACTCAAGATATTTTTTTATGGTCGATCAGTTAGTTAATAACTGATTTTCTTTTCTTTTTATCCTTTTGTAATTAGTTTTATACTTTTTACTAGTTTAGGGTTCTGGAAAAACGGAACTCTTATAGGATCACTTCGTTATCCGTCTGTCTGTTTGTCACTCAAGACCTTTTTCTCGGGATAGTGTGCAGGCATGAAGTAAGAAATTTAGGTAGGTATACCAAATACTAGGGTCCGCAATGCCTTGGAGCTATAAAAAAACAGACTATGCGGACACGTGTTAACTATTTTAGGTGTACAGTTAAAAATTATTAAATTAATTAACGTTAAGTTTCATCGACTGGATACGCGTGGGTCCAGTGCCTCGTGTTCAGTTGGTGAAGAATCCGTCAACTAAATACTTATATTGCGACACATCGTAAGTTGCATTCGTAACTTTCATCTGGGATCCCAGGGTTGGCTTTCTATTTTATATTTGTCATATCTTGGCTATAGCGCAACTGAAGTCTGACATTAGTCTGACCCTTAACCCCGAAAGGGAAGCTTGCAGCTAGTTATGCCAATAGGTGCGGCTGACTTCTTTAAATTTATTAACATGAAAACATGCATACGCTTAAATATTGTTGCCAATCAGTTATAAAAAAATTGTGGAATTAAAACAGTGCCCATGTATAAATACTGAATACGCAAAAATCAGTGTCTGTATGTGCTGATCAAAGGAATGTTCCACGTGCACATCTCATATTCAAAAAACTTTTATATGCTGACGTAACGAAAGTGCAAATCAAACCAACCTTGTATAAAAATGAATCCCTGTTTCCCTTGGTCACGCTCACGCCATAACTTGAGACTCTTGAGAGTGAATTTAGCGATTTCATTTACATTTATTTTAAGATTTTAAAATCTTTGTAGCAGGAAAACTAAGGAAATTTGCTGAGAAACCATACATTTTTAGAAAAATTAAAGTATTTCAGTACACAACGCGGGCGAAGCTGTGGGCAATAGACTGTATTTATTAATAAAAAGGAATCCCCGTTTCCCTTAGTCATGCCATAGGATATATTGAGAAAACGTAGGTAAGTATTCAAAGTAAGTAAATTAAAACTTCTAGACCAATGAAAGACATAATTTTATATTTGTATCGCACATCGACAACGTAGCTGTCGAACGTCTGCCGTAACGACACATAAATTACCAAATGTATAATCATCATCATCTTATCGTTTCCACCAGAAGACGTGTTTCACGCGGGCAGAGCACAGAGAACAGCTGGTACTATGTCTATTAGAAATGCAGCAAAGTTATTAAATATGCACGGTGTTTAATTCACATGATAGAGGAATGAGATGACGCGGCTTTCGTGTCACGTTGTTAGCTCATTGCCTTGATTAGTCGTACACGCCGGAGCTCAGATTGGTATATAGTCATACGTAGAGATCTTCACTTCGGCCTCTCTATGGAGGGATACAGTGGTCGAAAACAATTTGTGTGTATCACAGGAACACATTTGGCAATTGCAGACACGTTTTATTTAACACTGGTGTAATTTCAAGCGACCAATACTAAGAGCAATATTCTAAATAATTAGACAATCTGTTTTTAATATATATCTATAGAAAAAGACAGTAGCAGCCTTTAAGGTTTGACAATTGATAGACACAAAATAAAATGATGGTCATCATCATGCGATGAAATTTTTATGTGAGATGGGAGTACCTACACATTTCGGAATAGACCTTTTCGGAACTTGGGATATTTACAGGCAAGAGTATATGTGTGGAGCAAAAAATAATGTCACAAATCCGTCTGTGTCAATTTATGTCCGAACCAAGAAGCTTAGGTATATAATGGTTCGAGCATACATAAAACAATGTGATAGAATTGAGAACTTACTCCTTTGTTGCAGTATTAAGAATGGCTAATCTCAGGCGCTACTGACGTTGCATGTTAGTTCAAACCACAGAGGACAGAATATGATTAAGTAGGTTCAAACACAGGTCTTTTGGTAGAAGGTATACAAATAGTTTTAATATTTATATAGTAGCTAATGAGTATTATAACTTAAGTTATAATATAACAATAACTAGTCTAAGACGTCTTTGTTACTGTTACACAGCTTCAAGTAGACTCAAGCAAAGATGACCCCAAAATGCAGGCATCAGCTTAGTTTGGGTGGCAGTTTGTTGTACATATTTAACACTGCTGTAACTTAGGAATTGGTAATTTTATGACCAACATTGTTACTTATATTACTTATATATTATTTGCGACAATAAACTTATCTTTATCTTATCTTTATCTTTAAGCAGACTACACTACAGTTAAGTAGTAGGTACTGCATATTGAATTACCTATTAAAGATAGTAAAATTCTAGAACAATGCAAAAAGATTTGTTTAAGAATACAAATATTTGCATAGAGCGGGAGTTCAATACGAGAAGTGCGACTTCCTATGGCGCCGCTACACGCAATACAACTACTTACAAATAAACATTTCTCTTCAATCAAACTTAAAACTGCTTTCTAGCATATTTGTTAGTAAGTATAATAGCACATTCGTTTCCTTGATATCACGATGTAGGTTTTTCTGATCTAAATTCATATTATATTCTCATATTTGTATATTCGAGCACAATTTGTTATTATGATTGGTCAGAAACTGCGCAGTAGCATTTTTTATTCGAATAATTTATGTTAAAACGTAAATTTCAATACCTCGACCTCGGTATCTGTGAGGTCGTCATGATTCTAGCGTTATTTCCGGTTGCATCTGAGGGCTCCTGCTTTTGATCTGGCTTATACAACGGTTTTTGGGGAGCGATTGTGATTGATTCTCATCTGCCCCTCTAGACAAGTGGCAATTCGTTGGTCGGCGTTTGATGGAATAGAATGACGAAAAATGAAATCCCGTAGATTTGACGTTTATGACATTCGTTAACGCATGTCATAAACGTCAAATCCCATACATTCGTCATTCTATTCCATGAAACGCCGACCAATGAATTACTACTTGTCTAGAGGGGCTCACCTACCAATTCTGGCCTTCAGCCGTCCCACTGGCTTGCAAGTGAGGTTGGCTTGGCCCTAAGTAACGTGAAAATCATCGGCAAGGAACTTCGCTACCTAACGGTGCGACGACGGAAGTGGGAGCTTTTTACAATTTTCAGTATTTAGAAATTTACCGTTTTGAGTTCTTAGTAGTCAATGTTGAGGATAGGTATATCATTTATAGGTACCTCAGTTGGTATTGATTACTATAAAAAAACTTAAACTTTTAATTCCGGTTGTATAGACCTGAACTACGAAGTTAAGCATTATCTCAATAGGTTTTATTATTTGATACTTCTTTTGGCATTAAAAAACGATTGTCAAACTCTGCAGTGATCGCTTTGGTCTGTGGGTCGCTCACAGTATGCTGAGCTCATATTATATTCGTGTAGTAGTGATGATACCATTATTTTTACCGTCTTTCTCTGATCTAGGTGCAAATAGCATGTTCTATCTATCACAGTGGAGTTTATGACTAATGAGAGTTTGCGGCAACACGTGGTGACCAGCCAAATTCGATTCTTATGTCAGCAGAGACATTATTTTTGCCTGTTACCACACTGAATAAACGGTAAGGTTAGAATTGTTTACTATTTGTGCACTAATTCTTTGTTTTGGTGATCTAATATCAAATTATATCCTAATATTCTGAAGATTATTGAAAGTCTTGTCTGCATTATATCTCCGATTAGATTTTGTATGCGATTGTAAATATATCTATAACTTGTTTTTCAACTGAATTTTTAATTAAGTACCTACCTAAATATTGAGATTTAGGTAGGAATAAAATAATAGGTAGGTACATCAACAGCTGTGTGGTCGTTGGAATGCACCTTGCTACCATATTTGGTACAAGTTACGTGGAAAGTTTCCATTCTTTGTGTACGCTCAAGCCACCTAAGCCCCTAAATTTTAGTACACAATAGAGTTGACATTGAATGGCTACCTACTTCGTTGTAGATACTAGTATCATTCAGTTCAAATGACAAGGACCCCATATCCTGCAAAACAAGTCGAATGTCAAGCATGCCCCTTTGTAAGAACTAAATTTAGAATATAATCGTTTGTACGTACATACCATCAGCTGTCAGAGTAAAATAAGATTTGTTGAAGTTGAAGTATCTTTGCTGTGTCGGTTATTTCATAACGGTAGCAATAAATTCATGTGGTAGACGGAAGTCGGAAACGATGCACTTGCAATATCACACTGACATCTTTAAGTAGACTATTTAGATATACCTAATACTAGCGAGCCCCCCTGGCTTCGCACGTGTGGCAAACACGTTTCCGTGGATTTCGTACGGAACCCTAAACTTTTTGAAAATCCAATATAGCCTATGTTAGTCACGAAGAATGTAGCTGTCTAATGGTAAAATAATGTTTATAATCGGCCCAGTATTTTCTGAACCTATTCATTACAAACAAACTTACATATCTTTCTTCTTTATAATATTAGTACTACCTACCTATAAATATATAAAGATATAACGAAATCTATGCTTATGTAGATATATCATTACTTGTCCGGACTGATTGACTGACTGACTGACCGATTCGTCAACGTTGAGCCTAAACCGCTGGACCTAAAAACTTGATAGGTATTTCGACAGTGGTTACTTTTTGTATCGTGAGAAAGGATTTTTTAGAATTTGAACACTAAGGTGGCAAGTGACGGATGAGTGGTTGTGTGGAAGTGTGCGTTTGAAGTAGTTCCGGGGACACCGTTGACTCTGAAGAACGTATCCTTGTGGTGACGGAGACAGAATACAAGTATCGCCATCCCATCTCATCCGGAGGAACAGATAAATGCACTGACAATATCACTGCGAGAGAAATCCAAGCCCTGTACCAACCCATCTGGCCAGCGTGAAAACAGTAGGTCGTAGCCTGCCAACGCAACGACGCAACGTTGAAAGAGGCCTATGTTCAGCAGTAGACGTAGACTAATTGATAGATTGATCTTGATCGGGTACTTTGAGCGGGGTGTCAAGCTTAGTGCCTTAGGGCAGATTCTAACATTATCTGTAATGGCAACCTTCTTTCCTGAGACCTTGCTCTCAGTTCAGACAGGGTGAACTCATATTTACGTGTTCTATATTTAAAATAATCTTTGAATTTCTTAAAAGGTGTCTCCTACACATACAAAACTATTATCGCCATATTTCGTTTTTTTTACAAAGGTAGGTAATAGTAAATCGTGAACGTTTTAGTCCATAGATTTTCCGAGTACCTACATTAAGTTGTTACTTAGAAAAAATATTCTTTAATACACTTTATTCTTACCGGTAGCCTAGACAATACATTACGAAGCTGTAACTTATATTCCAGTGTTATTTGTTTGTCAAGTATCAATTTACATTATTAAAATGGTCCATGTATCAAAAAGGTAGTACAAATCTTAATAATACTACCTTATCAAATGCCGAATAAAATATTGTTGTTTTTATATTATTATTTTAATTTTATTTTAGAACCTGTGAAGTGATAATGCGTCGGAAGCACCGAGGACAGTTTACTATGGAGCCTGTGCCAGAAACCGGTGGAATGTTCATGGATGGTAGTTACCGCGATCGGTATGTGTTTATGAATATATTTTTTCCGTAGTAGGTACGTATAATGCTATTTTATTAGTAATTAGCCTATGTCCGCGGCCCCGCCCGCGTGGACGTCGGTTATCGCGAGTTTAGGTCATACTTCCGATTCTACTCAACCGATTGCGATCAAAGAAACGTAAAATTTATGTAAGGTCTTGGTCAGATTTGAATCTGAGCAAAACCTTACAAACAAAAAAAAACCGCATTACAATCCGTTCATTAGTTTTAGCGTCCATCGTGAGCAAACAGCCAAGTAGACAAGAATTCCAAAAAACATGTTTTCATGATTAGTATTTAGTTCGTTAATATAACATAGCTAACCCAAGTTTCTTTAAATATCTCCAATGTTACACTACTACATTGCAACACTATCGTACAAATTCAAATATAATATATTTTTTCAAATAGTGTAACGATATTATAAACTTTTTGACGTCAAATTCTGCTTAAAACTAAGTTTACTACCTAAGTTCCTAATGCCTATAGATCGATTTCAATTTCATTTAAATAAATACGCGAGGTTAGAAAATCAAATTACAATTCCATAAGTGTCTGCATTTTTGCAAAGATCATATAAAGCATTATAAATAATAGTTGATAGATGTAGGTACATAATATGCATATAAATGTATATATATGTATAAAAAAAAAGAATGAACATATCTTCAATGAAAACACTTGTACTATTCCACATTATATATATTTAATAATGTGGAATAGTACAAGTGTTTTCATTGCAGATGTGTAGCAAGTTCCACCAAGTGCCATCAATCAACAGTATAAGCAGAAAGGGAGCGCTTCCGAAGCCGAAGTTTTCGATATTTTTTTTATTTTTCGATTTGGTGAAAAAACATTTTTCTTTTAATTTTTAATTTCTTTTATTCGTTTTTTTAAGCATTATTTATTCTAAATTGTATCAGGAAAGCTCAATGAAACGACACTTTCATAAAAAAACATCGATATAAAATAAAAAAAAGCACGCGCATGGCGCCATTTGTTTTTTTTTCTGTATTGATTTTTAATTATGAATTTGTCGTCTCATAGAGCTTTCCTAATATGATGGAGAATAAATAAACTTAAAAACGAAAATATTTTTTTTTACCAAATCGAAATAAAAAATTATGCTAATATGTAGTATACCCGGAGTACCACCACGGGCCTTAGGCTTCGGGCTTGTTCAATAGTCCATTGGCTACGTGTATCATTTAGGATTAGTTACGTAAACTTTGTAGTATAAAAGTCTTTTTCAACTTCAACATTCTAGTGTCTGTCCTGGTTGTATCCAAAGCCTGAACCAGGGGCGGTAGATTGAATCCCGTTCTCCTACTGCTCCTTCTTATGAATTCCGTTATGTTTCCTTTTACAGGACGGTTGGCTCCCCCGGAAAAGCCAACATATCAATCAAAAACAATTCACTGACCTAGGGGCTCCAAAATGCAGACTTTGATATTCGTTATGAGGTTGATGACTAATGTAAACAATTCCAAATAAAGGTACCTATTTAATTGAATTACTACGTACCTTTAGGAAGAGTTGGCTCATCGCCATTTTGCAGTTACGTATAAGTTGTTTGCGGCAAAGCGGAAAATTTTAGTGGTCACAAGTTCACAATGAACGGTTTTATGAATTAATTTCGTAGTCGAATCCCTTTTTATATTACAAATTATCTCAATCCATTACAATTGTCTGAGTGTTTTAATGAAAAAAATGGTGACGTTAATCTCTTCTCTGGAATTAGTGTGGATCGCCATTTTCGATGAATGTAAATAAGGTAAATGGTGATGGTAAAAAAAAAACAAAGGCATAAATATAGAAAAAGAAATATCGTAATTTTTTATTTTACTACATACCGTACATAGATACTTATTGTACAGTCAGCATATCGAGCTTGACGTACAAAATAAATACCGTAATTTGGGGGCGCCTTTAGAACGATGGTGTGACTTTAATGATAGCATGAATAATTAAGTTTAGTTTCATTTTTAAGTTTAAGTATACACATTTCATTGTTTATTGTAATTGTGTTCCTAATTTCATATATTTCATTTTTGCAATATATTTGAGGATATTATCGTATAAGTTATTGAGATTACTTTGATAAATTCAACGGGGCGAAATTTATGGAATTCAAAGTCGCCCCATTGCATGCCCCTTGAAATATAAAATATTATTGAAATATACAAATATAAGTGCTCTTTACCAATCAGATTAATGTAATCAATTTCACTTCAAGTTAATTAAAGTAATAATAACTCATAAGGTATTCAGTAAAACAATCAAATACGATTGAAAAATCGCTAAAAATCAAGTTTGTCAAAGTGACTCCCACTAGCCATTTGAAGTTTATAAGCGTTTTTTTTTGCAAGACGATTACACTGTTTCTTAAGATTGTATGTACTTAACATAATAAACCGATTATTCAGTTTTTTCCTATGCTATTGCCTCAAATTAAAAAGAAATAGAGAACGAGTTAATACAAAACTTAATCGAAGCCACCCCAATTTACGGTACGTAAAATGATCTTAATGCCTTGGTTTTCCCCCCTTGCTGTGACATTAAGTACATACATTTAGTTGAGAAAATAATTCAACAATCAATAAAACAGTTTGATTTGCTCTTAATACCTTGGTTTTAAGATAATTTTGAGACTTTGTAGCCAAGATTGTTCTGGCGCTGACTGTTCAGACCGCGCGAGAGCTATGACAAATCGGGGGCTGAGAAAAACTATGACAAAATGGAGACCGTCGGTTTCAAAGCATTAGATGCAACCAGGATAATGCTTATCCTAGCGCCGGGTCTTGGTTGCCCAGGGCCCCTGAGCTCGCGGGCAGACTATAGTCAGATAAGTAGATATAGTTGCTTAGTACATAACAAATTATAATCGCTACAATGAGCCCATTGAGCGCAATTAGTGCAAAAACACGATTCCCGCTTCACCAATTCAATGTGGCTGCATGCACCGCTGCCTGCAATTAGGTACATACTGTCGTAACCATTAGGGATATTATGGAATCTTTTGTTTTAATATCCGGTAGTGATCATTTAAAAACCTAGTAGGAAACCCTACCGGTGGAAATATATCAGCAGGCCTATAGTACCTAAATAGCCATTAATTATATTGTATATTCCAGCGAAGCTAATCTTACGTACTTACCTACGATTTTATACAAATCTATATTACCTATACACATACAGCTACTATATACAATAGGATAATAGAATGAAATACAATATATTTTGTTACAATTAGTGACACAATTGCCTTTTGTGATACTGAAGGTCAGGTTCACAATAATAAAAATGAAAACAAACGAGTCGTATCCATACTATATGTACGCTTGTACAACATTTTAATTTTCTATATTAGTTGTCGGTTTTCATTACAGCGAGATTAGAATTCTGTTATCTATTTGAACACAGCCGTTACATCTCTGATTAACCTGACAATCAGAGAAATGTCAAATCTAAAAATTAACACAATCCATTCCATTAGTGAAATTATTTTAACCTTTTTATAACCTTTCATTCTTATAAGAATACAAGCAATCCGCCCGGCACCGTACGAGTATGAAATAACTTCAGCAATAATAGTAACAAAATAATAGTTTCATCAAATTTTTTTTTGTGTTCAATTTAACTGACATCCAACGTTTCATTCAGTAAAATGAGCAAACGCCTATAATAATAGCTAATCTATTTGGTTAGGTTTTCTGTATTTTATTTTAGAACTTGTTTTGCTCACGGCTTGCACTAGTTCTTTGAGGCATAAGTCAATCTCGAATACAACCCGGTCCACATTGCTGATTAACCTTTTCCCAAGTTAGTTATGGTCGGTTTTTCAGTCTAACTGTGATGGCTGGATTTGGAACTGGATTTTCCGTGAAGCGACTGGCATCTGACCTCTATAACCAAATTGGCAATATCGAAGTTCTGTAGTTAGAACCCAACTACCCGTAACGACTGCCATAGATGTTCGTATGGCATGGCAACCGAGATTGACGGCTTAACGTGCTCTCTAAAGCTCGGGTCCAATGGCCCGTTTTAATGACAGGCCGCGCTGCGTAAGGACAGGCCAACGCGCCCTACTAACCGGCGCGCCTGTCGCTTCCTGTAGCGGCCTGGCGCGGCGCGTCCGTTCCATCGTGAGTCGGTTACTTCAAAGGAGCGACGGTTGAGCCCGAGGCATGTGATTCCATTCGCGGTACGCGCTGATCGGTTCCCACAGCGGCGGGCCGCGGCGCGACCCGGTGCGGCCTGTGCTTTCGACAGGCCGTGGGACCCCGGCTTAAGGACCAGCTGTGCAATTCTCAAAGCATACAGCGTCGATCACAGCGCTGCGACAGCCTTGATGAACATAGTCATTGGTCGGATTGGGTGACGTCACTGGAGATCGCCAATGATAATCTCTATCAAGGCTTAGAGAATTGCACAGCAGACCAATGCAAATACCCGCGCCTCCTGTGTACCGGTTGCGTTCACTACCGTCTTGTCTACTGTCTCTTAAGTAACCTAATATATATTTTAACCGATTTCTTTTATGGTCAATACTAGCTTTTGCCCGCGGCTCCGCCCGCGTGGATGTCGACACTATTGAGCATTAAATTCGCCTCTCTTCTCAACTTTGTCCTCGACTCTGTTCTCAACTCTCTACTGACTTCTCTGCTCCTCTCTCCACTCGACTCTGTACTCTCCTCTAACTCACCTTTCCATTGGCCTCTGTACTCGCATCTCTACTCGCCCATCCACTCGATTCCCTTTTCGCCTCTGTACGTGACTCTGCCCACTCGCCTATCTACTCGCTTCTCTACTCACATCTCTACTCGAATCTTTACTCAACTCCCTATTCGATCTCTACTCGCCTCTACATTCGTCTCTACACTCGCCTCACTATTCGCCTGTCTACTCGACTGTCTACTGCACTCTATTTGATTCTATACTCATCTCTCCACTGGCTTCTCTAGTCGCATATCTACTCGCCCCTGTAGTTGACTCTACTTGACTTTCTATTTGACCTCTAACCCACCTTTGTTCTAAATTTCATGAGTATATCTTCCAAAAAAAACTTCTTACCACGAGTATATATCCCCTATTCATTCCCTTTTTTGCGCGATTGCAAAATGACAAACTTTCTTGAATGAAATTTTTGAAGTATGCTATTTTTTAATGTATTTTTGAAGTTTTTTGAAGTATGCTAACTTTTCAAATCGATTAAGATAGGCGGGACTCGAACCCGCGATCTTTCCCTTACAGGCAATCCAAATTCAAACTTTAATCCCCTAGGGTAGGGCCCCCCTCCTTCTACCCCCTTTTTCACGATAAAATGCAGCCTATGTCCGTTCCCTAGCTCATATCCATATCGGTACCAAATTGCATCGGGATATCTTCAGAAATCACAAACTTTCATCCCTATAACCCTCTTTTTGCTATAAAAGGTTACCTATGTTCGATTCCAAGCTTTACTCTATCTATGTTCAAAATTTCATCAGGATATCGTCAAAAATATCAAATTTTCATTCCAAAGCCATATTCCACCCCTTTACCCCCTTCTATGCGATCAAAGGTAGCCTATGTCCGTTCCCAAGCTCTAATTCATCCCTGTACCAAATTTCGTCAGGATATCTTCGAAACTGACTATCTTTCATCCCCTATTCAGCCCCCCCCTTAACCCCCTTTTTCACGACAAAAGACTATGTTTGTTTCCAAGCTTTAATCTATCTCTGTTTTTTTTTTAACGTGTGGAAGCCCCCGCGGGCTTCACGGCTTCACCCCATCGGTGCCGACGATGGGGTGGGCGTGTTGGAATCGGACCGACTAAAACCACACGGTGTCCTTCCCAAGTGTCCATTGCCGGGCACCCCGGGTAAGCCCTCCAAAGGATAACCCCAGGGGAGATGTTAAGAGTGTAAGCTAACTTTTAAACCCTCGCGTTCCATGATATTGCGGAACTCAGGGGGCAGGGATTTCTCCCGCTCCCTCTCCGCCGCCTCTTTCGCGCGCATTACCTGCTCGCAGAAAGAGGCGGCGGCGTGCCATTTGCTCCCGTCGGAGACCACGGCCCTCACCATGGTCTCCAAAGAAAGAACGTCCACGCCCAGGACCGCAACGAGATCCCGGCGTTGACTCGCCCACGCAGGGCACCCCACCAACATGTGGAGCGCCGTGTCTTCGCCAGGATCCACGCAGTGCTGGCACTGCGGTGTTGTCTCCCGGTGGATGCGCCATAGTTACCTACCGAAGCACCCGTGCCCGGTAAGTATCTAGCACATCCGGTAGGAGAGGTCACCGTGGTGCCTCTCCAACCACTCCTTCATGATCGGTCTCACCGCCGCAATGGTGGATTCCCCTCACCTTGGATGCTCAAGTCGCACCCGCCATGTCTCCATGAGTTCCCGGCGGAGCTGGGACCGCTGAGCCCTGATTTCTCGGGGCTCCGGCCTATGGCCCCGCTCCAGTGCCTCCTTGCGCCACTGATACAGCAACGCAAGGGCTCTCGCTTCCAGGTCCCATGGAGAGGTTCCGGCTAGGAGACATGCCACCTCGACAGAGATAATCTATCTCTGTACCAAAGTTCATCAGAATATCTTCAAAAATGACAAACTTTCATATAAACTTTTACCCTTTTACCTTTTATATAAACGATTACCGGGTGGTAATCGAACCGACTAAAATCCCAAAAAGTAACATCCTGTATTTTTATGGCATCAAACGATAATGTCAATCATAAGGATAAAATCTGTCTAACAAACATGGTCACTTAAACAAAAGGAAGTCCATAAAATCTTAATTCTGCTGCTCAATTTTTGCGTACCAATTTGATTGTCAACTTAATATAGGGGTGGCACCTGCAGCCAACTGTCGCCCTAACAGCCTCCATTAGCTCGACGCCCACCCCTCTCGCCGGGGTTTAATGGGTAAACTGCCTGTGTTAGACCCTAATATTTCTACAGAGAGACCCCATGAACAAACCGATGCTTATGCCATTTTGTCCTTTGGCTATATAGTGAATTAAGTACCTTTTTAATATATAATTTGTTTCCATTTCAGCAACATGCCTGGGGATATAATTTCCTGCGGTGCCCAAGGAGTCTTTAGACAGGTAAAACCTATCAACTTTTTTGAATATATCTAATAATTTATTACAATTATATACAATTCCCGGGAGTTTTCGGGAATACCAGTCCCGGTAATTTCATTACTTTATTACTATTGATTTCAAAGATTCGCGCCGTTATGACTTGTTAAAGTTCGTTCCAACCGAGGTTCCAGTATAGCGAAGCTGGGTTCGGTTACGTTCGACAAGGTTCGGCTGTACAAAATCTTTTTTAACTGATTATAAAGACTTATGTACAGCCCAGACTCAGCTTCAGATGCATGGCTCGAGTCAACAATAGTTCCCGGAATACGGCAATAGGCTCACCCCCTATTACGTGGGACCGAATACAGATTGGTGAAATGTGGGTGTTAATTCACCTCTGCCTAACCCTCCGGGGATAAAGGCGTGATTATATGTATGTATCAAGACTTTAACTGACTATGAAGATACCGTAGTTATTATATTACATGGTAATAATATGTGTACCTACCTAATTTTCTTGGATACACAAATAAATCATTTATTAAAAATGAGGCTGAAATTGGCAACCAGAGAGTAGCACTTAATTTGGCAGCTATAATTGGCAACCGAATTGTAGCAGCTCTAAAATCGGTAGCCAATTTATTTGAGCAGAATTTTTTCATTGATGAAATGCGAAAAATTGATTTAGGTATAGTTAGGCTATTATTTAGTAGTAGAAATACTACTTATCTATTGCATTAGATTAATTGTTCCAGCTTTGTCTAAATGGAATAACGTTGATATTTAGTTATCTATCATATAAAAATTGCTTGAGCAATTTTCCATATGTTCTAGAAGTGTCCCTTAGGCTCAATACAAAACAGGCGAAAAAATTCAAAAATCATTATTTTGAACTTGTTGTTAATGGACATCCACAATGAGGAAAAAATATTTCGTACAAGGATCCACAATGAGGAAAAAATATTTCGTACAAGGATTCAGGGAACTTATTACGATAACGATAAACAGAGCCAAATGGATATTTTTTCATTTGAATGTATATTCTCAGCAGTAAACTGTCGTATAAGGCTTTATAAGATGAAAGAATAAATAGATTTATTCTAATTCCTATCAGATTCCGGCCCTACATTTTTTGCATTTTGGTTATAAAATGTAGTTCAAATCTTAAAGATTATAACGTCTTTTAGCCTAAAATATTAGATTTAAACTATTTCAAGAAATCAAGCAGCAGGAAACTAAGGATTAAAACGAAAATCAACGTTTATTTAATAATAAAATCACAAATGAAAATTATGCTTCTACCATACCACCATACCACAGTTTGTATAGTCCATTTTCCATTTATTTTCTTACCTGTATGTTTCTTTTGCCTTTAAAACCAAACTTCTGGATTTTCTAACCAATATTTATTAATTATGGAAAAATTGATTATTAGAACTAGTTCAATGCTTAATTATTTTGATTTAGCAGAAAAAGTAGCAAATTGTCCTACACAAAAAATATACCTAAACGCATTTTTTTCAGCATTTTTTTACTAGACATGATCTTGAGAATTTTCCAACAATATTTAAAAAGAACGTCTATCGCGCACATATTCAACTCAAATTATGCAGCATTAAGCCTTCGTGTAAGCAGTCTAACAATCAAAATGTTACAATTATCATACTCTTATATGTAAATGTTGTAAGTAAATATATTGTCAGGATTCTGTGATCTCAAATAAAATGTGCCAGGCAACCACTACACGCTTGTCTCTTTAGAAGCGACAACGGACTCAGCCGAACGACAAGATCGTTGGGCTAATAGTTTACTGAATATTTGCTTATTTTACACTGAACAGAATTCTGATATACAATTCTTGGAACAAATTCTTGAAAAGGATTTTACTATATTTTTAATACAATAAACTGATAATATGTCGCCAAGGCAACAAAAATAATAGGAAGTTATACTTATGGGCGCAATGTAGTTGAAAATAAATAATAGTACATATTGGATTCGATTTTGCTCGTGGTATATTCCCGGATCCATCCAGGATCCTGAGAATTTGACACTTTGAATAACAAATTTTGTCAAGAAAATATTTTTTTAAATAAACAGTGGCAGCATTTTGATCAATTCTTGTCCTATGAGACAAGAACTTTCGAACGATTACTCAGTACTATTAAGACTAGCTTGTAATAACATCGTTAAAAATATCGTGAATTTGCCATATTGTTCTATTTCCAACTGTAGAATTAACATCGAGAAGTGAATTCGAAAAATAAAGAAACTCAACCAATAAAATTAAAAAAAGTCATTATCCCACTCGTAAATTAATAATAATAAAAAAACACAGTTTGGTAATTAGGTATCATTATGTGTCTAATTTCTGTGATTAGAGCCACATTATGAGGAAGTGAATTGAAAAGGTATTTTTTGAAGTATTTATTTAGGTACAGTCAAAAAGTCGCCACGTGCGACATGCAGGTGAATACTGCGTATGACCGTTATATCTCTATACCAAGTAGATATAGGTATGGTAAACAGTATGTTAAATAAATAAACTAGGTTGTAACAAATTTTTCACGATATTTTAGCTGAGCCGCTAAAAATTCCTTAGTTTGTAGATCAACCCATCTATAGATATTTTGTTCAGTGGTGTTTGTCACATGCAAATGCGATATTTTTACCACCATTATGAGAGTGACATCTCAATTTTACACGTTTATTGATAGGAATGGAGGGGGTGGCATTAATTAAAGGAACAGGGAGGGAATCTGGCTGGTAGAATACTATCCTAGAGATAATATCTAAGGAATATAGCAGTGGGGATATAGTTAGGTAGGGAAAAGAGGGGAAATAGCTACACGAACACGATCCTGTGTTTCCTTGCATTGAAATCAATCGGAGCTCCATTACAAATATGATCAAGGAGCCTTTAAATCTTTTCCTCAATCTCGGTCTGCTAAGTTGCCGAAAACTTGTATTGATGTTTGAAAAGTTGGATTCCTGAGAAAGTTGGAATCTTGCGAACAAAGGGAATATCCAGGATATCGCTTGTGCAAAGTTTTATCATCTGCAATGCAATAGATGTTGTGTTGGTAGTCAGCATTGGCACTGACATGCTGGCGATAAAGAGGACTCCTGAGACACGCCCGCATTAACCTGCATGACTGTTACCCGGCAACCACAAGGTGAAATAGCATAATAGTAGATTGTTCAACAAGGGACTAAAACAAGCCATAATGACATGAGATGTTTTAGCCACCCGAGCGAAGCGAGGGTGGCTAATAGTTCGAGTGTCATTATGGTTGTTTAGTCCCACGTTAAACACTCTACTTTTCACTTTGAATGCGAGGAAAAAAAAGCGACTTTTTATACAAAATTATAATATTAAAAAAAAAAATTAAGATATATGCAAATATCTTTTTCAACCTGAATATATTAATTTCATCATATCGATAACGGGGTAAAGCCTCCGTGGCGTGGCGGTAGTGAACGCGGTCGCTACGCAGGAGGCGCGGGTTCGATCCCCGCTCAGTGCAAATATTTGTAAGCATGGATATGGGTATTTGCATTGGTCTGGGTGTTTCTATGTATAATATGTATGCATTTACAAAAAAAAATATCTAAGTATGTTTATCCGTATTCTAGATTCCATAATACAAGGTAGTAAAGCTATGCTTACCATGGATCTAGATAGCGTTGTGTGAAATGTTGTGGAATATTTATTTATTTTTATTTATTTATAATAACAAAGTTTCTAAGTTGCACAATTAATTGGTGTAAGTAGTTGGTGATTACAACGCAAGCTTATTACGAATAATCTATTCAAAATTCAAATTGCAAAGAAATTTGTCCCGCGGTTTTTGTTGTTGTTAAGTGACGTACGGTTTATATGCTTGCATATATAATATTAGGGGTTAAAGTATGAAATTGCCGATTTGTACTGACAAATTGAAATTCGTTTTTTTTTTAATTTAACGTATTTATTTAATCAAAATAATTACCATTATTATCTATACATTGCTGCCATCTAGTAGGAAGGTCATTTATGCCTTTGCGATAGAACTCTGGTGATCTAGATTCGACAAACTGTGTGAAAGCATTTTGTACTGCCTCCTGAGAAGAAAACTTTTTATCACATAGAAAATTGTCCAAATCACGAAAAAAATGGTAGTCTGTTGGAGCAAGGTCTGGCGAATACGGAGGGTGACGGATAGTTTCTAATTGCAGTTCCTGTAGAGTTAAAACGGTTTCTCGTGCTGTATGAGGTCTCGCGTTATCATGGAGCAATAATGGTGAAGATCGATTCATGAGTCGGGGCTGTTTCACTGCTAGTTTTGCTATCATTGTTCGGAGTTCGGCACAGTAGACATCTGCCGTTATTGCTTGACCAGATCGTAGAAAGCTATAGTGAATAACACCATGCTGAGACCACCAAACAGTTACCATTACCTTTTTATTGGTAAGCTTTGCTTTAGGACACTGTTGTGGCGTTTCACCTGGGGTCAGCCATTGCATTTTTCGCTTACGGTTATCGTAAAGAATCCACTTTTCATCACATGTCACAATTCGATCCAATATTCCTTCATTTCTGTATCGATTCAACAAGGCAACACAAGTTTCAACACGCATTTCTTTCTGCAGATCAGTCAAATCATGAGGTACCCATTTATCACAATTTTTTATTTTATTGATTTGACGCAAATGAGTCAATATTGTTGGTAAGGTAACGTTAAACCATGCAGCTAATTCCTGGGTAGTTTGGCTCGGATCGGCTTCCACCATGTCTTTCAATTCATTGTTATTCACCTGTGTGGACGGCCTTCCTCGTGGTTCGTTCTTCAAATCAAAGTTTCCATCACGAAAGCGTTTAAACCAAAATCGCACGGTGCGAACTCCAAACGCAACATTGATATTGCGAGCTGTTTCTGCCGCGTTAAAAAATCACTCGAATTTTCGAAGTATCCATCTTTCTTGTCTAAGCTGAATAAAAAAAACAACTGAAAGTCGATAATCGAATGTTGTACATTTTTAAATGAAGAACTACATAGGTACCATGTGGAAAAAGTTTCACTCAAAAATCTCAAACCATGAAGGTTCTATGTCAATTCGAAGTACCTATTACAATGAAACGGCAATTTCATACTTTAACCCCTATTATTTAGCCAACAGATTCAAACTTGAAAAATAATTTAAAACTAATTGGAATGGATATTAAAATGGACTTATCCTTAATACTTACATAATAATTAATTAAATTAATATCATTATTCGTGGTTCACGAAATTAAATGGGATATTTGATTTTTTCAAATGTCATTTTGAGGTTATTTCTATAACTAGGTACACAATCACTAAAAAGGTGATAATCCTCCCATTCACAAACACCGTGATTGGCTGTTTAGGAGTTTTCAAAGTAAATTAAAAAAAAATTACTTTAGTCCCTAGAGATTAATAAGGAACTTTAGTCCCGATATGCAGGGAGTAAAGTAACATTTTAAGAGCATGAGAAGTGAAAAGATAATAAACGAAACTGATCTTTTCAATTGTACCCATTCAGTAGTCACTTGGGAAAACTATTGCAAGGTCATTCGACAATTTGGGCAAAAAGAAAATTCCTTATGAACCATATTATCCGATACTCATTATATGCAAAAAATATAAAAATACAGTCTAAAGTCTATAGATTTTTATTATTCGTCAAGTCAAATATTTTTAATAATCTTTTGAACGTACATATTGTCAACTAGCTATTGCCCGGGGCTCCGCTCGCGTGAATGTCGGTTATTGCGGCCAAACAGCCTATGTCCTTTCTAAAGGGCTAATCTACCCCTATACCAAATTTCATCAAAATCGATTCAGCGGTTTAGCCATGAAAGACGGACAAACAGACACACACATTCCCTGTACACACTTTCCCATTATATTAATTATTTAGTATGGATTAGGTACAGTTATTAAATATCTGTGATTCGGGCGGTAATTGATACTCTAACTTATGGTAAGGGACTTGTAGGAAGCGTCTTAATGTGTGGGTGGGAATACACGAACCAAGGAAATTACTTACGTTGAACATACCTAGGTATATCTTTACGAAGAAAATTTATTAATAGATTCAATATGTATTGATTTTAGTATCAGCAATATGAATATGTATGTCACCGCTGAAACTTTACCTACTCACCTACCTATGCAAAATCAAACGATCTGTGCTACCTTATCTACTCCCCCCTGTTCAATTTACTAAGTTGCGTAATGTAGTAGTGTAATGTAAGTATTATTACACTACTACACTTAGTATACTACCTCTGCGAGGTACTACTTGCCGGGAATCGAACCTGAGACCTGTCGATCGTACTGCATAACCTTTAACCATACTTACTTAACCTTAACCTTTAGGCTGAAGCCCGAGGCGGACATGACCTACGTACTAATTATAGAGCTTTGAGCTTTCTGATGCAAACAACAGACTCCTTAATTCAAATCGAATATAACCTATAAAATGGGTTCTAGGATGTGTAACATACTACGATAAATGTCTTTTATCAGTCATACAGGCAAATATTTGTACTGAGCGGGAATCAAATTCACCATCACTTCTGACGTGGCACTCATCCCCTAAGGATTAGTTAGTTATGTTGGTAGTAGTCAGGTTGGTACTCTAGCTACCCTGAGAGAATTCAGATGTTATTGTGTACTTGACCTGGTTAAGGGCCGAAGAATACTGACGTATGAAAATAATTAATTCATAATTAATAAACATAGCCACCATGCGAAAATAGAATCGTGGCGCCAATGAATTGGAGCGCGCATGCGTAGGTTTCTGTGTGTGACGTCATGACTTCTTACCGTACCTGCGCTTATTTTACGAAGTTTATTTGAAGTGCATCGATAACGTACAGACGATATCAAATCACGTAAATGCTACGCGTGCCAACTGTATCTTGGCAGCCGAAACCGTGACCTGGAAAAATAAATTATACTTTCCACTGACGCAGAATTAGTGATAGTGATTTGTGAAGACTTTCAAGCTTTCGTGGCAAAACAATTCCTTGGGAACAATAAGTAGATATCTATAGTAAAAATCAAGTCCAAGGGCATGATGTATTTAAAAAGATTCAAGAGGCCTGCTTAGAATATAAACGGGCATTCACGCACAGTGTCTGACTGACACCTGTTGAAGAGTTGGAACCTAATTTATGAATACCCACAAGATGACATTGATAGCACAGATGACGCTCAATAGTGGATCCAGGATTTTTATCCATGAAAGGCTTAGATCAAATAAAGGGATGGAAGGTGAACAGGTAATTAAAAATCAAACTAGGTTAGTTATTTTATTAGTTAGTTAACAGTTTAACGTGTTCATCGTGAATATCGTAAAAAAAGTCAACGTCTGAAGTTAATAAACATGTGGGTCAATTCATACATTTACTTAGGTACAGTCGACAAAATCGATAGAGACCTTTACATAATTATGTAACGGACGGACAGACAGACAGACAGACAGACTTAAGCTTTTGCATAGCTTTTATCGCGGGCTTTGAGCGCGGCGACCGAATCAAGAAGTTCTGTAACGAAAATAAAACCTAACACCTCCCACTCCGCCTACCATGTAGGTATCTCAGCCGAGCGTTGAATAATTATAATAGTTCCTCTCTTACAAATTATATTTTTGAAAACATAAAAAAAATAACATCTATTTAAAAATATATAAAATGTAATGCTCCACCGGTATCGGATACAGGGATTCTATGTTAACTAGTATGTTATACAGGAAGTTCTTAACACTTTATATTTTTAATCTTGGTTATCACTTAACAACATTATTGAATTGTATTTGAATTAGCACCATTGTAAATAATATAATAAATTAAAATCAACATAAAAAAGAAAACAAAAATTTCGTATCACCATGTTCGCGATAAACTCCGAGACCACTGAACGGATTTTGATAAAATTTTGTAACCATTTATAATATGGTCCAACTTAAAAGATAGAATAGTTTTTTTCTTTAACACGGTAACGGTAACAGAATTCCACGCGGGTGAGGCCGCGGGCATCAGCTAGTTATATTATTATATTACTAGCTGTTGCCCGCGGCTCCGCCCGCGTGGATGTCGGTTATCGCTTAGTATTGATCCGACGCTATTGAGCATTAAATTCGCCTCTCTGCTCAACTTTGTCCTCGACTATGTACTCACTTCTGTTCTCGACTTTCTACTCGCCTCTATATTCGACTCTCTACTCGACTTTCTACTCGCCTCTTTACTTGAATTTATACTCGACTCTCTACTGACTTCTCTGTTCCCCTCTCTACTCGACTTTGTACTCTTCTCTATACTCGCCTTTCCCTTGGCCTCTCTACTTGCTCATCCATTCGATTCTCTTTTCGCCTCTTTACTTGACTCTCCCCACTCGCCTATCTACTCGCACCTCTACTCAACTCTCCATTCGATCACTACTCGCCACTATATTCATCTTTCCACTCGCCTCCCTATTCGCCTCTCTAGTCAACCCTTTACTGAATTCTATTTGATTCTATACTCGCCTTTCCACTGGCTCTCTAGTCGCATATCTACTCGCCTCTGTAGTTAGAAACTTTAATCCCGTAGCCCTATTCCCCTTCCCCCCTCCCCCTTATATCCCTTTTTTCGCGATAAAGGGTAAGGCCCATGTCCGTTTCCAAGCTCTAAACTATCTCTGTACCAAATTTCATCAGGAAATCTTCATAAATGACAAACTTTCATCCCAAGGCCCTAGTCCCCCTCTTCTACCCCCCTTTTCGCGATAAAAGGTAGCCTATGTCCATTCCCAAGCTCTGAACTATCTCTGTACTAAATTTCACCAGGATATCATCGAAAATGACTTTCATACTAACTATCCAGTCTTTTACCACATTATTCGCGATAAAAGGTAGCATATGTCCGTTACCAAGCTCTAATTAATCCCTGTACCAAATTTCATCAGGATAAAGGATTCAAAACTGTCAAACTTTCATACCTTATAACCTCCCCCCCTATGCATCCATTTTCGCGTCAATAGGTAGCCTATATTCGTTCCCGAGCTTCAATCCATCTCTGTACCAAATTTCATCAGGATATCTTCAAAAAAGACAAACTTTCATCCCATAGCCATATCCCCCCCCCCTTTACCCCTTTTTGCGATAAAAGTAGCCTAAGTCCGTTTCCAAGCTTTAAACTATCTCTGTACCAAATTTCATCAGGAAATCTTCATAAATTACAAACTTTCATACCAAGGCCCTAGTCTGCCCCCCTTCTACCCTCCTTTTTGCGATAAAAGGTAGTCTATGTTCGTTCCCAAGCTCTAAACTATCTCTGTACCGAATTTCATCAGGAAATCTTCCTAAACGATAAACTTTTATCCCAAGGCCCTGGTCGCCCCACCTTCTCCCCCTTTTTCGCGATAAAAAGTAGTCTATGTCCGTTCCCAAGCTCTAATCTACCTCTGTACCAAATTTCATTAAGATATCTTCAGAAATGACAAACTTTCATACAAACTTTCATCCCCTATTTCCCCCTCTTAAACCCCCTTTCTCGTGATAAAAGGTAGCCTATGTCCGTTCTCAAGCTATTAGAGCTCTCTGTACCAAATTTCATCAAGATCGGTTCAGTGGCTTAGGCGTGAAAGCGTAACATACAGACAGACAGACAGACAGGCAGACAGACAGACAGGCAGACAGACAGACAGAGTTACTTTCGCATTTATAATATTAGTATGGATGGATTATTAAATAATTAATATTCATATAACTCACAGAGTACTTTATCTATTATGTTGTCATTTGTCATTAATGAAATGTCTGCCGTAAATTACTTTGTTTCCATAAACCAAGAACTGAACGGAAATGAATTACTTTATTTATAACTTGTCTTCTTAAGTTAATTAAAGCCAATATTATGTGATTGGTATTTTCTTTAAATGTGTCAATTTAATTAATTTAAAGCAATGTCTGAACCGAAGAAAGTTTCTGAGAAGATATCATCATGTCCTTTTACCAGGTACCTACGACCTGCCCCTCTAGACAAGTGGCAATTCGCTAGCGGGCGTTTGATGGAATAGAATGAAGAATGTATGAGATTTGACGTAAGTGACAGTCGTTAACGCATGTCAAACACGTCAAATCCTATACATTCGTCATTCTATTCCATCAAACGCCTGCTAGCGAATTGCCACTTGTCTAGAGGGGCATCGATTTGACATTGAACCAAACGCTCCCGGAGCATCAGAGCAGTGTGGTCGGATTGGTACCACACATGCTACAGTCAGCAGATTCTTCCGAGGTGACTAGCACTGTTTACTCTTCATGTTCTCCATCCAGTTTAGAGAAATCTCCTATTACTATTACTGTCAATCACAGACGTGCCGATGCGTTGATCGACACTGGGAGCTCGGTTAGCTTCATTGATCTGAACATAGCTCGAATGATGAATCTGAAACAACGACCTTTTAATTAAATCATAAATCTTGCATCGCTCAACCATACATCACATGTTAAAGGGATTTGCTTCGCTACACTAGAAATCAATAAACATTCATATAAGCAATGTCCACTTCTCATCATTAACAACTTGTGTGCTGACGTCATCATTGGCCACGACATTCTCAAGAATCATGCCAGGCTTGAATTCCAATTCAGAGATACCAGAGAGCCTTTGAAAATATGCGTAATGGAAGCTTCAGTGCCACCTGCACTCATTCATATATTTGCCGACATCTCTCCTGTAGCCATCAAATCTAGAGTCATGATGGTAACGAAAAACAATTAATTCAGGCTGAAGTATCAAACCTTTTAGAAGATGGAATAATTGAATGGAGCATATCTCCTTGCACGACGGACGCTCTCTCACATCCTGGGATAACTAGAATGTATTATTGGGTCAAACTAAAAAATGTTTCCTATTCAATAAGTAGGATCTCCTTTCGAAAGATTGAACATAGACTTTAAAGGTCCCTTGCCGTCTAACACAAAAAATAAGTATAGACTCACCATTATTGATGAATTTTCTCGATATCCTTTTGCATTTCCATGTGCTGATACAACTGCATAAACTGTTATCGAATGTTTAAGGAATCTGTTTTTTTGAATACGGTTTACCTCTATATATTCACAGTTAGAGAGGGTCGTCGTTTATGTCTGAAGAAATACAAACATTTCTCTAAGCCGGGTCCCACGGCCTGTCGAAAGCACAGGCCGTAAATGGAATCACCGGCCTCGTGCTTACATTTGCACCTCGACGCGCCGCGTCTTTTAAGTTACCGATTGGCGATGGATCGGAAGCGCCATGCCGGACCGCGACAGACTGCGACAGGAGCGCCGCCGGTTCCCATGGCGCGATGGCCTGTCCAGGCTTGCGCGGCCTGTGATTAAAACGGGTCCAAGCTTAACAAAGCCGCCTCCCGTACGACTCCATATAAGTAATCCCCAGGGAAACGGCCAGGTAGAGAGACTAAACGGAACGCTCTGGCGGACGATACCTACAATTGAATCTCAAATCCAAAAACTTGACAATTGAAAATTAGGAGCAAGTCCTGAAGCCGTCTTTACTGTGCAACTCGATAAACGCTACTTACTGCCCACGAGAATTAGTTTAACTTCCCTCGACGAACACCAGTGGGTGAATCACTACCGACGTGGCTTGTCCCCGGACCTATGCTATTAAAGAAATTTGTCCGCTCGAAAACTGATCCCTATGTTGAAAAAACCCAAAAAACCCAAACTACTTATACCAATACTATAATAATGGTCAAGAGACGACTGTGTCAAATAGACACTTAGACCCACTTCCTGCACCAGTCGATGAAAAAAGCCTTCATGTCAATAACGAAGAGGCTGGTGAATAGGGCTAATTATGACGAAATTGCTGAAGAAGATGTTTTCAGAACACCGCTTCAGAATGTTGAGACTCTGCAGGTTAGAAGATCCACAAGGACTAAAAGATTACCAGTACGTTTCAATGACTACTTCCTTGGTAAAGGAACCATAGAGGAGAATGACATAATCTCTCCTTTGTGACTATAATTATTATCACAGTCTAACGCTAACGATTCATACCACGATTCATACCATAGATATAGACACACGCTCACCGAGTGTCCGGCGTTTGAAGCGCCGAGGCGGGAGCTTGTGACGGCCCTGGGGGTGAGAGTGCTCACGCTCTCCACCCTGCTCGCGGCGATGGTCCGCTGCGCGGATGCGTGGGCGGCCAGCGCCTCCTTCTGCGAGCAGGTCATGCTCGTGATGGAGACAGCAGAGCGGGCGCGGCGCAGCGAGCGAGAAAGACTCGCGGACATCGCTGGCCGCGTTCGAAGGCGGCTCGGGCGTCGGAGGGCGCAAACCGACCTCCGCCCCCCATGAGCGCGGGCCTGAGGGTGACGGGTGGAGCCGCTCGTCACTCTAGCAGATGCAGGCCACGGCGGCGGCGCGCATCGTAGGACGATGCGCGCCCCCCCCCCCCCCCCCACCGGGGGCGAGTTGGGGACCGCGTGGTCCCCCCTCCTGAGGAGGGCCAGACCGAGAGGAATGGCTCTGGGTCAGCCGGGGTGCGAGGGATATGTCACAAGACAACCTCACCTTCGGCCTAGCACATCGACCCACAGACGGCGTGCGGTTTAGTCGGTTCGAGTCCGACATAACCTCCCCCTTCGGCTCCGAAGGGGGGGGGGTATCCGTGGGGATATCCCACACGTAAAAAAAAAAAACCATAGATATAGAAAATATTATATCTATGATTCATACAGTCTGTCGACGAAGCTGTCTTGGTCTAGATATGGCAATCGTGAGGGGTGAGCGGAATGGCGGGAGAAGGGGTACCGTACCGAGTAGCCATACATTTTACTCGGTACTAAGGATTCAGGGCTGTCTCGTTTGTAATCACGTTTTTTTTTTTTTTTTTTTTAATGGCTACTTTTGTTTGTTAAATGTTTTCATAATTTCGATTACGATTATTCATTTATCGATCAAAGATGGCGGACTGGAAATTTTCAATAATATCGGTATGGGTATCATTTTCACGGTTTTTTTTAGGGTTGCTGATTATAAATATACTAGCTGTTGCCCGCGGCTCCGCCCGCGTGGATGTCGGTTATCGCTTAGTGGTGATCCGACGCATTTTGAGCATTAAATTCGCCTCTCTACTCAACTTTGTCCTCGACTATGTACTCACCTCTGTTCTCGACTTTCTACTCGCCTCTATATTCGACTCTCTACTCGACTTTCTACTCGCCTCTATACTTGAATTTATACTCGTCTCTCTATTGACTTCTCTGTTCCCCTCTCTACTCGACTTTGTACTCGCCTTTCCATTGGCCTCTCTACTTGCCCATCCATTCGATTCTCTTTTTGCCTCTCTACTTGACTCTCCCCACTCGCCTATCTACTCGCACCTCTACTCAACTCTCTATTCGATTTCTACTCGCCACTACATTCATCTTTCCACTCGCCTCGCTATTCACCTCTCTACTCAACCCTTTACTGCATTCTTTTTGGCTCTCTAGTCGCATATCTACTCGCCCCTGTAGACGACTCTACTCGACTTTCGATCTATACATGCCTGTCCACTCGTCGCTATAACAATCTCTACTCGCCTCGCCACTCGCTTCTATATTTGGTTCGTTACTCGACTGTGTCCGTTCCGAAGCTCTTATTCGCCTTTGTACCAAATTTCATGAGAACATCTTAATTTTTTACTTACTATTCACCCCCTTTTTTGTGCCAATGAAAAATTAGAAACTTTAATCCTATAGCCCTATTCCCCTTCTCGCCTCCCCCTTCTATCCCTTTTTTCGCGATAAGGGGTAGCCTATGTCCATTTCCAACCTCTAATCCACCTCTATACCAATTTCATCAAGATATCTTCAAAATTGTCAAACTTCCATACCCTTGCCCTATTCCACCCCTTCAACTCCCTTTTACGCAATAAAAGGTAACCTATGTCCATTTTCGAGCTCTAATCCATCTCAGTACCAAATTTCACCATTTCATACTAACTATCCAGTCCTTATCCCTCCCCCACCCTTTTACCACATTATTCGCGATAAAAGGTAGCATATGTCCGTTACAAAGCTCTAATTAATCCCTGTACCAAATTTCATCAGGATATCTTCAAAACTGTCAAACTTTCAAAGCTTATTACCCCCCCTCCCCCATGCCTCCATTTTCGCGTCAATAGATAGCCTATGTTCGTTTCCAAGCTTCAATCCATCTCTGAACCAAATATATCATCAGGATGTCTTCAAAACTGACAAACTTTCAACCCTTAGCCCCCCCCTTTATCCTCGTCTTTCGCGATAAAAGGTCGCCTATGTTCGTTCCCAAGTTTTAATTCATTAGGATATCTTCAAAAAAGATAAACTTTCATCCCATAGCCATATGCCCCCCCCCCCCCCCTTCGACCCCTTTTTGCGATAAAAGGTAGCCTATGTCCGTTCCCAAGCTCTAAACTATCTCTGTACCAAATTTCATTAAGAAATCTTCAAAAATGACAAACTTTCATCCCAAGGCCCCAGTCCCCCTCCCCTTCTACCCCCCTTTTCGCGATAAAAGGTAGCCTATGTCCGTTCGCAAGCTCTGAACTATCTCTGTACCAAATTTCATCAGGAAATCTTCAAAAATGACAAACTTTCATCCCAAGGCCCTAGTCCCCCCCCTTCTACCCCCCTTTTCTCGATAAAAGGTAGCCTATGTCCATTCCAAAGCTCTAAACTATCTCTGTACCAAATTTCATCAGGAAATCTTCAAAAATGACAAACTTTCATCCCAAGGCCCCAGTCCCCCCCCTTCTACCCCCCTTTTCGCGATAAAAGGTAGCCTATGTACGTTCCCAAGCTCTGAACTATCTCTGTACCAAATTTCATCAGGAAATCTTCAAAAATGACAAACTTTCATCCCAAGGCCCCAGTCCCCCCCCTTCTACCCCCCTTTTCGCGATAAAAGGTAGCCTATGTCCGTTCCCAAGCTCTGAACTATCTCTGTACCAAATTTCATCAAGAAATCTTCAATAATGGCAAACTTTCATACCAAGGCCCTAGTCCGCCCCCCTTCTACCCCCCCATTTCGCGATAAAAGGTAGCCTATATCCGTTTCCAAGCTCTAAACTATCTCTGTACAAAATTTCATCAAGAAATCTTCAAAAATGACAAACTTTCATCCCAAGGCCCCAGTCCCTCCCCTTCTACCCCCCTTTTCGCGATAAAAGGTAGCCTATGTCCGTTCCCAAGCTCTAATCTACCTCTGTACCAAATTTCATTAAGATATCTTCAGAAATGACAAACTTTCATAAAAACTTTCATCCCCTATTTCCCCCCCTTAAACCCCTTTTCGCGTGATAAAAGGTAGCCTATGTCCGTTCTCAAGCTCTAATATACCTCTGTACCAAATTTCATCAAGATCGGAACAGTGGTTTAGGCGTGAAAGCGTAACATACAGACAGACAGACAGACAGACAGACAGACAGACAGACAGACAGACAGAGTTACTTTCGCATTTATAATATTAGTATGGATTATCTATTTAGCAATCCAAGATGGCAGACTCCACCTTTTTAAATTCAGATTCCGGTACAGATTCAAATTCAAGACTGTATACTATATACCTTATATTGATATCGTATATGACTTTATCTACTCTGATACTATAATACAAAGATTATAAAATTGAAATTAGAACTCTTATGACAAACATTACGCACAGGCCAAAAAAAAAGTTTTATTACGATACAGGTCTTGTATGGACACCTATATCATAAAATAACTTTTTAATCATAACGATACACCTATACAACCTCCATCTGGACTGAACCTCTACTTTAAAAAAAGAATCCGCCATTTCGGAAGAAAAAAAAAGAAACACGCATGCGCAATCGAAGTTTGTGCCTTGGCGCGAATATTTTTTTTTGTTCTATACATTTAAATTAAACAAAGTTTGGTTTGGTTTGTAAAATAAATTAGTTTATGTATTATAGTATGAGAGTAGATAAAGTAGTGTATGACACTGTACATAACTTGGTCTTATAACACTCGTGTGATAATATAAAAAAACTCGCCTACGGCTCGTTTTTTTAAAACACACTCGTGTTATAAGAACCCTTATTATGCAACAGTATCATAAACTACTAATACTATATTACGTTTTTTAAGTTAAGGCACGTAGCCTCTAACTTAAAAAACGAATTTGATTCTTATTTATTTGTATAGCGCCGGATGACTAAAAGTCACAATTGCCGACGTCCACACGAGCGGACTCGCAGGCGTCAGCTAGTTATTTAAATTATCGTGAGTTGATGTGCCTTGAGAGAACAAAGGGACTAAATAGGGGTTAAATAAATATTTCGGATACAAATAAAAATAAAATCTATAGTGACAAGTCTGACAAAATGCGAAAGGCGGCGTTTCCGCAAACATCAAAGGCGACGAACTACTGTAAGACTCATTAAACTGTGCTATTATGTTGTCACTTGTCATATAATATATGAAATGTCTATCATAAATTATTTTATTTATAACTTGTCTAAGGTAATTAAAGCCAATATCATGTGATTGGTGATTGCTTTAAAAATATATAACGCAGTACAGTCAACAAAGAAGATACGGTCGCACATTTTCATATCTAGTTGTATGTAGAGGTGGAACCGTATCTCCTTTGTCGACTGTACATAGATGCCGTTGCTGTTGTAAATATATTAATAAATAGGTACTTATAGTATTACCGTATATATATCTGTTTAATTAAATAAGTAACATTTTATACAAAGACTTCTGTTATGCAACGTTATAATTTTTAATTAACGCTTGCATTGCATTTTCGTATTGTCTACATACAGAAATCATTCGGGGCATGCGATCGTCGTCAAATAACCGCATTGTCGTCATATGCGCGAGCCGCACGCCTGTCGATCGGAACGGCAGCGGCAGGAATTGGAAATTTATTCACTCGCAAAATGGCGATTCCTGCAAACAACTTGTGTCCGACTCCGTGGCCTAATAGCGAGGATGATTACGAACTCCGAGACATTATCGGTAAGTGCTTATTATTAATTATTGTTGGACAAATGTGCTCAAATAGTGAATTTTTAATTTATCCATCCACAGTTCGTAGAAAATTTACCGCAAGTTGGTCGACTAAACATAAAAAAATGTCTGTCAAATTCCATATGATTACCAAATGTCACTTTGCTTTCTTAAAGAATTTAATTTATAATAAAGTGTGTGCCTTGTAAGACTCATAAAAGACAAATAAAGCCTAAGAAAGTTGGAAGTGGTAAATAATAATCTTTCTGTTTGAATAAATCAAGATTGAAGCGTCACTGAAGTTTACTTTCATTTACAAATAATTGTGAAGTCAGATGTTGTTTCTTGTGTTATTTAGGTGTTGGGGCCACAGCGGTAGTTTACGCGGCGTATTGTAAGCCACGCTGTGAGAAATGTGCCATTAAACGTATTAATTTAGAGAAATGGAATACATCCATGGACGAATTGCTGAAAGAAATACAGGTATACAAGTCACCAATGCTATGAGTTTTCATATCTATTTACACTGAGTTAGTGTTTGTTTAAAAAATGTTTATTTGTTACAGGCTATGTCAAGTTGTAATCATGAGAATGTAGTAACATACTATACAAGTTTTGTAGTGCATGATGAGCTTTGGTTAGTGCTGAGAATCCTTGAAGGTACAATACATTTTATGTTAAAATGTGTAAATATTAAATTACCATGCAGATTTCATGTTGACTTCTAAGTCAATTCAATTGTTATTTTGTATTGAAAAGTTACAAAAACTGTGCAGGTCAAATGGTGATGAAATTAATTAGTTTGAAAAGTTCAGAAACAAGCAAAGCAAGCTGAAATTTAAATGTACAGAGTTTAATTTAGTAAAAATTTACAACAGAATTGACTGCTTACATGCCTAATGAAATAAAATTTCATTTATATCATTTTCAGGAGGCAGTTTATTGGATGTGATTAAGCATAAAATGAAAGTAGCTAATTGCAAACATGGTGTATTTGATGAAGCAACAATTGCTACTGTACTAAAGGAAGTCCTGAAGGGCTTGGAATATTTTCATAGTAATGGACAAATTCACAGGTAAACTATAACATTAAATTAGTAAATAACGATGTCATGCTTGCGGCTGTGTGTGCTGGGTGTCATGACTCACATAAGTGACATCTAAGGTAGGATTGCTCCCTTAGAATACCTCTAATTTCTATAATATTGTCACATTATTCTAGTAGCATTCCAGTCCAAAAAGCAAATTCATTGCTGAATCACTGGAATCATTCACTGGGATGTGCTCATTCTTGTGATTGATTACAGTCCAGTGGATTGTTCAAGCTCTTTTAAAACATGAATAATGTGAACACTACAATTTAGTCTAGCACTTGACCGGATTGATTCGATGGATTACTGGACTGGAATAATGTGAACCGGGCATAAAACCTCATGCAGGACTATATAGAAATACACCCAATTTTTTTTTTATTGGAGCCATAGACAATGACTAAAAAGAATAATTCCAGATTAAATAAATCACAAGGTATGCAAAAAGAATATGGCTATAACATTTAATTTATAATTCATTTAAAGAAATACAAGGTCAATCAATCAATTAGCCCACTGCAGTGATGTACCTACCTATGCTTAATTTAAATATTTTGCTACTGTTTTTTCTGGATACAGCCCAGAGAGCTGAGCATATCATTTATTCCATGAAGTTATCATTTAGATCAAATTGCAGTAAAACGTTTCTAGAGAGCCATTGAAATATCTGCTTACATTTGTGTACTAGTAACCGCTTGCGTTTCTTTCCTTTTATGACAATTCCCATACACAATGATGTCAACGTTGCAACAATTGCTAATAAGCGTAATAGCAAACTAGTATTTTATTTGCGAATGCACTTTTTGCTTTGTATAACATAAATGTTTAAAATACATATTTATGTAGGTTACAATATATGTCGCACAACAACCTCAACTTTGGACTAGCACTAAAGCTGTTCTCAAATTATGTCATGACCAACAAAAATGCGAGTTCATCCTATTAATCACAATCAAACAGCTGATTAGATCTGACTATCTAGCTGGCTAGCTATACTGTTTCCATGATTTTTGAACAACAGCTTTTTTTATGCATATACATTCTATGATTATGTATAAGATGTATTTGCTTAGTGTTTAAAACCTCAATAGATGTTCAAAGGTTGGATTTTTCTCCAACAGGGATATAAAAGCTGGGAATATTTTGTTAGGAGAAGATGGTACTGTACAGATAGCTGATTTTGGTGTATCTGCGTGGCTGGCAACTGGCAGAGATATATCCAGACAAAAAGTTCGACATACTTTTGTTGGAACTCCATGCTGGATGGCACCGGAAGTTATGGAACAAGTGAGAGTTTTATGATAATATATGTTTCAGTTATTATTTTCAACATGGATGCTGGAAAATCTATCTTTTGAGTGTGGGCCTTTTTACCCATTTCTTCAGGTTCCTTCTTTGGGGAGGATGTGGGATGTTCCGTCAAATCTACCTGTTTTGTAGAATCTTACGATCTTGTTACTTACTAACACTTATTGCAGTGTAAACATAAATCTACTCATAATCCAGGAGTTACCTGATCATAGTTAACACAAATGGAAAGGTTCTTTAGTTTTGTAAAATGAGGAAACGAGGAGGGTAGAGCACGACGGTTTTTCTGTCCAATTGAGTAGTCCAACTGAGGAACAATATACAATACAGACTACCGCGGCCACAATATCTTCGTGTTGTGTTTCCGGCAGTTAGTAGCTCCAGAACTCACTGGAGAGTCTTTGTGCTGTCAGTGGGAAGACCAAAGGCTATGCCCGCTTTGCTTTCTACACTGATGGCACTGAAACTCTCTGTGTTCACAGGGTCGGCAGCCTAAGTATTAGTCTGCTAAAAAGCTTTGACTTTGGTATTGTAACTGCATTCAGTTATACATCAACTTAGCATTGATCCTAAATGCATCTTAGGCCTTTGTTAATTTGGGCTATATCAGGAGCGACTGATACCCGAACCCCTCAATCCCGAGAAGAATCTAGCATTTGAGGAAGGTTAAGACCCCAAAAATGTTGATGTTGCTGTCATAACCATACAACCTCCAATGTGTGTAAAATGTTAAGGTGTCATTATTTATATTTTCTAGGACCATGGATATGATTTTAAAGCAGACATTTGGTCTTTTGGCATCACAGCCATAGAAATGGCGACAGGAACTGCTCCTTATCATAAATATCCACCGATGAAAGTATTGATGCTAACTTTACAGAATGACCCACCAAGTTTGGATACAGGTAAGATATTTTATACACAGAAAGCCAAAGCCGACCAAAAAAGACGACCAGAGTCAGAATTTTTATTTACTGTCGGTTTTTATATTATTTATATCCTTTCTTAAGGTCTAATCTACCCCTATACTAAATTTCATCATAATCAATTCAGTCGTTTAGGCGTGAAAACTGTTATACAGACAGACAGACATTCGCCTTTATAATATTAGTATGGATTAGTTTATTTAGGTAAAAACAAAACTCAAGTGAAGCAGTAGTGATGATGAGCTACTGATATCATTGCAAATAGTAACACAGTTTTAATCTTGAATAACAAAACATGTTAATCAAGGAGTTTGATTCACACGGGAATGTAAGTTGATCAAATCATTGCATAAATGCGAGTTTGACTCATACACAGAGTATTTGTACTCTACAAATATAGATGCGTCACAAACTACGATAATATTATACATTCCCAAAAATCCCAGTTGTAAATTTATGATTTATATCCACCACTACCGGTCTTGGTTGGGTAATATTTAAGAGTTTTCTGCAGGCGCTGATGAAAGAGACCAATACAAGGCTTACGGGAAGACCTTCCGCAAAATGATAATAGACTGTTTACAAAAAGACCCATCAAAGAGGCCAACTGCTACTGAATTATTGAAACATCCATTCTTTAAGAAAGCGAAGGACAGAAAATATTTAACACAGACTTTGGTAGCTATCGGACCAAGTATGGAAACTAGAGTACACAAGGTAAGTTAAGGCCTACAAACACATAATTATTTGGCATGTCCCTGAAAGTTAAGAGCCCCACTCATTAACAGTCCGCCTGCAGTTTCTGGCCTTATTGGCCGGCCTGGAGTCCTAAGCCAATAGCGCCATGATACTAAACCGATTTTTGACTACCGGCAGTGCCCTGCTTCCACTTTTGTGACTACACACTAGCAGTTGGGAGTCGTCAGTTTCTCACCGTAAGATCGCCCGTCGGCAATGGTCTAATATAGGTTTCGTTCAAGTTATCAATATCTTTCTAATGTTATTACCTCAAAACAAACGAATAACATTATTATTTTTCAACACACTTGCTCATAAAGTGGTTTAGTTTCACTGCAATTAGCCTGGAAGAGATCGCTTGTAGCGATTAGATGTTCATTATCCGTACTGGTACTTAATTTTCTTTGGTGTACAATAAAGATTTATTTTATCTTATCTTAAAAGAAAAAATCTGTGATTTTATTTTATCTGATCGAAGATTGACTGTCGAGAATATAGCTAAGACTTTAGGCATCTCTTCTGAGCGAAATTATCATACAATTAGGTACTACTGACTTCGGATTCTCTAAGGTATCTGCGCGGTGGGTACCACGTCTGCTTCCAGTGGAACCAAAACGCAACAAACTCACAACTTCCCGCGACTGTTTAGATACCCACTAATATTTTGTTAAAGTTTTATAACCATGGATCGGTTCACCACAATACATCAGAGACAAAAGAACAGGCGAAACAATGGAAAAGAGTAGGATTACCCACCCCAAAGAAGTCCAAGGTGGTTTTATCGGCCGACAAAGTCATGGCATCTGTTATAGGGTATAATTCTAATGTATTATTTAAAAAAGCGTGAAACAATAACAACCTTTGATAGGGTGGTTACGGAAAGAAGCGGTTTGCCCGCTTCGAGTTGGCGGCGGCGATTGGCTCTTGATTAAAATTAGTAGAGGATGTATTCGATCGCACGGGCTCGCGCGAATCAACCTGCTTTTCTACGTAAGAACCCATAGACTGTCCGGTTGACAACTGTCGGCGCTGACCAAATTCGTCAATGCCATCTGCTAATCGCCCATAATGAATACTATTTGTTATAGGCAAGTAAAAGGCAAGGTACCACAGGCAGGCTGCATCGTACGGTGACTGGAGAATGGGTTTGGAGCGAGGAAGAGGATGAAGCCACTGAAGAGCCAACAGCAGAAGTACTGGACTCTGACGAGGACTCGGTGATCGATGATCAACGACCCATGAACCAATTACAGAAAGCCGACTCCAGTGGCAGTGATAACGAAGAGGTAATTATTAATTGCCCAGTGAATATTGATTGCCCAGTTGCGTCTAGTGATAGGATTGGGACCCTTTTGTCCGCACTTAGCCTCCTGTTTGGGCCATTGTGCGTGAAGAGTACTGGCTAAAGCAGTTAACCTAGCTCCGCTCAGAAACACAGAAACTTACTGGGGACTCCACAAGGTTCACAGAGCGACCTCACTGTGCCGAGGATTTGGGATCGTTGAGGGGTACCTGCCACCACCCCTTGCAAAGGGACGTCTAGTTTATACTTTAGAGCCTGGGTTCAGTATTTTTGTAACTTTTTCAAGGGCAACTGTCATATGAACTCCCAATCTGAGAGGAAAACCTACGCCAGAGCCAGAGTCTGTGGTTTAACAGGTGCACCAACTAACCATTGAGATTGGCTTGGGCTTAAAAGCTGTTCGTAAGGCCCCGCACACCCAGGAGACGGATAGTAGAGGTGGTTAGGAGGTGATAAAGCAAAACAGGATTTCTCGCTTTTCGCGTTTAGGTATAATCTATATGCAACTTTTCTACTAATCTACTTTACGCAAAAACCACGCCATGATGTGGAGTTGCGGATATCAGCTCGTGATACCATTGCATTTACTCCACTCTACTACTCCTCTACATGATATGGTTTGCTTTTACTACTGCAGTCTGTCTCTCCAGCCTTTCTGGGGAAGGTATCTTCATCATCAGCAGCATTACCGGCTTGCAGGTGCCAACGATCTTATTAAGACCTCATACACGCTGCTAATAAACTAAACACTACTTGTGAACTACAAGACAGCACTGGTCAATTTTTCCATCATAATCATTACATTTTATAAATTGACAGTTGATTTCATTATACTTGATTTCAGGAGCAACATGCTAAACCAAAGACATTTGACACGAGAACTGGCGAAGCGGAACCAGCAGTCATAAATTTAGTCTTACGACTGAGGTAAGTAGATGTTTTTATTTAACAACTAACTGACTTCACCCGCGTGGATATCGGTTAAAGTGTTTGATCATATATGTTTTTCTAGTCGACCAATTCTAATCAAATATATGGCCGATTTTAAGTGTAGCTATCTAGTAAAAACCGCATCAAAATCCGTTCAGTAAGTTTTGCGTTCATCGTGAACAAGCAGTCATATAGACAAGATTGACTTTATCGTTCCACCACGACCTGGGTCCGTGTCACACGTGTGGTCGGTAGGGGCCGCTACATGAATCTATATACGAGTATGACTTTGTAGTTGGCCACTTTGCTGATAGTAGGAAATTATTTCAAGTAATGTGCCTCCTACTGCTGTAGTATAAGAACATGTGGACCACTTTGAAATTCATGTTGACAAGAACGGCAGACAAGTTCTGAGGATGTCCTCCCTATGCGTGTGGCAGGCACAGTTTCTGAAACCACCATGGACACCCTCAAACGCCTTATATCTGTTTTTATGCTGGTTAGCCCTAACCTAAGTTGCGGGTGGCAGGCCTGCTCCGGAAGAGATCGATCGCTGGAGACAGGAGGCGCGCGACGACCTCTTCCGGAAGTGGGCTGAAAGGTTGGCCACTACACGTAGCAGTGCACTGCTCGTGGGGGCCGTTCGGCCCGTCCTGCGCGAGTGGGTAGAGAGGGGTCATGGGGCTCCAACGTACCACCTCACTCAACTCCTCACAGGTCATGGCTGTTTCGCCAAGTACCTGTGGGAGGTGGTGGGTGTGGAATCGGAGCCCCGGTGCCGAAACTGCACCAGCGGCGACCCCGACACGGCACACCACACCTTGGCCGTGTGTGAGGCGTGGGACGGACAACGGACGGCCCTCACGAGCACCATAGGTGCTGACCTGTCGCTGTCGGCCGTAGTTACAGCTATGGCCGGCAGCGAACAGTGCTGGGCCGCCGTCGCCTCGTTCGCTAGCGAGGTGATGGCGGCAAAGAGAGAGGCGCTGCGGGAACGGGAGCGAGCTGGGCTCACTCTTCCGCCCCGCAGGCCGCCGGCGAGGGGACGCCGGCGAGCACAATTCGCCCGCGTCCCCGAATGAGAGTGGCCACGGGTGGCGGGTCGGGGGACCCGCTGCCCTTATGCTGATGTGGCGGAATGCGCCCCTCCGTGTTCCTGGGGCGCATTCTTAAGAGGAGGATGGGCCCCACCACCCGGCCTGATGGCCGGTATGGTGGGGCCCCGAGAGGAGGGCCCGCCTAATAGGGCGGGCGTCCCTAGCCGAGTCGCGGTGAGCATTCTATCCCGCGGCTCGGATTGGGGAAGGAGGAACACCGTGGTGGTTTAGTGGGTAGTCTGGCCTTGGCCAGGAGTCCCACAGAAGTGCGTAAATGCATTCCACCACGTAAAAAAAAGAAAAAAAAAAACAAAAAAAGTTGTCACACAAGTCGGGCGAAGCCTCTGTGGGCTGTTTGGATGTAGCGGCAACAGTAAGAGGGGTTGACCCAAAATGGCTCAAAATTTGCCATGGTTGCTATCTCTGGTTTTGAAGCTGAAGTCAACGGCACTGTTATGTCTGCATTATTCTTCAGCCTGAAACATTATGCATATCGCCCTGAACGTTAAAGCATTGCGGTATTTAGGTTGCTACAGTAGCGCGAATACGTCCTCCTGGGCGCTTGCACCTTGTGAGATCAGCTTATGCATTAGTCCCTCGTGTCGTCCCTGTCGCCCTCATACCAAAGTTTAGCCACATCATTTGCTTGAGCAGACTTACATTCTAGTGTAGATTCAATCATGATCCAGTAAAATAAATTAGAAGCCGGTAAAATGGTCTTGTCGAGTCGTGGACGCCTAGGGACTACACAGAGGCTGCTGTTCTGCGTCTAATAACTGGGGGAAGCCCTGACGTTGCACGCTATTGTGAATATTATATAGGATTTCAAAGTAAATGTAAACACCTACCTATTTATTATAGCACTTATATGCATATAACAGGAACGCACACAGCGAGTTAAACGACATCCGCTTCGAGTTCATAGTGGGTAAAGACACAGCTGAGGGAATAGCTGCCGAGTTGGTAGGCGCCGGTCTAGTAGACCCACACGACTCGGTGCCTATTTCCGTGAACCTGGCCAAGCTACTGGAGGCGCAAGTGGCGGTATTGCACCCGCCGCCTAAAGCTGTCACATTCCATCTGGTAAGATTGTCTTATACAGCTAGCATTACTTGCTTGGTGTTGTTTTTTGTGAGACACCACACATGTGTCCGTGTCGTGGCGGAGAGAGAATATAAGTATTACTACCCCATCTCATCCGAAGGGTGTCGTAAGAGGCGGCTAACGGCAAAATACGCAGACGATATCACTGCGAGAGAAGGAAACCTCGAAATAAAACCCTGTGCCAACCCATCTGGCCAGCGTGGAAACATTTGGCCCAAGTCTGCCAACATTGTGAGAGGCTTATGTCTAGTAGTGGACTGCAATAGGCTAATTGATAGATTGTTACTTGTGATAGTTGGGTTCCCTGGCCCAAACCAACCAACCGACGACATTCGCTCCCTAAAGGCCATGTAAGTCAAATCTTCAGAAACAGTAAGCGAACCTTCCTTTCTGAGGTGAACGCCTTGAAAGCAGCCAGAAAGGAACTACACTTTGGCTCTGTGATGTAACGGTAGTGCATTCGAGTGCTACGTCAAAAGGCGTGAGTTCGATTCCCGCTCTGACGTACCACTTGCTGGTAATAAGAGCGCATTCTGGTCATTTTGATTAACAAGCCTTTTTAACATAATTGTACAATTATTTTCTGTATAATATAACTTTAATTTGTTTATAACTTCAACTTATTTTCTTTTTAGAATTCGGCTGGTCCCAACGAACCATTCGACGATAAAACACTTATAGGATTCGCGCAAATATCAATCGTCGACTAAGAAAACAAGGGCCTAAACATTATACTATGGAGTTTTAAGATCGGTGAGCCGGCTTCATTTTTGCTAGTAATTGGTGTCTCTCGTATTTCTTTGGTGCTAAAATTTGTGGGCTTGGGTCGTTACAAAATAAAAGAAAAATATGAAGTAATTCTAATGTACATCATAATATTGTGTAATAATTTGACTATGTTTTTTTCACCAGGCCAATGACTTAGTTTTGTAAATCTGTATAAGTGCTTTGGTGTGTTGTAGCTGGTAAGGTTTGTTACTAAATGTGCGTTTGTATTCTCGTAGTGTCTCTGATTGTTGTGCTTTGCCCACAAATCTGACTACCGCGACTTGATGCTATGATCGTAAATCCGGCTTCCAAGTACTGCCTGGCAAACTGACCAGAATTCAGCCGGATGGCTATTAGTTCTGATGGAGTCTACATACCAAACGCGCGGACACAACACGGCGGCTAGACGTCAGTGGCTTAATTTCAAAGATTGTCTGTAACTTGTACCCGCGCGTGTTGCCCGCCGATTTGTGATAATATGTCGGCGACTTGCGTACGTGCTAATTTTATTTTGCGTAGAAATTACTCTTGCAGTTGATAAACTCATACCATACAAAGAAATTAATATGGGACCCAAAACAGTCGGTCTAGTTAAAGTAACCGATTTCTTATTTCGGCCTAGTCGAACTAACTTGAACGTCGCCGAGAAACAGTCGACGGTTCACGTCGGCAGGCAGGTAACTTTGGTGTGTAAACTCCAATAAATATAAATTCATAAAAATATCTCTGTTGAAACTTATCTTGCGAGTGGAATGAAAGCATACGAACTACCTAATAACTTCGAACGAATTTCGTATAATATTTAGAAGCCTTACAGCGTTTCTTACAATAGTATTATATAATATACAAACAATTTTTTACAATCTAGGGTACAAACATTGTAACGTACACCATACATATCTTCACGTGTTCTTTGCACTGTAGATTTAGGACATACACTAAAACATTGTAAAAATATTTTCATGTTTTGAATTCCATAAGCATAAGAACATAATATTCATTTAATATTTAATTGTGTCGTCCTCTTTATAAATGATAATAATACCAGGCCCCGGATTACGAATCTCTTTACCGAACATAAAGTACCTAATCGATTAAGTCATTTCAGTGAAATCATCAAATCAAATCTTACGAACTCGTTGCTACGCTATTTTCATTTTGTTCAAACTTTCCGAGCATTTCTCTAGAGTTATTTCCTATATTACTCTGTTGATGCGTGCAGTATTAAAATCATTGCGTCGCATTGGAATCATAAACAAGATTATTGAGCTAAATTCCAAAGACACTGTCTGTCTACAATGGTTCGATGATTTCTCACGGTATTCATTAATTAATATTCTCATTTACATAATCATTGGTACTATACGTAATTATTTTTATAAGGATTAGGTAATGTGTTGCTCCAAATATTTTGTTGAACGACACAGCAATTTGTAACTTCAGCTAATTGCACTGCGGCTACTAGGTACAGAGTGCCTTGTGAGGTTTTCGATATTTAGATAGTATAATAATTAAATTTGTCATTATTAGAAATACTTCAAGTATAATTTAAGAAAATACTTAGTTCTAGATGTTACGTAACAGGACCAAACGTGTGCAATTCTCGTAAGGTAGATAGAGAACGAACAAACTAATTTGATATGATTTGTAATTTAATTTAATTATGTCACGTTCTGGTGTTGATCACTGTTCTCAAGACAGTGACGAACTCTTCTAATATAATTTCAAATCAATATATTTATTTGATAGTAAAAAAATAGGCCCAGTAGTTTTGGAGGAGTATGGGAACGAACATTGTGACACATTAGAAGATTAAACGTCATAACATTCACCATGCAATATATTGGTCAATTAAATACCGGTATATTCGTTATATAGTAGGAGAGGATTCTTAATATACTCATAAATATGAATACTAATGAACAAACAAAGAAAGGCCCATGATGATAATTTGCTACGTTCAGTGTATCCGCGTAAAAAAACATACGTATTATAATCAAATTTGGTTCTTTTGGACTCTAGTATATTTATAGATAAGCAAAAATAAGATCGAAATAAAATATTCATTTTTAATCACGAACGCTGTCTGTTAGTTTTAATTTATGGTAGGCGTTTGCTCCTGTTATATACTATCAATTTTATTCGGCGCCAAAGTATTCAAAGTCAATTGCAGTGTAAAAAAACCTATAAAATTAACTTTTGATGGGGTAGCTGATAGTCATCAATGATGTACGGTCAACATGTGTAATGGAAGCCGCTCAACGTATACATAACATCAAAATGTAGGCAATGTTTTCAGCCATACACATTTTTAGTACTCATTTAATTTTCATTTTATAGCTGAGTAATGTGGTTGTGTAAAATTAGGCAGCGAGTGTCATTGATGACCCTACTATATTATTTCTAACAAATCTGTATTAGCTACTATTTAAACTCGATATTTCGTTGCTCAAGCGGCCTATGGCATATGCAAGTATGAGGAGCCTTTTTATAAAAAAAGTGTATGTAGGGAACGGCGGCGTGAACGAGCTTAAATTAGTGTATGATCTGAAACTGTATGAGAACGAGGTAACGCTAGAGTGGTCAAGTTAATTTTATGATTAAACATTGCCCCCAAGCGTGTGATGGAAATATTTACATTCCTTCGTATTTTAGAGATACTTAATATATTATTTAGATATAGAAGCTTATTATCAAAGATTAATATACTGTAACTAATTTTTAATTGCAAGAATCCTAATGGATGGAAGTAAAAATATAGAACTTAGATATGATAATGTGCTGCTGTGCTATGCTTAGCGTACTATCAGACTTGGCTGTCGTAACTTCAACTGTATATGAGGCCGGCCACAGTATGCTGTCTTCCACATCGCATGCATTTACTTGTATTGTAACGTTAAGTCGAGCATGCATCGGTGAAGAGACGAACCGCAAACTACACTGCATAATGTCTGTAATATTTTGATACCTCAATGTAACAAGCGAATACTGACAATCGTATTTTAAATGTTACATTACAATCAAATGCGTGTGTAGAGTAGCGTACTGTATTCATTGTAATAGGCAGTGGTTACACCAGCGTTATACGACTAATATCTATTTATTAATTACGCCTCGAAAGTACTTACCATTTAAAGAAATATGCATACGGAAAACATATTGTCGGGGTGCGACTTTGTTGCACTTATTTTGCACACTTAGGCTAGGTTGCACCATCTTACTGTAACAATAACAGTACAGTTAGAGTACCGGGTACCGGTCAGGTATAAAATAGGTTGTACCATTTGACAACAGTTGAAGTGACGTCAAAACTTTAACTGTAACCGGCCACGCTTGGCCGGTTATTGTTAATTGTTAACGTTAAATTCTGTCAAACAATACGCTTTCGTCATCGATTGTCATCCTAACTGACTGACATAAGACTGACTGACAGCAAATGACATCTTACGTCTAGTATTACCACATTAAAAACCATAAGGAATTGGAGGTAAATAATGTCTCATTTAACTTGCAACTCTAATAACTTTAACTGAGCTACTAAATACACTGGTGCAACACATTTATCATAAACCGTAAGAGTCAGTGTTACTGTTAATGTTAAATTTGACGTAAACCTCTTACTTTAGCAGGTAGTATGATGCAACCAAGCTTAAGATTTATATGCGCCCCTACCTTTCCTATACACAGAGTATGCGATAAACACGTGCAGTCTGATAGCAGCTACGTAAGAAAACAGCAGATTTTGTAAAAAGGAAGTGTACAAATTGTACCATTAGTAAACGTCCAGAACTAACTTTAATATTTTTATGTTAGATGCCATCTCCTACTAGTATTATGTTATTTTATATGCGTGTCAGTGTCAAATATCATTACATTAAAGTTCCTAGATTCATTTCATTACCACCATTGTAGTTTTATTGTTGTATGTATTATGTGTATTGTCGTACTTTAATAACTGGTGTTGTTGGCGGTGTAACATTGATTCTGTAGAATATGTCTGCCAATGGTTGGGCCTTCATGTTTACCCTATAATACGGTATTCACAGTATAAACGTCAAAGACTAAACATTTTTAAGGTATGATTTCGAGGCCGACCGCAGACCGCAGCAGTAGGCGCATGCAGCAGATACAGCGTACCGCGTAATAGACTTGAATAAGATAATTTTGGGTAGTGTGATAGATAAATAAGTCCTTGACGATTTTTTTTCTTTTGGGTGTATTGGCCTGTCCCGTAATGGACTTCATTTAGAGTTTTGAAATAAGAAACCTTTCTTTTACCAAAATGAGTTTTGAAAGAAGGAATATTATTCTTATTTGGAAACTGGTTCCGATACGTGGTTTCCTACGCGGTCGAAGGGGTTTAGTAATTTTGGTTTTTGCGATTGCTATGCCCATATAATACCCTCATCGGACAAATTCCGTAGGTACATAGTGGAATAAAATAATTTAAGACAGGCATGCAAAGTAGACAGTAAATAAAGAGACACACTTATTAATGTATAATATTAAAGTATGACATTACACCAGAGCAAAAACGGCCATAATAAAAGGAGGCATTTTTTCATTATGTGCAATATACATTTTATTATGACAATATCGTAATACAGTCGAGGTCAGAGATCTAGCTAGTTAGCTAGATACAAGTAATATTTTATATTTGCAATTATATGATGCTAGTTAAATATTGTTTTTTTTTTTTGGTTAAACAGGTATGCATCCATTTTGCAAATAGATACAGGGTGTATATGTCGCCGCCAACTAGCTTAATCAGCCGTTCAATTAACTGCCTAGGCTATACGGCGCCATTCAATGAACGGCCTGAATGATGTTCAGCCGTAACGTTTATTACAACATTTAATAACCTAGCTGGCTAATGCTTAGGCCATTTGTAAGGCCATACCTACGTTATTGAGAAAGCTTCACATACCAACTTATGAATATTATCAAACACCATTCAGGCTGCTAATTGAACGGCGACGTTTAGTTAACTGCCTAGGCAGTTAATTGAACGGCTGATTAAGCTAGTTGGCGGCGACATATATTAAAAAAAGAATATAATTTTTGTTATTTCTTTAGTGTATTGAAAAGTTCGGTAGATTGTAAAATTCTATAATTGTGACAGCAAGATCCGAATTGAAAAACATTAAATATTGAGAAATATAAGTAGGTAATATATTTTATTTTTATTGTTTGCTTAATAAATAAAAAAAAATAGAATTTATATAGAAAACATAGAACGTATCTTAGTTCATTTACTTTTTACTAACATGTGAATATAAATACTAACATTTTACCCTAAGTTCAAAGACTCTAAAACGATAGCTACGCATTCGTGAGCTACATCGATGCGGCTTATCTCCTGATACTATATTAATCTAGGTTTCCTAATCACGATTTTGTAAGAACGTGTATGACGTTCACATCTAAAAGGCTGGTTTTATACTGTAAGTTGTGCATCTATTTATGCTTAGCTAACGTTGGTGATTAATGTGAACTAAAAGATCATTCTGAAATGTAAGTATACTACAGACTAGTTTCAAATTGTTCTCAACACTACACGAATAAATGAAGACTAACTTTAGCTAATTTGTGACGATTTTATACATATTCATGTATAATAGTCATTATTAAGAATATAATGAATGTAACAACACAGTCAAGCCAATAGACGTTTACACTTTATCGGGACTTTTATTTAATTACTAGCGATAGATATACCTAACGCAATACAAAGCCAAGACAGGCGGCTGTATGTGAATTCTCACCATCCCGACGTCCAACTTCGATAGGAGTGAGAATACGTTTTTCACATTTCTGACTGTTTTCTTGTCCGATTGTTGGGATTATTACTTAGCATACCTACCTATTAGCACAGAATAGATAATAGTACTAGCGTACAGAACGGAAGCTCACCCTCCCACCGATTTCATTTCCTCTCCCCGCACGTCAAAATCATGGGCGCCTAAAACAAAGGTTGTCACCGGTAAAAGGTGTAAGAACGGCACTTCGGGAAGAAGAGTGGAAAGTTCGGCTAGCTTCGGTTTTTAAGGCGTCCTCTCTTTCACACATGCCTATAGTAAAATTTAACCCTTAAATGCATCTTGATTTTTTGTATAAGTAACTAATGAACTACACATATTGAGTACAATTTTACTTTTTCCACAATATTTAGATAATATTGAACCTGACCGGTTTCGCCTTATGCTGGTATCTTCAAAAGTTTACATTGATGTTTTTGAAATATTTCTAATCTTAAACACTAGAGGTGTTTAAGACTAGAAATGTTTATAAACATTGCAAAAGCGATCAGGTTCAATTATAAATACATACTGTAGAACAAATACATGTGTTCTCAATATGTGTAACAACAAGTGCCATCAATCAACAGTATACAAAAAACTAATGAACTGGATGCCAGGTTCGCCCAGGAATAAATTCGTAAAAAATCTTATAAATTATAATAATTTTCATATAGTCCGCGTTCTTTAGAAAATAACTTTAGAACTAGCGTGTTAAGTGCCATAATGGTGGACCGATATTGGTTATAGGTGTATTATTTAGAAACTGCATTTTAGTGGCATTAAATAAGTAAATATTAAAATATAAACATGATTTTTTCCTATTACTTTATTAACATAACAATTCAACTATGATTTTATTTATTTAATTAAGTATTAACTTACATTGGTAGTTGTAAACCGGATTAAATTTTACCCAGATGGTGCACCAACATTGAAAATTAACACGGTCTATAAAATAAAGGATAAAATACCCAGTTCTTAATTATTATTATTTAAACACTACAAAGATTATAACTTAAAAGCATACGATGCAGATCTAGATTAGTATACATAAAAATGGGCGGTACCTGGCAAGGACGGATTCCATGATGGACGACACTAATTGTGATACATTCTAATCGAAAAAAAAAATGCCACACTTCATAGGCGTGAGCTGTCAAAATTGATTCTTAAAATTTATAAAGTATAGAGCAGTTAAAACCATTTGTGTTTGTAAAAAATATGCATAGATAGATATCTTTCCGTGAACTTCCGTTTAGTAAAAATTATAATTGATAATTAAATAAATTAACACTATTAAATTACAGTTTGCTTAACTGCCATTTTCTAACTTCTTACCTTCCGTCGACAATTCTAAATAAGTATTAGGATAATTATTACAATAACTGGGAATAAAATCCGTGTCTGTAAGTGTCTGTGTCTCAACCGAAAGAGTTGAAGTTCAGAAACCTTGGTACGTTATAAAAACAACATTTATAAAAAAATGTACAACCTCACCTTTGACAATGGAGCATAAATTACTAAAGAATGAATACTAGTAGTTCTGTAAAGAGTTCCAGATCATTTTTTGGCACCTGGACATCAAATCTGGTATCCATAAATCTTTTATACGAAACGTATCTTTATTTTCTAGATCCCTGGATATTTCACCAAAAAGTATTGACAATCCGTTCTTAAAAAAGCCACAGCAAACGTCTTCCCTTTTTCTCATGTTTTTATAACGAAGTGCACCTATAATAAGCTTTTTTCCACAACTACCTGTAAGGAATCATGTACTTGATATTTCAGCCAAAAATCTTTCAGCCAGAATTCATAAATATATCCGTTCATAAATAACGCGACAGAAAAGGCACCCCTTTTCTCCTCCGATTAAAAAAGCTCTCGGCAAAAATTGTTTTAAATTAAAGAACATGTTAGTTTCCCTGCGTGATCGAATCAGAAATGAGGAGATCCGCAGGAGAACTAAAGTAACCGACATAGCACACAGAATCGCCAAACTTAAGTGGCAGTGGGCGGGGCACATACCTACCTATTAGCACAGAATAGATAATAGTACTAGCGTACAGAACGGAAGCTCACCCTCCCACCGATTTCATTTCCTCTCCCCGCACGTCAAAATCATGGGCGCCTAAAACAAAGGTTGTCACCGGTAAAAGGTGTAAGAACGGCACTTCGGGAAGAAGAGTGGAAAGTTCGGCTAGCTTCGGTTTTTAAGGCGTCCTCTCTTTCACACATGCCTATAGTAAAATTTAACCCTTAAATGCATCTTGATTTTTTGTATAAGTAACTAATGAACTACACATATTGAGTACAATTTTACTTTTTCCACAATATTTAGATAATATTGAACCTGACCGGTTTCGCCTTATGCTGGTATCTTCAAAAGTTTACATTGATGTTTTTGAAATATTTCTAATCTTAAACACTAGAGGTGTTTAAGACTAGAAATGTTTATAAACATTGCAAAAGCGATCAGGTTCAATTATAAATACATACTGTAGAACAAATACATGTGTTCTCAATATGTGTAACAACAAGTGCCATCAATCAACAGTATACAAAAAACTAATGAACTGGATGCCAGGTTCGCCCAGGAATAAATTCGTAAAAAATCTTATAAATTATAATAATTTTCATATAGTCCGCGTTCTTTAGAAAATAACTTTAGAACTAGCGTGTTAAGTGCCATAATGGTGGACCGATATTGGTTATAGGTGTATTATTTAGAAACTGCATTTTAGTGGCATTAAATAAGTAAATATTAAAATATAAACATGATTTTTTCCTATTACTTTATTAACATAACAATTCAACTATGATTTTATTTATTTAATTAAGTATTAACTTACATTGGTAGTTGTAAACCGGATTAAATTTTACCCAGATGGTGCACCAACATTGAAAATTAACACGGTCTATAAAATAAAGGATAAAATACCCAGTTCTTAATTATTATTATTTAAACACTACAAAGATTATAACTTAAAAGCATACGATGCAGATCTAGATTAGTATACATAAAAATGGGCGGTACCTGGCAAGGACGGATTCCATGATGGACGACACTAATTGTGATACATTCTAATCGAAAAAAAAAATGCCACACTTCATAGGCGTGAGCTGTCAAAATTGATTCTTAAAATTTATAAAGTATAGAGCAGTTAAAACCATTTGTGTTTGTAAAAAATATGCATAGATAGATATCTTTCCGTGAACTTCCGTTTAGTAAAAATTATAATTGATAATTAAATAAATTAACACTATTAAATTACAGTTTGCTTAACTGCCATTTTCTAACTTCTTACCTTCCGTCGACAATTCTAAATAAGTATTAGGATAATTATTACAATAACTGGGAATAAAATCCGTGTCTGTAAGTGTCTGTGTCTCAACCGAAAGAGTTGAAGTTCAGAAACCTTGGTACGTTATAAAAACAACATTTATAAAAAAATGTACAACCTCACCTTTGACAATGGAGCATAAATTACTAAAGAATGAATACTAGTAGTTCTGTAAAGAGTTCCAGATCATTTTTTGGCACCTGGACATCAAATCTGGTATCCATAAATCTTTTATACGAAACGTATCTTTATTTTCTAGATCCCTGGATATTTCACCAAAAAGTATTGACAATCCGTTCTTAAAAAAGCCACAGCAAACGTCTTCCCTTTTTCTCATGTTTTTATAACGAAGTGCACCTATAATAAGCTTTTTTCCACAACTACCTGTAAGGAATCATGTACTTGATATTTCAGCCAAAAATCTTTCAGCCAGAATTCATAAATATATCCGTTCATAAATAACGCGACAGAAAAGGCACCCCTTTTCTCCTCCGATTAAAAAAGCTCTCGGCAAAAATTGTTTTAAATTAAAGAACATGTTAGTTTCCCTGCGTGATCGAATCAGAAATGAGGAGATCCGCAGGAGAACTAAAGTAACCGACATAGCACACAGAATCGCCAAACTTAAGTGGCAGTGGGCGGGGCACATAGCTCGTAGAACAGATGGCCGTTGGGGCAAGAGAGTTCTCGAGTGGCGACCACGCGCCGGAAGACGCAGTGTAGGCAGGCCTCCCACACGGTGGACCGACGACCTGGTGAAGGTCGCGGGAAGGGCATGGATGCGGAAGGCGCAGGACCGGTCACTGTGGAAATCCTTGGGGGAGGCCTTTGTCCAGCAGTGGACGTCTTTCGGCTGAAATGATGATGATGATGATGAAAGAACATGTATGCCAAGTTTGGTAACAATCGGTTAAGAAATGTATCCTCGAGACCGAACGGACCGGAGACTATTTATAATTAATGAAAAATTTCACGCGGGCGAAACCGTGAGCAACAGCTAGTTTTTTATAAATACAATCGGTTTTAATTAAGTACTCTATAAACATATCGAAGTCGTGTTGTAGTATTGTTTTCTTATTTGTGCCGATTCTGTGGTTTGACAGGACCAAAATGTATCCCCATATTCTTTTCTCCCGAAGCGAAGAAAAAGATGGAAATACGTTTTAATGTCAAAATCATTTATATGACTTTTTGTAACAACACGATTGTCGCCTCCGTCGGATGTGACGTAAGTCATGACACCAAGGGATAGAGCGAGAAGAGGCTATCTCACTCGAAAATTAGCTCAAATTTCAAATAATGCCATCCATGACATTTCTAATTTTCTCACACATCAATACTACCGTGCATGTACACGAGCTATGTTTGTAGTAATTACAACGCGATTGTTTCATACATTTTTCCGAGAGCTTCCGAGGTGTAAATACCTAATAGTATTTATATTTTGAAATACGAAACACTGGTAATAATAATTACTATATCACCTCTTGTACGCTTGTAATAAGCGAAATTATTAAGAATATTATTTTCATTTCGTCCTAAATGATATCTTGGGAACTTTCCTGGACGGCCAGTAGTACCTCAGTGTACGTCAGTGCCTCAATAAATATATCAGCTTCACTTTATGTGTAAGACGGTACACTTGTCGATTGACAGACGAGCCTCGGATGAAGGCGTTCCGCTCGGGGTTATTATAGGCTATACTTGCTCCTACTACTTGCTCCTAAATCATTGTTTTTTTTTATACCACTTAGGTGGCAGACAAGCCCACGGCCCACCTGATGGAAAGTGGTTACCGTGGCCTATGGTCGTGTGCAACACCAGAGGCGTCACACTCGCGCTGCCGACCTTGTTAGAACTGAGTTTTTGTGCCGTGTTCAGCGTTCGATGGAATAGAATGACGAATGTATGGGATTTGACGTAAATGACAGTCGTTAACGCATGTCAAATACGTCAAATCCTATACATTCGTCATTCTATTCCATCAAACGCCTGCTAGCGAATTGCCACTTGTCTAGAGGGGCAGTGCAGAATATAAAGTAGGACAAGCCTTAGGTCTTCCCGCTGACAGCAAAAAAACTCTCCAGTGAGCTTCGGCTACCCTACTCACCGCCGGGAAGTCGAGGTTATTATGACCGCGATATTCGATAGGATATTATATTTGATAGGTTATTAGTTGTTTAAACTTAGCTTAAGTACTAATTACCTTACTTACCTTGATTATACTTACTTAAAATGAAAATACCGCCTTGTAATACCTAGAATAAGATTACACATTTGTGGAAGAGGGGAATTTCCAAACACAAGCATTTTGATAGCTTATATGGAAATTCCAACTGAAAAAGTATGTACGAAAATTGTGATAAAAAATAAACATTTTTTTTCTTTTTTTAGTACCTACTTCCCCAATCGGACTGCTCAATTGGAAGGAAATACCGTCGTGTCCTACCTCCTTATTAATCCTTATTCGTTATTAGTTAGATAGCTAGTGGAAGAGATGGAGTCCGATGTTAGCCGGAATCTTTTTCTCCTTCCCGACTTGCCATATCCAAAGCCGGGCATTAAGAGAACGTTTTGCTATAACTACAACGGTTAAGGCACCTGCTATTGCTGCCCCGTTTCAAAACTACACCCTGTATGCACTAACAAATTAGACCAATACCTATAACTGTGCCCCTAGCACGAAAATATTCGTAAAACGAAGCATGCTCCATTCTCTCGATAAGTTTACGTTACGAATACCAACACATTTTTTTTCCGTGCTCGGGGTCAGTGCCCCGATTTTCGAAATTTACTTCACTTTACTTGAATTTTATTAGTCAACCCAGTCATTTGCTCGTGTAGCAGGAGTTCCCAGGGCGGCACTGAAGTGTTGGGGATAGCACCGTTTATTTCTTAACCGCGTGTCGTGATCACGTTCCAAACCGCCGGTTCGATCTGTCGGTTTGGACTACGGATCGAACTGTGATGATTATTGCGACTAAATTATGACCACAGTTCGGAAAGGCAGATCTTTCACTTTCCTGTGTTGTTAAAAAATTGGAATCCCATGTGGTATTACCTAGTAGCGTTGGCTGGATTCGTAGTCGGTTTGGACAGCACCAGAAGATATCGAAATGTAGGCGAAGATATGGACAATGATAAAAGTATTACGAAACAATTTTCCAGAACTGTGTAATGGCCCCGCGCCCCAAGCCGACATTTCGCGAAAATATCTTTTATACCTACTTGAGCGCGAATAAAACTACCTAATGCGAAGCTGTCGTTCCGGGTGCGACGCTAACATTTACACGTTCGTTCCAACAGAACTGTTTTGTTGTTGTTTGTACTGGCGCGTGGTAAATCCTTCGTTCCTATCCTGTACGTGTAAACTCAGCTATTGGGATGTATTCACCTCTATTACGTATGAAGTTACTTTAGTAATACATACCTACATAGGTAGGCTTATGTGTGGTGGAGGTAATTCAATATGTCTAGAATCAGTACCTACATACTGGATTAGTTACGTGGCAAGAGTCAGCAAATGCTACGGCTTCGTGCCTCGTGACTGTGCGTAATTTAACATGTTAGATGGGTTGTCGCGTGGACCAAATGGCGTGAAGTGACTGGTGTTATTTGTGAGCCCAAAATACCGGTAAAATTAAAGGGGCTGGCGATACGTCTATTGATACGGCTGTTGCTAGAGACACACAATATGTTGCGATGGATGTGTGGTCTGGAGTCACGTGTACGGATCCCGGACCTAAAGACTTACCGCATACATTGCAGCCTTTAAGTCCAGGATATCGCATATAAAATGCAAGGGACCGTGTCTTCAATGTTGTGGCTGTGTTACGTAGGTACTGCCACGGATGCTAAACAACGTGTTCGACTGATACCTATGAGACGAAAGCCTGCGACTCAACACTGAAACAATGACCATCGTACTAGCGCGCCTTAACTTTTCTGAACATTGGTATTTAGAAAATTTACAACTCAAGGGCAGCTTATACCTCCCTATCTAGGTACCTAGCAATTTTTTTGTTGGTTTATGTATAGGACCACAGATGATATAATATAATTCTTATAGGACGTAGGTATATACCTTAAAATAGGTACGTCATGTCATGGTTGCCAGCGACAGGCCGCGGCGGCTTTCCGGATACGGCCCTATGAATCGTTAGGTTGAATTGCCCTACTTTTATACCCATGTCTGGTCTGTCCGGAAAACCGCGAGCTTCTTTCTGTCTCATCAGAAAGAAGCTCGCGGCTTTTCTAGTAAGTTCCAGACATGATTGATCAATCAGAGCGCTCACACCTTTTCTAGAAAGTTCCAGACATGGTTTGTTTTAACTTCTTTTCGTAATTTCAGCCCTCTAACTTAGGTAATTACTTATTTAACTTACTTAACATGAAAACAATTAAACATACCTATCTTTAAAATCACAAAAATATGTAACGGCTCTCGTTACGGTAAAGTTTCTAAGTACTTGCGAGCTACAGTGCACTGCCAAGCGGAATAATAGAAGACCTTATTTATTTAATAGGTACTTAATCTACACTGACCTATCTACACATTATCTTCTAATTACTATTTACACTTAATTACTGATGTTAGAATCATATATAAAATGCGAATACGTTGCCAGTGGTCACACAGGTAACTATGAAACCAATCTACTTACTACCGTTGGAGGTAATAGGGGTTAAAGTATGAAATTGCCGTTTCATTGTAATAGGTACTTCGAATTGACATATAACCTTCATGGTTTGAGATTTTTGAGTGAAACTTTTTCCACATGGTACCTATGTAGTTCTTCATTTAAAAATGTGCAACATTCGATTATCGACTTTCAGTTGTTTTTTTTATTCAGCTTAGACAAGAAAGATGGATACTTCGAAAATTCGAGTGATTTTTGAATACGAGTCCCGACGCGGAACTAACGCGGCAGAAACAGCTCGCAATATCAATGTTGCGTTTGGAGAGGGGACTGCTAATGAAAGCACCGTGCGATTTTGGTTTAAACGCTTTCGTAATGGAAACTTTGATTTGAAGAACGAACCACGAGGAAGGCCGTCCACACAGGTGAATAACAATGAATTGAAAGACATGGTGGAAGGCGATCCGAGCCAAACTACCCAGGAATTAGCTGCATGGTTTAACGTTACCTTACCAACAATATTGACTCATTTGCGTCAAATGAATAAAATAAAAAAATGTGAAAAATGGGTACCTCATGATTTGATTGATCTGCAGAAAGAAATGCGTGTTGAAACTTGTGTTGCCTTGTTGAATCGATACAGAAATGAAGGAATATTGGATCGAATTGTGACATGTGATGAAAAGTGGATTTTTTACGATAACCGTAAGCGAAAAATGCAATGGCTGACCCCAGGTGAAACGCCACAACAGTGTCCTAAAGCAAAGCTTACCAATAAAAAGGTAATGGTAACTGTTTGGTGGTCTCAGCATGGTGTTATTCACTATAGCTTTCTACGATCTGGTCAAGCAATAACGGCAGATGTCTACTGTGCCGAACTCCGAATAATGATAGCAAAACTAGCAGTGAAACAGCCCCGACTCATGAATCGATCTTCACCATTATTGCTCCATGATAACGCGAGACCTCATACAGCACGAGAAACCGTTTTAACTCTACAGGAACTGCAATTAGAAACTATCCTTCACCCTCCGTATTCGCCAGACCTTGCTCCAACAGACTACCATTTTTATCGTGATTTGGACAATTTTCTATGTGATAAAAAGTTTTCTTCTCAGGAGGCAGTACAAAATGCTTTCACACAGTTTGTCGAATCTAGATCACCAGAGTTCTATCGCAAAGGCATAAATGACCTTCCTACTAGATGGCAGCAATGTATAGATAATAATGGTAATTATTTTGATTTAATAAATACGTTAAATTAAAAAAAAAAACGAATTTCAATTTGTCAGTACAAATCGGCAATTTCATACTTTAACCCCTAATATTATGTTAAGAAACAAACCGATGGGCGCAAGCCGTCGAGAGTCGGGGGGAGGCACTAGCGCTCAGCCTCGATATAGCGAAGGCCTTTAATTGGCGCAGATATGCGAATGGATTGCCAGCTTTTTTTCCAACAGAAGTATCCAAGCCGTCGTCGATGGCAGTTGCTCGGACCGCATGGACATAAATACTGGTGTCCCACAAAGCTCCGTGCTGTCTCCGACCCTGTTTCTGCTGCATATCAATGATATGCTATCTGATGACTCCATCCATTGTTATGCGGACGACAGTACCGGGAACACGTGTTATACGGGCCGTGCAAATGTCTCTCAGGCCAAGGTGAAGGAGAGTCGCGAGGAACTTGTGTCCGAAATCGAGACTACTCTCTTGGGAGTATCCGATTGGGGTCGACTAAACCTAGTCCAATTCAACCCCACTAAGACACAAGTATGTGTATTCACCGCTAAGAACCCCATTTATTGTAGCGCCGCAATTCCTGGCTTACATCGCTTACCATTTCTTCGAGTATCGGGATCCTAGGTGTCGACATTTCAAGCGAAGTCCACTACCGCAGCCATTTGGAGGACAAGGCTAGGCTGGCATCTAAGGAACTTGGAGTGCTTAACAGAGCGAAGCAGTAATTCACTGCGGGGTAACGACTCCTTCTTTATAAGGCAAAAGTTCTGCCCCATATGGAGTACTGCTGTCACCTTTTTGCCGGAGCACCTGCATACCTGCTTGACCCCTTCGAATCGCTACAAAGACGGGCGTTGAGGCTCGTCGACAATACCATACTCGCAGGCGCTGTGGAACCTCTCAGCCTCAGGAGGGACTTTGCCTCACTGTGTGTGTTCTACCTATACAATGGTTTGTGCTCAGTTGAATTGTTTAACAGATGCCGACAGCTACTTTCTATCACCGCACCGCTCGCCATAGACAGGGAGTTCATCCTCACACATTGCGACTAGAAATGGTGCGAACCGTGCTGTACGAAAGGAACTTCATCCCACGCACGCTTAAGCTGTGGAACGAGCTCCCTGCTGTGGTTCTCCCAAGCGGCTACAATATAGGGTTCTTCATGAAGGGCATTAGAAGGTTTCTTCAAGGTCGGCAGCGCAGGTGCGACGCCCCTGGTGTTGCACACGTCCATAGGCCACGGTAACCACTTTCCATCAGGTGGGCCGCGTGCTTGTCTGCTACCTAAGTGGTATAAAAAAATGTGTTAAACAGTTATTGATGCTAGCTAGTATTCTGAGAACACACGGCTTACCTAAAATTAGTTTGACACGTCCAAAATTCGCTAATTTACTTCATTTAGTCCTTTTTTAGTGAATCGGTATTCTGTTGTACGATTTAAATGTCAAAGATTCACTATAATAAGAACTGTCACACTAAAATTAGACGCCACCTAAATGATGCCGACTTAGTTAGTGATAGGTGTAGTTCTATGTGGTACTCGGTCCAGAACTTCCACACGGTGCACCCTGGGCTACAGAGATGGCAGCGCCACTCTCCCGTAGGGCTAATGCTGCCGCTTACGGCAAATTCCGACCGAGGCGGAGCTCGGACTCTGCAGAAGATTACTCGGAGGTTTTCCAAGAATCCCTCTGACTTGCACAGGGCACATTGGAGAGCAGGCATGTGCTAGACTAGTTAACCGAACATCTGGTTTCACCTCATCGGAGCCAATGATCAGATGACTATGTCAGACTCGAACCAACTAAAGCCGAAAGGTGATTCATCACATCGGCCTGTGTGGTGGTTGTTTGGTTAATCAGCTAGCACAAAAGCTGAAAAGCCGCAAAAGCTTTTACGCGTATGTTGACTGCGAACCCTCTCTAGCTACGCGTAACAATTGCCATAGATGTTCGTGTGGCAACCGGGAACTCTCCGAGGCATAACCAAAGCAATCCGAATACCCATATTCATGCATACAAATATTTGCACTGAGCGGGAATCGAACCCGCCCCTCCTGCGTGACGGCCGCGTTCACTACCACTACATCACAGAGCCTGTCATTTTATATATATCGTCTATTGAGCTAATGCTAATGGTTATTGAGGCATATGAGCTGTATTTTGATTAAAGAAGCCTTACCGAAGAATCACTGGAAATTTTGGAAAACCGGAGAAAGTTTCCTCAGAGATGATTTTCATCTCCGGGCACATCCCTACTGAGAATCTGATGTCAAATCGTAGTGTCAAATTGACTTGCACAGATTCCATGATTTATAACTTTATTTACATAGATAATAAAGACATGTACCGCGAAATGCCAGGTACGTGAACCGTCCCGAGGAGGGCCAGATTCCTGAGGAGGGCCAGACTCCCAAGGAGGACAGACCGAGAGGGATGGCCCTGGGTCAGCCGTGGTAAGAGGGATATGTCGCATGACAACCTTGCCTTCGGCCTAGCACTGCGACCCACATACGGCGTGCGGTTTAGTCGGTTCGAGTCCGAAATAACCTCCCCCTCCGGCTCCGGAGAGGGTGGATTTACCCGCACAAAAAAAAGGGACGTGAACCGAGTAAAACTGTATTATATGGTTTGATTTAACAAAATCACAGAGTTTTTACTACTTTATCTATATTATGCATTAATTTACATTTACCAGCATTTTAACAACCCATAAATACAGTTTTTAAAGATTTTATGAAAAGACCCTTTATCATTGAGCGGCAACAGTTCCATTTTCAACTTTTAGCGATGTCATATTCGAATTTAGCGCTGTCTTAGTGAACACTAATTTTAGTTGGACTAAACAACAGAATAGCTTTATCGATTAAGATAGGAAAAAGTGAATGCCCAGGTGGGACTCGAACCCACGATCTTTCCCTTCCCATTCATTGTTTCCGATATTTCGTATGAATGTCGGTAGATGCCTCCCACCGTCGCCCTAAGACGGTAGTATAGGAGAATTTGAATAGCTTCAGGTGTGGCCCGGTGGCTCAGTGGTCAGAGCATTCCCCCTGTAAGGGAAAGATCGTGGGTTCGAGTCACACCTGGGCATTCACTTTTTCCTATCTTAATCGATTTCAAAAATTAGCATAGTAAATGCTTCAAAATTTCATTCAATTATTTGGGCGGAGTCATCAAAAAACAATGTTTAAAAATGATTGCAACATCATTCATTGTTTCCGATATTTCGTATGAATGTCGTTAGATGCCTCCCACCGTCGCCCTAAGACGGTAGTATAGGAGAATTTGGATAGCTTCAGGTGTGGCCCGGTGGCTCAGTGGTCAGAGCATTCCCCCTGTAAGGGAAAGATCGTGGGTTCGAGTCCCACCTGGGCATTCACTTTTTCCTATCTTAATCGATTTGAAAAATTAGCATAGTAAATGCTTCAAAATTTCATTCAAGAATAGCTTTATGTCAATCACTAAGCTAAAATAATAAAATTTTAGAGAAATTTGAGTTTAGAGATGTCAACAACAGAATTAGCATCATTTTCCCGTTTTCCATACCAGACCTAATGTCATCTGTGATATTCACTAAGGTTGTAACTGTACTATGACCGAAATCCGGACCGATAGGTAGGTATTGAGGAGATTATTTTTGGAGATAAACGCACTCAGTTGGTTATTGACGAGACTTTCGAGAACTTTAGATAGGAATGGCAATATGGATAATGGGCGATAATTGGTCAATTTAGATTAGTTTAGATTTCTTCTGTAAAGGAGTAATTAAGGCATCTTTCCATGACGATGGAAAAGGTACCGCGCGTTATGGAATAGTTTAGTATGTAACAAATTATTGGGAGTATTTCATCAAGGATGAGCTCATGTTCCGGCTGATACAGTCTCTACCAACTGCTTCGGACGTTATAGCCATGATGCTCTTCTTAACATCACAAGCGGTAAATAGGTTAAAGACAAATGGTGAGTAGTTAGGAGTTGGAAGTGTCGAAAGGTAATCAATGGTTTATGCCTAATGAATATTTCGGGTAATATAAACACTGCTTGACCTTAATTTTAAACATTTAGAAATATGCAAACCAAATTTACTTCACGGGTATTTTACTACTGTTAATCCATAAACCATGACCCAATTCTCATCACCATTGCTTACCCTCAATTTAGGTAAGTAATGTACCTGTATACCATTGTTTATTTTGTGGTAGGTAGGTATTTTATTATACCATAGGGTAGACAAGCACACGGTCCACCTGATGGAAAGTGGTTACCCTGGCCTATGGACGTGTGCCTCACCAGGAGTCACACTCGTGCTGCCGACCTTGTAAACACAGAGTTTATGTGCCGTCAGTGTAGAAGACATAGCAGGAATAGATTTAGTTTTCTTTTTAATTGGACACGTCTTGACTTTACCTCGCCCTATGGTAATTTGAAGGCAGACTCCGCCTACAATACAACAATGGTGGCACTTAGCGTGACTACCTCATCATATGCTTTTTCACACCCCGCCTAAAGGACCCAGGAGGACTGTAGGAAGAAGCAAACACGTGAGCTGACAAGGAATTCCAGGTTATACTGGTGCAGCATAGAAAAGAGTCGTCGAACCGTTTGGTTCTTGAAGGAATATTCTGCACTGTATGCAGATGACATCTAAGCCATGCACGTGCTGTCGTGTATAGGAAAGGAGATGATGGGACTATTGGCAGAGCTCATCGTAATATTCACCTCGGTAGAGAATAGAAATGGTAAAAGACTGCCAATTAGACGCATATCTCCACGCATCTGCATGGGCTTGATGGTGTTAGTAATCTCGGGATTCCCAACAATGTGGACCGCACGTTGCTGCAACCTGTCGAGAGCATGTTTTTGTATGAATCAATAAAATATGAATTTAAGTCAGTTCCTGTGTTAGATAGAGAGATTTTCAAGAATGTATTTATATAGCGCACTCTAGTGATGTAACGAATATTCACATTCGCATTTGCATTCGCGAATATTGGCATATTTTTCGATATTCGCATTCGAATATTTAAGAATATTTAGCGAAAGTATTTTACAAACAAAAAGCAAATTATTATATGCATGCATATGAAATGATAATACAACAGATATATAAGATAAGATTTATATATTTTTATTTAACAATACTTGAATTTTTAAAAAATATTATGGTACAGTCTTGGTAAGTAACTTAATTTGAAATACTTTCTCGTTTGTTATCAGTTGTTAACGCTAATTTTTCAAATGATTTGATTATGTAATTCCAGAATTTTATCTTTTGCCATTTAATTTTCACAAATAAAGGAAGTAAAATACTGCCGAGTTTTTAGATTATACGAGGGCCACACTTGGTTATTCCATCTCACATATCCAAAGCATTCTACAGCTCGATTCAGCTCCAAAAACTTGGTGTTGTTGTTATCCCATTTATTATTTTTTTCAACGCAATCATGTGCTTTACCTAAGGTTTTTATATTACTAATCTAACCTCAAATCAAAACTTTTCTGGGACTAACTTCGTTCATTCAACCTGTATCGGCTATGTTTATTTTAAACATGGGCGACACGAAATGTCAAACCTGTCAAACATTTTATGCGCGCTTTATTTGATTATTACACGACTGCCCAAAAAAAGGAGTGTATTGTGTTTAGGGTTCACGTATGTATGTATGTGACTTTCTTTGTGCCACCATATCTCCTAAATACCTGTACCGATTTACATGTGTGGGTTATCATTAGAATCCTTGCGTTAACCCGAGTGACACTGGCTATATAAAAATATGAAAAACAAAAAAATGTTAAATTAAGGCGCCAAAACAGATGTATGAAAAATTCTTTTTATTCCTAAACCTCTCGAGTGGGGTATCAAAATGAAGGATTTTAAAAGACAATTTCAAATATATATGCAACTTATGTGTTTCTTTGTAATTTTGTAATGAAAAATAATATTTAAAAATAATAATTTGAAAATTGTATTAATAACAACTACCTACACTAAATTAGCTGACTCTAGAACGCTGGACCTATTATTTCAATCTAGCGTACAACATTTATATCATAAGCTGAGAATACGCGGTGAAAGCTTGGCTGGCTAAAACTCCCATTAAACAATATATCTATGCCTTCGGGCTTATGTTATTGTTGTTCTATATTTTTGCAGACACCTATTTGGCACGGTAGCCTACCCGGTAACGCAGAGGAGCAGCCATCTAGCGTCCGTTTGTTATTAAATATTACATAATCAGTATAATATTGATAATTACCAAAATGGCTCTTTCGAGGAAGACTCGTCTACAGTGGCTTAAAAACATGAGAGAGATAATGCGAGATCATTACTCTCAGCTCTATGCAGACGAGAAACGGAGACTTTCATAGCAAGATTCTCAGAGTGAATGCGTACTAGGCATCGTTTGCTAGTTGCTAGATCCCGAAATGAAGAATCTCCGACTAGCCATGTGATGAGGTTATCGCAGATGCGAGAGTACGCATCCTCAAAGCGCGCACTTGAATCACCGTCTACGCGTAACAAAAGATTGACTCAGATACGAGATCACGCATCAAGTATGCGTGAACTCGAATCACCTTCTGCGCGGGAGAAAAGGTAGACTCAAATGCGAGAATACTTTGCACTTTCACGTCAAAATGAGACTCCTTCTTCAAGAAAAGAAAGGCTTGAAGCATCGTAACGAGATTATCGTTGCCGAATGCAGCTTATTTTTGACGACACAAATTTTGAAAAACTTATACAGCAGGTCCCCGATTGTATTTGCTACTCTTGCGAAAAAATGGTATATCAGAAGCAGACGCGTCGTATACCTGCAGATAGTAATACAACAGTCTTACCCGAAGATCATCCAGACTTACTTATTTGCTGCAATAGATGCACCAATAGCATCTCAAAAAATAAAACTCCATCGAATGCCTTCTGGAATAAAATGCGGGTAGCACCAATTCCTCTTCAGCTGGCATGCCTTAATGAGATGGAGGTAAGGCTCGTGTCGCGTGTTCGGTCATTCGTCAAAATTGTACGTTTAGGTGGAAGGTTTAGTCAACAGAGATTCAAAGGCCAAGCCGTGCTGTTTGCGCAGCTAGTGGAAGAGCTGTCAGAACTGCTACCAATTTCTGTTGCAGACGGTGGGCTTACAATCGTTGCTGAATCGTTAGAAAACGTGTCTTGCACCAGGAGGTATTGGCTGGATATGGAAAAACTTTAAAATACACTCGTTTGGCTCGCTTCAAACAATCATTTATATCGTAATGTGCAACTTAGCAATGGATAGTGAAATTCTTCCAAATATTCATTTGATAGAGCAAGGCATTGCTACCCAGCGCTAGTTACCGTAAGCGTGAATAAACTCACACACAAGCAGCGAGCGAGGACATCCTTGCAAACCTGTAGAGCATAGGTTCGCAAGAGTCAATGACGTCATCGTTTTTATCTACTCCACCCACACATCTCTTACAGAGTCACTAAAATGTAGAAAACAAAAATTTTTGTTTATCTGTTTCGTTCTTGTTTTTTATTTTTTAGTTCTTTGTAAATTGGGCAGCCGTGTTTTTTAATTTTTTTAATTATATTTAATTGATAAGTTAACGTACCTAAGTAATTTGAATAATGCTACAGTCTAATATGTATATGGGTCATTCTTTTGGACAGCTTTTTCAAGCGGCTTTGCTAAAAAATAATAGTAATCAAAAAGTCAGCAAGCCATATTTTTTTTGCGCTTACCTGAACTCCTCTCTTAACTGGGTAACTGATTATTATTCAATTATCTTTATAATTAAACATGATTCAAAAATAAAATACACCCATTCTTTGATTTCCGTGGAGTGTTCCAAACCCCGATTTGGTCACTAAGTAAATTATATATTATAAACTAAACGCTACAGGCTCACCAAAAAAACAAACTCAGTCCTAAAAAGTTTACAATGCTATGGAAAATTAGATCAGAGTTCTAAAAGGACTACATTTCCTAAAAAAACTGCTGATTTGCGTGGATTATTATAATGTCACTAGCATATCTCTAAATTCGCAGCGTAAATGCGTCATCCATAATTCTTGTTACAATACAACTATTAGCCGTGCTCTGACGGCCGGGCAAAGGGATTGCGTAATAGTAAATCTAGTTTTCAAAAAATAACTGTAATCAAACCTCGTTACGTGGTTTTGGTTTCTCAAAACTTTGATATGCGTGGTACAATTATTTCCAGTGTCTATGAATTTATTTAATGAATAAAATATTGAAGTGAACAAATATAAGGTAACGTAACTTACAATCAAAACACAGTTTATTTGCTTCAAAGCTTTTTGTATATTTTTAGCATAAAGGATTTATTTTGATTTTCGTGGTCGTGATTTGTGTGGTTTACCTACGTGGTAGTTCTGACCCACGCGGATCAATTTTTGACCATGCAAATGAAATAACTTTGAGTTTTGCTATAGTTATGAATGAAAATATATGTTATTACTTTAGTTAAATGTAAATTCGTTTAAATCAAACTTTTCCAGAAGTGAGTGTTGAAACAAAAACGCCAGAAAATAATTATGATAGGAAACAGACCCGAAACGATCAATGAATGATGTTCAACTGTCAGAAAATCACAGTTTCTTCGTTCTAGGCTTGACTAAAGCATACGAAGTACTGATGACCCCAAAAACTACTAGAAATATTATTTCCTCTTTAGACAATTTGCCGATAGAGGTAACCTATCTTAATCCCGAATTTTAATATTCCGAATATCATAATCCAGAAAACGTTTGGCCAATTTTTCATAATCCCGGTTTTTCAAATTCCGAAGTTTTATTTGCCATATAATCGCAACTCCGAATTTCATTTGCCAATTTATTCATTTGTACGACGTTTTATAATTCAGACGAACGAGTTCCAGACACACGAAATCTAAATGCACAAAATCCAGATGACCGTAATCCATATTGCACGAAAGCCCAATTTTTAAAATACAAATTTTTGCAATGCAATTAATTGATATCCAGTTAATTAATATCCAGACAAACAATATCCAGATTTTTAAACCTAAAACTAAACCTCATATGGCGTCTACTAACTACAACTGGAGACCTACTGAACAATACACAGGTTGCCTTAAAAAATATATGTATGCATGTAAGCAAACAAGCATGTATGCAGGCAAGCTGGCAATCAAACCGGCAAGCATGCAGGCATCCATGCATGCAGGCAAGTAGGCAAGCATGCAGGCAAGCAGACAAGCATGCAGGCAAGCAGGCAAGCAGGCAAGCAGGCAAGCATGCATGCAAGCATTAGTGTTGCTCTTCTCCGGCGCGATTGGTTTCCATGTCATGCATGAACAGTTTTGTATGCAGGTATAATCAATGAATCAGGAAAGCGAGCTCGTGAACACTGCGTACCACGCCCGACACTCGCCGTGGTTCTTGTCTGCCCTACACTAGAGTGTTATTTAAGAACCGGAGGCGCGGAGGGAGAGCAGTCCTCGCCCGCAGTAACGAAGCTCGGGCGCCCGGGCGAGCTGGAGCGGCTGAGGCTGGTCGCCAGCAAGCCGAAGCTGCGGAAGCGAGCAAGGGCGTGGTACGCAGTGTTCACGAGCTCGCTTTCCTGATTCATAGATTATACCTGCATACAAAACTGTTCGTGCATGACATGGAAACCAATAATTTATTTATTTTATGAAAATTGATGTAATTTATGGAAAACGAGAGAATATCATTTTAGTCATCTGGCAACATACATCTATTAATTAAGTTTTCGGGATATTTACCATGTAATGTTTTATCGAGTTGCCGATATTTCGGCACTGTTGCAAGCGCCATGATCACGGAAGATTCTAAGAGTATAAACAACATAAATCTGTTTGTTTATTAAAATTATCCAGAAAAAGGAGGTAGCTACATCTCATTATATTAAGTATGCAGGCACATGGGGTTTACTTCGGGTCTGGGGCCTCTTAGTAGCCCATTGTAAGCTTGCACTTACAATCTGCGTGGATTTTACGGGCGAGGAGATAGGACAACCTAATACACGAATCACCATATTTCAATTACATCGATCACTGACTACACATTTTACAGACACACTCGCGATCTATAACCAAGTATATTCAACCGAACTAGGAGCGTTCTGCTAGACACGTAGTGCTCGGTCGAGGTTCATAGCGATACTGATCACGATTCTCCGCGCGCCCCGCCAAAGTCAATGATCTGTCAAACTCAAATTGACCGAATGAACGAATGACGTCACACTCGACCATAGAGCACTAGAGTCTTGCATTACGTCAGAGTGAATTTCATTCACCCTAATCACACAATAATTATAACGCGCCGTCACGGCCAGACTGACATGTCGCTCGTCCTCGTGCGACCAATGCCAGAGATCCGTCTGTGAACAAATGTACGAGGCTTTAATTCTTCTCGCACTGACACGCTCGTCCATCACTGACTTCCATCGCCGCACAGGCCTAACATCTCTCGTTGGTGTTCTTCGGCCACAACGAGCAGAACCGAGCAGCCACTCATTGGTGCCCCTACGACTATGAACTAGTCGGACCGGGCGACCACTCATTGGTGCCCCTGCGACCATAAACCGGTCGGAACCTGGGCGACCACTCATTGGTGCCCCTGCGACCATAAACCGGTCGGAACCCGGGCGACCACTCATTGGTGCCCCCGCGACCATAAACCGGTCGGAACCCGGGCGACCACTCATTGGTGCCCCTGCGACCATAAACCGGTCTGAACCCGGGCGACCACTCATTGGTGCCCCTGCGACCATAAACCGGTCGGACCCCGGGCGACCACTCATTGGTGCCCCTCCGACCATAAACAAGTCGGACTCCGGGCAACCACTCATTGGTGCCCCTACAACCACCTACACTGTCCTCCAAAGCTAGCAACATTACATAGTTCGAACATCGACCCTCGTGGAGCCAGTCCAAACATGAATGTGAGTCTAGACCTACGTACAACCACTCGGTGCCCCTACAAACACCTACACTATCCTGCAAGGCTAGCAACAATACAAAGTTCGAACATCGACCCTCGAGGAGCCAGTCCGAACATGAAAGTGAGTCTGGACCTACCTACTTACAATATGCATCAAGATCTGTGGAAGGTGGACTAGTAGTAATGATGTGAGAATTAATCGCTGAGAATGTGTCGTTGTCGTGAATTCTTCCTTCGTTCTGACTATAGACCGCCGTCTCGGCCAGCTCGTTATCAATTTCTGCTACAGTGGTATGACTAATCTCTCGAGATCGGATTGAGGCATTGGGGTTCGAAGCTAGGAGATGAAATGTACTGAAGTCTGCCCAAACACGATGTGTCCCAGCTCTATCCGCCATATTGGAAGCGAGTAGCGTCTACATCCTAGCCCAAGCCGCGGCCAGGCTTTATTTGAATAGGTTTCCAAAGGTAGTAGTAGCAAGTAAAGCAAGACTGGAAACCAATAAACCAACACTGACTATACTCCCTTTAGTGCTCTATCCGCATACACTCGAAACCGATTAATTAGAACAAACTTATGGTTCAGAATTAGTTAGGAGCCAATTTTGTTACACTTCGCTTTCCTGTACCAAACTACCATACGCGCTTCGTTTCAAAAGAATATTAGCAATGACGGCGCGTAATAATTATTGTGTGATTAGAGTGAATGATCTGTCAAACTCAAATTGACCGAATGAACGAATGACGTCACACTCGACCATAGAGCACTAAAGTCTTGCATTACGCCAGAGTGAATTTCATTCACTCTAATCACACAATAATTATTACGCGCCGTCATGAATTCCCTCTAACCCCTCCAACCAAGCCAAACTGCCCGTGCCAGGAGTGGGCTCACGTCGGCTGTGCAACGGCCAGGACTCGAACCAGGGACCCCTCGATCGCAAGGCCGACCCCCCAACCACCAAGCCACCGACGCTTCTCTCGCAGAGGCTCTCGTAACCGCTCCATTACCCTGTCTATTAACGAGGGCACGAATCACGACTACGCTTCCCCGGACCATTGGCGGAGTCGCACGGATTGCACATCTACGCTGTTACTTTACATCACTCAATCATTAATATGGAGCGAAATAAGACGCATGGAGGAGCACACCGCCCTCCCACAAACTAGAACGGTTTCATTACCACCCTGGCCATCATCCGTGTGTTGATCCATCGAAGTCACTATTAGATCAACACGATCGGCTGTGGAGCGAACATATCTATCACACTTACGGGAAAGCTGTCATTTTCATCTAGCTCATTGATTGCCTATTAAACAGAGTAGCCCTATGACACCGATACTACCCTGTAAAGTAAGAGAAGTCACCCAAGCACGCGTCTGTTTGAAGTAGTAATCCTCAACCTGGATGTCTCTGCCAATGCTTGTCAGTATCTGGAACTTTAGGTCTTCTCCTGTTCTAATCATATAACATAGATAACCCATATCCATGTAGTATTTCGAAATGGCGCACATTGGGAGAGGCCCACGTCGAGCAGTTGACCATGGTGGCCTAGTTGGTTGATTGATTGATCGATGTAGAATTTCGTCTATGTGACCACGTACGACGAGAAACCGTTACTTGAGATAACAATGAAACATTACTTGCTAATAGAACATCTTTCCCTAAATCTTAGGTACGCGAGGGTATTGAAATCAAAGACGTCCTAATTTCACCAAATGAGACATCTCAAAGCAAAGGCACACAGCTTGTGACGACTTTATCACTCACACCCGAGAACACAGTACCAAAGCACTTTATTTTCACTCCTTGTACACCACTTACTGATGTGACGGATTACAGCCCCCTTCATCTGATTATAGTCTGTACGTCAACTTCTGACATCTGATCAATGATTCGTACTTAGACCCAATTTTGCCTGAAATTTCGTAACAGTTTGAAACTTACGTGTTAACGCTTCGGAACGCATCCCGAGCGGCATACCATCTTGTATCCGCTTCCGGAATGAGTCCGCCATATTGCTCTTACATGTCAGCCACACGAGTCACAAGCACTAGCTAGTTACCTTAAGATTATTGTAAAATATTGCAAACACTGTCCCAACCTTAGAATAAAAAAACAGTTAACTAAAGAATCTTGTCTAACTAAAAAAACCCAAACAACACGAAATCCTCAACATTACGCACCTCACCTTGTGCCCGTGATATCAGTGAGTCGGGTTCAGTTTTCCTACCACCAGAAACCTTCTACAGTTAATAACCTAGTGTCAATTTGTTAGCACTCAGACAACGCGGAATCAGCTGGTAGCCATTCTGGTGGTGGTGGACCCGTAATTACACACTTTACTCCACTTCATCATAATGGAGGGTATATGACAAATAAATAGCAGCGACCGCCGCTCCTAGCAATCAACTCCAACTCATTCGATCGTCAATCTCCGAACCCTTTTCTCGACCTAGTCGGTCTCGGCTCTCCAGTACAAACGCGGCGCGACTGGATCTCTAAACACCCCGAAGCGAAGCGACCGCCATCCGATCCCCACAACCAAGCGGCACACCGATGTTCTGTAGCTACACCAGTCGGACCCCTGTGGGCTCTAATCACCCGTAGCGGCCGCCACAGACGCTCGCATGATAACCGGGATATATGACGCAACAGGCCCTCCGTAGCACGTAGACCAGACCAATGCCAGCAGACCCATACGAGCACACAAACACCCGCACCGACCGGGGACCGAAACCGAGGCCTCGCGCAGCAGCCGCACCGACCACCGCTATGCCACAGAGGCTTTCACCAGAATGTAGATCATATAATCGCCCAGTAAAGACGAGAGACTACTCGGGGCAGTTTATCGGCCTCAATCTGCCAATTTGGCGACGAGAACTATTCCTTTAGTCGACCCGAAATATTTGGTTACCAAACTGTTGGTTCGTGTATTCTTGCTAAGAATCCGCCACGCCTTTTCTACCTAGGTACACAATAGCGTGACCTCAAAGTGAAGTACACCACGGTGAGTCTACCCACTACCCACTTGAGAAATATTTCACGAACAAAACCCGTCAGAGCCGATGCTGCATGGCTCCTTCGCTACTCAGCATCATAGAAAATTAGACTGACAATCCAGCACGCGATTATTAACAGAGTTCAACCTTCGTCATAGGAAGGAAAATATCTTACACTGTACAGCTACATTCACCTATCTGTCCACCAACAATTAAACACAGTTCGAGCACTCCGAGGGACCTATACATCTCAAGACAAGACACACCGGGTCAGTACCTGCTACCGAAAAGATATGGAAACCAAAAAAGCAAACGCAAAAACCAACACGTAATACATCGTGATATAATCGAAATCGTCCTTCGTTAGTTTTTACTGCAAACTACTCACTTTTACGTAAATTATGTCACTTAAATAAAAAGATTAAATTGAGAACTGGTTCCTTTTGTCTCACTACTCTCCCACTCAATGGAAGACGATTTAACACGAGCCTTTGCACTATGGTGACATGGCATCTGCGTACTGACAATAAAGAACTCACTGATGTTAATATAGGGTAGTTCGTTAAAATTTATCGTTCTCACTTCTTGTACGTACCGATTGCGTCACCGCATTCCAAGCTAATCTAAGCAATCACAGTAACCTTTTGCAGCGTACCCTACTCAATTCGAATAAGTCTTCTCACCGTATTAACAGCTACAGATAGTATAGAAATTAGCATAGTTAGATATTAGGGATATTTCGAAACTTTCTCGTGTAATGACAATATGACTTAGCCACTATATAATTAGGTGCAAACTCCGCTACCTCATAAACCTCTGCTCACGGATTGCCAGAACTGCTATCGTCTCTTCTGGCACTACATGGAATAGTAGAAATAGGACGAGACTTTTTATTCAAACACGAATTTGTACCCACGAGTAATACCTTTACAACAATATCTTTACCTGGAGGGTGGAATGCGATATTCCGCTACCAGGAAATTATTTGGCTAAATTATTTGGCACTTGTTATTAAAAATAAGCAGACACACTGTCTACGAAATAAAAAGGAACGGGCTCACCGGGTCTTGTAGTCGGGATGCAGCCAACAATCAGGACAGACACAGTTTCACGTTATTTCATGTAAATCCGACTAGCGAGTCTTTTGGTTGCCACTGCTATTCTCCTCAGCTTGTTGCCCTGGTATCCCACTTCTGATGCAGGCACATGGGGTTTACTTCGGGTCTGGGGCCTCTTAGTAGCCCATTGTAAGCTTGCACTTACAATCTGCGTGGATTTTACGGGCGAGGAGATAGGACAACCTAATACACGAATCACCATATTTCAATTACATCAATCACTGACTACACATTTTACAGACACACTCGCGATCTATAACCAAGTATATTCAACCGAACTAGGAGCGTTCTGCTAGACACGTAGTACGTAGTGCTCGGTCGAGGTTCATAGCGATACTGATCACGATTCTCCGCGCGCCCCACCAAAGTCAATGATCTGTCAAACTCAAATTGACCGAATGAACGAATGACGTCACACTCGACCATAGAGCACTAGAGTCTTGCATTACGAAAGAGTGAATTTCATTCACCCTAATCACACAATAATTATAACGCGCCGTCAAGTAAAATTATGTCTTAAGTGAACGTTAGATTTTTTGTTATTATATCAACCATTACACACCCTAAATGAATCGTATAAATTTACTGATTTTACTATATCTGTATATAGTTTAGCTGGAACACGATTTGTATGGGAACCAAATAAAAAGATTATGAAAATTTGGTAATAGTTTATTTGGAAAATGGTACGATGGGAAACAAAAAAAAATATTCTGAGAATCTGGTATAACTAATATTTGGATTATGACAATATGAGAAACAAAAAAATACTATTTGAAAATTTGGTTTTAGTGCACCTGGAAATTGATTCATCTGGGAAATGAAAGACGGAATTATAGAAAGTTGTCATTCATTACGTCTGTCTTTTAAAAGTTCTACCAACCGTTTTTGGGCTTTTAAGATTCGGGTAACAGAAATTCGATATTTCAAAAGGTTACCGCCGATAGAACCTCGAGCGAGTCTGATTTCACCATTTTATTAAGGTAATAAAAATACTGATTATTATACTAACAAAAATACTGATTATGATAAGAAAAATTGTTATTGTTATTGGTTTAAATTAGTGTTTTGTGTTTTTGTAATTTCTATAAAAAATAATAAATAATGTTGGACTATACTCCGCACGCCGAATGATGATCCCTATGACGTTTCAACTGACAGTTGTATTAGTTATGCGAAACAATTTCGATAAAATACTGTTTTTTCAGGCAAATGTCATGTCATTCAGCCAGGTCATTCAACATAATAAGCAATATTTATTTATTTTGAAAAAAAGACTACGCGCATTGATGGACATAAAACACTAGATAAAAAAGTAACAGCCTTATTATAGTTTATTTTACTATACTTTAATTTTTATTCAAATTGCATAATTTAAAGAATTTAAAATTCTTTTTGAGTTGAATTTTAAAGAATTCATAATTAGCTGGCAATTATGGATTACATGGAAAAGTATTTAAAAGGAGGCTATAGACCTACCGTATTTTTTTAATTCAGTCATGTCATGTCTTGTCTTGTCAGTCTGTTTTGTCTTCTTGTCACACCGCATCACATCGCGTCATACGAGTGCTCTAACGCCTTGTATGCGCCACGTCTTTCTTTGTTAGCTGAGTTTTGTTTCTGTTTTCGCTGTTTTGTGTTATTTGTTGATTTTCTGTTACCTGTTTGTTGATTTTCGGTTTTGCAAAATGCCGAAAAGACAGCGGAAAACTGTTCTCAACAGTGAAGTTCGCGAGTTTGTAGTTCGTTTGCGAGACTATTTTGCTCGTGAACAACAAAATGGCGGACCCTTGTTACCGCTTGACAATGTTCGCGATCGTGTAGCCGATGCTCTAGGAATCGGAAAGGCTACTGTTTCTCGAATAACAAAGGAAAAATTTGGGGAGTCGTCCATGGAGGACAATAAACTATTAACACCAAAGAAGAAAAAGAAAAGGTTATGTCATATAACAGAACCTGATGAATTTGATTTAGATGCTATACGCAATCATATTTATGGTTACTACCTACGAGGTGAACTACCGACCTGCCAGAAGTTATTATCTTCATTAAAAGCTGCAGAACTCTTCAAAGGCGGTGCTACTTCTCTTAGAATTGTTTTGAAAAAATGTGGATTCCGCTATAAAAAATGTGACAAGAGAAAAATATTAATGGAGCGTACTGACATAGCTTTACTACGATGCGATTTTCTTCGCAAAATCAAACAAATTGATAACTGGGAGAAGGTAGTATACCTTGATGAGACATGGCTGAACGCCAATCATACTGTAGGTAAGGCATGGACGGATGACCCAGCCAAATTCAGCACAAGAACTCCTGAAGGAAAGGGCCAGCGCTTAATCATTTGCCACGCTGGCACAGCTACAGGTTTTGTGCCGAATTGCCTGTGGGCTTTTAAGTCAGTGAAAACAACCGAGTACCACGAGGAAATGAATTTCGAAAATTTTAAGACATGGTTTATAAAACTATTAGAAAATTTGAATGAGCCTCACTATATTTAAATGGACAATGCTTCATATCACTCAGTTCAAATTAACAAACCCCCCAGCAGCAATAACAAAAAAGCTGAAATTATAGAGTAGTTACACGGCAATGGTGTGGAAACTGACAGTCAGATGTTAAAAAAAGAGTTGGTTAGACTGTTGAACTTTCACAAACAACAGACGCACCCATCATATTTTTTGGATGAATTGGCCAAATCAAATGGACACACGGTAATTCGGTTACCGCCCTATCACTGCCAATATAATGCAATCGATTTGATATGGGCGCAGATCAAAGGTATCTATATTTTTTATTTATATAATATTATGTATATGCATATATTTCTAAAAATAATTACTAAATGTACAAATATTTTCAGGTCATGCAGCTAGGCATAACACAACTCCGCCATTCAAGGCAAATAAAATGATGGTTTTATTGGAAGAAGCTTGCGCCCAAGTGACAGCTGACGATTGGCGAAAAGTGGTCAAAAGAACGAAGAAAATTTGCTTACAAGATTGGGATCGAGATGTACAATACGACAATATCATTGACCAACCGTTAATAATAAACGTCACGGATAGCTGCAGTTCAGACTCAGATTTTGAAGATCCGATTGACCCTGTATCAGATTCAGATTGATATAAATAAAATACAAACTCAAAGCATTTGTTTTATATTTCCAACAAATTATCGATATTTTGTTTATCGATGTGTCCCTTCTTAGTCGATAACAGCTTGACGACGTAACTTTTGCAGCACGTACCATGTACATTTGCATTGAGTTTTTTTCTATTATTTCTGAACATTACGTAATAATTTCTTAATATTCATTTTTATAATTTACAATTGTACACAATTATGATTTTTTCGTCTTTTTAATGGACCTCTAAAGGATTTGATGTGATAGGACGTCAGTACAATGTTAAGCGCTAACGAACTGTCATACGGATCATCATTCAGCGTGCGGATTATAGTAACCCATATATTTTTTTACCTTTTATTGAAATAACTTTTAAAATAACTTTTTTCAATATGAAGTAACTAGCTGTTGCCCCCGGCTCCGCCCGCGTGAATGTCGTTTACCGCTTAGTGTTGATCCGACGCTATTGAGCATTAAATTCGCCTCTCTACTCAACTTTGTCTTCGACTATGTAATCACCTCTGTTCTCGACTTTCTACTCGCCTCTATATTCGAGTCTCTACTCGACTTTCTACTCGCCTCTATACTTGAATTTATACTCGACTCTCTACTGACTTCTCTGTTCCCCACTCTACTCGACTTTGTACTCTTCTCTAGACTCGCCTTTCCATTGGCCTCTCTACTGGCCCATCCATTCGATTCTTTTTTCGCCTCTCTACTTGACTCTTTCCACTCGCCTATCTACTCGCACTTATACTCAACTCTCTATGCGATCTCTACTGGCCACTACATTCATCTTTCCACTCGCCTCCCTATTCGCCTCTCTACTCAACCCTTTACTGCTTTCTATTTGATTCTATACTCGCCTCTCCACTGGCTCTCTAGACGCAAATCTACTCGCCCGTGTAGTCGACTCTACTCGACTTTCGATCTTTACACGCCTATCCACTCGTCCCTTTCACAATCTCTACTCGCCTCTCCACTCGCTTCTATATTTGGTTCGCTACTCAACTTTGTCCGTTCCGAAGCTCTAATTCACCTTTCTACCTAATTTCATGAGGACATCTTAAAAGAAATTCTTACTATTTATGCCATATTCACCCCCTTTTTTGTGCCATTGAAAAATGAGAAACTTTAATCCCATAGCCCATTCCCCTTTCCCCTCCCCCTTCTACTCCTTTTTTCGCGATAAGGGGTAGCCTATGACCATTTCCAAGCTCTAATCCATCTCTATACCAATTTCATGAAGATATCTTCAAAATAGTCAAACTACCCTAGCCCTATTCCACCCCTTCAACTCCCTTTTTCGCAATAAAAGGTAGCCAATGTCCATTTTCGAGCTCTAATTCATCTCTGTACCAAATTTCATCAGGATATCTTCAGAAATGACAAACTTTCATACCGTAGTTCTTATCCCCCCCCCCCCCTTTTACCACATTATTCGCGATAAAAGGTAGCATATGCCCGTTACCAAGCTCTAATTAATCCCTGTACCAAATTTCATCAGGATATCTTCAAAACTGTCAAACTTTCATTCCCTATAACCCCCCTCCCCTTTAACCTCGTCTTTCGACAAAAGGTAGCCTATTTTCGTTTCCAAGCTTTAATGTATATCTGGACCAAATTTCATCAGGATATCTTCAAAAAAGACAAACTTTCATCCCATAGCCATATTCCCCCCTCCCCTTCTACCCCTTTTTGTGATAAAAGGTAGCCTATGTTCGTTCCCAAGCTCTAAACTATCTCTGTACCAAATTTCATCAGGAAATCTTCAAAAATAACAAACTTTTATCCCAAGGCCCTAGTCCCCCCCTTCTAACCCCCTTTTCGCGATAAAAGGTAGCCTATGTCCGTTCCCAAGCTCTAATCTACCTCTGTATCAAATTTCATTAAGATATCTTCAGAAATGACAAACTTTCATAAAAACTTTCATACCCTATTTCCCCCCCTTAAACCCCCTTTCTCATGATAAAAGGTAGCCTATGTCCGTTCTCAAGCTCTAATATACCTCTGTACTCAATTTCATCAAGAAATCTTCAAAAATGACAAACTTTCATACCAAGGCCCTAGTCCGCCCCCCTTCTACCCCCTTTTCGCGATAAAAGGTAGCTTATGTCCGTTCCAAAGCTCTAAAATATCTCTGTACCAAATTTCATCAGGAAATCTTCAAAAATGACAAACTTTCATCCCAAGGCCCTAGTCCCCCCCCTTCTACCCCCTTTTCGCGATAAAAGGTAGCTTATGTCCGTTCCCAAGCTCTAATCTACCTCTGTATCAAATTTCATTAAGATATCTTCAGAAATGACAAACTTTCATAAAAACTTTCATACCCTATTTCCCCCCCTTAAACCCCCTTTCTCATGATAAAAGGTAGCCTATGTCCGTTCTCAAGCTCTAATATACCTCTGTACCAAATTTCATCAAGATTGGTTCAGTGGTTTAGGCGTGAAAGCGTAACATACAGACAGACAGACAGACAGACAGACAGACAGACAGACAGACAGACAGACAGACAGACAGACAGACAGACAGACAGACAGACAGACAGACAGACAGACAGGCAGGCAGACAGACAGACAGACAGACAGATAGAGTTACTTTCGCATTTATAATATTAGTAAGTATGGATAATAAGTAACTCATTTGAGAAATAAATATAAATGAAAATTTTCATTTTCGTGGGGTGTTTTATGATAAGCGCGGCCTCTATTTTTTTAACCTCGAGTATCTGTATAAGTATATCGCTCTTTGAGGTGTCTTTTTCATAAAAAAAATATATGTTTTACGTATATTTTAAGATTCTGATATCAGTATAAAAAAAACATGAATTTGAAAATTGCCACGAAAATCACCAAAGAATGCCTTACTCGAAGAAACACCCATATATCGCCGTCAAGTAGCTTAATCAGCCGTTCAATTGACTGCCTAGGCAGTTAACTAAACGGCGCCATTTAATTAACGGCCTGAATGTTGTTCAGCCATTTAATTAAACGGCTAGGCAAATAGCTTGGATCGATGACGTTTAACTACTTGCCTAGGCATTTAATTAAACATAACATAACATAAATTCACGCCTGTATCCCTGAAGGGGTAGGCAGAGGTGCTAGCACCCACATTTCGCCAGTTTATGTTTAATTAAACAGTTAGAAAAATTCTAACCTAACCTAACCAAGTCGGATTGTGCAGCTATCACGATAAACCTATCGCTAATTTTCTGTAAATAAATCGCTGTCTACCCCCTCGGGGATTTACAGTTGAAGAATATGTATGGTATGTATGTAATTTCCTATCTTATTTCGAGGTAGTACCCCATCTTACGATTGGCCTAAGCATTAGCCAGCCAGGTTATTAAATGATGTAATACCTAAACGAGACGGCTGAATATCATTCAGGCCGTTAATTGAATGGCGCTATTTAGTTAACTGCCTAAGCAGTCAATTGGACGGCTGATTAAGCTAGTTGGCAGCGACATATATATCTTGCAAATATAAAATAATATAACCTACCTGTGGCCGAAATCCGTTCAAGATGTCACGCTACCTCCTATCTAGACCAGGGTTGCCATCTTTTTTTTTGTACAGTTAAAGTACATTGGCTAGTATAGGGAAGGAAAAAACGTACGCAGTATTAAAATAAAGTACAATTTATTTATCATTCTTTCTATTCGAAAAGTGTCGCTTTGATACTTAAGTTGGAACAAAATAGCTCTTTTCCGATAGGAACTTTTTAGCGAGCGGCAAAGAGATTCAATTAGGAACATAATATATCCTTCATAGAAATCGAACGCAAAATACTATGTCACTCCCTTGTCATACAATCTTCTATTCACTATCTATTTGATCCGTTTCACTATCAAAATAGCGTTTTGTAAGGTTTTTAATCCCACATAGGTGCCGACAAGCATACGGCACACCTGATGGAAAGAGCTTACCGTGGCCAATGGACGTCACACCAGGCGCACGATTTCGGTCGCAATGTGTGAGGATGAATTTCTTGCCTATGCTGAGTGGTGCGATGATAAAAAGTAGCTGTCAAAGTTAGTAAATACTTTATAATAAAGTACGGGTGGCAACCCTAATCTAGACCATGTATTTTGACAAGAGAATTACTAAGTTTTGAAAATGACAGAATTTGTTATAAATGGTGTTTAAAAAGATGCTTAGATATATACTGTTTGTTTTATGAATGTTAACTCAACGCTACCTGCCCTATCACTATTAGGTCAATATATCTGTGATAACCGAGTAACTTAGATCGTTGCAAGGTTAAGTAATACTAGTCATGTCAGTCTTAGGATGGGTGGTTATTCTTGACACAATGAGACCTCTTCATACCTATAAGAACAAATCTGCGGTATTACCGCATTCATAACTGGTAGTTGAAGCCCTTAAAGTAGAACAACCTACATTTGGTATATTGCCTTTGGATTGTGGAGGTCAGATGGCAGTCGCTTCACAGAAAATATCAAAATTAACCTTCAGGTAATGACGAACTTTGGGCGTATTATTAACGGTGAGGTCTCACAGACACACAAATTTGAAAAAAAAATTAGCTTTTAAGAATAGTCTACATTTATTCGTAATGTTACAATAACGACAAGCTGAGTTTTAGGTACTGACTTAGATCTCTTTTTTTTAACTAAGTGGTAATTAACACGCAATCTTCTAATTACTCTTCCTGGTACTATGGTTATCAAAATATAAGCAATATAAGTCTAAAAGAAAAAATCACGTATCCCAGTACTAAAAGTACTGAGATTTTGTAGTAAATTCTTAGTCCTACATAAACATCGAGCCGACGTCTGTTAGATGTAAATCACACTTGGGCGAACACCTGTGCTTTCGCAGCACTTGCCGTGTGAACAAACGGCAAGAAGAAGGGAAAAGAGGAAGCTACCGGAAGTATGAATACCCCACGATCCTTGGGTAAAAATATATTTCAATAATAAAAGTAGTGTCGTCTGTATGACGGGAACTTCAGTCACTTCTTAAAGGTTCAGCCAAACCGCAGTTATACTAGTAAAGCTTCCTTCAGACTTCGAGGTGAGTGCCTTGGATGCCACTGGGATTAACGCTTAGATGTAGAAAAAGAAGATCCCTCACTTCCTCAGGAACCAGACGTCCCTGCAGCAGGAGCGTGGTTACCGGGTAAGACAAAGTTATCATCCGAGCATTCGGGGCCCAAACCAACCTTACATGCATGTTATTATTAAAGTTTTCGGGATATTTACCATGTACCTGTGTAACTCAACAAATCATTACATGGTAAATATCCCGAAAACTTTAATAATAGTATGAACAACCATGATAGTTTAAAAACCGATACTTACATGCATGTATTTTTTTTTTGTTCGTACGTCAAAGAAACCGCAAATAATCTCAAAAAGTACCTATACAACTGCAAAGCACTTGACCACCATTCGCAATTAATTAAAAAAAACATCTCTGTCTACCCCGGCGATATACATACAGGCATGAGTGTATGAAATGGCAATAGTAAACAATGCTATTAATAAAAATGGTACAATAAATTTACTTGCGAGAATTAGCCTTGACAGAAATTGTGTGGTCCCACGTTTGGCTCTTATCTACTTAGTCAAGCGAAACTCGATACAGAGCAGTTCCCGGAATTTAATTGCGTAATAAAAGTGTCACATGAGTAGGAAGGTCCTCAGGTCACCCTCGACAAATAAATTGGTCCAAGGTCAAGTGCGAGCCTAATCAACGAACTAATTACTTAATAATAATCGTCTTCTAACGGCATCACTCATATTCTTGATGTCATGGATTACTAAAAGTGAATTATTGATAAGTAGTATACGGGAAAACTCGCGTTAAAGGTCAAGTTAATAGGTATTTAATAAGCCCGAAATTTTCGAAGTTAATATGTGCTTACGAATAATACATAGGTAGAGATCGATAGAGACTGTATACATATTTGTGTATTGTGTTGTGTATGGGGGCTCCAAGAGGAGAGTGTACCCCGGACTGCCAAATACATAGAGGTACCTGAGCTTTGTAAAGAAGCGGAACTAACGCTGGGATGATGATGATTACCTGTAGGTATATTAATATGTATATTATGTGATGTTTTTATGAACAGGACGTAAACAGATAAACTTGGAAATTTCAGATATTGTTTTGAATAACATACTCAAACACTTACAATATTAGTCAAAACAATTCCACGTAATGAGTTGTTTTTTTTTGTCACGAAAGATGTAAAGTTTCCCCCTCACCAAACTACTTTGGACAACTGTCTATTTCTTGACAACATTATGGTACTTTCAGCGGTCCTATTAGAAGCAATGAAGATGTGGTTGGTACTGAATGAAATAGATACGTACTCGTACGTTACGTATATACGACCACAGTGAGTAGGTATGAGACGGGTTGTTTATCAACACGCGTCTATATAAACGTGAGATCGTTACGGCGTGCTCATTACTGCCCAGTGCGTTACGATATCAGTACGATACGATATTACCGCGGTCAGTTTGAATTTGCCTATTACCAAAATGAAAATGCTTAAATTTCTTGTGTTTGCGCTGATTGCTATACTCGCGCTGACGGTGAGAGCCAACCCTTTAAATGCATCACCAGTGGTTCTAAGTAAGTTTTTAAACAATATGTAATAGTGATAACATTGTGAGTCAGGTGTAGGTCACTTTCAGAGAAAAATATTGATTTAAAAGTGAGATATCGATACTAGTGGACTCTTAGCTGTTGCGAATTTTGTTTGTGTTTACAAAGCGATAATAGTAAGATTCGTTTGGTATGCTTGACACATGTGTGTGTACTTGTAGGTAGGCACTTACTCAGTCACAAAATGATAATTATTATTGATTAGGTGCTACTTAATGACGAATTATTGCATGATTCTCTAGTGTATAAATTCCTACGCCTACACCGAAGTGATTGTATGCAGAAACTTAATATTAAGCTCTTATATTTTTATAACTTTTATATGCCTGCTTTCGAGCTTATCAATATCTAACGCCGGTAATATTGTATTACATCTTATTTTATGAAATAGCGTCATTGGAATGTTGCAGAAATAAATGCGGTATGCATTTATTAGTAAATTTTGCTATTTTGTGTGATCTTTGTGACTGTTAAATTAGCATTACATGAATAAGGTCAAAGAAGCCAAATATTTAATAGTGGGGCTGATAAATGTGACCCTCATGAAAGTTACAGCAATTAGGCGGGGTTGCGGGAAATGTTAAAAACGCTTATTAAAATAGTACCTAAATTTATTTAATGGATTTTATCGAGTAGCCTAAGATAATTCAATGTTATCAACTGCTTGCCAGTGATATTTCACTATTGATAATCCAAACTGTGTACAGTATTTCTGATACAGCAACCTCGCCTCGGTTTTTTACCGGTTTTCAAAAGCTGAAGTGACAATAACAAAAGAAAGGATAATAACCATCTGAAAAATAGTAAAGTGGCAGTGGAAGGCGTATTAAAATCCGTTGTGTGATTTAGTAGATATACGTGGCTCCCAACAGAGTAGAATTTGGGCCACCCCATCTCTTCCCATGTGGTGTTGATAGGGCTAGGGCTGTTTGACATTAGACAGATATATACAGCCCAGATTAAGCCTAAGATGCATGGCTCGAGTCAATAATAGCGCCTGGAATACGGTAACAGGCTCACTTCCTATTGTACTCAATGGGAAGTGAGCCAATCAGTGTATTTACTGATTGGTGAAATGTGGGTGTCAATTCACCTCTGCCTAAAGGCTTTATTATAATGTATGTATGTAACGGAGGAACAGACAAATGCGTGTAATTGACGAAAATTCTGTTGCGAATCTTCCGCCTCGGAATGGAGAATGTTAATAGGTAGGGTAAAACCAGGATAGATGCCCCAGTTGGATAGTTGCCCCAGTTTTGAATACTATATGTCAGGGACGTTAGTGACGTCAACATTTTACTATAATTGTAAGAGCTCCTCATGGTGACAGCATAAAAATTCTCAGTGTAGATGTAAACGTCCTCTAGTGTGAACGAAAGTCTTCCGGGGCTATACCTCGATGGACGATACATTTAGTTTGCCAAGAAGTTTCTATCGAATATTTTTATTAGATACTGATTGAGGTGTCAGTCAACTTTTTGTTTCTTTGTATACATTGAAGTTTATACTACACTATTTATTACGTTTCATTCTAGAATAGTTTTTTATTTATTTTGCAAATAAAAAGGGCCGTTTTATTTGCGATCCGTTTTAAAAAGGATAGTTGCTCTAATTACTTTTGCGGATAGTTGCCCTTAGAACGCTCTAAGGGCAAGGCACACAAGGTGGAAAAAAGGTTCAAAATTATTTAAAATTTACATTCAAAGTAGCAAATAAAATAGTTTATTAATGACCTAACTTAAAGTGTGAATGCCATTTTTATTATATTTTTATTATGGTTTAAAAATATAAAACTTACTTTCGTAATATTTTATAGTGTTGATTAGTACTTAATAAAAGTATTCTTGATATATTTTCCCATGTTACGGAACCCTAAGTAGGTAAGGAATCAGATGATTAGGAAACAATGAAATAATAAATAAATAAATTACGGAGTCTTTGATCTACTTAAAATTATTATTTAGAAAAACAAAAATCGAGAAGTCTTAAATTATATCAGGTACCTTAGAAATAGGTATATAAACCATCATTGAAATAGTTTTACATACTCCAAGAAAACCTGCGCGAATAGCATGCACTGGTAGCTCTCGATAGCAAGTAACTTGCGCTTACTAGGTAGGTACTAACTACAGTGGCTACTGTAGTTAGTACCTACCTAGTAAGCGTGTCTTTTGTCCGTTCTATTTCCAATTAATGCTAAGATGAAGAAGACTGGCCAAACCCGCTGTAATTAAAAAATATGATAAAGAAAACGGGTTAAGGTCACGCAGATTTTTAATGTTCAATAACATCGAATGGTTTACGTGTAATAAACTAAACTAACATTGACCTCATTGCCACATAAACAATAAAATCTGGTGAAGATGTTACGTCGCTCTAAAAGTTATTTTTTCAATTATAGTTAGTTTTTGATATTTGGAAGTTTAAGGTTTATTTAGAGTGTATTTTGAATAGAGAATACGGCAGTTACATAGTATAACTTTTTTAATTTCAGTTTCACACATAGAAGACCAGTGTGTGAGGCAAGGCGGTTGGTGTGTCTATAAAGACGAATGTCCTTTGGATCGCTTGCCAAGCTTTTCTGACTCGTTATGTCCTCGACAAAAACATCTTGGAGTCACGTGCTGTTATGTAAGTATGCATCGTTGATATTTAGCATTTACCGATTATCGGATTTTACCCATGAAATAGTAATTGAATGAAAGTTTTCCGCGCCTGTACGATTCACTTTTTCCATTATCAATAGAAATAGTAATTGCGGTTAAATAAAAATAGGTACACAATTTTTAAGTTACACTTAATAAATTTAATTGAGTTTAAAATGTAATTAATTCTATGGGGGATATACCGCTGGAGTGGGGTAATAGCAGTTTGCAGTGTGAATTCTGGATGCGTATCCTGTACTCTTCTAAGAACCTACAAACTGTTGTTTTACTGTTGTCTATTTGGGTGCCAGCTTGGGTTGCTCGGGTTGCTTGGAAGGACACTCAAGCACGCAGATTCGTGCTATGGTACATAATAGATAAAATGGTAAATTCCAATTTTGACAAATTGGGTGAGCACGAAAGGAACATTACAAATCCTTAATTACATATTCGTATGCTCTCGCCCATTTTCCCCCGGGAAGACAAAGGCAGTCCGCCATCTGCTTCTACCCTTAGATACACACTTCACAAGCTCCTTATAAGCCCACCGGTTTCGAATGCTTCTAGCCTCCCCTTTTTCAAAAACATTTAATATTTACTATTAAACATTTCACTTTTAAATTGGTACTATTTATATACTGGTAGCTGATGGCGCTTGGTGGAATTTGCTACACATATTGAATTAAGTTAGTCGTAGGTACTGTTTCACTATATTCATTTATTATAGCAGTAACATTTGGAAACCTTTGAAAATACCGTGACGCAACTTAATTCAAAATTGTATATAGATATTATGTCAACTTGTTTTCGATTTATGCCATTTTTTTTAATAAGAATGTACCTTTGTTTTTAATAAGTATTGGTTTTTACAGGTGTGACGAACATCGTTAAGGATAGAGCGAGTCTTCAGAGCTACTAACAACTATTATATTAACGATCTTAGTTAGGTTAAACTATTTTAAGTTCTTGTAAGATTCAGTAAAGATGTAAAGGTAAGAAGGGAAGATTTCAGAAATATTTGATCTATTTCAATCGGATACCTTCTACTTTAAAAAAACTAATACTAAAACAAGTTTATTAGATCACAGAATAAGGTACAGTCAGTAAAATGTTTATAGCGTTGCGTGTACTTTTTAAATAAATATGATTACACTTTCGGTCAGTAGTTAGTGAAATTTTATTATTACGATAATTGAGAATATATGTTATGTACTTACTATACTTAATACTTCTACTCCTGTCTACAATTCTAACCTAACATGTTAAAAATAAACCTGGAACTCCGACGTAGCAGTCGAACGCTCTACCGCTACGCTCAGCTGTAAATATCGTCATGGTATTTGAATGTCGTACCTATTTGATGGGAATGGATCAAATATTTGCTGTCGAAGTACCTACTATTAATGTATTATAGCCGATAATATTTAAAATTAATGACATAATACTTAAATAAATGTAATTGCATTTTTGTGCCGAGTGTTGTTACTTTTCCCTGTAATTTATTGCAACGGAAAACAAATCAACTATGGATACGTGTTCTCTATAAAATAATTGGCAATGTAAGTGAATCGGGGCTTTTTACTATATTCTGGGAAATGTGAGTTGAATTTAAGAGAGTTAACTAAAGATGTTTTTTCAATACCTAGATAGAAAAGTAGGTATATGTTAAAGTTGAGTTAAGTAATTCACGGACGCTCATCATCACTTTTCTATTTGGAAACATTTTATCATCATGAATTAAAATAAAATAAAAATCAGGGTAGGCCTTTCAGTCTTAGGTAGGAGATACGAAGAAGACACTTTAATTGAATTCAATTTGCATAGATTCTTTCTATACACATCCATTTACCAACTTTTAAAAACCATAACACACATGGGATACAGTGTATTAAAGTTGAGCTAAAAATAAGGCAGTCTCATATCCAAAAAGATAGTATTAGTTGCCATCCTTCGGGGAGATTTTCAAATTATATTTTAAAAGGTATTACAAGCCTTGCCTATTAAGGCGAGGCTACTCAACAACATTAGGTACTACAAATATTATGAATGTGAAATTTTGTGAAGATGTTTTTATTTTTGTTATTCATGAATCTGACTGAAATTCGGAAGTCAACCAGCAGGTGGCACCGGCTTGCAGGTGAGATTGACTTGTACTTCGCTTCTTTTTCTATGATTTGTTATATTTCGTTTGAAAACATTTCAAAAAAGAATTCATGCAGTCGCAGTTACTGTCGATCTCAATATATTATGAAGAGCGAATCATTATTGAATACAACAATATTTGCGCCGTACTCGTTGCCGCGTCGCTGTATGTGATTGAACTGAATTGAAGATATCCTCTTATAAAATGTATTAGATTATAATTTACAACTCGATGGATGAAAGCGTTGGAAAACACAGTGGTTGCATTAAATATCTATGAGTACTTATGTACCTTTGAAATGTTACCCATAAATCTTTAAACAGTGAATTCTTGTGCATTCATCTAGGGAGAAATTTTACATTATATTTCTCCTGAGTATTTGTAGTTTTTTTTTTTTGCAGTATACAAGTCGTTTTATCATTCCTTCAAATGGTATCATTCAATCTAGAGAGTTGCTATTTAACACTCGATACGAAGGTTCTATTGACTAGTTAAACCGACATTTTGGAAGCTATTTTCTTAAAAATTACTAAACCCGAAGATATGGATGTCTGTCTATGTACTCAGTACAAGTTGAAATTCAGCATTTATATTTCTTGTTATAGGAAGTTGAATTGCAATGAACGGTACGCATGAGTAAGCAAAAGGAAAAAATAATCCATAGCAACTTTCATAAAGCTGTAGCAGGCTGTCCCGGTAGGTTTATTTGACTTGAATTTAACCCGCCTCCCGTTGTTTGATTATGTTGATATTTGCATACATCTGGTCTGATGACAATGCATTTTAAGGCAATACGGAGCTGGTCTGAAAAGGGAAAGGGGAGCTGGCAATAGAAAATGACGTTTTACTCTTTCAATTGCGAAATTGTGTGAGGTTAGGGTTGACAAATGAATTCACATTTGATTTTTATAGTATGTGTATGTAGAATTAACTGCTTTTTGATTTATGTTGATATGTCTCTATTACTAAAGTATTAGTGACTGTTACAGTAGATTGTTCAACAAGGGACTAAAACAAGCCATAATGACACGAGATGTTTTCTCGCTTCGCTCGGGTGGCTAATAGTTCGAGTGTCATTATGGTTGTTTAGTCCCACGTTAAACACTCTACTTTTCACTTTGAATGCTAAGAAAAAAAAGCGACGTTTTATACAAAATTATAATACTTATTAAAAAAAATAATTAAGAAATAGGAAAATATCTTTTTCAACCTAAATATATTAATTTATCATATCGATAACGGGGTAAAGCCTCCGCGGCGTGGCGGTAGTGAACGCGGTCGCTACGCAGGAGGCGCGGGTTCGATTCCCGCTCAGTGCAAATAACTAATGCAACGCAAATAGCAATATGGATATGGGTATTTGCATTGGTCTGGGTGTTTCTATGTATAATATGTATGCATTTACAAAAAAAAATATCTAAGTATGTTTATCCGTATTCTAGATTCCATAATACAAGGTAGTAAAGCTATGCTTACCATGGACCTAGATAGCGTTGTGTGAAATGTTGTGGAATATTTATTTTTATTTATTTATAATAACAGTTTCCAAGTTGCACAATTAATTGGTGTAAGTAATTGGTGATTACAACGCAAGCTTATTACCTACGAATAATCTATTCAAAATTCAAATTGCAAAGAAATTTGTCCAGCGGTTTTTTTTTGTTGTTAAGTGACGTACGGTTTATATGCTTGCATATATATTTAGCCAACAGATTCAAACCTAAAAAATAATTTAAAACTAATTGGAAATGGATAATAAAATGAACTTATCCTTAATACTTACATAATAATTAATTAAATTAATATCATTAATCGTGGTTCACGAAATTAAATGGGATTATTTGATTTTTTCAAATGTCATTTTGAGGTTATTTCTATACACAATCACTAAAAAGATGATAATCCTCCCATTCACAAACACCGTGATTGGCTGTTTAGGAGTTATCAAAGTAAATTAAAAAAAATAATACTTTAGTCCCTAGAGATTAATAATGAACTTTAGTCCCGATAAGCAGGGACTAAAGTAACATTTTAAGAGCATGAGAAGTGAAAAGAATATTGCATAAGGTTAGTTAATTAATAAAATAAGAACATGATACGTCTTATCTCAAATCAATGTAAACATATGAGACTGTTTTTATGACCCAAGCTTTAGCAGACAATATTTATTATTATTTAACTAGGCTATACTATTAGAAAACCATACCTTAATTATTCACTCTAGGTTTTATGAACCATTTAGGTGGCAGACACACATACAGTCCACATGATGGGTAGTGGTTACTGTAGGCTATATGGACGTATGCAAGACCAGGGCTGTGATATTCATGTTGCCGACCCTGTTGGAATCTTCTAATATTCTTCTTGAAGACCCTCTTATGAGGTCTTTCCATTTTCCCACGGCATGAGCGTACACGGGATGAAGTTCTTTTCAAACCGCACAGAGAGCACCTGTTCCGGTCGCAATGTGTGAGGATGAATTCCGTGCCTATGGCGAGCGGTGCGATAAAATGTAGCTGTAAGCATCATGTCAAACAATTCCTCTGAACATAAATCATTGTATAGGTGGTAAAAACACACACAGTGAGGCACAGCTCCTCCTAAGGCTGAGAGACTTCGCACCGCCTGTGGGTACGGGATTGTCAACTCGATGATCCTCATTGCCCGTCTTTGCCCCGAGTCGAAGGGGTCATGCGGGTATACAGGTGGCCCAGCAAAAAGGTTTGTTTTACCTCTGCCAATTTTTTAGCTTATTTTGATTTTTACTGAGTTAATGGCGTCTGATCGTCCCAGTCCCGTGAGAAATGTTTGCGTTAAAGCCTTATTACAGGTTGGAAGGTCAAACGTCAGTTGCTTCCTTAAAAGCAGTATAAAAGCCAATCTAAAGAATGAGGGGTATGCCGACCCTTGGCGGACCGGGGCCTGGGCTAAGATGATGAAGACATATCATATTTACTTGGTTCTATTTTATATAATAACCCTTTCACTACACGATGATAGTTTATATAACCCGCATATACTTCCGGGGCCCTAGGTTTGATAATTAAAGTATCTGGCTAGCTAACTAATGATAGCCAGAAGTAAGAATAAATCTACCTAAGTAATATAAAAAAATAATCAGTTAGAAATATGTACGTGTGATATTAAAAAAAATCGTAATCGTATCGTACTATATATACTCTACTACTACTACTCTCTACTCTAAGTGTCGTACCTACTAAAAATAAACTTTACTTTAGGTAAACACTTCTGCTATTTCGACTAAGTACAAGAAAAAATTATGCTTACGTCTTTTATTATGTTTAACTAGCTTTTGCCCGCGGCTCCGCCCGCGTGAATGTCGGTTATCGCTTAGTGTTGAGCCGACGCTATTGAGCATTAAATTCGCCTCTCTACTCAACTTTGTCCTTGACTCTTTACTCGCCTCTGTTCTCGACTTTCTACTCGCCTCTATACTTGAATTTATACTCGACTCTCTAATGACTTCTCTGCTCCCCTCTCTGCTCGACTTTGTACTATCCTCTATACTCGCCTTTCAATTGGCCTCCCTACTCGCCTCTCTACTCGCCCATCCACTCAATTCTCTTTTCACCTCTCTACTGGACTCTTCCCATTCGCTTATCTACTCGCCTCTCTATTCGAATCTCTACTCAACTCTCTACTCGCTTCTACATTCGTCTCTCTACTCGCCTTACTATTCGTCTCTCTACTCGACTCTCTACTCGATTCTCCTCGACTGCACTATATTTGATTCTATACTCGTCTCTTCACTGGCTTCTCTCGTCGCATATCTACTGACCCCTATAGTCGACTCTGCTCGACATTCTATTTGAGTTTTACACGCCTATCCACTCTCCCCTATAACAATCTCCACTTATTTGGCTCGTAACTCGACTATGTCCGTTCCGAAGCTCGAATCCATCTCCATACCAATTAAATCAGGATATCTTCAAAAATGACAAACTTTAATCCCCTAACCCTATCCCCCCCTTCTACCCCTTTTCACGATAAAACGTAGCCTATATCCGTTCCCTAGGTCTAATCCATCTCTGTAACAAATTTCATAAGGATATTTAAAAAAAAAAACTTTCATCCCCTATTTCCCCTTCCTCCTTTAACCCCTTATTTTGCTATAAAAGGAAGCCATATCTGTTTCACAGTTCTAAACGATCTCTGTGCCAAATTTTATCAGGATGTCGTCAAAAATGTCAAACATCCATCCCCTAGCCCTATTTCCCCCTGTTTTCTATCCCTTTTTTCGTGATAAAAGGTAGCCTATGTCCGTTTCCAAGCTCCAATCAGTCTCTATACCCATTTCATCAGGATATATTCAAAATTGACAAACTTACATTCCCTAACCCTATTCCTTCCCCCCTCTACCCTCTTTTTCGCGATAAAAGTAGCCTATGCCCGTTCCCAAGCTCTAATCCACCTCTGTACCAAATTTCATTAGGATATCTAAAAAAATTACAAACTTTTATACAAACTTTCATCCCCTATTTCCCCCCCTTAAACCCCCTCTTTCGTGACAAAGGTAGCCTATGTCCGTTCTCAAGCTCTAATACACCTCTGTACCAAATTTCATCAAGATCGGTTCAGTAGTTTAGGCGTGTGACAAACAGACAGACAGACCGAGTTACTTTCGCATTTATAATATCAGTATGGAAGTATGGATTTTAACAAAATAATCTTCAGTCTCATTAATGTACTTATATTTAAATCACGTTATAATAAAACTCAAATAGCGACGAAATTACGTAGCATTATATTAACACACAGTTAAAAATAAACTTATTTAATTAATGCAGGGAAATCGAACAAAGGGTTTGGCAACCCTGTTGCGGCTTCAAACCACACAGTACTTCGACCCCGTGTGTATGTATGAATGAGTATGAGTGAGTAGCGACTAGCGAGTCAGAAAGCTGAGGGCGTCAGTCCGCGAGTTCGCTTCGGTAGGTTCACACGAGAGCGCGCGCCGCAGACTACTCGCAGATCCTTCGCGGCTCTACGCAACGCTACGCGACGAGGTACGTAAGTTGAAGCGATTCCTATTTTCTTATGTATATTCTATAGAAGTTTTTTTCAGGACTTTTTTTTAGTTATTTTTGAGTTTCCGTTTATAGCCCAATAGTTTTTGATATAATATTTACTTTATTTTAGCGTCAGCAAAAATGTTATGTTTTGTTTTCAGTGAGGTATACTTTGTTTTGGACAAATGTTGTTTATAAGGATAAACTTACATATTATTTATTTTACGTACTGATTGGCGTGTAATTTATTGCATCTTAATTATATATATATTTTCAAACCATTGATTTGATGATACTCGTTGCAGCTACTTAAATACTTCCTTACATAGTTTTAAGCTGGCGTAATTTTTTAACTGACTTCGAGAAATGATTAGGTTCTCAGTACTTTATTAATAATGTTTATTATAAATTTATGCCGTTTTTGTACATGTATTTTAAATGTACCTATAGCAAAAGTCTTTTTTTCGGAACAGGTTTATTCTTATCAATTTATTTTGTTTTATTCCAAATATGACAAATGGAAGTTAAAAAATTCTTTATCAAAAGAATAAACTATCGACAATAAATACGTTTGATATTTTAAAAAATGGCCCATATGACAAAACTTATTGATCTGATTGATTAGTAGTAAAGCTTGCGAAAGCGATTGTTATTAAATTGCCCGGATATATTTTGTTATTAATTTTGAATCTCCCTATTTGAAGTTGGTTAAAAACGTCTCTAATTTACGGCCAATGCTCTACCGCTACGCCTTAGAGGTCCTCTACCTGTGTGGCGTAGCAGAAGAGCGTTCGGGCGCTACGACACGAGTCGCGGGTTCGGTCCCTGCTTAGGTACTGATATTTAATGCTATTTATTATACATGAATATGTCCGCTAGCTGATTATTTTGTTGACTTTAACGAAAGCGACTGCTGTCTCGCCACTTAATCACCGATATTAAACCCCGCCATAGCTTTGTTAGTTGTTTAGCGGATGCATTGACTAACAGGCAAATAAATCGCGATAAAATCGGTTAAAATAGTTCCATTCAACATATACCTAGAGATATTTAGTGATACCTAGCTTCCCCTCAGCTAGGTATCTCTAAATATCTCTAGTTGGGGGAAAAGAGGACAGGGATAAGTGGGCAATTCGACATTATATTTACCATGGTTAAAATTAAAACTCAAATAGTAAAACTGCACCTCCGCTGTGTGCCACGTATTTCTTAGAAAATGTAAACAAACATGAGTGGGTCGGGCACCCCAGGGCACACTGGAGAGTGTACCTACCCGTGTCCTCGGGGAAATACTGGTGATAGCAAAAATGAAACGTTGCAATAAAAAAGTCTGAGCATTTTTTTAGTGTAGGTACTTAAGTATGTTTATCCGCATTCTAGATTCCATAACGCAAGCTAGTTAAGCTATACTACCAACTACTAGATAGCGTTGTGTAGAATGTTGGGGAATATTTATTATATTTCCAGTAGAAGGTAATTATGGCACCATTGATTGCAGTGTAGGCAAATAAAAAAAAATACAAATGATATCATGATCATCATCATTACGGCTTGGACCCAGTTGCATCCAAAGTTTGTACTTCGGGGTCCAGGGTCCGCTATCCTATTCAAATAATAATTGTGTAGTTATTATGTTTTCCCTTTTATCACTATTTTCTAACGAATTTAGAATAAAAAGAATTGGGTATTTTTCTGTAGTTATAATAAATTCTTTTACTGATCTTATTAAATTAAGAATGTTAAAAGAGTGGTAAAAGATTTGTCGCTTCTTATTTTTATTTATTTTTAATCATCCACCCAACCTATGATTGTCCATACTATGTATTGTATATCGTCTTAAATGAAGAATAGTAAGTGATAGGACTGTTAAACACTATAACATCAAAAAAAAATCATAAACGTTTCTTTTTAACTTTTGACATTTAGTTAGAATTAACTATTATAGTCAGTTAAATACCCATTGTAATATTATAACGAAATGAATCCACTATTTTTAAATTCCTTTCACTTACTTTTCGCACATAACTAGCGGATAGCAACAGAAGAATGCCTTGCATTATATTCAAATCTATATTAACAGCAGTGTGCAATCAGGACATTAAATAAGGCCAATTGGTTCCAGTGTAACATTCAATGGAAACCAAACAACATCTAAATCAATTGAAAGGGCCGCAGAGCAAATCACTATACTAACTATTGTTTGTTTATCACAAGTGTTCTCTGGTTATGTACGTATACGTAGGTACATACAGTCCCGGCTTTAGAATTGGCATATCGGGGAAAAGGAAAAAAAAGTGAGCTAACATCGGGTTGGTTTGGTTTTGTTGCGTGTTTTCTCCTTCAACAAATAACTTATACCCTATCTATTCTGTGCTTTATACATAGTAATTATATAGACACTGGCCCTTATTAATAAAAAAATACGCAGTGAACAGTCAGTATCCGATCAATCTTGACAAATAAAGTACTCAAAATGATCTTAATGCCCTTTCCCCCCCTCTTCCTGTTGACTGATTGTTCTGAAATGAGACTTCGTAAGCAAGATCGTTCTGACGCTAACTGTACCTAATATACCTGTTATATTATGTCAGATAGTCCATACAACATTTTGAAAAAACAGGTGCAACCTGTGTAAGTTTTAATTAGTATGGGCCATTGAAATTAAAATCAGGTTTGTTATCGTACAAATTGATTCCTTGCGGCTTCGCCCGCGTGCCGCATGACATTACGTTCCCGTTCATGTTCGCCCATGTGAAATTCTATTTCCGTTCCGTAAAAGTTTAAACTTCCGTTCCGTGGATCTTTTCAATATACGAAAAAAGTTTTCCGAATTGGTCGAATCGTTCTCGAGTTTCGAGCTTAATTTTTATTAATAAGCTCATTACGACTGACAATCGCTTTCAATTTAGTTACATGTTAAAGTTTAAATATGATTATATTTGACTTGAAACCACTGAAAGGACCCACTCATTATGGGCGTAGTATCTCAATCTTTGTTTTTTTTAAACTGAACATACCTACCGCATTATTTGTACCTATAAATTGACCACCCGTTGCAGTGGACTTTGGCTTACTATAGCTACAGAGTATTGGGAAACCGGTCGTGCTGTCTAGGGTACATCGCTTAAACCATGTAGGGACATATTATTTTTATTTAAAAATGTGGGACCCTTCATTGATGATGATGATTGACCCTTCATGATTTCGCACGTACATATAAAACACGAATAAAATCCATGAATTAGGAGTTCCCATGGGAATTTTTAGATATAAAGTGAATATAGTTAATGAACTAACTTAACTACATAGATTTGGTTCGCCGTGTGTTTCTCAGCATCGATGCCGTTGTTGAGAAACCGTTGACAGACACGGATACCATGGCTTGTCGTGCTGCAGGAGCGCTGGGCGAATTGCATGGCACGCTAGCCTCAAAAACGACATAATCCGCCGGGCTCTTGTCACGCTTCTGTGCGACGGTGGCAAGAGACCGGACGGCATGTCATTAATGCCATGGAACATGGGTAAAACTCTGGTGTGAGACGCAACATGTGTCGACACCATTGCTCCTACCCATATACCTGGCACGACTGGCTGTCCTGCAGGGCTAACATGCGCGCGTCGTCAAATATCTCGGATCGAGATGAGATATCATCTCGAGTCTTCTCGAGCGAAGTAACGTCGACATATTTTGTCGCGTCAAACTTTTTCAATTATTGTCTATGGCATACACATTTTTAAACATGTTAGTTGCTGTTTTCACTTTTATCCGATAAAATCGGCCCGATACGGCCATTTGCTCGAAAGCACAGACTAGTTAGGAATGCTAGGTATGAAGAAAAGAGAAAAAAATAGTGCAAATAATTTTCGACCTTATTGACATGACATGCTATTGAATTTTTTTTCTTATATTCGTGATCAGCGTCATCAATTAATGCGAAAAGACACGTAACAAAGGAAATGTCATTAAGGTCGAAAATGGCTTGCAGTCGCTGTTTTAGTCCAAAATGAACCGAGCTCAAGAAAAGAATACACGAGATAACTTCTCGTCGACCAAATGAATGACGGGAGACAAAACATTTTAAATGTCAAAATTCGAGTAAATAAGGGCACGTATGTTACAATTTGCAGACACCAAGTAGAGATGATTTCTCGAAGTCGAGTTATGTCGACATCTGACAGATCGCCATGAAATTTGCCATGTTACCAACAGTCGATATCGACATAAAACGGCAAAATGCCTCGAGATAGCTATCTCGTGGCGCGCATGTTAGCCCTGCATGTTACCAACAGTCGACATATCGACATAAAACGGCAAAATGCCTCGAGATAGCTATCTCGTGGCGCGCATGTTAGCCCTGCTGGTGCTGCTGCTGCTTCTACAGAGACTCTCAAGCGGCGCAAATACTCCAATCTCATCGGAGATTATAAATTTGTGCCGTTTGGAGTCAAAACGTTGGTCCCGAGCGCCCGCAATCTCTTCACGGAGAGATTGGCCTCTTTTTAGGCCAGAGAACAAGCATTGCCTTACAACATGTTTACATACGCTACCACAAGAGGCATGTGATGCGGAGGAATTCCACAACGCATTTTATTTATTATTTTTGACTATAATATGTATGTGGTCTTTCAATTTTAGTTTTTTTTTAATTGTTTGTTATGGTAGATATATAGTAATTTTTCAAAAATAAAATTATTAATTCGTTATTTCTGAAAAAGTCTAAGATCTGAGTATACAACGAGCTTCATCGGTCTGTTTACTGACTGATTTCTTTTTAATATCATGAATACGTTCGTTGGACAGTCTAGAATAATTAAAATTTAAACAGTCTTTGTGTGTTTAATGAAGATCGATATAGGTACAGTCAGCATCTGATCGATCTTGATGAGCAAAGTGCTCAAAATGATCCTAATTCCTTGACTTTCTCCCTTTCTGTTCACAAATTGTTCTGATATTTAGTACACACCTTTAGTTAGAACAATAATACAATAAAACAGTTTGATTTGCTCTTAATAAGCGAGTTTTAAGATCATATTGAGACTTTGTAGTTAAGATATTTCTGACTCTGATAGTACTAATTGAAATAAGGTAGGCAGGCAGATAGAAACAGATGAGTAATATACCTACAATTTATATATCAAATGAAGATAATTTTATTGCGAAAGATAAATTGGGGTTGTTGTACTAACGTCTTTGTACCATCACCGTGATGCGAGCGAGTACTCAGGGCTGCACACGCCGACCGAGTACTAGGAGATTTCGGTTCAACAGGAAAGATCCACATAAATTTGGCTTATCCAAGGGTATTTCCGCACGAAAAGTACATTTTGTGACGTGATTGGGGTCTAGATATACACCGGTAACTATACACAACTTGTGGCGTAAAATGCACATTACGGCGATAACATCTAACTCAATTGGAAGTGATTGTCAGCCATAATGTCATATTTCCCATCTTTAACGACTTCCTTACCATTTCCTATAACCTTAATTTGAAGCGTCTTAGTGGTTAAGTAATCACACTATTACGATCGATAGGTCCCAGGTTTGAATTTCGGTTGGTACAATTACGGCGTGCACTCACTCCTAATACTAGAAATTTAGCTCAATTGGAGGGGTAAGCGGAATACTAGTAATTGCGGTTTTTAGAATTCTTTAGGGTAGAGAGGTAGGGAAGGGTAAAGTAGTTAGCAGAAAAAAAAACGTGAGCATTGTAGTTACGTAGTATTATATAATAAACCAAATTGTGAGCACTGTTACATTACCGACATCATAGATCGCCTAATGGTCGTCACTGGCTATCTTCCTGTTATTAACGTTCTAGCCTGAAATTCTTAAACAGGTCTGTGCAATGTTTTAAAACTCAAATATAAAAATCGTCAAAGTACTATAGAACTAAAATCAGTGTACGATGCTATTAACAGAGATTTAGTGCTGATAGTTTCATTAAGTAAAATTACTTTGAAGTAAATCCTATGAAAATTCACAGAAAGCTTCACACCTAGCTAGAAATAGCTGGACGCTGCGCTAGTTCCATACTACGTTATTACTAAACATTTACAAAATTTGGAAATTTACAATAATGTTAATGAAAATTAATGCAAAGATCTCCGTTTACATCATTATACTTCAATTTCTGGAACGCTAAAGTTTTAATGTTAATTTAGGAACAATTCTGAAAATCTGTTTTCGGGTCAGCTGATTTGCGAAAACCTGTTATAATAATTGCTTCCGCAGGAACAAAACGTTATTTGATACCACCAGCGAAAAAGTTAACAGTTTTGTTTACGGGAATATAATTATATTCATTAAAATTAAAATTGTGAGGACGCTGTGGGCCACAGCGTCCTCACAATTTTTCTTTTTCAAGGCTGCTACGAGATTCTTATGTTATAATATGTATTATACTTTTCCAAAACCTCAGTGAGGCGAACTGTAGTTTTTTTTACAATATTTATAATTATTAGCAAAAACATTATATTTGGTCTTTGTTTAACTTTCAAGAGACGGTAGTTGAAATATTGTGTTTTTATTTCTCAGAGCCCTCGTAAACTGAGACATACTAAATTCCGATTAAAAATGATATTTGTAACTTTAATTTCATTTTTGAACAAATTCTGAAATATCAGTTTACGTTCAAAAGCATAATACCACCTCGTTTGAAACGTTTGGAGTAATAAAAATATAGCAAAATCTTGCTTAAGTGAATGTTTCTTTTTTTTATAATTTGAAGTGTGGATGCAATAACAAAGCAATATTAATTTCTGGCCTAGTGATTCGTGTCTACATTTGATGGCCTATTTGTATTGATACTACAATCTTAATATATATAAATCTCGTGTCACAATGTTTGTCCTCAATGGACTCCTAAACCACTTAACCGATTATAATAAAATTCGCACACCATGTGCAGTTCGATCCAACTTGAGAGATAGGATAGTTTAAATCTCAAATTATAGTCCGATTCGCGATAACCGACATCCACGCGGGCGGAGCCGCGGGCGACAGCTAGTATACTATATGCTTTTTCATACTTTGAACGGTGATGCGGTGATCGAGCTCTACGAATAATTAACATTCAAATGTATCGCATACCCTCGGCTTCAGTGGTTGTAAATCAGACTTAATCGGAATGTCCACATAATATTCCGATATTAAAGTCAATTAACATTATTACATTGTACAGTAAATAAAGAAAATAATTATTTTAAATATAACAACCCTTTCTATTTTAAATATCGTTCGCTTTGGAGATGCAAATGGAAATGTTTTAAAGACATTGTTAATTTATATAAGTAACTAGTTGTTGCTCGTGGCTTCGCCTGCGGGGATGTCGGTTATTGCGACCAAACATAGCTTATGTCCTGTGTCATAGAATAGATAATAGTACTAGCGTACCTGTGTGTGAGAGATTCGGCTACCAGCCCAAACGGAAACTGGCCTTGGTAACACACAACGTTAGCACGATGAGGACTGACGAGAAGCTGCTCGAGGTGGAAGAGGAAATGAGTAGGTTGCACTGGGACATTGTTGGGTTGTCCGAAGTGCGAAGAGCGGGGGAAGGCACGACAACCCTGAAGTCCGGCCACCTACTCTACCACCGGGAGGGTGACAGAAAGTCACTGCATGGTGTCGGGTTCCTCGTCCACAGGTCCCTTTAACAACGTCATATCCATCGAGAGTATCTCGAGTCGGGTGGTATATACCTGATACTCAGAGTATCCAAAAGATACTCGTTGAAGGTCATCCAGGTGTACATGCCCACCAAGTCATACTCCGATGAAGAGGTCGAGGAAGTGTATGAGGATATAAGTACGGCCATACATGCTTCCAAAACCTATTTCACTGTTGTTATGGGGGACTTCAACGCGAGACTGGGCGAACGAAGCGATGGGGAGTTGAGGGTTTTGGATATGAGTAGCGGAATGACCGGGGCCACATGCTGGCGGACTTTATGGAGAAAGAGGGTCTCTACGCGATGAACTCTTTCTTCAGAAAGCCACCCCAGAAAAAAGTGGACCTGGCTAAGCCCCGCTAACATGGCGTGAGATTGACTACATCTTGACGACAAAGAGGCAAGTATTCAATGATCACCGTATCGTAAGAGGCACATTGAATATTAGCCCTAGACTAGAAAAGTCACGTCTGATGAAGTGAACACTCAGACCGTCATATGCCGATGTCCGGGACTCCGAGAGCTTTCAGCTCGAACTATCCAATCGTTTCGATTGTCTACAGGATCGCGTTTCAGTGGACGAGGTAAACAACGTGCTGGTAGAAGCTGTCCAAACGGTGGGATCTAAATTCTTTAGGTCTCGCCCTAAACAAAAGCTCAGAAAATTTCGACCCAGACCCTTGATCTCATGGCCAAACGTCGATCTATGCCGCTACAGACCTCCGACGACACTGAGGCATATAGCCAGCTCAACAGACGCATACAGAAATCTATGCGACACGACATTCGTTCCTATAATATTAAAATTATTAGGGAGGCGATAGAGCGAAACAAAGGCTCCAAAGTGTTTGCGAGGACTGCGTCCGTTGGACAAAGCCGGTTGACGAAGCTGAAGACGGAGGATGGCGGCATGGCAACGACAACGGCAGAGGTACTTAGTGAGGTCGAAAGGTTTTATGGACAGCTATATACATCTGTAACACAGCCCGTTGGCATGGCTAAAGATCCAAGAGCCAAGCTTACCCGACATTATACCGAAGACATCAGCCTGTACGAGATTAGGATGGCCCTCAAACAGCTAAAGAATAACAAAGCGGCGGAATTACAGCAGAGCTTTTGAAAGCGGACAGAACGCCGATACTGAAGGTCCTTCAGAAGCTCTTCAATTCCGTCCTACAAGAAGGCATAACGCCGGCAGCGTGGAACGGGGGTATGGTGGTCCTTCTCTTCAAGAAAGGCGAAAATACTTTGTTGAAGAATTATAGGCCCATCACGCTCCTGAGCCACATTTACAAGCTGTTTTCGAGGGTTATTACGAACCGTTTTGCCAACAGGCTCGATGACTTCCAACCTCCCGAAAAGGCTACAGTACCATAGACCACATCCACACGCTGCGGCAGGTTATACAGAAGACCAAAGAGTATAGACGTCTTCAAGCTACTGAACTGGAAAGGACGTGGCATCAACATAAACGGCGAGTATATCACTCACCTTCGGTTTTCCGATGGTATTGTCATTATGGCAGAATCGCTGGACGACTTGAACACCATGCTCGAAGACCTCAACAGAGAATCCCAACAGGTGGGCCTTAAAATGAACATGGACAAGACAAAGGTTATGTCAAATGTCCATGTTGCGCCTCTACCGGTTCATGTTGGGGACTCAGTCTTAGAAGCTGTTGACGAGTACGTCTACTTGAGTCAACTGATCCAGGTAGGCAATTCCAGCTTCGAAGACGAGGTAAATCGACGAATCCGACTCGGCTGGGCAGCGTTCGGGAAGGTACGAGATGTCTTCTCGTCCGACATACCTCAGTGCCTGAAGACGAAAGTCTTTAACCAATGTGTGTTACCAGTGATGACTTACGGATCTGAAACGTCACTATGGGTCTCTTAAACAACCTCAAAGTCGCTCAACGAGCTATAGAAAGGGCTATGCTCGGTATTTCCCTAGGTGATCGCGTCAGAAATGATGATATCCGTAGGAGAACAAAAGTAACCGACGTAGCCCAGCGGATTAGCTCGTTGAAGTGGGCGGGACACATAGCGCGCAGAACAGATGGTCGATGGAGCAAAAAGTTCTGGAATGGCGACCGCGTACTGGCAAACGTAGTGTAGGACGCCCAAGGGCCAGGTGGAAGGACGACCTCATCAAGGTCGCCGGGAAGCGCTGGATGCGAGCTGCTTTAGATCGGTCATTCTGGAAGTCTATGGGAGAGGCCTATGTTCAGCAGTGGACTGTGTGTGGCTGATATGATGATGATGATGACCTGTGTCAATGTCCAATCAAATTTCAAATTTCATCAAAATCAGTTCGGTGGTCTAGACTTGAAAGCGTAACATACAGACAGAGTTACTTTCGCATTTAAAATATTAAGTAAGGAAGTATAAATAAAGAAATGAAATAGATGTGATTTAACTCTGACTCTTTACTCAATTCTGACTCTCTACTCGCTTCTCCACCTGCCTCCCATTCCTTTTTCTAATAGCCTCTTCCACTGGACTTCCTACATCAAATTCTAATTCTTTATTTCTCAAAATTGTACAACGTGATTCGCGAACGAACGATTCGAGAACGTGGGACGATTCCGCCTAAAACTAAGTTTACTGCTTCCTAGGTGCTAGTGGAGAATAAAACACAAACGACACGAAGAAAACAGCAACAAACTTCATTGTAGCATTTTCGAGATGTGTGAGTGTACATAGAGTGATTTCTTAAGACTAAACTACATTTATTTGTCTAGTATCAAGATCATTAAAAGAAAAATAAAAGAACTTGCCCATCTACTCGCCACTCTACTCGACTTTCTAACTTGCATCTCTATTCGAGTTTCTACTCCTATTTCTGCCCCTTACCTTATTCCTTCCCCGTCGTCTCTCTTTTCTACTTCACTATGTCCTTCTCCAAGCTCTAATCGGTCTATTTATTTCATCAGAATTTATTCATTGATGAATTTTCATTCAAAAGTTCAGAAATAAGTTCGTTATGCTTTTTTGTAAGTTTATTAAGCGCTATCAAAACGGAACTACAATTCTTCTGGTGTTAGATAGGGTATACTTTAAGAAGTGTACTATATCGAAGAAGTTTGGATCTGATGCCGAGGTCCTGGAGTAGTTGAGAGAAACCTTCAAAATTACAGGAAAATGCGCCAACCTTGTTTGTGCTAGCAAACATGTCGTTTAGTTTTCCAAAAATGAATGTCTAGATGCTTTCTATTAGAATAACAGTATAGTAAAATATTATAAATTTAAAATTAATAATAATACAGCTCATACATATTAATCAATATATGTTGTGTATATAAGTAATAATAATAACAAAATAAAAATCAGTTATATATCGGGTATAGATCGGTTATATACTTATAACTCACTAAAAAGGGATGAATAAATAAAATTATAATAAAAATGTTATCCCGACTGACAGATTTACTTATATGTTAGAAGTCGGTGCCAAAGTTGGTACTGCCAACTTTGTTTGCTGTGCCAGAAGTACTATGATTTAATCAATTAAAATATGGTCTCTCGGGCTAGACACCGACTTCTAACAGAACAGGAAATCAGCTGTAATATTAGTTATTTTTCTCTATTCAGTGTCTCTTTTTTCTTCCTTTATTCGGTTTACTTTGTTAAAATGTATACGCTATAAAGGTTAGCCAATGTTCGTTCTTAAGCTCTAATCCAATTCTGCATTAAATTTCATGAAGATCGGTTCAGTTAGGTGTGAAAGGCAACAAACAGACAGGGTTCCTTTCACAATTATAATGCTAGCACAGTCTAACAAACTTTAATACAGAGTAGCAGACTCGTTATGTTATGATATAAATATGAATTACCCAGGATGTTAAGGATCGACAGCCTCTGTGGTGTAGCGGTACTGAATGCGGCCGCTACGCATGAGGCGCGTGTTCGATTCCTGCTTAATGATTGTATGTCAGTATTTGTATGAATGAATATGGGTATTTGCATTGGTCTGGTCGTATCTCGGAAAGCACGTTATTTATTTAAATGAATAAAAAACATCAAGTTCATTGTTATGTGTAATTTATTTATGTGTAAAAATTGACTATTAAATAGACTTTAAGCTCTCGGTTCCGGTTGCTATATGAACATCTATGGCAGTCGTTAAATGTAGTTGGAACCCTCAAAAGTCCAACAACTGATCTAGCTGCAATGCTTAGATATCGTCTTTAGGTTGTGGAGGTCAAATGGCAGTCGCTTCACGGGAAATATCGAATAGTTAGACTGGTTACTGGTAAAAGCGCACTCCAGCCTCTTTGTTGAGTAGCTTCGGATGCGACTGATATTAAAGCTAGGATGAACAAGACCCAAGATATAAAATAAATGAAAGTATGGAAGTCAAAACATTTTTTTACGACTCGAAATGACAGTTCTTTTATATTCTGTTGTGAACGAAACAATATCTTGTTCACAAACGCGTGATCGCCATCTAGTTGTACTTTTGTAACTAAATTATAGAATTACAAATTTTAATTTATTGATTAAATACAAATCTATATAACAATTTTGTATGTAAAAATAAAGACTATTTATTTACATAGTTGCTTAGATATGATAAGCTATAAAAAATCTACCATAAAAATAATCTCAAGCAAAAAAGCGACATTATTGCTCACATCTCTGGGTCTACTCAACCAATTGCGATCAAACAAACGTAAGGTTTTAAGACTAAGCAATTCCTTTCCAACAAAAAGAAAATGATGGGTTGCACTCCGGGAGTGCCGGCAGAAGTGAAAGCTTTTCTTTCTTTCTTCGTTATTTACAGAGAAAAAGATAAAAAGAACATACCATACCATACCATACCTATAATATAGCGCCAATCATAGAACCTATCATTAATTTTATGTCAGAAAAAATTAATGAATTACAAAAAGGAAAAATAATCACAAAAAGTAATAAATTACAAAAAGAAAAAGTAATCACAAAAACTGTCAGAAGCCCAGGTTCGAACCTGGTACTATCTGAAACCATAAAGCCTTACAATCGAAGCGTATACCGGTAAGCTACGAAGCATCATAGCAAACCTAACAAAATTAACAATCTATTGCTAATATTGTATGACATCAGTCGTCGGTTACGGTTCAAAGGTCAAGTGATCCTGACGCGAGTTTAACACTTTTTACCCATCCAACGCCTCTAAAGAAGATTTCACTTCAAAAACCGCATCGAAATACTTTCAGTAGCTTTTGCGTTCATCGCGAACAAACAGACAAACAGATAAACAGATAGGAATTCCAAAAAATATATTTTCGTGTTCAGTATCGTTAATATAACATACTCCAAGTATTTTTTTTAAATATCTCCAATTTACAGACACCATTACAATTATAGTAGTGATACAATTCCAAGCCATCTTATAAGTGATTCTAGAGGACTACAAAATCTAATTGAACATTTAGTACTAAAACAACATGATGTACCTATTCAGTATACACGTCTAGTGCGACCGCGGGCGGTGGCAAGTCGAACACTCGATGACTCAGTCCCGAATGCTTAAGGCAGTTTCGAAATAATTTACGAAATGATTGTTCTGCAGATGAGCGCCCCGAGTAAAATTGCCGGAGGTATCAAAAGCAGAGCTAGGTGTGCTTTAATATCGACGTGGCGGCTGAGCGCTGGCGGCGAAGGCGAGAAGCGCCGCGACGCCTGCGGCGGTGCCCCCTGCCTCCCTCGACCGCACGGCCTAAAACCGCCCGATATAATACCTTCCTTATAATATAAAATAATCATATTTGCATGTAAGCTCCGCAACCAATGTGGCCAAATAATTTATGATCTGAGTGCGTTTCATACGGAGCCGAGGGCGATGAACGAGTCGTGATGTAGCGCATGGCCACGCCGTACCGTCACTTAAATTGCCTACGAGGATTGGGCATTTTATTAAATGTAATTTTGGAAATTTATCTGGACAAAACGAAACAACGTAATGAACAAAGCCTCATTACAATTATTTCGTACCTACTTACTTAGTATGCATTATTTGTTATACAAGAACTCAGTACAATCGACGCTACTGCAGTTATAGAGATTCGTCTTCATCCTAGCGTTCATCCCTGTCGCATCCAAAGCTTCTTCAACTTGGAGTCTGGGGTCCGCTTTTACTAGTCTAACTGCGGATTTGGCGGATGCGGCCAAACCTATATGTCCTCGGCCGGCAACCCCTTTCTTCCCGGCCTCTGTAGTAATGTACTATTAATAAGCCAATTTTGATATTTTGCAAGAGTTCTTAGTGTTATGAATTATCCTGTGTTTTTTTTATCTAGTTTTCCTTAATAGGTAATTAAGTTCCATTGCAATGACAAAATCTTAGTTGCACAATTGCACAGTAGTAGATATAACAATCAGTTAGAAACTACACCCTATTCGTTCAAGTTTGGTCAAAGACTTAAGTGAGAGTCGCCCTACTTTAAGAGCAATTGAAAAATATATGACATGAAGATATGAAAGAATATAATGTTATAATCTCTGATGTTTATGATCTCTAGATGCTCGTAACGATATTAAAAATAATATCCTATCATATTTCAACCATAAACTAGTAAGTATAGGCTAAGTATGTGATTTCAACCAACCTACATTCTTAGGTTACACTATAAAGCTTTTTTGGTTTACACTTCGAGCAAAACGTCGTTAAGGGCCGATTTAGTAAAATTAGGTGCCTATCTTCGTTTTTAAAACGTGTGTCAAATAAAAAAAGAAAGTTATAATGTTAATATTTCAAAAGGCGCCCACTCACTAACAGTCCGCCTGCAGTCCGCCTGCAGTTCCTGATCTGTCCGGCGACCTGCAGTCCTAAGCCGATAGCGCCCACACACTAAAGCGATTTTAGCCTGCCGGCAATTCCCTGTTGTCAGTTTTGCGACCACACACTAGCAGTTGTGAGTCGTCAGTTTTAGGTCGTACGATCGCCTGCCGGTAATGGTCTAATATCAGTTACATAGAGAGTACGAAACAGTGCAAGCGATTTTCGACCTTATTGACATTTTCTTAATTACATGTTTTTTCGCATAAATAAATGCTGCTGATCACGAATATAAGAAAAAAAAACTAGATTTGTTGTGATGTCAATAAGGTTGAAAATGGCTTGCACTACGTTATTCTTATATAAGTATGTGCTAATCATTGTGAGAAATAGGTGTTAGCTATTTTGAACCTTATGGACTATGTGCATAAGAAATATAGACGAGTATGTACAAAAAAGGAATAAAATCTTAGTAAAAACTGACACGAAACGTCGATCGACAGGCCCGTTGTGCTCGTTCGCCCTGACGGCCTAGGACTGTCCGGCTTAGAACTGTCCGGAATCGTTCGGCGGCCACACACTATCGGATCGTAGTAGTCGTCAGTCCAAAATCGTTAACGAAACTGTTAGTGTGTGGGTTATTGCGATTAAATGACAGATTTATATCGTCCGGCCGTCGTCCGGTAAACTGTTAGTGAGTGGGCGCCTTAATTTAGATTTTTCTAACATAATACTGAATACCAAAATTGTCTTACGTTTTTCTTTCTACTCGAAATAAAAACTTGTGCTTTGTAAACAGGGCATTGCTGATTCAGGTCATGAATTTATACATCTATATTAAAGCAATTTAAAATTTTTGTCTGTCTGCCTGTTTTCAAGATGTAGGTAATCTTAAAAGTGGTTGGGCAGATAGTAGCTATATCGCCTGAAGGACAGACGAGGCTCTCTTCTTTTGCAGTTTGGTTTTCAACATGGTTTAGAATGTATAAATATGCATTTTAAACCACGTTAAAAAAATCATCACCCAATAAAAGTCAAAGTCAGATGATTTAACGAAAGCACTAAGATATATTATGTATCTACTCATGTACCGTATAAAATGGACAGTTCTAGTATTTAAGATACTAAATACATAATTATGTGTTATCAATTACAAAATAATTATTTAGCAGGTGAAAATATTTCGACTTTCATTCGTTTATACGGTCTGAGAATAACATGTCGCTATACAAACCATACAAAAAATCAGTTATTGTGGCGAGCCCCTTAGAGGCGAGGTGGCCCGCGGCACGAGCATAAACTATTGATAACGGAAAGGGCGCCTGCAGCGCCGCGAGCGACGCCGCGGGCTACAACATTGTGTTGCGACCGCTCTATTGTGTGCTGAGTGTACACCAATAATAAACTCTTGTTCCTGCACTATAGTCTACTAAATACATTTTTAACATCGTCTACTGGCGTCGTCTGTTTAATAACAGCATTCTAGGACATAATACACAGCTGGCTAGACACAAACTAAACATTAGCTAATAAGTCATGAGGTCTTTAATGCGCCTAAACATGTTTAGTTATTTAGATATAGTCCACCGAAATGTTTTTTGGGCTTAGCGTGCATTTATCAGTGGATGCAATTTTCTTTTTTAGATATAGATATCAGTTTAAAGTTTAATACAAATTTATGTGGTTGCACTATTTATTATTAGAGGCCTTATAACAAAAACAAATTAAACTTAACATTTTCGTAAAACCTCAACAGCGTTATACTTAAGTCGTAATTAGGAATAAAATTGTGAATATTACCCTATTCTCGGCACTTTTTCATATTAATTTTAGGGAAGTTAAAGGTATATTATAATCATAATTCATTATTATTTTTGTTTATCAAAATATTAAGAACGTATCAAAAGAATCAAAAGCTTCATCAGCATGCTGAACGGTTATATTTTCTCATAAGAAAAGAAGTACCTAGTGTACTTATTTACTCGGGATTAGAAATATACTAGCGGACCCGACGAACTTCGTACCGCCTATATTTTTCCGCCCGCGTGCCATCAGATCCCGTTCCCGCTGCACCCTCTACTATATTAAACATGTATTATACATATAAACCTTCCTCTCGAATCACTCTATCTACTAAAGGAAACCGCATCTAAATCCGTTGCGTAGTTTTAAAGATTTAAGCATACAAAGGGATATAGGGGCAGAGAAAGCGATTTTGTTTTATACTATGTAGTGATGAGACGTGCGGGATTTTCGGAGTCCGACGAGAAACTATTCAGTTATTATTAAATAGGTACAAAAGCAGGTAATGAAAGTGTGCATTATAAATACATCTAAATTTTTCTCTAAACAAAGCATTTATATATCTAACTCTAATACAACAGCCTAAAATGACGATTTTCTAAATGGGTGGGAGTTTGGTGCCGATTTTAAGGAGTCGTTATTGAGTGCCCGTATCCTATTTTATAAGTTTAGATTTCATGTATTTCTGTTCATTTAATCCACCATGTTTGTTAGAGAGATTTCATCCTAATGATTGATGATTATAGACGGAGGGTATAAAATAGAGAATGTTGATATTTCGAATTTCAGTTGGTTGGATTACAGGATGTGGCAAGCGAATTTTCGCAAATTTATGACAGCAGATTTGCTTGTTTAAAAGAGAAATGGTTCCTTTGAGTGAAATGCGCTATCTCCAGGTAGGGCCAAAAAGTTTTACTCTACTACTAGTCTACTTTTTAATTTTTGGTTTTATATTATGAATGAAGTTACTTAATAAGAGTTGTAGATAATCTTATTTATAACCATTAATTTCAACAATTTCGTTCTTCAAATAAATTATTTGAACCTTTTTTTTCCAAGATGGCGTCCGTGACTTAAGGGTTGCAACCCCAGAAACTTGGATTTAACTTTAAACAGACCCCTCTTGACATCTAAAAAAGAAAATTGCATCCTCTGAAAAATACAACTTTCAAATGTAACTTTTCCATGGACTAATACTTTTCTTTAGTAAATATTTTTTAAACTTATAAAGTGGCTCTAATGTCACCGCAATTAGGCACATAATTAATTTAACCTGTTATCAAACTGATTTTTTCGAGGCTATAAAATTCAAGTGAGTTATAATTTTTTTTTATTGGTTGAGGTGCTTTGTTTAAAAAACAGTTTCGATACTATATAGGTCGTGTTCAATAGCACAAATTAATTTATATACCTACCTATTGTTTGTTCATTTCATGCAACTTCGTATTTAAATAGAGAATTTCATTTTGTACGTATTATTATATATTTTCAAATAAGTATAACTTTTGTTATCTCTCTGTTTTTAACTTTAAATAAATTCACCATTTTATAAACGCGATAAACAAAAACAATGCCCTCATTTTTTAACTCTTTAACCAATAGATTTGCGCATAGAAAAACTATTTAATTGTTCCCGCCAGTCCGCCAGTACAAAAAAAATCGCAGTTCCTTTTTACTGTTGAAATTAAAGTTATTTATTAATTAAAATGTCTAAAAGTACTAGTTAAGAAGAAAACGATTTATGTAGTTAGTACACCACTCGATATTATTTGCGATTGATGTTGAAGTCCGTAACGTTATGAAATGTTAATTACCTGAATTGCAAAAACAAGTGAATTGAAAAAGGTCGTATGATACACGTGTGTATTGCCAGTTACTGTCCTCGGCTCTCTTAAGACCCTCACCTAACCGCTCGGGTCTTAATGGCGCCTCAGCGGTAATCACCAACTTTACACACTTGTACCATAACGTACTATTATATACCACATTCATGCATGCAAATACTTGCAAATAGTAAAGTTTAAATCTAAAAGTAATGGCATCTTGTATAATGAATGGAAAAGAAAAATATTGGTCGCGCTTGGGTTTTTGGCACGATGGCGAGAAAGGGCGCATCGCGGGTATTACTTTATTTTCAGAAATTCGTGTGAACTCGAGTGTTTACCTATGTATAAAAATTGTGGATTTTCCAACATTACCTCTAAGACAACTCACATGAGTGTAGGAAAATGGTATATTTCAGTGAATTGTGACTTTCCGTGTTTGTTCCAAATCTCTCATGGGAGCTTTTAGTAAAGTCCCCACAACTTTACTGAGGCAGCAATCATCATTCATCGTCATCGTCATCGTCGTCATTATAATCAACATCAACAACAAATGAATACATAGCTTAAAGGTCTTGTAACATAGCCAAAAATGTACTTATTTTTTTTATTCAATTTTGTTTGTTTAATTAAATTCTAATATCAGACATTAATGTCATTTTCTTGAAATGTCCAAAATATCTGAGTACGTATTATTCTGCCTCTTATTAGGTAGGTACAAGTTGAAGTTTCATCGGCTGGGGATGGCGACGAGTGGTCGTAGGATTTTGCGAATCGGTCCTAATTTGGTCGAGAAAAGTAGAAGCAAGACGCTAATGAACCTACAACAGTATAGTATGTTAACATCCCCACGTATAGGTAACTTTCTACCCTAATTCGCCTGGCCAGCGGACTTTTGAGCTTCAATAAATTCTATTTACAGATTTAGTCATCGATTCATAGTCCCAGACTTGCGTAGTTCAGTAATAATTGAAAAGCCATTCGAATATCTCTTTTTTGGGATATTTTATGTTATTAGCGGGTTTGGGGTTTTGAGGCCGTGTAAGCCTAAGTTGTAGGTATGTATTGCTTAAGTGTATGTTTTCTACAAAAACTCACGTAATTCACCCCCACCCAAAAGAAATGCACGTTCAATATATTTGAAGTTGTTTTCTACCAGTCGCCAACTTTATTTTACCATTTTGTATTTTAGTAGATAGCTTTATACATCCTAGAGATTTAGTGGTATTGAGTCCAATGTATGAACAACATTGAACCGACTGATGCTTTGCAACAAATTGTCAATTATTAGGTATGTAGGTTCGTAAATTTTATATTAATCAAAGAACTAATAATACCTATAATTAACTCTGCGGTGTCAAGTATTATTTAACATTTTTTTCGCAGTACCTACTTAATTCTTTTCTTATTTATCAAATGGTTGATTGCCACTTGCATCACATCAAATTATTGATCAATTGACTGTTGGCGTGATGACTGTAAATTGCAATTAATCATCTCAAGACGCGTCTTTATTATCTTGCCCCTGTGTCAATTCGTCTTGTTTAGCACTATTAATTTAAGAAACAATGACACTATCATCATGTGTGATAGTGTAATTGTTCGATATTTTGTACAATAAACTGAACAACTACTCTGAATTGTTCCGCACTATATTCTAGATTAATTTGTTTATAGATATAGTTGGATATATGCATAGAACTTTAACAATATTAATAGTTCTATGGATGTGCATATAGTTGCGCCACGATCTTGTTTGAAGAATTGGACGTACTGTTGATTTAGTGATCGAACCACGCCTTACCCGCTAATGTTATCAAAAAGAGAATGGATGGAATGGAATTGATACAATAACCTTGAGTGTTTATATTGCTTCTACTTTTTATCTGCCTGGAAAAAGATTATTCCCGTTCCCAACCCACGAAAGTGTACCCACGATTTAAAAGAATAACAATTATTCCGTCTTCTACTACTTGCGAAAGTTATTTTTGAAAAACTATCTTTCACACTATGAAGCAATGGTTTTATAGGTTCCTATAAAACCATTGCTTCATCGTGTCCTACACCGCATCATAATTCTTGCGTTAGTCGCATCTAAGGCTTCCACTTCTCCTTGAAGTTCGGGATCCGCTTTTACAGTTTAAATGCGAAGTGGCTAAACTTCGATATTTTTGGAGAAGCGACTGTGATTGACCTCCAGTACCCTAAAACACCCAATCCATAGTACTTACGCAATATGTAAGTTAATTCTCAATGTGGTTTTATGATTTAAATTTCATAAAAACAAGGTCTTACTGCTGACAGTAAACATACTTAGTCAGCACCCAGGTATGTTGCCGTTTCTTTGTAATTCACGCCTAAGACCAGTGATTAGGGATAGAAATTTTCTAAAGGGAATCCAGTATAAAGAAAATTTTACCTCAGCCTAGTTTATGTTAATACTTACTATATAGTCTGCGAATATAATAAGTTAAATTACGCAATATGGATATTTTTATAACAGTGTAGATTATATATCTCTGCCATGTCTGCAAAGGTAAGCCGGTATGAATTGGGTTGTGCGGAGCCCTCACCACAGTCACCACTGCATAAGACAAAGGCACATTTTTGGTTCTGTGTACCAAAAATATAAGTACCTATTAATTCAATAAAAACAAAATAGTCCCAAAATTCTACAGTGGAATCGACACTGTAAACCTTTGTAGGAGTTTTCTTTGTTTATCAAAGTCTATAGAACAAGAGTGAGTAAAGTTTCAATTCAGCTTGTTGATCGCTTTTACCTACTTCTACCCGGGGCCAGTAATTACAGTTGGAATAAAGGCTGGCCTGCCCCGGGCCTACCCCGGGCTAGCCCCGCAGCATTTCATCGCCCTTTCCAACTAAAATGAAAATAACCGTTAACACTTTATTTGAGTGTAAACAATACAAAATTAAACCCAGCGAAAATAAAACAAAAAGTACAAATACTTGGCAGATTACATTATTTTACTATTTACATATTTCCACATGATCTATATGCTTTGTGATTTTTCTGTAAAAGGAAGACATAGTAAGTTATAAATGTAGATATATATCTATATATATTAGGGGTTAAAGTATGAAATTGCCGATTTGTACTGACAAATTGAAATTCTTTATTTTTTAATTTAACGTATTTATTTAATCAAAATAATTACCATTATTATCTATACATTGCTGCCATCTAGTAGGAAGGTCATTTATGCCTTTGCGATAGAACTCTGGTGATCTAGATTCGACAAACTGTGTGAAAGCATTTTGTACTGCCTCCTGAGAAGAAAACTTTTTATCACATAGAAAATTGTCCAAATCACGAAAAAAATGGTAGTCTGTTGGAGCAAGGTCTGGCGAATACGGAGGGTGACGGATAGTTTCTAATTGCAGTTCCTGTAGAGTTAAAACGGTTTCTCGTGCTGTATGAGGTCTCGCGTTATCATGGAGCAATAATGGTGAAGATCGATTCATGAGTCGGGGCTGTTTCACTGCTAGTTTTGCTATCATTGTTCGGAGTTCGGCACAGTAGACATCTGCCGTTATTGCTTGACCAGATCGTAGAAAGCTATAGTGAATAACACCATGCTGAGACCACCAAACAGTTACCATTACCTTTTTATTGGTAAGCTTTGCTTTAGGACACTGTTGTGGCGTTTCACCTGGGGTCAGCCATTGCATTTTTCGCTTACGGTTATCGTAAAGAATCCACTTTTCATCACATGTTACAATTCGATCCAATATTCCTTCATTTCTGTATCGATTCAACAAGGCAACACAAGTTTCAACACGCATTTCTTTCTGCAGATCAGTCAAATCATGAGGTACCCATTTTTCACAATTTTTTATTTTATTGATTTGACGCAAATGAGTCAATATTGTTGGTAAAGTAACGTTAAACCATGCAGCTAATTCCTGGGTAGTTTGGCTCGGATCGGCTTCCACCATGTCTTTCAATTCATTGTTATTCACCTGTGTGGACGGCCTTCCTCGTGGTTCGTTCTTCAAATCAAAGTTTCCATCACGAAAGCGTTTAAACCAAAATCGCACGGTGCGTTCATTAGCAGTCCCCTCTCCAAACGCAACATTGATATTGCGAGCTGTTTCTGCCGCGTTAGTTCCGCGTCGGAACTCGTATTCAAAAATCACTCGAATTTTCGAAGTATCCATCTTTCTTGTCTAAGCTGAATAAAAAAAACAACTGGAAGTCGATAGTCGAATGTTGCACATTTTTAAATGAAGAACTACATAGGTACCATGTGGAAAAAGTTTCACTCAAAAATCTCAAACCATGAAGGTTCTATGTCAATTCGAAGTACCTATTACAATGAAACGGCAATTTCGTACTTTAACCCCTATTATTTAGATACAACGTGCTCAGGTTTAAAAAAGATTTATTTTTGTATGATTGTATCTATAGGTACTATTCATCAGACTATTTTGTCCAATAGTAAATTATTAGGTATCTTGATTTGAATTACTAGTTAAATTTTTCAAGAGAAACAGGCAATTATTACACGTCTTGTGAATCTAATTTCAGTATACCTAGGTACCCCTGAGCATCAGCCACGGCTGCAACACCGAACCATGTTAGTATCTGATATCAATCGAATTTCGAAATTTGAACAACCTTAACTACGTCTGTTCATAAAGGCCAATGCCCCGTGTTGTATGTACCTCATCATAATTATATCCTGCAGGTAACGTTATAAACACACACGGGTGCATGTTCCATTTTACGCTGATGTGGCCCCAAATTTAATTATACACATTAAAATTACATACGATGATTCCTATCCGAAGTGTGATCCTAATTGATTATTTAACAAAGTTTTCAATAAAATATAAAATGTATTGGATATGACAGCTCATATATTATGTAAATAATAACTATACAAATTTATTTCACTCAAATATATATTGTAAATAATTTATTTTTACAAAATAACGTTGTGAATTTTTATCTGTATTTTATACGAAGCAAAACGCATTCGACAGTTGGCAGTTTATGTGACGTCAGTCATCATTTCACGCCTTTCGAATGGGAAAAGCGGTTTACTATCGTTTGTCAAAACCATATGAAAAACGATCATTTTACAAACAACGTTAAGTAATAGGTACATTTGCATAACCTTTATTTATCAACAAATTATTCTGCTCTTTAGCATCTGCTCTGTCCATTTACAGGTGCTGTTATCCACTCCGTGTTTTATCGCTGCTGTCTAGATTGCTTCGAAGGTGGTTTTGTCAAAGGCGCCTTCAATATCTATGAAGGCTGCTACGTTTATTTCTTTACATTCCAGTGCCTTACGAGCGCGTTCAACTACTAGGGGTAGTGCTGTTTCCGTTGATTTGCCCTGCTGATAGGCGCATTGCAGCCTGTGTAATGGGAAACGTTTTAAAGGACCTTCCCTCACCTGTTTGTCTATCAGCTTTTCCACCGTTTTTAGGCAGAAAGATGTTAGGCTGATAGGCCTGTATGATCTGACATCTTCATAGTTTGCTTTGCCAGGTTTGGGTAAATAAACTACGTTTACTTTCCTCCATATCGTCGGTATATAGTTAAAAGCTAAGCACGCTCTGTGTAATCTCACAAGATGAGGAATTTGTATGTTCATGCCTCGTTGTAATAGTACAGGATAGATACCATCAGGGCCTGGAGATTCATAGGGTTTGAAATCTCCTATGGCCCATTGCAATTTATTACCATCAACTATTTTCCGTGCAGAGTTCCATTCTGCCCTATTAGTTTTTGTACTTTCAGTACCATTGATTTTTATTTGACTATTTGACACTTCTGCAATTATTTCCGATCCAGGAAAGTGTTCACTCATAATTACATGTAGTGTTTCTTTTCCTGATTCCGTGAGCCTCCTATTTCCGTCTTTTACACTGGTGAGTGGGTTCTCCTTAGCTATTGCCAAAGCTTTAGCCAGTCTCATGCCTTCTGGAAGGGAATTTATTTGGTCACAGTGTGCTCTCCATTATTTCTCTTATATTTCCGTACGGCTTTGTAATATTCAGTAAGCATTTTGGAGTATTCTCTGAAATTGCCTTGTGCCTTGGCTTTGTTGAAGATGGCCCTTGTTTTGCGATGTAGCATCTCTAATTCTTTATTCCACCAGGGCACCTTTTTGGGTTTTATTTCCTTTTCTGGACAGTTTGTTGTCCATGCTTTTATGACTGATTCTGTTATCTTGTCCGCTTCAAATTCAATGTCGATTATCGAGTTGAGTTTGCATTTTGGATCTCTTAAGTAGATCTACAGATCCTTTTTATATTGGATCCAGTCTGTGTGTTTGGGGTTTCTTCGCATTTCTACCCCAATCACCTTTGAAGTTTTATACTCAAAACATTTGTACCTATGGTCAGATATTGAGATTTCATTCGATACTTGCCAGTTCATGATATCTCTGCTGGCCATGTTTGTGGCTAGAATGACGTCAATAACCTCAGTCCTTTTTCGATTGATGAAAGTCGGACTGTTGCCTTTATTTATTATTTGTAAAGGAGAACTTACCAGATATTCCAGTACTTTTTCCCCTAGTTCGTTGATGTTAGAGCTGCCCCAGATCACAAGGTGCGCGTTCGCGTCGCATCCGATGATTACTTCCGTGTTATTTCGGATGCCGTGATATACTAATCCTTCTAGTATACTAGGGATGGAATTTTTTTGTTCGTATGGAAGATAGGCCGATACAAAGATTGTATCTCTGTTGCCAGCCTCTGCTCCACCGTTGATCTTGACTGCCGTCAGATCCCATCCCATTTTTGATATATATGCATGTTCTTGCTTCATTTGTGGTCCTGTGATACCATAAACTTCCACGAGTTCCACCTAAGCCCTTTGTTTCTCCATTATAAATATAAGGCTCCTGAATTAGGGCAATGTCATTTTTGTTATCTTTCAACGCTCTAGCCAGAAGGGCTGTCGCTGCCTTGTTGTGTTGCAGATTAATCTGTACCAACCTTAAGCCATCCATTTTCGGTGTCGTGTTTGGACAGTTACGTTCTTAGTGACTGTCGACGAAGCCCGGAGACTGTGCAAGGAGCTGGTCCTCATCTAGGTCGAGATCGTCCATCTCCCTGCATAGTTCTTTGGCGCCTGTTGACAACGCCAATGCAGTAGCGACCGTGGGCCGCTGTTGACTTTTGTTGGTCCCTGATGCCGTCGTTTTTATGCCATCGCGGATGACCTCTGCTGGCTGCATTTCAGCATCCGCATATGACGATTCCATCTCCTTGACTATAATGTTATATATATGGATAGATATATTCTAGTGAGCTTGGTAGTCAACTCACTCGTCTCGATATCTATATATCAATCTGTATATTTTTATTTTTTCTTAGATCTTCTAACACGTTCGCGCGTAGTAATTTTACCAAACATTATACAGATAATCACCAAAAATTTCTATGTTATATACAGAGAAAAAGATAAAAAGAACATACCATACCATACCATACCTATATCATAGAACCTATCACTAATTTTCTGCTAATTTTCTGTCAGAAGGAATTAAAAAATTACAAAAAAGAAAAGATAATCACAAAAAGTGTCAGAAGCCTAGGTTCGAATTCGGTACTATCTGAAACATAAGGACTTACAGTCGAAGTGCTTACCGCTAAGCTACGAAGCTTCTTAGCATACCTAGCAAAATAAACACTCTGTAGCCAGGAATGTTGTATGACGTCATGTCGTCCTACAAAATCGTCGGTTACGGGTCAAAGGTCAAATAATCCTGACGCGAGTTTAACACTTTTTACCTATCCAACGCCGCTAACGAAGTTTTCACTTCAAAAAACCTAGACATACCTATATAAACCAACACCGTACAATGTATATTAAGTTCTTTGGTATCCAGTGATTAGGTATTTGGGTTGTCGCAGAGTATGCACACAGCCTGCGGCATATTTCTAATGAAACCCGACAGGTAAGAGTAGTGACTAGTGGCTTGCTCTGCGACGCTCCGCCCCCTCGCAGCCGCAGCACGGCTACTGCAACTACAGTAGCAGGCTTAATCGATTCGAAGCGATTTCCAACTTGTTTTTCGACCTCTTTTGTGAGTATTCTGGTTATGTTAATGACAAAATTATTCGGTGATAACAAGATTATGTACCATTTTCACTGGCTTCGAAGAGTGTATACTTTAGGTTATATACCTACTTATTGTACATTTAAACTCATGCCTTTTTTTAATCTAGAGTAATCAGAGAACAGCCCACCATCAGTTGCGGTACTCACATACATCACGAGCTTCCTCTATTGTCGGTAAAACTTCAAAGCGAGTCCATCATAACTACTGAATATATAATTACGTGTGCTTCTATTTATATAAACAATGGCTCAATTTGTTAATTATACTTAAAACTAACATAAGTAGCAGAAAGATGAGCTTCTTTACACAAAGATCTAGGGAAAAACAAATAGTAGCGTAGAGTACAGAAACTAAAGCGAATAAAACTCGTTTTTTCTGCACAAAGCACAAGTCTAGAACGTGAATAGGGTGTAAGGTGTGAAACTAGTGAGATAGGCCACCAGACGACGTGAGTACGTCGAGATGCATTCAAAAGATAAAAAATAATTAAAGTCGGACTTGGTCCGGTGCTTAGCCCCCGGCGTGCTCTACGCTCCTTGACATCGCAAAAGTCAATTTTCATAGGGTTACTTATTCCTTGGATAATGTAACATGCCGTGACTAGTATTTAATGTTTGAAAATTAATCATTTATTTTATTTATTCATTTATTCATTTTCTAACAAATAGTTAATGCTTATTGATTTCATGGTATTTTTTCTATATGTGAATTATAACAGCTTTCTAGTCATTGATGATTTCTTTATGCATTATTAAAAAAGGATAAGCTAGATATTTTTTAAAACAGTTCGTAGAATTTAGTCGATAAATAGTGGGTGAAGGATGCCGCCGTGGGAGCCAAGTCAATGGGTCCCACCTCGTGGGATGCTCCCACGCTGACGGGTCGGTAAATCTCACGTCTCCGATGCACTTTTAGATTTTCAAACTTCATTGAAATAGGGACCTGAGGCTTAATGCCATGCGTTTCATTCTTTCAAGCATTATTGCACCGTTTTAGTACTTAAACAAGTCTGTAACATAACGTACGTATATACGTGCTCCACATACCTCTACCTATGCTTTATTATATTTTAGTCATGCAATGCCATGTATAGTTTGAAAAGCATTAGGTACTTTTTACGTCTCTGAAACATTTATACATATTGAGAACACTAAACTTGTTGCACTAAGTGCTATCAGTCAACAGTATAAATAGTCTGAAAACATTTATGTTTAAAACATGTCAACGGCAGCTCAGTGGTTGAAGGGGCTTTACGATTGACTGGTCCAGGTTTCGAATACTGGCCATTACACTACCAACGTGAACCCGCTCCAAACATCATCAATTTTTGTCTATAATATTGTTTAAAAAATACAATTTCTGACATACGTATTTAAAAAAAAATAGCATTTAATTAAAGTCATTTGTGAAGCTACGTATTGTAGTGGAAATACCATACTCGTATTCATTTTTTGTTACGACCCCGATTTGGTAAGTCCCAAGGCGTTACGCCGCGGGCAATACGAATATCTGATGGATTCATGAAACGGGTCTAGTGATGCCTTTAGGCGTCCATTCGCTGGATTGCCCAAAGGCTTATATCATTATACAATAAATTAAAATTATGTGTACAGACCTATAGCAACTATTGGTATGATAGAAATAGTGAATTATAGTCTTAAGAATAAAGTTCTCGAGATTGTTAGGTTGTGCGGTAACTGGTTAGAGCCTACTATGCCGTAAGCGATCTAAACCTTAAGGGTACGTAATCTGAAAATGCTACGTTAAGTTCAAAATAGCAACTAAATGTTACCACTGCTACCAAGCTATCCTTTCAATTACTTCACAATACAGTTAATGTCGGTGATATGTACGACTGGTAAAATATCATAAATTGATCAAACAATAAAAATGTATTCTCAATAATTTAATGTTTGTTTAGACATATAAACGTGCAACCTAACATAAGTATATCTGCATGCCTTTTATTAAGTGGAAATGTTATGAAGGATAGCCCGCCAAAGCGATTTCTAGACTGATATTATGTCGGGTTTTTGGGGAGCGACTGTCATCTGACCTCCTAACCCCGACTGGAAAGCCTGCTTCTGAGCCTCGTTTGTTGTTTGCAGAATTACCGACTAGTAGACGAGGTTGTCTTAGGTTCTAGATGGTTTAAGGGCAGTACAGGGTAGTACAGCTCTAAAATAAAAAAAAACTTTAGGTCATAGAAAATTCATTAGTGTAAATCCGTTCAACAACTCCGTTGAATCGATAAAATTCTAACCCACCAAGACCTTCGGAAGTAAGCCAATCTCACGGGCATGTTTTTACACCTAATGACTGACAGTCGAGACTTTCCTGTTGGGGTTGGGAATTTAGGTGGCCGATCCCATAAAGTATAGGTTACACCAAAAAGGATGTTGAAAGCGGTTCCGAGTTGAGAGTCTCGAATGCGACCGTGAACATCACTAACATAATGAGGATGTGATGAGTTGATGATATGAAAGCCGCAAAGCGAACTCCGGGCCCTGATGATCAACGTTCAGATAAAGAGAGCGACAGAGAGAAAGAGATGGACAATACCTCCCATTTTATTTTAAGTAATGAATATTTTGCTTTTATTTGCAGACCAGTTTGCAACAAAATGCTTCCTGTAAAGCCCAGTAGCCCTCAACCCGATGAGGGTTCCATGGAGAAGAAGTTAATTGCCGGTATCCCGCGCGTCGCCGCCTGCACCAAGTTCAATGCACCGGTACACATTGACGTGGGGGGCACTATTTATACCTCCTCCTTAGAAACTTTGACAACGTAAGTATTCATCGTACCTATATATTAAGTAGAATGTGATTTACTTTCATACCCTGTAAAGGTAAAACAGGGTGTTTGTTACCTCACCAAGTCTTTCAGAGCCGGAACCAAACTAACTTGAACTGCAAGCTGGTACAGCTGTTGATTGAAGGACTAGACTCTTGCTCAGGTAATCCACTTGGGGTTGGGAGTTTAGATTTCAGTTGTATTCCCATTAAAGCTTTATAAGCCTAATCAAAAGGGGATGGTGTGAGTGGTCACCGGGCGCCCAGCTAAAGTCTCGGATGCAACCGGGAACAATGCATTTTTTTTATACTACTGAGGTGGGAAACAAGCACGCGGCCGATCCGATGGACAGTGGTTGCCGTGGCCTATGGACGTGTGCAATACCAGGGGAGTAACACTTATGCTGCCGACCCTGTACACAGAGGTTTTCTGTGCCGTCAGTGTAGAAGACAAAGTAGGAGTAGCCTTTCAGGTCTTCCCACTGACAGCACAAAAACTCTCCATTGAGCTCTGGCTACCCTACATACTGTCGGGAACACAACGGAGGTACTGCATTATGTAAGACATCAACTGTTAATAGTTGATGCAATTAGTTACAGGTAATTATTTGGGTCACAAATATAGTGTAATTTAGTGGTAAAAATCGACTGGAGAAACTACATTGAAATAAATTATTCAGTGCATCACGTGGTCTATTAACGATATCTTTAACATCCGTTGATTCATGGGTAAATGAATAAAATATGTAAAGTAAATAGATATGAGTATGAGATTTTACTTGCATGGTTTTGCGAATACCTTCGAGGTTAAGCCAACCTCTCTGAAAGACAGTACCTTCAGCTGATGATTGAATAATGAGGCTTTTGTGCAGAATTTCCTCTCAGGGTTAATAGGTTAGAAGGCAGTTGCTCCTGGAAAGCCGATATACCTACTGATGAAAAATATGGTTACCGAGCCCAAATCAATCATTACGTACCTATTATATTTTGCATTAATTCTATTTAAAAAACTTATAAGTACTTCAAAAGTTACTAGAAATATGAGCGAGGTATTACACTGCACTGGAGGATGCCTGAATTAACGAAGTACGTAACTGCTTCATATTTAACAGAATGCTGGCTTTGTACATAGTTAGGTAGATTATACATAAGCTTGTTTTATGTCGGCACCGCGTGTTATTTCTTGGTGAGAGCGTTCGTCGGCGGAGCGCCGTGCCGCCGGCGGCGCTGCCCCGGGCCCTGCGGGTTATACCGCGCTCCGCACACTCGGTCCTGCCTTCACCCCCGCTGCTTTTTCTTTTAATCAAGTCCCTTCAGAGCACAAAAACGAAATATAACTTATCTTAGAATCATTGAAATATTTTACAAAGTTTAATAATACGCGGGTCATTCATGCATGTAATGATGAGTAGCATGTCTCAAGGCTGGAGGGGTAGGCAGAGGTATAATTAAACCCACATATCGACAGTAATTATGTTTGAATACGATAGGACTTTTATCCTATTTTATAAATATTGGAAGTGCTTGAGTACGGTGGTCTGAAGCTAAATGTGGCGAAGACAGAATACTTGGCATTAAATTCAACAACACCCGTCCGCGTTGACGATGTTATTACTTATGTATAATAAATACATACAGTATTCACAAAAGACATCTAAAGGTGCCCACTCACTAACGATCGCCTACAGATTCTGGTCATATCGGACGGCCTAAAGTTTTTGGCCTGCTGGCAATTCCCTGTTGTCAGTTTTGCGAGTTCCCACTAGCAGTTGGGAGTCGACAGTACGATCGCCTGCCGGTAATGGTCTGATATCAGTTACACAGAGACTACGAAAATAGTGCAACTTTCGACATAAATGACATTTTATTATAACATGTTTTTACATACTGGGAGCTGCCGCTGATCACGATTATAAAAAATAATAATAATAATTCTGTACTATGTGATCTCAATAAGGTTATCTATTAATTGCTTGCACTACGTTATTCTTATATTAGTACTATGTACAATCAACTATACAAATAGATTAACACTAAAATATTAACAAACCTTTTTTAAACTGGAATACATATATCAATGATTCATGTGGTATAAGTACTTTCATGATCAATAGAGGTTACAGATAATTAATATATTATATAATTTTAGTGTGTGTTTTTTAATTAATATTGAGTATTTAGTTCCTTATTTTATGTGAGGTTAGGTGACCATACAGTGATTAATAAATTAGAATTTGTTGCTACTTTTGTCGTTGACTGTACATAAGGAATATAGAATATTATGTACATAATGTTTTTCAGGTTACAGAATGTTTTTCCTACCTCAGACTAAAAGAATAACATTATTTTATTCTTTTAGTCTGCAGTTATTACGTAAAAAAATGCTGACACGAGACGTCGGTCGACAGGCCACCGGCTGGCCGACGGCCGACCGCCTGCTAATATGTGTTCATTCGGCTCACGGCCAGAGACTGTGCGTCTGATATTCTGGATAGGCTGGCTGGAATTGTCCGGCGGGCACATACTATCGGATCGTATTAGCCATCAGTCCAAAATCGTTAAAAAAACTGTTAGGGTGTGGGTTATTGTGATTAACTGACAGATTTCTATGGTCCGGCCGTCGTCCGGTAAACTGTTAATGAGTGGGCGCCTTGTAATTAAGATGCACATTCAAGAATCTAGAACACAAGTTAGTCACGTTAGATAGATAGATAGATTTATATAGCGCTGTGTAAAATGTTCCAGAATATGTGTTTCTACTAAAAAGTTCCACGTATCCGTTGCAGTTACCCGGATTCGAGGCTGGGCAAGATGTTCAATGGCACAATCCCCATCGTGCTGGACACCCTCAAGCAGCATTACTTCATCGACCGCGACGGAGGCATGTTCCGCCACATCCTCAACTTCCTCCGCAACAAGAAGTTGCTGCTCCCGATGGAGTTTCCCTACATGGAGCTGCTACTGCATGAAGCTCAATACTTCGAACTGGATCGTAAGTGATGTGAAACTATACTATGACCGCGATTGCAGTACCGTGCCTTAGAAACGCGCGGTGTTAATAAAGAGCATGAGATGATAGCGAGCGAGATACCGCTGCCAGTGCTCGCAGCGGTTTCCCGCTCGCTCTCAGCTAATGGTCTTTCTTCCTCCTGCTTAACCTTGCCCTTCATATAAAACAATAGTATAGTTTAGTTGCAATAATTGAGTGTATGGAGCCCATTAAGATCTTTAGACTTTAGTACCTACATTTGCCGAATAACAGATGTAGCTCTGAAGCAGCTTTCCTTTAGGATTTGGGTCGCCCCTATGAAAGCCAATATCAACTTAACGAAAAAATTGATCAGATCAATGGACCTGGGTTCCAAGACTTCTTAGGTACTGCCAGGTTCGGATGCAACCAAGACTAGAACCGGGTCGCAAATGTAAGGTACAAAACGCAATATCTACGCAAAAAATATTAAACGTTAATTATTTATATGCACCGTGTTTCAGACATGGTGTTCGTGCTGACCAAGATGATAAGCGAGCGCGAGGAGTCGAAGCAGGAGCGCGATTGGCTCGGCCAGGCCACCGAGCGGCTCAAGCAGGAGGCCGAGCTGCTCATGCAGGAGCGGGACCGCTTGCAGCAACGCTGGTCATGAAGCCCGGTATGTTGTATCCGTATATATTTCTTAACCCATTTCCTACTGCCTTGACACTTTATTTTTTCGATGTACAGTTAGCATTAAATCGGTCTTAACAAACAAAGTTTTCAAGATGATCTTAGTGCCTTTATTTTCCGTCCTTTTTGTTGACTGATTGTTCTGACATTTGTTACATACCTTTAGTTAGGATAGTAATATAATTTTATCAATTAAGCAGTTTGATTTGATTTCTCTTGATAACTTGGAATTAAGATCATTTTGAGACTTCGTAGTCAAGATTAGGTAGAAGAAGTTCTGACGCTGACTGTACCTAAATATTAGAGGGAATTACAAAATATGTATTTTTATTTGTCACAAGGTATTATTGGGTTAAGATAAACTGGATGATTACTAGTTCACGGATAGACTTAACAGTACTCAGATTCTGATATGGCGTATTGGGAGAAGAGTCGTGTGAATGGTCAGAATACTTCAGTTTTCTATTATAGCTTAATGTGTTTTTAAAGTAGTTACAACCGGCACTTAACACGTTCATGCGAACAACGTATATATGTCACCGCCTACTAGCTTCATCAGTCGTTCAATTAACTCCCTAGGCTGTTAACTCAATCAATCAATCAAAAATCAAAGAATCAATGACTTTTATTCAGTTTAGGCACTTAAAGAGCAAATTTTAACGTTAAAATTTTACAATTATGTCAAGAAATAGTTAAAATAATCTACTATATAAAAATAAGTCGGGTTTTCCTTCCTGACGCTATAACTCCAGAACGCACGAACCGATTTCCACGGTTTTGCATTCGTTGGAAAGGTCTCGGGCTCCGTGAGGTTTATAGCAAAGAAAATTCAAAAACCGACATCCACGCGGGCGGAGCCGCGGGCAACAGCTAGTATTAAATAAAGTAAATAAATCATTTATAAAGGATTCTTTCGCTGGTTCCGTAAGTTTTCTCTACTAAGAAGATACCAGAAAGAAACTTAGTGAACAAGATTACCGTCTTTTTATTAAATTGTGGTTTTATTTAAAACAAATTTATATTGTGCGAGCAAGCAAAAATAGTAGTATAACCATGCGTTTTATCCTTAAGGTATTCGTTTACTTTATAATATCCTTTTTTCATTAAACACTTTTTTACTACTATTTAAACTTATTTAGTGGCATGTCAACCAGATCCTGAGGCATTTTATTAAACATTTTATACTGTTGCCTACAAACGGATTACCAACATTATGAAGCCTGAGTTTTGGCACTACAAGTTTAGATCCTATATGTACGCAAGAACCTACTTTTGCGTACATATAAGCCACTATCGTAAATGTATTGGAAAGCAACTGTTAAAATATTAATTTCTTTAAATAGTTCACTCAGCGAGTCATGGAGTCTGAGGCTATAGATTGCTCGTATCACTCGGTTCTGTAATATGAAAATAATCTGAATATCGGCAGCTAAGCCCTATAGCATCAGACCATACGACATAACGCTATGAAAGTAACTAAAATAAACTAATCGTGCCATTTCCTCATCAGTCAGTGACCTTATTTTTCTAACTGCATAGGTAGCTGAGCTGACTCTTCCTCCAAGGCACAGATATGAGAACCCCATTGCAGCTAACTATCTAGAGTCATTCCAAGAAAAACTGTGGTATTGACTGTTTGCACAGATTCATCGTTCATTGTAATATGAGTATCTATCTGTCTTACATAAGGCATAGTAAATTTTACACATTTTGTTTTCTTCGCATTGAGTAGCAAGTTGTTACTTGCGAATCAATGCAATATTTTAGAAAGGGTGCTATTCACATCGTCAAGTAATACTTTATGTCTATCAGTTTAAAAAATTAATTATGTGTCTTCAACAAAAATACTATTACACAAAGATTTTTAGTGAATTGAGGAAGATCATTTACATATTTCAAGAATAAAACTAACTAAAATAGACTAATAGGGCGCCAGATATGTTAGTGCCATTTCTGTTGACTTTTTGTACTCTGCCAGTGAGGTAAGATTTAAGCAAGCTAAGTGAGCTGTTAGAAACACCATAATAATGTAATTTTAGTAACAAAGTCTCATGATCAACACAATCAAAAGCTTTTGATATTTCACAAAAGGTACCGCTGGCATCCTGCTTCTTTTTCCATGCATCAAATATATGTTTAACAAGTTCAACTCCTGCATCCGTCTCGTTTCTGCCTTTAGTGAGCCAAACTATTTGTCATGAAGTAATTTATTATATATGAAATGTGAAAGCAATTGATTAATCAATATTATTTTTAAAAATTGCTAAGTGCTGGGTGTATGGAGATTGGCCGAAAATTTGATGGATCACTTTTGTCCCCTGCTTTGAATAACGGAATGATTTTACCGTACTTCATGAGTGTAGAAAACTGTTTATCATTCATACAATGATTAAATATGAATGCAGAATAAGGGGCAATAGCAGGCATTACTGATTTTATTATATTGGTTGAAATGCCCCAAATGTCCTCAGCCTTTTTTATATTCAGTTCCTTAAAAGTTTTAAGTATGGTTATGGGGTCAATGTATTGAAAATCGAAGTTATAATATTACATTTAACAACACTGAATTCATGAAAAGAACTACGTTTTTTGAAGAATTTAATTTATTTGTAGTGGTAATTGGAACATTCGTGAAAAAAGATTCAAATGCATTGGCTGAAGTGGAAATTGCATCAGTATTGATTTGTTTATCATCTATTTTTTACTCGAGGGATCGATAACGTGACCTTATTTACAGGTTTCTTTGTTAATAACGGCGCCATTCAATGAACGGCCTGAATAATGTTCAGCCGTAACGTTTATTAAAACATTTATTAACCTGGCTGAACAAAATTAAGATGGGGCACTACCTCTAAATAAGACAAAAAATTACATATATCTACACATCCTGTACATCCCCGAGTGGGTACGCAGAGGTATATTCACAGAAAATTAGTGATAGGTTTATTAAGATAGTTGCGCAATCCGACTTGGTTGGGTTTGGTAAGAATGTTAAGCCTTCGTGGTTTTTTTTATAACCATGCAAAAAAAACTTATTTTCTTAGCTGTTTGATTAAATAGCTAGGGAAGTAATTAAACGTCATCGATCCGAGCCATTTACCTAGCCATTTAATCAACTGGCTTAACATCATTCAGGTAGTAGTAGGTATATTATGAACACAAAGATTTAATACTCCCTAAAGCTATCAAACTGTCTGTCTGAGGTCTCTATCAGAAAGCGCTCTACCGACCCGAACCAGCCTATCTTATTTTATTTCATCCCGCTGACGAGATAAATCAATAGCCTGGCACTAATGTATGTGTGAAATACAAACCACGTGTTATCAAAAACACTAACACAAGATATCCAGAGAAGTCCAGAGTGACCAAAATTCTCTAATAATATAGTATTGTATGCTATTTATTTATATTTTGACTCTGTGTTTTATACCTACACTGTAGTATGTTCTAAGCTTCTCGGTACGTACAATTTGATGTGAGAAATTTATTATAATAATATATATAAGCGTGCAAAAAATAGTGTAGAGCTATCACAGCACATTCTTTTGATATCAGTGGGAAAGCAACATAACCCGCAAGTGGAAATACAGTTATGGATACAATTACTTTGTGTGAAACGCTAGGTATGCAGAATTACAATGTGATATACATTGCAACTGATACATTCTAATGTATAAATGCTACTTATCACGGAAATAGCAAAATGACGATGAGAACTACCAAAAAAGTATCGACCAAATAAAATTGAAGAGACACCTTTGAACGCACGACTCTCAAATTTCAAACGTACGTTACAGATATCCACCTAGTTTTTTTATAATAACATAGTAGGACCTATGTCACAGAATAAATAATAGTACTACCACAGAATAGACAATAGTACCAGGTACTACGTATGCCTATGTGCCTTGTTAGAGAACCGTACAGCGGTGAGATGATAAATGCATTCAAAATTAGGATTTGTTGTTAAGTTGTTAGCTGCAATTAGTTTTCCCCGCATTTGCATTTTCAGTTGCAATATCAGGGAATCCCGTAAGGTTCTCTATTTTTATGCCTACGATTTTATGTCATAATTTAACGTTTACTTAAGCATAACAACGCATAACCATAAATATTATAAGCATACAAATTATATTCCGATAAGTTAATTACAAACCAAAAAGTATAATAGTTTAAAGAAATAATCATCATCAATAGCTAAATGGATTTATTTTGCATGGTCATAAAAAAAGTCCTTCTAACCTAATCTATCCAATTCGGATTGTACAGCTTTCTCAATAAACCTATCACTAATTTTCTGTCAGAAAAATTTTGAAGTTATATATTATAAAACGTAGCCCTAGGAACCATTATGCATTCTGTTTGTTATATATTTCGACCATTATGGCATTCAAATTTAGAAATTTAGAACTTATGTCAAATAACAATATATTTTGATATTGATTTTCGGTATTTTAACTTTATATATTCTAACCATATGTATTTTGAAATTACATATTATGATACGTACCCCTAAAGTACGTTTCCTTTATGCTTTTTTATCATTATCCCAAATAACTATTAGACAAATAAAAAATATGCTTTACAACTTTATGCACATCAATGTTATGAATAAAAACAAGCTAAAACCAATTATGTCACACTATTATTATGACAAAGAAAATTATGCCCAACTTATTAAGACAATTTATATTAGGACAAACACCATTATGAGAAAAAATGGGACCCCATCCCGTAATACGTAGGTACTTGTATGGTTAGCTCTTTTATTGAAATATAATACACATAAGAAACGGGTCCTCGATCAATTTGAATAAGTACCTACATGCATTTGTTTAAAAATTTACGAAAGATCTTCGACTTGTTTGAGATGTTTTCATTACTCAGCTTGGCACTTTTCAGCCGTTTTAATTATGGTTTCACACCTTTACTGTTAAAACTTTTCCTTACCGCATGTTTTGAATAAATTGATCAACGAATAAAATGTTTTTCCAGGCCCCCTCATCAGTTGCTTCTACTAGCCACGGCTGTAGCAGTTCTACGGGGTTCAAGAAACGTCGCCTTTAAGTTATAATTAATTACCTATATTTGAAATTCCAAAGTGGATAAGATTTAGCATAGATGTTTAGGCATATCTTTGGCTTTAGGTCTTTGAGACTCAGTTAGTTGGATGCTAAGTTTGTTTGCAACTTTTAATGGAAGACAAGAAATCAATAAAGCGGACGATGATATACAGACCTGTAGCATATTTGGCTTAGAAGACATTTCCGTAAACCGTATATATATATTATTTCACATCGTGCACCCTAAGCTAAGGCCGTCCGCTGCCTCATGTGAGCACCTGTTTCGTGCAAATATCATTGTGTGAAATTCGGACACTAAGTAACTACATACGGTTTAAAGAGAACCATACATGTGCTGCGCAGCAATCATTTTCAATATTTACGGAGTCTCTAGTAAATCCTGTCTTTGCTATTTATTAGTTCCTGGGTAAAAGTGTTAAGTTGTTTTACTTTTAAAAATTATGAATGGTATATATTTACGTAATCACTTATTAATTTTCATAAGTTTCGTTGATAATATAAGTAGTTATGGTACCTATGTTTATCATGTTGTTATTCATTAACGAGTCATAAAGTGATTCGATCACAAAAACGACTAGATGGCTTAAGGTGATATGTGGCACACTGCATATCTCCGGGGTACGTAAACATTTTTTTAATATCGTATAGATTTTATTAAGAACATAATAAGTTAAATACGAAATCCACGACCACGAGTTTGCAGGTAACAATTAATAGACTCATAATAATATGGATTGCAACAAAACATACCTCGAGGTAGGTAGGTATATTTTTAATCACTTTGGTATTTCTTAGTTTAGTGGTCTAGCTAAGTCCTATAGTCATCAATCACATAAAAAGTATACTATAGTATTTTTCATAATTTTTTTATCAAAGTTACTTATATATATAAAGTAACTCGGTTTTATAAAATTAATATAGGTATAAAGATTCTAATAATCTTGTATTGTAATAAGCTGGTGAAACTAGCAAATTACTATGTAGGTTTAATAAATCCATGACTTGGAAAGTAAGAAACGTATTACCTACTTAGGTATTTGACGACTAATTTTATTTTGTATTTCTATTTGATTGCAAACATTCTCTCAATACTTATACCACAGTATTACTACTACATACAGTAGCGCGACGAATGTACTTACACAGAGCAACGGAGGGGAACTTGCGACGTGTCAGGGGGCGCGGACGCGCTGTCCGTCAAATTGCGTCTTTTGCGGGAAAGTTCGCTGAGGGCTACCGTAGCCGCGTATACTTAGGTATCGCTTGCGTGACAATTATTAAGAATTTTTTTCATTTCATATCATAAGGGTACACTATTGTTCCGTGTACGGATGTCTTTCGACACAAAGTGCCAAAAACATACATACGATTTCATAGATTTCCCCGTGACGCGAGGTAAGGTTATTTCTATAATTTCAACGTAACGTCTTGAATCAATCGATAGAAGTTACGAATAATGTAGTTAAATAAACATCAACATTGAAAGAGTTTTAAATTCTTTTATACAAATAATAGTTAGGTATTATGAATCAAAAATCAATAATTATTTAGTTCCTACCTACAACTATTTTCTTTCGTCGACAATCGTCGCATTTCCGAATGTAAACGAATGCTGATTTACACAAGTAGCTATCCATCAATTATTAGATTTATCGTGAATATTAATATCGTGTATAATAATTAATCTAAAAACTTCTAAAAATAAAGTGTCACGAAAGTGTCTTGCAGTACAATACATGTAAATGTATTTAAAATAAATAATTGCATAATAGTTACATTTTTTTCTTTTCTGACGACCCTTGCACATTTGCGATGAATAGCGTAGGTACTTACGCGAGCAACGGCATCGTTCGACATCAAAGGCGTTTCTACACTGTGTTTAGTAGTAACACTGTGCTTATACTATAATCATTTTTAAACTCTAAAGTTTAGGTCCAATCCTACTGAAATCGTCCGCCCCCAATCTATTTCGTTATATTCGGAAGAGGGATAAGCGTTTGTTTGAGGCTCCACCATGAAATTGGAAGCCCAGCCAACCTCACCTGTAATCTATTACACTCACCGTTTAGCTGTCAGTAAGCAGTCGCTCCCATAAAAGCTGTATTTGATCTAAGGTGGAGGCTTATGACTAGAAGCGGATGAATTCAAAGAGGATTTACCTGGCAAGTAAGCTGGTATGACAATGTACTCTGGTTGTGTAAAATGCGTTGTTAGCCGCGTACTTTACTCCATTACACCGACATCAAGACGTTTGCTGGTATAGATACCGGGATAGATAATTCGACGCAAAGGGCTAGCGCATTATACTCTGATACAGCTCTGATAGACGGCCTCTATGGCGTGGAGCATTCGACTGCTGCGTACGGGTGGTTTGATTTTCGGTTCCCACTCAATTCTTTTTATATATTATGAATAAGAGGCAAAACGCCAATTTGACTAGTCGCAATGCGGTCAGCTGCATTCAGCTGGCTGCAACACTTTGTGAGCTTGAGGGAACTCCACCCCTACTGCCGGTGCACCGGGGGTGGTTAAGTCGGACTCGAACCGACGACTAAAACTGTACGTCATCTTGCCGGAGACGAGATTGCCATTGACATATCTCAAAGCAATACCAAATAATATATGGTCGGATTTGTCATGGATTTATGAAATCGCCCTCCTAGGTATATTAATGTCATATCTTAGTTGTAATTTTCATTGTTTTAGTTATGAATATTTTGTGTTCAGCTACGTTTGCGGTTGTATGGTACCAGTTGAAAAAAAGCTTTAATTTTGTCTTTTCTAGTGTCTTTCTTCATTTTTGAGGTGTGTATTGTTGTGGTCGACTGTCGGTGCAGACTTTATATACTTAAGTATTAAGTGCGTTTATCCAATGATCTTACTTGTTTATCTATAGAAGTAAGTAATGTTTTCAGATGATCTGCAATTTATTAGATTAGTTTTGTAGATTCAGGAACTTAGTTGGCCCTGGTGAATGACACTTTGTACTGGACACTATATCCAGGATTATTTAGTCGTAGCATGTAAGACGATCTAGATAAGGTCTAACTTTACTTTTGGCTTAAATCACATAGTGATACCATATTTAGCATTATTCATCTTTATTGTATCCTACATATAACTATTGTAAAATAAAACTTTGATGTTGTATTTTTTTGTTTATTATTCACTTCCCATCAAATTAACAATAATAGCGATGAAGAGGTACATAAAATTTGATTACTGAGAAACATCTTTTAAAAAATACATATATATACAAAAACCCATAAAGTACAAAGACACTATATAACCTACAAATAACACATTAATTTTGGATAGGTAGGTACTTAGTTTTATCGCACATAAATTGAAAGACGATAAAACTGATTCTTTGAACAAATCTTACTTTTCGTTAAGACTATGGGAAATTCTATTGCAATGCAATACAGTTCAAAGACATTATAGGTATAAGTTAGTACCTAAGTACCTATTTTTAACATTATTTTCATTCATGTCTACATGTTACTGGCAAAACTGGTCAACACTTCAAACTTAGCGGGTTGATTTATTTCCAATTAATTTATTAAAATCATTATAGTTCCGAGTATCAAAAAGTGTTTATCTATATTCTCGATACGCTTCTTTAATTCTTAACCATGTGCAAGCTCCCATTCGTCGAGTGTTCAGAGTGGTCATCAACTTGGCGAGAAATAATAGTTTAGTAGTTTAGATATGTCACCGCCAACTAGCTTAATCAGCTCAATTAACTGCCTAGACAGTTAACTAAACGGCACCATTCAATTAACGGCCTGAATGGTGTTCAGCCATTTAATTAAACGGCTAGGCAAATAGCTTGGAACGAAGACGTTTAACTACTTGCCTAGCCATTTAATTAAACAGTTAGATGAATGATGAGTTAGAATGACAGCAATGGTGCAGACTAAGAAGTTCTAGTCCAGACTCTAATATAGGGAAAAGATATAAACATATATACATATAACACTCATAAATGTACCTGAAGTTACACATTCGAATTTATTGGTACACATAATTGAACAATATTTTGAAAAAGAAGACTGATTAAGGAAACCTGTCATTAGGTTCTCATATCAATAATCAAATGGCAATTGGATGACTGATGAACCCCTTTACATATCTATCAATGGCAATACGTTTACCTCAAGGAATATTAGTAATTTCAATAATTTCGGTTGCTAACTTTCTTGAGAAAAAAAAAAAACAAAAAATTTGGTACTGCAATTATTTATTTAATACTACACGAGTGCTTTGCGCGTCGATAAAATTGTATGTTTTCAGGGCGACTGTCATTTCGACATCTATTTGCTATAAGGGTCTTAAAATACAGACAACTTTGGTTTTCACTACCGTACACCTTCGTAATAACACCTTGGTCGAGAATCATCAAAATCGAGATGTGCCTACAAAATGAGACTGAATCACTGTCAACAAAAGCATCGAATCTATCATTAAAATCGTTTGTCACCTTACGAAGTATTCTTGGTTGGAGGTAAACGTATTCGCCCGTTCGCTGTAGAGTCACTACGCAAGACAGTAGAGAGGTCTTGCAAAAACTATAAACTGATTTCAATTCCACCTCGACTGCCAGACATTTTAGGATTCTGGGAATGTATGATTGTGAAGATAGATACCTATGTTCAATACCGTAATCATGGAGAAGATAATGATCTGCTAGCGTCTCAAAAACTAAATTTATCCGCCTAATAGGACAGTGCAAGAGCAGGTCTCCTTAGGCCAGTCAGGGTCTTCTTCACTAGTGATATAACCTTCTCTTCTGTGGAAACTCTAATATTATTTTGATTTTGAGTAATTGTTCGAGAAGCTCATGATTATACTTAAGTACCGCTCGGCATCGATAAGCGGTTCGCTCACATACCAACTGAGACTTCCTTGAATTTGATTGAATTACAGAAATTGCACAACGAACGACTTGATGGCAAATATAGAACAAACAGAAGAGATATAATTTACCTACACATTTAAAAAATACGAAATGTATAATATAAGGTCCATTAAAGTTAGGTAACCTCACATTGTGACACCTAGCGTACATTGAGCATATCCCCGAGCAACAGATTATTTATTATTTTCATTAAATTTTAAATTTATGGATAGCATCAACTTACTACAAGTATATTAGGCCATGTCATTGCTTAAGCAGAGCAATGACATGGCATGGTAAGAAAATTACGTATTTCAATTTGAGCTTTTTTAGGTAGATAGGTACAATACGTAATTCATGAGTAAAAATTGTTTCAAAATACCGCAATGCTTCTCATTCGAAACATCACAATTTTTATAAATTTTTATACCAAATTGAATGCCCACTTCTAAATTCGTATTTTCATCGCGAATAAACGTTACTTAGTTTCGGTTTTGCTTTACATAAAGTGGCGAAATTCTAAAGAAACTTTAATAAAAAAAATATAAAACATTTTGTGACGATTTTCAAAATATCAAGTTCACTTAAAATTATAACAATAATTCAAACTTATTATCTAAATAATAACAAAAGTGTGATATTTTATCAAAACCTATACTTATCTAAAATGATGTTGGATATAAGATACCTGTTACATTTATGTTATCTCTGACAATCTTGAACTTCGATATATATCAATGACAATTTACAATTTGTTTATAAACACACATAGTTTATAAATAACAACAAAGTAGTGTGCCAGTATACCTATACCATTAATTTTAATGGGGTTTTGACACGACCGACCTCTAACAAGACGGCAGATAAACTGATTACGTCATCTAATAAATGTCAACAACATGACATGGATCAATATTTATATCTCACCTTGTACATATCATATGAAATAATAATAATAATAATTCTTTATTGCAAAAAGTTTACACAGCTGGCAAAGTTATTAAGTAATGTACAATTCCTTATAAGTAACGAAGTTTAGGACTTCAGGATACATCGTGAGCTATGTTTAGTTAAATATACAGTAATATCCTAATAAAATAATAACAAATTTGAAAATGGTTTCAGTCAACACAGTACCTGTGCAGCTAACAAAGGAGATAGGGTTGCACTTTTTCATGTAAAGTTGTGTGTAAAAGTACAACCGTATCTCCTTTGTCAACTGTAACTAATGTTTAGGCTTCTGTACAAGAGTCGTCTGATGTGTTATGAAAGATTCTTGAAAGAGGCAAGCTGCTTATCAATTCCTTATGAGTTTGGGCTACGAGGATTTTAAAATCATTATTGGCACATTATACATCAATAGGTACCTAATTTCTAACAGTTTAATATTATCAACTAGAATTTATGGCTGCCATTCTTATTGTAACAGTATAAACCGAAACAAAGAAATGATCATGATCATAGCAATAAGTTGATTTTTCTTAACATTATTTTAACAACCTAACATCTATATGTTAATAATATATAATTAAAGTTACAAACATTAATAATAAAAAGTCAGTGTATATGATATATTGTTATATGAGATCTATTTGTGTTGAACCAACGGCTAATATTGTATACACTATTGGGGACCTTAATAAAAGTATAAACGATATACCTATAAACTATAGACCTATTATGTTACGAGTACGATCGAAATATGGCAACGTCATAACTGAAAGTTAGATCTAAACAAACAAAATATTTGGTATACCTATTCCTAATCAATTTGGCTACAACATAGTTTTAAATTTTAAGTTGATCCTATTTTTTTGTCAGAATGAAAACAAAACGCAGAATAAAGTGCCTAATTGAGGATCTTTTATGTATCACCAAAAAAGCTTAATTATTTTAGATATCATTCAGAATTATGTCCACTGGCCAGAACAGAACATTAACCCATAAACACGTTCATATAATTAAAATAACCAAATGAAGAATGCTTTGATTACAGCTTAGGTAAGTATATTTAAAAAAAAACATCCTAATTACTTTATGAGTAAGGGCATAATTATGATATTTCAATTTGGGTTTTGTTTCTGTGACTTCAGAAATCGCCTTAGTCTAAATCTGTTTGAATTTAAATCCCACATACCCACCAGTGGACTACGAATCGTGAACTTGTTTCTAACAAACCCTGGGACTCTGGTGATACACATTAGCTTTTAAAATATATCATTAGCCCGTTTTAATAAACATCTATAAAATGCTGAAATGTATACCTAAGTAAAACTCTAAATCTTAATTAAAATTCGATATCCAACAACTAAAAAATACTCAGTCTTGCGGTACGTGAAAAATAAAGGAGTTAATTAATTTTTTGGTCACTAAAAATCGAGTGAATGGTAAATTATAAGAAATGCTAAAAAGTAATGAACTAATACAGACAAAGATAATATTAAATAGACAAAGAATGCCTAAATCAGGTATAAACAATTCAATAAGTATTTTGACCTTAAAAGCAATTACCATGCATTTCATGCAATAGGTAGTGCTTGTTAATGTTCCAATTGATATGTTTAACTAGTAGTATTTAATCAGAATCACAACTGGTAAATTACAATATAGATGATTTGAATTACTGTATTATCAAATTCGTATTACTTCATTTTTGTCAATATTATTTTATATATGCGTTTCATCAGTATTCACCGATAAGAAGTGGGCCCAATCAAGACGAATTGACTCCTTTACCATTTTTATTTCCTCTTACAACATGAAGGGCTTAGTTTTAGTTCAGCTATCTTCAAACACTTTTAATTTAAATATAACTGGTCAGTGTGACTAGGTTTTCAATTGTAAAACTTTTTGTAAAACTTTTCGTACAACTTTGGTAAACTAAAATAGCAAATAGATATTCTCTTACTAATAGAAGAACTCAGATGACCTCGGTAATCAGTTAAACAACCAAATTAGTATTAACTATAATGATCTCCGTCGTAATCATTTAATGATTAAAAAAGCTACCGTGATCTATTATCACCCAAGTTTTAGTTACTGAAAATATAAATATCAATGACTGGTGCTAAGCCTCGAGCTTAATGTATTGTTCATTGCATGATTAAGATTGGGCAAAAAAATTTATGTTCTTAATATACAATTCTATATCAAAAGTAAATGCCAATGTTTCTTATAATGCTACAACTTAATACACATAAAAGTGACTACAAAAACCCGTAATTTGTCATCTTGAAATTATGGGTGAGTGACACTAAATCTTAGACAGCGTTACTCACTACAGAATAATAACATCATGTAATTTATAAATATACCGATATAGTAAAAAATCAGAGATCTTGGTAATATAACTTTACAAATTGATTATTTGTAACGAAATAAAGTTACATAAGTACCTATGTAACATATAGTACATAAGTACTAGATTCCTTATGAATAGTTGATTGTGTTTGTTGTATTTCAATGTTATAATCAACGTACAAATGGCAATACAAATAGCATGCTTCTTTTTTAATAAAAAATATATATCATAAATAATTGAAATCAATATTCACAAATCAATTATTCGTTGATAGGGTTTACTCAAGGTCTGACAATCTTCCATCTTTTTGTTCATTTTCAAGCTGTCCTAGAATATCTTGAACATCCGTCGAGACCTGAAAAATATAAATAATCAACATTTTGTGGGATGCAGAAAAAATATAAATGAACAGCAATTTCAGCTTGTTAACTTAATCGTCTTCATGGGAAACTTGTAAGTATTTAAGTAGAACGGGAACTTACGACCATATCAGGAAAAGTTGGATCGATTGTGTCTAACGAATTGATCGCTGTTTCTATCTGAGTATTAAGAACTGCAAAAAACAACAAGTAATTAAATAGTTTTATTTAGATAATTACTCATATTAATTAAGTATATAGATGAATTAATGAAATTCTTACGTGTTTCATCGAATAAGCTTTCAAGGTTTGAAGAGTCAAAAGCTGACATTTCAGGTTCCGGTTGCAGGTGTTGATCCGCCTCTGTGTTTTTCTTTTTATTTGAAAAATCTTCATTTTCATATTCGTTGGGTCGCTTAAGCCCACTTTGGTAATTAATCATGCTTGGTTCAGGCAGCATTTCAAAGAAGGCAACTTCATCCGGTGTTGTTATAAATGGAAAGAAACTTAGTTGAGAATTAGTTTCATAAAGATTTGTTCTACTCTCTCGCTCGAAGCCGTAATTATTGTTTAGGTTGTTATTAAAATTAATACCAGAACCATTTGGATATCCACAAGGTGAGTTATCAAAGTAGTCTTCATTTAGTAAACATGTAGCACCTTGTTCTGTGTTGACAATGTTCTCAGGTTCAGTAACGATAGGCGCACAGGCCAGAGAACTAGAGGTTCCTTCGAAATGAAATACTTCATTTGAATCATAAGAACTCAGGTTCATTATTTTACCTTCTTGAAAGGCACCTCCGACAGGTTCTTCATATGAACTACCGTTTACGGGTCGAAATTGTGCCATATGGCTGTTATTTTCCTCCTCAAAGGGCACATTTTGACCTTGATCGAAAGACTTAATGACATCAAAATTTTTTGAGATACCACTAACTATAACTTCCATTTTTGGAGGAATTAATGTATAACGTTGCGAAGGTGATGCGCAGTTTGTAGATGAGCCGCTCGCATCCAAATCATCCTCTGTTGGAGGGCCTGGTAAATCGGTAACCAAGTGTAAAATTACTTCCTTTAAGCGCCTTGGGTCCTCCACTAGCACCGGATCATTATAATTTATTTCCTGTAATTATGAAAAAAAGTAATGTATTAATAATGCATAATAAATTTTGTTAATGTGACTAGCAGTCATAGACTGGCTGGTTCCGGCTACCTGAGTAGTCTCAAAGTTGTCGAAAATAACAAGTTACTTACACTAATTTCGATATTTTAAATATTATTAGACATTTTATGATAAAATAAATAAAAAGGGAATTACATCTTGCATTTCTTCTTCGAATCCTTCAATTGCTGGCATTGGTACTTTAGATACCGAGAGAGTGTACTTCTTTCGCATCAATTTGATTAAGTGTTTGCCATCTTTCTCGTCAACCACGGTGTTAGTACAAACAAAATTTGTACAAGCTCCATTATCTTCGACAATCAGGCGTCCCCAGGTCCTCATATAGATGAATTGTCCATTTTTAGTCATCAATCGGTAGCTGGACTCGCCATATAGTTTGTGTGTGTCATACACTGAAAAAAATTTTAAATTGCTGAATGCATAGTTTAGATAAAGGTAATGTGTTTTAGAAAAAAAAGCCCGTGAATGCCCGACCTATGTGATAACATAAAGTTTCACAACCCTATTGTACGAAGGACCACGGAGCTGTACCAAAGTTAGATTAGAAGAACTACTCGTGATGGATCCTGAACATCGAAGGTAACAAAGCCCCTTTTCTATTCTTTGAGGGACACTTTGCTAACACCGGTTTATATTCTTTTACAAGGGAGTGATCCAGTTGCTGGAAGGTCGCCGTTATAAAAGTATTCTGGCAAGGAATACGGCAATGAAAAATAAGGTTTATGCTAAGCAGCTTTCGCGCAGCTAATTTATGACAACCTGTTATCCGCCAAAGCCATCACGATTCATACTAACTAGATCTTACCTACTATAGCGTACTTACATACAAAAAAAGATATACCAAGGGGCATCTATTAATCACGTGATCTTGTTTTTTTGCATTTTTAACCCCCTCTCCCCCTGGTGATACGTGGTGTGGCTAAAGACTACTCCCTTCCTAACATCACGTGTATTTTTAGTACCTATAAATAATCTTAAAATTCGGCGTGGCGTTAAATGTGGCTCGTGAGGATTTTGTTCGTTGCCTGGCAATGGCAAGTCACATACCACTTTTCGGTTTAGAAATCGCGCGTTTGACGAAAATATAAATACAAGTGATACCTTACTGCAACCCCCTGGCTCCTTGTGATATTTCGTGAATTTTGACAAACTTCTCCCCCCCCCCCCTTCAAGCTTCACGTGATTAATGGATTGTCCCCAGGTCTGGCGTTCACGGGCTCTGGTACCATTTAATTAAACCGCATGGCAGCATAGGACCAAATCGCATCAGCATTCATAGAGCATACACCATGTAATTAATTACCTACGCTTAGCACTTTGATCGCACACTCTAAATCTATTTAGTAGATGGATGAACAGTTTCAATGATGTATGTGTTCATTTATAATTAAATAAAGCAAATGTTACTCCCAACTTTGTGTAATTACATAAGTACTTATGCTAACTGATAGTAAATCAGTCTTAGGTATACAATATTGTCGTTATGCAGTGCCATGGAAAAATAGAAAGTGGTTATCTCAAGTAATTACAGATTATAAAACACCGATAGACGTCGTAGATGCGCAGGCGGTAAACAAGTGGCTTGTGATAATTATGCTCGGCTGATTAGGTGCATACATATTTACTTGGAAGGCGTTTTATAACTATTACAAAGTGTTCCGAAATAAGCAAACCCAGTTTAACTTCTAAATAAACGGAACAAGAATAAATATTCTTTAGAAATTTATTAAAAAAATATAAGAGCTATTCGAAATTCTATTTTGATTAGTCTTATTATCGACATGATAAGTCACTACTGCTGTTACACAGAAACATACTTCCTCTTACCCTCACATGCCCTCACACACAGACTCATTTATGGACGGAACGACTGTTTATTGTAGTTTACTAGTAACGCAAATTAATAAAAAAATACAACTTCATTAGCTAAAGATTACATAAACATAAATAGAATATAATTAGATGGTTTAGTGATTGGAAATATTTAAGCCACCCTGTATTATGAGAACAAATGAAGTACCTATGAGGCGCAGAAACTTACTGTCTCGCAGAGCGATGGCCACCCAGCGCACGTCGTCTCGATGCATAAAGTTCATGGCATTCATTCCGCTCACTTCGTGCGTCATGTAGCCCGTCACCAGAGCGATGCGCGACTCGCACTGAATAATTTGTCCGTCGATCGAGTGTCTAGTGCGATATTCCATACGGTAACTTTCCAATGCACTTTCATTGAGGAATGTCTCACTCGTGGGACGGACGATACCTATAAACACCTGGAAAGATTTCAGTCATAGTAAAATTAGTGTTTAGTAAGATACATTTCTGTTCGTTTGCAATAATGTTCAGTGAGCTGTTTTACATGATTCATCATCACAGTGTTTTAAGATTGTAAAACATGTTATTGAACCTTTAAGTAAGCTAAGTAAGCTAATAGTGATCTTAGGTAACGAACTTAGCAGTGTAATTTGATCGTCGCCTAAAGCCTTTTAACCCTTTTTTTTTAAAAACACTACAATCTCCGTTTCACGATGACGAGTGAAACACATTTCGTGATTTGAAAAACTGAAAGATGAACTACCATTCAAAATTTGTGTTTTGATTATGAAAAGTCGCTCTATTGTCATCGTATCACCATCTAGATTTTAGCTAGAAGATAAGCCGTTGGCAACAAAATTTGTTCTAAAGCTTAAAGGTTCATTTATTACCTCCCTTTAATTAACCACCATGCTTAGGCTCAGGTGTGAAATTTTATGATCGTTGGTTTAGATTGTTGGATTTTTAAGCTCAAGCCAATGCCACTTGCACATGCAAGTGCGGTACCTACACTTGCTGATTGATGAACAACGTGGACACGAACGTGGTGGGGTGTTAAATGGTATTTTTGCTCCCGTAAAACCACATACAAAATAATAACAGGAAAGCGGGCCGCGGTTCCATAGTGCGAGCATTAAATGCGAGTGGGATTAGCGCTAGGATGAGCCTTCGTGGCGTAGCGGTAGTGAACGTGGCCGCTACGCAGGAGGCGGGGCTCCGTGGAAATATTTGTATGTATGAATATGGGTATTTGCATTGGTCTGATCGTGTCTCGGAGAGCACGTTAAGCCGTCGGTCTCGGTTGCCATACAAACATCTATGGCCGTCGTTACGGGTAGTAGGAGCCCTCAAAAATCCAACAACTTGTCTAACAGCAATGCTCCGATATTACCTTTGGGTTGTGGAGGTCAGATGGCAGTCGCTTCACAGAAAATGCCGAAGTTTAGCCAAATCCGCAGTTGGACTGGTAAAAGCGGACCCCAGACTCCAAGTTGATAGTTTCGGAAGCGACTGGGATTAATGCTAGGATGAAAAGTACTCTTTGTCTTTTTAACTACAATAAGTACTTCATAACACCCTAGGTGGTTAGGTGAAAGTATCATACGCTACATTCCATTTCACACGTCTAAAAATCAAATATTTTCGTAACTCTCAGGTTTGCAAACAAGTGCGCCAACGCCCTTGATGTACTTGATAAATACTTTTATGTCGCATATGAGATGGGTGCACTGCCGTAGATCGAACTTCAACCGTTTATTATACCATACTATACGTACTATATACATACTATATTTGGTTTAAGATTAGACGTAGGTACATGGCTAGATTATGTGTATCAATTAATTAAATAGTGGAAAGAAGTGTACTTACAATATCATTGCCACTCGAGTAAGGGTTTTCGGTTCTAGCGCGTACGCGTCGCACGACCTGACAACAGCGGTTGGGACCGCTGCAAGCACGGTCTGATTTTCTGAAAGATCCTTGAACGTGGCAGGTTACGTATTGGTTGGGGTCTGATCGCTGGCCATTCTTTTTCAATCTATGAATTTAAGAACATGTTGTGTCTTAGATGCTGTTGGAGGGGTGGCCTATGGAACTAGCGGCTGTGAACCAATAGTAATGGTAGTATAGGAGAATTTGGATAGCTTCAGGTGTGGCCCGGTGGCTCAGTGGTCAGAGCATTCCCCCTGTAAGGGAAAGATCGTGGGTTCGAGTCCCACCTGGGCATTCACTTTTTCCTATCTTTAATCGATTTGTGAACCAATACTTTGAAAAGCAAACATGCTCTGTAGAAAGCTTGAAGATGTACTGTACAATATGTGTATATTCGTACTGTGTTTCTACTCGAGTAGTAATAAAAAATTGAAGTGTCTACATTGACACCGGATGACGATATTGGATCGCTTTATGTTATTTATCGTTATTAGTTTTGTATATGAACAATTCTTAGTAGTTATTAAAAGACTACCGAGTTTGTAACGAGTATTACAATTTATTATTTATTATTTACCTTATTATGAATTGTCTCTTCTCCTGAGCCAGACCCTCTTTTACCAAGGCTTTCGCGCCAGATTCTTCAGGGATCAGGAGCTCGCCGTTGGAGCCCAGGGTTTGAGACTTTGGCATTAGTAGCTCGAGTAGCATCGCACGATCATCTTCGTGTGTGATACCGAGTATATTTTGTCCAAGGAGGTCGAGCTGTGTAAACACATTGTAAAGAACATATATATAATACGTGTATAATCACGACTATATGTAATTAAAATGCTGTAGGTGGGCAGCCCTATCGCATATGTACCGCGCGGCTGTAGGCACTTATTTCATAAATACGGCCGAGTTACAATACTGCATCGACAGTATTACCGTGCCAAGGTATTCCTTTAGATTGTGAATAAAAATGCCTAAAAAACTTAGGAGGATAATATTTCATCATACTATGATAACATTATCTTTTTAAGCCCTTTTCAGTTCGGTTGGAATTGGCATCCTAAGGCTGAGTAGTACAAAGTTCATTATTTACGTTTTTATGGTAAACTAGTCTTGGCCTGCGTGGATGTCGGCTATCGCAACTTTTGCTCATATCTCTGGTCCAACTGAACTGATTGCGATCAAACAAACGTAAGATTATAAATCTGACCAAGATCTTACAAACAAAAAGACGCATCAAAATCCGTTCAGTACCCCTAGCATGAATAACTATCGAAATCGTATCGTTAACGTATTAAGCATTGTGATTGGCGGCTTCAAATACACAGGTTCGCAGTAGGTATGAGGCAGACAGCCAATCGCAATGCTCCATTCTCTCAATACGTTTACCATACGATTACGATAGTTGTCCGTGCTTGGGGCACAATAGTTTATGCGTCCATCGCAGACAAAACAGATAAGAATTTCAAATAAAGTTTTTGTTAACATCCCATATATATTTTCTTATTCAAATATCACCAATGACCATTTTACAATTGTATAATAGTATATATAGTTAACATTTTTTCAATACATAAAATGCAGAATAATGATTGGAATAATAATAAAACATCATTTTACCTCCGAGTATCCAAGATAATCGCGGACGTTCTCTGAGACGACCACAAAGAGTCCTTTATACGTAACGGTGATCAAAAATCCGTTGAAAAGATTAAGGATTTTCTTCATGGAAGAAGGTGTGAATTCTTGATTCGACCGACCAATGGAATCGCCGAACACTGCAAACAAATTAATGTGGTATTTTAAATACAAAATAGAGATAAAACCTTTTAGAGTGTGACTAAAGCTAGAAATATATTGATTTTGCTAACGTATTGGATTGACAGTGACAGATTAGCGAAAGGAAATACATAGCACTCTGTTGAGAGTGCAATGTTTTTGTAAGTATTACAATGACTTCTATTATCTTTTCATAAGACACTTCAATTTATCTTCCCCTCACCTAATGGCCAATGGGCAATGGCTCAAAATGGCAAAGATTTTTTTTAGTATGAAACGAGTAGGTTACATCCAAAAAATTGAGTTGCATTATGACACTAGGTACTTATCTGTAGGTAAGCGCGCCTTTTTACCCGACTGCTAAGAAGGGTTATATTTTTCGCGCGTATATTTTAATGTATACTTGTAATATTCTTTATTACCTCATATCTTTTGAATCACATGATTGATGTCTCTAATGAAAGGTATTCATCTCTCAAGTGTTCTAGGGTACATAAAATGGTGCTACATGGTCGATTTTCAAAATATTTTCAATGAAACTTATCGAGTAGGGTATCAAAATGAAGGAAATAGAAATACAATCAATTACAACTATCTTAAATACTATAAAACTTGTTTCGATCTTATAGACGGCTGCACACGCTCACCGAGTGCCCGGCGTTTGAGACGCCGAGGCGGGAGCTTGTGGCGGCCCTGGGGGTGAGAGTGCTCACGCTCTCCACCCTGCTCGCGGCGATGGTCCGCTGCGCGGATGCGTGGGCGGCCAGCGCCTCCTTCTGCGAGCAGGTCATGCTCGCGAAGGAGACAGAAGAGCGGGCGCGGCGCGATGAGCGAGAGAGGCTCGCTGACATCGCTGCACGCGCCCGAAGGCGGCTTGGGCGTCAGAGGGCGCAAACTGACCTCCGCCCCCGATGAGCGCGGGCCTGAGGGTGACGGGTGGAGCCGCCCGACACCCTAGCAGAAGCAGGCCACGGCGGCGGCGCGCATCGTAGGACGATGCGCGCCTCCCCAGGCCAGACCGAGAGGGATGGCCCTGGGTCAGCCGGGGTGCGAGGGATATGTCGCATGACAACCTCACCTTCGGCCTAGCACTACGACCCAGAGACGGCGTGCGGTTTAGTCGGTTCGAGTCCGACATAACCTACCCCTCCGGCTCCGGAGGGGTGGGTATCCGTGGGGATTTCCCGCACGTAAAAAAAAAAAAAAAAAGCAGTCGGGTTTTTCATTTTTAATAATTTATTTTATTTCAAACTTTTGAATTATGATATGACATATTTAAATATTTTTGTGATCGTCTTCTGATTCCCTTCATTTTGATACCCTACTCGATAAGCTTGAGTACCTAATTCTTTTTTGTCCACACACATTTCAGTGCGTGAAATTCACCATATACTTTGTATTGACATTCTATATAGCCTATGACACTCGGGAGATGAGTATCTTTGAGACCCCACTCATCAAACATCCAGCCGTTAGGCCTGTAGAGGGGAACAAATAAAACTACATGAATACATATGGCGCAGTCGGGTAAAAAGTTATGTCATTACTGGCCGAGTGGTGGTCTTTAGCCTCAGTCTAGTAGTATTTATACATAGAAGTCATTGATGCAATAAAATGCACAGTATTAAATTTATGCATACCTATACGCTATTTCTTTGAATAACGCGCGCGCGCTTGGATCCCACGGACCCAACGTTTCGACTCCGAACGGCTCAAAAATATATATGTGATCATGTATTTAACATTATTTTTGCATTCGAAGCCCCATACTTGGGGAAGGATATCATGTATACATCCTACATCATAACGGCGCTGTCCCGACTGAATACGACGTATTCACCTCGGAGCGCGGACACAATAAATAATAGTACTACGCCCGGGGTCCACTTTCTGGTCTTTCCTCCTCCTCAGCAAGCAGTCTTGAGACCATTGGCAAGCTTGCCACACTATAGACGTTAGTCCAGCACTTCTTGGATCTACCCTTCATACCGGCGCGGACGCCATTACCAGACATTTGTTACTCACTTAGCCTGGCGATTACCATAAAAGGTGACGGCACCGGCGAAGGCAACTCTCCTGCATTTTATTTGCGATATCACGGACGTTCGAGATTTAACATAAGGTAACAAACTTTAGGAGTCCAGCAATAAGATCGGGAAGCCGAGAAGCTGACTGAATCGTAGAGCGCCAGAGATCGACGAAGGGATGCAGGTACATATCACACAGCCGGTTGCGCTGTGCATACTACATAAAGTCACGTCTCTTTCTTATCGGAGTAAACAACACACAGGTTTCCGCTTGCTACGAACCTGTTATTCACTTATTGCTTTTTGTAATTTCACAATTGTTGTTACACGAGATCCCTGGTTGCGGATACTCTTGGGCCCAGCTTTTCCTTAAAACGTCCTCGATCTAATTGACACACGTATTTGGTTATCGATTCATCCTTACGTCATAAATCTGTTTCTGCATCGGTTTAAGCAAAAAATTCTAATCCACACATTTCGAGAAAACATTTGAGTTTATGGCGGTATAATACTAACAAAAAAATGCAAAACCTTGCCAAACAATAACTAAAATCGATACAAAAATGTTAATTATTTTTTACTGTAAAATAGGGTGAAGCCACAGTCGACGCGTACTCAATATCATTTAGTTTATGTATGGGACACATTACTCTTTATCGATATATATTAATATGTCTTTAAAAAAATCGATAACGATCTTTATTATAACTGGCAACATTTTAGTATTAGAGAAAGGAGAAAATGGATATTTCAGTGAATTAATTGATTAAATACTAATTATTTAAAGATAAATGTTGATACTCCAAGAATTCATTATTAGTTCTTTAAAAATTAAACATGATTATTCATAAATACCTACATTTGCGTACATCGTGTTCATGGAGGCCAGTTATGGACACTGTCCCTTGCGTAATAAACATAAATTGCTACTTCCATGTTATCGGCTTAGCAGAGTAAGCGATTCTTTTAAGGGGGAAGTTATACGTTTTTATAATAAATTGCCCGAATCGGTCCTAAGAATGCCTGAAAATTAATTTAAAACTTATGTAAAGACCATTTTATGTAAAAAGCATACTATAGGACATATTTCTATCTTAAAGACAAAAACGTCTGGCTTGAGCATAGCACAGGCACCTCCTAAAATGCTGTAGTTTCGGCATAATACTGAACTTAAGTCATATTTTAACTTAGGTTAATTATTTTATTATAAAGTTTTTATTTTATTTTATATTTTGTTCATTAGACACGAGATAAATGTAGATTCGTCCACATTTAGACTTAAGGATATAAATATTGTAAATTGACGTCTGAAAAAATGCCGCAGTGGAGTTTGTTGCGCCGTTTCTTCTCCACCAGTGCCTTGGAAGCGGTGGTAAACTTAGGTTAAGTAGAATTTATTGACGTCAATAAGAAACAATAATATTGTTCTAGATTGAATAAAAACCTTTGACTTTGAATAGATTAAGTGTTACTTTAAGTTGAATGAGCTTAGTGGTCAGTCGATACTTCGGGCGGTACCTGCATCTGATGGGCATAGAGCCAACGCCCGAGTGCCATCACTGCGACGCGAGCGTGGACTCGGGGCTGCACACGCTCACCGAGTGTCCGGCGTTTGAAGCGCCGAGGCGGGAGCTTGTGACGGCCCTGGGGGTGAGAGTGCTCACGCTCTCCACCCTGCTCGCGGCGATGGTCCGCTGCGCGGATGCGTGGGCGGCCAGCGCCTCCTTCTGCGAGCAGGTCATGCTCGTGAAGGAGACAGCAGAGCGGGCGCGGCGCAGTGAGCGAGAAAGACTCGCGGACATCGCTGGCTGCGTTCGAAGGCGGCTCGGGCGTCGGAGGGCGCAAACCGACCTCCGCCCCCCATGAGCGCGGGCCTGAGGGTGACGGGTGGAGCCGCACGTCACCCTAGCAGAAGCAGGCCACGGCGGCGGCGCGCATCGTAGGACGATGCGCGCCCCCCCCATACCGGGGGCGAGTCGGGGACCCCGTGGTCCCCGACTCGCCCCCGAGGGCCAGACCGAGAGGAATGGCCCTGGGTCAGCCGGGGTGCGAGGGATATGTCAAAAGACAACCTCACCTCCGGCCTAGCACATCGACCCACAGACGGCGTGCGGTTTAGTCGGTTCGAGTCCGACATAACCTACCCCTTCGGCTCCGGAGGGGTGGGTATCCGAGGGGATTTCCCGCACGTCAAAAAAAAAAAAAGTGTCAGTCGATTGTACTACAATAACTCATTCATCTCATTATTGAACATGTAATTAAAACGGAACAAAGGAACATTTAAGCTATCAAGCCCTGAGTAACTTTTATTTTAAACGTGGCTACACGAGACGGTTGGATAACATTGTGACCTTGGATAGGGCTCCTACTACGGCAACTTTTCTAGTTTCTATCCTCTTATAGTTTTATTATCTTTGATTCACACTCCCATTTAACCTATTATTGAATACTTACTAAAAACATACGTTACATTTAGGGTTACGCACCTAATTGAAAGGCTGATTAAGCTGGTTGTCTGCGACATAAATATAACTTTAGCACGTTAGGTATCTACTTGTGAAACACCTAATAATTACGCAAGCTTAGTTAGATTTATGAAATTGTAATATTTCAACAAAATATGAGTTCTGATTAAAAGATAAGAAAACTTTCGTATGATAGTAACCATATTTATTTAGAATTATGCGTGGGGACCGGATATAGATAGGTGAAATATGGGTGTTAATTCACCTCTGCCTAACCCTCCGGGGATAAAGGCGCGATTATATGTATGTATGTATGTCTATTTGAAGAAATAAACTATCATTCTTATAGTAAACATGCTTGATACAATAGTAGCAGACGCGGTATGCTGGTGTGGGTGCAAATACGCAATACATACACGACAATATTGGTTGAGTTTGTTTGCACCTCTCTGCACTATCATGCAGCGACACAGGAGATATATATTTATAAACATGTGCATTACGAATAGGCGCCCACACAACAAGATGCGTTGACTAATATTACTATGTTCCTAACATTGGACGGAGATAATTTACTTACCATTTTGTGCACACTTCCGTTTTATCTGTACTTTATAATAACTAGAATATAACCGGGATAGGTAGGCCAGTTGGATAGTTGCCCCAATTTTGAATATAAAATGTTAGGGACGTTATTGACGTTACCATTTTACTCTAATTGTAAGAGATCCACATGTAGATCTGTGTCATAAAAAATATCAGTGTAAATGTAAACGTTTTGTCTGTGTGAACGAAAATTCTCCGCGGCTTGATAGATGAAAAATGTATTTTGCTAAGTCATTTCAATTTAATATTTTAGTAGTAAACGCGGCCGCTGTGCAGGAGGCGTGGGTTCGATCCCGCACAGTGCAAATATTTGTATACATGAATTTATTTGCATTGATCTGGGTATTTCTATGTATATTGCATTCTAGATTCCATAACACAAGCTAGTTAAGCTATGCTTACCATGGATCTAGATAGCGTTGTGTGAAATGTTGTGGAATATTTATTTATTATTATTATTAATGTATTATTTATACAAATTTAGTCAGTAAAAAGGGCAGCTATCCATATCAAAAAGGATAGTGACCCCATACTGCTGAGATTAGTTGCCCTTAGAGTGTTCTAAGGGCAAGGACAACAATCCGCGCCTGGATAAAATATTCAAAATAATTTAGCACTTGCATGCAAAGAAGTGGAAACAGTTTTTAAACGACTAACTTAAAGTCTGGAGGCCATTATTTAATATTCTTTATCTTCTCTGATACTATAATACAAAGATTATAAAATTGAAATCAGAACTCTTATGACAAACATTACGCACAGGCCAAAAAAAAAGTTTTATTACGATACAGGTCTTGTATGGACACCTATATCATAATATAACTTTTTAATCATAACGATACACCTATACAATCTCCATCTAGACTGAACCTCTACTTTAAAAAAAAAAACGGCCAATTCGGAAGAAAAAAAAAAGAAACGCGCATGCGCAATCGATGTTTGCGGCCTTGGCTTGGCGTCAACTTTTTTTTTTTACATTTATATTAAACAAAGTTTGGTTTTGTTTATAAAATAAATTAGTTTATGTATTATAGTATGAGAGTAGATAAAGTAGTGTATGACACTGTACATAACTTGTTCTTATAACACTCGTGTGATAATATAAAAAAACTCGCCTACGGCTCGTTTTTTTAAAACACACTCGTGTTATAAGAACCCTTATTATGCAACAGTATCATAAACTACTATTATTTTGTATGATTTTAAAGAATAAAAGTGGTTAATATTTCATAATGTTAATTAATATCTACTTAATAAAAGTATTTCCTTTTTACGTAATCCTAAGGGTTCGACAAAAAGCTAAATGTTGCCAAATCTGTAAAAAATAAGTAGAAAAAACAAGTAATTATTCAGATTAAGTGTTTAAACGATTAGAATTCATAGAAATTAATCTTATAACAATAATAGTTTTAGAAATAGGAGGCTATTTCAATAAGTGGGGGCATCCATCCCGATAAGTCGAAGTGTACGTAGACCACAAGACCTACGAAGCCAAGCCCGCAAGCTGATATTTCTACTGGTTGAAGGGTAAAGTTCTTGCACAGGCTTTCCTTTTGGGATTGGGAGGTCAGGCGAAAGTTGCGAAACCGTAAGTAGGTATAAGTTAATCTCATAGAAGATGAAGTTAACATGAAAGCCTCGAATGCAACCAGAAACAGCGATAAGATGATGAGGACTGTCACATCAAATCAGTTTCATTTGGAATGGTAACCTATTTTGACAAATGGAAAGCATATATCTACTAATACGAGAGGGTTATGTGCTGTAAAATAAACGAGCTGCTCGTTAGAAGTAGTGCAATATAATGAGACAAGCGTCGAAGAGAGGAACGTCTGTTTCAAAGTAGGAAATATGCAATCAGCGTTATTTTCAAAGAGAGTTAAATGCAAAAATAAACTGCCACAAATTCAAGCACGCATAATTTTAACACTGCGAACTTTCATAATATTTGGCCTTTATGAATTCCATTGCTGCCTTCGTGGTCCAAGTCTAATCCGGGCCAGCCCCTCTAGACAAGTGGCAATTCGCTAGCATGCGTTTGGTGGAATAGAATGAGTAATGTATGGGATTTGACGTATATGACAGTCGTTAACGCATGTCAAATACGTCAAATCCTATACATTCGTCATTTCATTCCATCAAACGCCTGCTAGCGAATTGCCACTTGTCTAGAGGGGCAGTAATATTATGTCACACTCATACTTATGACACATGGCTTATTGTAAATTATGTTCGTATTTGGATATTTTTTTCAAAAAGTCATCCAGGTACTGGATTCCGTGCCAAAATGCACCGAGCTGGTGGATGGTCAGACCTTATGCTGTATCTATCTGGCATAAAGAAGGGGATGCACTCACGCACAGATATAACGAGTAAAACATTACCCTCCATAGCGAAGTCGAGTAATAAGAGATGAGGTGTCTATGAATATCGGTTAGTCAAAACGAAGCTCTCCTGCTCAATAGAACATCCATTAACGACTGATCAATCAGTGAGTGCGATAGAAAAGAAAATACTTATAACTTACTGACGACGTATGACGACGACGGTACGCTTTTGAAATCTAGATAGTGTTGAGATAACACATCTATCTCATTTACTAGAAGATCATTGTATTCAATAAAATATGATTTGTTGGATAAGGTTGTGGATACACGGCGCCAATGCACGGAGCGACATGTGCACACTGTACACAGTGACATTGAAACGATGAACCGAAAATAACTGCATTCAGAGTGCAGTGTGTAAACGGTCTAAAGGTAAAAGCATGGCTTGGCACGTGCGCCGGCGCACTCACGTTATTACACACGATTTAATTTTATATTGATAGACAAATAAATAATTGATATTAAAATGCGAAAACTAATTGCTTTGACACTGGATTTCAACATTGAAAATCCATTTAACGGAACTGAGATTTCACCTTTATAATACACATATGTATTAAGGCCAAGAAATATTTGCACTGAGCGGAAGTCAAACCCATGACCTCACTCTCTACTCTACTGTCACGTTTCATAGGTCAGTGATCGGTACGTATCGCTTTGTATTATGTACCAATCCTGAAATTACTCTGTGAATAATATAGGTAGACAAATGAATATTTATTTAGTTAATTTTATTTTATTTGAGACATATTTTTTATCTTTTGCATAGTTTTACTGAATCACAAACTATAATCTGTCTACTGACATTTGCAACTAAAGCAAACCACAGCGTGACATACCCAGGGGTGAGATGGGGACTCATGGTCCTTAGTTGAACAGGGTGCGAGAGATATGTCGAAGTCAATCAAATCTCACCCCCAGCAACCTACGACCTACAGACGGCGTGCGCTTCAGACATTTCAAGTCCGATATAAACTTCCCCACCGGCTCCAGCGGGGTCATCCCTAGGGATTTTGCGCACGCTCAAAAATGGTATGTATTTTAGTGTAATTTTCAAATTAATAATACTACCGACTTATTCAGCAAATAAAAATAAGTCCTAAATTCGAGATGGTGAAGAGCGCAACGGACCGAATACCACACAAAACCAATGTAGACTGCCATTGACCTGCCTCAACGAATTCTAAAAGAAAAAGCTATTACTTGTAATTTTTCCTATGTCAAAAAAATTAAACAACCTTTGAAAAAATAATGAAGACCAAAATTGTAGACAATTTAATTCTAAAAAAATTAGTATCTGTCATTTTTCGTGTAAAATTAAAAATAAATGACTTATTCAGTATCGAAAAAATACCCTTAAATTTAAGAAGGTGGTTAATGTAACGAACCGAATACCATGCAAAACTAAATTTAGTCAGTCAGTGAATTTTTTCAACGATATCCGTAAGAAAATTGCAATTAGGATCTTTTTTACGTTTGCCCCTTTATTCAGATAATTTTATTGTACCTAGTATTAAATTAAATTGGGTAAGTACTTAGCATTAAGATACTCAAATACTGAATATACTTTAGGAACTTTCATTATGTACCCTCCCTCTATTATGTCTGTAGATTATGTAATGTTATAAATAGAACTCGACAATATTCAGAGCCATACCCTATTCGAAATAATTGCGAATCAAAAAAATAAAAAATAATGCGAGGTATTTTTTAGAAGTTTTAATAATAATTTTGTACGACAATGTCCATCTCAAATGCCTCCAAATATTGGTATAATATCTTTTTAAATCGAAAAGTAACTTTGAGGTTGAGGTTTCGGGTCAGCTGCTGTAGGACGAACCTGGTAAAATGAGGATACCTGGACGCAGAGGCTGTGACTGTGGTGCACCCGTGCAGACGATAGACCACCTCCAGTCATGCTCGCTGTGCCCCTATACCTGTACTATTGCCGGTCTAAATGAGGTGACGGAGGATGCAGTAACGTAGCTGAGCCTTGGGCTGCTCGCATCTAGACCTTTTAAATTGCTGCCATTGACACAAGAAGAAGAAGCTTTGAGTCAACAATGATGTCCATATTTTTTACGTCATTAACTCCGGATATAGACTTATCTATCTTGTTATCTATCTAATAATAGTTAACGGGATTGTGCTTACGTGTGAACTGTTTTAAGTATAGTTTTCATCGGCGACAGTATTTTTGGGACCACTCTATATCTACCGTTGCTGATACCTGTTGCATAATTTTCGTAACGTCACCATATTACAAGCCAACCTCAGAGTACCTGCTTAACAATAGATGAGGCAGGTCAAACAGTAGTCGACAAAGCCGACCCACCTTTCAAAAACAAGAAGCAGAGCTCAGGGTCTATAAAGTGAAAACTACTGACGCAACTAGGATTTCCCTATGAGGGTGATGAAAATACCTAGAATAGGCGAGTAACCATCCAATGCTACAAAAAGAGCATATTAATGAATATTGCGCTTAAGAGTGCCTTGTCAGTTTAAATCAGTCGATGGCCTTCGAGAAGTTCGAGAATCCTTCAATAGTCAAATACTCAGATAGTCTATAGATCTACTTTTTGAATTAAATATGTTATTTAGACTTTCTTAATTTTGTTTTAATGGGATTTTATATCAAGGAGAATGTATTTTGGTTGGTAAAGAAACCCGTTTCTGAGGTAAATTATTTGATATACAGACAGACTGAAAACCGAGGGCTCCCCAAAGGAAACTCTCTTTTGGGAACTCTCGTTCTATTTAGGCCTTTTGAGCCAAGGAAGTCCAAAGAAATCTTAATTATCTGTCCAGTCTGCCTTTGGCCTGACCTTATATTTATATGCTAATTTGGTGACTCACATACAGTGTCAAGGCATTATAAAGAAGTTATCTGTGCTCTGATACATATTCTGCACTATTAGGTATACGAAGTTATGATTAGCACACCTTTTTTTATTATTTAACCAATTGCTAACAAAATTGTCTTATATGTTTTCTTTCGTCGTTTATAATGTATCATTGTGGATAATTTGGAAATATATTTAATCGATAATGAATTAAGTATTTTAAATATTGCTAAATACCATAAGTACAGTAAGGAAAGTTCTACTTACTTAGCATAATATGCTTTCTAATATTATTATTACTGTCACTTTACTTTAACAAAGTTATATGATCGTTTGTGGAAAATGACATGCCATTATTAATATCATACACAATGTGCGCACCTGCACCGTTGGACCGAAACTCTACTGAATGCAATTCGCCTTTATTACGAGATGATGGTACTGCTCAATCGCACTCCTTGTTTTAGTCGTGTATGCTTCGCGTAATTGGTATGGGCGGAGTTTGCATTCCATCACATAACAATTACTGTATGGAATGTGGTGAAACTAGAAAATATTAACAAAGTTAAGCGTAGATCTAGATCACTCACGACGTATTAAACTGCGTCACTTAATATCCATAATATATCATTATAATTGACTTACCAAACCTATAAAGAAAACTTAAAGCAAACGCCAGCACACAGCACAACGCACAGCTTAGATTTCTTTAGAGTTTAATTTTTTTATTATGAATAAGCTTTTATTTATATAATAATATACTTACATGTACATCTTCATCATCATACAGCCATACATAAAAGAATAACTATTCTAATAGTCAGACTAACCATGTTGATGCGCTCGTAAGTAATGAGCTGTGAGCCGGAGCACGCTGGTCTTGTCCATCTTGCGGTGCGCGTGGACCACTGGGGGCACCATTGCTGCCAGTTCAGCCACTGATTGGTTCAATCTGTCTCTTCTGCGCTTCTCAGCTTTGTTGCGCAGTTCTCGGGGGCTGTCCCTGTTAAAAAGTCTTATTTACTATCATACATTCAGTGAAATTATTGAACAGCCTCAACCCTCAACCCCCAACAAGGACTTCCATCCGAGGTTGGGGTATATAACGAATAAATTATTTGTGTACTAATGAGGAGCTGCAGAGAATACTTTTGAAACGTATTATCCACAGAATCTTTTTAGTTTTTTTTACAAAGCTTAAGCGTCCAAGCTTACCTCACGACCATTCGCAACACCTGCTGCCTGACAGTCAAGGTTCTGGCGCAGGTTTATCTGTCGTAGTTTAAAGTCAGATGGCTTGCTCCCATAAAAGCCACATTAGCTAAAAGTAAAAGAGGAGTAAATAATTTATAAATTATAATAGTTCCCACTACCGAAGTGCAGGTCAAATGCATTGTTTGGTTGGTCTCCATTCCCGTTTCATCGCTGGTATGTATAATATGTGATAGGTATAATGTAAAACGCGCAATGACCATTTTATATGGCGATTTGGTTGTAATCAGCATATATGATATCTTTAGAATGATATTTATTTGGATATAGAAATTATAAGTGACCTAATTGAAAGTTTACACTACATTAATTTTGCATAATCAAACATCCTGCTACTCGAACTAGTTACACTGTAATGTGGCGGTTCTATGAACACAATTAGGCGGCTGAAAATACACACATCCTCGTTTTGTTGATGTAGAAAGCTTCTAAACTGGTTCGCAAAGAAAATTCCACTTATAAGGTATTGAGTAGCTTAACAGTAATGTGTGGAGTCCGAGATATCTTTGGGGCACAAGGTTACTTCACGTGTTAGTCGGTACATCGGCTGATTAATGGGCTATGTTCTGGCTCTGGCGTAAGTTTTTCGTGGTTGGGAGGTCATAAAGCCATGATAAGCCAAATCGAAAGAATGGAAAAGACAGATGCAGGCACAGAACAGAAACAACTAGGGCTCGGTGAAAGCTTCGGGTGCTACGTTAAGGTGACGAAAATGACTAATTTAATAATAACATTCTAGTACACACTTTCTACACAGCGCTATCTAGACAAAATTTGCGCAGCTTAACTAGCTTACAATATAGGTTCTAGAATGTGAATGAATGAACATATACGTCATTTTTTTGTAAACACATATACATCCATTCATATTAAGATTTGCATTGAGCGTGAATTGAACTCGCGACCTTTAACTTAGCAGTCGAACGTTCTACCATCCGCTGTGTCACAGAGGTCGACAATCAATCGAGTTGGTCGTTTTGGCAGATGAATGGTTTTAACAGTGGAATGATAATTATATAGATAAGAGCTAATATTAATATCCTTACGTGTTTTTAGGGTTCCGTAGCCAACGGGCAAAAAACGGAACCCTTATGGATTCGTCATGTCTGTCTGTCCGTCCGTATGTCACAGCCACTTTTTTTCCAAATTTATAAGAACGAGACTTTTATATTATGTTACTAGCTGCTACGGAACTCTTCATTCCCTCCACATTCCCTCCATGAATATCTAAGTATTTTACGGTAGACTTAACATTCTTGTTTATGATTATCAACTGTCATTAACCTTTTAGAAATTCATTCAAAAAATGATTGTTTTAAAGAATTACGTCGCTGTCGTAAGCTCTCTGTAATTAAAAGAAATATGAAGCTATTATTATCAAAAGGTGAGAATCATTTGATCTGCATATTCTTATGATTTGTATTGTACATCAGTTTCACAACTGCTGTACAATACAAATTAGTTGAGAATCATTAATACCCTCCTAATTTGCTTCATTCTCGAGTTAAATACACTTAAATACGATTTCCTCCTGAAAAAATAACATGTTGCTGTCCGCAGCTGCGCCCGTGTGAAGGTCCGTTATCACGACCAAACAGCATGTGTCGTTACCCAAGGTTAAATCTATCGCTGTACCAAATTTTATTAAAATTAGTTCAGTGGTTTAAGGGTGAAAGCATACAGATACTTTCACATTTAAACCACGTGTTAAAGAGAGTTACTTTCGCACTTAAAATAACTCTGCCATCTGTGTCTTAGCAGTACCACGCTCTGCCGCTTTACCACTACTTACGTTATAGCTTTCTTATTGTAAAACTACACTTCTAATTAAGATATTCTCAGTTCCCTTTGATCTGAGAATTCTCGCTGAAATGAGCTATTTGATTCGAGCTTTTACCCCACTTAAATTGGTTAAGTTGTATGGAAAACGTGGTATCAACATTCAACTTCATGTAAGTAGCGTACATAATGCAGTTAATTATGAAATAGGGGTATGCTGTTACGGACTTTTCTAAGATTGTTAAATGCGATACCAGTCGCTGTACTTTATTTCTGTGAAACTTTACAAGCAGCGCACTCGTCAAAGCTCTCAAGATGCGCGAAGCGTGCCTATGGTCTTACTATCGTGGATGCCCAAGACCTTGCGAAGTGGAGAAGCGAAGTCCGAAAATCAAGTAAGGCCTTCACGTTGAAGTCCATGCTCTGACTTGAAGGCCTTGCATGCGATCGACCGATATGGGCTAACGCAAAAGCGATGTCTATATTCAAATAGAGGCAGAATAGGTGAATTTTCCCAACATGAAGTTAATATTTTTTTAAATCTAAGGACTAAACCAGCTGGCGTATCACAAATACCACAAGACCAAATCTACTCAACTGGTAGAGACCGTTGCCAAGGTGCCAACATGGAGAAATAATGGTGCATATTGATTAAGGAAATATTATATTTCATTTAGTAAGTATCGTTTTATTACGGGTCAAGTCCCATGCTTGGGAAGGATTTAGCGAAGTATATACTTATATACTCCTTCCAGCAAGATCGTCCTAATACTCATAATTAAATGAGGGCCACTAGCTTCTTTAAGTAGATATTTTGAAGTAAGCTTAAGACAGTGAAAGCACCTTATGAGTAGCCTTAAATTAATATTACAAACTCTTTGGTATCTGATCTCATTCCAGCTGGTGTTCGTGTTCATAAATTCCAAGGGTATTAATTATTATTTTAGAAAATTGTGATTTGAATATTGCTTTGTGTTGCATTGATTTTCATTCACGCCTCATTCGTTTCAACATATAATTCTTTAAACTTGGTTTTATTTAAGCTTGTATACATAGCTTTTCTACATTACGTAGAGAGCTATCCAAAATACTGTAATATTTGTAACTACCGTCAAACCAATAAAGATTCATGTAATAGATAATGGATATTGCTTAATGACGTGACGTATAGTTTTACAGAGGCTTTTTTTTAACTTGGAAAGCTGAGTATCATGTGTTTACAGGCTAGTCTCGATTGTAACAGATTAATTGGATATCCGTCGCTATTCGCACGAAAACTCGGTATTTGAATTTCAGTAAAACAAATTGGCGCTATTTGAATGAGTGTCACTCACGGATTATTAATTCAAGACAAAGTACCTCGTTAGTGTGAAATCTAGTGTCGTCAAGCTATCATAATCTATGATTGGACATGTATCACTATTGCTTTTTTACTTATTACCTCACACAACATTGCACTCATATTTTACCCAAGCGAGAGTAGTGTTTTATACCTGACATTCTTGACATTTTGAAATATATGAGATAGCTAAAAATGGTGGCCACGGTCTTCCGAGGGCTGTTAGAAACTTATGTGGACGGACTTCATATTTAAATCTCAGTTCTGATGCCCTTGAGTCTGAACTTTAAATGCATATAGAAACTAATAATACAATATAGAAAATAAGCTCATAATATAAAAGTTTTAAATTAACTCCATCACTACTTTCGATCAATGTTCTTCCCCTCGAATCACTTTAAATAATTCAGTGCATACAATATGAGCCAAATCCCTTGCGGTTTTATAAATAAAATTTATAATGTCATGATATTTTATTATATCAGTATGCAATTTAAATTTTTTAAATACCCTACTACTACTACTACGACTACTTCATCTCGCTTGATGGAAATATAAAGTAAAGTGTTACATTCTGAGAGTTTTCAAACGTCAACTCTTCTGATCACTAATCTTAATTTGACAAAAACCGATACTTTCGTTAGAAGCGTCGAATGGTTCCGTCGGTGGTTACCTTTGTATGCTGGGAACCATTCTGAATGCTGTAACACTCAATCGTTTTGGGCTAAAATAATAAAAACATTGCGTGCTCGAGTACTCCATTCCCTAGCGTTGTGTTCAAGAATGTTTTCAAAACACGCGACCAGACTTTAGTTTAACGCCATCATTGCAAGCTTAGTAACCTATAACGAAGCACTTTCATTCCAGCTCCATCATAAGTACCTACGTACCGTTCAAAGTTAGTATGTTTACAATAGATATTTGAGTCCTTGCTATGTTTGTGTAATTTAATCATGAATTAATTAAATTTAACCACACGAGCAAATCGCACGCGCGTGTCCTGTTGAATTTGCACTTGTTTGATTTTTTGTTGCACTTGACTGAGGGTTCCGTACTCAATCCAATATAATTCATGTCTAGCTTTAGATTGAAATAGGTTTCAACGGATTGATTAAAATAAAAATAAATAATTAAAAAAAATAAAAAACACGACTGCCCAATTTATAAAGAACTGAAAAGTAAAAAACAAGAACGAAACAGATAAATAAAAATTTCATTGCAGTCGGGGGACAGTTCTCTGGAACTTTGTTAATCTCTGTTTGTCTCCCAGAGTGCAACCCGTCTTTTTTTTTCAACATCTGTTTTGGCCCCTTAATTTAATTTTTTTTTGTTTTTCATATTTTTATATAGCCAGTGTCACTCGGGTTAACGCAAGGATTCTAATGATAACCCACACATGTAAATCGGTACAGGTATTTAGGAGATATGGTGGCACAAAGAAAGTCACATACAAACATACGTGAACCCTAAACACAATACACTCCTTTTTTGGGCAGTCGTGTAATCAGTTTTCAGTCGCATTTTAGTGATGTAGATAGCATATACAAGGATATTTCTCTTTACGTTGTTCCCGTTTAGTTTTCGATAAATCAGTTACGGCCAACAATTAGCGAGAGATAAATAAAATTTTAACAAATTGTTTTATACTTAGTTTATTTTGATCTCAATCGGACACCCTCAAACAACAATTATATCTAAAGACGTTGAACAAAAGCTAATAAAATTTTATTTCTCACCAACAACCAAATTACATAAAGTGTTTACACAACTTAGGGTATACAGAATATGGCTGTGGATCGCTGGTGCCTGTTGTAGGTAAAAGATTACCTGTATTACTTATCACCAGGATTCCACTATAACACAATGAGTATGTAGTGCTCAAAAAAAAGAAATAACAGGATAGTCGGTATTGGTACAGAATATGCTATCGATTAAAATATATAAAGCATGCATGAGCGTGTGTGTATGTGTGTGTGTGTGTGTGTGTGGGGGGGGGGGGGGGGGTGTGTGTGTGTGTGTGTGTGTGTGTGTGCGTATGTATGTGTGTGTGGATGCATTAGAATTAGATGATCAAAGACTTCGTCGTCATTTCAATACTTTCAATAATTGTTCTATGTCTTTTTTTTTTACTTGCGGGAAATCCCCACGGAGCCGGAGTGGTAGGTTATGTCGGACTCGAACCGACTAAACCGCACGCCGTCTCTGGGTCGTAGTGCTAGGCCGAAGGTGAGCTTGTCATGCGACATATCCCTCGCACCCCGGCTGACCCAGGGCCATCCCTATCGGTCTGGTCCTCGGGAGGTGGGGACCACGCGGTCCCCGACTCAACCCCGGTGTGGGGGGGCGCGCATTGTCCTACGATGCGCGCCGCCGCCGTGGCCTGCTTCTGCTAGGGTGACGGGCGGCTCCACCCGTCACCCTCAGGCCCGCGCTCATGGGGGGCGGAGGTCAGTTTGCGCCCTCCGACGCCCGAGCCGCCTTCGGGCGCGTGCAGCGATGTCAGTGAGTCTTTCTCGCTCATCGCGCCGCGCCCGCTCTGCTGTTTCCTTCGCGAGCATGACCTGCTCAATTGTTCTATGTCACAGTATGTTTGACAGAGGAGCCATTCGTGGAGAGTAGTTTTGCACTTGTACATGTTTAGACCATAAAGACATAAAATTTTATGCAATTTATTTTATAGGTACAGACCCAGAAAAATAAAGAATTTTTGGCTAAATGATGTCCTGACCCTCGATGAGACAGCCACTAGATGATTGCGGCGAGTGGTGTCTGTCCTAAACTCTGTTAAGGAGTGCTGTTTGATTACAGTAGCTAGAACAAAGAGCTGTCTGACGGTCAGTACTTGGCAGTATTCATAAAGCTCAGTTTTAGGACACAGGCGAGGCTTGAAAGAACAAACATTCAAAAGCCCTCTGGGCACGCTCCAAAACGAGAAAAGGAATCTTATCAGCGCCACCATGTTGTGATGCAGTAACTTAAAATAGATTGGCATATCGCGAGATATACCATCTTCATGACGTTCGGGTCAGCCGAGTAACGTAATTGCCGAAAGATATAAATGAGTTTGCGGACCCGACCCGTCAAGTAGTCAACATGTGGTTTGAAGGTTAAGTTTTGGTCAAGTACAATCCCTAAATATTTGATGGATGAAACTTTCTCAATGATGCAGCGGGCACTAGCTAAGAGCTGGCTGTCAATTGGTGAAACAGTGATTTGTAGCGAGTTCTCTGAGGGTAGATCAAAGTTGCGAATTTTAAAATGAATAATCTTAGTTTTACTCACGTTTAGAGTTAGTAAGTTTTCCCTAAGCCATTGGGTAACGGCATTAAATCCGTTTTGAGCCAAACTGTAAGTCCTGGTCAAGGTATCGGAAGAGAATACCAGTGCTGTGTCATCTGCATATGAAAATATTTGTCCATTGTCAAGTCCAAGATAGCATAGGTCGTTTACATAAACTAGAAACAGGCTTGGGCCAAGGACACTCCCCTTAGGAACACCATACTCAATGGATGTTTCAGAGCTTGCATAAAGGCCAATCTTAACATACTGAGATCACCAGTAAGATAACTCTGGAACAAAAGTAGCTGAATCCCTCTCACACCCAATGATTCAAGCTTAGATAGCAAAATGGGAATCGAAACCGTGTCGAATGCTTTCGCAAGGTCCAGAAAAAGTGCTACACATTTCTGCTTATCGTCTAGTTTCCTAACTATGTGACCCACTAAGTTGTGCACAGCATCGGCAGTGTAGTAATTCCTCCTAAATCCGCTGGTTCACAGATAGAACATCACATGATTCTAGGTAATTGACAAGCCTGAAATTAATAATTTTCTCAAGTATCTTAGACATCGCGGGCAAAACTGATATTGGTCTGTAGTTTTTAACACGGTTACGATCACCCGACTCGAATATAGGATGAACAATGGTTCTTTTAAAAGCTGTGGGAAATATTCTAGTGTTCAAGCACAGGTTACATATGTATGTAAGAGGTGGTACGATGATGTTCCTGTGCTTTTTCAAGAACCCAGCTGAGATTCCGTCCCAGCCCGAAGCACTGTCGTTCTTTAATGACAAGAGTACACGCTCAACTTCCGATGCATCTGTGTCGAATAGGACAAAAGAGTTAGCACTGGGGCATAAGTGATTGGTCGCACGGTCTATCCTAGAAAAATTACTGTTGTGTATTTTTTCAACCAGTTGCCTGCCAATGCCAGAAAAATAGGTATTTACCCCCTCGACACACAATTGTTTGTCATCCTGGAGGCACAGAAGTTCATCAGCCGGGGATTTCGCTTTAGCGGTACTGGTGACTGACTGAATAACCTTCCATACCCGTTTGCAATTGCTACCAGCTTTCTGAAATTCGAGCTTTTCAAATGCAGTTCTAGTCTTACGCAACAAGTTAACGCAAAAATTACGATATCGCCTGTAAGAGAGCTTTATTATTTCATTTCTTGGTTCTTTTTTCATTTGTTTGTAAAGATTGTCTCTGTGACGCATACACCTCAGTAAACCTGGGGTAATCCAAGGTTTGATAGGGCTTTTTTTTACGGTTTTGCTGTTAGTAGAGATAGCAGAAAGAATAGGCTCATACAAACGTGTCAAAGCGAGATTAGGGTCATCGGCCGCGTAGACATGGTCAAAGTTTATACCCAGTAAATCATTGGTCAGTTTGTCGTCGTCAATTTTTGTTACAGAGGTTCGAGTAATAGATTTTTTCTTTTTCAAAGATAGCGCACCAACAATCGCGAAGTGGTCAGTGACGGTCGACTCAACCACTAGTATCCGAACAGGTAAACGAGACCTCAAATTCAAGTGGTCAAGGCAAGTCAGGCGATCTTGAGTCAGAAAAGTATGACCTAGGAAAAGTCCATGTTGGGCTAGAACATCCATGTAGTCAATCGAGTATTGATCCAATTGACCATTGATTACTATACGCCCTAACCCCATACAGAAGGCTGTCCAATGATTGGATGAATCTTGTGGGATCTCTGAAAGCGAAAGGTCTATAAGAGACGCCAAAAATAATCAAATCTGCACCCACCGTAACCAACAGACAGCTTGAGTCCTGCAAAACGGGTTCTGTGACCGTTACATTAGTTAATGTTGTTTCAATATACACCACCACTCCATCATTCTGATTATGCAAGATTAAAGTTTGATAAGAATTGTATCTAGTACAGGGACAATAGGATTCTGAGACAGCCGGCACTCACTTAGAATTATAATGTCGGGATAATCGCCAATTCTTTGCATTAAAGATAGGAGTCCCGAGAAGTTCGCATTAATGCTACGTATATTTAGCGAAAGTAAAGTGATACATGAACCTGACACTGATAGCAGCCCAGAACACTCCTCGGCACTGCACTGTTTTAGCCTCACAGAAAGTGATGTTAGTAAGGTCAGACAGTAAGTCGTTAATCGCCGCGAATTTTAGTTGGAATGATCCAATAGGCGGAAACTCGATGTGTCCATACTGTCCATATACCTAACAATAATCTATCCGTCCGGAATCGGAGTCTCGGAGGAAAGTTGTACACGCTAATTTCCATTTTGGCCAGTGAAACGTCACTAGAGTACCAAGAGGGCCAACAGGGCCGTAAACTTTCCGAGCATATCATGATTGTAAACTTAGTATCATAGTAATGGTAAGACGTAGCTAGTTTAGGTGTAAATAAGTGCATGTTACGTGATTGAGTACAGCCAGTACGGTGTGCATATTGTGCAGAGATGGTGTCTGTAACACTTGTGTTGATGCGGGTACAATTTATGAACATCATTAAACAACAACCAAGATCTTTATGAACAAGAAAAATGGGTATACGTGAAAACAGTTTGACAAAGTTTACAAATAAAATATATAATAAACGAGCTCCGAAGCTCTGACGCCCACGACTCATTCTGGCTTAAAAACAAGTAGGTCCTTAAGTACCTTTAACAATTATAAACATTTATAATCCTATTCACAATTGGTTTAAAATCTTTAGATATTTTAATTTAGTACATACTAATACATAAATAAAATATTAGATAATTTAATTCTTCCAACATTGGAAGAGGCCCATGTCCAGCAGTGGACAGCGATTGGCTAATTAATTGTTTAAATTTAATTCGGCTTAATACTAAGTTGTAATAATAAGCTGACCCCGGGCTATACGTTTTTTGATAATTTCAACTAGGTGCATGATATCTTGTACGTTAAGTTTTATACTTTATATCATTTTTTTTTGTGACGGAACCCTCAGGGTGTGAGTTCACATGTTTAACAATGTCACGGTTCTAAATGTAACTTTAAAGAAATCAGTATTCTATTTTGGAACGTTGACACCAAAAATCGAATCAAGACTTTATTATATTCAAAACTAGCTTTTGCCAAACAAAGCCTATGTCCTTTCTCGAGGTCTAATCTACCCCTATGCCAAATTTCATCAAAATCGGTTCAATGTTTTAGGCGTGGAAGCGTAACATACAGACATACAGACAGAGTTACTTTCGCATTTATAATATTAGCATGGATGATGCTGAAACGTTGACATTATGTTATTAATTTCATACAGCTTGACCTTATACGTTATTACAATTGGCAACATATTATATGAATAATGTGGATAAATAGTATTGTCCAACATAACAATGACTATCTGCACCTGCCAAATGGTTTGTGATAAGTCAAGGAAGCAGACGAGAATGTGCATATTTACATAATATTTATTTGAAAGACTAGCCGTTGCCCTCGGCTCCGCCCGCGTTGGTGTCGGTTATCGCTTAGTGTTAAGCCGACCATATTGAGTATTGAATTCGCCCCTCCACACAACTTTGTCCTCGACTATTTACTCGCCTCTGTTCTTGACTTTCTACTCGCCTCTATATTCGACTCTCTACTCGCCTCTATATTTGAATCTCTACTCGACTTTCTACTCGCCTCTCTAATCGCATCAATTCTTGAATCTATACTCGACTTTCTACTGACTTCTCTCTACCCTCTCTACTCGACTCTGTGCTTTCACCCCATTTTACCCCTGCCCACTTTAACCCCTTTTTTCGCTATAAAAGGTAGCCATATCCGTTCCCAAGCTCTAATCTATCTCTGGGCCAAATTTTACCAGGATGTCTTCAAAAATGTCAGATTCTTATTCCCTAGTCTTATTTCCCGTCCCGCCTCTTCTATCCCTTTTTTTGCGTTAAATGGTAGCCTATGTCCGTTCTCAAGCTCTAATCCACCGCTGTACCAAATTTCATCAAGATCGGTTCAGTGGTTAAGGCTTGAAAACGTAACATACAGACAGACATAGTTATTTTCGCATTTATAATATTAGTGTGAATTAGAAATATTTTTTAATTTATATAATATATATAATTAATTTTTCCTTTCTTGTAGTGTGTTTCGTTACCACTAATAAATAAGTAGCCTGTGACACTATGACGTAATGACCGGTGGACGAGACTGATATCTGGCATGAACGCATGAGGTATATGGGTAGCAGAGTCATGAAGATCTTTGGGGCCTATGTCAACATTATCTGCGAGCCGGTACGAGGTTCTACCGCTAGCTGCCCTCTCGAAGTAGCGAGGTCAGAAGCTTAGAATGCAACCGGGAGGACCGCTCGTATCAACCTCACCTGTGAAGCGAGCCCATACACCTGATGACGAGACTGTCGAGGTTAGCTCAGAAGATAAGCCACATCCGAAAAACCAGGTGGACCATGGGCTCCAAAGTGCCAGGTTAAGTTCAAGTACCTAAATTAACGGTGGGATGAGAATAAATTAGAAACAGAGAGTGGGCACCACGCACCACAAAGTAGTGAAAGTCTAATAGGAGATTTAGACCTCGGCATGACTTAAAAAATTGTGTCACTAATCTAGTAGTATCTAAATAAGTAGTATCTTAAAAAAATAAGTAAAAACTATACGCTTAGCTACAACAGATAATTTTTATTAAGCAAACTATTAATTTGACTTGCATTAATAAAGTTTTATTCTGAAAAACTGTAATAGAATTTTTGTAGTTAAAAAAAATGACATTGAAATTTTGAAAAATATTAAAAGATAATGTCCAACTATAGCAATGAAACTTAATGATTAGATGTCAATCTGCCAAGGAGAAGCTATTTATGGATTTAAACATAAATGTAGGTATGTATAGGACATCGGTGTGTTTCATTTCATCGTTTATACTTATATGTATATGAATGTATTGTTTACACTTTATTTTTAGCCAATGCCTATTGCCATTTTACTTGGCCTTTTTACTCAAATTTAGTATGATATACCTTTAAGTTATAATATATGAAACTATAAGTAGATTAGATTATTATATCAAAATCGTGTATGCAAAATACCATACAATTTTTACCAACTTAAATTTTCACTATTTTATTTTTTATATCAGAGTAATAAGAAAGATTTTTCCTAAGGGAGCTGGCATTGTGATTTTTTTCTAATCTGTTGCGCACAGTTGCCCGCCTCAAGAGTGGCTAACGTACGTAACGAGTAAGTTATTTTCATACGGACACTAGAACGTGATAACGCAGTTGTAATAAATATGGATTTAGGTAAACAAATTTGAAATCAGTAGGTAGCATAGTTATAATCTACTCTACCACTTTTATTTATTATACGATTGAATATTTTGCACAGATAACATTCTAATACAGTAGATTTTGTATGACAATAGAGAAAATAGTATTTTTACGACGAGGGCGCTACTTTGAACCACGAGGGAATGATTCTAGAATAGAATTAACAGCGTAACGTGGGATCCTAACGTAGAATCCTGAGAGCGGCGAGGAATTCAAAATACATCGCCCGAGGGAAAAAATATTAGCTCTCGAGACATTTACTCTACTTTTCACACCCTTTTTATGACTTAGCACGGGTCTCCTCGTGCTAACTAAATCTCAGACAACAAGTAGCAGCCACCTTCTGCGAGCAGGTAATGCTCGTGAAGGAGACAGCAGAGCGGGCGCGGCGCAGCGAGCGAGAAAGACTCGCGGACATCGCTGGCCGCGTTCGAAGGCGGCTCGGGCGTCGGAGGGCGCAAACCGACCTCCGCCCCCCATGAGCGTGGGCCTGAGGGTGACGGGTGGAGCCGCTCGTCACCCTAGCAGAAGCAGGCCACGGCGGCGCCGGCGGCGCGCATCGTAGGACGATGCGCGCCCCCCCCCCCCCATACCGGGGGCGAGTCGGGGACCACGTGGTCCCCCCTCCCGAGGAGGGCCAGACCGAGAGGAATGGCCCTGGGTCAGCAGGGGTGCGAGGGATATGTCAAAAGACAACCTCACCTCCGGCCTAGCACATCGACCCACAGACGGCGTGCGGTTTAGTCGGTTCGAGTCCGACATAACCTACCCCTTCGGCTCCGGAGGGGTGGGTATGCGTGGGGATTTCCCGCACGTAAAAAAAAAAAAGTAGCAGCCAACAAGTACAAAATAGTACCTACGTAATTTATACACGTATATTACGTTCGATTTCTTGAATCTGAATAATGTAAAGTATGTTCCCATTCCAAGTCCAAATCACTTTCCCGTTCGCAAAAAATTCTTAACAGAAAAGAGCTATTTTGCTTCCCGCTTATAGTGAAAAAAGCTACACTTTTCGAATAGAAAAGCTTAAAAACAACAAAAACAAAAAACAAATACAATAAAAATACAAATAATATCAAACAAAAATAAACATTGTGAAAATAGAAGAAAACACAATCATACTTACATATATGGTTTTTTGTTGAAAGAGAAGCAGATAAACAGATGTCTAAAACCCGGGCCAATAAATTTATTCATTTCTAGCCATTCGATTTAGCCAGCTTATATTTCGATTGAAAAGTGATAAATACAGATGCATACATCTATAATAGAAAGATACAATACATTACATTGTAAGATTGTGGTTTATAAGAAGTACATAATTATTACGTTAAAGCTCATGCCGAGTGCATCGCGTACGTTAGCGATGCCAAAATTTAAATTTAGCGTGGCTCGCTAGCCAGTACAGTGTATTACAACCGGCCAAGTCACATGGAAAAAAATGTACGTAATAAATTTATTGATTTTTAATGTAGTAACCAATAAATGATTTTACTTCTAGTGCTGTGAAAAATCGCGCTGTATAATTTATTTAAGGACAAGTTTGGCTCACTTTGCAGAAGGAGTGGTATGTAACACTTAAATTGATGCCTATTGGTTTTTAACACGTAAAAAATGTTGTTCCAATCAACCATCTCCATACAATCTTAGTTCAGTCATTATGACGATCAAATAAAAATATCTAACTTGACATTACACATAAGACAAAAATATGAAACGTTATTATCATGATTAGCAGAATACCGATTTGTGCATTTTTCACCTTTCGGATTCAATTTTTTGAACTTAAACTTTGCTAAAAGATTATCTTTTCTGACATTAATTGTGAGATTGATAATAAACCGGAACTGAATTTTGATCATATTTTAGTTACGAGAAAGTGTTACAATATACTTATACGGCAAATGCTCGGACATGTGACTCCACAAATGACAACTGATAGTGTGTTAACTTACTTTGGCCTTGGTTAGCCATGATGTCATATTGGGTTTCGATGCGCCCCGCGTCTTCACCGGCACTTCTCGGAATCGGATATGCAGTCAAATTTAACAAATGAACTTTAACCACGCATTTAAGTTGCAACACGATAAGTGGTAGGTACAGCATAGTTTATCAATATTTGTTTTCCTTGTACTTGATAGTAAGTGGTAACCGTGGCCTATAGACGTGTGCAACACCAGGGGAATCACACTTGTGCTGCGAACCTTTAAACGCAGAGAGTTTCTGTGCCGTCAGTATAGAAGACAAAGCAGGAAAACCCTTTGGTCTCCCTACTGACAGCACAAAACCTATCCAGTGAGCTCTGGTCCATACTCTGGCATCAAAACAATATAATTTATTGGTGTTTGTAGCAGTTAGATTGGTTATCCATTAACGTGATTTCCAATCCATTTGAATAAAATAATTCTCTCAGATACCACGTCCTAAGCCTTTAGAAAATGCATATCTAGACGAGCAAGGAAGTAATCCTATGATGCCCGTTAGTCACCATCATCCTCATAGTGATTTTTCACACTTGCGTCCAAAGTTTCCAAATCTGTAAAACAAAAAGATGAAAGCTCGAACTCGTCATAGTACCAACATTAAAACATCAAAGTGACTAGGTTGCAAATGCAATATACGGTACCTATCTAAGTAATGAGAAATGCCAATACCTTGTGGCCTGTGGCGTATCGCTGCAAGAAAGTAAACTTAAGATTTTACAGGCGATAAATTCTAACAGAATTTCTTTGTAAAGTAGGTTTAGCACACGAGCGGGAATTGAGTGCAGGGTTACATTGTAGAAATGTTGGAATATAGGAGCAAAATACTGCAATGGCAATTAAGTATTTTATTGTTTTTTAGGTCTTTTACTTGAATCTCTAGTATCTTTTCGAGTAGATAATAATTGAATTATAATATGCCTTATGCTTTGTCTTGGCTTACCTCTTAAGTTTAAGGGGAAAATCCTCGCGTGGGGGAGAATTTCTGGAACGAGGTACAGCCAATCCCTAAGATACAGGATAGTTCACAATTTAACCTCTCTCGACCCATTATTATTATTTTCAACATGGATGCCGCGAACCGGACGGATATTTCGGGTCACTGTATCTATGAAATTAACTATCTATCCAAGGCTGTTACCTTAGTTCCAACCTCCAACCTTAGTTCTCAATAAAAGTATTTTCAACTAAAACGATAGCCAGAAGTCAATATCTCGATGTATCTGGGGCTTTCACCTCGGAACCCAGGTCCGCCTATAGTGTTACTCTTTATTGTTCTGGCCAGTACTTTCAATTAATTTCAATCTTATGGTTGTGAACATGGCTTTATTGCAAATGATAATGAGTTTTGCTACTAGAATCTGAAGTACTTAATAATGGCTCAAATCGTACTTTACTTAACTACGTTAAACCTCGTGTACCAAAAGGTTATCAAAACAACATAAATATTATTGAGATCTTTTCCAGAAAATGAAACGAGATAATTTTCCTAATTGGGCAATTTCGATATTTTTTTGTCAATCTTTATAATGATACAATGGTAACAGGACATATATAAGAAATAAGCATGTCTAAACAAAGCGCTATTGAGAGCAGAACTATTAAGTATTACACGTGGAAATCTTTTTCGGTTATTGTCGACAATAAGTAATCCCTAATTTCGAATATACGATTTCTTAAATTGTCATATCGAAGACGGAAAAAATGTAAAAAGGCTGTTGACTGACCTTGAGTTGGCGGTGGATTTACTCGATGATTAATTATTATAAGATGGAGTCAAAATTCATAGAAATATCACGATTAATTGGTTACTTATATAAATGTCTAATATCTACTAACTGGCCTAATAGATACTAACAGTAAAATAAAAACGTGACAGTGCTGCTTGCTAAGCCCTTATTCACAAATATCAAGCGGAAATGATATAAGTTGCAGTAAACTATATAAGTTTCCGGTTAGAGCAATCCGATCGAAACGTTGCAACGAACGTCGCCGTCGGGGAAACAAAAGGCGTCGTATTACGGCATTTTCCCGACCCCACGTCCTTAAATTATACATTTCTACTTTGCCGCATAATACAAGTGAAAAGTTTAACTAAATTTTAGAATTATTGTTATTAGATAGCAATATGTTCACTATCATAACACTGTTATTTGAAATACACAAGGTTTATTCCATCTTGCACACCTAGGCGATAATACCTTTAAGTCATATCTCTTATTCTATTCAATAGATTGCGATCAAACTAACATATGATTTTAAGACTAAAGTTATTGCATACATCGCAAATAAAACAACAAGAATGAAAAAAACTGGTTTTATGTTAGTTAGTCAAGAAAAAGTTACTCAAAAAATAATTTTCAGAATCGATAATAATCTAATATACCCTTCTACAATAATACGTACAATACTATATACAGATAGAAGTCGATGTTATTTACATATTATAGTAGACACTTGTAAAACTACCTTCAGACACGTATAAAACTGGAGCTTTACAACTCGTGAGCATCGTAGACGTTTTGTCCTTCTTTGAAACGTACTACAATTTTATTAAAGACTTTTCTAGTGTTTTATGAGAACTTGTTTTGACGTCTATGACAGCTGATATAGTTGTCTAAACATAAATAATAATAAACATATAATATTAAGGCCCGTTTGCACTAAACTCTACTTAGGTTAATCCTTGTAAAGTGGCTCCTAAGTCTAAGATAATCTTACCTTTATTTTCAATTGCACCAACATATTTACGAAAGGGCATTCCTAACTTAAGATAAACCTAGTAAAGCGAATTAAGGTGTAAATGAACGAATGAATTAGCCAATTGTCTATGATAATTGAGCGATTGTCTATGATTTTTAACGATCTCGTCTGAGTTTTGGCGCGAGCGCGAGAAACCGCATATCGCGGTATTATTTTATTTTTCGAAATTGGTGTGAATTCGAGTTTTTATGTGTTAAAATGGTGGATTTTTAGACAACGGCTACGGCTCTTAAAAAATTTGGTCTTTTAATATTCTTTTGGTATGCGCTTTGAAGCCAAACATAGAATCCCTAAAATTGCAGCAAAAACTTCGAGCAACAGGCGAATCCTCACATTAACTCTTGCTATTAAACAACAACTAAAGTTAAATGATATTTTTTTAAAGGTAAATTAGATGACATTATTAATACGGATCCTAAAAAAGAATGCGATAGTCTTGACTCTCAATATTTGGTTGAAAATGTACCATATGCGCTATCACAAAGAGTAATGAAAACTTCTTGGGCAACAGTATCATTTACACATTATACCAAAGACACTATTCTGGTTAATAGTAGTTCTGAAGATGGTATGGTGTCTTTTTATAAGTTAACTGATATTTTTGTACTTGACGCAAAATCCGATTTAATTTTGAAAGGAATATTATTAGATACATTACATTTTAATGAATTTAAATTAATTTAAAAACTAATTTAATTTAATTTTAAATTAATTTAAAATTCTATGCATATGAAGTTTTAGAACCAGAAAATTACAGGTACGTTGTCAAACTACACAGTTTATTGGAATTTCCTATACCATGTAATATCAGTATAGTATCAAATAAAAAGTTTGTCATTTTGCGAAGTCCAATCTAATTTTAAAACTATATGGATGTTGCAGCCAACTGGTTTAATTAGCTGTTTGGTCAACCGTCTTGCAATTTCAATACTAAATGCCGCCATTCAATAAAACGGCTAGGCAAATTACTTGAATCGTTAGCGTTTAACTACTTGCCTAGCCCAGACATTTTAATTTAAATTTAGATCTATTTTCTGCCATAATTGAAGTGAAATAATATATCTAAATGACCTACCGAAATGCCCTATTGTATAAATGGCCTAAGCATCAGCCAGCCAGTTCACTAAATGTTGTATATGACGTATTGGCCGAATATCATTCAGGCTGTTTGAATGGCGGCGTTTAATGAAATGGCTAGGCGGATGACCAAACGGCTAATTCGACCAGTTGGCTGCGACATGGATACTATTTCCCTATAGGCCCCGTGCGCATCGCATGTGGTGCCGCCCTCGCGGCTCAATTGGAAAGTTAGTAGATGCCCGTGTGGCCATGTGGTGACAACAGTTGTTTGGAGTTATGAACAAAACAACACAAAAATTATGTTTTTAATCACACAAGGACCACACCATCAGTGCCATACATCATGCTTTGAGGAAAACGAAAGAGCAAAGCAATAATTTATTAGTGCAAGAGGCTAGTGAAATTCCTATGAAACTAGAATCGACAATTACTCTAAAATACTTATTTAGTTTGACTGTACGATCCTGCATATTTGCTTCAACGAGTTGTTATCCTTATACAAGTAACTGTAAAAATTCATGATTTAGTGTCGTTTGCATCAGATGTTAATAATACAATTTACAATAAAAAAAAACATATACCTTCAACGTAACATCATACGGAGGGTTTGTTACCCTAGTTTGTGGTAAAAAATTTCCCTCGATGATACGTTTACCGTCTACATCGATAATTTCTCTCACGTTGAAGATATGCCTGTTTTCAAATAGTTTTTTCTACCTAAAATTCAATTCAATAATAAGCGGCAACACATTCACTCGGAAGGGTTGGATTCCTAATTTTTTTTGGTACATTACTTACCTTTTGATATCGATTTTGCAAGATAAAAATGTAAATAGATTGATTGAAAACCACATTGGATTATCGCCGTGGTCATAACGTTAATTATTGTTAATTATTTTCGATTAATAATAACCTCGAAGTGCGTATGAATCATATACTACTTGGGAAGGCGCCAGTCAGCTGGGCATCTACGTATTGTCACCACTGTTCCGCGAGATGGCGCAACAGTAGGCGCATCGCGATACGCACGGGGCCTATAGTCACTGAATGTGAAAACTGTTCATTTATTTAGTATAAGGATGTTGATCCCTAAACACAAAGGTTATATAAAAATTCTGTTATTTTTATTTAAATTTAAGGAAAAGTTTTATTTTATGTTAAGATTTAAGTTAAAGGATGTTGAATTGTTGATTCTTAACACAGGGGTAATATAAGACTGCCTTTATTCCTAGGCGCCAGTCCTCGCAGGGGTGGCATCTGAGAATACTGCCACCGGCGGCGCCTGGGAATAAGGGATTAGCAATAAGGATGTTGATTTCTAAACTCCCTTATTCATAAAAACTAAAACGCTCAATAAACGTATTTCAGTCATAAAAATGTTTTGTCTTCTTCTTTCAATCTCAAATCATATTTAGAAAGAAATTGACAAAATACTTCTACAGGGTGTAACTGTAAACAGTGGCAATATTATTTTAAGGGGTCATTGCACTCATCATTATGAACAACTTCCACTATGGGACCAAAACTGAATCGCGAAAAAAAAAAATGCTGTTCCTTAAATTTTGACGAAGTATGCGACAGCTGATTATTTTTCGTGATTTCCCATTTGGTCCCGTAGTTAAAGTGGTTTATAATGATGAGTACAATAACCCCTTAAAATATTGCCACTGTTTACACTTACACTCTGTATAACTGAAATAGGTTTATACAGCGTTTTAGTTTTTTATGAATATGGGGGTAAAGTTACTACTGTTCAATTTAGGTTGCTATTAGCATAAAGATGTAAACACAAAGTTATAAGACTGCTGTTCAATTAATTAGTTTAAGGAAAAAATGTTGATCTCGAAACATAAATTAATCACTGAACTTTTTAAATCACTTCTGTCATTATTATTTTTCAGAAGTAATCAGCGTTAGGTAAAGGCAATTTAGACATATGCTAATTTGTATCTAATGCTGATTATACAGTTCCTTAACCTACAGTACATCACGTGCGCTATAAGTTGAGATCTGAACGTGGTTTAAGTATAAAGATTTAGACTTTATAATGCTGCCATGTTCCCGAAAAACATAGACTATGTTAAATTTCCCAGTTTGTTAAATCATAGCCTATGGTTACTCGGGAACAGCGCAGCATTAATGTCTAAATCTTTATATTTAAACCGATTTCAGGTCTCAACTTATCGACCACGTGTTGTACAGAGACTTTTGAACCTATAAATAATACCTAAGTGCACTAATTATGAATTATCTTTCTTGATAGTCTGAATAAAATTACTTAATAGCTTTAAATCAGACAACTGAATAATTTTACAATATTAATTTTTACAACCAATCAAGTGTGTTTATTACAGTTTCAATAAACTTCTTAGATATTAATAATTATCTATATCAAAATATATAGACAACTTCACAAAACGAAAAAAGTTTTATTGTAAATGTAAACATTTAAATATTTGATTCGAGTATCGAACAGAATCAAATTATTCAAGTTACTAAATCACAGTAAGCAAGTCCATTGATTGTAGAATACAATTAACTTATAAAATTAACCATAGACATTACTGAAACTACTAAAATACTTGATAATCATTACCACGTTCGTTGTAACTTCAATCAAAATAAATCATTGGCATGATAACCGAACTTGATTGTATTGACTATTATTAAGTTTGGCTTTTATCAAGACAACTTGTCTGTTGCTTAACCAACATAACTTTATTGCCACAATCATATGACTTTATGTGCTCATATATAAACAAGTTCTTTGATAGCTGCAAACATTTTTTTATCAATGTTATCAAGTTCATTTTTCAGTGCAATAAAATGCTAAAAAAAATAAAACTTTTTTCCCTTTCAACAAAAGTATTTAAACCTATTATATTTAGGTATATTTGCACCTAATTAGAACACTTTACAAAAGCAGCCGTGGTTCGTTCCATTTTTCGAAATTTAAAAACGAACTTTTTTCTTCGCGTAATGTAATGTTTTGGCGCCAATTGAACATCAATTTGGAACTTTGTGAAAAGTAAGTTTTCTTGAAAATGGGCAAAAATAAAAGTTGTGACGTTTCAACCAGACAAGTAATTGTTAATTTAGATTTCGATCAAAAATGGGCCTACAGGAGAATAACTGAACATTTGAAATGTTAAAGCAGCCGTAGTTCGTTCCATTTTTAGAAATTTAAAAAAGAACTTTTTTCTTCGCGTATTGTAATGTTTTGGCGGCAATTGAACATCAAATTGGAACTTTGTGAAAAGTAAGTTTTCTTGAAAATGGGCAAAAATAAAAGTTGTGACTTGTCAACCGGGCAAGTAATTGTTAATTTACATTTCGATCAAAAATGGGCCTACAGGAGAATAACTGAACATTTGAAATGTTCTGTAAAAAAAGTTTTCAATGCTATTTACCATTATAAAAGACACGGAACTGTTGAAAATATTATCAGCTCGACCGAGGAAAACATCGCCCAGAGGAGATATGCTAATCGCACGTGTTGCTAAAAAGACCCATTTAAAGGATCCACCCAGATTAGAAATGAAGTATTTTCGTCTGATGACCTACCCCCTTAGCGATTTACCGGTGTGAATATATGTATGTATGGCGGCGACAGATATATATATATATATATAGATAGGTATGTAGGAACCCTTATCCCTCAAACTAACAAATGCTAGGGGTAAGGGTACAATAAAAGATGAGGGTTTGTTGAGGCGTTATTTTCAAAACTAATTAAGTATAGGTACACGTGTTTCGCCCTGACAGTGAAAGTTTATGAAGATGGATAAATCTTTGTTACTCTTTCACGCAAAACGTCTGAAAGGATCTGGATGAAATTTATAAAGTTAAACCCCAAAATTCTAAGTCTATACTATGTTATACAAGGCTATGCCATGTTACCAGCTGTCTATAATTACTCAAAAGAACGTTAAAAAATAATTATTTCGACGAAAGTGTAACAATGAACCAACAAATCCATTTCATATTCTCTTTAACGTAAGCGATGCGTATTTACGCTCATAACCTTCCTATAACACATTTCCACGGGTTACGAAGACACAACAAGCGGAGTATAACACTACTTGTAATACATCAAACCTGAAAACATCATTTATTTTTTTTTTTAAGTGCGCAAATCCCCCGGATACCCCCCCACCCCTTTGGAGCCGAAGGGGGAGGTTATTTCGGACTCGAACCAACTAAACCACACGCCGTCTTTGGGTCGATGTGCTAGGCCGAAGGTGAGGTTGTCTCGCGACATATCCCTCGCACCCCGGCTGACCCCGGGCCATTCCTCGCGGTCTGGCCCTCTTCGGGAGGGGGGACCGCGCGGTCCCCGACTCGCCCCCGGTATGGGGGGGGGGGGGGAGGCGCATCGTCCTACGATGTGCGCCGCCGCCGTGGCCTGCTTCTGCTAGGGTGACGAGCGGCTCCACCCGTCACCCTCAGGCCCGCGCTCATGGGGGGCAGAGATCGGTCTGCGCCCTCCATCGCAGCCGCCTTCAAACGCGGGCAGCGATGTCCGCGAAATCAGCAGATGTAACAAGTGAAGTCGGATTACAACTGTCTTTTTTGGTTGTCCTTCATATCCTTCTTTTGTGATTAGTTTAGAAAAAAAACAGACCTAGCAACTCGTTGATATTATCATCACCCGAGTATCAATTCCAGTTGCATTCCAGGGCCCAGGGTCCACTCTCATATTCTATACATATATATAAGCGAAATACCTCACGATATCTCAGAAACTATAAAACGTACAAATTTGAAATTTGGCAGGTAGTTTCCTTATGGGATATAGACACCCGCTAAGAACGGATTGTACAAAATTCCACCTCTAAGGGGGTAAAACGGGGATTTTGAGTTTGTGTTAATATTTGAAATATGAAAGTACAATGTTTATGAAGTAAGAGACTTGAAATTTAAAATATATGCTCTAAAGATGGTGTGGAGGTTTACTAATAATGTGTTGCTAGAAATCCACCTCCTTTTGGGGTTAAAATAGGGGATGTTAGTTGGTATGAAAGGCTAACTCACTCCAAGCGTTCGAAGTCGCAGGCGGCCGTTAGTATTCCATAAATGACTCTTATGGGCACGACTGTCTGTCTAACTGGCAAACTCGAGAACGTCGAAGCCTCATAAGTTAATAAACTACGCAGGAGGCGCGGATTAAATTTATAGCCAATTTCAAATTTCAAAATGTTTAGTGTACCTGTGTATAGTTAAAAGAAGTGTACAAATTACTATAGTGTTCAAATTGTTTAGCTGGAAAACTAACTCCTGAGTACGGAGTCTGGCGTCCGTCTTTATCAGTTTAACTGCGGAATTAACTGAATTTCGATATTTTCCATGAAGCGACTGCCATATGACCTCCACAACCCAATGGCGATATCGAAGTTAATGGACTTTTTAGGGCTCCAACTACCGTAACGCCTGCCACAGTTGTTCGTATAGCAATCGGGACCGAAGGCTTAACGTGCTCTGCACGACCAGTCCAATGCAAATATCCATATTTATGCATACATATAAGTATACTAGCTGTTGCCCGCAGCTCCGCCCGCGTGGATGTCGGTGTCCTCATGAAATTTGGTACAAAGGTACCTTACCGTAGCCCCGTACCGTAGTACCGTACATCTTAAAAGAAATTCTTACTATTTATGCCATATTCCCCCCCCCCCCCCACCCTTTTTTGTGCCAATGAAAAATTAGAAACTTTAAACCCATAACCCTATTCCCCTTCCCCCCTCCCCCTTCTATCCCTTTTTCGCGATAAGGGGTAGCCTATGTCCATTTCCAACCTCTAATTCATCTCTATACCAATTTCATCAAGATATCTTCAAAATTGTCAAACTTACATACCCTTGCCCTATTCCACCCCTTCAACTCCCTTTCTCGCAATAAAAGGTAGCCTATGTCCATTTTCGAGCTCTAATCCATCTCTGTACCAAAAGCTATGTTCGTTCCCAAGCTTTAATCTATATCTGTACCAAATTTCATCAGGATATCTTCAAAAAAGTCAAACTCATCAAGAAATCTTCAAAAATGACAAACTTCTATACCAAGGCCCTAGTCCGCCCCCCTTCTACCCCCCTTTTCGCGATAAAAGGTAGCCTATGTCCGTTCCCAAGCTCTAATCTACTTCTGTACCAAATTTCATCAAAATATCTTCAGAAATGACAAACTTTCATAAAAACTTTCATCCCCTATTTCCCCCCCTTAAACCCCTTTCTCGTGATAAAAGGTAGCCTATGTCCGTTCTCAAGCTCTAATATACCTCTGTACCAAATTTCATCAAGATCGGTTCAGTGGTTTAGGCGTGAAAGCGTAACATACAGACAGACAGATAGACAGACAGACAGACAGACAGACAGACAGAGTTACTTTCGCATTTATAATATTAGTATGGATATTTGCACTGAGCAGCATTCGAACCCGAGCTTTCTACATAGCGGCCGCGTTCACTACCGCCACGCCACAGAGGCTGTCTGCACATTATGCACTGTTTAACATAATAACATCTAGGTGAGGAAATAAACTACACGGGGTACTTAAATATATCTATGTGCATAAATCTCTTCGTGTCATCTTCACGTGGCATAAAAAATAACCTTCTCAATATGCGATATGCATCTGACGAGACAAAACGTCTGTTCAGCCAGACAGACAGCCTGGCAGGTGACCTTATATTCTGTGTCGAGATTTCTATCTAGAATCTCAAAGGACAAATTAACATACTCAGGCCATAGGTTCTCTTACAAATATGTACTTATTTTAATAAATTGTGCAACTTTTGATCTATTCTACATCTTTGTCTTTAGGTCAACCTAATTTATCAGGTAGTAGGTATTAATATGGACCGGTAGTAGAAACTCGCTCAGTTGAATTTCTCATCTCTCAACGCCGATAGGAAAGCCAGCGCCAGCCTCGACCGTTATTTAATTGGCGCAATGCAATGACCAGCAGGTGAGCTTGGCTTGTGCCCCAAATATGTTGGTAGGCTGTTTTACGCTAATTTACATGTACCGTTCAATTTGATACAGCAATTGCCAGGCTTTTTTGTTCTTTTATTTATATTGGGTTTTGTTTGACTGCACCCCTCCTGATGGTGAACTGACGGCTCGAAAGTATTATTCAAGAAGTTAAGAGACAGAAATATTCTAGCTTGAAGTCTTCAAAAATATTTTCTGTCCTGTGACCTTCGCAATGAGTGACGTTTCTACGAATTTATTTTCAAGATGCCTCGTGCTGTTTTTATATGCAAAAACACATGCTTAAAAATCAACACGGGATCACAATACACTCGTAAGTGACATATTCAGATATCTTAGTGAATTATTGAATAAATTGACGGCAGTATCTAGCTTTTATCTAGCTTTGATCTAATGAGAATGAAGGAAGAGAATAAAGGAAGGTAAGTAGGATTTCTGGCACTCTCATAAACAATACGACAATTTACATCTATTTGACTACGAGAGTAGTACTCCCCTAGTTGCACCGGCCCATGAGTTCTAGGAATAAAATATTTACTCACCTTATGATTGTTTAATAATTTGGTCTCTATTTTCACCTTATTTGTAACCCTAAGAATCGTGCAGAATTTTGCAGTCAGTAACAACAAGCGGCTGGAATTTGGATTAATTCTGTTTTAATTATTTTATTTTATTATTTTAATCACTGACAAATATGCCATATTATTACAGTGTATTTGGTCTTTTTTTTTGTCATACATAATTGCAAGACGATGACAGACACAGTTCATATTCTTATTAACCGACTTCAAAAAAGGAGGAGGTTTCTCAATTCGATCGACTGTTCGACTGATCGACTGAAGAAAAACAAGTTTACTATCTACTATATACTTACATCATCAAAGTTTTCGGAGCCTCGGCCTTCCTCAACTGGAAGCCGGAGCACCTGCTGATTATCGGATAAAGCTCAATATTGCGCGGTCAGGCGGTAGTCGCTTTTATAATAATCAAAACTAAAAAGAAGCGTAGGGCACTCGACCCCGAACCACAGACGGATTCCAAAATGCGAGCTTTGAATGCGACTGCGATTGATGCCTAGACGAAGAAGAACAAGACAATTTCACTACATTAGGTATAGATAGTATACATATACTACGTACATAGGTATCTCGTCGTACTGTCTCACTCGTTCACGTCAGCTAAGCTCTGCGTCAATCTGATGCACATACAACGTGTACGTGTACCTTACAATTAAGTAGTATTGTACTGTTTAGTGTACTATATTGAGTATCTCTTCGTTGAGTGAGTTATCGACAAGCATTCTTTAAACGAGATTGTTATTGCCAATTTATACTTTATTGCGTAGATACCAAGATGTTGCCGTTGGATTTTATTTATAGGGCCTAATTCAGGTTGTCGGGGCAAATGAACCAAACTCTGGAAGGGAGCAAGGGAAGAGCTTCTGCTGAACTTTAAAGTGCAAACTTTTGATTCAACCAGGATTGGCGCTCCATTGAAGAAGACTCGCAATTTTCAGTTCGTTAGATGGATAAGTAACACTTGAAGACTACAATTTCTAATCTTTGAAAATTATACTAAGCTAAAATCAGGGTACTTTCGAGGCCTAACCAGTTTCATCTACAAGAAAGTGTTAGATGAACGAGTCTCTACCTACGGCTTTACTCGCGAAATGTACGAGAGTTGCGACTTTGCCAGAGGGTGAGAGTCCTACAAAAGCCGTACAACCCAAAATAAGCTGAAGAGACAGAGTGACCGAACCCATGCTCCATATTGAATGGATCTGATGCACTTTTAGTCGAATACTCTACCACACTTAAGGTACCTCGGTAGGTTGACGGCGATCAACAAGATTTGTTCGATGTTATACATTACCGCACCATTTCTCGGATTGCGATATAGCTTGCTTAACAAATTAATTGCACTTGGGTGAACTTTATAAGACACTAGCTGTTGCCCGTGGCTACGCCCGTGTGGATGTCGCTTATCGCGTAGTGTTCCCAAGCACTTATTCACCTCTGTACTGAATTCATCAGGATATCTTCAAAAATTACAAACATTCATCCCCTATTCTTCCCCCCTTCCTTTGATCCTTTCTATCGCGATAAAAAGGAGCCTATGTCCGTTCCTAAGCTTTATCCATCCCTGTACCAAGTGTCAACCCGTTGAGCGCCTAATTTTTTGTATTCAAATAATTTGTGGCGGCCTGCTCGACCGCCAACCGCTAAGTAAGCGCTTTCGCGATGCACAGCGCCGTGGCTTAGCAACAGAAACAATTAAACTGTCACTTCTCTGTATATGCCGGCCGGATTTGTTGACATTAATGATCACTGCTCCGCTCCCTTGAGTAGTAGCGTGATGATATATAGCCTATGTATTATTCTGATGTATAAGTTATATTATTTTAAAGTTTCAATAAAATCCATTCAGTAGTTTTTACGTGAAAGAGTAACAAACATCCATCCATCCATACTCACACACTTTCGCATTTAGGATATTAGTAGAATATTGAAAATGAATGGACCCAATTGCTATCGAATATTTCCTGTTCCTACAGCCGGGATGGGTCAATTAGTACTTTATAGCTGTACTTTATTGCAGCTAGTATTCATGTCAATTCCTTCAATCAGTCGGATTCTGATTGAATGAGATACATAGAGTTGATCTTGCAATGCTGTGTGCTGACACTTAGCGTCAGAACGGTCTTGACTACAAAATCTCAAAATGATATTAATGCCTTGGTTTTCCTCCTTATCCTGTTGAGCTGTTCTCCGTCCACTGCCCACCCCCATATAGCGCAAGGAAAAATGTTTGATCAAAATTTGATGCAAATTTTATGCTTTACAATTTTTATGCCAGGTTATTATTAGTTTTTTTATTATTATATTATTTATAAAATTTAAATAAATTAATAAATTTAGTAAAATCATTTAGGACCGGTTACCATACGAACATTCGATATCGCCAATTGGTTGTGGAGGTCATATGGCAGTCGCTTCACAGAAATTATCAAAGTTCAGCCGCATCACAGTCACACTGGAAAATCGCCCCAACTGAAAAAACATTTTGGTAAGTCCGGGCGTCTATAATTGCACCACCACTGCATTGTCACATTATAAACCTACGTGATTAATAGTACATTACTACAGAGGCCGGGAAAAAAGGGGTTGCCGGCCGAAGACATATAGACTCGAGATAGGTCTGAGGCCGCCGAGGTATGTATAGTGCTTTTCTCAAACAGGCAATTATATAAACAACAAAAAAATTAAAGATTTATTTTTAAAGACATTAAAAGTAAACAAGATAAAAACTAAAACTCACGTGTATAGTACTGTTTCATCTATTTTAGCTTGATTTTAACGGTAAACATTTACATTTATGTTCATTATCATGTTACTTAAAAAAAGTATAAAGGCACGTTTCTGAACGAACAGTGACACTTGTCATTGTTATAAATGTCAATTTGTTGCAACTAAATTAAATATTAATATTTCAATGTTTATTATGTGTATAGTTAAGAAAACAATTGATAATAATGTGTTATTAATTAGTTATGTTAATGTGGATTTTTTATGTAAATAAAACTGCTTTAAGTACATACCAAGTCGTTTATTGTTTTTCTTAATACGCATAGTGGCACTGTGTCGATGCCTTTGCCAAAAATTTATGTGCAATCGAAATTAAAAAAGAGGACTTTGCCGGCCTTAGGCCTGCAAGGTTTGTATGAAATTCCATTACCGGCCTCTGGTCCTAGCCACGCCTGAAATGTCATACTTCGCAGCCTATTAAGAGGCACGTAATGTCAATATTTCATTGCATGTTTGAGAAAATAATTTTTATTGCATTTCTAATTGTAATAAGAAAGCATGTAGTTATGTTATAATGAGCTATGTGCGAATTTTCATAGCGATGCGTCGATCACATAAACTATCATCACTCGAGGTGACTATTGACTTGCAGTAAAAACTAAAATGTTCAATTCTACCTAAGCAACCACGCACTTTCACCCCGGCATGTATGTCTATTTTAATTAGATAGGGATTAGGCGCGGGTTCGATACCCGCACAGTGCAAATATTTGTATGCATGACTATGGGTATTTGCATTGGTCTGGTCGTGCCCCGGAGAGCACGTTAAGCCGTCGGTACCGGTTGCCATACAAACATCTATGGCAGTCGTTATGGATAGTTGGAGCCTTCAAAAATCCAAGAACTGGTCTAACTGCAATGCTTCGATATCGATTTTGGGTTGTGGAGGTCAGATGGCAGTCGCTTCACGGAAAATATCAAAGTTTAGCCAAATCCCCAGTTAGACTGGTAAAAAGCGGACCCCAGACTCCAAGTTGAAAAGCTTCGGATGCGACTGGGATTAACGCAAGGATGAAGCAGAGCAGACCGAGTAGGCGCGGAATACGAATTTGATTCTAATTTAATAGATGTACAAACAAACGCGTTTCGTCTCTGCCTGCTCCGGATCACAATATTGGTGTCGATTCTGTTGTGCATTTTCACTAAACTAAAATTTCTAAAATTTTATTTTGATTTAAAAGTAAATTCAAGTAAAACATAGTTTTGTTTTGTTTCACTAGTAATCATGTGTATAAAATAAAATCAAACGTTTGGGAGCGTCCCAAAATTGGGTTCTAAAATTTCATTATATACAACACACAAACTTCATATACATACCTATCAAGTAACACACACTAAGTTAATACAAGTGTAAGAAAATCCTCTATAATTAATTCCTTGACCACCGTCGCAAATGTCGCCATTGAACATGGTTCGAAAATTTGATTGTATTCAGCTACTTTAGTCACTGACTGTAATTACCCTGAGTAGACTGCTTTGTTTCTACTAAGTATCTAAAAATGCAGTAGCACAAAAACAATAAAATCAATTATTTTTTTAAACAAATCTGTGATTTCTGTTGTATGACATAATATCACAGATTATGCTAGTCATATTGGTGTTAATAAGATTGAATTTAAATAACGATTTTATGTAGTTTTGCTTATTTCAGATAGTTTAAACTATTCAATATCATCATGGCTTACACTTGCTTTTCATAGTTTTTATTTATTTTGAAACAAAGCAACTAAATTGTCTTTTATGTCAACATAAATATTAGGTTATAAAATGATAGATTTTAGTTTAGTGAAAATGTGCCAACAGAATCGACAATCGCGACATTTATTGACTATTTAATCGCGCCCATAAGCAAAGCCTAACAGAGTTGAAACATTCGAAACTCAATTAAAACTAAAAAAAGCTTTGATAGTTAGGTACCTCAATACACTGATAAAATAATAGTTATCGAATGACTGTGTCTATCGAAAATCACTAAAGCTTTCTTGGAGGTTAGTATCTCGTTTATGTTTAAGTTTATGTTTTATTTTACGGTAGCTTAGTGGTTAAGGAGTCGGCCTTACGATCGAGAGGTCCCGGGTTCGAATCCTGGCCATTACACTACCGACGTGAACCCACTCCTAGCTTAGTTGGAGGGGTTAGAGGGAATATTAGTAATTTCGATAATTTCGGTTGCTAATATTCCTTTTATACAAAAAAAAAAGAAAAAAAATAAGACCTCGCATGTTTCACTCTTCCCCAAGCATACACCGAGCTATCATCATCGTGTTCACAGCGTTAGTCCCGGCCGCATCCTGTATGCAGTTCTTTTTTTTATTAAGTTTATCTTGACTTGAGAAAGTGAGAGAGGTCTATTAGTGAGCAGATACACCGGTTAGGTTAAGTTCGACAATGTGGCCTGACTACAGAAGTTCGATTCGATTCGAGCCAGTGGGTTGTGGAGGTCAGATTTCAGTTGCTTCACGGAAAAAATCGAGGTTCAAACGTTTCTTAGTAGTACTGAAAGCCCACTCTAAATGAGTATCGGAAAAAGGATCGGTGGAGAAATGGTGAGAGAATTAGAACATTAGTACGGTCACTAGTATATGTATATGTCGCCGCCAACTGGCTTAATCAGCCGTCCAATTAACTGCCTAGGCAGTTAACTAAACGGTGCTATTTAATTAACGGCCTGAATGATATTCAGCCGTCTCGTTTATTACATCATTTAATAACCTGGCTGGATAATGCTCAGGCTAGTCGTAAAATGGGGCACGACCTCGAAATAAGTTAGAAAATTAAATACATACCTACATATACTTACACGTGTAAATCCCCAAGGGGGTAGGCAGAGGTGTATTCACAGAAAATTTGTGATAGGTTGGAATTGTATAGGTTAGGTTAGAAGGCTTATTGCGGGAGTTTCGCTCCGCTCCCGCATTACGCCTTCGTGGTTATTTTTGAAGTGAAAGCTTCTTTAGCGGCGTTGGATGGGTAAAAAGTGTTAAAGTCGCGTCAGGATCACGTGACCTTTGTCGCGTCAGGGTCACTTGACCTTTGACCCGTAACCGACGACTGACGTCATACAAAATTAGCTACAGAGTGTTTATTTTGCTAGGTATGTTAAGAAGCTTCGTAGCTTAGCGGTAAGCGCTTCGACTGTAAGTCCTAGTGGTTTCAGATAGTACCGAGTTTGAACTGAACCTAGGCTTCTGACACGTTTTGTGATTATTTTTTTCATATTTTGGTTGTTTTAATTTTAATAATAAATTTTAATTTTTCCTTTCTCTGGAGCCCTAACCACCGGTAGATTGGTCCCTGTATCCGATACCGGTGGAGCACTACTTTTTATATTTTTAAATAAATGGTTTGTTTTTATATGTATTTAAAAATATAATTTGTAAGTTTTTAAAACGAAAAAAGAGAAATAAAGTAAGGAAAAGGATGTACAAAGGATGTACAAAGTGTAAGTAACTAAGTATATTAATATTTTAATTTTTTTTGAAAAAATATCTAAGAACCATCTTACATGTATAATAGTTGTAATAATAACTCAATCCCTTTTATGAAAATTTAATCACAATAATCTCGCCCGAGTTCAATATCAATTTTAAAAATGTTAGTTTATTTATTAAATGCTATATTTAGCTGAAATTGAAAATTAAAATAATAAAAAATGGGCCATCTGACGGTATTAGGCCAAATCATTTAGGGGGCCTAAATGATTTTGCTATAGCCCGAAAGATGGCCTTATTTTGAAAAATTATTTGCCTTATTTATTCTAGACTTAGAATAATAGCGCATAGAAACGCAATACGCGCGAGCGAAGTGAAGCCATTTCAACCAAGCCGGCTTACCTATTATCAGGGTTACCAGTGTTATCACATAATTAGGTAAAATAATGAAAACAAATTCATTGGTATTAGTAAGTTTCAAAATACGCCATGGATATATAATGGATTCGTATACTTTTACTTACTGCTTTTAGATACGTACCAAAAGTTGTATTTTGAATAAAAATCTATAATTATTTAATGTTTTATTCATAGCTATAGAACATAAATATATTCGAAGCAAACTAAAATAATAAATCAAATATTTACAATTATATAACGTGTCGACAAAAAATTCTATATGGACACGATTTATTAATTTAACGTTTACACTTCTGCCGGCACTCCCGGAGTGCAACCCGTCTTTTTTTTATAACCATGCAGAAGTAAGTCAATTTTCCTACTATTTAATTAAATGGCTAGGCAATTAGTTAAATACCATCGATCCAAGTTATTTGCCTAGCCGTTTTATTAAATGGCTGAACACCATTCAGGCCGTTAATTGCATGGCGCCGTTTAGTTAACTGCCTAGGCAGTTAATTGAACGGACGATTAAGTTAGTTGGCGGCGACATATTTATGGTGTAGTCCACTTAGAGCACCCAGCCGAATAGCACCTGCGCGAATAGCACCTAGCCATGTCCATGAACAGCACCTATCAAAATTTTTGGCAGGTGCTATTCGTGGATACTAATTTATTTGTACAATGTTGTCCACGAAGAGCACCTATGACGCAGCGAGCTAGTGCTGGGATGTAGAGGGGGCATGCTGACTCCTGACACGTGTTGTAGTGACCCCGATTTAGAATATAACTGATATGACACCCCTTCCTACTCAAACCAAATCATGGAAAAGACGATTGTTAGTGCTGAGTCCAAGCCTTAAAGTGAAAGTTTTGGCGAAAGCAAGGCTGCTAGGGCCTAGCAGAAGCAACAGAAGAACAGATAATAGTGCTTGCGTACCCAGGGTGCCTTTTTTTACGTGCGGGAAATCCAAACGGATACCTCCTCCGGAGCCGGAGGGGGAGGTTATGTCGAACTCGAACCGACTAAACCGCACGCCGTCTGTGGGTCATTGTGTTAGGCCGAAGGTGAGATTGTCAGGCGACATATCCCTCGCACTTCGGCCGACCCAGGGTCTATCTCTCGGTCTGGCCCTCCTCGGTAGGGGGGACCACGCAGTCCCCGACTCGCCCCCGGTTTGGGGAGGGATGATGTGCGCGCCGCTATAGCCTGCTTCTACAAGGGTGACGGGTGGCTCCACCCGTCACCCTCATGCCCGCGCTCATGGGGGGCGGAGGTCGGTCTGCGCTCTCCGACGCCCGAGCCGCTTACGAACGCGGGCAGCGATGTCCGCGAGTCTGTCTCGTTCATCGCGTCGCGCCCGCTCTGCTGTCTCCTTCACGAACATGATCGCAGAACGAAGCGCTGGCCGCCCACGCATCCACGCAGCGGGCCATCGCCGCGAGCAGAGTAGAGAGCGTGAGCACTCTCACCCCCAGAGCCGCCACAAGTTCCCGCCTCGGCGTCTCAAACGCCGGACACTCGGTGAGTGTGTGCAGCCCCGAGTCCACGTTGGCGTCGCAGTGATGGCACTCGGGCATTGGCTCTATGCCCATCGGATGTAGATACCGCCCGAAACTACGGTGTCCGGTAATTATCTGCGTCTAACGGTACGAGGGGCTACCGTGTAGCCCCTCTAGGTACTCCCCCATGATGGGTCTTACCGCCGCAATCACGGCGTGCCCTGGTACCCAGGGTGGCAGTGTTTCACGTCAGATTCCCGGGCGTGCATTTTTATTGAACTGAGGCTGATCGAAGTATCTGGGATATTCTTTCTAGGGCATACTAGATACCTCGGTCACATGCCGATGTAAGGAAACACCTCCAATCCGATCCGATCGGTTCGAGTCCAACACGGCATGACCACCTAATCGTTAGCCCTGGTAAGGAGAAGCGTGAGGGGGTGCCAATTAAATATAAAGTGCTTAAATTATTAAGTAATTTAGTGGTAAATAACTATGTGAAAAGCCAAAAATGAAAATAAAAGAACATTATTCCAATTCATAGTATTTACATATATTTATTGTCTTCTCTTATAATTACATCACCTAAAATAATAATAATTCATAATTATATATACTATGAACATATGCAACTGTAGTCGCAGCCGCAGTCGGTAGTCGTTTTTAGTCCGATTCAGAGGCGCACTGTGCTTGCTGTGTGCTGGTAAGTTGAAGTATTGTGAATTGTTTTCTGCGACCCCTTATTGTATGCCACGTCGAGAGAGTGTGAGGTTTTCTAGGTGTTAGCTAATTTGTGGTGAAAAGATTCCAACTTTTCATATTTGTTTCGTCATCGATAGACATTTAAAAGCTTTTAAGTAAGAATCGATGGTTGCACTTGGATGGACATCGTTATTTGCTGTGATATGGTTTTTAACCTGAGCATACAGCTATCATCACCCTGGCAATAATGTCGTGCAGTCACTGAGCTATATACACGTTGTGGAATATGACTTGTCAGCAACTAGAGTTTGTTATCTCCAACTGTCGTCTGATCCAGCGAAGCGATCCGGTCTCAGAAACTGTTCCACTTTACTTGCAATGAAGTTAATTGAGATATATAAAAAAAAAAACGCGCAGAATATAACTGAGGCCTCCTATAATAACTTCAACTTCTTCAAACTGGCCTCTGCAGCAAATCACAATTTTGCCAATGTCAAGTGTACCAGAGCTACGTTAGCCTCGCCAGTAAATTTGTTTCCGTGTGTCCGCCCCTCACGAGATTCAGGTGGACGATCAGGTCGTGTGGTTGGATTTCAGGGGGCCCTCTGATAATATTTTTTTACTATAAAGTCGTCATAAAACAATGACAGAATAACATTGATGACATTATAATATAAAGCAAAGAGAATTCAACCACGTTTTAAATTTCCTCTACAAAACTATGTACTTCCAAAAGGAGTATTCTATCAATGGTCACGCTGCTATTTTGAACAAGCGTTGATATATTACATCGTATAGAACACAGGTCCTAGCAATTCTATGAAGTAATAAATGTAGCCTGGGGCTTTTTTGTCCTTAATTTGACCTCATGACTTTCTTTAACCCATATAAAAAACCCGTAATTTACTCGTTTTAATCTACAGCGTTTTTTGATATTTATGATTACTGTCTGCTCGCATGTATAACGTGATAGTAGATATATACCTAGCCTATCATACTCAAAAATAAACCGGCTTTCTACTGGTGAAAATATATTCAAAGTCGGTTCAGTAGATCCAGATATTACCGTCTGCCATCTCCCTCACTGCCACTCCTCTCATAATTCACCAAGTCACGTTTGTGAGTTGGTGAATTATGATTCAGTGTTTCAGTGATTATGACGATGAACTATACAACTATTAATTACTGTAAACAGTTAATATTTGTAATAATTAATAGAATGTGTATTGCTTATTAATACTGCTTTCCGCGAACTAAATGTTGGTTAAGTGACAAATGATCTTAACGTAGTACTACGCTACGCTGAAATCGAGCACTTACAACGCGGCAACAACGGTCTGCTGCCAGTACGCTAGTCACGAAGATCTTGGTAGGGCCTCAAATACATACCCCAAATAATAATAATATAATTGAAGACGTAAATGGAACAAGGAGGTAACTAACAATTTCTGAATATTGAGAGAATTGACTTTAAGTTTGAACGTTTCACTTGTAAATATAAGAAATAAGAAAAAGAAGAAGAATATAAGAAATGCGTTCAGTTGACCGCATTGAATCCTTCTTCTATGACACTTTTGCTTTTTGTTACAGTTATGTCCTTCATGTTTCATGTTTCTTGTTTTATAGTGTTATATAGTTTATATACTAACCATATATACTAACCATCATACAATACATACCTGTAATCATCATAACGTAAAAACTCTTAAATCATAATAATGTTAGTTACCCCCTTCATGCACTCACTTCTTTAATAATTTACAAGTAATATCTGTATCGAGGACCCCTTTACATACATTTATCTATAGATATAAATAAAATTGGAGTGTCTGTTTGTAATATTGAAATAGAAACACTATAAACAAATGGGCATCCGATATTTGTTCGTTTTCTTCCGGTAGAGTTTGTTTAAACTCACTTTGCCCGGAGGATCCATCACATCCCCATTTAGTTACGGCATCGGACGACCTCTGCCACCCATGGGCGCGGGCCTGAGGCTGACAGGTGGAGCCGCCTGTCATCCTAGCAAAAGCAAACCACGACATCGCGTGCATCGCGCGATACGCGCCTCTCCATTCCGGGGCCGTTGTTGGGGACTGCGTGGTCCCCCCTCCCGAGGAGGGCCAGACAGAGAGGGATGGCCCTGGGCCAGCCGAGGTGCGAGGAATATGTCGAAGACAACCTCACCTTCGGCCTAGCACAACGATCCATAGACGGTGTGCGGTTTAGTCGGTTCGAGTCCGACATAACCTCTCCCTCCAGCTCCGGTATCTATCCGCTAACCATGGGGATTTCCCGCACGCACAAAAAAACTAAACGTCATTATGACACAAGGTTTGAGTAGGTAAAGCGCTTAAACAGGCTCATATCCCTGTTTAAAGGTTGTATAAGGAAGATTATAATAACGGAATATTTTATTGAGATGCACGGAACTAAATGGCGTGTTTCTTGTGCACTGAGGGTTCCGTACTCAACCCTGACAGTGTGGTATACGTCGTTACAAGGCGTGGCGTTATATGATGCAAGGTTATGCAGCCAAAGCAGCCATGCCCGGTGAGTTCCTGCATCCTGGAGAGGCTAGTATGGCACCTCAGTAGCCATTCTTCATAACGTGAAAGTGGCGAACTTACCATACAACCGCTTATCCCATAGAACAAACAATAAGTAGTAAAAGTGTGACACGATATAAAATCGCTTGCCACCGCATGCCTCCGCATTGTGTTGATGAAGGAAAGGAATCTATGCAACACAAAGAAATTAAAATCAATTTCAATATCATACTGTTTTATTGTTATTCTTATTATACCTACAACATTAATATCATGAAAAGATCATATTATGTAATCGAAAAATTGTGCAGCTGGTAATGTAATATACCCACCAGTCCGAAGTACATTATTAAATTCATGGTGTAGGTCATTGATCTAGAGGTATATATATTACAGTAACGTTTTCAGCCGAAATTGATAAAGTGTTCAATAGCCAAGCAATGACTTTCTGCATATGAGTCCGGTATTCACAGAGAAAACTAAGCACAGAAAATAACATACAGCAGCATAACTTTACTCTCATACTAGTATATAGCTACGTACGAAAATACATACGAAATATGTACGAAAATATATTTTTGACGTGTCTCTTCAGCAGAATAAACAAGATGACATTGACATTACATTTTACTGACATGCCATAGTGCGCTCTATGGGTCTACCATTATGATTTTTTATGGAGAATTTAATCAAATAACTAATTATTTAAATCGTCACACTCGATTTTGTCGTCAAAGACATCGAATTTTATTTTTTCAAAAACTAATGGCGTACTTCAAACATTCGTGATTTCCCTACAATTGTGCTCCTGAACATCGGTCGTGAATGTCGTGCACCAGTCCTACGGTTTGCATGACTTTGTGAAAAGCCCGAATCTCTCAAAAACAGGACTGGCTGTATATAAGGAAGTACTGGACTCCACACTTATGTATGAAAGTGAATGTTGGATGATATAATATGGCATAAGCTTTGGATTTGGACCATAAAATTTCATACTCTAAAATTGGAATGCCCAGAATACTATTTAATAATAAATAATCACAATGGTCCTCACACATCCATATACTCCATACTAGTAATACTAATAGGCTGTTTCGTCGTGATAACCGACATCCACACGGGCGGAGCCGCGGGTAAAAGCTAGTAATATTATAAATGATAATGTAACTCTGTCTGTATGATAAGCTGTGCAACTGTGTCTGTAAGTTCATGCATAAACCACTAGACCGATTTTGATGAATTTTGGTATCGGGGTATATTAGACCTTGAGAATGAACATTGGCTGTTTGGTCGCGATAACCGACATCCACACAGGCGTAGCCGAGAACAACAGCTAGTTGAGAATAAATCAGAATCAGAATTTCTTACATCGGTCTGACAGAATGAAATGAATAGCGTTCCAAATTTCGGCCCACAATATTTGATAAGACCGTCAAGCTGAGTGCCACCATTGTTAACATGGTACGTGTATGTAATGGCGACTCTCTTGCCTTCAGCTTACCATCAGGCGAGGTGAATTCAAATTGAAGTGTCCTATACAAAAAATATTCTTTTGATAGAGCAGCACATTCGAAATTCTAACTCAGAATGTTCTGTATTGTTTAGAATCCCCAATATTGTAGAGGTGTTTAGGTGGCAAGCCATATACCTACGACACAGATGATCACCGAGCACGGGAGCTTCGGGCGGTATCTGTGTCAGAATAGGAAAGAGCCAACGCCCGAGTGCCATCACTGCGACGGGAGCGAGGAGGAGGTCGGAGCTGCACACACTCACTGAGTGTCCGGCGTGGGAGGCGCCGAGGCGGGAGCTAATGGGAGTGGGAGCGAGAGCTCTCATGCTCGTCACCTTGCTCACGGCAATGGTCCGCTGCTTGGGCGGCCGGCACCTCTTTCTGCGAGCAAGTTTTGCTCGTGAAGGAGGCGGTGGGTTGGGAGCCGGACCGGGAACGAAGAAGACTCACGGCCCTAGCTGCTTGCCAACTGAGGCAACTCGAGCGTCGGAGGTCGATGACTGACCTCCGTCCCCCATGAGCGCGGGCCTGGCGGTGACAGGTGGAGCCGCCTGTCAGCCCAGCAGAAGTAGGCCGCGGCAGCGGCGCCCTTCGCCCCTCCCTAATACCGGAGACGAATTGGGGACCCCGTGGTCCCCCCACCCGAAGAGGGCCAGATCGAGAGAGAGGGTCCTGAGTCAGCCGGGGTGCGAGGGATATGCTCTATAGTTACCTCACTTTCGGCCTTGCACTGCCACCCACAGTCGGTGTGCGGTTTAGTCGGTTTGAGTCCGACATAACCTCCCCCTCCGGCTCCGACGGGGGTGGTATTCGTGGTGATTTCCCGCACGTTAAAAAAAATCCAAATACTTACGGTTCACCTTATGGGAAACGGTTACCGTAGTCTATGAACTAGGAGCGTCATACTCACGCTGCCATCCCTGTAATAACCTTTTACCTACTTGAAGTCGCCCATATTGTTGTCACTTGAGAAAATTACAGCAGGGCGATCAGTGCCCAGCTGAGCGTGTCCGTGTCCACAGTATCCGTTTTTGCACCGAGTCAAATCAAACGGATTCCAGTTCATTTTCAGGTGCCCCTTCTGAGAGATGACAACAGTACTCCAAGTTGGGCCACCAGACTCGTCTCGTAAATACATATACTTTCATAAGCTATTAATATTCATGGAGAGTCTCTAGACTTAGAGCGTGAAGCTTGCGGATCCGAGGTCGTTTCGAGTTCAGTCGTCCGCTCCATCCACTGGGTATTCTACCAGTGTATGACTCGGTGTATCCATGGTACGATCCTGATAATGGTGGCACTCGGCTTTGGCTCGCGCACTATATGATGCAGTAACCATGCACCCAAAGCAGCCATGCCCGGTGAGGGTGTTGTCAATGACTGTTTTTTCCCTTAACTAGTAACAGTGTTATTTCTTGGAAGTTACTGGAAAGGTATAAACCTTAACATTAGGTTTGCTAACAGCTATAGCGACTAATAATATCAGTTATATTCTAAATCGGGGTCACTACAACACGTGTCAGGAGACAGCATGCCCCCTCTACATCCCAGCACTAGCTCGCTGCGTCATAGGTGCTCTTCGTGGACAATATTGTACAAATAAATTAGTATCCACGAATAGCACCTGCCAAAAATTTTGATAGGTGCTGTTCATGGACATGTCTAGGTGCTATTCGCTCAGGTGCTATTCGGCTAGGTGCTCTAAGTGGACTACACCATATTTATACCAACTCCATAAAAAAATCTATATTCTAATCTATATATATAATAATCTATCCTTCCTCTCGGACTGTCAACTATGAATATACTTTACATGTTCGTCACTATACTTCTATTATACCTCAATGAAAAAAAGATGAGAGAATAAGACCAATACTTTAATACCAACGTTAGTGTTTTAAAATAAAACGATATTTTAAACAGGTCACAGAATGATAAATATTAAATAGTCATTCGTGTGCACCCGTCATCAGTGTCGTCACTCGGTACCGTCAATGTGCTACCCTCTACGAATAATGTATCTTAGCTACCCCGTATAAACATTTTAGACGTCTCACTCACTGTACATACCACATCGCTTTGCTTACTAGCAAAGCACACAATTTCGTTTCAGTAGACTTGTGTTCTACGATAACGGAACGGAACCTTCCTACTACCTACACCATAAACATTGCTTTAAAGATGTCACTGGAGTTACATAGCTGATGTTCTTAACGTTACTGACCTCAGATTTTAATACTTCATTCTATACCTACCTTTTCGTCATCTTCTCAGCTTCAGCTCAATTATACTGCTGTCTTTTCGAAGCTTCAACATATTATAAAACTATAGTTAAGCTTAAGTTGAAAAAAAAACCATATTACATCCTACAAATCTATCATCAGGCAGTGGTTTACAGTTTTTGGAGAGTAGGCATACGTTCTAAAAATTTTATTCTATAAATCTTTGTTTTAAAAATTAATTTTTGGGACGATTTCTTTGCTGGGAATTGCTTTGATAAATACTTCAAATAGAATTGCTTCAGTATAGCACCCACGTGATGGGTACATAATTAGAATCAAGTGGGTTGTAAAGTTATATACAGGGTAGGGCATTTCTGAAATTTTCATCAGATCTTTACATAAAAAAATCTCAGCAATGTATATAATGTAGGTATGCGCATACCTTTTATTTTTTACAATATGTTATAATATGGCTGTAGTTTTATACCTATTAGATATTCTTATATTTTAAAAAAATGCATCCAGGACAAGTATTCAAAAATTGTAAAAATAAATAAATAAAGCTTCGGGGTATCCATGGTGATTATGCGCACGTATAAAATATTTCTTGCATTCGAGGCTTTCACCTCGGCATCTAAGTCTGCTTGCATCGTAGATTTGATAACATAGTCATCTGAGTGTTGTGCCCTAGTCGTTTCATTATGGACATAGGTCAATACGAAAATGTCATCATCTCAGCATAGAACACCACTCGCATCCAAGGCTTTCAACTCGGAGCCTGGAGTTCGTTTATATTATAGATACGATAACATAAAATACTCATCATCACAGTATTGTGTTGTGTCCTAGTCGCATCAAGGCTTTCACCTCGGGGCTTGGAACCTTTGGTCATCGACGCAACCATTCTAATATTTAATTTATCCTTGTTTTGATATTAGCAAAAAGATTGACTACTAAGATCTAACTAAAAGAAAAAATATTGAAAGTTAGTTGATTATAAGATACTTCAGTTCTACAAGTTAAAAGAAATATAACATTAAAAGAGTGCATAACCGACGGATATCGTACAAGTACATAGCCGAACAATTACCGAAGTATATTTCGACGCCTAAGGATTTAAATCTTGGAATAAAGCAATATCATCGATAGTGTTACTAGCAGATGACTGCGACCCTGGCCGTGAATATTGATTATGGCGACCAAACTTACTTTCCCAAGCTCTAATAAACTCTGTGCCAAATATAATCCAAATCGGTTTTATTATTCCTTCCTACTTTTGCTAAAAAGTAGTATGTATTATGTCCTTTATTAAGCTCAAGACCATATATGTCTGTGTACCAAATTTTATCTAAATTAGTTAAATGGTTTAGGCGTGAAAAGCATAACAGACAGATAGTTCTTTTTTATAATAGGTAGATATTGATTTGGATTTACTTATAAACTGGAATTTTATACAAAATCGTGACAAACAAACAGCTCTATAGGAGCGAGGTTAGTTATTTCGATAGGTTATCTAAAGTTAAATATTTCGTTTCGTGGACTTCTAACAGTAGCCATTATTTACATATCAGATATACAGATATATATAAATATACCTTTTTATTGACTTTTATTTAATTTTTATAGTAGCAAATTTAACGAAACGAAGTAGAACCAGAACAATAATCTTCACACTAAAATTTTTACAATTGTTGTTAAAACATTCGATTTATTAGGATACGATATAACCAACTCGAACTATTCGATCAAAAAATTCAAGACTACACACATACAATTACGCCTTTTTTCAATGGTGCTAGCAGAGACCACATTTATCCACTTGTTAGGGTCCTGGAACCTTTTAGGTATTACTTTCTTAATTGATTTTATACCTTAGTTTAAGGCACTTCTGGACGTTTCGATCTAGGAGCGACGAGACATTTAGCCCCTTGGTTGCCAGTAGCATTAGATCGATCTTGACGAATAAAGTACTCAAAATGACCTTAATTCCTTGATTTTCTCTTCATTCTGTTAAATGATTGTTCTGATATTTGGTACATACGAGTACCTTTAGTTCGGACAATTCAATTTTAGACCTTTTTTTACGTGCGGGTAATCCCCACGAACTAAACAGTTCGATTTGCTCTTAATATATTCATCATCATTTTGAAATTTTGTAGTCAAGATCATTCTGACGCTGCGCTGACCATACAAGTTACTGCCCAAAATTAAGTTCTGGACGTAACGACGTTCTCTCTTAGAAAGGTACCTAAGTATGTGGTAACAAGGATCTGTAGATATTAATACATTAACAAAATAAAAACAATCATCTAAATTTAACAGCGTAATTAACAAACATAACAAAGCCAACGTATTTTAACAAACATGCAGGTTCAAAACAGTTTCTGTGTGGTCAGGTCTGCCAATTGGTAATGTAATCACTGTTAAGTAGGCAGAGATTGTTATTACCAAGGCTTGTATTACACAGCATTCCACATTCTCTGATACGGGCTGTATTATTACGATACTATTCAAGGAAGTTGGGTGTATATGGGGCTCCACCTGGATCTAAGAGGATCAAGAGGTTCAAGCTTGCAAGCCGGTATAGTTGATGATTGACAGAAGGCTGTGGTGGGGAGAACGTCCTCTCGGAGTTCAGAGCTTAGTTGCAGTCGCGCCCATAAAAGCTAAAATAAATCCATAAAAGTAGGAGCAAGAGAGTGGGTTGGTTCTACTCTATTATGAATGTTATGTCATGGAACCACTACAAAGATTAAGGTTCGGAAGTTTCTTCACGAAAAACCTATCTAGGCGGTTTCGTTAACCAATGAACGATTCTACCTAATAGTAATTCAAGTTTTAGTTATGTATGGCCAAACCAAGATCTAGGGAGCCCAAGCTAACAGAAAACGTCACCCGCTAACCAGTACACCGACTGATTAATGGACGAGGCTTTGGCGCAGGGGTTCTACTCGGGTCTGGGGGTCAGGCGGCAGTCGCTGTTATAACAACCAAGGCAAATCAAATCAAAAGCAAGAGGCGAAAGCGGACCTAGAGTTGCAAAGTATTACGATTGGTTGCAACCGGGGGTAACGCTTTTATTATGATGTACGGAACCGTCGCGCGTTATCGGTTAAAACAAATACTTACTTTTTAAAATGAATAATTCATTAACAGTGCCTGTTCGCCTGTTGGGCTGTAGTGACAGCCCTATGTAAGTGGATAAGAAGTTTGGGCTTTCTAAGGCATGAGTTATACATAAAAGGCAAGAGGCGTAAGGCATTTAATAATAATATATCAAAGTTAAATTGAAGTCTAATCTAAAAAGTTAAATATATGATTCCGAAACATAGATCCAACCTATCGTCTTTTTCGGACAATAACAATGTTACCATGGCTACCTAACCAAATAAAATATTCCGATATTTTTCAAATATTTTTCATATAAACCATCACGTTATATATAAAACCTACATGCCACAAAAATGCAGGATGTACAGAGCCCTATTAAGATGTTCGGAGCTCAAGGCAGAGTAGGTGCGTTTACTAGAAAAGGGACGGGGTCTGGGGTATGCTATCCTCTCGGGGATGAATGGATAGTCACTCCCGGGAACTAACCAATAACTAGGTACTAAGCAAACCTTGAACGCTGGGACTCATAATAAGGCATACCGCGAAGTCGCTATAAGGATGATGATGACACGGCAGGAATGCGATCGGCGGCAGGAGGAGGAGTTGCCCCTGGGTGCCACAAACACCTGTGGCATTTGTGGCGGATGGGGCTTTAAAAATCAGATAACTACGGAACTTCTATATAGCCAGGGAGTTGTGGATGTTAGATGGCGTTAAACTTTGTCACGGCTTTCCTCTCTGGGCTGAGGCTAAGGCGGCAGACGCTCCCATAACCTTGCAAGTGAACAAAAATGTTGGGACTCAGGCGGCACACGCTCCCATAACCTCCCAAGCCAACAAAAATTTTGGGACTCAGGTGGCAGACGCTACCATAACCTTCCAAGTCAACAAATATGTTGGGGCTCTGGCGGCAAACGCTCCCATAACTTTCCAAGTCAACAAAAATATTGGAGCTCAGGTGGCAGACGCTCTCTTATCCTTCCAAGTCAACAAAAATGTTGGGGCTCAGGCGGCAGACGCTACCATAACCTTCCAAGTCAACAAATATGTTGGGGCTCTGGCGGCAAACGCTCCCATAACTTTCCAAGTCAACAAAAATATTGGAGCTCAGGTGGCAGACGCTCTCTTATCCTTCCAAGTCAACAAAAATGTTGGGGCTCAGGCGGCAGACGCTCCCATAACCTTCCAAGTCAACAAAAATGTTGGGGCTCTGGCGGCAAACGCTCCCATAACTTTCCAAGTCAACAAAAATATTGGAGCTCAGGTGGCAGACGCTCTCTTATCCTTCCAAGTCAACAAAAATGTTGGGACTCAGGCGGCAGACGCTCCCATAACTTTACAAGTCAACAAAAATGTTGGGGCTCTGGCGGCAAACGCTCCCATAACTTTCCAAGTCAACAAAAATATTGGAGCTCAGGTGGCAGACGCTCTCTTATCCTTCCAAGTCAACAAAAATGTTGGGACTCAGGCGGCAGACGCTCCCATAACCTTACAAGTCAACAAAAATGTTGGGACTCAGGCGGCAGACGCTCCCATAACCTCCCAAGTCAACAAAAAATGTTGGGGCTCAGCCGGCGGACGCACCCATAACCTTCCAAGTCAACAAAAATGGAGTTGTATGAGAGTGGACTCTGGACTTCAAAATATAAAAAAGACGGAATCGTCCTTCAGAGTGTTTTTAGGGCTGCACCAAGAATTTTGAGGACAAAATCGGTAATCGGCATAATCTGCGAACCGATGGGCGAGATTTATAGCGCAAACTTTTGTAAAACCGGCAATCCCATTGCATCCGTGTGAAGCCGAGATCGGACGCCAATCATAAAAATCAATACCTATCCTTTGAGGGTAGAAATTTGATGGCACAAATTTCGGCCGGGTGGGTACCACAGTGCACACAAACCCTCAATAGTAATCCAATCTCGGTTGGATTGCGTTCAGGGGTCAGCAAGTGCATATATCAAAAGATCCTACTATCCTCCTAATACTTAGTTACCTTTCATTCAAACAAATGCATCTACATAGAAACATGAAGTGTCAAAGTGATGACCTCTGTTCTTGAAGTATAAAAAGCAGTAGAAAAGAGTTACACGATATTCAGCTGAATTTGTCTAGTAATGACCTCAATAGGTTGAATGTAGATTGGAATTCACTAGTGAAAACCCGTTTAACAAGACGAAGTTTTCACACTTTTTTCAACCAAATTAGTTAAGTAAAATTATAAATAAAAAACAACCACAGAGCGATAAATACTTTATAACTTCTTTACTGACGTTTAACATTGACCTTATAATACAATAAACAATAGTTACTACTCAAAGATCATTTGATATTATGAACGGTAAATGTAATCTAAATTGATAACAAAATATCGAAGTAAACCGGGAAATACACTTGTTGCTTGAAAACTTTAACCAAAACAAATAGAGATACTTAGAACGCTACGTCTAGGAGCCTCTAAAACATAATAATATATATCGTGTTAAATTAACAGTGAATATTACCAAATTGATATCAATTTTCATTTTTGATGTGAAAAAGTATATAATTCCTCTATATAGTGCCAAAGCAAGCCTGTCGTATTTTGAATTCACCGCTATAGTTATGTAGTTGAATTATTGCAACATGCAAAAATATAGCTATGACGCTTGTTTGTAATTTAATGTTATTTTGTTAAGTAATAGCTGAAAGTGCATACACGCTTCATATCAAATTAATAACACCTACATTAACGTTCACGTATGTTATAAACTCTTCTTTCTCTTCTTTTTTTAATCTATTTTAATCACAAAATCAAATTTAAAATAAAACCGCTTATAAACAACTGCTTTAAACAACGTACCCTTTGGGTGCAGCTGAAGAGTTGCCATGATGTTGTAAATGCAGAGCCATATTCGCCGACTGAGATGTGGAGGGTTGTGGTTGCGCGGGCGGCGGCCGCTGCCTACGCGGGAGTCCCGGCGGCGGCGGAGGCTCCATCGCACGCTTCTGATAACACGTCTGTCGCGTTGGGCACTGATACGCGAACTCGTTTATCGGACTGACGAGATCCTGTACCGACCATTCAGCCATGGTCTGCTCCGAACCGTAGGCGAGTAGGTACTGCGCACTAACGCCACACGCGTGAAGCGGCGGAGGCAACGCGCGCGCACTGACGTGCCCCGCTCGCGTCTCCCGCATTCGCTCGGTGCAACGCATAAACAAATTGCAAATCCTTTATCTGGCCGCTTCATGGAGCTCGCCAATGTATGTTGTTAGCCGGCTACTAATAAAACGCGATCTTGAGCCACATTCACACATAACAATTAATCAGTCAAACTGCATACAGTCGATGTCATATTTTATAAAGTGATTAGGTACGACGTTTTCTTTTTATTTTATATCCGTTCGGGCGGTTTGTTTACAATATTATCTACGCAGTTTTCACGCTCGATCGATTCAACTGCATATAAATTAAGTTATATAGGTACGTACTTTATGCATCGATTATACAAAGTATTTTTTATCTAGCATACCTACATAGAGACCATATTGTGTGTAGAGTATATCGACTGATACTTGTTTCGAGTAACTAATTAGTGCGGCAAGTTAATTAATTGTTCAATATAAGGTAGGAATAGAACAGTAATAGCACACATTAGCTGTTATGAAAGTAGTTAGTAACGGATGCATTACATGTTTGAAATAGGCACGAGTACATCTGCATACCTATACCTACCCACCTACAATGTAATCGTTTGTGAACTTGTAATTTGTTTTATTTATACGAATGTTACGACTGGAAATTTATATTTTCCGAAATATTAAGTATTCTAGGTGCTTCATCAGGTTATCTACCTACTATACAAATAATAAATTTCTGCAAAATAGGTTTAGTACTCTAGCCGTGATTATAAGACAGGCAGACTGTTATTTTAGCATTTAATAATATTAGCATAGATTAACGCGAGTGCAACACAGTTGCTAATCGAAAACAAGCTTGTTTTACCACAGATCTAATCTAAATGTTAATTATTTTATAAACAACTAATGATTCGAACTTCATCGTCCTACAAAGGTGGTAAACAAATGTAGGTATATGTCGGTCTTACTTTAGAAGCTTACTGGATATTAGAGATCGACTGCACGTGATCGAGCCTTTCTTTTCCATGTGGAAATCCTTTCGGAGTTTATCTAACAGGAACTTACGGTGTGATGTGGCGCATAATTATTACTATGGATTCACGTAGTGTCTTTTACGCCAACCATATTGCCGTGGAACTAGTTCATCATCCTCCTTTTTTTTTTTTTTTTTTTTTACGTGCGGGAAATCCCCACGGATACCCGCCCCTCCGGAGCCGGAGGGGAAGGTTATGTCGGACTCGAACCGACTAAACCGCACGCCGTCTGTGGGTCGTGGTGCTAGGCCGAAGGTGAGGTTGCCTTGCGGCATATCCCTCGCACCCCGGCTGACCCAGGGCCATCCCTTTCGGTCTGGCCGGGAGGTGGGGACCACGCCGTCCCCGACTCAACCCCGGTGTGGGGAGGCGCGCATCGTCCTACGATGCGCGCCGCCGCCGTGGCCTGCTTCTGCTAGGGTGACGGGTGGCTCCACCCGTCACCCTCAGGCCCGCGCTCATGGGGGGCGGAGGTCTGTAAGCGCCCTCCGACGCCCGAGCCGCCTTCGGGCGCGAGCAGCGATGTCAGCGAGTCTTTCTCGCTCACCGCGCCGCGCCCGCTCTGCTGTCTCCTTCGCGAGCATGACCTGCTCGCAGAAAGAGGCGCTGGCCGCCCACGCATCCGCGCAGCGGACCATCGCCGCGAGCAGGGTGGAGAGCGTGAGCACTCTCACCCCCAGGGCCTGCACAAGCTCCCGCCTCGGCGTCTCAAACGCCGGACACTCGGTGAGCGTGTGCAGCCCCGAGTCCACGCTCGCGTCGCAGTGATGGCACTCGGGCGTTGGCTCAATACCCATCAGATGCAGATACCGCCCGAAGTAACCGTGCCCGGTTATCATCTGCGTAGTTCATCATCCTCCTAGCGATTTCCCGGTATCGTCCAGTCTACATTTTTCAGTTCGGGTACGCTTGGTATTATTTTTGATAGGGTTTTTGATTTTTACTAGAGCGACTGTCGTATGACCTACCAACCCCGAAAGCAAAACCAGCGTGTCAGCCAAAGTGTCACCATATAAGACAGGTGGAAGTGGAATTGGGCAGGCAGTCCGGGGTCAACCTCGTAGAACATGTCGATCACGTCTACGCATAAAGTCAATACGCGATTTTTTCTAGCAAATTGAGATTTTTGTGCCATCGGAACAATATTATATCATACCTTATTCATGAAGACAGAATATTAAAAAAAGCTCAGTAAGTAAAAAGATTTCCTATCGATAATAGTCTTAACTTTTAATCCCACCCGCGCATACAATCGTATTGCAAGTTACGATCTTATGCTCCGAGTCGATGGCGCACGGGTCGAATTTAATAGAGTACAGACGTCCTATGACATATGGTTCCAATGCATAGCATCGTAAGATCTATGTTTCGACTCTATGCGATATCCTATCAGCACTTAGAGCAGTGACAATTATGGTTAGTTACAACTTTATACAATTCAAAAATATTACACCAGTGGTCGTAACTTAAACTTACGACTCTAAGTCAATGACAAACAACCTTAGTGCCACTAGTATAAGGTCGTAAGTCACTAAATAACTTTTATTTCATTCATACCTCGGTACGATATTATTATGCCAATTATTGATAAAATCATGCAAAAACATCGGTACAAAGGTTTTCAACAATGAAATGAAACAAGACAGTTTCTTTAAACTGCTCTCCTGAAAAGCAACTTTTTAGCGTTCCGACCTAATGCGTGGGTGCGCTCGATATACTGATCAAACATATTCTGATCACATCTTCAATGAAATGACTTGTACTATTCCACATTATTTATTAAAATCCTGACCTGTTTCGCCTTACGGTATTATCAAAGGTTGATACCCAAAAAACATGTATCAACCTGATGATGATTTGATTTGAAAATCAAATCATCATCCTCCTACCTTATCCCACATAGGGCATGAGGATGATCATAGCCTACAAAGATATAAAAAATGTGAAATTTTTATCAGCGACACGACAGACAAACCTTCGACTATAGGAAAATTCAACCATTTAGCTCCCAATATAATTTTTTTGGCAAAAGCTTCTCTACGCCTCTTGGGGTCTCCCGTTTTGGAAGATGGGCTTCTTTCGTTTAAGGAGGAAAAAATGCAAATTTTGAAAATATCACAGATCATTTACAAAAAATAAGTGTTCAATCGGCGTTTACTATGCATCGGTGTTGTCTTTTTGTCCCTAAATTTACTCATGCACTTCGTTCATCACAGTTTAGGCAACATTTGACACTTATGGCAAACATTTATAACATTCTGCAAAATACTCTCAGTAAAATTTTAAATGTGGCCTTGAACGACCGAGTCTGCGCGGCTTTTGGCTGTGGGAGAATGGGAGTCAGGCCTTTGGATTCAGGCACTCCCATTGCCCAACATAGGTACTATGTTGGACGATACTACTTTCCGCCTTGCCACTTGCCTTCGCTTAGGAGCGCCATGTGTTTCTCCCCATCGTTGCCACTGCGGTGAAGCTGTCGACAGCCTTGGGCACCACGGCCTCTCATGCTGCGGAAGTGCTGGGCGTATATCACGACATGCCTGCATCAATGACATTATCCGCCGTGCTCTTGCCACCCCTGGCGTGCCAGCCATTCGTGAATCTAATGGGCTGGTGCGTGACGATGGCAAGAGACTGGATGGTATGTCGTTGCTGCCTTGGAAGATGGGTAGGCCTTTGGTGTGGGACACAACGTGTGTCGATACCCTTGCGCCTTCACATCTTCCAAGCACGGCAGGCTGTGCGGTGCTGCTGCTGCATCTGCGGAAAACCTCAAACAGCGCAAATGATATGTCGTTGCTGCCTTGGAAGATGGGTAGGCCTTTGGTGTGGGACACAACGTGTGTCGATACCCTTGCGTCTTCACATCTTCCAAGAACGGCAGGCTGTGCGGTGCTGCTGCTGCAACTGCGGAAAATCTCAAACAGCGCAAATACTGTAACTTAGGTGATTATGTATTAAAGCCGTTTGGGGTTGAAACGTTGGGGATATGGGGTCCAAGTTCCCCATTTCTATACCTACAAAGATTTGGCAAATCGACTGATCGACGCTACGCGTGACCAGAAGGCTGGTTATTATCTTGCACAGAGGATAAGCATTGCCATTCAACGTGGCAATGCTGCTAGTCTCCTGGGAACATTACTGGTTGGTGATGATGCGGGGGAATTTCACGACGCATTATGTATGTAAATATTTCATTTATTAAGCTTGGCTTGTTTTAGTTTCTAGTTTCAAATTTAATTTATTATCATTTATATTTCAAGTTCTGTATTTATTTACATAAATAATCATTCAGTTAATTTTACTGAACGTCAAAACAGTAAGTTATAAAATCAGACTACAAAATTTCGATCCTTATGTACTGACCAATTGATTTCTTTGGGGCAGGTAGTTAGAAATGAATGGTAAAAGGACACATGTTTTAACATGTGTTCTTTTCCCATTCATTTCTGCTTGCAGTTATCTCAACATTCATTCCCTTCTTAGCACAAAGTTCAATCATCTCTTCTTAGGTCTTTCTCTCCCTTGTAGTCATCCACTTCCATAATTCATACCTTTTGTCACGACTTTATTTTCACCCCTACTCACCACATGCCCGTTTTATCTCTGCGTAGGTAGCTGATCATATTATTTTTCCCCTCCCAAGAGTAGTGTTCCCTCGCTTCATAGAAGTTGTAATACAAAACTGCATGTTTGTTTACCCGGCATGTTGGTTGCGAACTAGTTAATGTTTACAAATTATGTAACCTTATTGTTATGAAATATGGACGTATATTTTTCTACAACTAGAGGTTTAATTTTTTAGAAGCTTTCCTTTATAAGCATCTTTTTGAAGAGGCTTCGCTCGCATTGATATAAAGCCATCTTTGAGTTTTTTTTGTGTCCTATAAAATATTTTCTGCTGGATGTGAGGTGGGTTTGTATCGCATCTCTATTTCTTTAACACAGATAAAGTGTATGATAACATTTATGATAATGAAAGTGAAATGTGATAAGTAGAACAAGCTGTTCTTAGTTTAGGACTAAATGGTGCGGTATGCTATGTGAATTGGTCTAGAGTCCATTACTACCCCAGAAATAAGTATATTGTTCTGAAACATAATGGCAATCCTGGTTGCTTCCGAGGCTAACGCAAGCGACAGCATCTAATAGATACCTGATGATCCGCACTATGGCGAACGTTTTAAAATAAAATAGTCAAATCGGTAGTTACCTTTACTACTTTCAATAAAAGTGCTTATATAAGCTGATGAATTAATATACTATTACTATTACTATTATTAATAATATATTATAAATTAATATACTAACTATATACCGCTAGATAGCGGTATATAGTAAGTATATTAATTAAGCATGGCTCGTAATATGGGTTTGAGAACGCGAATAAATATACTTAGATAATTCTTAATAATGTATACACATATAAATATTAAATCGGATCGGAAGCAATGGCGCACATTAGGAGAGGCCTATGTCCAGCAGTGGTACAATAGGCTAAGGGATTGACATACATATAATATATAGAAACATTCAGACCAATGCAATGCAAAGACAATAAATGGTTGCGACAATTAATAATAAATAGCGGGAATCGAATTTGCAATCGAAATTACCGTTGCCAACCGCTACGCCACATAGTCTGTTCGCTTGTAAAGTAAAAAAAAATGATTGCATATAAACATAGGTATTTAATTGTAAGAATACTTATAAGAAACCTTATTAAGACCATTAAAAAAATCGTCTATCTATTTTTCGGTTCCGGATAATCTTCGACGTGGCTGGCTCGTTTTCGACAGAATTTTTATTGCAGATTGCTGATAGAAATTAGAGTTGTACAAAATCATAAATTCAAATATTTGTAACTTCCTTAATTTATTCATAACAATTGGTTCCAGGCATGGAGAAGAAAATAATAGCGGAGATGTTGCAAGGCAATCGAGTCGCGAGCCTTCCATACGTCAAAACGACTCAATTGGTCTGTGACGTCACCATCTAGTTCTTCGTTCTTCTTGAAACGTCCTTGCGTTCGGTTGTCATTTTTGGTCAAAAGTCCAACGATAAAAATAAGCTTTAACCTGGTTTAAGAGTGAAGTGTGCAGTACAAGGATGCACAAAATGTACAGATAAACAATTTAAACCTTTTAAGGGTATAAAATTTCATCAGCAAGTCCACTATATTTATATTTTAATTTTTCTGAAAAAAAATTCTTTACCTAACAATCTAGCGTAGAGAAGAAATAAGTAACCTTGTCTTACATGTTTAATAGTTGTAATTATACCTTAATCCATTTTATGAAAATTTCATCACAATAGTCTCACCCGAGTTCATTAGCAATTTTAACAATGGTATTTTTGAAGTGAAAACTTCTTTAGCGGCGTTGGATGGGTAAAAAGTGTTAAACTTGCGTCAGGATCGCTTGACCTTTGAACCGTAACCGACGACTGACGTCATACAACATTACAACAGCTAGAGATTGTTTATTTTGTCAAATGCATTAAGAAGCTCCCTAGACCTGCGGTAAAAGCTTCGACTGCAGGTCCTTATGGTTTCAGATAGTACCGGGTTCGAACCTGGGCTTCTGACACTTTTGTGGTTATTTTTTCTTTTTGTAATTTATTACTTTTTGTGATTATTTTTTCTTTTTGTAATTTATTACTTTTGCGATTATGTTTTCTTTTTGTAATTCATTAATTTCTTCTGACAGAAAATTAGTGATAGGTTCTATCATTGGCGCTATATTATAGGTATGGTATGGTATGGTGTGTTCTTTTTATCTTTTTCTCTGTATATAACGAAAAAAGAAAGAAAGAAAAAGTTATCACTTCTGCCGGCACTCCCGGAGTGCAACCCGTTTTTTTATTTATTAAATGGTATATTTAGCTGAAATTGAAAATAAAAATTAAAAAAATTGGGCCACCTGTCGGTACACGTATAAGACCCAAAAAAAGAAAACAATGTTTTCCACGGGTTTGGTGACGTCCGTAGAAAAATATCCTTTCATTAGTAGCAATTTGGGTAAAGTCCATCATACACCGAGCACAAATTATAGCAAGGTATATTTAGATTTGTTCTCTTTACAAATTTATGGATGATCGCATACACAGCTGTAGCAATATATTTATATTACACCAAACTTAGTACCAAAAATGAATTGTAAAGTTTTCTACTAAGTTTTTATATTATTATATATTATAGCTACATGTATGACGGAATCAAAGAAACGTCTGAATTGCCAATGATTACTTTTGGTAATATTTGGTCATTATCTCGTTTATGTATGTAAGGTTTACTTAGAGGAAAGTAACCAAATATGGAATAGTATCCTAAAATGGAATACCGCCATTTCTCGGAAACGAATACTCCTAGTTGCAAAAGACAGTGATCTTCTGTCTCTTTCCATCATTATATTCGCGTACAGGTTTCGACTTGACAGTCGGATGAACGTTGTGAACGCGGTGAGAGTGCTTTGTTTTAGCGCTGTGAGAAAAGTTTTTAAGGTACGTAATAACTAAGTATTTCTCTCAAAACGTGATTGGCAATAATATTGTATATTATGACTATGCAATGATTACATGTTTATTTGATTGTTTTCAAGGTTTTTTTTGTCTGATTGTGTTTAGTAAAAAATCTGATATAGGTTTTGATTAGTTTGAAATTTCCGAATATGGACTGATGAAGAAGAAATACGTTCTGACACAGACAGTAAGCCTGATGCCATCGTAGGACTGGGAGCTCCTGACTCAGAAGATGCAGAGTGTATGTTCTATAACAGCCTGTTTTCTCAAGATACTCGAGAAGAGACATGGATCAAATGCCTCATGTGTGGGTTCTGGGTACATGGTGATTGCGCAGGTGCAGAGTTTGATACATGAATATGTGATTTTTGCAAATAAGTTAAGTACCTTTTAAAATTGACCAAAGTTCCTGTATATCTCATAAAAGTAAAGGTTTATTATTCATAGTAGTCCATATTTGGGTACCTATTCCGTAATTAGGTGCCTTTATGTTGATTTAGTTTTTGAGAAAATTTTATATTTTGAATTAATATACGTAAAACAAAACTGTCAATAAGTTAAGCGCAACTGTATGACTGATAATAAATAAGAATAAAAGTTTTTGATTTACAGTATCTTTTTTTTATAACACAAAAACAAAATGGTATTCCATATTTGGTTACTTTCCTCTATATTTTATAAAGAGCCTTTAATGAACCTTTTTATTCTCGAAAATAAGAGACTCTTTCACCGGCACGTGTCTGTCTGGTGACATTTACACATTTCTGGGCAAACTGGGTTCACAAATAAGTTCAAATAAAACTTAAGAGCAATATTTTTGTTTGTTCCTAATTTCAACCCTTTTTAAACTGGGAGAACAATTATAACGATATAATAACATCAAATGTAAAAAGAAATTATAGTTTTTCTTCTTCGTCTACATCTTAGCGTAGTCACATCTGAAGCTCGAAGTCTGGGGTCTTCAATTAGGTCGGTTATCATCATCAGTCATCACGTATTTTTATTAATAAACAATGGAGATCCCTGGAGAGGACAACTTTAGTTCCATTGTCAAAAGTCTTGTTTTTTTTATGTGTGAGTATCATCATCATCATCGCTGGTGCTGGTGATACACATTAGCTTTGCCTTGCGATGCAAAAGTCCTAACTGACCAGTTCGGTTGTTCGAAGTGAACCACCGAACCATGTAGGGTGGTATGGTGCGATGTGTTCAATAGACGGCCGGACATCGCTCTTGACGATCCGGTTCCACAGACTAAATAAGGATGCTTCCAGTCGTTTTCGAGCTTTAGTGGGGTTAGTATATTACTTACTCTGCGGTGAAACGGTATTGTATTATTTATGGAAGTGTAATAATCGGCATATAAATCTTGACCCTAGTGATATCAGAAAATGCACTGAGCACAGTTGTAGCGCGGTCTACTATGCCCTTTGTGAATCACTGATTACGTACTGCATAACATCCTGGGGCGGAGTACGGAAGACCACTCTCTTTCAGCTTGAGGTTGCCCATCGAAGTATTCTCAAGCTCTGTACTTTCAAACCCTATCGCTATCCAACTGAGCTTTTGTACGAATACTGTGAAGTTCTATCCGTCCGCCGGCTATTTCTATTAAAGTTAACGTTGAAACAGCATTCCTTAGTCAGCTATAGCCAAGGACAACCATCTCAACGAAGATCTTACGCGGTGTGCGAGCGTAATATTAGACCTAAAACATGTTTTGTCCGCAATTTCTTTCCATTTCTAGGACCCTACATCTACAACAAATTTGATAAAATCATTAACATATACTCATTAGCTTATATAGATGTAAAGAGAATAGTGTCCAATTATCTGAGCAAATTATCATACGACGAAACTGCGCTCACTATTAAAGTAATTGAATAGTTAATATTGATGCCATTCTCTAGTATTTTTGCAACTTCATTTTTGCCCCGGCAAAAAGTTTACAGAGAAGTACCATTTTCACACCATATTTCTTTACACACACACACTAACACACACACACACACACTCTCTCACTCACGCGCACTCTTGTTTTATTGTTTTAATTAGGTATACGATCATGAAGTTTTTCTTGATGCAGTTGTAATTGTTTTGGATATTCAGCGTAGGGTGGAGGCACTGTTAGCTGAGATACAGGCCAAAAGCCTAGTTCAGCAGCAGATGCTTAAACCAAACACAAATTTGTCAAAGGCGTTGTCCTATGTGAGCGTTGTTCCATTTATCATTTTTTATTTTATTTTATTGTGTAGTACGTTGTGATGTGACGCGTGAATATGTCACGTGAAGTACCTCGGTAATGTCGCTCACGTAGTACAACTTGTAAGCTTACTGTAACATTCTCAGTCGCACTGTGTTAACATGTGTAATTCTTTATGACTAAATAAAAAATGTTGTTATGAAATGGCGTTGTGTGAAATGTTGAGGAATATTTATTTGTTATTATTATTATTAAATAAATAAATAAAAAATAAAAATAAAAATAGTACGGGGAGCTATGCACTCATATTCAAAACAATCTAAAAGCGTATTATGAATAAAAATGTTCAAATTCTTCTTCTTCTTCTTTTTTTAATTAGGCGTAATTTAAAAAAATAGGTTCACCTGGAGGTAGATATAACCGAGGAGTCGTCATCCCCGGAATGTGCAGAGTTTGGCGAACGTTCGCGGGCACGCTCTGAACCGTTAGGTGACGCTGGTGCCGGTGACTCAGGGACCTGTAGGTAGTCCCGCGTACTTCGAATGACGCCCGGTGTATGACTCTGCGTCTCCGTCATCTCTATTAGACCTAGTAATGAAATCCTAAATTTAGTAAGGTGAATATCGCTTGCACTCGTATCTCTCTTTCTACAATATTGGTTTGGCTGTTGTTAAGTAACGATTAAAATTTTGGCAGATATCTCGGCTTTATAAAGTGCTGTTCACACATAACGATACATATTTAGTGCTTTGGAGAGCTTGCCTGTGCTTCGGAGAGCACATTAAGCCATAAGTCCCGGTTACTATACTATTATCCACACCTCAGGTTAGGTTAGGGTTTAAATAAGAATATTTAAATTTAACAAATTTAATGCATTTATTCCTTTTCTTTTCCTATTTCATCCAGTACATATTATATATACATATATATATATATACCATTGATTTTATAGTGATTATTACAAATAATAATCGATACTTTCAAGCTCATTACAATGAATTATTATTACGGTACTATATTCAATCATCTTATATTAATTACTAGCTTTTCCCAGCAGCTCCGCCTGCGTGAATGTCGGTTGACGCCACCAAAAGTATTTTCCTAAACTGACGGACTAGGTGAATAAACTTCTAACGCCTATTTCACCCTCTTAGTAGTGAGAAGGTGAAATCATCAAATGTAACTATAATGTTCGAAACATCGACCCCGTATTATAACTATTTTACTACTGTGGTAGGTTTTAAGAACCTTATTTTAAAACAAAAATATTATCGAGCTTGTTCGCGAGACAATTCATAACGACTTCCAAGAACAACTTGTACTGCGCCTCCCCTCCCCCCCCCCCCCCTCCATACCGGGGATAAGTTGGGGAATCCATGATCCTCCGACCCCAGGGGCCAGATTGAGAGAGAAGGCCCTCAGTCAACCTCACCTTCGGCCTTGCCCTATTGCCATATTATTTCGTGAATTTACCACATTTTAATAATGATAATTGCTTTTCGGCAACAGAAATAAATTCAAAAAACCCAAGATCATGAAAAATAATAATCTATTGAGCCATTTCAAATATTCTCTACAAATTTCAAGTCTCTACGACCAACGGTTTAGGCTGTTCGCTGTCTCTTAGTCAACAGTCCGGTTTTATAGAAGAGACAACCAAGAGTTTTATATAAGAGGGAGAGTTTTATATATTTCAAATATATAAGAGGAAAAAATACAAATGCCGTTGGCTGTGTTAATTTTTATTTGGCGGTAAATTAAACTATAGAAATAATAGGTAATATCGAAGAGTTTTTATGTTGAACGAAAGCCTGGAGTAGATTTTATATATAGGTACTTGTACTCAATACAAGCCAACAATACGAACATCTTTGGCAGTCGTTAAAAGTCCGACGAACGGTCTAACTGCAAAACTTTGGTATTGCCTATGGATTGTGGAGGTCAGATTGCCACCAGAATGAGCAACTTTGATAATACTTGGTTTTTCTATAATAAAACCCAGTCATACTTAGCGCCTCCTGAAATCCAACCACAAGTCCTGATCTTCCACCTGAATCTCGTGGGGGGCGGTCACACGGAAACAAATTTACGTGGCTCTGCTCAGGGCATACCGCAATTGTGCCGGTAAGACCTATTATAGAGGAATGACTGGAGAGGCACCACGATGGCCTCTTCTACCAGCTGACGTATGTGCACACTGAAAATGGCTGTTTCGGTATAGACCGGGACCGAAGTGTTGTCACTCGCTCGGTGACACCCGAGCGATTGACACCAGTACGGTCCCGGCCTATATAGAACACCACTACCGCGGCTGCTCTGTAGACACGTCGCTTCACAATCTGGTAGAGTAGATAGAGCCACACATAGTCCACTGCTGAACATAGGTCTCTCCTATAGATTTCCAGAACGACCGATCTAAAGCAGCCCAGCGACCTTGATGAGATCGTCCTTCCACCTGGATGTTGGGCGTCCTACACTACGTTTGCCCGTAATACCGAGCATAGGCCGTTCCCTCCATAGCTCATTGAGCGACTTTAAGCTTTTTTAAGAGACCTATAGTGAGGGACCTATAGTGAGGGAGGTTAATGACTTTCGTCTTCAGGCACTGAGGTATGCCGGGCATTGCCGGGCGAGAAGATATCGCGTAGCTTCCCGAACGCTGCCCAGCCGAGTTGGATTCGCCGATTTACCTCGTCTTCGAAGCTTCAATTGCCTACCTGGATCAGTTGACCCAAATAGACGTACTCGTCAACAGCTTGTAAGACTGAGTCCCCAACAAGAACTAGTAGAGGCTCAACATGGACATTTGATATAACCTTTGTCTAGTCCATATGTTGGGATACTTTATTGAGGTCTTCCAGCCAGTATAAATTATTAGCTATTTCTTGCCCCAAAATAATATAAAATATTACGACGGAACCCTGAATCTGGGCACCCTTTTACTAAGACTCCACTTTTCGTCTGTCTGTCTGCCAACAGGCTGTATCTCATGATCCGGGATAGCTAGACAGTTAAAATTTTTGTTGCCGTTATAACAACAAACACTAAAAGCAGAATAAAATGAATATTTAACATGGGCTCTCGTATTACAAAGGTGATATTTTGCTGTTTTTTTTCTAGAACCTAATAACGGCAACCATAATAAGATTATTCAGTGTCTCGGAGAGCATGTTAAGCCGTCAGTCCTGGATGTCATACGAAACTCATCATCATCTTCACGGAAACGTATTTAGACGAAAATTTCGAAGTTCAGCTAAACCCGTAGTTAGACTGGAAGAACAGTAAATTCTCCACAATAATGGTGGTAGAGTGACCATACCCATTGTAGCTGATGCTGAGTCAGCATAGTTTGCCGGCGGAACGGCGTCGTCCCGCGTTATTCAGCCAAGACCGGCGGGGCGAAAAAAAATCTCGCTAAAATCACGCGTGTGATAGCAGATTCCAGTAGGCCGGGACCGAAGTGTTGTCATTCGCTCGGTGACACCCGAACAGGAGAAATGTAACACTCACTCTTCGTGCCATAAGTACGCCGGGCGGTGAAGATTGCAGAACGATCACCATCCTCTATAAGCTCCGGCTTAGGAATAGCATTTGGGGCTAGCCGTCGCCATAAAAGACGCAGGGACATGGTGGCGACGCTTGTGCTTTCGTACTCACCTAGAGATAGGCGAGGGGGATTTCGATCCCCAACAATATCTCGAGGTCGTGAATGTTAATAGTCAAGGTCGTTCGTAGTCTCTGGGATATCTTTTCTAGGACGTATCGGATTCCCAAGCCACGCAGGTCGATATAACGAAACACCGTGCGGTTTGAGTCGGTTCCACCACAGTTGAGTCCACCATATTCACCTCATCGTTTGGTTTCTGCCAGATCCACACATAAAATTATCTTGTACACTTTTTCTTGAAGGCCATCGTGATACAACATGTTTTCAGTGAAATCATCAGTATGTTATACGAATCATCATAATATTCAAAAAATCATAATATTGGCTATCAACAGTCGATAGGTCAAGACTAAGGGCTATATGGGCGACCTGAAGAACTCTGTCACAGGTTGGCCACTAACCAGACGGAAAAAAGAAGATCATAATATTTCGCTAATCTGTTGATTGAGAAGTGACCATTTCCCAAAAATATTCAAAAGTAATGTGTACATTAATGGACTACTATTATACACCTATACCACACTATTATTAATGCCTATACTTAATTCTGTTTAAGTTTGTATTTATGGAGGTGGTATCTGTTAAACTCATAGAAATAAAAATTAATGACAGCTTCTGTGTAGTTGCGGTAGTGAACGCGAGTGCTACGCAGAGGGCGCAGATTTGATTCCCGCTCCGTGCAAATATTTGCAAACATGAATATGCCTATTTGCATTGGTCTAGGTATTTTCGTAACTCGGAGAGAAAATGTCGCAGTCCAGTCAACACACCATGCAACGCAGGCTACCGCCACTCGCAAAGAATTTTCAAAAAGTAAAGTTTCCAGGTGAAGCGCAGGCAGCGCGTGCAGTCATGCCCCCGATTCCACAACTCCTTGCTAAGGCGATTCTCAAACTGCTTCGCGTCACTCGGCGGGGAAGCGTGGCGTTGCGTCGCCTCAGTGGAGCTCTTTTAGTATAGGAAACACGTGGATAACACACACACACTGATAACTCCATCACACGCGATGTGGCAGATCACGCCGTACAAGCAGAAAACACGAGTCCCCGCGCAAGATGGTGGGGAAAAAGCGAGGTATACTGGAATCTGCTATCACACGCGTGATTTTAGCGAGATTTTTTTTCGCCCCGCCGGTCTTGGCGCACTGTGCCAATCGCCTAAGCCTTCCAAGTACGCTGAATAACGCGAGACGACGCTGTTCCGCTGGCAAACTATGCTGACTCAGCATCAGCTACAAAGGGTATGGTCACTCTACCATCATTATTGTGGAGAATTTACAGTTCTACCAGTCTAACTACGGGTTTAGCTGAACTTCGAAATTTTCGTTTAAATACGTTTCCGTGAAGATGATGATGAGTTTCGTATGACATCCAGGACTGACGGCTTAACATGCTCTCCGAGACACTGAATAATCTTATTATGGTTGCCGTTATTAGGTTCTAGAAAAAAACAGCAAAATATCACCTTTGTAATACGGTAGCCCATGTCAAATATTTATTTTATTCTGCTTTTAGTGTTTATCGTTAAAACGGCAACAAAAATTTTAACTGTCTATCTATCCCGGATCATGAGATACAGCCTGTTGACAGACAGACAGACGAAAAGTGGAGTCTTAGTAAAAGGGTTCCCAGATTCAGGGTTCTGTCGTAATATTTTATATTATTTTGGGTCAAGAAACAGCTAATAATTTATACTGGCTGGAAGACCTCAATAAAGTATCCCAACAGGTGGGCCATAAGATGAATATGGACATGACAAAGGTTATGTCAAATGTCCATGTCGCGCCTCTACCAGTTCTTGTTGGGGACTCAGTCTTAGAAGCTGTTGACGAGTACGTCTACTTGGGTCAAGTGATCCAGGTAGGTAATTCCAGCTTCGAAGACGAGGTAAATCGACGAATCCAACTCGACTGGGCAGAGTTCGGGAAGCTACGAGATGTCTTCTCGCCCGGCGTACCTCAGTGCTTGAAGATGAAAGTCTTTAATCAATGTATGTTACCAGTGATGACTTACGGATCTGAAACGTGGTCGCTCACTATAGGTCTCTTAAAAAAGCTTAAAGTCGCTCAATGAGCTATGGAGGGAAAGGCCCATCCTTGGTATTACGGGCAAACGTAGTGTAGGACCCCCAACAGCCAGGTGGAAGGACGACCTCATCAAGGTCGCCGGGCTGCTTTAGATAGGTAGTTCTGGAAGTCTATAGGAGAGACTTATGTTCAGCAGTGGACTATGTGTGGCTGATATGATGACTTAGTCCGTAAGGTCCAAAATAGCTAACACCTATTTCTTACAATGATTTTCACATACTAATACAAGAATAACGTAGTGCAAGCGATTTTCAACCTTATTGATACCACAAAGCATCCAGTTTTTTTTTCTTATATTCGCGATTAGCGGCATTTATTTATGCAAAAAAAACATGTAATGTCATTAAGAAAATGTCAATTAGGTTGAAAAATCGCTTGCACTGTTTTTCGTTGTCTCTGTGTAACTGATATCCGCGATCGTATGGTGGAAAACTGTCGACTCACAATTGCTATTGTGTGGTCGCAAAACTGACGACTGGGTATTGTCAGTAGGCCAAAATCGCTTAATTGTGTTGGTGCTATTGACTTAGGACTGCAGGCCGCATGATAGGACCAGAAACTGCAGGCGGACTGCAGGTGGACTGTCAGAGAGTGGGTGACTTTAAAAGCAGGTGGCATCGTAGTTCTAATAAATCTAGCACATCTCTTTAATCCCGTCATCCAGTAAAGCTTAACACCTTGGGCATGGAGCAGGACAATGGTGGTACTGTTCTTCAAAAAAAAAGCCTGGGTATTTGTGGATTCTCTATAGTGGCATCGTGCTGATACATCGTAGTTCTAAGGTGCTTATATCGTAGCGCCACAATATTCATCCAGTTGCAATATCAAAAGACGATGCCCAAAAGCCTACAGGGTAGAATGAGATAAGGGAAATAGCCATCGAAAGGTCGACATCCGAAGTTTTTCAAGAATATGTAATAGACCTTGGATCACTAAGGGTCATCCAATTGGGTTTGGCAATAATGAATACAATTTGCTTCGTCAAGTTTTCGCCTCCCCCCCTACCACAAAACTTGCAAACAACGGTATTCGACCAGATGTTACTATCCTGCCTGTTATAACTCACAGGGCCGAAACGTGGAAACTAACACTTGAGACAGAGGATCAGACAAATGTCAAGCGCAAGGTGGCGAATCCAATAGTATGACACAGATTGGGTGAGACCTAAGTCCAACAGTGGACTGCTATAATATGTATTATGTGGTTTGATTTTTCTTATTATTTACTATTGATTTATAGATACTAACAATATTTTTATTTTAAACTAAGGTTCTTAAAACTTACAATAGGTGTAAAATTGTTATAAAACAGGGCCGATGTCTCGTACAGTTTAAATTTATTGTTTCGAAAAATTCACTTCTGAGAGGATCAAATAATAGGCGTAAGAAGTTTATACACCAAGTCCGACACTTTAGAAAAAATACTTTTGGTGGCGTTAGCCGACATCCACGCCGGCGGAGCTGCGGGGAAAACTTATATATTATTTATTAGATAGTATATATTTTTTGTTTGTTGGCATTTTCTGAGAAGATTTACTATTGTAACATTTTTTTTTGTCACCATCGGAAAGTAGAGATTTCAACGAACAGAAAACATACCAACTTTTTCATAAAAGCTGATATTTTGACGGGTGAATTTTCGATTGAAAATTAGGTTAATATTTATTAATATTTTCGATATTAATTTAAAATAAGGTGCAAAAATAAATATTTCTAATCAAATAAATTACAGCGTATTTGGGACATATAAAGGTAAGTTTTCACCAAATTTCATGAAAAAAGAAATTTATTTGAAAAAGATAAAAATAAAAAACCAAAATCTTGATTTTTTGAATTTTTCACATAAATTTTGAGGTTATGTGAAAAAGTGAAAATACAAAAGTTTTAGATCTTTTTATTACCTACAACTTTGCCATTTGACTTTTTTCCATAGGACTTTTGGTTTGCCGGAAATCGAGAAAAACCGTTTTTTACCCTTAAAACTCACCCCCATCCCCTTCCCGACCTCAGATCGCCCATAATTTATTTTTCCATTCATTTTTATAATATTCCCCTCCTTTTTTAATGGGTTTCATCCTACTATTATGTTTTTTTTCACTTTTTATTATTTTTAAAGGCTTCTACCCTGGTCTAGTGTACATGCACGGAAGTGTTGATGTGTGAGAAAATTAGAAATGTCATGGATGGCACTATTTGAAATTTGACCTAATTTTCGAGTGAGATAGCGTGATTTTTCTCACTCCCTTGGTGGCATGATTTACATCACATCCGACGGAGGCGACAATCCTGTTGTTACAAAAATTCATATTAATGATTTTAACATTAAATCGTATTTCGGAAGAAAAGAATATGGCGATACATTTTGGTCCTGTCTGGAAAAGAAAAATACTAAATCTATGGTCCTGTCAATCAACAGAATTGGCACAAATAACAAAACAATACTACACGACTTTGATATGTTTATAGAGTAATTAAACCGATCGTGTTTATAAAAACTAGCTGTTGCTCACGGTTTCGCCCGCGTGAAATTTTTCATTAATTATTAATAGTCTCCGTTCCGATTGGTCTATAGGGCACATTTCTTAACCGATTGTCACCAAACATGGCATACATGTTCTTTGATTTAAAACATGATTTTTGCCTAGAGCTTTTTTAATCGGAGGCGTTTGTTGTGGCTTTTTTAAGAACAGATTGACAATATTTATTGGTGAAATATCCAGGGAGCTATAAAATAAAGATACGTATCGTATAAAAGAAATATAAGTGAGGATACCAGATTTGATCTCCAGATGCCAAAAAATGATATGGAACTCTTTACAGAACTAGTGGTATTTATCCCTTAGTAATTCATGCTCCATTGCCAAGGGTGAGGTAGAACATTTCTTTATAAATGGTGTTTTTATTAAGTGCCAAGGTTTCTGAACTTCAACTGAATGACACGGATTTTATGCCCCGTTTTTGTAATAACTATCCTAATACTTATTTAGAATTGTCAACGGCGAGTAGGAAATTAGAAAAATGGCAGTTGAGCACACTTTAATTTAATAGTGTTAATTTATTTAAGTATCAATTATAATTTATACTAAACGGAAATTCACGGAAAGATATCTATTTATATTTTTTAGAAACAAATGGTTTTAACCGCTCTATACTTTATAAAATTTAAGAATCATTATTTTGACAGCTCACGCCTATGAAGTGTGGCAATTTTTTTCGATTTTAATGTATCACAATTAATGTCGTTCATCATGGATTCCGTCATTGCCTGGTACCGCCCATTTTTTAACCCTAGAATGTATACTAATCTAAATCTGCATCATATGCTTTTGAGTTATAATCTTTACAATTTAAAAAAAAATAATATACCTATAATCAATATCGGTCCACCATAATGTCACTTAACATGCTAGTTCTAGAGTTATTTTCTAAAAAAACCCGGACTATATGAAAATTATTATAATTGATAAGATTTTTCACGAATTTATTCCTGGGCGAACCTGGCATCCAGTTCATTAGTTTTTTTTAATACTGTTCATTGATGACCCTTGGTGGAACTTGTTGTTACATATATTGAGAACACTTATACTTTTTCTACAGTATTTATTATTACCTGACCAGTTTCGCAATGTTTATGAACATTTCTAGTCGTAAACACCTCTAGTGATTAAGATTAGAAACATTTCAAATACATCAATGTAAACTTTTGAAGTTACCATAAGGCGAAACAGATCAGGTTGGTTCAATAATAAATACTGTGAAAAAGGACAAATGTTCTTACTATGTGTAGTTTATTAGTTATTTATACAAAAAGGCAAGATGTATTTGAGGGTTAAATTTCACTATAGTCCTGTGTGAAAGAGAGGACGCCTTAAAAACCGAAGCTAGCCGAACTTTTCACTCTTCTTCCCGAAGTGCCGTTCCTACACATTTTACTGGCGAAACCCTTTGTTTTAGGCGCCCATGAAAGCGCCCATGATTTTGACGTGCGGGGAGAGGAAATGAAATCGGTGGGAGGGGGTGAGCTTCCATTCTGTACGCTAGTACTATTATCTATTCTGTGGTTCAGTTGCTTTTTTCATAAAAAAAGTTTCGATACAAAAAAGGCCGTGTTCAATAGTACAAATAAATAAGTATACTTATTACTTACTAATTTCATGTAACAACATTTAATAAGCAAACGTTTCAATCAGTTAACCTTAAAAAATTTTGTTTTCTCTGTAAAAACTTTAATTTCCCCATTTAGTCCGCGACAAAATAAAAAAAAAAAAGTTGTGTACCACGTAAATAATTTGTGTAAATCATTGTGTACCGTTCGCTTAACATTATGTAAACCTGAAAAACTGCAAGGGTAAATATCTATTTTAGTATTATTTTATTCACAAGAGTGTTGAAAAACATGGAATGATATACGTGTGTATTGATGATTACCGTCCTTGGCTCTCTTAAGACCCTCACCTAAACTTTCGAGTCTCAATGGCACTTCAGCGGTAATCACCAACTTTACACACTTTTTTTTTTTTTTTTTTTTTACGTGCGGGAAATCCCCACGGATACCCGCCCCTCCGGAGCCGGAGGGGTGGGTTATGTCGGACTCGAACCGACTAAACCGCACGCCGTCTGTGGGTCGTGGTGCTAGGCCGAAGGTGAGGTTGCCTTGCGGCATATCCCTCGCACCCCGGCTGACCCAGGGCCATCCCTTTCGGTCTGGCCCTCCTCGGGAGGTGGGGACCACGCCGTCCCCGACTCAACCCCGGTGTGGGGAGGCGCGCATCGTCCTACGATGCGCGCCGCCGCCGTGGCCTGCTTCTGCTAGGGTGACGGGTGGCTCCACCCGTCACCCTCAGGCCCGCGCTCATGGGGGGCGGAGGTCTGTAAGCGCCCTCCGACGCCCGAGCCGCCTTCGGGCGCGAGCAGCGATGTCAGCGAGTCTTTCTCGCTCACCGCGCCGCGCCCGCTCTGCTGTCTCCTTCGCGAGCATGACCTGCTCGCAGAAAGAGGCGCTGGCCGCCCACGCATCCGCGCAGCGGACCATCGCCGCGAGCAGGGTGGAGAGCGTGAGCACTCTCACCCCCAGGGCCTGCACAAGCTCCCGCCTCGGCGTCTCAAACGCCGGACACTCGGTGAGCGTGTGCAGCCCCGAGTCCACGCTCGCGTCGCAGTGATGGCACTCGGGCGTTGGCTCAATACCCATCAGATGCAGATACCGCCCGAAGTAACCGTGCCCGGTTATCATCTGCGTCTGACGGTACGAGAGGCTCCCGTGTGGCCTCTCTAGCCACTCCCCCATGATGGGCCTTACCGCCGCAATGACGGCGTGCCCTGCGCGTGGTTGCCCAAGTCGTCGCTCCCACTCGGCCACCATGACCTGGTGGAGCCGGGATTTCTCGGCCCGAATGTCCTCGGGCTCGGGATCGAATCCCCGCTCCCGCGCCTCCTTTCGGAACTGGTATAGTGCCGAAAGGGCCCTCGCTTCCAGGATCCACGGTGGCGATCCGGCCAGGAGACTCGCCGCTTCGAAGGATATCGTGCGGTATCCCCTGATGGCCCTGGAGGCCATCGTCCTCTGCGCCGTACGGAGCAGAGGCAGGAATCTGGCCCCCAGGGTGTCCGCCCACACGGGGCACCCATATAGGGCCATGGACCGCACGACACCCGCGTAGAGTCTCCTGCAGGAGGCCCCTGGGCCCTTCAAGTTGGGCAACAGCCGACTCAGGGCATTCGCCGTGGTGACCAACTTGGGGCGCAGGCTTCGGAGATGTTGTCCGAAGTCCCATCGACCGTCAAGCACGAGCCCCAGGTATTTCAGCTGGGGCTTGATGTCGATGGGAGTGCCTCCCACTGTGAGGCTGGCTCCCGGGCCTGGCCTGCGCCGAGGACCATGAAAGAACATGGCCTCGGACTTGTGCAGAGCCACCTCGAGACCCAGCCGCCGGATCCGTTCGACGACTTGACCAACCGCGGTCGTGGCCCTCAGGGTCGCCTCGCGGTGCGTAGCCCCGCCCACCGTCACCAGCGTGTCGTCCGCATAACACGTGACGGTGGCACCGTACGCGAAGTCACCGCGAAGCACCCAGTCGTAACCGATGTTCCACAGTAACGGCCCCAGGACCGATCCCTGCGGGACACCGCACGACATCTCACGCCTACCGACTCCGGTCGAACTCGGGTAGACGACGGCTCTCTCCGTTAGGTAAGCCCCGACTATGCGGCGGAGGTAGAGAGGCACACCGTGGTACACGAGTGCCTCCCTGATGCAACTCCAGGGCAAGGTGTTGAAGGCGTTGGAGATGTCCAAGGACACCGCCAACATCACCTCGCCCCGGGCGACCGCATCCTCCGCCAGAGTCCTCACACGCATGATGGCATCCACAGTGGAACGCCACCGGCGGAACCCAAACTGGGTATTCGCCAGGTCCGGCCCCACTCTAGAGAGATGCTCGACGAGGCGCTTGGCAATTACTCTTTCAAAGAGTTTGCCCACCTCGTCGAGCAACACTATGGGCCGGTACCCGGACGGCTCGTCCGCCGGGCGTCCCTTCTTGCGGATGAGGACCAGCTTCCCCGTCTTCCACATCTTCGGAAACTGGCCCCGCTCCAAGCATGCGCTGAGGAACCCTCTCAGTCGGGGTTCGAGACCGTCTTCCCCTAGAGCTAGGACCCACGCGCGGCCTGGAATGCCGTCGGGTCCCGGGGCGGTGTTCTTCTTGGCCCTCAGCCTTCGCACCGCCAGCTCTAGTTCTACCCAAGTGACCTCGGGCACGTCGTCGTCAATCACCGCACTGGGCGCCGTAGGCGACCGAGGCGGCGGAGCCATCTGCGGCGGAACATGTTCCGCTCGCGCCGGGAACAGGGAGTCGACCACTCCTCCGAGCAGAGCCGGCTCAACTTTACACACTTGTAGTATAATGTACTATTATTACCTATCTTCTGAACCACTGCACAGATTTCAATGATTGACGTCTAGAGTAAAAGATATTTTTCTCCCAAGTGTTTTAGGCTCCATAAAATATCAATATGCTTTTCTTCTTCACCCTAGCGTTATCCCAGTCGCATCCGAAGCTTTTTTTTTAACTTGGCGTCTGGGGTCCGCTTTACCAGTCTTTTTTTTTGAAGCAACTGCAAACTAAAACCCAGCGGCGATATCGAAGCATTGCAGTTAGATCAGTTCTTACACTTTTTAGGGCTTTCAACTATTCGTAACGACTGCCATAGATGTTCGTATGGCAACCAGGACTGACGGCTTAACGTGCTCTCTGAGGCATGACCAGACCAATGCAAATACCTATATTAATATATAAAAATATTTTGTAATGAGCGGGGTTCGAATCTGCGCCTCCTGCGTAGCGGCCTCGTTCACTACCGCTACGCTACAGAGGCTGTTATCATGCTACATAGTGGATCTATTGGTTCCAAAATACTAAATAATGAGTAGGCAGGTAGGCAGTGGTGTATATAGCTACGCTTCGCCAACTATGATTTTTGGTCCCACTTAATAGTGGGCGAGCCTATTGCCTTCTGACGGGCACTTTGTTACGGTACCAAAATGTATGTTATCAAAATTGTAGATTGTTAACAAAGGGTAGAAAGTGGCTCATTCGTTCGAGCGCCAATAGTTCGAGGGTAGAATAGGCAATTTCATTCGAGGTAAGCACTATACTATTCATTTCGAATATAAGGAAAGTAAAAATAGCAGTTTTTAGGGTTCCGTACCCAAAGGGTAAAAACGAAAAATCTCAAGAACCGTAATAGCTAGACAGTGGAAATTAGCACAGATTATGTATTCTCCTGTGCCCTGTGCAAGTCAGAGGGATTCTTGGAAAACCTCCGAGCAATTTTCTGCAGAGTCGCTCCGCCTCGGTCGGAATTTGCCGTAAGCGGCAGCATTAGCCCTACGGGAGAGTGGCGCTGCCGTCTCTGTAGCCCAGGGTGCACCGTGTGGAGATTCTGGAGCGAGTACCACATAGAACTACACCTATCAATAACTTAGTCGACATCATTTAGGTGGCGTCTAATTTTAGTGTGACAGTTCTTATTATAGTGAATTTTTGATATTTAAAACGTACAACAGAATACCGATTTACTAAAAATGGACTAAATGAAGTAACTTAGCGAATTTTGGCCGTGCCAAACTAATTTTAGGTAAGCCGTGTGTTCTCAGAATACCGAACGACGTTTGACAGAACTAAACTAAATTTTAGAGATTTTTAGCTTATTTTAGTTTAGTTATGTCACATTAGAATTAGCATCAGTATCTCGCCAATTTTTTTTTTACTTCAAAAATGGAACATAGTTACTTACCGCGTCACTGCTGTAAAAGACCCAATAGTCGACACTTTCGAAAAAACCTTTATTGTAAGAAAAGTACCTAACTATTTTTTTACTTGACTATTTACTTAAAAGACTTTTAATGGCATGTTCAACAATTCGCAACACTGTCGTGAGTAAATATTGAATTGGCGCCAGTTGTTTCTTAATTTTTTTGTTGAGGGTAGTGATTTTTGAATAGATATGATTTTTTTTATTTATTAATAATGATTATCACTATTTTTAGTAGGTACGGATGTTATAAATATGTAACTTGTTAACCTACGTAGACCATTGCCGTAATGTATAGCTAGATTTTCTATCAGTTTTGAGTTATTGTCGACTATTGGTGTTTACGACCATGTGTATAATAATTGCATTTACAGTAAAAATATGTTAGTTTTTAAAGATTTTATCTGCTAAAATTAATGTCTAAATTTTGCTTTAACAGTAAAAAAGGTTGTAATGACCATTCTTCAAAAAATATGTGTTATTTTGTAGAGTGAAGTTTGATTTGTCCTTAAATTGTCTACCATTAGTGCTTTTACCTTAATAGAAGAAGAAATAAAAATGGTAGGTATATTTTATAATTCACACTGGCTGTTTATAAATATAATGCACAAGGCCGCAAGCTTGCTTTTTTAATTTTAATTGTTTTTTTTTTATTATATGAAAATTAAAAGACGTGACGTAACCAAAAGTTCTATTTTTATAGTTCATTCCCGCCCTAGGAAGGGAATGAAATTACTATGATTATTTTCCGCCCTAGGGTAGAAAGCAACGTTTTCCACCCGGTACTTGGGTAAGATATACATAACTTTCCGAGTATGAGAAATGAAATGGTAGATAATGGTACAAGTGTGTAAAGTTGGTGATTACCGCTGAGGCGATGAAACGGTCTAAACTAAAGAGAACCGAAGACGGTATTCAACAATACACACGTGTATCATACGACGTTTTTATTTTACTTGTGAAGAATGGGGTCCTGCTGTTTGACCAAAAGTCATTTGGCAAACAACGTTTGATAAAACAATGGTTTCGCCGACTGATCATTTTACTACTTATCATTTTACAAATGACTCACTTTTCCAAATGATCATCGCATAAATATACATTTAATTAATCATTATTTTACACAATGAACATTTAGTAACTGAGTTATCTGATAAAACTACTATTGGTCTAAAAACGTTTGATATAACGTATTAAGTGACAAACGTAATCGAAAATCACTAGGTCTAACGTTTAATATATTTAAAAAACGTCATTATGGTTAACACCCCGTCTCAGAGTACCCTGACACGGATAGGTTAGGTTAGAAGGCTAAGGCTTCTTAGCCTTTGTGGTTATTTTTTTTTTAAACCACCCAGATATAGGATTTTATTTATACGTTTTGTTTGAAAAAAGAAGTACGTACTTTTATGAAATAACATTTTGTTAAATGACATTTGGATAAATGCTCAATTTGCGAAACATATTATTTGGTTAAATGAAGAAAGGTCAATTGACATTTTAATATTTAATACATTTGCTAAGTGAGTTTTTGTAAGATGATACTTTTGTCAAATGTCTCATTTGCCGAATGAACATTTGGTGAAACGTTGTTTGTCGAATGACCATTTGTCAATTATTTTTTGGTCAAACATTAGTAATCCGTGAAGAATATATTACTAAAATAGATATTAACCTTGCAGTTTTCAGATAGTGAACAATTCTCAGACATCACATCAATGACATCATAAATCGGACGTTGTACAGTACATATATGTGTATATACCAGGCGGTGTACTAGGTACCTAAATAGTTTTCTTCATAACTAGTACATACTTGTAGACATGTTAATTAACAAATAACTATAATTTCACCAATAAAAACGAAATGCGAAACGATTTTAATTTTTCATACAACTTTTGCTCAAGAGCTGACGCATTTTCCACCGCGGCGTGAGCAGCTGACAATTTATTTTCTTCAAGGTATTGGCTTAGCTATATTTTGGCCAATTTTTAGCCAGGAGGAAATGACTGAATTTTGTCACGTGACCAGCTGATACATTTTCCATTTGCAGCTTACATTTCTTGTCCTTCAAGGCATTGGCTTTATTGTATTTTGGTCAATTTTGAACCGGCAGAAAATGACTGAATTTTCGCCACGTCACCAGCTGAGGTGTTTTACACCGCGGTATGCGCAGCTGACAATTTATTTCCTTCAAGGTATTGGCTCAACTATATTTTGGCCAATTTTGAGCCAGGAGGAAATGACTGACGATTTTAATTTTTCATACAACTTTTTGAACTTTTGGTCACCAGCTGACGCGTATTCCACCGCGATATGGCCAGCTGACAATTTTTTTCCTTCAAGGTATTGGCTCAACTGTATTTTAGCCAATTCGGAGCCGGGAGGAAATGACTGACGATTTTAATTTTTTTACAACTTTAGGTCACCAGCTGACAGGTTTTCCACCGCGATATGAGCAGCTGACAATTTTTTTTACTTCAAGACATTGGCTTCACTGTAATTTAGCCAATTTTCAGCCGGGAGGAAATGACTGAATTTTTTTAATTTTTTTACATGTTTGAGCGGTCACCACGAAAATTCATGATTTAACTTCCTTAACCACTGTACGAAGTATCTCCCGGGAGGCGATTGGTCATGAGAACCTGTCGCTGGCTTGCGGTCTAGTACGAGAGACTTTTTTGTAAGGAATTGTAAATTTACTTAAAGTTTTAAACAGGGCGAAAACTAATGTTATATTTGAGTAAAAGCTTTGGTTTTTATATACGTACAAGATGAAATTTTCTATTTAAATACGAAGTTGCATGAAATGCACAAGTAATAGGTGGGTATATTAATTTATTTGCTCTATTGAACACAATATTTTTGTATCTATTCTTTTTTAAAGAATTATTTAATTTTTTTAAGAATTTTCAACCAATGAAAAAAAGTCATTCTATTACGGAATTAAAGAGATGAGCTAGCTTTTTTAGAACTATGCCAACTGCTTTTAAGAGCTCTCAATCAGCTCCGAGATACCGAGCTGTCGATCAGCTCGGTATCAACCACATGGCATAGCTATAATGATTGTAGCTGTAAGCTGAGGTTGTATAAATTAAAATGGGATGTGACAAAATTGATTATAAATAAAATAACATATAATTTGTAGTGTTTTATTTAGTCTTTCATAACTATTTAAAAATAACAGTCAGAAATTTCAAATTATGTCAATCTATCTACACATCTACAATCGTACAAAACCTGCTTGAAGTAAGTTATAACAGATGGATACAGAATTACTATTTTTACCATATTTTTGAAAGTCTGCAGTTTCATCGATTATTGTAAGTAATTATTGCTATTCTTGCTGTTCCTCGTGATTTGTCATCTCAATCAGAAGTGCACTGTGCTTGTATAATTGCATCCAAAGCTAGTATTCATTGCACTTCGTTCACTTTTCACTTCACATTCCCATCCACTCCTCATTGTAGTCCTCGTCAAGAAAAGAATGAAGGTTTTTAGTACGCGTTCGCATATTTTCACATACCTTACTGTTTGAAAGCCTAATACGCCTGGTGATATGTCGTAGCGTATTAGGGGTAGCTAAGGCAGTAAATGCTCCACGGTATTATTGTATGTTCCTTCTTTTCCAATATTTCCGTGGAACTTATTGAGGACTGGAGATTTCATCGAAGCGATTCCGTTTCAAAAACTTCCTTTTATTGTTAATCAATTAACACAGGTGAAAACACAGTATATTACTCTAAATTCATCACAAATCATTGTAAATTATACAAAACTACCTGTCGCCCGCGGCTCCGCCCGCGTGGATGTCGGTTATCGCGAATCGGACTATAATTTGAGATTTAAACTATCCTATCTCTCAAGTTGGATCGAACTGCACATGGTGTGCGAATTTTATTATAATCGGTTAAGTGGTTTAGGAGTCCATTGAGGACAATCATTGTGACACGAGATTTATATATATTAAGATTATACCTGACAGAGAATGAAAACCAACTCCACGCACCGAAACAAACATTCTCTCCAAATTTCAAGTCTCTACGACCAACGGTTTAGGCTGTCACTAAGTCAGTCAGACAGTCAGGATAAAGAGTTTTATATAAGAGAATATTATTTACTTTATGTCCTATGTGTTTTATTATAATTATTTTGTTATTGGTATTTGTTCTACTTATAAAACTCACAGAATCTACAATAATTTAATTTGCAAATAACTGCTGTTACACATTTCCTAAGCGACAGACAGACTTTCCTCCGTGGCGTAGCGGTAGTGAACGCAGCCGCTGCGCAGGAGGCACGGGTTCGATCTCCACTCAGTGCAAATATTTGTATGCATGAATTTGCATTGGTCTGGTCGTGCTTCGGAGAGCACGTTAAGCCGTCGGTCCCGGTTGTCATACAAACATCTATGGCAGTCGTTACGGGTAGTTGGAGCCCTCAAAAATCCAAAGACTGGATGGACTAGCTGCAATGCTTCGATACCGCCTTTGGGTTGTGGAGGTCATGTGGCAGTCGCTTCACAGAAAATATCGAAGTTTAGCCAAATCCGCATTTGGACTGGTAAAAGGCGGACTCCAGGCTCCAAGTTGAAAAGCGTCGGATGCGACTGGCATTAACGCTAGGATGAAGAAGAAAACACATTTCCTAAGCGACAAATAGTTTGCACGACAAGTACCATGGCAAAAAAAAACCGTTCGCCAGGGTGTTTATTTGGCTTTTACTGGAGTTACTCCCGTTTGAAGGTCGTGCGGAAATGTCCATGGATACCCCCGCTCTATCTGCCTTGAAAGTAGGAGCGGCTATGGCGGGCTCGAATCGGCTATCTATAATATATTACCGAGTCTATTATTGTGATAGGAATATAATAGTTTTATTTTTATATCAGGTCGAATTTAATTCTCATTGGGTGACTATCATAAAATTACAAAAATATATAGATATGCCTAGGTATGCTAGCAAAAACTAAAAGAAATATGTGTAAACGTTCCTATCACAATGATAGTATTTAATGTATTTCTTCCTATATAATTTTAATAAAAAAAAGATACGAATTTGACTATGCATAATTCTATGGCATTGAATCCAGCGAGCCGGGCTCCGTTACCATAACAACGGAGTGCACGCGGCCTATATAATGCAAAGGTCATTCACCTGCGCTGCACCCAAATAAACATCAATTCCCTCTCCATCCGTTGATTAGATTCTAATATTGCTTATGACACTTAGACTGTAATAATGACTAAAAAACTTTGTAGGTAGATAAATGAGAATTGTACTAACTTACCTAAAAACTTAAAAATTCTTCTTTAAATGATTTTTGATAGTTTAGCACGTAACAGGTAGGTGTATGCGGTTTTTTGGTCATAACATTGTCTTTGTCGAAATTTTAACTCATACACAATTTTGATGCCATTTTTGATTTATTATTTAGAACACTAATGCTCATTATTTAATTACGCTACAACTACTCGTATTCAAAAAGCTAAAAAATTGGCCAGTTATTTATCCCTTAAAATGATAAGGATGCAACGCACAACACATCATGTACTCTTGTCTTGATTATTAGAAACGTTTTATAAATAATGGAATCGCCATCTAGATTTTTTAAAGCAATTGAATGAAGTGTTTGAATGAGTATGGTAGCAAATAGTTCTACAGAATCATAATAGATGTCGTTACAAACGTAGTAGACAAGTGTTTTGTAAGGCGATTCTCACACTGTCCCGCGTCCCGTGGTGGGGCGCGGGGAAGCTTGGTGTCACGTCGCTTCTACGGAGCTCTTTTGTTTATAGGTACCTGGGGTTCAACACACTGAAAAAGTAGTCACGCGCGGTGTGGCAGATCACGCACGTACAAGTAGGAAACACATGTCCCTGTGCGTGATGGCGGAGAAAAACGTGAGGTATGGCACACTGAAATCTGCCATCACGCGCGTGATATTGGCGACATTTTAGTCCAAGAGCTGTTAAACATTTTTGTGTAGGTGTTTTAGGCAATCTAAAAATAAAAACAATGCAATGTAACGTGTATAAACATCAAATTTATTTGTATGGAATTCTGGGGTGTCATTCTAGAATGCCGATGATACTCAGCGCTGTCCGTTAAAGTGATATAGATATAGTTTAGCAAGCCAGATGCAATGTTGGAATTCCCTCGCAGAGTATGGTATTAATGTTCTTTATTATTCGATTTTCAACTTTTCATTTAATATAATTTTAGATTACCTCAAATACCTAGGTATACCCCGGTCTATCTACACATCTGAGGCTACAATCACAACTAGCTGAAAATTGGTAAGGTTGTTCAGAACACTATCATAAATGAAAAATAAAAAATACTCATCGATCCGATATCTGGAATTTTTTATTCGGGATCTAAGGTCATTTTCTATTTGATTTTCGTGATTTTCAGCTAAACGGTGAGGTAAATCTATTAAAATCGGTCAAGTGCGAATCGAGCTAAAGCGTTAAGGGTTTCATACGAAATTGAATTTAGGCGCGTACTTGTGCTACATAAAAGACTGACTGACAAACTTCTTATTCAATGCAATCCAAGTTGGATTGCATTGAATAAGAAGTTTAATTTTACTGTACTTCCCGTTGAGCTAGATTCATGAAATTTGGGCAGAAGCAAGATCAATCAATCAATCAATTAGCCCACTGCAGTCCACTGCTGGATACAGGTCTCATATTATAGCACAAATAAGAGGGATCGAAATACGTAAATATAGCTCATCACAATAATCCACCTATCTACGGTAGAAGTACGGTAAGACACGAGTAGCCACATATTCACGGTTTTCGAACTCTTCCCAAATTTCATGATTCTAGCTTAACGGGAAGTACCGTAAAATTAAAGTTATAATTAAACGCAAACAAAGAATATTTCCGTTTACGTAACGCAAGTCCGCGCCTCAATTAAGTTCCAGTGTTTTGAACAATCCTACCAAATATCAGCTGGGTGCGAATTATTGTAGCCTCACTCTTATAATTTAGTTAAATAAACCAGGTTACTACCTAAAAATGTCTAACAGCTCTCGAACTGTACTCAAACCGCCGTCGCTCCGCGCGTGTCCGCATATTTCTGCGCCCCGCTGCAAAGCGCGGAGCAGTGTGCCCATCGCCTAAACTTTTTGTTGAGACCTAAACACTAACAGTACTTTAATAGATTAACAGATGGAGCTGTCAATGTATAGCATGAGGGAAACGAGGGCAATTATGGCGATCGGCACACTGCCCTGTGTTCGGTAGCGGGGCGCGGAAAAATGGGTGTATTCCTACTTAATCATATTCTGTCCTCCGTGGTGTATTCCCATCCAGTAACAACTAAACGAGTAACACTGTTACTTGCGTGGTCAACTACTTAGTAATCGTGGGTAGTTGTGGCTTAGTGACTTAGGAGTCGGTCTTGCAATCGAGAGCTCGGGGTTCAAAACCTGGCAACCACGGTACCGACGACGTGGACCTTCTCTAAATTTTCTTGGAAAAAATACACCTTCGTCAGACATACATGTCAATATTTAAAAAGATAAGTAGGTACGTACATTAAGTTACCGATATAACTACCTACACACAATTTTTCATTGACCATTATTTCATAATTTTCAATGTCCAGAATAATGATGTTCCGTGGTAAAGCATAATATTTTACCATATCCTTTTTTATACTTTGAAAATGATATTATTTGCTGCGTTGATGTCGGTTATCGCTTAGTGTTGAGGCAACGCTATTGAGCATTATTTTATTCTAAAATAAAAGTAATCTAAGTTACTCCTTGTTACATCAGCTACCCGCCAATAAAAGTCCCGTAAAAACAGAGAGACAGACAGATAAAAATTGTAAAAAATGTTATTTTGGTGTGTATTATATTCATATGCAAGTAGTAAAAAACTTATTCTCAATATTACAAACAGACACTCACATTTTATTTATATGTATAGATAACAAACAGACACTCCAATTTTATTTAACTTAAGTATAGCTGTAAATTTTAAATACTACTTACTACTATTATTTATGTACCTATGCTTTAAAATTCATACCTAGATATTTGTCATATTGAAGCTCAAAAGTATAACAAAATACATTGTGTTTCGCCATGGGTTTTACTTTGCTGTGAAATCCGCAGAGAAAATAAGTCAGTAAGAGCGTTTTCAAGTCATTCAAACCGAAAGATGGACAAAAACTTTTTTCAATACTGTTATATAGCAATAATTTTTTCTGTCATTTCGTTGTCAGTTAGTATTTTGTACTTTTCAAAAACGTCTTGATACTCAGGCTCATACTATTATAAACTATTTTTCCGACAATTTCCTAAGTGAAATAATTTCTTTTAATACTGGCTAATTGCATAATTAATGATTATTAATTTTCGATACCCGATAAATATACCTAGTAATTGGCCAATAAATTATTTTTCACATATGGGATGTTCATTACAACTTTAAAGGTTCAAATATACCCAATGATGCATATAAGTACCTACCTGATATTTTATTACAGTCTGGCCTGGTAGCTGGTTTATTATTACTAATTAACTGCTGGTAAATTAGTTACCAATAAAACTGTCGTGATTGTTACTCATAAATATAAAAAACCGATTTGCTTTAACCTTGTTTCATAGTAAAATTTGTTTCTATTTGTGAGTACAAACAAGTCAATTATTATCGGTCACACAAGTCTACTATCACTGTGTTTCTTAAACATATATCATTAGTCCTATGCAGGCAGGTTCTTATGCGTACCTAATTTAAAAAAACATAGTATCAACTCGGTTTTCCATGTAAAGTCAGTGTTGCAATGGTTATGTTTTAGAATACCGAAATTCAAAATCCGTAATTACAAAATCCCAAAGTTGAAAATCCTGAATTTCAAAATCCCGAATGTAGGATGAGGCGGGAGCTCGCGCATTAGCTTTCGTGGTTATTTTCTTTTTTAACTATCCAAACAAATCCACCCAAAAATTTAATGATCATTATTCGAAATTTTGTCCTTCGGGTTTTTGCACATTCGGTATTTTGTACTTTCGGTATTTTGAACATTCGGTCAACGTCAAACCAACGTTCGGGATTATGACTTTCGGTGTTTCGTACATCGGTATGAGCTTCGGGATTTTTGTGGGGATTTTAATATGTAACCGTTACCGCTATTATTTTGAATCATTTTTCATGGGACAAACTTATAGCCGCCAACATTAAGTATTACTATATAAAAGCCAACACCACGGTGTTGGCTATACGATATCGGGCCAGACAATTTGAAAAACAGATACATGTTTCATATATTTGACTTCCTCCGATATCGGATCGTCGCCTGACACCAATATTGAATTTGAATGTGGAATTTTTATAACACAAATAATTACGGAAGACTCCACATAAGTCGCCGTAAAACGTCTCCGTACGTCTACTGGGGGTTTTACACGGGTGACTAATACCGCACGATTATTGCGGAACACAAACAACACCAATTCTGCACCAAACCGCATGCGAATTTAGCGACTTGTTTAAAAGTACATTGGCATGAACGAAGCGGCATTTTGAGGTGATCTGTGAAGCAGCCAGCTGTGGCCTATAAGAGCAAATTGGAACTGAACATGAACTAAATTATTATAAGTTTCTCAATTACCTTCCTTTGTTTTTCTTGTAGTCCCCGATTAGCATGCAAAACAATGATAATATAATTGAGGTAATAATGTAATACAATTTAATTATATGTTCGAGTTTATAACTGACCATGATGACAAGACCAGGCTACCCCAGCCATCAGTCAATTAGTTACTTATCGATTTAGTCGTTAAATAAATATTACAAAATACTACATTGCGATTACATTAAATTGCATACTCATACAACTATAAATAAACAATAATTAAAAATCACTTAAGTTGTTGGTGTTAGTGTGTAAGATATAGATAGGCACTTACCGGATTTATGTAATCAAAATGTGTTGAAACCTAGTACTTAGGTGAATAATCATAAATTTCAATTCGAATGAACAAATAGCACATACTTTAAGGCCCTAGGGGCTTAAGAGGACAAATAGCACACACTTTGAGGCCCTAGGGGCTTAGGAGGATATTCACAATATACCATAAATTCGTTTGTTTACAGTTAAAATAATTGAAATGTAAAGAATCCCAATTAGTCTCTTCACCAGATCAGGATATTGATTCGCAATAATTATACTTATAGTCGTTACCACCAGGTCGGCGCTCACGGAGGATGAAGATGGTAGAGCAATACACCTTTTTGATACTCAAATCAAATGCACCTATACTTATCGGGGACAGGTAGACATCTGTGAAGATAATAAATGATGTTGGAAGAGTTATTTATGAGACAATATTCAACTAGTATTACTAATACTTATTACGAACTCATAAATTTAATCGGTTTTCATCATTAATCGATATAATCACGCTACGTTAATCCTTTATTATTGCTTACTAAGGTCATCTAAGGAACCTACTGCCCTAAATTTGTAGTTCTAACATCAGTAGTTTCTATTCAACTCTGTGTTGATGAGCGAGTCGTGCGAAAAAGGCCGTCCTCTTTGCAATAGTATCTATAGGTACCTACCTAAAAACTTCATGAACAAACGTTAATAGTTCAACTTTTGACGCAAGCCCTTTGAGCTTATGATAATGGTGTTTACCACAAAAGAGACCTAAAAAAGTAGCGAGGGGTGTAATTTCATATTTTTCAGTGTAGCTGATAGACGTAGATTTTTTGGAGTCCTATGGTCATACTCATTTCCGACAAAAATCGTTGTCAAGGGCACGCTAATCATAAGCTGACAATCATAAACAGACGCAGTTTTGGAACCAGTGTTTGGATTGAATGGAAATTCCAGATGAGCTTGTCTTGGGCCTAGCATACATTGTATTCTTTACCGGATACGTAGATACCTTACAGCGTTATGCTCCACTACAGAGTCCGTGCAAAACGCTATCTCACTTCCTTTTGAATGAAGGTTCAACAAAAGATATCGATCTACCAAACGAATAATTAGTTAGTCCATTGATGTTAATTGAGTTCTAATATTTCGTTTTTTTAAATAAATGACCAAGGCCACCTTTTTTGTTTTGAAAGTCCGCTAACCTATCGGCAATAAACACGGTACAAACATTGAAAACTGGATGTTTGGCATACAGTATAATTTATTCAGTGTGGGCGTGTTACCATAGTTATACACGTGTATTTGTGTAGTAATTATATGTGATTGCTATTACCTATTATTGCTGCAGTGCTGCTGTTCAGTTACTATTGAACAAAGTTCGTTTTGCTCGTAAGTAGGAAAGGAAACGCAGTAGTATATGACATAGAAATCTTATTACAGACTTGCAACCAGCTTCCGCTTTGCAAGAGTAAAACTTAAAGCTTTCCGTAAAAAATATGGAACGTAAATGAAAATCGTTTCTTTATAAAAAAAAAATTAAGCATACAGATAACCTTTTATTCGGAATTCCGGCGCCATTGACATTATTTTTAGTTTACTTTAAGTTTGGTCATGGTATCAATGTAATACCATGCAAACTAAAAGTATGCGGGTTGTACCTACATAAGGGCCAACTCCACCTGAAGAAAAACATACATAGGTACATACTATATTCACGCCTTTATCCCCAGAGGGTTAGGCAGAGTAAACGCACATTTCACAAATCATTGTATTTGATCCCATGTAAAAGGGGGTGAGGATATTGTCGTATTCCAGACAAAAGTGGAAAAGACCAAAGAAAGAGAAAATAATGTGGTGTTTTATTAAAGAGTGCCAAGTGTAGTTTACCGCCGATACATGAGTGAGAGGGCAGTAGGTACTTCCGGCGCCGTAGGTTGAACTGGTTCGATATTGGCGGGTAAAAAATGGCTCTGTCACCTGTCACTAACAAAAATGTAAATACGTTATTAATTTGTGGAATTTATTGGGACACATTTACTCAAATTTGATCAATTTAATTTTAATCTGCTATACGGAGAAGTCTCTGGTAAGAAAACTGCCAAAGGTATTGAGCAGTCGTAGAGAGTCAAGATACCATTCTGCCAACTCGAACTCGGATCTTATGATCAACTGATCAGTGTTTTATGAAGTTGATTTCGATAAACTCTAGAAGACTTTTCCAAAAAATAAATTATAGTACTACTGTCCTTTCTGAAAAAGAACCAAAACGTTTGCCAGAATGCCGACTAGTTATGAACGAACTTAAAAGGTCATATTATGTTTCTCTATAGAACCAACTTTCTATGACTTCCGAGCACCATCAGGTTCTTACCAGTGAGTCCTAGTACCATATCTACCTTGAAGTGCAATTTTTACATTCATAAGTACATAGAGTTGTCGCAAGAACTCAAAGTTCTTTTTTATATAGGTATCTGACTATCAGCAACATTATGTAAATTCAGTTTTGTATTAAACACGTCCTAAATAAAACTAATCTTGGTCCCTGTCAACATTATCTCAGTCATAGAGCATTAGAGTCATAAGACTTGCATTGTTGAGCATAGATATCTCTCAAGGAAGTAACGAACGACTTCATGCCACTTCGGGTCAATCATACTATTAAGTTAAACATGTTGTTTTAAGCTGATTCTTAAAAAAACTGCTAGAATATTTTTCCGCCTGTTCTGAATTGACCCTTAGATTATGTCGTCTCTCGGTCTATTTAGTTGGAGGACGTTGCCTTGGTATAAATTTTAAGCTAAATTATAATGGGTCGTAATCAATCAACCTATTATTTACGCTGTATACGCACGTACCTCCTGTAGTATAAAGATTTCCCGATGTTACGATCGATTTAAGTCGATTATACTTAATTCGATATTTATTTGACTCAAGTAATAAATCGTAATTTGAGTTAAAATCCTACCGTTAAATAGAAAGAACAGACACATATTCTCCTTTCTCGAGTGTGTCGTAAATGATAATATTATTATTAAAGATTTATTTTTGCGAAAAAATACACATTTACACACATAAAAACCTTTTTATGTGTGTGTTTTATTATGGAATTAATTCCTTCCCTTTAAGAATAAAAGCAAATTTCATATCCATCCATTCATTCTCCGCAATGGGCTGAAGGTATAGTGGAGAACTATACCTTCAGCCCATCGTTTCTTTGGTGTCCCCATTGAGATTAAATATAAACAATTACTGAATTAAACGTACTTTTAATTATCCGGTGTCCAAATACCTACAAAAACCAATGTTTAAGAGCAGAAACATTTTTGTAAGCCAAATAGCAATGAATATAAAATAACAATAACATTATTCAAATACTCTGATCTTCTTCGATAATGAGCACGACAAATTTACAATGACCTCATAGCTAAAATCAAAGTCACATTTAGTCGGTACTGAACTAAATTCGCTGCGCGAACTTTTTTCTTTGAAGGTTAAATTTAAATATTTCCTGGTGTGTCGACACCAATGTCGAGTATTGCGCCAGAAAGCATGCTCTGGAACCGCGATGCTCGGACGAAGGTCGGCCGTCGTTCCACCGCTGTTCCTGGAAACCTTTGATTGATCACGTAGGCTTATCGGAAACATTCAGGCGCAGTGATTGACATACTCCAAGTTTTAACATGAATGTGTGTATTCGCGTCGTGATTATCTTATATTGTTGATCACTTTTGAAGTTAACATAATAATCACCTCAGGCAAAAAGGTATTGTGAGACCTACATGATGCGTGAACCTTGACATTATAAATAATAATAAATGTAAACTTATTGCGTAAAAATAAAATAATATTTGTTTTGAGATCTCTTAACTCAAAAATTTAACCAATAAAAATACGAAATTATCACATAATTTAATTCAAATAAGAAAAAATTAAGCTGATTTAATTAAGCTCATAGTGTTATTTTTATTAAATAAGTATTAAATTTGCATCTACTTTATTTATTTCAATGTTAATTATTTAGATAAAGGCTGTGATATCCTGATAATGGCACAGTAATAAAAAGGTTCGAAGACAATTGAGTTCGTGTATAGTCGTGTAGTTTCTGATCTTTCATTGTAGCAATATTTTTAATATGATGTACCTAAATAATGCTTCACAATCCTATAGTAGGTATATCTATATTTAGAGGTGCAGGACCCTTTTAACACTGTCGGGGCCCCAGCCTACGTCGCCTGCTAGTCAGTGTACTTGTTAATCAGCGCACGAGAGTGTGGCGCAGGCTTTCCTCTCGGGGCGGAACGCAGGTCGAACGGCAGTCTTTTAAAAACAGTACGTGAGCCCCGGACTCAAAAGTGTAAACTTTGGACTACACTGGAAAATCTCAAATCTCGTTAGAAGATTCTTGAAGGCTAGACTTTACCAGTAAAAGTAAATAATTTCGTTTTACCAATTAAAATTAATTAAGTAAAATTTAATTAGGTACACGTCTACTCATCGTTGCATTTAACTTAAATTTTTGTACAAGATACCAATATGCAAGCAATTAACCTATTGCAGTTCATCGCTGGACATAGGCCTCTACAAATGTGCGCTATACCGCCCGATCCTCCGACTTGCACATCCAGTCTATACCAAACTCCTTTTTAGGTATCTATCATGCTTATGGGCGTCCCCACTTTTTTAAATATATGTCAGAAATACAGTGTGTAATATAATTAATCAATCTATACCAAACACAAAACTCCTTATTCAAGGTAGATAATAACTATGCAATATAAAAAATTTGAAGTCCAAATCCTATAATTAAATGCAGTATAATAACTTGTCTCGTTATAATCTAGCAAATCTTCAGGCTAACCAAATATATGCGACACGTTAGGCCTTTTAACATAGGTCACGAGCGTACCTACTTTAATGATTGATATCAATTTATAGTATCTAGTGCCCAAAATGGAAGAGTCGTATTTTTTATTGAATATAAATGAGATCTTATATGGAAGTAGTTATGCATAATGTTAGACAGAAAAAAGTATTCTAGTCTTGTAGACTACATTCTCTCTGTCTAATTATATACAAAGAATTGGGGTCAAACTGTGTCCGTTCGGGTAGGTATATATAGGCGTAACATTATGTCACCTTGATTGATTACAAGCCTTTCTCTGGAGTGAAACAAAGAGCAATAATATGTCCAACAATGACTCAGGGTAAAGGACTAATGTGAGTTCCTGTTATAACTTATATCTATTTTTAAACCAACTTCCGTATTTCCTATACAAAAATACGTGCATGCCTTGCGATATGATAGTAAATTTAAAAGTCAAGACTATTTGTCCTAAGTCTGGTGTTGTAAAATAGACTGTAGTGACTAAGGTGGAGAAAGGGATGCTTAAATGGTTCGGACATGTAGACAGGATGGACGAAGGAAAAATTGGCTCAACAGATTTATGTAGCGAGTATGAATAGGCAGCCGGTAAAGGTCGACTTAGGCGTATGTATATCAGTTGAATCGCGGAAATTTTAAACAAAGGAGTCTTGAGTACCCGAAACTAGCGAGCATGTATGAAAGCAATAGTATTATGGAAGTAGAAAAAGAATTAGATGTTTGTCAGGATCATAGCAAGTGGAAACATGTGGTCTCTGCGTAGATACCACATTTGGAAAGAGGCGTGAGTGTATGTACGTTGAAAAGGTTCAGCCCAAAATGACGAAAGGTATGATATACTCGTAACATATTATAGTAATAATGATGGAAGGTCATGCCGCCTAGGTGTTTTCTAGGTTTAAGTAATTGTTTGATTCAATGTAAACTGCGTAAGCACATTTCATTCAGTGAATTTCAATGAAACGTGACATCCATAATTTTAAAATTAACCGTCTTAATATCACTTGCTCACGTTGTACTCATTATTACGGTATAAAAAATTGTGTTCAAAAGAAGTTCATTTAAATTCAAGTAAGTAAATGTAATATACATAACTTATGCTATTTTAAATATTAATAGGTACTAAAGTAATAACCTTGTTAAGACACGTGATTATTGCTATTTTTTTTTTAATAAGTTAAATAATTTTACCTCAATTTTACGTATTTCAGACGTAAAGTAAAATTATCTATTCTTATCGTATCAAAATAATAGATAGATCGGTAACATCACCTCACCCTGACAATAATGGTGCTCTACGTATCTGGCGGATAGCCAGTTTGGTTTCCGGCAAGGGCGCTCCACCGTGGACGCGATCATGCGCATTAGAGACCTGACGGAGGAAGCAATCTCACAGGGTGAGGTGGTGGTGGCGGTGTCTCTTGACATCGCCAATGCCTTCAACACCTTGCCCTGGAGCTGCGTTAGGGAGGCGCTTATCTACCATGGAGTGCCTCCCTACCTCCGTCGAATTGTCGGGGCCTATCTCTCCGAGAGGGCCATTACTTACCCGAGCTGGCTAGGGCCGGGTCGGCGAGATGTGTCGTCGCGGTGTTCCACAGGGATCTGGGACAGGGTTTTTTAGTCGGTAGGAGTCCGGCATAGCATCCATGAAGGATATTTGCTCACGTTAAAAAAAAAATGGTGCTCAACGTGGACAAGGCTAGGTGCTATTCGCTCAGGTGCTATTCAGCTGGGTGATGTAAGAGGACTACACCGATGCACAAATTAGAAGTCGTTCTACAGGCCATGGGAACTATGCTATGAAAGTTTTACAGCATCTTGCTGTTTTATGCGTGTAGGCACGCATAAAACACTTTTAAACTAAGTTAAACTTAAGTAACAATATACATCAATGCTGTACAGCCTATTTTAAAAACTACTAGCAGTGGCCAAAACAGTTGAAACTTGCATCGTTCGTGCATAGGCACGCACGGGTATGGGTTAACATTTACGTTACGTAATTTTTTACGAAGTTTACGTATGTAGTTGATGTTCGAATCCCACTTATATTATAAACGCAAAAGTTTTAAAGTATGGATGGATGGATGTGTAACTCTTTCAAGTAAAAAAACTATTTAATAAATTTTAATGAAAGTTTATAATAATATCTTATAATATAAAAATGAATCGCAAAATGTGTTGGTAGGCGCATAACTCAACAACGCCTGGACCGATTTCGCTAATTCTTTCCTTAGAATATTCCTTGCAGTACGAGGATGGTTCTTACGCAGAGAAAAAAAAAAGTGTTAAGTCGTCACGGGAACGGGAACAGAATTCCACGCGGGCAAAGTCGCGAGCATCAGCTAGTAGCTTATACATCAGAATAACACATAGGCTACAATTAATAACGATAACCGATATTATAGCGATAACCAACATTCACGCGGGCAGAACCTAGTCACTAATATTAACAGGCAACTAGTATGTTCTATACCAGTTTTTTTTTAGATTAACGTATAATGCCAACTATCTTTATATTATTGACTGCGCTCGGTTTATACATTGGTGTAAAAACAAAAAAAAAAAAAAATATTCTTTTATATTTTGCTTTTTATAATCTAAGAAAAAACATCTTTAGAAACATTTCTAAGTATCCTAATTGTAGCAATTTCCCACACATGATACAATTCAATAAAAAATTTCTCGCCCCATTTCCTATCTGGATGGTGGCTGTATGGGAGTCGGCTTTCTTCTTTGGTGTTGTTTCCATTGCTAATTGCTTTATAATAACCAATATATGAGTGATTTGCTTGTAGGCGTGTGTAGGTATAATATGTAAGTCTTAGGTTATTATATATCTAGTAGATACCTACAGCGATCACTTTACAGTCTAATGTGTAAATAGTACCAACATTTTGCAAATTAGATTGATTAAGATCTGTAGCTAAATCAGAACGACAACTCTTTCAACCTTGAACCATATATATTTTATTTAAAATCTCGGCCGGTAAGTCTATTGTGTCTATCAAGTTATCTGACTTGGAAATTTAAGGGTTTATGAAAATTATACATAGGTAAATAATACTTATGATAAGTCTTTATTTACTTTTTTGTTAATTTGTTGTTAAGGATATTGATGACATTGCATCGGAGACTTTTACACCTTCATTTAGTTTAATCCCACGAATTCTTTCATTCCTGAGGAGGATCAAAATTGTTGCTCCATGAATCTACTAGACGTCACCCGCGTCCGCCTCCGCGTATTGATCCAGTTTTTACAGTTCACAGGATTCCTGATATTATAATAAATAGCGTGTTGCAGTATCCCTTCTGTACTCATAATTCATCTGTGTTACAAACAGTCGATCTGACTGAAATATACGTATAAATTATTACAGCCAGACTTCCTCAAAATAGTAGCGGTAGAGCATTCGACTGCAATGTCGGGGGTCGATGCGCGACGGTTCGACTCTCGTTTAGTGCAATCATTTGTACACATATAATGTAATTTGAATTAGCTTGGGATTCTTTTTTACATTAATGTACATGTTTAAAAAAGATAAATAATTTATCTAAGTATGCGTGTCCGCATTGTAGATACCATATCATTACCCATATTATAAGCTAATTACGCTATACTTTAGATCCACATAGTACTGTGTAGTATTTTATGCCATAGAATATTTTTCAACTTTCTCATTCATAACATTGGTAGGAAATAGGATATAGGATAAGCAACAGTAGACATTATAATCTAATTGCATAAAACTAACGTAACTAAAAATTTAATATTTACTTATTGCATCATTAAAATCCTTTGTGTTATCACCAGCTGATGGTAGCGTCCGCAGAAGGCTGGTTGCCTTGCGACATTGAATGGCACGGTAGTGATAATTCTTTGTGCATGACAATTGTCAGTATTTTGGTTTGTTTCTTTTCTTAGATAAGAGGACACAGTGGAGTAGAGCAGGAGAATGCGGTGGTTCTCCGACCACAGGGTTTCAATGGGAACACTGTGCACGTATTAATGGTTACCTCGTGCAATTTGCTATACGGGCATATTTACTATTAGATGAACATCCTATTAGCTGACCGTGTTTGCTGGGAGTATCTGCAGCTTCCACCTCGAAGTTCAGGATCCGTTTTCCTGCTTCTTCTTGTGCGGAAAACATATACTCAGGATTTTATCGTCTACGTTACACTTCCACACAATCTTTGCATTATAGTCGGTTGCATCCGATTACACTATTTCCTTATTTTGGTGAGGCTTCGCGACTGCAGTCTGACCACCGAACCCCGAGAGACTATTCCGTCGAGCAGCAGATGTACTGGTGACATTGATTTGGGTTCAAAGGTCTTGATGAGCCCTATTCGACCAGCCACGTTTGTTATGAGCTCGATAAGGGAATTACCTTACTTTTTTCTTCTAGATAGGTACATAATATAATATTAAATATGATAAAAACTAATGCTGCAACTATTCGATAGTTCAGTGATAACATTTTTGCATATTTTTATAGGCCCGTATTTCAGAATAACGCTCAGATGTAAATCGACCATCCCAACGACATTAGAAATAAGATCTGTCATCTAGAATATAATTTGTCCTCAAATCTAGTTAAAAATCAAGATGTGGAGCTGAGAATCAGGGATAGTGCAGTAATGTATCCATGTCAGTAGTGTGTTTCAATAGGAAATCTCTTATAATAATACGTTAGCGTAAAGAGCGTTTTCACACTCATCCGATATCCGATATCCGACATCCGATATCCGACATCTGATATCGGAGGAAGTCAAATGTATGAGAAATATTAGTTTTCTTTCACATTGTCCGGCCCGATATCGGTTATCGGCGCCAACACTAACGCCAACGTTTTGGCTCTGATAACCGATATCGGGCCGGACAATGTGAAAGAAAGATACATATCTCATACATTTGACTTCCTCCGATATCGGATGTCGGATATCGGATATCGGATATCGGATATCGGATATCGGATATCGGATATCGGATGTCGGATATCGGATGTCGGATATCGGATGTCGGATATCGGATATCGGATGAGTGTGAAAACGCTCTAACGCTCATAACTCAAAAACTACCCAACCAATTTTCATCGGGTCTTTTTTTTAAATGAAAGCTTGGCGTCCAAACGGGTGCAGAAAATAGACATTAAAACAAACGGGCGGTGCCGCGGGAAAAAGCTAGTTCTTAATAGTACCTAAGTATAATAAACAGTTTTGTACAAGTGGCCGTTTATTTCAAACTCGAGTGAAGATCTGCCAGTTTGAGCGATCTTTCGATTTACTTTGTGTTGTGGGTTATGGTAAATGTCGTCGTTTACCACCGACGAAATCCTTAATTCTGCAGTGGAGCAGGGAGCTTGCATACAATTTTGTTTATAAATTCAATGCAGCTTAGGTAAGTGTTTACTGTAAACTTTTGTTTCACTCTAAATGAAATCCTGTATCCCCACCTGATAAATTGTATTGTACAGTTTTCCAACACCGTACATACACTAATTTATAGTATAAAAAATACACAATATGTAATATATGTGATCATATAATGTATTTAATAATGAGCACTGAATTATCTATTTGATAGTCGCTGGGTGTATATTTAATGGAACATAATTTGATTTATTCTATTCAAATATGTTACGGTTCGAAGCAACTTCCTTAATTAGGGATCACATTGTTGTTTATTAAGTAATAAAGTCATTATATAAATCTTTTATTAACGGTATTGTACTTTATGGAACGATGATTATGTATTTTCTGTTTTATTCATGTACTTATCAAGTCTTTTATAATTGTTTTTTTTTTTATTACAAATCATAGGCAGATATACTTAAATGTTCACACCTGTTATCCCTGGTGGAATCAGCGACAACTCGTTTTTCAATAGCTGTTACACTTATATTATTAAGCCGATGGTCTTAATTTAGATTATGTGGTCTGATTACTCCACTCATCCGCTTAGTTTGACTTAAACAGATTTTATGGGACTGCTGACTAACTTGCCAAACACAAGAGGGAAGCCTTTATGTGAGCCTAGTCCGTCAGTCAGCAGATGTACCTACTGGCTAGGTGACAAACAAACAAACCTCTATAAAATCATTTATAATGTTACAAACTGAACTTAACCATAATAATAATCAACCTATAATGAATTGAATGAAATTTTGAAGTATTTACTATGCTAACTTTTCAGATCGATTTAGATAGGAAAAAGTGAATCGCTCAGGCGGGACTCGAACCCGCGATCTTTCCCTTACAGGGTGAATGAAACCACTGAGCCACCGAGCCACACCTGAAGCCATCCAAATTCCCCCATACTACCGTCCTAGGGCGACGGTGGGAGCCATCTACCGGCATTCACACACAGTCCCGCCTGAGCAATACACTTTTTCCTATCTTAATCAACCTATAATCAACTTCAAACTTATATATCATTTAATCTAATATATAAAATTCTCGTGTCACAGTTTTCGTTGCCATACTCCTCCGAAACGGCTTGACCGATTATCATGAAATTTTGTGGGCATATCGGGTAGGTCTGAGAATCGGCCAACATCTATTTTTCATACCCCGATTCGCGATAACCGACATCCACGCGGGCGGAGCCGCGGGCGACAGCTAGTTTATATATTAAAGTATACGAAATGGCGCACATTGGGAGAGGCCTATGTCCAGCAGTGGACTGCAGTGGGCTCATTGATTGATTGATTGATTGATATTATAATTGTATTATTTGTTTATATCTAATTGTATTATTTGTTTATATATCTAAACAATTGGTCATGTTTCTTATGATATTTTCTAAAGTTTATAAGTGAGATAAGATAACTTACACGTCAAACTATGTGACAACTACTAGTACCATCCTTAGAGAAACCGCGACCATGGCTACTGAAAAGTAGCCGAAACCTCGGGCTAAACGTAAATAATAACAAAAAATCGCAATACAATCCGTTAAAAAGTGGTTTTATTTCCTTAAGTTTGTTAATGTTGCCTGTCTAACATAATCTAACTACAAAATTCTTCATCTAATATAATTCAAGACATGTATGCTTATAAATGTAAATCACACTTTTAACATTGAAATACACAAAAAGCACTTACAATTTAAATATTTTTAATTTAAACATTCTTGTGCGAAATATAATTATTTATTATAAGTTTAGATTACGGACCATCACACACACACACACACACACACACACACACAGACACACACATACCTATACAGTATTATTATTTTTGGAATTTTACGATGGCTTAGGTACCTAATTGATTTTATGTACCACAGACTACTTTATGGTTGGTAGTAGGTACTTATTACGTCAATTATTTCTATGTAGTTTTCCTAATTCAATAGTCTAATACACTCGAGAGCAATGAATCCGGGTCACTCAAAGAATCCAAAAAATCTCGGAAAGTAAGAATGCTAGGTTAATGCAATAAATTGTATTTAATAGACAATTTAATACTCCTTAAATGAAAGTATTAAAACTTCTTAGTTATTGTAAAGTTATATCATAAAAAAATCAAATTTGAAAAGGGAACACTGTCGAAGATGGAACTACGAAATTACAGGATTTGTTTTTGCTTTTGTTTGTAATCTGTCATTTATGTTGGTACATAAACCAGGTTGATAGTGCTCAATATTCATTATTCAAGCTGAAATCATGTCGCTTACACTTGAAGAATGCACCAGAATACTTACATTGGTGGAAACCGGCCGGAGTCAGCGCGATACAGCCAGGACTGTCGGTGTGTCGCTGTCAACAGTACAAAGAGTTCTCCGACGTTACGAAGAAACTGGTTCTAACCTACGCAGACCAGGAACGGGCAGAACTAGGTGTACCACAGCACGAGAAGACCGATACTTGGTGAACACCATGCTTCAAAATCGCTTTCTCACAGGAACTGAACTCACAAATCAGTTTCGACGCCTCGGAGGAAGTAACCCAAGTGCATGGACAGTAAGACGTCGGCTTGCTGAATCTAACTTAAAACCCCTTAGACCTGCAAACGGCCCTAAACTGGAGCGTGGCCATCGTATTTCAAGACTAAGATATGCCCAGAACCACGTAAATTGGAGTATTGAAGATTGGTCGAAAGTTATGTTCTCCGACGAATCAAAATTTATGCTCTACAAGCACGATGGAAGACACAGAGTGTATAGAAGACCAGGGGAAAGATTCAAGCAAGCATGCATCGAAGAAAAAGTAGCCTACGGTGGTGGGTCTGTACTTGTGTGGGCCGGAATTTCCTCTGAAAGTCGCACAGAGCTGGTGATCATAGAAAACGGCTCTTTAACTAGCGTAAGATATGTGGAAGAAATCCTCAACGAACACGTTGGTCCATTTATGGTTAATTTGGGTGAGGATGCTATATTTATGCATGACAATGCCCGACCTCATACAGGTAGGATTGTGAATGACTACCTTCAAGAGATGAACATTACTTGTATGGAGTCAACCCGATCGAGCATGCTTGGGACGAGCTAGGGAGATGCGTAAAACAACGAAACCCTCCCCCAATCACGCTTCCTGAGCTCAAAATTGCTCTCACATAGGAATGGGAGAATATTCCCCAAAATCGTATAAGGAACTTGGTGTACAGCATGCCAAACCGCGTAAACGCAGTAATGGAAGCACGAGGAGGTAATACGAAGTATTGAAATTCAAGAAAATCGTCATAAAGTTCAAAAATTTCATGTTTCCTATTTTTGTTTTAAGGAGAGATCAGCAGTTTTTTCTCTTTATGTAATTTTGTGTAAATAAAATGTATGGTGACTCATATTTTTTTAACTTTCATTTAAGGAGTATTAAATTGTCTATTAAATACAATTTATTGAATTAACCTAGCATTCTTACTTTCCGAGATTTATTGGATTCTTTGAGTGACCCGGATTCATTGCTCTCGAGTGTATTATGATTTATGACTATTTCATAGGTTTAGGTGGAACTAACTGTGCTTCTTTTTCTGTAATATAAATGGTCGGAGGAGCCGGAGGGGGAGGTTATGTCGGACTCGAACCGACTAAACCGCACGCCGTCTGTGGGTCGTTGTGCTAGGCCGAAGGTGAAGTTGTCAGGCGACATATCCCTCGAACCTCGACTGACCCAGGGCCATCCCTCTCGGTCCGGCTCTCCTCGGGCCTTCGAGGGTTAGCCAGAGCACAGATAATATAATATAATTCTTAGCCAGAGTCTGTTTAAGACCAAAAGAGAGAGTTAAAAGTCAAAATAAATCGTTACAAAGCTATTATTTTAAAATTACAATCAAACACTTGACTTTATTTATTTAGATAAATAGAAATGCATCTAATAAACGATGTTAGGCTAGTGACAATCTTGTCCTATTTTCCGATCATCATTATCATACCTATTGGCGCTGTACCCGGGTGCATCAGACGTTTTTACCTCAGAACCTCTTTTTGGAATGGTTTTTACCGCTCTTTGGGAACGAATTGGGAAAAAGTCTTCAAAAAGGCGTAGATTTTGAAGAAGCAAGAAGAAGCAATCAACCTGCAATCATTCGCTCTCATAAAACACAGCAGTAGAAGTGGGCTATTTAGTGCATGTTTTGGATCACACCTAACGTTGTGATGATGTCTGTCATAAAATATAATCATTATATTAACATCATCATATTACCCCTCAAGGTAATTGTTGGACGCGGTCTAATAAAGTACCTAACCACATAATTTTCCTGTCGCACTATCTGTGGTTGAAAGTAACATAATATGTTTTTTTTTATTGTTGCCATGATTTGATTTGACGATGTGCCGGATTATAAAAGAAAACGCGAAACAGCATCCGAATATATATATCCTATTTGGTGTCAAGATATCGACTGCTATGGATCTTTCTTCTCCTCTTGGGAGATTGACTGATTTAAAAAAAAATCATCATGTATCTTTCTGTTTGATTTTGGGAAGCGTTCCCCTAAACATCCTGTTCATATTAGATATTATGTCCTTAGCGAAATGTTTGAGAAATTCAAAAGCAGGTGCAACACACGAGGTGCTTGTTTCAGAAACTTCACCCAGTGCATTCTTGGCAAAGGTGACGGTAAAGCATTTCTCCCGCAGGGGAGAAGCTGCCGCCAACCCTTGCCCCCAATACATGAGGGGGCCATCTTGAACCATAGATGGCACAGGGTCAGCTGGGTACAAGGGAAATGCCTTTTTGGCATAACATTGTTTATTTTGCGAAACTAGGACAGTTTACACAATGACACAACTGAGCGACATAGTTGTTACCTATTTACATAAATATTATAATAAAACCGTAACGAGGAAAAAAATTTACAGCGAATATTTTTTTTCAACTAAATATTACTGCCATACGGATGTCTAACAATACAATCAAACCACGGGCACAAGAAGTCGATCTAGTTGTATTTTAGTTATTATATATTACTTACTCATTTGTATTTTAAAAACCAAATGAAAATTATTGGGTACCGCCTGCTACAAACTTGTTTCCATCTTTTCAGCATCAGACACGTTTTTTATTTTTAGTTATTTATTGGTCTGACTAACAGAAAGGAGTGGTAGTAGGCAGACATGGGTAGATTGATCTAGCAATGCAATCTAACCATGGATACAGAAGGGTAGAAAATAATGCTTGTTACGGCACTTAGTATAAATTTATTCGACAGGATCGGATATCGAGTAGCTCAAGAAAATCAGAAAACGACAGCATAGGTACAGCTGAAATTTGACCCTAGGTACCACCAATATACATACTACAAATAGACGAAGTGAGGATTGTATTGGAAAAATGTAAGTAGGATCTCATACACCCAAAATACTATACGAATGCTATAAAACTTTTTAGCAAAAAATTATACCCCCGAAATATCGGACCAACTTTGGGGTATACTCTTTCCAATAAAAAAAGAATTATGAAAATCAGACTACTCTGTAAAAAGTTACGCGTGTAATACCTTGCAATCTGAGTGAATAATCACTCATGCCCTATTTCCCTACCCTTAGGGTTGGATTTTTATTTTCAAATTTATATGGGACCAACTTCGGGGTATACTCTTTCCAATAAAAGAAAGACGGGTTGCACTCCAAAAGCACCGGCAAAAGTGAAACCTTTTTCTTTCTTTCTTTCTTCGTTATAGACAGAGAAAAAGATGAAAAGAACATATCATACCATACCTATAATATAGCGCCAATCATAGAACCTATCGCTAATTTTCTGCTAATTTTCTGTCAGAAGAAATTAATAAATTACAAACAAAAAAAATAATCACGAAAAGTAATAAATTACAAAAAGAAAAAATAATCACAAAAGGTGTCAGAAACCCAGGTTCGAACCCGGTACTAATCATAGAACCTATCACTAATTTTGTGTCGGAAGAAATTTATAAATTAAAAACAGAAAAAATAATCACAAAATGTAATAAATTACAGAAAGAAAAAATAATGACAAAAAGTGTCAGAAGCCCAGGTTCGAACCCGGTACTATCTGAAACCATAAGGACTTACAGTCGAAGCGCTTACCGCTAAGCTACGAAGCTTATTAGCGTAACTAGCAAAATAAACACTGTAGCTAGGAATGTTGTATGACGTCATGTAGTCCTACAAAGTCGTCGGTTACGGGTCAAAGGTCAAGTGATCCTGACGCGCGAGTTTAACAATTTTTACCCATCCAACGCCGCTAAAGAAGTTTTCACTTCGAAAAATTATCAATATCGGACTACTCTGTAAAAAGTTATGCGTGGTCAAACATAAAAAAATACACGTTGACTTGTTTTTTTTTCGTCAGTTGATATTAACAAAATTTGAAAAAAAAAGCCGTCAAGTGAATAAACTAAAAATGTTCATGATTATATTTATATATATATTACATATGAGTATATTTCTTGGTACATAGTTATATAGTAAGTACATAGGTATGCGCCCACCTGCCATAGGTATGAATATGTTTGTACATAGAGTTACGCCTTTTTCCCAATGGTATAAGCAGAAACCCATTATGTTTCTTTTATAATTGTTTTTATATATGCTTGCCGGTTGTGGGTACTCTTGACCTGGCTTCTTTAAAATGTCCTCGATCTGATTGACATACGTACGGATACGACGTCGACCCATAATGGATGGGCTTCAAAGATCTGTTGCATTATTTCTAGGTAATCATTATAATATTCCTTTATTTTTATTAATTATATGCAATTTTCCAGTTACAATGAAAAGGAGCGGACATCCTCGCGTAATAAAGGCATAATTGAATAGTCCCATTCACGGTCCGTCGCATCCCCGCAAATTACTAGACCATAGTAGTTAAGGTGAAGCTGTTCGATGCATGCCGATAAGCATTTCGCTCTTAGTATTGTCTACAGTTTGGTTCATAATACACCTTATCATCCTCTGAGTGGTTACTACGATATTACGTATGTTATCGTTAGAATGCAGAATGCGTTAATGTGCACAGAATCTGGGGATTTTGTGAAACACTTTCAAGTATAAAATTTAAATCAAAATCCATACTAATATTATAAATGCGTAAGTAACTCTGTCTCTCTGTTTTATGTTACGCTTTCACGCCTAAACCACTGAACCAATCTTGACGAACTTTGGTACAGAGGTGGATTAGAGCTTGAGAATGAACATAGGCGGTAGCCTATGTTCATTCTCAAGCAACAAAACGTCTCCGCAACAAAAGGTATTTTGTTGCGGAAAATGGGGGTTTAAGGGGGGGGAGGGGATAGGTGATGAAAGTTTATCAGTTTTGAAGATATCCTGATGAAATTTGGTACACGGATGTTTTAGACCTTGAAAGCGGATATGTGCTACCTTTTATCGCGAAAAGGGGGGTTGAAGGGGGAATATGCCTTTGGGATGAAAATTGTCATTTTTAACGATATCCGGATGAAATTTTGTACAGAGATACACTCGAGAGCAATGAATCCGGGTCACTCAAAGAATCCAAAAAATCTCGGAAAGTAAGAATGCTAGGTTAATTCAATAAATTGTATTTAATAGACAATTTAATACTCCTTAAATGAAAGTTAAAAAAATATGAGTCACCATACATTTTATTTACACAAAATTACATAAAGAAAAAAAACTGCTGATCTCTCCTTAAAACAAAAATAGGAAACATGAAATTTTTGAACTTTATGACGATTTTCTTGAATTTCAATACTTCGTATTACCTCCTCGTGCTTCCATTACTGCGTTTACGCGGTTTGGCATGCTGTACACCAAGTTCCTTATACGATTTTGGGGAATATTCTCCCATTCCTCTGTGAGAGCAATTTTGAGCTCAGGAAGCGTGATTGGGGGAGGGTTTCGTTGTTTTACGCATCTCCCTAGCTCGTCCCAAGCATGCTCGATCGGGTTGATATCCGGGCTGCGCGCTGGCCACTCCATACAAGTAATGTTCATCTCTTGAAGGTAGTCATTCACAATCCTACCTGTATGAGGTCGGGCATTGTCATGCATAAATATAGCATTCTCACCCAAATTGACCATAAATGGACCAACGTGTTCGTTGAGGATTTCTTCCACATATCTTACGCTAGTTAAAGAGCCGTTTTCTATGATCACCAGCTCTGTGCGACTTTCAGAGGAAATTCCGGCCCACACAAGTACAGACCCACCACCGTAGGCTACTTTTTCTTCGATGCATGCTTGCTTGAATCTTTCCCCTGGTCTTCTATACACTCTGTGTCTTCCATCGTGCTTGTAGAGCATAAATTTTGATTCGTCGGAGAACATAACTTTCGACCAATCTTCAATACTCCAATTTACGTGGTTCTGGGCATATCTTAGTCTTGAAATACGATGGCCACGCTCCAGTTTAGGGCCGTTTGCAGGTCTAAGGGGTTTTAAGTTAGATTCAGCAAGCCGACGTCTTACTGTCCATGCACTTGGGTTACTTCCTCCGAGGCGTCGAAACTGATTTGTGAGTTCAGTTCCTGTGAGAAAGCGATTTCGAAGCATGGTGTTCACCAAGTATCGGTCTTCTCGTGCTGTGGTACACCTAGTTCTGCCCGTTCCTGGTCTGCGTAGGTTAGAACCAGTTTCTTCGTAACGTCGGAGAACTCTTTGTACTGTTGACAGCGACACACCGACAGTCCTGGCTGTATCGCGCTGACTCCGGCCGGTTTCCACCAATGTAAGTATTCTGGTGCATTCTTCAAGTGTAAGCGACATGATTTCAGCTTGAATAATGAATATTGAGCACTATCAACCTGGTTTATGTACCAACATAAATGACAGATTACAAACAAAAGCAAAAACAAATCCTGTAATTTCGTAGTTCCATCTTCGACAGTGTTCCCTTTTCAAATTTGATTTTTTTATGATATAACTTTACAATAACTAAGAAGTTTTAATACTTTCATTTAAGGAGTATTAAATTGTCTATTAAATACAATTTATTGCATTAACCTAGCATTCTTACTTTCCGAGATTTTTTGGATTCTTTGAGTGACCCGGATTCATTGCTCTCGAGTGTAGATTAAAGCTTGGTTTATGGAATGCTGACATAATTTGTATTCTTTGTATGATAATTGAACAGTAAAATAAAGAAGGAAATATAGGCAAGTGGGGAGTGTCAAGTAGAGAGGCGAAAAGAGATTCAAGTGGATGAGCGAGTAGAGATGCGAGTACAGAGGCCAATGGAAAGGCGAGTATAAAGGAGAGTACAGAGTCGAGAAGTATTGAGGCGAGTAGAAAGTCGAGTAGAGAGTCGAATAAAGAGGCGAGTAGAAAGTCGAGAAAAGAGGCGAGTAAATAAACGAGGACAAAGTTGCGTAAAGAGGCGAATTTAATGCTCAATAGTGTCGGCTCAACACTAAGCGATAACCGACATCCACGCGGGCGTACACGCGGGCACAAGCTAGTAGCTCATATTTGCACTTTACCAGTATCCACTCCGCGCAATTAGACTTGGATAGATTATGTCAGAAGTGATATTTTTTTAATAAACATTTAGTAATAGAAGTTCCGTAAAGCCATTGACAAATGTAGACAATTAATAAAAATGTTTTATTCAAACAAGAATCTGTTATATATAGTATTTATATATGACTAAGTTAGTTTGTTTATACTTTTTAGATCAATAAAGACCGATATTCTTAGTAATCTAGCTAAGCTTTCAAGCTTTCTCCGTGCGGGTGCCGGGTCCATCGCGTTACTGAGTTGAGAACTTGGGACAGTGCTTGGGACTTGCGACCCAAGTGTAGGTTTAGAAGGGGCCCCTTTCGTTAATGTACATCAATACTCACCTTCAGTACCCAAATTCCCCTACCCCTAACCAAATTTGATGCAAACCTACTATTACCGCTTTAAGCATTCGTCCTAGTAATGAGCTTATTGTAGCTCTCAATATACCTAGATCTTTAAGTAGGTTATAGAGAGATTTTGCTGGTATACCTCTCGTTCCCACTTCTGCAAACAAATTAACCACGTAACCGTTTTTGATTTATTCGTTTGTGAGAGAGATCATAGTATTTTTGAAGTGAAAACTTCTTTAGTCGCGTTGGATGGGTAAAAAGTGTTAAACTCGCACCAAGATCACTTGACCTTTGAACCGTAACCGATGACTGACATCATCCAACATTAGCAACAGATTGTTTTTATTGTTAGGTATGCTATGAAGCTTCGTAGCTTAGCGGTAAGCGCTTCGACTGTAATTCATTATGGTTTCAGATAGTACCGGGTTCGAACCTGGGCTTCTGACACTTTTTGTGATTATTTTTTCTTTTTGTAATTGATTACATTTTGTGATTATTTCTTCTTTTTGTAATTAATTAATTTCTTCTGACATGAAATTAGTGATAGGTTCTATGACTGGCGCTATATTATAGGTATGATATGGTATGTTCTTTTTATCTTTTTCTCTGCACATAACGAAGAAAGAAAGAAAGAAAAAGTTTTCACTTCTGCCGGCACTACCGGAGTGCAACCCATCTTTTTTTTAGTTGGTCCATTGGTATATTTGTGTACAACATCATTACGAGTATAATATCTATTCTATAATAAGCAAAAACCTGGTCGTTAGTCTGCAGATTATTTATTTTAGTTGTTGTAAGAACTCAAACATTTTTTTCACTTTAACTGACTCAGCCAGATAATCTGCAGAATACCTCGTTAATGTGCACTCGAACTGCTTTACGCTAATTAACGGTAACACATACAATGAATGCACACACATACATAATTTTGTTTTGAAACCGTATATTAATATAAATTACCACTTATTAGGTAGTATTTTGTTAGCATTTAATTAAGATTTGTCTGAATATATGAATATTGTTTTGATGTACTCGTACTTGGTTTTTTTTATTTCTATTTTGTGCGCGGAAGAACGTAAATATAGGTTCAGCCACTATTATAACTTTAAACAAAAACATACTCAGTCTCGTAAAATCATCTGTATTTTTGGGTGAGTGGTTTTAACCACGGAGGACAGAATATGATTTTTCCTTCTCCATGGTTTTAACCCACTAGATACGTTAACGATCAGTGCCTGATCAGAACCTGCCGAGACGCCGGGAATTTCAGCCTAAAACATGCTTGTCAGTAGTTGTGAGAATAGTGACATACGTTAAATTCAAGAGACGAACCTGGCAACATCTCATGGATTCCCTGTGCTGTAGCCGGGTTCATCGTGTAGCAGAGGCAAACATTACTAGCAGATACTTAGACTAGTGACACTTACCTTCCCTACTCGTGTTTCTCTCTCTGCCCAGTCAAATCTGGTATGAACCTGGTAATGCGACTATAGTTACGTTCTAGCTACGTATCTTTTTACCCGCGGTGGAACGGAGACGGTATATGCTTTTGTGCTAACATAATATGTTGCCATTCTTCTTGAAAACTGCAAATTCGAAATTGATGCAGGTTTTAGTTATGGGTTCGGGTTTGATAGGTGAATGTTCTTAGATAAGTGTTATGATAGTAGATCACTGAGGACGCTGCATGTAATCCATAAGATAATACGGGTGAACGCCCGGCGGCGGCACGTTGTGTACATAATATAGCTATGCTCTGTAAAAAAGTAAAAAAAAGACGGGTTGCACTCCGGGAGTGCCGGCAGAAGTGAAAACTTTTTCTTTCTTTCTTTCTTCGTTATATACAGAGAAAAAGATAAAAAGAACATACCATACCATACCTATAATATAGCGCCAATCATAGAACCTATCGCTAATTTTCTGCTAATTTTCTGTCAGAAGAAATTAATAAATTACAAACAAAAAAAATAATCACGAAAAGTAATAAATTACAAAAAGAAAAAATAATCACAAAAGGTGTCAGAAACCCAGGTTCGAACCCGGTACTATCTGAAACCATAAGGACTTACAGTCGAAGCGCTTACCGCTAAGCTACGAAGCTTCTTAGCGTACCTAGGAAAATAAACACTCTGTAGCTAGGAATGTTGTTCGACGTCATGTCGTCCTACAAAGTCGTCGGTTACGGGTCTAAGGTCAAGTGATCCTGACGCGCGAGTTTAAAAATTTTTACCCATCGAACGCTGCTAAAGAAGTTTTCACTCCAAAAAAATTGAGAAAAAAGCAGGATGGTTAGAAAATAGGTGAAAAAAATAATTCAAATATCTTGTTGATTAGCTTTCAAGTTTTATACTAATAGGTACCTAGTAATATTTTGATTCTAGCGTTGTCGTGTCGGGGGACCTTGGATCATTCCTATAACATGTAAGAGTGCTTTACCAGTTACGTGTCCCTCGACACAACGACGCGCAACGGTATATTACATATTAAAGTTATATATTAAAGTTAAAGGGAACCAACACGATGTTTTTATTATTTTATACTTTTTCAATTACATACTTTTTTACCGTCGTGGGTTTAAAAAAATTAAATTAGTTTGCTTTTTTTATATTATCATTATTTTTTAATCTCCCCTTAAACAAGTGACTTTTAAAAGATATTGTGTAATAAAGCGCAATTAAATCATTAACTATATTACTTGAAGGATACAAATGTATTCTGTGATACAGTCAAGCGGAACTGAGTTAGTGACTCCGCACTCGGGTTTTCAAGTGAAACAGTTAGGATCATAGTCATGTCATATTCGAATGGCAGTCAGTAATGCTCGAGATAGTTCATTGGGGTTGAATTTTCAAAAGCTTATCGTCGTTATCATTGCCTTCAACAGCATTAACCCCGGTTCACCTTGAGGTCTAAGATTTGATCTGCTCTTTTAATATTTCTTTTGATTTTATCTTCTTCTTCTTAATGGCTAATGCAGTTCTACTATTTGTCATGATTTTCATTGCATTGATCGTTCATTAGCAGGTGTACCGGCGATCAGGATGAGGTTTGGGTTTGATGGGTGACCTTTATTTGTCATTGTCTCTTCCTACACATTTTATAATTTATGTTTATTCTAAGTTCAAAAAAAACACCAATCAGTCGCAAGCAAGCAAGTCAAGCATCTGATCGCACTTACCTCGTTTTAAAATATTAATCCGTCACAACTTATTATCATTATGTTGGTTATATATACTTACTTCGATAGCATTCGATTGATATGCTGTGGGTGGGTCTGATAATCTAATAGTAAGTATTAACAAAAGGAAATATACCTGAGTATATTTTTCAGCATATTAACTAAGCTCACTTTGGGTCTAGATAGCGGTGTGATAAAGAGAAAGACCCCTTTGCGTTATTATAGCAGGAGAGGTAAGACATGACGGTATTCCCGTCCAACTGAATAGTCCGACTGGTGAAGTACCACCGCCCTATAGGATAGAACAGAGTAGGGTAGCCAGAGCTCACTGGATAGTTTTTGTACTGTCAGTGGGAAAACCAAAGGCTATTCCCGCTTTGTCTTCTATACTGACGGCACAGAAACTGTGTGTTTACAGGCTCGGGTCGGCAGCACGAGCTTGCATCAGCATTTCCATCAGGTGGGCCGTGTGGTTGCCTGCCACCTCGGTAGTATAAAAAAAGGTAACGTTTAAATGCGTTCCTCGTGATGATGACCATGGCCGAGTCTTAGCAATTTACAAAATTTCGTGAAGATTCGCTTTGTAACAATAAAGTTATACCTATTACCTAGTAGTTTATGAAACTGTTTAATAAGGGTTATTAAAATACGAGTGTGTGTTGAAAACATTTTATAGTATCAAACGAGTTGCATATATTACTTCATCTAATCTCATGAAGAAAGGAATATAATATACTTAAAATGACAGAAAATTTGAGACGTAAAAATTCATTGGCAGATCCGCCTATGTGCGTTGCGCCGCGTCCACAGATTATGTAGGAAAAATGCATTGACACCTGTTGTGCAGTTGCAGCTAAAGGAAAAAAGATATGGATAAAGTCACGGAGGACAGAATATGATTAAGTGAAAAAGTACATGGAAGACCTATACTTTAATGTATTTTTTTTTATACTCCATGGGTAAAGACTGTCATTTCAGATTCTTGGAGAATGTTTATGCTTAATTAAATCTGCTCAATGACTTATTAGTTTAGCCACTTCGGAGATTACTCGGCATCATCCGACAGAAAGACAGGTAGATAAAAAAATTCAAAATTATGCTTTTTGTTACACTATTTTATACATTCACGGTAACGTGAATGTATAAAATAAATAAAAATAATATAATAATAAAATAAATAAAAAATAAAATAATAAAATAAAAATAATAGTCATTTTAACCTTACGAACAGACACTCCAATGTTATTCATTTGTGTATCGGTATATGTACAGATTTAGATAATCATTTATAAATACAGACTTAGAGTGCTTAATTAGTAAACATGTGATATATTGTGAAATTTTCCTATTCCTATCCTACTCTCGCCAGCTGCGGGCCTAACATGGAAGCGGGATAAATATCTCTCTCCCCCGCTTATGTCAAATTGACAGGGGACAAAGGTGTTTCTCCCCGGTAGCTAGCATGGCGTCAAAGGAGATAGCTTATGTCCCTCGCTGTGACATAGACAAGGGACTATTTCTCCACTTGCGTAGCACGGCGTCCGAAAAGTGGAGATAATTTGTCTCTTTTGAGATATTGGTCACCGAACTATTGAGGTTGGGACAAGATTGCATAATACACAATTTAAATGTCTCGCGGTTATTTCGTTTTATGTGAACTACAAATACAACAAACGCAACAACGAAAAATTCAGCAGCGTATGCTGCGGGATCAAATGAACGTGTCCGAATTGCCAGAGAATGAATTCATATGAAATTATAGGATTTCTAAAGATATGGTCCTATATTTATGCAATCCATTGAACAACGCATTTTTTTTATGATATTAGCAACCGAATTTATCTAAATTACTAATATTCCATAACCCCTCCAACTAAGCTAAATTGCTTGTGTTAGGAGTGGGTTCACGTCGTGGGTAGTGTTATGGCCAGGATTCGAACTTGGGACCCTCTCGATCGTAAAGCCGACTTCTTAACCACTAAGCTACCGACGCGACGCTTAAATGAACCAGAAGGCTTGCCAGTACATTATAAAGTAAATAATGTTGATAATCGACTGGAACTCTTATTTGCTGCAGGCTGTGCTCCTAATCCTAAGAAATATATTCTTTGTAACAATGTTTTTATAGCGAATTCACAGTATTCACACATTTATTCACAATAACCAACAATAACAGTATACAACTTACAACATTTCTCCATAATTTCACTCATTACATTAATACTACAATGAATACTACAATAAAGATAATATTAATAAAGGATATACAATTATACAATTACCGGGTAAATGGGGGTAAATAAATAAACAGAAAATAAACATAAACGTTACACGACAGATTGTCTTTCTTTTTCTTGAATATGGCTCACTCTTTGAGTTAATGCCATAGTCAATAATAATATTCTCACTGACCTGTGTTTACTTATAACAGGTCAATGAATATTCTGCACCATAATACTGATAATTTTACAAGTCACTATTGCTCTTATGAAATATGCACATTGCTAGGTTTTGTCAATTTTATCGAATATTTTTTCGTATATTGGTAGCATTTAGTGGAGAAACGTTGTCCCCGGTGACAAACTAGTCTCTCCTCGAGGCCGTGGTAGCTAAAGGGACAAAAACGGAGGGATAGACAAATTTTTCTCCACTCCCCGGGGACATTTTGTCTTCATGCCATGGTAGCTCTGCTGATATGTAATAACTTCACAGAAAATTTATCAGTACTAAGGAACAATACCTGCTAATCAATTTAATAGGAAAGGATGTCGTGCCGCAAAATCATCATCTAAGTAATTGAAATAATTGTTCAACTTATCTGTAATATCTATTAACCTCTTTCTCGTTCCGTTGCAACTATACAACAGAGAAAGGAAAATAACCAATTCAATTAGTAATAGAACGAACTTTGTGCAGAGGAAATATGCCGCTTATTAGATGGAAGATTTGGTGCTCAAGTCAATATCACTTGCAAACCGGTATGGCTGTTGCATGACGGACGAGAGACTGCCTTTACTCTGGGTGCCGGGAGACCAGACGGCAGTCGCTGCTGTAAAATCAACCAAAAAAAAAGACGACTAGAGTGAACCCCAGGCTTCAAAGTGCAAGGTTTGGTTTGAATCATTATTATCGTTAAGTATGTAGTAATATGAGTCGTGAATAAATATGTCTTGTAACAATATAACATGCTAGCGAAAACCTGCGACTTCGTACTCGTCGGTATAACTTTCTGCTACTTTCATACAAGCTATTATCCCCTGTTTTAACCTCAAAAGGGGGTTGATTTCTAAGGATACATTATTGCCACACCTCCACACCTATAGAGCATACATTTTAAATTTTCATACGGTTTTTTCAACCCCCGTTTCCCCCGTTAGAGATGGAGTTTCGTAAAATCCGTTTATAATAGTACTAAAAAGTATAGTTTAGCTGGTTTATATTAAGGAAAGAAAAATAAATAAAACACACAGATTATTGTTGTCATTCACTGAGCTCATGTTCTCACGATTACAGAGTACACAGACACTAATCCTAATGATAACGCTATGTCTACTACCGGTTACATATTTTAAATCTGCAAGTACCTATTCTCATGATTTATGTAAAGTACTATAACTATTTCTTGGCGTACGTGATCGGACGTTATCGATGTCGAGTGGAATACGATTCAATGTAGATCAGCAGCTACCACGGAGCTACGAGATGGTCTTGACCGCGGGAGCGCCACGAACGCACTCGAGACCTTAGCCTGAATGTGCATGACTTGATTTTCTAAGCAGAGAAACCTCGCCCCAATAAGTGTTAGACACGATCGTCTTCCGAAGGGACGCTGTCCATACTCTAAACGGTAGATCCCACGCACTTGACATTGAATTTATTCAGAAGATTACTGCAATGCTGCGACAGATACTGACCTCCGCCGCCGGACTTGACTCGGTAGATATAACATTCGCCTTGGGTGACACTAACAGTCAGACTTTAGACACGTAATTACATTATATCCGTTCATTAATAATGTTACGCTACATGCTTGGATTAGCATTGATGTTGGCGGTTAATCTGTTACGTGTTTAGCTTTTATTCACTAGTCGGAATATTGTGTGGTATTGTTTGTCATAGAAAATAATTATAGAAATGACTTGCGTGACGGAGGATCTGTGTTACTTGCAAGCTGCACATATTCGCCTTGATCCGTTTGCCCTGACTTGAGACAAAGAGGACAAGGCTATACTTTTCAGTTCACGCTACGATCACAATCTGAATCACTTGTATTTAGTAGCCGTGTAATTGTACAACTTTTGCAATAATAATTATTATAAGACTATCAAACAACACTTATAAACCGAATAAAACGAAACAAATTAAGGTTGCGCTCCTACAGTAGTGGTTCGTTAAGACAAGTTATACATGGAAAATTGAATAATAGAAGTATGTAGGTAAATTGGATTTTACGGTATTAAATATGTTAGTGTATGGCCACTTACACATTGTGAATAGGTTACCTCGACATTGCCTCGCATGGTAGGAGTGAAGGCAATAATAAAATTGTACGCATAATACGTTATGAAAACACCTCAAGTAAGTAATTACTTCAAGAACAAACATAACTGCGATATATTGCACGCATGCCTAATAATTTCCGCAAAAACACACTTCTCGTTTATGTATTAAGTAATTTTTGTAAACCATATAATTTGAAAGCGAACTACTGAGTGCTGTGGTACATGTTGAGAGAGGCCCATGTTCGGGAGTGAACTGAACTAGGCTCACATTGATTGAGAGTTTTCATAGGCAGGCAGGATCCTGCTTTTTCTAAATAAAAAACGACTTTAAATATCATAAAATTATGCAAAAAAGCACTGAAATTACTGCAAGACAAATCTGTGAACGAATTACATAAAAAAAATAACATTGAATGAATTACATTGAAAAAAATTAAGTTTAAAACTAAAACCCGACAACTGAACAATCACGCCCTAAAAGTATCAAACAAGAAAATATCAAGGATAGCCGTGGGCCGTGGTCGTATGCTACTTTGACAAAACAATACATTCTAGGGAATAGTTTCCTAACTAGTAAAGTGAATGTTTCAGAATAAATAGGTTCTATCTACAAGTTAATGTGAACCAGTAAGTAAAAGAGAAAATTTCTTAACCGTTAGGAGTTGAGGAACAACTTAATAGTACACTAGTAGCCATAAATAGGTAGGACTTTTAAGAATTATTCCCTAACTCCTAATTGTTAAGGAATTCTGTCTGCCATTATCATCAACTCAGCAATGTCATCAGATGATGTCTACAAGAAACAAATAAAAAATTAGATTATTGCAGGAAACAATGTGATACACAGGGAATTTAAGAGTTTTCCTTGATTACCTTGAGATTCCATCATCAGATCTCAACTAAGTGGCACTAGGACTGCCTCGGAAGTAAGCTCTTCTAAAAATATTTAAAAGCTCTTTAAAAAAATACATCATCGATGAATGTTCTATTTCTTTGAATATAGGTCTAACATCCCACTTTTTCACAAGTCTGTATGAGTCTGATGTAATTGGAAGATCATGATAATTTTGTTAATTGGGGTAACCAAGACCTTCGAGGCCAAGCCAGCTGCATCCAAGCTAGTGGACTTGCTGTCTGATGGAAGAATCTTTGGCGCAAACTTTCCTTTCAGAGTTATGTGCTCCAACCAGACGGCAGTCGCTCTTATAAAGATTGCAAAACTCAAGTCAACGGAGACTTAGTAAAAACGCTTACTAAGAAGTACAGTAATCATGTCTAGTACACTAGTCATGATGATAATGACCCTTGAGGCGAAAAAAATCAGATCAGTGTCACCCAGCCACTCTAGACAAAAATCAGGGCAAGCATAAGTTTTTATCGATTTGTCGAGAAAAGTTGAGGCTATCAGATTATTATATAGCGGATGAAATATGATAATTTAATCACACATTACCGTATGGGGTAATACCATCAAGATTATAATAATTTAGTAGAAATCAGATAAAATGATTATTTAAATGAAAGCAGTTATCAGGGTTGCTGTACATTAACACATGACAGTGAAATCATTATTTAGGTGTCTAAAAACCTTGAAGACAAGTGGCAGTAGAGTAAAACAAAAAGATAGCTAAGTATTCTCCTGTAGGATGTTTGTGATTCTGTTTTGCCGTGAGTTCATCGAACTCAATGCTTACTATCTATTATCATATGTTTATGTCGCAGCCATCTAGCTTAATCAGCCGTTCAATTAACCGCCTAGGCTCTTCACTGAACGGCGCCGTTCAATTAGCGGCCTGCATGGTGTTCAGCCATTTGATTAGACGGCTAGGCAAATAGCTTGGATCGATGACCTTTAATTACTTGCCTAGCCATTTAATCAAACAGCTAGAAAAATGACTTATTTCTGCATGGTTATAAAAAAGAACCACGAAGGCTAATGCGGTAGCTCTGCTCCCACAATGGACCTTCTAACCTAACCTATCCAATTCGGATTGCGCAGCTATCACAATAAACCTATCACTAATTTTCTGTTTATACACCTCTGCCTACCCCCTCGGGGATTTTCAGGTGTATATATTTAATTTTCTATCTTATTTCGAGGTAGTGCCCCATCTTACGATTGGCCTAAGCATTAGCAAGCCAGGTTATTAAATGTTGTAATAAACGTTACGTTACAGCCTAGGCAATTCATTTACGGCTGATTAAGCTAATTGGCGACTACATATATATATCGCCACCAACTAGGTGACACTTTATGTTCCTTGACCTCATTTGTTATTTTGGGCTTAAACTACAGTACCCAGTGTTCCACTCTGTGGGTATAGTCGGTTTGGTTGCGACCTAACTACTGCATCCCCCTTTCATTAAATCATCAATTAATCGAAATACATCTAATGTTTTGTAACATTTACACTTTTGGGTTGTATGACGCCCTTCCAAGCTCTTTGAGGCCTTAACCAATATCACCTGCTGCTTGAAGGTCGAAGGCCCTGGCGCAAGCTTATTGTCGTAGTATGGGGGTTCAGGCGACAGTCCCTCATAAAACCCAAGAGAAACCAAATATGGACAGGTGGATAATATGCGTTATCATATCTTACATTATTAGTTTTGCTAATAGAAATAAAAGATAATGCATTTATAAAATGACTGAATATTACAAGTTTCATGGTTTTAAGTTGAGCATTGTCACGTGTATAAAATTGTATAATATTAACCCTGGTTGATTTGGATGTAACAGGTCAATCCCTACGGAATCGTGTCTCCTCTGGTCAACTTCCTGGGAGAGCGCTCCTGATGGTTACTTTAGGTTCCTAGTGTCTTCAATTGCTGCGGGAGACATCAAGACTACATTTTAAATTACGTTTAAAGTACTCGTGCACCCAAATAATTGACAAAAAGGCCAAGAAGCGTGCAAAATGTTGACTAAGTACAACAATTTGGCTTAATTACTAATAATTATTCAATCACTGTTACATAATGTGCATGGTTTCCATTAGATCAGTGTTACGTGTGGCCTTGACTTTCACCTTCGACATTGTGCGCGCTGGCGGCAGCGGCCGGCGGCGCGGGCGCTGCAGCCGACACGACGTGATTCGGGACGTTACGTGGCAGCCTTGACTTTGGCCAAGGTAGCTATTGAACAACATTTGTATCACCGTCGACGACGACCGCTCCACACGCCGGCCTGCTACGTCAACGTTATGTGTACCTACGTGATATGTTAGAAATTTAATTAATTCGTATTGCCAAAACATCATTCACGGTAGCAGCTTATGTACTCACATTATGCCTAAATATTGCATTATAACGAGTTCGAGTGTGGTGGTTTTGTATCACCATCATTCAAGTTATCTTCATTCAATTACTTTAGTTGTATAAGTAGGTACTAGTATTTCCCTTTATAGCGAGATTATTTTAGTCTGTCTATTTTATATTTGTATGCGCCATCAGGTGAGGTCACAGGTAAGCTAAAAGGGAAGGTTACAATGCTACAATGGGTTGAAGGACCCTTTATTGCAGGAGGAAGAAAACTTTCAGGACGTTATGTAACGGTTTATACTTAATATGCTTATAGATATTGTCATACGAGTATAATGATAGTAGAATTATTTAGATATACCACATTGCATCACGATGAAATTAGTTTTATCTACACTCAAATCGAAAAATTCGAATTATGAATTCAAAGACGATTCTATACATACGCACCTTATAAACGCATATACATAAAATTAAATACAAAACTTATTATAGTACCGCCGCCAACTGTATCATAAAACTCATTATAGTACCGCTATCTTTTTATTCATTAAACTAGTCTATGGTTTTAGGCTGAATATGAAAAAAAGGCGCACGCATGCGCAGTTCAAACTGTGAAAAAAATGGCGCACACATGCGTAGTTTGAACTTAATTTCCCGCGCTTCCCATACATTTTATTGTCGATCTTGTTTTTGTATTCGGGATTTCAAAAAAGTTTACTAAAATCCTGTAAGTGATTAAAATATGATTGGACAAGAAAGTAGTGATGGCAAAATTTTCACTCTGCCAGATATTCTAGACGCGGCATCGGCGTTAACCGAAAGTCTCCTGCTAGAAAAGTCAAAAAAAAATTACGACAAAATATACCAAGAATTATGAGTGAAGATAAAGTAGTGTATGAAACTGCATATAACTTAGGTATTAAAACACTCGAGTCAACCTATTAACGTATTCGGCTTCCCCTCATGCAACAGACTCTCGTATTTTAATTACCCTTCTTCTTATATGACAGTTGTATAAACTACTATTTCCCCATCATCAGAACTTGAATACCTTTATTGTATTAGAGATTCTAGATTATACATCAGTGTAAATTATAGTATCCTTCTACTTATTATAGGGAACAAAGGTGGAATGAGGAAACGACCGCATGTTGGATATTTGCACTGTGTGCATGCTTTGTAAGTATATGCATAGAAAAATATCGTGATAATAATAATTAGTCACGATATTTTGCAATACAGTTCCGTACATTGTGATATGAGCGATAATGCAACAATAAGTCCTTTTGTTTTAATGTAGCTCTGCGGACCCCACCACGGTTGAAATTATTTCATTTACAAAATATTTTTGAAATGAAAACTTCTTTAGCGGCGTTGGATGGGTAAAAATTGTTAAACTCGCGCGTCAGGATCACTTGACCTTTGAACCGTAACCGACGACTGACGTCATACAACATTAGCTATAGACTGTTTATTTTGCAAGATACGATAAGAAGCTTTTTAGCTTAGCGGTGAGCGCTTCGACTGTAAGTACTTATGGTTTTAGATAGTACCGGTTTCGAACCTGGGCTTTTGACACTTTTTGTGATTATTTTTCTTTTTGTAATTTATTATTTTGTGTGATTATTTTATGTTTGTAATTTATTTTTGTTTGTAATTTATTAATTTCTTATGACAGAAAATTAGCAGAAAATTATTGATAGGTTATATATTATGATTGATATATATTATGAAACAAAGAAAGAAAACGTTTTCACTTCTGCCGGCACTCCCGGAGTGCAACCCGTCTTTTTTTAAACGTTTATTTCCCAGATGACCAGACGACATGAAAAAGGTGGCTGGATCAGATTGGATGCAGATGACAGAGGATCGGTCGGAATGGCGTACGTTGGGAGAGGCTTATATTCAACAGTGGGCTGTGGTGGGCTACTTGATTGAAACCTACCTACATAATAACTACATTTTCAATTCAATTTCCTTTGGTTGCTGGTTTAATGACGGTTTTCTGGGATTTCTCGTGTGTTCATACTGGATGTGTTCATGTTCTTGGGTCACAGCTTCTTATCCTGGTGTACAGCTGTAACTATAACAAACGTTGATTAGATCTTTTAAAATCCATTTAAATATCTTAATTGAAATCTTAAACTTTTCTTATGTGAACAAAGCGACAGTAGGAAATTCTTTGGAGTGGCTTCCGAGGTCCTCACTTAACGTGCGGCGTTGTCGGTCAGCTGTAGCATCGCTGCATTGGTTGTATGCCGTGTGCGCTCTTGTTTCAACCTCTGTAGTACGATTGCGTATCGCGCGTGGCCAACAGCTATAGCGCATAACCACAAATGTGTTGTAATTATCATAAGAAGACGACATCGAAAACTATTAACTCCTTATGCGTTTAACATACCTGCGTGCGTGACATAGTGGTGCGGATTACATTCTCTAAACTACCGATCAATATAGCGTTTTGTGTCCTATAATAAATAGTAGTAATTATGTCCAAGTATTCTATGTATTTGCTTAATGATTTGTGACGATGACGCCGCGTGTGAATAAATATAAAGAGCTTTGATAATGTATAGAACTTCAAATGGGTGTGCTATTTGAATTACATAATTAAGAGTTTTATTAGTTTTCTTAAATAAATAAACAAAAATGTATTTAAAAAAAAACGACAATGTATCAAACTATCTGAAACGAATTGCAAAGAGCAGTGTAAAATGGAATGAAAACTACTTATTAAATTAGACCTACTTATATTTTTTATTGTAGAAACTATGGTCAGTATAACAAGGTAAAGGTATACAGATTATATAACAGACTAAGGCATATAAAAGTGAGCTTTTATTATATGAATATTAAGTTTAAAATAATATAACTTAATTAAATTCATTCATTTTATTTCACAGTTTTCATTTCAGCAGCACAACACCCGCAACTGAGATTTAACTCTGCAAATAAAACTTATAAATACCTTGAAATGTAGCAAATGTTTGGTGTTACTGGGATTAGTATGATATAAGGACAGGAACCCTTTTTAAATACTTGAAGTTACTGAAAGGTCGTTCATTCAGTTGTTATTATATACTCGCAAGGTAAGGTCATGCCAGTTTTAGTCTGTATATTATTTGAGCTTACTTATGTAGAGGCGGAGCGAGCGAAGAGTCCGTACGCTGACTTCATACAAAACGCATCACGTTGCGAATATGGGAGTGTGTTTTTTAAATGCCACAACGTTAAATAAACCTTAGTTGTGGATTATTAGGTGAATTCAGGGATGTATGAAATAGCAGTATTAAGAGAGCCGACGGACATAAACGACTGTCGTCGAAATATCAGTAGGTCTGTACCTAATATGGTTACGGTATAGCGGTAACTTGGAAGTACGCTTACTTATATAAAGGCGGAGCGAGCGGAGAGTCCGAAATGGAGTCAGTAATTGACTTGACTTGTTGCTACATACATGTACAGTAGTACATACATGCACCAGCGGTGAATAACTACATAGATAAAACAGAGGGAGAGACCTATAGTTGCTAACGCTTTCTATAGTGCTTGTAGTGTGAATACTGTATTACAGGGAGTCAGGCCTACCTAATCGTTACTGATTTCATATTCCTGTGGGCCATGGGAAAGAGTTCAGTATTCCACACAGGATGAGCTGGAGACAACAGCTAGTGGCCACTTACTAGGGCCTCGTTTGATAATAAAATCAGAAGATGTACCGGCCTGCAAGTGAGGTGTTTGCAAGGACAAAAGATTAACAAATTAGAATTTATTAATCACTGAGGCCCTTAAACCGCGCGCAATATATGAACAGAACATTAAATATATGTTAACTTTATTCTTTGCGAATCGTAAAACTACTTTTACATGAATTATTCATACCTTCAGGTATTTCTGTTCAAAAAAGGTTTGTAAATGTTAATATAGAAGCCCTTGACCCTCAACAGTTTTCAAATCGCTTAATTAAATAACCACATTTTGCATCATCAATGTGAGACATATTGTGATATAAAACATTTCCGTCAACAAAAAATGCCGAATGTATTGAATGTTTGATACAGATACAAAAAATGCCGTTTGTATTGGATTTTTGATACAGATACAATGATTCACGTAACACACGTGGGTAGGACACGACGGTATTTCCGCCCAATTGAGCAGTCCGACTGGGGAAGTACCTCCGCCCAGCAGAATACCGCGGCCATAATAACCTCGTGTTGTGTTCCCGGCGGTGAGTAGGGTAGCCAGAGCTCACTGGAGAGTTTTTGTGCTGTCAGTGGGAAGACCAAAGGCTTGTCCTGCTTTTTTTTCTACACTGACGGTACAGAAACTCTCTGTTCTAACAGGGTCAGCAGCGCGAGTGTGACGCCCCTGGTGTTGCACACGTCCATAGGCCACGGTAATCACTTTCCATCAGGTGGGCCGGGTGCTTGTCTGCCACCTTAATGGTATAAAAAAAATTACCATAATCGTTAGAGGTTAAGCAATACATTGATACCAAGAAACAGAAAACGGATCTCTGAATCCTGGTTGTAAATTCTAGCAAATAAAATAAAACAGGCAATACAATGAACGCCTTAATTGCATGTGTGCAATTATATTTTAATTTACTGTTTTCAAATATGTATTTTATTACCATAATAAATGGACAGTGGTTTATTATAATACATTATTAGTCGGTGCAAACCCCTATTAAAACTTTGAGATAAGGGTCAATCCGCACTGAAAGAGCCGCGGCAGGCAGCGGCATTTAGAGTCAAAATATTACGAACCATTTTAACTCTTATCTAAGACAGAAAAATCATAGTCATTTGAACGCGAAGGAAGGATACCTGCAATCACTTCTAGTAACAAAATCTGGCCGCAGACGGCCGCTGCCAGGCGCTGCTTTGTCAGTGGAGAAAGACCATAATTTGAATTTGGTCAAGAATTCAAGTCATAACAATCAGAACAAAAGTGAATTGTGTTAAGTTAAACTAATTTTAAACAGTTGTAGGTATCAATGCTAAGTGGTTTGCTAACCTTAATGTACAGAAGGTAAAGGGAAGGCGTAAGAATTAAAGATCGATTGTCGTCATTAATTCTTTTGAGTACCTAAGTCAGTACTATTATCTATTCTGTGCCTAACGTAACATGTTAATTAGAACTATAATTGAGCGCACTACCTGATATTGATAACACTGAAAATCTCGTTTTAGACACAAACGTGATGCGAATAAAGTGGTATCCAATCATTTGACAAAAAACAAAAGACAAACGTTCATTTGACAAACGTTTGTCAAAATTATAGTTGATAAACCTATTATTTTACAAACTATTGTTTAATAAACTACTCAATAGACAAAATACTTATTTGGAAAAATTTCATTGCTTTAACCACATTTCACAAATTGATTATTTTTTTAAACATGTTGGTTAGCAAAACAAGTTTTACCCTTCAATTATTGTCTTGAATAGTCAAATGTTAGTGACAGAAATGTGTCTCTGCAAATTCGACTTCACGTGGCCTTGTTTGCCCTACACCTAGAGTCTAGAGCTAGAGCCCTATCCCTGCGGTGGTGGGCGTTACAACCATCTGCGACGACAAGGTCGTGTGGGGCCGCACGGTTTATGCTTGCTTGTTTGATGGTTTTATAACTGATTTTATTTTGTCAAATGAACAATTCTACAATAAAATTTTAACAATTAAATATTTTCTATGTGATACATTTGCAGAACCTTTATTTATCAAATGATTAGTTTTGAAGTAATATATTTGCGAAATGAAAGTTTGTCAAATGATTAGTTTTTCAAACATTGTTTGTAAAATGATCATTTGTCATACGTTTTTTATCAAACAATAGTGAACCGGATAAAGTACCTACTCGGTGTACTTTATCCGCATCACGATTGCGAGGCGTTTCAATTTACAACCGACGAAACTTTACCCACTAATACACACACCGGCAGAATTAGCGGAACACAAAATTATGGTCTGGGAATGGAATGGTATGTTTAGTAGCTCGCACGGAGTTAGTGGTAGTCGACGGCGGAAATCTGACTGCTGATCGGTATATCAGGGAGATTTTAGAGGAAAATGTTGTGCCATTTGCCCCATTTATTGGTAACGACTTCATTTTAATGCGGGATAATGCTCGGGCTCACAGTGCTCGCTCAGTACAGGCATACCTAAACCATGTTGGTGTTACGGTGATGGAGTGGCCAGCACGGTCCCCGGATATGAATCCGATTGAATACGTTTGAGACTTGCTAAAGAGGAGTGTCAAATCAAGAATAGCACATCCTAACAATCTGGGCGAGCTGCGAAACACATTAGTTGAAGATTGGCAGAGGTTGCCCAAAGAAATCATTGACGGAAACCTTAATCAGGGCACGAGGGGTAAACACTCATTATAAAACATGTTGTTGTTGTTTAATGTTTAATTATTAATTGTTTAAAAATAAAGCTAACTATTTTATACTCTCCTTTTTTGTGATTCGCTAATTCTGCCGGTGTGTGTATTTTATTCATAGCTGACAGCTGACTCATTCCTTTGTAGCACGAGAAAATTATGGAAAAATCCTATGCCTGATTGCAGTGTTACTTACTAAGTCCAAGCTGTGCCCATTGTATGTAAATTGATTTGCGCGATGAGGGGAGAATTACTACAGACTTCATAAAAAAAATTGTATCTTATAACCTTTCACACCTGATCATCACCATCGAATCAAATTACTGTGTCACTCAGGTATATAAGTAGTCTATTTAGAATATGTTACTTATTGCAAAAGTATCCTACATAGCATACTACTGCAGCGCTAAGTATATTCAACAACACTTGTATCGCACTAGTTTTAGTATTTTAATATTAATTTACGACTAATAAATTTATTAATATAGAATTGTTTATTACAGCCATGCTCAGACTAAATGCAATACAAATTAAAATATAAAATACTAGCTAGTTCCCGCGACTCCACCCACGTAACACTTCATGTTTTTGCCTCTGCTGACCCACCCCGAAAGCGTGACGATATTCAGCCCATGACTCCTCACAAATAATAGAAGAGTTCAGTAGATTACTCCCTTTGAGATTTTAAAATAAAATAAAACTGAACTTTCGGGTTGGTTCTATTTCGATTCATTTTTTTTATAACACTTTGGTGGCAGGCTAGTACACTGCCTACCTAATGGGTAGAGGTTACCGTGGCCTATGGACGTATGTAACCTTATACATATAAACCTTCTAATGCCCTTCTTGGGAAAATCACAGCAGGAAGTTCATTCCACAACCTGAGCGTGCGTGGGATGAAGTTCCTTTCAAGCCGTACGGTGCGCACCGTTTCCGGTCGCAATGTGTGAGGATGAATTCCTATGGCGAGCGGTGCAATGATAGAATGTGGCCGTGGGCATCATGTCAAACAATTCATCAGAGCACATACCATTGTAAAGGCGGTAGAACACACACAGTCCCTCCTGAGGCTGAGAGGTTCCAGATCGCCTGGGATTGTCGGCGAGCCTCAACACCCGTCTTTGCACTGAGTATATCGTATATCGATATACTCGATATATTGTATATCGGATAACGTACTATCGCAGCTCCGGTACGTATATTACTTAAGTACTTATTAGCTGTTCCTCTTGCTTGCATGCTGAAATATAAAACCTACACTGTAAGTACACCTAATAAAAATAATAATATTTTAAAATAGGTGCAATAATCTAAACCTAGCTTATGAATGCGGATAAATCTACTTGGGTATTTAGTTATTTTTTACGTATATACGTAATAAATACACATGGGAACATCCAGGCAAATCTTAATATTATATAAATCTCGTGTCATAATGTTTGTCCTCAATGGACTCCTAAACCACTTAACCGATTATAATAAAATTCGCACACCATGTGCAGTTCGATCCAACTTGAGAGATAGGATAGTTTAAATCTCAAATTATAGTCCGATTCGCGATAACCGACATCCACGCGGACGGAGCCGCGGGCGACAGCCAGTAGATATATAAATTACATGTATTGAAACACAAATATTTGCAATGAACGAGTTCGGTCCCGCGACCTTAGACATTGCAGAGGAATATTCTACCGCTACACCACAAAGCTCGTCACGTAAGCTGTAGAGTAGACAACATCGCATGATTTTTTTCAAATTATAGTTATTTTCATATTCCAACTTTTTAAATTCGTGGAACTATATCCCGAACAATAGTGAAAACCTTTTTATGATGGGCACGCAATCCATTGACAGAATCACAGAATCACTGACACAAAAAGTGCTAATTGGAGCGTTTTTTACGTTATCTTGAAGGTTATTTAATCAGTCCAATAATAGCATTTGATTAGAAGTAGTAGATTGTAAAAAATGAAAACCCTATCTATTTCACGGAACCCCCCCCCCCTCTCTCCCCTGCCGGAGACTAAGGGGGACGTTATGTTGTACTCGAACCGACTAAAACGCACGCCGTCTGTGGGTCATATCGCTCGCACCCCGGCCGACCCCAGGGCTATCTATCTTGATCAGGTCCTGCTCGGATTTGGGGACCACCGAATCCCCAACTAGTTTCCAGTATAGGAAGTTGTGCAGAGTACCGAGGCTCGCTTCTACTAGGGTGACAGACCCCCAAGCCCGCGCTCATAGGAGGCGGAGGTCATTCATCGACTCGTTGACCCTATCAGCGTAATATGGTTCCAAACAAATGGTTTTAACAAATCAGTTTTCATTTGCTCTAACGCTCATTCAAGAGCATTCTATCTGTGTAGGTAATAAAAAACCGGTAAAGTGTGTGTTGGACTTACGTACTGAGGGTTCCGTGCTCAACTGGATTAATGTTAACGCTGCTTTTGGAAAATTGGATTTTCCTCGCAGATAACTGAAGAGGCAGTTATTTGGTCTGTATATTTATGGCTTTCAAAGGTTTCCCTTTTTATCTAATAGTTTTCGTTCCCAAACTCCTCCGAAACGGCTCGACCGATTCTCATGAAATTTTGTGGCATTCCCAAACTCCTCCGAAACGGCTCGACCGATTCTCATGAAATTTTTTGGGCATATCGGGTAGGTCTGAGAATCGGCCAACATCTATTTTTCATACCCCGATTCGCGATAACCGACATCCACGCGGGCGGAGCCGCGGGCGACAGCTAGTCTAACATATAAAATTCTCGTGTCACAATGTTCGTTCCCATACTCCTTCGAAACGGCTCGACCGATTCTTATGATTTTTTATGCATATTCAGTAAGTCTGAGAATCGGCTACTATCTATCTTTCAAACCCCTAAGTGTTAGATAAGGCGTGTGAATCCCAAAATTTTTATTTTTAGTTCTGGGAAACATTTTTTATTTTTGTATTATGCCACATAATTTTCACTTTTTTATCAGAAACCCTTGCTTTTTTATCATTTTGTATCCTAGTCTCTCCCCGTTTACAGAACTATGGATAGTTATACTTCTTCGTCCTTATACTGCATCTTATTTTACTTATTTATACAAACGTCAAAAATACATATCATTTGAGCAGATAATTATCATCATCATTACATAGTTTATAACAAAGTCTCTTTTTCTCAAACATGCTTGGAAATGTGAACATTATTTTGACAACCTTCTTCGAGATAAATCGAAATTGCTGTACATGCGAGCAGCGGCCAGCAAAAGTTGTATGAAAATCCATATCTGTCGTGTTTTAGCGGCCAAATAAATTACTATGTAAACTCATATCTGTCGTGTAATTTGAAAATGGAACCATCTTGTACTCCGAATCATGGCAACCAAAGAGGTAACTTGTCCAAGGCATTATTCAAATATAGAACGGGCTTGCAAATAGAATGCTGTTTATTAAGAAAAATAAAAACCAATGAACATTTCGCCGCGTGGAAAATTACTGTTGTTCGTTGTTCGTCATTGATTTTGTAAAGTAGGTAACTAAAAAGTTCTACCCAGATACTACTTAGTTTTAATTTCCGCGCATTGTTTGAGAAAAGCACTATACAAGCCTTGGCCACAACTGAGCGTTGCCGGACTCCGTAATGCGTGCCTCGGCTGCGCCTCGGCCCGCATACTTCACGATCGTCCGGCAACACTACAATTGGTGGCCGCGGCAGTAATGTACTATTGTCTCCTGTCTGTCCCTAAGTGTGTTTATATCTTTAAAACTACGTTACGGCTATTGATACAGTTTCTTTTAATAGATAGAGTAATTAAAGAAGGAGGTTTATAATATGTATAATACATGCTTAATATAGTAGAGGGCGCAGCGGGATTGGGATCTGACGACACAGGGCGGAAAAAAATTGGCGGTACGAAGTTCGCCGGGTCAGCTAGTTTGTTTTATAAGACTCTGGTTTTAGTGGTTTCTTCTAAATGTCATGATTCTAGCTCATCGAGGCCCTATAGGTTTGGATTCCCTGGCGATAAGTTTAAATCTGCTATATTTAATCTGCAAGAATTGCAGACCCGATATGTTATTTGGGGTAGGTACTTGCAGTTTTTTGAATAAACTGTTCTCACATTAAGTATTGAGTAGAAATAGTAGATTTTACAACAAGTGCACAAAACGAACCATTTTTATCCGAGACTTTTAGCAGCCCGAGCCGGAGGCGAGGGCTGATAGTAATGTCGAGGATAAAAATGGTTTTGTGGACGAGTTATAAACTCTGCTTTTCACTTCGATTGCGAGGAAATAAAACAGTAGTATAACATTTCTTTAATTAAAATTCAAAGTAAAATTAGAACAGTTTTGGATACTGAAGGAAATTGTTTTTCCGGGCATATTAACGGTATTTTAAGTCTTAAAAAACACATAAGGCAAAATAAATTAAAGTGAATGTTATAAAATAACAAATTCTATCTATGAACTTCTTATTGTGTTAGGCTGTATGGCTCATTTTCTTTGCCTTAATATAGATACATTTATGAGTAGATACGTTAATGCCCTTGTGCACAAAATTCGATTTTGTGCAGCCTATATCCTGCACAAATAAGCACTTTCAGAGCATGAGAAGTGAAAAATATATTGAATTCTAACTGAATTATTTTTAACGAAACCTTCCTATATCCTAAGAATAACTGACCTCCAATTGTTCTAATACAAAATTACATCATCCTACATTAGCCATTTAAACAAGTTCATTCTTCGAAGAACTTGCCGAATGTCTACCCTCATTAGTATTTATGTGTAAATACTTAACTGAGCATACATACTAATAACACGGTAATTAAATTAGATGTAAACTAGAGAGACGAAGTGGCAAGTTTGATGTAGAATGCAGTAAAGTTGCAAATTACGTGCGATAGTTTAATAGACTCACTACGGACGCGGACATCTAACTTTGAATAGGTATATAATGTTATCATACTGGGCTACGGAAGTTCTCAATAAATATCTACTTCACATTTTTTTATATTATTCATTAATTTTCACCAATATGTTATGAAAAGGTTGCAGATAAAAATGAGTATTAGTATTTAAAATACTTTTTACTTGAGAAAATCCTTTTAGGAATCCTGTTTCTGGATAGTTAAATGGTTACAAAAAATATCATAAATGTGAAAGCATGGCCTTTTTAGTTTTATTCAGGAAAAAATATACCTCATCCTCATACCACGCGGCACAAGGTTATGCGGGGCTCTCATCACACTCTTACTGAGTATGCCGTTAGGAATATTACCCAAACATTGGCACACAAGGCGCGGTGCGGGTTTATCTTCTGATTGGGCGATTACTTCTTTAGAGGAAGCTCTTCTGTGGGTAAAGGGCTAACGCCGTCCCAGCTACCTGCGGTCACACTTAGGGCGGCATGCGGCACTCAAATGACCGAGCTATTTGATAAGCTCTTATCAAATACTATAAGTTTAAGTAGACACTAAGTGAATTAAAGAATGACACAAAGTCAATAGCGGCAAGAAATACATAAAACATTAAATAATCCTTAACGCAAAAGTCGCACTTATTATTGTGTAGCATAATCGCATCCAGTAATCTAGTCTCCCACACCGTTCGGCCGATTACCTTGAGGGTTGGCGCAGCTAGATGTATATTCGTGAAAAATACATCTATAGCTACGTGTGTCTCGGTGCTGTGTATTAGGCAACTGCTTTATAGGCAGTCTTACACTCCGGCATCTGAAGACCTGGAACGACGTACGGCTGTAGTCGGTTCGAGTTTGACATATCACCCCGCCGGTCGACGTTAACTGTGAGGATTCCCAAACAAATAAAGGTAACTCTGCTTTGTCAGATATGATCTGCAGATTCAACACATTACACAATACATTTAAAACTTCACTCAAACTGTTCAGTTAATGACTTGATGCTGAAATGTCAATCCCGTCAGAAAATTCTGACAAGAACTCTAAGAATCCCATTTTCACCGTTGGTTCTTTTACAAGCTAATATTTTTTGAAGAAAATATTGAATATAGGTAAGTACCTACAGATTAAGATAGGAAAAAGTGAAGTGTGTGAGTGCTCAGGTGGGACTCGAACCCACGATCTTTCCCTTACAGGGGGAATGCTCAGACCACTGAGCCACTGAGCCACACCTGAAGCTATCCAAATTCTCCTTTAATACTGTCTTGTATGTATCGTATGTATCGTATGAATGTCGGTAGATGGCTCCCACCGTCGCCCTAAGACGGTATTAAAGGAGAATTTGGATAGCTTCAGGTGTGGCTCGGTGGCTCAGTGGTCAGAGCATTCCCCCGTGTAAGGGAAAGATCGTGGGTTCGAGTCCCACCTGAGCATTCACTTTTTCCTATCTTAATCGATTTGAAAAGTTAGCATAGTAAATGCTTCAAAATTTCATTCAAGTACCTACAGTTTGGCATTGTTTTGCAATGAGCAAAAAATATTAGCTATAAAATAATATTGTAATGTAGATATTATTACGACATTGATTACGAATATGTATACCTAGATGTAACAAAAATCTGTGTCACTATGGGCGCTTGCAGTTTCCTGATTGAGAACTGGTTTTATGACTTGTTCGGAAGTAGAGTCATGTTGCACTAACGACAATGAATCAAGTTAGCCATTAAATTATACCTAACTGTAAATAGTCCGTTTATAAAGAATATGTAATGATAGTATGTTTTCCTTTCCATCCAAAATGATTGCTACCTATTAGGTATGTCGCTAGCGATTCAGTTTTAGATAAAAATTTGTTGTAAAATAGCATTAAAAAAATTAAGGTACAGGGAGGCTATGGGGCCTCACCATAACTCACGGGGTCAAATCAATCTCAACTGCTAGTCGGTACACGCTTGTTTGACGAGGCTTTGACCGGTCCTCTCGGGTCCGACCCCGAGAGGACCGGTCAGAGCCTCGTCCCTGCCATAGAAGTCTCAAAGCAAATCTGAAGGAAGACTAGAAGGAGTTAGCGAAAATATAATAAGGTTACGAGGAGGCCAGCATGTCTCTATACAAATACTACTAAATAAAGGCCACTAAGTAAATAGTTAGGTACAGAGAAAAATATCCTACAAGGTTTTAATAATTTGATTTTAAGTCAAAGAATCGATTTAAAAAAACCTTTGAATAATTAAGAGTAACAAATAGGTTTCATTATCACATTGCCTAGGTTTACATCATTTTTATTGACTAGGTATATTGTATCCTGTTTTCCGTTATGAAAGTAAGAAACCGGTAAAGCGAGTGAATATGTTTTCTGGTAGCCGCTCACGCCTGCCAGGCCATTGCTTGGGTCAAGGCAATAGCCGCGTTCAATTTTGTTGTTAATTTACTGCAATTTATATTATTTGCTTTTTAGAATCGCGATTACGGTAGATGAGGTTAGACATAATTGTTTCGTAGATATTTACGCGGTGAGGTCTGTAATTATTATACCTACGATACCTATATGCTATCAACTGAATTGTTTGCTATATCTACTAGGTAACATGACATTGAAAATGAATCTTTAATAATGTGGTTTCTCCCTGATATTCCCTGAAATACCTGTTTACTTAGTAGAACCAAATCTTTCTATTGTATATTAATCTTTTGGGATACCTCCCTACCTATACTTACCTACTATTAACTAAGAGTAATATTTACGGTTATTATTAAAACAATAATTATATAATGAGAGTTGGTTGTTGTCGTCTTGTTCTTTTATCACCGTTAAACATAACAAAGGGTGCACTCACAGGGCCCTACCCACACCTTCAGGACCTCAGTCACACCTTCTAGTGGATTCAGCTGCTAAACAACGGTCGAAGCTTCGATGCAGATTTCCGTTTCTGGGCTCGGAGAAAAGTCTAAAGTCTAAAAGTGAGTTTTTATTGTAGATAACATTACGTTGGTACCTACATACATATTTTTTCTTGATTGGTCCGAATACCAAAAGACTTATGAAGTGATTTGTGGATGATGTGGTGATGATCTTTAGTATTGTTAATGGAAATAAACATAAAGTAACCTAGATCAATATAGACAACGTATCAATTCTATTTCGGCCAAGATAGTAAGAATAGATCCTTCTTATGGAAGGAAACTCAATACAACTCACCTACAATTAATTTCATTTAGTGAAACATGGAAACTCATTAATGTTGAATGGCTTCTTGTGATCCTGCCTGAAACTTTAAGATGGGTAGTGTCATCAACATCACCTGAGGTTGCGTAAACTTATTTTCCTACTACTTGATCGATATAATTTATAAAGGACTTCGAAATTTAAATCGGCAAGATATTTTCAATTCTTTGCTAAGTGAAATCAAAAGTCAAAAACCATGCAGCATCGATTTACTGCAGCAGGTGGATTAACACCAGAATGGGGCGCATCGATTAACTTGGTTAAAACATCAAGTAGGCCGTAGGCCGTAGGCTGCCCTGCAAAGTCGTTTAAGAAAATTTCATTGGCCGCACGTTCTCCAAAATTAAAACAAAAGGTTTTGTACTAATTGTTCGAATAGTAGCAATAAACAGCACGCTGTATAATATTATAGGGCACACCTGGAACCCAATATTCAATTAAATTAATATAGTATAGTGAAGTTTTAACGCTATTAAACTTTTGAGTGAACAAGTATTACGAAATCAAATAAGCGTACCTAACACAACATTGCCTTCCAACCGAAACGGCAACTACTAAATTGTCGTGCAATTTGTAATAAATCGTCCGTGGTCCGTGTCGGAAATAAATTCACAGAGTAATATCGTGACCGGAAGCTGCCGAAGTCCTTGTTCTGACCACGAGATAGCCGCATCTGTATGTAGTCGCTATTGTTTCATTATGACATATTATATGGATATATGGCTCACCAGGCGCAAGGAGTTCCTATGATGCTTAAGAAGTAGAACACTATACGAGCATGGTTTGACAAATCCTTCCGCGGATTAAACGCCCATTATTATTTTCGCGTTGGTTCTTGTGGCATCTGGGGTTCGCTCTCTGACTTCGCAAAGTCTTAGACAATCAGCGAGACCATCGGATTGAACGCAAATATCCATTCTGCCAAGATTTTCATGTTACTATAGTATCATAAGATTCCTTAAAAATATTACAGAGATAACATGAACAAAGGAAGTCACATCTTGCACCTACGAACCTGGATCGTAGCTAGAGGAAAGAAGCGTGGTCTCTCCGCTTACCCTAACAGGAAAGAGGAGTACCTACTTATTTAAATAGGTACCTATATATAATGTAAGTTTAACTAATAAGTGGTAATTAATTATGAAACAAAATGTAGCTATAAGCTTGGATGTCAATAAAAAATAAAATCCCTTCCTCCATATCTTAATATGACAGAAACGTTAAGTGCGAGAGGAGTAGAAGTGAGTATGGTACTAGAGGATCAGAATGATAGCGTGAAAATCTAGACTGAGAATGCATGGGAATAATTAAATGACGTTTTTGCAAGATAGAGTCACACACTAGTGCGAAATTCTGGTTTGTCATGCATAATATACCATTTAAAATGTAGATAACATTATATTATATTGCAATTACGTGGTACATATTACATGGATGGTATATTATGCATGCCATATTTTTTGTCATGCATAATATACCATCTAATAAGTAGATAACATTATATTATATTGCAATTACGTTGTATGCCATACTTTTTAAGTTAGGACAGTTTTTAAAATCGTTTCGTTACCATTCCTCATTAGGGATTGATGCTGTGGTTTTAGAACTCAGTTTTTTTTTCATATGAAGAATTAGTGAATGGGTTCGCGACTAAAAAAATTAAATAACACTAGCTGCTTCCTCATACGTGTATTTCCCCAAAACATAAAAGCTTACTATTGCCGATGAGGAAAATACTACCTTTAATAGCTTTGCTATTGGTTTTCATCGACATTCATCAATATAAAATTTATTCTTGGCACCTGAAAACCATACTTACAACGTATTGTCAATTCCTCATTTAGACCACGGTATTGGCCATGTTACAAACCAAAAATGCATAGAATCTTGCGATCTCATTTTGCGAGGGCTTGCCTTAAGGCATTGCAGTCGTTATTAACATTTTTAAACACACATATCATCAAGTAATATATCAAATTGAGCCAAATAAAAATCATATTCGTAAAAAGTCTAAACCGTCTAGGGACAAGTAAAAACGGAAATACGATTCATAATATTTACCTCGATAGAAATTTACCCCGGACAGTCTACACATGACATGGCAGCCTCTGTGGCGTGACGGTAGTGAACGCAGCCGCTACGCAGGAGGCGCGGGTTGTAAGTATTCTATAGGCATAACAATTCACACACGTTACACGTCATTTCCCTAGTACCAGCGTTTAAAGTGTATTAATGGAAATCGCTTCAAAATACGTCGCGTAGGTAGTTGTACTTAAAGACACTTACTGGTGTACTTTGTATAATTACAAAGAAATAATATGATACACCTCTTCATAATAAAATACATAAAATAAATATATATGTAGATACAATACTATGCCGTGTTAGTTCCCAGTGGAATAAAATATATCAACCCGGTGGAACAGAATAGTTTAAACACCTTGGCCTACCATCTGGGGATTTACAGGTATGAGTATGTAAGTAATGTATGTACACTATATTATGTATACGGGTAAAAAAAAAACAATTCTAAAAAAATATTTTATTAATAGAAACCCGTGTTACTTGTAAGTGTCCTAGGCTATATATCATCACACATTCAGGAAGAATCAGTAGTGAAAACCGGATCAGAAATCTACTGTGGGCTCAATCCGGAGCTATGGGCAACAGTTAGGGACAAATAAAGTGTGTGAATAGAATAATCAATACATTTTCATGTATTTCTTGAGAGTTTAAAGGTTTAGTTTCTTTTACCTACTTTATGAAAACATAAAGTACGACCTCTCCGTCCAATAGCCATCGCGGCAATACCACCCGTTCCCCGCATAGGCACCCGCTAAGCCTAGCTTCCGAGAAATCACGAAATTGTGGCCTATGACTCCAAAAATCTTTGTATAAAATAGAAGAATGTGCAGATTGTAGGTACTTCAAATCTTTATCTTCCTTTTAGTTAAAAAACGTTATAAAAACTCCTATCCGTTTAAAAGTAGTTTCTTTTTAGTGGCCTTTTTGCTTTGGGAACGATTTTCAAACGGTAATTTTAAAGTATATGTATAGTATATAAACATAAATGTTCAAACTGTAGGTAGCTAAGAAACCAACTAATAACACTTCACTTTAATAACAGTTCTTAAATATAATATAATTCTATAAATATAATTCTTCTAAACATACGCCTAAAAACAAGATGGACGCTAGTAAGAGTCTTAAAATCGGTCAAGTGCAAAACGGACTCGCGCCTTAAGGGTTCCGTACGAAGGGTCCATATTGACTCACATAAAATTTTTAATCCTATTCTTTTTCTTACTACCGATTTGTGTTCATAATCATCACTCTTCATAATTTTATTTTTCATACTTTTTATTCATACATTTTTACTACTATCATCGGAACTCATAACAGTTAGTGATTATATTTTTTTTTATTAATTGTGGTTCCCACCCTCGCCCTAAGACGGTAGTATAGGAGAATTTATATAGCTTCAGGTGTGACTCGGTGGCTCAGTGGTCAAAGCATTCCCCCTGTAAGTGAAAGATCGTGGGTTCGAGTCCCACCTGAGCGATTCAGTTTTTCCTATCTTAATCGATACTTAATAGCTTACTTTATAACAGATAATTATCATATTGCGTTCTATTAATGTGTCCGTCTGTCCGTCTGTTACACGTGTGTCTCAATAACGGCTTAAGCGATTTAAAAAATCTTTTTAAACGGTATGAGAAACATTTTCGGACCTCCGATGATAGGAGTTAAAAAGTTATGTAAGACAATGCACACCTCCGTACGAAACTGAATTTAGGCCCTTCTTGTGCTTATAACCGGCATTATATAAGGATTGCATTAAATTAGAAGTTTGATTTTAGGATACTTCCCGTTGAGCTAAAATCATGAAATTTGAGAAGAAATAAGTTATTATAGCACAATTATAGGGAAAAGATATAAATCCGTAAATATGTAGCTTATCACCATAATCCACCTCGGTAGCAGTACGGTACGGCATAAGTAGCTACATATTTACGGTTTTCGAACTTTAACTGTGCTATAAGACCTTGCTTCTTTCCAAATTTCATGATTCTAGCTCAACGGGAAGTATCCTAAAATCAAACTTCTAATTCAATGCAATTCCAGTATATTGCCGCTCGTCCGCCGTCGTACGGAACCCTTAGTGTACGAGCCCGACTCGCTTGTAATCGAATTTTATAGATAATTACATGGTCTTTAATTTTGTCTTCAACATTTTTATGATAAAACTTACCATGTTGCTGATTTTTTTAGCGAAATATCGATTTCAGTGACCTTCGACCCTGAATAAAAAAACTTCTAGGTATCGGATCGATGAGGACTTTTATATTTCATTTATGATAGTGTTTTGAACAATCCTACAAAATTTCAGCTGGGTGCGAATTTTTTTAGCCTCACTTATCACTTGCCACTTGTCACTTGCCACTTGTCACTTGCCACTTGTCACTTGCCACTTGTCACTTGCCACTTGTCACTTGTCACTTGTCACTTGCCACGTTTTTTAATTTAGTTTAGAGTGACCTGGCTAATTAGCGTTAAACATGGCTCTTAATTGCTCCAAATCACTTTTTCAAACATATTTTACACTAAGACGCCATTCATAAGCTTTATTAAAAAAAGAGCATTAAAATATCTAGGAACTGGTAAAGTTACGTTAGTTATCACGTAGTTTTTTTTTTTCCAAATCTTAAAGAACATAATAAATCTTCTAAATGGCGCGGCCATTTCTCTCTCTCTCTCTCTCGTGGATTTTTGTACGGACGTCGCACTGCAATCTGGACTTAAGAAATGTCGGAAAAAGATCCAAAGTCATATGAAGAGAAATAAAAAAGGTAGGACTTTGTTTCTCTGCTATATGTGCGCAGAAGATAACTTGGTGTTGTTTTCTGCTCAATAGATATTATATTGGGGAGCACAACTAGTTGACAATTATAGGTACTTTACCCATAATTGTCAACTAGTTATGCTCGCTAATTCATTTATAAGGATTTACATCTGGTTTTAATTTCCTTTGTTTAGTATAATCACAAATAAAATAAAAGATACTCCACAGGACCCACACCAGTTGCGCCGGCCGGCGTTGTTGTAAAGTGTTGGTTGTGTAATTACTGGACCTTGATCACAATCCAAACGGGCTTACATATTCGAAGGGTTTTCAATAACTTGTGCCATAAGCTCCCAGATCCATATTAGCCGCGGTAGTCCTTACAAAATCGCGGGACTGAGTGAGGTGGGTGTTCTTTTGATTCATGGTTCTATCAAAGTGTTAACTACTTCACAATAATTTATGTATATCAGCTTCCGCGGTTTTAGTAATATAATTAAGTATATAAATGATAGGACAAAGGCACGGGACGGATTGCAGTTTTGCAATTTGCCTTTAATAGTTCTCACTTATCCGAAAGAATGCACAATATGTTTCGCTTTGTCCATATGTCCATAGAAAACTTGTTTCTTATTCGATCTGGGATTGCTGTCGGCTTTGCTTGCGATTGTTGTGACGTTTTTCAAAAATTACAATACATTTAACTGCACTTTAGCTCACTTGGCACGTATAAAAGGCGGTTTGATTGCAATAAATTATTCGCATTGTTATTATGAACTTATGAATCATAATGAAATGGTGAGGTTATTGAACCTGGGGTGCTTGGTCTGACTCCCTGGGCAACGGAGACTGCTGCCTCTCTCGCTCTCGGGATACGCTGCCGCCTACGGCCAATTCCGTCCGAGGGGAGGGCGGCCCTGTAGAGAGCTGAGAGTGCGAGGGCAATTTCTACGGGAGGAAAGGTCTGAGTCCAATATAAAGCGTGGGGATTAGAAGCTCCAGGATGTGGAGGGCCCGTCCCTCCAACACTTTCTGGCACAATCTAACCTAACTTGTATGTCAGTGCACCTACTAAACAACATATGAGGCTTTCACTCGAGGTCAACAGCCTACAGTAGGTCACGAAGAATCCGACATATCAATCAAAACAAGTTCCCGCTAAATTGCACTTTTTTTTTGGGCGCAATCGGGAAACAATGATGATGATAACTTTAGGATCGTTGGTTGTGCCTGAATTAGAAAAGGTATTCTTTAGAAATGTAATACAAATACAGCGCACTGATCTTAAGAGAAGTGTGTAGATCTTAACAATGATATAATTTATAGAACTAGACGATTATTCACATTACGATAATAACGAAACAACATCTTGTTAGATAACCGTGTTGCTAACTTTGTGCGCGTATCACTGAATATTATAGTGCGACTTGTTCACCTCGCTGTTGTATCCGTATTTGCCTAATAGTTAAGAATTTTCTATGGAATGCAGTTTTATTGATACAGAAGTATGATTGATCGCATCGTTGGCTTTAACGAGTGCTAAAAGAATTTTATCATTTGTTACATTTTGCATACCTACTTGTTCCCTATCCTTAACTTCGCCTCTACTTTAGATTTCTTCTCTATCTCTGACTTGCTCCCTGTCTCTACTTGGCTCTTGATCTTTGGTTTTTATGTCTATTACTTATGTTCTTAAAGGCAGCATTGTGGAGAGAAGAGCTGTTACGAATTCAGTGAATTTCCATGTAAGGATAAATTAAGGTATCTATTTTAACAAGAAATCACCTGCGGTAGCACAATTATGAATATTACTATATCGCCGAGAGTTAACATGCCCTAAAACTTATAAGACAAGGGATGTAGGAATAAATATACATCACACAAATAATAGACCCCTGGCACTCCACACATAGGCAGTTGGCGAGTGACAAGATTCAATAGCGTTCAAGTAAAAGGTGTGATTGGAGCGCGCAATAACAAACCGCTTGATGTAATAGTTGGTAACGAATGCATCCTGTACGTTTAAATTAACTCGATATAACAGTTCCGTATCCGTCTTTATGATAATGTTAATAACAAGATTTTTTTCTTTTATGGTGTTAATTAACTTCCTCATATTAATTTATTCAACAATTTATCTGTACTATATGATCAAAATCATACCAATCGTCTTTTTCATGAAATGATAGATAAGCATAATTCAATCTATTGTTAGTTTGATTTACTTTGTTATAATTCAGGTTACCTTGACTTCGATCACGTACGTATTTTATAGTCCTGTAGTTTTAACATACGCATTATAGCTTTCAATGGCTCCATCGAAAAACATTAAGTGTGATCATTTATTATAAAAATTGCAAGAAGAGGAAATAAATTACGATATTATCATGATGAAAAAAAGAAAACGAAATACTACGAGCATATATTAAAAAGCATCACAATCATTAAAAAGACAACATCTGTTAATTTATACTTGTCGCAATCCAATCGAATTCGATTCAAAAATTATATCCAATCAACAAAATCGATACCTCTATCTGGATTTGAATGGCAATAGATCGATAGTGTATTACGATCCATTGCGATCCAGAGTATCAATACAAAGTATCTACTACTAACTTTACACAACACCCTGACATTGGCAAGTTGTGACAACACACAGAAGCCATTCAATAAGAATTGAATTGAATTGACATTATTTCAATTATCTATAGTCTGTTCTGTAGTAAGTGTATATTTTAACGAAAAAATTACAACGCTTCATAAGCGTGCACTGATTTATCATCATAAAATGATTATCATGCCTATCATATCATCGTATTATTTGATATCAAGATAATTTCGTAATGATGGCATTCAGACATCTCATATATTAATCGAATATAACTTACAACTATAATACTATATTTATTAATTGCTAACTACTTATAACTTCCAGTCAAAGTTCATCAAAGTTCTCCTCAACGGGTTTGCAATTTTCTTGACCTTTCCTTGATCAGATTTTAAACATATTTCTCTTGACCTGTCTATTGGTCACAAATTAAAACCAAGCTATCATAATTTGAAAGAAAAATAAACAAACATCGATTAGCCTTCATTACAATTCGGATGTAAGTATATAATGTGTTCAGATCCGCGGTCGATAGTAACTTGATATAAATATTTGCTTCCTACTTCCATACTGATAGCGTCTAGTGGCGAATTACCGTGCAGCAAAAAATAATGACGTAATCCTTCAATAAATACTAGTTACACTGTACCATTACTTTAATATACTCGGCATGTCAGCACCTACCGCAACATCTGTCAGGTTTCCGTATGTGTCAATTATGTAGGTGCACCAGAGCGCACCGTTGTCGGTATTCCCCGATGCTAGAAACCCTTCAGGCATACTAATTATATCCTCATGCTGGTTTTCTCCATTTGCCTTCATATATGTTATCATTAGTAATGTAGATTATCCAACTTCCTACTAATAATATAAATGCAAACGATTGTGAAGAAATTTAGACGTTTGAATATTTGTTACTCAATCACGCTCAACCGGCTTATTTTATTACGATATGGGTATGGGTACAAAGATATTAGATGCATTTATCTGACTAAAATTTGATCCAGGGATAGCAATTAGTCTAGCCATAAATATTGTCATGAAGAAAAAAAAATTATTGCAAATAATATTTATTACTTTTACAGTGTGTTGGTTTAATACATAAATACAAAAAACTGTTTCGAAGTGGCCTCCATTGGCTGCAATGCTGCAATGCAGTCCTTTAAACGTTGAGCTGGCCTCAAATAGAAGCACGCACTCTTTCCATGGGAAAATTCTTCACTGCCAATCGTATGGATTATTTTAGGGACTCCAAATTATCATGGCGTTTAGAGCAAGCCGTACTTTCTAATCTGACCAGAAATCATAATCCAACGGATTAAGATCGGGACTAGACGACGGCCAGTCTTCAGCTCTGATGAAGTCCGAAACGTTCACTTCCAACCAAGACTGTGTGGACCGAGCTTTATGACCCGGCGCCGAGTTTTGTTGGAAGGACCATACTTTGTTATTGAACATGGTGTTGTTAAGGGGCTTAACTACCTTCTCAAGAATGGTATCTTGATACACTTGTGCCAATGTTTTGATACCTTTTTCACAAAAATATGGCTCAGTCACTCCTTCATAGCTAACACCCCACCAAAGCATCACTGAAGTCGGATAATGCCCACGTTGCAGTCTGTCGACTTATTGGGAAGCTTCCTTAGAGCTTTGAGCATAAATACGGTCATTTTGTTTGTTAAAATGTTGCTCAATTGTAAAGATTTTCTCATCCGTAAACAATTTTTTTCTGTGACCTCCCTTTGCGTACCGGTTCAGTAGTTGTTTCGATTTTACCACAAGATATTACAGTGAGAGCCAGATATTTTTCTGTCACAAACAGAGGAGGTCTCATTGTACCTATTAATGGACCGGTACACAAACATTTGACTAACACCAAGCGTATGGAGAGTTTTAAAAATTGCATTTGGGTCCATACCAACTTTGTGTAATGCAATCACAGCGATTCCGTTCTCTGTATCACCCCACTCTTTTTTAATATCGTAACATATCGTACAATGTATTGGCACCAAAATTAGAAAACACAATGAACAATCGTATAAAAATGACAGATTCCAAATTCAAATGTTATTGTTGCTTTCTTATTTTTAATTGTCAGAGTATTTATGGCCAGACTGTGTATATAGTATGGTTTAACATATAGTCTACTTTTTATCCCTAGAATAGGATCCCATGAGTTGTGGAAACGAGATAAGTAGGTATATATAACTAGTAATATTATTAATTTCAAAGTATTGATGAGGGATGAGCTAAGACAGTAGGTACTTTTGACGGTTATGAAATTTATCTTAGTAAACGAATTGCACGGGGAAAATTAAATGACAAAGCATAATCATTACCAGCTATGAAAAGTCCCCCCTACCGAGGAGGGCCAGACCGAGAGGAATGTCCCTGGGTCAGCCGGGGTGCGAGGGATATGTCGCGAAACCCCCTCACCTTCGGCTTAGCACAACGACCCACAGACGGGTGTGCGGTTTAGTCGGTTCGAGTCCGACATAATATAGGGGGAAAACCCGTGGGAATTTCTCGTACGTAAAAAAAAACCTGCTATGAAAAACGTAGCATAGAATAGTAATATTTTGGAGTAGGAATCAGTAAATAGTTTGTATGTTATGCCTGTAAATTGAAACCATAATAATAAAATATAACTAAATAAAACTTTTTAATTTGCTACATTACTAGCGGATACGACAGATATTGTCTGTCCGAATGTTGTCTTATCTTACCATCTTAGACACTGGTCGTGATCCAGGAAGGACTTCGGACAATGACCTTAGTGTCTACTACCAGATAAAAATAATTTTAGTTAAAGTGCGAGACAATTTAAAGTTTGAGATCGCTTATATAATTATATCCTGTTTTGCACCACAATATAAACTATGTATTATGAAAGTAGGTTGTACTATGCGCCATTGTTTCTGTATCTACTCATAAAAACCATTCGTACCCAAATGAGAAATATATTTATGTTTACCTAGTGCCCACTTGGGCATCGTGGAGGAACGTGGTGTAATGTTCCTAAGTCGATATCGCAGAGGGAAGATCCTTCTGTAAAAGTCGGCTACTTTTGAGAGCCGACCTGACCTTTTTTCAGGCCAATCATCAATTTGATCGGCGTTTTGAGAAGTCGATACCAGCCTGCCTGCCCACTTACACGTGTGGTTTACCTACTTGGTGTTTCATTAGAATAACTGACACGTAGGAACTCTTTATCTAATTAATAAAATATTTTAAGTAAAATATTCTAAGGTTTTTTTACCTCAAACAATGTTAAGATCACAAAAAATTCTAATGTCAAAATAATTGACTTGAACACAAAGATATTATGTGACGCAAAATAAATAAAATAATGGACACGTTACTACAAACTCCCCGTCAAACCTATTTATATTTGTTAATGTAAGAAGAATTTATATGTGTAAGAAACCTGATGAACTAACTGGGACTGTGGTTGCCATCAACAATGACCTTGAAAACATCAATGTCTCGGCCCAATCCTTTGGACTGCTGGTCAACCCAAAAAAATCTCAAGCACTTATTGTTGGTGGTACTTATGATTCTGTAGTCATTGATTACTCCAAAAGTGCAAGAAATTTAGTCATGCACATCGAGTCCATGCTTGCCTGGGATGTTCACATCGCGGAGGTAAGTCGGAGGGTATACCTACTGTTCATTTCAATCTCTGAAACGTCTCCAGTAACTTCTGCCTTTTCAGACTAAAAATACTCTTGCACAATCTCTTCTACTCTCGCTGTTAGACTATGCTGATGTCTGCTTTCTCGATGTATCGGAGGAACTGCTTAACAAACTTGAGCGCCTGCAGAATTTGGGAATCCATTTTGTGTTTGGCCTTCGAAAATACGACCATGTCACGGAATATCGCAAAACGCTGAAATGGCTTTCTATTCGGTAGCTCCGTAACCTTCACACTCTAACTCTTCTCTATTCTGTTCTTCACAATCCTAATGCGACAACTTAAATACGGGAACGCTTTGAGTAATATGTACCCAGGGGCAAACCCTGTCGTCATTCTTCCTCTCTTTTGCTTCGCACACCAGCACACTCATCTAGCTGCTATGATCGATCCTTTACGGTACAAGCTGTACCTACGTCTTTGGAACTCACTACTTCACTCCATTCGCCGAACTAGGGAACATTTCCTATCACAGTAATGTAATCTGTATACATCTATATATTTACGTATTTAAATTATATTTGTATATGTATGTATGTATATGCATGTGTATATATGTGTATAATGTACCTGTTTAGGTACGCCTTTTTGTTTTATCTATTTTTATTTTTGTGTACACTTCGCATCCCCCTTCATTACCATCATATTCTGCTCTGCTACTCAAAGGTTTGCTGGGGGAGAACTCATTTAAAGTTAAGCTCACCTTTGCACATGTTCCATTAAATGTTTTATAAATGATCTCTGTATATTGTGTGTACAATAAAGAATTAAAGAAAGAAAGAAAGCAACGCCTAAACAGATAACACATAGATACTCGTATACTAGTGTTTGCGAAAGGACAGACTATTTTAATGATAATAGGCAGATAATAACCCAAAAGCAATAACGACTCTCCAAAAGAAAGAAAGAGGTGTTGTCGCTACGAAGGCTGGACGCGTAGATTAAAAATTATCACTAATGAATGAAAAAATTAATATAATATTTACGGAAACAATTAGACTAGTTCATAATTTGATTGAAAATAAATAAATTATTAGCATAAATCCTTCGCATTGCACAATCAGAATATTGTCAATAAAAGACTTTTATTTATTATCCCTTTAAATTGCCCATTAAATTGCAGTAAGTCGGCAAGACGAAAAAGCAACGTGTAACAAGGCGACACCAGATGAATTGCAATTAGTTTAACATTGTTGGGACAAAATGAAAAGCAAGTACAAGGCTAATAAAACCACAATAAAATGACAACCGGTGTCTAGTCTCTCAAACCAAGGCACAATTATTTCTGTAAAACCCCGGTTCGTTTACTAAGAAAGTGATTCATTTAGACGACATAGATATCTTAATGTACACTACATTATATTTTTTCACGGAACCGGGTGCAATGAGGATATAATTATATTATTCTCTTATTTATTCGAAGAAATAATAGAACGGTTACTAGTCAGTCAGTTACTAGTCAGTTAAAATATGAAGTTCCTTAATTTGAATCTGATTATGATGCATCGGTGTGTATAGATTTCGTAAGTCAATTAAATATCGATCTGTATTGAGTTTGGATTAGCGATATAAAAATCTGTGCTTTATTTCATCTATAAGGTCCTATAATAGATAGTAGTAAAACAATGATACTCTTAATAAAAAAAAAGGATTTTTGGTTTTCTGACTTTATGTATGTCAATAAAAGTAAAATATCTGTATATTTCGTATGGCAATACTTTTATACCTATTAATAAGATCATCCTATGACATGAGTCTAAGTGTCCTTTACATTTAATTGTGAAGATGTATTCTAAATATAGAACCTACCTACAGAGACCATATACATAACATCTCGAAGAGATGAGATACGACGAGCCAAGCGAAGCGCAAGGGCACTACCTAACCTTTCTCGAAACGCTTCGTCGTTTTTATGAATTCTCATAACTTTGCTTTGGATGACGCTGAATAGTTAAAATTTTCACGATAGAATGCCATCGGTACAATCATTAAATGTACAAAGTTTGAATATCGTAGCTATTATACTTTAGATTTTATTAATGTCTCAAAACTCTTAATTTCGTCACTAACTCGTCACTCACTGATCTTCAAAATTGTTAGGGTACTTCCTGAAATCCTAGAAAGCTGAAATTTGGTACGTAAACAATTAAAAAACCTAACCTAACCTATCCCCTGGGAATAGGAGGTGGAAGCACAGATTACCTACTACGCTGGAAGTTTGTATATGAGACTTGTACTACAGTTTGTGCTACATAAGTCAAAATTAATTAAAATATTTCTTATACCAAATAAAAAATACGTACGTCATAATTTATTAACCAACTTACAAAAATAAATGAAATCCCACCAAAAACATTTTCATATAACAATGTTGCCAAGACGAGTTTACGTAGCTTACCCTGTACACTTTATACTAAAGAGATCAATAGGGTATTTAATCAATGGGAAATGACAAAATATCAGTATAGTCCGTGCTAAATATTGTAAGTACTTAATTGTATCTCAAGTGTCGCCGTCACGTCTAGCCGAGTACAGGTGAGCGTGTACCATTAATACAATAAGCAGTCTTTATTGTATAAGTATAAGCCTTTTGTCGCACTAGATAGGTACTCTGGATAAAACGATAAATAAATTGAAGTAATTCATATTATTATCCTTTTAGTACGAGAGCTGAGGTCAGCGTAGCATGGCCTTGTACTTACTCGCAATTTGGACTTAATGTCCCCTTTTGTTCGATTACGTAATGAGTAGGTACTTGTCCACCTTACGCCAGATAACCACACATGGCCAAGATATATCCATCGTGAATAATGTTACATTAGTACTAAATCACGATTGATCACGACTAAAGTCGATTCGCGAACAAACTTGATCTAGGTACTGGTGTTTGTTGAATTGTGGTCCTTCGTTCGTATTTTTTAGTAAATCAAATCGAACACCAAGGATATAACAGTACATTATGAGAGATACAAGTTGTGTTACGGCGTTATCGCTCTGTAGTAATTTCTTACAGCGACCATAGGATGGAAAGAAAAATAGGAGAAGAATATTTCAGGGCAGTTTGGCAAGCATTGATAATAGGTATATAAAGACAAGAAAACAATAATAACGCAAGAAGAAAAAGATAACACATAAATAATAGTTACATATAGGTAAATTATTGATATTGATAATGATCTGTGACTAGACTTTTAAACACAGGTAAGCACTTAGCATTCCGAACAGTCATTGGCAGAGCATTCCGCTGCTGCTTGAACTCGGCTGTCCCAAAAAAAAACGCAGTAAGCGACATCGTTTTCAAAATTAAGATTTTTACACTACCCTACTTAGAAAGCAATGCCCTACAATATGCATAGTTTAAATTAAACTATTATAACTCTTAAATAAACAGTTCAATAACCTAGTAAAGTATCATACTGTGTTTAATTTTGGTAGTTAATGGTTAGATAGATCAAAATAACCGTTTTAAGGTTAGTAAGTCTCATAAACAATGCGCAAAGACATAAAAATGACCTTATTTTTCGAATACATATGGCACTGAGGTAAATGCATATAGGCAATCATCTTACCTATGACATATAATAGTTATTTTAGTACAATACCACGTAATTTTGAACGGCATGTTAAATATGTGTTTTTTCACTCTACTCTAAAAACAGTTTTTGTGATTTACTGTTTTTTTTTTGGGACAGCCGAACTGAAAAGGATTTGTCGGTAAAGTTTATGGAATGGCTCGAAATATTATTAGGTAAATAGTTTACAAGTCGATACTTCAACTTGTTATGTTATAAGAAATTTTAAACTTATCTATTGAATGGAACTTAGTACGCATACCTACTTTGCACTAAAATATTTAGTTAGTTTATAATATTGCAATTTGCTCCTTTTAAAGATTGTGATTAGATATCACCATTGACTCTACATACTCGCTGAACCAGCCCTAATTAAAAAGGTCTGTGTAAAATAATAATAATACTTACGTTTTAATAGTTTCTTTGTTACGTTTTTAAAAGTTTTATGTTGTATGTCTAGCGTGTGCATTTTTATGTGTAACGTGTCGTGTCTTCAACGTTTGCCAAACCTTCCAAATTAGCAACAGCAACAGCACCTACTCATTATAATGAATGTTCCACCGGGTGACTCTAATACCAATACTGTTATAAGTTCGTGTTATAAGTTCCACGGCTTTACTTACTTAGGTACTCAGGTGTGCAAAATAAACTAATTAGTTTGTTATTGTATCAAAAACTAATTTAAGTGATATGGTTGAGTGCAAAAATAATTACTGTAATCGGACGTAGAACTAGCTAGAAGCCCGTTCCCCAATTTTTTGTCGCTGGAACGAAATCAATAGAAAATTTAATCAAATAACCATTTCATACAGTGCCATGGCTAATAAGGTTCTATATTTAAATAGACCACATTTTTTCTATTTTTATAGAGTTGGTATGTTTTGCTATCAAAAATTACGGGGGTCCGAAACCATATCTGTCGCAATTAGTACATTTACTTACTGCCGCTATTTTCATAGCGTTTAACTCAGCCGTATTAGAGGTTCTATTTTTATATACTCGTGTCTATCCAAAGGTTGCCTGGAAGAAATTTTTGTTTGCAATAAGTACATTGTACATTATTATGTATAAAAATCTCTGTTCATTTGTGTATTTTAGTGTACAATAATAGTTATTTGTTATACAAGAGTGCAAAATTGCTTTTTAACCGCGTGCCCATTTTTGATGATCGAGCAAGCGAAGGATTCTTAAATTCAAAAATTAGAATTCTGAACGTTAACGAGGGAATCAAACGAGCGCAAGGTGAAAAATCTTTGCACTCGAGTGCAACACTTAGCTTTTTATCCCACCTCAGCGTGGAAATGATGAAAAGGCGTGTGCAACGCAAATAAAAAAATACACCAAGGAAGCTCCGAGTCCGAGTTTTTAACAAATTAAAAAAAAATGTGTATTAAATTTGGCACCATGGAGGTAGGTTAGGTTAAGTAAATAGGTTTAATAATGTCTTGAATTCACAAATGGTGAAGGGAAGAAGGGTGCATCGCGATATTATTTAGTGTGAATTCGAGTTTTTGAAGTGAGAACTTCTTTAGCGGCGTTGGATGGGTAAAAAGTGTTAAACTCGCGTCAGGATCACTTGACCTTTGAACCGTTACCGACGACTGACGTCATACAACATTAGCTACAGATTGTTTATTTTGTTAGGTACGCTAAGAAGCTTCGTAGCTTAGCGGTAAGCGCTTCACACGTAAGTTCTTGTGGTTTCAGATAGTACCAGGTTCGAACCTGGGCTTCTGAGACTTTTTGTGATTACTTTTTCTTTTTGTAATTTATTAGTTTTTGTGATTATTTTTTCTGTTTGTAATTTATTAATTTCTTCTGACAGAAAATAAGCAGAAAATCCTATCACTAGGTTCTATGATTGGCGCTATATTATAGGTATGGTATGGTATATTCTTTTTATCTTTTTCTCTGTATATAACGAAGAAAGAAAGAAAAAAAAAGATTTCACTTCTGCCGGCACTCCCGGAGTGCAACCCATCTTTTTTATGTTTAAAAATGATGGATTTTTAGACAAAACGTCTTAGTTTAGACAAGGCACACAAGAGTAGGAAAGTGGCATATAACAGTGAATTGTGACTCTTCGTGTTGGTTTCAACAAAGCCCTAGTAAAATCTTCACCGCATTACAGAGGCAGCAATCATCTCATTGATCGTCGTCATCATCATCATCATTAAAACTTACGTAATAGTGTTATAGGCACTTCAATTATATCTTACCTACTGTTGTAAATGGAGAAATGAAAAGAAAGCGGTGAAGTGCGAGTCGGACTCGCCGATGAAGGGTTCCGTAGCAGCAAGTAACATAATATAAAAGTTCTTGTAGTTCGTTGTTACTTTGATCGACACATTTCACCACTTTGGAAGTGTCTCTCGCGCAAACTATTCAGTTTAGAAAAACATGATATTAGGAACCTCAATATCATTTTTGAAGACCTAGCCATGAATACTCCACCCCAAAAGCAAGGGTTTAATGAAAAAAAAAAACTCGAGTTTCAGTTCTAAGTATGGGGAACCCCCGAAATTTATTGTTTTTTTTTTCTATTTTTGTGTGAAAATCTTAATGCGGGTCACAGAATACATCAACTTACCAAGTTTCAACAGTATAGTTCTTATAGTTTCGGAAAAAAGTGGCTGTGACATACGGACGGACAGACAGACAGACATGACGAATCTATAAGGGTTCCGTTTTTTGCCATTTGGCTACGGAACCCTAAAAAGGTTTCCTACAGGACAGGCTTAGCCTAGTGTAGGAAGCTTCTGGCAATAACGGACTTGTTCCTATTTAAATCTGTTGTGTGCGCTCCCGATAACACATGTAAGTAATTATAAGCAGTATTTGATGGCAAATGAATACATTTTTCTTTTACCATAATCATTATCATTAAAATCATCACTAATAATTCCAGCTAAGATAAAAGTAATGAACTGATGTCAAGGCAGTATGGCCATAGCACATTCGCCTGTTCCGAAAGGAACGAAAGAAAAAAATAAAATATTTTCTACGACTTTTCCACTTAGATATCGAAGAGTAAAAATACTCTTTTCGAGCTAGTGAGATGAAAAGAATATTTACTTACTATCTAAGTAATTCATGAGAGGAATTATTCTTAGGTCCTCAGATAAGCATTCTTATCTGAGGACCTAAGATAAATTATTTTTTGTCTTTTTATATAATGTCGATTTCATCTTTTTAACATTTACCTTTTTTATCCGTTATTGAAGTGTTTATGTATGTACCATTGTACCTACTCCTAAGTCACACAAGTATTATTTGCGAAAACCAGATATTTTTTTATGGAATGTAGAGTATAAAACCTGAACTCAGTAAAAACAGTCAAGTGCTTAAACCCAGCCCACTTGAGCGATCTCTTAAGTAGACAGGACCTGATTGACGTCAGTTAAGTAAATCTATAGGTTCCGCAGTAGGTATCATATTTACCTGTAATATCACACTCAGTGACCAGTGATTTATAATGCCAATGGTTGCCAAGCGTACGTACTACGCAGGTCACGAGTACCCTCGAGCCTCTGCAGATGCGTAGTGATGTTGCTTCCTTGGCAGTATTTTACCGTCTCTACCATGGTGAATGTTCTGATAAGCTATTCCAATTAGTCCCACCCTCTCCTTTCCTATCCAGGACAACACGTGCAGGACTTAGATGTCACCCGCATACGGTCCAGAACATTCCTTCAAGAACCAAGCGGTTCGGTGACTCTTTCCTGTGTCGCACCATTAAGACCTGGAATTACTTGCCAGCTCACGTGTTTCCCTCTTCCTACAGTCCCGGGTCCTTTAAGCGCAGCGTGAAAAAGCATCTTATGAGGCCGTCAAGCTGAGTGCCACCATTGTTAACATGGCACGTGTATATAATGGTGACCCTCTTTCCTGAGACTTTGTCTTCAGCTCACCATCAGGCGAGGTAAAGTCAAATTGACGTGTCCTATATAAAAAAGACGGGTTGCACTCCGGGAGTGCCGGCAGAAGTGAAAACTTTTTCTTTCTTTGTTTCTTCGTTATATACAGAGAAAAAGATAAAAAGAACATACCATACCATACCTATAATAAAGCGCCAATCATAGAACCTATCACTAATTTTCTGTCATAACAAATTAATAAATTACAAACAGAAATAAATTACAAACAGAAAAAATAATCACAAAAGTAATAAATTACAAAAGAAAAATAATCATAAAAAGTGTCAGAAGCCCAGGTTTGAACCCGGTACTATCTGAAACCATAAGTACTTACAGACTAAGCGATCACCGCTAAGCTAAGAAGCTTCTTATCGTATCTTGCAAAATAAACAGTCTGTATGTAGCTAATGTTGTATGACGTCAGTCGTCGATTACGGTTCAAAGGACAAGCGATCCTGACGCGAGTTTAATAATTTTTACCCATCCAACGCCGCTAAAGAAGTTTTCACTTCAAAAAATAAAAAAATCATCTCCAAGTGAGTAGCTAGTAGATTTAAACGCTGCAGAACCTTAGGCATCTCTACTTTATTTTTTTAGGAATACTAGCCTCCTTTTAGCTTGTGGACAACACAGCGAGTTGAAGAAGGGTATTGTTTATCGCTAAAAGAAACAACATCTATTTACCTAGGACTGTCAAAACAACATAATGATCTGTAGTTCAATCAAAGCCTAACGCTATAAATACGTTCATATAATAAGTCGAATACTCCTAATAAAATGATTCAACCGCGACATTCCAAAATTGAGCTAAATGTCAAACACGGTATTTTACATATACAATTCTCAAAAAATAATCTTTAACATTAGTGATATTTTTGACATTAATTTGGTTAATTTATTTTGGTTTCTCGAGGACCAAGAGTCCTGAAAACTAATACATCTAATAACAAAAACATTGTTTATACTGAAGTTTACATTATAAGCTAAATAACATAACTCGATCATCGCACTCATAAGTTGAATCCCTAAAATTTTACGGTGAATCATTCTGACATCATATATTTTAAGAACTATCTCTAACACTTTCGCCTTATGTATACCAAGCTATCGCCCCAGCTCTCGTCCTACTTAGCGCCCGTAACGCGATGACTGAGTTAAGCGGTCAGCCTATAGTAACATTTTTAAAGATTGATATTTTATGAACAAAGGCGTACAGTCATGTAATAATGTTCACCGAGGCGAAACGGGGGCGAGTCACTCATAAATAATATTGTGGGTAAATTTTCCCAAATGATGTGATAAACTTGTTGTGCTACTTAGAACTCTTCTACAGGTCACTGGGGTTTTTTTTAATATTCATTGTACCATTATTTATTAGCTTACAGATTCTTAGCATCATGTGCCAAAGATATTAAAATAGAAAACTTAATTATTGTTAAACCAAACATAAAAGTAATACAAAAGATGCAAATGGACATTTTGTCTTATACACTGTTATTCTTTAGCTTATCTTTTCAACGATTGTGATGTACTAAAAAAAACGACATGTTATTTAACTTGGTTTTAGATTACAATAAGTATTAAGATCGTGGTAAATCACCCTATCTGCTATTTGTCTACATCAACGTTTCCCAAAGTGGGCGATAACGCCCCCTGTAGGCGCTGCAGGCCTAAAGGGGGGTGGTAAGAGACCCAGAAAAAAAATGGGGGCGTTGTGTAGGCTTCGGGGGGCGATTTGTAATTTCATCTAGCTAGGAGTACTCTTAGATACCGACAGAGCTCTCGACTCTCGGCTACAACTTGTGAACATCAACTAATATTAATTAAGAGATTCCTGTTTTATTCAATAAATAGAAGAAAAATCATGTCAATCGATCGCTCCGTTTCGAAATGAAAGTAGAAACAAACAAACAAATAAAACGGCAATAGACACACTTTCGCATTTTAATAGTTATTAGTATTCGTAGATAGGTAATTTTCGTAGAAAATAGACCGCGGGCAATCATGTTTTAACAAGATTTTGTTAAATAACCTGATATGTGCATTCCTGTATCATAGAATGCTGATTCATAGAATACTTCTTCTTACTTGTTAAGTATAATTGAGTATCGAATGAGATAAACGAGTTAATGCATGTTTGTCTATTCCTGTCGGTGCGTGCTGCTTATGCAATCCTATATAAACAACGGAATATTTATTTTATTTTCATTTGCGGTTTCGCGCATAATAGATAAGCAGTACTTAATTTCAACACTTACTTACGTATTTCTTAAAACAAAACAATGTCGGAACTAAAAAAGAAGAGACGGCAATACTCTGTGGAATATATTAAATTCGGATTCATTGAAAATCCCACAAACCCATCGTCGCTTCAGTGCCTTCTCATGTCTAAAAACATTTTCGAATGAAGCAATGAAGCCTTCAAAACTGCAAGATCATTTGAATAAAATGCATCCAGATCCAGAAAGACAAGAATAATAAAAATAAGCATATTTTCAAGACCTAGAGATGAAGCATAATACTCAGCCAAGTGTAGCAAAACTACCTATTTTCGGCAGCTGCTAAGCAAGATGACGACGGACTTCGATCTTCGTACATTATCTCTTTGTTAATTGCTCAAAAAGGCAAACCACATAACATCGTAGAAGAATTAATTTTGTCAGCAATAAAGGAAGTAATAACAACTGTGCTTCATAAATCGGCCGCAGATATTATCCGAAAAATTCCTTTGAGTAATAATTCTGTGCAAAGACGAATTGATGAAATGGCTGAAAACATTGAAGGATCATTGTGCAATCATCTGAAGACTAGTCAATTCTCAATTCAGCTCGATGAGTCCACTTTACCAACTAATGAAGCATTGTTGCTGTCTTACGTGAGGTTTATTAAACATGAGAAAATATGTGAAGAACTTTTGTTTGCTAGGAATTTAGAGACCGATACAAAAGGCAAAACCATATTCAATACATTGGAAAAGTTTTGTGATGAGAAAGAGATTCCCTTGATAAATATTATATCAGTAGCTACGGATGGCGCTCCGGCTATGACAGGGTGCCATAAAGGCTTCATAGCGTACTTAAAAAATAAAATTCCAGATGTCCTTGCTGTACTTTGCGTTATTCATAGACAGCATTTGGTTGCTAGAAACTTAAGTGAACGACTATTTCAATCACTGCAATATGTCATCAAAGCAGTCAATAAAATCCGTATCAGCTCTTTAAATGATAGATTATTTCATCAGCTTTGTGTTACTAATGACGAAGATTCCAACCGTTTGTTGCTTCATACTGAGGTTCGTTGGCTATCAAGAGGTAATTGTCTGACTCGATTTTACAACCTGTTTGACTCTGTGATAGATTTCTTGGAAACTAAAGATACAGAATTGCGCAACAAGCTCATTACATCAAAAAATGATATAGCTTACATGACAGACCTGTATAAATTGTTCAACGACATGAATCTCCAACTGCAAGGCGATGAACTAAATTTAATTAAAACAAAAAATGTGGTTGCTGCTTTCGCATCCAAACTGCTTTTACACAAAAAGAATATGGGCAGACGTGAGTTTCACAATTTTCCGAATTTATCAGTATCCTGCAGTAACGACGACTTGTCTTGTGTGACTTGACTTGTCCACATTGACTTCACCGAATGATATCAGGACATTTTGAACTTGGAAATACCAGGCTGGGTGTTAGATCCGTTTTCAAATGTCAACACAGCAATCTCACTTCAGCTGGAATAAGAACTTATAGAATTGACAACAAACGAGGTAATAAAAATCAAGTTAAAAAATGGCTATCAAGAATTTTGGCTACAAAAATCGATCCCGCAATTGGATTGTGGTCAATCGTTCAACGATTCTTGATAGCATTCCCATCGTCATATTTGTGTGAACGTAGATTTATTGCTGTGGCAACGCTGCTTACTAAAAAGAGAAATCGTTTGCATGTTACCGAACGTGGCGACTTGCGGCTGTTCTTGAGTAAATAGGAAACTGATATCAATAAACTTATTAAACAGCATCAGATTCATCCTTCACATTAGTTTTTATATAAGAATCGATTATGTTTGTTTTATTTTGAATAAAAGATACTCTGTCTGAATACTAACGTTTCAATAATCATTCTCATTGGCAGGGCTTACATGCTACACCCGTAAGAGTTAACTTGAGACCTGAGCGTCGTTATGTACTACCTACTGTGCTCAGGTCTCAAGTTAACTGTTGCGGATTGTAGTAAAAGTCTATTTTAGAATGAATGTTTAATCTCCGCTAATATAGCTCACAAAATTAATTAATTTAATTTGAAGTTATAGTGGTTTTTAAGTAGGTGAAAAAATGGGGGCGCTAAAGATTAATTTAGTCTCAAAGTGGGCATTAGACAAAATAAGTTTGGGAACCTCTGGTCTACATCCACCAATGAACAATGTATTATATTTTGTAAAGAGTTTTATTTCTTTAATAAAAATTAAATTAAAAAAAAAATATATAAAAACAAGCTATGATTCACAAATTCAACTTGACTAGAATGAAATAAAAATGCATAATCCTTACATAAAATTATAACATATTTTATTTTAGTCCAGCTAAATTTTTGAGAATAGATGAATGAATTTTGTATACCTACCTGATTATACACCGAAATGGTATGGTCCCATTTTACTGCGTCGAACTTATAATTCAATGCATGATTTTTTTGTATCAACTGCCTACGAAAAAAATAGCAATAGAGTCCATTACAAAAGGTCATAGTTACCTGTTTTCTGATCAGAAATACATTTTGAGAATATTATTACAAAAATTGATTCCTGATGTGGACGAAGGTTTGTTTTTCAATTGGCACCACTGTTTCTAATGATTGTTAATTTTTACTTTTGCTGGTTTGTGGTTAGTACGTTTAGCCAATTCACAATGAATTGAGGTAAGTCTCATGTAAGTCTACCTGAGAACATCGCTTACAAATTGTATAAATTTCGAAAATCATTGTTCAGTTCGTCAAACTTAGGTACCGTGCGCTAAGTCCATTTTACGATCGACATATTCGAATAAATTATTCGGAAAAGAATGGATGGAATTTGTACCACGCACACTCCAGTTTGTAATTTTCATCCACAAATCGCTCTACATGCATACAGCCCCTCTACACAAGTGGCAATTCTTTGGCCGGCGATTGATGGAATAGAATGACGAATGTATGGGATTTGACACATTTGACATGCGTTAACGACTGATATTTCAACACAAATCGACAAGATAGTATATGAGTGATGTTTGTAAATAAAAAGACATGTATTTGCTTGTATATACAGTCAAAAGATAGTGGTCATCAGACTAAACAAGTACTATTCCGATTCTGATGTAACACTTTTCGCAAGTGTAGTCTAGAGGTAAGTAATATAAATCTGGAACATGTATAGAATACCGGATTATACGCATTGCCGGTAACGTATACAAGACAACATAATACAACTCATCAGACTAAACAAGTACTATTCCGATTCTGATGTAACACTTTTCGCACGTGTAGTCTAGAGGTAAGTAAATAAATCTAATGTGGCTTACGCAAAAAAGAAAAGACTAGTCGAAAATAAATAACATACTCGTAATGCTAAACTAGAAAAAGAACTAGTCTAAAAAAAGACAGGTCGCACTCTGGGAGTGCCGGCAGAAGTGAAAACTTTTCTTTCTTTCTTTTTTCGTTATATACATAAAAAGATAAAAAGAACATACCATTCCATACCATACCATACCTATAATATAGCGCCAATCATAGAACCTATCACTAATTTTCTGCTAATTTTCTGTCAGAAGAAATTAATAAATTACAAAAAGAAAAAATAATCACAAAAGGTAATAAATTACAAAAAGAAAAAGTTGCTTTTGGAGTACCTCAGGGGAGCGTGCTGGGACCATTGTTGTTTATCATTTACATAAATGACTTTCCCCAAGCAACAAATTATAAAACCATACTTTTTGCGGATGACAGCACAATTGTATTTACTGGAAATAATAAATCTCAGGTAGAACATGAAATAAGTGGTACTTTATATGACTCTATTAAATGGTTGACATCAAATAATTTGAAAATTAATTTAAACAAGACATGCATAATGACATTTATAAATAGGACGAACAAACTGACAGACTTGGACATACAATATAATGGAACACAAATAAAACAGGTACAAGAAACAAAATTTCTAGGACTAAACATATATGAAGGTCTGGATTGGAAGGTGCATTTAGAAGTGTTGAACACTCTTACTCTCTCTATATGTTGTCTAAGACAGCCAGTGTATCTACTATTATAACTGCATACTATGGGTATGTTTTTCCAATATTAAGTTACGGAGTCATATTTTGGGGCAATTCAACTAGTGTTGAAAGCATTTTCAAAGCCCAAAAGAAATGCGTAAGAGCTATATGTAAATTGAAATGTACTGATAGCTGTAAACCTAGTTTCATTGAACTACAAATTTTGACATTGCCATGTATATATATTTTGGAAACCGTGTTGTTCGTGAAGAAAAATATGCAGCTTTATACAAAACTTAATAGTAAGAGACATAACATGAAGATATGTTTTCCAGCTAATACAACCACATATCTTACCAGTAGTCTGTTCTGCATGGCACCAAGGCTTTACAACCGGCTACCAATTTATATTCTGAAAATTACAAATATGATCGAATTTAAACGTAGCCTTAAGAATCTTTTGCTGGAGAAATGTTATTATTCCGTTGAAGAGTACCTAAGTGACATGTCACTGAAATAAATAAAACAATCGGACAATATTTATTATTATCATTATTTAATTAAAAATTAATGCAATTGACATATTTTTTTTAATTTGATTTTATTTACTTCATGTGCTATTGTTATTCTCTACCACTGACATACCTATTTTATTTTGATTCTGATTTATTTTATTACAATTGACATACCCATTTGATTTTATTTGATTATTTACTATTGAAAGTCTAATTTTATGGCTATTGATATTATGTACCTATTTCAATTAATTGTAGTGAAGTATGCATGTCTAGTAATTGTTTATATGCCTCTAATTTGCATGCCGCAAGGCCAAATGTAGTGACACATTTGTAACAAACATGTACCAACCCTAAACCTACATTTGCAAATAAATGAAATAAATAAAATAAAAAAAATAATCACAAAAAGTAATAAATTACAAAAAGAAAAAATAATCACAAAAAGTAATAAATTACAAGAAGAAAAAATAATCACGAAAAGTGTCAGCAGGCCAGGTTTGAACCCGGTACTATCTGAAACCATTAGGTCTTACAGTCGAAGCTTTACCGATAAACTACGAAGCTATTTATCTTATCTTGCAAAATAGACAGTCTGTAAGCTAATGTTGTATGACGTCAGTCGTCGGTTACGGTTCAAAGGTCAAGCGATCCTGACGCGATTTTAAGACTTTTTACCCATCCAACGCCGCTAAAGAAGTTTTCACTTCAAAAATAAACCTTTTGACGTGTTTAATTTCAAGTAATTAATTAGAAACTTTATTTTGAACAATTGCAATCTTTTTCTGAGTCAGAGAGTACTAATAGTAGGTACATAGTATGTTCAATTGTAATAAAATCAATGATGCGTAAAGAGTTTAGCGTAACGTAATCCATTAAATTTATATTATTAACAGCATTCTCTATATTTTCTTGCTCTAAAACCAAAGTAGCTAAATTAATTGAGGCTATCTCTATTAATTTTTCTAGCAACATTAATGAAAAAAACCGAAACACACAAAAATTTAGCCTCTCATTCTTGCCAAATCAAAACCAAATCAAACTACTCTTATAGTAGGTATAGTAATAATTAAAGAATAGTTTCGAAGTAACTTAAAATTAAAACTTTAAAATGTATTTTCAAATCTTACCTATATGGCAACATCAATTCCTAATTGTTACTATTTTATGCAATACTATACCGTTCATCTGATTGTTACAAAACTTTGCCAACTTTAGCTCTCATTTATAGGAAAAATGTATTGGACCCATTAGGTAGTCCTGACCTTTTACCGAAATTTCCTACGCGGCAGGACGAGCTAAATGAGCGGGAAATTGCGTGCAACTAGTTAGTCATAGGTGTACGAAATTTCGAGTACATAGCGTCAGAGTAGATAACTGCGTATAATATGATTAAATTGCGCTATTCAGCGGTTACGGCAATTATATATACGGTTAATTAGTGTGCATTGTACCTAGAGAATCTACCGATACTTACCATCCATGATTCCTGTCTGGATGTTTCTATTATCCAACCAGCTTTTCGCGACTTTGTTCTTATAAACGTTGATTACTGAGCACTCTTATAGTCAAGAAACGTAATTCCTTAAAGTAGAATTAAATTTATTACTGACATGTTATTATGTAAGGCACGTGTACCTAAGTTAGCATTATGAGCAAGTAGGCAGGTTTCGACCACGCAAAGTATGCCAATGTATTGACTAAATAACTACTTAGTCAAGAGCACTTGAAACCGACGGCATAGGATAGGATAGAATAAGATAAGGAATCTTTTGTACGCACTCAGCCTCTCTATTGGAGCATTTTGCGGGAAGAGTACTGGTTAGAGCAGTCTGCCTAGCTCCGCCCAGAAACGCAGAAACTCACTGCCGAGGATTTGGGATCATTGAGCGGCTACTGCCTCGCACTTCAGTATAACGTGGCTGACCGTTTCCTCGGCGTCGAAACACCCCCTGCAAAGGGGGCTGTCCTGCTTGTTGAGGGGACAGTGACCCGTTAATGTCCCCATAATTGTGAAACCGACGGTTTGCAAGGCAGTAGCGGACACTCGTCAAAAGTGTAAGGAGAGAAGCATATGGCGGGCTGTTACTTCTGGTAGACAGAAAAAAGCGCAAGTATTATCCATACTAATATTATAAATGCGAAAGTAACTCTGTCTGTCTGTCTGTATGTTACGCTTTCACGCCTAAACCACTGAACCGATCTTGATGAAATTTGGTACAGTGGTATATTACTACCTTTTATCACGAGAAAGGGGGTTTAAGGGGGGGGGGGGAGGTAAATAGGGGAGGAAAGTTTTTATGAAAATTTTGTCATTTCTGAAGATATCTTAATGAAATTTGGTACAGAGGTAGATTAGAGCTTGGGGACGGACATAGGCTACCTTTGATCGCGAAAAGGGGAGGTATAAGGGGGGGGGGACTAGGGCCTTGGGATGAATTTATCGCAAAAAGAGGGATAGAAAGAGGGCGGACTAGGGCCTTGGGATCAAAGATAGTCATTTTTGAAGATTTCCTGATGAAATTTGGTACAGAGATAGTTTAGAGCTTGGGAACGGACATAGGCTACCTTTTATCGCAAGAAGCGGTAGAAGGGGGAGGGGGGAGGGGAATAGGGCTATGGGATTAAAATTTCTAATTTTTCAATGGCACAAAAAGGGGGTGAATATGGCATAAATAGTAAGAATTTCTTTTAAGATGTCCTCATGAAATTTGGTACAAAGGTAAATTAGAGCTTCGGAACGGACATAGTCGAGTAAGGAACCAAATATAAAAGCGAGTGGAGAGTCGAGTAGAGATTGTTATAGGGACGAGTGGATAGGCGTGTAAAGATCGAAAGTCGAGTAGAGTCGACTACAAGGGCAAGTAGATATGCGACTAAAGAGCCAGTGGAGAGGCGAGAATAGAATCAAATAGAATGCAGTAAAGGATTGAGTAGAGAGGCCAATAGGGAGGCGAGTGGAAAAATGAATGTAGTGGCGAGTAGAGATTGAATAGAGGGTTGAGTAGAGGTGCGAGTAGATAGGCGAGTGGGGAGAGTCAAGTAGAGAGGCGAAAAGAGAATCGAATGGATGGGCAAGTAGAGAGGTCAATGGAAAGGCGAGTATAGAGAAGAGTACAAAGTCGAGTAGAGAGGGAAACAGAGAAGTCAGTAGAGAGTCGAGTAAAAATTCAAGTATAGAGGCGAGTAGAAAGTCGAGTAGAGAGTCGAATATAGAGGCGAGTAGAAAGTCGAGAACAGAAGTGAGTAGTTGAGGACAAAGTTGAGTAGAGAGGCGAATTTAATGCTCAATAGCATCGGATCAACACTAAGCCATAACCGACATCCACGCGGGCGGAGCCGCGGGGAACCGCTAGTATTCTATATAAATACCAGTTTCCTATTTAAACCCCAACCTTCGTAGAAATTAAATTTCATAACGATCAGTTCAGGCCGACAGTCGTGCTAAGGAATCGGTCAGGCTCTTAAAGTTAGTTTTATATCTAAATCATAGTGAAGTTCTGTAGGTGCTGGTAGTTGGTAGCATTATGAGTTGCCACTCATTAATCTATAATATAAAAATGAATCGCAAAATGTGTTGGTAAGCGCATTACTCAACAACGCCTGGACCGATTTCGCTAATTCTTTCTTTAGAATAAAAAAAGTGTTAAGCCGTCACGGGAACGGGAACAGAATACCACGCGGGCGAAGTCGCGGGCATCAGCTAGTTTCTAATAAAAGTTTGGGTACTGGGGCGTCTCTAGCGATTTGTATTATCACCCAGTCATTAATGCAATTGTGTGATGATACATTTGGGAACTCGAGGTTCGCTACGTTGTTTTTGATTGACGTTTCTTGGAGTGACTGCAGTCTTACCTTCCCAAAACTAAGATGAAAGCTTGCAATAGTACCTATCTTGTTCGCTGTTTGAGGTTGATGGCCTCAAGTTAGTCCGGATAGTGTTTGTAAATATTATTGTCCACTTGGATCTGCTTTAATTTCACGAATTTGTTTGTCTTCTTCGTTCGAGTCTCGGCTCTAGACTCGGTTGTAGAATTTCTATTGTAATAATTTGATATTCAACAGGTGATAATGAGGTTTATGAACTTCCCACACTCTATTATTGAGAGCACCATAATATGTTAACTTAACTTGTAATTGCTTGATAATCATATGTATAATGACATAATTAATGCGCTCACCGCCTGGCGAAGTACGACTACGACTGTGTCGCGATGCTCTTGCATAGTTACTAATAGATAAGATTATAATGTGCTCTTGTACAAAAGAAGCCAGTCTCATGTACTTGTAAAAAATATATTGCTTCACTGTTAAATCTGAGTGCTTCTTTCTCATCCGAGCGCTAATTTTTGTATTGAAAGCTTATGTTCAGGAGCCCGAAGTACACTTAGTCCTTGTTCTATAATTTGGTTATGTTAACTTTTACGGGAGCCTGCTGCAGTGTTTCCAAACCCGAGAGGAAAGTCTGTGGCAGTGCCTCATTCTTCAGTCAGGCAGTTGTACCGGTTTGCAACAAAAAATCTAGAAGGGACCATACATTCTTTGAAGTATGCACACAAATGTATACCTACCAAAAGAAAATAACATCTACCTGTAAGTTTTTGCCCTTTGGGGTATCGTTCAGCATTGAAACCAGTCTCCCCATTCCCTATCCATTTCATGGTTTGTGAGGGAGAAAATACTAGGTGTGTGGTGCGAACGGAAATCCACAAGCCCAATGAATATTTAGGTAACATTGTATTCCCTCAATAACTGAATCGAGAAATTTATATTCTTCGTTGTTAAGGGCTTTCATTGTCTGCCTTCGTAGTGTTATTAATTTTAAAAAATTGTCACTATTCTTAACGATAAAGTACTGGAACTGGCTTATAATAAATAAGTATCTAATGTTAATCACAATGTATGCATAAATTAAAATATAAATGGTCCGATTTGTTATCCACAGTCATGGACAAAAACATTGGCACATATTTATAACTTCATTATATAATTATGTGTAACACATAATAATGAGGTTGTCGCTATTGTTTGTTTTTTTAGTGTCATTATATAATTTTATACTTTATTGTCTCTATCGATTTTAATTTCGTATATTACCCGAGCCAGTTATTTTTTTATTTTGATGGGATTTGTCATTTTTGGCACCAATTTTGAATCATACCAGCATTAACATCATTTCACCGCTGTCCCGGTTGCTTAGGACGCTTTTTCTCTGAACCTGGGGTTCAGTTACTACTTCTCCTCCATTTGTTTTATGGCTTTTGTGGAAGCTTGTGCCTTCTAATTGACCTCCCAATCCTCAGAATAAACCCTGTGCCAGAGCCTTATCCGTCAATCAGTAGGTTCCGGCTTGCAAGTGAAGTCTGAGAAACTGATAAACTTCAATGCCGATGAACCAATTGGCTTGAAAGGAAGACCATACCCAAGTATGAAAACATTGAGAAGTCTTCATGTAAGTATGTAATCATTCCGAGCAATATGATTGGCAAGTTAAGCCGCGGGGCGCAACTAAATAACTGTGCTTCACAAAGTGTGTTTGAGGAAGCCTTGATTTATTACCTCTATCTCAGGTTACTTAATTGCCTCTATTACTCTACGAGCTGTGCCATACTTTTTCTGTGGATCGGTAATGATTCTGTGGATCAATTATATGAGTAGAACTGCCCCTCAGGTGGAATGCAATGACGAATATATGCGATTTGACGTATATGACAGTCGTTAACGCATGTCAAATACGTCTAATCCCATACATTCGTCATTCTATTCTATCAAACGCCGGTTAGCGAATTGCTACTACTGAACAGTTTACACTTTACGTACTGTGTTATTTAGAGAAACTTGTACTTGTCTTTTTATTTTTACTTACATAGTGATCACTATGTAAGTAATTGGGTAGATACTTCCTTATGATTAAAAGTTATTTTCACTTCAGGAGCTCAAATATGTAAGTTTTGCTGCGTAACAACAGTGAGCAAAATGCGATTTTGCTCACTGCGTGAAACAAAGTAACTTCTTAATTTATTTTTTATTGAAGAGTGCCAACTATAGATCTAGAAAGAATCAAAGACCTTTCGGACTACACGGCACTTTGTTTCTTTCTCGTCCCTAAAAAAGAGCGAGTGACAAACACAAGTAATTTGAAGATCGAATTTCGAAATTCGTCCCCAAAGAAAACTCGTTCTGAAACGCGTAAATAAACTTAATTTGAAAGTATTTGTAAAAGGATAACCATGTTATTTATTTAAATTATTTAATGTTTAATGTATTATTGTATACAAAATTAAGTAATGCATAAGTATTTATAATCAATATTTGATGCATAAGTACATTTTTTAATTATTTACATTGAAAAATAAAACATCACGTACGCTGTGTTTGAATGCACCTTAAAAATTGCAGGAATAGAAATTAAAGCATTGAATAAGATCAAAAATATTAAAATAGTCATAAAATATGAGCGATACTAACGACGAAGTCAGTATTTAAACACCACAAGAGCTGAAACAGCAAGTAACTAATGCGAAATTAGGTTGCCTTCCTGAGAAGTCTTGCGAGAAATATTTGAAAGCATACTATATCTTCAATAAAAGGAAACTTACAAAGGGTGCGAAGACTTGTTCGAAGACTGTGTTACTATCGTATTGTAGAATTTGCAAAATTTGCAGAACTGCAATAATTGCACATTTAACTTGTAAAATGATCAGCATTATTTTAATTTATAATAAATTTAAACATAATTTATATTTGTTCATGTTCATTGTGTTATCTTCTAAGTAATACTTATTATGTGTTCTCGTTGCTGAAGTGAAAAGTAATGTGTGCCACACGAGAGCAAAATTATTTGCATATCGTGCCTTTGAATCCCTCGCCACGTTCAGGATTCTTCGTTCGCTCGCTTCGCTCGTGAATTAATCTTAGACTCCCACGCTTGCTTAGGAGTCAAAATCAGCACTCGCAGGAAAAACAATTTCTCTCACTTGTTGCACAAATAACTACTTTTATAGGTGCACATTAAAATAAATTTCATAAATTGTATAATCTATATTACATTTATTAATAAAAATTACATGTCATTTTAAAAGTTTACAATGTATACAAATAATATACATATTTAGTCTATACTAATTAAATAGCCCGTCCCTGGTCGTACCTGGTGGAAAAGTGCCCATCATATTCGCTGCGTTTCAACGCTGGATTGCGATGGCCAACCTTTGCACCAGGAACGAACCGGATCGATAGTCCCCTGTTGTGTCATTGAGTTTTTGTCCTAGCTCTTTCACAAAGGCCCTGGCCTCCTTGCCCCAACTCCCAAGAGGCTCCACGGCCACCGGCATGAAGTTTTTTATTCATTTATTTATTTATTTATTTATATATTGACCTTAACACTAACATTACAGGATATTCTCTCAATGCGATAGTGTGGATACTAGTTTTATTACTTATAAAATTTTATACATATAATCAACAAGGAAAACATAATATACTTGACTAAACATTTGGTGCTTTACATATACACAGTAAAAAATTAACACCTCTGATCTAACTTATCATATAATTAAAATTTATAGGCAACTATATATAAAAGAACCCTTGCGAATCACTCATATTGCACGAGAAGATATCGATGTGCTGCTGAATCTCATTTATGACCCGGAAACTACGTATAAGAGGTGCTTTAGCCAGTAGATCGGTCCTGGCCACAAGTACGGCGAGCAGCTGCGGGCGCTGCCGCCGCCGCCACACGTACCGGTCGGGGACGTCGAGGCTCAGTTGACACAGCACTCCCGGGTTGTGCACTACACCACGCTGTATCTTCACTATATATACAGCGAGCATGAAGTCCTGTCGCACCCTGAGCTGATTGTACCCTACCATCCCCAGTACAAAGAGTGTAGGATACATTAACGGGTAGAATGGATAAACCCCGTACAGCTTAAAGTACAGGTGACGTGTGAATTTATTTTGGACTCTACTAACATCACACTGTACTTCATTTCATGTGGGGACCATATGGCTGCAGTATGTTCTAGATGACTATGAACTAGTGCGTCATATAACGTCCTTAGTGTGGTAACATAAGTGAATCCCTGCGATTGTCGTAGTACAAAACCCAGCTTCCTATAAGCCTTCTTACATATTTCTATAATATGCTGTCGAAATGACAATGATGCAGTGAAGTTTACCCCTAGATCACGCACCTGCGATGTTCGCTGCATGGGTATCTCTTCTACCTTATACTCATACTCTATAGAGGTACGTGCACGAGAGAACGTCATTACCGAGCATTTTGAGGCATTTAAAAAGAGTTTATTCTCGTGACTCCACGCTACTACCCGATTTATGTCTTCTTGCAAACGTTCACAATCAGACTTGTCCCTCACTTCCAAGAGCAATTTAAGGTCATCCGCATACAGTAAACATGACCCATGCCTAACAACTTCCGTTAATTTGTTTACCATGATAATGAATTGCAGAGGTCCTAAATTGCTACCCTGACTCACGCCTGATCTGGTGTAATATGGCTCGGATTCGCACCCATTATACCTAGTCCACATACTGTTGCCGGTCTCTCATGTAGCTAACGAAAAACTGCAACAGATGTGGAGTACAACCTATATCTGCTAGTTTCCCCAATAAAACATCATTATCAACAGTGTCAACTGCCTTTCTTAAATCGAAATATGCAGTATCCATCTGTACTCCTGCATCGACTGCTGGTACTACCTTGACCATAAAATTGAGCAGATTGGACACTGTGCTGCGCCCTGGCCTGAATCCGTGCTGCGCATCCGACAGCTGCGTTGCTACTTGTCTCTGTAAGCTATGCTGGATCGCAGACTCAAACACTTTTGCAGGTGTAGATAGCACTGCCACTGGTCTATAACCACAGATATGTGGGCCTGCCTTTCCTTTGGGGACCGGTATCACTCGCGTAATCTTCCACTGAGATGGAAATGCAGCCTGTTCTAAATATATGTTAAAAATATGACGTAGTGGTTCTTCCAATATTCTGCTGCAGTCTCTGAACAGAAATTCAGGTATACTGTCTGGGCCTAATGAGCGTTTAGGCTTAAGATTTAATAGTGCCTTCTTTACGTCTTGAGCAGTGAGCATGTCAATATGTACCCGAGCACTCGTTGCGCTCACCTCAGCGGACACCGCGAGCGCGTCCAGGTGTGGCTTTTGCGTACTGTATACGGACTCAAAAATCACGGCAAATTCTCTAGCACAGTCTGCATTCGTAAGGTGTTGGCCATCTTTTATGATACTCTGGTTATCGACCCTGCTACGCTTCAATCTTATATATTGCCAGAACAATTTTGGGTCTTTCGAATTGGCTTTGAATTTTATTAATTGTGGTCCCTGTGAGCTGTTTCTATGGACTTCTTAATATGGGCTCTGCACTCAGCAAATTCACGATAATCACTATCGAGCTTTGTTTTCTTAAAGGTCTTATGAAGTCTAGCTTTAGTCTGTAGGTCTTTAATAATATTAATAGTGTACCATTCGGGATATACGTAACGCGAGTTTTCGTACCGAGGCTTTTTCCTTGGCACACACAAATCTAGTATATTATTAAATTTATCATAAACGATATCCAACATCCCCTCCAGACCATGCGGTTATAAAGCGGCTCCAGGTCGGCGTACTTAAGTCTCTTCTTTAAGCTGGCGTCCTCAGCGGCAGCAGATGGGGAGTGAACGGTGCGACTGAGATGACTGGCGGCTACTGAGCTGACGCAGGTTGCGTCCCAAATTAGGCACTTGCCGTCCGTCCGGGCCACCAAAGTCAGCCCGTCCGGTCTCTTCCCGTCTGACCTACTCAAAACGGGAGGCTCAAGCTCGCAGTGAACGTTCGCCGATATCAGGAATTTAGATTTGATTGAGAATTTAAAAGCAATTAGTGTGCTAACCATTCATATTAGTTGGAGTTGGAGCACACGAGTCCTATAGGGGAGACCGCGAGAAGGTAAACGGAAGGTAGGACACCCCTAGCCAGATGGACTGATGTCCTGAAAAAGGTGGCAGCTAGACAGAAGTCGAGAGACAAAATGTTCTTATGACCATAGAATCTAGAAAGCTTACAAGTCTCTTTCGATCTATGGCATAGATCGAAAGAGACTTGTAAGCTTTCTAGATATTTTAGCGTTCAATGCTTTTTGGTTCTTTAAACACGTTGAGTAAACGGTGACTCGACGAATTCATATCGCGTTTACACGAAAACTGTTTAAAGATATCTCTAATTACCTTCATACGACTGTTAGTCATATGACAGCTTTATGAAAGAAATTGAATTTCTAATTCGTCGTAAAACTTGCTTTTATACCAGTATCTTTCGGAATATCATTCTTACAGCATTATTGTCGAATAAAAGCGGTTTATTCAACCAAATAATATCTCGATTACTGTAATAGCACATTACTGTCATATGAATGCTTTTTGAGAGGCTTTCTCTCGATTTGAAAATACTAGTTGAGAAAACGCTTTAAACTGATCTGTTATAGCCACAAAGATCCTATGAATATTATTTGGAAGCCACCACACAGCGTAAAAGTTGTATGAAAGTTTAAAAAATGTTTTATATTAGTTAATGACAAAATTAAATATTCAATTAAATTGGATAGAGGGCATTAAAATATTATGTTTTTATGGAGTACTAATTTGTTCTTTAAAGATCTAATAATATGCGGTGAGGAACCCCAAACTGACTACGACTCGACTTTAATTTGAGTAAATGTTTTGTAATTGCACATGAGTGTTACAAATGGCGATTTCATTGTAACTATTAAATTAATATTATTTTTGACTCGTTAATTACTAAGAAATCTTACGGCCCATGGAAATATTAACAATAATGTAAACAATATAGGCTATAAAGTTAAATTCGCATATGAAAGTGCCTCCGAGAAAACTTTTAATAAGTCATGCGCGTTACCTATTCAGATAAATAAAAAATAAATGCCACGTGAGGAAAAATAGTTACTTACATTTATTTTACTTTCTTTTCACCTTCATCACCCAACACTGGTTGCTATGTTGTATGAGAGGAGCTTGGTTGCATTCATACGATCAAAGAGCCGAGTGATTGCACCGCTTAAATATGACTAATAAGTCGAATGAAAGAGTATTTCTCGACTTGAGGAAAGCTAAAGTATGGAGTAAAAGCATTCTGATAGCTTATAGATTACTCGATGGTCTTTCGATAATTTAGCCATTGCGATGATAATCTTACGATATTTATAGCATTTAAAGCTGAGAGAAGTGCGCCCAAATCGCGTTGTGAGAACGTGCTTAGAGCTTTCATACGACATTTTTAAGATCCATGTTACGACTTATTGCTGTAACAGAAACGTGCAACGTCTTACAATATGTTTTTGCCAGTTGGGTGGGACCGACTGGATGCGGAAGGCAGAAGATCGGAAGAAATTTCGCACATTGGGAGAGGCCTATGTCCGGCTGTGGACTGCGGTGCGCTCATTGATTGATTGATTGATATTCAATGTTTAAGACGGGATTTGAACCCGCCGGCAGTCCCATACAGGGCAAATGCTCCTAGGTGCCTATACGTGAATTCATGTCGACCTAGTTGCAAGTCACTGAGTACACCTTAACTGAACATTCATACATACAATTAATGTGTTACATGGTCATGGTCCATTAGCACTTATAAAGACAAAGATAACTCATCATCAGAGTGGCCTTCATCGTGTAGTACTTGTAGTAAAAACCTTTGTCAGGATTGTCTTTTTATAGTTATAATAATGCTTTAGCTTTTTACTCTGATTACGACCGATCATAAATTTTATTAGATTTGTGGCAACCGTCAGATTACGGCCAGACTAAGTGCGTAACAAATGGCCGGCGATGCCGCCTTTACTGGGTATCATATTACTTACATATTTGCCATCATGGAAGAGGATATGGTGCCAATGGTCTCACTGATCGAGTTGTTCAAGACCGTTTGATGTGAAGTGGAGGGAGATAAGACGGAAAGTGGGGCTCGGGCTCCAAGGTTTTGACTCAACGTTAAAGAACGATAACAACTGATTTTAAAACGCGATCAAATGAGCCTAGCATATATCCAAATATGTTTGTGTCTTCAAAATTTGTACCTACTTGACCAATATAGGTATAGTAGGGACAAAGGTGTCATCATTTTCAAATTTGCACAATCTATCACAAGCGTCCCAAATAATGTTCTACAAAAAATGCCCAACGCGACGCGTCTAAACATGTTTTCACGTTATAAATTGGTATCTAAGTATCCATCAAGCAAACATAATTTCGCCGCGTACCTAACTTTTTTGTAGATGTAATATACAGATGACACTACAAAAAAGTTATGCGCGCAATGACTGTACGTACACTTACTGTAGGTGTCAAAATTCATTAGTTCATATAGGTATCTGTTCTTGAATCCCGTACGGCGTACCCCACTCTGTTGTCTACCTCATCTCTCAAACAGCGCCACTATTTTTGTTCTATACTGCATGTTTAGCATAACATACCCAAGTCACAATATACATCTATGAATATGCCATATGTGTAAAAAACAGTGAAATCAATGGTTAAAATAAAGATATTCTGACTGAAAACGTTAAAACGTTTATTGACCAGTCAATGAATAAAAGCAGTTACTACAATGGCACGGATTTACAGTAGGTACCTTCTCAAGGAACGCAGGAAGGTAATAAGAGGCTATTTTTAGGGTGACCTTCTGTAGGTTGAAGGTAATGCCAGTACATTAATTCCGCTCCAATTTAAGAGGATACCGTTGTACACAAATTATTATTTTTTACCACTGATATGGCAGATAAGCATAGGGCCAACCTGCTGGTAAGTGCAACAAAGGGCGTACAGCAATGAAATAGCACTTACTTACGATAAATAAATTGACATCATAAAAATAATCACTAAGGATATTCATCTCCCCCAACCCTCACTTCCTCGGCAACCGTAATGGTCAAAGCTAAACCATAATAGTGTAATAGCAAAGACATGTCCTAAAAAATAATTCTTAGAGGCTCTTTGCTAGAATTGAATACGCGGAGGACAGAATATGGATGTCCGCATTCTTTTATGATTAAGTACAAATCCTGGACTTCGTAGATCTATTGCCAAGTGTGCAACATATCTAATTAACAGTAAAGCTAAGTATAATACTCTTTAGAGAGCATTCTCTTAGACTATCTTAGTGCCTAATAATCGGCATCAATTGTACACTTTAAGTAATTTTGTACAAAAAGTAATTTATTCCTTATTTCTCAGTATATTATAATTATTGCTACATTAATAAAATGTAAAAAACCATTAACATATTTATCCTACTACACAAAGACCTAAAAATATATATAGCATAATTATTCAAGTGACCTGCCACCGTATGCATGTCCTTGTCAAAGTACATAGCAATGGTATTGTTTCCTTATTTGCAACTGGAACCGGAAAAATCCCTAATACAAAATAAAAATTTGTGATAAAAACGCGACTTAATTATCTCGGAACCGATCCAGTTCTAATTTAATTAGTCACAGTGTTAAGGCTTGAGCTCTTTTTATACATGTTTGCAAGCTTCTCATACTAAATATTATTCGATAATTAATGCACAGCACAGAATAGATACAATATCCCTGTCAGTTTGATTTGAGCTAGGCCGGTGTAGTTAAACTAATAAAATACATAATTTTGAAAATCATGACTATACCATCTATGCTGAGTATGCTGACCCCGGGCTCTGCGACGCAAGTATTGGATGCAGCTGGGATACACATAGTAAGATGATGATAATATCACAGATATCTCTCTCACTATACGAATAGTTTTTACTTATTCCACTTCTATGAATATTTGCAGGTTCAAAGGTCAGTCGGTATCAGTTGCAGCATTTTAATAAAATTATATGACTGACTTTCAACGAAAACATGTTCTAGTAGCCAAGTGGAAGTCCTTGACAGTCTGTACTATTTCAAGCGGAGACCACGTGCAGTAGACAACACATGATAACAACTTAAATAGTTAGTTTTAAATGTATATCACTTTGCGAGACATTTGTAACAATTACTCACGACTGTATTGTCTAAAATGACAATGTAATTTCTTGAACAAGCTTTATATCTTTATCTGCCTGTTCTGAATAAGAAATATTACAACAGCTCTACATTTAAGGAATAGTGTGTCTTCCGCTTGTCTCTTTGTCCTCCTTCGCGTTCAGTGAGATGTTAGTTCAGTTGTAATTATAAACCTAGCTGAAATGTTGTCGCCTCCCGTACTTACCATGACTTCTATACATTTGAACGCTGCCCCGATGGACTGCAATTGGGAAAATGAGTTTCCTTCTCTCTCTAATCCAAGGAGTATAGATTTTCTAGGTAGATGCTTAATAGAAAAATAAACAGTACCTATTAGTCATAAATGCAAAAAAAAACGGTAAATAATAAATTGAATACTTTGCATATCAATATTAACACGAGCGTGAAGTTTTGGTCTTGGTATATGATTACAATAAAAAATAAGATAATTCAAATTGTATTCCGGAAAATCCGGCCAGAATATTATGAACAAGAAATCCATTTTTTATGCTATTGAGTTCTTGATGACATGAACAAACATAATTATATGAAACACTCAACATAATGATAACTAAACTTGTACAACAAGATTTTTTTTTAAATTTATGACTGCTTAAGTTAACCATTAATAAATGCTTAAGGAAACTGTAGCCTACTGTCGCACTCTACGATAAAACAACGAAATGCCACAGTAAAACGATCCCTATGAAAGTATTATATCTACGTACACGTTTCTGCATTACATAAAATTCATTTATCCGTTCATTCATTTATTCGTGACACCTCCTAAGTTAGTCCTAGAAAACAATCTAGTCCTAAAACAACTAGTTTCAAGTAAAAAATCATGACCTTTCCAGAATAAGTGCTTAATAATTTCGTAAGTAAGAAGTAAAAAATAATATGTACATCCGAATTGAGAGCCCTCTCCTTTTGAGAAGTCGGTTAATAAAAATGTACATAAATAACAATTCGCGAAACCAGTTCAAACTATTGCAATAGAAACCAAGAAATAAAGAAGAATAGGGTGATCAAAATGATCATATAGCTAGTGACTAAAGGAAATACATACCTACAAGTAATAAATCAAATATGAGGCTATAAGAGTATTGATTTATATGTAATATATTAAGTTTAATGGCTATTTGTTTGATTAAATGGTACTTTTGTATGTAACAAAATGTGTTATTGTGAGAAAATATGTTAAAGAAACAGATACTTACATAAGAGCGGATTGCAGTCGCTTTCAACTTTTCTAAACGCATTTATCATCAAGTTATACAGCAAATTGCGCCAAATTAAATAACATATTCATAAAGTAGGCTAAACTATCTAGGGACATATAAAGGCCGAAACACGATTCATTATATTTGCCTCGATAAAAATTAGCGTTAAATATAGCTCTAAAATGCTCCAACTCGCTATTCCAAACACGTTTTAAACTAAGACGTCATTAATAAAGGGTGACGAGGTTTGGATTACAAATAGAGCATAAAAATATCTAGGGACTGGTAAAGTTACATTTTATAACGAAAACATTAAAAAAAAAAAACTTGAAAAACATTAAAATTCTCTAAATCGTTGCCTTCAAGCTAATTATATTAGCAGTGCGAAACACAGAAAACTCAATGAGACATACAGACAGACAACAGGAGGTCCAAAAATGTAGGTAACTTTATTGGAATCATATTAGGATAAAATTTTGTCATGCAGCAAATATTTCCACGAAATTAAAATTTACTGTGTAAATAAATTGTTGTGATTCTGCTCATATGAGTGACCATTTTAAGAATTTCAAAGTATCAATTGAGATCTACTGGAAATTCATAAAGTTACCCGTTTTAGCACAATCTCTCAATGTGGCCTGAAGGTACTAACTATAGGCAAAACTCCTTCTTTAACAGAGCCTCAAAATATATAAACAACATTGATTTACCCGATTTTAATATGTTTAACACTCCGCCATACAAAATAAGAAATACGCTATCAAACGATTGGTTCGGCGTGACGACTCAGCTATCGAGCTCAACTTAATTAATTAATTTTAATCTAATTGTTCTACTCCCTCACTATTGTTTTTCTTTATGAATTGAAATATGTTGAGTTGCTTCCCTGCCTCCGATACATTGTTACATAAGTACTTATATATTTTTGTATCTACTTTTACACATGCTTACAACCGCTATCCTTTGCATTATATCAAGTAATTAATAGAGCGAACGGGACAGGTATTGTTTGTTATCCTAGTTATAAGATGCGAAAACTAATAAATGGTTTTCAGATATTATTTAAGGCACCTATGAATGAGAATTGTAAAACTGTTTGTTTTCCAAATAAAGCAAAATAAATAAAATAAATAAATATTGGGAAATGCGACATACAAAAAGATAATAAGTAAGAAATGTAAAGAGTGCATTGACTTTTGGCGATTAATTATCTATCGATTAATTATATATCTATCTTAATATAGATTAACAGTTTCTATGACACATTTCTTTTATTTAACTACCTATGTTTTCCTATAATTAAGTCTAAAATTAAAACACAAAGACAACCAAGGTGGATCCACAAAGGGTATTAGAAAGTGCTGTCATTGTAAAGACAGCTTCTGTGGCCGCACAGAAAAGAACGCACTGAAAAAATAAAAATGAATGCGTTGTCCTGGCTTAACCGTATATTAAAACTCACAAAAAAGCCCAAAGCGATCACTGTATCCGTAAAGCAAAAAATAAATGTAAAGCCACATGCCACATAAAAATGAAATAGAATATATAAAAGTGAACGAATCTCATTGAACAACTTTTTCATTAACCTAGTGAAAATATAAGTCGCATAATAACACCCCTTGTCCATTAAATAATATCACGAATTCTTTATTAATCTTGAATTAAAAAAAACATAACAGTAATGGGTATGATGAAATATCTACTTTAATCTTAAAACATGTTTCTAATGAAATATATACCTAATTGGTTGAGTCATATAATTTATCAGTGCATTCTTATGGTACTTTTCCCAACAGATTAAATCTCACAATAATTAAACCATTATTTGAAAGGGATAAGCCAAATTCTATTAATTGTTATAGGCCAATTGCCCTAATACTGACCATATCTAAAAAAATTGAGAAGGTCATACCTCTGTAGCAGAAAACAATGCACAGAAATAACAGGTATATGGCCAAAATTAAAAACTGAAATTCATTTTATGCCCGAATATAGAGAAAATAATAGTGGCATATGTGCTGGAAGTACTTTAATTCAACATATACCTACATCAATGATTTACAAAATATCACAAAACATCCCATTATTTTGTTCGCTGACGATAGCACAGTTATATTTACGGGCAAAGATAAGACACTTCTTGAATCTGATATATATATAATGTTCTAGCCTTCTAAGTACATAATACAATGGTAAATCAATTAATTTAAAAATTAAATTATGTACGACATTTAACGATTAAGTTTATGAAATAAGAAGACAGAACAGATTAAAAATAGAACTCTCTTAATAGACACACATATTGCCATCAAGTATGAAGGCGAAACGATCCACGAAGTAGAAAGAGCTAAATTCTTAAGCATGTAGAGATCCTGTGTTTAAAATTATATTCACAGTCATAAGCGCTTTATATGCTGACGAAAAGTTGAACCAACCGACTGTAACAGCTTATTATGGTTATGTGGGATCGATACTAAGATATGGTATTATTTTCTGTGGTAACTGTACTGAAAAAGAGCAAGTGTTCAAATCACAGAAAAGATGTATAAGGGCAATGTGCAACCTCCAATAAACAGACTGTTGTAAGCCTCACTGAACATATCAACTATTGAGAGTCTGAACATATCAAATATTCAACCGTAATGTTTATTTCAACATTTAGTAACGTGGCTGGCTAATGCTTAGGTCATTGTAAGATGGGGCACCACTCCGAATTAAGACAGAAAATTACATACATACACACATATAGTCATGCCTGTAAATCCCCGAGGACGTAGGCAGACTTGTATTCACAGAAAAATTAGTGATAGGTATATTGAGAAAGCTGTACAATCCGACTTGAATAGGTTAGGTTAGGCATTTAGCCTTCATTGTTATTTTTTATAACCATGCAGAAAAGGCTATTTTCATAGCTATTTAATTAAATGGCTAGGCAAGTAATTAAACGTCATCGATCAAAGCTGCTTGCCTAGCCGTATAAACAAATGCCTGAACACCATTCAGGCCGCTAATTGAACGGCGTCGTTCAGTAAAGAGCCTAGGCAGTTAATTGAATGGCTGATTAAGCTAGTAGCTGCGACATATATATGAAATAGTTGTATTTGTTAGAGTCAATTTGGGGTATTTTGAGCGCTATACGAGTCTGGCCACAATCATAAAGTTTGTTGTTCTCAATATAGAAGTGCATTAATGGATAAACGCGTCTTCTGTATGGCACCTCGGATTTATAATAATCTATGTTAGATATAAACGTTTTACAAAAATTTAAACATGAGATTAAATTATTTTTGTTAGTCAAAGCCCACATACACTATAATAGACTGAATTTCTTGAAGACAAAGACAAAAACCTTTTATTTGTTGTATTGTATAATGAAATTAGCTTATTACTTTGATGATAATTATAACTAAGTATATATCTTTTGACATTCGCGCATGTTGGCATCTAATTCGTTCAATAATAATATAGTTCTGACATTTTTGTTAAGTTAATTAAGAACATTACAAATTATATAAAATATTGTATGCGTTGAGGTGGGGAGTGAAGAGTCATTACATTCTTATTTATCACATTACATTGTAAGACATTTTCACTTAATTGGTTACATTATGACCCAATTGATTTGAATTTGAATTTGGCGTTTTTAGACCCGCAGATTCTTAAAGTGTTTATTTTTAACCTAAGTATCGTAGCTACTTTCATTAAATAATTGTTAATTTCCATTACAAACAGACATTTTCATTTAATTTACTTGTTTTCATTGATATATATTGTTTCTCTAGTCTTATAAAGAGAAGGAATATTTGAGAAACAAAATAAAGAAGCTTGTAACATGCGGAAAATCTACTAGGTTTTAATTAATTATAAATGTATGTTTTGCTACATTGAATAACAGTAATCGCTCAAATGACACTGTCTTATCTCGTTAATATCAATAATGTGGGTATATATCATACTAGTGTGTTAATATACATTCATTAATTAATGTAAACGCATACCTATTAACACTTCGCAAGCAAGATTAATATGATTATTCAAACTAAGTGATCATAATTCGTCATTTTATTTTATTACATTACCATAGAAGCTTATCACAAATTATAAATAACGAACAATTTGTTTTTATATTATATACCTACTACTGAAATGGCAATCGAATTAAAATATATCGCCCATAAGGTAAGTTCCATCGTGTCAGTAATTATTGATTATAATGATACAATATTGATATGCTAACGTGATTCGTGCCCATAATATGGAATCGAAAAACTGGGTCGCGATATTTATTTTACGTATATAGACGGGACAAGCAGACTGACAGAAAGGGACTGGTCCGTGGTTGGCCACATGATCTGTACATCGAGTGCCTAGAGGCAGTCAACGACGAATCTTTATAAATCGATCAGCAATGCAGCTCGAAACGGCACACGCGGCCATGCAAATAATACACGGAAATGCCATGTATGCCGAGAATGACCGGCCCAGTTCACGGTGGTCGTGCCCCAGCCAGGTTTCGACATGGTTTGGCGTGACTCGACCTTAATTATTTATTTTCGCAAGGGTATATAATATTTAACGCAATGCTTTGCAGAGATTGCAGAATACACCAATGGTATCTTGCGAATTCTCCCACGCATAGAAAACATACTTCAGAAATATTGCACCTGAGTAATAGTAAAACAAACATAGTATATTTATATTAAGTCAGTCCACTCCGTGACGGAGCTGCTACGTGCAGATACATGAAGTAGGTAAAGCGTTACTCCATGTATCTGCACCAAGCAGCACCGACGTCATTTGTGCCTTTTTGACCGATGATTTAAAAAGTTTTGTTTATTATGCCATAATTTTTCCATCTGTAATTTAATTTGCTTATTAATGGAGGTAAATAAACACTTAAAAAGAGACCGCAATGCTGATTACACTGAATAAACGTAGTAGGTATAAACAGAATGATTCAGCAATGGAGAAATTCCCAGATACCTGGCTTCCATGACTAATTTGGTTGATTCCACGCGCAAAAATTTTACGGTATTCTCAGGTGAAATACACAATTAACTTGCGTAGTTTTCCAAATTATTTGTCAAGGTAACTCGACTGACAGAAACATGTTTTTATAAAGTGCCAATGCAAACAAAGGGGAGTTACGGATATTATTAGATACTAATTTAAGTATGCCTTTTTATTTTTACAAGGTGACTTGCTCCCACTAATATGATATATGTGTATTGTTTTTATTTTTAAACTTTTGTTAAGTACGATTAAAATCTGGCTGAAATTAAGTAAGTACCTAGAGGATCATCCACATAATCTAAAACCAGACGATCCTCCTCTTTCTTTATCCTAGCGTTAATCCCAGTCGCATCCGAAGCTTTGTACTTGGAGTCTGAGGTCTGCTTTTACCAGTCTAACTGCCGATTTGGCTGAACTTCGATATTTTCCGTGAAGCTACTGCCATCTGACCTCCAATACTCATAGGTGACATCGAAGCACTGCAGTTAAACTAGTTGTTGGATTTTTGACGGCTCCAACTGCTTGCAATGACTGCCATAAATGTTCGTATGGCAACCGGGACTGACGGCTTAACGTGTTCTCCGAGGCACGACCAGACCAATGCAAATACCCATATTCATGCATATCTACAAATATTTGCACTGAGCGGGGATCGAACCCGCATCTCCTGCGTAGCGGCCGCGTTTACTACCGCTACGCCACGGAAAATTTACAACCAGCCGATATCTACTACAAACAAGCAGGGGTGTGAAAAAGTACAGTGACTCACACAACATTAAAAATCTGTGATGTGCCATTGTATCACATATAAATTTTGTAATTTAAACTAAGAAAGAACAACAAAGGCTTTTTATTTTATTTTATTTTCATATGCCATTGACTGCGTCATTTATTGCCTGCGTAAATCAAACATATGAAATTGGCCTTTTAATAAACTGGCCATTTTGAGTTCAAAAATCCAGCATTTGGTTAGGAATTCCAAATTCAAATTAATTTCAATTTTAAGATTGTTAATTTGTGTTTCGAATGTGATGTGATAATTCTTTTTTTTTTTTTGAAGTGAAAGCTTCTTTAGAGGCGTTGGATGGGTAAAAAGTGTTTAACTCGCGTCAGGATTAGTTGACCTTTGAACCTTAACCGACGACTGACGTCATGCAACATTAAAACAGCTACACATTAATTATTTTGTTAGGTGTAGTAAGTTTCAGATAGTACCGGGTTCGAACCTGGGCTTTTGACTTTTTGTGATTATTTTTTCTTGTTGTAATTTATTACATTCTGTGATTATTTTTTCCTTTTGTAATTTTTTACTTTTTGTGATTATTTTTTCTTTTTGTAATTCATTAATTTTTGTTATTATTTTTGCTTTTTGTAATTCATTAATTTCTTCTAACAGAAAATTAGTAATAGGTTCTATGATTGGTGCTATATTATAGGTATGGTATGGTATAGTATGGTATGGTATGGTATGGTATGGTATGGTATGGTATGGTATGTTCTTTTTATCTTTTTCTCTGTACCTATATAACGAAGAAAGAAAGAAAGAAAAAGTTTTCACTTCTGCCGGCACTCCCGGAGTGCAACCCGTCTGTTTTTGCACTATTTTATTTTGCTTTAACATCGTTCTGTGCAGAATATGGAAAACTTGTCCATCCTGCTAAGACAGCCCTATTACATAAAAGTGTAATATGCATGGCTCCATTAATCTACAACAAAGTAAAAATATAAAAAATTTGAACAACAATCGTTTTAAGTGGGCGCTCAAAAGATTGTTGACTGAGAAGTGCTACTATAGTATTAAGGATTTTCTCGAAGACATGACCCTGTAGGATTGACTTTTGTTTTGTAACTTTTGTTTTGTAACTTAAAATATCACATTATTTTCGAATACGAGTTTTATCGCGGCAACAGCGCTGCAGAAACAGTTCCAAGGACTTTTTGTTCTAACGTTTTTGGTTCGAACGCTTTTTCCTTAACATTTTGACCTCCTGAATAAATCTCGTGGACGGCGGAGTCTCTGGCAATGAGGATGTGAAAGTGACTGTAAAAGCGAATTCATCTAAACCACGCCAGAGTTAAGCTGCAGGCTTCGTTGCGAGTGATAAACCATTTTGAATTATTTGAAACAAATTGGAGTTTGAAAAAAGGGTACCGCAGCAACTAAGTCAAGCAAACCAACAAACACGCTTCGACTGCTGCGTCACGTTACTCGACAGTCACAATAACGAGAGGATTTTGAATGGTATCATTACTTGTGATGAAAAATGGATCCTATACGATAATCGGAAACGCAAATCATAGTGGTATTGCCAACAAGTGGAAACCATGATGGAAAAGCTAGCCGTCAAACAGCCAAGATTGGTCAACTGCTCTAGCCCACTGCTGCTTCAGGACAACGCTAGACCACAACTGCACAACAGACAGTGACGAAACTAGAGGAACTAGGATTGGAATATCTCCGTTACCCACCATACTCTCCGGACCTTGCTCCAACCGATAACTACTTACTTTTGTCAAAATCAATTCAGATGAGGCAGTCCAAAACGCCTTCAAAGATTTTGTTGATTCTGGCTGCTGCAATTATTTCAGCAAAGGAATCGATGAACTGCCTATAAAATGACAATAGAGTATAGATAGCAACGCATAGCAACTTTGATTGATTAAGTAAAATAACTGTAAAAAAATAGTTTTTCTTTTTCCATATAAAACGCCAATTACATATATTATGTATGGACCTAATATATATTTAATAATATTAAATTTCAGCGCGAGAGGAACTCTCGCATACGCGGTAGCCTTCATGTCCGTGACATCGCAGAGAGCCTCCTTCGCTGGTGCGGTCACTAGGTACATGGGTAACGAATGCCTGGCAATGGCGCGCCACCGGGTCCAGGTAGAAGGGATAGAAGTCCTGGCTTGACATCATTGAGGGTAACGGGCGACCCAATGACCTCACTACCACGCCCAAGATCGTGTGAACTGGAAGAGGAAGAGAAGGAAGGCGGACCCTGAGCTTCGAGGGCACCTTGGCCTGATGCAATGACTTCTTCATCCGCACTGAACAATCTAATCAATATATTTATTACTTGTGAGGTATACCTATTGTGTTTTCATGCGATTACCGACTCAATAGGTATATTTATTTAAAACGTTAAAGATTTTTTTTATTGATATGGTCACTATAAGATGTTGTTAGGTTCGATAATTACGTAACAACTTAAGACAGAAGGTCCCATTAAGTAGCGACTGAATAAATTAATAACCGACTTGGTATTACATGGATCTCACAACTTTTTACTGTAGAGCAACTGAGGCGAGACTTGATATTTTTGACAAGCATTGTTATTTTTATGGGATTTACATGTCTAAATAAGTATTTTAATACAAATAGTATATTTATAAATATGAATAGTATATTCATATTTGTAAAACGTGGACTTTTAGTGTATTATTGTTAAATATTTACTTACTCACATTTAATAAGTTTTATTTCATTTAATTATGAAAAAGAAAACTATGATAAAAGAAAAACTAATTTCGTTATTCTTTCTTCCTTGTTACGAATTTCATTTATAATTAATAATCATTATTCATTTTTCGGTGACCTTTATACAGATTGATCTATAATCGACTTCTAAAAAGAAGGAGGCTCTCAATTCGGATGTTTGTATTTTTTATATCTGTACGCGCATAGCTCCGTCATGTGTAAACGGATTTGTAAAATTGGTTCTTTTTTATTATTCTTACAAATCAAAATTAATTGAAATATTTTTTTTCCTTTTCAATAAATCTTATAGAACAACAACAACTACCTATAAGCTTAGGTAAACAGTACTGTGTATAGCGTATCGTAACTTTTTTCAAAAATCATGACAATAACGCATATGAAGTTCCAGTTTTCGAAAACTGTTTACGTTTTCGTAGTGCTGCTATTAAAACTACACCGATAAATGTATTATATATGTGAATAATAGAAACTGTATGGTTTTTCATTACCTACCGTTCTCTTTAACGGTGCAATATGAAAACTTGAATAGATAAAACGAAATAAAAGTAGGTAACTGTGGCGATAATTTTTCGGTAATTACTTAGTAGGTGTTGGTCTGGTGTTTACACGTGATTAAAAATGCGCTTTTAAAATGGCCTACTACGGGTTGCTTGAAAAGTTTATTAATATGTTGTAAGCCAGTCTCTTGGGAACGTTTTCTAGTTCCTTTAATTTAATTTTTTTTAAACCACTTAGCTGGCGGACAGCCATACGGCCCACCTGATGGAAAGTGGTAACACCAGGGGCGTAACACTCGCGCTGCCGACCCTGAAGAAACCATCTTATGCCCTTCTTGAAGAACCCCATATTGTAGTAGCTTGGGAAAAGCAGAAAGTTCATTCCACAACCTGAGCATGCGTAGGATAAAGTTCCCTTCAAACTGTACGGTGCGCACCGTTTCCGGTCGCAATGTGTGAAGATGAATTCCTTGCCTATGGCGAGTGGTGCGATGATAGAATGTTCTTGTGGGCATCATGTGAAACAATTAATTTGAGCACAGGCCATTGTATAGGCGGTAGAACACACACAGAGAGGCAGGTCCCTCCTGAGGCTGAGAGGTTCCACGTCGCCTTCGAGCACGGAATTGTCGACGAGCCTGAACACCCGTCTTTGCACACAATCGAAGAGGTCAAGCTGGTATATAGGCGCTCCAGCAAAAAGGTGACAGCAGTACTCCATATGGGGCCGAACCTGTGCCTTATAAAGAAGGAGTCGTTGCCCCTCAGTGAAGTACTGCTTCCCCCTGTTAAGCACTCCCAGTTTCTTTGCTGCCAGCTTGGCCTCGTCTTCTAAATGACTACGGTACTGCAGGGCTAACATGCGCGCGTCGTCAAATATCTCGAATCGAGATGAGATATCATCTCGAGTCTTCTCGAGCGAAGTAACGCCGACATATTTTGTCGCGTCAAACTTTTTCAATTGTTGTCTACGGCATACACATTTTTTAAACATTTATCCGATAAAATCGGCCCGATACGGCCATTTGCTCGAAAGCACAGACTAGTTAGGGATGCTAGGTATGAAAAAAAAGAGAAAAAATAGTGCAAACAATTTTCGACCTTATTGACATGACATGCTATCGAATTTTTTTTCTAATATTCGTGATCAGCGTCATCAATTAATGCGAAAAGACACGTAACAAAGAAAATGTCATTAAGGTCGAAAATGGCTTGCAGTCGCTGTTTTAGTCCAAAATGAACCGAGCACAAAAAATGTTTAACGAGACTAAAAAATGTTTTAACTTCTCGTCGACCAAATGAAAGACGGGAGACAAAACATTTTAATTTAAAAAAGAGAAAAAATAGTGCAAACAATTTTCGACCTTATTGACATGACATGCTATCGATTTTTTTTTCTTATATTCGTGATCAGCGTCATCAATTAACGCGAAAAGACACGTAACAAACGAAATGTCATTAAGGTCGAAAATTGCTTGCAGTCGCACAAAGGTACAAAATTTTGATCCAAAATGAAACGAGCACAAGAAAAGTTTACACGAGATAACTTCTCGTCGACCAAATGAAAGACGAGAGACAAAACATTTTAAATGTCAAAATTCGAGTAAATAAGGGCACGTATGTTACAATTTGCAGACACTAAGTAGAGATGATTTCTCGAAGTCGAGTTATGGCGACATCTGACAGATCGCCATGAAATTTGCCATGTTACCAACAGTCGATATCGACATAAAACGGCAAAATGCCTCGAGATAGCTATCTCGTGGCGCGCATGTTAGCCCTTCATGCTACCAACAGTCGACATATCGACATAAAACGGCAAAATGCCTCGAGATAGCTATCTCGTGGCGCGCATGTTAGCCCTGCTGGACATCACTTGAGATATCGACAACCAGGCTCCCGATACTTGAGGAGATGGTAAGCGGTGCACTCCTGCAATTAATTTACAGGAGAAGGAGCTACTCTTATCATTAGACAATCCTTGCAATTTTTCCGCTGCCTGATTTTATTGTTTCTGGTTTTTTATGAACAATCATAATTATGCAATAATAGCTAACTAATGCGTCATCTGTCGACACCATCGTGGTACGAAATGAGTACAGTAACTGCGCAGTTCTACAAAACCGTGTGTTTCTTATCTTATCTTATGTTATTGGGGTGCGTGCTTTGGAGCTATCGCGGTCACTTCGACCCTATTGGATCCTTTGTGTCAATCTCTCTATTAAGGTGGCAATTCCTCTTAATTGTAGATCCCTGTAATCGTCTGGTTTTGGATAGCCCTTCCCGAGGAGATCCATACGATGTCTTCCTAAGGCGTGGCACTCGCACAGTATGTATTTCATCGTTTCATCGCCCTCCCCGCAGTGTTTGCATTTTACGTCGTTCATGATATCGATCTTGCACAATGTGTACTTAATGCAGTAGTGGCCAGTGAACGCTCTTATTATTTTTCAGACTTTGCTGAGATGCCTATTCTTGGCCTGTTCTCAAGGTCCTCTTTATTGTGGCTTCTGGAAGTCCAGCAAATGGTTCTGGACCTATGGGTATTTTTACAGATCCTTGTCTGGCTAGATGGTCTGCTTTCTCATCCCCTTCTATCCCCTCATGGCCGGGGACCCAGATGAGCCTCAGTTTGTTGGCTCAGCCAACCTTATTTAGGCTTCTTGTGCAATTCAGTACTATTTCTGAATTTACCTTTGGAGAGCTTAGCGCTGTAATGGCTGCTTGGCTGTCACTGAGAATATAACTTTCCTTTTCATGGGCATTTCTATTTATAATCTCCTGAGCGCATTCTATTATAGCGTACACCTCCGTTTGGAATACGGAGGCGTATTTGCCTAGACTAACGCTTATGTCACAGCTTTCTGCGTGTTCCCCTGCTCCTGTGCCATCTAGCGTCTTGTAGCCATCGGTGTACCAGATTTGTCTATTTCCTTGATTGGTTCTGAGACCTTGTTTCCATTCCTGTCCAGTAAGAATTGTCACCTTGTAATTCCTATGAAGTTCTAGTTTGGGCTGCTGTTTATCAGACCTATCTAGTAGTTCTCAAACATCAGGTGTTATCCTCATTTTTGTGTAACTTGTCGGTATGCTGGTTATATATCCTGCATCCTTAAGTCTTTTTAGAGCTATTATTGCCTCCATTTGAACAGTTGAATGTAGCGGTAGCATACTTAGTAACCGTTCCATCGCTGCTGTCGGTGTTGTTGTAAATGCACCTGTTATAGACATGCAAGCTATACATTGGATTTTGCTGAGTGTTTCCCTGCATGTTACATTCGTGCTTCTCGGCCAGCACACTATACTTCCGTATGTTATATATCCAGTACAGAACCTTTAGTTTAAGTCCCCATGTTCTGCCGTACGCCCTGTGACACATACTGAGGACTCTCATTGATTTCTGTGTGATGAAATCTTGATGTGACCTCCATGTTAGTTGTGTATCCAACATGACTGCGAGGTAGTTCTCCTTTTCGGCCCACTCTGATACTACGCCTGCTACCTGAAGTCTTTTTAAACTTTTTAGGTCCCTTTTGCGTGTGAAATATAGGGCTGATGTTTTGGATGGATTTATCGTTAGGTGATTTTCCGTACTCCATCTGTGCGCTATATTCAGACCCTTTTGTAGTAGTTCCGAGACAGTGTCTGGGAATTTACCGTTCACCATTATCACTAAGTCATCAGCGTATCCTATCGTGTAGAATGGTCCTTCATGTAGCCTTGTTATTAGTGAGTTGACTACCAAGCTCCATAGTAGGGGTGAGAGTATGCCCCCTGGGGGACATCCTCTAGTGGTCTTGGCATATATTTTCTCTGTCACCACCTTTATTTTGTGGTTGCTGACTGACGAACCAGTTAGTCCCTTTAGCCAGCCCACCGATGCCTAGTTCGCACATATTACGTGCAGTGTGCCCGCCGTCATGTTACCCATGTTTATTAGTGGGAGTGGGTCTGGTTCCGCCAACATCCCACTGAACAACAGATCCTGTAATGCCGCTTTGTCCTCTGGGATGATCGCCATCTGGAAGCCTGCAGCAGCGTCCCTGTAGGAACCCTGGATCCTCACCTTTTTGGCATCCCTCCTGGGTTCCGCTTTTTCGTCACACACCTCCATGATACGCTTTGCTGGCGTATCGGTGATGGTTCCGCCTACTACAGCGTGCTGTTTGCGGAGACACCTAGCCCGGAGTTTCGCTGCTGCACGGCTGCCTTGTTGGAAATTGGGTTGGGTCCCGACTTCCCTGGTGCCGTTCGGGCCCATTTGGTCCCGTTCGACTAGCCTGGTCGGCCGGTTCCCTTCCCCCCGAATCTTGCTGCCTCCGAGGTTAGCTCCAGTTCTTCCCTGGAGTGCCGATCTCGAGGATCTCTTGCGAGATACTTCGGTCCAGCCACTCTGGGAGTCTCCTTCGCTGACCAAAGTGGCGGCCTTGTTGCTGTTTCCAGCCTTTGGTGCTGTTGAACCTTGAGTGGTATTTTTAGATAGATCCATACCTTAATAGAATTCGTCGATCCCACTCCTCACCCTCCACGGAGCCCTCAGATGGGGATGCTCTAAAGCACTAAGGCAACCTCCCGTTGTAAGAGGAAGTCCATACTAAAGGGGTGTGTTGCTTCCCAGCAGCCACAGCTACTGTTCCGCTCTACCACCAGGATTCCTTCATCCCTCCGTACACGCACGGCATAAACACGCGGGAGGTCATTTCTGTCCAGCATCGGTATTTTGCATCAGCCCCGGTTGCTTCCAATGCTTACAATTTGGATCCCGGAGCGGAGTCCGTACTTTTACTACTTAGCTAGATTTGGTTATATTAGTCTCGATCTATACTTTTACGGGAATACCTGCTATCTGGTCTCCGACCCCGAGATGAGAATCAGAGTATCATCTAGTTTACAGGTAAGGTTGGCTCAGGCTTCAAAGACCTTTAGTGTTTTTTATATAAATCACCTCTAACTCTCTTGGAACTCAGAGCGATTATTTATTATAAAGTACTTGTCGTCCTCATAATCTACTTAGGTATTATCGTCTCGAAGTTCTAGGTATTAAGGGATAATACAGTTGCATGCCTTAAATAAACAATAGCTGACGTAAAAGATGCAAGAACAATGATAAGAGATGAATACGATCACAAAACTGCTACAAAAATTCAACCTCTTGTTAATCATGAACACGACTTATTTTTACCGTGAATGTTGAAAAACTAAATGATACCCAGATTGTTCATGCAGCACTCACAAATGTAGCAACGAGCTACTTCAATAATATCGTGTGAAAAACAGAATATACTATAGCAATAATACAGATGCGGGTCATTGTTGCTCGTCTTGTTCGTGACAGATACTTCACCTTGTAAATGTGACGATACCCACGTTAAACCTTCATTAAGATGTGATTTTAATTTTAATTGAAGTATTATATAAGCGTTGTTTGCACGATTTTCAGTTTATTATGTATTAAATTGTTACTGTTTTAGAGGAATAAGAAGTATATAAAGCATGTTCAATTATTACTACCTACATATATGATTTTGGCACATGTAGTGTCTCAGTATTGAAAGAGTCAGTCTAAGTTATATTGACAGGTTCCGCTCAAAAAGCTCCATGTTAAGTTTCATTTTGTTTTGCCCCACGTATTTTATGTTATTGTGGGATAAACATAAAGTCCTGTAGTACTGTCAGTACTTTCAATTTAAGGTGTATTTTAATCAGTTATCTTTTAAACCAATTGGTATATGAGGTACTTTGTTTAAAGATCAATTTTTTTAAGGGTGCAATGCAAATTATTCATATAGTTACAAAATAAATGTCCTGTTTGACATTTGCCTTAATGATATAACTATTGATGTAACCATACGACTCAGTACTCGATACTCACGATAAAACGTTTCCAGTTAGCATGAGTATTTTATCGGTTTGAATATGTATTATAAAGTGCATTGGATTCAAATTCTGATTAGAAAATTTATTTTCTCTTATCGGTTTTCTTGTACTTAAATCCACTTGCTTCATTATTGTCACGAAAAACGTGGCACTGCCACTATACAGGGCAGCCTTCCGTAATGTTATCGGCAATTTTCTTACAGTTGGGTATTTAAATCTTGTGTAAAAAGCACACACGTGGTTTCGAATAGCGCCGGCGCCAAATGTGTCACTACCTGTTCCAGGCTTGCTTTTCTTCCTCTTTACACACATGGTGTACATAATACATTTCCTTCAGTACTATTCTTTTACTTCAAGACGATGCGAATAATTTTTTTGTCGATAGCAAGTGCAAGATCGCCTCGCAGAAGAGGCGATCTTGTACTGGCGTTACGGGGAATAAAGGTCCACCATTAACTGATTCGTGTTCGAAGTATACGGTTAACTTCACAATCAATCGTACCTAATACAATCGTATTAACAATCGTAATCGTATACTGTTGATCGTAAGTCCTCTTTTTGACATGTTGAAACAGAGCTCCTACAATATAACAACAAACGCCAAAATCGAGTCAGAATCACAATGTTTAAATCAATGTCCCAAATAGAAAAGCCGAGGTCAATGTGATGGCAAACAGAAATCATCCAAAAGCAAAGCAGATCGAGAAAAATTATCAAAAAAGGGCGCTCAGACTGCACAGAGATAGATAGATGGATAATTCTTTATTGTACACCAATGAATTCACAGTGGCACAAGAAAGTAGCGTTTATAATGCCATTCTATAGAAATTAATGTTGCCATCATTTATGGCTTTTAGCACCAATTTCATAATTTTCACTAAAGATCACTGGACATCTGGTGAAATTCAGTAACTAATTGGTCCAAACACTACTATTTAAATAAATAGGGCCTTAAAAATTATCTTGATCAATGTATTATTTTCCTTAACCAATTTTTAATGGTCTGTGGACAATTATAAAAACTTCGTTATTAGACCAGCCCCCCTAGCATGACCATCATAACACGATATGATAAAGCGTTTTATCCACGCCAACTGTCAAAATATGATAAATATCGCCGCCATGTTAAATTTTTATCGAAACAGCGAGCATAACCGTGCCCAGTGACGTCACGTGTTATAATACGTTACAATAGATAGAAGAGCGAGCATGGCAGTCGGTTATTTATCGAAAAGTCGAGCATGGCCAACTATTGGTGGATATAAAAAGTAAAGTTTATCGATTTTTGACATTTAGTCGTATTATTTTATCGACGAGGTTTAGAGTGCGTGATATACTCGATAAAATATAACAGTCACCAGTTTATTATGCAATCACTAGTCATTTACTGATTTTAAAAGGTAAGAATCATTTGTATGATTATTGTGTAAATGTATATGAAAAATACAGAAAATAATAAGATATTACAACTCCTTTTTTCAGTTAAAACTTCACAAGTTAAGCTTCACCTAAAATCTTTTAATATGGCTAGAGCATACATAAGAATTAATTAACTTGCCGCGGAGGACAAAGAAGTGAAATAGGAAAAGAGGACCCTAATTAGAGAAATTAGCAACGAATTTCTATATATTTTAGGTCAATATATTTAAGGTCGTAAAAAGAAGAAATGAAATGGAATAAAGTGTACTTATGCCATAATAACTTCGGTTAATATCACAATCAATGACTGACTTTATCCTATCACTCATCAGAGGCACCTTCCTTACCACTTTCCATTGGTCAATAGACGTATCCGAGCCATGTTCACTCAACATAGCCCGGAGTTCTTCCCACTGACGATTTACTGTCAGTCAACCCTGTGGCGCACTAAACTCCCCATGCGCCAATCGGGGATAGGTCTGCATGTAGTCAGTCAGTAGCTTCAGCTGCTGCGCTGTACTGCGAGTTCTAAAAGACAACGAATTTGAACAGAGTTAACCGAGAGACAGACAAAAGTATATATAATTTTCAAAATGCAAACTTTCTAAGTTCTAAACGGCGAGGCAATTAAAAGAAACTTCCCGTGTTTTTCCTTTGTTTTCCATTATTGTGATGAAACACACATCAAACAAATAGGTAAATAAACTTTTATTCTGTTGACGGTTTTTTTTTGTGTTATGGCGATCCGGTTCCAAGAAAAGTAAATAAACAAGGTGTGATAAGATAAAGACAGGTCGGACAGGTCCACAGATTACACACGCACGTCAAAAAAGGTGATAAAAGTTGCAAAAGAACAAAAAAAGAATGAGTGGCAAGTGATTGATGATTGAAAAATTTTATTAGTACTGGCAACATTGTTATTCCATATCGCGAGGCTTATCATTTCATAACACGTGATAAATTTTATCATATCCTATCATATCATATCGCTACTTTGGCCATGCTCGCGAAATCGATAAAAATGTTGGTGTTATATGATACGATATCTTTTATCGTATATCTACGACATGTGGTCATCCTAGGGGGGCAGGGTAGAAGCCTTTAAAAATAATAAAAAGTGAAAAAAATAATAATAGTAGGATGAAACCCATTAGAAAAGGAGGGGAATATTATAAAAATGAAAGGAAAAATAAATTACGGGCGATCTGAGGTCGGGAAGGGGATGGGGGTGAGTTTTAAGGGTAAAAAACGTTTTTTCTCGATTTCCGGCAAAACTAAAAGTCCTATGGAAAAAAGTCAAATGGCAAAGTTGTAGGTAATAAAAAGATCTAAAACTTTTGAATTTACACTTTTTTCACATAACCTCAAAATTGATGTGAAAAATTCAAAAAACCAAGATTTTGGTTTTTTATTTTTATCTTTTTCAAATAAATTTCTTTTTTTTCGTGAAATTTGGTGAAAACTTATCTTTTTATGTCCCAAATACGCTGTAATTTATTTGATTAGAAATATTTATTTTTGCACCTTATTTTGAATTAATATCGAAAAAGCACCCTAATTTTCAATCGAAAATTCACCCGTTAAAATATCAGCTTTTATCAAAAAGTTGGTATGTTTTCTTTTCGTTGAAATCTCTACTTTCCGAAGGTGAAAAAAAAAAATGTTACAATAGTAAATCTTCTCAGAAAATGTCAAAAATCCAAAAAGACTCGAATTCGAAATTTATTTTTTAATTATTATATACAATTTTGAGCCATTTTTTACTTAAAAAAAAAGAAAACTGTTCGAATCTGCATAGGAAGGTAAATACTATCTCTAATTTTATCTGTTTAAATTAACTCAAACATAAAAATAGTAATATTTTCTTTAAAAAATAGTATGCTTAACGTAACATAACCTAAAGATTAAAATTGAACGATATTTTAGTACAAAATTAAAAAAATAATAATCTCCTGTGTTTTGCACAAACAAATTTAGTTACTCCCATGAAAAAATAAAATTTCCAAATACATAAAAAATATATTAAATATCCATAAAAAATATATAAATGTATATAAAATATATATCGTAAATATACTTTTAATAACTAACTTTTGGCTGATTTTCATATATATTTTATACATTTCAAATATATTTCAGATATATTCAAAATATATTTTTTTATATTTATAGCTATGTTTTTTATGTCTTTTAAGATATATTTTGAATGTATCTAAAATATATTTAAAATATATGAAATATACATGAAAATCGGCCTAAAGTTAGTTATTCAAAATATATTTACGATATATATTTAAAATACATTTATATATTTTTTATAGATTTTTAATAATTTTTTTATGTACATATTTAAAAATAATAGTAGAATGAAACCTATTAGAAAAGGAGGGGAATATTATAAAAATGAAAGGAACAATAAATTACGGGCGATCTGAGGTCGGGAAGGGGATGGGGGTGAGTTTTAAGAATAAAAAACGGTTTTTCTCGATTTCCGGCAAAACTAAGTCTTATGGAAAAAAGTCAAATGGCAAAGTTGTAGGTAATAAAAAGATCTATAACTTTTGTATTTACACTTTTTTCACATAACCTCAAAATTGATGTGAAAAATTCAAAAAACCAAGATTTTGGTTTTTTATTTTTATCTTTTTCAAATAAATTTCTTTTTTCATGAAATTTGGTGAAAACTTACCTTTTTATGTCCCAAATACGCTGTAATTTATTTGATTAGAAATATTTATATTTGCACCTTATTTTGAATTAATATCGAAAAAGCACCCTAATTTTCAATCGAAAATTCACCCGTCAAAATATCAGCTTTTATCAAAAAGTTGGTATGTTTTCTTTTCGTTGAAATCTCTACTTTCCGATGGTGAAAGAAAAATATGTTACAATAGTAAATCTTCTCAGAAAATGTCAAAAATCGAAAAAGACTCGAATTCGAAATTTCTTTTTTAATTATTATATACAATTTTGAGCCATTTATTAAAATTTACACTTTAATTACTCGAAAAACGTAAGATTACATGTTACAAGTTTACTAAAAAAAAAAGAAAACTGTTCGAATCTGCATAGGAAGGTAAATACTATCTCTATTTTTATCTCTTTAAATTAACTCAAACATAAAAATAGTAATATTTTCTTTAAAAAATAGTATGCTTAACGTAACATAACCTAAAGATTAAAATTGAACGATATTTTAGTACAAGATTAAAAATAATAATCTCCTGTGTTTTGCACAAAAAAATTTAGTTACTCCCATGAAAAAAAAAATCTAAATATGTACATAAAAAAATTATTAAAAATCTAAAAAAAATATATAAATGTATTTTAAATATATATCGTAAATATATTTTGAATAACTAACTTTAGGCCGATTTTCATGTATATTTCATATATTTTAAATATATTTTAGATACATTCAAAATATATCTTAAAAGACATAAAAACATAGCTATAAATATAAAAAAATATATTTTGAATATATCTGAAATATATTTGAAATGTATAAAATATATATGAAAATCAGCCAAAAGTTAGTTATTAAAAGTATATTTACGATATATATTTAAAATACATTTATATATTTTTTTTAGATTTTTAATAATTTTTTTATGTACATATTTAGAATTTTTTTTTCATGGGAGTAACTAAATTTTTTTGTGCAAAACACAGGAGATTATTATTTTTAATCTTGTACTTAAATATCGTTCAATTTTAATCTTTAGGTTATGTTACGTTAAGCATACTATTTTTTAAAGAAAATATTACTATTTTTATGTTTGAGTTAATTTAAAGAGATAAAAATAGAGATAGTATTTACCTTCCTATGCAGATTCGAACAGTTTTCTTTTTTTTTAGTAAACTTGTAACATGTAATCTTACGTTTTTCGAGTAATTAAAGTGTAAATTTTAATAAATGGCTCAAAATTGTATATAATAATTAAAAAAGAAATTTCGAATTCGAGTCTTTTTCGATTTTTGACATTTTCTGAGAAGATTTACTATTGTAACATATTTTTTTTTTCACCATCGGAAAGTAGAGATTTCAACGAAAAGAAAACATACCAACTTTTTGATAAAAGCTGATATTTTGACCGGTGAATTTTCGATTGAAAATTAGGGTGCTTTTTCGATATTAATTCAAAATAAGGTGCAAAAATAAATATTTCTAATCAAATAAATTACAGCGTATTTGGGACATAAAAAGGTAAGTTTTCAGCAAATTTCATGAAAAAAGAAATTTATTTGAAAAAGATAAAAATAAAAAACCAAAATCTTGGTTTTTTGAATTTTTCACATCAATTTTGAGGTTATGTGAAAAAAGTGTAAATACAAAAGTTTTAGATCTTTTTATTACCTACAACTTTGCCATTTGACTTTTTTCCATAAGACTTTTAGTTTTGCCGGAAATCGAGAAAAACCGTTTTTTATTCTTAAAACTCACCCCCATCCCCTTCCCGACCTCAGATCGCCCGTAATTTATTGTTCCTTTCATTTTTATAATATTCCCCTCCTTTTCTAATAGGTTTCATTCTACTATTATTTTTTTGTTATAAAAATTATCGACCCTGGTCTATATGGACAGCACTAAGCCGAGTGGGCGGCACCTACTCGTCAATGAAAAATGTAATTACCTTCAGAACATAACGATCGGTAAAAATAGCGAACTTCATGGCCGTGAACTGTCAAAGAAAAGGGAGCTTTTATATTGTAATGACTATAGTGGCCTAAATTATTAGTATTCCCGTTAACTTACCGCTAACACAAGCAATTTAGCTAAATTAGAGGGCGACTAACTTAAACTGCTTGTCCCCCTCTCCCCCCTCCTAGGGTTCATGACGGTGACCTCTCGCTCGTAAGGTGATAACTACTAAGCGACAGGCGCTTTTAAACGTGCAATGTGGGGCCGTTGGTAATTTCCTTTAAAAAGTTCCGTCACGGTATTGTTGAATTTATTCAACAAAAACTAACCTATCCGAAAAATATCACTTGGTTCTCGTAGACAACATCATCTGGTCACATGGCCTAACCAAATTAAATCAATTTGAGTATTTTTCTTGAAGTATCAGCATATTATCGTCCGCGTGAACACAAATTTGGTGCGTATATTATTTACTTCAAAGTTATGGCATAGACATAATATATACAAGATAGGTACTTTAGTGCTTTTAGAACTGTCTGCATAATGGAAATATAAATTATAATTTTTAGACAAATTGGATGACTCATATTACATTATATCAACAGCTTACATACATTACACAAAAGTATTATTTAATACAATACCTTATTCTACTAATTAGGTACGCTACTATGAATCTCTCATGTATTGTTTCTCCGTCTTGACTGACTATTACACTCTGTAGTAAATAGCTATGCTGATAATTACCTGATCTACGTTTTACTTCCTTTAGAGATCAATCAATCATTTCTTTGTGCGAACATTGTCACTTGCCTGACCGGATATAGCCATGACCCTGATATTATGACTGAATTACTAATTGATAGTGACAGCAGTGCTTCCGTAATTACTCAAAATTATATAAGTTCCAGCCGTTATACATTTTCAATACTAGTAGAACAAAGTAACGGCTTCTTTGATAGGACATTTTTTTTATTTCTTTTTTTTATGAAATGTTGATTGTAATTAAATACTTGTAAATCGAAGACAGACAGAACATCGGGCCCAAAATAGGTGAGAACCAAATAAAAGTAAGTACGTAATCCATACTACCTTCAAAAAACGACCTCAAACAAAAAACCCACTCAGACGTAGAGTCATTATAGGTGAATGACATAAATAGCTATCCTATGTATCAGTGCATGCACATCACATTTTATAATGATGCGTTCTCCCTTTTATGTACAAATAATCAACAAAAGCTACGAGACTTCGAGCAATTATGAGCCTGCCGAGTTGGAAATTCAAAAGACTGCAATCAAGATTCAAGGTCAAGATTCCAACAGAAATAGGTTCAGTATTTCTGTTTAAATATTGCCGGAGAACCTCCTTTTGGAGAGGGTCGACCGATCTGTAGGCTATCATGGAACGTGCACTCGCATTTTAGAAGATGGGCAACGGAGTTTCAGGCTTTCATACCATGAAACGTATCTATCCCCTAATCGAAGAGGGCATGGGACACTTCATTCGTCCCTAAACCCTACCAATATAAGGTCTAAGTAACTTCATGGTACTTAAAGTTACTTAAGTCTTTAGTTACTTACGTGTTTCGTGAGAGCGTTTTAGTATCGGTAATTTTTTTATCGGTATTATTTATTATCGGAATTTATTAGTATCGGTTACTGGTTATAATCAGTGTCCGATATTCCAGTTATTCAGTTCTCATACAATGCATGTGTAGCATGACCTCTAGTACCTACTGGGTTAATTTTTTACTTTTTAATTATTCAACAAAAACTAACCTATCCGAAAAATATCACTTGGTAAAATAATAAAAATAAATATCAATATTATTATTTTGGGTACCTACATATTCTTAAAATTATATAGGTATTGAACCTTTGTTATTTTTAGCCTGCATCCCAAAAATGTACCTATTTAAGTATGTTTATTCACATTATTTATATATATATAAATATATATATATGTGTGTGTGTGTGTGTGTGTGTGTGTGTGTGTGCGTGTGTGTACTATTTTGTTTTTGTTAGGTACAGGTGTTTATACTTACAGCATACTCTGCCACATGTCTGCTATATTATATGTATGTTCCCAAAACCGTTACTAAGGCCAGAGAGAGTATAGACACTAATTACAATATAAATACATAGTAGGTACGTAGATCAATATCTTCTTACACATCAAAGAGCCTCATTTAGTAGTTATCCGCATAGGAAGGTTGTATACCTTAATTATGCCTTATAGATAATATAAGTGTACATCTCAAACGTGGTATTTACAGGTTTGTGTTAAAGCTAAAGTAAGATAAGGTGTAAATTTATTTCACGCTCTTGTAGATTTTAAGGAGAAAAAATTTAAGTTGTCATGAATATTATTATCCTTGAACAATTAATTATAATAATATACAAAAAGTGTTTCGGTAATTAATTACAGAAACGACAGAATTCAAATTTGTTAGCTTTTATGCACATATTTAAAAGAACAATAATTTACCTAGAAATAAGACAACGCATTAGTTTACTGAGCCATAAAGCGATATACACAAAATTACCACAAGTAACTATATGCTTGGCACACTAATAATATAAGTGTTATGTTACAAACTACATTCAGACTTACAAAAATATTGTATCACTTGACTTAGGGACCGGCCACTGTAAAAGTGGCTAAGTTGATTGGCAAAATCTAATTCATAGAATTGATCGTTGGGTTTTATTAGACGAAATTATGGCGCTGGATAAATCATTTACGAACCATCAGCTGGTCGTGAGTACAGAACTTAGTTATACAAGTCTAGAAACAGTCTTCAAAAATTACCCTATTATATTTTGAAAAAGTTTAAGACGTTCCTTGGCGTATCTCTGGAGTCTAATGAACAACATCAATAAATTTAACTCTAACCTAATGAAAAATAATAATTAATATCAGTTTAATTGATCGAAATATCGTTGAATGTATATGATTAATTATTCACTAGCTGACCCGGCGAACTGCGTATCGCCATTTTTTTTTTCGCCCGCGTGGTGTCAGATCCCGTTCCCGCTGCACTCTCTACTATTAAGCATAATCTAGCGTAGTTTTAAAGATATAAGCATGCATAGGGACAGACAGACGGGTAAAGCGACTTTCATCTTTTTCTTATTGAGAATCTGCATCTATTTCAAGTCTACTAAAATTTTGAAGGAAACGATAAAAGTACGCGTATACTTTATTTATATCCTTATCTACGCAAAACACGGTATGATGTTTTAGTCTGAACTGCATTGAAAACTATCCCTCCCCTTCGTGTATTGTTTATATTTAATTTTTGTTTTAATTGCGATACTTTATATATAATATTTAGTATAGAGAATAGACCAATATTATAATCTATACAGAATGAACATTTTTGACTTTAATGGTGCTTACAAAACGTCCAAAAAACACTAAATTATGTACTATTATATATATACTAGGTATGATAACCACCGATTCGTAACGCAACCCTATCATAAGAAGATTCCGCCAAGAAACTCAGTGTATATTTTTCTGATACCTATATTTACAAACATGTTCACTTAATCTTAGCCTAGCAGAGCAAGAAGTTCATTTTCATTTGCTTGTTTATCTACATATATAAACAACATACATATATACTCTAACGCCTATTTCCCTTCGGGTAGGCAGGGGCAACAGTCTACCATTTGACTCTATCCTTACATACTTCACGAGCTTCCTCTACGAGTTCGTTTAAGTTCGTTTCAAAGTCCCAAAAGCTTTTCATTGTCTGTGCAAAAATATTAACACGTTTTATATAACTGCTTCTAAGATGTTTTTTGCATCTCATCTAAAAACCATAATTTATATAATAAAACGTAGTTTAACCATAGAAAAATAGGATCTTGTGTTCGATGAATGACAATGTAAGGGCCTAGGGATAATGATAATAAAACTATTATAAAATTATAGTAGGTTTAAACTAAAAAACATATTACATAGGTTAAATATTATATACTAGGAATTTTACATACCGTCATAATATATTTTTCAATAAACTGACTCTAATTGCACCGCACTTAGGCACATAATGACATAATGATTGTTATAATTCACAAGTGAGTTATAAATACTTATTAAAATTTAATTGTGCAGTAATTGCTTTTTTCTTTAAAATCGTTACAAAAAGGTCTTCTTCAATAGAACAAATAAATTAATATACTTATTACTTGCTTATTTCCTTCAATTTCGTATTTAAAAAGATAAATATAACTTGTGTTTATTAAACAAAGCTTTCACGCATTAAATAATAGCTTTTGTTTTCTCTGTAATAACTTTAAATTTCGCCATTCAGGCCGCGACGAATTGAAAAAATAACCTCTTTTAGACTATGGCCGATCGATAGGAAACAAAATTGGTCCCGCCATTGAAAAAAAAAAATTCACAACTCGTATTCAATATTGAAATAATAGTTATTTATTATTTAAAATATTCACAAGTACTGGTTATGAAGGAAAAGATTTATGTTGTACAACGTCCGATATATGATTGATGTGAAGCCCTTAACGTTATGAAATGTTTACTACCTGAAAACTGCAAGGGTAAATATCTGTTTTAGTATTATTTTATTTACAAGAATGTTCAAAATCATCACGAGATATTTACAAGAATGTTCAAAATCATCAAGAAACACGTGCGTATTGATGATTACCGTCCTCGGGTCTCTTAAGACCTTGGCGCCTGACTTTACACACTTGTACCATAATGTTCTATTATGATTGCCAAACAAGTGATGATTGTTTGAAATATGTAAATAATGTTAGATTAATTCTAAGTACGTACATATATTATTCTACTCATAGTTGAAAGCCGCGTCTGAACAATTGTGGTAGATATAATTAATTTAGTTAAGTTTCTTCATAAATGAGCAATGTGATAGTCACAAAAGTGTAAAATCATTTTATTCCCTGTCTTAACAAAGGCGAGTAAAGATAATACAAGAAGCTCACAAAGAACTACCAAACATTACATTGAAAACATTAGAATTAAAAGCATTAATTATCAAATAGGTCAGTTTTGTTGTTATTGTTTGAGAGCAGACGTGCAAATTGTCTGTTACTTTGAACTTACCCACGCTTTCGGTTATAGAGTACATTTCCTGGGTTATTGACTCACATTCATGTATGTAACATACATTTCGTACTTATAGTGTCATAATATATTTTCAAATAGTTAATAAGGTTCATAATGTTAATTATTAAACGGTTTTAGTTATTTATGTTTCAGGCAAATGCACTATTATAGTCCTGTAATAGGCATAATCTCATTGTAATCGAGGATCTCTATGTCCAGCTAGCCACTCGTATTTGTGGTAGGATACAATATTTATTATGTAGAAAGTACCGCGTGTTTGAAAATAGTTTGCACTACTTTCAAAGTAGGCTAAAGTAGTTTAACTCTTGAAACAATATATGCATCAATATATTAAACGGTGTGCCTAACCCAGTTATTAAAATGAATTGAATTTTTTAAAGTCGCTTTCAGTAGTAGAGGTAAGTAACCAAATATGGAATACCATTTTGTTTATGTGTTATAAAAAAAAAGATACTGTAAATCAAAACCTTTTATTCTTATTTATTATCAGTCATACAGTTGCGCTTAACTTATTGACAGTTTTGTTTTACATATATTAATTCAAAATATAAAATCAACATAAAGGCACCTAATTACGGAATAGGTACCCAAATATGGACTACTATAAAATTATGAATAATAAACCTTTACTTTTATGAGATATACAGGAACTTTGGTCAATTTTAAAAGGTACTTAAGTTATTTGCAAAAATCACATATCCATGTATCGAACTCTGCACCTGCGCAATCACCATGTGCCCAGAGCCCACACATGAGGCATTTGATCCATGTCTCTTCTCGAGTATCTTGAGAAAACAGGCTGTTATAGAACATACACTCTGCGTCTTCTGAGTCAGGAGCTCCCAGTCCTATGACGGCATCAGGCTCACTGTCTGTGTCAGAACGTATTTCTTCTTCATCAGTCCATATTCGGAAATTTGAAACTAATCAAAACGTATATCAGATTTTTTTACTAAACACAGTCAGACAAAAAAAGGCCTTGAAAACAATCAAATAAACATGTAACCATTGCATAGTCATAATATACAATATTATTTCCAATCACGTTTTGAGAGAAATACTTAGCTTTTACGTACCTTAAAAACTTTTCTCACAGCGCCAAAACACTCTCACCGCGGCCACAATGTTCACCCGCCTGTCAAGTCGAAACCTGTACGCGAGTATAATGATGGAAAGAGACAGAAGATCACTGTCTTTTGCAACTAGGAGTATTCGTTTCCGAGAAATGGTGATATTCCATTTTAGGATACTATTCCATATTTGGTTACTTTCCTCTACATGTACACCTACACATAGCTGAAATTTTTGGCATCTATCGACACATAGCGACAATCGAACTTTTAAATAATACCTACCTACGTAGGTACAGATAATCGATGCCCGGTACTTGACAGACACTACTTGACAGACAGTTTGTCCGGCTTTGATTGAGTACGAGGTAAATGATTCTATTTTATCTTCACTCAGTGGCAATTGGCAATATTCCGTTTGGAACTGAGTTTAAATCACAGTCGAAAGGTGAGTAGTTGAAATAGGACAGGCACGCCATTTCTTTTCCCTAAAAATTGTTGTAGCTGTACAAGTATTAGTCCAGTTAAAGTAAACCATATTCTATTACCTAAGCTAAAATAATTCGCACCCCGGGGACAAGTTTGATTTTTTCACAGCATCAAGGCGTCAGACCTGATTATTTGGTATGAATTTCAACTTGATACTCATTTTTAACCCTTGCCAGCTGTGTAATTCTCTAAGTATTGTGATTATGATGATGATAATGATGATGATGATAAGTATTGTAACGTTACGCTAAACCTCTGTGAGGAGGAAGAGCGTAAAATACATTTATTGAGAGTTTTATAATTAAAAACGAATTTAGAATTATAATTTAAGATTTAATCAAAAATTAGACTATGTACACAAATTTAAAAAAAAATGGAGGAAAATAAAAATATTTAATTTTGAAACTGGCAGCACAAAGATTCACAGGAACCGAAGAAGTAGAGGTAGGATCCGGAACGAGCGGAGAAGGCTTCTTTAGCAGGAAACTGTGAAGCTAAAGAGGTAAGGACAATCTCAAATAACTCTAACTAGGTGGTGAAGCCTACCTGTCCAAGGAGGGACCAACTCTTCCACTCGGGCAGACTTCAACTGTCAAGTCAGTTCAGTCTTGTTGGCTGAAAGTTGTATTAGACTCCGTAGTACTAGTCAGTTTGGAAGCTGGGACTAGAATTGACTCCGTAGTACTAGTCGGTTTGGATGCTGTAGCTAGACTGATTTGAAGAAGAATTAGATTATTAACAACACCTCTGGTGGTTTGATTCTACTAATTAAAAGTAATAATCTTAAAATTAAAAATTTAGATACAAGAAGGTATAAAATTTACCAGGTTTTATTCTAAAAAATCTTAAACCTACTTTTCAGAGATTATTTAAGAAAACTTATGTGACATGACATTTGTCACTCAAAAATTTTGAACAAATTAACTTTTCTATTCGCCATAACACAAAAAAAAACTTTTATATTAAGGCTCAAAACAAAGAAAAAATGTGGTAGATAAATATGAAAATACATACTAGGATAAGAAGAGAAAATTATCATTTACCATATAATAACAACCTAATTTTGATCACAGTCGAAAGGTAAGTACTGAGTAGTTGAACTAGGACAGGCACACTATTTCTTTTCCCTATAAATTGTTGTGGCCATATTCTATTAATTAAGTTAAAATAATTCGCAACCTGAGGAAAACTTCCATTTTTTCAGAGCATCAAGGCGTTAGTACTCATTGGTATAAATTTCAACTCGATAGCTCCACGTATTCCGGAGGAAAGGGTTTTTGGCAAGTCAAGATTATGTTTTAGCATGCTTTAGCAGACTCGTACATTCAGTATGGCTTAACTAAATATGGACAAACCTTTGATACCTATATTAATCAAATTTGTAAATTTCAATTAAAAATTCTAAAGACTATTGTTCCAACTAAAATAAAAGAAACATATTATAATAACGATATTAGCCTGTTCAAATATTGCAGTTTTACCCATCCATATAAAATTTACAAACCATATTAAATGAACACTTTTTTAACGAACAATTAAAAACCAAAATTAAACATCTTGTGTATACTCGAGCGATAGCACAAAACCGGTTGTACACGAAATGTGTGTGAAGTGTATATGGAGAAAGAACAACTACCTACATTATTCCTCGGCTAATTAATAAATTGCCGAAAAATTTAATAAATGAAAAGAAATAGTACATTACTACAGAGGCCGGGAAGAAAGGGGTTGCCGGCCGAAGACATATAGACATAGGATAGGTCTGAGGCAGGTAACCCCATAATTCCCGCCGAGGTATGTATAGTGCTTTTCTTAAACAGGCAATGATATAAACAACAAAAAAATTAAAGATTTATTTTTAAAGAAATTAAAAGTAAACAAGATAAAAACTAAAACTCACGTGTATATATTTTAACAGAAAACATTTACATTTATGTTCATTATCATGTTACTTAAAAAAGAGTAAAGGCACGTTTTTGAACGAACAGTGTCACTTGTCATTGTTATAAATGTCAATTTGTTGCAACTAAATTACAAACAATTGATAATAATGTGTTATTAGTTATGTTAATGTGGATTTTTATGTAAATAAAACTGCTCTAAGTACATACCAAGTCGTTTTTTTTTATACGCATAGTGGCAGAGTGTCAATGCCTTTGCCACAAATTTATGTGGAATCGAAATTAAAAAAGAGGACTTTGCCGGCCTATGCCTGCAAGGTTTGTATGAAATTCCATTACCAGCCTCTGGTCCTAGCCGCGCCTGAAACGTCATACTTCGCAGCCTATTAAGAGGAACGTAATGTCAATATTTCATTGCATGTTTGAGAAAAGGAGTATTAAGCTCAAACTAAAATTCTTTTTGTTCTCAAATAATTGTATTCTGTAATTTATTTTTCTTCTTCTAACTAAAAACAAATGGGAGGTAGTTTGATTTTATGCATACCTACTATTATGTCAATAATTTTATTTAAACCTTACTGACCTTTTTTTTTAGTACTACGTAAACCCTAGTGGTTTATAAGTGCCAATTTTAACTGTATATCAATGTTTTTATGTGTTAATAAATAAATAAAAAATAAAATAAAAAATTAAGACATTAAAACGATAAAAAATTATAATGGATTATGATGGGTGAGTTGAGACCGTAACGATACATTACAGTATTCAGCATTGAGCATTGCGAGCATAGTGATTTTATTTTTATTTTTTTATTTTTTTATTTCTCATAATAACTATCATTACAGGTTTTTCCAATGCGATAGTGTAAGCTCTCTTCTATCTAAGTATGAGTCTTATAACTATACATACATATTTATTTTACATATTTATTATATTTGATTGTCATTGGTCGGGCTGGATGTGGTTACTGGGGATCGTCCAATCTCTATCTTTAGATTTGTCTAACATATTTTTATGGTAAAACCTACCATTTGGCTTAAAATCGCGAAAAACCCGTGGTAGTGACGTTTGGCTTTAATTTTAAAAAATCTAGGCATCGGATTTATGATGACTTTTTTGAGTTCATTTATGATGGTGTTTTGAACAAGCCTACCAAGTTTCAGCCGGGTGCGAATTACTGTATCACCGTATTTTTATCTTAACCGGGGCATATAGTTTCACATCATTATGTTATGAAATTACGTTGAAATCTAATTTCCTGGCTGCCCCACACTGCTGGTCATTGAAGCTACACAATTTACTATCGACATTCAAAATTCCGACATTCCCTTTTACCAACGTTTAACCAAGGAAATGAGGTTCCTGCAGAAAAGGGTCCGACAAAAATATCAGTCCAGAAAAAACATTGCCCTTTGTTTTGAAGATTACTCGTATTTTAATTTTAATAATAACTTTAATTGGTATGTATGTACCTCTGAGGACGGAATATTATGATTAAAGTGGGTACCTACATACTTTATGAACAATATTATTAACATAGAATCATAAGTCTATGATTATTAAGATATTTGTTTAAACAATAAAATTATAACAATATAACAGTATAATGAAAGTTGGCTCAACAGATTTTATTCACATTCGAAATGAAAAGTAGAATGTTTATGTGGGGTCAAAGACCTATTTAGGCATTCGAACTATTGGCGCCTGCGGCAGCCTTGACGTCCGCCACATAATAGAAGTATCTTAGGTCGAAGAGTAGCTTTTGTTAGTTCGGCCAGACAACGTGGTGGGTAACAATAGGTATGACTGGCTAAGCCAAATCCGCCAAGCCACGATAGGGGGGATAGACTTAATAATACTGGTTTGACGTAATAGAAGATGACATGTATTGTGTGCCAATAAATAAGTATATTGTACCAATGGTCTCACTGCCAACGATGCCCAAGACGCTACGCTACGTTCTGGTATAATCTTAGTTGCAATCTAGGCATTACAGCTTCAGTTTTGAATGTGACTATTAATAGGACATGGTTTTAATTTGCCGTTACCTATATCGTATGTACTACTACCATTGTATAAGCGTACAGTCATAACGAGAAAACAAATTATAAATAAAATAATAGACAGTTGCAAACATTCATGAAGTACATAACTATTTCAATAACATTGCATAGTTGCATTGACATGAATTATTTATGAGTCTGTTAGTTGACCTTGCGAATCATATCATACCGTTTTGTCTGTTTAATTTTTCATAAATCCCAGAAAAGAATTATTGATATTAGAGCCATTCGTGTTTGAGTAGCGCCAATGATTTAGTAAGCCTAAAGTTCAGCATGTACCTAAACATTTTTTTTATACCACTTAGGTGGCAGACAAGCACACGACCCACCTGATAGAAAATGGTTACCGTGGCCTATGGACGTATGCAACACCAGGGGCGTTACACTCGCGCTGCCGACCCTGAGGAAACCTTCTAATGCCCTTTTTGAAGAACCCCATATTGTAGTTGCTTGGGAAAGCCACAGCAGGAAGTTCATTCCACAACCGTACGGTGCGCACTGTTTCCGGTCAAAATGTGTGAGGATGAATTCCCTGCCTATGGCGAGTGGTGCGATGATAGAATGTTGCTGTGGGCATCATGTCAAACAATTCATCTGAGCACAGGCCATTGTACAGGCGGTAGAACACACACAGAGAGGCAAAGTCCCTCCTGAGGCTGAGAGTTGCCACGTCGCCTTCGAGCACGGGATTTTATACGAGCCTCAACGCCCTTCGTTACACCGAGTCGAAGGGGTCAAGCTGGTATGTAGGCGCTCCGGCAAAAAGATGACAACAGTACTCCATATTGGGCCGAACCTGTGCCTTATAAAGAAGGAGTCGTTGCCCCGCAGTGATAAACTGCTTCGCCCTGTTAAGCACTCCCAGTTTCTTAGATGCCAGGTTGGCCTTGTCTTCTAAATGACTACGGTACTGGACATCACTTGAGATATCGACACCCAGGTCCCGATACTTGAAGAGATGGTAAGCGGTGTGCCCAGGAATTGCGGCGCTACAATAAATGGGGTTTTCTTAGCGGTGAATACACATACTTGTGTCTTAGTGGGGTTGAATTAGACTAGGTTTAGTCTACCCCAATCGGATACTCCCGAGAGAGTAGTCTCGATTTCGGACACAAGTTGTTCGCGACTCTCCTCCACTTCGGACTGAGGGATACGTCCCGTGTAACATGCGTCTCCAGTACTATCGTCCGCATAACAATGACTGGAGTTTATAAGTCTTCAGGCTTTCACGGCCGGCGTTGCATGTAGAATATACTGCTTCCGGGCTGATTGGCCGTGGTCCATGTGAAACTTGCGTTCCAGATGTTTCGTCGATCACTGCAGTCGACATCTTCAGTGGCGCAGGGCCGGGCGACGACAACTTCGGAGACCTTGCCTCGCCGGCGGCTGACGTGCGACTGACGCGATGCCTTGAATCACGGCTGTATTTATAGGCACGGTCGGAGCGGGGAATCGACTCACTCGATTCTAATTGGTCAAGCGCTGTTGTGCGGACGCACTCGATCCTGATTGGTTGTTTGCACTGTGATACCGAGTGGCTCTCAGTGCTGGGTACCAATCTTTTTGGAGCTGAAATCCCTCGTTTTTCGTTGAAGTTGTTGGGATGCATGAATATTTCGATGGCTTCTCGAAGTATACGTGGGAAAAAATGTGTTGTGGTAGCTAGAACTTTCGTGCTCTGAAATTCGATGGTATGATTCCCATCCTCTTGGGTGTGTTCTGCAACCGCTGACTTGTCGAAGTGGCAGAGGCGGCAATTACGTTCATGTTCCGACAGGCGGGTCTTGATGCTTCTTTGGGTGGTGCCCACGTATACCGAGCCACGTGAGCAGGGGATTCTGTAAACTCCAGCAGACGATAGTGGATCACGTGGGTCCTTGACCGAACGGTGAAAATTCCGTAGCTGCGTCGTGGGCTTGAATATCGGCTTGATGTTATAAGCATCTAGCAGTCTTCCGCTACGATCCGTAATGCCACGAATGTATGGCAAGAAAGCCTTCCCTATCGGAGCAGGTTTTTCCTCATCCTGGTTTGTCTGCGAAGCTTTCTTTGGGTGAAGAGCTCTCCGTATCTCATGTGCAGAGAATACATTAGCTTGGAAGGCCGAGTCCAAGTGGCGTAACTCGTTTTGTAGGTTTTGAGGTTCACAGATGGTCTTAGCTCGGTGGACCAGTGTCTTGATAACTGACATTTTTTATCTGGGATGGTGGTTGGAGTACAAAACGAGTTACGCCACTTGGACTCGGCCTTGTGGGACACCAGCGTTTATGTCCATGCGGTCCGAGCGGCTGCCATCCACGACGACGTGGGTGCTTCTGTTAGACAAAAAGCTGGCAATCCAATCACACAATCCCTCAGGGAGTCCATAGGATGGTAGCTTTGCGAGAAGACCTCTGTGCCAGACCCGATCGAAGGCCTTCGCTATATCAAGGCTGACCGCTAGTGCCTAGCCTCGAGTGTCGATGGCTCGCGCCCACCGGTTTATGAGATACGCAAGAAGGTCACCGGTTGAGCGACGGTGGCGGAAGCCGTACTGTCGGTCGCTCAGTATATCGTTACCTGCAAGGTATCCCAGGAGCTGTGTATTAATAACACGCTCCATAACCTTCGACAGGAGGGAGGTGATAGCGTTAGGCCTGTAATTGGACGGGTCTGTTCTATCACCTTTCTTAGGCACAGGATGCACGTGTGCGGTCTTCCACGAAGCCGGAACTCGTCCCGCGGAGAAGGAAAGTGCGAAAAGTCGTGTAAGTACAGGACACAACTCTGGAGCGCAGTGCTTAAGCACCATCGCCGGTATGCTACCGACCAAAATGCGCGGCTATCAGATGTAAACCGCGCTAGCCGCTCAACAATTCTGCTGATGAACTCAAACTTAGCCCTGGCCGTTGCCCTCTTACTGGACCTTTCGCTTCACCTCAGTGACATTCGGATCCTTGTTGGCAAGAGCCGTGGTCCAAACCTTATTGGCAGATTGCTTGCGAGTTCCTGTGTGTTGTGAGACCTATTAAACCACGGGCACTTGCTCGCTCCTGTCGCGACCCAGTGGTTGGGGATATAGCACTCCATGTCCACTAGAATCACGTCAGCTACTGCTGTTGCACAGAAATTTGGATCATCTGAGGTGAAGCAAAGCTGCCTCCATGGGTACGACGCGAAGAATTATCGCAACCCGTCCCAGTCTGCCGACTTATAGTGCCATACATGCTGCCACTGAGGAGGCCGCGGTGGTTCAGGGTGCGCGAGAGCCACTTGCGCCCGTCGAGGCTGTGGTCCGAAGTACCGAGGGCTGCTTCAACCCTTATGAAGTACTCATCCAGGCGCGTAGTCGGCAAAAGGTCCAGTATTGAGCTTCTGTGGGTCTCGATATCTGGTGTTCTAGTTATAGAATGCACCAGCAGAGAGAACCCATAGCTCAGGGCGAAGTCGTGAGCAGCCCTTCCCGCAAAATCAGTTCTGGGAGACCCCAGCCTTTCCACGTGGTGAGCGTTGAAATCTCTCAAGAATACTAATATAATAATTACCCTGTCTGCCGACCGCTGCAGGTGCTCAAACAGTTGAGCCATGCCCAAGTCACCGCTATGAGGCCTGTAGAGGCACGCATAGATACGGGTGTGGCCGCCGTGATCTATACGTACCCATAGGGTGGCCAGGTCCCTGCCTTCAAGACCATTTAGACGGCGACAGCAAATATCATCCCGGACGTACAAGCATACCCCAGCGCGACTCAAGAAGTTGTGCTCGAGTTTGTATCCGGAGTACATTAGATAGGCTGGATCGGCCGGGCATGATATTTGCGTCTCCGTCAGGAAGAACAAGGTGGCTGCGCGGTCTCCAGGTGGAGATGGACCGCGTTGAGGTTAGTATGTAGGCCTCTGATGTTGCAGGAATCCACTTGCATTGTGGACGATGGGGCCGCTGTATTAACGTTCCACTTGTTTTTATTTCTGGTCATAATATGTGGGGGGGGGGGGAGGCAGAGAGTTGCTATGCTATCAGTGCAGAAGACAAAGCATGGCTTTTCACCGCCACTGACAAGTTAGAGTTGTGTGACTGGCTGGCGCGGCGGGCTCAAGGGCCCCAAGTCCCCTTTTGGATACTGTAACCGAGTCCACTCCGGTTTCCTCCTCCGGCACGACTACAGCACCGGGAACTTTACACAGGCTGCTGGTTCAGACTCCTGGGGCTGAGATTAAGGGATCCCCAGGTTCGGGAACCGTACTTCCTGCGGGCGGCCAGCGGTTAACCGTTTCACCGGGTCTCCCTGACCGCCACGCCAACATTTCACGCCCGCACATGTCAGTGGTGTCTTCGTAAACCTTCGGTCTTCCCACTGGTTATTATGGCCACGGTATTCTGTAGGGCGGAGGTACTTCCCCAGACGGACAGCTCAATTTGGGACGGGAGATACCGTCGTGTTCTACCTCCTACTAAAAACATAATATATATACGATTTATCGATTTAAATGAAGATTATAGCTTTCCCATAATTTTTATTTAGTAACAATATTGATTTCTATACGTCAATATTATTTAGTAGTTATTTTAACAATAATTGTCTTAAGGTTTTATTATAGATTGCAAACAGTATTTCCATAATCGAGGCCATTCTGAGTGCAGAGGTATGTCAAAGCTGTAGGTGGCCAGTGGCCCAATATATTCTTTGGTCATAGGCAATTGTCTTATTGAGCCACCCTACACCCAGCGCATTTGAAGCCCGAGTCGGCGCCGGCGTGCGGTATAGTTCGACATAATATATCCACCCCCACTAGTGGCGTGCGAATTCCTTAGAGATTTCTACACGAAAAAAAGGGAAATAGGGACACAAAAATGTGTAATTTTATGATTAACAATAGGTATTTCGGACCTAACCACCAGAAAGGATTTTTACCCGGAATTTCTGGATGTCTGGAACACAATAGTCTGTTAGCGGAAAGCTTAAAAGATGCCAGAAAATACGAAAGACAGATAACGGTATGTTGGATAGACCTAGAAAACGCATTTGGTTCAATTCCACATTACCTTATGATATACGCGTTGCAATGGTATAACTTTCCACCCGTGGTAATAGAGATAATCGCGTCGTATTACTCACAACTAAAATTTGCTATAAGCTTCCAAAAAGACCACACAGAACCACTACGGTATAATGTTGGGCTGTTTCAGGGATGCTGCCTGTCACCAATAGCATTTAACATAGTAATTAATATCTTAATCACCAAGTTAATACGTCACGAAAAGAAATGGGGTTATCGGTTTAAAGTAAATAACAAATACACTGAGTCCATCTTAGCTTTTGCTGACGACCTCGCAATACTGACGCGTAATCCAAATCAATGTCAGGAACTATTAAAGGAAATCGATGAGTTCTGTTCGTGGACAAATGGACTGAGAACGAAGCCCAGTAAGTGTCACTGTCTGTGTCTGGGTAGACGGGACACCAAATTTACCTCCTACGACCCGGGACTCTTCATAGGGGGTAAACCAGTTTCCTTAGTCGCTGAATCGGTCCCATTTAAATTTCTTGGGAGAAAGATAGACCATCAAGGACGCACACCATCCTTAGATGAAGTTGTCAATATGTTTATAAACGACCTAAATAAGATAGATCAGCTACAACTGAATAATATCAAAAAAACTTGGATATATGACAACTACCTAACATCACGTCTGACTTGGCCCTTTCTGGTATACGATTTCGGCAAAACCTTACTCGCGAAAATAGATGCAACTGTCATAAAATCACTTAAATCGTGGCTTGGACTAGCGCACTCTGCTGATCCCTCTGCTTTATTTAGGGATCAGAATAATTTTGGGATGAAATTAAAGAAACCATCGGAGCTCTATAAACACCTTAGAGTTACCAAAGCCCACATCTTAGGTAAATCCCAAGATGACACAGTCAGGGCACTCCCGAAAGATAATAACGCGTCCGAGCTTGAATCTAGACTTATATTCCATAAACGATTTATGATAGGAGCCCAGTCGAACAAAGTGGGGTTGGGAGTACGAGAGCCAAAAAGGGACCAGGATATACTTAGGTCCTTTCTGAAGCAAGACGAAAATGATAAATATCGAGTGCACGCTATGAATTTGGAAATCCAAAACGAATGGTTGACAATGGGAGAGTTCTGCATACCGATGGCTTTAAAGTGGCGCACCTTGATCTATGAGTGGTCGCCGGCCCTGTTAAAATTCTATCTTAACGCCTTTCAGATGACCCTTCCAGACCAGAGTAATCTGGTAAGGTGGGGGAAGGCCACAGAAAAACAATGTTATACGTGTGGTGAGGCAATAGGGACGGCTAGGCACATATTAGTAGGATGTAGGGTGTTTCTTGATAGAGGCCAATACTCACGCCGCCACGATAAGGTGCTTTTCATCATACGCGAAGCAATGAGTCTGGCAGTAGCTAGAGCCCAAAAAGGATTGACTACTAACAGACGTCATATCAACTTTGTGTCTGAAGGTTCATCCATAAAATCCAGGAACAAACCTTATTCAATCTTAGATACTGCCCCAGATTGGACTCTCCTAATCGACACGTATGAAAAGCACTATAAAATTCCGGAGGATGTTGGGGTTTCGTCATCTAGACCGGACATATTTCTCTACTCAAAAACGACTAAATATGTGGTCCTTGTGGAACTTACTGTACCGTGGGAAACAAATATACCGAAGGACCACACACTTAAGAAAAATAAATACTATGATCTCACAAACGAATTAATCAAAAACGGTTACGTGGTTAATTTGTATGCAGTAGAAGTGGGAGCGAGAGGTATACCAGCCAAATCTCTCTATAACCTACTTAAAGATCTAGGCCTATCGAGAGCTACAATAAGCTCATTACTAGGACGAATGTCTAAAGCGGCACTAGTAGGTTCGTATCAAATTTGGTTAGGCAGGGAGGGGAACTTGGGTGGTGAAGGTGAGTGTTGATGTACATCAACAAAAGGGGCCCCTTCTAAACCTACACTTGGGTCGCAAGTCCCAGGCACTGTCCTGAGTTCCCAACTCAGCAACGCGATGGACCCGGCACCCGCACGGAGAATCCATGGATTGCTAAGAATATCGTCTCTTGCTCGTTGCCTCTCTATTCCAAATGCTAATGTTACCGTTTGATGAACGGTGCACTATCCTTTATTCCGTTTGGGAAACTGACGGAGTCGTTTTTTGCAGTGGAACGGAAACGGATGGATTGTTATTATTATTTTAACTCATGGGTGGAAAAAAGTACATAAGTCCTTCTGTTAAATTATTTATTGGATTTAAGTGTTCCGTATATTAAAGTAATGTCCCTCATAAGAGACAAGCTTCGCAAGTTTTAAAATTGTAAATTATTTAACAAACAATTCAGATCTAACTAGCTACCGTATCTCAAATCGAAATTCAAATTCAAATTCAAATTCAAAAAATCGTTTATTCCATAAAAATATTAAATTAGTTTGGAATCGTCATTATTTTTTCCCCTACCGTGCAGTGCGTGACATGGCAACTACTGAGAAACACTGCCAAAAAAACTCAGCAGGAATCCTTTTTAAAAAAAAAACGTCGTCATGTACCTATGTACAATCGTTTTCTTGTGTTGACTTAGAGCTACTTAATCCCAAGCATTTTTGTCATTCAAATAGTCTGAAAGGTTATAATATGGCAATTGGCCTACACAATTTGGCCTTAATTGTTGTTTTAAATTTATATGGACAATGTTCTAATTTCATTGGGAAGTTTATTGTAGAGTCTAATACATTGCCCCATAAAAGAGTTGCTTATTTTTTGGAGACGAGTAGTATGTAACACAAGCTTACCTTTATGTCTAGTATTTATACCATGTATATCACTCTTTTTAGTAAAGGAGTCCATATTTTTATGCACATAAAGTAAATTTTCATAAATAAATTGCGAAACAACCGTAAGAATGTTTATTTATTTAAACTTTTCTCTTAGAGACATTCTAGGACCAAGTTGGTATATTGCTCTTACAGCTCTCTTTTGCAATACAAAAATAGTATTAATGTCCGCAGAATTACCCCAGAGAAGAATTCCATATGACATAACACTATGGAAATAACTAAAATAAACTATTCTAGCTGTCTCAATATCAGTAAGCCGTCTAATTGTTTTTACTGCATATACTGCAGAACTTAAATTGCCTGAAAATTTTTCAATCTGCGGTCCCCACTGCAGTTTTGAGTCAATAGTGATACCCAAAAATACAGCAGTCCCCACAGCGTCCAACCCAGATCCATTAAGTTGTACATTGGTAGCTACCTGCCTTACATTAAGTGTCAAGAATTTGATTACTTTAGTTTTTTATCATTCAAAAGAAGATTATTAACATTAAACCAATGAACAACCTTTGAGAGTGCACTGTTAACTTTGTCATAATTGTGTAATTGTCTATTAATTTTAAACGTCAAGGAAGTATCATCTGCAAACAATACAATCTCATGCTTATCCCCTACATAGTAAGGTAAGTCATTTATGTATATTAAAAACAGAAATGGACCAAGGATTGACCCCTGCGGAACGCTCATTACAACTGGGCTTCCTGCAGATCGTTTACCTTTTACTTCGACCCTCTGAACCCTATTACTCAAGTAAGAAGTCAGAAGATCGAGAGCCCTGTTTCTGATACCATAGTGGTGTAGTTTTCTGACAAGAGTCTCATGGTGAACACAATCGAATGCCTTAGATAAGTCGCGGAAAATACCCAAAGCATCCTGCGAATTCCCAACCCTCAAAAATACTTTTTAGTAAATTAACCCCCGCATCTATGGTTGAACAACCCCTCGTGAATCCAAACTGTTTTCTGTGAAGTAAATTATGTACATTAAAGTGACTAAGCAACTGGCCAAGCATAAGCTTTTCAAAGATCTTACTTAGAGTAGGTAGAACGGAAACAGGCCGAAAGTTAGAGGGGTCTTCAGTATCACCAGTTTTAAATAATGGAATTATCTTACTATGTTTCATCAAGTCAGGAAACACACCAGATGCGACACAGCAATTGAATACAGTTGCCAGGTATGGAGCTATTACAGTAATAATATGTGAAATAGTTTTAACAGATAAACCCCATAAATCGTTTGTGTTCTTCATATTAATTGATTTAAAGGCATTTGAAACATCTCTAGGGCTAACAGTTATAAAAGTCACAGCCAACTGATTCTATTCAAGAGATTATTGTATGCTGTACAAAAAAAAATCTTGAATTTTCATCCAGATTGAGACTGAAGATTATGCAAAATGGAGAAGAAAAAGCCCCCAAGAGCAGATGAGCCCCTAGATGGAAGCCTTGAATGCAACTAGAATAAGTGCTAAGAAGATAAATTGTTACAGTGTTTTTAATTTAAAAAGGTCATTAAAATTTCACCGGGTCTGTGCATTTTCAAGAACCAGGGTTTTTTTTTTTTTTTTTTATAAACCGGACACGTCAATTTGACTTTACCTCGCCTGATGGTAAGCTGAAGGCAAAGTCTCAAGAAAGAGGGCCACCATTATATGCACGTGCCATGTTAATAATGGTGGCACTCAGCTTGACGGCCTCATCAGATGCTTTTTCACGCCCCGCTTAAAGGACCCGGGACTGTAGGAAGAGGGAAACACGTGAGCTGGCAAGGAATTCCAGGTCTTAATGGTGCGACAAAGGAAAGAGGGAATGTTCTGCACCGTATAGGGGTGACATCTAAGTCCTGCACGTGTCGTCCTGTATAGGAAGGGGGAGGGTGGGACTAATTGGAATAGCTCTTCAGAACATTCACCATGGTAGAGACGGTAAAAAACTGCCAAGGAAGCAACATCTCTACGCATCTGCAGAGACTCGAGGGTACTCGTGATCTCAGGATTTCCGATAATGCGGACCGCACGTCGCTGCAACCTGTCGAGAGCATCTAATAAGTACTTTGCGGATCCATCCCAGAGATGTGAGCAGTACTCCACGCAGGAACGAATTTGTGTCTTGTAAAGAAGACACCGTTGCTCCGGCGTGAAAAACCGTCTCACTCTGTTCAGGACTCCGAGTTTATGCGAGGCTGCTTTGATGATACTCTCGATGTAGTTTTTGTTGTTCAGTTTGCAGCGAACATCCATACCGTGTAGGTTTAATACAATAATATGTGGCTTAAAATTGACATACGAAGGTCAAATACAGCCGTGAAAGATATGGCAATATGTTGCCTATTTAAAATGTAAGCCTAGTTAACTTACCTATGTGTTGCCGGATTTGTAACGCAGCGGAATTTCGAGACCCGACTTCCGTAATAGACCAGTCGTTAAATATAGATCAGTGGTGGGCAAACTTTCTTAATAAGAGGCTAGAAAATTTAAGGAATATCCAAACAGGGCCGCAATAACTGGAAAAATGTATTTTATGTTGAAACAGATATATGCACCGGGTGCGGATCAGGAGGGGCTAGGGTCATAGGGAACATGGGGGGGGGGTCATTATGCATATCAGACTGTAGTACCTACTCTAAATACGTACAAAATATTCAAATTTCGTCAGGACATTTTTCACATCCTTCAGAATAATTAAAACTTTGTAGAGGCACATTCAAGGCGGCAAGTCTCCTTGCTGGAACCCCACCATGGAACCTGTAGGCGAGAGCCCTTTCGGTGCTATAGCAATACCGAAAGTAGGCGCGGGAGCGGTAGCGGGTAAATCAAGGCCTAGAAATCCCAGCTTTGCCACGATGTGTGGCGTAGTGGAAGCTACGCCACACATCGTAAGCCATACCATCATGTGAAAAGAAGGTTGGCGGGTTGGATTAAATGCTTTCGCGGGCCGTACTTCGCCCATCCCTGATACAGATTATTAACACATTGTAATATGACTAAGGGACAGCAATGCAACTTTGTTCACTATAGTATCCAATAGCAAGTGGTTGCACAAGCCCTGCCTAGACAAACTGACAGAGATAATTAACTTTTGCTTCCAAATATGTTTTCGTGACGTATACTACAAAAATGTGGCAAACATTTTTTATAGATAAAAAGGGCTTCTTTTTTAACGCACATTATGAATACTTATCAAGCATCAATTTATTTAAGTACATAAAATAAATATTAATAAATCAAAAATATTTATTGAGGCAAAAAAGGGCAAAGTCTTGTTGACACGAGTTAACAAGACTTCGCCCCTCTCATTGGATTGCAATTCCTCTGTGCACTCCCGGGTTTGCTGGAAGAGAACTCAACCTGAATTAAGCTCGCCTTTGTACATAATATTTCACTTGTATGTATAAATGCCATATAAGTGTACATAAAGAATAAATAAAATATATAAAAAGAACTCGTACGAGCTCTTGTACACCGTTCGCCCCCACACGGGTATATTTGGTTAGGACGTTGCGTCCCCAACACTTACGTTTTCGTGACAAGCATTTGTAAAACTATGTCTTTGTTCTGTCGTAGGTTCTCCCCACACAGCTGAATTTACATCAAGTTTAACATAACAATGCTTAGCACACGCAACTCCGAGATACACCCTTTACGATAAGAGGATGATGATCAGATCACCTCGTATCATAATTTACATACACCGGTTCCACACAGCTACGCGCTGCTTTGGACAACACAGTGGTCTAACCAAGATCTGGAGCCGTTTGCTTCGCTTACAAAGGTAAATGTGTCCGACTGTACACCTTGCAACTCTGTATCGATACAACTCCACGCAAATTCCATACAATATTTGGTTAATTTTTCAAAAAATGGTTTAGTGAAATGGGCATTAAAATCTCCTAATAATAACAGTTCTCACAATCAGTACCATCAATAACAGCACCCACCAAAGTTAGGCAGTCCGTGAATTCCACCAGATGCTTTGTTTTGTCCGTTGGCATATATATGTTGAACACTATGACCGATCTTTGCTCAAGCTTTATTTTTATCGCACACACGCGGATCTTTACACACTACTACCGACATAAAGAATAAATAAAATATATAAAAAGAACTCGTACGACACAGTCCCGAACGCGCTCTTCCTCCATAGCAGGGCCAGACCTCCATACGGCCGACCGTTCAGCATTCCTGCCCCGGTATCCACGGCTGATGTGCCTGTGCAATTGAAGTCGTCGCTAATCGAATGCAGATACGCAAGCTCCTCTGAGAGAAGCCACGTTACCTGCAGTGCGATGATATCTGACTCGAGACAAAGGTCCCTTACATTCTCAACGGATCGTCTCACATTTTTACAATTACCACTCACTAAAGTATGTTATCTATTTTTTAGTTTTAGTAATATCATGAAGTACTAGAGTTCTTACCAAGACCTGCAAAAAGAAACCAAATACAACTTGTCTTATTTAGTTCACGAATTTTCATGACCATATCAGAGAGTTTGTAAAAACAAAACAAATCGATAGGTTTATTGTATTTAGTTTAGAAGTTCCTATGGCCACCTTCTGATTCCATCTTCAAACCTTGAATACACATGTAATACCAAAGAATTTATTAAAACAAAACAAATGAGCCCAAACGCGATAGGTTTGTCTTATTTAATTTAGAAGCTGCTATGGCCACCTTTCTACTCCATGGTATCATATTAATGAATGGTCATCCAAACTAAACGTGTATGCAAAATTTTCCCAACATCGATTGAGGATATTCGCTTCGAAATCCATTTTGCCATGGCATCGAGTCCTTTTTGGAGTACTCTGTGGCTGCTTCAGGGTGCCGGTTACTCGCCATGTGTGACTCCGTCTATCTGTGGCAGGTCTGATGTACACAGAGTGTACGAAATAGGTCCCAACACTGATCCTTGAGCCGTATGGCGATGGGATTCTCTATAAGATAAGGGCATGCCTCTTCCACAGCTACTACATCCTGTTGAAAGCTTACCTTTCCATATAAATTTTAAATTCAAGCAGGCATACTGCTTTAATTTGGTGGAGGTTGGAAGTTGTTTCAGATTGTTTGAAGATTTCAACAGGATGTAGTAGCTGTGGGAGAGGCATGCCCTTATCTTATAGAGAATCCCACCGTACCAGACTTTGTCAAAGCCCTGCTGTATGGGCAATGGAGTAAAGCCTGGTGTCAAACTTGTTTCGATCTTTTTTTTTAGACAGCACTCAGGTTTACTTATTTCAATCTTTTAGATAGCAGTCGGGATATTTAATTGCTTAATATATTTTAATTGCAGTTGACATTTTGCCCAACACTGGTCACGAGTACTCCTTTGAAGAGAATCGTGTTACGACTAATTGATTTACGCGCTGGGGCGAACTTTACTTTAACAATTTGAATAAAACTTAGAAGCATTTTGCATGCTAAATAAGACTACTCATGCTGAATTGGTTCGAGCGAGGTCTGATAGCTTAGTGGCATACAAGCATTACCCCTGTAGGGCAAAGATCAGGATTCAAACCTCGCTTATACCGATTCAAACTTTTTCTATTTAATCGATTTAGTTTTAACACTTACTTATCTATACTTATAGCGCGTAGAACATTCATCATCATCATCATCATCAGGCTATATTAGTCCACTGCTGGACATAGCCCTCCCCCAATGAGCGCCATAGCGCCCTGTCTTCAGCTTGCCGCATCCAGCATCTGCCTGCAGTTTTTCTTAGATCGTCATCCCACCTGGTCGGAGGGCGTCCTACACTACGCTTGCCGAGTCGCGGTCTCCACTCAAGAACACGTTTACCCCAATGGTTGTCGGTTCTTCGTGAGATATGGCCAGCCCACTGCCACTTCAGCTTGCTGATTCTTTGAGCTATGTCGATTACTTTGGTTCTCTGTCGGATGTATTCGTTGCGGATTCTATCCTTCAGAGAAACTCCGAGCATAGCTCTCTCCATAGCTCGCTGAGCGACTTTGAACTGATGGACCAACCCTGCCGTGAGTGTCCATGTCTCGGCTCCGTAGGTCATGACGGGTAGGACGCACTGATTGAAAACTTTCGTTTTCAAGCATTGCGGTATGGATAGCGCGTAGAACATTATAACCAAATAAATGATAAAAATATTAAAATAAAAAACCCAACTGTTAATATTGAAACAAGTTTGATAGCAGGCGGTCCCCACTAATTTTCATCCGGTTTATGGTTTGCAAATGGGTACCGCCTGCTTTCAAACTTGTTGCAATATTTTCAGTTAGCAGTCGTTCATTTTGATACCCTACCTTGATAACGTTGAATAAAAATATTTTTTTGACAACATACATTTTGGCGCCTACAGTACACCGTGCTTTAAATGAACTTTTGCAAACGCTTGGGCAATGAATAAATTTAAATTGTGACATCAATTATTGAAATTCGTGTAATAGTTCAGAAGATATTATATTAGATAGGTATTAAAGAATAAACTTGCGTACAAGATACACACGAAAAGCTTTCTTTCTTTCTTGACAGTCGGGTAAAAATATTGTAAAGTATTTTGTCTTTCGTGGAGGTGTAGAGACTCACCAAGTTCTTCGAAACTCAGCCAAACACAATATTGAAGGACGAGGCAATGGTGCAAGCGTTCTTCTTGTGGTTGCTGTGTTAGACAGTAGTGGTTCTCATAAATAAACGTAACCAATTTGGAGAAAGGAGGGGTAGAATAGCGGACTGCAACGTGAAAGTTTTGGATACAACCAGGATTGTTGACCGATGATGGAAGTTAGTAGGTAGAACTTCATGGTGGAAGAGTAATAGGAACATTACCTTGCGCTGGTAAGTATCGGTAACCACTTACTATTCTGAAATAACTTTAAGGGGATGCTCTAAGCATAAACATTGCTAAAATGTTCTTCTTCTTTCAGCTTGGAGTCTGGAGTCCGCTTTACCGATTCAACTGCGGCGACTGCCTTTTGACCTCCACAACCCAAAGGCGATATCAAAGCATTGCAGCTAGATCCTACCTAGCCATATTCATGCATACAAATATTTTAGCACTGAGCGGTAATCAAACCCGCGCCCTCCTGTGTAGCGGCCGCGTTCACTACCGCTACGCCAAAGAGGCCACTAAACATTGCTTAAATTGTATGTAGGTACCTACTAAGACATTTTTGACGAAATGCGAAACATGAAGTGTTTTCCGTAGATCCTAGGTAGGTAATATAACTGTCACGCCAAGCCAAATAAGTAATCTATATTTATAGAGCGCGAAATACCACTCACTGATTAATCACGAACTCTCAGAAGCTATAACACCTACAAACTTGGAAGGTAGACTGTAGGTTCCTTACTTCACCCCTAAGAGGGTAAATGGGTGTTCGAAGTTTGCGTAAAACTCCTTTGTTTTTTTTTTAAGTAAGAGATTAAAAATTAAGTATAAAAGGTATATAAACCCATTTTTCTGGTTGGCGGAGCTTCGGGTAACAGCTAGTATTATATATTGACAATAAGCGCTAACTATGAATATTATCTTATATATTTATGTTCAGCGAGTCAAATACAATCAATATTTATTAAGTTTTTTTTTTTGTAAAAGGCAAATTTGATAAAAATATACTTAGACCAGTGTAACGTGTCATTAGAAATTAATCCCCTTTTGAAGTTAAAACAGGGGATGGTAGTTTGTATGAAAGTCTAACTCACTCCACCCGCACGAAGTCGCGGGCGCCTGCTAGTATTGTTATAAAGGATAAGTTGAGATATGGGATATCCGTTCCTGCTACATCATAACTTAATTGATTGCATCATCGCTCAGACACAGCGAGCAAGGTCACTTGGTCAGCACCTAAGTACCTCTAAGTGTTTGGCCAGACTTAAAGCGGCAGCGGTGGCGGGCACGGGCGCGGCTGGGTGTCCATAATAACGCGCAACAAGCGACTAGCGATTTGGCTTACATTAGGTGTTCTAAACTATAGGTGAGGTGTACCGTGTAAATGCTGACATCGAACACGGGACGTGATCCTGGACACGACTTGCGACTCTTCATTGTTAATGGAGGATCGCGAGATAATTAGTACACTAACAGCGGCCATCGTGACCACAATTGCATCGTTGTTGATTCCATCGCGACCAGATGCACTCAACAAGCACATTAATATTATAAATTTTAATTCCACATTTAACATAAACACTTGCTAGTAAATAACTATATTATTATCAACTTGCACTCACTAATTCCTGAACCTTAAACACTTTCATCGCACCTCCAACATTCGGTATGTGGTATTTTTACTTGACCGTCCCAATTACAAGATGGGAAGTGTTGAATTTAGTATTCATGTACAATGAAGTGTTGATTTTTTGTATTAGTATGCGATCTTTTCAAAGTGAAACAAAATCCAGTACTTACCTGCTTTAAGTCGTGAAAACAGATATTCAAACGGGTAGAGAGCATAAACTGATAGAGGAGAGCGGGGCTGAAAGTGCCGATTTTGACAATGTCCTTCCATATATGACTCGGATTAAATAAACACTATACCTGAAAGTAGTGGTTCATCCTAACCCAAATTTAGTCTATAATATGAAGTTACGTACCGGTTTCTTTTTTGATTTGATTGCTTTTTTTACACAGCGGTGGCAAGGCACTACCAGCCCCACTTTCCCTTCTTCCTCGTAGTCAAACTTTTTGGTCAAACTGGTTTGACTATGTGGAATTACGTTTCCTCGTAGTTAGATAAAAATGGGTACAGTCAATCAATAAAGTGTATAATAATATTTTTTATGCGTTATGCGATTAGCTAGAAGACCAAAGCTTTTAGTGTGCCCCATGTAGTGTAAAAACGATCTGTCCGTTTGAAATGAAGTTTATTTTAATTTTTTAATTGATCTCCAATCTCAGTTTATATAAAAAATAAGCGATATCAAGTTCATGGTGTACTAATTCCATTTTACACTTCATAATGAAATCAACCCTATATATATATATATATATATATATATAGGGTTGATTTAGTGTTTGGAATCATTGGGGTGGGTTGATTTAGTAATGAAATCAACCCTATATATATATATATATATAGGGTTGATTTCATTATGAAGTGTAAAATGGAATTAGTACACCATGAACTTGATATCGCTTATTTTTTATATAAACTGAGATTGGAGATCAATTAAAAAATTAAAATAAACTTCATTTCAAACGGACAGATCGTTTTTACACTACATGGGGCACACTAAAAGCTTTGGTCTTCTAGCTAATCGCATAACGCATAAAAAATATTATTATACACTTTATTGATTGACTGTACCCATTTTTATCTAACTACGAGGAAACGTAATTCCACATAGTCAAACCAGTTTGACCAAAAAGTTTGACTACGAGGAAGAAGGGAAAGTGGGGCTGGTAGTGCCTTGCCACCGCTGTGTAAAAAAAGCAATCAAATCAAAAAAGAAACCGGTACGTAACTTCATATTATAGACTAAATTTGGGTTAGGATGAACCACTACTTTCAGGTATAGTGTTTATTTAATCCGAGTCATATATGGAAGGACATTGTCAAAATCGGCACTTTCAGCCCCGCTCTCCTCTATCAGTTTATGCTCTCTACCCGTTTGAATATCTGTTTTCACGACTTAAAGCAGGTAAGTACTGGATTTTGTTTCACTTTGAAAAGATCGCATACTAATACAAAAAATCAACACTTCATTGTACATGAATACTAAATTCAACACTTCCCATCTTGTAATTGGGACGGTCAAGTAAAAATACCACATACCGAATGTTGGAGGTGCGATGAAAGTGTTTAAGGTTCAGGAATTAGTGAGTGCAAGTTGATAATAATATAGTTATTTACTAGCAAGTGTTTATGTTAAATGTGGAATTAAAATTTATAATATTAATGTGCTTGTTGAGTGCATCTGGTCGCGATGGAATCAACAACGATGCAATTGTGGTCACGATGGCCGCTGTTAGTGTACTAATTATCTCGCGATCCTCCATTAACAATGAAGAGTCGCAAGTCGTGTCCAGGATCACGTCCCGTGTTCGATGTCAGCATTTACACGGTACACCTCACCTATAGTTTAGAACACCTAATGTAAGCCAAATCGCTAGTCGCTTGTTGCGCGTTATTATGGACACCCAGCCGCGCCCGTGCCCGCCACCGCTGCCGCTTTAAGTCTGGCCAAACACTTAGAGGTACTTAGGTGCTGACCAAGTGACCTTGCTCGCTGTGTCTGAGCGATGATGCAATCAATTAAGTTATGATGTAGCAGGAACGGATATCCCATATCTCAACTTATCCTTTATAACAATACTAGCAGGCGCCCGCGACTTCGTGCGGGTGGAGTGAGTTAGACTTTCATACAAACTACCATCCCCTGTTTTAACTTCAAAAGGGGATTAATTTCTAATGACACGTTACACTGGTCTAAGTATATTTTTATCAAATTTGCCTTTTACAAAAAAAAAAACTTAATAAATATTGATTGTATTTGACTCGCTGAACATAAATATATAAGATAATATTCATAGTTAGCGCTTATTGTCAATATATAATACTAGCTGTTACCCGAAGCTCCGCCAACCAGAAAAATGGGTTTATATACCTTTTATACTTAATTTTTAATCTCTTACTTAAAAAAAAAACAAAGGAGTTTTACGCAAACTTCGAACACCCATTTACCCTCTTAGGGGTGAAGTAAGGAACCTACAGTCTACCTTCCAAGTTTGTAGGTGTTATAGCTTCTGAGAGTTCGTGATTAATCAGTGAGTGGTATTTCGCGCTCTATAAATATAGATTACTTATTTGGCTTGGCGTGACAGTTATATTACCTACCTAGGATCTACGGAAAACACTTCATGTTTCGCATTTCGTCAAAAATGTCTTAGTAGGTACCTACATACAATTTAAGCAATGTTTAGTGGCCTCTTTGGCGTAGCGGTAGTGAACGCGGCCGCTACACAGGAGGGCGCGGGTTTGATTACCGCTCAGTGCTAAAATATTTGTATGCATGAATATGGCTAGGTAGGATCTAGCTGCAATGCTTTGATATCGCCTTTGGGTTGTGGAGGTCAAAAGGCAGTCGCCGCAGTTGAATCGGTAAAGCGGACTCCAGACTCCAAGCTGAAAGAAGAAGAACATTTTAGCAATGTTTATGCTTAGAGCATCCCCTTAAAGTTATTTCAGAATAGTAAGTGGTTACCGATACTTACCAGCGCAAGGTAATGTTCCTATTACTCTTCCACCATGAAGTTCTACCTACTAACTTCCATCATCGGTCAACAATCCTGGTTGTATCCAAAACTTTCACGTTGCAGTCCGCTATTCTACCCCTCCTTTCTCCAAATTGGTTACGTTTATTTATGAGAACCACTACTGTCTAACACAGCAACCACAAGAAGAACGCTTGCACCATTGCCTCGTCCTTCAATATTGTGTTTGGCTGAGTTTCGAAGAACTTGGTGAGTCTCTACACCTCCACGAAAGACAAAATACTTTACAATATTTTGAAATGAAGTTTATTTTAATTTTTTAATTGATCTCCAATCTCAGTTTATATAAAAAATAAGCGATATCAAGTTCATGGTGTACTAATTCCATTTTACACTTCATAATGAAATCAACCCTATATATATATATATATATATATATTCACTCCGACGTTCGTTCCCGGCAGAGTAGAATTTGGGCCACCCCTTCTCTTCCCATGGGGTTTTTTTGGAGCCGGAGGGGGAGGTTATGTCGGACTCGAACCGACTAAACCGCACGCCGTCTGTGGGTCGATGTGCTAGGCCGAAGGTGAGGTTATCTTGCGACATATCCCTCGCACCCCAGCTGACCCAGGGCCATTCCTCTCGGTCTGGCCCTCCTCGGGAGGGGGGACCACGCGGTCCCCGACGGCACTTTCAGCCCCGCTCTCTCCTACTTAATAATCAATAATAGTATAGATGTTACCGTAAGAGAGCGGAATCCGTTATTGTGCACATTAACTAGGTAATCTGCAGATTACAAGTTAAAGTGCGAAATTTTAGTTTGAAAACCTCATTTTCGCACTTTAACTAGCTAATCTGCAGATTAACGGATGGTACATCGTTAAAGTGCGAAAAACGGTGAACAAATTACCTACTCTTGTTCCACTTATGCACACTGTTCACGAAGTGAAGTACCGTTGACGGAGCCCCGCGAAGTGGGGCTCCTATTTTTTTGTGTGTCCTATTTTTTATCACAAGGAAACCCACGAAAATTACGGTGAAGGTCTCTTCGAGACTTCCGCCTACTCTTCTAAGCTAATCTATCCGCTCCCGTGCGGATGCATAATAACTACCTAATGACTAAAAACATTGATTCAAAAGGTTTTATTAGCAAAAAAGAAACTGTTTTATACACTTTACTGTATGCCTGGTCGTTAATCTGCAGATTAGCTAAGTAGTCTGCAGATTACCTAGTTAATGCTACCTAATTAATCTGCACGCTATTGATTTTATAGGCCACTGCGACAACACCGAACTGGTTCTTTACCCCTTCCGGAAGGGGTAAAAAATCAGCGGGAAACTTCCCGCCCACGCATTATGACAGTCGCTGCATAGGCTCTGCTTATAACTTCGGTGTGGCCGCAACGAGCGTTTCCGTACATTTGATATTGCCGCGTCCGCGCCCGCTTTTGGTATGAATATGTACAATCGCTTAAACATAGTCATTTAAATGTGTCGGTAGCTTAGGAGTTAAAGAGTCCGGCCTTATGATAAAGAGATCCCGGGTTTGAATACCAACGTGAACCCACTTTAAATACAAGCAATTTAGCTTAACCAGAGGGGTTAGATGGAATACTAGTAGATACCGTTAATAATTCTACTTTAGAAAAAAAACTGCTTACCTAAACTTTCTTTACCATCTTTTACTTCTTTAAACCGATTTATTGTGCAGGACATTGTAAAGACCCTGAAAAATAAAATCTAATTTAAATACAAATTTTCGTCTAAACCGTTACAGCGAGCGGTTTTCGAGATAGGAGTGTATAAATTTATATAAATTCATGTGAAGGTATGGTAGGTATAAAACATACTCGTTTAATATCTAATACATATTAATGTAACACAGCCCGTTGGCATGGCTGAAGATCCAAGAGCCAAGCTTACCCGACATTATACCGAAGACATCCCGGACATCAGCCTGTACGAGATTAGGATGGCCCTTTAACAGCTAAACAATAACAAAGCGGCGGGTGAGGACGTAATTACAGCAGAGCTTTTGAAAGCGGGCGGAACGCCGGTACTGAAGGTCCTTCAGAAGCTCTTCAATTCCGTCCTTCACGAAGGCATAACGCCGTAAGCATGGAACGGGGGTAAGGTGGTCCTTTTCTTTAAGAAAGGTGATAAAACTTGAAGAATTATAGGCCCATCACGCTCCTGAGCCACATTTACAAGTTGTTTTCGAGGGTTATTACGAACCGTCTCGCCAACAGGCTCGATGACTTCCAACCTCCCGAACAAGCCGGATTCCGTAAAGGCTACAGTACCATAGACCACATCCACACGCTGCGGCAGGTTATACAGAAGACCAAAGAGTATAACCGGCCTCTCTGCTTAGGATTCGTGGACTATGAGAAAGCCTTCGATTCGATCGAAATATGGGCCGTGCTACAGTCCCTCCAGCGGTGCCGGATAGATCACCGGTATATCGAAGTGTTGAAGTGCTTATACCAGAACGCCACTATGTCGGTCCGAGTACAGGAACAGAGCACGAAACCAATTCCACTGAAAAGGGGCGTTAGACAGGGAGACGTGATCTCTCCGAAACTGTTTACCGCTGCCTTGGAAGACGTCTTCAAGCTACTGAACTGGAAAGGACGTGGCATCAACATAAGCGGCGAGTATATCACTCACCTTCGGTTTGCCGACGATATTGTCATTATGGCAGAATCGCTGGAAGACTTGAACACCATGCTCGAAGACCTCAACAGAGTATCCCAACAGGTGGGCCTTAAGATGAACATGGACAAGACAAAGGTTATGTCAAATGTCCATGTTGCGCCTCTACCGGTTCATGTTGGGGACTCAGTCTTAGAAGCTGTTGACGAGTACGTCTACTTGGGTCAACTGATCCAGGTAGGCAATTCCAGCTTCGAAGACGAGGTAAATCGACGAATACGACTCGGATGTGCAGCGTTCGGGAAGCTACGAGATGTCTTCTCGTCCGACATACCTCAGTGCCTGAAGACGAAAGTCTTTAACCAATGTATGTTACCAGTGATGACTTACGGATCGGAAACGTGGTCCCTCACTATGGGTCTCTTAAACAAACTCAAAGTCGTTCAACGAGCTATGGAAAGGGCCATGCTCGGTATTTCCCTACGTGATCGCGTCAGAAATGATGATATCCGTAGGAGAACAAAAGTAACCGACGTAGCCCAGCGGATTAGCTCGTTGAAGTGGCAGTGGGCGGGACACATAGCGCGCAGAACAGATGGCCGATGGAGCAAAAGAGTTCTGGAATGGCGACCGCGTACGGGCAAACGTAGTATAGGACACCCAACGGCCAGGTGGAAGGACGACCTCATCAGGGTCGCCGGGAAGCGCTGGATGCGGGCTGCTTTGGATCGGTCATTCTGGAAGTCTATGGGAGAGGCCTATGTTCAGCAGTGGACTGCGTATGGCTGATATGATGATGATGATGACATATTAATATTAGGAGTTAAAGTATGAAATTGCCGATTTGTACTGACAAATTGAAATTCGTTTTTTTTTTTTAATTTAACGTATTTATTTAATCAAAATAATTACCATTATTATCTATACATTGCTGCCATCTAGTAGGAAGGTCATTTATGCCTTTGCGATAGAACTCTGGTGATCTAGATTCGACAAACTGTGTGAAAGCATTTTGTACTGCCTCCTGAGAAGAAAACTTTTTATCACATAGAAAATTGTCCAAATCACGAAAAAAATGGTAGTCTGTTGGAGCAAGGTCTGACGAATACGGAGGGTGACGGATAGTTTCTAATTGCAGTTCCCGTAGAGTTAAAACGGTTTCTCGTGCTGTATGAGGTCTCGCGTTGTCATGGAGCAATAATGGTGAAGATCGATTCATGAGTCGGGGCTGTTTCACTGCTAGTTTTGCTATCATTGTTCGGAGTTCGGCACAGTAGACATCTGCCGTTATTGCTTGACCAGATCGTAGAAAGCTATAGTGAATAACACCATGCTGAGACCACCAAACAGTTACCATTACCTTTTTATTGGTAAGCTTTGCTTTAGGACACTGTTGTGGCGTTTCACCTGGGGTCAGCCATTGCATTTTTCGCTTACGGTTATCGTAAAGAATCCACTTTTCATCACATGTCACAATTCGATCCAATATTCCTTCATTTCTGTATCGATTCAACAAGGCAACACAAGTTTCAACAAATCATGAGGTACCCATTTTTCACATTTTTTTATTTTATTGATTTGACGCAAATGAGTCAATATTTTTGGTAAGGTAACGTTTAACCATGCAGCTAATTCCTGGGTAGTTTGGCTCGGATCGGCTTCCACCATGTCTTTCAATTCATTGTTATTCACCTGTGTGGACGGCCTTCCTCGTGGTTCGTTCTTCAAATCAAAGTTTCCATCACGAAAGCGTTTAAACCAAAATCGCACGGTGCGTTCATTAGCAGTCCCCTCTCCAAACGCAACATTGATATTGCGAGCTGTTTCTGCCGCGTTAGTTTCGCGTCGGAACTCGTATTCAAAAATTACTCGAATTTTCGAAGTATCCATCTTTCTTGTCTAAGCTGAATAAAAAAAACAACTGAAAGTCGATAATCGAATGTTGCACATTTTTAAATGAAGAACTACATAGGTACTATGTGGAAAAAGTTTCACTCAAAAATCTCAAACCATGAAGGTTCTATGTCAATTCGAAGTACCTATTACAATGAAACGGCAATTTCATACTTTAACCCCTATTATTATCATATCACCACCCTTGAAATATGTATCATTAAGAAGTTTCGGTGGCATTTTGTGGTCTTCTTCATGTTCCACTTCTCCGATTGATAGATAATTTCTGAAAGCGAAAGTTCTCATCGTTACTGAAAATACTAAGCTGTTGTAATTAATACCTATAATATTTGAAAAGTTTTTTCGCTTTTAGATAAAAAAATAAAATTTCCTAAAATGGTTCATAGGTAAATGGCGGGATTCTAACTGTTAGTACCATTATAAAATTGCAAATTGAACGTGCATTTTTTAAATGAAACTGTAATTCAGTTATTTCACAGTTCTTTGGGTTTTGAAGCCTCCACAAAAATGGCTATATGAATAATTTCCCGACCGAAAAATGTGGTTTTCGGTCGGGAAATTATTCATATAGCCATTTTTCTATTTTTCCAAATTATCTCCTAGCTTCGTAATATGCTACCTGCTGCTTATTTTAAGCGACTTCACAACGATCATATTTTCTTCTAGTCTGGTCAATTTATAAATCCACAGTATAATTCGCAACCCCCAGTGCGAATTATTGTACCCTTACTCCTACATTTTGGTTTAAATCGACCGGATTACTTAAAAATTAAAAAAAAAAAACACTTTTGTTCATTGAGACTGTCCTATATTATACATATAGGAATCAAATAAAATTTATTACGGGTTCATTGCCTCAGTAATTTGCTTAGAAGTAAGGCTACAGCTACAGCTAGCTAGCAGCTAACCATTCAGCATTGCTCTGCTATGTTAAAAATTCTATATACAAAACTAGCATGTCAGTTCCTGTCTAGAGGGCACATTGCTTAACTAATTATTTACAACTGAACTTAACACACAATCATGTTCTTTGATTTCAAATACAACTTTTAACTTGAGCTTTTTCTGATAGGAGAGTAAATGGGGAAAAAAAAGGGAGAAGTTTGCTGTCGTGTTATTTATGAACGGATCTTGATGATCTTTGAGTGAAACATTATGGACATGTTTCCTCATAGGTTGCGTTTTTTTACACTTTTTTAAAGAACGAATGTTAATTATTTTTGGTATTACATCCAGGGCTGTTTAAAATATGGAGATACTTATCGGTTTTCTTAGTATCCGATAAATGAAGCAAAGGGTGCTCGCGAAGTATACTGTTCACAGAACTACTAGTTATAATACCCTTGACTGATGAACTTTGATAAATGTGTGCTCACATGATGTTTTGGTCAATATATATTTTCATTCATCAACGGCGAATACCGTTGGACGCTCATTAATTTTCATCTGGTTTGAGATTTGCAAATGGGTACCGCCTGCTATGAAGCTTGTTTCGATCTTTTCAGAATCAAGGTGTTTTATTTTTAATATTTTATTTTATTTTTTGCTTTTTAGTTATGACATTTTTTATTTTTGTAATCATCTTCAAATTTCCTTCATTTTTCTTAATAAATTAGAGTGAAAAAAAAAATTTTAACACATTCTTTTTCGTGCCTAAAAACCAATGTAATAGCTGTTATTCATATTTTATGTACCTTAGAACACTTAGGCAATAAATATCTTCTATATGAGACATGAATCATTGAAATCCGTACGGTGGTTCACAAGATATGAGGTAATAAAAAATATTACAAACATACATACATACAAGATACACGCGAAAAACATAACCTTTCTTGACAGTCGGGTAAGAAACTATCATTTTACAAACAACGTTTCAAACACTAATCATTTAACAAACTTCCATTTCAAAAAAAACATTTGATAAACCTAAAGGTTTTGCAAATATTTCAATTGTTAAAATTATATTTTAAAAATGTTCATTTGACAAAATAAAGCCAGATAACAAACAGTTAAACAAACAAGCATAAACCACGTGTGTAGCCACAGTTTAGGCAAGTAGCTTTTTTTTACGTGCGGGAAATCCCCGCGGATACCGCCCTCCGGAGCCGCAGGGGAGGGTTATGTCGACTAAACCGCAAGGTGAGGTTGTCAGACGACATATCCCTTGCATCCCGGCTAACCCAGGGCATCCTCGAAAGGGGGGACCACGCGGTCCCCGACTAGTAGGCAAGTAGCATGTAGCAAACATCGTTTCTGTTACAGCTCCTGCGCTGCGAGTTTATTGTCGCAGATGGTTGTAACGCACTACCGCAGCTGCTGCTTGGTGGGCCTCCTCACCCCTCCGCGCCTGCGCAGGCTTAAATAACACTCTAGGGGTAGGGCAAACAAGACCACGTGAAGTCCGATTTGCAAAGATTCATGTCTGTCACTAACTTTTGACTATTGATTGAAGGGTAAAACTTATTTTGCCAACTAACATGTTAAATAATAATCAATTTGTGACATGATGTTATGACCGGGAAGCGCTGGATGCGGGCTGCTTTTGATCGGTCGTTCTGGAAGTCCATAAGAGAGGCCTATGTTCAACAGTGGACTATGTGCGGCTAATATGATGATGATGATGAAATGATGTGCTGTAAAATCTGTGTAAGCTGTATTGTTACATTAGGCAATAAGTTGCAAAGTTGAAAAAAAACTTTTAGTCCGAATTTAATGCGCACGAAGTCGCAGGCAACATTTAAAAATTGCATATTATAACAATGTCAGTGACATTAGATATTATTTGATTTAACAATAAACAAAAATGTTCGAACTAATAATAAAATAAATTATTACCAATGCCGCTGATGACAGCTAATATAATACGTAATCGCAGGTAGATAACCGTACCTTCGATGTGAACTAGCACACAAGCGCTCACGTGTGATGTGATGACACACCAATGACGTCAATATCACAACTTTACTGCGACGCTTACACCACTCAACGGCCGTCAACCGCGCTCAGAGGGAATCCCCAGTGATCTTAAAAACACAACTTTCTGCTTATTTACAAACGCACTCGGTAACATACACGTAAAAGGGAAAACCTATTAAAATTATTCGTAACATGCATGATAATTTTGGTAGGTATTTTTCCTATGTACCTACTAATTATGGTAATTATAATGAGATGCGTACGGTGCTATAATTTCTGCTTTAAATGTAAAAATCTATGAGTTGTTATAAAATTCTTTGCAAAAAATACTGATCCAGTTCCCGCCTCAAAGAAGCGCTGGACTTGAGATTCATTGGACAAAAAGCTCATGTGCCCATCTAGATCCGTTCAGCCACACTGGCACAGAATAGATAATAGTACTAGTAGCACTGGTGAAATTATGTAACAAACGCTCATTCTATCGTCCATTCATTCATCCATATATATCGAGACACAGAGCTGATTTATTTTTTAAATCTTATCAGTTATTGGAAAATGTATTTGGCAATATTTAGACTTAATTCTTTCAAAATAGTTATGTTTATCTGATAGAATTTAGAAAAAGTTACAGCTTCTCCCAAGAAGAGATTGGATTATAAGTACCCTTACACCCTAGAGCATTATTGCCTATTCTGTGTCCTCGAACCTGGGACCTCCAGATCTGGGCTACAAGGCCAACGGCGAAAAGAGGGTATAAACGGAAATGTTGATGAACTAGTTGGTGCTGTGCTATTAAACACGTAGCCGGTTGGAAGGCGTGGCCCTGTATATAAATATGCCATTTAAATATATATACCTAGTATATATATTACAACACAATAAATACCGCAGAAGTGTCAGTTAATCGCCAAGGAAACAAGTGTGTTGACCCCAATACTTTTTATTAAATCGCAATTAAACAATTATTCTTAAATACGATTTAAGGACATTTTGTATTTCCTCAGGTAATGAAAACAAAGACTTGTGTTTTATTTTATTTGCAACGCTTCCATAACACAAGGAAAGGTTACATGGATTTGAATTAAATAAAAAAAATTAGTCATGAGATACTAAACAACAAGTACCCGAACAATTTGCCACTTATGTTTATACCATTAATTAGATGTTTAACCATGATTCCTATCGGTTTCCCGTTTCCTGTTTATTCATTATCGCTTATATTTACAAGTTCAGATTTAATAAAGATTTTCTCTACCTAAAAACATGAAGGTCACAACCTTAATATTAAAAAAAGGAGCACAGACCTCCGTACACCTCTAAAAAACTTTAGCTAAATAAATAAATAAATAAATATCCCACAACATTTCACACAACGCTATCTAGACCCATGGTAAGCATAGCTTAACTAGCTTGTGTTATGGAATCTAGATTGCGGATAAACATACTTAGATACGTATTTTTTTTTTTGTAAATACATACATATTATACATAGAAACACCCAGACCAATGCAAATATACATATTCATGCATACAAATATTTGCACTGAGCGGGGATCGAACCCGCGCCTCCTGCATAGCGGCCGCGTTCACTACCGCCACGCCACGGAGGCTGTCATAGCTATCTTGTGCTTCTGGGGCCAGGGGTGAATTGAAGCAGTGTACTTTTATTTAAATGAGGTTCCATTAGTAAGTGTTCCTTAACTCATTAGTCTATTGTCTATTCTGTGCTTTGGTGCAATAAAGCCAGTTATGTAAATATTATCGTAATATTGAAATATGCTGACAAATAGTACTGGTGTATTTTCGAATCTGTTTTCACGTGTTATGGTTTTTCTTCTGTATCTAATATTCCACCTAATACATATTGGCTAGAACATTTCACTCGTTTTTTATACACATTGTTACCCAATGTATTCCGATATAATGATTTCCTGTAGAAAAAGCTAACCATATTATTATCTTTAAAACTAATTGCAATCGATTAACATTAGGGAACAAGAATTTCAGTCTCATTTATGATATAAGGCTATCCAGACGAAGGAGGTGTACACCATTAGTTTACACAATATTCATCTTTTGCCGTTGTTTGACGGCAATAAAGGCAGGATGTGTGGGGGCGACCTTTGTATGAGTTATATGGTAAAGGGGACGACATAAGAATAATTACATACATAGATGACGTATAACAATAGATACGTATATATGTCGCAGCCAACGAGCTTAATCAGCCGTTCATTTAACCGCCTAGCCGGTTAACCAAACAGCGCCATTCAATAGGGATTTTATATTTTTAAATGATTATTCACTGTATAAATGATTTTTTGTGTTTGAATTCAATTAAATAATGCAACAGGACAATTTATTCACAACAACCAGACACTAGATGATACCAGCTGATATTTTTTGTTATGGGAAATGACGTCAGAGTGAGCCCTGTGTCGGACGGCTATTGGTCGGAACTTCCTACCAATAGCGTTAAATTTCAACTCGTTTGAATTTGCCTCTTAACTAATGCCTTAGTTAAGAGGCAAATAAAAACTTTTCGATAGTTATTTTGTTAATAAAATCGTTATTATATTTCAAGTATTAATATGTGCTTAAATCTAAAAGAAAAGACTTCACGTAAAAAAAGACGGGTTGCACTCCGGGAGTGCCGGCAGAAGTGAAAACTTTTTCTTTATTTCTTTCTTCGTTATAAACATAGAAAAAGATAAAAAGAACATACTATGCCATACCATACCATACCATACCTATAATATAGCGCCAATCATAGAATCTATCATTAATTTTCTGCAAATTTTCTGTCAGAAGAATTAATAAATTACAAAAAGAAAAAGTAATCACAAAATGTTCGCAGACAAACCAGGATGAGGAAAAACCTGCTCCGATAGGGAAGGCTTTCTTGCCATACATTCGTGGCATTACAGATCGTATCGGAAGACTGCTAGAAGCTTATAACATCAAGCCGATCTTCAAGCCCACGACGCAGCTACGGAATTTTCACCGTTCGGTCAAGGACCCACGTGATCCACTATCGTCAGCTGGAGTTTACAGAATCCCCTGCTCATGTGGCTCGGTATACGTGGGCACCACCCAAAGAAGCATCAAGACCCGCCTGTCGGAACATGAACGTAATTGCCGCCTCTGCCACTTCGACAAGTCAGTGGTTGCAGAACACACCCAAGAGGATGGGAATCATACCATTGAATTTCAGAACACGAATGTTCTAGCTACCACTACACATTTTTTCCCACGTATACTTCGAGAAGCCATCGAAATATTCAAGCATCCCAACAACTTCAACCGAAAAAACGAGAGATTTCAGCTCCAAAAAGATTGGTACCCAGCACTGAGAGCAGTGGCTCTCAGTGCTGGGTACCAATCTTTTATCGAGTGCGGTATCACAGTGCAAACGACCAATCCGGATCGAGTACGTCCGCGCCACAGCGCTCGACCAATTAGAATCAAGTGAGTCGATTCCCCGCTCCGACCGTGCCTATAAATACGCCCGTGATTCAAGACTTCGCATCAGTCGCAACTCAGCCGCCGGCGAGGCAAGGTCTCCGAAGTCGTCGTCGCCCGGCCCTGCGCCACTGAAGATGTCGACCGCAGTGATCGACGAAACGTCTGGAACGCAAGTTTCACATAGACCACAGCCAAACAGCCCGGAAGCAGTATATTCTACAAATCACAAAAAGTGTCAGAAGCCTAGGCTTCTGACACTTTTTGTGATTACTTACTACTAGGTGCGAACCCGGTACTATCTGAAATCATAAGGACTTACAGTCGAAGCGCTCACCGCTAAGCTATGAAGCTTCTTAGCGTACCTAGCAAAACTTTCTTTTCACTTCTTTTTACCCATCCAACGCCGCTAAAGAAGTTTTCATTTCAAAAATGCGCAGTATTTGAATCATATGCATATACCCTATTAACGGCCTGAATTATATTCAGCTGTAACGTTTATTACAAACATTTAATAAACTGGTTGGCTAAAGTAAAGTACATACTTTCTTATTACGCCTGTAAATCCCCGAAGGACTAAGCAGAGGTATTTTCACAGAAAATTAGTGATTAGTTATTGAGAAAGCTGCACATTCCCCCTTTAAATCCCCGAAGGACTAAGCAAAGGTATATTCAGAGAAAATTAGTGATAAGTTATTGAGAACTTTTTTTTCTAACCATGCAGAAAATACTGATTTTAAAAGCTATTTAATTAAATGGCTGAACATCGTTAAGGCCGCTAATTGAACGGCGCCATTTCGTAAAGAACCTAGGCAGATTGAATGGGTGACTAAGCTAATCCGCTGCGACATATATCTTCACCTAGAAACATCGCAAAGCCCGCGCGCGCCGTGTTGTTGCTGGGCCCTGTAGCCTTGACCGTCACTGCACTCGAGGGCAATTACATTACTCTGGGGTATCACAATATATCTTTGAAACTCGTATGTATACCTCTCATATAGGTATCTAATTTTATAAGAGTTTGTGATATTTAGGATAAGCACTACACATGTTCATACAATATCCTTAGCCGATAGTCAATCGAAGGTAACAATTAATGCCAGCGTTTAAATGAGCATTGAAAAAATAAATTATGATATTAAAATATTTATAAATAAACGGTTAAGTGCTATTTATTTATTTTTTGTCTCAATGGCGGTCACAAATTTAATAAACATGGATGTCATTTAAGCTTATAACTGCTGCCTCTTCTCATGTATAAACATTCTATCTTAGGTTTTATTACTTTTCAATGTAGCACAAACTGCTTTAAAACTCGTCGTACAGTCACATAATGTAAAATAAAATGACTGATGTAATTTTTGAGCTATAGGCATCTACATAATCAATTAAAACTGTTTGACAAAGTGCAACAAAGAGAAGAGAGGGTTGGATTTTATCGATGATTCCGTTTTCACAACCTATTAAGAAGTCTAATAGCGTTTGCGTATAAAATCAGTACCTATGTATGTTGTCAACAATCTGGCCCATAAAATTAAACAAGCCTTGATCCGTAGACAGTTCCACTATCCTCCACCTTGATCAAAAGTTGAAATGATCAATGCAAATAAAATATTTCACAAAATTTCACACAACGCTTTTTAGATTAGCATAGCATAACTAGCTTTTGTCATGGAATCTAAAATGTTGATAAACATACTTAGATACTTTTTTTTGTAAATACATATCTACATATTATACATAGAAACACCCAGAGATGCATACAAATATTTGCACTGAGCGGGGATCGAGCCCGCGCCTCCTGCCGTATTCACTACCGCCCCGCCACAGAAGCTGTCGAAAACGTGTGACGTAACTAAAAAACGTGTGTCACCTAATAGTGTTATTTGTCGACTAGTCAGGTTTTTGTAATTCACCTTACCGTAGAGTCATTCACAAAACCGTTGACTCGTATTTGCGGTTGTAATAAATTATATTTCCATCGTGTGCTTTGATCAAATGTTTTGTGCGCGGGTTTATACGCTCCACTTTTCCATTCTATTTGACGTATTTTATTACGTTTCATTTGTCGAGGCAATTCAAAACAGGTGTTCGATACGATCAAAGGAGACAACTCTGAATGTCGTTATAATAGTACGAGGTTTGTATACAATAATCAAGGAGTAGTTGCGTTCCTTCCTTTAAACATCACCGAGGCCTGCTTATTGTTTTGCATAATATGTCAGGAGCAACTGCCATGTAACTCCCCAACCTTGAGGAAAGCCTAAGCCAGACCTCATCCATTATACATAGGTGCATCGACTTGCAGCTTGCACGTGAGGTTGGTTTAGGCCCGATACACCCTATCTGGATTTCACCAATAAGAAATATCGTTTATTCATAAAAAATAAATAATTGTATAAGGAGGAAAAGAGAACGGTGTAGGTATGTCAGGATCATAGCTAGTGGAAGCATGTTGGATCAACCATATTGCATTGGGTAATAAGGGAGAGAATAGAAAAGATGAGAATGGAATGAATCGAAGATACTACATTTACTAGAACGAGAAAGAGAGTGCTGTCGCGTGGTTCCCGGCAGAGTAGAATTTGGGCCTTCCCTTCTCTTCCCATGTGGTGTCGTACAAGGCGACTGAGGGATAGGGCTGATTAACTTTAACATCAGACAGATATGTACAGCCTCAGATGCATGGCTCGAGTCAACAATAGTGCCCGGAATACGGCAATAGGCTCACCACCTATTACGTGGGACCGAATACAGATTGGTGAAATGTGGGTAGTAATTCACCTCTGCCTAACCCTCCGAGGCATTAAAGCGTGATTATATGTATATATGTATAGAAAGAGAGTACTCTCACCCTCTGGCTGAAATGAATAGACAAATAACTGTTTGTCTGATGTCCCAGCCCTGACAGAAAAACCAGCGACAGAGCCCAGTCCTACAATCAACTGGTGTACCGGTGTGCAAGTGAGGTTGACATGGACCCAGAAGATCTTTAAAAAAACAGATATTGCACGGTACTTTCATGTTGTAAAAAATGTACCGGGTTGTATGCGCACTCACTGTGTTATTCTTATTAGCGCATGATTTATTGCACTCAAGCTTGCGTTGAGGTAGGCAAGGTATACTAGGGGCCTACGCTGCTTCTTGCGTACGCACGCATACATCAACCTGTTTTGTGTACCTAAATATTGCTGAGTTAATTTCTTGCAATAATCTTAACTAAACACGTGCAATATAGGGGTTGCATGAAGTGCGGACAACTGCATCCGTGACACACGTGAGCTATTGGAGGCGGTAAACTTAATAAGTACCAATGTCGTATCTACCTTTCCTTGAAACAAATTGCATAAATGACGTCAGATAGAAAAAAAACACACGCAGAATAAAATCGATTATAAAATCAATGAATCGCACAAACAATATTTTCTCCAATGTGGAGATTGGTTTAACGATACCGTACACAGTAAGGGTTAACAAGGTAACCACTTAATCTACTGCGCCATCCGTCACTCAAGCTTCCCTCCTATATAGCGTTGTGTATTGAGATAGAAGAGCGGGTTGAGTGCTTTGAACTCACAATATTTAATTATGAAGCCTATGTCTATCCGTCAACTATGCTCCTGCTGTGTAAAGTTAGAAGCGTAATCGTATATGTACGTATATATGTTTATGAGTACAGTTAAATCAATATAAGGTAAAAGCTTGTAATGAATAATATTCAGTTAAAATAGACAATTAGGTTATAGTACCTAATGGAGACAGAGTTGAAAATGTATGAAAGTCTTTATTTAGCACGCCTTAAAATCTCTCAGCTTAAATATTACCATTAAATATACCATTATCCAAGAACTTATTTTGACACTAAATATCATAATGATTAACTTAACTTTCCTTAGCTACTCTAAGGTGTTCTTTTTTACTTTCTCATAAAAGAGTGATGTAGGTGCGTAATCCTTTCTCCCGGCATTTCAAAGGCGTTCTCTACAATGCAAAATGCGAATAAGACGACTCGTAAAATATGTAGATGTACATAGTTTACTTCGTGACATTATATTTTAATTAAGAGAAATTAAATGTTGTAATTGTTGTATTCCCACAGTAATGAGATCAATTAACATTAACTATGGGTGGAAAACGGCCTCCTGCGGTCCATACTCTGTTAGGGCTTGCACTTTTTTGCATCCCACCAGACCAAACTGAATAACAATCCGCAATAAAATTCCAGATCGGTCACAACCATTCAGTTTTTAATGAAATGTGTGTGTGTCCACTTAGTGTTGTATTTTAAGGTCTTCTATCTTACTATTTAATTATATTTACGACTTTGTACTTATTAGTGTATTAATCATCAAGTTAAAGGCAGGAAGTCTGTTCGGTATTGTAGCTATTAAAAAATATACTAACTCAGTCAATTTTATAGCATGTAATTTAATTATCATTTAGCTGTATTGATTATTTTTGTATTTGTTATGATCAAATCAAGTTAAATAAACTACGTAATATAATAAAATTATTTCATTTAAATTCATATCTCAATACTTTATAGTCGTTTTGTTTTTGACGACCTAGGGCGCGAGAGCGTTTGACTGCTACATTGAAGTGGCTGTGTGTGCAGTGGTTCGATTTTTACTCACTGCAACCACTTGTACTGGTATACTTGGCTAAGCACACGACTCACCTGATGGATACTGGTTACCGAGGCCTATAGAAGTTTGCAACACAAGGCATTACACTCGTGCTGCCGACTTGTAGTAACGACCGTAATAACATTAAGACCTCGATACCTACCATATATTCAAATTCAAATAATTCTTAGAAATAAATAAATTCATTCTTTCTACCGATAGCCATTTGAACAAACCAGTCCTAAAGTGGACTACGAGAAACAGAAGGTGAGACGCCCCTAACCAGATGGACTGACGACCTGGAAAAGATAGCTGGGACACATTCGATGCTGAAGGTGGAAGATTGGTAAAAATGGCACACATTGGTGCTAGGCCTATGTCCAGCAGTGGACTGACGTGGCTTATTGTTGTCATTCATTCATTCCAGAAACCTTCTAATGCCCTTCTTGAAGAGCCCTCTATTGTAGTCGTAGAGAAGAGAAATCAGTAATTATGTTTGTATAGCAAGTCAATAGCCATGATCATGCGGACTGTGATGGTTAACCTTAAAGAGTCTCTGGTATTTTTTTATTCCAATTGGTACTTAACGAGGATGTCTCATTATACTTTTAGGACGTTTTTAACCATCGGAACACGTTCGAAAACGAAAGATGGCCCTCACTTAGGTTCGCTTGTTTATGTCATGTGACGCGTTGATGTCTGCACTAGTCCGCGTTCGTAGGTACGTTTCACATCGTCATTTGGTGCAACTTGGTGTGTACCTGGTATAACACTAAAATAGATTGACAGCAAACAATGACTGTGATGTTGCAAAAATCACTGTAAAACTCGATTAAAGATATACCGATGACTAAGTTCAACAAAAAATAAAAACAAAATGAAGTCGGTTAAAAAAGTGTAAAATTTTAGGTTTACGAAAAACTACACTTTTGTAATCAGATGCAGTTAGTATACGTTTATTTTATTTCACACGTATTAAGTACGTAATAATTGTAGGTCTGTTTAGTAATTTATAATAGAAAATTTACATTTATACAACGTTTTAATCAATGTAAATTAATATGCTTTTAATATTAATATTTTCAAAATAACAAAAAAATAATGACATAAGTGCCACTTAATAAACCTTGGTTCAATCTGATTGTTCCTGTTCTAATATTATATAAGCAAGTCAATAACTTATGTATCCCGTTTCTATCCTAGCGGTACCTAATCCCATTCGCATCCGAAGCTTCTCGGAGTCTGGGTATAAAATAATAATAGAACTAATTTTAGACAGAGATTTTGTAAGATCATAATGCCCCATTTATCACTTGGCCTATATAAACATTTATAATTTTATTATTGAAGAAACAAAATCTTTAACTATTTAGTTGAGATAATTCATAGGAAACATGCAGTAAAGTGGGTTAAACATAATATACTAAACATAATAAGATTGAATTACTATCTATCGGATTTGTCTGAACTCAGTACCATTGAGGGTACAGAGGGGTCCATACCCTTTTGGAGGATTTAGACCATACGAACATAGATAGTGCCAAAACAAAAGCAGTCGAAGTATATTTTTTTATATGGTTTCGTTTACTCTAAAAGTAAACGAAACCTTGTTTTCAAAAAAAGAACATTGAACGAATGTTCTTTCTCTGTTTACACTAAAAGAATTAGACAGATTGACAGATTCGCTCATTTTGTCTAATTTAAGGACCATCCGGAGGATGGTCCATACAACGGCTACAATTTTTTTTAGGAATTATTGGACCATCAATCAATCAATTAATTAACCCACTGCAGTCCATTGCTGGACATAGGCCTCTCTCAATGTGCGTCATTTCTTAAGATTCTCCACCTTCTGCATCTAGTCCGTTGGACTAAAAGTATCTCAAGTATTTGGTGTTAATTAATTTATTTTGCCAACGTTTCGGTTGCTTTTCAGCAGCCAGCATATTCGGTAATAATAATAACAATTTTAATACAATATGCATCAATCTTTATAAGCCACGTACTAAGGTAGACAGTAGCAGAGGACCAAGAGGTGAAGTGTGAAGTCATCATCGTGGTCTCATCCTTGAGTTTCGGTTGCATCCAGAGCCTTCATCTCGAAACCCGAGGTTCATTTTCTGACGTTTACTCTTTGATATCTCACTAACATGTTACATTTTAAACAATTTCTTAAAACCCACAATATTAACCTTCTGATACGTACCTGCTTTGATTATTTACCTACCATAGCACCGTGTGTATGTTTTAAGAACTTGAGTGTCAAATCTAGTAGGAGAACACAAACAATTGTCCAATCTCGGGGATGAACAGACCTAACAACACACATCGCGGTCGCAGTTGATAGAGATACCACTTAAACCACTAAACCACCCATGCAGTTTATTAACTACGATTCAGATTTGTGAGCGTGACTACCACTTTTATAAGCCATATTTTGAATTAGAATGAATGCTTGTTTAAATCATTTACAACAAAACCTAGTGAATGCCTTCAATCATTTTATAATCAATCTAAAAACAAAACCACTCTCAGAACATAAAAAATAGATATCAACGTACTACCTAATGACCAGTTCCAAGCCTAGTTAACATGGTCATATTTCCTAAAAGGATATGCTGTATTACAGATAATAGGCTGAGGAAGGATTCTGATTAATAACAGAATTAAGTAAAATTAGGAATGAAGCTGTGTTAAAAAAGGCAAAAGCAATTATATTTTAGGGAATTTTCATGATGATGATGGTTTGGGGCCCGGGGGATGCCAGTGCTTGTGTGGAAGGAGGCTGGCGGGTGCGCGCGGTGCGGGGGGCAACGATGACGCATGCGCGACGAAAGGTGCTGCGGGGTGGGAGGCGCGCGCCTAACACTATTTAAACTGTTCTTACGAACGGTCATCATGCATTGGTCTGTTTGCAATCCAAAGTTTAGTTAGCTATAGTAATACGACAGCTCGAGTCGCTGACAGACAGGCACAAAGCCCGTGGTCGTGACACAAAGCTATCGCAGACAATACGCTAGCTATTCGCGCAGTGAACATTTGTTCAGGCTCTACCAGTCCCAGTGGTGTGATAAGATAAACCATGGCCGTCGCAGCAGCCCAGAAGAACCGTGAAATGTTCGCCATCAAGAAATCTTACAGCATTGAGGTGAGGAGCAGGCCTGCAGCAGGACTGGCACGGCGCCACCAGTGCCGCCTGACACTGTTGCTTGCTCTTTTTTCTAACATCCCGCTCATAAATAATTACAGCTCTCTTTGTATCGGACAGATAATAAAAATAATTAGTCAAACAATTGAAAACTAAATCCAGAAACTTACAAGTGATTAGGTAGTTTTGAACGATATGGAATACAGTGTCACTTAATTTAATTACACTATTTTCCAATCATTTTCTTTTTTTTGTCAGATAAATTTTATTAATCACTACCTAATCGTAAAATTAATTTCATTTATTTTATTCGAAGTTAAGTGTTTATTATTTCAAAAATTTCAATAAAGTCTCACCTTTTTACTAAGGACCTAACTCAGTCAAGAGCTTCTAATAATCACCCAACAAACTAACATTAATGTAGGTATACTTAATAAAATATAAAGTTGCCTGAACTAATAAATCGTGAAGTGTGTTTGAAATTGAAACAAAGGAAATTGTAATTTATAATCAAAAATATTGATCTCATCCACGAAACCACATTTATCATGTAGCATTTTAAAATCATACATAAAAGTGTATCGAAATAGAACTCAATCGTTAAAATATCTCGTATATGCAAATTTGTGTCACACTGTGCGGGACATAAACAAACAAAAACAAAGTCGGTGGTATCATAGTTGCGGGCTAGATGTTAATCAACTCGTCATTACAGATAATCACTATTGCCCACTTATTACAACTCAAACTTGCCCTTGTACTACTGCAGAGAAGAACAATAGACGTCAAATGTACTTAGCTAGATTCAATACTTACTACAATAGGTCTTATAAATAATAATGCACTTTAAACTAAATTAAAACTGCTAACCGTACCATATTAATTTATGGATTATTAAAATAGAGATGAACTTGTGAAATTGACACAAATAAGAATATGTATTTCGACGGATTCCTTGTAAATTGTCACTAGAAAATTCCTCAGTGAATAATCAAAAAGCTTGAGCGTTGTACGGATTTTATTACACGGTGCTAACAGTCAGGGCCAGAGCAACATAATTATTGTGCCAGGGTAATTAACTCGTGCAGCGACACTTTCACGGTGAAATCACATCATCGTGTGACAAATTGCATAATTTTCCAGCATGTTCTTAATAAGTCATTGTTCCACGTAATAATAAACAAACCTCCTTAAAAACTCGTCAACCCATCGTGTCTTCCGTTTAGTGTTAATAGTGTCGAATAATATCGTCTCATCTAATAATTAAAGAAGTTCAAATCAATATCTTAGTTTTATCTCAGCAGATTATGAATATTCAACGAGTTTTTATTTAATAATAGTCATCTCAAGAGGACAACATTGTTACAGTATCTACCTGTTGATTATGCACTCTAGTACAGTCGTTCGATGGTGCTTTTACAAGTTCACAATAAACAAAGCTTATGCGAATAATAAAGCGAATTATGTTAGAGTTTATACGCACCTATATGATTAACGCCTACCTTTAATTCACCAACAACGACTTACCTACGAGTGCGTATATGCTATGAAGTGCATTGCGATAATTTTAATATATCTCTTTCCATTGGTTCAATGCTGTGCGAAAATTAGCCCTGTGGCTGACATGCTGTGATAATCGAATATTTTATTATTGGTGACTGAATGATTGTATTTCCTTGACCGTTGAAGGTCGGAATGCAAGGCAGTGCGACGCTCACTGTATCCACTGCAATCAGTAAAGATCGTTAAAATTCTATCAAGTGACACGATGTACAAAATTAACTTGACTGATCTGAACAGAAGCACCAATTTTAAATTCAAGCATTGGCATTTGAATGTTTTATTGTTTGAGTAAATATTAGATCAACATAAGAATTTTACAGACAGCACCATTATACCCGCTGACCTAAGATCTTCATCTGTAACGATCCCATGGTCACTTGAGCGTGCCCTTGACCAAAAGACATTCTTGATGCAGTCTATTGCATCGTTTGAGGACAAGTAACTTGCGTTACATATTTTTACATATTTGAAGGTTAAATATAAACTTCCTTTTTGTACACGGAACGAATTCTTACAAAACGTAATTGCATCCAAATTAATCTGCTATTATTTCTTTTGTTCTTACCGATATCGTGTCGGTTCACGGATATTAAGTTAGAGGAAGTGCAATAGTGATTTTTTAAGAACGACTACATACTGGCCTTAATATTGATTGCTTTATAAGGTCAAAATGTTCGATAACGTGATTGTAGGTATAGGTTGGTTTTGAGGGTGGATACAGATCGGCGGGCGGCGCACTCTGGCTTAGCTTAATTATCCGTCGGCCGATTGGAACGGTGAAGTGGCCACTCGGGCATACCAAGGCTAAATCAACCGGATTCCGAGTCCTGCCCGCTCCAGTTAGGCGGACCTTTAAATTAACAATACTGCACTTGACATTGTTTCCTTTAATTATGATATATTCTTACTTCTGTATATTGAAGATTATTATCAAACAGAGAATCCAATCCTGACAAAAAAAAAGGAATTTAGGTGGGTAATTACTACCTTCGCTGCATTTCAGGGGCTTGATAACAATAGCGAATGATTAGCTCAACCCTTGACACACATAGTTAGGCCCGCACGGCCACTCTACTGGAAAATGCTAGGTCTCGCCGCCCGCACGCAGCCTCCGCCTCACCCGCCGCTCCTTAGCGCTACGTGACGGAAATTACGCCGTCACCGACACCACTCGTAACTCAAGGAAAATTAACCATCATCGCAATGTGCCGTAACACTTTAACAACATTTGTTATTCGTTGTACTCGTTACACAACACTTTAGACAATAAACGGGTACTGCCTATAATAATAATTTGTGATTAGTAGAAAAATATCGTCTGATTCAATTCTATAGGTAACTTATATAAGATAAAATTGAATAAAATTTTCATTGAATGTTTTTAGTTACTAACTGCACTGTGCCGTTGTGTGTACATAACTTGCCTGGTAATTAGGTCATCTTGTAGTTCAACTCCTCAAAAGTGAGACTTCAATAATTGCCTCTTTTCAAGCGCAGTCATACAGAAAACTTGAATTCCTTTGTAAGATTTCAATCGCACAAGTAGCATCCGACGCGCACTTCTGGGGCGGGAATAATGGGAGCACTTTACGCCCAGCCACACTCAGGAAATAAGCTTAAGAACTTCGTAAAAGCAATTCCTACTCACACATGAAATATAACGCGATGTGACCGCTTTATATTTATAAGGATTTAGAAGATCAAACTGTTTTAGAGACGGCATTTTTGTATTCGGTCTGAACTCGTGAACTGAAAGCGTTAATAATAAGTAGATACTTTTTTCTTCAGAAAATGTATCAGTATTACTAAATAAACTAAGAGGACACTGTAGTCATCAGATTATAATAATTATTTACAGAGCAAATACAAATCAAATGTGTCTAAACAGTAAAAACATATTTTCTCAAACATGCTTGGAAATGTGAACATTATTTTGACAACCTTCTTCGAGATAAATCGAAATTGCTGTACATGCGAGCAGCGGCCGGATAAAGTTGTATGAAAATCCATATCTGTCGTGTTTTAGCGGCCAAATAAATTACTATGTAAACTCATATCTGTCGTGTAATTTAAAAATGGAACCAACTTTTACTCCGAACCATGGCAACCAAAGAGGTAACTTGTCCAAGGCGTTATTTAAATATAGAACTGGCTTGTAAATAGAATGCTGTTTATTAAGAAAAATAACAAACCAATGAACATTTCGCCGCGTGAAAAATTACTGTTGTTCGTTGTTCGTCATTGATTTTGAAAAGTAGGTAACTAAAAAATTCTGCCTAGATATTACTTAGTTTTAAATTTCCGCGCATTGTTTGAGAAAAGCACTATACAAGCCTTGGCCACAACTGAGCGTTGCCGGACTCCGTAATGCGTGCCTCGGCTGCGCCTGGGCCCGCATACTTCACGATCGTCCGGCAACACTACAATTGGTGGCCGCGGCAGTAATGTACTATTGTTGGCATATTTTATTGGTATGACAATTAATATACGAATGGTCTTGTTACAGAATGGCTATCCATCTCGTCGCCGTTCCCTCGTCGACGATGCCCGCTTTGAGACGCTTGTTGTGAAGCAGACCAAGCAAAGTGTACTAGAAGAGGCTCGTGCCCGTGCCAATGGTAAGATCATCATTAAGCTCTAGAAATTGACTTTAACAACACTTCGGCACGGCCCTGGGTCATAACTGTTATTAAGTACTTAGTTATTTTACTCCTTTTTTATTTTTTATTATTTTATTTTTCGTATTATAATTTAGACTCTGGTTTGGATTCCGAATTTCTCCAAGACGGTGTTCCTATTGGCAACGGCGAAAACTCCCCGACTGTTGAAGATGGCACCCAACAAGATGAAACAAAAAATGGTCACCTAGGTAATAATCAGCAGTGTTTTATTTCAATTTCCATTTTTTTTTTATGATTCCAAGTATTTTATTTTACTCCTTTTGTTTTATTTTTATTTTTTAGCTGACACCGATAAATGCGGTGACAGGAAGGTCGACGAAGGTAAGAGTGACTTCCGACATTGATAAATGTATCCAACATGTCAATATCTTAAAATATAAGTAACAACATATGTATTGATTTCTTTATAGATTATACTTTGACCGAAGAGGAAGTTATTTTGCAAAACGCTGCAAGTGAATCACCCGAAGCGGAACAAGCCGTTCAGCAGGCTGCATTGTTACTGCGTATGCGTGATGGAATGGGCTCTCTGGCACGCATCCTTAAAACCATCGACAACTACAAGGGATGCGTCCAACATCTTGAAACTCGTCCTTCGCAATCAGCTGGTGTTCAGTTTGATGCTCTTGTTAAAGTCAGCATGACGCGTATTAATTTGCTGCAACTTATTAGATCTCTTCGTCAAACTACATCTTTTGCTGGTGTTAACCTTGTATCCGAGAACAACATCTCCGGCAAGACTCCATGGTTCCCGCGACATGCTTCGGACCTCGATAATTGTAACCATCTCATGACCAAATATGAACCAGAGCTAGACATGAACCATCCCGGTTTCGCAGACAAGGAATACAGGGAGCGTAGAAAGGTTATCGCTGAGATCGCGTTCGCGTACAAATATGGAGACCCAATTCCCTCCATTTCTTACACCGAGAGTGAAAACGCTACTTGGCAGCGAGTATTCAACACCGTATTGGACTTGATGCCTAAACACGCTTGCACAGAATACAAGGCAACGTTCAGCCAGCTGCAAGCTGCTGATATTTTTGTGCCACACCGCATTCCTCAACTTGAAGACGTTAGCAACTTCCTACGCAAACATACTGGATTTACCCTTCGCCCTGCGGCGGGCCTACTCACTGCCCGCGACTTCCTAGCCTCTCTCGCCTTCAGGGTCTTCCAATCGACCCAATACGTTCGCCACGCCAACTCTCCATTCCATACACCTGAACCGTAAGTACCATTTCCACACAGTTATTATTTAAATACTTTTTAGCGCCACCACGCAGTATATTAAACATTAACCTCTAACACGGAAACTGCTAAAATGGATATAACCGAAACATTCATTACTGTTAATTTAATTAGGTTCAGAATAATTGCCTTGACGAGTATTTTTACGGATATATTACACAACCAGTCCTTCTTGATGTTATGTAAATTGAACTAATTCATGAACAAATGTAGATCGAGCTACGTACGAATATTTATTTCAATGCCATTTTTACTTGTAAGTAATTCACTGTCTAGTTTGTGCCTACATTGAATCATTGAGTGCAAAATAATTTACCTTCAGGAACTGAGAAGGGCGTAGTCCCATGATGGAACTGTAACTTTGTTAAACGGCGCGTTGCTAATTCAGTTATACATAGTATAAAATGAGAATCAAGTTTTTCCATCGAAATGCATTAGACCTATAACTTTATTGGGTGATAATAAATTAACTTAGGTATAGTAGTCGGTATTTTGCAACCGATACATAGTTATTGAAGTAATGATTAACTGATATTTTATTTTATGAAATGGTTGCCTATTTTTACAGTGATTGCATTCATGAACTACTCGGACACATTCCTCTACTGGCGGACCCCAGCTTCGCCCAGTTCTCCCAAGAAATTGGACTTGCATCACTAGGTGCTTCAGATCCTGAAATCGAAAAGCTCTCTACTGTAAGTTTTCTTTCTGCGAGCATTGGTTGACTATGGTGATAAATATGTTTTTGTGGCAAAGCGAATACGTGATAGTTTATGAATGGGCCCAGCTTCTGCGAAATTTTAACCGTATTGCGTATGTAAAACACCCAAAGGCGGTGAATTATATAGAATATTTTTTATTCAGGTGTACTGGTTTACGGTTGAATTCGGACTGTGCAAAGAACAACAGCAACTGAAAGCCTACGGTGCTGCCCTCCTTTCTTCGATCGGAGAGTTGCTCCACGCACTCAGTGACAAACCTGAACTAAGACCCTTCGAACCTGCGTCTACCTCAGTACAGCCTTACCAAGATCAAGAATATCAACCAATCTATTATGTAGCTGAAAGTTTCGAAGACGCCAAAGAAAAGTTCAGGTAAGAATTCTCTTTTTGAAGTACAAAAGCACATGACTTGTGTTACTTGGTGGTAGAGTTCGATTCCACTAGGTGCAAAAAAAAAATTGTATGAATTTACATAGGTCTGATTCTTTGGCCGATGTTTTAATTATTACAAAAATATATACTTATCCGTGTTCTAGAACTTATACCTACTTTACAGTGGTTACTTAAGTTAGCAATATATGTATCAGTCTTTATTGAGCTTTTGTGCATTTTTAGACGCTGGGTATCAACCATGTCACGACCATTCGAAGTACGCTTCAACCCACACACCGAGCGCGTCGAGGTGCTCGACTCCGTTGACAAGCTGGAGACGCTGATCTGGCAACTGAATACGGAGATGCTGCACCTTACCAATGCCGTGAAGAAGCTCAAGGGCTCGAATTTCGAATGATCACCCTCACCTATAGTATACATCCATGGTTCATTGCGCGCGGCTTGGCCGCAATCTGTATAGCTAGTGATATAATAGATGTAAGATCGTTGTTGGCGTGTGTGGAGCGTGTCTGTGAGCGAGTGTGAGAACGTAAAAACCATCCGATGGTACTTCGTTGAATTCCTTTTTGTACCTTATTGTATTATTTATTATGCCAGCTCATTGCCCGGGCCTCGGAAATTGCACGGTTCTCTGATTGCCCATTTACGGAGATCGTGTGGATTCCCGAGTCCTTTACTATTTTTAGTATTAATTTATAATTTAATGAAACACAAATAAATAAAAATGGAGCACTAAAAGATATAAAAATGAATCATAAAATATATGCGTTTGCGTGGACTATGGTGTTTTATTGAATCACCCAACATTGTTAGAACTAGGAGGCGATAAGGCTTCGACCATGTTAGTTCTTCTGGTTTAAAATAAAATAAAATAAAATAAAAAACACATTATATCTTATTTATAGAAGTTTCTGGTATTATAATTTCAAAATATAACGAGATTTCAGTTATCAACATAATTTTGCATTCAGCTGCAATCTCTTTGTACCTAAATAAAGAGCTTCAACTATGTGTTATATCTACCTACTCAGGTTATCAGCGTTAAATCTATTGAGATGGAGCCCATAGAGTGTGGGATGGTTAATTTAGGAATATCAAAATATATTTTAGGCAAAAATTTTAGTGAAGCTCTTCAACTTCTGAAATAAACGCTCATTAACATTCACGCATAGGAAGCTATATTTTGACAAAATACCCGTTTTTGCGACCTTGAACAACATTAGATGCAGACACAAAATTTTAAGTGACATCTGAGTCAAGTTTTAAAACACCAAAAAACTTAATTATTACTATTATCTTTCATTCCTTATATAACTGGCCTATATTTTATGATTAAGTCGTCATCATCATCCTTCTGCGATTTCCCAGTTGCGTCCAAGGATTTCCCTTTGGAGCCCGAGTTCCGCTTATTGTTCTTGATTGGAGCTGTCCATTAATCAGGTGAGGCTTAACAGGGGGACCGGTAAAGTCACGAAATATCACCAGGTTTCTTATAACGTGCGATTTTATCAAATTGCTTAATCTTCTAGAATTAAATAACAAATAAAGAAGTCCATATACTGTTTTTTTAAACAAATTATACCGAAAAATACCCTAGGGTAGGAAGGTAGTCTAAAACTTCGCCACGTATCACCATGGCGGAAGAGGGGTTAAACAAACTGCTCTAAAAACAACACGTGATTAATAGACAGCCAACTTGGTACCTATGTTAGCTTTTTCAGGAATGGCGGCCGTCCGTTGTCCCAACTTTGAGAGGAAAGCCTGCGCCAGTCTTCCCTGTTGTTTAGCCGGTGCATCGAGGGCAGGTGAGGTTCGAGGCCCGATACGCTCAACTAAGTGCGTATTATTATACAGTTTAGCACCCTGGTGAAAACGTAGGTATTCACAAAAAGTTTTACTTAAATATGTGAATGCATTTTTATAGCAAATCACATGTCACACACATCTTTGTGAACAAGTGACTTGCTATCAAGTGATCTTTGGAATTATTTCGTTATTACGGAAACAGAATATTCAGTATATATAACGAGTTCTTAAACAAAAGTGACTATAATTAGTCAGCAGTATAATATCACCGTGAGTTGGTAAGAAAGCCATCATTGTGGCAAGCCAAGCAGAAAGAAAACGTGGCTAGGATGGACCGGTTGTAGAAGGGAGAGACTCGGGATTAATGGCGTACATTATCCAGCAGTGGACAAAGACAGGCTATTTGATTGATTGATTGAATCATAAATGGATTCCTTAAAATTAAAATATATTTTTGAATGTAAGACATGTAGGTAAGTATTTAAATTTTGTGGGCAGCAAAACAAAAATTCACAGAACGTTATGAGAACAAGAGTTACATGTTAACTTTTGTTCTTATAATTTTAATCAGATCTTATTAGCCCGGTCAAAGCTGAAAATTGGTAGGATTGTTGAAAACACCATCATTAATGAAATCTAATAAGTTCTCATCAATCCGATACCTGTTATTTTTTAATTCAAGGTCAAAGGTCATAAAAACGGGTATTCGCGATTTTACGCAAAACGATAAGCTTTAACACAAAAATGTCCAACGCAAAGTTAAAGACCATGTAATTATCTATAAAACTCGATCGAATGCGAGCCGGGCTTACGAGCTAAGGGTTCCGTACAAAACCAAATCGATTTCTTCATTAGAACTTTTTAGATTGATTTCTTTTATAGTACTTGCCGTTAAGCTGGACTCATGAAATTTGGGAAGAAGTAAAGGTCTTGTATTAAATACAAAATAAACCGTAAATACGTAGCTACCCGTACCGTGCTGTACTGCTACAGTAAATAGGTGGATTATTTCGATATTTATCCTTTATTTGTGCTATAAGATCTTGCTCCTTCCCAAATTTCATGATTCTAGCTCAACGAGAAGTATCCTAAAATCAAACTTCTAATTCAATGCAATTCAAGTATACTGACGTTTATGTAGCACAAGTACGTGCCTTAAGTAAGTTTCGTACGGAACACTTAGTGCGAGAGCCCAACTCGCACTTGACGGATTTCAAAAGATAATTATAATAATTGTATGATTTTTAACTTTTTCTCGGATATTTTTATGATAAAACCATACCCATTTTGCTGTGAATCGCGAATATTCCGTTTTTTATGTTCATTGACACCGAATAAAAAAAAACCAGGTTTCGCATCGATGAGGACTTTTTAGATTTCATTTATAGCGGGTGCGGTGTTTTGAACAATCCTACAAATTTTCAGCGGGGTGCGAATTATTTTACCCTCGCTCCTGTAATTTGGTTTAGATTTACCCATCTATATAATGAATTTTCATTTAGTTAACTTTATAAGAGAAATCTTTAAGACTTACTTCAAGATTTGGAAACGACTTACTTACTTATAAAAAATTCAACTCACATGTTATCAAGAAATCAAGTGGGAAAGGTTGTTTGAGAAATAAAGTAATTGGAACTTTTTCAGCTACTTACACTCAAATGCGATTTTGTGCGAACAGAGCTTTCTTTAGCTGTGCTTTATGCAGCAGTTAATTATATTAGTAACATGGCTATATAATAAATTACATTTAACGTTTTCAGCATATAATGTCGGGCTGCTTGTACTTTTTGTATTCATTTAGTAATATGATGTATTAACTATACTTACTGAGATGAATTAACTGGATACATCGTGTGAAACATTTAGTCCAGAAATCGAATTAAAATTGCAAATAATAAAAAAACCTTTAATTTAAAGTAATTAGTAGGTAGACTAAGTTTAGATCAGAAAAGTGAACAAGTCGTTTTCATCTTGGATGTATTCAAAGGTTGTCTGGTTTTAAATACTATACAATATTAACGCTACTAGATTTCTGAATGAAAGCTGTGTTTACAAAGTCCAAACATTTATGAGCACAAACTCGATAATTTATCTTGTATAGCTTAGATATCAGTATAACAATACTGCGATGATTCTGCGACGAATTCTGCAGTAAAACTACTTAAAGTACTTGACCTCAACATACGCTACAAGTTGCTATACATAGTTGCAAAAGCTTTTAATAACAAAGTGTACTTAGTTAATATTTTGTAACCTATCTTTAGGCATTAAATACCAATCAATCAATCAATCAATCAATTAGTCCACTATGAAATATCAATATCATATTTCATTCAATCAGATTTAAAAGACACTTCAAAGTAAAATTGAATGAATTGAAATAAATGTAGGACGCACTCAGTCACAGGAGAGACGGGCCAGAGCATACCTGTAATAAGATTTACGCCGGCCTCGGAGGAATAAGATCGCTTTCAAATCTTCAAACCAAATCGGATTGTGACAAAAAGAATATTAATTGACATCTTAAGACTTGTAGGAATCGTAAATAAACTCAGATATTTAATGAAAATACATAATGTAAAACAAGTGAGAGTAGAGATCAATGGGTTAATAGAAACGAAATGTGAAACCTTCTTTAGCGGCGTTGGACCTTTGACCCGTAACCGATGACTTTGTAGGACGACATGACGTCAGACAACATTCCTAGCTACAGAGTGTTTATTTTGTTAGGTACGCTAAGAAGCTTCGTAGCTTAGCGGTAAGCGCTTCGATTGTAAGTCCTTATGGTTTCAGATAGTACCGGGTTCGAACCTGGGCTTCTGACACTTTTTGTGATTATTTTTTCTTTTTGTCATTTATTAATTTCTTCTGACAGAAAATTAGTGATAGGTTCTATGATTTGCACTATATTATAGGTGTGGTATGGTATGGTATGTTCTTTTTATCTTTTTCTCTATAAATAACCACAGTATTACTACTACATACAGTAGCGCGACGAATTTACTAACACAGAGCAACGGGGGGGAACTTGCGACGCGTCGCGGGGCGCGGACGCTCTTTCCGCCAAATCGCGTCTTTTGCGGGAAAGTTCACTGAGGGCTACCGTAACCGCGTATAGGTATCACTCGCGTGACAATTATTAAGATTTTTTTTTCATTTCATATCACGTTGGTGCACTATTGTTCCGTATACGGATGTCTTTCGACATCAAGTGCCAATTACATAAGTTTATATATACAATTACATAATGCTGATTTACATAAGTACCCTATCCATCAATTATTAGATTTATCGTGTAAAATATTAAATCTAATAACGTCCAAAAATAAAGTGTCACGAAAGTTTCTTGCAGTACAACACATGTAAATGTATTTCAAATAAACGATTGCATAATAATTAAATTTATTTCCTTTTTTTCTTTTCTGACAACCTTTGCTCATTTGCGACGAATAGTGTAGGTACTTACGCGAGCGGCGGCATCGTCCGACTTCAAACGCGTTTCTCCACAGTATGTAGTAGTACCACTGTGATATAACGAAGGAAGAAAGAAAGAAAAAGTTTTCACTTCTGCCGGCACTCCCGGAGTGCAACCCGTCTTTTTTTAATAATTTCTTTTACAATATTTTAAGTATCTAACCAGACATTTGATGATTCTGTTCATTATAACACGCTATAGAACTACAGAATTTGGCTGATTATTTTATTTCTATTCACCTATTGATCTCAATTCATAACATAGGTTCATACATATTTTCATATTTTATTAATTCCTGACTTTTTTGTCCTATGATTTTTTTTAACTTTATGCACGATATAAGTACATTGGCGGATTTAATGCCGTAGGTCTACCAGTCTACCAAAGGATAGTGCAGAGCTATTATGTGGACTAAGAGCCAACCTTGTTAATCATTATTAAAATGTGCTTAGGATTTAGTGAACATTCCCAGTTATGTTTGGGCTCTCTGATTGTAAAGGTGACGTGCAGACTGAGGACCAACCTTAACAGTCAAATAAGTACTCGATTTGACTTGCACAAAATCTGATTTCAACTTTTACACAAAAATTCTTAGAACCATCTTCGACGCGGGTTGAAGATATTCTATCGTATAGTAAAATTTGAGCCGAATCAATGCAGATTAACGCAGGGCTTGGTAACGTTACCAAATTCACACTATAAGTAGTGGTAAATATCGATACTTTCATAAACATTTTACCGGTAAACGTGTATCGGTAATTTACTAGGTATCCAATAATATTAACGTTACCAATTGACCGCTTAGCGACCTTTATTGTTACTTGCGTTATTGTTAATCCGTGCGTACCTGTAGGAGAATGAGCGGGCGTGAAAGGTGCGGGTGCGTTTTTTTTACTTGCTGGCCTTTGCTTACAAATAAGTAATTATACCAAATCTACAAATGAAAACTTGTAATTGACTTCCAGATGTTAACCTGCCTTTTATTCTATTGTGTTAGCTGTAAGTTTGCCATGTACAAATTAAAAGATGCCCAGAGGTAAAAGTAACGTTATTTTTACCGGCAAAACGTCGGTAGCGTTAAGTTAAATTACCGGTAAAAGGCCACCTAATTACCGATACCACTTTTAACGTTACCTCTTTTATTGGCGCTACCTTTGAACTATGAAAGTAGCGATACCTTATTTTTAAAGAAATTTCAAGCCGTAGATTAACGCTCGCTGAAGGTCTATTTAGAGTAACAGGTTAAATGCAAGTATCCAAGTAACCCGTTTATGTTTTATGTTTTCTGCACCCTTATGTGAGTGAATGTATCTATGTGTAGTAGCAGGTAAGTATACCTACCATGTCCTACCTATCTTTTTAGTTGCGAAGCTTAAACCTTGTTTACCTAAACATTGGCATAATCGCTTGTGAACAATGATGATTTTATATCAAAGACACGTAGATACTGTACTGTCGCTTATAACATACATACACATACTCACGCCTCTAAATCCCCGAAATTGGCCCGACTTGAAGGGGTAGGCACAGGTGTATTTACACCCATATTTCGCCAACTAAGATTTGCAGTCCCACGTAATAGATGACGAGCCTATTGCCGTCAAGCGAGCACTCAGTCTGTTTGTATGTTTACTGTCGGATGGTGAACCGCCCTATCCCTTAGTCGCCTTCTATGGCACCCACAGGAAGAGGTAGGCTGGCCCTATTCTACTCCACCGCTTATAAATGAGTGAGCACAAAGTGTAACTTCTTCCATACAACACGGTACTCATCATCATCACAGCATTAGTCCTGCCTACATCTAGACTTGTGCTTCAGATCCCGCGGTGCGCACTCCTACTCGTTCCCTTGATTTGGCTTATCTTGGCGTTTGACAAACCTGAGGGAAACGGCTAGCAAAAGACGTTGGCTTTGACTCTGAAGATCTTAGTTGTGTTCTTAAGTAGCATCTTTGCCCACTAGTTCATTGGAATTACAGGTTTGTAACTACCTACTTAAATAAATGTTATCAACTACTTGGGTGTTTAGTTTGGAAAGACATTAATTCATACAAATTTAAAATAAATTGTTATGCCCTAAAACCAATAATTTCTTTAAACAATGGCAAACTATTAATGTAAGTAAAAACAAGACAAACATCAAAAGCGGGTGGTAATAAAAATATAGTTAAACAATGAATAAACGTTAAGTATAGCGTAGTTAGCGGTGCGTTGACATTAAACAAGGCAAGTGGAGAGGTACGGCCTCAAGTCGAGCAAGGGCGCGCACGCCGCCGCCAGCGCCGCCGGCCACCGCGGGCGCGCTCTCAAGCCTCCAACAAAGCCAAACCGGCAAAACACGGACAAACGATGCCGGTCATTGCATATTTTCGCACTCGCTAAAGGTTTGAAGTTTTAAGAGTCATTGGTGTCGATTCTGTTGTTCTGCTTACAATTATTGCACTTAAGATACTAATCAACCTGTTGAGTACGGAAGAAACGAAACTTAACTAAAATCTCTATGTTTTAAGTATAAATTTCAATTGTAGTTTTGTTTCCAAAATTCACAAAAAAAAACAGATGCTAGCCGTAATTATATTGAATAGTTTAGTAAGAAAACTAATATTTGTAAATTTTAATGCATGTTTTGCTACATGTATTAAAATTTATAAATATTAGTTTAGTAAACATGCACAACAGAATCGACACCACAATAATGTTGTGCCAGCAAAACAAACTGGAAGTAGGTACTTATTAAAATTGACAGTACAATTTTTTTGCAACTCAAAAACAGTTCAATATAATATGTAAAACCAGTGGCGTAGCTTGCCTTGTCGGGGCCCCGTATAAAAATCTTTTTGGAGGCCCTTATATGGAGGTAAAGATTTTTCACAAAAGAAAAAAAATATTGTGAGAAGAAATATTTATTTATCACATAATTTACCCATTTTACAAATAAAAATCGAATTTTAAATATTCACTATCCTTGCCTTTTTTTCGGCAAACTGATTAATTAAATCATTTATGGCAGATGATGATTTTAGTTTTTCTAAAGTTTCTGCCTCTATAGACAATAGTGAGATGTCTGACAGTCGTTCTTGTCCCATCGAAGTTCTTAAATAATTTTTTATTAGTTTTAATTTTGAAAAACTTCTTTCTGCCGTTGCAGTTGTAACTGGAAGGGTCAAGAATAAAAAGCATGCTGTGATTACCTCGGGAAAACTGGATGCAAGACTATTGAATTTTACTAGTAATAATTCAATGAGTTCTTTAATGGAATATTTTTTTTTATTTCAGAATTTAAGCATGTTTTTAGAGCCTTCAATTGGTCACAAAGATTAAGTGAGATGTCTTTACTGTATTTAGCAGACAGTTTTTGGAAGCGATTAATATCTCTTCGCTTGAAGAAGATAGGAGTTTCTCCGGTTGTAATATTTCGAATATACTACTCCGGTTGCAAAGGCTCTGAAATCTTTCTTTAGTTTGAGAAATTAATATATCTAAGCAGCAATAGTATACATTGACTTTGAAATAGGATTCCGGGTCGGAAATTCTCTCATCTTGTGATAACTCATCAAAAAAACGCTTCGTTATCTTTCGCCTACTGTTTTTAAAAACAGTTCTTACCCCCCACTCTTTTGCTAAATCTTTGGATTCATTTAGCAAACTATTAAATGAATTCTGATTTCTTAATTGGCACAGTCTATTTAAAAGATTACTTAATAAAATACTAGATTTCTGTAAGTCATTATTTTCATGCTGTAGAGCTTTAGAAACAGGATTAATAATTTCAAATAGTGAAGAAAAAAATGTAACGAGCACTAAGAAATCAAAACTCTCTAAAATATTAATTATACTTTTACACTCTTCACGTTCATCTTTTTTATTTGAAATTAAATTTAGTTGGTACAAAGTTTTCATGATTAGTAAAAAAAATTTCTTTACTGCTAATAAAGCGTCGTTCCTAGAAGACCATCTGGTAGGACATACCTTTTTAATTTTTTTAATCGTCACTTAGCATAGCCCAGCGTTTTATACTATTGCCAAAAAAAGTATATATTTTTTCTAAATTATCGAAAAAAGTCGATACTTCATGAACATGTCTCGCAGCATTGTTCAAAACCAAGTTTAAAGCGTGCGCAGCACAATGAACATAATCGGCATTTGGAGCATGCTCTTTTATTAGGGTTTGTAATCCTCCATACACACCCGACATAACATTTGCTCCATCGTATCCCTGTCCTCTACATTTAGTCGAATCAATTTCATATTCTTTAGTCAAATTTAAAATGACAGTTTTCAGACCTGCAGCACTGCAATCGGTTACTGCTATAAATCCTAAAAAGGACTCACAGATTTTTATTTCTTTAGGCACATTATCATCATTTTCTGTAACCGAGATATATCGAAAAACTACAGATAATTGGTCAATTTTTGACAAGTCTTGTGTTGTATCCAGAATTATTGTCAGAAATGGAGCTTTTTTAATTTCTGAGATAATATTGTTCCTAACGGTGGTACCAAGCAAACTAATAATTTAGTTTTGAATCGTAGGGCTTAAATAATTTATTTCACCTTTCGGTTTTAGAAGAAGTTCTTTTAAAGTTGCATCATAGTTAGATAGCAGACGTGAAATTGCCATGAAATTGCCAGAATCAGAATCATGCCCCCTCAAAGGTAGATTACAAGATACTAAAGTAATTATAACATTAATTATACGATGCAGTACATCTCTCCAGAATGTAATTTTACTATCGATTTCACTTTTCAATAGAGTATCGATGGTATTTCCTTGCAACCAATTATTATAAGAGAGTGAGGCACTAATATGCTGCTGTGACTTTTCATGGTCAAGAATAGTTTGTGTGAAATTGCTTCTAACCGAAACACCGTTAACCCAAGCAGAGGAGTACGATTTGTTTTGACGATCTGCTAATAACCAACAGAAGTGACAGTACGGTTTGTTTAAAACGTTAGAATAACATAACCATGGTCTTATAATTTTTATGCCTGCCTGATTGAAATATGAATGATAATAAGCCGAAAACGGTCGGTTATTTTCTGAAACTTTTGGAAATGGTCCTTGTGGTTTAAATGGACCCAATTTAAAAATTATTTTTCGTTCGCATTCAGTTAAATTGTCACCAAAATTTCCTCTATCTGATGAAATTATATTACAATCTGCAGATATATCAGAATCGTTGACTTGGGGTTCCTCGATTTCTGGATGGACATCTGATAAAGTATGTGCTTGGCTTTTTTCTATTTCCGGATGGATATGTGACGAAGAACATGCGTCAGAAGAATCTAAAAATAAACGAGTAATTGTTAAAAAATAAATACGAATGCTTTGATACTAAACTAAAAAGAGTTATATATAAATAAATAACGTTACTAAGGGTCACAGTTAGAGAGTGTTCAGTTCAGACCCACACAGACTCTACGTGGATTGTGCTCGTACCTATTAGTAGATACAAAATCACCTGCAGCCCGTCCGTGCATTACTATACACCTGCGTGCTATTTAAACGCAGCGCGTAGTGGCCATACAAAACGAGAACCCGAAAGCGAGTCTGCACATCTGAAGTTCTCAACACGCAATTAACGATACGATACGGATTGATAGACAAACAACAAAACAAATCGATCCTATAGATAAGTTAGAATTTTGTTTTTTTTTAATCAAGGCACGGAACCCTAAAAACAGTATAATTGTGAAAATCGAGGGGGGAGACAACTTTTTGTGACGGACAGATGGACAGACCGAAATTAAAAGATTTCCTTGTTTATCACTACAGGCCCCTAATAAATGGGTTGGGTAGTACTTACCTTTCCAATCTAAATCACTCACAGTATCGTGTCTCTGAAAAAATGAAGAAATTTTGGGGACTTTTTTTATAACCTCGTCCCTTTTCTGTTTAATTTTTCTTTTCTCAGCGCCGCTGGGATAATCTCTTTTCCTTTCACTCATTTCTTTTACAAATCACTACTAATACTGCTAAACCAGAAGAACAATATTGTTTGTACTGAATTACAATGTAATGCACATTTATATAAAGCGCGTAAATAAACAGTGCACTGCACTCCGTGGTTTAACATCCAATGCAAAAAGTACAACAACGTACACGTACATCGCGATATCGATGAAGGATTCCCGGGAATTCCCCGCTGAGTTGAAGATGAAGTAAGTAAAACGGGGAAGCCCCGCAGCCCGCCATAACGATGTAGAGTGTTGCCAACTTTTAAACGCACGCTTAAGGCGGGAAAAAAAGGAATTGCTTTATAGAATTTTGTCATTTGTAAAATAAAATAAATTAGAAAGTTTTTATTCTTTTTCCTTACACACTTTGGGGGCCCCCGTGACCCGGGGGCCCCGTATAATTGATACGGCAAATACGGCGGTAGCTACGCCCCTGTGTAAAACTGCCGAATTCAAAAGATGGCACACATGAAAAAATAGCCCATTTCTCCGCGTGAACCTAATTATACATGAATAGGTAGTACCTTTTAATCTGTTAATTTGAAAGATTTCTTCTCAACATGCTGTATGTGCAATTATACATGTTTTCAGAATTTTCATCCCCTATGTTGTTACCTACGCTATAAAATATTTAAGGCATTGTATGGTTACAATTAAGGCTAATTTAAATTCTTCATCTAAATAACACGAACGACATATAATAGCAATATTTTATTATGAAATGACTAACATTAAAACAATTTAGTAAATAAGAACTTTTAAAAATCATGTAGTTACGATCTTATTAAACTCATTTCCTTCTTCATTGTCGATCAATATCACAGAGTAGCTATTTTTGAGTGACGTCACCTGACCCTGAAGAGTGCGAAGCCTTATTTCAACTAATTCAAAATTCTCCTGGAGATTGTTTATTTGAATCTGCATTCGTTGCCGAATCTAAAAGGTAGGACGTTAAGATTAAGATTACTAGCGATAGAAAAGTTAATAGATATAAACGGGTGAACCTAAAATATGATTAACACTCTATTGAAATTAGAGCTTAACGACACCATCATATTAATAAAACATTGTAGTTATAACCTACTTAACCCCAAAGTTTGGTAACCATATAGGATTATACTTCTACTTATATATATTTGGGTCTACAGAGCTCTACCAAAATCCGCCCAAGCCAACCTTATCTACCATTCGGTGCACTTGCTAAACAACGGACGAGGCTCTAATACATGCTTTTCTCTCAGAGTTAGGAGGGAAAAGCCAACATAGATGACAAACAAAAAAATGAGCGGACCTCGGGCTCTGAACTACAAATTTAGAATGCAACTGGAAAATCGCTATGAGCATGATGATGGACTTAAAAAATTGCATCATAATGAATACATACGTCATCCCTTTCCTTCTGACAAGCTCTGCACTGAGCTCGACTCTGAATAAGTTGTCTTTCCAGTTCCGATATTTGAGTATGCAGGTACCTTCGCATAGAATCCGATCTTTCCTTACATCTATTCAATGATCTAGTACTCTCATCTCTCAATTCTGTTAAGTCTTTAATTAACTGAAAGCACTCAGTAGATTTTTCTTTGAAAATTGCTTCTTGGTGTAATAGTTTTTCGTCCAATCTCGTCACTTTACATCTGTGAACAAACAACAATATTATACCCCCAACTTCCAATCTCATTTAACAAATAAAAATTTATAGGTACCTAACATAAAAAAAATGTCATAACAAGTATAGTTTAAAGTTGCTACAACTACCTTTTACAAACATTGACTTGATATAGAAAATGAAAATCGTACAATAAAGCATACAAAGTTAACACGTGAACGTATTTTTAAATTGTAAGTATAATAGGTACTTTGGGAGTCTACGGGAGTAGGTACTTCGGGAGTCTATGGGTAGTCCATTATAGTCCATTATAAAGGTTCAAGTCCAAATAGCGATAAAAAGTATTTTGGTTCTTGGGCCTACATTTCGTGAAAGAGAACATAACTGAAGCGCGACGATGTCAGACAGCAAAATATGGAAACAAGCGATATATCATGTCGAGTCAGCCGGCGCCCACTAATTAATAACTAGGAAAGGGCAGGTAGACGATTTTGACGATCAAAGAACCGGGTGCGTTGCAAAATAACCTATAATTATACGTTAGATAGACTCATAAGTCACTGATACAATTTGATCTACTGTCATGAAACCTTTTATGTGAACGGTTTCGTGTAGTTCTAATATACCCTGTTTTCATATTATTTATATCATCAATTATCAATAATAATCTTTATATAATACTCGTATGTAATTATAAAGCTTCCTCACTTGGTGTCATCCAGTATCTTCAGCAGTTCTTCCGTTTCCTTGTTTTTATCGTCTAGGCCCACACTCAATGACTTATTTTCTTCGATTAGCTTCGTTTTCTCAGCCTTCTCTAGATTCAAATTATTTACGGCAATGACTAGCTGTAACAATATTTCTTAGATTTATTTACACATTAATCACGATTTATTCTACATCATTTACTCGTACTACGTTAAATTGATTGAATAATAAAAATCAATTTGTGAATGTACAAACCTAGATGCAGCCGCAGCAAGTGTCATTTTAACATGGCGTAAAAAATGGCTACTATAGTCCATCAAATCTAAGAGGTACCGTTTGACGTTTCATATTTTTCAAACCGAAACAACTTTGTTCATACGTACATTATTCAGTTTCGATAACCTTTTTCATAAAACCATGAATTTAGAAAGATTTCATTATTGTATCTAAAAATGTACAATTCTTAATATCTAAATGTAATTGAAAACTTTCAAACAAAGCAAAATAACACATATTTACACAGTAAATAATTTCTAATAGTTATATTCTTGACCGCATTACAAAGTTACGTAGTTAGGTCCCTGCACGTAGTGTTGCGACTCTTCGGATACACTTGTATGCAAAAAAATCGTTTACATATACGAAAAATCGAATGTATTATTTACAAATTACACTTGACAACCAAACAAATATTTTTTCATGTGAATGGGATTTATCTCACATATTACGATTACATATATATATAGTTATGTAATCGTAAAATATGAGATAAAACCCATTCACCAAAAATACGTATTTATAAATCAAATATATTTGCTTCTTTAAAAAGTTGTCGAAAGCGATTTGTCGATTTTTGATTTTCGCGCCCAAATAAGTCGGGGTTTCTCGCGCTAACGCTGTCGAAATAGTAAATGGAGTCAGGGATAGTGTTTTTTACATTTATTTTTGTGTATGATAGTATGGGTTTGCATATTACAGAGAAATAAACAAATTTTTAACAAGCACATCCATTGATTTTACAATTACAATTTTTTCTTCTAAGTCTTATTTCTACGTCTAAAACTAATAAAAATAAGGTATGTAGAACCCATTCACAAAAATGTTGTTGCCTGATGTTATAAATTAACGACGTTACTGCGCGACCGCATAATGCACTGAATACACAGATACCCTAAAATAAATTAATTTAATTATTTTTAGGTCAATAGGCAAAATCGCAGGTGTCCAAGTCTCTACAATTTTTTTTTCTGGCAACACTGCCAACTACAAGCGCACGCGGTCCGCTCGGTCGGTTCGGCGTCAGCAGTCTCTCGCCATCTTGGAAGCTGACTGTGCGCGTACTTGCTTTCTCGTTTGTGTTTTACAATTTGTGACTTGGCTATTACTTTTCTGGACTGATCATTCTTTATCCGTTTACCTTGGCAATATTTATACTGGACTCCGAACTAAGCAAGTGTTTATTAATAATGTCGAAAAGAGGACGTACTTTGAACAGCCAGGCTCGTGAATTGGTGGTGAAATTACACGAGTATTTTGAGCGTGAATCTCAAAATGGTGGACTTCTACTGCCAGTTACACAAGTTCGGGATCGCGTCGGTGAAGCTCTCGGTATTGGTAGCCGCACCGTTGGCAAAATATTAAGTGAAAAATATGGGCCTTCGGGGAGTGACAGTAACGTACTTCACACACCGAAAAAAACGAAAAAGAAATAAACCTGTGACAGGCATCGATGAATTCGATAGTCATGCTATTAGAAACCATATATACGGGTATTTTACAAGAGGCGAATTTCCAACATTGGCAAAGTTATGTGCAACTTTAAAAGATGCCGGGCTGTATAAGGGAAGCATAGAGTCGTTGAGAACGGTAATAACAGGAATTGGCTTCAGATACAAAAAAGTTGACAAACGAAAAATTGTTATGGAGCGACATGACATAATTATGCAGCGACTAACATTCCTGCGCGAAGTTAAACAAATTATAAACTGGGATAATGTAATATTTTTGGACGAAACTTGGCTAAATTCCAACCATTCTGTGCCGAAAACATGGACTGATGATTCTGAAGCTTCGTGCTCGAAGGTGCCGATAGGAAAAGGTGGACGCCTCATAATATGCCATGCTGGGTCAGCGTCTACAGGCTTCGTGGAAAACTCTTTATTAGCTTTCCAATCCAAAAGCACTAAAGAGTATCATGAAGAAATGGACGCAGTAAGGTTCCGAGAGTGGTTCTTAAATTTATTACAGAATATCCCTCCTAACAGCACAATTATATCGGATAATGCCCCATACCACTCTGTGCAAATTGATAAAGCACCTACGTCAGCCAATAAGAAAGCAGATTTGGTGGCATGGCTGCAAAGAAAAGGAGTGGATGCCGACATGTCACTATTAAAAGCTGAATTATTACAGTTAGTGAAATTGCATAAACCACCAAAACCGACATATGTAATTGACCAATTGGCCGAAGAGCACGGGCACAAAGTCATACGACTTCCTCCGTACCATTGCCAATATAATGCCATTGAACTGATTTGGGCCCAAGTTAAAGGTAATATTTTATAATATTATAATAATAACACGAGTACTTCTAACATTTATAATTTAAACAATGGTTTTCGTCTGCTATCAAATAGTTACATTATTGTTTTACAGGTTATGCAGCAAGACACAACACAAAACCACCCTTCAGTGTCAAGAAAATGGAAGGTTTATTAAAGGAAGCATGTGCCCAAGTTACACAGGAAGATTGGAGTAAAGTAGTACAAAAAACAAAGAAAATAATAATGGACGACTTCGAAAGAGACGTACACTTTGATAATGTAATGGACAATCAACTGGTCATTAATTTAAATGACGATGATGACGAAGACGACGATACTAGTACTAGTAGTGAATAAAAAAATATCCTAAACATTTCTTTTATTTAATTATAACAATTGATTTCTTAAAATTCGGATATTATAGTAATCGATCTCTTAAAGTTCGGATATTATAGTAATCGATTTTTTCATCCCATCCCTATAATTCAATTGTCAGAACTGTCAAACGGTACTTCTTAGATTTGACGGACTGTAGTTCGGTATAAGATGACAAATACATAAATTCAATGATATGTACACATCGACAGTTTAATGAACAATATTAGCTCACCCACACAAAACGCGTTCTTCAAGCCGTTTATGCGATGCAATTTATTAAAAAAGCTGTGTCTATACAGTATATGGTCTAAGGTAGGAGGGATATGGGGGTGTGGATGTATGAGGCTCCACTGGAGTGTAAGGGACCTCATGGACTCATCCCAACCTCACTTGCTGAGGCTGAGGCCTTGGTATAATACATTTCACTACAAACAAGCTGTGTTGTGTGTTCGGTTGGCATTTTTACGATGGTATTCACTACGGTAAAAGAAAGATAAACAAAATTATGGAACGCCGAGTATGAGACCCGACCCCGGGGGGTTACTTTTATTACTTACCTTTTCTTTGACTCGATGTAACTCCAAAGAAAGTTGGTGCGAGCTGTCTTCGGCTAACCTTTGCAACTGTTTGGCCTCTTGTAGCTGCATCTGAGCACCTTTTAATAAATCAGGCAAAGGCGCAAGTTCCTGTAGTTTCTCTTGAAACTGCATCTACAAAAAATTATGTTCTTTTTGGACGAGGACTAAGTCCTTGTAATTCCTGATGCCTTATTATCCCGGTAGTTTAAATGACATCAGCGAATGCTATACAGTTGAGCACCTGGTAACATTTTTGATGGTATTCGAACGCAGACCTACAATTAGCTACTGACTCACACCTTGAAGCCTGGAATCCGTTCTCCTGGTTCTACAACTTTTATTCAGTGTTTTGGCTTTTATGGAAGTAACTGTTGTCTGAATTCCCAAACCCGTGAGCCTAGTTCGTCAATCATCAGGTATACCCGGTTTCAAGAACCTTGATAATAATGCCATCTACGACCGAAGCCTAGAATGATGTGCATTCAAACAAAAAGGAACTTTATGCGTGTGGCTGTAAATACCTTTGTTAGAACCCTAGCGTACGCATAATAAGCGTATGATTTTTACAAAGGCATGTATATTAAAACCAACAATTCCGTCAAGTGGTTAAAATCGGAACTATGATTTTCACTGCTAAACGCCTAGGTACTACAAATGGCGATTAGCACGATTTGAAAATATTGAAGGGACACATGGCGGCCTCATTCAGTTTACGAAATTGTTGGTTTTACTGCCTTACCTACCCATATCTTAATTACCTTCATCTTTTGTATTTCGATCTGAATTTGATCCGACACCTGCTTATTATCTAATTCGATGACGTCCATCTGTCTCTTGAGTTCTTCAACTTGTTGTTGTGCTTGTAAATACTGAAAGTATAAGAATGGTCGTGGTCGAACATAAATCAATCCAGTTCAAAACGATTCTTTAAAATACAATGGTAGATAGAGCCAAGGATAGAGCTACGTTTGTCTCTTATGAAGATATAGGCCTAAGCTCCTATCTTTTAGTATGGCACGAGACCGCGGGGAAGACGAGTGAAATTTGTTGTGCGTAGAGTGTAATCTTTATCTTAGGTACATCAGACTGACGGTTTGATACCTTCACGAATATCTACTTAAAATTGTATCAAAATACGTTCTTGTTAATTACTATGGTATTATAAAAGTGTTCGAACATTCATACACACATATTCTCCCACCTTTTCCTCTTCGGTGTTGGTAGAGACAGTTCGGCGTGTGCCCGTCGTAACACACTTCACGAGCTTCTTCTTAATCTACTGTCTGTCTCTTAACCTTTCATGCAAGCCCGCCGGTTTCTACCATCAATTTAATAGTAGGAGGCAGGACACGACGGTATTTCGGTAAGGTTTATTGAGCAGTCCGACTGGGGAAGTACCTCCACCCTACAGAATACCGCGGCCATAATAACCTCGTGTGGTGTTTCCGGCGGTGAGTAGGGTAACCAGAGCTTGCTGGAGAGTTTTCGTACTGTCAGTGGGAAGACCAAAAGCTTGTCCTGCTTTGTCTTCTCTGCTGACGGCACAGGAACTCTTTTTGTTTACAAGGTCGGCAGCACGAGTGTGACTCCCCTGGTGTTGCACACGTCCATAGGCCAAGGTAACAACTTTCCATCTGGTAGGCCGTGTGCTTGTCTGCCACCTCAGTAGTATAAAATGTTCTGCGAGGTCGACCCTGGCTTGCCTGCTGCCCACTTCCACCTGCCTCACATACTTGGAACTGTTACTCGCTCTATAATCCATCCATCAAACCATCTATGCTGTATGCAAACACTAAATGAAAATTTATTTAGTAACCTTTGCCCTGTATTCCTGCAACTGCTCAGTTTTCTCCGTGACAGTAAGTTTCAATTCTTCCATTTCTTCCTTCATATCTCGGATTTGTGTTTTCAATGCAGACACTTCTTCGTCAGAAGCTTTTCTGGATTCCTATTGATTAAATTAAAGTATTTTATTGGAATAGTTTGTCTATAAATGTTGGTGTGCATATAGGGCCCTCACCTAAAAGCCAAGATAAGTCACATCAATAGGAGAAAGCGTAAAAGAACGGGCCCCGGGCTCGGTTCCAAAGTCGGTATGTTGGTACAAAATTAAATGTCATGCTCACGTGCCTTCATTTCAGAAATCATTCCAGTAGTACAAATACTATTCAGTTTCTGTTCTAGATCTTTCAGTTTGGATTCATATTTTTCTCTTTGGAGTCTTTCTTCGCCCGCTGCATTTTTGGCTGTGAGCAGTTCCTCCCGAAGTTTTAAAACCTAAAATTGTTATAATCATTTCATTTATAGGCAAAGAAAACATGACCGTCATATAGTTGTAGAACAGTAGCGAAGGGTGCCTACAACCCAATTCCCGCCAGCTTGTCTTGACCGGAGCGTAATAAATAATTAGATCGATGCAAAGTTTTCCCCCACCGGCTTTCGTTTTTTAAATTTTCTCCCTTCGCCACTGGTGTAGAAGGTTCGATAGGGGTCCGTCAATTTGAAAGTAAGAAGCATGAATTAACGATTCCACATTCTTCGTCTTCTTCAACATCTTAGCGAAATCTGGGGTACGCTTTCCGTTCTTTCCGTCTAACTGCGGATTTGGCTGAACTGGAAGTTCAGAGTATTTCCCGTGAAGCGCCGTGAAATGCCACCTGACTTTCACAACCCAATGGCAGTCTCGAAGCAATGTAGTTAGATCAGTTGTTGGACTTTTCTGGGCTCCAACTAACCGACGGCTTAATGTGCTCTCCGAAGCACAATCAGACCAATGTAAATACTTACATGTATGCAAATATTTGCACTACGCGGGGATCGAACTGCGGTCTTGCTTCTGGTTAGCAATAAACATAATAAACGTGTCGCTTTATTTATTAATTATACACTTATCTCTCCTCCTCATTCTCTTGTGAGTTGAATATGAAACGTTATTCATACTGACTGTACGATTAGGTATCTACCTACATCATAATTATTTCCCATTTAGAATATAATTAAACCAAGCTACACACAAAAATTGTTATTCCTATTTTCGTTCTACTTAGATCAATAAACAAGTCAATTAATACCCAAGAGAGACACCGGTAACTTACAGTTCATTTGTAATCAATAGTGTAACAAATGAGTGACAAAAACTAACCAACTATAAATAACCTGATAGTGTCAAAAAACTAAATATAAAAAGTTGGTACTTCAAATGTGTGTGAGAATCAAAACAGACGGGGAAAGACGATTATCCAAAGGATAAAAAGAGTTGCTTCGTCTAAACCATGGAAATGTCCTCCGTCGTCTAAACCATAAGCTTAATAGTCCGGTCAATTTAGACATTACAAGTTAAATAAATTTACAACAAGCTGAAAATTTGTGAAATCGTTCAAAATAGAATTATAAATGCAATTTGAAAGTTCCCCATCTTTCCCGTGTGGAATTTTTTTAGTCACGGGCAAAGATCAAAAAAATGAGTTAGTTCGCATTTTTCAGCAAAACGGTGAGTTTTATCATAAAAATACCTGTCAAAAATTTTATATCATAAAACTATCTATAAAAATGTTAAAATACTTTTTTTCCTACGAGCCACCGTTTCTGAGAAATAACGATTCAAAAATTTGTTGCTTTTTTTAAAAGATTTGGTATATATTCTTCATCCTAGCATCAATATCAATCTAAGTCACATCCGAAGCCTTCACCTCGGATCCAAAGGTCCGCTTTTCCAGTCCACCTCCGGGTTACGATGATCTTTGATATTTTTCGTGAAGCAACTGCCATCTGGGTTGTGGAGGACAACCCGTTGGCGATATCGAAGGATTTCAATTAGACCAGTTTTGGACTTTTTAGGGCTCCCAACTACCCGTAACGAATGCCATATATATTCGGATAAAAACCGGTACCGACAGTTTAGTAATGGAATTATGTAAAATATTTAGCTATGACTTTGTACAATTATTGGACTCCTATTAGAACTTGACATTGTTATAATTTGAACTATTGACATAAAATGTTGACTGCACTGAAACCTGGCAGGCTACATTGTTGAAATTTTTTCAATTTTTTTATTTTATTTGTGCCAAGACTGCAGATGTAGGTATTAAGAATAGCAAGTGGCAAACTTGCTGTAATATATTGACGTGTAATGATTAACCTTATGAATAAATGAGTTATGACTTATGAATTACCCTAAGCGGCACGACCAGATCAATGCACGCATACCTACACATATTTGCACTGAGCGGGAATTGAACCCGCGCCCTGAGGCTGTCTATAACACTATAACACCGTAAATTCATAATGTGGTCGAACTACCCGTTGCACCTATATGCGTGAAATTTTTTAAGAAATTAGGAAAATGAATATCTTTTAAATAATATCGATAAATACCATGATACCATTAAAGATCAGTGCCAACATGAATAAATAATTATAAAACTATTGCACACAAATAATATCATCGATATATTGACCGACTGTTTGCTTATCCCAATGTCTAACAAGCGTTCCAATACTGGAATGCTAATGGGATAATGAAAACCATCACTGAAATGTGCCCATTTCAGTGAGTAATTCCAGTCCAGTAGATTGTTTAAGCGCGTTTAAAACACTGGAATAATGTGAAGACTACGATACATCAATCCAGTCCACTACTTGGCTGGGTTGATTCGCTGAATTACTGGACTGGGATAATGTGAACCAGGCGAAACAATTTTGAAGCAATAATCGTGTTTTGACGTAAAACTGATAAGGTCACTTGCGAATCTCGTATGATTAAAATCGTAGGTGAGAATTTAGTATTTGCCTACATGTAAACATTTTGATACGATAATGGTAAGGCTGTAATGATAATTATTGCTGGTGATAGTAGCGTACCATTTCTCGAACCGAAACGTGCGAGAAACTATCCCCGTCTAAATGGGCCTTTAGCGTACTGCCTGGTACTGCTAGTGAAAACGCTGCAAGATAGAACCTTCACCTCAATAAAGATAAATAATCTTTTTTATGTTGCCATTATTTCTTAATTGTTGTTTTCCTTAAAATATCATAATCATTACCTAGTCTCAACATCATCCAAAAGGCACCCGGTTACCAGCGCCTGTCTCGCTACTACTGGCATGTGTTTGTATGCCTGCCATATCTCAATTAGCAATCAATAGCACTGAGCATACAAAAGGAAATTTCAAACACGGAGATTTTAACCCATAGCTTTTTTCACAACTTATTCACGTCAGCAATAACAAAATCTTTTGAGCATATGAGGAAAATTAGCAATTTATTGAATAAAAGCATCAACGAAGCATCTCTAACGTGGAGATACATTTAGGACCTGCAATATCTGCCAGCTTGCTTGTCTAAAGCACTATTTACTGCACAGTCGGAGGCCGGTTGTACGACCAAATAGACAATAGTGCCATCGTTAAGCACAAATTAAAGGACATATTTTTGCATCACGTCATTCACCGCTTGACTCTGTCTACTTATATTAACCTACTAAGGTATGAAACATGTATTAGGTACCAGCTAATCATATTTACGTAATTACCTGCTTAGGTATTCTGTACCTACCTCCGGGTATTTTAAAAAATTGTCTTCATGCTTTTTCATTAGAGATTCATTTGTGACAACAGCTTCAAGATGCTAGAACAATTTTCGTATAATTACTCATCATAACCATATTCAAAATAGTTGATAGGTGGGTATTTCATAAAAGCTTAAAACTTTTCCATACTATACTACCATAATGGCCGCCTTCTGCGAGCAGGTCCCTTCTGCGAGCAGGTTCCTTCTGCGAGCAGGTGCCTTCTGCGAGCAGGTCATGCTCGCGAAGGAGACAGCAGAGCGGGCGCGGCGCGATGAGCGAGAAAGGCTCGCTGACATCGCTGCACGCGCCCGAAGGCGGCTCGGGCGTCGGAGGGCGCAAACTGACCTCCGCCCCCCATGAGCGCGGGCCTGAGGGTGACGGGTGGAGCCGCCCGACACCCTAGCAGAAGCAGGCCACGGCGGCGGCGCGCACGTAGGACGATGCGCGCCTCCCCACACCGGGGTTGAGTCGGGGACCGCGTGGTCCCCCCCTTCCCGAGGAGGGCCAGACCGAGAGGGATGGCCCTGGGTCAGCCGGGGTGCGAGGGATATGTCGCATGACAACCTCACCTTCGGCCTAGCACTACGAGCCAGAGACGGCGTGCGGTTTAGTCGGTTCGAGTCCGACATAACCTACCCCTCCGGCTCCGGAGGGGTGGGTATCCGTGGGGATTTCCCGCACGTAAAAAAAAAAAAAAAAAAACCATAATGGCCGGTTCTACTAAAGCTAAACCAATCGCGATCAAACAAACGTACCTAAGATTCTAAGTTTGACCAAAACTTTTTCTAACAAATTAAAACTACATTAAAATCTGTAAGTAGTTTTTTCATGGCTTTTGCATTCATCGCAGATAAGCAGACAAACAGACAAGTGCAAAAACAATATTCTGTAGAATATATTGCTTCCGGGCTGTTTGGCCGTGGTCGATGTGAAACTTGCGTTCCAGACGTTTCGTCGATCACTGCGGTCGACATCTTCAGTGGCGCAGGGCCGGGCGACGACAACTTCGGAGACCTTGCCTCGCCGGCGGCTGACTTGCGACTAATGCCGAACCTTGAATCACGGCTGTATTTATAGGCACGGTCGGAGCGGGGAATCGACTCACTCGATCCTGATTGGTCGAGCGCTGTGGCGCGGACGAACTTGATCCTGATTGGTTGTTTGCACTGTGATACCGAGTGGCTCTCAGTGCTGGGTACCAATCTTTTTGGAGCTGAAATCCCTCGTTTTTTCGGTTGAAGTTGTTGGGATGCTTGAATATTTCGATGGCTTCTCGAAGTATACGTGGGAAAAAATGTGTTGTGGTAGCTAGAACCTTCGTGTTCTGAAATTCGATGGTATGATTCCCATCCTCTTGGGTGTGTTCTGCAACCGCTGACTTGTCGAAGTGGCAGAGGCGGCAATTCCGTTCATGTTCCGACAGGCGGGTCTTGATGCTTCTTTGGGTGGTGCCCACGTATACCGAGCCCCATGAGCAGGGGATTCTGTAAACTCCAGCTGACGATAGTGGATCACGTGGGTCCTTGACCGAACGGTGAAAATTCCGTAGCTGCGTCGTAGGCTTGAAGATCGGCTTGATGTTATAAGCTTCTAGCAGTCTTCCGATACGACCTGTAATGCCACGAATGTATGGCAAGAAAGCCTTCCCTATCGGAGCCGGTTTTTCCTCATCCTGGTTTGTCTGCGAACCTTTCTTTGGGTGAAGAGCTCTCCGTATCTCATGTGCAGAGAATCCATTAGCCTGGAAGGCCGAGTCCAAGTGGCGTAACTCGTTTTGTAGGTGTTGAGGTTCACAGATGGTCTTAGCTCGGTGGACCAGTGTCTTGATAACTGACATTTTTTGTCTGGGATGGTGGTTGGAGTCCTTGTGTAGGTAACGGTCTGTGTGTGTCGGCTTTCGATAGACTCGGTGACCAAGACTGCCATCTTCTTTTTTGGATACTAGGACATCCAGGAATGGTAGCTCCCCGTTCTTCTCAACTTCCATGGTGAATTGGATGTTCGGATGGATGCTGTTTAGGTGATCCAAGAACTTAGTCAGCTCCGAGTCCCCATGAGTCCAAACCACGAAGGTATCGTCCACGTAGCGGAACCAGACCTTAGGCTTCTTGGGAGCTCTATCCAGAGCATCTTCCTCAAATGATTCCATGTAAAAGTTCGCGACTACCGGACTGATGGGGTTTCCCATGGCTAAACCGTCCACTTGCTCATAGAACGTGCTGTTCCACTGGAAGTAGGAAGTCGTCAACACGAACTCGAACCGATCTGCGATGTCCTTGGAGAAGAGTGGTCGGATACGCGACATTGCTTCCCTGACCGGAACTCTCGTGAACAGAGAGACAACGTCGAAGCTGACTAGACGATTGTCCGGATGTAGTTTTAGGTTCTTGAGTTTTTCCACGAAGTGGCGAGAGTCTTTGATGTATGACGAGGATGATCCGACATGTTGTTGAAGCAGTCCGGTGAGATACTTTGAGACTGGATGAGTGGGTGAGCCGATAGTGCTCACGATGGGCCGGAGCGGTACTGAAGGCTTATGGATCTTTGGTAACCCATACAACCTAGGTGGAAGAGCTTCAGACTTCTTGATGAAGCTTTGCGTTTCTTCTGGGATAGACGAACCCTTGATCAATTTGTTTACCTGTCTCAAGATTCTTGCCGTTGGGTCTTTTGGAATCTCCTTGTAGCTGGTAGCTGGGTCGAGAAGATCCCTGATCTTGGTCTCATAATCCTTGGTGTTAAGAACCGCTGTGGCATTGCCCTTATCAGCTTTCAGGATAACAATATCCTTGTTAGCTCTTAGGTACTTTAAGGCTTTCCGTTCTTTCTCTGTGATATTGCTCCTCGGTGGCTTGGCTCGCTGTAGAACTCTAGACGACTCTTGGCGGACCCTCTCAGCCAGTTCTTGGGGAGTTTAAGTCTGGATAAAAGACTTGTAGTAGTGAACCTGTCAGACCACCAACTATCCGAGGAGGAGATGTCAGTCTTAAGCAAAGGTGAGAACTTTGCCATTGCCCCAAGATCAGTTCCGGTGGAAGATATCATCGCAAACGTCGAAGCAAGCCTTCGTAAACTCCCCCAAGAACTGGCTGAGAGGTACCGCCAAGAGTTAATAAATAAATAAATAAATAGTTATAAATAATTTACTATAATAGTGTCTATAAAAGATAAGCAGGTACTCACAGGAACGACGTAACTTTTTATTTGTTTACGTATGTCTGAATCTAAACGATCGCGTTTTATAGCTGCTAACTCCATCTGGATTTCTTTAACTTCACCCTCCATATCGCCCAATTGTTTGTGCTTATGAAAAAAATAATCAATTATTAAAAGAATTAAATAGGTAGGTACTATCAAGTGAAAGGTGAAACAATTATAGACGTTAATTGCTTATGTGAAAAGACAGAAACTACAAAGTGGACGAATAATTAACCATAGGTACTTAAGCAGTGGATATTATGGTCCTTCATAACCCCAAAGCAAGATAAAAGCAGCTAGTATTCTTAACCAATTAGGTACATATTGAAAAGAGAGCACTAGAAGACGACGAAGGTGAAGATTCCCTGTAAAAATAACTAGGTAGTCGAAAAATAAAAAATAGGTAAGTACCTACCTAATTTTTGGTTAAAATCCTTAAAACTAAATGGGATAAGTATAAGTAGTTGGCAAAGACGTTTACAAAAACGTTAAAGCAGAAACGTGAGAAGCTGATATTGAATACCACCCCAACATTGCCTTTATTGCCTACTTACCTTAATTTGTAAGTTAGATAGGTAGATCAAGAAGTACTTATGTAAATTAATAAATACCTACCTAGAAACGCCTAAAATATGTATAAAAAATACAAAGTGAGTACTCACCAAATTTGATGATCCTTCTGTGAGTTCAACATTTTCTATGGGCTTCCCTTGTCCAAATGGCCAGAAATCTGATTGAGGCATTAACATGAATAATTTATGAACGTTGGTATAAATATGCTCAATAAAAATTCGATATTTATATTAGAAAGTAAAATAAAAGGAAAATCAAATGTGTACAAAATACTGACTGCAAACGAGAGTCTCCATTATATGTCAAATTGGTTTCTTACTGGCCAGATTTCAGTATGGCTTAGATTGTTGAAAATATAAAATCTGTATTAATACTTTTTACTCATCCTCTTTTTTGTAGTTAAGACATGGGCACGGAGGAAAGAAAAGTAGCGGAGGTGTTACAAAGCAATCGAGTCCCGAGCGTTTCATACGTCAAAATGACTCCTCGTGACGTCACAAATGATTTCATTTGTAGTGACACGTCCTTGTGAACGGTTGTCATTTTTGTTCAAACGTTCAACAATAAAAATTGATTTAACCAGATTTAAGAATAAAGTGTGCAGTACAAGGGTGTACGAATTGTACAGATAAGCAACTGAAACATATTAGTAATATAACATTTCATCAGTAAGTCTGCTATATTTTTATTTTCATTTTTAGATAAAAAAAGAGTGTTTTTAGAACCATCTAGCGGAGGGAAGATATAAGTAATCTTGTCTTGCATATATAACAGTTGTAATAATAACTCAATCCAATCATCCTTAGTCAAAGCGCGAACATGGCTGCTGAAAAGAAGCAGGTCTAAAAGTAAAAAATAACAAATAAATCGCGATAGAATCGATAGTGTACTTGAAATTGAAAATAAAAACATTGGGCCATCTGTCGGTATAAAGCCAAATCTTCTAGGATTCGAAGTACTTTTGCTATAATCTGAGAGATGGCCTTATTTAAAAAAAAAATACCCTTATTTAAATTATGTTGTCCACCATTATAGCGAGACCACCATTTTCACATTATTTTAAGGTTTTGCTAATTTTCAATATATTATATTATGGTTATTACGATGTAATTTTAGGTTTCCCAGTAATCCAGAAATTAAAAATGCGTGGGTACGTATTTTAAATACACCTTCAAGCTGGTACCCCACAAAATATTCGAAAATCTGTTCCAATCACTTCAATGAAGAAGATTTTTACAAAACTAAAAACGGGTATAAAAAATTACGGCAAGGTGTATTACCTAAACTTGATATACCTAATTGAAATACTTAAATTAAAATTACACAATTTCTCTTATTTACAAATATTTTAAAAATAAAATGTAATGTTCCCTATCACGACATAGTAGGTACATTACCAACTCTATAAATGATCATATTCTATTTATTTTAAAGGAATCTGAAGGAAATAATGTGCCTGAAGGAACTGCACATACCTCAAACTGTCAAGTAGGGGTAAGATATTATGTCAAAAATATATGGTTCCCCCTGTTTTACCGAAATTTTTATGTCATAATTTTGTTTCGCTTAGCAATGAATAGCACTTCATTTCGCAGAACATGGTTTGTTATACAGTCATTCATTCATAACTTATAAATAATTTTGTAAGTAAGAATCAACTTTCAAATTATTATAATCAAAGAGTAGAACTATCATTTCGCAGATAGAATCATCATTTGGCATACATTTCTGTCTCAAATGCCTCAAAAATCTTCGATTTTTTTAATTATGCCAAATGGGTTATGCGTTATGCCAAATAAATATCGGAGTATTAAATTTCTGACAGATGGAGGGAACCAAAAATAATGTATATTATAATAAAATGTACCTAAACCTGTATATCCGATTAGTTACTGTTGTAAACGGCCTATAACACAATTAACAGTTATACATTTAAGGCCACAGGTAATTTATTTTGTCAGACATCTGAAGATTCTGAAGCGCTCCATTTGTCTATGCAAAGTCCTATGTCGGAGCTAAAGCCTTTTTTGATTTTCCACGATACACCACGCAAAAAGGCATTGAAACGGGAATTATATGTATGGAAGGCTTATTTTTCCATCTGACGATGTCGTTAAAATATGTTTACGCACCGAAAATGTGATAAGGAAAATGAAAAAAGAAAGCGCAAATGCACAAGACTTTAAGCCTCTCAAAATTGTAAACACTACGCTTAAAAGTTTTATAGGCGAAGATTTTTTTAGATCGTTATATAAGCACTCCCTTGACCAATGTCCTACATACAACCACGTCACGCTATTGGCAAAAGCTATTAGTCGAAAATATTGCAATATCCGACTTCGTTATTACAGCAAGCTCGAGAATATTACACTGTCTAAAAGACAACATTTTAATAAAACTATACTCTTTAGTGGACAGTAATTATGACCACTAAATAAAATATCAATATATTATATTGATATTTTAATTATGACTTTACTTTTCTTTAAAATATTTTATAACAATTTCTTATTCTCCGTATGCTTTGGGTGTTTTCTGCGACTTATCTAAGGCATTCGATTGTGTTCACCATGAGACTCTTGTTAAAAAACTACACCACTATGGTATCAGAAACAGGGCTCTCGATCTTCTGACTTCTTACTTGAGTAATAGGGTTCAGAGGGTCGAAGTAAAAGGTAAACGATCTGCAGGAAGCCCAGTTGTAATGGGCATCCCGCAGGGACAGGATAAAATACTAAAGTAATCAAATTCTCGACACCTAATGTAAGGCAGGTAGCTATCAATGTACAACTTAATGGATCTGGGTTGGACCCTGTGGGGACTGCTGTATTTTTGGGTATCACTATTGACTCAAAACTGCAGTGGGGACCGCAGATTGAAAAATTATCAGGCAAATTATGTTCTGCAGCATATGCAGTAAAAACAATTAGAAGGCTTACTGATATTGAGACAGCTAGAATAGTTTATTTTAGTTATTTCCATAGTGACAGCCTCTGTGGCGTAGCGGTAGTGAACGCGGCCGCTACGCCACATGTATAATATGTATGTATTTACAAAAAAAAACGTATCTTAGTATGTTTATCCGCATTCTAGATACCATAACACAAGCTAATCAAGCTATGCTTACCATGGGTCTAGATAGCGTTGTGTGAAATGTTGTGGAATATTTATTATTTATTGTTATGTCATATGGAATTCTTCTCTGGGGTAATTCTGCGGACATTAATACCATCTTTTTATTGCAAAAGAGAGCTGTAAGAGCAATATACCAACTTGGTCCTAGAATGTCTCCTAGAGAAAAGTTCAAAGAAATAAACATTGTTACGGTTATTTCGCAATTTATTTATGAAAATTTACTTTATGTGCATAAAAATGTAGACTATTTTACTAAAAAGAGTGATATACATGGTATAAATACGTCTAGTATTTATACCATGTATATCACTAAAGGTAATCTTGAGTTACATACTACTCGTCTCCAAAAATAAGCAACTCTTTTATGGGGCAATTTATTAGATTCTACAAAAAATAAACTAATATTCTATGAAATATAATAATTTATATACCTAACTTACTTATTTTTATTAGAGTATAAGCTTTTTTGTTTGTAAAAAAGTAGAGGGACAGCACCGATGTGAAAAAAATAGAGGTATGTATTTATTTCTACCTTAAATATAGTTCTAGCCAAAATATATTTTTGCCACAACCCAATAACTACCTATTGAATGCTAAAAAAAATAATTCAGAACAATATTCCTTTTCTCAAATACTAATTTCACCGAAGACAAAAAAAAAGCCATTTGGGAAATTCACCCAGTTGTTAGACCGAATGCAAATCCCAACTGAGTTCTGAAAAGCCTTTTAGTATGATGAATTCAAGTTATTTTGTATCCCATGTCTCTACTTTTCTTTCCTCCGTGCCCATGCACGGAGGAAAGAAAAGTAGCGGAGATGCCCCAGTGAAATTTCTCTTAACAAAAACGCGTTACCAAATGCGGGTGGGAAGGAGACGCGCGGGGAATGAAGTCGTACCTCGTCCCCCGCGCGTCTCTTCTACTTAGTCTAAACTTTTCAAATCCATCTAGTGCAGAACCGAATGAAACAATGTTCATTGTAGTTTGACTATTCGCCACCAAGCGCTGCACAGAGTTCTAGAATTTTCATGAGTGTCTATATACTAGCTGTTGCCCACGGCTTCGTTTATGATATAAGGATATAAATTCAAATTCAAGTTCAAAAAATCATTTATTCCTTAAAAATATTAAATTTGTTAGTAGTATTAAAACGTCGTCATATATGTACAATCATTTTCTTGTGTTGACTTAGAGCTACTTAATTCCAAGCATTTTTGTCATTCAAATAGTCTAAAATGTTATAATATGCTCTTAATTGTTGTTTTAAATTTATTTATGGACAATGTTCTAATTTCATTGGGAAGTTTATTGTAGAATCTAATAAATTGCCCCATAAAAGAGTTGCTTATTTTTGGAGACGAGTAGTATGTAACTCAAGATTACCTTTAGTGATATACATGGTATAAATACTAGACGTATTTATACCATGTATATCACTCTTTTTAGTAAAATAGTCTACATTTTTATGCACATAAAGTAAATTTTCATAAATAAATTGCGAAATAACCGTAACAATGTTTATTTCTTTGAACTTTTCTCTAGGAGACATTCTAGGACCAAGTTGGTATATTGCTCTTACAGCTCTCTTTTGCAATAAAAAGATGGTATTAATGTCCGCAGAATTACCCCAGAGAAGAATTATATTATACATGTGGCGTAGCGGCCGCGTTCACTACCGCTACGCCACATGTATAATATGTATGTATTTACAAAAAAAAACGTATCTTAGTATGTTTATCCGCATTCTAGATACCATAACACAAGCTAATCAAGCTATGCTTACCATGGGTCTAGATAGCGTTGTGTGAAATGTTGTGGAATATTTATTATTTATTGTTATGTCATATGGAATTCTTCTCTGGGGTAATTCTGCGGACATTAATACCATCTTTTTATTGCAAAAGAGAGCTGTAAGAGCAATATACCAACTTGGTCCTAGAATGTCTCCTAGAGAAAAGTTCAAAGAAATAAACATTGTTACGGTTATTTCGCAATTTATTTATGAAAATTTACTTTATGTGCATAAAAATGTAGACTATTTTACTAAAAAGAGTGATATACATGGTATAAATACGTCTAGTATTTATACCATGTATATCACTAAAGGTAATCTTGAGTTACATACTACTCGTCTCCAAAAATAAGCAACTCTTTTATGGGGCAATTTATTAGATTCTACAATAAACTTCCCAATGAAATTAGAACATTGTCCATAAATAAATTTAAAACAACAATTAAGAGCATATTATAACATTTTAGACTATTTGAATGACAAAAATGCTTGGAATTAAGTAGCTCTAAGTCAACACAAGAAAATGATTGTACATATATGACGACGTTTTAATACTACTAACAAATTTAATATTTTTAAGGAATAAATGATTTTTTGAACTTGAATTTGAATTTATATCCTTATATCATAAACGAAGCCGTGGGCAACAGCTAGTATATAGACACTCATGAAAATTCTAGAACTCTGTGCAGCGCTTGGTGGCGAATAGTCAAACTACAATGAACATTGTTTCATTCGGTTCTGCACTAGATGGATTTGAAAAGTTTAGACTAAGTAGAAGAGACGCGCGGGGGACGAGGTACGACTTCATTCCCCGCGCGTCTCCTTCCCACCCGCATTTGGTAACGCGTTTTTGTTAAGAGAAATTTCACTGGGGCATCTCCGCTACTTTTCTTTCCTCCGTGCATGGGCACGGAGGAAAGAAAAGTAGAGACATGGGATACAAAATAACTTGAATTCATCATACTAAAAGGCTTTTCAGAACTCAGTTGGGATTTGCATTCGGTCTAACAACTGGGTGAATTTCCCAAATGGCTTTTTTTTTTGTCTTCGGTGAAATTAGTATTTGAGAAAAGGAATATTGTTCTGAATTATTTTTTTTAGCATTCAATAGGTAGTTATTGGGTTGTGGCAAAAATATATTTTGGCTAGAACTATATTTAAGGTAGAAATAAATACATAAACCTCTATTTTTTTCACATCGGTGCTGTCCCTCTACCTTTTTACAAACAAAAAAGCTTATACTCTAATAAAAATAAGTAAGTTAGGTATATAAATTATTATATTTCATAGAATATTAGTTTTCTTAGTAATATATGGCATATTTTATTAAATTATTACCGCTTATTTTTACTGAGAGGCACAAACGTACTTGTCCTGCCAAATGTTCTCATATCGCTGGACAAAAGTAATTTAGACCTAACTTTACATCGACGGGTCCGACAGTGTCCCCACCCCAATTTTATTTCTCTAGTTAGTGCTTGCTAGTGCGCAGTCAGGACGGATGGGTGTCAAATCGCTGCATATTCCAGCCAATAACGTATGTATGCCATTAAAGTTGCTCCCGGACAATTATTTTATACTATCGGTGGTTGCATCTTTCTAGAGTAATGAGCAGTTTTATTATTGTTATTTGGATCTAATAGGGGTAGTAAGTGAATTAGGTTCATTGACTGTTATTGAATTTACCCTAGATATTACGCATATTTTCTAATTTTCTAAAAAGTGTGTAATTTCTCACATCGCTGTTCTCATATCGCTGTAATCGGTGGTCTTTATTACCACGGATATGATAATTTACACCGAAAATGATAAGAAAAAATCAATCGGTGTCTTACATCTAATATCGGTGTTTTGATTCATGATCAATGCACAGTTTTATCACATCGGTGGATTGCTTTATCATATCGGTAGATCATTTTATCATCTCGGTGAGTCGTTTTATCATATCGGTAGATTTCGAGTGATTTCGTTAAGTATAGAAAGAAAAATAGAACATACATATAAACACACACACAACACACTTTCATCCCTTATTCCCCCCCTCCCAACCCTCTTTTTTGCGACAAAAGGTTACCCCTGTTAGTCCCCAAGCTTTAATCTATCTCTGTACCAAATTTCGTCAGGATATCGTCGAAAATGACAAATTTTCATCCCAATGCCATATTCCTCCCCTTCTACCCCCTTTTATGCGATCATAGGTAGCCTATGTCCGTTCCCAAGGTTTAACCTATCTCTGTACCAAATTTCGAAAATAATGACATTCATTGCCCCACTCCCCCCTTCTACCCCCCTTTTCGTGATAAAAAGTAGCATATATCCGGGTTCAAGATCAAATTCCCTGTTCATCAGGATATCTTCAAAACCGACAAACCTTCACCCCCTACCCCCCCTCCTTTAACCCCCGTTTTCGCAACGAAAGGTAGCCTTTGTTCGTTCCTAAGGTTGAAATTCATTCCTGTACCAAATTTCATTAGGATATCTTCAAAATTGATTAACTTTCATCTCCTATTCAACCCCCCTTAAACCCCCTTTTTCGCGACAAAGGTAGCCTATGTTCGTTTCCAAGCTTTAATCTATCTCTGTCCCAAATTTCATCAGGATATCTTCAAAAATGACGAACTTTCATATAAAATTTCACCCCATAGCCCTACTCCCCCCCTTCAACCCCCCTTTTTCGCGACAAAAGGTAGCCTATGTTCGATCCCAAGCTCTAATTCATACCTGTACCAAATTTCATCAGTATATATTTAACACTGATAAACTTTCATCCCTAGTCAACCCTCCCCTCTTAAACCCCCTATTTCGCGACAAAGGGTAGCCTTTGTTCGTTCATCAAAATCATCAGGACATCTTCAAAATTGACTAACTTTCTTCCCATGGCCCTACTCCCCCTCTTCTACCCCTCTTTTCGCGATAAAGGTAGCCTATGTTCATTTCCAAGCTCTACTCCACCTCTGTACCAAATTTCATTAGGATATCTACAAAACTGACTAACTTTCATCCCCTATTTCCCACCTTAAACCCCCTTTCTTGCGATAAAATTTAGCCTATGTCCTTTCTCAAGCTCTAATATACCTCGTACCAAATTTCATCAAGATCGGTTCAGTGGTTTAGGTGTGAAAGCGTAACATACAGACAGACAGACAGAGTTACTTTCGCATTCATAATATTAGTATGGATTGGATTTCCAAGAACTCAGTTCTCGTTGGATATGATCTTCTTCAGATCAGGTCTTCAGTTTTAAGTCACCCTTGTAAAAATGAGGTACCTTCTAACTATTTCCTTTATGACGTTCAAAGGTGGATAGATTATCATTTCGCTGGATATATTATCACATCGCTGGATATGCATATCATTTCGGTGGATAAACTTATCATATCGGTGTACAGAAAAAATAATCGGTGCCGGTTTGTCATGTCGGTGGAAACCAAAATTCAAACTGAATTTTCTCCTTAATCTTAAATGATACGTTGATGATATTAAATTTGGGGATATATGATATCATAAAGATTACATAAAACCTGAAAAATATTCAAAAAGCATATAAATGAAAAAGTTCACCGATATGATAAAAAAAATGGCATTTGTTGAAATTCACCCAACTGCCATCTAGCCTCCACAGGTCCTATAACTAAACAAACTTGTTGGCTCCAACTAAACTCCCCATACTTACCTATAATATCTAACGTAGGTAGGTATTTATACGATACCAGAGATAGGTACCTAGTACTTACCTATCTCTACTTATTTCCATTTTATCTCTCTCCGTCTAAGAGATGTCTCTTATCGATGGAGCAATCGCTATTCCTCCCTTTCAATGGCAATCTCTTGACCTCCTAATACGACAAGACCTGTTTTTTTCCTTTATCTGTTTCATAAATGTTCTTCTTGGCCTACCCCTTCCTCTCTTACCTTTTATAGTGTCGCATCAGGTGAGCAATCGTTTTTCCTCTCCGGTTCTAGATTCTTTCCAAAGTGTAGATGGAAGGTCTCCTGCACCCTCTTCAGTACCTACACTTTCATTTTGTATATTACTTTTTTTTTAACGGACAGTAGTGATCCAATATGGGTCCCTTTTTTCATTTTGAGGTAAAAAACAGCTTTTTCGTCGTCATCACTCGTCACTAGGGTTGCCAACTTTTTGACGTGACAACGTCTTATAAATTGGTTTGCCGGGCGACACTTCAAGAAACTGCGTTACGCTCTGCGTTACGCTCCGCGTTATGCGCTTACAATGAGAGCGGGTGAGAGGCACGCGTCCCGCCTAAGAGCGAGAGAGACAGACATAAAAAGTGAAAGGCACGCGTCCCTTCCACTCGAGCACAGTAAAGGTAAAAATAAAATTTTGTTAATATGAAATTCAGTGCGAGATTCTTTGTATAAATTAATGTTTTAAATATAATTCTTTGTATAAATAAATGTTTTAAATTGTTACTATTATTTCATCCTTCTTCCTACTATACGAATGAATATTCACATTAAAATTATTTTACCACTCAAAGTCGTTGTCACGTAAAACTTTCGCCTGTATACCGACTTTACAGGCAACCAAATTATTTTTTTTAGAAGAAAAAGAGTATATCCGATTTCAAAAGGGGTAAAAACAAAGTGCAATAAAAGTACCTACAGTAAAGAAAAGTTATTTAACTTTCACTGTATGTATGTATGTAATTTGTTCGGGGGGAATCTTGCTACTTGATTTTGAAGCAGATATCCTCAACCAATTTTGATCAAATTTAATATTGTACAATGGAGCTGGTCTGATGATGGAGTAGGAAGGTGGCCATAGCTATTCCTAAATTAAATAAGATAAACACATCGATTTTGAGATCATTTGGTTTGTCTTAACAAATTCTCCGGTATTACATGGTATTCAGGGTCTAAAGATGGAGTCAGAAGCTGGCCATAGGAATTTCTAAACTTAGCAAGATAAACCTATCGAGTTTGGGCTCGTTTGTTTAGTCTTAACATGGTATTACTAAAACTAAAAACTGGAAAATATAATTGTTAATAAGCTTCTTTAAAGGATCTGTTGTACTAAAATCATAATAATAATTTTATGCAAGGGATGTGCTGATTTGAAAATCTTGTAGCACGAACGGAAAACAGAGAAAGCACTTGCGTGATATAAACTTTTCAAATCAGCACAACCCTTGCATACTATTATTATTATTAGAGATGTAACACCGAAAAAACAGAAAAATAAACGTTTGCAAAAATATATCTAATAAAAAATGGGAAATCGAATATGGTGTTTGGATAATTGGTGATCCTAGCAACGAATTGAATGCAAAATGCTAATTATGTGGCACTACCTTCACAATTCCTATTCCTCCTGTAGCGGCTTTTATCGGTAAATTCCTTTTAATGACAAAAACACTTTAAGAGTAATACCAAACAACTAATCATGCGAAAAATAAAGTATTTTTGCGTACTTTATTGTTCTTATAAAATATAGAGTACAATTAACCAAAATAAAGTACAATATTTTATTATAAAGTAAACGGTTGGCAACCCTACTCGTCACTGTCATCTATACCTACTAATACTAAAAGGAGAAAAGATTTATAATTTTGCATGTAACAAATAAACTCAAAAACTACTGGACCTATTTCAAAATTTCTTTCACCATTAACAAAGTTAGATTATCGGGTACCAACATAGGCTATAAACCTACCATCATGCTACAATCAGTGATAGACGGGATGAAAATTCCTCACGGGCGCAGCTGTGAGTAACAGTTATTTTTTTTATAGTCATTGAATATATTGTACCTATCTGTTGCATACACATTTTGTATAGGTAGGTATAGGTACATTCTGCGTATACAATTTTAAATAGCTATATAGATTTGTTAGAGATAGGTAGGTAATCAGGGCCGTCTTAAGGCTATATAGCGCCAGGGTGCGAAACTCAGACTGCGCCCCCCCCCCCCCCCCCGGTCAACAAAAAAAAACGCAATAAATTTTTGATGTTTCATTTATTTTTCTCTAAGATCTGTAATCTATCTGTAAAAAGATCTCTAATACAATGTTTTATTTTAAGTGCGTTTCCTTTTTCTGTTTTGGGCACCCGATGGTTTCTTTTAACCATCCCCTAAATCGGCCATCTGCAATCAAATAGATCATTTAGCATATAAATATTTCACTCACTTCAATGAAATTATATGAAAGTAAACTTACTTAAATAAAATGTTATATGTTATAGGTATAAATTATTATTTATAAATATATTTATGTAATAAAATTTAAATGACCAATATCAAGCCCAAGTAAAGTAGTTATCATAAATTATAAACTCACTCGTACTTATTGTGTGTGATTATGATTAATGATTACAAATACCACGATATGGCATCAATTAGGTATGTAAGTTTATTTTTTATTAATTAATTTTTATTTTTATTACCCAAAATGAGGGTGTTGTGGTCTACATTAAAAATGAAATCGTGACCACTGTTAGGGAACCTACTTTTCTGAATTCAAACTGTCTCCAAATAGAAATAAATAATAACACAATGATCTTGGCCGTATTCTGTCCCCCGGGTATAAATGATATCCCACGCTTTTTGCAAGAACTGAACAATACACTCACAGTTATAAGCAACACCAGACACATAATACTAACCGGCGACCTCAACATAAACATTGGCGAAAATTCAGAAGATCCAGACCGGCATGCCTACTTGACCCTATTAGCTACCCACGGACTCTTGCCAGCTCACACCTTGCCAACCCGAGGAAATAGCTGCCTGGATCACACAATCCTTAAAACAACATCAACAGCCAAAGCTCTGGTTGCTCATTCCGCCTTAACCGATCACGAGGTAACAATGTTGTTTTTGCCATAAAATACCCCTAAGCTTAGGGCCCCGAATGCCATGCACCGAATTAACTACTCTAAAGTATCAGATGATCTAAAAAGCTACGACTTTAGTGAAATCTATGCTTTCCAAGACCCGAACACTGCAGCAGATTTTCTAGTTGACTCCATCCGTAGCATCATTGCTTCCAATACCTCGGTCGTGAAAGTTTCGAATCGTAAAGGCGCCCACTCACTAACAGTTTACCGGACGATATAAATCTGTCAGTTAATCGCAATAACCCACACACTAACAGTTTCGTTAACGATTTTGGACTGACGACTAATACGATCTGATAGTGTGTGGCCGCTGAAAGATTCCGGACAGTTCTAAGCCGGACAGTCCTAGGCCGTCAGGGCGAACGAGCACAACGGGCCTGTCGATCGACGTTTCGTGTCAGTTTTTACTAAGATTTTATTCATTTTTTGTACATACTCGTCTATATTTCTTATGCACATAGTCGATAAGGTTCAAAATAGCTAACACCTATTTCCCACAATGATTAGCACGTACTTATATAAGAATAACGTAGTGCAAGCTATTTTCAACCTTATTGACATCACAACAAATTTAGTTTTTTTTCTTATATTCGTGATCAGCAGCATTTATTTATGCGAAAAAACATGTAATTAAGAAAATGCCAATAAGGTCGAAAATCGCTTGCACTGTTTCGTACTCTCTATGTAACTGATATTAGACCATTACCGGCAGGCGATCGTACGACCTAAAACTGACGACTCACAACTGCTAGTGTGTGGTTGCAAAACTGACAACAGGGAATTGCCGGCGGGCCAAAATCGCTTTAGTGTGTGGGCGCTATCGGCTAAGGACTGCAGGCCGCCGGACAGATCAGGAACTGCAGGCGGACTGCAGGCGGACTGTTAGTGAGTGGGCGCCTTAAGAAGATGTTGAAGCCATGGATTACTCCGGGCCTCATTCGGTGCGTGAAACATAGGGATAACATGCACAAACAACTCAAGAAGACACCCAATAACGAAACCCTCCGTATCTCGTACACACGATACAGGAACTATTGCAACAATATACTCAAAAAGGTCAGAAGAGAGTTTGAAACCAAAGAATTAAGAAGCGCAGGACAAAATAACAAAAAACTTTGGCAGGCAATTAACAAAATCTCCAGCAGATCGGTAAACAAAAGCAATGCCTCTGATTTGCTGTCCCTCGCACCTTCCTCCGACCAGGCAGTCGATACGGTCAATAATTATTTCGCCAACATAGGTAAAAAACTTGCGGAGAGCATTAAAAATGCACAATCAGGTTACCCACACTCACCATTACGGGCTAGCTGTAACACGCCATCACATTCAATGGTAATGCTTCCAACAGATGAGGAAGAAGTGAACAATGTGGTGGATTCCCTCAGGGAGAGTTGTACTACCGGGTGGGATAATATATCCGTCAACGTAATCAAACAAAATAAAATAACTATTATCCCCCCGATGACGCATATCTGCAACTTATCACTGTCCTCTGGTACATTTCTCAACACTTTTAAAAGGGCCCTTATACACCCAACCTACAAGGCTGGAGACAGAGACCGAGTCACTAACTATAGGCCTTCATACAGGCACTCCATCCATTTGCACATTATTTTTTTACGAAATACAACACAATCAATTAAATCGATATTGGTGGGCTTAACTGAATTTCCACTTGCTAGAATCAATCACAGTCTAAACTGCTAGAATTTTTAGTGCTCACTCGGCGGCGGCTATCGCAAATAGGTATGATGAAAAAAAAAAATCAAAAATTAAGGAAAAGAAATGGATTTAATATTTCTTTAACGTTTCACAGCATTAAACAAAATCAAACTTTAATTTTCATGCAATAAGATTCAATTGTCATAGGTCGTCTAATGACATCAATCAGTAACCGACACTCAGAGCCGCATCGCGAACTTACATTACAATATACACCCTAATTTCGTAATTTTAGAGGCCATTTTGCTTAAAGTGCGGACGCCAGGCGGCTAGGTCAAAGGGCCTCTTTGAATGGAGATATTGCCGCGTGCCTGTTAAATTAATTTAATTTTTATGAGTATCCTAATAAAAGCTATTTTACCTTGCATATCGTGAGCGGGATGACACTTGCCAAAAGGCAAAAGTGACAATAATAGGTACAATGGTAAATTTTAATATTGGTTGATGCCTATATTTTTATGCATGTAGGGGTTTAATTGACGTAAGTGTACGAAACATGGGAATGGCGTTAATATTGTACTTATGAGTTAAAGGTTAAATTAGGAAATATCGAAATGTTTAGAGCTCGGCCTGCGCCCCCTCGGGCCACGCGCCCGGGTGCGGCCGCACCCTTGAACCCCCGGTTAAGACGGCCCTGTAGGTAATTTAAAACAACTTGGGTAGGTATTGGGTAATGGATATCATAACCCAAGCTGTTTTAAAATAATGTTTAGTAAATTAACGATATGTATATAACACATAATTTTATGATTTGAATTCTTGTCTGTTTGTTCCTGTTGTACAAAAAAATGACTGAAGGGATTTTGATGCGGATTTTTTTGGTCAGACTTAATATCTTACGTTTGTTTGAATAGACTCGAGGAATTGACCAAAAGTCGGGATAACCGATATCCGAAATCATCTATTTGTCTAAGCATTTAACAACAGCTCATCCACAGTCATAGGGTTGACACCTAAGTTTGCCTATAGGTAAGGTTTTATAATAAAACTAGCTGTCGCCCGCGGCTCCGCCCGCGTGGATGTCGGTTATCGCGAATCGGACTATAATTTGAGATTTAAACTATCCTATCTCTCAAGTTGGATCGAACTGCACATGGTGTGCGAATTTTATTATAATCGGTTAAGTGGTTTAGGAGTCCATTGAGGACAAACATTGTGACACGAGATTTATATATATTAAGATTATTCATAAAAAAATTCGAATGTAGGTACTTCATGAAATTCCAACTATGATTTACTAGTGGTTGCCCGCGTGGATGTCGATTAATGCGACCAAACATAGCCTAAACCACAGTCTGAAGACTCGTTATACTGTGCCTATAGGTACTATGATCCTTTCTCGTGGTCTAATCTATCTTTGTACAAAATTTCATCAAAATGAGTGCAGTGGTTAAGGCGTGAAAGCGTAACAGACAGACAGTCTCTTTCGCATTTAAAATTTACAATATTAGTATGGATATATATGCAGGAGGCGCGGGTTCGATCCCCGTTCAGTGCAAATATTTGTATGCATGAATATGTATATTTGCATTGGTCTGGGTGTTTCTATGTATAGTACCTATGTACCTATGTATTTACAAAAAAAGTATCTAAGTATGTTTATCCGCATTCTAGATTCCATAACACAAGCTAGTTAAGCTATGCTTACCTCAGAGCAATAAATAAGGTTTATTGCTCTGAGATGCTTACCATGGGTCTAGATAGCGTTGTGTGAAATGTTGTGGAATATTTATTATTATTATTATATGGATTATTATTATATGGATTTTTTTATATATAGATTATTTGGAATACATTTTAGGATGCGCACATGTATTGGGGAGGGAGAGCACGTGGCTCTGTTGTAGATAGGTATATTAACAATGGTATTATCGTACCCTGGTACCTACAATTGTACCCCGTCTACCCTACATTCTAAACTGGTACCGGGCTCCGCCCGCGTGGATTTCAGCACCTCTAGACAAGTGGACTCTCTCTTAAGTAGAAAAAGTCCAACAAACATTTTTTATGAAATCCACATAAATATAATTATATAACCACTAGCTGTTGCTCGCGGCTCCGAGCGCGTGAATGTCGGTTATCGTTAAGTGTTGATCCGACGCTATTGATTTGCATTAAATTGCAATTGCATTAAATTCGCCTCTCTACTCAACTTTGTCCTCGACCATGTACTCACCTCTGTTCTCGCCTCTATATTCGACTTTCTACTCACCTGTATACTTGAATTTATACTCGACTCTCTACTGACTTCTCTGTTCCCCTCTCTACTCGAGTTTGTACTCTTCTCTATACTCGCCTTTCCATTGGCCTCTCTACTTACCCATCCATTCGAAACTCTTTTCGCCTCTCTACTTGACTCTTCCCACTCGCCAATCTACTCGCACCTCTACTCAACTCTCTATTCGATCTCTATTCGCCACCACATTCATCTTTCCACTCGCCTCCCTATTCGCCTCTCTACTCAACCCTTTACTGCATTCTATTTGATTTTATACTTGCCTCTCCACTGGCTCTCTAGTCGCATATCTACTCGCCCCTGTAGTCGACTCTACTCGACTTTCGATCTTTACACGCCTATTCACTCGTCCCTATCACAATCTCTACTCGCCTCTCCACTCGCTTATATATTTGGTTCGCTACTCGACTTTGTCCGTTCCGAAGCTCTAATTCACCTTTGTACCAAATGTCATGAGGACATCTTAAAAGAAATTCTTACTATTTATGCCATATTCATTCCCTTTTTTGTGCCATAGAAAAATGAGAAACTTTAATCCCATAGCCATATTCGCCTTCCCCCCTCCCCCTTCTATCCCTTTTTTCGCGACAAGGGGTAGCCTATGACCATTTCCAAGCTCTAATCCATCTCTATACCAATTTCATGAAGATATCTACAAAATTGTCAAACTTACATACCTTAGCCCTATTCCACCCCTTCAACTCCCTTTTTCGCAATAAAAGGTAGCCTATGTCCATTTTCGAGCTCTAATCCATCTCTGTTCCAAATTTCATCAGGATATCTTCAAAAATGGCAAACTTTCATACTCTATCTAGGCCTTATCGCCCCCCCCCCCCCTTTACCACATTATTCGCGATAAAAGGTAGCATGTGTCCGTTACCAAGCTCTAATTAATCCCTGTACCAAATTTCATCAGGATATCTTCAAAACTGTCAAACTTTCATTCCCTATAACCCCCGCCCCCCCCCCCCCCTTTCACCTCGTATTTCGCGACAAAAGGTAGCCTAAGTTCGTTCCCAAGCTTTAATCTATATCTGTACCAAATTTCATCAGGATATTTTCAAAAAATACAAACTTTCATCCCAAGGCCCTAGTCCCCCCTTCTACCCCCCTTTTCGCGATTAAAGGTAGCCTATATCCGTTCCCAAGCTCTAAACCTATCTCTGTACCAAATTTGATCGAGAATCTTCAAAAATGACAAACTTTCATCCCAAGGCCCTAGTCCCCCCCCCCTTCTACCCCCCATTTTGTGCTAAAAGGTAGTCTATGCCCGTTCCCAAGCTCTAAACTATCTCTGTACCAAATTTCATCAAGAAATCATCAAAAATGACAAACTTTCATACCAAGGCCCTGGTCCCCCCCCCTACTTTCCCCCTTTTCGCGATAAAAGGTAGCCTATATCCGTTTCCAAGCTCTAAACTATCTCTGTACCAAATTTCATCAGGAAATCTTCAAAAATGACAAACTTTCACCCCAAGGTCCTAGTCCCCCCCCTTCTACCCCCCCTTTTCGCGATAAAAGGTAGCCTATGTCCGTTCCCAAGCTCTAATCTACCTCTGTACCAAATTTCATTAAGATATCTTCAGAAATGACAAACTTTCATAAAAACTTTCATCCCCTATTTCCCCCCTTAAACCCCCTTTCTCGTGAAAAAAGGTAGCCTATGTCCGTTCTCAAGCTCTAATATACCTCTGTACCAAATTTCATCAAGATCGGTTCAGTGGTTTAGGCGTGAAACCGTAACATACAGTCAGACAGACAGACAGACAGACAGACAGAGTTACTTTCGCATTTATAATATTAGTATGGAAGTATGGATAATCTAGATACTTGTCAAGTTTCATATATTATGTTTAAATAAGATCCAGGCAGTTCGATAACAATTACCTAGGTACCTAAAAAACTATTACCATGCCAAGGATACCATCGCATAGTTATCTAATATGTCGCCGCCAACTAGCTTAATCAGCCGTTCAAGGAACTGCTTAGGCTGTTAACTAAACGGCGCCATTCAATTAACGGCCTGAATGGTGTTTAGCTATTTAATTAAATGGCTAGGCAAATAGCTTGGATTGATGACGTTTAACCTAGCTATTTAATTAAACAGTTAGAAAAATGATTTTTTTCTGCATGTTTAACTCGAATAAAGGAGAAAAAATTGAATCGGTCTAGGCGGCGTTTGAACCCGCGATCTTTGCCTTACAAGGGCAATGCTTTGACCACTAAGCTACCAGACCTCGCGCTAAAAAAAAATAACCACGAAGGCTTAATGCGGGAGCGGAGCGTAGCTCACGCATTGGCCTTCTGACCTAACCTAAACAAGTCGGATTGTGCAGCTATCTCAATAAACCTATCACTGATTTTCTGTGAACACACCTCTGTCTATCTCCGAGAGGATTTACAGGTGTAAGTATATGCATGTATGTATGTAATTTTCTATCGTATTTAGAGGTAGTGCCCTATTTTACGATTGGCACAAGCATTAGCCAGCCAGGTTATTAAATAATGTAATAAACGAGACGGCTGAATATTATTCAGGCCGTTAATTGAATGGCGCGTTTAGATAACTGCCTAGGCAGTTTATTGGACGGCTGATTAAGCTAGTTGGCGGCGACACATACACCAAACTAACATTTTTACAATTTTTGTCTGTCTGTCTGTTCCGGCTAATCTCTGAAATGGCTGAACCGATTTTGACGGGACTTTTATTGACAGGTAGCTGATGTAATAACGAGTATCTTGGACTACCTACTTTTACTTTAGAAAAATAGCGTTGACTAAACACTAAGCGATAACCGACATCCACGCGGGCGAAACCGCGGGCAACAGCTAGTAAATTATAAAATAAACAAAATAGTATCATGTTGCTTAGAATATATTTTAACTTAACTCTATTCGTTGGCCGGCGTTTAGAATGACAAATGTATGAGAGTTAATGACATGCTTTTACGACTGTCAAATACGTCAAATGTAACGCCGGACAACGAATTCAGCCCGCCCGGCCCTCCCAAGTAAGTAGGTATAATAATTTTTAAAGATTTTATCTACAAAAGCTAATGTCTAAATGTTGCTGTAACAGTTAAAAAGGATTTAAATAACGACCTTTCTGTAATGAATATTATCTATTAAATTTTGTAGATTGAAGTTTCATTTGTCCTTAAAGCTTTCGCCATTGGTGCTTTTACCTAAATAGCGGTCTCTATGTATATAGATAGGTACTTGATCTTTTATCTGTGCCGACGTCGTCCAACATAAAGTTGATATTTTTATCTATGAGAAGATAAGTATGTCATAACTTCTCTAAAGTGTGTAGTGATGTGCCAACTAAGGAAAATATAACTTGACTTAAATTGATTTCGAAATAGTACAGGTTGGTTAGGACGGACGCGAACAAACCAAGTATAAGAGCGATAGTGTATAAAAATAGTAATTTTCTGCAAGGGTCGTACCGATTTCTAAATCTTGTTCACTTAAGTTCTTTCACTGATTTCTGTGTGCTCTACAAGCTTCTTAAATCTGCACAACCCTTGCAGAAAATTATTAAATATATTTCTTTTAGTAAAACAGATTTTTTCAAGAAAACTTGTTATTGAATAGTTTTTTATTGATAGTTTTTTTTTTTTTCACTTTTTACTTTTCATAATATCAAATATCAATAGAGTGCTCAGTCTTCTTGTTAGGTTCAGAAATTTCAATGACCTTCTACCGTCTCCATAAACTTTCAGTTACATCATCACACCCTGGTTATTTGGTAGATACACCAAAGTACTCGTCAATACGAATCAACGGAGCCGTGACTCGATGAGGTTGCGTCATTTGATTATAGTGGTCCACAAGCCACATTTAAATTTGGTCAATGATTTCCTCCCGGGAGATACTTCGTACAGTGGTTAAGGAAGTTAAATCATTAATTTTCGTCTGACGCTGGCACTTTGTCGGTGCGGTAAGTAGCGGTGACTGCTCAAATATGTAAAAAAATTAAAAAAATTCAGTCATTTCCTCCCGGCTGAAAATTGGCTAAATTACAGTCGAGCCAATGTCTTAAAGGAAAAAAAATGTCAGCTGCTCATATCGCGGTGGAAACCCTGTCAGCTGGTGACCTAAAGTTGTAAAAAAAATTAAAATCGTCAGTCATTTCCTCCCGGCTCAAAATTGGCTAAAATACAGTTAAGCCAATACCTTGAAGGAAAAAAATTGTCTGCTGGCCATATCGCGGTGGAATACGCGTCAGCTGGTGACCAAAAGTTCAAAAAGTTGTATGAAAAATTAAAATCGTCAGTCATTTCCTCCCGGCTCAAAATTGGCCAAAACATAGTTGAGCCAATACCTTGAAAGAAATAAATTGACAGCTGCGCATACCGCGATGGAAAACGCCTCAGCTGGTGACGTGGCCAAAATTCAGTCATTTTCTCCCGGTTCAAAATTGGCCAAAATACAGTAAAGCCAATGCCTTGAAGGACCAAACTAGTCAGCTATATTCATATCCATACCATTTTGTCACGTGACCAGCTGACGCATTTTCCGCCGCGGCATGAGTAGCTGACAATTTATTTTCTTCAAGGTTACTTATTAGCTTACTTATATTTTGGCAAATTTTGGGTCGGGAGGAAATGACGGAACTTGGTCAGATCACCAGCTGATGCATTATCCACCGGGGCATTTGCAGCTGACAATTCTTGTCCTTCAAGGCATTGGCTGAACTTTATTTTGGCCAATTTTGACCGGGAAAAATGACTGAATTTTGGCCACTTCAACCAGCTGGGGCGTTTTCCACCGCGATATGCGCAGGTGACAACTTATTTCCTTCAAATAATTGGCTCAACTATGTTTTGGCCAATTTTGAGCCGGGAGGAAATGACTGACGATTTTAATTTTTCATACAACTTTTTGAACTTTTGGTCACCAGCTGACGCGTATTCCACCGCGATATTGCCAGCTGTCAATTTTTTTCCTTCAAGGTATTGGCTTAACTGTATTTTAGCCAATTTTGAGCCGGGAGGAAATGACTGACGATTTTAATTTTTTTTACAACTTTAGGTCACCAGCTGACAGGTTTTCCACCGCGATATGAGCAGCTGACAATTTTTTTCCTTCGAGACATTGACTTAACTGTAATTTAGCTAATTTTCAGACGGGAGGAAATGACTGAATTTTATCATTTTTTCACATGTTTGAGCGGTCACCACTGCTTACCCCACCAACAAAGTGCCAGCTGACAACCACGAAAATTCATGATTTGACTTCCTTAACCACTGTACGAAGTATCTCCCGAGAGGCGATTGGTCATGAGAACCTGTCGCTGGCTTGCGGTCTATAGTTTTTATGACGACATTCCAGCTCCACCATCAGACCATTTTGTTTTAAAAAATGCTAAAACCTATCATGCCTGATTATCCCGAAGTTCATTTTTTTTTATTTGCACATGAATCTTCTGTTATTTTTTAAATGTCATATCGAATGAATATTTTTGAATGAATCAATTTTTTTTGTATTCAAATCGATCAAGGCAGGTAAAATTTAATCAGCTCGGGCGGGACTTGGGTTCCATAGGATAATTTGGATAGCTTTAGGGGTGTCTCGGTGGCTCAGTGGTCAGAGCAACCACCTGTAAGGGAATGATGGTGGGTTCCAGTACCACCAGAGCTGATTAAATTTTTCGTATCTTAATAATTGATGTGAAAAGTTAGCACACATAAATGCTTTAAAACATTCATTCCATTTTTGTTGTATTGTTTTAGGATTTCTTCGCTCTTCTAAATTTTAACCCCCTTCCTCCAATTAGCTTCATATTGCAAACACGAGTTACGTGACGCGAATTCCATTTATAGTAGTGCCACAAACCCAAAAACCAGTTACGAAGATTCCAACCCGAGTTTTGAGCTAAATGCAATTCGAGTCAACTCGAGTTGATCATCGAAAATTCGATATTGGATACTTTATAGTCTACGAACAACACTCAACAGTATCTTCTGTCTGTGATTCTGTGATGTCATTACTCATTTTTTAATTTAATTTACTGGATTACAGTGAGATAAGGATATATAACAGTGCACAGTAGCACTAGATAAATAACACATACGTATTATCTCTAATTAGTTTGTGTATAACACAAACTTAGTTCACCTCGCCACGCTCGTACCGCTATTTGATCTGTGGCTCCGGTAGCCGAGCAATTTAGAAAATAAGTTTCCAGTGTTTTCACCACATTACTGTCTATCCTTGAACCGAAAAGTGGTTAAAAATGTTAATCAATGTGTGATCAAAACAAAAATTTTATAGAAACGTACCAGTTGAAGAATATCTAAGTAAGAAACATTTAAAAACTTTAATATTTACGCTATAGGGCAGCGAGAGCGACTTTGCGATTATTATTTTTGCAGACGTGGAACCACTATAAATGAGAATAAAATTATGCTTAGTACTTTTGTTTCTGATAAGAAAACAATGTTAATTCATATTTCTTTTCTAATTATTTGTAAAATCAAACTTACCATTATTTCTTAAAGATAATCTTAGATGTCATGAAATAAATGATTCCTTCTTTTCTAATCAATGGTTATCTCAATCACTTAACATTAAATTTTCTTTATACTCATACATTTTATAGTTTCAGAAAAAATGACGTAAATGTAAGGTTTAAGTTCGGAATCAAAATCTGAAAATGTCCCAAATGGATACCCAGATAGACTTCAATGAAACTGGTCAACTTCCTACGGATGCTCAATCCAGTCTAGGCCAATGGAGTCTTAAAAAAGAAACTTCTATTATTATCACAGATCAGCAAAGTGTGTCTCATAGAAAAATTATTAGGGTAAGCATATTTCAGCAAAACTTGTAAATTCATAATAAGTATGTTGAAAATATTGAAGATGAGTGATGCAATGTGCTGTTGATGATGACTAGGTTCAACTTTCAACAGCTCATATTACCATCATATTACATTGTGATATGTGCAGTAAATTTAAGGTGAAATAAATAGTGAATATGGTTGTAGACGGGCAAGCCAACCTCACCTTCAAGCTAGTACAGATAGTGACTGACAAATGATGCTCTGATGCAGGCATTTCCTTTTTTATTTATTTATTATTGTATAAAAATGATTCCTTGTCATCCTTTTGTTGCATAAGAGCCTTCATCTCAGTCTGGGGTCTGCTTTTTCTACTTTAACTGAGTTATATTGCAGTTATGAATGTTGAGTATCTGTAGGAAATGAATAACCGGTTCAATGTGTCCAATACAGTCTGTAGGTAGTTAGTTCATAAATGGCTCTTGTTATTGTGTGCACTTGACTGTACCTCCATCAATAATACCAGTGGTAGCATTTAGAATAAGCTTGAAGATTGATGCAATGTATACTTTAATTTTTTAATTACACTTCAAATATTTAACTTACTCTGTGGGAACTAGAACATTAAATTTCTCTAAATATGACAAACATTGTCAAAGTTCTACCGCCTTGTTGAGAAATGTGTCCAGTGAATCATTTTAATTTCTTTTTCAGAGATGGAATCGTCTGTCTAGATTACAAAGGTCTATTGTTTACGCTCTGATTGCAATAGGAACAACCTTATTAGTATTGTTGTATGTTACAAGAGTTGCAAAAGTTAATGTAAATAAGAAAATCAATAGTGGTACAGTACAGGTAAGTTCGAATTCTCACTTTCAATATTTATGAAATTAAAATCAAACCAGAAGGCCAATTCTCCAACTAAAAATCTATTCAAAATTTGGTCTCAATGTGTCAAAGCAAATGAAATGTCAATAATGGTTTTTGTAGCACAATTTTCAATAATAAATATTAACTTCAAGATCGTTTTCACCATTAGAAGGAGGCTTCATTTCAAGGAAATGCTTTTTACGAGCCCACCTTGTAAATTGTATGCCCCATTGAAAATATAATTGTTTTTGTTATTTTATTTGATTTTTGGGACTGATTTTATTACGAAATTTGGCTTTCAACTTTTAAAGATGATTAGACATTAAAAAGTGCTGTGTGAGTTTTAATGATAGTTGTGAATTAATTATTAGTCATATTTTCATCTATTCAGAGAACCTCTTGTCACTATTTTGTTTCTGTATCATGAAAATTAATTTTATTTAACTAAAACTTTAATTTTAGGAACATCTAAGGAATGTTTCCCTATATCTAGTCAATGATCCTGTGGAAGAAGCAGCTGTTCCCAAGAAGACAGTTTTAGACAATGAACCAAATGAAAGACCTGTATTTACAGGTAGGTCGATCTTAATCTAATCAACATTATTTTTACAAGCTTTTTTATGTAATATGTTCAGATTATGTAAATCGATTCTGATGAAATTTTGCATACACATTTAGTTTGACAGTGCATTAATATGGTACCATGGAACTGGTCTGATGTTGGAGTAGGAGGGTGGGCATAGGAACTCCTTAAGTAAATAAGAAAAACATATTGAGTTCTGACTAATTTGTTCTTTCTTAACAAACTCTCTGGTAATACATGGTATTCAGAGTTTGAAGATGGAGTCAGAAGATGACCATAGGAGCTACTAAATTAAATGATTGTCTATTGAGTTTAGGACTCATTTGGGACTGAATATGGAGGTAGGTGGTCATGGGAATTTCTGAACTGAACAACTTAGTACTTGTGTTTGGGTACTATTATTCATTTAGATTATTTTTTAATATCAGTTAGAAATATAATAAATTAGATATTCCACAACCTACTTTTGCTGGTCTTGGTAAGCAGTTCAGTGTTTTAATTTCTTAAGTTTTAGTTATATTATATGTAGATGATGTATACAGGGTGTAATCGTTAATTGTGTCCAGGCGATTATTCCGTAACTATTACAGATATCAAAAAACTTTGAACTGATATCTAAAGTATGTTACCTAATGAGTAAAATGACATCAATAACTTTTTAAAAATCAAACGAGAGGTATCCAATATTTTGATATTAAACACTCCCATACATTTAGTATGAGATTAGTAGAAAGGTTTTAGGTACGTACACCAGAAGGGACTTCTCTATCTACTCTCTTCTGTAGGCGATAATGGCCGCTCTTTTGTAGTAATTTTTTAGCATATCTCTCTTTTCTCTTTTGGAATATGTCATTTTGCAATCAATAAATGAAACAATCACGATTATTATCGCAAATTAAAAAAACGACAATGAATTAGCGGGAACAACAACCCGAGATAAAAGTTTTGAATTTAGAACGAACACCAAAGAGTATCTTTTTTTTGTAGTGTGTTGCTTTTCAGTTAGCTTAAATTACTTAATGCGATATTGAAACAAGGTTTATTACTAATTTGAAGTGGAAAATTAATTTACACGTGTATCTACTTGAAAATCATCATTGTCATATTATACGTAATCATAAAATATGAATAAGGTAAAATGGGTACTAGATCACTTAAAATAAGGAAACTAAAACCTTTGTATTAATCTCATACTAAATGTATGGGAGAGTTTAATGTCAAAATGTTAGATACCTCTCGTTAGATTTAAAAAAAGTTATTGATGTCATTTTACTCATTATGTAACGTACTTTCGATATCAGTTTAACGTTTTTTGATATCTGTAATAGTTACGGAATAATCGCCTGGACACACTTAACGATTACACCCTGTATAGTACTTTTTACTAAAATAAAAAAAGGAAAATAAAATTAATAATCAAAAAGTTCTAAAAACATGCTTTTCTTTATATAATCTGCTGTACTAAAACTATAATAATAATTTTAGGCAGGGGTTGTGCAGTTGTGCTTATTTGAATAGCTTGTAGCGGAAACAGAAAATAGAAAAATAACTTGCGTAAAACAAGTTTTCAAATCAGCACAACCCTTACCTAAAATGAATATTATCATTTTAGTTCGACAGATAATTTGAAGAAAAGCTTGTTTTAAAAAGGTTTTTTTTATTAATTATTTTATTGGAGTACTAGCTAATGCCCGCGGCTTCGCCCGCGTGGAATTCTGTTCCCGTAACGGCGTAATCCTTCTTTAATTTTTTTTTGCGTAAGATCCGTACTGCAAGGAGTATTCTAAAAAAAGAATTCGCGAAATCGGTTCAGCTGTTTTTTCACATTGGCGCTTAGCAACACATTCAGCGATTCATTTTAATATGAAAGATAGAATTTATTTGATCTTGTATTTTTAAGACTTAGAGTTTGAGCTTTTTGTAATGATTCATTGATTAGGTGTGTCGATGAAAGAAGGATGTGAGGATTCTCTTTATTTTTGGGAACATGATTGACAAACTTACCTAAGAGTGTGTCTCGAAATAGTAATAAGACAGTTGTTTTCATATCAGATGGCCCTGGGCCGACTGGGGTGTGGGAGATAATATATGTCTTTGCCAATCTACGACCCACAGACGGTGTGCGTTGGTTCGAGTCTGTTTGAGTCCCACATAACCATCCCCATTGACTCGGGCTTCGCAATCATCCGTGGGAGCTTTGCGCACGTTAAAAAGAAAAGTTCACGCAATGGTAGTAATATCCAGCTTCCGGTTTCTATATCGCATCACACTATAGTAATGATACACCAAAAATAATCTAATATAGCCTATTTCTCTTTAGGACCAAAGAATGCTCGTCAGTATGCTGTAGTAGAGAGCTTCAGACACGCATGGCGTGGGTATAAGCAGCATGCCTGGGGCCATGATAACTTGAAACCAGTGAGCGGAATGGCATCAGAGTGGTTTTCTCTTGGCCTCACTATTGTGGATTCCCTGGATACTGCATATATTATGGGACTGACTGAAGGTTGGTCTTTTTTACTATAATGCTTTAAACACTGGTCCTGCTTTACTTTGCAGTCAATTTGAACTGCTTCAAAGTCTCAAATGTTGTATCCACGGCACTGCCGTATATTATGTGTGAGACCAATATTACTCTAACTCTTACGATTACAATACCGACGGGAACTCACGCCTATCACAAACAATTCAGCTTAGCTGGAAGGGTTGATGGGAATACTAGTAATTTCGGTTACTAGTTTGTATTAAATATTACTTCACAAAATAATGTAAGATGTGTATATGGTCATTCTCTCTATAATGGTAGTCTCAATAATGCACCTAGTAAGTCTTTCTTGGCACCGCCTATGGTTGACTGGCAATGACTGCCTGTGTCATTAAGTCCGCCTATGTACTTGCGCATGAAATTCTAACATATAAATAATAATGGCCATACCGGCCTGTGCCTCTCGATCGTAAGGCCGATTCCCTTAACTTCTGTGCTGTCAACGGTATACTGATTAATTTCTTATATCCTCAGAATTTGAAGAAGGTAAACAGTGGATTAAAGACGAACTGGTGTTTACAAAAAACAAAGACGTTAACTTTTTTGAAGTCACAATAAGAGTATTAGGGGGTTTGCTGTCCTGTCATCATTTCACCCAGGATGAAATGTTTTTGAATAAAGCTGTAAGTGACTTTATTTATTGTCCTTAAAATACCTTTTTTGATCTCGTTCGGATCCGGATGTCACCTCAGTTATCGCAGACCATGAACTTATTTAACCAGCATTCGTTTCTCCACACTGGTAATTTAATCAAAGAGATACGCGCGAATGAAGTGAGTAGGCCCCACACATACGCTATTTTGCCTCCATAGAATATTAGAATCATCCTAATGTGATAACGCCTCGATTGTTGGAGGTTCAATGGCTCTATTAACTCGGTAGGTATAGAATTAGATTCTGAAAACTAACTTAATACTATATAATTTTTTAGATCGATTTGGGCGATCGTTTGATGGCAGCTTTTTCCTCACCTTCTGGCATACCATACTCTGACGTAAATCTTGGTACGAAAACCGCTCACGCACCCGAGTGGTCCCATTACAGCACCACTGCAGAAGTGACTACAGTACAGCTCGAGTTTAGGGAACTATCTCGAGCTAGCAACAATCCTGGGTTTGAGGTGAGTACAGCATAGTTATAGAAATTTTACATTAGACGTCGACAGGATGGCGACTAATCAGACATGCAGCTTTTAATTGCCACGGCGACGAAGGACTGCGACTGGATTGGGTACTGCCGTTTTTCTACATTCAATATCAGAATTAAAATAGCGCTTTTCAGGGACTTTTTCGATGCATAGGGCGCCGAGTTCCATTTACGTGCTGGCAAATTGTAATTTGGTTTTTAATATTTCCAGAAAGATAGATTTCAGACTCGGCCTACCCTTTGCAGGATATATATAACGTTAGATTTATATTATTGCTATTTCGGTTTGACATAACAAATATGAAGCTTGATTATCATATTCGATCATGCCAAAGTTACTATACAAACTTAGTCTTGATTTGAATGAACGAATGCAGTTTACAGTAAGTATATATATACCTATTGGTAACAAAAGTCTAATCTTACATCGTATCATAAAAATGGTACGCCAATAAAATTTAAATCCGATAAAAAAAATCCAATAAAATTACGCTATTATATTAACGAGAATATGATTATTGATATCGCTAGTTTTCAATTTAAATAATGTACACACTACTTGTGTAGATCACATCTATATTTATGTTGCAGCCAATTATCTTAATCAGCCGTTCAGACTGTTAACTTAACGGCGCACGTCAATTAATGGCCTGAATGATATTCAGCCGTAACGTTTATAACGCTAATGCTTAGGCCATTCATAAGATGGGGAACCACACCAAAATAAGACAGAAAATTACAAACATTCATACATATACCCACGCCTGTAAATCCCCGAGGGGCTAGGCCTTGGTGTATTCACAGAAAATTAGTGAGAGTGAGGTCTATTGAGAAAGCTGCGCAATCCGACTTGGGTAGATTAGCCTTTGTGGTTATTTTTATTATAAACATGCAGAATAAGTAATTTTCCTAAGTGTTTAATTAATGGGTAGGCAAGTAGTTAAACGTCATCGTCGTGCCCAGCCGTTTAATCGAATGGCTGAACATCATTCAGGCCGCTAATTCAATAAAGGTAGGCTTGACAGCTTATTACAGGTATAAATATTAAATGAGACCGAAAAGAATGGTTGTTGAAATGTGGGTGCTAATTCACCTCTGCCTATCCCTTCGGAGATAAGGGCGTGATTATATGTATGTATGTGTGTAAATATTACAGGATGCTGCTGCGGCTGTATCTGAAAAGATCCACCACTTACCAAAGAAACATGGACTCGTGCCGATATTTATAAATCCAAACAGTGGAAATTTCTTGCCGCATGCGACTATCACCCTTGGCGCAAGAGGCGACAGTTACTACGAATATCTTTTAAAACAATGGATTCAAACAGGAAAAACGATTAATTAGTAAGTGTCTTGGCACGTTTGTTTTGAGTCCATGCCTACGCAAATCCCATTCAAATTTTGTTACTCGTATTTCAATTCTTATTACCTGCTGCTATATATTGTACATTTTAAACATACATATTTGAAATTGTAATGCATTCTTATCCACACATAAACAATCAAAATGTGGTTAGGTAAGGTTATTTGAAATGCGACTGACAATTAGTGCAAAACGATAAATTGTTGCGAAATGTGATTGTTAATTTTATGTCAATGAATGAATGTAATCATTAGCGAATGTCAATTTATAGTTCTACTTTCATTTGAAAATGTCAAGCGAATGTTTTTGTTGACTTGTGTCTTATTTTAGGCGATTTGTTTACGTTTTCAGTTTGTTAGACGACTATCTCACTGCTATCGAAGGTGTCAGGCAGTTTCTCGCAAAGAAGTCTTCTCCTAACAAGTTATTGTTTATTGGAGAGTTGTCCGCAGGATCTGAGGTGAGCACTTTTTTGTAGTTCTTTTGTAATGGCGGCTAATGATAATAAAATTTAATGTTTAATTAATAGATTGCTCTATTCCCGCGACCACTTAACGTCGAAATTGAATGATAGAATGATATCTTGCTCTCTTCATGACAGAAACGAACTGTTTTAAACAAAAATGTTTCATAACATGTTTAATTTCGATTTTCAGGCATTTAACCCCAAAATGGACCATTTGACGTGTTTTCTACCTGGTACGCTGGCGCTGGGACATGCCAATGGTCTCCCAGACTGGCACATGACTATGGCAGAAGAACTTATGTATACTTGCTATTTGACGTACGCTGCTCATCCAACATTCTTAGCTCCAGAAATCACGCATTTTAATTTGGTAAGTATTTGATGTTTCAATATATCGGGCCCCGCTTAAGCCACTGATCGACGGGCTAGTAAAGACCGCGGTTTTAAATACCGACGAGCCTGGCTCGCGGCTCGTTGGTGCTGATCGACTAGCGAGCAAAACAGTCGCAAACATGTCTTGTTCCGAATCTGAAGCCTTGTGTTATCTCGCCATAGGATATTACGAAATTAAGAAAAAAAAAAAGAAAACGCCCTAAAGTGTGGGTTAGAAATTGGATTGAAAAAAGGCAAGCTTTGTCACATATACATTTAATTCAAATTCAAAAATATAGCATGACGACGAGCCGCGCCAAGCTCGGCGGTATTTAAAACCGCGGTTTTGCAATGATACACCGGCGAGCTTTACCGACGAGCCATAAAACCGCGGTCTTTTCTCGAGCCAACCTCACCTGCTAGCCAGTATAAGTGATAATTACCACGCGAGGCACTGGCATCAACTTACTTCGTTGGTTGGGCGGCGGTCGGTGCCGCAAAAGCTAAGGTAAACCAATTAATTGCAATCAAAATGTCACCAACCATGATAGGTTCGCTTCCCGTCAAATTCCTATAGTGTAAACAGTGACAGGACATGCGTTCGGTGTCCTTTCTTTGAAAGTAAGGGTTCGTTTACACTGCAATATTAAGGAAGAATGCTTGTGTTCTAGCTCTATGTTCGTTTGGTCTAACATATTCACGGAAGAAGGTAGACTCTAGTTATAGTATTGCCATTTGCATTTTTAGGCAAGCACTACAGAAGACATGTACACAAAGACTGCGGACGCACACACACTCCTTCGACCCGAGTTCGTCGAGAGCCTCTGGTACATGTACCAGTTAACTGGCAACACTACTTACCAAGATTGGGGTTGGCAAATATTTCAGGTATGCCATTTAAAAACTGATTCTCTATTTCAAGTTCATTGTGTATCTAGTATTTGCGAGAGTGCGGTATTGACCACATTGAAATGTTAGGTCAATAGGATATCACCCCGGCACAGTAACAGCACACATAACTTTTTTGCATACCTAACCTTGTTTTGAAAATCACGAATAACAAATGAATTATACGGATAATTCATTTGTTTCAGTCGTTTCGGTTTTGGCGCAATCGTTCGGAAGTTATACGCCTAATTTCAGCGATTCATTGCTATATATAAAAGACTAGCTGTTGCCCGCGGCTGCGACCGACTATCGCAACCAAACACAGCATATGTCCTTTCTCAAGGTCTAATCTACCCTATACCAAATCTCATAACAATCGGTTCAGTCGTTTAGGCGTGAAAGCGTAACAAACAAACAGACAAAGTTACTTTCACATTCTAATATAAGTATGGATGATTTACGTGGATTTCATTCTTAAATCGCTAAATTTACTATATTTGACTACTTAAATGAGCGATAAGGGGTGTATGGAATCCTATTAACGTCTCCTAAGCTGACTTGCTCGCTGTCAGCCCTGCCGATCAGCAATCGAAGCTCTGCTATAGGCTTAGCTCTCGAGTTTAGGAGCTCAGAGAACTGTCGCTCCTGTAATAGTTAAATAACTTCGTGGTAAAAGCGTCGACTGCAACCGGGATCATCGCTAAGATAATAGTGATTATTCTTGAAATTGACTTTCACACCAGCTCTTTGCCAATCAATTATTTTTAATAAAGTTAATTATTTTCCAGGGATTTGAAAAGTACGCAAAAGTACCGTGGGGCTACACGTCTCTTGCAAACGTAAAATCCGAGAAACCAGTTCAGCGTGACATGATGGAATCGTTCTTCTTATCGGAGACACTCAAATACTTGTACTTACTGTTCAGCGATGACAGGTTCATCATTGATCTTAATAAATACGTCATTAACTCAGAAGCCCATCCCTTGCCTATTTATAAGAACTAGTATTTCAACCTATTTGGATGGTTGCAATCGCAACTGCGAGAGGTAGATGGTTCTTGTAACACATTGAGCACTAAATTCTGGGTGTACTCATAAGTGAGCTGTACTGTGTGTGATTATAACAAGAAATGAACTTTGCAGAAATAATAGTTTTGTGAACCACCAATAGACTGTCATCAGTGAGTTTTGTGTTCCTAATATCATAGCGTACCACACCTATTATTACACATAATATATTATTATACCGTTTATTTAATAATCTCTGCTCGTTTTAAGTACAGATGTGCATTCATATCAAATTATAAAGATATATGTGAATGATTCTGTACAAGTAGAATATAATGCCATAATGTAATATTACTCATTTATCAAAGGAACCTCAAGTTTCGATATCAGTAAGTTTTCATCTTCAATTTGAACTGAAAGTTTTATACGTAACCGTGCGCAAGTAAACATTACTACAATAGTTTAGTTAAGAGTTTCCTCCTCCCAGTACCACCACTACGCCCTCCTGGGCGAACCTCAATTATTTACTGTGCAGTGTCACTGTTGATGTTCTGAAGAGCACTACAATGTTCGTTTGGAATAAACAAAGTGCGCCTACTAGTGATATGCATTATAGTATATTACAAGATAACAGTGAAATTCATAAAATTGTTAATATATTGAGCTACTAATATTGTTAGTGTTATTATTATTATTGAGATATTAATTTTCTGGCGGAAAGTTATGTTCCAGATGTTTTATTTTTATATCGGTAATTTATTATGGAAAAATATCTTCAAGGATAAGTATACATCCGTAAGATGAAAAACATTTTTCATTCCTTCTACTTATCAAAAGTGTTGCTTTGTTCCTGTATAAGTGGGAGCAAAGTTCTTTTACGATAGGAACTTTACATACATACATGACTTTATAGCGGGCGAAAATGAGATTTTTTGGGACATGTATCTTTCAACGAAATCAAATGCAAATTGTATGAATTACTGGCTGCTACGTGTTTGTGCTAGGTAAAAAAAAAAAAACAAAAGCGCGCAAATTACGTTTTTTTTCTTATAATCAGTACATATTTCCTCATAGCAAGGGAGTGAAAAGAAGAGTACCTATATGTTTCAAGATCAAATTTATATTTCCTTCGTGTGATGTATTATGAATATTTACCGGGATAGCTATCGACTGATTTTCCGGTATTGTATCATGTATAGAGGTTGCTCTTAAGAGCGTTTTGACCATCATCCGATACCCGATATCCGATATCAGTGTCGGACGCTGATAGCCGACATCAGATAACAGACACCTTGTGCCGTTTTCACATTTATCCGATATAATCGGCCCGATATAAATGGCCGATTTTCTCGAAAGCACGGACTAATTAGGGTTGCTAGGGATGAAAAAATAAGAAATCAGTGCAAACAATTTTCGACCTAATTGACATGGCAAAATGGTATACGTAACTAAGAAAATGTCATTAAAGGTCGAAAATTGCTTATGATCCGATACCTGGCCAAAACAGTGGTGTTGGCTCTCAAACGCCATTAGCCTGAACCCGCACTTGTACGAACTTCCGGGCCGCCATTAAGTTTGGTTCAAGGTATACGCAACTTATTGTCTACATATGCTTCAGTTATATTGAATTACAATGTTGTGTACTGAGCTGAAAGCAGGCGGGATTCCAATCCTAAAAGAGCTAGCAAAGCTCTTTAACTCCGTCATCCTACATGGTTCAACACCTAGGGCAAGGAGCAGGAGTGCGGTGATACCGTTCTTCTAAAAAGGTGACAAGACCTTACTGAAAAACTACAGACCCATCTCACTCTTGAGCCATGTCTACAAGTTGTTCTCGAGACTCGTCACAAGTCGTCTCGCGGGTAAGCTCGACGAGTTCCAGCCACCGGAGCAAGCTGGGTTTTTAAAGGCCTATAGCACCGTAGACCATATCCATACTATTCGACAGATTGTAGAAAAGACTCAAGAATACAATCAGCCGCTGTGTATGGCGTTTGTGGACTAAGAAAAAGCCTGCGATGCTTGTATGACACTGCCACAATGTCTGTCCAGCTCCAAGACCAGAAGACGACAGACCCATCAGCCTCCTGCGTGGAGTGAGACAGAGAGATGTTATATCCCCTAAACTATTCACCAACGCATTGTAGGACGTCTTCAAGACTGGATTGGATTGGGCGGAGTTTCAACATAAACGGTGAATACATCACACATCTTCGGTTCGCCGATGATATCGTCGTGGTCGCGGAGTCGCTGGAACAACTGGGCGAAATGCTGCACAGTTTAAATGGAGCTTCTCGACGCGTCGGCCTCGGTGTAAACTTGGATAAAACCAAGATTATGTTCAACAAATATGTTGCACCGAGACCGATTGCCATCGAAGGGGTGACGCTCGAAGTTGTCTAAAAATATGTATAACGGCCAGATTATCTAGCTCGGTAAAAAAAACTTCAAGAAAGGACTAGCCAGAAGGATCCAACTGGGTTGTACAGCATTTCGCAAACTACGTCGTGTCTCCTCTTCTTCCCGACCGCAATGCCTGAAAACAAAGGCCTTTACCAGTGCGTCCTACCTGTTATGACTTACGGTGCCGAAATGTGGACATTGACGGTAGGGCTAGTCCATAAACTAAAATTCGCGCAACGAGCTATGGAGCGAGTGATGCTTGGAGTTTCTGGATGCGGTAAGCGGAGAATCGGCCGAAATGGCGCACATCGGGAGAGGCCTATGTCCAGCAGTGGACTGCGGTGGGCTAATTGAATGTTGTGTCCCTACAAAACCCTCGCTGCGCTCAGGGTTCTACGTCAGAATCCTTTGCTTCGGGTCGTGGTTCAAAGTAGCGCAACAGTGCAATGGTAGCTCACGGTAAATAATGCGCTTGGTACAAGGACGAACCAGAGGGGACGGTGGTAGTCTGTACTCTACGGAATAAACTTAATATACCTACTAGATTTTTACCCACTTACTCCGTATACGTATTTTTATTTGCCTAATAGCCTAGAAATTTCATATACGTAATGTAGCAGTACATAATTATGTTAAGTAAATTCTCGTACTGTACTGCGGGTTTTGTGGAATGGATGAAAGATAAATACAAAAGATAATGGTATAAAATTACCTCAATATAATAGTTATCCATAATGTATAAGGACTATGGATTTGTAATTAGTTCGTACTGTTAAACTCACATAACAGAAAACCTTGTCGAAGTGTGATATGACAGATTCAATAGCGGATTCAATGTCGCCAAACTCACACATACAACTAGATAATAATACGTTGCACTACAAGAGTAAACAATTGTTTTGCTTGGTCCTATATCTTTAACACCAAATTAGCCTAAATTATGCACACCGCAAAACGTAAACACAATTTATTGATTCGCATTAGTTATTACTTTAATATAGATGAAAAAAGGGATTTACGACGTTTTGTATCTGAATCAAACGTGTTTCGATTTACGAAAATGTTCAGCTTACAGCAAAAATAAGTTAAAAAACCTCGATTTAAAAAAATCATAAATCGATAAATGCAAATGATTTCATGATTTTATCTAGAGTTTTATTTATTATCTATCTATACATAATAAAGCAGTAGATATTTCTGTCATCATGAATTTATCATAAACCGATTGTGGGTCATAACGCACACGCTAATCTCCAAAGCATATACTTAATTCACATTGGGATATATATCTTAGGTGCTTTTCGATTTAAAAGACAACAACGCACCTTCGATAAATCTCTTTATAGTGCCCGCGTGTCAAATTAATTAAATGTTACTAAAAAACGGGCAGTAATGAATTAATAAAAAAAATATATATGTAAATGCTATTTTTAGGTGTCAACGCTAGAACAAAGTTATATCGACCATTGTGTGTGGGCTGTCATAAAGAAGATAAACGAATGTACAGAGTATATATATGACAGATACGACTGAAAGTCGAAATTGTACGCTCTTGCAAATCTCCGCATAAGAATGAATGACACGCTTGCCACGCCTTCACAGTTCCACCGTTTTTCTGTTTCGTGATTAAAATTAATCTATAACACAATGTTTACTTATTATGAATCTCATTTGTAAAAATCGGCAATTATAATTCATAAAAGGAAAATTAAAGATAGATATTGATTTATGTAATCAATGTCCAAAGATTGGCTAATACTTGTACAGCCAATTGCGTTATAGTATGGATTTTTGGAATATCTTCATAGATTTCGGTATTTTTAAGGTTGGTGTATCTTTTATGACACTGCCGGAGTAAGTGGGTTTAAAAAAAATCTTCACATCATTTGACATTATGTACTTAATATAATATCTAGTACATGTGTAACGAATTTACAAAATAATACATTATACACAATAGAAATTTTAATACGTATTACACTCCTTATTTTAGTCATAGCAATGCGAAAAGGTCGAGAGATCTGATTGACAGGGTGAATGTTTACAAGAGCGAGCTATTTTTTTTAAAGTAGGTTGTGGAATATCTAATTTATTAAATATATAACTGATATTAAAAATTAATCTTAATGAATAATAGTTTTAAAAGGACTGCGCACCACTCAGCGCCAGGCTAGGCTATCTACATTCAATAGGGCTATTGACTGTCTAACTAAATTCAATGTCCAAAATAGGGCTATAAACTGTCTAAATAAATTCAATGTCCAACCTCATCCTTGTACTTACTTCACTAACTTACAATCAAACCTTATTTTATTTCTTACTATTTCTATTAGAAAATACCATATTCTTAAGTTCTTTTTCTATAATCAAATTTCTAAATGTTCTATTATACTTAATTATTTTTGAAGTAGGCGGTTGTGATGAAAATATAAAAAATATTTATTGTTAGTGTCACGTATTTAAGAAACATATAAAATATGCATGAAAGTAATCGCCCTTTAGGTACATGCCTTACTTTATTTCCCAGATTATAAAATACATTACAGTTTGATTTGGGTAGGTACAAATATTTATGGTATTTTGAGATTACCTATCTAAATTATTGTGAACTGTGAACCATAATACTGATTGAAAACGAATTAAAGGATCTGATTACATGTTGGTTGTTCATAAAAAAGTTTTGTTATTTATTTCTTAAGAGAGTTTTAAACTTGTACCTAGTAAAAAAAAAATTAGCTTACACTAACAAATTGCTCTAGTCATCGTCGATCCGCAGAATTTTGCAAAATATTGCGTTGCCATGCGGCTATTGCGACTTGCTGTTTCTTGAATTTGAATGAATAAATAATTGAATTCCTATTTGGCAGCGGCAGCTTCTAAATATCTTCTTCATTGAAAATATGATTTTTAACTTCAACAGATTAGTATACGATTCGTAGGTATGAACTGATACAATGGATATTTCCCTGTTGCACTAGTTTACAATTCTTATTCAACAGACTACCCAGTTTTGGTGTTTCATTCATATAACTGACTCGGTGTTCTTTGACACGGATACCTATGTTTACCAATACCCTCCTTTTGACCAATGAGTGAGGACCCACATTAACAATTAGTCCTACGTTTATATACCTGTGTATCTTTATAATTGTCACTTGTAGAATTAGTTACACTATCCTTTGGCAATATCGTGAGTTATAATTTCCAGAGCTCGAGGCTCGTCCGCCTTTTGCACGGGCGATGCCAGCTAAATTAAAGCCTGAGCTCAGCTGGTATAGCGATATTACAGATAGGTACAGACCGGTAACAAACGTCTCATTGTAATAAATACTATGTTTTTCTTGAACCTATGTATATTTATCTCTATTTTAAGTATTTTATTACCACGTCGTCTTCTGTTCTCGTGAAGTTATGTAAGAGAAAGAGAATGCTGTGAATTTATATTCTGAGTGCAGAGATTTGTTGCCAAATTTATTGAGTGGTATTAGAGATTTTAGTAGGTAAATATGCAATTTATTATAAAATTTCAAGCGCACTCTGGTAGCATGATGCTCACCTTATAATAAAACGGGCCAAAAATATTATAGATACTTTCATTGTAAACTGTGGTTCCATTACCCACTGTTCACAGGCACGTTTAAATATATGATTTATTACGAATGGCGCAATTGTACTAGCATAAGATTTTTTTAAGGATAAAAAGTTTTTGTGTGCAACAAATGTTTGATATGTAATCTCATTAAATGAAAATAGTTTATTCTTACTTCCTAAGTTAATCAATTCACTTTGTTTTGAAAGCACATTCTTAACATAACTCTTTATATAGGTAGTTAAGTAAAGATCCAACACTCAAAATACATTTCGTTAATGATAATTATTATTTTACTAACATGTCTAGCTAGTTTAATTTATAATGGATCTATAAACGATTCAAGTGGTTAGGTTGCATATTTATCAAACAGTAAGGGCAAAAGACCGAGCGTAATCAGTAAAAATCTTGTATGGGGTAATTTCTTTTGCGAAAGCGAAATTTGAGTTCGATTTTGACGTAACTTCTCAGTTACGTCACAATCGAACTCAAATTTCGTTTGATACTGTCATAGTGTAACCAATTTACCAATCTAATTTATATATGTGAATTTGTCAGCCTTTAGACTACCTACTTTCATGCCGTAGCGTGACGCCGGTCGCGTTGTTCGCAAAGGTACATTACGTACCTACGCATACCTGAGCAACATTCTTCTTCACCAGAAATCGGTCATTTCTGGTCTGCTCCCTTTTATATATCTGTGACCCAAACCCGTAAACGGTGCAGCGAGCGGTGACTTAATAGCCAAACTACTGGCAAGTTAATTTAAGCGGTTAGCAAAAATAATTGAATCCAAGAAACAATGAGGTTTATTTTTAGATTACGTTAAAATTTCACTCTATGTTCTTCACCCAACTATTGAGTAACGGTGAAGGCCCAAGTTATTTATTTAGGTACGCTATACTCCGCACGCCGAATGATGATCCCTATGACGTTTCAACTGACAGTTGTATTAGTTATGCGAAACAATTTCGATAAAATACTGTTTTTTCAGGCAAATGTCATGTCATTCAGCCAGGTCATTCAACATAATAAGCAATATTTATTTATTTTGAAAAAAAGACTACGCGCATTGACGGACATAAAACACTAGATAAAAAAGTAACAGCCTTATTATATTTTATTTTACTATACTTTAATTTTTATTCAAATTGCATAATTTAAAGAATTTAAAATTCTTTTTGAATTGAATTTTAAAGAATTCATAATTAGCTGGCAATTATGGATTACACTGACTGGGATCGAGATGTACAATACGACAATATCATTGACCAACCGTTAATAATAAACGTCACGGATAGCTGCAGTTCAGACTCAGATTTTGAAGATCCGATTGACCCTGTATCAGATTCAGATTGATATTAATAAAATACAAACTCAAAGCATTTGTTTTATATTTCCAACAAATTATCGATATTTTGTTTATCGATGTCCCCCTTCTTAGTCGATAACAGCTTGACGACGTAACTTTTGCAGCACGTACCATGTACATTTGCATTGAGTTTTTTTTCTATTATTTCCGAACATTACGTAATAATTTCTTAATATTCATTTTTATAATTTACAATTGTACTATGCGTTTCAAATAAGTTGATAACTGTCATAATGACATTTTGATACGTGTCGATAACTTCATTGTGTAACGTAAGATCAGCAAATACATTTTTATACTTCACTGTTGCTTCACTGTTGTTAATATATTTCCAATTAAATATTTATGATAATTGTTGAACCATATTCCCTTTTCAAGATAGATAACGATAGGGTAGGATAAGTACATACACATTAAGTAAAAATTAAATTATCGGTTCTTTTTATATTTATTTATTTTTAATCGGGCGGTAATTATGAATTTTTGAATAATTATAATTACTAAAAAATTTGATAAGTGCTTAATGAAAAGAATTTAATAATGAGGTCGTTGTTACCATACACGTATGAACCTGTCCGAAATGGAAATTTTGTTGTTAGCTGTACATTTTTCATGAATACGGAATGAAGTTGCCGCGGTCGCGATTATCTTCTCATTTGAAACGCATAGTACACAATTATGATTTTTTCGTCTTTTTAATGGACCTCTAAAGGATTTGATGTGATAGGACGTCAGTACAATGTTAAGCGCTAACGAACTGTCATACGGATCATCATTCAGCGTGCGGATTATAGTAGTAGGAGAACAAAAGTAACCGACGTAGCCCAGCGGATTAGCTCGTTGAAGTGGCAGTGGGCGGAACACATAGCGCGCAGAACAAATGGCCGATGGAATGGCGACCGGGTACGGGCAAACGTAGTAGAGGACGCCCAACGGCCATGTGGAAGGACGACCTCATCAAGGTCGCCGGGAAGCGCTGGATGCGGGCTGCTTTAGATCGGTCATTCTGGAATTCTATAGGCCTATGTTCGGCAGTGCACTGTATATGGCTGATATCATGATAATGATGATGAGTAGCGATAAATGCATTACGCACACAAATATACTAGTTTATATACACCCTGATTTTGTAGTCGTTTCTGATTTCATAATGTATGGGGGTTGTAAATTTGTTTTTGTATTCGTTAAATTAATACCTCCAGGATGATTTTCACTGTGTACAAATTGTTTTTATGCGTAACGACTATAAAATCATCGCCCAGTGTACACCCACTATAATTTTAAGTAGTTAACAACGTTGTATATATGTCACCGCCAACTAGCTTAATCAGCCGTCGAATTAACTGCCTAGGCAGTTAACTAAACCGCGCCTTTAATTAACGGCCTGAATGATATTCAGCCGTCTCGTTTATCACATCATTTAATAACCTGGCTGGCTAATGTTTAGGCCAATCGTAAGATGGGCACTACCTTACGATTGGCCTAAGCATTAGCCAGCCAGGTTATTAAATGATGTAATAAACGAGACGGCTGAATGTCATTCAGGCCGTCAATTGAATGGCGCCATTTACTGAACTGCCAAGGCCAGTTAATTGGACGGCTAAATAAGCTAGTTAGCGGCGACATATATATCTTACTAGGAATAATGTAAGATAAATTTTCTTGTTATTATCTAAAAGATATCAGTTTGACGTCCGTATGCCTTTTATTATATTGAGTTGTATTTTAATAGGTAGCAGAATTTTCAGTTATGAGTTTTACTTAAATCAATCATTTATTTATTTTTTTCGAAGAACTCCTAGGGTTCTCCCATTTCAGAAACCGACGAGTGCGGCGTACCGGCGAATCGTCGTGTCCTTTGCTCCAGATCCTCCTGACTTGTCAATCTTTTCAGTTGTTCCAGGAAGTCCGGGTCTTTGACCCTTTCTGTCAGTTCCCGTACGAAGGCTGACCCAGTCAGGGATTCGGAGCTGGTGGCCTTTGTCTTTGCCCCGGAGGGCGAAACAGGAACCTTTTGTGGCTTCTCGGCGGAGCGACCGGTCCTCCCGGGATCGGCATGTTTTCTTCTCTTCGCCCCACCGGAAGGGCCCGGCTCTTCCTGTTGGTCCTTTTTCTTTTTAGTTGGTCCTTTTCATTTCAGTGGAATTGTCTTGTCTTTACAACAAATTCATTTATTTCACGAGCATTTAGAGTAAAATTTTAATCTGCGAGTAAAATTAAGATATTGTGGTAATTTTTTTTCTTGTAATAAGATATTTTTTATTTATATAATTAGCCGTTCAAGCTGAGGTGTAGATAGTTAAATTAATATGATTGTTGAAAGTTATTTATACCAAAAAGGACGATAATTGTTTATTTACTTACGCACAGATAATCATGTTTAGTCATTATAAGTGAAATTGATTCATTTTAAATTAATATTTAGTTACCAAGATCCTAGTTCGGCAATATGGTAATAAAAAAAAATTATACCAGAACTATGCTATTTATTTATAATACTTGTCTATATTTTGCTATAAACTTTTTCAGCTATTCTGAATATTGGTGGTTAAGGTACACAGTTATTCCTGTCTGCAGTACCGGGCAATTTTATGTAGGTGCCTACATAAAATTGTACTTATCAATCTTTAGTTTCATTCAATATTCGAGATTTACTTGAAATAGTCATTTTAAGAGAAATTGATATGTTACCGGCAATCTGTATAATGCAGGCATTCTATATAATGCCTGTCGAATTTTTAATAAGACGGAGTACATTGACAGCAGATAATGTCACTATGTGAAATAATGATGGCATATTCAATGTATAGTAAAACCAACATTCCCGTGAACTGAAGGAGGCCGCCACTTTCCTTTCAAGAACGTCAAATCGTGCTGAATCGTCTTTGATTTGGAATAAAACAGTATGCATTTGACAGTGACAACCGTAGTTCCTATTTTGACCATTTCACAGAATCGTTGGTTGACGTTTGTAATAGTGATGTTTTCAGTTTTCGTTCACTTGTGACGCAGCAGCGCCACACTCAATTGTCATTACTTTCTTGACGCAATCAAGGAAGAATTAACGAATGATTTTACTTAGATTGTCATAAATCATTCACTTTGCCATAACACTATTTTTATTAAACTGACAACCCACTAAACGACAATTACTTCGTCCAATTAAAAATTCGACATGCCTACTATTCTACTGGCAATTTGTGAAATAAATGGATTTTGGTGTATTTGCGGAAATTTTATGTCTGATGGATTATTAAGAAATAACCACAAAGGCTTAATTGTGGGAGCTTCGCTTCGCTTCCATCCCTGCATTAGGCTTCTAACCTAATCTATCCAAGTTAAATTGCGTGGTTTGGAGAATACGCCCCAACCTGGCTAGAATATGGGTTAGAAGGCTCAGGCGGAAGCAGAGCTCTCGCCTTAGCCTTCGTGGTTGTTTTTAATGGCCACCGACTATGTTTTTTGATAATATTTCAACATTGTCGGCTGCGCACTCGGTATTATGAACATTGCCTAGACATTGTATAGAATGCCGGATTATACCTACACATTGCCGGATTATACCTACACATTGCCGGTAACAGATATAAAACAACGTTATAATCCCAACAGTTCTATCGTTATGTTAAAATGCAGTATTCACATGAAATGGTGATTGTATTCATATGTCAGTATTGTTGCTTTAATGAAGAAACAACCCGTTAAAATGCATTTTTATAAATATTGATGTATTGAAATGGATGGTTCGTCTCACGTACCTACCTCCGTAACTAGAAACTAGGGCACTGTACAGTAGTCTTGTCTCTCGAGTGTCGCCCTTTAAAATGTCTCGCTTTGATCACTGCTAGTTACTGTTGCGATTAAAGAGACTCGAGAGACACGAGAGTTGTCCTCGCCACGCAGAGGCAGCTGGGCAGGTCTTGGTCTAATCTTTGTCATTCTCGAGGCGAAATAGGTACCTACACAACTCACAAATATTGTATTATTAATTAAACTTTATATCGTATAAATCCTATTGAAAGTGTATTTCGTACGAATGACATGGCATTTGTACCATATATATCTACACTTGTATTAAACAGGCAAATTTTTCCATTGGGTGTGAATGGTCACTTCGAAACTATGTAGGTATTATGAACAGCGAATAGATTGATTAGAAACACTAACTACAGATCGTTCCCTTTGATTTTGACGATATTGACACTATATAACCACTATTCTTCATAGTTTAGGATTTGTCTCTTCACGCCCACTTGTAAAACTTACCTTATATATTATTATAACTTACTATATCAATGTCAGTGTACAGGAAATCTTCCAAAATGTGCTATTATACATGTACCGGTACCTAATAAATGTACGATTTATTATTTTGATTTTTATTTTTGTTCATTATGTAGGTATCTACGTAAATAAATAACCCTATCGACGGCTCGTCATGTCCTCATTAAATCTTATTATTTTGGCATAAATGTTCTCTGTAAAAATAATTAAGTGGGTCGTTAATGTTGCATTTTAGTCATTACGCTGAGAAGGCATGAAGTAGTGTAGTGTCAGGAAACCAAGGAGCCAGCCACCTAGGTTTCCTGACAGTACATCCAGGTTCAGGAGAGTCGCAAACAGCAGATCTCTACTGATTGTCAGGTGACGATTTCCATGCTCTAAAAAGTTATTAGGATTGGATGCAGGCAGCTAGATCGAATATGAATCGGCGGGCCGTTCTAATTTTAAACCCATCTGGTATGTATGTGAACTAAATGTAAAGATGGCCTGATGATCTTTACACTGATTCCAACTTTCACAATTATTTGGGAATGTTCAACAAATCCTAAGCACATTTTAATAATAATAATAAAACAAGTTGGGCCCTCAGACTATAAACCTCGCTATCCATGGTATCCCTTAGTCCGTACCTACTACGACCAGCAGCTCTTCAGGCTTTAGGTTTTATTCTATTACAGATAAATGCTTATTTTATACCTAGTATGTTTAAAATTAATATTTATAATAATTTAAGTACTAAGGTTTTACCTATTTTTAACTTCTTGCCATACATACAAGTCTCAATTCGTTTGACAGGTAGGTAAGCACATATCAAATATCACGCCGATTACGTTATTTCGAATTCGACACCTGGATGTTCTTGAAAATCGAATGAGTAGGTAGTACAGAGTACCTACCTACCTGATTCAAGTTACCTACCTACCTAATCCACTCCCATCTGTTTCTGTTAATATTAGGACAAATTAATTATATTTTCAACTTTTAGCAAGGTGGAAATTTCCATTCAATGTTTCCTATGAGTAAAATTTGCTATCTACAGTATTTAGAGTACTTCCACTCCAGGTAAGGTCGAAATCTTCACTGTTTCCTCGTGGCCAAACTGGTTTGGCTACGACTACGAGTGATGTACTAGTGGCCAAAGCCAAACTCAATATTGTCTTCCTCTTGTATATCACGTACCTACCTACATAGGTGGCCGTTTTTCCTCGAGGTCAAAATATTTCACCGAAATAATTGTATTTGCCACGAGGAATTGTTCTTATTTCGTTAAAATTTATTTCCACGTAAAAACTTTTTGAAGATTTTCAGCGGTTGAACATAATGGCACTTAAATTATAATAGACTAGCTTTTGCCCGCGGCTCCGCCGGCGTGGATGTCGGTTATCGCGACCAAATATAGCTTATGTCCTTTCTCAAGGTCTAATTTACACCTATACCAAATTTCATCAAAATCGGTTCAGTGGTTTAGGCATGAAAGCGTAACATACAGACAGACAGACTACAGAGTTACTTTCGCATTTATAATATTAGTATGGATTGTAACAACCGTCATGTTGCCTTGTTGTATGGCTAGTTACAAGCCTTCCGTATTAAGTTATTAAAAAAAAAGTCTGTTCATATGACGATTTAAACATAGTTTATGTTACCTATAAATTGATATGGTTACGTTTTGTAATAACTACAGTTATTATAACTATTTTCAAGACAACTATGGTCAAAAAACTACTGTTTAAAACACCTAAAGATCGTTCCACATATTTTTGTAATAACTACTGGTCGAAACAATTAATGGACGATTCACCTACGGTTTATTCAACTACAATTAATTGTGCTAAGGTTCATTGAACTATGTATGAAATACCTAATAGTCGATTCGCCTACGGTTTATTGAAACTACTACTTTGTCACAGAAATTTACGTTGTTGCCAAACCGACTTCATGTAGTCTTGTCTGTGGGTGTGCGTTGTTTTATAGACAATTGTTTAATATAATTTCGTATTACAGAAAATGTTTAGCATAATTTCGTTTCATAGAATAATCAATATACAGAATACTTACTTTAAAGAATTTTAAATCATTGAATTTTGTTTCATATAAAGTTAAACATTAGAATAATCATTTCATAGAATATCAAATCAAATATTCTTAATCATTATATTGTTTATTTAATAGAAAACTTTATAAACTAAACAATTGATGCGTCTACAAAGTCGACGGAGCCCCGCTACGCGGGGCACCTACTTCTGGGTGGTTAATAAAAAAATAACCACGAAGGCCTAATGCGGGAGCGGAGCGTAGCCTTCTAACCTATCCGAGTCGGGGTAATCTGAGTCGGGGTGTTAACTATAATGACGTTTTATTAATAATTTAATAACAAAATGATTTTATTCTATTTTACAGAAGAATTCAAGCAAAGCCCGCTAAGGCGCGGAGGGGCGAGGCGGTCCCATGCGACCTTAAACAAAACAACGTAAATTTCTGTCACAAAGTAGTAGTATCAATAAACCGTAGGCGAATCGACCGTTAGGTATTTCAAACATAGTCCACATGTCCAATATCTTAAATGAACATTATATTAATCGTCCGTTAGTTCAAATAATTTTAGTTTATTCGAAATTATGTGTATGAACCAGTAGTCGAGTCGACCAATATGCGTTATGACCATATGTGAATCAACCGTAGTTATCTTGAACATAGTTGAAATAACTTTAGATATTATGATACGGAACCATTGATATACAAAAACTTTTTTGTAATATAAAATTTTGACTGACTTTTTGAACGAAATTTTGATTTTAACTATAATTGACGTTATTTTCCGTTCCGTACGTAAGCAGGTTCCTCAACTAATAGTTGGGTAGGTGCACTAGGTACCTACCTATAGTGTTGTTCGGGAAGGCACCCGTGATATATGTAATCAGATCAGAATCACTTAGTACTAAGAGTTTGGAAGGCTTTAAAAATTAAACATTTTATAAAGTTAATGTTTATATTGTATGTATGTCTAAAGGTATACAAAAATATAAATAGGTACATATAAATCTATGTACTACACCAAGTATAGTCTCCAACTACGGACGGAGGCCGAGTACCTAGTTACTTAGAGCACAATAAGTATAAGAATATAAAGATTAACTATAACAGGTAAACCGTAAATACGAAAGACTTATATAATGGCATTCCTCTAAAATAAATGAGAGACAAAGATGGCTGCTTGGCTATTCTATACAATTCATTCAATACCTGACCTAATATTTATGGTTTTCAGTATGCAGAGATACTGAGCAGCTTGAATTTCAAGTGTACTGCGTTATTTACGTAAATTTTAAATACAAAAGTAAATTTGTACAAAATATTTGTATTACCTATCCCTATCTGTATACAAAGATATTGGTTATTAAGTATAACACTTGTCGCTTTTAGCGCTCATCGAGTGACAGCGTAGCCTAACAGTTTAAGTCGGTCACTTCAGTCCTGTTACTTCAACAGTTATCAACTCTCCCTAATTGTTCAGTGGCTATTCGAGCAGTTATATGCTTCATTAAATGTGTACCCGTACACCACTCACACTTTCCGCATGAACGCGGCTGACATGCCAGTCGCGTTACTACGAATATTGGATACAGTATCTAATCTACATGCTCTTTGGTAAATAACTGAACTCCCACAACAGTGATACAATTTGCATATTAAACACTAGAACCTTAATAGTGATTCAGTCTCGGTTTGTTTGAGGCAAATCATTTGCTGCATTTTGCTGTAAGAATACATATTTTAAACGCAATGAAACTATTGACCAATAATTTTATAATACAGTACCTACTAATAATTTGATTTAAACTTGTTAACAAATTTGTGTCAAAGATCTCACGGTTAAAATACAAAATTAAAAATAGAAACTATTAATAGACCATAATCTAATACTACTCAGTTTATCTCTTATACAATAAAATGGAATGTTAAAATAAATACATAGCATACTATTTTAGTCTAAAATAGGTACTATTTCAGAGAAGGGATTTTTGTTGGCATTAGCTCATTAAAACTACTGGGAATAAGCATACTGACACAAGTTATAAGTGCAGCTGTTGAGAGGGGGACAAACGCATAAAATATCGTTATATTGCGATACAGTGATTTAGTTAAGTCAAAAGCTATTCAATTCTAAAAGTTTATCACCGACACCGATACCGTCCTGTATAATTTGCATAGTAAAGTGTAAATTCGTAATACAAATATTTAAAGCTAAAATATCATGAGTGTGCTTTCCAGGAATAATAAATAAAGTCAGTACAAATTTGGTAATGTAATTTAAAAAAATAATTGGCACTTTGGGGTCTAATGAACATTATACTATACACTGCACTAACCATCAAAAACACTATAAGTTCACAAATTAAACAAAAATATTCGCAAGCCAACGGTTATTGCTGCCACGTTCATTTCTTATAAACCAGTAAGCTAAAATTCTATTGTCAATATAAGATTTATTGCAAGAATTCTGAACCTATTTTAATAAGTGTATAAATTTCATCAACTTGGCAATATAATGCTAAAACTTAGGTACTAAATAAAACAGCTTAGACGCAATTACTACCGCGATGTTTATAAAAATATTTTTAATACTCAACTAGGTAATTTCAATATAAATTTAAATTCATGAGATAACATTAGGTACATTGTCATGAAAAATATAATTTTCATAAAAGCACATATTAGATTAAAATTAGCTGCTATATTAAAATGCGTTATAGTCCCAAGCTCTTAAGTCTTGATATCATAAAACTAAATGAGTGAGATATAGGCCTACAGACAAAATAGTATTTAAAAATAGTCTGTCAGTTTAAGCAGTATAGGATATTTACATCAAAACACAATCACAGCATTGTAGTGTATAGTAAAGACACTTGATGCCACAGTCTTCTTCCTCTACAGTGGAAGCATTGGACCTTGCTTTATGTGCTGGAGGAGGTCTTAAATACACACTGTCCACTTTATCTCCATATTTTTCATCTTCCTGTTTGTCAGATTTATTAGTTACTTTGTCATTTTCAAAATATTCATCACCTTTATCATTTTTGAAATCTCTATCATTTGTATCTCCAGCTGCATCCTGTAAACATAATACAATGCTATATATTAGACATAATCTGTTTTGGCTTCATATTTTTTGATAAGTTAGGAGTAATTGCAATTGTTATGACAGTGGCCCTTTATTAGGTAGCATAGAGACAAAAATATGCCAGGCTGACTATATTATGTGGTACCAAGAAACGTGTCGGCCGCGTCTTCGCTGGCAGCCCCTGTGCCGTGGCGGTAGTGAATGCGACCGCTATGCAGTGTATCAATGCACAGTGAAAATATTTGTATGCATGAATGGGTATATGCATAGGTCTGGTTGTATCTCAGGGAGCATGTTAAGCCATTGGTCCTGGTTGCCATATGAACATCTATGGCAGTCGTTACGGGTAGTCAGAGCCCTAAAGCCCAACAACTGGCCTAACTGCAAAACTTTGTTATTGGCAATGGGTTGTGAAGGTCAGCTGGCAGTTGCTTCAGGGAAAAAATCAAAGTTCAGCCAAACCCACAGTTACTCTGGAAAAAACAGACCACAGACAGTCTTCTTCTAGCTTCAAATGCGACTGGGATTAACACTAGAATGAAGAAAATAGCCCTGTGACTACTATTACAATACTGTTTCTGTTGTTAGTAACTGGCTTTATTAGTATAAACTAAGACTGTCACTGCATTAAGTCATTTTTTATAGTTGACATTTAAAGTCTATTTGGCCCTACCTAGTATTTTGGGTGAAGTTCAAACACACACACAAACCCCCCTGAACTATTAAAATATTGAAATACTGAAATATTTTTACATGAATTTACCTATTATTTTGCTTAGTATTGTTTTGTCTTCTTAAATTCTCCAAAACTAATACATGCCTGTGAGTAAATATTTAGGTGTGGTTAAATGCACCTGTTAACACACTCATGATAAACTATGAACCAGAGGACACAGTCATGATAAACTATGTACCACAGGAAGTGGGATACAATGTACAACACAAACTACCTGTAGTCCATAGAAAGGTGTTCTGAAAGAAATCAAAAACTGATAAGAGCACCCAATGTACAAACAACTTCTTATCCTTGGTTTATAAGTTGTGTGTGGTATTCAAGTATATATCTATCAGAAGCCAATATAGCCAATTTAACTTACACACTATTTGAAATTTCCCGAGCGAAAAGAACTGATGGTCAGCCTTACCAATTTATGAAGTTAATAGTTTGATTTATTTGTGCATCCAACATCAAGAAAAATCTGCTGTAAAGCTATAATCCCATAGAGATCCCTGCCATGAACAGATACAATACATATCCCTGCCAGATGTATGTTAGAATTAGATCTTTTTGAAAGCCTAGCAAACACTTGCACACATTTATTCAATCCAAGGTATTCCATAGAGTAAGATTCTAATATTAATACTCACTTTTGTGTCTCCCTTATCTCTTTGAATGAATTCTTGCTTCTCCTCAGGTTTTTCACTATTGTCGGTGGGTATTTCTGGTGCAGTTACTGCAGTACTTGCAGAAGCTATTGAAGCAACAGGCGGCTTGGACCTGTCTGGCATCAATAAATCCGTCTCTTCTTTCTTTTTGTGCGGTTTGAAATCAGGTGAATCCCCAGACATGCTTAAAAAAAGAATGATTGCGGTTAATGTAAGCAAGTGAAAGAACAAGTCACCGTGGTGGATGCGTCAATGCAACTGCATTCAGGTATATGGGGGCCGGAAGCCCGGAAGATTAAATTTCAATTAACAAAGTTTCGCACACATTGTCAGACAATTGTGTATAGCAACGTAAATAATAATGTAAACAACACTGCAAAAATGATGACCGTAGATATATACCTACATACCTACAATAGGAAATTTACCTTACTCCAGCAGTTTCTATTTGTTCTCCAGACAAACGTCGCCATGTGCTAATGATGGTTTCGAAATTATTGTTTTCTTGCATCTTGTGTCATAAACATAAAAGTGACAAAAAAGTTTTAATTTTGTTCACAAACAATATTTTACCAATTTAGACTGCTAAGTGGCGTTGAAAAGTAGTAAATATATACAAATTACAAAGATTATTTTATCCTTTAAAATAGACAAATAAATTTTAAGATTTCAATATTACATTTATGTGATAATTTTATTGATTTAGAAAAGAAACATTGGCAAAGCCTTGACCTTTGTCAAATCCAAAACACGCATACACAACACACACTACAATATAACCAAAGCAATACATACACATACACATTGACTGTGCTACACTACAATAAAGTCTACAAAACAAACTACACTCTCAGCATAGTTTATTCACACATACACACACAAGTACAGTGATATTGGAGTCAGTGTTTCCAAATCAAAATAATGGGGTTGCATAAATCAAACTGTGGAATTTTATGAAATACAGATTTCCTTTTTTAAATATTGGAGTGAAAAATAATCTAAACAATGACCACTTGACCATATACTTTTGTTTATATTAGCTTGGGCTAATATAAACAAAAGTTTATGGTCATATTTTTTTGTTCTGTGGCTAATATTGGTATTAGCCACAGAATAGAAAAATATTAGCGCAATAATAGCGGCATTTTGTTTTCTTCTGAATAGACGAGTTTACGCGGGAAACTGCATCGTAGTATTATTTTATTTTCTGAAATCTGGTGTGAATTCGAGTTCTTAGATAAGTATAAATAAGATATATTCGAAAAACCTTTTTAAAAACAATCTTTTTTTTTTTTTTTTTTGCATTGTCATCCGAACTGAACGTGCATACCAAATTTCAGCTCAATCGGTTGAGGGCAAGTGCCTTAAAATTGAGTTGTAAGATTCCACCCGAACAAACATACATTGCAAGTTAAATAAAAGCTTGTAAAATAGTGGATTTTTAAACTTAACGTCTTGAACAACTCATACAAATGTAGGAAAGTGGCATATTACAGTGAATTGTGACATTTCGTGTTCGATCCAAATCTCTATAAGTATTTGTCTGTGTCTGTGGATTAAATACGAGTCGCTAGAAAATCGGCCGGCACCAGCTTTTAGTAAAGGCCCACAACTTTACTGAGGCAGCAATCTCATTGCTCGTCGTCATCATCATCATCATCGTCATCATTAACATCATCAATCCATTATCATCATCATCAACAAATGAAGATTGATATTATATATATAAATGAAGGTGTGATCTAAATGTCCAATGACCAGATCATAAAAACCCAAAAAACTGACTAGACAGTTCATAATTTTAATTATCACAAACGTTCAGAAACGTTCGATATCCTATATTATAGAGGTCAGCGTCAGTGTTCTAAGTACTATGTTCTATAAAAAGAATTAAGAAGGCTATGCACTGACCTCTATAATATTACTAGCTGGACTGGGTATTCCATAGAATGATAGCTTACTTTTTGTGTCGATTTGAAGCGCCAACGTGAGTGTACTAAGAACTAATTAGTTTGCAAATGGACGTTGTTCGTTGTTTTTATTTATGTGTTTACCACAAAAAATGTCTAAAATGGCCAATGGCCACCAGTCCAGCGAGTACTATTACACGTCAGTGAGGCTATGAAACATGAAATAAAACACCTTTATATATCGACCGTAGCTATTAACAAAGTCGGAACTACAAAAACACTACTTTTCAGTATGGCCAAATAAAGTTTTGAACTTGCACCAAATTCACAAATGCCCATATATTGAAACCAAATTTCGCATAGTGCTACAGTTTTGAAAGATAATGAAGGTTGTAATGTGAATAACAAAAATAAATCTAGAAATTTCTAGAAAAAGCAGTTGTTACATTGTTAACCGAAACCGATACTAGCACACTTGTCCTAAGTGACATATCCTACAATGTTTCACGTACTATAAAAGTCGTAAGTGGCACATCCTACAATGTTACACGTACTAGGGAAGTCGGAAGTGTCACATCCAACAATTTTTCACGGTACGTAATTACAAGTTTATGTCGGATGTGGGGGTGTTCATAGGCCTTATGTATTAATAGAAGGCTTTAAAACTGATAAATTGTTTTATTAATATCTATTCAAATGTAAATGAAATCAAGATACTGTGAGTTTAGTACATCGAACTGATTAAAAATCATAAAATTCACAATAGTAATGAAAAGTACAAGTAATTACAGTCCAGAACCACTGACGATGAAGGGGTGATGTGCTATTTCTATTGCCGTGTGGGATGCCAGTCCCTTCTGCGGCTGAGAGGCTCCACAGTGCCTGCGAGTATGGGATTGTCGGCGAGCCTCAATGCGCGTCTTTGTATCGATTCGAAGGGGTCAAGCTGGTATGCAGATGCTCCGGCAAAAGGTGACAGCAGTACTCCATATGGGGCCGGACTTCTGCCTTATAAAGAAGGAGTCGTTGCCCCGCAGTGAAGTACTGCTTCGCACTGTTAAGCACTCCAAGTTTCTTTGATGCCAGCTAGGCCTTATCCTCCAAATGACTGCTGTACTGGACGTAGCTTGAGATGTCGACGCCTAGGATCCCGATACTCGAGGAAATCGTACGCGGTGTACCCAGGAATTGCGGCGCTACAACAAATGGGGTTTTCTTAGAGGTGAATACACATACTTGTGTCTTAGTGGGATTGAATTGGACTAGGTTTAGTCGACCCCAATCGGATACTCCCGATTTTAGTCGCAAGTTGTTCACGACTCTCCTTCACCTTAGATTGAGAGATATTTGCACGGCCCGTGTAACACGTGTCCCCGGTACTGTCGTCCGCATAGCAATGGATGGAGTCATCAGACAGCATATCATTTATGTGCAGCAGAAACAGGGTTGGAGACAGCACGGAGCCCTGTGGAACACCAGCGTTTGTGTCCATGTGGTCCAAGCAGCTGCCATCGACGACGGCTTGGATACTGTCGGTCGCTCAGTAAATCGCTTCCTTCAAGGTATCTCAGGAGCTGTGTATTAATCACACACTCCATAACCTTCGAGAGAAGGGATGTTATAGCAATAGGCCTGTAATTGGATGGATCTGTCCTCTCTCCTTTCGTTAGCACAGGATGCATGAACGCAGTCTTCCACTAGGCCGGGTCGTGTCTCGTAGAGTAAGAGAGCGCGAAAAGCCGCGTTAGTACTGGGCACAATTCGGGGGCACAGCGCCTGAGCACCACCGCCATATATACCATCCGGCCCACTTGACTTCCAAACATCTAGTGACTTGAGTTCCCGCCGGACCACCCGTAGCGTGATTTTAACTTCAGGCATGGAAACACCACAGCTGGGGAGAATAGGTGGCTCGGCATTCCCGTCGTTCATTGTCGAGTTTGACGCAAAGAGGTTACCCAAAAGATCAGCTTTCTCCTTAGCGCCATGGGCTAGGCTAGAGTGGCAGAAGTTTGGCCGTTTGCTCGCTCGTGCTGCGATCTAGCGGTTGGGAATATAGCATTCCATACCCGTTAGAATCGCTTCAGCGATTGCTGTTGCACTTGTGCAACAGCAGTCGCTGAAGCAGCTTTGCTTTGCTTCACTTCAAACGAATCTTAAACTCTTGAGCTTGAATCGTTTGAAGTGAAGCAAAGCTGCCTCCACGGGTACGACGAGAAGAATTATCGCAGTCCGTCCCAGTCTACTGACTTGTAGTGCCAGACATACCGTCACTGAGGTGGCGGCGGTGGTTCTGGCCACGCGAGAGTCACTTGCGCCTAGACGACGCTGTGGTCCGAAGTACCAAGTGGTGCCTCCACTCGGTAGGTAGTCAGCAGAGGGTCCAATAAAGACTCTCTGTGGGTCTCGATATCTGGTTTTCTAGTGATAGAATGCACCAGTTGCGAGAAACCATAGGTCAGGGCGTAGTGAGCAGCCCTTCCCGTAAAATCAGTTATATGATGATAAATAATACGCTCTTTTTGGTCAGTTCTGTGCGACCCAACCACTCCACATGGTGAGCGTGAAAGTTCACCAAGAACACCAAGTCCGCGGCAGGGTACTGCTCAATTACTCTGTCCGCCGACCGCTGCAGGTGCTCAAAAAGTTGAGCCGTGCCCAGGTCACCGCTATGGGACCTGTAGACGCACGCATAGATACGGGTGTGGCCAACGTGATCCATACGTACCCATAGAGTGGACAGGTCCCTGTCTTCAAGGCCGTTTAGACAGCGACAGCAAACGTCATCCCGGACGTACATGCATACCCCGACTTTACTCAGGTAGTTATGTTCGGGTTTGTATCCGGGGTACATGAGGTAGGCTGTAGCGGCCTGGCGATGGACCTCGTTAAGATTGGTGTGGAGGCCCCTGATGTTACAGAAGTCAACCTTTATTGTGGATGAAGGTGCCGCTGTAGAACGTCTATTCTCATTTTACTTAGCCATAATAAAAATGGGAGGGGGAGGTATAGAGAGTCTCTATGCCGTCAGTGTAGAAGACAAAGTAAGGTTTCTCGCCACCGCAAACGAGCTAGGGTTGTGTGATTGGCTGGCGCGGTGCGCGGACGGGCCCCGGGTCCCCTCCCAGATACTGTCAAGTCTACTCCGGTTTCCTTCTCCGACACGACTACAGCACCGGGAACTTTACACAGGCTGCTGGTTCAGCCTCCTGGAACGGAGATTATGTGATCCCCGGGTTCGGGAACCGTACAGCCTGCGGGCGGCCAGCGGTTAACCGTTTCACCGGGTCTCCCTGACCGCCGCGCCAACATTTCACTCCCGCACTAGTCAGTGGTGATATCCAAAGCCTTTGGTCTTCCCACTGACAACACAGAGCCTCTCCAGTGAGCTCTGGCTACCCTGCTCACCGTCGGAAACACAACACAAGGTTACTATAACCGCGGTATTCTGTAGGACGAAGGTACTTCCCCAGTCGGACTGATCAGTTGCAAAGGGAGGTACCGTCGTGTCCTACCTTCTAAAATAGCATACCTATAATTAAAAATGTCACATGAGGCAATAGAAAACCAGTCAACTCTTCCTAATTACCATAGCAGCACTATATACCATATCCAACCTACATTATTGTATAACTGTTTTAGAATAATAAAGTCGATACTAACACATCCAACATCTAAATTTAGTAATGTACAATTAAAATTGGTGGTAGTATCATATATGACAAATACTTTCATTATAAGAACGAATAACAAAGTCGGTAGTGCCATATCCGACAAAAACGTTTAATAGAAGAACGAGTAACAAAGTCGACAGTACCATAACCGACAAAAACGGGAATATTAGGTACAAGAAACAAAGTCGGTAGTGTCCTATCCGACAAAAATGAACGAACTCAAAGCGCGCAATAATGTAGAATGTGGTACATTCGACACAGGTAATAAAATAATAATCCGTTAACAATGTGGGATTTCACACATATTACAATCTTAACCGTTAAAGTACGCCTAGATCGAAACATTGTTATTTATACTAAATACTGCACATTTACGTAAAACAATAATATAAAAATATAAAACACGCACGCGCAGTCGCCCCGATAACAATGAGCGAACTGGCAGAACCGCGCGTTGCGCGCGCGCCCCTTCCCCTTCTTAGCCCCGCGAACTTTGTAGTAACATGCCTACCTACATTATTATTCGTACGCTCCTATGAGATCCGACTTTGTTCATCTGGAAATACTATGATAGCATTTAGTTTCGAATTTGAAAGTTTGTGAGAACATAGATATAGACGTTTGAAGACCTTAGGAGCAATAAAACGAAAATCGCCAAAATGTAGTTCCGACTTTGTTAATAGCCGCAGTCGAAATGTATAACTAGCTGTTGCGCGCGGCTCCGTCCGCGTGAATGTCGGTTTTCCTGAATTTTCTTTGCTATAAACCCCACGGAGCCCGAGACCTTTCCAACGAATGCAAAACCGTGGAAATCGGTACGTGCGTTCTGGAGTTATAGCGTCAGGAAGGAAAACCCGACTTATTTTTATATAGTAGATAACTTTTTCAACAATCTTATGCCCAGTAGCGCCAGACATCACATACCTATTTTCTGACGAACTAAATGTGTGCGATTGAGTTGGGTTAGCATTTATTATGATCGCATGCCTGCCTGCTAGTTTGACTAGGCGGCCAATTTCTAGATATCAAGTAATCAAGGTACAAAAATCACGTAAAATCACTGCACAATTTTTTTATAGTACCTACTTATTGGTTAGATTAGAGATACATTTTAAAACGTTTAACAAATAGACCGACCGATCCAAGATATATAAGGATAATTGCCCAATTATCCCCTAAAGCCAATTTGAATGACTGTGGGTAGGAGCGTGAGGATATCACCCCCTCTAGACAAGTGGCAATTCGCTAGCCGGCGTTTGGTGGAATAGAATGACGAATGTATGGGATTTGACGTAAATGACAGTCGTTAACGCATGTCATAAACGTCAAATCCTATACATTCGTCATTCTATTCCACCAAACGCCAGCTAGCGAATTGCCACTTGTCTAGAGGGGCACATCCTCTCACATGAGAGTGTGTCAGACATAAATTAGTACCGATATGTCGATAGCTGGAAATTGGCCGCCTGGTCAAAATAGCGGGTAGGCTTCCTAAATAGCACATACGAACACTACATACCTACTCAATCACATACATTTCGTTGGTCAGAAAATACGTCATCTATCTCTGGCAGCACTGGGATCTTGCAATATACTTAGTGGTTTTAAGGCGCCCACTCACTATCAGTTCACCGGACGACGACAGATCGCTATAAATATGTCAGTTAATCGCAATAACCCACACACTCACATTTTCGCTAACGATTTTCGACTGACGATTAATACAATCCGATAGTGTGTGGCCGCCGAACGATTTCGGACAGTCCTAGGCCGTCAAGGCAAACGAGCACACACCGGCAGGTAATCGTACGGCGAAAATCTGTCGACTCACAACTGCTAGTGTGTGGTCGCAAAACTGACGACAGAAAATTGCCGGCAGGCCAAAATCGCTTTACTAAGGACTGCAGGCCGTCGGACGGCTCAGAAACTGCAGGCGAACTGTTAATTAGTGGGCGCCTTTATGAACGCTTGAGTCAAGGGTATGATGTTTTAGGTGTTTTAATAGTTATGTTAAATTCAAATAAATGCAAAAAGAGCTTACTAGACTAATGAATGCAAAAAAGAGTCTAAAAGTTTCTGTTGTTCAATAATATTAGTTTCCTCTATATCTAGAAATATAAGAATAATAATGTGGATGTGCATCGGGATGGCAGTGGTCGTTGCAGTGGACCACGGATTTCCCCGCTCGCTCTTGCGAAAGAGAAAAACTGGTGCAAGCCTGTAGTACCTACTCAGCATTAATGTTCGCAAGGAAGTATGGAGGAGCAAAGAGCTGCATGGACGATTTTATCGAACCTGATTTAAAAGCATCTGTTTCTTGGTAACGTTTCGGTGATCCCTTTGGAGAAACAGAAGGTTTTGTCTGCGCTTTTACTGATGAAGTTGTAATGACGAGCAACTACCGGAGATAATATATCCTGACATCTATCGGGCATGTCACCGGCCCGGTGAATCCCTTCAGGCATATAATCTCTGGCTGTTCTCGTTTAGCCGACAGCGAGTACTGGCATACATACTGGATACAACCAAGTAGCCAGGATTGTCCATCAGCAAGTTGCAATTCGCAGCAAACCGGGATCCCAAAGCTTGTCGAAAGCACAGGCTGCGACAGGCTGTGCCAAGCCGCGCCACGCCACGTCGTAGGAACCATTCGGCGCGTAGCGCGAAATTAAGCACAGGCCTTGTGCTTACATTTGCACCTCGACACGCCGCGCCTTTGAAGTTACCGACTCCCGACGGATCGGACGCGCCGCAACAGGCCGCGGCAGGCGCGACCCAGTTCTTGACAATTTTCGTGTCACATTGTACGGGGATCGATCTATCATCACTGACATAACTGTTGTACCCAATAAGCCTGATATAGTGGTGATAGATTAATTAGATCGCCGCGCAATAATTATCGACGTCACCATTCCGCCTGACGAGAATCTTGTGGAAGCCGATAAATATACCTAAGCAAATAAAATATTTGGATTTGGCTCACGAGGTTGTCGACATGGCGATTATTGTTCCGATAGTCGTGTCGGTTAACAGACTGATTGCCAAGAGCCTCGCCAAACATCTCAAGAGGCTCGCGTTAGACAGTTGGGTCAAGGGCCTGATGCAGAAGGCCGTAATCCTTGACACGGTACGCATCGTAAGGAGGCTCCTTCCCCTGGAGCCCTAGCCACAGATAGCTTGGTCCCTGCACTCGATGCCGGTGGAGCACTATTTTTTATATTTTTACTCGACTGGCAAGAAGGGTTATGTTTTTCGCACGTACCTTGTGTGTTTATATGTATGTTTGTAATATTCTATTACCTCATATCTTCTAAACCACCGTTTCAATAATTCATGTCTCAAATAAAAGGTATTTATTGACCAAGTTTTCTTAGGTACATAAAATATTAACAAAAGTTATGTGTTGGTTTCTAGCCGCCATAAGGTATGTGGTAAATAAAATCACTAAAATTTATCGTGAGGAAATGAATGAAATTAAAAGAAGATTACAAAAATATATATATCATAACTAAAAAGTATGTATACCTAAAATAAAATAAATTATTAAAAATAAATAAACCCGACTGATGCTGAAAAGATCGAAACAAGCTAATTTCATCGGGTTTGAGATTTGCAAATGGGTAGCGCCTGCTATTAGGCTTGTTTCGTTCCTTTCAGCATCATTCGGTTTTTCTATTTCTAGCCATTTATTTTAATAAGTAGTGTTTTTTTTATTTATATAAAATAAATAAAGAGAATGTACACAAAGAACGGATAACAGAAGGATATAGTTAGGTACAGTTTTGTAGCATAACAAGTGGCGGCTTATTGCGCAAGGCAATTTCTACCAGGTAACCATGGGATGGAGTGAGTTTGAGAAATAGATAGATATAGCGGGCAGTTTCCGGTGTATATGTCGCCGCCAACTAGCTATATCAGTCGTCCAATTAACTGCCTAGGCAGTTAACTAAACGACGCCATTCAATTAACGGCCTGAGTGACATTCAGCCTAGGCAGTTAACTGAACAGCTGATTAAACTAATTTGCGGCGACATACATTATCATCATCATCATATCAGCCACACATAGTCCACTGCTGAACATAGGCCCCTCCCATAGACTTCCAGAACGACCGATCTAAAGCAGTCCGCATCCAGCGCTTCCCGGCGACCGGAACATTCATTGACGTGTATTATTAATTTACATATTGTATATTGCTATTTATGCTGATTCTCTGACGATCTCAAGACTCTTGAATGCGTGCCTCTAAGGAATTCGAAGCGTTCTTTTAGATAGACAGGAGTAAAATGATGAAATAAGATATTATCTAATAGATAAAGAAAGTGAGCATTCAGGCGAAGGCGTACCTATAGGTAAGCTTAACAGAACTTGAGCTTTGCACGAAATTCAGATATATAATATTCTGATATTCTGAAAGATCGATTCGTTCCTTTGATTAGGTTTACCCTACACGCTTTTACCACAAATATACAAACCTGCATTATTTTATCATATACAGGGTGTAATCGTTAAGTGTGTCCAGGCGATTATTCCGTAACTATTACAGATATCAAAAATCTTTAAACTGATATCGACAGTACGTTACATAATAAGTAAAACGACATCAATAACTTTTTAAAAATCAAACGAGAGGTATCTAACATTTTGACATTAAACACTCCCATACATTTAGTATGAGATTAGTAGAAAGGTTTTAGCTATGTACACCAGAAGGGACTTCTCTATCTGGGTACTCACTTCTGTAGGCGATAATGGCCGCTCTTTTGTTACAATCATATTTGTTGTAATTTTTTAGCATATCTCTCTTTTCTTTTTTGGAATAGGTATGCCATTTTGCAATCAATAAATGAAACAATCACGATTATTAACGCAAATTGAAAAAACAACGATAAATTGGCGGGAACAACAACCCGAGATAACAGTTTTGAATTTAGAACGAACACGAAAAAAAAGATACTCTTGTCTTTTTTTTCAGTTAGCTCAAATTACTTAATACGGTATTGAATTGAAACACGGTGTATTACTAATTAGAAGTGGTAAGATAATTAATTTACACGTGTATCTACCTGAAAATCATCATTGTCATATTATACGTTAGATAGCCTCCGTGGCGTAGCGGTAGTGAACGCGGCCGCTACGCAGGAGGCGCGGGTTCGATCCCCGCTCAGTGCAAATATTATATTTGTATGCATAAATATGTATATTTGCATTGGTCTGGGTGTTTCTATTTATAATATGCATGTATTTACAAAAAAAAAAACGTATCTAAGTATGTTTATCCGCATTCTAGATTCCATAACACAAGCTAGTTAAGCTATGCTTACCATGGGTCTAGATAGCGTTGTGTGAAATGTTGTGGAATATTTATTTATTTATACGTACCTAATCATAAAATATGATTAAGGTAAAATGGGTACTAGATCACTTAAAATAAGGAAAACTAAAACCTTTCTACTAATCTCATACTAAATGTATGGGAGTGTTTAATGTCAAAATGTTAGATACCTCTCGTTAGATTTTTAAAAAGTTATTGATGTCATTTTACTCATTAGGTTACGTACTTTCGATATCAGTTTAAAGTTTTTTGATATCTGTAACAGTTACGAAATAATCACCTGGACACACTTAACGATTACACCCTGTATACCCCCTCTCTGGGGCAAGATGGGGATACCGTGGATCCCAATATTCCCAATGCCTTATTGGGCCACTTTACATCCCAGCATTTAAGACCCGACTTTGTTCGAGTTCGACATAATAACCCTACACGGTGTCCTTGGGGATTTCTGCTAGAAAAAAGGTACTTACAAGTTATACATTGATGGTGTCCTCTCATATTTTCTTTTCGAGGATGACTCATTATGACTGGTATAGACGAGGTCTTTCTTTTTGTTACGCTTTTTGGTAGGTATCCATAATATGCCGAAACCTGTGGATGACTTCTTGCTTTTTGGTGTACTATATGAAGATGCGGAATAACTTTTGGACGAACTGGCGCCAAGAGATGTTGTCTTGCCACCAGAGCTAGAGGGGCCTAGAACTCCAAATCCAGATGATGCTTTAGGTGTTGAGCTGAAAGACTTATTACCTGAAGACTTCTCTCCGCTACTTAACCCAATTATATTTCCACTACTTTTGCCAGAAGATGGTTTATTGTTAGAATTTTTTCCAAAAACGCCAGTCCCGCTCCTACCAGTGGGACCGGCTCCAGATTTTTTTGCGATTGGTGCCAGGATGCTGTCCTAAAACAAAGAGACACGTTATAACTAAAATATTCACTTATCTATTTTTTTTTCGAAGGTAAGTTGATCCATCGCCCATGCCAGCCAGCGGGGATGCTTATGTCAGTATACCCAGCACGGGTTTGAGGACGGCGAAGTCCCTATCTTGCCCTGGTAAGGGAGGCTGGTGCCAGCTTCTACTGGGGTCACATCTTGCCTCACCAGTCAATCTCGGGTCTCGCCCGCTTTTGCCTGCTGCACTGTGCCATTTGCTAATCAAAGAGACATGTGGACCACATGTGTACTCACAATTGGGTGAATAGATATCTTACTTTATTATACTATTCCTGATTCTTAGGAAGGTTAACTCAGGGCCGTCTTAACCGGGGGTTCAAGGGTGCGGCCGCACCCGGGCGCGTAGCCCGAGGGGGCGCAGGCCGAGCTCTATATTATATCAATTTTATCAGGATATCTTCGAAATTGACAAACTAACATCCCCTGGCCCTATCCCCCCCCCTCTACCCCCTTTTTCGTGATCAAAGGTAGCCTATGTTCGTTCCCAAGCTTTAAATTATCTCTGTACCAAATTTCACAATAGAAGACATTCATGGCCCTACTCCCCCCTTTTATCGTGAAAAGGGGGGACCATTTTCGCGATTAACGGTAGCATATGTCCGTTCTCAAACTCCAATTCATCCTTTTACCAATATTAAAAGTATGGATTACAGATCTTAGAGAAAAATAAATGAAACATCAAAAATTTATTGCGTTTTTTTGTTGACCGGGGGGAGGGGGCGCAGTCTGAGCTTCGCACCCTGGCGCTATATAGCCTTAAGACGGCCCTGGGTTAACTTTATATTTCAGTAAAAGATCAATAAGGTTTGCGTAATAAAAGCTTTTAATAATGTGTCTATTTACGAACTTACGTAGGTACCTACGTACTTAATGCCAGCCTGTTTTGTAAAACGTAATAACATTGACAAGAGAAAGTTCTATAATATAATATATTGTTTAAGTATTATAGGTACCAGAAAGTCAAATAATTAAGGGCTTTTATTTTAGTGAATAAGGTTGGTACCTACTAGTAGATATCTTCAAAATGAGGTAGATAATAGTACTAACTTAGTAGGTATTATTCTAAATTGGTCCATCTTGTTCAAGAATAAGAGGCACTAGATCTTAACGAAAATATTCAATGACCACTGAAAATTATCCTAATAAGGCAAATTTACAAAAAGCTATGTTACTTTACATTAATGAATTAAGTTGATACTTAGTTTATTTTTAGGTTAGAGAATAAGCATTGCCATACAACGTGGCGATGCTGCCAGTCTTCTGGGAACGTTAGATATCACAAGTGGCGGAGTTCGGCGTTCTAATTTTAGTTTTTTTATACTTTCATATGTATGTATTTCTATACAGGGTGTAATCGTTAAGTGTGTCCAGGCGATTATTCCGTAACTATTACAGATATCAAAAAACTTTAAACTGATATCGAAAGTACGTTACCTAATGAATAAAATGACATCAATAACTTTTTAAAAATAAAACGAGAGGTATCTAATATTTTGACATTAAACACTCCCATACATTTAGTACGAGATTAGTAGAAAGGTTTTAGGTACGTACACCAGAAGGGACTTCTCTATCTGGGTACTCTCTTCTGTTGGCGATAATGGCCGCTCTTTTGTTACAATCATATTTGTAGTCAATTTTTAGCATATCTCTCTTTTCTCTTTTGGAATATGCCATTTTGCAATCAATAAATGAAACAATCACGATTATTAACGCAAATTAAAAAAAAAACAACGATAAATTGGCGGGAACAACAACCCGAGATAAAAGTTTTGAATTTAGAACGAACACCAAAGAGTATCTTTTTTTGTAGTGTGTTGCTTTTCAGTTAGCTCAAATTACTTATATTTGCGATAATAAACACGGTTTATTACTAATTTCAAGTGGTAAGATAATTAATTTACACATGTATCTATTTGAAAATCATCATTGTCATATTGTACATAATCATAAAATATGATTATGGTAAAATGGGTACTAGATCACTTAAAATAAGGAAACTAAAACGTTTCTACTAATCTCATACTAAATGTATGGGAGTGTTTAATGTCAAAATTTTAGATACCTCTCGCTAGATTTAAAAAAAGTTATTGATGTCATTTTACTCATTAGGTAACGTACTTTCGATATCAGTTTAAAGTTTTTTGATATCTGTAATAGTTACGGAATAATCGCCTGGACACACTTAACGATTACACCCTGTATAATAGGGGTTAAAGTATGAAATTGCCGTTTCATTGTAATAGGTACTTCGAATTGACATAGAACCTTCATGGTTTGAGATTTTTGAGTGAAACTTTTTCCACATGGTACCTATGTAGTTCTTCATTTAAAAATGTACAACATTCGATTATCGACTTTCAGTTGTTTTTTTTATTCAGCTTAGACAAGAAAGATGGATACTTCGAAAATTCGAGTGATTTTTGAATACGAGTTCCGACGCGGAACTAACAGCTCGCAATATCAATGTTGCGTTTGGAGAGGGGACTGCTAATGAACGCACCGTGCGATTTTGGTTTAAACGCTTTCGTGATGGAAACTTTGATTTGAAGAACGAACCACGAGGAAGGCCGTCCACACAGGTGAATAACAATGAATTGAAAGACATGGTGGAAGCCGATCCGAGCCAAACTACCCAGGAATTAGCTGCATGGTTTAACGTTACCTTACCAACAATATTGACTCATTTGCGTCAAATCAATAAAATAAAAAAATGTGAAAAATGGATACCTCATGATTTGACTGATCTGCAGAAAGAAATGCGTGTTGAAACTTGTGTTGCCTTGTTGAATCGATACAGAAATGAAGGAATATTGGATCGAATTGTGACATGTGATGAAAAGTGGATTCTTTACGATAACCGTAAGCGAAAAATGCAATAGCTGACCCCAGGTGAAACGCCACAACAGTGTCCTAAAGCAAAGCTTACCAATAAAAAGGTAATGGTAACTGTTTGGTGGTCTCAGCATGGTGTTATTCACTATAGCTTTCTACGATCTGGTCAAGCAATAACGGCAGATGTCTACTGTGCCGAACTCCGAACAATGATAGCAAAACTAGCAGTGAAACAGCCCCGACTCATGAATCGATCTTCACCATTATTGCTCCATGATAACGCGAGACCTCATACAGCACGAGAAACCGTTTTAACTCTACAGGAACTGCAATTAGAAACTATTCGTCACCCTCCGTATTCGCTAGACCTGCTCCAACAGACTACCATTTTTTCGTGATTTGGACAATTTTCTATGTGATAAAAAGTTTTCTTCTCAGGAGGCAGTACAAAATGCTTTCACACAGTTTGTCGAATCTAGATCACCAGAGTTCTATCGCAAAGGCATAAATGACCTTCCTACTAGATGGCAGCAATGTATAGATAATAATGGTAATTATTTTGATTAAATAAATACGTTAAATTAAAAAAAAAACGAATTTCAATTTGTCAGTACAAATCGGCAATTTCATACTTTAACCCCTAATATTAGTATGAATTAGGAATAGTGGGATAGTAGGATTAGTATTTGTTATAGTAAAGTGTACCGAGTCGGTATAAAAAGTATTCTCAAATCACACATTTCATTAATATAAACGATGGGTCTTATGTACCAAATTAAGAATATGGCCATTTTAGATATTTGTTATTGTAAAGGCATCTTATCGATATATCGATAAAAGCAACGAACAACACTACACATTGCAAATTGCAATGAAATTAGTTCTCAGTACATTTACGGCGGCGCTTCAAATCGACATAAAAACAAAGCTGTCATTTTCTATGGAATTGCCAGTCCAGCTTGTTATGGAGGTCAGTGGCTCTCACCCAACACTGCCCTAAACTAAGACGACTGCTCGCAGTCCATGCGGCGACAGCTAGCTGACGGCCAGCTGTCCACCCGCCGACCGCTCTCGCTTTTAGCGATAGACATATTATGTCGTTGAGAAATTCCCCCGACTGGTCTCCATCATCGTATCTACTGCAGACCTACATTATCAGTTCATATATCAATATAAATGAATTAAGTCCAAGCGGTACAAGCGGACAAGGTAGCTACTGTAACCCGTTGAGGAGTTCCCTGTACTGTCCTTCGTCTTTATCATCAGACCCCTGACTGTCACAACACAACCCATCTAGGTGTAAAGTTCTTATCAATTCAAATTAATCAAACACAAATGCAAGGTGGCTGCTGTGAATCGTTGAGGATTTCCCTCGACTGACCCTCGGCTCCAATATTACAAACGCACTAAGTAGGCGATCTTTACACCTTTATTCAAGAATTGGTAAATTTCTGACATATATTACTAAGTTTTTTCTACTGGTATCTGCGAAAGGTTTATTCCGAAATGGTCCCATTTAAATTTCGTAAAGATCTAATGAAGGGTTAAACGGCTTAATCCCAATTCCCTCGAAATAGAGACAGACCTCAGAACTTTTCAATAAATACTAGGAAATCAGCCATTTTTGCTACGATCGTACATTATTGCAATATCTATGCCATTAGCCATTATATATCATTAGGTAAGTATATCACGCCTGAATCCTCTGAAGGGGACCCAGAAGTGTTCAGAATATTTAGCTAAGTACATATCCGGTGATAATGGATCGATTTTAAAAATAGTCTTTGTATTCATTTTAGCTTACCTTTGAGGTAGTCCTATTTTATTTTGTAAATATTGGACATTGGGTACCGAATTTTCACAAGGTTACAAAGTTACCTTCTGGAATACAATAAATAAAATCGAGTCTTCCAAGTAGTTAAATTTCGATGGAGTCTGTTGGCAATGACGTCAATCCTGCCTACCCATTTGTATTATGTTGCCTTGCAGTGCCTGCCAAAGACCCCAAACTTACTTGCACATTTCATGGATGATGTGGCGGGACGGTGATTGTGGACGGATGCCGTAGGACATGCCTGCCTAATACCGCCTTTCCTTGGCACTGGTTTCAATCAAATTGTTATTTGTTATTTTTGTGCTTTTGACTTTTTTTTTTTTTTTTTTTTTATTTGGCTCACGAAACTGGACGTTACATATGGCATAAGTATTACGTAAACAGTATGTCAGAAAGTGATGTAAAGTCCTTCTTGACGTGAACACTACATGCGTTTTTCAAACATTAAAAAGAAAAGTAGATACACAATGGACACAATAGTTACTTACAAAATAGTGACCACATAGTTATGATGTGAGTGTCAGTTACTGTAGATCTGGTCATAAAAGAATTTCTTTATCGTGACGGACGTTGCATCGAAAAGATCCAAATCGTTACATATTTTATTATATGAGGACATCATGCGGTACAGTGGCGAATGTTGTTCGTAGTTGGAGTGAGAGAGGGGAAGTGCGAACGTTTTCCTATTGTGGAGGCGACTGCCAGGGCGCGGTATGACAACGTTTAATTTTGCGATCAAGTTGGAACAATCTACCTTACCATTAATTAGCTTGTGCAGATACACCATGTCGGCTATGTTACGTCTATTGTGGAGTGTTAACATTTTAAAATGGGTGAGTCTAGCGTCGTATGAAGTTAGATGATTGCAAAGATTGTGTGCATATGACAGGTGGTAAAGAAATTTTTTTTGAAGTGTTTCCAATCGGTTGATATGAACTGCATAAGAAGGACTCCAGATTTGGCAACAGTATTCTAAGAGAGACCGGACATAGCAATTGAAGAGTAGAATGGAAATTTCGGGGTCCTTGAAAAACTTCGTTTGCTGAATTACGAATCCGGCCAGTCGTCCACCTTTATTGCTAATCTTGTCCATGTGCTCGTGAAACTCCAATTTGGTATCCATCGTTACACCTAAATCGCGGATACTCGAGACCTCTCGGAGAAGAACGCCATCCAAATAGTATTTGGCCGTGGTGGGGTTCTGCCTTCTTGTGAACTTGATGTGGCAGCACTTAGATGAATTTAATATCATACCATTTTCCGTGCACCACCTGACAATAACATCAATATCCGTTTGCAATACTATTACATCATCCTGGCTGCGGATAACTCTGTAAAGTTTAAGATCATCGGCAAACATCTGATAGTTGGATATGATATTTCTACACAAGTCGTTTATGAACACAAGGAAGAAAAGGGGTCCCAAGTGCGAGCCCTGTGGGACTCCCGATGGTACGATATTTTGTGGGGATCCAAAGCCCCTCACCATCACAAGCTGCGAACGGTTGCGAAGATAAGATTCGCACCATCTCAACAGCGATCCGCAAATTCCGGCATGACCAAGCTTCTGAAGTAGTAGATCATGGTTGACCACGTCGAACGCCTTCGAGAAATCAGTGTAGATAGCGTGTACCTCTAGCCTATCCTTAAGAGCTTCATTTATGTCACTAACATATTCAAGAAGGTTCGACACGGTCGACCTCCCCGAAAGAAATCCGTGCTGGTGGTTATCGAACAGCGGTCTCAGATGATGATGAAGATGGTGTTGGACCAGGGATTCAAAGAGTTTTCCCAGGGCTGATAAAATTGAAATAGGCCTGTAGTTTGCTATATCAGCCTGAACTCCGTTTTTGTATATAGGGGTAATATGGGCTAACTTCCACTTTGATGGAAACTGTCCGCATAAAAGAGATTTGTTGAATATGTAGTGGAGAGGTGTTACGAGTTGCGCAGAACAATTCCTCAGAAAAATGGGAGGTATGGAATCGGGCCCAGGCCCTTTGTTGATATCTATTAGTTGAAGAGCTTTTAAGATTTCAGATTCCGAGAGATAAATTGTACTGAGAGATCTATTATTACTGATTGGTTCAGTTGGGGTAGTAGTCAGTGGTGATTGATGTCTAGGGTAAATTGATTGAAAATATTCCGAAAAGAGATCGCTGATGTTCTGTCCACCATGAGCTTTCCTGCCGTCAAGACACATCTCGACAGGTATATCAGTGCTATTAGATCTGAGTGATTTTACAAATGTCCAAAAGAGTTTTGGGTCTTTTTTAATGAGGTATGTTGCTTCTGTTTTGAATTTATTTAGGCATTCCTTCAGTAACTGAGCACACTGAGCGCGGAGTGTCTGGTATGTTAGCAAGTCCCTAGGGTTTGCGTATTTTTTGAGTCTCGAGTGAACCCGTGCTTTCTCCTTTAGCATCTTAATTAGCGAGCGATTAAACCAGATAGGATAAGCACTATTTCCTTTTTGAGTTAATGGAGTGTACTTGGCTATAATTGGGGTGATGTTATTGTAAAATATAGCAATGATTTCATCGATACTGTTACTAGAACCGAACTGATCATTCCAATCTATCTCTTGTAACTCTGCATTGATTTTTTCATAATCTGCTTTAAAAAAGTTAAAGCCAAGAGTTCTTTTTACTTTAGGGTTATTTTGTGAGTGGACTTTTAAAGAAATAGCTAATGCGGGGTGATGAATGTTTTCTTTTACCAATGGGGAAGTACTCTTGGAAACTTTGAGAGAGCCACAAGTATTCGTTATGACCAAATCCAGGATGCGTGAATTCGAATTAAGAATAGGGTTCATTTGGTAAAGTCCGTTGAAAGAGATCATGCTGGTTAATAGACTTTCTGTTACGCTTACATTACGGTTGGGAAGGTAAAACTTTTCGGTTGGGTCCAAATGCCACGACAAATGAGGAAGATTAAAATCACCTGCTATTAACAATATGGAATCTGGGGGTAATTTATGTTGGATAGTGTTCGATAGATTTGCTGTCAGGGTGTCCAATCGACTGTCAGTGACCGGTGATGGTAAGTATACAGAGCAGATACATAGAGGGATTACTGAACTGTTACGTTTTAGTTTAATAACAACCCATAAATCTTCATCGGCTGACTCCCAGTGTGGCTTTCTTATTGGAAAATATTTTTTTAATATTGCAATCGCGACTCCACCGCCTTCATCTTTGTTAGAGCTAGAAGAGCTCCGATCGCGCCTAAATACAGTGTATCTGCTATCAAAAATTTCATGATCAAAGACTATCGTTAAGCCATGACTCCGTCAAAAGAACAACATCCGCTTCCTGTTTTAGTACGTTGGATAAAATAGTGTGTGTCTTTGTCTTCAGACCTTGGACATTTTGGTAAAATATATTTAAACTATTACTTTTGTGTGGAGAATTCTGTGAAGTGCCCATGCACTGGTGTAGTAAAATTACAGACAGATCAATACAACAATAAACGAAGAATTACAGAGAGTTTAAAATGTCCTTATTTTTGATAAATAAACTATTAGAGCTAATGTCCTTTTTTATGAAAATACGCCCGTTTCGTACCCACACAAATTGGTATCTCTTCTCTCTTGCAACTCGGCGTGCAGCTGCATGCAGTTCTTTATTTGACAAAGACAAATGTTCAGACACGTAAATTGGCTTTTTATCTCCTGCTATGCCCAAGTGTGATGAGTTAAGTTTGTCGCTTTGATGAGTCTTGTTGAAAGTCTTAACCGCAGCTATAATCCTATCACGAACCAAGGGACTAGATAGCTTCACCACGATATTCCGTGGCCTATTGGACTCCTGATTTACTTTAGCCACGCGGTGATAGTTAAGTAGCTCGTTTAGTGCATTTTTGTACTAGAAGTGTTTTTTATTAAAAAATACTTATCACTGGTTAAACTTCATTTTTGACGTGAAACCCTCTTTCCTGCTGCGAATCTCTATTCAAAAGTCTCATAGTAAATTCTTACATTGACTTATTTACGAAGAAAATATTTTCATAACGCCGGATATTATATTGGACACGACAGGTGTCCAATTTCCGGCGGACGTAGTGAATGTTTGAGGTGTAATCAAAGTTATAAAAATAAGGTGTACCTAAGGAATAAGTACGATTAATGTGATACAATTTCGGCAATTCTGATTAGTTAACCCATGTTAGTAATGTACTGATAGTTAGGTACTATTATATTACATATATATATTATATTATATTACATACTAGTATATTACATAGGTACATTATAAAAGTACACCCAGTACCAACTACTCCACCCTCAAAGAACATTTCACGACGGAATGGAACCTATTTTCGGTATAAATAGTAAAATATAGGAATCCTATATTACATTGTCAAGCTAAATTAATCCAATTCTATTTCCATGTTTCAAAGCTCACTTTTGCAATTATGCATAATGTTAGGCCAAAAGTTATGCGTGGTATTCCAAAGGCTTGGTTTGGCCGCCCTTCTTAGTGAAACAGACGCACGGACTACAGAAAGATACTGCATGTACCTAATTAAACATTTGGGCTTGCACGAATTCGCTTAGAGCTAAAAATTGGTACAGTTCTTAAATAGACCATAAAAAAAGAAGTTATCGAAAGTCCCTATCGATAGGACTTCTGCGTTTTTTAAATTCAAGGTCAAAGGTTAAAATATCGGATTCTTGCATTTTCCTCATTTTTATTTATTATTTATTACCATTAGTACCTACAAAACAAAACAATATCAATATTAATAGTACAAAAATCCACTAAGGTTTATACCCGTGCTATTGACAGTTATCATAATTTAACATAGGTTCATTAAAAATATGTACATAAGATCATAATAATTATTCAACATTCGCCAATTATTGTGACAATATTAATTTTAAAAGTAAAGCAGTATCCGAAACACAAAAGAATATGAATGTAAATCTTCTAACTACAAAGAGTCTAAAAATATCTCTTGAGTTTAGATTTTACACCTGACACAGTGTTACATTCTCGTATATTAGACAGTAGATTGTTGATAAGCCTAGGGCCAATATAGGCGGTAGTGCGCTCCTCCATACACATTATTGGCACGCTGTGTGCGAAGCCGACTCCCGGACACTGCCCGAGTGCGCACAGGGTGTTTAAAGATTTTTCTTGAAGAATTGTTAAAAAATTGTTCTTTTAATAATGGCAATTGTACTTGCGTGTGTACTAGTACTGCGTTACAATATTTGAAGAGACCGTTTTCGTTATTGTGAAACTGAGCTTTTATTTTTTGTGACAAAAATGCTATAAGTATTTTCACATGCAGCTAATAGATATATCCAGAGAGGTCTTATAGGTACGACCATAGCTACTTAAGCCGTACTGTATGTATGATTTAGCTAGTGCGTTATAAAGCATTACTTTCACTTTATAGGGAATTCGGTTCCTCAGAATCGTGATATTCGCCAGAAATTGCCTCAATTTATCACAAACCCGTTCAATATGATGGCTCCAGTTAAACTTTTCATCTATCAGCAATCCGAGATACTTCTGATTTTTTACTATATCTATTGCCAGACAGTTACAGCTTAGAGCACCGGCAGTGTGCAGACAGTCATGGTCATGAGCTATTATATTTTAACAGGGTAAGGGACGGATGTACGGTCATTTAATTATCATTAATTTCGTCTTACTCGCGTTAATCACGAGGCCAGCATCATGACACCACCTTGCAAGAGCATTCATGTCGTGTTGCAATTGTTCACCAACTATTTGAGGGTTTCTATCAGCAATCACAAGGTAGGTGTCATCCGCAAACTGATAGCATGTGCTGTTGGTAATGCAGTTCGGCATATCATTAACATAGGACAGAAAGTGCAGCGGTCCTAATACGGAGCCCTGGGCCGTTCCCTCCGTCATGGATATACGTTCGCTACAGATGTGATCAATTTTTACCGAGGAGGTACGATTTTTAAATTATCAGTACACCAAGTCAGCAATGGGGCCCTTGCTCCACAGTCATCCAGTCTGTCAATTAGCTGTCGATGCTCTAATGTGTCAAAAGCCCGGAAAAAGTCAATGAAGAGAGCAAGAAGTTATTTTTTTCATTTAAGTGCTTATTGACTTCGTCCGTAAAATTCGACAAAAGGGCCGCTGTGGCTTTACCAGACTGGAAGCCAAACTGGTTCGGGTTAATGACGTTATGTTTCTTGTAAAACGCATGTATTTGTTCAGATACATATTTTTCGACTATTTTGTCAATATTGAGAGCAATGTTTATTGGAAGATAATTTAAGTAATCGTTTCTTTTACCCTTTATGTGGATGGGATTTATGCAACCTATTTTTAATTAGATTTTAAGTTCGAGTCTGATAGCATTATACTGCATTTGGGGATGATATCTTTAACCGCTTTATCGAAGCTGTTTACAAAGTTGTCGGCAATGTTTTTGGGAGACACTCCTTGCGCATCAAAAGCCCTTAGTATAGCCGTATCAATTGACGGTGTCACTCTTCCTAACATTTGATTAACAATTTGATATACCTTCTTAGGGATTCCATCTTTTGTCATAATAGTTTTTGTCCTAATTTAAATTGCCATAACAAATAAGGCATAATTTTCTTTGTCATAATAATAGTGTGCCATAATTGGTTTTTAGCATACTGTGTTATTAAGCATAAATATTGTATATCCTAATGTTTATATTCATAACATTGATATGCATAAAGTTGTGAAGCATAGTGTTTATTTGCCTACAAGTTATTAGGTATAATGAAAACGCCTGCTAACATGGTGCTAGCAAGCTGGCAAGGATCTGGATGCAATCTGGACTTTAGGGCACCCCGACTCGGATAGGTTAGGTTAGAAGGCTAATGCGGGAGCGGAGCGTAGCGAAGCTCCCGCATTAGGCCTTCGTGGTTATTTTTTTATAAACCACCCAGAAGTAAGTAAGTAAGTAGGAGCCCCGCGTAGCGGGGCTCCGTCGACCAATTAGGTCAAAAGAACATTAGGTTAAATGAACTTTGATGCGCCCACAAGTTTGACGAAAGCAGTGTATAAAATAGTGTATTATTGTTAATAAAAATTTTGTAGTGATTTTTTCGGAATACTTATGATTATGCGTCGTTATGCTTAAGTAAACTTATGCTTTGGGATATTATGCTTATTAAATATTATGCTTATAGTAAATAGGAGTAAAAAAATTATGCTTAAAATGTTATGGCAAATGAGTATTATGCGTAAATAATGTTATGACAAGTAGCGTGGACTCGGGGCTGCACACGCTCACCGAGTGCCCGGCGTTTGAGACGCCGAGGCGGGAGCTTGTGGCGGCCCTGGGAGTGAGAGTGCTCACGCTCTCCACCCTGCTCGCGGCGATGGTCCGCTGCGCGGATGCGTGGGCGGCCAGCGCCTCCTTCTGCGAGCAGGTCATGCTCGCGAAGGAGACAGCAGAGCGGGCGCGGCGCGATGAGCGAGAAAGGCTCGCTGACATCGCTGCACGCGCCCGAAGGCGGCTCGGGCGTCGGAGGGCGCAAACTGACCTCCGCCCCCCATGAGCGCGGGCCTGAGGGTGACGGGTGGAGCCGCCCGACACCCTAGCAGAAGCAGGCCACGGCGGCGGCGCGCATCGTAGGACGATGCGCGCCTCCCCACACCGGGGTTGAGTCGGGGACCGCGTGGTCCCCCCCTTCCCGAGGAGGGCCAGACCGAGAGGGATGGCCCTGGGTCAGCCGGGGTGCGAGGGATATGTCGCATGACAACCTCACCTTCGGCCTAGCACTACGACCCAGAGACGGCGTGCGGTTTAGTCGGTTCGAGTGCGACATAACCTCCCCCTCCGGCTCCGGAGGGGTGGGTATCCGTGGGGATTTCCCGCACGTAAAAAAAAAAAAAAAAAAAAGCAGAGGAAGTAGTCTAAATACTGAAGATAGCAAATTTCACTCAAATGAAACATTCCTTTATTTTTAAAAAGATACAAAACTGCATTCAAACATTTTTGGAAACTCGCACTCGTTAATTGAATAAATCCCAAAATGTAAGATCCTGTATTTTTATGGCATCAATCGATAGTGTCAATCCTAAGGATAAAGTCTGTCTAAGAAACATGGTATAAGCTCAGTGCCAGCCGATACAGCATTTTTCTCAAGGAGTCATCAGACATCGCATCACCAATAAAGTTATCCTTGACGCCAAATATTTATTAAAATAAGTAAATTCTAAATGACTGAACTTTGTTCCCGGTTTACAATGTAACTTTATTGAATAACTGCATGATGTATGTAGGTAGGGTTGTTAGTAATTTAAGATGATAGATTGGAAACCTTCACGCGGTGTACCCTGGGCAATGGGGATGGGGAGTGAATTGGTGGTGAGTTTTCACTTTACTAGTGAAACTGCGGGTTTGGCTTGGCTTCGATATTTTCCGTGAAGCGACTGAAAGGTGATATCGAAGCATTACAGTTCGACCAGTTGTTAGACTTTTTAGGACTCCAACTACCAGTAACGACTGCCATAGATATTCGTATGGCAACAGGGACCGACGGCTTTACGTGCTCTCCGAGGCACAACCAGACCAATGCAAATACCCATTCATGCATATAAATCGTCCTGATTTTTTATTGACTGCTTCATTGTTGTGAGCTGCTCGCTGAGGAATTCGAGGGAATTGTTAAGACCTCGGATTTCCTCACGAAAGGTCTTCTTTATTTCCCGACTAATATCCTGCACTAATTTATTTGCATTAACAACTGGCGTCGTCATATCCATGCCTTCATCAGTTTCACAGTCGTCATTGTCATCGTCTACGTCCAGAGGATCTACGTGAGATATTTTTCACTCACTTATCACTTATCACAGCTCTACTCAATTCCGGGCGAGTTCTTGAGGGCGTTCAACTGCTTATTAGACAGCTTCGAGCATATGTGATCAGCGTGAACTACTTTTTCACATCTACTGCACTCCAGTCCAGGCACTTTTTTGGCAACAGTTTTTTTTACATTTAGTACATTTTTAATAACCATGGTAGAGAATGTAGGTAGAGATACTTTTTTGTATTATGTTGTGTGTTGTGTTTGTATAAATATTACTTTTTTTGTGCGGGTCACCATTTCAGAGATATCATGACCTCAAAAGTGGAAGAAGTCCAATAGATGGGGACCTATGATATTTCTTTCACTATGGTGTATTTAAGACCCCCACAAATTTCCAGCTCTATGCGAATATATGCAAGCTAACAATTTTATCTCGTTTATTTTGACAGGATTAATACGCCGTGAGCAGATGACACGCCACAGACCAATGACCTACGGTCCGTTCATAAGTGATAATAGATTTGACATCAACCTAAATTGGAACACATTCAAAGAATGCTATTCTCTTGCTAAAGTTCTAGTCCAAGAGCCAGTGAATGCCAGATTTAAGCCATAGAAGTTAGTAAAGATACGGTGCCTGTTGTAGGTCAAAGATACTTTCGCTGCAGAAGCCATTAAGAAGAAGAAGTTAATTTTGATTGGTTTTGACTGAACGATGGCACCAGAGCCTAGCCCATTGTTAAGCAGGTGCACCGACCAGCAACAGGTGAGGTTCACTTGGGCCTCGAAGGCATTGCAACGGCCCTGTACTGTACTTGCTGTAAACATCGATCAGATATCCACCTAGATGTTGCTCCGGATATATATCTTGGCCCTAAAATGTGCTCTATACGCGTAGTACACGTTTTTTAATACCACTGATATTTTAGACAAGCACATGGTCCACCTGATGGAAAGTGGTTACTGCAGCCTATGGATGTGTGCAACATCAGGGGAGTGACCCAGTAGGTAAACGTCAGTGTAGAAGACAAAGCAGGAATAGCGTTTGATCTTCTTGACAGTACAAAAACTATCCAGTGAGGTCTGGCTACCCTACTCACCACCGGGAACACAACACGAGGTTATTATGCCCTCGGTATTCTGTAGGGCGAAGGTACTTTCCCATTCGGACTGCTCGATTCGACGGAAATTCCGTCGTGTCCTACCTCCTAATTTCTTGGGTAAGGATCGCGCGGTGCTACGGCGGTGGACGAGTTCAAATTCATCAAGCAGTACCATTAATGATACTAATAAATGGTACAGCTGGGAAAGAGCTGTATTGTTTATTAAAACCAATCAGTGTGCCATGGCCTCGTTTTTGCTCAAATTGTGCTTTAGTAAAATAATGAGGCTTTAAAGTTACAAAGGAATATTAAAGTTCCAAAAGACTTCATTTTAATTTTCTGGTAAATGTTCTTGCTTAGCTTAAAAGTAAAGATACGTACTTAAAATGTATGGTATATGTAAATGTTGTAATTATGAACATAATTGATTTTGATATAAGTAATTTAATCAGTGTTGCGAGATGTTGTCAGCAGAATTCGAGATTGTGTGTCAAGCAAGGCACGAACTCGAAGTCTGCGAATATTAAATGGCGAAGTAATATATAATAGATGTAATGTTTTCAATATTATAAATCAATATGGAGATACCTTGTATTTATTTAAATAATATCTCTATACCTACTCTTAATTTAAAAAATATTTCAATTTAAAAGACTATTCGGGCTACGCTAACCTCACTTGAAGGAGGGTTCGAAATTCGAAAGTCCTATAATCCAAACCAAAAAGAAGAGACGTAGTAAGCAGAATACTCTTGAGTTATATAATCATGATATGTGGCTGACATTCGCAATATATTGTCAGTAATACTCGTATTGCGAAATGAGAGTTTTCTAGACATGTCGTTAACGTGTCGATTGACATCAAAGGTAATAGTTATACAGAAACATAAGTTAACATGTCCAAAGAAATATACTAGGCGTATAATGGTTTCTGGACACCGTCCCCTCCTTATCACGTTGCCTCACTTTTCCTGCAACCTTTCCAATAAGTACAAAGGAACAAAAGTTTTATCGTTCCTCACATTAATGCTTTATGATGGCATAAGTATATTTTCAATTTGATACGTAGGTACCTATTTACAAAAAAAGTACTGTTTATTTGTATTATAAATTCCATAAACACTCAGAACATCCCAGGGAAAATTAAACTGTCTTGGAACCAGCACATAAATTAATCTAAAGTTAATTGGAGGAGTTAGAACTATAATAAATAACTTCCAGAGTAGGCCTATTTAAGTGGGTAGCAACTTAAATTGGGCTCCCACCTACCCTACAGTAGAAGTGTCTGTGCACAATACCCTAGATAACATCATGGGATCGGTTATATTTATTTTAACGTCACCGTCTTTTAAAACGAGGCTGACTTTGAAATACGTACCTACTTATTTTCATTTTATATGATTTCCTATATTAATGATTAAAATGAAGGGTGAAATAAGTCCAATGTGAAACCAGAAGAAGCTAGACACAGTCTTTAAATTTCATTTTTTCGGAAATTATTGTCACAAATCCCCGACGTTTTATGGCGAAGTACCAATCCCTTCACTGTTTTGTCTGACGTGAATATGACTCGAGACCTGCGGAATTTTGCACGTGATTGAGAATCGCTTTGTAGGTTGATGTTGATGATGATGCTCTTTATAGCTCTAGGCACACAAGTAATAGCTGTGTAATTCTCATAAATCTATAGTTAGGTATCTAACCTACCTAACTATTTAAACTAGCTCGCATATCTACTAATCGGTCTGCAGTCAATGGTGTGCAGTATGAGCAACGAAATCTTCCATAATGTCTGATGCATAGTTATGAAGCATAGAAATCTTAATAATACACATGAGTGAGCGACCTTGTCACCGGATTGTCGTATCGTCGACACAGTGTAGAGCGTGACCTACATGATTTCTGACATCCTACCTAGGTTTATTGCACAGACAGATATCCACGGTTTTACACAGTAGCTACATAGCGATGAAATACAGTTTACTACATTCTGTATTTATTCAGAGACTGAATAATGTATTCCTTTCCATGTTGACAATTTCCATTCCTGCTTTTCTTATTTAAATTAAACGCGCGACCGACGCGCCGCGCCGCTTGCGCTTCGTTAAAAATTCGCCAAGCAATATAATGTAAGAGTTCTTATGACATTTTCATACATTGGACATCGTCGTGTTTCTAAGAGCGTTTTCACATTGTCCGATATCCGATATCGGAGGAAGTCAAATGTATGACATATGTATTTCTCTTTCACATTGTCCGGTCTGATATCGGTTATCGGAGCCAATACCACTGTTTTGACCCGATATCGGATCACACAGCGACTGAAACAGCAACTGCAAGCAATTCGACCTGAATGATATTTTCTTAGTTACGTGACTTTTCGCGTTAATTGATGACGCTGAGAAAAACTCGATACCTACCATGTCAAGTCAATAAGGTCGAAAACTTTTTCTTTTTTTTTCATCCGTAGCATCCCTAACTAGTCTGTGCTTTTGACCAAATGGCCGTATCGGGCCGCTGTTATCGGATAAATATGAAAACAGTACAAGGTGGCTATCAGATGTCGGCTATCGGCGTCCGACACCGATATCGGATATCGGATGAATGTGAAAACGCTCTAAGTCATTATGAATTATATTAATTTTGCTCCATCAGGTACTTTAGCTAAATATAAACATTTCCATAACTACCAGAAACAATTTAAATATTCATACACATAATCTGACATTCCGAGAAAAAAGCATTGATACTACACGGCACTTTATAAATATGACTGTAATTACCATTTTTGCATAAATTTGATGGTCTACGATGAAGGATACAACTAGGGGCATCTTATACGAAATTCGTTATGATTTGCCTTACATTGGTGCTACTTTCTGTTACCCTGAATGACTTCTCATATAGTGAGGCGTTGTCGCTAGCAGTGAGTCGACGTTACTGTATGCTCGAGTTATAAAATATTTTATGTTGAATGCAGTCGGCGTTTTCTCGGGGGAGCCTCACCCCTAGAGAACGCGCCCCCCGGTGGCGGATCGGGGAACGCTCGGAAAATATGCAGGGTCGGAGGGAAATAAAATACCTCCCGCGGACCAAAATGCCGGAGATGAATACTCCGTTAAGAAACCCCACCTTCAGGGCTCGTGTGTGGCCGAAGGCGTGCTGTGTACTTGGGATGGAGGACACAGTAGGAATGGTAGCGGATGAATCTTGCAAGGCTCCTAAGCTCTCCACGAGGCCTACGTCCTTGGTGCAAACAAGAGTGTACGCAAAGAAAGAAGTACGATAAATACTAAGGTGTCCCCCTCAAGCGAAGGTCAGAAGGTTTCGAATGCTATGAGAGTTAGAGCGTACCCCAAAAGCGACGACCAACGCAATAAACATTTCGAACAAAGAATTATTAGCGTTAATCGATGTACTGATAGAATTTTACCAGTCAAGCTTGCCTTGGAAAATAAACCGTGTCTGAATGTTGTTTATGCTCCACAGATAGGAAGCACCGCAGAAGAAAATAAACTTTTCTGGGAGGAGCTTTATGGTATGATACAGAGTATACCCACCAATGAACAAAAAAATATAGCTGGAGACTTCAATGGACACGTTAGACGAAGGACCGACATCTACCCGGAAGTACATAGAGGCTATGGGTACGGAAGGATAAATGAACAAGGGGAGACCTTATTGGAAATTGCTACCTCTTTTGACCTATCAATCATTAACACATACCTTGAAAAAAGGACGGGCATTTGATTACATATAAAAGCGGAAACAATGCCACACAAATCGACTACTTTCACATACACAGAACAATGCGAAAATTTTGCAAAGATTGCGAAGTTATCCCAGGGGCAACTCTCATCACCCAACATCGTCTACTGGTAGCATGCTTTCAAATGCCTTCATGTAATTTCAGAATAAAAACTAGACCAACACCGCGTAATAAATGGTACTATTTAGATAGAACGCAAGGTGAAAGCGTTAAAACAGAAATGAAATCCTACCTGAGAAAGCATGATTCTATCAAAGAGAACGCGAACGAAACCTGGAATGCTTTCCATAAAGAGAGTATAGAATCGCTTAAACAATACCTGGGAATAACAAAAGGCAAATTACAAACAAACAAGAAAATCAGTTGGTGGAATGATAATGTGTGAATGAAAAATCAAGGAAAAGAAGGCGAATTTCTAGGTATGGCAGACCACACTCTTGGATGAAGACCGCATTAAATATATGGAGAGCAAATTTATATATATTATTTAATGCCTAAAAATAGACTTGCTATTTATTCGACGTAAGAAATTCCGATAAAGCTTTGGAAAAAAGTAGGCGACACCGGCATAGTCTGGTTAGCAAACAGTTTAAACAAAATTATAGAAGATCGCAAAATGCCCCACATGTGGAGAATACGCGATATCATCCCTTTCTATAAAAATATACTCCTGGAAAATATGGGCAACCGTGATTGCTAGAAGTCTATCACAGCTTATAAACCTAACGCAAAACCAATGTGGTTTCTCAAGCGGCGTAGGAACCATAGATGCCAGACGCTCTATCAAACTGCTCTTACAAAAGTTTAAATCATATGAAAAGGATATAAAACTCACTTTTATAGATCTGGAAAAGGTTTTTCACGGAGCTCCAAGATATCTCATATGAACAACTCTTCGAGCACAGCACGTTCGCGAACTGTACATTGATATAGTAAAATACATGTATGATAATGTAACCACAAGGATTCGTAGCCCTGCAGGATTAAGTACGAAGTTCCATGTGAGGGTAGGAGTATATCAGGGTTCAACTCTAAGTCTACGTTTGTTTAATGCGGCCATGACTTACGTCACTGAAGATCTCCAACTTCCCGCTCCATGGTCGCTATTATATGCTAATGATATAGTGCTCGTGTCGGAATCTGCTGAAGAGTTGCAAAACTAACCCTGTGGAGCAAACGTTTGGAAAATCGAGGAGTTAGAGTAGGCCGATCTAAAACGGAATATTTGCACCGTAATTTCTCTGGCTTAAATGCAAATGTACCCCCACCACTAATAGATAATGTTCCCAGTAAAGTCCAGTAAAGTCTCAAAACCGGATCCAAGCTGGGAGGCAAAAGTGGAGAGCACTAACTGGGGTGCTTTGTGACCAGAAAATGCCTGTCCGAGTGAAGGGAAATATCTAAAACAAGAGAGTTCGACTTGCCATTCTGTATGGCGCAGAATGCTGGCCAATGCGCAAGCAAGAAGAGAATGAAATGCATTGCACAGAAATGTGAATGCTCAGGTGGGCTTGGGGCATAACGCTAATGGAAAGATTCGGAATAAATACATCCGCGGTCCACCTGATGAAAAGTGGTTACCGTGACCTATAGACGTGCGCAACACCAGAGGCGTCACACTCGTGCTGCAGACTCTTTAAACACAAATACTTTCTGTGCCCTCAGTGTAGAAGACAAAGCAGGAATAGCCTTTGGTCTGCCCACTGACAGCACAAAATCTCTCCAGTAAGCACTGGCTACCCTACTTACCGCCGGAAACACAACACGAGATTATTATGGCCGCGGTATTCTGTAGGGCGGAGGTACTTCCCCAGTCGGATACAATACGAACTATAGCCAACGTATGCAATGGATTTCTTTCCGACAGTGTTTAGATTTTTCTGAACGTAGGTAACCTCATATGCCCTCTTTGGGCTCGATTACGGGATAAATGTGTTTCATGGTCACAAATGCTAGTTTTGATTTACAATTTCCCATGTACCTAGGTACCATGTAACTATTTTGGTGATTTACAGGCTTAAATGTATATATAAAGGTGAATGAGAAGCCATTTTATCAACATTTGGGGCTAATGAAACTGAGGCTATAAATTTTAACCTTCGCTTGAAATTACGCATAAAAATCGTGAACCTACGTATTTTCTGTGATGGAAAATATTCTAAGACAAAATTTCATCATTATCTTATCTCGTAGGACCAATAAAATTCAACCATGTTAATTCGATGTGGAAGAAAAATGGATAAGAAAATGCCATATATCGGACCAGACTGAACACTAGTGTACTTCATATTCTACTTTTCAATCGGAAAAATCAAGAGGCTTCATTAAAAGAAAAATGGCACCAATAATCCCCGCTGGATCACCTGCGAAAAACCCCGGTACATCAGCAGAACTAAACACTGATGGCCAGGAGTTGGCAGCTATATCCATTGCGGTACATCTGAAGTCATTCAGTACCAGAAAGTAGAAATAAGTCAGAGAATCAAGTCTTAAAGGGGTTGTAAAAAATAATTTGATTCAGATTCGTTACCTAATCTAATATAACTGAAGTATTTTTAATTATCACCAATGTACAATTGTAAATATAAGTATCCTACTAATATTAAAAATGCGAAAGCTTGTGAGTATGGATGGATGTATGTATGGATGTTTGTTACTCTTACACGTGAAAACTACTGAATGGATTTTAATGAAACTTTACAATAATATAGCTTAAACATAAGAATAACACTGGGTTATATAATATTTCTATCTATCAGCCAATAGACGTCCACTGCTGGACATAGGCCTCCCCCAAAGAGTGCCATGACGACCGATCTTGAGCCTTCACCATCCACCGACTCCCTGCGACCGCTACACTTCGTTTCGAGAACCTTTACTCCCCAGCGGTCATCGGTTCTGCGAGCAATATGACCTGCCCACTGCCACTTCAACTTGCTTTTATCACGGATTTTATCACGCGGTGAAACTCCTAACATAGCTCTTTCTATAGCACGTTGCGCAACCTTGAGCTTATGAATGAGACCAATATTTAGCGACCACGTCTCGGTGCCATAAACATTCACTTATTGTAGACCTTTGTCTTGAGGCTCTGTGGTATCGGTGACGAGAAGATATGCCGTAGCTTTCCGAACGCTGCCCATCCGAGTTGGATTGGCTGACCTCTTTATCAAAGTTGGACCTACCAAGTTGGATCACCTGACCTAAGTAGATATAGTGGTCAACAAGTTTCATTAAATCATTCCCAACATGTACTGGCATGGGTGCGACATGGGCATTTGACATAATATTTGTCTTGCCCATGTTCATTTTAAGACCCACCTGTTGATTGACGTCTCTGAGCATAGTGCCAAGGTCGACCAGCGACTCCGCCATGATGATTTTATCATCGGCAAATCGAAGGTGAGTGATGTATTCGCCATTGATGTTGATGTCATACCTGTCCCATTTCAGAAGCTTGAAAACACCTTCCAATGCAGAAGTGAACAGTTTCGGAGAACTAACCTCTCCCTGTCTCACCTCTTTTTGCAAATGGATGGAGTTCGTGCTCTGATCTTGGAGACGGATAGATATGGCGGCCTTGCTATACAAACATTTCAACACCTCGATATACCTATAGTCAATTTGGCATCGCTGTAGAAACCGCAACACTGCCCAGGTTTCGACAGAATCAAAGGCTTTTTCATAATCTACATACGCTAGACATAGCGGCCGATTATACTCTTCGGTCTTCTGTATAATCTGTCGGAGCGTATGGATGTGGTCTACGGTGCTAAAGCCTTTTCGGAAACCGGCTTGTTCGGGGGCTGGAATTCGTCGAACCTTCGAGCGAGACGATTTGTTACTCTAGAAAACTGCTTATAAATGTGGCTCAGAAGCGAAATGGGCCTATAATTCTTCAAGAGGGTGTTATCTCCTTTCTTAAAGAGCAGTACACGGTTATATAATAGTGATCATTAATGTCAACAAATCCGACATCCACGCGGGCGTAGCCGCGGGCAGCAGCTAGTAGATGAATAAGAACGCGCAATATAGTAGTAGTATATGTAAATATACATATAATATCACTTATAGTTACTGAGAAAGAATCGAACTAGCGATACCGGGTGTTATGGTCGAACGCATGACCATCACGCCAAACTGGTTCTCGAGATATGGTATCACTAGAATGCAAACAGCATACAACACGAGAGTTACGGATTATATTATATTTTTTTAAGTATTCAGACTAATTATAAAAAATAAAATAAGATAAAAATAAAAACCTGAATTCGACTTCCGACTTTACTATAAGTAGTTTCATTGTGTCATTCTATAAATTATTACGAAATATTTACTTAGATTGTCTAGGTATGTTTAGTAAATAATCCGGGCTCCAGGGTGAGCCGAAAAACCTCGGAAGAAACCGGGAGGAACGCGAAGATGACAAAACTGGTGATTTTAAATACACTGATATAATTATCGCCTAAAATCAATCTGTTTCAACATCGACGTTTAATCGTAAAAACGAACTATTTATAGAGACGGCTATTAAAATTAATTGGAAAAAGTGAGCATCACGAAGTAACGTAATATCCTTGTAGAGTATTGTATTTGCTATTAAAGGGCTGTCGAGGCTTTAGGCTAAGAGAAAATTTTAATAAAGTGACTGAAGCCTTTCCATCTATAGATACATCTGTAACATTTTATTGACCTATATAAGGTGAGGATTAGAGAGATAGGAGGTATGTAGGTACGGAGTTTGAAAAAAGTGCTCAGACTAAGGCAAAATAGTTAATATATGCATAATCTTTCAATTATATAGAAGCTTGAGCATAAAAAAATGAAATACGCTCGTATTTCTTGCAGCATTACCTTTTGGAATTTAGGTCAATTTCTCAGTAAGGTATAGTGGTGGTCATTAGGTTTGGCGATTGCAAACGTGTCAGAACACCAGTCGATGCACTTAAATTTTACACAATATTTTTCGCGCAGATTTCTAACAATTTTCAGAAACCAATTTTTATCAAGCAAGTGTAGTATTTTCTTGAATTCAATATTTAATTATTAAATTAAAAGTGAGTATATAACCACTTCTACTTACTGATAATTCCTTTAGTAAATCCACAAACACAACACATACATGTTAACGGTAAACCTCATGAGCGTACGTGCTGCCTGGCAAGTGATCGCGGAACCGCTTGGTCGACGACTGGAGTTACCAAACGCGAATGAACACATGTCACGATGTTGGAACTGCAAGATTCATCGAACTTACTGTTTTGAATTGACCCGTCTTAATTATTACGGTATCACGGTTATTCAAGAACACTGCATAAACTTTTCGTTTGTGGTACAGTCGAACAAGTATCATAATTATTCATAAGCCACTACATGTGCGGTAATGCGAGAAGATCCAAGAGAATAATGTCCACAAGAAGCAAAGCGATTAAAAATATATTTTTTTTAACAACGGAATTTTAACTGTATTTAAAAAAAGGTGCCTATCTACAAAATGTTTATGAAAATTTTCGTGCTCAAGTGTGTCGTAGTTGCCCAGAATGTCCAGTTTGGCCTACATAGTTCGCTATTTCTGGATTAAATTACTATAAGACGCGTTCTGCGCTTCGCTAGAGAAATGGAATTCATCATTGATCAGTTGGTCAACTTTACCTGTATTGCTGATAATTTCATATAACGATATTTGGAAGTACCTACCGTGTCGCTCCGACGCAGTGCAGTTCAACTCCGTGATTACTGAAAGAGAATGGTTTTTAATCCTCCTTTTCAAGGAATCAAATACTCTAACATCACTTTTGAAAAGATTTTATAGAAAGAAGACATTATGGGTTTTTAGAAATACAATAAAATAGATGCACCTCTCAACTATCACGAGGGATATCGTGTCAATCGAGACAGATAATTACAAAATCCAATGAAAGCCACAAAATCAAAAGTCAAGTGAAGTCAGATATGATTAATAGAGATTAATATTTTATTATCATTGAAGATTAATAATTACAGTTACATTTTAACAACAGTAAAGTCGCCGATTGTGTTTTTTATGAGGGGCGAATACATTTTTATGACGCTCGAATATTTTTTTGAGGATATATTGTGATAAAACTCTAACTAGAGAAAGCTGAAAATCTGGCAAACTTATTTTAAACAAACTTGAAGATGTCTTCCAAAGTTCAAATTTTACAATGCATACTGGTACAGTCTACGTTTAGCTACCATAACTTCTAGACAAATATTAATAGTTAAATACAAATTAAACACAAGCTCCACACTCGCTTGCCATCCGGGTGCTAAGAAGATTGCATGGAATCTTTTAACCGAGGAGTACAATTGTCTTGAAACAAATATAAACTACTGTGTCTTTATTGAAACGGTACTGTTTCTCGAATTCCATATCGTTATACACTTCTTAAGTACTTCTTAGTCTGCATCCCTTAAATACTTCCTTGATGGGTAATTAATAAATTGTAGCGCCCAATATATAATTTACTAGCCTCTGCAAACCGATTTTGTGCAAACTTCACATAAACCATCTACTAAATAGTCCGGACAAAGCCTTAACATTTGGTTTGCATAGGTGAGCCCGTTCTTGAGTTATAAAATTACAACGGACAACGGACGGGATTACAAGTGACATTGATTTTTATGTATATAGAAATAGTCTTCAAAACAGTTTTTTAGCGACATTTCTGCAATTTTATTATAGATCGCGGTCCCAAGTGGATTTTAAAGTTAGGTCGTGTGCTAACTTCAGATGACGTTTGTTAACTCTACTTAAATGAGGGAATTTGTCAAGTGAACTTGTGTGGTCGAGTCGAGTGGAGTGAAATCTCGAGGAACGTTTAAGAAATAATACGGGTCAAGAAAGAGTACGTCGTTATTCTTGAACTGTTGCAGTGTAAATTCATAGGTTTTTATTTAATAGTTCGGGACTTATCGCAATTAAAGTTAATCGCATTAAATCCCGACCTAGTACTAGTATATAAAAACTAAAAGATCGTCTATCAAGTTTAACGCTGAAACAGGACTAATCGTTTTCTGTATGAAACAATTGAAAGAGTTTAACGCGCTGCTGAAGTAACACAAATATTCTTAGAAGTTTATTTTTCTTGGCTATAGTAATATATCATTCGATATTTTGAATAGCACAAACGCTGAGTTATAGCCTCTTTTCTGGAGCGAGTAATTAATATGAATGATAGCTGTGCTAACTAATAAGTAGTAGGTAGGTTACAATAATATTTGTTACTGAGTTCCATCGTCACGTTTTGTTTGATAATTAAGACAGGAAAAGACTAGAAAACTAAAAATGGAAATTGTAGGAATGGAGAAATATGCATAAAACACGTTCTAATGCAGTCAATGTCACTCTGGAAATTACAGATGCACATGAGGATGTAACAAGATTAAAAACCAGAGAGTCTATGGGAGAGACAATTTGGTGATATAGTGGTGTTCAAAAAAGAGAAGTACCTACCAGTAGTTCGACTTCTCTGCACATAGGAACTCAGTCAGGCTCATGGTTGTCACAATAAAAGGTACTTCAATTTTGGAGTGTATATTTTAACGTTCCTAAACCATCATCAGAACAGCTCCATGGTACTATATTAATGCACTATCATCTAAATGAAAAGTGTTATGTGTGTTTAATCATAATCAGTTAACGATATCTGCTTCAAAATTGAGTTGCAAGATTTAACCAGAACAAATATAGTTACATATAAATCTTGAAGCCAACTAGGTTAGTCAGCCGTTCAATTAACTGCCTAGGCTGTAAGGTAAAAGGCGCCATTCAATTAACGGCCTGAATGATATTTAGCTATTTAAAAAACGGCTTGCCAAATGGCTTGGATCTGTCGCGGCCAACTAGTTTGATCAGCCGTTAAATTAATTGCCTAGGCTGTTAACTAAACGGCGCCATTCAATGATCGGCCTGAATAATATTCAGGCGCAACGTTTATTACAACATTTAATTACCTGGATGGCTAATGCTTAGGCTATTCGTAAGATGAGGCACCACCTCGAAATAAGACAGAAAATTACAAACGTACATACATTAGTCACACCTGTGAATTCCCGAGGGGTACGCTGAGGAGGTCTTATTATTAGCAGTTAGCCGTTGGCATAAGCCTTCTTGGTTTTTTTTTAAATCATGTAGAAATGAGGCAAGTAATTAAATGTTCACGATCCAAGCTATTTGCAAATGGCTGAACACCATTCAGGCCGTTAATTGAACAGCGCCGTACAGTAAAGAGCCTAGGCGGTTAATTCAACGGCTGATTAGGCTAGTTGGCTGCGACAGATCGACGACGTTCAACTACTAGCCTAGCCATTTAATCAAATAGTTAGGAAAATGCAATTTTTCTGCATGTTTATGAAAAAAAAAGAACCAAACTTACTTCTCGTCTCTGTACTTGCCTCTCCATTCAATCTCTCCACTGCTTCTTAACTCGCCACCTCAGTCTCATGTCTACTCGCCTTTCTACTACTACTCTACTCAATCGATCTAACGATCTATACTCGCCTCTACATTACACGACTCTCTACTGGACTTTATTTGATTCTCTGATCTAATCCATATCTGTGCCAAATTTCATCAGAATATCCTCAAAAATGACAAACTTTCATACAAAATTTCATCCCCTATGCCCCCCCCCCCCCCCTAAAACCCTCTTTCTTGCGATAAATGGTAGCCTATATCCGTCCATAAGCTGTAATCCACCTCAGTTCCATATATCAAGATCGGCTCAGTGCTTTAGGCGTCGTTAAAGCATACAGACAGACAGACAGGGTTACTTTCGTATTTATAATATTAGTATGTATAGTATAATAGTATATAGTTTAGAGTATGGATATGCCCTCTCTCCCAAATCTAGGAGTACATTTCACTACGTTTCCACCTGTGCAGGCTAGCCGCGTGGTCCAGGGTAATTTGTTAACCACGGTTCACCTTGTGCACCTGGGCATACCGCGGGAAATATTTCCACGGTACACCGCTGTTATTAAACGATTTTCATTTTGCAAATAATAATTAATTTCCATTTCCTTTGGAGAACAAGTTAGTGTGCCTACAGAATAATTAAATCCTGTTAAAGTAATTATGTAAATCAGGGTTCTTATATAAGACTATATTAAATGTTCAACAACGCTTACAAATACTAAATTTAAGATAAGAAAGTAACGAACATAATACCCCGTCAGAGCTATTACTATTCTGTGCCCCAAGTCAAGTCATGTACATAGTACGCCTTTATAACGATGTTTTGTTGAATTTACATTTTACGTAAGTACCTAGTTACTTCAAAAGAGCGTTCTAATTGAAATTTATTTTTATTTAACGTTCATTATCAGATTCGGTTGCTTAAGCTATTGCCATGACTTCCTCTACCCTTAATTATATATTAGACACCTATGTATTTATTTCAAAGCAGAATTTTGTTTATTAAAACGAAGCCAACCTATCTTGATATACGTATGTAATAAATTTATTGCATTTATTGGCTCACGTCATCAACGCAGGTCAAGATACGCTCCTTGACTCATGTGGCCTTTCCCTATAGTTGTAGGTAGGTATAATATCGAGATGTGGGAGTGGTGATTCAACAAAAGGATATTTTGATCGACGCTATAATGTTCTTAATGGAACTTCAAGATCTCTATGATTAAGGTGTAAATATAATGTAATTGTTTATAGCACAAGGTTTTCAAATTATTATTATTAACATGTTTAAGTCCTCATTAGTGGTCCACTTTTAGTGTTTCAATCATCAAAATCATGGGAGCCTTACCCAACCAGGTTAGGTTATACTGATAAGCCGTGACATTACACCATTTTGTAAGCCGTTACCTTATACCTGTTTGACAAATGGCGTTGTGGTGCAAGTTTACGTCACGGGATTGAGATTCTAACTATATCTCAGAAAATTTATTTTAGCATAAGAGTTATCTTGCCAAATCATGGAAAGGAGCCTATCTTACCAGATTTGGCGGCAAGCAGAATTGGTGCTCGAATGAAGATTTATTTTATATTTCAGATATATTTCCATGTTTAGCTATTAAGAAGGACAGTAAGCTGTGAAACGACTATTTATAACATATATATTAATATATTTACGTTATACATTGCAAGTATATATATGGAGTGAATACTGATGTAAGCGGTTTACATGGGTAGGTCAACCTGTGTGTTTTATTTATGCAGATTAACAGCAAAAATGCGCTTGCAATTCTATAAAAACTATTAACATAATATTATTATCTAAATATATTCATGAGGATTAACAAACATTGAAAACCAGTTTGTTTTAGTAGTTTAAGTAGGTACTAAGCATGACGTGATCGGTTGTGTGGGTCAGTCGCAGTTGTCTTGTTTAGACTTACTTACTACTTAAACAATAAAAATCGCTTAGATAAGGTTTTCTTAACTTCTGGGTGGATTAAGAACTCAGTGTAACATAGTTACATACAGCAATAAAACCCATCGAGGTGACAAGGAACCCTCTCATAGGTACTGGCTCGCGCTATATTTTAGAACTATCGTATTTCGTAACCTTACCAATATTTGTAAATTAGTTCGACCAAGTCATGTCCGGCATTTAACATCTGGCTAAATGAAACTACTATTAAATGGCATTGTCATTTATTAAATGGTCACGACCGATGGATATGTACGCCTCCTAGCCGGCCATCAAACGTGGCAGTTTACGAGTAGGATATAATTAACTGGAGTTGGTATACCTACCGGTAATTTCAGTGCACGAGCACGGTAATATTATCCATACAGTATTGTAACTCGGCCGTATTTATGAAATGATTGCCTACAGCCGCGCGATACGTAAACAAACGATAGGGCTGTCCACCTAGCATTTTAATTACATCTGCCTACTTTAACTTTCTATGTAGTTTTGTGATGGTAAGATGTGAAAATAAAAAAATAGGTAGGTAAATAGGTTATGTACCTATTTTTTTATATTAACATATTAAATACTTTGTGAATGTAATAGTACCTAAGTGTTTAATAAAAATGCATATTGTTTTGTTTTTTGCTAGATTTAATTGAAAACATTATTAATGTTTGGGTAAAAACGAATCGGTATTACAAATTTGTAGCCCATTGTAAGCTTGCTCTCACAATTCGCGTGGATATACGGGTGAGAAGATAGAACAACCAAATATACGAATGACAATATTTTGATCACGTCGATCAGTACAGACACACTCGCGATCTATAACAAAGTATATTCAACAGAACTAAGAACGTTCTACAAAGCACATAGAGCTCGGTCGAGGTGCAAAGCAAAACTTAAATTTTCTTGTCAACATTATCGCGCGGTTACTGTTTAAATCATTAAACCCCTACAGCACATTCGCGACTAGTTACGTGCCGAGCACATGCCGAGATCGAGGCGCGTAGGTATGGCTCGCGCTTCGCCCGTTTATACGAAGTTACAATACTCTGTAGTAGGTAGTGTTACCGTGGCACGAATGACCTCTTATAGGTACTTAATTATAACTTATTGTAATATCCTGGTTCTATTTAAAAACCGATGTGCGTATTGAATGCAGATTTATAAATGAAATTACACGCGTTCCTGCAATAATCATGTTTCCTGATTATTAAGGTGTTTTTTTTATGTTAGAATGTATTTTTCAAGTGAAAACTTCTTTAGCGGCGTTGGATGGGTAAAAAGTGTTAAACTCGCGACGGCGACTGACATCATACAACATTAGCTACAGACTGTCTATTTTGCATTGTAAGCGCTTCTACTGTGAGTCCTTATGGTTTCAGATAGTACCGGGTTCGAACCTGGGCTACTGACACTTTTTGTGATTATTTTTACTTTTTGTAATTTATTACTTTTTGTGATTATTTTTCTTTTTGTAATTTATTACTTTTTGTGATTATTTTTTCTTTCTGTGATTTATTAATCTCTTCTGACAGAAAATTAGCAGAAAATTAGTGATAGGTTCTATGATTGGCGCTATATTATAGGTATGGTATGGTATGTTCTTTTTATCTTTTTCTATGTATATAACGCAGAAAGAAAAAAGAAAACGTTTTCACTTCTGCCGGCTCTCCCAGAGTGCAACCCGTCGTCTTTGTTTTAAATATTTGCTTTGTAGTTTACAAGTATATTACAGAATAATACTAAATAGTAAAAATTATGCTATATAATACATACAAATAAAATAAAAGAGAGGGAGAGACTGCAACTTTAGGCATCGAAAAATTCCTCCCCATCGACCTCTACTGGAACCGTGCCGAAAAGTCTGATGGCATTACCAAATACCACGCTGAATAGCGATACTAATTCTTTGAGCGAGGTAAAGGCCAGCCCTATGGTCACGGGATGAGTCGATTAGGCGCTTCGCTATTTCTTTAAACAGCGCGCGCGCGCTTGGATCCCACGGACCCAACATTTCTACTCCAAACGGCTCAAAAATAAAATTACCAGTTAAATTGGTATATTTGCGCCGTTTAAGAGTCTCCGCTGATACAGAAGCAGCGCATGCGCAGTCCATTGTACATGGAAGATGGGAAGGCGCCAGGGTGTCGACGCAAGTTGCGTCCCACACCAAAAGCCCACCCGTCTTCCAAGGCAACAACGACATACCGTCCGGTCTCCTGTCATCTTCGCGCGCCAAGCCAACAGGTTCAAGAATAGCTGCACACCGGCGGTGACAAAAGCCCGACGGATATTGTCGTTAATGTTGGCATGTCGAGACATGCGCCTTGCGCTCCTGCTACAAGATAATCCGTGGTGTCCAAAGTAATGCTGCTTCTCCACATAAACATCGATGAGGAGAGACACACGGTGCCCCCAAACGTAGGCAAGTCGCGGTGCGGAAGGTCGTGTCGTCCAACATTGTACCAATGTTGGGCGAAGGAAGTGCTTGGAACCAAACACCAGATTCCCATTCCCCCACAGCCAATAGGCGAGCACGCTTAGCAGCACTGGTAGCTGTAATGATTAAATATTATTTAACACCAATACAGAGCAGTTCATCCCATTGCCTTTGAGAAGATGGGTTGGCAGGCATGACGGTATTTGGGCAGGTAATTTTCCAAGCATTTAAAGCTTCGGCCATACCTGGCACATCCCTGACAATGGCGCCTTCGAGGGGTCCAGGTAGAAGAGGAGGGGTGACATGTGTGCAAATGGTATCGCTACCATGGACGCCCAAAATCGTGCGAAGTGGAGGAGGAAGACGGAGCCTGATCTACAAGGACATCTTGGCCTCGGATGCATTAGATTTATAGCGGAAATAATAGAGGACGGGAAAGGAAATATGAACAATCATGGCTCGTTTAAAAAAATATCATAGATGGGAGGGAAGATCGGAGGAAAGAGAGAAGAAAGTTTATGGAACAGATAAAGGAGAAACTATGCGTTGCGTCTTATCCGTAAGTCCAAGGATTGAAGACGCAGAGGGAAGGGTGGGACGGAGAGGGGAGGCTCTTAAATTTATAGAGAGAAAGTAGAACACAAGCATTTACTTGCCAAAAAGTCATATTAATTGATAAAATAGTCATATTTAATAGCAGATATAGTGATTTAAAAATCTCGGATATTCTACCACAAGTCATTTAGGTGCATTGAACACTTGTTCGATAGAATTCAAGTTCCGCCGTACTACCTCTTTTCGGTAGGTAAATTGTTTTTTTTTAATGTCTATCGTCCCCTAATCTCGAGATGACTTAGATGTTTCCAGAGGGATATAAAATAATGCTTATTGATAAATGTTTCAAATAGAGAGGTACTATTGAAACGTTTAAGAGCTACCTAAAATCTTCTAGATACAAGTCTAAAGTCATCTCGAGATAAGGGGATGGTAGGCATTAAAAAAACAATTATCAATAACGTACGAATCGTACCAGAGCGCGGCTGTGCATGTGAACAGTGCGGAAGGTTGAGATTAATAGTTAAATTCTTGTTGAATTCCATTTAAAAATCAATTACAGCTACAATACAATATTGAGATGTGTTTAGTAATTAGTCAAGTATTTGGATGGCCAATAACACGCTTTGTTCGGTCTTGGAAACTTCTGTCCTATTACTAGGCTACCTACAATATCTACAAGGTTAAATAAGCTGACAACAACTTTAGTCCTTATAATACAGGTGTAGGGCTTAACATCACTCAACACTGTGACTCAACACTGAGACTCGTCTATTCATTCCTATTCCTTCCAATAAGGACACTGGCACGACAGCTTTGTTTGCATTATTGCATTATGTATCGCTGTTATCGTAACTTTTAGATACCTATTGGGACTTGCAAGCTGAGATACCTACACATTTATTATGAAGAGTTACCTACTACAGAATATAGGTACAAGTACAAGCGCACTGTCTCGTCATACCTATACAATTTCATAATAGCGAGAGTATTAGAAAATACCTTATTTATTTTACATTGCCACGTATTTAACAGTGACTATTCTAAAAGCGTAACTGGAGAGCATAAAATATATTCAAGTATGACGTGATCTGTTAGTTGAATATTTGAATACTTATTTAAAACTAAAATTATTCAGAAAATGTTGTGATCAGTTACAAACACAATCCGAAAACCCCACTAAGACGACTTTGTACTATTTCTCGAAGTTGTGAGCGGTATAATTATGTGCCCTTACGGATTCGGTTTTGAAATCGAATCTATTAGGGCACATATATTATAATAGTTATACGGTTTATACTTAACTCTGCTTTGTAATTCTCAGAATATTGTGAGTGTTGAGTAGAGTAGCCAGTGCTGACTGGAGAGTTTTAGTGCTGTCAGTGGGTAAACCATCAGAGGCTTGTACTGTTTTGTCTTCTGCACTGACGGCACATTAAGTCTCTGTTCTTACAGGGTCGACAGCACGAGTGTATAACTCCTGGTGCTGCACACGTCCATAGGCCACGGTAACCACTTTACATCAAGTGGGCCGTGTTTGCCACCTGAATGGTTTAATAAAAGCTTAATAAACAATTTGCCAATGTATGTATAATTGTATATGTCGCCGCCAACTAACTTAATCAGCCGTTCAATTAACTGCCTAGGCAGTTAACTAAACCGCGCCATACAATTAACGGCCTGAATGGTGTTCAGCCATTTAATTAAACGGCTAGGCAAATAGCTTGGATCGATTACGTTTAACTACTTGCCTAGCCATTTAATTAAATATTTAGAAAAATGACTTATTTCTGTATGGTTTAAAAAAAACTACGAAGGTTTAATGGGGGAGCTACGCTCCACTCCGCTATGCTCCGCTCCCGCACTAGCCTTCTAACCTAACCTAACCAATTAGCTGTGAATACACCTCTGTCTACCCCCTTGGGGATTTACAGGTGTAAGTATATGTATGTGTGTAGGTAATTTTACTCCCCATGTAACGATTGGCCTAAGCATTAGCCAGCCAGGTTATTAAATATTGTAATTATTTATTATTATTGCATGGCGCCGTTTAGTTAACTGCCTAGGCAGTTATTTGAACGGCTGATTAAGTTAGTTGGCGACGACATATAATTATTATACTTTATAGATAATTAATATTAATATTTTAAATATTTGCTCAGATTTCGTCACTCACTCACTGGCTCATTGCCGGATGGTCATCAAACCTGTACCTAATTCATAAAATCATAAAAAAAACTAGAATTTGAAGGCATAAAAATTAACAAACCTTTCCATTTTTCCCCATCCCTCGAAAAAGGCAATGTAAATTTGTATTGTAAAGTTAGTAATTTTCAAGCTAGAAAAAAAGAAAGAATACCAGTAACAAACTAAAACAAGTAACACTCCAGCACGTTTTTTCATCATCAGGTCATCTTACACGCTTAGGGTCTTAAACTCTCACCATTGGGTACCTGTACGTTTCTGTGCTTTGATTTTGTATGAATCCTAGTCTTAAGTTCCCTAGGTCTTAAAAATGCCGCAGTGGAGTTGGTGTGCCGTTTCTTCTCCACCAGCACCTTGGAAGCGCTGGTCAACTTAGCTTATAAAATTATTATTGATGTCAATAATAAAATCAACCCTGTCGTTCTACATTGAATAAAAATATTAGATTTAGCCTACAAACTCTACACCTTATTCAAAATGGGTCGAACGCTCTACTGCTACGGTTAAGCTCTGTGTAGTCTTTACGCTCTCTACGCTCCGCTCCGCTCCCGCATTAGCCTTCTAACCTAACCTAACCAAGTCGGTTTGTGCAGCTATCACAATAAAACTATCACAAATTTTCTGGGGTGCTGGGTAGGACAACATCCACGCGGTGCATCCTGGTAACGTGGACGACGACGTGGGCTTCGCGCGTGGCGCACGTCGTCGCCCATGGCCAATAGTCCATCACCAAAAATGGCCTTCATGGCCGGTTTCGAGCTCTCCGCATGCGCTTTGCTTAGCAGGGCGCATGCGGAGAACTCCCAGGGCGAAGAGTACTATGCCACTGAGCGATCAGTGGCGAAGTACACGATCCCATCGATCGGCCGAGCCGTTACTCCGTCTAGCAACAGACGGTGGCTCTTCGGAGCTGCGAGGAAGAAAACCTCAATAAAAAATCACCCCAAACCACACGCTCTGACGCCCGGTAATGGGCTGCATCGCTGAGGGGAACTCAATGCCTAGGGCGTAATTCCCACCTTCCCACTAAGACTATAAAAACTAACGTAGATAAATCTACGGGTACCCTACCCGGACTCTGTCCGGAGAAACACTTGCTGTGACTGGTGCTAGAATGGACACCCATTCGGCGACTAGCCATGGCGACCCCCGCCCGGGTTCATCCCGGGTGGTATATGGGAGGGGTCACCACAGTCACACAGGCCCATGGGTGTGCCTCAAAACCACCCAAAAAAGCGACGCGGAAGACGTGTCGACCCGTGCTCGCTCGGAGATGGAGTCGGCTGACGACGTGGGTAGCGAGACCGAGGTAGGTAGGAGATCGGAAAGCCGACCTCCACAGAGCGAAAAAGAAGGTTGCAGAGCCGCCGGTGGTTGTGGCCCCGCTGCCAAGCGGGAACGTCATAGGGGTGCCGGCACCGCAGAAAGTCTTAGCAGCGCTTGCCCGCATTTCTGGCGCAGTAAAAAGCCAGAAAAATATTTCGAGGAAGAAAAAGGGCGTGGCGGACGTGGTCACAGGCGCCGCCAAAGCGCTGGAGGAGCTCCTGAAAAGGAGCATTGCCAGCAAGGAGGGGAAACTCCGGGCTCGGGTAGCGAGCCTGGAGACGGAGCTTGCCGACTCCCGCAAGCAGCAACAGCTGATGCGGGAGGAGATCGGCAAGCTGACGCAACGTGGAAACACAATGGTCCAGCTGCTGGAGGCCATCGAGCGACGCCTCCTGGAGGTCTCTGGCGACACCAGCGGCCTCAAAGCAGGTGGCAAAGCTGAGGGAGTCGCTGGACACTGGTGATGTCCGCGTCACCAGACCCAACAAATGTTCGGGTCTGGATGACGCGGCCACGTTGGAGGAAATAATCTCCGCCATCGTGGAGGCAAGCGGCTGCCCTCGTAATCAGGTGAGGTCAAGCGGTCCGCTTTAGCCCCGCCGGTCACGGGTCGGCAGTTGTGAGCTGACCCGTCGCAGCGGTCCAGAAAGTGGCGGATGGACTGAGCCTCCTTGTCGGGGGTTTTCAGAGGGCGCAGGCGCATCTTCTGCAGCCCCGCGAAGCCAGGTGCTTTAGATGCCTGGTCGTGGGCTATGTAGGAGTGAACTGTGCAGCGGAAGTCACCGTGGGAGACCGGTGCTTCCGCTGTAGTCAGTCCGGTTACAAGGCCGACCACCGGGTCTGCGCTGCCTCAAAGCCAAAGCCCCGTCCGTCCGCACTGGGGTGGTGAGGGTGCACGTTCGCGGCAGGGTGCGGAAATAGACGTCCATTAATGGACATCCATATCCGCATCCTGCAGGTGAACCTGAACCACTGCGCCGGTCCTCAGGACCTTCTGTACCAGAGCATCAGGCAGTGCTCCATTGAATTAACGTGGTGGTTGTCGCCGAGCCGTACTGGGTGCACCCGGGAAGCCTGGTGGATCTTGACGGCCTGGCGACTGCCTTCAGGGGGACGACTCGCGCCTAGGCGCTAATCGCTAGGGGCCCGGGTTGCGTCGCGGCGGAATATGAGGGCTTGGCTATCGCCGAGCCTCGACCAGCATCCCAATGGTACCAGTACCAGGCTCCCTGAGCTGGAGGTCGTTCTCGCTGCATGTCGGCCTCGCCCCATCCTGGTTCTGGGAGACTTCAATGCCTGGTCACAGGATTGGGGCTCCCGGGAGACCAGAGACTGGGGGAGGATACTTCAGCACTGGGTCACTACACGTGGCCTAGTCATACTGAACCGGGGGAATTTCGCAACCTGGACGCGATGGGGGTTCAGCTCGGCCATAGACGTCTCGTTTGCGACCCCTGAGCTCGCCCGCCGTGTTCAGGGATGGCGTGTTGTGGAGGAGGAGGAGACGTCGTCAGATCACCGATATATTCGGTTCGACGTCTTCCCTCCAACTAACCTGCCGCCAGCTATTGCGAATCCCCCGGACCCGCGTTAGGCACTCCAACGCCTGGATCCGGAGGCTCTCCTAGAGGCGGCCATCGTGCAGGCCTGGATCCCGATAGCGGACAGACCTGCCGATGTAGATGCCGAGGTGGAGGGGTTCAGGAGAGCCATGTCGCATATCTGCGATGCCCCGGGCTAGGCCCAGACCGGCAAGGAGACACGGCCCAACGCTCCTTACAGGAGACTCTACCTGGAAATCGTGCGAAGTATGGCCCTATACGGGGCTCCTGTATTGGCGAAAACCCTGACGGCCACCAATGTGGCTAGATTGCTGAGCCCGCAGAGGGCGATGGCCGTCAGGGTGATAAGGGGATACCGCACAATCTCAGGTGAAGCGGCATGTCTACTAGCCGGGACACCTCCATGGGATCTGGAAGCGAGAACCCTTGCATCTCTATTTAAATGGCGCAAGGAGGCGCTGGAGCGGGGCCAAAGGCCTGCGTCTCGAGAAATCGAGGCCCAGCGGTCTCAGCTCTACCGGGAAACCGTGGAGATATGGAAGGTGCGACTTGAGCAACCAAAGGGGGGATTCGCCACAATCACGAGTGGCTGGAGAGGAGACATTACAGGGCACGGTAGCTTCGGTAAGTATCTGTGGCGAAGACACCGGGAAACCACGACCGAGTGTCAGCACTGCGACAACACATCGTTCCACACGCTGCTGGAGTGCACGGCATGGACGGAACAGCGCCAGGTCCTCATGATGAGTTTGGATGTGAACACTCTCTCGCTCGAGACCATGGTGCGAGCCATGGTCTCCAGCGGGAGTAAGTGGGACTGCGCCGTCTCTTACTGTGAGCAGGTCATGCTCGTGAAAGAGGCGGCAGGGCGGGAGCGGGAGAGAACTCTCCCACCCGAGTGCCGTAGTTGGCGGCTTGGGCGCCGCCGACGTGTCTTCGCCGACGACCATCGGCCTCCATGACCGGGATCCTGAGGACGGTGAGTGGGCTGAAAAAATTAAACTTACAGAAGCAGGCCCATGACGGCAGCGTGACGTCACGCACGCTACCCCTAAGAAGCGCCTAGGAAGCCCCCTCCCCCCCCCCCCCATAGACGCGGGATAACACCCGAACCCCCTAGGCGAGGCCGCAGCCGTAGGTCTGTTGGCAGTCCTGGGACATCCTTTCGAGGGCTTGCCCGGGGCTACCAACTGCAGGCTATTAGGCGGTGCGTGACGGTTTTTAGTCGGTAGGAGTCCGGCATAGGAACCATGGAGGATTTTTCCTCACGTTTAAAAAAAAACCCAATAATTTCTATAATTACACCTCTGTCTACCCTCTCGGGGATTTCCAGGTGTAAGTACGTAATTTTCTATCTCATTTAGTTTAATGTCAAAATGTTAGATACCTCTCGTTTGATTTTTAAAAAGTTATTGATGTCATTTTACTCATTAGGTAGCGTACTTTCGATATCTGTTTAAGGTTTTTTGATATCTGTAATAGTTACGGAATAATCGCCTGGACACACTTAACGATTACACCCTGTATATCCAAAACTTAATTGATTGAAAATAAAAATAATTAAAAAATCCGACTCCTAAACTTGAGGGTGAATTTGAGACGAAAAAAGGGCTAATATCGGGATAAAAGATGTCGGAGGTTACTAAATTAAATATAATTGAAAGTAACTTTCCTTTAGATTAAATTAAGGACTGACCTTTTTGTATGGAGAGTATTTATTAAAGAACTTGGCACTCTTTTGATCTTCATTATTTTACCGAAGGACCGTCAACCCTTAAGGGTAGGTTATTTTTTATTAGTGCTGTTGGTGCGTTAGATTGTGCTGTGCCGGTGGTAATTAACCTAACCTAGCAGACACCTTAAAACTCTTTATAATTCTGATAGTTATAACTAGAATTTTTTAATTGGTACTTGAACGACGGGGATGAGTCGGGGACCGCGTGGTCCCCCTCCCGAGGAGGGCCAGACCGAGAGGGATGTCGCATGACAACCTCACCTTCGGCCTAGCACTACGACCCAGAGACGGCGTGCGGTTTAGTCGGTTCGAGTCCGACATAACCTCCCCCTCCGGCTCCGGAGGGGTGGGGTATCAGTGGGGATTTCGAGCACGTAAAATAAGGTACTAGTGTGTAAAGTAAGTGATTACCTTTGTAGCGCTATCGAGACTCCAGACCAACCGAGGACGGTAATCAACAATACACATCAAATGACATTTTTCAATACACTTTGTGAATAAAATAAAACTAAATAATCAGGTTTTCTACTCTCATATAGCAATGAAAAAGTTACGGTTTGATAACAGGTGTGTAATTGTGGTGAAATTAGAACCATTTTATGAGCAAGTATTTTGAAAAATTTATTTTCCTAGAACTGTTTGGAAGGTTCTAACACTTCAAGGTTAATACTAGCTTAATGTTCTTACCCCTTTACAAAATACTTACACATGATATAGGTAGGCTTAATATTCGTTGATTCACGTAGGTACCTACCTATCACCCGATTCTGATTTGTACCTAATGACTACACAATTCAGATATGTAGCTTCAATAATTTTATTGTATTAATTTTATGATCACCTAATAAAAAATCTGCTAACCAGTCTGTCTGAGTCTGTATTTTTTCGAATAATACAAATGCACTAGTAGATAGATTCAGGCATTTCAGTTAATAAACACTCCAGCTAATCAATCAACCGCACTTAAACAAACATAGAAGCAACTGAAACCAGGCGTGAGTCGTTCTGTGCTTTGTTTTAACAATATATTTAACTAGCTGAGCCGGCGAACTTCGTACCGCCAATATTTTTCCGCCCGCGGGGCGTCAGATCCCGTTCCCGCTGCACCCTCTACTCTATTAAACATGTATTATACATATAAACATTCCGCTTGAATCACTCTTATACTATGTAGTGATAACTGGTTGTAATCACATAATATTATATGTTTAGCTCGTGTTCTATAGTTGTACAAATTAAGTGATTGAAGTTTGAAGCTAATAATATGTTTGTACCTTGTGGCAATATTTATTTATTTTCATCATCAGGCTTTTACTTTCTACTAATATCTTTATAATTAATAAGTATCTACACAAAATCTGTTAAAATTATGAAGTGAACGATTATTTTTCGCAATACCTACAAAACTTATCCAATTTATTTCTTTTTATAGCTTCGTTAGTTAGTGCTGCGGCACAATCTTGCTCTTAGGTTGCTCTCAGTTGATATTATTAATGTATTTGCGTACCCAGACATTGACAACGTCAAATTATAACAACTAATTTCCTCTCGATTCAAGCTATGTACCCACTCGTACTGAAGATTTTCCCATAAATTATACCACCGGAAAAACATTCGTGGTAGGTACACACCATTTAAAATGTGTACTGGACGTCTCGTAATACTATGAATACCTCTTTTGATGTGAAATGATACGGCGAGAGAGCCGGCTAGTTGGACATCGCCGTAATTGGCTACGATCGACAATGTGATTTCGTCGCACAATGAGCTTCACAGATCTCTTTGGAGCTAATCACTGAGCTCATTGAGCTCTCTATCTCTTATTGAAGCTCGCAAGTTATCGATATTCGTAATACCAGCTTAAAGGTATCCCACGAAGGTATGATTTTAGCTTATATTAGTCTAACCTAAGTTTATTTTTTTATAAAACCTACGGTTATCAGCATGAATGCATTTGGCGCTTGAGAAACTATTTTATAACTAGGTACTATTACTTGCTCGTTGTTTTAATCTTTGTAAAGTTTAGGAAACTTCCACGTCTACTCAGCATGTCTCACGGGTTATGAAAATGAGCAACAAGGATTTTGTATTCGTATACGCTTTTGCATACGTAAATACTATTAATGTACGACCATAATATAAATGAATATCTAAATAATAGTTTTGTACTGTCTTCTGTATACATGAAACCAAATACATGAGTTGGTAACTAAGTAATGCTAAATAACCATCACAAAACGCGATAAACTGATCTCAAAAATCAGGATTACAACCACTACTATCTCTATAATCAAGATAGCAGCGAATTTGGAAAAATCGTGCAATTTTTGTCTGGTTCCCCAGAGCTTTCCTAATTGAGGTCGCGACACCGTACTTACAAAAAAGGTACAGAAAAGGCCGGGTTCATGTTTCGAGCAAAAACGCACGTACACGTTATTCCTGCGCTTTAGCCATTTTTCGTACTTTCGTAACTCAGTACAGAAACATAAGAAAAGAAAAAGTTATTTTCTCTATTGTGAGTGTTGTGTTTTTATTGTGAAATCTACTATGAATTACATTTATTTACAATAGGTAATGAATATCGTCAAACGCGGGAAACTCGCAGCCCGCGGCTGCGTGGCATTTGAAGCTAGTTGAACAACTCGTAAATAAAATGTCAATATTTCTCGACTCACTGTGCGTGTTATTTGCTGCCTTGACTCAGCCTTGGGACTATAGGCTAAAATATATTTCATGTTATTATTTATTTATTAGTACCAGTATGACTTCCACCTTATAAAGTAAGTACGTACCCACTTAGGTACTGGTTCTGCGCAGTGCTGGGCTGGAATAGATGGTGTTGGTTTGGATTCAGAAAAAAAAAACACATTCTCACTAAGTATAAATCAATTGTTACTTAAGACAATATCTACTTAAATATAAAATATATGTTACTAAAGAACACATGTTACTATCGATTATAAGTAATCAGTCATTCAATCACTCAACATTGATTTAAGTATGTCATTTTATAAATATAAATATTATTTAGTATCGTTCATGAATATAACACTGGAATGCATGGAATATATTTAAAAAAAGAACACAATTTTGTTTAAGTACTAGGAGGTACTAGGGAACTAGTTGTCTCTAATACAAAAAATAACAATAGTACCTAATTAAAAAAATAAAACTCCGTTATTTAACGACGTTATCTAAGCCATAATAATATAGAACCATTTAGGTATAGTCTTTTTAATTTTTATAATCTATTCGATTTTAGAATTTTTATACTTACTAAAAGGTTAGCGTTTTCTGGAAGTTACAACATTAAAAATTATGGCACTGTTATCTATTAAGGCAGTGGAAGGAAGGAATACTAGCCTCAATTAGGTATTCAGGGCAACCCAAATGTATGCCTACGAGACCCAAAAGACTTATTAAATATTTTTCCTAAAGAGTTCTAATACACCTTGTAGTTCAGTACCACAGAACAGAAAAAAGTAGAAGTCGCAAGTAAAAGGGTCGGCGTATCCTGAGCTTTGAATAGTGCTGTGCATATAAAATAATACAAACGAAACTAGCTGAGAACGTTCTGCCATATAAATTATTATTAGAGAAATCGAAAATGGCCAACAAATGCAGAATGAAGTGTTAAAGTGACACAATATTTTATGTACACTCGACAAAATCGATAGTATCCCACCTTTACATTTGAAGTTGAATGTAAAGGTGTGATACCATCGATTTTGTCGACTGTACATAAATAATTTCCATTCAAATGAGCGAAAATGAAATTATGGTAACAATAAAAAACCGGCCAAGTGCGAGTCGGACTTGCGCACGAAGGGTTCCATACCTTTATCTAGCTCGCCTTGACTTATTTTGATGTAATTATTTATTTGTGAGGTGAAGTTTTGTTTGTTTGTTGAACTAGTATCTTTGTACTTTATTAAAGAGTAAACCTATCACCAACTTTCTTTCTTGTATTGGGTGGTTAAAAAGGCGAACAAAAGACATGTGTTGTATGGGATTTAAAATGAATTATTTGTTTAAGGGGGCTCCCCTTAAAAAAATATTTATTTAAAATTAATTATTTATTTTTAAAGTTAACGTAGGTAGGTACTACTAAATATTCTGCGAATGTTTCAAGAGCTTGTCTGTGGCCATTATTAATATCAAGCGAAAAAAATGGCAAAATATCACGGTTGTTGTATGGGAGCCACCTTAATATTATAATTTTTTTGTTTTTAGTTTAAAGCGGCAACAGAAATACGTCATCATGAGATACTGGCTGGTGACAGACAGACAGATGGCAATAGAAATCACGTTTGTTGTATGGAATCCCCCCTTAACTATTTATTTTGATGTTGTTTTAGTATTTGTTGTTATAGCGGCAAGCGGCAACAGAAATACATAATCTGTGAAAATTTCAGCTGTCTAGCTATCACAGTTCATGTGATAGCTACAGCCTGGTGACAGACAGACGGACAGCCAGCGGCGTCTCAGTAATAGGGTTCCGTTTTTTACCCTTTGGGTACAGAATCCTAAAAAGAATTTCTTAGCATTAGTGATACTATTACAAAATTAGGGTACCTACCTACGCTTAGTGAGCTGTTGCTGTTACTAATGGCACGATGTGCTATTTCTACTGCTTTTTCTGTTCTGAGTTCAATACTTTGTAAAACAAAATATTTGGTCGCTGTATGCTAAAACTACTCGATTACGTATAGTTACTTAATATTATATATATATTCTAGCATACTGAACTAGGACAACTAAATGCGCAACTTGGATAAATGCATCGACAGCACATTATCAAAGACAATAATTAAAGCTAACATCAATAAAATGTTTTGTTCGTTAGTTAACTAGAGTTAGAATTCGTTTATTCTACTGTGTTCGCAGCTGCTACTATCAATTCCAACTAGGTATATTATCCGGTTAATACTGCTACACACTTAAAAATAAAGTATATCACTAAAATGAGCCTTAATAAAAACCAAAGCTTTAAAGTGTCTTCATTCTACATGGTCACATTAACTGTAACTACTCAAACAGCTTAGGTACATCTGGAATATATACATATACACCTAAAAATAGGCACAATTGACGTAGAGGCACCGAAATGTATTAGTTTTAAACACGGAAGCGAGTGGTGATGGTGAATTTACTTAAGAAATGTTTTAACTAGATGATCCAATTTGAATCAGTGGTTTCGCTTCAGTTCAACTATTATAGAGCGTTGCGTTATTCGAAAGTCGATGAATACAAATCTTGCTAAAATGGATAAGTCCAAATGCCTATATACCAGACTACGCGCACATGTTTCCGTGTGAACATACGATATTACGCGGCTTGCGCACAATCGATCTCACCTGAGAGGATTATCAATTACAGACTGTGCTGGTTTAAATAATTTGGTGTGACAGTGAGCGTTGAAGTATGTAGTTACGACTATATTTTTAATCTTACACTACATGTATTATTTGTTTTGCTACCGTTCTGCGCATATTATTAGTATACTTAATTTAATTGATGAGTTCTTAGGGCTAAACAAAACACCCTTTTGTACAATAAGTATTAGGGGTTAAAGTATGAAATTGCCGATTTGTACTGACAAATTGAAATTCGTTTTTTTTTTAATTTAACGTATTTATTTAATCAAAATAATTACCATTATTATCTATACATTGCTGCCATCTAGTAGGAAGGTCATTTATGCCTTTGCGATAGAACTCTGGTGATCTAGATTCGACAAACTGTGTGAAAGCATTTTGTACTGCCTCCTGAGAAGAAAACTTTTTATCACATAGAAAATTGTCCAAATCACGAAAAAAATGGTAGTCTGTTGGAGCAAGGTCTGGCGAATACGGAGGGTGACGGATAGTTTCTAATTGCAGTTCCTGTAGAGTTAAAACGGTTTCTCGTGCTGTATGAGGTCTCGCGTTATCATGGAGCAATAATGGTGAAGATCGATTCATGAGTCGGGGCTGTTTCACTGCTAGTTTTGCTATCATTGTTCGGAGTTCGGCACAGTAGACATCTGCCGTTATTGCTTGACCAGATCGTAGAAAGCTATAGTGAATAACACCATGCTGAGACCACCAAACAGTTACCATTACTTTTTTATTGGTAAGCTTTGCTTTAGGACACTGTTGTGGCGTTTCACCTGGGGTCAGCCATTGCATTTTTCGCTTACGGTTATCGTAAAGAATCCACTTTTCATCACATGTCACAATTCGATCCAATATTCCTTCATTACTGTATCGATTCAACAAGGCAACACAAGTTTCAACACGCATTTCTTTCTGCAGATTAGTCAAATCATGAGGTACCCATTTTTCACATTTTTTTATTTTATTGATTTGACGCAAATGAGTCAATATTGTTGGTAAGGTAACGTTAAACCATGCAGCTAATTTCTGGGTAGTTTGGCTCGGATCAGCTTCCATCATGTCTTTCAATTCATTGTTATTCACCTGTGTGGACGGCCTTCCTCGTGGTTCGTTCTTCAAATCAAAGTTTCCATCACGCAAGCGTTTAAACCAAAATCGCAAGGTGCGTTCATTAGCAGTCCCCTCTCCAAACGCAACATTGATATTGCGAGCTGTTTCTGCCGCGTTAGTACCGCGTCGGAACTCGTATTCAAAAATCACTCGAATTTTCGAAGTATCCATCTTTCTTGTCTAAGCTGAATAAAAAAAACAACTGAAAGTCGATAATCGAATGTTGCACATTTTTAAATGAAGAACTACATAGGTACCATGTGGAAAAAGTTTCACTCAAAAATCTCAAACCATCAAGGTTCTATGTCAATTCGAAGTACCTATTACAATGAAACGGCAATTTCATACTTTAACCCCTATTACTTAAGAAAAATATTAATATGACAATAGTATACTTAAGTATCACTACGAAGATATTCTATTCTACCTATGTTTATTTAATGTGGATTCATTATATCTGTAACGAGATCGCGTGTTCTACAAACATTCTTGAACTGTGCCTCGAGCACGAATAATATTCAAATTTGAAACGGAGCAATGCGATTGGCCGTCTGCCTACTGTGAACCAATCGCAATGCTCCATTTTCACGATACGTTTGCGTTATGAATTCGAATATTATTCGTGCTCGGGGCACTGGCCGCTGCGGAATTATGTTTTATTTGCCCAATTTTCAATCACTGTGTGTTTAATATAGTTTCTATGTAAGTAAGTATACCCAAGTAATATAGTATATAACATAGTACTATTATTTATTTTGTGACGTAGGTACGATCGATTTATCTATTTACCTAGTTGTAGAATTATTTGTACCTATGTAGCTTTGTATAATGGAAACAAATATAATGATATTCAGAACAACAAAACTAATTTATAGTTAATGTTTCGGAATGCTTATTCAATGTTATAAAGTTAAAACAACAATATGTTATATTATCTTGTGGACGATATTGCTGTTAAGGTGCACTTAAAAAAACAACAGCCTACTCAAAGTTAAGCAGCTAGGTAATGGTACGGTTTTCTGAAAAGCGCGTAGTAGCCGTCTGATATCATTTTACAGTTATTACACATCTGAGAACACGCAATAGTTTTGGGATAAGGTGAAAAATCAATAGTGTGTTCAAATACTGAATGTACTAAATGGTTTCACAATATGCAACCTAATCATTGCGGTTGTCGGTTTCCTGTTATCGCTTGTATTCCTGTGATGTTATAATTTTGGTTTGTTATTCATGTCTAATATCTTCAATATTGACAAATACCATTAGGTATATACGAAATTGTAATTTCTTAAGTATCTATTGCAAAATGTTTTGTCCTAGGGAGCGTGACCGTATAACACAATAACGGATTTAGCAAATATATAAATAATATTCTGTGGATAATATTTAGTGTCTATCTATAAGTAAACTTAACTTTCCCACTCAAGTATTTGTATTGGTTTTTATATGGCGAGGGGTCCATGCCAGCCCACATTTGCAAAGATGGCAGAGATGTGAATAGGTAATGTCCATAATAAATTGTCTAAAATTTATCTTATTTGCAGGTATGCTTGCAACTTAGATCAAGGTAAGTTTTTCTTTTGAAAAATTTCTACTTTTCACAACTGGTTTTATTTGAACCGTAAAGTTATTGCAATGTTTACTTCACCGTTATTACTTACACAATCCATACGAGTTGAGATCACTGAAACTAAATTAAAATTATTTACGTGTGCTTCACCTATTTATCTGGACAGCACCACCAATTTACCATTATACCGTAAAGTACCATTAGGTACATCATCTAAGTAAAACTTGAAATATTATTGCATTGATTTGATGTCATTTAAATCTTTTTCTATTATTTTCAATGAATCAGTAAAATGTAGTTATTCATTAGACTATTAGTAAAATGTGTACGCTTTTTAATAAAATGGAAAGTATAATAATTTCAAAGTACGAGTATAACAGGTTGTCTTTAAAATCTCTTCCCGGATGTCATTTGCGTGCCAGATTAAGTTTAATTTAATCGAAACTCTAATCTATATCAACTTACAAATAAATAAACTTTAGTAAAACTCTTAAAAGGTATTATCTGCACGTCGCGGCGGGTACAAATGATTTAAGGGCCAATAGCACTACGACGAAGTCGTACGTGTTGGATTAAAGGACCTTTCTAATGCTCTAGTAAATGGCAAAGCCTCACAATACCTAGCGATACATCTACTCTGTATTAAATCGATGAAGTAAAATACTACATTTTATCAATATTAATAGTCTCCATTCTAATCAGCGTACACATAAACTAAACATTATAGTAATGTATGTTTATTTACTAAAAATTTTCTTCTAGTGAAACGTATGGGTAAAAGCCGTCTTTTTTTCTTAACACCTAACTGCAGCAGCAGGTTCCTGGCCTCGGCGAGAGTCACGGCGTCGTTTCCATCCTCCATACCAGATATGAACCCACTCTCTGGGCGAGAGAGAGCCGGTGCGTTGGCGGGCAGAAGAGAGAACCATCGATCTATTTTTGCGCTCGAGGACAACTGTTATGGGAACAGAAAATATAATCATTAGCAACGCATGCAGTGTTGTAGAATTTGTCAAAATTATTTGCACACACAAAATGAGTTAGTTGTCTATGCCTCAGTAATTTCATAATTGAACTAGCTACCGCCCGCTCCACTAGCGTGGATGTCGTTTATCGACATCAAAAGTAGCCTACCATAAAACATAAAGATCAGTCAAGCTGTTTCTAAGAAATTGGGTTATAATAACATTGTGATAAATCTTGACACTCTATTATAGTAGCAGTTTCGCAGCTGAAATATGGAGAATGGAGGTATTATTTTATTGGTAAATGTATTATTATCATAAGAAATAAATTTATTTTAGATTACACTGTATAAGTACCCAGTCTTTGTGTCTATTTGTTAGTAGTGCAGTTACTATAAACATACTAAATCTTCTAAACCTAAAGCAGAGAAGTTTTTAAATCTACGAGTACCTACCTAAATCATACTGGCGTAGTATAGTAGTTGGGTAGTATTCTTTCTTAGGTGAGATTAAAAAACCATATTAAGGCTATTTTTTATAGATGATGGGTTACTTTTATTTAGTAGGTTAGCTTACATATAAACTTAAATAAGAAAGAACTGAACCTCACCTCGTCACTCCCTTTCAAGTTGACCTAAAACCTTTACCGTTAGTTAAGTACTAACCAAAGGAAATAATACGTAAACCCAACCTGAATAATGAAAAGGAAAAATCCGGTTTCGGATCTACAAATCTGACAAACCAGACTACCAATTACATTGTTCCATATATGAATGAATATAGGTATAACTATCTGTTGCCCGCGGCTCCGCCCGCTTGGATGTCGGTTATCGCTTAGCGTTGAGTCAACGCTATTTTTCTAAAATAAAAGTAGCCTAAGTTACTTCTTATTACATCAGCTACCTACCAATAAAAAACCCGTCGAAATCGGTCCAGCCATTTCAGAGATTAGCCGGAACAAACAGACAGATAGGCAGACAAAAATTGTAAAAAATGTTATTTTAATGTATGTACCGTATTATATTCATATGCATGTAGTCGGTTATTTCAATAGTACAAACAGACACTCCAATTTTATTTATATGTATAGAATAGATGTAGGTATAGAATAGATGTATAGATAAAGGAATATTTTTTTTGTACTTATAGGTATAATAATTCATTACAATTTTTTTCGTAACTTGAAATTCAAATAGGGAAAATTAACCTTATCGATCCTCTGACATCCAAGTGGAGCACTCAACCTTGTGCGGTTGCAGTGATCCCACATCCCCACTATACCTATAAGTTTAGTATATTCAACCATATGCCGCCGACGTAATTATAAGTAAGTAGGTCATTCGCGTCGCAATGTTTAGGGTCATAGTTAAAGGCTTCGATGGTGGACTGCGGTGGGCTAATTGATTGATTGATAAAGGTTTCAAAAATACATAGTTTAACTTAGGCATAAAGTTCATTGTGTATTTATTTATTTAGAAACTCAACAGCTTATTTACATATGGAATGGTATATGGCAAATGACATTTAATTCTTAAGCTAATAACAGAGTTTCATGACATGTGTATAGGTAAATAGGCAATTGTAATCAGAAGTGGCAGCAGTCAGACGAAGATTACAAAAATATAAAATATACAAAACCAAAACAAAAAATATACAAAAGTAATCCTACAGAATACATTAAAGCAACTAAAAAAGAGAGCAAGAGTGACACAGGATATATAAAAACTGTAAATTCATTGTAAAAAGCACTCATTCTCTTCGTCTTTTCTCAACTTGAGCTCAGTTGGGGTCAGCTTTAGGCAAACTTCATGTTGCTAGCATCCACTGAGGAAGTCATTTCGCAGATTTTGTACTAAAGGGCTAAAATTACGGATGAACGGAAATTAACTTCTATACAAACTTTAATTACTTATTTTACCATCGTAGATGACGAAATTTCAAAAAATCATTATGCTAGAAACGTGAAAAGCCTCTAGCACCAGAATTCCAAGTTTATAGGACTAGCGATTCAGGTTCCACGTTGATGAATCATACTATGGCTATGCATATATGGCATATGGCATATATGGCATATGACATATATGGCTGTCTTACAGCTCGGGTACAGTGCTTTCGGCTTGGAAGGAGGCGAATGTACAGCCGATCCCCAAAACTCGCTCAGACCCAACTTACCATCGACCCATAGCCGTCACCTCAGTGCTGTGCAAGGTGTTCGAGCACGTTATTAACAAACAGCTCATGCGTCTCCTTGAAGATCACTCCCTAAATAATGACTGGCAATATGGCTTCAGGCCGAAACGGTCAATGGGTGATCTTCTGGCGTATGTTGCTCATCTTTGGGGTGAGGCTATGGACAAGTACGGCGAGTCACTGGCGATTGGTCTTGACATCGCCAAAGCTTTCGATAGAGTTTGGCACAAATTGCTTCTTTCCTAGCTACCAGCCTTCAGTCTGCCCCTAGACTGTGCAACTGGGTTACTAGCTTCTTGCAGGATCGCCGTATTCGCGTCCTTTGTGATAGGCGAGACTCGGAGTTGTAACGTTGTAGATTTTTTATAAATCTATTTGTAATAAATTCTCTAATATAGTCGATATTTTAGTATTTTTCGATACTAAATATACTAAATTGTCTATGGCTGTGCGAGCGAGATTGGACAACATTACCCAAGTGTCTATTCACGGCGCTAAAGTGGTCCCTTTCTTCGGCTACCCTTCGCCGAGGAAGGTCGCTTTGACCCCGGCGGCTAAATGCTGTCGGCACCTGGTAAGTTTTGAAATCAACATTTCCTACTTCTTTCAACAGGTGAAGACTTCTCAGCGGCGCAGCTTACGGCCTGCTTAATGTATGGCTTACTATATTTTATTATTTAACATTTTTCTATGTGCTATTTCAGCCTTCTATTTAGTGCCACGAGACCGATGACCTCTACGGTCAGAGGTCACGTCACCAGCTTGCGCTGCTTAATTATTTTCTTTCTTATAGCTTCTAGCTACGCTGTTCTGTCGCTGGGAAGATTATCTTCACCTGCTATTATTTTTAGCGGGTCACTGGACGTAGTTTCCATGTGACATACTGACCCGCACTCTTTCTTTTTCCAGGGTCTTCGCACCGGGCTTCACGCCATAATTCGGCCGTGAGGCACACCAGCGAGGACCCTGGCACGCCGGCAACATCAGCAGCCGGGAGTGAACGAGCTAAGTGCAAACTACCATCTCTGCACAACGGATCAAACAACGCCTCGGCAGAATATTTATTGCGAATCCACCCTGAGATTCATTTCTTAATACCTATATATAAATTCATGTAACGCTTTACTTCGATTATAATTGTTACCTATCAATTATAAATCAATCTTTTTATTTATCTCTGCTCAAACCTTAGCCGGTATAGACATCATTTTTATTAATTTTACAGCGCTCTCATAGCTCATTTAATCACTTTATTTAACCTTTCATTAAAAACCACAGCATAAAACATTCTTTCGTTACATTGGCGCCCAACGTGGGATGAAGTAGGTAAATGCTGGCGTGCCGCAGGGGTCCGTTTTGTCACCCACTCTCTTTCTTCTGCATATCAATGACATGTTGTCTACCGGCAGCATTCATTGCTATGCAGTACCTTGAGGCGGGAGTTATCATGGACGTCTTGTGGATAAGCAGTCTGATATCGCGGAAAAATCGATAAGTTGCAGGACGTGCGGTCTGCATTATTGGGAATCCCGAGGTCACGAGCACCTTTGAGCCTCTGCAGATACATAGAGATGTTCATTCTTCCTTGGCAGTATTTTACCGTCTCTACCATGGTGAATGTTCTGATGAGCTCTTCCAAATGGTCCCGCCCTCTCCTTTCCTACACAGGACAACACGAGCAGCAAGCACATGCTGTAAGAATGTTATGAACGATCGAACGGACTTGACAGCTGAATTCGCGGTGAGATTTCAATTGCGCATGCTCAAACGTGACGTCGGCAAATATAGAGCATGCGCAGTTGTAATCTCACCCCGAATTTAGGTGTCAAGTGTGTTCGATCGTTCGAAACACTCTTACAGCATGTACCTGCAGGGCTTAAATGTCACCCGTATACGGCGCAGAATATTCCTTCAAGAACCAAGCGGTTTGGTGAATCCCTTCTTAGTCGCACCATTAAAACCTGGCACACCTTGCCAGCTCTCGTGTTTCCTTCTTCCTACAATTCCGGGTCCTTTAAGCGGGGCGTGAAAAGCATCTGATGAGGCCGTTAAGCTGAGTGCCACTATTGTTAACATGGTACGTGTATGTAATGGTGACCCTCTTTCCTGAGACTTTGCCTTCAGCTTACCATCAGGCGAGGCGAAGTTAAATTGACGTGTCCTTTTAAAAAAACTATGGGAACAAGTTATTCAGTAATAATAGGTAGGACTTCTTTCAATTTTGAAATCGGGACATCTCCGAAATGATGATATATAAAAATATCAAAATCCATACTAATATTATAAATGCGAAAGAAACTCTGTCGGTCTGTCTGTATGTTACGCTTTCACGCCTAAACTAGATTAGACCTTGAGAAAGGACATAGGCTATGTTTGGTCTCGATAACCGACATCCGCGCGGGCGGAGCCGCGGGCAAAAGCTAGTATCGTTTAAAAATAAGTATGACACCAATTTTGTAGGTAATTTCATGATCTACAATTTTATAACCTACATTTGCGATAACATGTGCTATTTACTTTACTTGTTATATTTATTACCAATTTACTTGACCTTAGAACTTAAATAAAAAAATGCACAAGTTCAATCGATGGGGACTTTTGATACTTCTTTTATTATGGTGTATTTTAGACCCTCATCGATTTTCATCTCTATGTGAATTTATGCAAGTTTACCATTAGATAAATTTATTACGGCTATACTTTGTTTACCATTTTATTTCATCTATTTTGATTGAATTACTATTACTTGATACAATTGTGTAGGCACGCCGCTATTTTTGCAGCAGTGTGTCCTCGTAGCCGCGTCTTAATAATGTACTAAAAACATACTCATATCGCAATAACGTGAGCTGTATTATCGCTCGTTTAAGGCTTTAAGAAAAGCAAGCGTTTCACGATAACATTGTTTAAATATGTTTGCATGTTTGAGACATTCATTCTGAAGACTTGTCGTTCTATACCATTACACACGTACCAGAGCTTGGTATGAATATTTGATGATGTGTGGATTTGGATGTGGATACTCGTTGTGTTTGTAAAAATCAGAACTGTCTTTAGTCTATCAGAACTACCAGCAGGGCTAACATGCGCGCGTCGTCTAATATCTCGAATCGAGATGAGATATCATCTCGAGTCTTCTCGAGCGAAGTAACGCCGACATATTTTGTCGCGTCAAACTTTTGCAATTGTTGTCTATGGCATACACATTTTTTAAACATTTATCCGATAAAATCGGCCCGATACGGCCATTTGCTCGAAAGCACAGACTAGTTAGGGATGCTAGGTATGAAAAAGAGAAAAAATAATGCAAACAATTTTCGACCTTATTGACATGACATGCTATCGAATTTTTTTTCTTATATTCGTGATCAGAGTCATCAATTAATGCGAAAAGACACGTAACAAAGGAAATGTCATTAAGGTCGAAAATGGCTTGCAGTCGATGTTTTAGTCCAAAATGAACCGAGCACAAAAAATGTTTACACGAGATAACTTCTCGTCGACCAAATGAAAGACGGGAGACAAAACATTTTAATTTAAAAAAGAGAAAAAATAGTGCAAACAATTTTCGACCTTATTGACATGACATGCTATCGAATTTTTTTCTTATATTCGTGATCAGCGTCATCAATTTACGCGAAAAGACACGTAACAAAGGAAATGTCATTAAGGTCGAAAATGGCTTGCAGTCGCACAAAGGTACTAATTTTGATCCAAAATGAGTACCGAGCACAAGGAAAGTTTACACGAGATAACTTCTCGTCGACCAAATGAAGGACGAGAGACAAAACATTTTAAATGTCAAAATTCGAGTAAATAAGGACACGTATGTTACAATTTGCAGACACTAAGTAGAGATGATTTCTCGAAGTCGAGTTATGTCGACATCTGACAGATCGCCATGAAATTTGCCAAGTTACCAACAGTCGATATCGACATAAAACGGCAAAATGCCTCGAGATAGCTATCTCGTGGCGCGCATGTTAGCCCTTCATGCTACCAACAGTCGACATATCAACATAAAACGGCAAAATGCCTCGAGATAGCTATCTCGTGGCGCGCATGTTAGCCCTGCAGGTTATGGATGCAAACAAATTAAGCGTAATAGATTATTTACTGAAATCAATAAAGCGAGAATAATTATACTCTCGAAGTCCTTTTTAAAATACTTCTTATACAAACACTAGCGGCTGTCTGCGACTTTGTACGCGTGGAGTGAGTACACCTCCACATTAACTATACAGCATACATTTCAAATGTCAAGTCTCTTACTTAAAAAAAATAGGACTTTCATACAAAGATCGAACCCCCATTTTACCCCCTTTGGTATGTAATTTCGTAAAATCCATTCTCAGCGAATGTCTACGCCCTTTAAGGAACCTACCTGCCATATTTTCAAGTTTGTAGGTGTTATAGTTTCTGCGATTTTGTGATTAATGAGTGAGTGGTATTTTGTTAGCTACTATATATTATTGTATAGTATTTTATTATTGACAAATATTGGCACGAGATACGTAGTTAGGATCTTTTGAATATTTATTTCTCATTATTACTATAAATGTAATGACTTGAACATAAATCATTAACTCTTAATTACGACAAGAGTTGGTTGAGGAGCGGACGCCTAAAATTAAAACAAATGACAGAATGACTATTTACTTAAACAATATACAGGTGCTAAATATAAACAATGAAAATAAAACTAAAACCAAAAGAGCTATTTATTACATAACAACAATAACTATTACAAATAATAGCAAGAAAAATCCGTCATGATATTTCTCCGCAACGCATGTCTCTTGTGGTAGCGTTCCCAGAAGACTGGCAGCATTGCCTCGTTGTATGGCAATGCTGCCAGTGGAATGCCACGTGGAATACAAATATTTGCATTGAGCGGGGATCGAACCCGCGCCTCCTGCGTAGCGGCCGCGTTCACTACCGCTACGCCACAGAGGCTGCTTGTCAATATTTTATAGTAGGTACACAAAGGTAAAGTCTTAGTTAATCTTTGTATCAAGTACACAGACCGAGGTAAGCGCGAGAGTTTAAATAATCATACTCAGGTTCATGACGATTCAACTAACGTGCATGTATGGATGGGTGGCTATATATTTGTACGAATAACCAATGTCTATCTATAACACCTATATTTATCCATATCGAGGCGCATAGTCGAAGGCATTATAAGAGCGTTTTCACACTCATCCGATATCCGATATTTGAGGAAGTCAAATGTATGAGATATGTATCTCTCTTTCACATTGTCTGGCCCGATATCGGTTATCGGAGCCAACACCGCTGTTTTGGCCCGATATCGGAACACAAAGAGACTAAAACCGCGACTGCGAGCACTTTTCGACCTTAAGGACATTTTCTGAATTACCTACATGGTTTTTTGCTTTGATTGATGACGAATATAAGAAAAAGAAATCGATACCATGTCTTGCCAATAAGGTTGAAAATTGCTTGCAGTCGCTGTTTTAGTCTCTTAGTGTTCTTTTGTAAATTGCTTTTGTTTTTTTTTTACTCCTAGCATCCCTAACTCGTCTGTGCTTTCGAGTAAATGGCCGTATCGGGCTGATTTTATCGGATAAATATGAATCGGATATCGGATGAGTGTGAAAATGCTCTAATATACCCAATTTGTCACTTGGCCCTTTGGCCCTTTATCTAAGAGATTTATTACGATCCAATACCATTTTTCTAATACCACGTGGTATTTTTTTCATCACATTAATATTCTGTTTCGAGCGAATACCACTGATAAAACTAATAATATTTTTTTTTACTTGTGGGAAATCCCCACGGATAACTCCCTCTCCGGAGCCGGAGGGGGAGGTTATGTCAGACTCGAAACGACTAAACTGCACGCCGTCAGTGAGTCGTAGTGCTAAGGCCGAAGGTGAGGTTTTTATGCGACATATCCCTCGCACCCCGGCTGACTCAGGGCCAACCCTCTCGGTTTGGAACTCCTCGGGAGGGGGGACCACGCGGTCCACGACTCATCCCCGGCGTGTGGTGGGGGTTTATCGTCCCACGATGCGCGCCGCCGCCGTGGCCTGGTTCTGCTAGAGTGACGGGTGGCTCCACCCATCACCCTCAGGCCCGCGCTCATGGGGGGCGGAGGTCGGTCTGCGCCCTCCGACGCCCGAGCCGCCTACGAGCGCGTGCAGCGATGTCAGCGAGTCTCTCTCACTCATCGCACCGCGCGCGCTCTGCTGTCTCCTTCACGAGCATGACCTGCTCGCAGGAGGCGCTGGCCGCCCACGCATCCGCGCTGCGGACCATCGCCGCGAGCAGAGTGGAGAGCGTGAGCACTCACACCCCCAGGGCCGCCACAATCTCCCGCCTCGGCGTCCCAAACGCCGGGCACTCGGTGAGCGTGTGCAACCGCAAAATGAGTTTGACACAGACAGACAGAGTTTGTGTAGTTCGTGACAGAAGTAAGTTTTATTCACTCATCATACCTATAGCTAACCTAACTAATATTACTTGATCTCTTAATACTATATTAGTACTATTATCTATTCTGCATTATTAATTAATAATAGACACCTATCCTAAGACTGAGTAATCTTGCTTAACCTCTTAAAATTAGTTAAGAATGGTCACCCATCTTAAAACTAACCTGCCCCTCTAGACAAGTGCCAATTCGTTGGCCGGCTTTTGATGGAATAGAATGACGAATGTATGGGATTTGACGTATTTCACATGCTGTTAACAACTTTTAGCGTTAACGACTGTCATATACAGGCTAACATTGCTAACCCCTAAAGTCACATATGGTCAGGGAAATATTGCTTAACTTCTTAATATTAGTTAAAAATAGTCACCTGTCCTGAAACTGAACTGACTAGTATCGCTAAACCTTCTAATATGGTAACCTACTCAGTCATCACTTAAACACGAGCCTATTTTTTCTGCTGACAGTGCTTTGGTATTCGTTCGGAATAGGTTATTATTATTAATGGAATAGTTACAAAAATGGTATTCGTTTAGAATACAATATAAATATGATAAAAAAGAAGTAGCACGTGGTATTAGAAGTATAGGAAACAACGCGATAATAGGAAACACAAACGTGGAGACGTAGAGTGATAGCATGATCGAAGGCGACACACTGTTGCCGCCCATTCGAACTACTAGAACTTGGTTTCGTCTTCAATTAAGAAGGGGTCGCCTCACTTGACCGATAGTGTAATGCAATTAGCAACTTTAGCCACCGCTTGCCCACATCGAACGCAACTTCCAGAACAATACTCAGCTCTGAATATTGATTTTCAACTACAGTTTTAACAGATTTTAAATGACAATCTGGCCTCCGGCCTCCATACCTACTAATTATAAATATTTCTGGAATACGGGTCTAAGAATAATAGTATTTTTAGTATTCGGGTATGTGTCCACTGACTCCAATCCCTTATGTAGTAACTTTGGAGTACTTTGTTACACTCAGTAGACTTTCCCAACCGTAATTTCACTCATTCTAACTTAGATTCTAACGCCGCATCTATAAATGCCTTTCACGCTCTATCGCATTTACACCTCTATCTAATAATAAACTTTTGTATTTGATGTTAACTTTCCCCTATTACATTTTTATAAGCAGTTTTGGACAACTTACGGGTATTGCAATATTTTCAATTTGCAGAATATTTATATTATGTTTTGAAAATTTTCTTTTTTCTTTATTTCTTTTTTGTGGTGAGAAACACTTTCCTTAATTTATTTTAATTATAATAATACAAACAAAGAAACTGTCAATATATGTACATAATCCGGGTTCATTATGAAGATGTATAATCATAGATTTAATTGATTTTTAGTGTGTGGTCTTTTTTTTTCAATTTTGTTTTACGTACGGTGTGTCAATTCTTGTATGTATCTCTCAATACTTTTTACTTTCTTCTACATTCCTTTTTCTCTATCAGAGTACCTATACTAATAGTCAGTCTTCTATCATTCATCTTCAGTTCAGGCAGTCCCTTTCGAATTTAAATCTTCTAGCTGTTTTTATTATTATATATTATTTTATTTACCCACTAGCCAAATTTAGCCACTAGCCAACGAGCCCCATCACTTACCCACGGCTATATTAGGCTCACGGTAAACTCCTTTCTACGACTTCTTTCGTCTTCGTCAATTAAATACACGCGGTCTACCTATATTTTGCTGAAGTCATGCGACCAATAGAATTATGAAAGCAACAATAGGCTATTTGCCATGTTAACTGTTAGGTACAAGCTTCATTATTACAGAGTTCTTAAAAAATCGTAGCGAACCACAAACAGAAAGGCAAAAAAACAGATGTTAAATATCCCGTAACTCTAATCTTAATGTCATTGACCATGATGGTTAAGATGTGCTACTTAAAGATGGTAGTACGAGTATATTGCTTAAAGTAGTGCAATGCTGTATTTAGTTCAGTTTGTGACATTACAGGAAGCCTTACCTCCTTGCCCCTCCTCTCATTCGGCGACACAAGTTCACTGTTCATAGTTCATCGATAACTTTCGGCTTTTATAAGTTTGTAACGTCGGTTTACAATTTACTTACCGTAAAACTCAATTGGCTGCAAGCGTGGCCTTATTAAGATCTAGGACCAAATATCATAGGTTTATATACTTTTTCCATGACCCAATGGTCAATAACAGAATGAAGTTTGGAAAAGCAGCTGGCTGAAAACAACTTCTTGAGACCAGTTGCGTACAATATAGAAATCCTATAATTGGTGATATTTTGGGATTAAATTAAACCACCTATACCCATCACTACGGTATGAGTGTATTAAAAATAAATAATTATTTTGCCTTTGATTAGATAATATATACCCAGAATATTCGAAGAAGTTATTAGATATCACAATTTTGAATACTATATACATCTCATTATATTAGCTACGATTGAATTTATAATATGATTATCAATTAGCCCACCGCAGTCCACCGCTGGACATGGGCCACTCCCAATCTGCGCCATTTCGTTCGATCCTCCGACTCAACTAAGTATTCAAAAAGGTAAACTAAGTATTCTGACACAAAAAGAACAAGCCAACTGACGCAATAATCCAGAAGAAACATGAGGCTTGTCATAGAAGTGATAACAGGCCACTGTTAATTGAACAGGCCCCTGACACTGATAGGGGTGAAGATTGATCCCGGATGCCCGGAGTGCATGGACGCTGAGGAAACTAGCTCCCACCAACTGGCCGAATGCCCCATGTATTCGATGAAAAGATGGGAAATTATGGGAATGGACTGACTAGATTTACAACACATCGACAATCTGGGGGTGGAACAGATCATTAGTTTTTGCAAGAAAACTGTTAGATTCGACGAAACGCCGTGATTGCCAGACATCCCATATGCTCCACAGGAGAAAAATAAGGGAAATGGGTAAAATGGCCCACGCCGGAGGGTAGCTCACCCTTCCAGACGCGGCGCCTCCTGATGGCAGTAAGTAACTAATCTGACTAAAGTAACAACGGCACGGAAAAAGTGTAGTGTTTGAAACTAGCTATCTTTCTTTGTGCGAAAATATTTCAGCTTAGTCTGTAGTCTGTGGTGCTACAAGACTAGAACACTACATTTCAATTTGGTTTCAACCAAAGCAATTTCTATTCCATATTCACAACATAATATACTATCTCGTATCATATCTTTTAGGCTGCTCGGAATTTCAAATGTTTGTTACTAGACATCAAATAAATATACATATATGATTATTATAGTTGTACCATACATAAACAAAATTTATAAATTTTAGAAGAAAACCACGAAGAGAACCATTAATATTCATCCGATATTGTACACTTTATAGGTCATAATAGAAGTAACATGCGTAAGTTTTCTGGTTTCAAAAATTCGTAAAACCTCCTATGAAGAAAACGAGCAAAGGGATTTTTTTTTTAATGGAATGATACAACATTGTTGATGACTAGTTTATTTAGGTACCAGTGAGTTCATTGCTTTTAAAGACGGGGCTGAACTAGAACATTTACAATAAGTAGGTAGTGGTAATAGGTTTCTACTTACAGATATATGCGTAAACATTTGTCTATTTCCTACTAGTGATTACATCATTATTTAACACTGAACATTTAATGGATACTGCTTGAAACATTGACACCGCTCCTAACTATGGTAGATAACAACTATTTATTTTGTACGCATCATAAACACCGAGAATAGCAACATATTAAGAAAACATATATTTTAACGAGTTTATAGCTATTCAATATATGTTTAAAATTACTAGACACATGTAGTCGTAATGTATAATAATATCAGGTAATGTTGACAAGTTTTATGAGTAGACATAGGTATGTTCATAAATCTAAATAAAAGGTATTAAGCTCTGAAGGGCTACTATTACAAACAACAATAGAATATACATTTCACATGTTACGAGCTACTATTCCGATAGTTAAGGATCATAGATCAGTTCACTCTACAAAAAGCCATTTACCTTTAGACTTTAAAAACATAATTTTAAAGTTTAAACTTAAATGTAATATTTTTTCAGTGTCCGTGGTATGACAGTGGATTTGCTTCAGCAGAATAGTGACCCAGGACAACTTTGAATGGTGTCAATGTAGCCGCCAGCTTAATCAGCCGTTCAATTAACTGCTTAAGCTCTTTACTGAACAACGCCGTTCCAAAAACGGCTTGAAATGTGCTCAGTCATTTAATTAAACGGCTAGGTAAATAGCTTGGATCGATGGCGTTTAACTACTTGCTTAGCCATTTAATTAAACAGAAAAATTACATATATCAGTATGGTTATAAAAAAGGAGTGCGCGAGCAACGCTTCGCTCCGCTCCCGCATTAGCCTTCTAACCTAACCAAGTCGGATAGCGCAGCTATCACAATAAACCTATCACTAATTTTACTGTGAATACATCTCTGTCTACCCCCTCGAGGATTAAAAGTTGTAAGTATATGTATATATGTATGTAATATTCTATCTTATTTCGAAGTAGTGCCCCATCTTACGATTGGCCTAAGTATTAGCCAGCCAGGTTACTAAATGATGTAATAAATGAGACGGCTGAATATCATTCAGGCCGTTAATTGAATGGCGCCGTTTAGTTAACTGCTTAGGCAGTTAATTGGACGGCTGATTAAGCTAGTTGGCGACAACAGATATATTGAATGCACATCGTCTCATCTCTGTCTACCTCCTCGGGGATTTACAGGTGTAAGTATAATATATGGATGTAATTTTCTATCTTATTTCGAGGTAGTGCCTCATCTTAGGATTGGCCTAAGCATTAGGCAGTTAGGTTATTAAATGTTGTAATAAACGTTACGGCTGAATATTATTCAGGCCGTTCATAATCCGGTCTATTTAGACATTCGAAGGTACATAAACTCCTGACAAGCTGAAAATCTGTAAAATTGCTCAAAACATCATTATAAATAATATCTGAAAGTTCCCCATCATTCCCGTGTACGGATTTTTTAATTCAAGGTCAAAGGTCCAAAAAATTTATTATTACTCGCGATTTTCAGCAAAACGTTAAGTTATATCATAAAAGTATCTAGACAAAAGTTGAAGATTATAAAATTATCTATAAAAATGTATCAATACTTTTTCTACGAGCTACCGTTTCTGGGATATAACAATTCAAAAAGTTATAAAAGTTGTTATCGTCATAATATGCACACGTTTCCACGCCACTTGTGAAGTAGTGTACAGCGCGTTTTTTAACGTGGTTTCCCTAGTAGGACTCCACGGGTCAGTTGTGATCCTGTTTAATGGGAAACTATTGCAAAATAACGGAAATTTTCAATGATTAGAAAACCAAAAAGCGATGTAAATTAAAAAAAGTGGTGAAGTCCATTCGCCTGATTCGTAAGTTTCAAAGTCTTCTTGATCTTCTTCTTGTTCTTCTTCTCCTGCTTCTTCTGCATCTTCATTTTGGATGCAAGTGAATTGCGTCAATAGCGATGTATCGCATGACACTTCGTCGGAATCAAACGAATCCTACATTGTTTGTGATTCAACATTAGAGCACGACCGGCCTTGACAATTTGTGCATGCCAGAGAACAAAACAGTCCGACTTTTTTGCAACCACATTTAGCACTGCATCCCTTTTTTCAGTTGCAGAAATATATTGTTGACCAACTTCCAACCCCAGTCTATAGGGTCTAGCTGATAACCAAGCCACACTTGAACTTGGTAATATACCCGAAAAAGATGTTGATGAGCAGCAAATGAGGTTGGAGGAAGACAAGCTAATTGAACTTGTTTTTTATTTTTAGTATTTTTAACGAAACATGCATGTCGATGCTTATTTAAACCAGTAGTTTTTTTAGGAGCTCCGTACATAGAAAGAAGAAAGCGGATGCCGTTGGTGATAACTCCTTGTTGAGATGAATTACTCTTTTTAAAAACTTCGGCACATTGCACTAAATCTTGTTGTTGGATTTGTTGGACTGCAGTGGGCTAATTGATTGATTGATTGATTGATATATAAAATATAATATATAACAACTCTAGATATGTATATACGTGGCGTACTCATGCATATTATGACGATAACAACTTTTATAATTTTTGAATCGTTATATCTCTGAAACGGCGGCTCGTAGGAAAAAAGTATTGATACATTTTTATAGATCATTTTATGGTCTACAATTTTTGTCTAGATCTTTTTATGATAACACTTACCGTTTTGCTGAAAATCGTGATACACTCAGTATTTTGACCTTTGACCTTGAATAAAAAAAAATTCCAAACATAGGAATGATGTGGAACTTTTAAATATTATTTATAATTATGTTTTGAACAATTTTATTTCTGATTTTCAGCTTGTTGGGACTTTATGTACCTTCACTGTTATTATTTGGTTTAGATTGACCGGATTAACATTGAATGGCGCCGTTTATATAACAGCCTAGGCAGCTAATTGAAACGCTGAATAAGCTAGTTGGCGGTGACATCGATATAATTATAGGCGGTGTTTCTGTAATCCAATGTGTATGTAAGGTGAAACGAAACTCTCAACATCAAATATAGTTTTTACTTTTTTCCTGTTTCTCAGTATAAAACGTTAATGCTTCCTTTAAAAGGAGATGAGTGCCATGCCTTAAATATATTGTCATATGCATTTGATAATAATATCCGAATTGAAGATTGTTTGCATAGGATAAGACATAAGTTTCAGTTGATTGTGCATGTGTCTGTGCTTTCCATGTAATGTTTTAGGCAATGATACAGTTCATTTCATTGTAGAGTAATCCCATTGCAGTTTTAGTATTATCGGTATGGTATATTATATATAAAACTCTTTAACATTCTAGATCTTCGTTTTTCTTTTTTAAGCTTGAGAGTCTAACCATAACAACGTTGTAAATTCGATCTTGATATTGCAATGTCAAAGTTCTTATGGGCACATTGGTTTATTTAATTATATTAATTGGATATTACGTTTCTATATTTCAAAATACTTATAAAGATGATCGCTTAGGGTTAAATTATATAATCGATTATAGTGACTAACTAACCCCAAATTACATTTTTTTTAATGATTTTTCAAACTACAAAATAATATCGTAATCATGTTTTGGTCGGTTGGAAATTAAGTAGAACGACGATTTTTCTCAAATCTTCTTTTACAATATTTATTTTTGGACCTATATACTTATCAACAGACCCATACTGTTAACTTGCAGCTACATTTAAAAATGAACTATGAAATGAGTACATATTTAGTTCCAAATTGCAGTAAGAAATGAGTTAGATAAACTTTAGAGCACACTGTTTTAAATAAAGTCTTGTAACAATTATCTAAGTCTTTCCATAATCTCGCCGCGCATTAACTCGCCTAATTGTAAGTATCAATAATAAATACAGATGTACGATTTTATATTTATAGAATATTGAATAACTATGTTATTAACATAATTCTGGCAACATGATATAAATATTTTAGCATATTCATCACTATAGATTCTATAAAAAGATGTAAAATCTTACTAATCATTAGAAATTTAATTAAAAAATCATGATTACAGTTTGTATAGTGTAGGCAGTCGTGTCGCTCTTAGTTTATAATAGAATTATAAAACACTACCAAGCAGTACTCACGAGACCGAAACCGTATTTTTGAAGTAGATAAAGCTATTCAACACCATTATCACTAGGACCACTAAATCACAGATAGATATAAATTCCCTCCGATAATAGTCTATTACATTTTTATGGCTCATACAAATCATAACATTGCTCCTGCTTGCATTTTATACCACAGCAATGGCTCATAAACTCGAAACTTATTTTAATGGCGATATGATAAGGGATATGTATCGGCATATTATTACTGGTTTAAACAAAATCTTTTCTGGACTAGAATAGATGAACATGATATGTACTTAAATTTCATTCAATAGTACAATCTTTTACCAATTTTATCATCTATCACTTTGGTATAGCAAAATTTGGCAATATTTGTATTCTCCCATTTCAAGAAAAACACTATCTACTTTAAAATAATATTGTATTTATTAAAATATAATGTATCTTTTCTGTTTATATATACACTAGCTGTACCCTGCGGTTTCACCCACGATATTCTGCCGACGGCAGAGACGTAACGACGTGTTTTTCCCATATTTTTTCTTATTATCTACTTAGCTCCAGGGTAATATAACCCGTCAAGGTAGGTGATGTAATATTACCCTCTCCAAGTGCTCAGTTATTAAATATTTAATATCCGTTTTCGCATACTATGTAGATCTAGAGATTAACACGTTCAAACAAACAAACAAACAAACTCTTCATCTCTAATATACATTATTAGTATAGATGACAAGAATTAAAGATACAATGTAGTCATATTACGTAAATAGTGCTTAGGTAACTTGACTCAAATTCTTTTGTAGAAACAGCCTGCTTCCAAGTAAGGAGTTTACTTCGTGGTGTGCCTGGTCCACTGAGAACGCAGAGCCGTCATCATTTCACTGCGGTTTGGCACCTTCTCGCTAGTTGTACGGGTAATAGGAGCTGCAGGCGCTAGCAGAGCCATGGGACGATCTTGTCCAGGCACCTTTAGCGAGTGTCCAGTAGCAGTTTGAGCTTCAGTATAGGACTCCACAACATCTGAAGTACTTTCGGACGGACTCACCGGTACGATCAACCTTACACGTCCGTCCTCACTAGTGGCAGTCAACGTACAATTATGGGACAGCGGCATGATAAAAGGTATTCCTTCATCTGAACTGAATCCTTCCGGGGTTGAATCTTTCGACGTAGTGGGCTGGCTGGTGCTGTATAGGGAGTTTTCTGACTGGCCCACACTCATAGCCTGCGCCATGTTATCAAAGTCGTCAGTCGAACTGCCTATATCTTTAGATAGCTTGTGGTTCGACAGGCTGGCTAGATCAGAATTGCTGCAGTGACTGATAAGTGGCGGGATGTTTGGAAAGGCATTACTATTTTGATAGAACTGTTGATTGTAGTTTATGCCGGTTAGTTTAGTTTCAATAGTATCGTTTGGTAACGACAAATTTTGAAACTTAGATATCAAGTAGTTTTGAATTTGTTCGTTAGTCATGTTGCCAAAGCAGGGAGGTGAACTTGCCCCGTTGATTACTTCGGAGGTAACTAACATACTGAAGGGCGACATACGCAAGTTATTATTCTCCATGTTCTGACTAGCTTTGCCGTTCTGTGAGATCAGATTGATCAGAGCTTCGGTACTCGAGGGCAAGTGATTTCCGTTGCATAATGACATTTTATCTGGTATGATGACATCATTGATAGTGTTCTCGGATTTTGACTGTGTCCAGCAGCATTAAAACAAAGAAGTAAAAAAACTATAGTTATATTGTTGATCAACCATAATTAGCCATACTCACATTGCAACACAACATCACAAACGAAAGTCATATAGTAAATTTAAATGCAGGCTTTTAACTTAAAACATGATTACTTAAACAAAGTTATTAAAAGGTAAATCAACCTCACAACAACAATACGAACATCGTTAAACTACAAAACATGCGGCAGGTGTCATGACAATAATGGAATGGTAGTTTGAATTCAAGCACTGTGTACATCTGCAGTTGGCTATATAAATTAAATTACAAGTAGATCGCCAAAACTGATAATGATGTACTTCGGCTCTTATACCTACTTTTTCATAACTGGAGGTATTTTTGATCTGCCATTTAAACAAGAGATGGCCCTAGGTTAGCTAGTGTCAGAGAGAGGGGTCAGATAATATTTTAGGCAATCTTACATCCTAGCGAGTACTCCGAGCTGAAACCATAACATGGAGGAGGTTGGGGTTTTAGCCGGTTCGAGCCATGTCGGACTCGACCTTACTAAAGCCACTTTCCAACCAAACGAGAACATTCTGAGTACCCATTTTTTATTCTTTTGATGATTGTTCAGCTAAAAATATATCTGGGGGCACGGGAGTGCCCCCGCCAAGACGAGTCAAGCGAAGCGCTTAATATTTCCGGTATGCGTAGTATATCGTTGATTACTACATGATTTTGAGTATCTACTTAAAAAAATTTAGACCTTCAATAACAAATAACCGAATCTACTTCCTTGGTTAGGTACCTACAGGTAAGTTTGTAATAATTCAAAATTATTACTGTCTCTATCTCTGAGGGTTTACAAAAATCTTAAATCGCCTTGTGATTTACTGCTGACTTTTATTAAAAAGTGGATTTACCTAACTACGCAACTCACTATATTATATGATTATTTGCTATTTATTTATATTGTTAACCCAAACATAATACCTTTAAATCGGAGAGCAACGGCAATTGAATATAGCGGACAATGATAGAAACGTAATGTGCTTGAGATTCACAGATTCGCAACATGGTTTAGGGATCTAGATGAGCGTGATAGAAGGGTTAGGTAGGTAACTTACAATACCTTCGTAATTACACTAAGTTATACGATAGATACTATGCAGAACATCAAAAATTTAGTTATAACTATGAAATCTCAAACGCACAACATGCCTGGTTAATGTTTAAAAAATTAAAAATATAGCAAACCTTGGTTACTACAAGCTATAACACGTCAAGAGCATAAAAGAATATGCACACAAGAGTTCAATCACCTTTCGACGAGACACGAGAGAAAAATCAAAATTGAATCATTCAACTAGTCAGCCTCATATCTCGTCAAACGTGTTGTACACCCACATATTTAAGTCCCAAAACAGTGGGGAAATTCATTCTGGCCGTGTTTAACTAAGGTAGTAGAAAAAATCAATATTGGGGTAAGTAGGGTTTATTAATATATATGTGGCCGCCAACTAACTGCCCAGGCAGTTAACTAAAGGGCGCCAATCAATTAACGGCCATAACAAAGGACGTGAATTCTGCAGGAAGCTAGCAACCCAGTTGCACAGTCTAGGGGGCAGACCAAAAGCGAAGCGATTTGTGCCAAACTCTATCGAAAGATTTGGAAATGTCAAAACTAATGACTCACCGTGCTTGTTCAAAGCCTCACCCCAAAAATAGGTAACATACGTCAGAAGATCACCCGTTGACCGTTTCGGCCAGAAGCCATATTGCCGGTCATTAATCAAGGAATGATCCCCTAGGTGACGCATGAGCTGTATGTTAATTATGTGCTCGAACACCTTGTACATAACTGAGGTGACGGCTATGGGTCGGTGGTCTGCCCCGATAGTTGGCCCCGGCTTGGAAAGAGGCGAAGGCACTGTACCCGAGCTGTAGGACAGAAGGTATAGCCGCGTAAGCGTTGAAGACAACTCCGCTGTACATTTTTGCAGAACCACCGCCGGGATACCGTCTGGACCACTGGCTTTCTGGACAACGAGTGATTGCAGTACTGTACGGAAATCGCCTTGCCTGAATGAATATCAGGCATTGCGTGGTCACTAATGGGCCGTGTCGGTGGCTGCATACCACAATCGATTCGGGAGTTGACCGCAAAGAGATTAACCAGCAAGTTTGCTTTCTCTTGCGGCTCATGGGCCAGCGATACATCAGGGTTGCAGCGAAGGCTACCAGAAGTTGGCTTGCACGGCTTTGGCCATGATCAGCATTTATAGCGTTAAGTATAGGTAAGATTAGCGAAGGGTATGAAGCGATCACACTATAAATAATATCAACAACAAAAACAACAATATCACACTATAATATAGGTCGAATTATGAAGCAGATATTTAAATAATTTTATAAAGTGTGAAATTACCTGCGGCAAGAGAGTCAGTTGTTGAGCATTGATGGGTCGAGTAGATCCCCTTTCGCGTTCTTGAAGATGCGCAACAAGAGCAGCAATGTGTTCAAGTAATTCTTTATTGTGGACCAGTAACTGATGAGTACGGGCCTGAAATTTAATCAAACAGACGTTAAGTATACGTTGCAGGGGTCGCTAGGCTCCGATGATCGCTTTCCAACTGTCAGGCCGCAAATGTATAATACACCCTACGAATTATTTATTGGAGCACAAATGGAAACGTCTTATAGCATTGTGGGTATAATATACTCTGATTATGATATGATATTATCATGATTCATAATTTTGAACTCTTATCACGTTTTTAATTCTGTCACGCTTTGAAGTCGTATGTAAAGCCCGCTCTAAGAAGCCAAAATTTCTGCTCAGACAGTCGGCATGTAAGGTACCGAGACTATAGTGAGGTTAATTCGCAAACCGTGACAATGCTGCTGGTGCAGACTGAATATGCAGAATCGATTTATGTAGGATTAGATGGATTTGCATGACACTGCACCACACTCTATTCGTTTCAACCTCACGATTGCGATAGTTAAGTATCTATTTTTTTAATGTATTAATAATTGCATGGTTTTAATCTTTATTTACGGAGCTCGCGTTACACAGTTGATTCACGGGACGGATGCAGACCGTTTCTTAAAAGTTCGTCCGTTAATTGATCGGCGCCGTTCACTAAAGAGTCTAAGCAGTTAATTGAACACATTAAGCAAGTTGGCTGCAATGTATCCACAATTTTATTTATATGGTAGAATTTTTTTTACTTCGGAGCGGTATTTTCGAACCCTTGTACTTCAAATATTGCTTAAACACTCAAAGTTTACAATAACGTTTTTTATTTGTATTTCTTTTTAATAAATACTTCTTTTTTTCTGTTATGTGTTTTTGTATTTCTTAAACCTGTATTATATCAATACTATTAGTCCGGACAAAGTTAACCATATCATGTTAGTGAGGCTACAATAATTCGCACTTGGCTGAAAATTGGTAGGATTGTTCAAAACACAATCATAAACGAACTCTAAAAAGTTCTCATCAACTCTATGCCAGTAATTTTCAGCGGTTTTAGAAGTAAAACCGCTGAAAAAACTCAAAAGCAAAATATTATTAAACTTTTTTACTTAACCTTAATAACTAATAGTAATTTCTTAAAGTAATGAAACTATATCTAAGTATATATTTTTTTAAATAGTTGAGTTTTTTAATGAACCTTAATAACCATGTTCTCAAACTAATGTAAGTATAGCTAACCAACTTTGAGTCGGCGCCAAACAAGCTATGTAATTGATTAATTACGTAAAGCGCAATGCGCGGCGGCAGCGTGGCAGGACACGCCCCTTCGCCGGAAATGTCGAGCGTTCACGAAGCTAATGTCAGCGAGACAACAACCCGGAGGGGCACACACGTGGGGCATACGCCGTTGCGAGTGGTAGTGCAGAGAGCGTATTTTTGGAATGTTAATGTTTATAGATAGGGATTTTATATTGCATTGTTAATTAGATTTGATTATTTGTTTAATTCAAGGTAATTAAGTGATCTTTGTATATTGATTGTTTGGCGCCGACTAAAATTACTTAGCTATACTTACATTACATTAAGAACTTCAAGGTTAATTAAAAACTCAACTATTTACTAAAATATGTATTTAGATATAGTTTCATTATTTTAAGAAGTTAGTTATTAAGGTTAAATAAAAAAAGATTTTCTACTTTTTGCTTTTCAGTTTTTTCGGCGGTTTAATTTTGTTAAGAAGTTTTTATTTCATATTCTTTGTGGTTATAATCCTCTAATTACTACGATTATATTTATATATTTATATGAAACCAACTTTGGTATACTCTTTTCAATAAAAAAAGAATTGTGAAAATCAGACTACAAGTTATGCGTGGTCATACCTTACTATCAGAGAGTGAACAATCAATCTTCCCCTGTTTTCCTACTCTTAGGGTTGGCTTTTTATTTAAAATTTGTATAGGACCAACTTCGGGGTAGTCTTTCCTTTTTATCAAAATCGGACTACTCTGTAAAAAGTTATGCGTTATCATACCTTAGAATCAGTGAGTGAACAGTCAATCATCCCCTGTTTTATTACCCTTAAGGTTAGATTTTTATTGTCAAAATTATATGGGACCAATTTCGGATATACTCTTTCCAACGAAAAGGAATTATCAAAATCGGAATACTCTGTACAAAGTTATGCGTGGTCATACATAAAAAAATATACGTGTCAACTTGAGAACCTCCTCGGTTATTTCGTCGATTGAAAATACGTTTTACCACAAAAATATCTTATACAAACCAGTTATAGTGAGATTTGACTATGAAAAAAATTATTGAATTTATGAGAACTTTTGAGAGTTGTGTTTTATCATATTTATATTCTGTTAGAATACCAGCTAGAATACCATTTTTGAAAATATTCGACTAATATTAATAATGTAGTCCAGACGCGAATACCAAACTACTGTCAGTATAAAAGATAGGCTCGTGTTTAAGTGGTAACTGAATAGATTAACGCATTATAAAGGTTAAGCAATACTAATCAAGTCAGTTTTAGGATAAGTGACTATTCTTAACTAATATTAAGAGTTTAAGCTAGCCAGGCCAGTTCGAGGACGGGTAACCATTCTCAACTAATATGAAGAGGTTAAGCAATACTAGTTGGACATGGAAGGACATGAAGGACATGTGCTTGGGTCGGAACCTCCACGCAGTGCTCCCGGCAACGGAAATGGCAGCGCCTCAATATTACAGGGCAATTGCTGACTTTTAAGATAAACCTCTTTGAGGCTATTTGATTGATATTTTCCTTGTAATTCCTCTGACCAGCAAAGGGCTCAGGTGAGAACAAGCAAGACTGGATCTCCAAGCGCAGGAGGCGTGGGGGGATGCTTTTTTTTTCATACGGGTATCCCCATGAGTTTACTTAATTTACTGTCGAACTCGGACTCATCCCCAGCGTTGTGCTGGACGCTGTATAGTAATTAATCAGCAAACCTCTAAAACGATACCCATATCCATTTCATTTAAAATATTGAATCCACCATGTTTTATCGCTAATTACCTAGGTAATACCTATTCGCAGTCAGCTAACCCGAAATACTCAAAAACAACAAACAATTTGAACCCTTTTTCCATCCTCTAAGCCTCTTTTGCAATTTATTTGCTATTGGCTTTCCAGTCTAACAACTGTGACGCGGCTGAACTTCGCTATTTTCCATGAAGTGACTGCTACTGACCTCCAAATGTTTCCAGTTAAAGTTACTTAACTTTGTAATGTATAGAATGGTCACCCATCCTAATACTGGATCGGAATAGATCGTTTTGAACAATCCTACCAACTTTCAGTAGGATGCGAATTATTGTAACCTTCGATTTTTATCTTGACTGGGATATCATTGCCTACAGAATTTCTAAGATCTATTTCCTGTTATTATAGAATCCATACCTGCTCGTAGTACAATACTTTGAGCGTACAGTCATGTTCTTGTGGAATAAGTTCTCAAGTTCTTGTTGAAGCATATAAACAGGTTCTGTGAACAGTAGACCTCGTGAGCACCCTTTGCTTCAGTTTTGTGATACCCTTTATCATATCTGGTATCCTTAAAAAAACGATTCCTATCTTCTTATTTTAAACAGCGCTGGATGTTTCAAGAAAAAATAATGCCGATCCGTTCTTAAAAAAATGCCACAGTAAACTTCTCCTCTTTTCTCATCTCTTTTTATAGCGAAGTTCACCTCAACGAGGTAATGATTATTTTTTCTCAACATCCTAAATAACGCGACCGCAAACTTCCCCCCTTTACTCCCTCATTTTCCCTTCTATCAAAAAAGCTCTCAATAAAAGTTTTAAATTAAAGAACACGTGTGCCAAATGTGGTTAATATCGAGTAAGAAATACGCCCTCTAGACCAGAAACAGCCAATCAGTTCCAAGATGACATATCATTGATATTATGATAATAGGCTTTAGTAATACAAAATCAGCCTTATGTATGTATATATATATATATATATATATATATATATATATATATATATATATATATATATATATATATATATATATTAAGATAAATATTCGTATAACATATGACAGAAAATAGTTTCTAACCAAAAAAAATACTAATAAAAACGTTAATAGTTTGTTCTATAAAAGCGTTTTCACATTCACCTGATTTCCAATATCCGATATCGGTGTCGGACGCGATTGAAAATGCCGTAAGGCGAAACCGGTCAGGTTCAAAAATAGATACTGTGGAAAAAGTACAAGATGTGTTCTCAATTTGTGTAACAACAAATTCTACCAAGTGCCATCAATCAACAGTATCAATAGGCTGTTTTTTTAAATCTTTTACACTGGTCCATGTTACACGCTTTCTTAGAAAATACTCTAATAATGTCTCTTTGACCATAAATATATTAAAAAATCTACAAACCTGAGCTTCACACCTTGCAGATTGTTCAGCCGCCAATTGGTCTCGTAACAGCAACAATTGTGCAACAGCTGCGCGGGTTTGCTGCGCTTGTTGTTCGAGGCGTTCGCGCAACAATTGCAACTGATGTTGCGCGCTTAGTGGCGTTGCGGTGTCACCAGCTATCTCATTACTCATCTGCTCAACTTTGGTGATGCACTCCGGGAGATCAGGCAGGTTGATGGTTGGCGCTGGCGTGGTGCGCTGTAAGTATCATGTATTTTGTAATAATGGTAATTATTTTTACCGAATCGGGCATAACAGTTTTGCTGTTTATTAGTAAGAATTTGTGAAATCTATCAAAGGTTCTCTTCAATCCAATCTATTTGCTATTATGGAAATAGTTTACTCCCATTTTTTCGAATTATTTACTGTCAAACACATTTTTTTTCTAATTTCCTATATCGTCGTGGCTTTTTTCCTATATTACTTCGGTGTTAATTGAAGTTCATAACTGGTTTGGCGTAAAACTTAAGCTGAAATATTTTTTTGATGACAGTATAACTTTATTTCTTACAAACTTTTTTGTGAGGGATAACTAATCAACCAGCCTTTGCATTATTTTCGTTGAACTTGAACTTTTAACGCAAGTTGACGGCAAGCATAACTCTGTAGCCAGAATTTAGAGCAGAATCCATACGATGGTGATGGAGATGACCTCATTCCAACATTTAACTTACCTACCTATTTCTAAATTACATGACCAATACAATACTGTCGATTACGGGTAAAATATTTTTGGATATAAAATTATGATTATCGTAATAAGTAGTTTTCTAGGGTCCAGTAGAAAAACCGGTGATGGAAATTTCATTAAACTGACGTGAAGAACATGTCAGTAATGAGGTCTCAGAATCATGGTCTCTAGTCCTAGGTCATTATGAAGAGAAGATAGCACTGTTGCTATTAATTAAAGTAGCGAAACAATGCCGGAGACGTGGCACAGTCGCTAAATTAAGAAACTTGGAGTTGCCAAAGAGTATGTAACATTTTGAACGTAATGCACGAAATTTTAATTCGTATAAGCATTTGTGCACTATGTACTGAAATTGATAAAACGGCAGTATCTACTTTAGGTACTTTATAAAACTTAGGAGATGCGATATTATTGAGGATAAGGTTGTAAATGGCTTAGCTAATTGCAACGCACAATTTTATCAGTAAATATAATGCCAAAATTAGTTAATAGTAACTAAACCTACTTTATTACAGAATATCATTGATAAATAATCATATTTGGGTTTATATACCTATGATTAAATTTAAGAATAGGTACTTAATATTCCGTGTATTTTTTAGTTTGCATGCATACACATTGTACATACCTAATTGGCATTCCTCCAACCACAGAAATAACCACACAATGTAGTAAAAAATTATTATACAGAGATACCTATCGCAAGTTATGATTTTCGTTTGAATTCGTAATATTTACAAGAGAAATTGCTTATTTGGAAATCGGTTTATTTGAAGCATCCACGGTAAATTAAAAGTAAATGAGCAGAACAAAAAATCTTTTCATGAAATACAACTTATCAGAGTGGGAAACGAGATATCAACAGTGAGAAATTGATTTCAATTCCCATTCCGCCGTCTATTTGTGCAACCTTTATATTGATTGATTGCCTACATAGATGTGGTTACAGTAGTTCAACGAGAGCCTCGTTCATCGTTCGAGTACAACTCAGAGCATCACAGTAATTTTTTTTCTACGTTGAAAATTCTCTTTTACACGTAGGTACCTAATGGGCGTGATACATGATGTCGTATTATGGTGAGGGCATCTATACATGTCAGGCATATTTACCGCCTTATACCGTATCGTTGCGATCGAAATTAAATTGTACATCGAAATATAAAACAAGAATCAGATCTTCTTCTTCATCTTAGAGTTAATTGCAGTCGCATCCGAAGCTTTCAGCTTGGAGTCTAGGGTCGGATGTACCAGTTTCACTGCGGATTTGGCTGAACATCGATATATTTTTTGTGTGAAGCGACTGCCATCTGACCTCCGCAACCCAAAGGCGATATCGAAGCATTGCAGCTAGACCAGTTGTTGGACTTTGTAGGGCTCCAACTACCTTTAACGACTGATATAGATGTTCGTATGGCAACCGGGACCGACGGCTAATCGTACTCTTCGAGGTACGACTAGATCAATGCAAATCCCCATATTCATGCTTACAAATATTTGCACTGAGCGGGGATCGAACCCGCGCTTCCTGTGTAGTGGTCGCATCTACTACCGCTACGCCACGAAGGCTGTCATAAACAAGATATTAAATGAAAATTTTATGCTTATCCTAATAATCGATTTGAATAGTTATTCAAATTGATTAGGATAAGCATAACATTTCTTTTCACTGTACAAATTGGGTAACTTAATGTAAAAATATACTATTCAGCTGAACATATCCCATGACTTGATATAACGTTTTACCTCGAAAGTGCTCAGAAACTCAATTCAGTTCCAGCAAAACGTGCTTGAACTGAATTGAGTTTCCGAGCGCTTCATGTAGTTATATGCCTTTTCTTTATTGGATACACATTTTGACTTTCATTGTCTCGTCGACGCACTTTATGTAGGTTAAATTTTAGTTTTTAATGAATCTTTTTCCTAATAATGGTTTTTTGACGATATAAGTTAGTAACCTTGCTTAGATCGGAACACTCGGTCCCATTTTTTCTTCTTTTCGTGTGGTTAGTGGCCAATTCTGTGACAGAGTCGTTCAGGTTGACTTGACGACTGTTGACCACAGCCGGGACTGACCTTTAACGTGCCTTCTGAAGCACGGAAGCACTTAGATGTAATACCAATAAACGGGTACCCATCTAAATTGTAACCTTCGCCTATGTAACTTAACCCACTGGTATACGGTGTACAATATGGACACAATACCTTATATTACAAGAATTTCTGAAAGCGGTTCACGTTCTTATAATAAAATACCGATATCTGTATACCGATATATAGATATTACACCTCCATAATACCATTGACACAATAATGGAGTTACTAAATATGAATGAGTGGGGCCTCAAACGCAGTCAAATTGACTATTGTCTCTTTTATGAACCAATAATAATATGTGAATAACAAAACTTTCGGAAAGTGAGTGGAACAAACGGTCCCGTGGAGAGGATTAGAGGCAAGTTAGTGCATACGTATAAAAGAATATTATTATTTTAAAATAAGAGATAAAAAGCGACGTTTTAAAACATAATCATTACTTGGAATAATTTCAAAGTAGCCTCTTTTCTCTTTCTTTCTTTTAAACTAATGAAATAGTGGTAAACAATATATTCAAATATACAGTAATTAATTTTGTTAAATAAGGCATTAGGTACGTTTTTTATTATTTGGCAATTAGGCGTTCTTCATACAATAAAAACCTTGAAAAGCTTTCACCTTCGTACCTACTCTGGGGTTCGGTTTTTCCAATTTACTGCAGATTTGGCTGAATTGACGATATTTTCCGTGAAGAGACTGCCATTTGATCTCCAAAACCCACTTGCGATATCGAAGAATTTCAGTTAGACCAGTTGTTGTTTTTTTAGGGCTCCAACTACCCATAACGACTGCCACATATATTAGTATGGTAATTAACTGGGACCGCTCAACTTTATCTCTTGAATTGAATATTGTTACCACCGTGAATGTAAAAATCGAATAGTTTCAAAGTAATTCAGTTCATAGTTTTTTCTGTTCTGTGATTCAATGCTAGCGACATGAGGCAGCGTCATACGGCCTATTAAATGAAAATTTTCTAAGATAGTTTATCTATAGACTAAATCAGGTAAAGAGTACGTATATTCAAATCATGGATCAGTACGCACCATCTATATTGAAACTCTAATAGATAGTTCACGTCACTGGTACTCAGTCGAAAACCCCACTGGTCAAAGTTGGATTCAAGACATTTGCGTTCCGATGATATTATTATAGGTTTGATTTATTGAAACGCTTCTTGGATTCAATGTTTCAGAGCGATTATCGAGAGTAGGTAGCTCTACTATTTTCAGTGCGGATAATAATGTGTCTATTTTTACCGTGTTTGTTAGAATAAAGCCGATCAACATAATATACAAAGGTCAAATAATTCATTTATATATATGGTAGCCTTGTCGTAAATAGTGGTCGTGTGGTGAAACTAAGAGGAAGAGGGAATAATGACTTGCGATTTTTGACTTTGACTGGTAAAAGACAAACTTCATCTTTGTGATTATAGATATTTTCGAATAAAACACTCATTTAACGTGAAGAAAATACGCAACATACCCAAACATACCGATTTCAAATCTTGTTTCTATGATATAATCCATCGAAACCTGGGTAGTTCTGGATACCCCCCTGCAGCGGTGTCGTGTTGGTTGGCGATACATTGAGGTGCTGAGATGCCTATATGACACTGCCACAATGTCCGTTCAGCTCCAAGACCAGAAGATGAAACCGATTAGCCTACAGCGTGGAGTTAGGCAGGGGGATGTTATATCCCCCAAACTATTCACCAATGCATTGGAGGACGTCTTCAAGACTCTGGATTGGACTGGGCGGGGTATCAACATTAACAGTGTGTACATCTCACACCTTCGGTTCGCCGATGACATCGTCGTGGTTGCGGAGTCGCTGGAAAAACTGGGCGAGATGCTGCACAGCCTAGATAGAGCTTCTCGACGCGTCGGCCTCGGTGTAAACTTGGTTAAAACCAAGATCATGTTCAAAGAACATGTTGCACCGAGACCAATTGCCATCGAAGGGGCGACGCTCGAAGTTGTCCAAGAATATCCTGGCCCAAGTTATCCAGCTTGGTAAAAACAACTTCGAGAAAGAACTAGCCAGAAGGATTCAGCTGGGCTGGGCAGCATTTCGCAAACTACGTCGAGTCTTCTCTTTTCCCCTACCGCAATGCCTTAAAACAAAGGTCTTTGACCAATGCGTCCTACCTGTTATGACTTACGGTGCCGAAATGTGGACACTAATGGTAGGGCTAGTCCATAAACTAAAAGTCGCGCAGCTTTCTAGTTTCTAGTTCTATGACCTATTTTAAGTCACTTTTGTGCATCTACATTAATACTTCTATCTACTCGCACTAATCTTATCTGTCCATATTACTTCCATATATTCCTTCTGGCAATTCATTACGATCGAATATGTTACGAAAGAGGGTGTTTGACGACAACTGACAACTGATATAGAAATTGTTCACTAATCTGGTGGCACGGTAGTGCCACCGCCAAATCTGGTAAAAAAAAACCCAGCACGGCCGCACCATTTATTTATCGAAGGCCATTTTCAACCCCCTATAACATCGTTGCAGATAAAACTAGAAGCCTGAATTTTCAGTAATCAAGCAGGCATTATATAAATACGGTACCTATATTTGAAATTTCATTCAAGTTGAACCAGTAGTTTAAGGAGTTTCTTAATTTTGTCCCTCACTGACTGATCTAGCAGACATAGGAGCTTTGAATTAGAATATAATTAGTGTTTAGCGTAGATAAACTCAAATACTTTTCAATTTTCTAGATACATTAACTGCATTAATAACTTTGTAATACCATATCAATATGAAAAATCTTTAACGTTTTAAATACATAATCTAATGACTTAGCAACCGCACTGAACAATCTAATTTATATAATTATGTATTACTTATGAGATGTATTGTGTTTTAATAGATTTTACTTATTGATGGTTATTATTATGGGATTAGTAATTACCGGAATTCGCTCTTATTTATATATTTCTTTTGCTTTGTATCCCTTAACAAAAATATCCATTAATATTCATAAATGTAAGGTAAATCATTAACCCAATAAAAGATAGATTCGATATCTGACAACAAAACTCTTGGTGAATATCTAGTTACTTTCCTTGTATTATTTTCAGTCCTACGTAATAGAGCGTGGTAGGTGAGTCATGAGATGTATGAATTCGCAGAAAGAGATAGTGTGGCCCTGTTCTACTCAACCGAGATTAACCGGGCACAAACAATATCTAAAGGCTATGAACTGTGCTCTGAAGTTAAAGAAATGTACAAGATGTACTTTGTACCCACAATGTTGACATGTCTGGTAAGTATTTCAAAATTTTGAAAGTTTAGGGTTACAAATGGACGGTCTCAGGTTGCTCCGAAATTTAGACCTTTGTAAATGTTAATTATATAACTATTTCAATTTCCACGTAAGAACGTCTGAAAACAGTCTAGGGATTCTAAGTAGGTGTGCTATTACTCACCTGAACCTAGGGTCTAGTCCTACTGTATTAGGTTAAATATTGTATGGAAGTCCTAAATGTTATTTATATGTCGGAGAGCGTAGTATGTGAGTGTTATGTATGAATGCGAAGTAATAATTATTTGAATTTAATGATTTTGTATGTGGCAATTGGTTATTACTTGAGTGTGTTTAATTGTTAGTTGACAATGAAATTTGATGTAAATAACACTTCGTTGGCGATCCGAGGGGAGATGAGCTTACTTTTGAACGGCAGCTAACCTCACTGCATTCTATCGATTAGTGATTTATTCTAAGTCTAGTTTGAATCCTAAAATATTGTAAACATCCTTTGTGATTACGTGTAACAAAGTTAATGTGATAGAATTGTGTACTGGACTATAACTCGCATTGATGTTTCTTGTTCTTCTGTATAACCTACCGCAGCGTGTGGGTGTGGTCTATGGTACTGTAGCCTTTTCGAAATCCAGCTTGTTCGGGAGGTTGGAAGTAATCGAGCCTGTTGGGTGAACCCTCGAAAACAGCTTGTAAATGTGGCACAGGAGCGTGACGGGCCTATAATTCTTCAACAAATCATTAACGTCTTTCTTGAAGAAAAGGACCACCACGCCCCCTTTCCCCGATGCCGGCGTTATGCCTTTGTGTACGACAGAAATAGACCTTCTGAAGGACCTTAAGTACCGGCGTTCCGCCCGCTTTCAAAAGCTCTGCTGTAATTCCGCCCTCAACCGCCGCTTTTTTAATCTTTAGCTGTTTGAGGGCCATCCTTATCTCGTACAGGCTGATGTCCGGGATGTCTTCGGTATAATGTCGAGTAAGCTTGGCTCTTGGACCTTTAGCCATGCAAACGGGATATGTAACAGATGTATATAGCTGCCCATAAAACCTTTCGACCTCCCTAAGTACTTCCGCCGTTGTCGTTGTCATGCTGCCATCCTCCGTCTTCAGCTTCATCAACCGGTTTTGTTCAACGGACGCATTCCTCGCAAACACTTTGGAGAATTTGTTTCGCTATATCTTCTCCTCAATATTTTGGTATTATAGGAGCGAATGTCGTGTCGCAAAGATTTCTGTATGCGTCTGTTGAGCTGCCTATATGCCTCAGCCTCGTCGGAGGTCTGTAGCGGCATATATCAACGTTTGGCCATGAGATCAAGGGTCTTGGTCGAGATGCTTTGAGGTTTTTGTTTAGGACGAGACATAAAGAGTTTAGATCCCACCGTTTGAACAACTTTGACGTTGTTAACCTCGTCCACTGAAACGCGATCCTGTAAACAATCGAAGCGATTGGATTGTTCAAGTTGAAAGCTCTCAGAGTCTTGAAAATGCGGCATTTGACGGTCTGAGACTTCATCAGACGTGACCTTTCTAATTTAGGGTAATATTCAATGTGCCTCTTATGATACGGTGATCGCTACCGGTTTTTACACGGCTGATCATAGAGACATCATTGAATACACACATCAAAAAAGTCTAAGCAGCATGCATGATATTACAAATTGACCATTTATATTCATTAATTTCTAAGTATTTACTCACTCAAAGTGCGTAGGTATGTACACTTTTTTGTTGTTGATGACGTACTAGCTGGTTGCAATAAAAAAAAATCGATTGTTTTATTTTTTCATAAAATTCAAATGACTGCGAATTTGTTTGAATTTAACGTACCAACCATTTAAATAAAGTTAGCGACAAAATTGAATCGTTATATATTCTTTACGTTATGGAGCAATGTCATTTGACAGCAGGTGAAATGCAAAGAGCTGTAGGGATGTTGCAAGCGGGAAGTAATAAATCTCAGGTATCTCGACATTTTGGCATTCATAGAAGTGTTATTTGTCGTCTTTGGCAGCGCTACAATACTACAGAGGAATCCGCTGAACAGCATCCAAGCCGTAAAAGGAGTACAACCATTCGGCAAGACCGGTACATACAACTGACTGCAAGACGCGAGCCGATGTAAACCGCTCGAGAGATAAGTTGGAGGCTACAAAATTCAAGTGGTGTTTATGTAAGTCCCCAAACTGTGCGAAATCGACTCCATGAGTACGGCCTACGAGCTAGACGCCCAATCAGGTGCCACCGATACGTCACGGGAATCGCGCTCGTCGAAATGAATGGTGTAGAGAACGCATAACATGGACCCAGGAACAATGGAATAAAATTATGTTTTCCAATGAGTCGTAATTCGGGTTTAGGCCTGATACAAGAAGGGTGCGAGTGTACCGTCGGTCCGAAAATACTGAAAGGCTCAGGTGCGTTCAGGAAGTTCATCCATACAGCGGCTCAACAGTTATGGTATGGGCGGGTATTATGAAAAACAGGCGAGCTGAGCTCGTTTTTGTAAATGGAAACATGAACGCTGAAAATTACGTTGAGGATATTCTCAGACCTTATGTCCATCCATTTCCACAAACCTTTGGCGTCGATTTTACGTTAATACATGACAATGCGCGTTCACATACAGCTCGGCGAACTAGTGAATACTTGGCAACGGAGAACATTCGGGTATTGCCCTGGCATGCACAATCGCCAAACCTCAACCCTATCGAGCACGCATGGGACATGCTCCAGAGACGTGTTTTGAAGGACTTGGACGGAGTGACAACAAACCCACAGCTGAAGGATTTGCTACAATTCCATTGGGAGCGAATACCGCAAGATGACATAAACAGTCTCATTAATTCAATGAATAATCGTTGCCGACAAGTTCTGAATAGCAGAGGATAAATTGTCCTAGTCTTTAACAATAAATAAATTTTCTTTAGAAATTTTATTTTGTAATAATTTTAAAAATAAAACACAACGTTATAATGTGAAGAACCATCCTAAAATTTAAAATAGTATCTACATGTTGCTTAGACTTTTTGATGTGTGTATTTGTCTCTTTGTCGTCAAGATGTAGTCAATATCATACTCCATCTTGGCGGGGCTTCACTAGGTCCACTTTTTGAAGAAAGAGTTCATCGCGAAGAGACCCTCTTTCTCCATGAAGTCCGCCAGCATGTGATCCCAGTCATTCCGCTGCCCATGTCCAAAAGGCCCCATTCTCAACTCCCCATCGCCAGTCTTGCGTTGAAGCCCCCCATAATAACAGTCAAATAGGTTCATCGGAGTATGACTTGGTGGACATGGACTGGATGACCTTCAACAAGTATCTTTTGGATACTCTCCGTATCAAGTATGCCGCCCGACTCGAGATACTCTCGATGGATATGACGTTGTTAATAAGGGACCTGTGGACGAGGAATCCGACACCATACAGTGACTTTCTGTCACCCTCCCGGGGGTAGATTAGGTCGAACTTCTGGGTTGTCGTGCCTTCCCCCGTTCTTCGCACTTCGGACAACCTAACAATCTCCCAGTGCAACCCACTCATTTCCTCTTCCTGCTAACATTGTGTGTTACCAGGGCCAGTTTCCGTTTGGGGTAGCCGGACCTCTGCCGTTGATTCTTCGCACCCCTTGCCCCGCTGTTACCATGACCACTACCGGAGCCAAGAATAGCGGGGCTGCCGGTGACTAGGGGCCTGGTCTTTTTCTGAATTTCTATATGAAGGTTCTGCCATACTCGCCACGCTTGGCAAACGGGTTAGCGAACGCAGTTTTAAATAAGAATGTATCACAAAGGACGCCGCTGCCCATCCTTTGAAGTTCCCTTAGTCGCCTCTTACGACATACACAAGAAGAGATGGAGTGGTCCTATTCTATGCCGGAAACCACACAGCAGATCGTGTACATACTCTACTAATTTTAAACAAGAGCCGATTGCCACCGGCTTATCAAAGAGGCCAAATCGCTTTTCTATGTAAGCACACTTACACAGGCCCCTGATTCTGCTATTATTTTTTTCATAGCAAAACCACTGCGGCACCACAGACACTGTGACCAATGCCATTTAACTTTAGCCTTTAGTTCTGTACTATTAAAGTCTAAAATTAAATCTATCTATCTATTTATCTATCGACAGTAGAGTGAATGACAATATGTTATAAACTCTATCTTTTGGACTTTAAAACTCAAACATAAAGTCTAAAATTTAATGACATTTTATGCAATTTCAGCGGTATGACAGTGGTTTTGTTATGTCATAAAATTGGCAGAATCGGGGGCAGGTAATAAGCCAAAGGAGATAAAAAATTTAGGGAAATAATTAATAACAGTATGAGACCTGTTGAACATGAAAGGAAATATGATTAAAATACTAGGAAAAACAAATTAAACTTGCTATGAAGTACGGGGCTGAAATGGTGTGCATTTTATGGGTGAAAAATAGTGTTCCACGATTTGCAGTAAACTAAACCTCCTATCAAAAAAGTAAAAACAAAAGTTGTGGGTAATAACTAGGTCCACCATTTTAGTCTGAACCGTTTTTTACATTACATTACAGTTTTCGAACAAAATTGGATTTACATTTCCATTGTAAATAATTAATAACATCTAGAATATTGAAATGTAACTTTTAAAATTTAGAGCTTTCAGTTTATTGCATTTCTGGTAAAAAACTAATTAAATAGACAATTCAACCAATATAAAATCGCACTTTTAGACCAGTGTCGATAATTTTTAAAACCAAAAAAAATAATAGTAGGATGAAACCCATTAGAGAAGGGGGGAATATTATAAAAATGAAAGGAAAAATAATTTACGGGCGATCTGAGGTCGGGTTTTAAGGGTAAAAAACGGTTTTTCTCGATTTCCGGCAAAACTAAAAGAACTATGGATAAAAGTCAAATGGCAAAGTTGTAGGTAATAAAAGATCTAAAACTTTTGTATTTACACTTTTTTCACATAACCTCAAAATTTATGTGAAAAATTGAAAAAACCAAGATTTTGTTTTTTTTTTTATCTTTTTCAAATAAATTTCTTTTTTCACTTAATTTGGTGAAAACTTACCTTCTTATGTCCCAAATACGCTGTAATTTATTTGATTAGAAGTATTTATTTTTTCACCTTATTTTGAATTAATATCGAAAAAGCACCCTAATTTTCAATCGAAAATTCACCCGTCAAAATATCAACTTTTTTCAAAAAGTTGGTATGTTTTCTGTTCGTTGAAATCTTTACTTTCCGATGGTGAAAAATAAAATGTTACCATAGTAAATCTTCTCAGAAAATGCAAGAAAAGCGAAAAAGACTCGAATTCGAAATTTCTTTTTTAATTATTATATACAATTTTGAGCTATTCATTAAAATTTACACTTTAATTACTCGAAAAACGTAAGATTACATGTTACAAGTTTACTTAAAAAAAAAAAGAAAACTTCGAATCTGCATAGGAAGGTAAATACTATCTCTATTTTTATCTGTATAAATCAACTCAAACATAAAAATAGTAATATTTTCTTTAAAAAATAGTAGGTATGCTTAACGTAACATAACCTAAAGATTAAAATTGAATGATATTTTAGTACAAGATTAAAAAATTATAATCTCCTTTGTTTTGCACAAATATATTTAGCTACTCCCATGAAAAAAAAGTCAATATGTATAAAAATATAATAAAAATTTATAAAAAATATATAAATGTATATAAAATATATAGGTGCTCCTTGCGTTTCTCCGCATCGATGTCGCTGTGGAGAAGAAGTTGGTAGCCTTGGACACCATGGTCTCTCATGCAGTAGGAGCGCGAGACGGCTTTCACGGCACGCGTACATCAATGACATAATCCGTCGGGCTCTTGTCACCGCCGGGGTTCCAGCCGTTTTAGAACCTACTGGTCTGGTGCGCGATGATGGCAAAAGGCCGGATGGAATGTCTTTGGTGCCTTGGAAGATGGGAAGGCATTTGGTGTGGGATGCAACATGTGCTGACACCCTTGCGCCTTCACATCTTCCAGGGACTGGGGACTGTGCCTGCGCTGCTGCTGCTTCGGCAGAGACCCTCAAACGGCGCAAATATCGTAGTTTAAGTGATAATTACATATTTGAGCCGTTTGGGGTCGAGACGCTGGGATCATGGGGTCCAAGTGCCCGTCTATTATTTAAAGACATTTCCAAACGGTTAATAGACGCTACCCGTGACCAGAGGGCTGGTTTATTCCTTGCGCAAAGGATCAGTATTGCCATTCAACGTGGCAATGCTGCCAGCCTTCTGGCCACCCTCCCAGTTGACATCGATGGTGAGGAATTCTTTGACGCCTGAACCTGCTGGTTTGTATATTTTATGTACTTATTGTTTTTATATTTTTTATTTAAATAATTCTAATGTGCATATTGTAAATAATTATTGTTACCTAATAAAATTATTAGAACTTAAATATATATCGTAAATATATTTTTAATAACTAACTATAGGCTGATTTTCATGTATATTTCATATATTTTAAATATATTTTAGATACATTTAAATATATTTCAGCCTAAAGTTAGTTATTAAAAATATATTTACGATATATATTTTATATACATTTACTTATATATTTTTTATAGATGTTTAATATATTTTTATGTATTTTGAAATATTTTTTTTTTCATGGGAGTAACTAAATTTATTTGTGCAAAACAAAGGAGATTATTATTTTTTAATCTTGTACTAAAATATCATTCAATTTTAATCTTTAGGTTATGTTACGTTAAGCATACTATTTTTTAAAGAAAATATTACTATTTTTATGTTTGAGTTGATTTATACAGATAAAAATAGAGAGTAATTTACCTTCCTATGCAGATTCAAACAGTTTTCTTTTTTTTTATTTAAACTTATAACATGTAATCTTACGTTTTTCGAGTAATTAAAGTGTAAATTTTAATAAATAGCTCAAAATTGTACATAATAATTAAAAAAGAAATTTCGAATTCGAGTCTTTTTCGATTTCTTGCATTTTCTGAGAAGATTTACTATGGTAACATTTATTTTTCATCATCGGAAAGTAAAGATTTCAACGAACAGAAAACATACCAACTTTTTGAAAAAAGCTGATATTTTGACGGGTGAATTTTCGATTGAAAATTAGGGTGCTTTTTCGATATTAATTCAAAATAAGGTGAAAAAATAAATACTTCTAATCAAATAAATTACAGCGTATTTGGGACATAAAAAGGTAAGTTTGCACCAAATATCGTGAAAAAAGAAATTTATTTGAAAAAGATAAAAATAAAAAACCAAAATCTTGGTTTTTTGAATTTTTCACATAAATTTTGAGGTTATGTGAAAAAAGTGTAAATACAAAAGTTTTAGATCTTTTTATTACCTACAACTTTGCCATTTGACTTTTTTCCATAGGACTTTTAGTTTTGCCGGAAATCGAGAAAAACCGTTTTTTAGCCTTAAAAAGTCACCCCCATCCCCTTCCCGACCTCAGATCACCCGTAAATTATTTTTCCTTTCATTTTAATAATATTCTCCTCCTTTTCTAATGGGTTTCATCCTACTATTTTTTTTTCACTTTTTATTATTTTTAAAGGCTGCTACCCTGGTTGGTCTATTTTAGATTTGGACATTCTCGTTTGACAATGAGAGTCCGTTTTTGTTACAGCATCAAAATAAGACGCAAATAAATATATTGAATAAAAAGCCATGTGATCGTGTTTGAAAGATAAGGCGGCACAATATCAAGAAAATTCGTGTTAAAAAATTGTGGCAGATAAAAACAGAAAAGCAACGAGCCAATTTTCCAATTTTGTCGGGTAAACAGTATTTCGTATTTGGTCAAATAATATTTGACCAAATACGAAATACTGTTTTTAAGTGTGATTTTTAGGTATTGCCTTAAAAATAATATTAGAAATTACGTATTTCATAGCCGAACACTAACATTGTGGTAACCCCATACCAGACACCCGTTATAGTAAAAAAGCTGGTTTATATACAACTCATTCCAAAATTCAAGGACAAGCTGGCAGGAGAGGGTTGATCTGCTCGTAGTTATTCAAGGAAGAAAAAGGAAAAATCGGTCCCTTTTTTATTTTATTAACTGCAGAACTCACTTTAGTACCATGAAAATAATGTAAAACGATCCATTAAACGTCACTGTTACCTACTGAAACTAGTTCAGTTCAACTGCCTACCTACCTATTTACTTTAGTTAGATAGTGTGTGTCAATTTTTGTCGGAAGCCAGTTTCAATTTTTCAGAGTTGAAAGTCTATGCAGACTGTATGTTTGTCCCGTTTACTCTTACCATCGATGTAACTCTCTTATCACATTTGACATTTTATGGTAAGTCTCGAAACTGTATTATTAAATGCTCATCATATGTTTTATGTTTTAAAATAAAACCCTGGTTCAAAACAAGCACTCTGGTGCATTCTGAAGCTTCAAAAATAAAGAAAATAATTTTGATATTAATTTCATTTTGCGGCATGAGATAATTTAATTCGACCTATAGGCAAGATACTTTCAGCTTTCTAGCTATCACGGTTCACGAGATAAAGCCTGGTGCCAGCCAGACAGACAGACAGCGAAGTCTCAGTAACAGGATATCGTTTATATTTTTTGGGTACCCTAAAAGACATGTGCATAAGTATACATAAGTTTTACGAAACTAAATTTCTTCTTTTTTTCTCTACCCAATCCGAGAACAGTAGTATAGATTTCCCTGATTTAATATTACAAAATATGTACGTTTGTTCTCATAGAAAATAATAGACAACTTTTCTCATAGTATTATTTTTATACTTAAATTCCCCTTAATCGAATTTTGAGATTTCGCGGTAGTCGAATTTTCGAGGTACGACACGAATATTTAAACGGTTTGCTCGTTACAGAAATTTTAATTTTTAATTTTATCATTTGCATCCTCTCATTTTGATCGTTACACGTCAGGTACAATTTCACTGCCGTAAATAAAAACTGTTCAAGGGAGGTAAAAATATAGTAGGCGTTATATTAAAATACAGTTTAAGCGTTTGCAGTACCTATGCATGTTTACAGCCAAGGTATCGCCTCTCTTTTCGACTCTTCAAGAGTCACTACTGCCATTAGAGGTTATTTAAGATCTGTTATTTCCCACATGAATAATACTGCCACTTCGTACCCAATTTTGTAGTATCGTTTCCTTAATCCCCCTGAATGAATGATGAATTAATACCTGGGCCCCTCCTCAACCCCAAATACACCCCACCAATCAAACCCCGGCTACACTAGTGATGACTTCCCGCCCTGACATGAAGGCTGGTTCGGCTAGTTCTTGTAACATCACAGAGTGTCATCATTTATGTTTATTAGAAACCTTCCCTATTCAACGGCTTCACAATTGTCATCGAAAATTAGCAAACCTAGCAATATTTTAATTCGCCTACAGACAAGTCGTAATTATTCTTATTGGATATTCACTAGACGGTGACATTAGGTAACTTATAGATGCCTGCTTTATGGATTTATGTTTCCAGTAGTTTGTATAGCTTTTATGGTCTTCTAATTAAGGTAAAAGCACCAATGGTAGACACTGGCCCAACAGTGGACACTTTCGAAAAAAAAACCTTTATTTGGTTTACATAACTATTTACATAAAAGACACCTAATGGCATTTATAATACATATTTAAAAATTCGCAGCACTGTCGTAAGTAAATATTTAATTAGCGCCAGTTGTTTTTTAAGATTTTTGTTAAGGGTAGTTGACTTTTAATAGGTGTGATTTTTGACTTACGGACTGAATTTAGACAGTAAAATACTTCGACATGTAGCGAACTTCGAAAACACATAGATCGACAAGTCATTGCTTCGACAGACAATTATTGGACAACACGCACCTTCTAATTACCACTACTTCGACAGACCATTATTCGACAGACAATACTTAGACTAGTCACATCTTCGAATGACCACTACTTCGACCTACTTTTTTTTGTTCTTTCGTTGAATTGCAACTGTTTCTTTTTTCTCTGCTTTTTAAACCGTTTAAAAAACATTTACCCGACTACTCTTTTCAAAATATGTTATTTTGTAGAGTGAAGTTTGATTTGTCCTCAATGTGTCTATCATTGGTGCTTTTACCTTACAAGCTTTTATTTTACTGGCACTGATCGTATGTAAGTTGTTCGTCAACATTTACAAATCATTTTCCGACCATTTATTGGTATCAAATTGAGCTAAATGTAGTGTTAAGCAACAGTCAATATACTGTGTGATATTATGGAAATATGACATTACGAGCCGAAAGGATTTATTTCTGGTGACAATGCAATCACATAATACCATTGAGCTACTAGTCCCCCTAGACAAGTGGCAATTCGTTGGCCAGCGTATGGTAGAATAGAATGACGGATGTAAGGCATTTGATGTAAATGTCATGCGTTTTGTCTATGCAAGACAGTCGTCTGTCTTTACTGTCTTGCATAGAGCGCCAGACCGCGCCGCGCCACGCCGTGGGAACCGACTGGCGCGTGACATGAATGAAATCACATGCCTCGTGCTTACCGACTCGCGATGGATCGGACGCGCCGCGCGAGACCACGACAGGCGCGCCGGTTCCCACGGCGCGTTGGCCTGTCCTGGCGCGGCGCGGCCTGTCGTTGAAACGGGCCGTGAGACCCAAACTTAATACGTCAAATCCCATACATTCGTCATCCTATTCTACAATACGTCGGCCAATGAATTGGTCGTATCGCAACGCATCTAGCGCGAACCGGTCGCCAAACGGCCACTTAGGCTCAGCGCAAACAGACCAACGCCACATGTATTTTTTATTTTAAACACAACATAATAAACTATAACACAATAATTAGTGAACATTGTCCATTAAAGAATTTAAGGAAAAGTTATTAGTCAAACCGTGTATTATATATAATCACTGCGTATATATTATATTCATCACTGCACTAAGATGTTATTATTAACTTGTCCAGTATGCAAGTTTAAAGGAAATTGACAGCATTTGGACCAAGTGCTGCCCAGACATGAGAGTGGTTTCAAATAATTTTCTACATCAAGAGCCGGGACAAGGGAGGCTTGTCAGGATGGATCCTTAGAATCCCCTCCTAACAGAGCTGGCAGGTCCGTCATCCCACGATCGCTTCATTAAATAGGGTCAGCTGTCGGGTTATTCATTAACAGCTAACAGAGATCCTAGGAGTAGGGGACTAAGTCACCCTATATATATAAGATTACGGCGAAGATAATTAAAAGCGTCGTCAATAAAAGTGATTATTACTAATTATAATGATTCAGTCATCAATAATATGGTTACTCTTATATAGTTTATTATCAATAATCATTAAAAATAGTCCATTTACTTGAAATCTGTTCATGTTGGTAATTTTTAATTTTTAAGTTTTTCTCTTGACTCCGTGGACAGAATTTGAAGTGCTTTGGTTAACAGGATAGTATTGAAGTGTGGAACAAAATGCACTGAGAGTTCATTTTGGCCAGCACTTGATCCAACCCTCATACATAGATATTCAATGTCCTTTAAAAGCAATTAAGATCACTGTAATGGTATAAAGTAATTAAATCAATTATTAAACTTCAAAAAAAAAAACAATATTAGCCGAATGAGCAATGAATGACCGAATTTCTACACCTCATGCCTCATAAAGTGAAACTTACAGCTTTTGAATACTTTATGCAGTTAATACAAAAGGCTGGCTGAAGAATAAATAGCTCTCGAAATCTAAAAAAAAAAACACTTCTTTCGACCACACACACATTTTATAATACTAATTTTACCTGTGGCGTTCGTCTTCCATCCTTTCTAGGCGGTGGTGGAAGTAGCTCCAAACGCTTAGGCCGTTCTTCTTTCCCGCCTGCTGCTCCCTCTTCTATTTGAACTTTGGTGGTCATGACCGCTCCAGGTTCAGATGCGCCACATTCAGAACCCGTTTCTGTTGATCAAACATAAATTACTTCTATATCTTAGCAGCGGTTTTAAATGCATAGCTTTTAATGCTAAATTTATAATACGTAGTACAATGCAAGTTCATTTATGTTCTAAGTTAAGTGTGATTAGTATATTAATATTTAATTCATAAATAATTTAAACCTCACTTTTTTTAGCATGTTCATACATATATTTTGAATTACTGTGATTTATCCTTTTAAAAAACTTGGGTTTGACAGAGTTAGAAAATAAAACCGTTGTATGTCAGCAATTTTCACATGCAATGGATTGAAGAATGACTCAACAGCAGCTGACCGATGTCATAAAATGTAACATACTATGTAAACTAAGGTAAGATTGTAAAATTATGACGTTGCTCGTTAAAACAACTGTTGGAGCGTTTTCACATTCATCCGATATGCTATATCCGATATCGGTGTCGGACGCCGATAGCCGATATCCGATAGCCAACACCTTGTGCTGTTTGCACATTTATTCGATAAAATCGGCCCGATACGGCCAATTGCTCGAAAGCACAGACTAGTTAGGGATGCTAGAGATGAAAAAAAAAGAAAAAAAATTCGATCTTAACTCGATACCATGTCATATCAGTCAGACATGGTATCGAGTTTTTTTCTTATATTCGTGATCAGCGTCATCAATTAACGCGAAAAGACACGTAAGTAAAAAAATGTCATTTAGGTCGAAAATTACTTGCAGTCGCTGTTTTAGTCTCTGTGTTGAAGGCGCGGGGAATTTAAAAGTATTATGTTCTAATTATTGGGATATTCAATAAAAGATGTTGTCCGTTGAAGTGTTCACAATCAAGTAAGGGTAACTATGAAGAAAAAAAAATGTACAGAAATCAAAAATAAGTATACAGAACACGTGAGTATAAAAAAGAGTTTAACTCAAAATAGGTAGTTTACATAACGAGATTATTATTCACTATCTACAACAGTCGCCCTTATAGACCAATGTCGATAATTTTTATAAAAAAAATAATAATAGTAGGATGAAACCTATTAGAAAAGGAGGGGAATATTATAAAAATTAAAGGAAAAATAAATTACGGGCGATCTGAGGTCGGGAAGGGGATGGGGTGAGTTTTAAGGGTAAAAACCGGCTTTTCTCGATTTCCGGCAAAACTAAAAGTCCTATGGAAAAAAGTCAAATGGCAAAGTTGTGGGTAATGAAAAGATCTAAAACTTTTGTATTAACACTTTTTTCACATAACCTCAAAATTTATGTGTAAAGTTAAAAAAACCAAGATTTTGGTTTTTTATTTTTATCTTTTTCAAATAAATTTCTTTTTTCATGAAATTTGGTGAAAACTTACCTTTTTATGTCCCAAATACGCTGTAATTTATTTGATCAGAATTATTTATTTTTGCGCCTTATTTTGAATTAATATCGAAAAAGCACCCTAATTTTCAATCGAAAATTCACCCGTCAAAATATCAGCTTTCATCAAAAAGTTGGTATGTTTTCTGTTCGTTGAAATGTCTACTTTCTGATGGTGAAAGAAAAAAATATGTTACAATAGTAAATCTTCTCAGAAAATGCCAAAAATCGAAAAAGACTCAAATTCGAAATTTTTTTTTAATTATTATATACAATTTTCAGCTATTTATTAAAATTTACACTTTAATTACTCGGAAAACGTAAGATTACATGTTACAAGTTTACTTAAAAAAAAAGAAAACTGTTCGAATCTGTATAGGAAGGTAAATACTATCTTTATTTTTATCTGTTTAAATTAACTCAAACATAAAAATAGTAATATTTTCTTTAAAAAATAGTATGCTTACGTAACATAACCTAAAGATTAAAATTGAACGATATTTTAGTACAAGATTAAAAAATAATAATCTCCTGTGTTTTGCACAAACAAATTTAGTTACTCCCATGGAAAAAAAATTAATATACATATAAAATATATTAAAAATCTATAAAAAATATATAAATGTAAATAAAATATATATCGTAAATAAATATATATCGTAAATATATTTTGAATAACTAACTTTAGGCCGATTTTCATCTGTATTTCATATATTTTAAATATATTTTAGATACATTCAAAATATATCATAGAAGACATAAAAAACATAGCTATAAATATAAAAAAAATTATTTTGAATATATCTGAAATATATTTGAAATGTATAAAATATCTATGAAAATCAGCCAAAAGTTAGTTATTAAAAATATATTTACGATATATATTTTATATACATTTATATATTTTTTATAGATTTTTAATATATTTTTATGTATTTTGAATTTTTTTTTCATGGGAGTAACTAAATTTGTTTGTGCAAAACACAGGAGATTATTATTTTTTAATCTTGTACTAAAAATCGTTCAATGTTAATCTTTAGGTTATGTTACGTTAAGCATACTATTTTTTAAAGAAAATATTACTATTTTTGAGTTAATTTAAACAGAAAAAAATAGAGATAGTATTTACCTTCCTATACAGATTCGAACAGCTTTCTCTTTTTTTTGTAAGTAAACTTGTAACATATAATCTTACGTTTTTCGAGTAATTAAAGTGTAAATTTTAATAAATAGCTGAAAATTGTATACAGGGTATATTTTTGAAACGGGGCAGTAAGGGCAAGTACCTTAACCGTTGCAGTTACAGCAAAACGTTCTTAAAAGACCTTCCCTAACTTTTTGGGACATTTTGAACTGCATTCACAGATTTTGTAAAAAACTTACAGTTAGCAAAAAAAAATGCAAAAAGTTCAATTTTTTTTTTATGCCAATCGATTCTATTTCATGTGGGGATCAAAAAACTCTATGGGACCATTTTAGCTTTCAGTACTAGGAAAGACAGAAATCGCCAAAAACGTTTCCCATACATTTCGGCAACAGAAACAAATTTCTACGATGGTCTAACTTTTTGTTATGGCCAGAAAGTGGGTAGAATTGACTGTAAAGTAAATAAAAAGAATTTTTACCCTCAAATTTCGAATTTGATTCGAAAATCTGTGTGTTATTCTTAGTTTCAGCTGAGAAACTTCGTATGAGTTATTAATTGAGGATTTTCGCTAAAATGTCTTCTAATCGTGAAAAAATTGACTTATTAGAAGCGTATTTTGTCAATAATCGAAATGCGGGAGCTGCATTAGTGTGGTACCGCAATAAGTATCCGTTGCGGCATGTGCCAACAAGAAAGGTTATTACAAATCTTATGAAAAACCTGGAATTGCAGGGTTCTTTCAAAAGAAAGCGGCAGCCTCGTGTGGACATGGACACGGAGATTGCGGTTCTAACTTATGTCGAAGCATATCCAGAGGTATCGTCCAGGCAAGTCGCCCTTGAAGTAGGTGTATCTCACTCCCTTGTGATAAAGATATGGAAGAAATACGGCTACAAGTGCTATCGATATGGGCGCATAGTTCAAGTGTTACATCCGGGTGATGATGTTCGAAGGCTTACTTTTTGCAGATGGCTAAGAGGAAAAATAAGCAGAGATCATGAATTTTTAAATTACATACTGTGGTCAGACGAAACGAATTTTTCCAATAACGGTATGTACAACAGAAAAAATCACCACTATTGGTCCAAAGAAAATCCACTAAGAGTTACGGCAAGTCATAATCAGGTTCGCTTCTCATTCAACTGTTGGTGTGGTATAATGTCCAATCGAGTCATAATGGTGGAATTTTATGAAGGGAAACTGAATTCTGCTATGTATAATGAAGTCATTTTACACCATCTTGAAAACGAGATGGACGAATGGCCCCTGTCGGAATTGCGAAAAGTTCATTTTCAACAAGATGGTGCTCTGCCACATAACAGTCACCTCTCACGTTCCAATTTGAGCCGCCTATTCGGTACACAGTGGATAGGTACACATGGTCCAACACAGTGGCCACCTCGTAGCCCCGATCTAACACCACTTGATTTTTTTTATGGGGCTTTGTGAAAAACGAGGTGTATAAGACGACGTACGCCAGTGTTCAAGAGCTCAAGGATGCATTAATGACCATTTTACGTAATATTCATCCCAGAACATTATTAGCCGCCATTCGTTCAGTGCAAAAAAGGATAGACTTATGTATTCGTGAAAATGGAAATCATTTTGAGCAATTTATTTCATAAACCAATTTCTTAAATGTTTAAATGATTTTTTTTATTTAAAAAAGTTCAAAATTTTACCTGACCTATGAGTTTCGAGTTGATTTATCATATTTCCGTACGAAATGTATGGGAAAGGTCTTTGGCGATTTCTGTCTTTTCTAGTACTGAAAGCTAAAATGGTCCCATAGAGTTTTTTGATCCCCACATGAAATAGAATCGATTGGCATAAAAAAAAAATTTGAACTTTTTGCATTTTTTTTGCTAACTGTAAGTTTTTTACAAAATCTGTGAATGCAGTTCAAAATGTCCCAAAAAGTTAGGGAAGGTCTTTTAAGAACGTTTTGCTGTAACTGCAACGGTTAAGGTACTTGCCCTTACTGCCCCGTTTCAAAAATACACCCTGTATATAATAATTAAAAAACAAATTTCGAATTCGAGTCTTTTTCGATTTTTGGCATTTTCTGAGAAGATTTACTATTGTAACATATGTTTTTTCTTTCACCATCGGAAAGTAGACATTTCAACGAACAAAAAACATACCAACTTTTTGATGAAAGCTGATATTTTGACGGGTGAATTTTCGATTGAAAATTAGGATGCTTTTTCGATATTAATTCAAAATAAGGCGCAAAAATAAATATTTCTAATCAAATAAATTACAGCGTATTTGGGACATAAAAAGGTAAGTTTTCACCAAATTTCATGAAAAAAGAAATTTATTTGAAAAAGATAAAAATAAAAAACCAAAATCTTGGTTTTTTTAACTTTACCCATAAATTTTGAGGTTATGTGAAAAAAGTGTTAAAACAAAAGTTTTAGATCTTTTTATTACCCACAACTTTGCCATTTGACTTTTTTCCATAGGACTTTTAGTTTTGCCGGAAATCGAGAAAAACCGTTTTTTACCCTTAAAACTCACCCCCATCCCCTTCCCGAACTCAGATCGCCCGTAATTTATTTTTCCTTTCATTTTTATAATATTCCCCTCCTTTTCTAATGGGTTTCATCCTACTATTATTTTTTTTCGCTTTTTATTATTTTTAAAGGCTTCTACTCTGGTCTATTAAACGAAATTAACGTAGACTAAATAAAAATTAAGTCACTAAACTTAAACTGACTGTACACTTATTATGTGCTACAGGCCTTAGTAGCTTTGTCAGCACATCAGCAGGCATATCACAACTTGTAATATAGTCTAAAGTTACAATATTGGTAGATACTTTCTCTCTAATAAAGTGAAATCTGGTATCTAGATGCTTCGTCCTGCTGTAGTGAATAGGATTTTGAACGAGATTCATGGCACTTTGACTGTCAGAAGCTAACTCAAATGGGGAAAGTTAAAGTAAAACGACGTAAGTAGCGTGCTTCTTTAGTGGCAGATGCAAGAGCCATGTACTCACTTTCCGCTGAACTGAGGGCCGTCGTTTATTGCTTCTTTGATTCCCAGGATACTGGTCCTCCAGCTAATTTGAAAGCATACCCAATGTACGACTTCCTGTCTATAGGACAATGTGCCCAGTCAGCGTCACAATATCCCTTTAAGGGCTCTCCACTTTTCCTGTAAACCAGCGAATAGTTTAAAGCACCCTTTAGGTATTGTAGAATCCTTTTTGCAGCATTCCAGTGTTCTTTCGTAAAACACGTATTGAACTGACTCAGATAGCTCGTTGCGAATGCAATATCGGGTCGTGAGTTTACTGTTCAATAGATTAGGCATCCAATCAAGTTTTGATAAGGATAAGACTCACATACCTGACCATCAGTTCTCTTCTCCAAACGTTTTTGGGTTAAAGGAGATTTCGCTGTCTTGCACTCCTTCATATTAAACTTCTATAATACGGATAGAATGTAATTGGACTGATTTATTTTAATATAATCTTTATTATAGTCAGTTGTAAACCCAAATATCTTTTTAATGTACCAAGATCTTTTAATGAAAAATATTGCGACAAATCTCACTTGACTACAATTATGTCATCGACAAATATTCCTAAAATTACAAGTTCTTTTCATTTTCTCAGCAAACAAACTTTGTTTTCTTTTCCTTGTTCTTTAAAGCCAAGTGGTTGTTCCATGTATACTTTTTCTTCTAGGTCTCCGTTTAAGAAGGCGAACAGTGTGCGGAGAGAAGAATGACGAATTATGAGACTGAACGTCTCCTCGTAATTCACGCCTTTGACATAATGAAAACCTTTCACAACCAGTCTCGCTTTGTATTTCGTGATATTTACCATATGCATACTTTTTTATCTTAAAAACCCACTTGCATGGTATCACCTTTTTATCAGGTCTATCAACTAGATCCCAGGCATGAAGTTTCAGCAGTGATTTATACTCATCAGCCATTGCACAATGCCATCTTTTGGCATCATCGGCATGAGTAGCTTCATAGTATGTCGTAGGCTCACTAGAGTCAACTGTTGTCATATACGTCAAGTAATCAGGCGGTTTTGTATTATTTGAGGGGTACCTTCGCTCAGGAAGAGATTCTTGCTCGTCCAGGTTTGCTGACTCTGCATCACTATTTTCTTGATTCACTGGTAAATCAATGCATTCCCGAGTGACTTGTGAAGATGGTCCAGCTTCAGGCTCGGTATTCTCCTCACAATCAAAGGATTAAGAGTCATCACTCTCTGTGTCTCTTTCTTTGAACAATAGTATAGAGCTTGACTCCAGTTCAGCTTGTTTCTGCTTCAACTCTGTAAAGCGATTTTCAAAAAAAGTTGCATCTCTGGATTTGTAAACTTTTCTTGGATTAGAAGGATCTCGAAATATGTATGCATTTGGATCTTCTGAGTACCCAACAAAAATCACTTCTTTTGCTTTTAGGTCCAGTTTCTTCCTTTGACATGCGGGTATGTGGACAAGTGCTCGACACCCAAATACTTTTAGATGAACAAGGTCACTTCTACGACCACACCATCTGTCGTACGGTATTTTTCCACTTAAGGCTCGATGAGGGGACCTATTCTTCAGGTACACGGCAACCTTGAATGCATCTTCCCAGTAAGCCTTCGGCAATGAGCTTTCAGCTAGTATCGTCCTCGCTTTATCGGTAATCGAGCGGTGGGTGCGCTCCGCAACTCCCAATTGTTGAGGGCTGTATGACGTCGATGTCTGATGCTGTATCCCTTTTGAAAAAAGATAATCAACGAATTCTCTATTAACGAACTCTGTTCCACCGCCAGTTCGAATCGCCTTAATTTGCATGTTCAATTGTTTTTCAACGAAAGTTTGAAATAAACAAAACTTGTCTTTTACCTCAGTCTTTGAAGATATAAGATAAGAGAAAACTTCCTCGTATAATCATCTACTAAAGTTAGCATATACTTATTCCCTTGAAAAGAGGTTGGAGACATTGGTCTACAGAGGTCACAGTGAATTAGTTCTAGAGCACATGTGGCTAGGGACAAAGGCCATCTTTTTTAAAGGTTTCCTAGCTTGTTTACCGTCAATGCAAGCTATACAATTACTTTTGTCTACTAAAGTAAACTCTACGCCTACCTCGTGATTCTTCAGTTGGTTCATGCCTATGCGACACAGATGTCCTAACCTTTCATGCCAGAGTTGATACTTATTCTGACAGTCAATCTTGAGTCAAATAGTTATCCTCCACACTATTTAATACATTTGTGGTACCATCGAGGACGTACAAACCACTATAGGGCGGGGCATGTAGAACCGAATCACCTGTAAATCAAAAAGTATTAGTTTTATAAAAATTACAATCATTTTAATCAAAAACACATGTAAAACCCTTATCAACAGCTTTCTGTATTGATAATAAATTGGCTCTTAAATCTGGTACAAAAGCAACGTCGGTAAACTTGTTTACAATGTTGCCTTTTCCACAACATTTAATCTGTTTTCCATTTGCAACGGTTACGTGACCGTTATCCAGTACTGAAATATCTTGAAACCAATCTCGTCAAGAAGTCATATGTTTAGCGCAGCCTGACTCTACGAACCATAAATCCTTGTTTGAAGGGCTAGAAGTAGTCAGGGCTGTAAATGAGTTGTCATCTACAGTTGTCACATTAACTTTCTCCTTTTTATTCTTCATAGGATAGTCCGGGCTTTTATGTTCAGGTACTTTGCAGTCGTAGCAAACAATTGCTTTCTTCTTCTTAGCTTTAGGTTTCATCTTGGTATGGAAAACCGAATCTACTGGTGTTGCATCAGTTTTTATATTTCATTAAATAGTTTTGTCTTCACAAGGTCAGTAGTCACGTCTATACTGCAGTTTTCTAGTGCCATAATGAGTGGCTCATACTTTGGAGTGAGACCTCCCAAAAGTATAGCTGCAATAGACTGTCTTCTATGAATTTACCTATGTCCGCAAGATCCTGTGCGGTCGACATAACTGCGTTTATGTACAGTTCGATATTCTCGAAATCTGTTACGCTTAATCTGTACAACTTACGCTCAAGAGATAATCTTCGTCTCATTCCTTTATCCTCAAAAGCATTTTGCAAGGATTTTCATGCATCGGCTGCAGTTTTAGCACATCTGACGAGAGTAATAGAAATAGAAAAATTTGCCTAACAGTAGACGGTGTCTACTGTTAGGCAAATTTTTGCAAGCGCTTGAGTATAATTTTTTGCCATAATTGAGGCTGGGGTTGTCTCACCTTCTGGATAACCAACTATTATGTGCCACAGTTCCTCGTGCAGAAGATAATTTCTCATTTTAAACTTCCACGTAGGATAAACCTCTCTATTCCTCAGGCAGAATGATGGAATCGATGAAGAATTCGACTTGTAAACACTAGAAACATCACCACTTTCATGTGACACATTTACGCGACTTTTGTTATTTTCACAGTCACACTAAGAAAAATACTGAAAAATATCACCAATGGAACATTTAATTACGTACTTTTTTTTTCAAAAATATTCTCGTTATTTTCGTGCTAATAACGTGATGGAGGCGCGGGGAATTTAAAGTATTATGTTTTAATTGTTGGGATAATCAGTAAAAAGATGTCGTCTGTTGAAGTGTTTATAATCAAGTGAGGGTAACTATGGAGAATTGTTTTTTACAAAAATCAAAAATAAGTATACAGAACACGTCAGTATAAAAAAGAGTTTAACTCAAAATAGGTAGTCTATATAACGAGATTAGTATTCACTATCTACAACACTTTGTGATTTGATATAGGGCCAAAACAGTGGTGTTGGCTCCGATATCGGACCGGACAATATGAAAACGCTCTTACCTACCTACATGTTACGTCGGATGTCATAAAACGATACATAAAAGCTAATTATAAGGCACCCACAGAAATAGTCAAAAAAAGAAAATACATATTACTAACATGATGTAATACAATGACGATATAGGCTATGGTATCAAAAGTATATAGGAGCGTTCCATGAAATACGAATTAATGTGATTGTTGCGGAGTTCTGGATTGATACTTTGTTTAATGTAAATCACGCTAACCCAATTCAATAAAATAACAACAACAAAAGCAACATTCTGACTCAAGCTGAAGCGTTGGCACAACACTACTTTCGCATTTATGTGTTTCCTCTTGTCAATAAGAGGAAACACATCATGTAATGTGAAGATTGGGACTTAACGGTATACGTGTTCTACATTTCAGCCACCTGCACAAACAGAAGCGAGTAGAGCTATCGAGCGAAAAATTTATGTTATCTAGTATCATGCTTTCAAAATTACCTCACAACTGTATGTAGTACTAATTATATCAAAGAGTTTATTACAAAGAAAATCTTATATTTAGTCATGTGTAATAAATACCTGACATAGAAAAAAATATTCATCGAGCAGCTGTTTAGTTTGTCAGTAAAATAAAAGCCAAAAAATGTAAATAAATAAGTTCTTTGTGTGACGTGACGCCTTTATATTCGTACTAAGTATATTCACGTAAATATTTTTGACACTTCTTTAATTTTTTAGACAGCTTATTATATTATATTCGCTTTGCAAAAATATATGAATGCATAAAATCGCTGTCAGTGTTGTGAATAATTAATTCGCTACTGTCAGGACGCAAAGCAAAAATGAAATAAGATAAAACACTACATATTCATCTATCAATACTCTTAAATTCTCAAGAGATAGATACTCTTTATGGAGCGGCGTACTCCACTCTTAAAGAGGTCAAGATTAGAGAATGTATATTTTTGACCAGTCTTTTCTTGATGTTTATCAAACCTTTAGAGACAGGCGTATCGCTGGTGCTTGCGACGGGCTCATCGGGGGCTGATGATGTAGATGGAGCTGGTTGGTCAGGAGTGTTAGTCTGCATCTTGTGGCAGACCTCGAATGCCTGCCCCACGGTGCGGACTATCCTCATGGCTTGACTCTGCATAAAAATAATACGATTTGATTATTTGTCTTCACTAAGGAAGTTTAACATTACAAGAGGAGTCAAATATAAACAAAGACAGGGTGTCCAGGCGAGGTACTGGGGGTCAAAAACTGCTGTATAAAATAAACCAAGAATAATATTTACAATTAATTATTGTGTATATTAAGAGTAAAAAATGGAGATTTTTTCATATTAAAAAGTTTTAAGAGTCTACAGCCTAGACACCCATTGAGTCACAAACATGCGGCCTTCCACTCAATGGTGCACCGTTTATTGTCAATTCTTATTCTTCTACTGACCGTCAGTAACTAACTGTCAGTGTTCAAATTAATAGCTACTAATAACGATCCCCCCCCCCCCTCCGGAGCCGGAGGGGGAGGTTATGTCGGACTCGAACCGATAAACCGCACGTCGTCTGTGGGTCGTTGTGCTAGGCCGATAATATTATGCAAAAAATCCAGGGCAGTTATAGACCTTGCATACAACGGCGATGCACAAATTGCCCCGAAAACAGTCAAAAAGCAATGGGTTCGTCTACACTACTACTATAAAGAGAAAAGATAGGTATTTTTGTATGTTTGTAATGAATAAACTCAAAAACTACTGTACCGATTTCAATAATTCTTTCACCATTGGAAAGCTATATTCACCCTGAGTAACATAGGCTATGTTGGATTTCCACGGGAACGTTTTTACCACCCGTGCGAAGCCGGGGCGGATCGCTAGAAACGTATAAACATCTACACTACCTCTAACTCCGTGCGAGCTCCTAAACATCCATCATCATCAGACATCATCTCCAGACCATAATTTTGTGTTCCACTAATTCTGCCGTTGTGTGTAGTAACACACAACGGCAGAATTAGTACATTAGTATTTTTATTAGTACACGGAGTTAGAGGTAGTCGACGGTGAAAATCTGACTGCTGATCGGTATTTCAGGGAGATGTTAGAGGAGCATGTTGTGCCATTTGCCCCATTTATTGGTAACGACGTCATTTTAATGCAGGATAATGCTCGGGCTCACAGTGCTCGCTCAGTACAGGCATATCTAAACCACGTTGGTGTTACGGTGATGGAGCGGCCAGCACGGTCACCGGATATTAATAAGATTAAACACGTTTGGGACATGCTAAAGAGGAGTGTCAAATCAAGAATGCCACTTCCTAACAATCTGGGCGATCTGCGAAACACATTAATTGAAGAATGGCAGAGGTTGCCCCAAGAAATCATTTACAACATCATTCGCAGCATGCCCAGACGGATCAAAGCCTTAATTAGGGCACGAGGGGAAACACGCGTTATTAAACATGTTGTTGTTTCATGTTTAATTATTTTTGTTTAAAAATAAAGCTATTTTATACTCTCCTTTTTGTGTTCCGCTAATTCTGCCGGTGTGTGTATTTTAAAGAGGAAAGATTTGTATTTTTGTATGTTTATAATGAATAAACTAAAAAACTACTGAGCAGATTTAAAAAAAAACTTTTACCATTGGAAAGCTACATTCACCCTGAGTAACATAGGCTATATTGGATTTCCACGGGAACGTTTTTACCACCCGTGCGAAGCCGCGGCGGATCGCTAGTATAATATATATTGGCCGTATTTCTTAAAAATGAGGTAGACACTTGTCTGAATGCAAAAGCGCCTTTTATACCACTCACAGCCTACAAAAGTTAATATGTGAAAAGTGGTATTATGAATTAACATGTTCCACCTGCAACCGGCCAAATAAAACGATCTTCTGCAACTAAGGTCGCGGAACATGTTAGTGTCTGGAGATTCAAAAAGACAGTAATTTTTTTTTTCTTTTTAATTTTACAGAATACCCTGTACTCTGTCTGAAAAGTCAATTTTACGGGTGGTGGAAATGTGATGGCACAAATTTGTCACAAATTTTCACACCGTGCACTATTGCGAAAAGCCCTACATAGTAATTTAACCTCGGTTGGATTGCGTTCAGGGTCAGCAAGTGCATAGCCGGGCAGGGAGGATTGTGGTCGCAGCACTAGTGGGGTCTTGGCGTAGTCTAATGGGGGGTGGTTCGGGGTGACGCGCCTAACAGAGAGACCTGTAGAAACTGTGGTGCCGCTGGCCGCCTGCGGTAAAGTACAGGAGACCAACTGGGACTAACCACCATGAGAGGCTGCATAATCAGGTCACGCATAATCCAAATATGGCTGGTGGTGTCGGTTGGTAACCGCGTGTGGGAGCCCGGCGACCATACTCGGGGGGCTCTTCCGTTCGGCACGTCGGCGATAATCACCTCTTTTTCACGCCTACCCTTACCATTACAGGGTTTAAGACCTTATAAGCGCTAAAACAGGTTTAGGGTTTTAAATTCTATTCATAATCTAATAGAAAAATATGCAAAAATCAACAAATAACATGTATCTACTTTCTTTACTTCAACTGTTAAGAATTTTTAGGCTTACAGCTATTTATAATCTTAACTACACTTCAGTCATCATACTTTTAATTAAATTAGCGTATTTAGTATTATAAACCTTTGGCTCGAATTTCATAAGGTATTAATGGCACATACAAGAGTTACGAGGATATCTCTTTCAGCGAAAGTGATAGTCTCACTTGTTATTATTCTCGTTGAGCCACACGTTTCTTTGGATTTTGGACTGTAGTCACTCCAGTGTCATCGACATTATATATTCGTGATGGTGTAAATTGATAGCTACCCAACAAGTTCCAACTTACCCTGTAAAAGTGTTACAAAATACTACTCTAGTATATTGTAACGTAGTAAGTTAGGTTGAAACTCAAACGAATATTTTCTATTATGTAGGTAATAAACGCTTGTTATTACTTGCCCCTGTTACAAGTAGCCCCCCGCTCCCCTTCTAATGTTTTTTTAAAACAAATAAGGTGGCAGATAAGTACACGGCCCACCTGATGGGAAATGGTTACCGTGGCCTATGGACGTATGCAACACCAGGGGCTTCACACTCGTGCTGTCAACCCTGTAGAAACCATCGTATCGCCCTTCTTGAAGAACCCGATATTGTAGTCGCTTGGGAAAACCACGGCATGAAGTTCATTCCACAATCTGAGCGTGCGTGGGATGAAGTTCCTTTCAAACCGCAAGGTGCACTCTATTTCCAGTCGCTTTAACATTGGTGATTTACATAATTATCTATCACAAAACTATATAAAAACTCCACGAGACACGTCAGACCTTTTTTGAGCTTGATAATCTTTAATTATAATAAAGGTTAATAATTAAGACATAAAGAAAGAACGACGAATGAATGTTTTGTCACTGTTTACGCTAACAGAATTTGACGGAGACCGGATAGAAAGAGCATTCAATTATTTAGTGTACACCCACCTTGATATTTATTTCAACTCATAATTTCAACCCTGGATTGAAGTTGCTTTTATTTACTTGTCCCATTGTTTAACGGAGCGTTTAGACCAAACGAACATATAGCTAGAGCTAGAACAAGAACATTTTTCCTGAATATTTAAAACATGATTTTGAAAGACAGAACAACGAACGAATGTTTTGTCACTGCTAACACTAAAAGAATTTTAGGTAGAGCGGATAGAATGCCCATTCGCTCGTTTGGTCTAAACGCATCTTTACCAATCTGCGGCGTACATTTCAACAAAGGTATTTTAAGCGACCTCTATGGAATGTGAATATAAAAAAGAGTATGTCGCGATAAGATCTTATTGTATTGGCGGGACATAAATAATGAGATTTTTTAATTAACTTTGTATTGCTTTTATTTCATAGGTTTATAATCGAATGCAATTTCGAGGTAAATTTCATTAATCTTGCTTTAGAGCCGCGTTCAGACTTCGCGAGGGATTAGCCGCGAGTAGTTCATTTCACATGCCTGGTACATTTATGGTTTACTATTGTTTAACAAAATACATATGAAATCCGATCATTTTACAAACAACGTTTGTTACTAATCATTTGACAAACTTGCATTTCTTAAACATATTCCTTTGAAAAGAATCATTTGACATAATATAGGGTTGCAAAAGTATTATTTAGGAACTATTTCAATAGTTCGATACCTACCCCTAAAGTAGAGCAAAGAAGGCCACGTGATGTCGGATTTTCAGAGATTCATTTCTGTCACTAAATTTTGTGTCACAAGTTTTGACTGTTCAAGACAATAATTGAAGGGTAGAACTTTTTTTGCCAACTAAAAATAAGTTTAAAAAAATAATCAATTAGTGAAATGATGTTAAGGCATAATAAAAAAATGAAGAATGTCAGAGGTTGCCCCAAGAAATCATTGACAACATCATTCGCAGCATGCTAAGACGGGTGGAAACCTCAATCAGGGCACGAAGGGGAAACACTCGTAATTAAGCAATTATTTAAATAATTTATACCGTCATAAAATCTAAAAAATTCAACTGTTTTTCTGTCACTACGAAATCTAAGAAAAATGCATTTTGTGTTGCAAATTAATGTCAAAACATGTTAATTTAACTGTTGTTTCATGTTTAATTATTATTTCTTTAAAAATAAAGCGAACTATTTTATACTCTCCTTTTTTTGTGTTCCGCTAATACTGCCGGTGTGTGTATAAATGTCAAGGATAAGCAAAAATATTTTCAACGAGCTTATCCGTGTTATCATTTAAGCACAGCGTATTTTTTTCCGATTTTCACAAAAGCGAAAATACTTGAAATCTGTAAATATTTGATAAAATCTAGTTCTGTCACTAATACGCATAAATTAAGAGGTTCTCGTGTATGTTTCGTTACAGAGATACACGATTATGCGAAACGTTACTCCAGCATGAAATGCAGCAAAAAAATCCTGAAGACGCACAATTTCAGTTTCAGCGCACATAATAATAAAAAAATAATTAAGCACTGACTGCGGTGGGCTAATTGATTGATTTATTTAGCACAAAAAATATAAGCTCTCTTCCCATGCACGATATTACTCGTCCAAAATATTCTTGCTTGCATAATGTTACAACATAACAGAAAGAACCGTGTTTCTGTTTTTTTTTTCCATAATGGCAACAATGCTCAAATTATAAGTACCACTCATATCACTCTACTACAAATAAAAATCAGCGTAGACAAGACAATAGCGTAGTTAAGTACTACGCTATGATTAAATGTTACTTAGATTACTACGAAATAACATCAAATAAAAACACTGTTTCGATACTGCAAATAAAAATAGTTGGTTAGAATCCGAAGGTAAACTAGCATAGCTGGCTAGAGCATTCATTCCTAGAACCCAATATCGTTGGCATAACAGTACACAAAGGAAATAAAAGGGTACAGCAACGAATGATATTTCACAAAGGGAGATAAAAGGATGGGCGCGAGGAGCGTGGGAGATGACATGTGTTTAATTAATGTTCCTCTCATTCAAGTCGCGTAACGTATAGAACAGATTATTCAGGTTGAACGCTTATATTTCAAACCAAAAGAGTTCCCTCGTAATTGAAATACAATCGGGAGCAACAATCGATTTTAGCTGTTGTTTGAAAATTCTAAACCTCGTGATTGTATTTTTTTAAATTTTTACAAAATTCAGTGATAACAGCTGTTGGATATAGTAGATTATGGTAGAAGTGTGTAAAGTTGGTGATTACCGTTGAGGCGATATTGAGACCCGAGCCGTCGGGCGAAGGTCTAAAGAGAACCGAAGACGGTAATCAACAATATACACGTGTATCATACGTCGTTTTTCATTTGTGAATAATATAATACTAAAATAGATATTTACCCTTGCAGTTTTCAGATAGTAAACATTCCATAACTAAGGACTTCACATCATATATCGGACGTTGTACAGTAGGTATATATGTATATATTGGGTGGTGTACTAGGTACATAAATCGTTTTCTTCATAACTAGTACTTGTACATATTTTATTTATCACTTTTTTTATTGGTACACTGACCACAGACCAAAAGAATGAAGTTTCTTTTTTGTTTATCACGTGTACAAAATGGTGAATTTACTTAAAGTTTTAAACAGAGAGAAAACAAACATTATATTTGAGTAAAAGTTGTATTTATTATACACGTACAAGATGAAATTTTCTATTTAAATACGAAGTTGCATGAAATGAACAAGCAATAGCTAGGTATATTATTTTTCACTTCTCATGCTCCTAAAATGTTACTTTAGTCTCTGCATATCGGGACTAAAGTTCCTTATTAATCTCTAGGGACTAAAGTATTTTTTTTTAATTTACTTTGATAACTCCTAAACAGCCTATCACGGTGTTTGTGAATGGGAGGATTGGTATACCTTTTTATTACCTTTTTAGTGATTGTGTATAGAAATAACCTCAAAATGACATTTGAAAAAATCAAATAATCCCATTTAATTTCGTGAACCACGATTAATAATATTATTTTAATTAATTATTATGTAAGTATTAAGGATAAGTTCATTTTATATTATCCATTACCAATTAGTTTTAAATTATTTTTCAAGTTTGAATCAGTTGGTTAAATATATATGCAAGCATATAAACCGTACGTCACATAACAACAAAAAAAAACCGCGGGACAAATTTCTTTGCAATTTGAATTTTGAATAGATTATTCGTAATAAGCTTGCGTTGTAATCACCAATTACTAACATCAATTAATTGTGCAACTTAGAAACTTTGTTATTATAAATAAGTAAAAATAAATAAATATTCCACAACATTTCACACAACGCTATCTAGATCCACACAGATTACTACCTTGTATTATGGAATCTAGAATACGGATAAACATACTTAGATATATTTTTTGTAAATGCATACATAGTATACATAGAAACACCCAGACCAATGCAAATACCCATATCCATGCATACAAATAATAGGGGTTAAAGTATGAAATTGCCGTTTCATTGTAATAGGTACTTCGAATTGACATAGAACCTTCATGGTTTGAGATTTTTGAGTGAAACTTTTTCCACATGGTACCTATGTAGTTCTTCATTTAAAAATGTGCAACATTCGATTATCGACTTTCAGTTGTTTTTTTTTATTCAGCTTAGACAAGAAAGATGGATACTTCGAAAATTCGATGACTTTTGAATACGAGTTCCGACGCGGAACTAACGCGGCAGAAACAGCTCGCAATATCAATGTTGCGTTTGGAGAGGGGACTGCTAATGAACGCACCGTGCGATTTTGGTTTAAACGCTTTCGTGATGGAAACTTTGATTTGAAGAACGAACCACGAGGAAGGCCGTCCACACAGGTGAATAACAATGAATTGAAAGACATGGTGGAAGCCGATCCGAGCCAAACTACCCAGGAATTAGCTGCATGGTTTAACGTTACCTTACCAACAATATTGACTCATTTGCGTCAAATCAATAAAATAAAAAAATGTGAAAAATGGGTACCTCATGATTTGACTGATCTGCAGAAAGAAATGCGTGTTGAAACTTGTGTTGCCTTGTTGAATCGATACAGAAATGAAGGAATATTGGATCGAATTGTGACATGTGATGAAAAGTGGATTCTTTACGATAACCGTAAGCGAAAAATGCAATGGCTGACCCCAGGTGAAACGCCACAACAGTGTCCTAAAGCAAAGCTTACCAATAAAAAGGTAATGGTAACTGTTTGGTGGTCTCAGCATGGTGTTATTCACTAAAGCTTTCTACGATCTGGTCAAGCAATAACGGCAGATGTCTACTGTGCCGAACTCCGAACAATGATAGCAAAACTAGCAGTGAAACAGCCCCGACTCATGAATCGATCTTCACCATTATTGCTCCATGATAACGCGAGACCTCATACAGCACGAGAAACCGTTTTAACTCTACAGGAACTGCAATTAGAAACTATCCGTCACCCTCCGTATTCGCCAGACCTTGCTCCAACAGACTACCATTTTTTTCGTGATTTGGACAATTTTCTATGTGATAAAAAGTTTTCTTCTCAGGAGGCAGTACAAAATGCTTTCACACAGTTTGTCGAATCTAGATCACCAGAGTTCTATCGCAAAGGCATAAATGACCTTCCTACTAGATGGCAGCAATGTATAGATAATAATGGTAATTATTTTGATTAAATAAATACGTTAAATTAAAAAAAAAACGAATTTCAATTTATCAATACAAATCGGCAATTTCATACTTTAACCCCTAATAGAACGGACATAGTCTACCTTTTACTGCGAGAAAGGGGGTTTAGGGTGGGGGGAATAGGGGATGAAAGTTTGTCATTCTTGTAGATATCCTAATAAAGAGTGGTACAGAGGTGGATTAGAGCTTGGGAATTAACATAGGCTACCTTTAATCGCGAAAAGGCGGGTAGAAGGGGGGGAGTAGGGCCATGGGATGAAAGTTTATATGAAAGTTTGACATTTTTGAAGATATCCTGATGATTTTTGGTACAGAGATAGATTAAAGCTTGGAAACGAACATAGGCTACCATTTGTCGCGAAAAAGGGGGGGAGTAGGGGAGAATTGAATAGGGGATGAAAGTTAGTCATTTTTGAGGTTAACCTGATGAAATTTGGTAATGGGATGAATTAAAGCTTGGAAACGAACATAGGCTACCCTTTGTTGTGAAAAAGGGCAGTTGAAGGGAGGAGTGGGGCTATGAATGTCATTATTTGCGAAATTTGGTACAGAGATAGGTTAAAGTTTGGGAACGGACATAGTATCTTATGTCCGTTCGTTCCTTTGATCGCATAAAAGGGGGTAGAAGGGGGAATATGGCTTTGGGATGAAGATTTGTCATTTTTGACGATATCCTGATGCAATTTGGTGCAGAGATAGATTAAAGCTTGGGAACGAACGTTTATGGGGAGGGGGGAATAAGTGATTAAAGATTGTGATTTTTGAAGATATTCCGATGAAATTTGGTACCGAGATGGATATCAGCTAGGAAACGGACATGGGCTACATTTTATCGTGAAAAAGAGAGGTAGGATTAGGGGATTAAAGTTTGTCATTTTTCAATCGCGCAAAAAAGGGGGTGAATAGGGGATAAATAGAAAGAAGTTTTTTTTAAAGATATAGTCATGATATTTGGAACAAAGGTGGATTAGAGCTTCGGAATGGTCATGGTCGAGTACCGAGCCAAATATAGAAGCGAGTGAAGAGGCGAGTAGAGATCATTATAGGGGCGAGTGGATAGGCGTGTAGAGGTCAAATAGAAAGTCAAGTAGAGTCGACTACAGGGGCGAGTAAAAATGCGACCAGAGAAGCCAGTGGAGAGATGAATATAGAATCCTATAGAGTGCAGTAAACAATCGAGTAAAAAGGCGAATAGTGAGGCGAGTGGAGTGACGAATGTAGAGGCGAGTAGAGATCGAATAGAGAATTGAGTAGAGATTCGAGGAGAGATGTGATTAAATAGTCGAGTGAAGAGAGTCACCTAGAGAGACGAAGAGAGAATAGAGTGGATGGGCAAGTAGAGATGCGAGTACAGAAGCCAATGGAAAGGCGAGTATAGAGGAGAGTACAGAGTCGAGTAGAGAGAGGAGCAGAGAAGTCAGTAGAAAGTCAAGTATAAATTCTAGTATAGAGGCGAGTAGAAAGTCGAGTAGTGAGTCGAATTTAATGCTCAATAGTGTCTCAACACTAAGCGATAACCGACATCCACGAGGGCGGAGCCGCGGTCAAAAGCTAATTTACTATAAATTACTGCAATTAAAATATTAGAAATACACCCCTTGTTCTTTTCATGAAATTTAGAAGTTTAAAATCGGCGCTGAGACACCCTTTATATAATTCCGCATATTTTAATTAATAATATTAATAATTCATATATGCCGAATGAAAGGTCTGCAAAATCCCGTTGACAATTTGGATATACTTATTTTTGGATTTGAAACTGAATAATGTGTTAATGAACTAGAAGAATCTCTATAATAAGTTTATCAATAGGTAGACAGGGTTAAGTGCTAATACCTTCTGGATCGAAGCCAGAGATTGATACGATGTTACGCTACTCCAACATTCGAAGAAAAGAGATACAACACTACTATTCGTCTCGGATCGTGCTTTTACATAAATTGACATTAATGTGATAGTACTTGCTCGTCTACAAATACACATTTTGATTATTACCCGCAGGTAAACACTTAATAGAATTGGAATTATATATATTATTGTTGTAGATCTAGTATATCAAATTTCACACCTTTATAGGAAGATAATTATCCATACTAATTCCATACTAATATTTTAAATGCGAAAGTAACTCTGTTTGTCTGTCTGTCTGTCTCACTGTCTGTCTGTATGTTACGCTTTCACGCCTAAACCACTGAACCGATTTTAATGAAATTTTTTACAGAGGTATATCATAGCTTGAGAACGGACATAGGCTACCTTTTATCGCGAGAAAGCTTTATAAAATATAATATTTACATATAAAAAAACTTTATAGGGGCGAGTAGATATGCGACTAGAGAAGCCAGTGGAGAGGTGAGTATAGAATCAAATAGAGTGCAGTAGACAATCGAGTAGAGAGGCGAATAGTGAGGCGAGTGGAGAGACGAATGTAGAGGCGAGTAGAGATCGAATAGAGAGTTTAGTAGAGATTTAAGTAGAGATAGATGCGAGTGGAGAGGCGAGTAAATAGGCGAGTAGGGAGAGTAAAGTAGAGAGGCGAAAAGAGAATCGAGTGGATGGGCGAGTAGAGATGCGAGTACAGAGGCCAATGGAAAGGCGAGTATAGAGGGGAGTACAGAGTCGAGTAGAGAGAGGAGCAGATAAGTCAGTAGAGAGTCGAATATAAATTCAAGTATAGAGGCGAGTAGAAAGTCGAGTAGAGAGTCGAATTTAGAGACGAGTAGAAAGTCGAGAACAGAGGCGAGTAAATAGTCGAAGACAAAGTTGAGTAAAGAGGCGAATTTAATGCTCAATAATGTCGACTCAACACTAAGCGATAACCGAAATCCACGCGGGCGGAGCCGCGGGCAATAGCTAGTATATTTATATTAATCAATAATTCGATTTAAAAAAACCATGACGTACAACACTCATGGTTTTTGTACCAGCTGAATGCACAGAGTTTTTAAAGAAAGAGGAATGGATAATTCAACCTTCCTAATATCCATAATACAATAAATTGTGGCAGAAGGACGGTTGCGTGAATAACGGCAAAGTTTGACACTGATCGATGTTTGAAACTCGATATTTTTTCACGGATTGTTGATGGATTACTAAAACCTGTATTAGCTACCTCCGCTAGAATGCTGCCTACATAAATTTTATGTTTAAATGGTGTAGTAGAGAGACGTTCATATACTCTTCAGAGAAAATAAAATGTAACCGTTTGTACTAGGAAGTGTGCGAAAGCTTTTAATGAGACAAGATAATTATCGGAAAAAAACACATTATAATCATTAATTATAAAACTCTTTCTCTTTTAACATTAAAGACGTTCACGCCTGTGCGTCTGTAACACAGGCGTGAATCTTTTGAAATTTTTGTCGAGGCCATGAAACTGTGTTGTACAGTTTCATGGCCTCAACAAACATCTAAAAAGGGTCACGTCAGGCAGACGGGTCCAGGGCTTGATTAAGCAGGCAGTATTCCTCGACACATCGCATATTGAGAGGAGATTCTTCTCCCTCGCACCCTGACCTCCGTGGCTGGGTGGAGCACTATTTTGTTACCCACGACGGAACGGAGACAGTATATGCGTTTGGGATGAAAAGATGTTTGTTTGTGTAAATACATGTTGTCATTTTTCTTCACAACTACAAGTCCAATTTTAATACAGGTTTCAGTTATGGATTTGGGTTTGAGTGGGGGATATTCTTGGACAAGTGGAACGGTGACAAGTCAGCAGAATGTGCTGCAGCAAACATTGCTACCAATTTTCTCCAAAAATACTAGTCCGATTTTGATGCAGTTTTCAGTTATGGATACGGGTTTGATTGGTACAAGTTTTTAGAGAGGTGTAATAGTTACAACTCACTAGAGGGAGCTGCAGTAGGCACTGGGCAAATTATTTCTTTCCAAAACTACTAGTTCGATTTTGTTGCAGTTTTCAGTAATGGGTTCGATTGGTGAGTGTTCTTAAATAGGTGTTACGATAGTAGCTCACCTGAGGGCGCTGCATCCGTACCTCCGTTTTATTTCGTGTTGGTTAGCCCTTAAACTTAGATATAGGTAACTGGTTATATTTTGATTCAAGCGTTGTTGTATCGGAGGGGACCCCTAACTGGTAAAGTAGTCCCATATGTTACCGATCCAAAGCCCCCGTCACGGCAACGCTTGAAGTAAAATATTTATATAAATAATGTAGAAGTAACTAAAGAGATATTATTAATTTATCCCCGGTTTCACGGAAGAAGATCAGCAGAGTTCCGTTTTGATATTTGATGACGTTCATCTGTATTTTTAGAAATATTGGAACGTAAATTTATAGGCAAGACAATGACCTTTACGCCGATCATAATTTTTGGCTACCTAGTTAACATGACTACGTCACTGTCTATTTATGTACTGGTGTTGTCACACTCATTCTGTGTGAGGTCAATCAAGTGTTGACGAGTCCTCCTAGTCACAAATGGCTATTGTTTCATTATCAACTATACCCATGATTCGGACAGTATGGGTTATCCACACAATCCCAGTAATGAAATCGGAAAAAGTAAAACTGAATATATCGGACCCCGTATTGGCCTTGGAAGTAGGATCGAGACTTTTTTTTTCATGATATAGGAGGCAAACGGGCAGACGGATCGGCTGATGGTAAGCGATCACCGCCGCCCATGAGCACCTGAAACACCAGAAGGGTTCTAGGTGCGTTGCCGGCCTTTAAGGTGGGAGTACGCCCTCTTCTTGACCGTCGTATCGGTCCGGAAATACCGTAGGTGACAGTTCATTCCAAAGTTTAGCTGTGCGAGGCAGGAAGTTTCTGGAGAAACGCACAGTTGAGGACTGCCAACCATCCAAGTGGTGAGGATGAAAATGTTGCCGCGTAGGGCGATGGCGGAAAGATGCGGCGGGAATTAATCCGAACAATTCCTCAGAGCAGAGCGAAGCTACATCTCTACGCAGCGCCAAGGGGTCAAGCCGATCCGAAATACGGCAGTCGACAATTCGAGTCGCTCGTCGTTGAATACGGTCTAGAGGGGCAAGCTGGTACTGAGGTGCCCCTGCCCATAGATGAGAACAGTATTCCATGTGAGGGCGAACCTGTGCCTTATAGAGCTGAAGGCGGTGGGCCGGTGTGAAATACTGTCTCGATCTGTTGAGCACACCGTGCTTCTTTGAGGCTAATTTGGCCTTACCATCTAAGTGGCCGCGAAATTGGACTTCGCTCGAGATGTCGACACCAAGTATTCCTAGACAAGCTGTGCACTGTGCTGACAAGCATTTTTTTTTTTTTTTCTATTCATTAACAATCTTTTACAACTGTGTCTGAATGTACATAGTTATATAAAATTAAAAATTTACATAAAATCGAGCAACAAACTAAGGAATTCAACAAAATAGGTAATTAAACCAGACAAAAGTCAACCATTTCAATGTCATAACATAACAAAATATAAAGGTTGTCAAAACAAAATGTCATCCCAATCAAATTCACCGCAATGTCAAAATACATAATATAAGTCCATAATATGTCAAATTAGTAATTTAAATGTCATTCAAGTATTTCTCATTGCCATAAATTCGTCGATTGAATAAAAACAGTTACAGAGCAGATATGTTTTAAGTTTTGTTTTACAGCAGTCAGGGGAGTGCTCTAAAAACGTGGTGACACGACCAATTCTAGCTTTTATGCCGTAAACGCGCAAACTTGTGTCTTGGTAGGGTTCCCCACCCATTCAGATACTTCTTTTAAGGAAGTCTCAATTTTGGACACAAGATTGTTTCGGCTCTCGATGACGTTTTCCCGAGAGGTATTGGTGCGGCAGGAGTAAGCGGCATCACCCGTACTATCATCAGCATAACAATGGATGCCGCTGATTCGCAGTATGTCATTGACATGTAGAAGGAATAGCGTAGGTGCCAACACACTGCCTTGGGGGACACCAGCATTCACAAACATGGATTCAGAGCATTCACTGTCAACTACGAACTTAATGCTTCTGTCTGCTAGGAAGCTACTGATCCATACACACAATTTCTCGGGAAGCACATAGGATGGTAGCTTCGAAAGAAGTGCCCCATGCCAGATGCGATCGAAGGCCTTCGTCACGTCCAAGCTAAGGGCTTTTGCCTCAATGGCCTGTGCCCAACGATGTGTCAGGTAGACTAGAAGATCACCGGCCGAGCGACCTTTACGGAAACCGTATTGTCGGTCACTAAGCAACTGGTGGTCCTCTAGGTACCGAAGGAGCTGGCAGTTGATAATGGACTTCATTATATTCGAGAGCAGAGGTTATGGCTATTGGCCTGTATTTGGACGGAATCAAGCGGTCGCCTTTTTTGGGATCGGGTGCACCAAAGCTGACTTCCAAGAAGACGGGACTACGCCAGAAGAGTAAGAGCCGAAAAATATGCGTAAAAACCGGTGCCAACTCAGGAGCACATCTTCAGCACAATCGCAGGGATTCCATCGAGCCCATTCGACTTATGGGTTTCGAGAGAACGAAGTGCTTTACGCACTGAGCTTTGGTTGAGCCGGATATCCGGCATACAGCTCTCGCACCGCGGTATAGTCGGCGGTGCGCATCCCCCGTCATCCAGAGACGAGTTGGGCGCAAAGAGTTTACCAGGAGATCGGCTTTGTCTTTTGCGTCGTGGGCCAATGTGTCGTCACTCATGTGCAAAGGTGGAAAAGACGGCGTGTAGAAGTTTTCTTGGATAGCTTTGGCAAGAGACCAGAACGCACGAGTTCCCGAAGATGATGAATAGCGTAGTTCCATAGTGGAAACTTGCATAATTGCAATTGCATGGGAGGTAGAAATTTGATGGCACATATGGGTGGTAGAAATTTGATGGCACAAATTTGTCACAAATTTCGACCGGGTGAGTACCACCGTGCACTTTTGCAAGAAACCCTCCATAGTAATCCAATCTCGGTTGGATTGCGTTCAGGGTTCACCAAGTGCATAGCCGGGCAGGGGGGATTGAAGTCGCAACACAAATGGGACCGGTGGGTCTTGGCGTAGTCGTTGTCGTAGTCGTTGAGCAGGGAGACCTGTAGAAACGGTGGTGCCGCTGGCCGCCCGCGGCATAGTACAGGAGCCCAACCGGGCCTAACCACACTGGGAGGCTGCCCCACCAGGTCGCGCATAATCCCGATATGGCTCATCGTGCCGGTTGGTGACCGGACGAGGGAGCCCGGCGACCATACTCGGGGGGGTACGGGGGCCCTTCCGTTCGGTGTGTCGGCTCTCGCCATACCTAACATTCATAGATAAAACTAATATCCCACGCTTTGTCATGCGGTGCTGCGACAACAATCGTCTCTTTTTTCACGCCTTCCCTCCTCTACGTCCGCATGGCAGCGCACAATAACAGTAGATTGGTCTACACAGCGGTAAAAATCTCTCCCTCGGGCTTGCTATTTGAGGTGGAGTCCACGAACATCTGTGGGCTCTGTACAAACCTCAACGCCGTCCACCAACACCAAGAGACGGCGAAACCAGCAATGCTGTTTCTTACGGAGACACAAATACGCCGCCCTGATGACACGACCTACTTGCCGTACTTCCGTCGACCATCTGACGTAAGAAAGGGACATTATGGGAAAGGGACATTTCGGGAAAGGGACATTCTGGGAAAGGGATATTCTGGGAAAGGGACGTTACGGGAAAGGGACATTTCGGGAAAGGGACATTCTGAACCTAAACGATCGAATTTTGGCGCCTTCGATTGACGGAGTTGATATTTTTAAAGTAATCTTAGGAACCTTCAGTCCTGTCGAGTATGTGCGTATTAGTTGAAGTAAGTCTTGCCAGTAACGGTGGCGGCGTGATTATATTATATTGTAAAATGTAAAATTTTAATTCTGTTAGCAAAGCCTATTATTATACTTTAGAAAAAGATTCATTTCACAAGGTTTCAGCTGGATCTGTTCAGCGGTTTTCAAGTGATCTCGAACATTAGTATTAAAAAGCAAACAAAAGGACAAAAATTCTAAAAAGCATATTATATTTGTCAGACTAAAGGCGGCAACAAGCGCGGGCGCGTGCGCGACTTTGAGTGCACGCGATAAGCGACTAGCGATTTGGAGTACCTACATCAGTACCGCTAGCACGAAAAGCTATCGTAAACATATCGCGAGCACGGAGCATTTTAATAAGCCGCCTACCTACTGTGAACCTGTGTGTGTGTGAAGTCTACCAATCGCAATGCTACGTTCTCTCGTACGTTTACGATACGATTGCGATAGTCTTTCGTGCTAGGGGTACAGCTATTCCAAATTATGAATCAGGTGCTCAGTATAAATGCTGATATTGAAGTATACGAATTAAATAAAAACGTCCTGGTCATAGTACGGTCATAGTCCTGGTGAATATTACGGATGACATAAGACTAGGCATGGAGAAAGGAAATGTAACAGTACTTACATTGCTGGATTTTAGTAATGCTCACAGTGGATTTTGAAATCCTAATAGCCATATTACGCTGTGTCGGTGTGCCACAAGGTGGCGTTCTATCCCCATTACTTGCCGCGGTTTTCATAAACTCAATCTCTAAACAATTACTTTCATCCTACCACCTTTTTGGAAATAAGCTTCAAATATACACCCAAGCTCCTCTAAGTTAGCGGACGGAACTATCTAACACTCAAAATATGGACTTGAAACGTGTATGTGAATGAAGCCATAGCCACAAGCCAACAATAGCTGCTGTAATCCGTACTACTGTCTCTTGTAATTTAATGTTGGTGTACAATAAAGAGTTATCTATCTATCTATCTATCTATCTATCTATCACGATCCTATAAAAATTAAATAATTTTTTGACCTAATTGCTAAGCAACCCTAGTAGTATGTGTTCAGCAAAACATTTTATATGCTAGCATATCGCCCTATTCCTGGTTCTTCCAGAAGAAGGTCGTAAGTTTGAAATGCATGGTTTTCAGGAGAGCAAAACGTTTTTATTTCAATTTTTTTGCTGTCAGATACTCGATACTCGTATAACCGATTTAAAAACCTAAAAATATCGTTACTCTGTTATTCCACTCACGCAATCAAAGTAAATTTTGTGTAAATAGACTTATTCTTTTCTTCCCAAAAAGAAGATAAGATAAGATATGATATACAATACTTTTATGGTGTAGGTACAATAAGTACACCATAAAAGTATTGTAAGTTAACAATGAAATAATATTATATTTAGAAATAATGCACAATGGGCGTCCTTATTGCTAACAGCGATTTCTTCCAGGCAACCTTTGAATGGATAGAAGCAGAAGACATCATAGAGATACAATTAATTATCTTTAAGAGAAGAAGGAACCATGATATATAGATCAGATATATAATCAAGTTAATTATCTGTCATATTTTATATATATACATATACTACATAGTATGTCAATGTGATATACCTATATAATACGTAATATTTACAATATATAATACCTACTCAGTATCTATAGATACTACACAACATTACAGTTACTCAAGGGAAGATAGATAATGTTCTATTAGCATTTTTTTAAAAGATTCCAGTGATTGTGCTTATTTTATATATAGTGGTAGTGCATTCCACAGGCGAACTGCCCGTATAGTGAACGATTTACATTAAGCACTGCTAGTTTTAAATTCTCCGATGATTTCATAAATCTTGAATGTGTGTCACCAAAGAACTTGAACCGTTCCTTGAGATAATGGGAAGTGCAAGGATTAAACAGTATGCTGAATAATAAAGAAAGTATTTAAGTATTCCGTCGAAGGCAAATTGGGAGCCACTTGAGTTTGTTACGGAATTCGGACACGTGATTATAGTTGCGTAGGCCAAATATAAATCTAATAGAAAAACTCTGACGACGCTCATCCTTATCAAGTAACGCCTCAGTAAGAACTAAATAGCTTACGTCAGCTTAGTCAAGAAGTGGGAGTAACAGAGTTTGCGCAAGTGCAACTTTGATAGCACTCGGAAGTAAGTCTTGCAATTTATGCAAGGAACCCGCCGCTGCAAACAGCTTGCGGTTTACCTCCTGTATCTTATGATCCCAGGACAAAGTGTTTTCTACGTAAACACCCAAGTTCCTCACATAATAGCTGATGTATTTTCAAAAAAAATCTCGTTCAACAATTGATATATACTGGGTCCTCACATAGCATGCTTATCGCATCACATAGCAACACTTCCCTCTCGCACATCGTTAACTCACTCAGATTCTGGGATTACCAAGGCTGGTTACCATTATTCAAATTCCTGACCAGATTTTCCCATGTATTACTGAATTCGTAATTAAATCTAGTTACATGTTTGCGTTCGGCAACCAGGGAGCAAAAAATGGTAGGCTACCTAGTTTTTGCATGTAGTATACATTGTGTGCTTCTTTTTTAAATCTATGGCGATCCCAAAATTTGCCCCAACAACTCAGTTTTTATACTGATTTCAATAACCTTTGAAAGTACAAGTGTTTAATCTATACATTCTATAAATATAAAAATTAATCCCTATTTCCCTTGATCACGCCATCACGCGTGAACGGCTGGACCGATTTCGCTAATTCTTTTTTCCGAATATTCCTTGCAGTACGAGGATGGTTCTTACGCAGAGAAAAATTTAAATTTAGTTCATATAATTGTGTACATTTTTTGATTGAAGGTTAATTTAAAAAAAATTAAAATTTTTTGGACCATATTTTTTAGGCAACCCTATTTGTAATGTGTTCAGCAACACATTTTGTTCACTAAGATGTATTTTTCAATCGGTAAACAGATAGGTGCAGATCAATGTTAGACCAGATCCTGGTCTATTTAGTTTTGGAATAGTTGAAGCAATAATACTCGTATTCCTATTTGAGAAACCCCATAACTAGCGTTCCATTTGCTTTTTAGGGTTCCGTAGCCAAATAGAAAAAAACGGAACCCTGTGGATTCGTCATGTCTGTCTGTCTGTCCGTCCGTATGTCACAGCCACTTTTTTCCGAAACTATAAGAACTATGCTGTTGAAACTTGGTAAGTAGGTGTATTCTGTGAACCGCATTAAGATTTTAACACAAAAGTAAAAAAAAAACCAATAAATTTCTTCCATACGTACGGAATAACTTTTTTAAAAGAAATAAATTCTATTTATAACATTTATTCATGTATTAATTATACAATTATTTAGTATTAATATTTATTTATGTTCATTAGATAACTTTAAAAATGATATTGAGGTTTCTAATACATTTATTTTCTAAACTGAATAGTTTGAGCGAGCGACACTTCCAAAATGGTAAAATGTGTGCCCCTCTCCACTGTTACTTCTAAAATAAGAGAATGATAAAACAATAAAAAAGTATATGATGTACTTTACCATGTAAACTTCCACCGAAAATTGGTATTTTATCCATCTATTTGAGTATTATATTACTGTATCATTACATACTGCTATATTGTATGCTTCCTTTCACTCCATTAGCACTTGTTTATTGATTTAGAACGAAAACTAAAGTCACTGAGGAATTAATGATAACAAGACTATGGTTTAGTAACTATTCCAGTACCTATTTCACACGCTCGTGGCGGCAGTTCCAAAATATCTCTCGTGCAAACATAACCAGTTTACTGAAGTTTTCTAAATAATAAATAGCGTAGACGACAGAAATATTGCCCTTGACGTACGTCCAGGCTACGGTGAATAATACGAAGGTAAATGTCACCGCAGACTTCGATTTATAAAGAATCTCCGCTTCCGCAATCGGCGGCGGTCGGCTAGTCCTTGACCACGCGCGCAGAAATCAAAATAAACATGAAACAATTCTGACAATAATGTAACGTGACCGTCGCGTCGCGGCTGCTCCCGAATTTATGTTTTTGCTTTGTAATTAATGCTCTAATACACATTTGATGAATTGTAGGTGATCATTATAAATGTACCGAGCGCTTTAACCTGACGTATTTAGGTGCACAATGTAATATTTACACAACAAGCTATTGAAATTTTATTGTCTGCGCTATTACAGTTCTGTGAAATCATTGATAGTTCTTAATTGCAGTTAACAATAAAATTACAATTGTATGGTCGCCAATTTCAATTTTCGATGAATGTCTTCAATGAAAACACTTGTTCTATTCCACATTATTTATTATTATCCTGACCGGGTTCGCCTTACGCATTATCAAAGGTTGATATTTTTATTTTATATTTATTATTGCAGAAATGCGTTTAATGATAATTGTGCCAAAATTTATAAAAGTTTCCTCTTGTTTTGAATTGAAATTTCTAAGAATCTTAAATTATTCTGGATGATAAACAAAATAGAACTGTATTTCAAACAAATGAACGCCAGTTTAATAGTTCTTGGATGTCAAACAACGCTTCTAAATTAAGTAATACACAGACATAAATACTCACCTCTAAATCTGAGTCATTGCCTTCTAAACTCGAAGCAAGCTGTGGTTCTGATCGTAGTGATAATCTATTAGGTCTTTTTGTGAGACTGTTGACACCCATTAACTTATGAGAACGGCCTAAAGTAGCACTACCACTGCTGATAATCTCAGGCTCACGAAATGACAGTTTCTTTCTTGGTCTTTCGTTAACATCATGAATTTGAACTTCTTGATCCAGTCTTTCAGTCAGAGGTATCACAAGCCGTGACTGCACACACATGTCTTCCGAAGAGTCGAATGTTCTAAGGATAGGCGACGACTCTTTTAAAAAAAAACCATTGTGAAAATCATCTATATCATATCGCTTTGTAGCTCCCACAGAAAGTGGTCTGGGTCTTCCTCCACTAACGAAATCTCGAGAACGGCAATCGTCTATTCGACTTCTGTGCTTGTTTTTGCGTACTTCACTAAATTCTGGTTCAGAACGACTGATTTTTAATTTTTCAGGATTATTTTTGTCTTTAGATTCCTGTTTAGATAGCTTCACTCTCTGTTGCTGCTCGTGTTTAGGTTTCAAGGCACCACTTATTGAATAAAGAGTATTTCGAGCCTTCAGTAATACTTCAGTCGGTAAATTTTTTAATAGATCATTCTTCTTTTGTTTGTTGGAGTCCCTTAGGTTCGACATTTTACCAAAAGCACTATTTTAGTTGCATGTAATATTTTCTAATCACGACACACACATACACACACGCATATACACGCTTGTATCATAGTGCGCGCGTCCGTACGGCTTCGTACGGAACAACTGAAGTGGCGAAGGCATGATCTGCGCGTGCGTCGCTAGTCGCTCCAAGTACCACAAATAAACATATTTGCGTGTTTCTAAGCGGTACACTTCTTTGTACGAAGTGATCATAAAAACCTTATGTAGTTGATTATAGTTAATAATTTCAACTATTAACAGCTACAGCCAAGTAATATTTCAAGATCCATAAAATGATAATATATTGAGATAATTTATGAAAGCACTGGAAACTTTTCTAATAATGACTTGCGGTTACAATGTGATAATAAAGTATTTTTACACAACTTGTCATAAGAACTCCATGGTATTTTACTATCCACCAGTCAGATGCCAAATGGCTTGTTAATGTAACATTGACAAAATGGGATATCGAAAATCGATAAGACATTAAAAGCCACATACAATTTAATTTCAATTTTATTTATTTTTATTTTAGTTTAAATGTCTGATGACTAAGGTACTAATTAAACTGATGATCTTCATCAGTTTAAGTAAACTACTGATTTATATAATGTACGAGTCAATATGAAGGAAGTTTTTCGTAGATTATGTTCCGATGTTCACGAACTCTCAGTTTGTATAGTTCACAAACATTACAGTAAATTTAAGTAAGATGGAGCGTATATTTTGATATCAAGGGATTAGGCCAAATGTATCTATAATTTAACTTATTTATAGACATTCGTACTATTACGTAAACTTCAGTACGCACGTGGTAGTTTATGTATGTATGTGTGTCTGTTGAGTTATTAAACATAACTGAGTCATAATCGTAATACTGGCCATAATAAAACACTCTCCAATCAATTGCTGTAATTAAAAAGGGGCCGCAAACGATTCAGCGCAAACAACTCAGTTACTTCTTGAATATTTATGGGATTTTCGAACGAGTGATCGGAGACGGTAATTGATTATAAAAGTCGAGTAGCTTGTAGACTGGAAGATTTATACTGTCTATAAAAAGAAGGTTTGCGTATTTCGTCTGAAATTAGATGAAATAGAGACAAAAAGTTTGTTCTATAATTACCCGCTTGCTTTGACTTCGTTCTCAATAGTAAGTGTTTACGATAATAAACATTATATTACGAATAAATGGAATTTGGTTAAAATTCGAACTTGAGTCTATTCTTATATTCTCACTAAAGATTCAGGAGTACAGAGGCGTGATAATTAGTGATTGATTTAAAAAAGTAAAAATAAACTAACGCCGCGATAGATCGTTAAGATGTATAATGTTTGTTAGCATGTGTGAGCCAGACTTTTTGATCTAAAAATTTTACGTTATTCTCGATACGATATTATGACTGAAAGCTATTATTTACTCTGCCCCGAACTTAACAACAGAACTCACTATCATCATCATGCCCACATATGCCTACCTGCCCTGGTCCCAATTAATTGAGGTCGGCGCAACATGTCATTTTCCTCCATAAATTCCTGTCAGATGTCATTTCCTCAGTTGCTCCAAAGGAAGAAAAGCATAAGTGAACTTGCGTCGTTTTTTGCATATTCGGGTAGAATTAGGGCTGGGCCCTATGAAATTACAATAATACAGAGTATTGTCCTGAGCAAATTTCATAATAATATGTCAAATAGAGACTGAATTATTACCGTGTATAAATTAACCTGAGAATCGATGGTCAGTCTAAAAAATACGTACAGTAGTTTCGAAAGTTGGTGCAGTTAGTCTTAAAGGTGCCAAGATGAAAAATCATAAGTCCCCGAGGGTAGGTCCACTAATTAACCAAAAAAAAAAAAAGACGCGTTGCACTCTGGGAATAACGGCAGAAGTGAAAGCTTTTTCTTTCTTTGTTTCTTCGTTATATACAGAGAAAAGGATAAAAAGAACATACGATACCATACCATACCATACCATATCATACCTATAATATAGCGCCAATCATAGAACCTATCACTAATTTTCTACAAATTTTCTGTCAGAAGACAAACAGAAATAAATTACAAATAGAAAAGATAATCACAAAAAGTAATAAATTACAAAAATAAAAATAATCTCAAAAAGTGTCAGAAGCCCAGGTTTGAACCCGGTACTATCTGAAACCATAAAGTACTTACAGTCGAAGCGCTCACCGGTAAGCTGCAGAGCTTCTTATCGTATATTGCAAAATAAACAGTCTATAGCTTATGTTGTATGACGTCAGTCGCCGGTTACGGTTCAAAGGTCAAGTGATCCTGACGCGCGAGTTTAACAATTTTTACCCATCCAACGCCGCCAAAGAAGTTTTCACTTCAAAAAAAAGAAAAAAAAAATCAGTTCATGTATCTTCCTGAAGCATCAGGGCCGCCATTATGTATACGGCACCAATGCTCCAGATAGACACCATCAGCACTATCAGCTTTTATTTTCAGGGTGCCGTTGGTACTCCTAAGTAGCGATGCCGTTCTCTTGCGCATTATTGCCGCAAAGCCATCCGTAGCAGCTTCAGCGAACATTGCCGAGGCACTATAGAACCGCGACAGTCCCAACAACATCCTGAACGCTTTGTTGTACTGGATCCGCAGTAGACTACACGTATAGAAGGTCTGGCAGTAAGCCTTAAAGAGAGTTATTTTTACCGGCTTCGTGCATCTTGCGAATCTGCGAGCCAGCATATTGCATCGTACCGAAAACGCTCTTCGTTCCCTTTCCAGGTCCTGGTCATGATTTAGATCCTCAGTCACAACATGGCCAAGGTATTTGAAACACAACACTCTCTTTAATGCCCTACCGTACACCATGAGCTCACTTTTCCTTATGTTATACAGGAGACCGTGTGATAACGCATATCTTTCGCAAACTTCAAGGAGCTGCCTTAGCGCGTCAATCAAAGGGCTCAGCAGCACCATGTCGTCCGCATAACTGTTGCTATTAATTGACATTCCGTCTATAGAGCATCCGACACCTGTGCTGCTGAGCTCCTCGACCAACTGATTGATGTATAGGCTGAAAAGCGAGGGCGAGGACAACCCACCCTGCCTCACACCGCACCGCAGCCCATAATCCTCCGAGAAAACCCCAGACCATTTGACCTGGTTAATTTGATGGTTATACCAGTACTCTAAAAGTGCAATCATCTCATCAGGTATATTCTTCTCTCTTAATTTAGACCATAAGATATTGTAATTAACCAGGTGAAATGCCCTCGACAGGTCAAAGAACACGGCATACACTGGAGTGTTTCTGCTAGTGTAGTAGTTGATCGTGTACTTAAGCGCCAGAATAACCGATTCAGTAGAAAGCCCGGACCTAAAACCGAATTGCGCATCATGTAGTCCGACCTTACCCGAGATTCTTCGCTCCAGTACACCGTCAAGCACCTTAGCGGTTACCGTCGCGTCGCCAACGAAATTGGCCTATAGTTATCCTTGTCCGAGACATCTCCTGTCTTGTTCTTTATTATAGGCACAACTATAGTCCTCATTAATTCGACAGGTAAGTACGAGTGCCTCAATCAAAGATTATATAGCATAGACAGAATCCTTGGCAGATGTAGGCCCGCATTTTGAAAATGTTCTATGCTTAAGCCATCATGCCCAGGAGACTTACCCCTTGTCATGGTTTTAATAACCTCCCCTATTTCTTTAGGTGTAACATTGATAGGATTGGTCAAGCTCTTATCGATACCATCACTCGCAGCCCAGTGAACTGCCTTTTAAACACCTCCGCTATCTCCCCAGGTTTAGATATGCCATTGACGCTCACCGGCGCCGCAGGTATGGCATTCAGTCGCTGGATTGACTTGTAGAATTTGTGGAATTATTTGATCTCGTGTTTCGATGCTATTAAGTCTAACTTGACCTGCTACTCATTATTCTGGCAAAACTTCAAGTTTTGCTTGAAAACACTTCTAGTTTCGCGCATCTCTTCAAACAAAGGGCCACACTGTGGTTTCCCCTGCCATACCCAGTTCATAAACGCCGTCCGGGCGCGCCGGTATGCGCCCTTGACATACCTATTCCATCCCATCACTGCACGCCGCCTCTTAATGGTTCTCACCTCAGTGCTAGTTTCAGCCGCCTCGCACAGCGATGCTACGACCTTGTTATATTATTCTGTGATTCTTATTACTACATAGGTATATCATCACAACAACTCCGTAGTTCAGATGGAAAATCTCAATCGCCTTAAGCTTATCCATACATAACTATGATAACAATTAATTTGTGCCGTGTTTCTTGCCCCCCATCTCACCCTGTCAATCAGCCCACTACTGGGCTTTGCCACCGTATCCGTTCGCCTGACCATTCCCAAGTCAACCTGTACGCAGAGCGGAAAGTGATCAGACCAATAGACATGTGTGTGTTACTCTCACACATTTTTAAATACATTACATATTAAGTAAATTTTATATTAAAGTAAGCGCTGTTTCATTGCGAATACGATGATATAGGGTTCTTTACAAAAACATTGGCATAAATAACGTTTTTAATAATAGATAGTAAATAATAGTTTGGGCAGGAATTGTGAAGCCGAGCATATTAAATAATATATTGCGATTTGCTTAACCGCAATATATTATTTAATATATTATATTTGAAATGAAAAAATTATTCATCCATTAAACAAATGGATTAAGGTCGTTTAATTACATATCTTAGACTATACGTCTAATTGAAAATAAATGAATACCTATATCAGCGTTTTCCAAGATTTCACTACTGAGGGGGTAAAATAGGCAATGAACGGCAAACGAATGAAAGCTGTCTTACATTTGACCTCTCGTATATATTAAAGTACTAGCTTATTCCCGCGGCTCAACCCGCGTGGATGTCGGTTCTCGTTATAATTTAGGTTATCGTTATAAATAATTGTAAAGTTTCATTACAATCCATTCAGTAGTTTTTACGTGGAAGAGTAACAAACATCCATCCATCCATCCAACCTTACAAACTTACAATATTATAGGCATACGTGGTTCATAATACAATGTTTGTTACATTCACAACTATTATCGAGAGCATCTGCAGCCGAACTTGGCTTTAGATACGGGATTGCAACAATATATTTATGTATTACACGAGCCATAATCCCATTGAACTCCACTTGCATGTGACATAAGACTTTAAATGACAAACTGTTGTATCAACTCAATTTAAATGTGTGTGTGTGTGTGTGTGTGTGTGTGTGTGTGTGTGTGTGTGTGTGTGTGTGTGTGTGTGTGTGTGTGTGTGTGTGGACCTATTTATTATATATATATATATATATATATATATATATATATATATATATATATATATATATATATATATATATATATTATAAAAAATCTCTAGACCAATAACGTTTTTGGGCTATAGGTGGGAGAGACTGCATGTTTTCTAAGTCTACCAAATAAATTCCGATTGTATATCAGTTCGCTATGTTGTTTCATGAGTATGCTACGAAGGAAAAGCTGACGGACTGTTAACACCTGTCATGACTGATAGAGAAGGGTAGTGGGAATAAGAAATGGTTTAAGGCTGTATACTTTCAGAATAGCTCTTTGGGCTACTTCAAGACCCTTCAGCGCACCCTTCACAGCTCCATCTCAAGACGATATACAGTATGTGATTATATGTCAATCATAATTATTGTCAATCATAGGGATAGATAATATGTTCCTTAACAAGGATGCATCTGCAGTTCGCCTCTAGGTATCTAGACACAAGTGAGATCATTGATGTAAACGAGAAACAGGGTAGGGCCCACCCTCACTCTGATGTTTCCCTGAGGCACGCCCAAGGTCACTGTGAGGTAAGTGCTGTTGTAGTTTCCCACACGCACACTCTGGAACCAAATCAAATAAGTCCAGCTGTTTACCCCTAACTTCAAGTCTCCAGTTTCATTATTCATGCGATGCAGTTCTGAGAGATACCGTTCACCATCGAGTTTGAGTTTGCTAGGGTTGATTCTAATATTTATGTCTCCTATGATTATAATATTTTAAAAAACAAGAAGACTTTAGAGAGTTTCATTTAAGAACTCTAGAAAGGGAACGACGGAGAACGGTACACAGCCACAATCGAAGTATCTGTGTTTCGCTTTAAAATTAAAGTGTTACTGTCTACGGAACGTGGCTCGTGCACCGAAAATATGTTGTGATGGTCCCTAATGTAGACCACTACTCCATCATTCTGTTTAGGATTGTTCCTAGTGAAATATGAGAGATATCCATCCAAAACGGGAATAATAGTCGTTTCACCCAGCCTGTATTCAGTCAGCACAAGTATGTCACATACTATTAGACAGGCAAGCGAGATGGACACTCTCACATTGTCTATTATAGGTATTTGTGTTGTTTATATTATTGATTCTTGTATATGTATATAGGTGCCTAAAACTACTGATGTTATTGTACAAAAATGTATTATATTAACAAGTTAAGAAATATTGTTGTGCACTTTGAAATTGTGTAGTTATGTGATTGTGTACTACTTTTTAATATAAGAAAGATCATACGTTTTAAACATCTTACTTCAACAGTGATTCATTAGATATATAGTCATTGGGTGGTTTTTAATTTGATTAGATCCTGTTCAGTAGTGATACAAATTTGTGGATCACCTGTCTTTTCACGCAGGTTTATTTTCCATTTGATGTCCAGCAGAAAGAGTACTCGTATTCCTTTTGAAAGTTTCGACCTTGAGAATATAATTTTTGAATTCTGCGTGTAAGGGTTTTTTAATACAAAACTGGACGAGTTGGAAATTTCAGGTTAAGGAGAGTGGAATTTAATTTATCACCTTTGTTCTTGGTTCAATTGAATTGTTTGACACCCTTCAGCAATCTTTCTTTTAATAGTACTGAGCAGAAATTCACAATAATAGGCTTTGACTCATCCTTTGAATTTATTCTATAGACGTCCCTAATAGCTCCGGAATCAATCGTGACGTTTAGGGACTTCCCTATATTTATTACAATATCGCACAGCTCCTGTTTGGTTTCTCCGACAGATTTTGGTATGTTTGTCATTTCTATGCGGAACAATCGTGATTTTTTCTCAAAAATTTAAATTTTATCCTCTGACAGTCTTATGGTGTTTTTTATCAGCTCTTTGGGCAGCCTCCAGCGATACAATGCCGTCCAGAAACTCGTCGTATTTGTCAGACATTAGTTGAACGCTCTCTTTTAAGGCAAAGTTTTGTGCCATCAGATCAGATTTTTGGTCACGAGTTCGTCAAACCGCAGTTCTTGTTCTTTCGAAAAAGTCACTAATGCACTCATTGTAACAGACAACCTCTTAATTAATCCTACAGTTATAATGTCGCAACATAATTTGTAGGATATTTTATGTAGAAAAATATTAACAAGTAAAAGACTAAAAATAGGGACCTCCCCCACCGCAGGCTCGGGTTCCACCCTCGGGGACTTTTAATATGTTCATTGGGGCATCTTAGGGCATAGTTGTACCAACTTTCATAACTACACTAATTATTTGGCTTGATTTCTTTTATCTTCCCACGCTATATTAGATGGTAAAGATTTTGTACGTCCATCAGACATTTTTCCGTAGTAAAAAAGAAGTATTCATAATTTACCAACCATATTTCTTTTAAAATTATCCATACATAAAGCATATTACGATGTAATGGGTTATTGACATTATATTTGTGTGAAATGTTGTGGAATATTTATTTATTATTTATTTATTTATTTATTTATATTTTACTCTCGTATGGTTGCGTATATATACAAACTTACTTCTTACATGGGATATATTAAGATATAGGTATACGCAAATGAGTTTGAGTTCTAATCATATGGTAAACTTAAAGCCTCCGTAACGCGTTACTCGAGTTATGCTTAAATTCGATTAAATTTAGGTAAATAATTGAAGGGAAATTATTATACGTTTTTATTCTAAGAGGTTCAAAATTACAAGAAACGTAACTTACTTACTTTGAAGCATATGAAAATATATGTGCTTAATGCATTAGTTACTGAAGTAACACATATACCTTACGTCATATTACGAACCTACTTTCGTTGCCAATATGCAACGTACTTGTACACCATCCATCTACAACCACTGCTAGATCCACACACAGACACGTACCTCCTTTGTATGAATTATTGCCTCACAAAAGAATGTGAGGGCCTTTGTGCCAATCATACATAGCCACAAGGGCCTTCACTTCCAAGCCCCATGGAGGCGTTTTAGCTTTTGGCGTTAGACTTCGAGTTTGTTGAGCCCAGGCACCTCATCGAGAGCTTGATGGCGATGCATATACCTTATATGACAAGACTAAATCTCTCAGGTGGCCGAATCCTGTTTCGGGAAATAAGCGATAGCGAATTCGAGCCTCGAACTTTTCCTCCAGTTCCTAAATACGTCCAGTATCGCCAGCGTAGTCAAATACGTTCATCGACCCAGACAATTTTGGCCGTGGCCTTCCTGGCTGCTCCACGATACATTTGAATCTTGTGCCCTCACGAATGTATCGTCAGCGACACGGCATTTTACGACAAAATCCTTTAAAAGAGCTGCCAAGTTTCGGAGTTGATTTTATCATCTGGTATAGTCTGCGCTGAGTCTAACGGATTTCTAGCCCTTACTTGAATAGGTAACGACTCTCTAAGAGGCACCCCATGATAAAGAGCGCCTCTCTTATGCTGGTAAGGAATTGTGACAAATTCAGCGCTTCTTGCCCCGGACCACTACTTCCTTCAGCAGGGAGCTGACGCATTTATGTTCACATCCATGATGCCTCCGAAGTTCACCGAATTAATTCTCTGCCTAATTCTGACACTCTACAGACGTCAGTTCAAAGAGCTAGTACAGCTCGTCAAACAATACCATGAGCCGCTAGGTGAAGGGTGAGTCAGCAGGGCACCCCTCTTTGCGAATGAAGACCAGCGCAAAAGAACCCTCCGAGTCAAGATTTGCGATTTTGCCTTTAGAGCCTAGAATATCATCAGTTCCCCGACCAGTGCTTTCGAATTTGAGACGTAATACCAATACCTATTGCTCTGCCCGAGTTACTTCGGGTGCGAAGTAGTAACTTAGGGAAAAATAACTGAATTTACAAATTCACTGACCTGTCAGAAGTCGGTGCCTAGCGCGAGAGGTCATATTTCAATTGATACCAGCATAGTAGTTCAGGCACCACAAACACAGTTGGCACTGACTTCTAACAGACCAGTAAATCTGTAAATTCTGTTATTTTTATCGAAGTTATTTTATACTTTTCAGTTTATGAAGTCGGTTTTTTTAAACTTGACTTTTATTGCAAAAACAAATGTTAAAATATGCTCCGCCATAGTCCAACTCTTTACTACTCTTTACTTCTTTACTTTACTAAAATGATTTGCGATTTTATCTACACAGCGACTGCAGGTGTATAATTAAAATGTTCCACAGTAATTTACTCAACCAAATATTTTATAAAAAGTTTTCGTCTTGAGAATAAAACATGGATGGAAAGAAAAAAGGAAACCTCTTTAAAAATGCAGAAAAAATTAGTCAGTTATATTCAAACAGCCCAAAATTTTCCTTATTTAAGTTCAAAGCATTTCCTTTTCAAAAATGTTTCGAAATGGATTTTGTTTTGTACATAATAGCTTTCTTTTACATTTTTGACGACCTAGAATCTATATAATCCAGTGAACTACCCATATAATACACGAATTTCTACAAATTTAATTTAATGTATTTACTTTAAAACTGACTTCGTAACTTTTTCGTGCGGGAATCTCCATGGAATTGCTATCGGAACATTCGAAGTTTTTCAAGAATGTGTCTACATTGGGTAGGTATCCAGCTCAGTAGAAATTACATAGAGGCGTACATACTAGGTTGGGTAACAATCGACCAATTACATTGAGTTTTTTCCTCAGCCTTAGCACACCGATGCGTTCGACCATTTACGGTAAAATACTAGTCTGGAAACTAAAACTTGAGCGAGCTATAATAGAATTCATTATGAGGTCATTCGACAAAGAACTAAGACAGTTTGCAAAATAAGCTAGCTGAAATGGTAACATGTTGGCCACATTTAGCGAAAGTTCGATGGTTGTTACAGTAATCAAGTCCCAGAGTGAAAGTGGGAAGCCGCCCAGCCTAGGTACACTGGGTACCTAGCATATACAGATGCTGAAGGCTGAGGTACGGGTGGTATAGTGCAGATTACATGAGCCTTATATTCAATAGTGAACCGCAATTAACCGCTAAAATTAAAGATGTTCGATATTATTTTTAAGTTTAACGTGTAGTTATAATCTTTTCATGAAATGAGCTTTTCATTAAATTGAAAATTAAAAAAAAGACGTGTGGCACTCAGGGACTGCCGCGGTAAAGCTATTGCATAGCATTTTGTATCAACTTATGCAATTATAATTATTTATTTATTTTATAATTCAAAATTAATACTGCATTTGTAATAATAATAAAATGTATGTATATAGAGTACTCACTCATTTTCTTTCACTATTTTGTGACTTTCTTCATTAATAATAAATGCATTTTGTTCATTCATATTCAAAACACTTTATAAACAAATTTTACAAGTACAGCTATTCACTGTTGTACATAAATACCTATACACCTATATACTTTCTCATAAACAGCTGCTTATGTATTCGTCCGATTTCGGAGCAGCTCGTCTCGATTCGTGCGAGCTTAGTAGAGTCGTACAATACGGCTAGTTGCACGCACACAAACACCGTGTCGAAGACTGCCGAAAAAAAACGAGCGTGAGGTTTTTTCGTTACGGAATTTCTGGATTCGGTCCCCGCGCTCAAGGCCCTCGATAGAAGCTATGCAATAGCTTAAAAAAGAGAGGAATCAATCTGAAAGAAGAGTTTTTTTTAGTTACTTCGAAAAATCTTGCACCTTTGCGATTCGGTAAAAGAAAACATTAGTACAGTTACAAAAGGGGTAAATGATTTTCCATTTTTAACCGACTTCAAAAAACGAGGAGGTTTTTTCTCAATTCAACTGCTATGTTTTTTATGTATGTTTATTATGCGATACCTAAGCCAGTTTTGAACGGAATTTTATTATTCTTGCGGCATTGGATAGGGTTTACTGTCATAGTAGTCCCATATCCCAGAAGTCCGGCTCTGATGCTGAGATTCTGTAGAAATAGAGAGAAACCTCAAATTTACAGGAAAACGCGCCTGCTTAGTTTGTGTTAGCAATCATTTGTATAATAATCATTTCGTATTTATTAAGAAACAAATGGGTGCTTTCTATACATAGATTGTTTTGACTTTCTTTTCACAAATCTAGCCCTTACAATATCTTCTAACATAGATAATCACTTATTTAACTTACTTAAAATAAAAACATCATAAAACCAATTAAATTCACCTTTAAAATCACAAAACAAAGGTAAAGTTTCATAGTAACTATACTTGAGGCGCTTGCGAGCTACAGTGGCTCGTCAAGCGAAATAATAGAAGTCCTTATCTATTTATTGTCCTATTACTTAATTACTGATGTCGTCGCTAAGTTTTAAAGATATGTGTTTTATGCACTATATACACGAGTTGTATTATTAGGGCATCTAAGCATGTCATAGATTCACTAGAACTAAGTAGATTGCAGTGCTGCCTACAAGGAATTATGCTAGAACGTAAGGGTGTGTAAGTAATCGCGTATAGTTCGGAATTTACTTTTTTACCAAAGTCTTTCAAGATATGCAATAGTAGATATCGCACCTTCGGTGCAACAAAGTCATAAATACCCAAAATAGCAAAATCGACTTAAGTACGCCAGATCGTTTAAAAATAATGTTAGTAATTGAAAATAAAATTATTTCATGAAACTGTAGCGAAAGAAACAAACAATATAAAACAAAGTCATAAATACCCAAAATAGCAAAATCGACTTAAGTACGCCAGGTCGTTTAAAAATAATATTAGTAATTGAAAATAAAATTATTTCATGAAACTGTAGCGAAAGAAACAAACAATATAATTTTATTAAAATATATAACCTACTGTAGATAGTAATTCAGTAATAAGACGATAAAAACCCGAAAAAAAACTTAAAAGTGCTTTCCTGTAAAATCACAAAATGAGCTGTTACGACTTTGTTGCACCGAAGGTGCGATATGTGAAGCGTAGACCTCACGAGCACTCGTTAATCGTTGCGAAATTTTAAACAGAGCTGGATGTTTCACCAAAAAATAATGACGATCCGTTCTTAACAAAAGATAGAAAAATTCCACGTTTTTTCTCATCAGTTTAGTTTCTTTTATAAGGAAGTTCACCCTACAGGCATGATCTTTTTTCCACAACAACCTGTGGGGAATCATTTTCTTGATCTTTCAGCCAAAAGTCATCAAGATCAGTTCATAAATAACGCAACAGCAAACTTCCCCTTTATATCTCCCCATTTACTGCCTATAAAAAAAGCTCTTAACAAAAGTTCAGTTTTAAATCAAAGAAGATGTGCGCGAAGTTTGGCGAAAATCGGTTAAAAAGAAATGCGCCCTATAGACCAGAACTGACAAATCGACATTGATACGGACAAAAGCAAAATCTGCCACCTTGCCGAAACAGAGACTCTCGCTCACTTCGCCCGCTCGGTCAATGAGTGGCAAACACATCCTCGCATTATAACTACTTCGTAGTTTTGTAGCGACCAAAATAATATTTCAATGTTTGATAAGCTGTTTATTTTTTCTTGTGAAAGTGATAAATCCACTTTGATTCTAATTAAAATATGAAAAAATCGGCCAAGTGCGAGTCGGACTAGCAGCAAGTAACTAAGTTACAAGTTCTTGCAGTTCGTTATAACTTTGATCTATGTTGATTGAAGGAAAAGTAACATTTTCGTTGGAAGAAAGGGTACCAGGGATTACCATGTAGTAATGTACATACATCATATATTTTATTTAGGTTTATCATTTACTTATTTAAGAAGTGACAGGGGGGGGGGGACATATTTCACTACTTTGGAAGTGTCTCTCGCAAACTATTCAATTTAGAAAAAAATTATATCGTTGAATGAGTCCTTAATTTCATTTTTGAAGACCTATCTGTAGATACTTCAAACAGTTCTAAGTATGGGAAACCCCCAAAACAGCATAGTTTTTATAGTTTTAGGTAATAAGTGCCTGTGACATACGGATGGACAGACATGACGAATCCATAACGGTTCCGTTTTTTTTTTCCATTTGGCTACGAAACCCTAAAAATGATGACGGAACTCTGTTAAAGAAATTCTATTTCTTCATGCATTATGATAATATATGTAACTGAACACGAAGGACCATTCGAAGATCACTGCATTACAAATGTCAGTCAGTACATTGTACTGTGAAACTATACAGGGATACACGAGCATTAATACTATGTCTGCATTTTGATCTTGTATACATTGAAAATACGCAACTGCTACTAACTACCTGCTCAAAGCACATGAAATTAATAATACTCTGTTGATATTGTTAGCGCGGATGCCATATTATGAACCAGTCGTTCTTGATCTCTGTTTGTTTAGGATGGACGTATAAAAGAGAATGCAGTACCTGCCTTGTTACATACTCAATCGATATACCTATTTCAAACCAGTGTATTTACTAACTGTATAATGCTGTTTGTTGCCGACCTTCAAGGGTCCGCTTTAAACAATATCTTGTGAATCACTATAATATTGCCAAAAATCTTTTCGCAACTTCAAAATCGACCACTGTTTTGCGCGAACTCAATTCAAACTATGTTCGCGACCGTGTTCGGATATGCCGTCCAGACATACAAACAAAATGTTCATGTTTGATGTTTATGTTCACTATGTTCGTGTTTATACGTCTGTACGCGGCTTTATAATGATAATTCCTTATAACTTCTCTTAGCCCTGGCGATCGAAACTCTTTTAAACATCGAAAGCATAATACATATTATCATAAAAATCTCTTGTACTAATTTTTGATTTTGCGAGAGTTGACACAATCGACCAAGATTTGTCCGCTTGCCAATCAATCAATTAGCCCACTGCAGTACACTGCTGGACATAGGCCTCTCCAAGTTGGGGACAAATTTTATGCGGCCAATACATGGTAGCTTGCCAGTCTAGGGGTTATAATATGAAATTTTCCGCGTCCTATCAGTTGAACCAACAGGAAAAACAAATCCGCATCGTTCAACCAGTTGTATCCATGTGAAAATGTGTGTTGGAGCAACAGGAAGAGAAGTTCAGAGAAATTCAGCAACAGGATAAAAAAATCCGGGGTTGTCGGATCACGCGGTCAGCCACGTTGGCCTTAACTATTTAGTAGATCAGGCAGCCAAGGTGTATAAAATTGGTGCTCAAAACTGATTTATTACGATACGATGAATTATTGTTATATTGTATTCGCCATACCATTTTACACACTACAGTGTGTTTATTTGAGTGTAATACTCCTAGGAGGCTCCACTAGTAACCAACGAGGCTCTGTGTCTGTCGCAAGCTTTCATCTCTGGGCAGACAAGTCCACATATCAAAAATAATAAGCGGACTCCGGGGTCCAGCGTGAAACCTTTCAACGCAACTAGAAAATTGCCTTGAAGATTTTAATGGTAATGAGAGGTGACAATACAACAATTGAAAACTACAATATTTTACCTTTCTGTTACTCTTGAAGACATTACACTTGAATACATTGGTAGCTCCGTCCCTTGCAATATAAGAGAAGATCTTCAAATCAGAACTATCATGCGACACGTAGAATATGCGGTATATCGGATGATGCATTAACTCTGCCTCGCTTGTCTCACTTGATTTGCTTCCGCGACCAAATAGTTTAGAACTTGATGTCTTCTGTAACAAATAAAGGTATGAATTTTATTTTGATCATAATTATGAAATAAAGCGAGTGGCTCTACTGCAAGAGAGTGAGGTACCGATATTGTGCATCTGGATATCACTCAAGAAGCAAGAAGACGGAGCTTACAAGGCCACCTGGCTGGCTAATGCTGAGTGGGCCGTTGATGACGTACACCGCCCAACCAGAGGTGCACTTACTTTGACACATCTCACGATGTTTTGGTATATAACATGCTTATGTACATTAAGATGTGCGGTATGCGAAAGATACATTTTTCTTGTAAATAATAAAATTAAAATACTATTTAAAAGCTTGTAGCACAAACGGAAGCAGTAAAAGGACTTGTGTCGATACATGCTTTTAAAATCAGCACAACCCTTCCAGAAAATTACAATTCCGGTTTAGAACCTACAACAGATTGTACACAATACTAGTCTATCATGATTAGTTCAGAAATTGCCATGATAACTTAACATCCACATAAATTTGATGCGGTTGTATTGCTTAATTACTGTGTTCCTATTGCCATCTTCTAGCTCGATCATCAGACCCTGGTTACTATCTAGCACCAATGTACTCCTTAAGACAAATCAAACAATCCAAGACTCGATGAGGTTGCATTGTTTCTTTAATGAGTTCCTATGACCAACTTCCAGCTCCATCATCAGATTAGACCCTGGCAGCCATCATTTTTGAAGTGAAAACTTCTTTAGCGGCGTTGGATGGGTGTAAAATGTTAAGAAAGCGTCAGGATTAGTTGACCTTTGAACCGTAACCGACGACTGACGTCATACAAGATTAGGTAAAGACTATGTATTTTGCAATCTACTATAGATAACGTCGTAGCTTAAACGGTAAGCACGTCGACTGTAAGTCCTTATAGTTTCAGATAGTATCGGGTTCAAACCACCGGGCCTTCAGGGATTTTTTGTGATTGTTTTTTCTTATTATGATTTATTACTTTTGGTGATTACTTTTTCTTTTTGTAATTTATTACTTTTTATGATAATTTTTTCTTTTTGTAATTTATTATTTTTTGTGATTATTTTTTCTTTTTATAATTTATTAATTTCTTCTGACAGAAAATTAGCAGAAAATAAGTGATAGGTTCTATGAATAGCGCTATATAATAGGTATGGTATGGTATGTTTTTTTTAAATCTTTTTCTATGTATATAACGAAGAAAGAAAAAAAGAAAAATATGTTTTCACTTCTGCCGGCCAGAGTGCAACCCGTCTTTTTTTTTAATATATCACACCTCAATTTTACTTCACCTCGCCTGATGGTAAGTTGCAAGCAAAGTCTCAGGAAAGAGGGTCACCATTACATACCTACACATATCATGTTCACAATGGTGACACTCAGCTTGACAGCCTCATCAGATGCTTTGTCGGCACCTAGGATCCCAATACTCGAAGAGATGGAAAGCGGTGTTCCCAGGAATTGCGGCGCTACAATAAATGGGGCTTTCACGCCCCGCTTAAAGGACCCGGGACTATAAGAAGAAGGAAACACGTGAGCTGTCAAGGAGTTCCAGGTCTTAATGGTATGACAAAGAAAGAGTCCCCGAACCGCTAGGTTCTTGTAGGAATATTCTACATCGTATACGGGTGATATCTAAGCCCTGCTCGTGTTGTCCTGTGTAGGAAAAGAGAGGGTGGGACTAATTGGAAGGGCTCATCAGAACATACACCACGGTAGAGATGGTAAAATACTGCCAAGAAAGCAACATCTCTACGCATCTGCAGAGGCTCGATGGTGCTCGTAACCTTGGGATACTCAAAATTGTGGACTGCATGCCGCTGCAACCTGTCGATAGCATCTAATAAATACTTTGCAAAGCCATCCCAGAAATGCGAGCGGTATTTCACGCAGGACCTAATTACACGAATAAAACGAGCCGTAACTCGATGGACTTGCGTCGTTTCATCACAGAGTTCCTATGACCACCTTCCCGATCCATCATCAAACCCTGGCTATGATAGAAAAACAAACTACTCGTCAGGACGATTCAAATCAGCTTAATCTCGATTGGATTGTGTAGTTTCATTACTGGGCTACGTCGGATACTTTTGTTCTCCTACGGATATCATAATTTCTGATGCGATCATGTAGGAAAATACGGAGCATAGCCCTCTTCATACCTCGTTGAGCTTTTTTATGAGACCAACACGTTTCAGATCCGTATGTTCAGGGTTCAGGCCACCCTGCCAGTTGACGTCGATGGGAAGATATTCTTTGACATCAGGCTAAGTTTGTATATATTACGTATTGTAAATAAATATTTCAGATGTAATAATAAAAAAAAGACGGGTTGCACTCTGGGAGTGCCGGCAGAAGTGAAAACATTTTCTTTCTTTCTTTCTTCGTTATATACAAAGATGAAACGAACATACCATACCATACCTATAATATAGCGCCAATCATAGAACCTATCACTTATTTTCTGCTAATTTGATGTCAGAGAAATTAATAAATTACAAAAAGAAAAAATAATCACAAAAAGTAATAAATTACAAAAAGAAAAAATAATCACAAAAAGTAATAAATTACAAAAAGAAAAAATAATCACAAAAAGTAATAAATTACAAAAAGAAAAAATAATCACAAAAAGTGTCAAAAGGCCAGGTTTGAACCCGGTACTATCTGAAACCATAAGGACATAAGTCGACTACGATGCTATTTATCGTAACTTGCAAAACAGACAGTCTATAGCTAATGTTATATGACGTCAGTTGCCGGTTACGGTTCAAAGGTCAAACGATCCTGACGCGAGTTTAACAGTTTTCACCCAGCCAACGCCGCTAAAGAAGTTTTCACTTCAAAAAATATTTTCTACCTAACTCTGCCGGGTATATCTTGGCAACGGTTGTTACGCACTTATTTGATTAATATACAGATTGACCAGTACACTCGATAATTTTCATACTTGGACAATGATTCTCAGTTTTTTGTTTGTCAAGTATGAACGTGGTCCTTGAACATTGTCCGTTTTGTAAATTCTGCTTCAAGGGATATGTAAGTAAGAGAAGAATAGGTCATTAAAATGATAATCATAATGTTCTACGTGCTAGAATATTTTAAATTAAAAAAGTAAGTCAAACCGAAAACATTTGCTCACCAGTGAAAAGACATTTGCTGACTCTTATTTTGCTTTCACGCATTACAAATAAAGGCACTTTTGAATTTAAAAGGTTACCCACACTGAATAGCTTCGGGACTCGTAATGACTTACTATGTGGTGCATGAAGCGTAATAATAATAACCAGTGCGGTGGCGCCTCTATACGTAGTTTAAAGCATTTGCAAATTCAACAATTTAAAACTGCATAGTAGAAATACTTCGTTTTTAAGAACGACGTATAGTAAATAAATTCTAAACAAATTACCAACCTTAATTTTTCTCTTCTTACTCCGAGTTGTAATTCGGACCCCGTCAGTCGACACCTCAACCGTCACCTTGCGCTTTTTTACTCCCTTTGCCTTGAATTCGTACTGCAAAAATTATAGTAATTAATGAGAATGTTTTTTTTTAATATAATTATCTTACCAAAATTCTGAGAACATTTATGATTGGAATATTTGCTCAAAAAATATTGCATCACATTGTGTTGCCGGCAAAGTAGAAAACATGTTACATGGTAGTCATCAGGATAGTTTCCGGCGTATAATCTGGCACAATATATCCCCAAGTCACGAGAGAAACGAGGGCTTGACGCGCGCGGATTGGTTTGATACAATCTACGATTAGTGAATTTGAGCTCCTCCACCGCATAAGAAATGAAAAATGGGATGTGACCGTGACACGGAGATTTGTGGAACGATATGAATACGCGTTAATATCGTTCCACAAACCTAATAGATATTCTTTTTGCTTCAAAGTGTCCCGTACATATCAATATTATGAAATAAATTAAATATTAAGATAGGTCACGGTAACCACTTTCCATCAGGTGGACCGTGTGCTTGTTCTGCCACCAAAGTGGTGTAAACAAAAATATAGGAATAATTTTGAATCCCTTCAGATGTGGTAGGTACTACAGCATGGCAGGAAGTGTCTTGAAAGTGTTGTTTCCCGGAAAACGTAAACAGCAAGAGTTCAAGCTCTCTCCTAAGACTCTCGAACTTATGAGCCATGAACAACCATCCACACAATCGTTTTCGTTAGATGAGAGAAGAGCCTACAAACAAATTAAAAAGCTTGTGCGACCTAACCTCCGACGCTTCAACACTCGCACCGTCCAGGAGGCGATTGAGTAAAATAGGGGGTCGAAAGTGTTTGCTCAGCAGTTGGGGAGGCTTCATCTGATGAAACTTAAAACTGTGGATGGCGGAATGATTACCTTAAAGTGCGAGATTCTCGAAGAAATTGAGAAATTCTATGGACAGATATGAGTATGCATCACGGATGAGTAAATCGACGGGACACAACGATGAAGACCACAGAGCCCCACTCACGCGCCATTACACCGAGGAGATACCCGATGTCGAGCAGTGCGAGATAGAGGCGGAAGAACAACAGGTTGCATTGATGATGACAGAATTACTACTAAAAGGTGACAAGACCTTGCTGAATAATTACAGGCCCATCTCACTCCTGAGCCATGTCTACAAGATGTTCTCGAGAGTCATTCCAAATCACCTCGCCGTCAAGCTCTACGAGTTCCAGTCACTGGAGCAAGCCGGATTTAGAAAAGGCTATAGCACCGTGGACCACATTCATACTGTTCGGGAGATTGTAGAAAAGACTCTAGAATACAATCAGCCGCTGAGTTTGGCGTTTGTGGAATACAAAAAAGCCTTCGACTTCACCGAAATCTAGGCAGCTCTGGATGCCCTGCAGCGGTGTCGTGGCGATTGGCGATACCTCAAGGTGCTGAGATGCTTGTACGACTTTGACACAATGTCCATCTAGCTCCAAGACCAGAAGATGAAACCCATTGGTAACCGGGCGTGGAGTGGGACAAGGAGATGTTATATCCCCGAACTGTTCACCAACGCGTTGGAGGACATCTTCAAGACTCTGGATTGGACTGGGCGAGGTATTAACAGAAATACTGAATACATCTCACATCTTCGGTTCGCTGACGACATCGTTATAGCAGCAGAATCGCCGGAACAACTGGGTGAAAAGCTGCACAGCCTAAATGGAGCTTCTTGATGCGTCGGCCTCGGTGTAAACTTGGATAAAATCAAGATTATGTTCAACGAATATGATACTGAGACCTATTGCTATAGTAAGGGTGAAGCTCAAAGTTATCCAAAAATATGTATACCTGGGCCAGCTCGGTAAAAACCAGTTCGAGAAAGAACTAGCCAGAAGGATCCAACTGGGTCGCGCAGCATTTCGCAAACTACGACGAGTCTTCTCTTCTCCCTACCGCAATACCTGAACACAAAGGTCTTTGACCAGTGCATCCTACCCGTTATGAGTTACGGTGCAGAAACATGGACACTGACGGTAGGGCTAGTCCATAAACTAAAAGTCGCGCAGCGAGCTATGGAGCAAGCTATGCATGGAGTTTCTCTGAAAGATAGAATACGAAACGAGGTAATCCGACAAAGAACCAAAGTTACCGATATAGCTCACAGAATATGAACGCTGAAGTGGCATTGGCATGGCCACGTCTGTCGAAGGACCGATGGCCGTTGGAGCAGAAGAGTCCTAGACTGTAGACCGCGAGAAGGCAAACAGAAGTTAGTACGTCCCTTAGCCAGATGCACCTGAAAAAGGCGGCTGGGACAGACTGGATGCGGAAGGCGGAGGGTCGGGTGAAATATGCACCAATGTAGATGCCCAATGGAGAGGCCTTTATCCAGCAATGAACTGTAGTGGGCTCATTAATTGTGCAAAGTTTTTACCGAACAGGAATCACAAATATACACGTGTATCATTCAAAAATTATCAACACACTTTATGAATAAAATACTACTGACTAAAAATCGTTTTATCTACTCTCATGAGTTATTGTTTAATGTTAACATTAAAAAAATTTAAAACAAAACTTTAATGGCGGTCTTTACTTTTCTGTTTGCCTTTCGGAATAGGCTAAGGTGCTTTGACCATGCTGCCTTGTCATCAGTGAATTACGTACAGAGTATTAAAAAAAATAAAGCTTTTTTAATTCACATACGCATTTTAAGAACCCTGTTCATAAACTATTAGTAGTAGAGAAATAATTATTAAATGTGCAGTTAGTAGTATTTTTTTTACTGTTTTCGATGGCATAGTTTTGTTTATTAAGTTGAAATTATCTACAAACTTGTATGAAATAAGCAAGCAACAGGTAATATTTATTGTTTTTTTTGCATTGTAACTTTTCTTTCAACTTAAGCAATTAAATTAAAAAATCTAAAACTCACTAGTGAATTACAAAAAGTGACTGTTTGATTACAGGTATCGTAACGTGCCTAATTGCAGTGAAATTATAGTGAAAAACTATTTATTCTATGTAATACCATTTCATAAAATGATTGACCTTATGTAATACTATTTCATAACATACACTAATTATTATCTTTAAGAAAATAAGACAGATTCCTGTATTCAGAGTTTTTCTAACATCGTGTTGCTAATTTATTTTTTCTAACAATATTTTATTCAAATTTCTTATATGCTTTGTTACCTAGTTTCTTAACCACACTAGCTTAGCTCGAGTCAAGAAATAGGTGAGAGTGTTGTTCATCGAAAAAATAAATTGATGGTAATTGAAATTCTTATGTCCAATAAAGTTTATAATTGATTGGCTATATGTCGTTTGGGTACCCAGTGGGGTACCCACCTAAAAACGGGAAAAAAATATAATCAAGGGAATTTGTTTTTTCACACTAAGTTCCGCTGATAATGATACTTTAATAGCCTTTTAGCTTTAATATTGTAAACCTTGTTTGACAGCCGCTGCTCAGTGCAAATATTTGTATGCATGAATATGGGTATTTGCATTGGTCTGGTCGTGCCTCGGAAAGCACATTGAGCCGTCGGTCCCACTTATCATATAAACATCTATGGCAGCAGTCGTTACGGGTAGTTGGAGCCCTCAAAAATCCAACAACTGGTCTAGCTGAGTCTAGCTAGATTCGATATCGCCATTGGTTCGTGAAGATCAGTTGGCAGTTGCTTCGCGGAAAATATCGAAGTTCAGCCAAATCCGCTGTTAGACTGGTAAAAGCGAACCCCAGATTCCAAGTTGAAAAGCTTCGGATGCGACTGGAATTAACGCTATGATGAAGAAGAAGATTGTAAGCTTTGTTTTCTCGTACTATTACCGACGCAACGTAGCTAAATCAATTTATCGACCAAGTGATGGGAAGTAAGATCGTGTTTTGCTTATATATATTTTTTATTTCCTCAATCACCAATAATAAGTTTTACTTTGTTGAGTAATCTGAGGGGGGTAATTAGTCGAGCATTAGCCTAATCTAGTTGTCCCGAGTACCTATTTATTAGAAGTGTTTATTTTAACCATATTACAATACAGGTACAGGTACCACTCATTAAAAATAACGTATATACGTTTAAGACTACATAAATGGATGTCAAACTGTCTCTTTCTTGACAAACAAAAAAATACATTTCTTAACTGTCTTAAAGAAAACTTAGATTGACGGAAGAAAATGTATTCTCTAAAATGTACATTTAAAACATCGGAGAAATAGCACGAATTGGTAGCTAATATTTTTGAAGTGAAAACTTCTTTAGCGGCGTTGGATGGGTGTAAAATGTTAAGGAAGCGTCAGGATTAGTTGACCTTTGAACCGTAACCGACGACTGACGTCATACAAGATTAGGTAAATACTATCTATTTTGCAGTTTACCATAGATAGCGTCGTGGCTTAAACGGTAAGCACTTCGACTGTAAGTCCTTATAGTTTCAAATAGTATCGGGTTCAAACCACCTGGCCTTCTGGAACTTTTTGTGATTATTTTTTCTTTTTGTAATTTATTACTTTTTATGATTATTTTTTCTATCTGTAATTTATTATTTTTTGTGATTATTTTTTCTTTTCATAATTTATTAATTTCTTCTGACAGGAAATTAGCAGAAAATAATTGATAGGTTCTATGATTAGCGCTATATTATAGGTATGGTATGGTATGTTCTTTTTTATCTTTTTCTATGTATATAACGAAGAAAGAAAAAAAGAAAATGTTTTCACTTCTGCCGGCACTCCCAGAGTGCAACCCGTCTTTTTTTTTTTTATAAAACGTTTACACATGAAATATTATAAGTACTTAATGTATGAATACTCACACGAACTCTTCGCATGGCAGCGACAATCTCCACGCGGCTTGTTGGACGTGGCACGTCCATCGTCCCGATGTACTACAACAAAAAAGCTTACGTTACTCCTTGTTACAAAGAGCGTAAACTTCATAGGAAAATACAAAAGGTCGAGTTAGGTAAAAAAAAAAAAAATAATAATTTTAATATTGTATTAGTGAAATATTATTATAAGCTTATTTCTCCACAGAGAAACACAACCGACCACACTATCCAAAATTTTGGGACCTAGTGAAATTAAGGAATGTTTCAGAAGTCTCAATAAATATATATATTATTATTTCATTTCATAAATCATACAACAATCCATACTCCATATTAATAATTATATAGGTATTAATGCGGAAGTGACTATGATATTACGATAACCGCTATTTCGCGGAGCCACAAGCAACGACTATTGTCCTATAAATAGTAATATGCTATTCAGAAAGTTTATAGATCACTATATCAGAGATCATTCTACTACGGGGTACGTCTGAAATGAACATTTCCCTCTGTCACCCGATCTTATGGGTCTATAAAAACTGCCCACGTAATCGATTAATTTATTATCAGAACCGTTACTGCTCTCTGTGAGTGCATTGTGTCTTTTGTAATAATGCAAGCGTCTGCCGTTACTGCAGTATAAAAGATCAACCTATTGAAATCTCAATAGTACCTACCCCGGGTTACGATTTATGCCTCAATAATTCGATGCTATATGACTGATCCTCGATAATAATACTGGAGGGCTGCACAGAGACTTTTCAGGTGTCTCTCTGCTAGTCAGAGGTACACATGAAAAGGGCCTATTTAATATTTCTTCCATTGCAAAGAGTAGCTTTCTTCAACTGCTCGAGATGTTTTATATTCATCCGAGCACTAGCCCGCTGACTCGTAGGTACCCTTAGTGGACAACATTGTTAAAATAAATTTGTATCCACGAATAGCACCTGCCAATAAAAATTATTGGTGCTCTTCGTGGACAAGGCTAGGTTCTATTCAGCTGGGTGCTCCAAGTAGACTACACCGTGTATGGTGATCTTTCAGGAGAAAGCCTTCTTGGTGGGTTTAGAAAAAAAATTATAATTAGTTCTACTGTTTATAATAGTTAAATGACAATTTAAAACTCATTTTTGCTTTGGCGATCCTTAAAAGTTTTTAATTTTATAAGCCTATAATTTTAAGATTATGTTAGGACTCAGGATAATAATTTTCTAAATCGTTGTTTAGTTTATAAGAAGAATATTCTTGAATCAACCTGTAGGCAGTTAACTTTTAAATAAGCAACTTCATTAAATGTTGCACCTTGCCATTTAAAACATTTTGTAGGTTTGTCAAAACTATTGCATCGCAAATACTTAACTCGCTATCCTCTTTGACTACGTGAACTACCTTAGTACTATTATCGCTATTTTATGTTTTTCTGTAAGTGGTAGCATATTTATAAAGTGTATACACAATCTAGCTCTATATGATGATATCAATATAAGGCAGATAATCTTCTTTGATACCGTTATCTTTGAGGTATCTGTCAAACTTAAAATTTATGTATTCAGTACCGTTGTGTGCTTGCAGATGAACTATACTTTTTTCTACTTCATTTTTGTATTATTGAAGTGAAAACTTCTTTAGCGGCGTTGGATGGGTGTAAAATGTTAAGGAAGCGTCAGGATTAGTTGACCTTTGAACCGTAACCGACGACTGACGTCATACAAGATTAGGTACAGATTATGTATTTTGCAAGTTACAATCGATATCGTCGTAGCTTAAACGGTAAGCAAGTCGACTGTAAGTCCTTATAGTTTCAGATAGTATCGGGTTCAAACCACCTGGCCTTCAGGGATTTTTTGTGATTGTTTTTTCTTATTTTAATTTATTACTTTTGGTGATTATTTTTTCTTTTTGTAATTTATTACTTTTTATGATATTTTTTTCTTTCTGTAATTTATTATTTTTTGTGATTATTTTTTCTTTTTATAATTTATTAATTTCTTCTGACAGAAAATTAGCAGAAAATAAGTGATAGGTTCTATGATTAGCGCTATATTATAGGTATGGTATGGTATGTTCTTTTTTATCTTTTTCTATGTATATAAGAAGAAAAAAAGAAAATGTTTTCACTTCTGCCGGCACTCCCAGAGTGCAACCCGTCTTTTTTTTTATTATCGCTTCCCTTTTATTTTTCATCGTACTTATTTATTTTTCCATATCTCGTTTAATCATCCATGAAGTATTTCAAACTCGGATAACTGTCCTAATGAGTTACAAACATCGCTATTGTAATTTTGATTCTAAATACTTAATAAATATTTCATAATGTAAATAACACGATAACACAAATTGAATCACCATAAAATTCGATAATAGTAGTTTATGCAACTGTCATATAAGAAGGGGTATTAAAATACGAGAGTATGTTTATGCGATAATAGGTTGACTCGAGTGTTATACCTAAGTTATATGCAGTTTCATACACTACTTTATCTTTACTCATAATTATTGGTATATTTTGTCATACAATTTTTTTAACTTTTCTCTTCAATCATATTTTAATCACTTACAGGATTTCAGTAAACTTTTTTGGAATCCCGAATACAAAAACACGATCGGCAAAGAAATGTATGGGAACGTTGTTCAAATGTCAAAGGAATCGAAAGTAAATATAACTACCAAAGTGTAGTATTGCTACGTAAACGGCAGTATACTTTGATTGTGTTAAATTATAACTTTGATTTTACGATACTTTCTGATGAGCTAGAATCATGAAATTCCGGGAGAAGCAAGGTCCTATATAGCATAGTTAAAGGGAAGAGTTCGAAAACCGTAAGCTTTCCGTGCCGTAAAGTACTGCTCCCCATGGTAAAGAGCTACATGTTTACGGATTTCGATCTTTCCTCTTATTTGTGCTATAATATCTTGCTTCTGCCCAAATTTCATGATTCTAGCTCAAAGGGAAGTATCCTAATCTTCAAACTTCTAATTCGAGGCAATCCAAGTATCTTGCCGTTAATGTAGCACAAGTACGCGCCTAAATTCAGTTTCGTACGGAACCCTTAACGCGCAATCGCGATTCGCACTAGACCGATTTTAACAGATCATACCATATTGCTGAAAATCACAAAAGTCCCGTTTTTCATACAAAAGGTCCACGCGGATATGAGCCCGAATAAAAAAATCAGGCATTATTTTATAATAGTGTTAATGTAATTCAATTAATTTTCAGCTAAGTGCGAATTATTGTCACCTCGAATGTGTAGATTGACCGGAGTAATATGAATATTTCACTTTAACAGTTCATCATGTTATTGTAAAAGGTACATTATTTACTATAATAGAAAATAGGACACAAACCTATTGTGATTTTACCTACGGCCAGGTATGTTTCTATTTTCTCCTCCCACGATTTATATGTTAAGTTTTGGAATACTTTTTCGCTATTTGCACTGGTTTTGTAAATTATTCTCCTTTTAATGAATATATAACACAGAAATCTCTTTAAGACGTATGTACCTACTCGGCCGGAGTTGCCATCATACAATAGCTAGTAAAATAGCAATTAGGGTATTTTGTTTTGTTCCATAGATTCTATATCTGATACATTTTATTTCAGAATAAGCAAATAAAGCTTTTCTTTCAGTACCCACCTAGCATTTTAATTGAAATGGCTCGTTTTGTTTATTAGCCGCAGATATCAATTTTGACTTTGAGCTCAACCTCATTCTTGGGTTATGTTTGTACTTGGACTGAACAAGTAAGTAAACAAGAACTCAAAATATACCTAAACCTTTAGCAGTGACTATACTGCAGAAATGATGAAAAAATAATATGAACGCCCTTATTAATTTGTAAACAATTTAATAACATCCTCATGCAGTTCAGTGATCACCTTGATCAATGAGAAAGATTTTCACGTAATATCTTGGTGAGTTTGATACATTAATCGGTAAAGTGCCATCGCACAATTATATTAAGCAAAATATTCTACAAGACCTGACGCAGTATCTTCTTCTTCATCTTAGCGTTAATCCCAATCGCTTTCGAAGCTTTCAGCATGGAGTCTGGGGTCCGCTTTATCAATGATGAAAAGATCGAAACAAGTTTGATAGCAGGCGGTATAGGTGTACCAGAAATAACATGAGTACAATATTGACCGAGTACTAATACCTTGAGGCGCAGAGATTAGTTACCTGGGGGTGAGTCTTAATTCAGATTTAACGTATTACAACCACATTATTAAAATCTGTAGAACAGCATACAGAAACTTAGGTTTTATTCTTCGCAAGGCTCATAGCTTTACAAAAATGTTAACGCTGTTGGAGCATTATATAATACTTTGGTTCGGAGTCAACTTGAATTCAATGCAGTCATCTGGTCTCCGCATAAAACTAAATATAGGATCATGTTGAAGAGAGAACGAAACAAATTTCTAAGGTTTCTTGTATGTACGTATATATGGGGTGTAAGTATCATTTTTATCCCTTAATGTATTCTACTTTATTCGTGATGGGAATGGTGAGATACAATGAGCTTGGGGAGAAATTTAACGCTTACAACGTATATATTCGAAATACTTATAGGGGAAATTACATAATAACGAGATATTAGGTTTACCTGGTTTATGTGTGTAGGACGGGAACGTGTGGCGATGTCAAAACCCACCCCTACTGGTGAAGCCCATTGGGCGGACCAACCTCCTGCAAGAGGCGCCCCTGACGCGTGCGATTCGCACATTGATCCTCATAGCTGCGGAGATTAATCTGTTCCATTGTGCTCAGAGTGAGTTCACGAGGGGGGCATTTTAATATGCAATAATATATTATTTGAAGTTCAACGTTATCAAAATTTAATTTTCTCAAACATGCAATGAAATATTGTCATTACGTTCCTCTTAATAGGCTGCGAAGTATGTCGTTTCAGGCGCGGCTAGGACCAGAGGCCGGTAATGAAATTTCATACAAACCTTGCAAGACCTAGGCCGGAAAAGTCCTCTTTTTTAATTTCGATTCCACATAAATTTTGTGGCAAAGGCATCGAGAGTCTGCCACTATGCGTATCTATTAAAAAAAACAATAAACGACTTGGTATGTACTTAGAGCAGTTTTAATTACATAAAAAATCCACATTAACATAACTAATAACGCATTATTATCAATTGTTTTCTTAACTATACAATATAAACATTGAAATATTAATATTTACCTAATTTAGTTGCAACAAATTGACATTTATAACAATGATAAGTGTCACTGTTCTTTCAGAAACGTGCCTTTATACTTTTTTTAAGTCTCATGATAATGAACATATATGCAAATGTTTTCTGTTAAAATCAAGCTAAAATAGACGAGTGAGTTTTAGTTTTTATCTTGTTAACTTTTAATTTCTTTAAAAATAAATCTTTAATTTTTTTGTTGTTTATTTCATTGCCTGTTTGAGAAAAGTACTATACATACCTCCCGGCCTCTGTAGTAATGTACTATTTCGTATCTAAGTAACGTACGTTTGTATTATATAGTCTATAAACACATATTTAAAATAAAATAGCTACACTATTGCCTTGGGTAAAGCCTATAATACAAAACTTCTTTAACAAAGCCTGTTTTTTATTCATTTAATTATGTCTCTTTACAACTATCCTTAGTTGTAAGGAGAAATAATAACATTCATAAAAAACTTATAATAAACAAATACCATGGTAAATTGGAAAAGAAAAAATGTAAGTATGGAAAAATTGGACTAAACTATCTTGATACTATTTGATTGAAATTTTAAAGAATTTTTCATGCTAAATATTGAAATCGATTGAAATAGGAAAAGTTTTAATTGTTTTTTTTTTGCCCACGGATACCCCCCCCCCCCCCCTCCATCCCTCCGGAGCCGGAGAGGGGGATTATGTCGGACTCGAACCGACTAAACCGCAACCGCACGCAGTCTGTGGGTCGTAGTGCTAGGCCGAAGGTGAGGTTGTCTCGCGAAATATCCCTCGCACCCCGGCTGACCCAGGGCTATTCCTCTCGGTCTGGCCCTCCTCGGGAGGGGGGACCACGTGGTCTCCGTCTCGCCCACGGTATGGGGGGGCATGCATCGTCTTACGATGCGCGCCGCCGCCATGGCCTGCTTCTGCTAGGGTGACGAACGGCTCCACCCGTCACACTCAGGCCCGCGCGCATGGGGGGCAAAGGTCGGATTGCGCCCTCCGTCGCCCGAGCCACCTTCGAACGCGGGCAGCGATATCCGCGAGTCTCTTTCGCTCGCTGCGCCGCGCCCGCTCTGCTGTCTCCTTCACGAGCATGACTTGCTCGCAGAAGGAGGCGCTGGCCGCCCACGCATCCGCCCAGCGGACCATCGCCGCGAGCAGGGTGGAGAGCGTGAGCACTCTCACCCCCAGGGCCGTCACAAGCGCCGGACACTCGGTGAGCGTGTGCAGCCCCAGTTTTAATTGGTCTAGGCAGGATTTGAATCCGAGTTGTTTGTCTTATAAGGGCAATGCTCTGACCACTAAGCTATCAGACCTCGCCCAAATCAATCCAAATTTCTCCTTCTATACCTGTCTTTGAGGCGACAGTGGAGCGTCAACCAATATTCTTACGAACTATCAGCACCAATGAAGGATTTTTCAATCTTTTTTAAACATTTATTTTTGACTATTCCGCCCAAATAATTTGAATGAAATTTTAAAGCATTTTGCATGATAAATATTCAAATGGGAAAAGTTTTTTTATTTTTAAAAGAATATTTATTATTATATATTCTCTATGGTATCTAGACGACGGGACCCTAGGAGGAGATGTGGAGACTGTTTTACAAGATTTGGCCTTTATCAAAAACGAATTTAGTTTAATTGGTTTAGATCTAAATGATAGCAAATGCGAGATATTTTTAAATGATGCTTCGGACAAAAAAATTACTGTTTCTAAATTTAATTCTTTGGCTCCTAATATCAAAATTATAGAAAAAGAGTCTCTACGTCTCCTCGGGTCCCCAATCTTAGAAGAAGCCTACACCCCATTTATAGAGGAAAAAATTCAAAATTTTAATATCATTTCGGACCGCCTACTCAAAATTAATATCCATTCGGCTTTCACTATTCTCCGGTATTGTCTTTTCGTTCCGAAATTCACCCATGCTCTCAGGTCTATACCCTTTTGGAAACATTTAACAATTTTGGATAAAATGGACAAAATTATAGAAATTACACTCACTAAAATTTTAAATGTGGCCTTGAATGATCGTGCGTCACTACAAGCGTCTCTACCGATTCGCTTGGGTGGGCTCGGTATTCGCAAAATTTCGGATGTCAGCTTACCAGCGTTTCTGTCTTCGGTCCACAGTACAGAAGAATTAACTAGGAAAATCCTTGCACCTACACTAGTTAATTCTGAAGTATTGTGTAAGACTGAAGCAGTGAACGCTTGGAAAATTACTTGTCCAAACACTGATCTCCCAAGGAACCTTTTCTCACAGCGTCAGTGGGACGGTCCGCTCTGTAACTTATTAAGACAAAATTTATTAAATACTTGCACTAATGCTGCTGAGCGTGCCCGCTTACTGGCAGTTGGAGTGTGGGAATCGGGTCTTTGGTTACAAGCTCTTCCGTCATCTAACGTAGGGACTATGTTAGATGACATTACTTTCCGCATCGCGACGTGCCTCCGCCTAGGTGCGCCGTGTGTCTCTCCGCATCAATGCCGTTGTGGAGAAGCAGTTGACCGACTCGGACACCATGGCCTGTCGTGCTGCAGGAGCGCTGGGCGAATTCCACGGCACGCCAGCCTCAACGACATAATCCGCCGTGCTCTTGTCACCGCTGGTGTGCCTGCTGTGCTTGAACCAAACGGTTTGGCGCGCGACGATGGCAAGAGACCGGATGGTATGTCATTAATGCCTTGGAAAATGGGTAGGACTCTGGTGTGGGACGCAACATGCGTTGACACCATTGCCCCTACCCATATACCTGGCACGGCTGGTTGTGCCGGTGCTGCTGCAGCTTCTGCAGAGGCTCTTAAGCGGCGCAAATACTCCAATCTCATTGGAGATTATGAATTTGTGCCGTTTGGAGTCGAAACGTTTGGGCCTTGGGGTCCGAGCGCCCGCAATCTCTTCAGGGAGATTGCGAAGCGTATGGTCGACGCTTCTCGTGACCAGAAGGCTGGCCTCTTTTTAGGTCAGAGATTAAGCATTGCCATACAACGTGGCAATGCTGCCAGTCTTCTGGGAATGCTACCACAAGAGGCATGCGATGCGGATGAATTCCACGACGTATTTTAACTTTTAGTTTTAGTTTTTATTTTTTATTTAGTATTATGTATATTATAGTAACTTTATTAATTTAATTTAATTTGTATATAATAGGTTTGATTTTGTAAACATAGAAATAATTTCTTTTCTTAAATTGGAAATAAAATTGCTGTATTGCCATATCAAATAATTTCTCTTCTTCTAATAAAGAATATATTATATATAGAGCAACCAAAATTTTGATGATTGAAAATGAAAATCACAAATATCCCCTCTAACCCCTTCAACTAAGCTAAATTACTTGTGCTAGAAGTGGGTTCACGTCGGTAGTGTAATGGCCAGGATTCGAACCCGGGACTTCTCGATCTTAAGGCCGACTCCTTAAGCACTAAGCTTCTAGCGGGGTTTGAACCTGCGATCTTTGCATGAACGTTTATTATTAATAATTTTAATTTCCACTTTTTAGTTATAGTAACATCGGTAACGGCTCTACCATTCGTACCTACTAATACTAGGCAAACTAAGTTATACACAAGTAGTCTGTCAGACTGTCAGAAATTCCCATGACAACCTAATGTCTCTCATCTTCAGACTCTGAAGTACGACGAATACTAGGCAGATTGATAACACAAAGTAAATGAGCCTAAACTCTATAGATGTATCTTGTTTAGTTTACGGATTCCTTTGGCCGGGTTCTGACGGCATCTTCAGACCGAGGATTCCATGTAATGTCAGAGAGTTTGTTAAGACAGAACAAATGAGCCCAAACTCGATAGGTTTATCTTGTTAAGTTTAGGAGTTGCTATGGCCACCTTCTGACTCCATCTTCAGACCCTAAATACCATGTAATACCTAAGAGTTTATTAAGACTAAAAGTTGGATTCCCATTATGTTGAATTCCCGTTAAAACACATTTTATTATTTTTCTAATTACTCTCCACGATTTTTATGCAACTTTAAAACCTTCGAACCAATTTGAGAAGCATTGATACTTTGAAATATCTAGAGGCTGGCTTTGACTGTTTCTTTCACTAGATTCTTTCAATCATTTTTTTTTTGCCAAAACTGACTATAAGACAAATAGGTTCATTTAGTTAAATTTTTTCTTTAAAATCTATCGAAATGATGGTTAACCATAGTTTTAGACACCGATTAGATTAAGAAGTGCTAAAAATGTAAATAAACTCAAGCAAATCCTCGCCCGCTGATTGTCGAGTTCACATCTGTACCTTTGAAGCAAAAAGTTCTAACGGCTATCCGTACTTATAATAAAAACAAAGAACCCAAAGATAAACTGAATACTGAAGTTCTTGGCATGCCGGGCCATCGTCAGGCGGTTTACGTTACTGATCTGTTACCTCCTACAATGCGGAAACTGTTTCACCAGGCCCGTGACTTTGCCAAGTCCAATGATTTTAAGTTTTGCTGGATTACAAATGGGAACTTATATCTTCGCAAAAAAGAAGGTGATCAACATTTCCTGATTACCTCGGAAACATGTCTCCGAAATATTACCAATAAGCTGTGACCATTAATCCTACGCACTTATTCACTGTATGACATTTTAAAATGCTTCCTTGTGGTTTTCGTCGGTACTATTTATTATGTTTCACTTGTTAATCATAAAAGAATGATCTTCACTATAGTTGAATACACATCAAACACAAAGATAAAACCAGTATATTTTTCAAGACACATTGATTCACCAACACAATGTACACAAATCCAACTACATAGTTATTTGTATCTCATCGAACAGGTTCTTTGTGAACATACTTATATAAAAACACATAAGTATTATCGAAATATATTCCCACTTTACTCCGTTAGTGCCAATTTAAGAGAATACTCCGGTAACAAATGGCTACCATAAACACTATCAATAATGATATAGACAATCCCAGACTGACTAGTGCCCACCTGTGTAACCCAATTGATTGTTTAACTTTACTTAATACATCTGATAGGAACTTAAACATATTCCATCTGAACATACGAAGTGTTAATCAAAATTTTGATAGATTATTGACATTGTTAAGCTTAACTAAAATCGCATTTGATGTAGTGGTACTGACAGAGTGCTGGGTCAGTAAGGTCTCAAACATACCTGTTATGGTGGGATATCAGTCATTCTCCAATAGTAAATTCTCAAATCAAAATGACGGTATTATAATATACATAAAGCACGAATTACAATTTACAATCGGGGAACCAAATTTTAATAGAGCAACCTGCCTTACATGCGAAATTGAGAACAAGCTTGCAATCGTAGCTGTTTATCGATCACCATCCTATAGTACACAAGAACACTATGACAATTTCTCAAGTAGTCTCAGTAGTATATACGACCAATTATCTTCCTTTGCAAATATCGTTCTTATAGGTGATCTGAACATCGATATAGAACAAGGTAACAGGGATCCATATAGCCTTGAATACCAAATTTTAAATGCAGCGCATGGACTGCTCCCAACCCATTTCTTCAACACAAGAATAGACAAATGTATTGACCATTTTTTCTAAAGACACCCCTCTTCTCAAATACCTTAGTCCTGGAGTCATATATAACCGATCACAAGCCCCTAATACTTAGTATCGAAACTAATCCGTCCCGCAAAACCTGTCACTATACTACCCGACTAAATAATGAAAAAATTAAAAACGAAATCAAAGAATCTGATTTCTCACACATTTATGATATGGTGGATGCTAGTGAAGCTATGAACAATGTTATTTTAATATTGTCCTCTATTATATCTAAGCATACAGAAACCACTAAAATCCCTAAAAAAAAGAGATCAACAAAACCATGGATAACACCAGGTTTATTGAAGTGCATAAGAAATCGGGACAGAATGCATATGCAAAGTAAAAAGGAACCGGACAACCTCTTAATAAAAATCTCTTATGTCAGATATCGTAATTTCTGCAATAATTTATTGAAAAAACTCAAAATATGCCATGAGACAAATGAATTGGAGAAAGCCAAGAACAGCCCCAAAGCCCTATGGAAAGTTATAAAGGACATCATACACAAGCAGAAAATACGAAACAACGCAAGTGACCTGTTACAATTACGCGACAACCCTCAATCTTCAGTTAATGAAGTGTCTAAATATTTTTCTAATATAGGTAATTCCCTAGCTTCTAAAATAATATCGAATAACTTAATAAAATAAACCCCCGCCCCTAAAAAAGATCGAATTCTTGCCAGTAAACTCCTTGGTCTTTCTCCCTATAGACGAGGCGGAAGTTGAATCACATATCCTACAATTGCGTAATGACTGTGCTATCGGTTGGGATGGAATACCATCTTTAATACTAAAACAATGCCGAGAAACCCTGATACCTCCACTAACATATATTTTTAACCTTTGCTTGCAAAAGGGAGTGTTCCCGGATGGCCTAAAAAAGGCGATTGTACATCCCATCCACAAGAGTGGGGCCAGAAACTGTGTTGGCAATTTTTTTTTTTTTTTTTTCGGAAAACATACAGCACAGTTTTACAATAAGTTAAGGTTAATAAGAATGGAACATAAGGCCAATAAAGTTTTCACTGCAGCTTATACAATAGATGGAGTGAACTTATTCAAATATTACATGAAGTGAACAAAATCATATAGAAAATAAGAAATGTAACCTAAAAAGCAACTTAACAAACATTTTATAGGCTCTTGGGGGGTAAAGCTTTTACGGCGTTACTGTATTGTTTTTGCGTTTTGGAAAAAATATCTATGCAATTATACAAATCATTATGTCTGTGACATGCTCTTGCAGTAAATCGATTCTCAAAATAATTCGTTCTACAAATTGGTGTGTAAAATGTAGGTTTATGTCTTGCACTAATACGGGGACAATTGAAAAAAATATTACTTAAAATGTGAGGAGATTCCACTACATGATTTATGACTTTATATAAAAATATCTGGTCTCTCTGTTCTCTGCGCTTTTCAAGAGACACGATTCCGATTCTGTCTGAACCAAACTTATAAGCCAACTTTTTAACAAATTTATTTTGAATATTTTCTATAGCATTAATATATATATCATATTGAGGGTTCCAAGTCATACAGTTGTACTCTAGTTGAGATCTGACCAATCTCCGTCTTATCTTCCATATCCAAAATTTTAGAAAGAATCTTGAATAAACAACTACAAGCGTTTCTCAATAAATACCATATCATAGCCGACAATCAGTACGGTTTACGACCAGGCGTCTCGACTGAAGACGCAGCCCTAGATCTAACAGAATTTGTGGCTAGAAATTTGGATAATAGAATCAAATGTTTGGGCATTTTCCTAGATTTGTCAAAAGCGTTTGACACGGTTTCTGTCCCCAGGCTTGTTGAGAAATTGGACCGTATTGGTATCAGGGGTATCACATTAGACCTGTTTAAGGACTACCTCAATAACCGCACCCAACGCATTAGGATAAACATGTATCTCAGTGATGAACATCACATCACCTACGGAATTCCACAGGGCAGTATTCTTGGACCAGTCCTCTTCCAAATTTATGTCAAAGACCTCTGCCGGTTGACCCTACCAAGTACTAAAATATACGCGTATGCTGATGACACCGCGATGGTCATCCACGGATCATCATGGATGGAAGTTAAAGCAAAGGCGGAAACAGCGCTGAAAAACGTCATGTACTGGCTGAATCATAATTTACTGACGTTAAATTTGGATAAGACCGTTTATATGACATTCGCTTTACGGCGCAACTCCAAACCACCTGACACGTTCGTATTAAGGGCTCATTCATGCACATCTCCCGGAGCACCATGCTCATGCCTCACTATCACCAGAAAAGACACAATAAAATATCTGGGAGTACAAATAGACGATGGTCTAAAGTGGGATAAACATATTACTGCTGTAATAAACAGAACCATGCGTCTTGTTACTATCTTCGTGAATCTGCCAACGTCAATACACTAAGGATGGTATATTATTCACTATGTCAATCTATCATTGGATATTGCATTCTTGTGTGGGGTGCTGCTCATAAAACACTTGTTCTTGGAGTGGAGAGAGCACAAAGAGCCGTACTTAAAGTAATGACAAGGAAACCGTTATTGTATCCAACATCCCAACTATACCTTGAGTGTAGGGTCCTAACGGTCCGTCAGCTCTTTGTGCTTCAAACTATTTTGAGGAAACACACTAGTCTTCCCCCATCGAATCCCCAGAAGAGAAGAAATGCACCATTAGGTGTTCTACATAGAACATCTTCCGCTGAACATCATTATTATATAATACGTTCTTATATATATAAACAAATACACAAAAAGCTTAACATATTGGACTTGGATAAACGCAATCTAAAGCTAAAAGTTACGGATTGGTTGCTACAGCAGGATTACTTCAGCACCGAATCACTTCTCGTTTTTCCTGCGTAACTTGTCTCTGGTTACTCTCATTCGCTTCAAATCTTCATATGTATGCAAGCACACACACCACATCCTTGCTGGTACACACTTGTATCACACACACTCATTCTCATTTATACACACACACATCACACATACCCTCGCTGACAAAATACACAAGAAAAGCGTATTTGAACCATTTCTAGTTTATTACTTCCACTGTATGAAATTATTGAACTGCTTTTATAGTTTTTGTTACTTTGTTTGAATTTTTTTTTCTTCTCTTATTTTATTACTTATATCTATATTAAAAATGCATTAATATGCTAAAATATTATGTAATATGCTATAAAGTAAGTTGGCACCTGTGATACAATGTTTAAGTACATTAGTACAGGTGTCTACGTTACACATTATAATGTACCTATGTTTAAAAACTGTATGTAGTATCGTTGTAAACTTTATAATATTTGTAATCTGTGTGAAATAAAGTTACCTCTTTATGGGGGTGAAGGATTAAATTTCCCAAAAACACGTCGGGGTTTACTATTGTGCTATTGTTGGCAAAAAACGTATGACATACGATCATCTTCCAAACAACGTTTGAAAACTAACAAGTTACTTCACAAAGAATTATTAGATAAATGAAGGTTTTGCAAATGTATCACTTAGAAAATATTTCAATTTTTAACCACACGTGTAGCATACAGTAAGCAAGTGGCATGTAGCAAAACATAGTTTCTGCCGCAGCTCCGACGCTGCGGGGCTACGACGGCTCCACGCGAGCTTGTCGTTGCAGATGGTTGTAACACCCACCACCTGCTCCTCAGCTCGTGGGCCACCTCCCCCCCCCCCCCTCATCTAGGAGTAGGGCAAACAAAACCACGTGAAGTTTGATTTGCAGAGATTCATTTCTGTCACTATTGAAGGGTAAAACTTGTTTTGCCAACTAACATGTTTAAAAAATAATCAATTTGTGAAATGATGTTGAGGCATAATGAAATTTTTCCAAATAAATATTTTTTGTTGTTAAAAACTAAGCCACACTGCTGAAGTAGGGACGTAGGTATTATTCCATTTAAGTTTGTAACTCTTATTCTAGTGATTGTCTACAGAGCGTAGTCACACAATAGAACTTTACTGAGTAAAAGACGATAAAGACGAAGTAAGTGTTATTACAGAAAATGTTTTAAATTTTAAATACATATAAGTTTCATTTCGTATTCGTTCAAAATGGAGATGTATTTGGTCTATTCCCCTCTATCATAAATATGTTTCCATTTATGTCAAGAATGTCTAGGAGGGTGTGGCAAAGAGCCCATACATAATTCAGAGTACATTAGTGTTTCATATTTCAGATTGCAATGAATACCTGCGTGTAAAACAAACGTAAAAGCTGTAGAGCATATAGGTATAAGTCCGTGTTGACTATTCAGTAGCACAAGTGAATACTAAATGAAAGCGAAACTATGTTTCTATAACCCTTAGAATGACAAATGAGGCTTACACGTGCTGTTCCTATTTCTACAGTTCTCGTTCAAAATTTTACTAATCCAGATAAAATAAGCTGAGCTTGCATAAATTCGCATAGTGCTAAAAATTGGTGAGGATCTTAAATAAATACTCCATTGTAAAGAAATATCAAATTCTCCATCGATTGATCTTTCATACTTTTCTCGTAAACAGCAAGTGTTATCACAAAAGTACGCCAGACAAAGTTGTAGATCATGCAATTATCTATAAGATTGGTTCCATCCATTTTTAGGGTTCCATACACAAACGGTAAAAAAAGAACCCTAATACTGAGATTTCGCTGTCCATCTGTCCGTCTGTATATCACCAGGCATGAGCTGTGATAGCGAGATAGCCGAAATTTGCATAGATGATGTATTTCTGTTGCCACTATAAAAAATACTAAAAATATTGCGCGTTTAGCTACATGTAAATGCAGATTAAAAATTTGCAACAACTATTGTTTTTATTTATACATAAGTTTTCATATCTAATCCAATATTTTTATGTAAAAGTTGTCAAATACCCAAAATGTTGAACTACATAATCGTTTCCTTCATACATATTAGGTATTCCATTTCATTCCAAAAAATTGAAACGCATTTTGTAGCTGTTTTATATGGGCGAAGGGAGCAACGCTAGCAAATTTGAGATTAAGATATAATATAAACGAATTGGGACTAAAAGGGAAATTGAAATATCTTTCCTTCCTTTTCCATTTCTTCTATATACGTATGTGCATAGATTAGATATAATCTCCTAAAAAGATCAAAGCTATGGGTTATGTACAATAAATACCTATCACTAAATGTAATCTTTGCAATCTACTAACGCGATAGTAGCTTACAGCGTCAATAGCATTGCTACGCGCTGTAAATGAAATTATCTATCTATATTGATATTAATTAAGAGGAAGGATTTATAAGTTTATTTATAATGTTTTTTTTTTAATCGGCTTATAGTTTTTGAGCATCAAAAACTATGAGCCGATTAAAAAAATATGCTTAGGCTCGGGAGTAACATAAGCTATATTGGATTTTCAAAAAGTTTCAAAAACTACGGGATTACCTTCATACACGCGAGCGGAGCCGAGGGCAGCAGCTAGTTATTAATGAAGTTAGCAGTGATTTGATCCTCATTAACAAACAAGCCCTTTTAGAGTTTGCCTTCGGCTTACCATCAGGCGAGGTGGAGTCAAATTGACGTGTCCTATATGTAAAAAAGTAATGTTAATCTCGCTAAATAGTAGGGACGGCGCGCGGCGTAGAAGGAAATTTGGTAGTTAGTGGAGCGCGACAGATTAATACACAGGGCGATACCTTGCACCCGGTTCAGTACCGCCACAAAACATGAGTTCCATAGATATGGCCGCAAGCAAAGATAAAGGGCAAGATTAATTTAAAAAAAAATTATCACTGGACATTATCAAGCGCGTCAGACTAAGGTAGGCTTAGTTAGTTACATGCTAAAGAGTATATTATTTCACTAATCTGACAATTTGAGAATGACGTTAAAAAAGAGGAGGGCTGTAAAGTTATAAAAAACGTCATCTGGACATTCTGGAAAAGTATATTATTCAAGGATAGTGGACTGCAGTGGACAAATTGATTGATTGAATTCAAGGAAAATGAAAAATATATAATCTGACGATTTCCACATACCGGTATATTCCACTAATCTGACAATTATAAAAATCTTAAACGTTTTAAATAAATATATTGACTCGGCCATCACATGAAAACACAACATATCTCACAAGTAATACATATATAAATTAGATTGTTTAGTGCTCTGTCATAAGAGCTTTTCTGATTTTTGTTGGTATCAATAAGCACGTACGTTTGTGCATTAGTCATTAGTTTACTCGTCAACTGTCTCGACTAAAGTTAATGCTTAAGTTTGTACCTAATTGTACAATTACGGGCAATTTAATCTACTTAATACTCTCATTCTTGCTTTTTTATTCCGTTGACCATTTTACAAGTTGCCTTTGATACACCTATTATTCCATTATATTATACATGTACACAGGTAAACTAATTAATTAAATGCAAATGTAACTTTGTAATTCTATATGGGATCACAAAGTTATTTATGCAATTAATGTATCTAGAATACAGCACCGAAAATGAAAAATATTTTAGTTTTTCCTTGATTCATACACTAAACACATAAGTGTTTATATTTATATTCTAAATTTGAAGCTTCTATTTCTGCTAAAGATCCTTAGAATTTTTGTGATCAGTCAGTCAGTGAGTGACAAAATTAAGAAACTTTGACTCGTTCACAATTCCTGCTTGGTTACTGAAAATTCAAGCTTCTAGTTTGATCCACCACGAAGTTCGGTATAGGGGGTCGAAAATCGCCTGAACTGCTTCTTGAAAAGAATGGTACGGCTGTGACGCTTTTTTTGATCGATATACGGTGCTCCCAGATTGTCGCCTTATTTTCAAAGTAAGAAACGTGAAATTGCCTAAAGCTGTTTCTGATAGGAAATAAAAGTACACAATCATGTACCGGGACAGGGGTTCTTAAATTTTATATTTTCAGTAGCCCCCAAGTTGTAATGCAACTCTTTCTTTAGTGCGGTTGTCAAAAATATCCAATTATTGATGCTATTCCGTAAAAGAAGTCTGGTATTCAATGTATTCATTTTCAATACACATATATTATAACATGGTAATAGCTTTTTGGTGTCAATTTTCTTCAACTTACCTAAATTTATAATCGGTTCCTAGGCGCCAGTAAAGAAGAAACGGTCGGTGCAACAAACTCCACTGCGGCATTTTCCAGACGTCTATTTACAATAAATAATACCTTAAACACCATATAAGGGAAGATAGAAAGTTAAAGAGGAAGAGGTAGGCCAAGAAGAACGTTTATGAAACAGATATAGGAAAAGATACCAGTCGTGTCATATCAGGAGGACAAGAGATTGGCGGAGGAAAAGGAGGTATGGCGATTGCCGACCGACAAGAGTACAGCTCTTAAACTTAATAGAAGAATCCTTTAAAACTAAATGTTGACGAATGTACATTTGTCTTGTGGATTAATTTGTGTCACCGATGTAGTATATAGACTGAGTATTTTCGCACAAAATCTTGGTTTTTTTGTATGCTAACATGCGATGCATTTCAGACATTCACAGTAACAAATTCATTGGCAGCTTATTTTCGTTCACTGCACTCTGTTGAATTTTTGCTTTGACCTTTGATTTTATGTACAAACTAGCAGAATTTAAAAGTTAAATGTTTGATGATCGAGATCAATTTTACGCAGTGCAGTCACTAAGGATTTTGTAAAAGCCAATCCTTTTTTATTTCAATGAATGGAACCGTGATACCTTTAAACCGATTCGCTTGACCAGACAACGTCATTATAAAAAGAAATTAGGGTAGTAATCAAGCATAATGGGTCATTTTTTACATTATTTTTCTTTAGAAATTTTTATCATATTACAAACTCGTGCTGTTTTTATGGGTCCGAATCTACTGGGTCTCCCAAAATTATTCATCCTGCTGAATTGGTTTCAGTTTACAATACGGGCGTAGTAATAGCTAATCAAAGCACAGTTCGGATAAGGGACTTCAGCAAAAGCATTCTCATCTGCCTACTCAAAGCTCTGCTTACTCAAAGCTCTTACTCACCAATTGGAGAATTGTCGAGTCAAAACGGTTTCTTTTGACTGATTTCGTAATTAACTTCATAGACACATCCACATTCCGTTTCTGAATTCAAATATATTCATCGTGAATCATTTCGAAGGCTGAGCAGGAATTTGGGGTCACTTTTAATCCTTCCCTTTCATATTTTTAGAACATAAATATTTTAGGTTCTTAGGAAGCTCAGACGTTAAACAAAACGTAGCCACTTCAGCCACAAGTACTTCTTGCGACGCATAAACGGATTACAAGGGTTCGCGTACCCCTTTGTTAAAATCAAAGTGTTGACTGCGAACCTAATGGATGTCAGAATAGGCCCCGAACAAGTAGAACGCTGTCAACCATCGCTTACTTGAAAGTTATTAAATGTTCACTAACATACCTAACTAATATAAGATAATGAAGCTAATTAACTTTGGTCGATGGGAATCGCTAAGATCGAAGGGCATCAAAGGGAATTAAAAAAGTTGTACTATAATTTTATTAGATGAATCATGTACGTACTACTGCTACTTTTGTACTATAAAAAAGCCCATACACTTCCTGCACGGATATTTTTGTTATATATCAATAGTACACTTCAGACGTTCAGTCGGATAGTTTTGTACTCAATCAAATTCCCTTTACGTAAATTTTTCCTCAAAATCCTCCATATCAGGTATTTTAAACAGTTTATTTGATCTATTAAGTGAAAAAAAGGTTAAATTTAAGTTTAATTGGCATTATTTACTTTCCACCGGGTCCGTACGGTAAAAAAAACGGTATTTTTTTTTACTAAATCCTAATTTTTTATGCAAATATGTAGTGCACCCGGAGTACTATCAGGTGTCTTCGACTTCGGGAGCGTCCCTCTAACACCCGGTATATACTTGTATACGAGGGTCATACCAAATGAAATTAAATATTTAAAATCTATATTTTCTTTATTGCAGATTGATACCTACTTTTAAAAGAATTCAACTTGAGCACATAAACATTTCCATACGTCTAAACCATTTGGAAAATATTATACTTCTGCCTTCTCTTTTCTAGGGAACCTCTGGAATCTCGAAATTATATGTAGCGAGTGTATGTTCTTTCTTACAAACCTCTAGCCTTTTAATATTTCTTTTATTTTTGAAAGGTCTTGGTCAGTGGGAAATTGCGGATAAGGTCGAGTAGTCGCATTTTTCGTATTGAAAAATTCGAGAGTTCTGGCTGAGCGCCATCTCGCCCTCACCGGCACGGAAAGAGAGGTAGTCGTGTATTTTGGTATGCATTGCTGCTGATGTAATGCCCACTTCTTCTTGCTCGAGCTCTACATATGAAATTCACCGATTCTCACTAACAAGGTTTTCGACTACATACTCAACACCCGATTCTCTCGAAAAAAAAAAGACGGGTTGCACTCCGGGAGTGCCGGCAGAAGTGAAAACTTTTACTTTCTTTGTTTCTCCGTTATATACAGAGAAAAAGATAAAAAGAACATACCATACCATACCTATAATATAGCGCCAATCATAGAACCTATCACTAATTTTCTACCAATTTTCTGTCAGAAGGAATTAATAAATTACAAACAGAAATAAATTACAAACAGAAAAAATAATCACAAAAAGTAATAAATTACATACAAAAAGAAGAATAATCACAAAAAGTGTCAGAAGCCCAGGTTCGAACCCGGTACTATCTGAAACCATAAGTACTTACACGAATCGCTCACCGTTAAGCTACGGAGTTTCTTATCGTATCTTGCAAAACAAACAGTCTATAGCTAATGTTGTATGACGTCAGTCACCGGTTACGGTTCAAAGGTCAAATGATCCTGACGCGCGAGTTTAACAATTTTTACCCATCCAACGCCGCTAAAGAAGTTTTCACTTCAAAAAGCATTTCCAAAAAACATATTTGAATTAACGAATATTCCATATTCAAAATTATCAGTTGATAACCTATACGTAAATTTTTGATGTGCTATTGACAATTCAATGAGTTAAGATTATCTAACTTCTTTTGGCCTTGTAATTTACCCGATATTGAAATTTACTTTTCTTATTTAAAAAACGAAAAACGACTGTATAATTGAAGCCTATACAACGATTTAGTCAAAAGAGTAAACTGATGATGACAAAGCAAGAGTGTTATGCTTAAAAGCGCTGAGTTCACGGTGTATTCGAAAGATATAAATGAGTCTTGGCACCAGCTTCATTCGTCATCGAGGCGGATTTGATTTTGAATTGCAGTGACAGAATGAAGGATCGAGTAAGGCTTCGGCTTAGCGTTATTAAGTAGCAGTGGATGTTATAACTTGTTTAAAGGTTCTCAAGATAACTGTGAATATGCAGTAGAATATTGAATGTCTAAAGAATATATTTTTATATGATATGTTATTGGCTTATTCCGTATAGTTAGGTAAATATTGAATCCTTTATTATAAATTGAAAGCTTGCTTCAGTGCAAAGGTACGTCTTTACTGCTAGAAATAAAACTATACTACAGCATGCACTGTTTTTACAATAGTAACATTTTTCACCAAGTATCGTTGCAAAATTAATAAAATAACCTTTAGATAGCTTTAACATATACCATTGCCATAATAAAAGAATCCAAAGTTAAACTAAAGAACAGCCAGTAATAGAAATAACATGATTATATTGTAAGCTGTTAGGTATGCAAAATCAAAAGTCAGCCAGTTAAGTTTTGTACAAAACGGGCATGTTGTAAAAGTAAACCAAGTTGAAATCATAATATGCATATTAACTAGGTGTTAAGTTCAAGTTAGTAATAATTAAAGATTGTTCTAAAATGAGTACCTACATAAACGTAGCAAACTTAACACTGAATCTTCTATTCAATTATTTAAACACTGCCTCTTTTGAAACTAAGACCCCTTATGAATATTTCACAAGGGGTGTTATAGATCCCTAGAGAATGCATGCAAGTGACAAGCATTATGTTTCATTTCAATTGCTCATAATAAGGATCTAATCTCACCGAATTAGGCACATAGCGATACCCATTATCAAACTGTGGTTTTTTGATTGTAATTATATCACGAGTGGGATAATGACTTTTTTTAATCGTATTGGTTGAGTTGCATTATTCTTAAACAATATTAGATACAAGAAGATCGTGTTCAATAGAGTAAAATAACTTGAACGTAAAAATTACGTGAAAATTGACGATCAGATCAAATAAGTTGTGTAGTTTTGATAGTTGGTTCACTTATTCACTAAGGTGCCCCGAAAGTTACTAAAAAGATATAATTAATAATTTTCAATAAACCATCAAAAATACTAAAAAAAAGGACCTTTCGTTCTTTCCGCAGAGACCTCGTTTCCTATCCTCGGGAACTTTTAGTATGTTCATCTGGGCACCTTAGGGAATAACTGTACGAAAGGGCATTGATAATCTATGCATGAAAGTTGGACAAAATTAACACATAGTGCATTTTGTTCCACATGTCAAAACTATCTTATAAACCGAAGCGCTTGAAATCCTGTCCTCGAAGTTAAGAAAAAAAAAACAAGTTTTTAAAAATACAAGTGAAATATTCGGTTTACTATTGTGTGACAAAAAACGTATAACATACGACCATTTTACAAACAACGTTGTCGTGCATTCATAATCAGTACATTCAATTTGTGAATATCAATTTGTAATTGATTATTATATTAGTTATCATAGATAATTTTTAATTATTACTGATACCAAAGTATTATTATAACATATATTATTGATGCTTTTAAGCTTCTGCATCGTTATCTAATATGACTGTGTCAAGGAATAACGCAGGGCCATTTATAACTACCTTAGCTTCCGTTATGAACCTCGGTCCTTGGGAGCGAGAGCGAGGGGGCTGGCGCCCCCTAGACAACGTTTAATAGATTTCTATTCCTAGGAGCTATGTTAGTCGTTAACGAATAATCCGACAACTAACTCCATTGCATGCGGGGGTCGTGGGATGGCGGGCTTGCAAGGCCCTCGTGGAGGGATATGAAGGAGCAGTACTAACAAGGTAGGAGCGGCCCTGGTAGAGGACGCTCGTAAGCCCTCCACATGTATTTTTGATAATAGAGGCCAGAGCGATGAGCAGATTAAAATGGATGGATTTTCTTGGAGGATGGAGGGGTGCAGGCCGTGACACGTCGAAAGGCAGCCAAGTCCCACCGACAGGTGGCCATGTCCAGGAGGACAGCGGCAGATTTGGCATCACTGCGGTCGACATCTTCAGTGGCGCAGGGCCGGGCGACACAGTCGCTTGTTTCCAGAATAGTACTATATAATTGCACTCATGTGGATGAAGGCTCCGATACAAGAATATATCAAAAACTTTAATAAATAAAAAATATTCATGTAATAATTATTTTTTTAAATATTTTTTTTGTTAAGCTATTTGATCTAGAAAATCATTAGAAACTACTCCCATGTGTGGGCGACACTGGGTTCAAATCCTGTCATTATCCTATCAAATCTTAATTGGTCTGTTTTATTTTTATTTTCTCGTGCTATTTCGTTATTGCAAAGGAATTTTATAGAAGAATTCCATATCGTCATAAGATCATCAGTTTAAATTCTCACGTTGTTGACTTTTTCTGATTTTATATATTTTTCTATACCTACTAAATATTGATACACTAAAAAACAGAGTATGATTTTTAATTAAAAACATTGATTGACTTATAAAATTTAAAGTACGTTCAGGAATGAAAGCGTCCTCGTGCTGATAAGATAAACCCTGCCGTTTGTACAGCCAGTATCTTCAGCATCGCTTTTAGGAGATTTAACTGTACGGACATTTTGAAAGCCTTTGTTGAATATTTCTTTGTCTTCCTAATGTCAAGGTGAATGCTGAAGCTACAGAAAAACCAATTTTTATCCGAAATACTGCAACACAGACAGAAATAAAGCTTTTCAATGGATCGAATGGATTTGTAATATTTTGAATCAATATCTATATACATAATAATCTATTATCTTCTTATTTATAAAAATTGATTGCAATTCTGTTAGTCTCGCTGAAACTCGAGAACGGCTGTACCGATTGGGCCAATTTTAGTCTTGAAATATTTGTCAGTCAATCGTCGTTCGGCATTACTTGTGTTCATAGGTGTCGCACTTTGTTAGCTACCTGGGTTGTGAATCATCACCTCGTCAAACGCCGGCCATAGTGATGGCTCGTGCCATTATCGATAGTTATCGATACGGGCCACTGTGACATCCGCATAAAGATGGATCGTTACCTGCATCGATCGTCGTCCATCGGCAGCATTAATGCAAAACGACCACTGATGAGCAGCCCGATAATTGGAAAGCTCCGAAACGTACTTCTTCGTTCAAGAGTCACTCTAAATTCGATCAAGCTCGAAATTTCTCCACACTAAACAGGTATGGAAATCTTCCGTTAGATGTTGAGATGGCAACTCCTGAGAAAGATAAGCCATACAAAGAAGCCGTCACCGTTGTTAAGAAAACGGGCCATATTCCTCCAATAATCCTTGATATCCAAAAGGATTGGACACACTAAACTAACTAACGTTAACCAACCGTTTTCACCTCCAGTCCAAAGGTAACAATAAAGTGGCCATAATATGTTACACTTCTGAGGCCCACCAGGCGCTTAAAAAAGGACTGATGAAGACGGATGTCAACTTTATCACGTACACCAGGAAGGACGAAAAGTCGCCGAAAGTGGTAATTAGAGGTTTGCCTGCATATGCTGAAATGGAACTACTAGCTGAATTGGAAAAGCTTGGGTTTGCAGGGGCGAAAGTCATCAAACTTCAGTCTGCCAAGTTGGTGAACGTGGCGTGGCGTGTCCACCGTTTTTTTTACATCTCCCTTCTGATACGGATATCCTCAAGTTTCGTCAAATTAAATACCTATGTCACTGCGTTATTACAAAACACAAGTTCAGGGCATCGAACTTGTATGGAACGTAATGTTTTCGATGTCAAGGATTCGGCTATTCGTCCAGCAGGAAAATTACAGGAAGTGTAGATCCCGAATGGATTACCTTAAGCGCATCAGCCAAAGAAAGGTACTCGAAAAACCTTTGATGCCTCCAATCATCCCCACGAAGGCCCCCGTCAGCAGAGATGTTGTAATCAACAGGAGACCTTCCACTGGCTTCAACGTCACTGGTACGACAAAACCATGGGCCAAGATTGCTGCACAATGTGAAACCTCTGAAGTCGAGAGTGTTGTTAATTCTGATGAACTCTGAGGACGCCACCACCAAAAAAATGTTGGACATCTTGATCACGGTCAAGAACCTGAATTCCAATCATGCAACACTATGCTCGAGAAAGTAATGCTCGTCCTAACTCACCTCGGCCACTATGTTTTATAACGCTGAACTATGTCTACTATCCTGGAACGCCGACGGGGTACGATTGCTCGTTGTGAAACTAAACTCACGCAAGAAGCGGGGATTGACCCAGGGCAAGGAAATATCCTTGTTCTGGGTCAAGGCCCACGCCGGATTGGAGGGCAATGAGCGAGCCGACCAGCTCGCCAAAGAGGCGGCTCTGCGGTCGAAAATTGCGCCGCATTACAATCTGTGCCCCGTCTTCTTCGTGAAGCGAGGTCTGCGTCAGACCTCTCTTCACGAATGGAACGAAAGGTACAGGCTGGGCCATACGGCTTCTGTCACCAAGCTTTTCTTCCCTTGCGCTCTGGAGGCATATAGCATCGTCCGCAAGCTGGAGCTTTCCGGCACCACCACCCAGCTCCTAACGGGGCATGGTGGGTTCGCCGAATACTTGACTCGCTTCAAGTGTAGGGAGGACCCATCATGCGCCTGCGGACTGGGGGTGGACGAGACAGTCATATTTTTGTCTCTGGCATATAAAGCCACCTTTTCTTGGTTCGATTTACGGTGATTGACTAAGAATGAAAAAACACAAATATTTTTCTTCTCTTTTCACACTATGAGAAAGGACAGAGATAGTGCATTGTTAGGATCTCTATGGTAAAATATAAAAGACAATTTTATGTGGGTACACGTCTATTGCCCCGAGCACATGAGACACATTGTAGTCCTCAAACCTGGATGCTACCTCCCTACGGGCAGGTTCTGTGCCCGGGAAGTGCACCCAATTCACCAAGAGTCTGTAAGTGTAATTTATTATTAACTAATTTGTTCATCAGTGATTAGGTATCTAACAATCGCTAAAAGCTAGTAACTTAACCTGTTATAAACAGATGTTAAAAATTGGTCCAAGAAGCTGCTGACGGTGGTTTGGGCCTGGTACAGCGAGAGGTCTTGGCCCAACTGGCGCTGATAGCCACCATTAGCAGTTGGATGGAACAAAGCACCTAAAACCAAACAAGTTGTTATTTATTACAGGCACATATTGATTAGGCTATATTCCCATATCCCAGACAAAAAAAGACGGGTTGCACTCCGGGAGTGCCGGCAGAAGTGAAAACTTTTTCTTTCTTTCTTTCTTCGTTATATACAGAGAAAAAGATAAAAAAACCAATTTTTATCCGAAATACTGCAACACAGACAGAAATAAAGCTTTTCAATGGATCGAATGGATTTGTAATATTTTGAATCAATATCTATATACATAATAATCTATTATCTTCTTATTTATAAAAATTGATTGCAATTCTGTTAGTCTCGCTGAAACTCGAGAACGGCTGTACCGATTGGGCCAATTTTAGTCTTGAAATATTTGTCAGTCAATCGTCGTTCGGCATTACTTGTGTTCATAGGTGTCGCACTTTGTTAGCTACCTGGGTTGTGAATCATCACCTCGTCAAACGCCGGCCATAGTGATGGCTCGTGCCATTATCGATAGTTATCGATACGGGCCACTGTGACATCCGCATAAAGATGGATCGTTACCTGCATCGATCGTCGTCCATCGGCAGCATTAATGCAAAACGACCACTGATGAGCAGCCCGATAATTGGAAAGCTCCGAAACGTACTTCTTCGTTCAAGAGTCACTCTAAATTCGATCAAGCTCGAAATTTCTCCACACTAAACAGGTATGGAAATCTTCCGTTAGATGTTGAGATGGCAACTCCTGAGAAAGATAAGCCATACAAAGAAGCCGTCACCGTTGTTAAGAAAACGGGCCATATTCCTCCAATAATCCTTGATATCCAAAAGGATTGGACACACTAAACTAACTAACGTTAACCAACCGTTTTCACCTCCAGTCCAAAGGTAACAATAAAGTGGCCATAATATGTTACACTTCTGAGGCCCACCAGGCGCTTAAAAAAGGACTGATGAAGACGGATGTCAACTTTATCACGTACACCAGGAAGGACGAAAAGTCGCCGAAAGTGGTAATTAGAGGTTTGCCTGCATATGCTGAAATGGAACTACTAGCTGAATTGGAAAAGCTTGGGTTTGCAGGGGCGAAAGTCATCAAACTTCAGTCTGCCAAGTTGGTGAACGTGGCGTGGCGTGTCCACCGTTTTTTTTACATCTCCCTTCTGATACGGATATCCTCAAGTTTCGTCAAATTAAATACCTATGTCACTGCGTTATTACAAAACACAAGTTCAGGGCATCGAACTTGTATGGAACGTAATGTTTTCGATGTCAAGGATTCGGCTATTCGTCCAGCAGGAAAATTACAGGAAGTGTAGATCCCGAATGGATTACCTTAAGCGCATCAGCCAAAGAAAGGTACTCGAAAAACCTTTGATGCCTCCAATCATCCCCACGAAGGCCCCCGTCAGCAGAGATGTTGTAATCAACAGGAGACCTTCCACTGGCTTCAACGTCACTGGTACGACAAAACCATGGGCCAAGATTGCTGCACAATGTGAAACCTCTGAAGTCGAGAGTGTTGTTAATTCTGATGAACTCTGAGGACGCCACCACCAAAAAAATGTTGGACATCTTGATCACGGTCAAGAACCTGAATTCCAATCATGCAACACTATGCTCGAGAAAGTAATGCTCGTCCTAACTCACCTCGGCCACTATGTTTTATAACGCTGAACTATGTCTACTATCCTGGAACGCCGACGGGGTACGATTGCTCGTTGTGAAACTAAACTCACGCAAGAAGCGGGGATTGACCCAGGGCAAGGAAATATCCTTGTTCTGGGTCAAGGCCCACGCCGGATTGGAGGGCAATGAGCGAGCCGACCAGCTCGCCAAAGAGGCGGCTCTGCGGTCGAAAATTGCGCCGCATTACAATCTGTGCCCCGTCTTCTTCGTGAAGCGAGGTCTGCGTCAGACCTCTCTTCACGAATGGAACGAAAGGTACAGGCTGGGCCATACGGCTTCTGTCACCAAGCTTTTCTTCCCTTGCGCTCTGGAGGCATATAGCATCGTCCGCAAGCTGGAGCTTTCCGGCACCACCACCCAGCTCCTAACGGGGCATGGTGGGTTCGCCGAATACTTGACTCGCTTCAAGTGTAGGGAGGACCCATCATGCGCCTGCGGACTGGGGGTGGACGAGACAGTCATATTTTTGTCTCTGGCATATAAAGCCACCTTTTCTTGGTTCGATTTACGGTGATTGACTAAGAATGAAAAAACACAAATATTTTTCTTCTCTTTTCACACTATGAGAAAGGACAGAGATAGTGCATTGTTAGGATCTCTATGGTAAAATATAAAAGACAATTTTATGTGGGTACACGTCTATTGCCCCGAGCACATGAGACACATTGTAGTCCTCAAACCTGGATGCTACCTCCCTACGGGCAGGTTCTGTGCCCGGGAAGTGCACCCAATTCACCAAGAGTCTGTAAGTGTAATTTATTATTAACTAATTTGTTCATCAGTGATTAGGTATCTAACAATCGCTAAAAGCTAGTAACTTAACCTGTTATAAACAGATGTTAAAAATTGGTCCAAGAAGCTGCTGACGGTGGTTTGGGCCTGGTACAGCGAGAGGTCTTGGCCCAACTGGCGCTGATAGCCACCATTAGCAGTTGGATGGAACAAAGCACCTAAAACCAAACAAGTTGTTATTTATTACAGGCACATATTGATTAGGCTATATTCCCATATCCCAGACAAAAAAAGACGGGTTGCACTCCGGGAGTGCCGGCAGAAGTGAAAACTTTTTCTTTCTTTCTTTCTTCGTTATATACAGAGAAAAAGATAAAAAAAAAAAACCATGCCATACCTACCATACCTATAATAAAGCGCTAATCATAGAACCTATCACTAATTTTCTGCCAGAAGAAATTAATGAATTACAAAAAGAAAAAATAATCACAAAAAGTAATCAATTACAAAAAGAAAAAATAACCACAAAAAGTAATAAATTACAAAAAAAAACAAAACGTAATAAATTACAAAAAGAAAAAAATAATAACAAAAATTTCAGAAGCCTCGTTCCGAACCCGGTACTATCTGAAACCATATGGACTTACAGTCGAAGCGCTAACGGCTCAGCCGAGAAGCTTCTTGACGCACTTAACAAAATGAACAATCTGTAGCTGTTGTAATGTTGTATGACGTCAGTCGTCGGTTACGGTTCAAAGGTCAACAAATCCTGACGCGCGTTTAACATTTTTAACCCATCCAACGCCGCTAAAGAAGTTTTCACTTCAAAAATGTCAGTTATCAAGACACTGGTCCACCGAGCTAAGACCATCTGTGAACCTCAACACCTACAAAACGAGTTATGCCACTTGGACTCGGCCTTCCAAGCGAATGGATTCTCTGCACATGAGATACGGAGAGCTTTTCACCCAAAGAAAGCTTCGCAGACAAACCAGGATGAGGAAAAACCTGCTCCGATAGGGAAGGCTTTCTTGCCATACATTCGTGGCATTACGGATCGTATCGGAAGACTGCTAGAAGCTTATAACATCAAGCCGATATTCAAGCCCACGACGCAGCTACGGAATTTTCACCGTTCGGTCAAGGACCCACGTGATCCACTATCGTCAGCTGGAGTTTACAGAATCCCCTGCTCATGTGGCTCGGTATACGTGGGCACCACCCAAAGAAGCATCAAGACCCGCCTGTCGGAACATGAACGTAATTGCCGCCTCCACCACTTCGACAAGTCAGCGGTTGCAGAACACACCCAAGAGGATGGGAATCATACCACCGAATTTCAGAACACGAAAGTTCTAGCTACCTCAACACATTTTTTCCCACGAATACTTCGAGAAGCCATCGAAATATTCAAGCATCCCAACAACTTAAACCGAAAAAACGAGGGATTTCAGCTCCAAAAAGATTGGAACCCTGCACTGACAGCCACTCGGTATCACAGTGCAAACAACCAATCAGGATCGAGTACGTCCGCGCCACAGCGCTTGGCCAATCAGAATCGAGTGAGTCGATTCCCCGCTCCGACCGTGCCTATAAATACAGCCGTGTTTCAAGGCATCGCGCCAGTCGCACGTCAGCCACCGGCGAGGCAAGGTCTCCGAAGTTGTCGTCGCCAGGCCCTGCGCCACTGAAGGTGTCGACCGCAGTGATCGACGAAACGTCTGGAACGCAAGTTTCACATGGACCACGGCCAATCAGCCCGGAAGCAGTATATTCTACATGCAACGCCGGCCGTGAAAGCCTGAAGACTTATAGGCTATATTATTTATACGGAAAATAAAGCAACAGATACTTTCTTACCTTTAAATGAGCATTTTTTTTGTCCACTAATTAATATGTCCGCTAAGTAGATGGCCATGGCTTTTTAATCCGCCCCAGCGATTGAAATTCGCTGTCGCTAAGATCGAACGGATCGCAAACATCCCGGATGCGTTTCCTTTAAATTTTTCTGTTCTCGCGTTCCTCATATATAGTTAAAACATAATTATAATATGGCACCGCCATTTTCAGCACAAAGGTACTAAATTTTGATCCAAAATGAACCGAGCACAAGAAAAGTTTAGACGAGATAATTTCTCGTCGACCAAATGAAAGACGGGAGACAAAACATTTTAAATTTACTATTTTCACGTATGTTACAATTTGCAGACACTAAGTAGAGATGATTTCTCGAAGTCAAGTTATGTCGACATTTGACAGATCACCATGAAATAAATGTGTTGCCATATTACCAACAGTCGACATATCGACATAAAACGGCAAAATGCCTCGAGATAGCTATCTCGTGGCGCGCATGTTAGCCCTACATGTTACCAACAGTCGACATATCGACATAAAACGGCAAAATGCCTCGAGATAGCTATCTCGTAGCGCGCATGTTAGCCCTGCTGGGAAGGTTTAAACGGTGAGAAAATATGGGAAATTGCAACTTTATTTTACTGATTCTGAGGCGGTACGAAGTTTGCCGGGTCAGCTCGTCTATTTATATAGAAATGAATCCCTATTTCCCTTATTCACGCCATCACGTGTGAACGGCTGGACCGATTTCACTAATTCTTTTTTAGAATATTACTTGCAGTACGAGGATGGGTCTTACGTAGAATAATAATTAAAAAATGAGTACGCCTTTACGGGAAAGGGCACAGAATTCCACACAGGTAAAGGTTCGGGTATCAGCTGGTAATATATAAAAGCAAAATACCACTCGCTGTTTAATCACGAAATCTCAGATACTATAACACCTACAAACTTGAAATTTGGTAGGTAGGTTTCTTATATAGAGTGTGGACAACCACTAAGAACAGATTTTACTAAACTCCACCCCTAAAGGGGTAAAACAGGGGTTGGCAGTTTGTATGAAAGAAATTGAAATTAAAAATGTATGATCTGTAAATGGTGTGAAGGTGTACCTACGTATATATCCTGAGAAATCAACCCGCTTTTGGGATAAACAGGAAATAATATTTTGTATGAAAGTGTAGCTCACTCCACGCTTACGAAGTCGCAGGTGGCCGCTTGAAAAGCAAAGCAATTTTTGTCCAGGCATCAAAGTGCTTCATAAATATGTAATTGGTACATAATTATACTTATAACATGTCCTATTCCTTTTTATTTATCCTATATTACCCTACAACTAGGTAAAGGCCTTCCCGATATATTGCCTCCCCCCCCCCCCCCCCTCTCATATCAAATATTTAAAAATCTTTTAAATATTTAGGTAGAACTTGATAAATTCAATTTTAGAGAGGTAATTCCCTAATTATGAAACAAAATGTTTCTATCATCAATTGTGAATAAAGTTCAACTGGAATTGGACACAGAATTTGAAATGTTTAAAATGTAGCATTTTCACTGAAAAATGCTTCCAAATAGGGTAATTTGTCACTAATTTTATCATTTGTCTCTTTGTGAAGATACTTCTAAGAATTTATGATTCAATTCATAATAAAACGAATACAAAGTGTATAAACAAAAATATTACATGAATCTGAAAAAAAGATACGGCCAGCGTCGCCTGCGCAGAAAGTACATGTGCCATTTAAAGAAACGGCCCGCTTGAAACTGGTAGTGATAAGGGGTGCGTATATTTATGTTTAGAATTTATTTTATAACGTTATTATTGCACGCCGTATATGGCTGGATATGTAGTGATATAACATTATTTTACCAAAACCATTTGATTTCATTTGATTTGATGTCTAGTACTAAATTATTATAAAGAAAAACTTAAATTCATTCATGCACGAAGCACCGTGCGATGACCGTGCGTGTAAAAGTCATAAAATGTATTTACGAATGTAAACTAGTATCGAGTTATTCAAATTAATACAATATCTTTAGACCGTGATGTAATAAATTTCAGTTAAACGATTAAAACCAATATATATAATACCAAAGATAATATATTGATTTATGGTAATCTTTGCAAATTGTGAATGGCCAGCGAGATATTTTATCCAAGGTAAACGTCATAAAAATAAAAGCGAATACTTATAGGCTCTGAAATGAATCTGGGTGACAAGGATTACACACATTTTTGTCGTAATTTATATGTCCGTAAAGTTAGGTTTATTGAGGTAGGTACATGTCCCGATTTAAATAGGAATTTGAATGGAATGTGTTTGGCCATAACTTGACATCTCAATTTGTCACAATTTAATAAACAAGACCTTATCTGACATAATGTTTTGTCAAGATAGGCATGTTAAAATACGAGTTGTCAACATATTACCAAAGTCAATTACTTCAAAAATAAAAGACAACTGCAGCGTTTTTTTTTTTTACATAAAATCTTTATACATAGGAATCAGTATGCTAAAAAGAACATAGTACAAGTTAACATGTCAATATATTCAAGCCAGCCAAGTATACATAATATATACCTACAACGTAGCACATGTCCTAATAGTCAGTGACCATGTAGCCGGCCGATTTATGGTTGGGGCCATGGCCCACCCTAGAAAAAATAACTAGCTACTACTTTTTAGGGTTCCAACTACTTGTAACGACTGCCATAGATAGGGATCATCACTTCATGCAACAAATTATTAAAAAATAAAGTCATCCACAAGCTCAGTCAACCACACCAGTTGGACTTTTTAGAGGTCCAACTACTCGTAACGACTGCCATTGATGTTCCAATGATAATCGGGACGGATGGCCTAACGTGCTATTTCCTTTAGCTATCACGAACACAAATTAGATACAGGTGATCCAGCATAGTGCCGCAGTAGCAGCTGTCGAGCGCCAGCCCTCTACATCGTGTGAAACCTAAGGAATCACGTTCTAATGAGTAATGAAAGAAGGTTTGAATTCTAACATACATATTCGCACCTAGAAATGCTCGAAGGGGTAGGCAGAAGTGTATTAACACCGACGTTTTATATCAATATGCGTTGATGATACACTAAACAAATAAACAACACTAAAAACAACAAGCACTAAACACTATTATCATAATGAAATTATTGATTCCTTTGCAATGGTTAATTGAATCAAATTGGCATGCCTTGTAATAGTGATGTTTTTACTGCGTCGTCAGTTACTGGAAGCTTTTCTAATTTGAATAGTGATTTTATTCGTGCAATTTGATAATTGTGGTATCTTAACTGATTCCATAGTCAATGTGACTTTATCATGACACTTGTAAAGTGCCTTTAAATAAACAGTGACCCATTTTTTTTGCCTTACCTTAATTTATTTTATGCAAAGTATTTGCCTAACTTAATAATTTTTATTGGCTAGTAATGATATTGCAATTAATTTTTTATCTTTTTCCTGTTACCCGCGGCTACGTCCGCGTGGATGTCACTTATCGCGTAGTGTTCCCAACCTCTAATTCACCTCTGTACCAAATTTCATCAGAATATCTTCAAACCCCTTCTATCGCGATAAAAGAAAGCCTATGTACGTTCCTAAGCATTATCCATCCCTGAACCAAGTATCGACCCTTTGAGCGCGTATTTTTTTTGTATTCAAATAATTTGCTGCACGACCGCTAAGTGCGATGCACAGCGCCGTGGCTTAGCAACAGTAATAACGACACTGTCACTTCTTTGTATATGCCTCCCGGATTTTTTGACATTAATGATTTGATGTATAAGCTATATTATTGAAAAGTTTCGTTAAAATCCATTCAGTAGTTTTTAAGTGAAAGAGTAACAAACATCCATCCAAACATCCATCCTTCCATACTCACAAACTTTCGCATTTTTAATATTAGTAGTATATATAAAATAATGTTGCTTCCCGTGTCTGGCTGTCTGTCCACATGTACGCTTAAATCTTTACAACTACGAACGGATTTTGATGATCTTTCAATAGATAGAATGATTCAAGAAGAAGGTTTATATGTATAATACATGTATAATATAGTAGAGAAACACTGATCATTTTAGAGGTTTATAACGTGATGTCGTAAATAACACTGCTGCTGCGATTGAATCCTACGAGATATATTAAAATAATGTACTGTAACAATATGTATCTCAGGTAGGTCTTCACAAAAGTCCGTGATAGCATATGTCTATCCCCTAAGGATAACCCAAAATAACCATTTTTATCTGTAAATGAAAAAAAAAAGAAAATGTGGCATTTGCGAAGCTATTTTTTACCATACAGTATTATTCCTCATACAATTAAATACGTTAGATGCGATGTGCATTTAATGTAGCTCAAACTTGCCATTCAAAGTACACAATTTGATTCAGATTATCAATATTTTTCGGTTTAGTTCAAAATTTAGCTGCTACTGTTTTGACGTCCATGGTTTATGATTGACAATTTAACAAAATGTAGTATGCCCGATCAGGTGGACATCTGCGCGAACATTAACGTAAAAATATATTATGTCTACCACGTGATAATTTTCCTTATGATAACAACACCTTAGTGTTGTAGGTATTGAGAATTCGTAACAAAATAAAGGCTAATTCTTAAGCAACACCTCATCTCGGTATACATTTTCGTCCAAATCATTAGAACTTTTGCCGTGATAAACGTGTGTAAATAAATATATTCTCTTTTAATAACATTAATTTGATGATAATTATTATATTAAAGCATTTATGAAACAGGAGAGTACTCTAGAAGTTCTTAACACTGTTCGTTGTCATGTTTAAATATAACCTTCTCACGTACACATATGAAGTCAGTTTATACCGTAGTCTCGCCTGAAATCACGTTAGATACACTTCATCGCAAGGCGAGGTAAATATTCGATAAGGTAAATATCGACATTTTTCTATACAGGTTCAAGAACTGGATTTGAACAATATAAATCCACTAAGCGGGTATAAGTTATAAGATATCGACGTTTAGTTTACTTACGTCTGGTTTTAATTGTGGAATGAGATATTGTTTTGACAGTCTTTTAAGCTGATATTCATCTATAGTGAGCTTTATACTCTGTATTTATACTCTTTATTTTATGGAGATAGCCTATCCGATACCTCATTCTATTGATCGTCGAAGATTTGAAAAAAATATAAATTAACTAAGTCGATGGACACCATTAAGTAAGAATTTATTTTAAAAAGTCACGATGTTACCATTAAGTTCAGTTAATTCACTTGTAAATAAATGTTCCATTTATGATATTTATTTTTATATATTTACTAGCTTTTACCCGCGGCTCCGCCCGCGTGGATGTCGGCTGTTGTAATTTTTCCTGAATTCTCTTTGCTATAAACCTCACGGAGCCCGAGACCTTTCCAACGAATGCAAAACCGTGGAAATCGGTTCGTGCGCTCTGGAGTTATAGCGTCAGGAAGGAAAACCCGACTTATTTTTATATAGTAGATATATGCAAGAAGTTCACTTAAAATCTAGGTTCATACATTATAATCAATCGTAAGACACAGCAATTACAATCAAGATAGTAGCTACAATGGAAGTCTATCATAAAATCAACAACTGTGAAGCGCGTTCCTATAAATCGGATATAGGCCTTTAATAAGTAGGTACTCGTGCAGTAAGGAGTGATTATAATGCGGCACGTAAGGGCGAACAGTGTGGCATTTAAATACGCCTGTCGTGAAGCATTCGAATGTCCTTCCCATCAATTGCCAAAGCACTGAGGCATCGAACAAACGCTTGCTATCTACTCAATATTTTTGCCTCGTTCCGTCTACACGTGGTTTTTTTAACTGACTTCCAAAAAGGAGGAGCTTCTCACTTCGATTGGTATTTTTTTATGTATGTCACATCAATTATTATTCAATGCGGGATAGTTGTCATTTGGTCCCATAAAAACTTTTCATTTAACATAGATAAACCTGTTTTTAGTAAGCTTCCATTTTATGATCGTATTTGTGTTTTTTCAATCAAATTTTTAACCGAAATCTTAATTATGTTGTCCCATATTTCTGTTGTTTTTTTTTTCAAACATTTTTTCAAATCGGTTTGATTTGAAAAAATATTTTGCATTGGGTTCAGTATAACTCATAAGCGGTTCCATATTAATTTCATGGGTATTGAACCATGGACCCCAGAGACACACCTGAGAACAACTCAAAATCAAATAGGAAATGGGAAAGGATGCCTTTTTAAGGACGTGTTAGAATTACTTAGTCTTGAACTGTGGAGGCAAACAACAGAACTCCTTAATGTTGTAAAGCATGAATGTCTCGTTTATGTTATTGAGAGCATTGTCATTCTTATGAAACAATAATCAGTTAATTCACAGATCAGTTAATCTGTGAATTCAATTATTTTCCTTTAAGTTCTTTTTGTTCAAACTAACTTAAAGGGCTTATACATGGGGCACACTAAAAGCTTTGTCCTTCTAGTTAATCGGAACTATTTGAATTTCGAATGTTATATTTTTTGAAAAGTTGCAACCATCTTAGTATTAAAAAAAAATGGCGGGAAATCATTTGTTAATTGTTTTTTTATCACACATCAAAGTTACGCAACGAAAATGGAATTAAGCCGAAAAGATTTTAGAGTAATGATTTTAAAAGTTGACTGTGCAATGAAAGTGAAGACTTTGCCGCTTGTCTTCAAAATGATTTTAGGAGAGAAGCACCTTGTTTGAGCACCGTGAGGCGATGGTTTGCTGAATTTGAGAGAGGTCGGGTTCCTTTACATGACAAATTTCGTGACGGGCGGCCTTCAACTGCCGTCAACGCAAATAATGTAGCTACTATTAAGCGGCTAATAGAAGAAAACGTGCGGATTACCTATGAGGCAATTCGAGGTCGATAGGGGATTGGTATTATATACCAAATTCAGAAAATTTTACACAAGGAATTGAAAGTTCGGAAACTTTGTTGTCGTTGATGAAACCTCATGAAACGACAGCGGAGCGAAGCTCGCGTGAAATGATGTTCACAGATGCTACTGAAGTACGACCACGGACATTCTAATGCTGTTTATGACATTGTCACAGGAGACGGAAAGTGGATTTACTGTTTTGAACCCGAAAAAAACAGCAATTTTGTGTACGAGTGTTTGACAATGAGAACAGGCCAACAAAAGTGAGGCAGGCGAGAAACGCTGGTGAAAAAATGATCACGTTTTTTTTTCTCAGCTACGGGGAACATATGCACAGTTCCAGTTGAAGGTCAAAAGAGTGTTATGTTAATGCTGAGTGGTATTCTACCATAATTACGTTAGAAAAAGTTCACGAAAGACGACCACAAAGCCGTGTTCTCCTACATCATGACAAAGTTTCTTCACACACAGCCAACAAACAAAGTCCTTTTTTAGCTTCCGACAAAATACAACTCATCACCCATCCTGCACATAGCCCCGACCTGTGATTGTTGTGTGAAATCAAAGATTTGATAAGAAGTTTCACTTTTACCAACTCCAAAGAGGCAGTGACAGCTTCAATTAGCACGTAGAAACTGTCCAGTACGCCGAGTCATGCCGCATGAAGAACGGTCTATAATGTATATATAATGTATATATTAGTGTATAAGTAGTATTAAGAATACATTGTAAGACACGGTAGCAAACCGCGTCATTTAGGTTGCTCCTTAAGTGCCTATGCGGGCTAACGAAAAATGTAGTACTTAAGCGAGCATGTTGCGCCCGTAAAGCGGTACAATTGAACACAAGTTCGGAAAAGCTCTAATAGCGATCCAGAACAATAGAAGTAAGAAGAATAAAGCTGCAAGTCTGCAAATTGGAGTTTTATTCAAGTGAATCCTGATAGGGAGATAAAAGTCATACAGTCCACGACATTGTTTGGTCCTTCAGAAGCCGGATCGAATTGTGAAGATCAGCTTCAAGGTTGGAAGAATCTACGCTTCAAGAATACTTCGTGTTCAAGATGGTGGTGACTAGAAGTCAGGCTGACGCAGAGGAAGTTCTAGCTCGACAACGGGAAGAGGACCTGAGACAGCAGCGCATTGAAGAGGAACGGCGCCGAAGGTTGGCTCTGGGTCCGCCGGCATCGCCAAGCACGCATTTGGGTATGGAGTCTAGGGTAGGGGCTACGATCGACGCTCCTCCTAGTGCTCCTAGACTGAAGCCCGGGAACCTACCTCGAACTGGTTCACCGGGAGGGTCGGTGAGATCGCACCGCTCAACTGCGTCAGCCCGGGCCCGGCTCGAGTTGGAAGCTGCAGAAAAGCTGGCCGAACTAAAGAAGAAAGAACTCGAAATTGAAGCAGAATTGATAAGGAAAAGGTTGGCCACCGAACTTACGGCCATCCAAGAGGATCAAGAAAGCGTTCACGAAGATGTACCCATTGAAACACATCACAGAAGAGTAGATGAGTGGCTGCAAGCGAACCCCGTCATGCCAAGAACGGAGCCAGAAGAGTCGAGAACACGGAGCAGAGAAGATCGGCACCTACGGTTCGAACTGCATGGAAGGTCAGACACACCCACGCGAACGAGTCGCATTGATCAACTGACTGAAGCGATGGAGCGACTAGCAAGACCCAGAATACGGTGTGCAGATCTACCTACGTTCTCGGGGGCTCATGGAGAGTGGCTTACGTTCAAAGCCGCTTACACCGACTCTACGAAGCTGTACAGTATATCGGCGATTGAGAATATACAGCGACTGAGGAAGAGTCTCACCGGGGAAGCACGAGACATCGTGGCAGCACTACTCGCGACCGCAACGGATCCGGACGTCATACTCCGAACGTTAGAACAGTGTTTCGGACGTCCTGAAGTAATTATCGACAAGGCATTTGAAGACTTGAAGAAGCTACCAAGGCCAGGATCGTCGGCAGTGGAATTGAATAAATTCGCAATACGAGTACAGAACGTCGTGTGTGTACTACAGAATATTGATCAGCGGGGATACCTGTACAACCCAGCGCTAGTAAGAGAAATTTTGAACAAGCTGAGCCCTCACGTGCAAGCGAGATGGTGCGACTACGCGACGGACTACGGAATCGCGGCAGAACCCGATATCATCACGCTATCCCGCTTCCTGATGAGGGAAGCAGACCGCGCGCTCAAGCATGCTTACGTCCCGGAGAGTAGTACAACCACGCAAGCGAAGAAAGAAACTCGCCCGACGCCCGCGCCTGCGAATAAGAAGAAAACGAACGCTGTCTTCAATGTCACAGAGTCATCAGAGTCGAAAGAACAGCTAGATCAGTGTCCGAAGTGTGAGAAAGCCCACGAGTTACCGCGGTGCCCACAGTATAAGGCACTAACGGTAGAAGAGCGATGGAACTTCGTGAAAGAAAAAGGATTGTGTTTCAAGTGTCTAGTGAAAAGGCATCAACGCAATCGGTGTAAGTCGAAGCCTTGCGGTGTGAACGAATGCCGCATCGCCCATCACGCCACTCTGCACAGTGAGAAGCCGAAGCAAGATGAGAAGCCGCCAACCACGTCAAGCCCGACGGAAGCAGTACTCTCAGTGGTAACCCAGTCCTCAGCTGAGCCAAGAGCCGTGCTGTTGAAGATGTGTCCCGTCACAATCGTGGGACCAGGGGGGGAGGCAAAGACTCATGCACTCCTGGATGAAGGCGCTACCATCTCTCTCATCGATGCAGACCTGGCAAGGAAAATTGGGGCAAGAGGACCTCCGCAACGACTGCTAATGCGAGGGGTCAACATGCAGCAGTCGGAAGAAAGAAGCCAGCTGGTGACCGTGAAGATTAAGGGACCCGAAGGTGCGCCCCACGAACTAAAGGCACGCACCATCCGGTCTATGAAGCTACATCAGCAAGCTATTCCGGCTTCGCTGCTTGAGTATGAACATCTGCGGGACCTAGGAGAGAACAAGGTCTGCTACGAGTCGACGCGTCCGGGGATCCTAGTAGGCACAGACCACTGGGAGTATATCGTATCCCGGGAGCTGCGTCTGGGTAAACGAGGCCAACCCGTAGCATCGAGAACCAGCCTAGGGTGGGTGATACATGGAACATTACCACGAAGCATCATTCGCCAAAGCGAAAGCGACGTGTTACATGTTTTCACCTCTGAGCAAACTAAAAATGAGAGTGAACGCCTGCACGACCTCGTAGACCATCACTTCAAGATCGACGCGCTCGGTGTCTCTCACAAGCCGAAAGTGAGTGACGCGGAACGTCGAGCGGTGCGAATCGTCGAATCTACGTTGAAGCGAACTGATAAAGGCTACGAAGTAGGGCTACCGTGGAAAGAAGACAACGTCACACTCCCGCCGAGTTACAACTCTGCGCTGCGCCGACTGAAAAAGATCGAAGAAAAAATGGACAACGATCAAGACTTCGCTGAAGCCTACACCAAGCAAATTGATAACTTGCTGAAGAAGGGATACGCGGCACCATGCGACGGCACCGAGGCTACGAGTCCAGTCTGCTGGTACCTACCTCACTTCGCAGTACATAACCCGAACAAGCCTGGTAAACAGCGACTCGTCTTCGATGCAGCAGCCAAGAGCCGGGGTGTAAGTCTGAATGATCACCTGCTTGAGGGGCCGGACCTGTTGATGTCACTACAGGGGATTATGTTCCGGTTCCGAGAGAAGCCGATCGCCATCACAGCGGACATACAAGAGATGTTCTTGCAAGTAAAGATACGACCCGAAGATCAGCCAGCTCAACAGTTCCTGTGGAGGGGAAGAAACCGAGATATACCGCCCCGGCACTACAAGATGACGAGCATGATCTTCGGTGCTACCAGCTCCCCATTTATGGCACACTACGTTCGAGACGCGAACGCGAGGGCCCATGCAGATACTCACGCAGCGGCCTTCGAAGCGATTACGAGAAGCCACTACATGGATGACCTGGCGGCCAGTTACGAAACTGAAGAAGAAGCCCAGCGAGCCGTCTCCGAGTTAATGACGGTCCACGCAGCTGCCGGCTTCAAGCTACGAGGGTGGAACACGAACCAAGCTAGCGTGCTCCGCGACGTCCCGGCTGAGCTACGAGCAACGTCGCCGACGCCACTGGGGGGAGATGGGCCCGAGAACAAGATACTCGGCCTCATCTGGAACGCAGAACAAGATGAGCTTGGGTTCAACACCTCTATGAACCGAGTTCCCACGGAAGTGATCAACCGGACGCGAGCGCCGACGAAGAGAGAAGCCCTCAGCGCGGTCATGTCGATTTATGACCCCCTCGGACTGCTGAGCCACTTCACTATACGCGCTAAGATCGTGCTGCAGAGTCTGTGGCGACTTCAGATGTCGTGGGACGAACCTATACCCGAAGAAGAAAATGAGCTCTTCGCAGCCTGGTTAGAGCGACTCAACGACCTAGCCTGCCTGCGACTCGAACGCTGCTACATGCTGAACGAAGCTCAAGACCTACAGCTGCATGTGCTGTGTGATGCGAGTGAACAAGCGTACGCGGCAGTGGCGTATTGGCGCGTCATTCAGTCGGACGGCAGCGTCAGGTTATGCCTCGTGGCCGCCAAATCGAAAGTGGCGCCACGACGCACGCAGACTATACCTCGGCTGGAGCTACAAGCAGCGGTCATCGGGTCAAGACTAGCGGCAACAATCAAGCAAGAGCATCGGGTCAAGATAAACAAGACAGTATACTGGACCGACTCAACCACGGTGATACATTGGGTGCGAAACGACGAGCGACGCTACACGCCGTTTGTAGCCCACCGCCTGGGTGAGATCTCCGAGCTCACTAACAGCAAGGAGTGGCGGTGGGTGCCGACTGAGCAGAACGTAGCAGACGACGCAACACGCGTCACCTACTTACCGATCACCGCGGATGACAGGTGGTTTCAAGGTCCAGAGTTCCTGTTGCAACCAGAAGAACGATGGCCGGCAGACAAGACACAGCCAGTTGAAGACTTCGAGGTGTTACACGTTAGCGAGAAGAGAAAAGTGCATCATGCGTGGTTACCCGACCCCGCCCGGTTCTCTAACTACAATCGGTATGTTAGAGCCGCCGCCTACGTGTTAGCCTTCGTGGACAAGTGTCGCCGACTAACAAAGCACTTAGGAACAACACACATCGAAAGAGCTGAGAATGCAATTATCAGCCGCGCGCAGCACGATAGCTTCGGAGAAGACATTGAGCGACTACAGACCGCTCGCCCTATTTCTAAAGCAAGTCGTCTGTATAAGCTGGACCCGATCTTGGAAGATGGACTACTACGGGTCAAAGGACGCATCGGAGCAGCTACCGCGCCAGTTGAAGCAAAGAAGCCCCTCATACTCGACGGCCGACACTGCGTCACTAAGTTAATAGTGATGCGCGAACATCAGGCCGCCGGGCACGCCGGGCGCGAACGGGTTACGAACGACCTGCGGCAGCGGTACTGGATCATCCATTTGCGACCTACCGTTCGAACGATAGAACGAGACTGCGGAATATGTAGAAGAAGAAGAGCACGACCGCAGCCGCCAACGACGACCCCTGCAGATTGGGGACATCGTGGTAATAGTGGATCATGTTTTACCACGCAACGTGTGGCCAATGGGAGAAGTCACACGCACCTACACTGGACCTGACGGTGGAATCCGGATGGCAGACGTAAGAACAAAAACCGGAGTGTTCAAAAGGCCTGTGAGCAAGATCGTCGTACTGGAGAAGGCCGTTCCGCAAACTGCTGCACTGGGGGGAGAACTGTCCAGTACGCCGAGTCATGCCGCATGAAGAACGGTCTATAATGTATATATAATGTATATATTAGTGTATAAGTAGTATTAAGAATACATTGTAAGACACGGTAGCAAACCGCGTCATTTAGGTTGCTCCTTAAGTGCCTATGCGGGCTAACGAAAAATGTAGTACTTAAGCGAGCATGTTGCGCCCGTAAAGCGGTACAATTGAACACAAGTTCGGAAAAGCTCTAATAGCGATCCAGAACAATAGAAGTAAGAAGAATAAAGCTGCAAGTCTGCAAATTGGAGTTTTATTCAAGTGAATCCTGATAGGGAGATAAAAGTCATACAGTCCACGACAGAAACTATTAATCTTTTAGCTTGTGGGTACGGTTTCGTAGGTAAGAAACGGAAGACCTCGAAAACATGCCTTCAGTACTATGATCCTCGTGTTTTAATAAATGGTTCGATCGCATGAGAAAATGTTAAAAATGTAAAGGAGAGTATTATGAAAAGCAATAAACATAATATTTTGGTTATAGAATGTTGTTTTTTAAGTTACGCAAAGTTTTTACTGTGACCCACGTCAGTGATTTTGATTTCGATTATGATAGACGACATAATATCAAGGAGAAACTTGGGTTATCAAAATTTGTATATGTATCATCTTTATTTTAATAATCATATAATTGAAAGGTTAAGCAATCATAATATATATAATTGATAATATATATAAATCATATAATTGAGGGTGTTCCCTGGTCTCTTCAGCCGGGTGGACAACTATAGGCAGCGTTATCATGTGTCACTGTGGTATAAAATTTGTACGTATTGTGTAAAGAAAAGTCAGCGGTTAAACTTTGTGTATTTAGACACTACGTTAATTGAGAGAGCAATAATAGTACATTATGGTACAAGTGTGTAAAGTAAAGTTGGTGATTACCGCTGAGGCGCCATTGAGACCGGAGCCGTTAAGTAAGGATCTTAAGAGAGCAGAGGCCAGTAATCATCAACACACACATGTATAATACGATGTTTATCAATAATCTTGTGAATAAAATAATACTAAAATTGATATTTACTTATGCAGTTTTCATGAAGTAAACATTCCATAACGTATACGGGCTTCACATCAATCACATCATGTAGCGGATGTTGTACAAAATAAATCATTTTCTTCATAACTAGTACTTGTAGACATTTTAATTTATAAATAACTATAATTTCAAAAGTGAAAACAAGTTGTTTTTTCACAATAGCGGAAAAAAATCCTATCGTTCAGCCATAAACTAAAAGAGGTTACCTCTTTTGTCCGTCGTTAATTAATTTATTTAAAGTTGTTCTTGTACAAATAAAAGTTATTAGTTTATGGAGTGATTTTTTTTATTGAACACATACAAGTTGAAATTATCTATTGAAATACGAACTTGCATGAAATGAGTAAGTAATAGGTATATTAATTTATTTGGCCTATAGAAAAAAAGGTCGTGCTTTTTTGCAATGAAGCTTTTTGAACTGACAACTGAACCAATATTTTTGAAGTGAAAACTTCTTTAGCGGCGTTGGATGGGTAAAAATTGTTAAACTCGCATCAGGATTGATTGACCTTTGAACCGTAACCGACGACTGACGTCATACAACATTAGCAGACTGTTTATTTTGCAAGATACGACAAGGAGCTTCGTAGTTTAGCGGTGAACGCTTCGACTGTAAGTACTTATGGTTTTAGATAGTACTGGGTTCGAATCTGGGCTTCTGACACTTTTTGTGTATATTTTTCTTTTTTGTAATTTAGGTATTACTTTTTGTGATTATTTTTCTTTTTTGTAATTTATTACTTTTTGTGATTATTTTTTTCTGTTTGTAATTTATTTCTGTTTATAATTCATTAATTTCTTCTGAAAGAAGATTAGCAGAAAATTAGTGATAGGTTCTATGATTGACGCTATATTATAGGTACGGTATGGTATGGTATGTTCTCTTTATCTTCTTCTCTGTATATAACGAAGAAAGATAGAAAGAAAAAGTTTTCACTTCTGCCGGCACTCTCGGAGTGCAACACGCGTTTTTTTTTTTAAGAATCTATACTCATTTGTGTTTTATAACAAATAATAATCCAGTTTATGAGCAAGTGTATTGAAATATATATATAATACTAGCTGTCGCCCGCGGCTCCGCCCGCGTGGATGTCGGTTATCGCGAATCGGACTATAATTTGAGATTTAAACTATCCTATCTCTCAAGTTGGATCGCACTGCACATGGTGTGCGAATTTTATTATAATCGGTTAAGTGGTTTAGGAGTCCATTGAGGACAAACATTGTGACACAAGATTTATATATATTAAGATTAACTTTTGCCTACGGCTACGCCCGCGTGGATGTCGGTTATCGCTACAATATCGGTTATCGTTGTAAATTATAGCCTGTGTTATTCTGATGTATAAGCTATATCATTGTAAAGTTTCATTAAAATCCATTTAGTAGATTTTACGTGAAAGAGTAACAACCATCCATCCATACTTCCAAACTTTCGCGTTTACAAAATTAGTAGGATATAATATTAAACACTGTAATTTAGTAGGATAAAATATTATACCACTGATATTAGTCATTTCGGACAAAAAAAAATTGGACACTGTTTTGATAGGCAAATCGTCTGGAAGTATTAATTTGGATTAATATGCCGAAAAAAATTATATTATAATATATTTTCTTCTTTGGTAAATTTTACTAAGCTGGGTAGGTACAAAAGTTGAATAATAATAATTCAAAATTCCGACCTTAAGAAATAATACCTCATACTATTGCAATGTACTGATGTAATAATTGATTATGTACTCCATTTACAGATGCATGTGCAGGGTGTTCGATACATGTATAATTCTATGTCACAAATGAGATTACGGAAACAGGTGTTCTTTCATAAAGTAGAAGAGAAGAACGCTGGCAAATTGGCACCGTTTTAGAAGGCCGTTATAATTTTAATACTATCTGTGCGATGATTGAAGTTACGTTTTATTTCTACTGTGTTCTAACTTATTCGTTAAAATAAAGTAGGCAATAAAATAGATATGTTACTCTCGACAATGCTATAAAACCTTGCGTACTAGAGAAGCCGTTGGTAGTTAGTAATCCCCGTTTTCCGTAAGCAAATCACGTATACTAAGTTACTTCCTGTGTCACTTGTAACTATTTTAACAGAATGTTGTGTAGAACAGTTTCGGTACTTCTATGAGGTCATCAATAATAATTATGATAAAAATATAAATGACGAAGCAGGGAAGCTCGGCCCGTGCAAACATAGTGCAAAGTAGAAAAGTTTAAATGCTCTGTCTTGCCTCAAGATTGCTACTAAACATAGTGAAATTTATTTTAGAAAAGACTACTTGCTGACATTTTCGCACTGCTCAGTAACAATCAATCTTATTAGCATCCAATTATGATAAATATTTCTCAAAATAATAGTAACTATTCATAGGAATGTACTCGACAGGATGTAATTAGATTTGTACGGGTATTTGTCCACAAAATCGCTATCCTCATTTATCACTGTCGCTATCCAAAAACTTTACAAGAGACGCTAAAATCATTTTTAGTGTTCCGTACCGAAAGGTTAAAAACGGAACCCTATTTCTGAGACTTCGCTGTCCGTACCGTTTGTCCTTCTGTCTGTTACCAGGCTGTATTTCATTAAACCATGATAGCTAAAAAGCTGAAATTTGCACAGACCATGTGAACAAACTTGATTTTATGCAGTTTTTTTGTTCGAAATGAATATCGGCAGCAAATAGACGGTTGAAATATTCACAGAATATATAGTAGTACATAAACTTTAAAATAAATAGTAAAAAAAAATCTATATGTTTTAATGCACGATAACGATAACGGAAACAGATAATGGCCTAATATATTTACGGAATAGGGTATTTGACAAATTTTGGAAAACCATTTTAAATTATTCCTTAGCATATAATATGCACACTACATCGATATTTCAAAAAAAAAATCAACGGATTTTAACAAAAAATCGATGTTAAAGTTTAAATTTTCAAAAACGCTCGAAAAACGCTGTCACCTTATATGGAGCCGATTACGTAACGTCACACATTTTGTATAACCATAAAGCAGTGAAATCAAAGTAAATAATAAAGTTTTTCTTCAAACTTTGTGAATAAAATGGTGTATAAATGGTGTGTCTTTGGACAATGTACAAATATGTCTATAAATAATCCACAAAACTGTTTGTTTCTGTTCTATTCTGTTCTGTCACAAAGCCGTGTTTACTTGCGTGTGACGTCAGCAGTGCTGTGATCGATCACAGAGCGTTTTCGTCACAGATAAAAATTCGAAAAAATATTAGATATTTTTAAGCGAAATTCTCAAAAAATATGCTTATTTTAGTTTAATTTATAGTTTTAAATGTCTTTTTACGCTATTATCTGATAGGATGACCATTATTTGTAGTATTTTTTTAATGTTGTCAAATACCCCATTTTTAGTAATATATTTGTCGCAAGTGTCACAACCAACTAGCTTAATTAACCTCTACTAGCCAGCGCCATTCAAATAGCGGCCTGAACGATATCATTCAGTCATAGCGTTTGTTACAATATTCAATAAACTGGCTGGCTAATGCTTAGGCCATTTGTATCATAGGGTGACATTGTGACAGAAACAATAAAAACGCTGAAACATCTGAAATAAGCTTTTATTTAATTAATTAATTTAAAATATCACATGTTACTGTTTATAACCACCCAGAAAGAGAACAGAAAGTCAGTGATAGGTTCACTGAAAAAGCAGCGCAATCAGACTTGGATAGATTAGGTTAGAAGACTATTGCGGGAGCGTCTTAGGCTAAACAAGTGATGTAACGTCATCGATCATTTCGATATATTAGGCTATGCTAGGCTGTTTGCTTAACTTCTAAGCTGGAGGCTTAATATCACTTGGAGTGCTTAACAGAGCGAAGGAGTACTTCACTGCGGGGCAACGACTCCTTCTTTATAAGGCACAAGTTCGGCCCCATATGGAGTACTGCTGTCACCTTTTTGCCGGAGCACCTGCATACCAGCTTGACCCCTTCAAATCGATACAAAGACGGGCGTTGAGGCTCGTCGACAATCCCATACTCGCAGGCGCTGTGGAACCTCTCAGCCTCAGGAGGGACTTTGCCTCACTGTGTATGTTCTACCGCCTATACAATGGTTTGTGCTCAGATGAATTGTTTGACATGATGCCGACGACAGCTACTTTTTATCACCGCACCGCTCGCCATAGACAGAGAGTTCATCCTCACATATTGGGACCAGAAATGGTGCGAACCGTGCGGTAAGAAAGGAACTTCATCCCACGCACGCTCAAGCTGTGGAACGAGCTCTCTGCTGTGGTTTTCCCAAGCGGGTACAATATAGGGTTCTTCATGAAAGGCATTAGAAGGTTTCTGCAGGGTCGGCAGCGCGAGTGCGACGCCCCTGGTGTTGCACACGTCCATCAGGTGGGCCGTGTGCTTGTCTGCCACTTAAGTGGTATAAAAAAAGACGGGTTGCACTGTGGGAGTGCCGGCAGAAGTGAAAACTTTTTCTTTCTTTCGTTATATACATAGAAAATGATAAAAAAACATACCATACCATACCATACCTATAATACAGCGCCAATCATAGAACCTATCACGAATTTTCTGCTAATTTTCTATCAGAAGAAATTAATAAATTACAAAAAGATAAAATAATCACAAAAAGTAATGAATTACAAAAAGAAAAAATAATCACAAAATGTGTCAGAAGGCCAGATTTGAACCCGGTACTATCTGAAACCATAATGACTTACAGTCGAAGCGTTTACCGCTATGCTGCGAAGCTATTTACCGTATATTGCAAAATAGATAGTCTATAGCTAATATTGTATGACGTCAGTCATCGGTTACGGTCCAAAGGTCAAGCGATCCTGACGCGCGTTTAACATTTTTTACCCATCCAAAGCCGCTAAAGAAGTTTTGTCTTCAAAAAATCATTCAGGCTACTAGTTAAAAATACTCGGTTTAGTAAAGAGGCTAAGCTAGTTGGCTGCAAAATATTTATTCAAAAATAAATAATTAAATTAAAATAATTCAAGGTGAGCAAATAATGGTACGGAACTCTTCGTGCGCGGATCCGACTCGCACTTGGCCAGTTTGTAGTATATACCTATAGGAAATATACACGATCTTTCTCTTACAGGGCGAATTGGATGGGTTGACGCATGATTCTGTAGCTCATTGGTCAGAGCATTCTCCCTGTAAGAGAAAGATCGCGGGTTCGAATCCCACCTTAACCGATTAAATTTTTTCTTATCTTATCGATTTAAATAGTTAGCATGCTAAATGCTTTCAAATTTCATTCAATTGTTTGGGTGGAGTAGTGAAACCCTTTCCTATCACCGAAGTAGGTATGCGCATTCGGCGGAGAAAATTGGAGCCTAAAATGCTATTTTCTTTTGTTGCTGAAGATGCAGTGGCATGCAGCGGTTTAGTGGGCGGAGTGGTCAAAGTAGTCTAACTGCGACCGAGAATTCATAGATGCGCTATGTAGTGGTGAACCACTGGGATGTATTGATTAAATCATGGTCTTTAGAATACTTTTCGTAGACACGATAAACGTCTCCCGAAACATATCTGTAGTTTCTGCTATGATATTGCAAAATCTCCTACCGTCAAATACAATTCGAGGCTCACAAATGTGCACTCGGTACCCAAATACCTACCTGAAAAAAGAAACCAAACATTCTATGTGACAGATGTGAATGTAAGGAAATGTGAAAGAACCAGTGACCTATCTTTTACAACATTTAACATTTTATAAAAGTGAATTAATGAAAAAACAATAAATATCTTACAATTTAGCTGACCTTAATATTATATGCAGTTTACTGTCCCATTTGCAAAACTAGCAGGGAATGCTACAGGAAGTTTAACCAAGAACAATCCAAAAATACCATAACCACAGTCAATTTAATATCTCGAAGAATCACGTACATGACACAATCTTCTTTATCCACTAAGTCCGAAATAGAAAATTCTACAAGGCAATAAGTTGAATGAGTCCACAAGTGCTCAGTCAGTAGGTTGACAACAGCTATCTAGACTGCCTTGCTGTACAAGCTCTATTTGAACTACAGATATAACGAATTCTGAATCTAGCTTACAATCACAGCCTCCATCTTCATACGAAGAGAAAACAAGACTATAACTACCTACTGGTCTACACATCATATCAATGGTTTTTGTTCTACTGTAATGTAAATAAAAGTGTATTGCGAAACCTTTTGTTAAGTAAGAGATTTTTAACTATCTGATGCCCCGGCTCCGCCCTCGTGGCTTAGGTTATTATAACTTTAGGTCATGTCTCGAGAATTGTAAAAAAGTATTTTTGTGTTCAGTGTAGTTAATACAACATAACCCAAGTTTATTTTAACATTTCCAATGTAGAGCCACGACCATTTTACATTAAATAATAGTACTAGCTTTTGCCCGCAAGTTCGGAATAAATTAAGGTTTGTTCATTTCTGTAACCTTTGTGTTAAGTTAACTCGTTGTACCCTTTTTTAAATTATTTATATTGTCTAGGCTTGAAATGAAAATTCACTGTGCGAGAGCGTCATGAAAATAGCTTAACGATAACTCGGAGTCCTGTTTAAAGTCAGAAGGTTTTTCACACTGCAGCAACGGTATCTTCTGTCATAGGACGCAGGTTCGCTCGTCGTGACAAACTGTTCTCATCACTGGGATAGCTTGTATTAGAGACTCTAGTCTTCAAGTTACTAATTTTTAGAATCGAATTGAGACGTTACCTCAATGGCAGTATTTTACCACTACCGCACCACCACGGTGATTTATCTGAAAAAACGCCTTCAACTAATGGCTCTTTCTCCCTTTCCTACCCAGAACAACCGGCCACACTCCCCCTTCCCCTCATACATAATAGGTAGCGGGATTTTAGTCGGTTCCATTCCGATTACGCCAAATACGTCATCGCTAACCCTGGTTTGGGGGTTCTCAGGTGGCGCGTATACAATGGCCCACCTGTTAACGTGTGCTACATGCCTAAAAGACATTTACACCGTAGAAACTCATGTCCTTTTCTAAGAACGCCATCCAGATCGCATCACTCTGGGAGAACAAAATCGAGTGTTGAGGCGCCGACCAGACGCCACGATAGAAGAAAAATGCCTCTTTTCCATTTTTTGGAGGTGACTACGTCAAGTCTACTTGGGTTAACGGGTTTGACTTCTCCGTCTCCAAACTGAAGGAATTCGTAAAGTTCTACTTTGTAATAATAATGTTATGTTAAATACGTTTAGCTCGATTTTGTGACTACTCCTATCGCAGTAACTTTATCGTAAAATAACATGAATAAATACAAACGCTTATGAACATGCCCTAGAACAATGTTCATGCCAAATTGCATCTGAATTTATTCAGCTATTTTCAAGTGATGCTCAAACTTCAAATAAAGAACAGGCAATACAGATATAAAATTCTATAAATCACATTTTCGGCATTAGTATTGCCTCCTCCTTTTTATGGAAAAAAAAATCGACTGACAATCAACATCAAAACCTTTAAAGAGTATCTATTTTCATTGCATCAAACCTTCACGTAATTTGAACCTTTTTGAATTAAATCAGATTGAGTTTTCAAACATATGTCAAAATAAAACGTCAAAAGAACAAAATTCAAATCGAAAGCACTCATACACATAAACCGTAATAATATCAATAGTTTGTGTGTGTTAGTGCTTCCAAGTAAATCAGTCCCAAATTAACTTGTTACCCCCTTTAACTTTTTAGGGGTGAAATTCTATAAAATAAGTTATTATATTTTTTTCACTTCTCATGCTCTGAAAGTGCTTATTTGTGCAGGATATAGGCTGCACAAAATCGAATTTTGTGCACAAGGGCATTAACGTATCTACTCATAAATGTATCTATATTAAGGCAAAGAAAATGAGCCATACAGCCTAACACAATAAGAAGTTCATAGATAGAATTTGTTATTTTATAACATTCACTTTAATTTATTTTGCCTTATGTGTTTTTTAAGACTTAAAAGATATTAAAATTTAAATTCAAGTACGGTAGGTTATTTAATTCATTTAAGAAAATTATTATTACAAAATTAATTTTATAGTAGGCTGTATAGGTCTGCAGCCCACGCCTCAATGTCGTAAGATTAAAAAAAAATAAAGCGGCGGGAAACAGCTCTTGTTTTTTCGTGCGTTTATTAATTGATTCAATTTGCTAAGAAATGTTATACTACTGTTTTATTTCCTCGCAATCGAAGTGAAAAGCAGAGTTTATAACTCGTCCACAAAACCATTTTTATCCTCGACATTACTATCAGCCCTCGCCTCCGGCTCGGGCTGCTAAAAGTCTCGGATAAAAATGGTTCGTTTTGTGCACTTGTTGTAAAATCTACTATTCCTTCAATTCTGTTCAAAATGTTTTGTGCTAAATTTGAAGTAGATTTCACGTTGTCCAATACAAAATTTACCAGCCCTCTTCACCCCCTTAGGGGTGTAATTTCGGAAAATACCTTCTTATCGGAAGCCTACGTCATACAAAGAACAGACCCTCCGAATTTCAGATCTCTCGGATCAGCGGTTTAAGCTTTGCGTTGATACCTCAGTCACTCAGGACAAAGGATTTTGTATAGATAAGAAAAAAAAAGATTTATTCACCCTAACTACAATTATTGGAAGTCAAATTAAATAATTTTTAAGTTTGTCAGGGAATTGCCGTAGGTAAAGTGCAACTTGAACAGATTTTATGTTGAGAGTTTCAGATGTTTCATAAATGGATTACTACCGAGATAAGTATGAAGGTTACTGAAATACTTGATATTACGTGAATGGAAATTGGGGTTAATATGGTAATAGCCGAGGTAAAGTGTTGTGTTAAGGTGGATTTAGACCATAGAGCTAGAGCTGGAACAAGAGCATTCTTTCTCAATCTTTTAATGTAAAAGAAACCTTTTCAATTCTTGTACATCGCTAGAGTACAAGAACCGAGCACGTAAGAACACTCCATAGATAAAAAATAAATATTCTACAACATTATACACAACGCTATCTAGATCCGTGGTAAGCATCTTAACTATAGTCTGTTTTTAATTGCAGATAGCAAAATGACATTACCTGTGTGCCGGTTTATTGCAATTAAAAATAACTTTCAATACTGGTGGCACATGCCACCAGTATTGAAAGTTGTCGATAAATTAAATTTAGTACAGATTTTTATAGGTTATTTTATAGTTAGGTTATATGGATAATGTACGAAACTAAAAAACATTTACAATTTGAATTTTTTTCTTAAAATATAATAAAGCGAAAGCACTTGTATCTAGGCCACAAACATAATCGTCAGTTTCGAGCACGTCACTAAGAGCTAAAAGCTGGTATCATTATTTCACAATTTGACATTTGCAGTTGTCAATTTATTATCTGAATTAAAAAAAACCGACTATAGCTTGTGTAATGGAATCTAGACCTAGATTCTGCTTATTCAGGCTTAGATTCCTGCTTGCAGTTTAGAATGAGATAAAAAATATAAAAGCCGACCTGGGTCAGATTACAAACCTCTCAAGACAAATCTAATTTTCGATACCTAATTGGTTCTAAATTCGACGCTCCGCTCATTTAATGTCACCGAAAGGAAAAACAATAGACATGACACTATTCTTACACTTGATTCAATTTCTGGTAAGGTGATTCGATCAGAACAGAGATATTTAAAATAATTGTGCTTCTCTTGTTTCGGCATCGGAATCACGGTTTATGACACTTACCTGATAATGTTTATATTCAGTCTCATTTTGGATTACTGTCTAATAGCACTCGTAAAAAGCTGAGGACCACCATTGTAAGATATTTGTCTAATGATTACCCTCTTTCCTGAGACTTTGCCTTCAGATTGCTAACTAGCAAGGTGAAGTCATATTTTCGTATCCTACATATAAATAAAAAAAGACGGGTTGCACTCCGGGAGTGCCGGCAGAAGTGAAAACTTTTTCTTTCTTTCTTCGTATATACTTACAGAGAAAAAGATAAAAAGAACACACCATACCATACCATACCATACCATACCATACCTATAATATAGCGCCAATCATAGAACATATCACTAATTTTCTGTTAGAAAAAATTAATGAATTACAAAAAGAAAAAATAATCACAAAAAAATTACAAACAGAAAAAATAATCACAAAAAGAAAAATAATCACAAAATGTAATAAATTACAAAAAGAAAAAATAATCACAAAAAGTGTCAGAAGCCCAGGTTCGAACCCGGTACTATCTGAAACCATAAGGACTTACAGTCGAAGCGGTTACCGCTAAGCTGCGAAGCTTATTAATGCACTTAACAAAATAATCAATCTGTAACTGTTGTAATGTTGTATGACGTCAGTCATCGGTTACGGTTCAAAGGTCAACTAATCCTGACGCGAGTTTAACACTTTTTACCCATCCAACGCCGCTAATGAAGTTTTCACTTCAAAAATACATAACATAATTTATTTTAAAGCAGGTGAAAGTATTTAAATCCTAGAGTCTTTAAGATATATATTTGCTGCCAATTAGTTTTATCAGCCGTTCAATTAACTGCCTACGCTCTTTTCTAAACGGCGCCGTTCCTGACTGATGGCTTGGCTTTATGATGTTTAATTACTCGCTTAGCCTATTTATTAAACAGCAATGAAAACTACTTTTTTGCATGGTTATAAAAAAACCACGATGGCTAATTAAGATTAGGTTATACCCTGTTCAACGAATAAGTTAACTTGTGACAGTTCCATGGTAAGTCCAAATGAGTGACCTGTACGATATTATATGACAATCGACTTTGTTTATCAAGAAGTTTCAATCGGTTACACCATTCAATATTTTATATTTTTGTCGTAAAGATTTTACGCGAATATTACACATTGAAATATTACAATTTCTAACGTTTCCTTTTCCTACATCAAAAATATATTATGCATACACACACACAAAAGACTATAAATGTAAAATATAATGTAATTTTTTTTAATTCCTATACACACAACTTCCACATGTTGTTGTTCATTGAAAGTAGGTAAAATAATCCTCGATTACAAAAACCAGACTGTTATAGTTGACGTGAATATTTACAAGCAAGTAGGTACGATTATATGCGATTCGATAATCTACAAACATCTAAGGCAGTCGTTACGGCTAGTTGGAGCTCTAAAAAGTCCAACAACTGGTCTAACTGCAATACTTCGATATCGTCTTTGGGTTGTGGAGGTCAGATGGCAGTCGCTTCACAGAAAATGTCAAAGTTTAGCCTAGTAAAAGCGGACCCCAGACTCCAAGTTGACAGCTTCGGATGCGACTGGAATTAACGCTAGAATGAAGAAGAAGACATTCGATCTCAACACTATTGATGTCAAAGAATTTAATGTTGGGCATGAGTGTGTTCCATGCAAATAATCGAATCGCATATAATAGTTCAAACGTAGTTGCATTTACGTCAACTATTATATATAGCCTTGGTTTAATAATTAAGAATTATTTTACCTACTTTCAATGGATAACATCAAAACGTGAATTGTGTGGTGAACAGATTAAAAGTTATCAATTTATTATATATTTATAGTACTAAATAACTATTTTAACGAACCCTATCACCTGTAAGCAACTGAAATGTTAGGATCAATATAAATAAAACGATTACACAAAATAAATCACCATAGAATTAGTGAAAATGCTCTTTATTCTGTGTAACATTCGTGTAAAATCGATTAACACTTCTTCATTAACAAGGTCGATTGTTACTTGAAATCCATTAGGTAACGTATGGGTGCATAACTATTTGACTTGACATCTTTCTTTAAAGTAAACTTATGTGTTGGACTAAAATAAACAAGTAAGTATAAGAGACGACATTTGAAGGAATGTACACGTCCATGGGCTACGGTAACCACTTTCCATTAGGTGTGCTTTTCTGCCACCTCAGTATAACAAAGAAAAAAAATGTGGTCAACTTAGCCAATGGACCCTTGCAATAATAATGGACTCATGTGCGCATTACAGACTCTGAAAAGATGACATCTCATATATATGGATGGGTGATTTTGATTTATGGCTTGAAAATGCCACGCCCTGCGATGAAGCCAAAAAAGAGCTAGCTTAAGCTCTTTCATTCACTATCCCACCAACTTCACCGATATCACGCGATTACTTGATGCAGGTGCTACCGTGAACACTGTCTTATTTAGAAATAACTAGCCGATGGCCGCGGCTTTGCTTGCGTGGATATCGGCTTTTGCGGTTTCTGGCCATATCTCCGGTTCTACACAATCGATAAAATAGAAAAGAACATATTTATCTGCATAAAATGTGGTACGTAAGTATAAAGATGACAAAAATGTATGAGGTGCAAACACTAGGTACGATTGCGATCAAACACACGTAAGATATTAAGTCTGACCAAAACTTACACTAGTAGTTTTTGATCCATCGCCAACAAACCGATAAACAGACAAGCATTCCAAAACTATAATTTCGTGTTTAGTAACGTTAATACAACATAAACCATTTTTTTAAATAACACCAATCTACAGGCCTATCCATATACCAAATGTTAAGAAAGAAAAAAAATCTCTACTTTATTGTTTGTTTGTATTAATGTAATGATATGTAATTTTAATAATTGTGATTGAACCATAAATATTATCTTATCTTATTTCTAAATGTCACAAATGGTGAGCGCTAACATCCATTTGATAATCGGGCGCTTGCGCGTTGCGCCGCGTCCACAGATTATATAGAAAAAATGCATTGACACCTTCTTGTTTCAAGCTGAAGCTGTATCGTAATAGAAAACTTTGTGTCCAAAAACTAGCGATTTCAAGTATAAGAATAACTAAATAGTTTCTCGTCGGACTCCGAAGATCCCGCACATCTCATACATTTCTAATCCCGAGTAGGTAACTACACTACTTCTTTTCTTAAGAAAAGATGTAATTTAAGAAAATGTAACTGTACAGCATTCTAATGAAGCTTCTAATTCTTTTGATACGTTCTCAATACTTTAATGAACAAAAAACACGGGTTGCACTCCGGGAGTGCCGGCAGAAGTGAAAACTTTTTCTTTCTTTCTTTCTTCGTAACATACAGAGAAGAAGATAAAAAGCACCATATATATACCATACCATACCATACCTATAATATAGCGCCAATCATAGAACCTATCAATAATTTAAATTAAACAGAAAAAATAATCACAAAAAGTAATAAATTACAAAAAGAAAAATAATCACAAAAAAGTCAGAAGCCTAGGTTCGAACCCGGTACTATCTGAAACCATAAGTACTTACAGTCGAAGCGTTCACTGCTTAACTACGAAGCCTCTTATCGTTTTTTGCAAAATAAACAGTCTGCTAATGTTGTATGACGTCAATCGTTGGTTACGGTTCAAAGGTCAAGTGATCCTGACGCGCGAGTTTAACAATTTTTACCCAACGCCGCTAAAGAAGTTTTCACTTCAAAAATTAAAACGAATTTGCCTAAAATCTAAAAATATAAAGTGGCGGTGAAGGGACCATATTCACGATTTTATTCCTTACAACTACCCATGGCGCTATTGGGTTTTTACAAAGTATGTTCATTTTAATTTGTTTTTAGGGTTCCGTAACCAAATGGCAAAAAACGGAACTCTTATAGATTCGTCATGTCTATCTGTCTGTCCGTCCGTATGTCACAGCCACTTTTTCCGAAACTATAAGAACTATACTGTTGAAACTTGGTAAGTAGATGTATTCTGTGAACCGCATTAAGATTTTCACACAAAAATAGAAAAAAAAAAAACAATAAATTTTGGGTGTTCGCCATACTTAGAACTGAAACTCAAAAAGGGGTATCTATATATATATATAGATCTTCAAACATAATGATAGTGAGGTTTCTAATATCATTCTTGAAGTGAAAACTTCTTAAGCGGCGTTGGATGGGTAAAAAGTGTTAAACTCGCGTCAGGATCACTTGACCTTTGAACCGTAACCGACGACTGACGTCATACAACATTAGCTACAGATTGTTTATTTTGTTAGGTACGCTAAGAAGCTTCGTAGCTTAGCGGTAAGCGCTTCTACTGTAAGTCCTTATTGTTTCAGATAGTACCGGGTTCGAACCTGGGCTTCTGACACTTTTTGTGATTATTTTTTCTTGTATGATGTACAGTCAGCATCATTAAACTGTCGCTAGCAAAAATACTCAAAATAATCCAAATACCAAACTTCCAATTTTATATAGGTTATTAGAGTACCCAAATAGTTGTAAGTATCCAGATTGGTCCAACTATCTTAACAATCGGTCTTCCAATATAATCTAAGTTAGTAGTAAGATTTTTTGAAATTATGCTTGACTGGATACCATCGACCGGCGTGATTGTGTATATGAAAATGAATACTCCACTAACTGACATAATTCTGAAAGATTATATTGGAAGACCGATTGTTAAGATAGTTGGACCACTCTGGATACTTACAACTATTTGAGTACTCTAATAACCAATATAAAATTGGGATTTTGGTATTTGGATTATTTTGAGTACTTTTATTAGCGACGTTTTAATGATGCTGACTGTACATTACCATGCAAACTTCCACCGAAAATTGGTTTGAACGTGATCTAGTAAGTAGTTTTTTTTAATACATCATAAATCATAAACCGCAATTTACCTACTTTTGCTGCTACGGAACCCTTCATGGGCGCTTTTTTGTTATAAGGCGTCTATTAATAAATAGTAGGCTATACAAATTTAAGAGCTTATTATGTCAAGATTTATAAGAGCTAATTAGCATCGATACCTGTGATAATCAATTTTATTCTAACGCAAATGTTTTGTTGTCAATTGATATACTATTTTGCGTTTAAAATATGTTTAATATTCAAAATTCATGGTTACTGCAGACATACGTATAACCATATAAATGTACATAGGAAAACCGGCCAAGTGCGAGTCGGACTCGCACACGAAGGATTCCGTACCAAAAAAAAGGTTAAAGGGCTAAAAGCCTGTATAAAGCTGTATGGGAACCCCCCTAATTTTTATTATTATTTTATTTTTAGTATTTGATTTTATAGCGGCAACAGAAATACACATTCTGTGAAAATTTCAACTGTCTTGCTATTACGCTTCTTGAGATACCTACAGCCTGGTGACAGACGGACGGACGGACGGACGGACGGACAGCGCAGTCTTAGTAATAGGGTCCTGTTTTTACCCTTTGGGTACGGAACCCTAAAAAGTAATTAAATTACTCAGAACATATAACGGATATGTACAGACACACTTATAGATACATTAATGTAACATTATGTTACGGCTGCCATACACAAAATTAGAAGATCTTTTATATGAGTCTGGTTTTTCTGGTAATCTTACCATATAAGATATCGATTGTTTTAGCTCTTTTAAATTGATTTTTTGGTATCGGGTTTCTGGCTTGGCAGCATAGCCATTTCGTGTTCTGCCATAAAAGAAGCGTTTAATACACTTCCCATCAAAAAAATTGACCCACTTCTATAGTTTGACTTTAAATGAGCTTTATTTATATTTTTAATACTAACGAAACAAAACAAAAACAAATATTTTTAGATATTATCTTTTGAAGAATATTAATGTTTCCAATTAAAATTAAATTTCCCCAATTACCTTATTTTGTTCACATGGTCTAATTTGAGTTTTTAATCAAAGAACATGTGTGCCAAGTATGATAAAAATTGATTAGGAATGAGCCCTCTAGACGGGAACTGACAAACCGACATATACGTATAAAAGCAAAATCGCTCACTTTGTCGAAACTGAGACTCTTATTCGCTTCGCTAGCTCGGTCAATAAAGAAATACGTCATTTAATTTGAATTGTTGCATTTATTTAGCAGTCGGTAATAATAGGTGTCACAAAATCGTGCATGGGATCGATATTGGGAGTTTATGGGCTAAACTCTATCTATTTTATATTTAAATACAAAATAGTTAGAGTTTAGTTTGATAATAAATATCTATCTATTTTTAAATTATTTTTCTTTTACGTTTCTATAATCAACTTAAAAGATCATTAATTTCAGCACCCTTAAAAATATAAAAATTGTTTCAATTTTCGAATATGTGCTTATTTTTTGTATGTTTTTGGATGAGCATGGCTTAAACTGGCGGTATAGGCCACAGAATAGATAATAGTACTAGGTATAGGCATTTACCTAAGTTATGTACTTATACAAAAATTTATACCGATCAGTTGAGCGGCATAAAGTACTGATGTCTTGCAGAGGAAGATAAAATGGAGCGTTAAGTGAACTGTGTGCTTATAAAACCAAGAGATAATTCAGATACCTTACGCCAGTGTCCGTTCATAAAAGCTCCCAGCAAATCTAGGGCATGTTATACGTTGATAAGGGTATGTACATATACAGTTTCCGTATGGAGGGTGAGTGGTTAACGGATGAACGACCATTGGGATTGTATCGGCTCCGCTATCCGTCCACTACATAACACTTTGACTGACTTTTAATAGGACGTGTGCCAACAATGTGTAAAAGTTTATAAAAAAGTTAGGCTCGAAATCTACCACATATCTGTATGTAGCTAAGAGAAACTTCATTGTTCATTCGCATTCCATTTCAGATAGTTGAACATACGGGCAAAAAATAAAAGTAACTCGATTCTGAGGCAAAGTTTCATTTCCAATAAGATTTCTGTTTTTAGAAATAGATTAAAAAGCGATAATCTAATTGAAATGAAGAAATAGTGTTGGGTACAACGGTGGTTGAAACTTTTCTCGTCATCTAATATAAAAGTTTCAAAGATGATGACAGGGGTTTAGTGAAAACAAATGAAGCGGCGAAGATTTCTGGATTTCTAAGAACCCGCCGCTTCGGGAAAGTAAAAATCGTAGGTGAAGTATTGTTAGTTATGTTTTTTTATAAAAAAAGATTGAGAGATAATATTGAGATTATTACGACCCTCTTTCGCAGGCAGGCAGAAAGGAAATGATTACATACATTCTTGAGCCTGAATGTAACGAGATAAAAAATGTATCAATTAATAGATTTAGATGTACGTCCATTTTTGAAACTTTATAAGTTAGGTCAATTTGAGATCAGAGTTATTAGAGATTTAGTAAAACTGAGGTTAGATTTGATCACTAAGTTCTTTAAGCACTAATTGTTATTATATTCAGTAGGGAATGTTTTTAAAACCATATTATCAATGATTATTATAATTTATTAATATTATAGTTTTAAGCCTTAAATATAACAAGAAAGATTTTATCGAATGGACAGCCAGATTAAAAAGAACACATTTTAGTGATATAATCAGTTTATTCATCTTCTATTATTACCGAAAGATCGTCGGGGTATTGTGGTGGTGGTACCATACCTATTATACTCATGATATACCTACCTATAAATATAATAACTTTACGACTTATATGTCGGGATTGTTTGCGACCTCTAAGTAGCCAGGTTGAATTGATAGCCGACATCTTTAGAAAGATGCAAATGAAACTATCTTTGCCTCTAAGTGGCTGTAAGTGCAAGCCACTGCCGAATCCCTGACAGAATTGTTTCAGCTTTCAAGGGTCGTTAGGGCCTAGGATATTGCTCTGATTAGTTGCTATCCCACAAATCACACAGCGATCAGAGAGAGAGCTCACAGAAATTCAGCAATATTCAATCCAAGCTGGTCGCAAAATCCAGAAACGCAATTCCAAGTCAAACGTGTGAGCGATCTTCGGTGTCCATTGTGCAAGCAAGTGCAAGAAGATTGGCAGAATCGGAATCCAAATAAACAAAGCTGTGGTTGTTGACAGTAAGGAACAATCGGGAGAGCCTTCAAAATGTATCGGGAACCAAGAAACTAAAATAGTAAAATATGCGAGATCATTTGTAACAGCCAATTTTTATTTTTAAATCATTTTTGTAAGAAGGGAAACTGGATGTCATCAAGGTACGGGAGACGAAATCAGGCTCGCAGTAAAAACCTACGTAATGCGAGTGAACACATAGTTTTTTTTTTCAAATAAAATAATGACTGGCTATAACAACTAAGTATCGCAGGGGTTTCAAGTCCCACAACTAGAAGCTTACAATCAAATCAGAATCGGAAACCTAACTATAATTTTGGTCCCACGTAGAGGAAGCGTGAAGTGGAAAGGGATATGATAGATTCGAGTCGATGGCTGCACTATATTCTAGATGACTACAAACTAGTGCGTCATATAACGTCCTTAGTGTGGTAACATATGTGAAGCCCTGCGATTGTCGTAGTACAAAGCCCAGGTTCCTATAAGCCTTCTTACATATTTCTATAATATGCTGTCGAAATGACAATGTTGGAGTAAAGTGTACCCCTAGATCACGCACCTGCGATGTTCGCTGCATGGGTATCTCTTCTACCTTATACTCGTACTCACATTGACATTGTGTGCCTGGACATGGATACATAGAGGTTAGAAGGGTATGACAACGACTTCCACCTCCGCCTTCGTGTAAAGTTACTTGTGATTATATATGAAGATATAGGAGCCACATAAAAAAAACTAGTTCTGTTGTTTAAAGTAATCATAATTTTTTTTTATCAGAACGCCTATCAATGGTAACGTATCAAAATCTAATTTGGCGGGCTCTTGAACTTCTGGCTTTTGAACTTCGGTATTTCGTACATTAGTGATTTGGGAATTCGGTATTTTGATACGTAACTGAAGGAAATGATTGAGTCGAAAGAATTACTAAGAGTGATTATAATAAAATTGAACGCAAATCGGTAATTAAAAAAAAACACCGCCGTTTTTTAAGATTCTCACAAGTTCTAAATCGCCTAATCTAAGATACATGTGTATGCTAACATTCAACGGTGTATGTCCTATTCAAGTATAATTAATGAAAAATGTCGGACTAGCAACATTGTTAACATTCACTAATTTCGGACATTCACAGTAACAGTAAGGCAATTGGTGTCTTTTATATTGAAAACCTCCACTGAAGAAAGATTTACAGTAGGATTCAAGTAATCAGTTGTGTGGATGTTCATCAGGAATAAATGTTTACGTACAACGTACATATTTCAGCGTTATTTTTCAGACTGTTAGACACTTAAGTTTATATTAAAATGTGACGGCACTAGCAAACGCGACTCTCCTGTGTTCTATCTGCGATTTCAGAGACATGAACGCTGCGGAATGCTGGTCCTCCTGTTACATCGAGACTATCTCACAATTAAATGTTCATAAGTGCGAATGAACTGAATTGCGTTACAGAAATGTCAATGATTTTGTTTAGGTCTAAATACTTAATACCTAGATAAGATAATACAAGGGTATCGCTTAACACACAAATCAAAACTAACTAACTAATAAAAACTAACTAAAGGGTTTCTAATTTCAGTAGTAATTATTTGAATTAAACTAATTTTGTAATAGCAGGCACCTTAAAGTAATCAGTAGTAATGTTATTTAGTGGAACGCGCACAATTTTCCCATTTTGCAAGAATACTCATTTCTGCGGTTTATGTGCTTGACGAAGTGAATAGGTAGTGAATATGAAAACGGCCTTTTAGTAGTGTCACACATCGTTAGGACTATTGCAAAGTGTTGTTGTTGATAATTACTGAAATAAACCACCTAATATTTCAGTTGCTGAACGAGTGATCAAATGCGAACGAGAGTCTACGTTTCGACAAGCTGGCAGATTTTGCTTATGTCCGTATCTATGTGGGTTTGTCAGTTCCGGCTTAAAGGGTTCATTTATTAACCAATTTTCTCCGAACTTTGAACACTTGTTCTTTGATTTAAAACTCAACTTTTGTCGAGAGCTTTGTTATGTGAAAATGAAATGTTCAGAAGAGCCAAAACGACTTGCTCACTTTGATTCGTTTTCCCGACGAAACCAGAAGAGATAGCGATTTGTGTGTTTGCCGAAATGTTATGCTATATTGTTGACATTTTAGTTTGTTCTTTTAGTCACTTTTTAGTCATACATTTTAATCGCGCATACTTTATTTTTATTTGTGAATTTACCAACTTAAGACTGTAAAATGTCATATCAAAACTTAGTAAGTCTGCTTACTAGGTTATCAATTTGATTTTCTGTGGTAATCGTAAAAAAACCAAGATATCAAGGACCCAGAAAGATTGTATTGACTCTCAATTAATCGGTGTTCAATGGATGTACCCTGCATCAACTTTTTTTGAAGTGAAAACTTCTTTAGCGGCTTTGGATGGGTAAAAAAATTTTAACTCGCGTCAGGATTACTTGACCTTTGAACCGTAACCGACGACTGACGTCATACAACATAACAACCGCTACAGATCGTTTATTTTGTTAGATGTGTTAAAAAGCTTTCGCGGTAAACGCTTCGACTATAAGTACTTATGGTTTCAGATACTACTACCCCTGCGGCACGCTAGCATTTACCTGCAAGAACTCCGAGGCTTGTCCATCATAAATGGCGCGAATACGGCGATCTTGCAAGAAGCTAGCAACCCAGTTGCACAGACTAGGGGGCAGGCCGAAGGCCGGTAGCTTGTAAATTTGTCCAAGTTAGTAGTTCGGGAGTTCCTCCTGGTAGCCGACATCGTACCAGCCTGGTTCCTTGCGCATTAGAGACCTGTCCAGATGGACGGTGAGGCAGAGTGGTTTCTAGAGGCCTTAACCCGTGTCTGCGATGCGGCGATGCCTTCAGCTCCACCCTATAATGTAAGGCGTCAGGTTTACTAGCATGCGCTGGAGATTACAAAGCTGAGACGGTAGTTGCAGTGTACCTGATCCCGTAGGAGGCGTCTCCGCCCCTTATATGCGGAGGCCCAACTGGCGGAGTTGCAACAAGGACACATGCCTTTTTAAAAACCAGGTTTAAAAAATCTGTTGTACTAAACAAAAAATAGAGAAAGAACTTGCGCGATACAAGATTTTGTAAGCAGCACATCCCTTACAGAAAATTATTAATTCGTTTTGGTGCAACTGATTTTTTAAAAGCTTGTTTTAAAAAGTTTTTTCACTTATAAATTTTAGTACGTATTTTTTGTTATAGTGGTAACAGAAATTCATCCATCGGGGTTCATAAAATTCAGTCAGATAGCAGACAGACGATGGAATATTAGTTAAAGGTTTTGGGCCGATTATACCCTTTAGGTACGAAACACTTTCAGGTTTTCAACCTTTCGTATCTCTCTTGGCAGGTGTTCATAGGCCACCGCTGATCAACAGTTATCAATATCCTCGTAGCTTATTTCAATCTCGTCCAAAGTGCACACTTTACTTTGCAACCTAAATCAACCGATTAGCCCACCGCAATCCACTGCTGGAAATAGGCCTCTCCCAATGGGTGCCATTTCGCCCGACCCTCCACCTTTCGCATTCAGTCTATCCTGGCCTGCAGTCTGACACTTTTTGGGGCGTGGTTATTGTTTTTCATTGGTGTAAGTCGGCTAATCAGATTGGTATGCAATATCGACTCTCAAAACAAATATATTTTAAATGGTCTGTTCACTAGAATCCCCCGCTTGAATCAACTCAAGGATTTTCTAACATTAATAAAATTTCACACCACTAGTAGCTCTGGTGAATAAATATTGAAAAGAAAATAAGCATAACTGTATCAAATAACTAGTACCTACATCGATGTTAAATCGTTTCCCGATAATGTTTTATATTTACATAGTCGTAGCAACACATCCTCTGTGATCGTTGCTGTCAATCGCGTTAAACAAATTACCCTATCTGTCACCACAATCTCGGAGTCTCGAGTTACGGAAACCTATCGAACGTTCAAAAATTTTGCGTCCATTTTTTGTCTAAGCTTAGTCTGTATTAACCTGAGTAACCTTACGTTAAATATAAATCCTACAGTGTTCTACGACTGTCAAGGGTGAATCTTGAAGGTAGACGTTTTAACTTGATTCCCTTGACACATTTTAGTTCAGAAGATTTTTTTACAAAAATCATAAGGTGCTAAGCTTTACTTAATTATAAACTTTTATTTCAAATAGGCATCTTTTTCAACCTACATCCAAAAAAGGGGAGGTCCTCAATTCGATCAGTTTTTATATATTTTTTTAAATGTATGTACACCGTTTACTCTGAGATTTAATTTCCGACTTACGTGATTTTCTTACAGTTCTATGCGAAATTGTTGCCAATTGGTCCAATAAATTTTTTATATAGTTTGATCCAGTAGTTTTCATTTTATGAACATTTTTGTATTATTTTAACTCAAACTTTTACCCAACATATTATTTATGTTGCCCCATATTTCCGTTGTTTATGAACCGATTTCAAAAAAAATTTTTGTGTTGGGTTAAGTATAACTCACAGTTGGCCCCATATCAATTTCATGAGTACTGGACCTTGGACTCCGCAGACACACAGAGAACTCCTCAAAATCAAATAGGAAATGGTTAATGATTGCTTATTACCTAGTTTTAGGACGATCCTGTGACAAGGTAAGCTGCATAATGATGGTCAAGGACCTGCTGGAATTACCAAGTCATGAACTATGGAGGCAGACAACAAAACTCCATATACAATGAATATCTCATTTATGTTATTTTTGAAGTGAAAACTTCTTTAGCGGCGTTGGATGTTTATGTTGGACCTTTGAACCGTAACCGGCGACTGACGTCATACAACATTAGCTATAGACTATTTATTTTGCAAGATATGATATGAAACTCCGCAGCTTAACGCTGAGCGCTTCGACTGTAAGTACTTATGGTTTCAGATAGTACCGGGTTCGAATCTGGGCTTCTGACCCTTTTTGCGATTATTTTTCTTTTTGTAATTTATTACTATTTGTGATTTTTTTTTAATATTTGTAATTTATTTCTGTTTGTAATTTTTAATTTCTTCTGATAGAAAATTAGTAGAAACTTAGTGATAGGTTCTATGATTGGCGCTATATAATAGGTATGGTATGTTCTTTTTATCTTTTTCTCTGTATTTAACGAAGAAACAAAGAAAGAAAAAGTTTTCACTTCTGCCAGCACTCTCGGAGTGCAACCCGTCTTTTTTTTATATAGGACACATCAGTTTGACTTCACATCGCCTGTTCTTGAGAGCATTATAATATCAACTTTATGAAACAAAACTCAAAAACTATGGTCGAAAACAATGCTCGACTAGATATAATCGGTAATTGGGGGAAAAAATTAATACAATTTTAAGAGCAACCTATTACAAATACTGAAAAGTAAAAAAAAACAGCGTTTAAAAAACCAACTTCAAAAACACAAGAGTATAAAATAACTTAAAGAAAAGTAACTGAACTTACAGATTAACTGTTCTGATAGAAGTCGGTGCCAACTTTGTTTGTGGTGCCTGAACTAGATATACGTATGCTGTAGTTTTTTGTTTTGAATTTTTGAAGTCTGTTTATATTAGTCTGTTTTTATTAGCTACTAGTTGTTTAGAAGTTATATCAATTTAAGTTTTGTGGACCAAGGGAAACAACTGAATATAATAATAATCAACTTTCAAGTTCACCCTCAACGGTGACTTAATACTACAATCGGCTAATAACGCTTAGTGTAGCTTCCTTTGGCGGGCAGAAAAATTATATAAAAAATAAAACCAAATTAACCTAAATCTACATCATACCATACTTAGTAGAGACGACAAACGAAACAAGTTTTGCGTAACGTACACACACTGTTGAACCTGGAAAGATGGGTGTTCTTACTCTAACAGATTGTGAGCCTAATTCACTGAATAGGTCTTTTGAGAACATGTCATTGTATAGGTATCCAAAAAAGGAACTTAGAGCCTCTCTCTGAACTAGCTGCTTGTCTTTTATAATGATTTTCATAACACATTTAACTTTATTCAATCTGTTTCTAACTTGAAAGTGGTTGGCTGCTATTAAATATAAGACACTGTTGAGCTTATCTTACTTGTATTGCAATGAAAACATAGAGTGGCAAGGAGGGGAGCACTCAACAAAGTCAGGGTAATCCTGGCTTAGGAAGCCGCTGCGGCGGACATGTTGGGTGCGGACCGGTAGCTTCCCTACATAATATATTTGCTATAACCGTCAGCCTAGCATGACTAATTATGAACGCGGTTGTAACATAAGATTACAACACAGTGCTCAAAATAACAATATTAACGACGATATGGCAAATCGTTCAACAAGAAACAAATAGGGTAGTTGATTAATATCTAATTTTATAAAATATAGGTTTATTTCTTTTTTCAGTCCATAAAAGTGGAAGATGGATATTTATATTGGCTATCTGTACTAACACTGTATTGCACTAAGCAATAAAGTATTAGTACAGACAGAACAAAAAGAAAAACATCATAGATACGCTCTGCTTATGACCTAAGAGCTTGTGAAGTAATGTTTATAAAAGTTGAACGTTTGCCAGCGTATGCTCCCAACACAGGTAAGTAAGAACGATGGCCCATTATAAAATTTTGGATTAGTGGCTTTGACAGATAAACGGTAGTGACCTTGTAAAAAATAATAGTGGGTATAGAATTTTTTTCTTTTTTCTCGAGTGACCATGAGGACGTCCATCCTTGAATTTTGAGGCACGTCGTATGAAAATCAAATCAAATACTTTCATGAACATTAAGGGTGTCTGGCAAGGGGTTACCACCATGTCAAAGGGTCTGTATATAAATGACGCGGTTTCTAATAATAGTGTTCTGTGAAAGTGATGCCTAAAAATCACACTTTATTATTCGACGAAAATACTTAGTTTTTCTTCAAAACTTTAGTAGCGGTTACCTGTCAAAGCCACTGTAACCCAAACCTTATAATCAGCCATCGTTCTTACCTGTGTTAGGAGGCTGCGCTGACAAACCTTCACCTTCCATAAAATGACGCAGTTCTGGTGTTCACGGGCTCTCAGTCTTCTAGATTGTCCCGCGCATGCAGAAGGATGCAAACATGCAAATTCATTTATAATGTGGCTATACCGTCGGAGTGAAGAACCCTCTTACACATCCATTCAAAACTATTGAAAAAGTTTCATTTCTCAAAAATCGGATCAACAATAAAAAAAACTGAAAGCACAGGAAATGTGCACAAAAAAAATACATGATCTTCTACCAGATAACAAGGTGTTGGAATAGTAGATTATGGTACAAGTGTGTAAAGTTGGTGATTACCGGCGAGGGTCTAAAGAGAGCAGAAGACGGTAATCAACAATACACACGTGTATCATACCACGTTTTTCATTTTACTTGTGAATTATTATAATGCTAAAATATATATTTACCCTTGCAGTTTTCAGATAGTAAACATTTCATAACGTTAAGGACTTCACATCAATCACATCATATATCAGACGTTGTACAGTATATGTGTATATATCGGGCGGTGTCCTAGGTACATAAATCGTTTTCTTCATAACTAGTATATACTTGTAGATTTTAATTAATAAATAACTATAATTTCACCAGTAAATACAAATCGCGAAACTTTTTAGTACTTGCGGACTGGCGGCAATAATAAAAAAAAACACTGGCCACGGACTAAACAGAATGAGGTTTCTTTTTTCTGTTTAAAAAAAGGTTAATTTACTTAAAGTTTTAAACAGAGCAAAAACAAAAGTAATATTTGAGTAAAAGTTTTGTTTATTATAGATACACGTACAAGATGAAATTTTCTATTGCAATACGAAGTTGCATGAAATGAACATGCAATAGGTAGGTATATTAATTTATTTGTTCTATTGAACACGATCTTTTTGTATCTATTTTTTTTCAAGAATAATGCAACTCATTCAATGAAGTCAAAAAATGTCACTATCCCACTCGTGATTTAATAACATTAAAAAAAACACAGTTTGATAATCCTAATTATATGCCTAATTTTGGTTAGCTACATAATGAGCAAGTGAAATGAAAAAAATCTTAGATTAATAGAAGAGATTAATAGAAACATGTCAGTTTGTAAAGTATACAGAAGAAAACATAGTTAAGTGATCAATATTATCATTACATTCATAGTTCGCGATGGAATATTTTTGGAAACTTGCTAACTTACTAATGGTATGGCTGGCTGCACACCACACTACGTCAGTTTAAGAAGGCACTGTGTTCTTCGGTTTCAGTATGTTAATCACTGGGCTCTACGTCCCGGATAGTTTTAAATAGCTTCACGCACAATCCGTGAATATGTGAATATAATAGTGGCGACTAGTGGGAAGGACTTTGCGTTGATGAAGCTCTATCCAATGATACCTGACTGTAGATGTTCTTTTACTGCCGATTTATTAAATTGACCGTTCTTCACAGTTGCGATATGTTCTCGTTCGCTTAGTTTGACCTATGTAGGAACTACCGTAGCTGCAATCCAGTTTTTAGACACACGGTGTTTGAAGAAGTATGACGTCCTTTGATATTTGCACGTATTTTGCTACTTTGGCTAACGGTTTAGAGATCGTCTTGATGGAAAACTTCCGTAAGCAAGATTCGATCTTGTCCGTTATACTTTTCACATAAAGCATGAACGCCGGTTGGCGGTCAACACTCGGCAGCATCCCATACCCATTCACTTCAAGAACCTCCTGAATATAATCTAACTCCTGCTGAAAGTGTTCAGGGTCATACAAGTCATTAGCTCATACGTAAGCTGTATCTGTAATGAGTTTAGATACTCAGTAAAGTGAACCACCTGCTCACTGTTGCCTTTAAATATACAGAATATATATAATTTACGTACCTTTTCCATAGCCATGGCCATTATTATGCCATGGTCTAATACTCCATAAACTATTTATATATTCCGTAACCGCAGCGACGTGCGGTTCGCATTATCGGAAATCCTGAGGTCACGAGTACCCTCGAGTCTCTGCAGATGCGTAGAGATGTTGCTTCCTTGGCAGTTTTTTACCGTCTCTACCATGGTGAATGTTCTGAAGAGCTATTCCAATTAGTCCCACCCTCCCCCTTCCTATACAGGACGACACGTGCAGGACTTAGATGTCACCCCTATACGGTGCAGAACATTCCTTCAAGAACCAAGCGGTTCGGTGACTCTTTCCTTTATCGCACCATTAAGACCTGGAATTCCTTGCCAGCTCACGTGTTTCCCTCTTCCTACAGTCCCGGGTCCTTTAAGCGGGGCGTGAAAAAGCATCTGATGAGGCCGTCAAGCTGAGTGCCATCATTGTTAACATGGCACGTGCGCATAATGGTGGCCCTCTCTCCTGAGACTTTGCCTTCAGCTTACCATCAGGCGAGGTAAAGTCAAATTGACGTGTCCTATTTATAAAAAAAAACTGATATATTCAATGATGACAACTTAAATTCAATCAACATAAGAGTATCTTTCGCTTGACCTTCGCTGTGGAAGAATAACAGCATTCAAAAGCTATGATGTACCTAAGCCGGTGCAAAACACCTGATATTCTATTTGCATCATTTTTAAGAGCGAGTTCTATGCAGACACTGGCCACGGAGCGTGGCCAAATCATAGAAGTTTGTAGAAGACTGCAAAACCGGTTGTAGAAGAAATGGTGTAGTCCATTTAGAGCACCCAGTCGAATAGCACCTGAGCGAATAGTAACTAGCCTAAGAAATTCGGGTTTGAAGTTTGCAAAATGTGGTCTTAATTTCAAAAAATAATACACAATCGTTGCTGCATTAACAGATGGGATCCACAAAAGAAAAGCTCTCATGGATATTTTGTCAGAATGGTAATTTTTCCGAATTAGCAATGGCATAATCTTCAGATGACAGAATTACATGGGCATAAAAAGCTTTCGCAGAATGATAACACTGCATATTTTTGTTATGCATAACGTTTATTTGGAATGCAAAAACTTGGCATATTTTCGCATAGCATACAATAAAGATAGCAGAATTTTCTTTGGATTAATAAAGATAGCACTATTTTTTATTTACCAAATTTTAAAAAAGAAACAAACCTCTACTTTATTCCTGCTTACAAGTAATAACAACTACCACGCACAACAGCAAAATTATTAATTATTTGGTAAATAAAAAAATATTTACAATGACGGGATCAAAATTTCATATGAGCTATATATATGAAATGTCGATGTAAAATATTTTTTATACTGGGCATAGGCCTATCCCTGTACCAAATTATGTGCAGTTTCATTCAAAACTTTATCTAATCCCATGGAATGATCAACATAATAGTTATGGAATATTTATTTATTTATTTTATAATCGCGCGTATGCACATTGCGCCGCATCCACAGATTATGTAGAAAAAATGCATTAACACCTTCTTGTGTCAAACTGTGGCTGTATCACAGTATAAAAAAGGTAAAATTAAGATACAGTTGCCCTAGAAGAGCTGTAGGTATTTATCTAATCTCATGCTTTTAAAAATTAAAACAAGACCTTAATGAAAGTACAGTATAGATAGTACTCCAAAGCTTTTTTTTTAATTTTATTTTGATATTCTGTCTGTGTATAGACCGTCCTTAAAGTTTTGTTTTTAATTTAGGAATTTTAATATTTTAGTATGGCAGTAGGTACCTGTATAACATTTATTTTGATATTCTGAGCGTACAGACTTACTTTAATTTTTTAGTGTAACAATTCAGTATGAGAGTAGAAAAACACTTTCAGTTTAAATTTTCAGAATTTGTCATTGAAATGTATTTCCAACTATGTAAGCACTATCCACAACCGACCACAACAACTAAAATTAATAATTATTTCATTATTGACTGATCAGAAAGATGTAGCAATAAACAATAACGTCGAAAGTCCGTTTTTATGTTTAATATTGAAACTAAAACTTGTATAAAATACTATTTATTTATTAATAAACGGATTATTCTAACTGTAAACTTTTTTATATATACAACAGATAAGCACACGGCTCACCTGATGGAAAGGACCTCTGGCTACCCTATTCACAAACTTTCTGCTTTTGAAGATTATAGATGTGAAATGTATACCAAATGACAATATTGCCTGTGAATCGGTTGTGCCCGGTCTACTTTTTGCATATTATAATTTGAAAGTTATGCCAAAGGATGATTCAGACTTACAAAATTATGCGTTATGAATGAATGATAAATGAGTGTAGCCAAACCGTTTTGTGCGAAATGAATATTATGCATTTCGTTTATGAAAAATAAAATTATGACTTTGCGTCATAATTTTGTTTCGGTGAAACGAGGGGAGACCAAAAAAATAATATGAAAAACTGTTTTCAAGTTTTCAAGCTGTTTCAAAGGAGTTTCCAGATAGACATGAATTTTGTATACGAGAAGTAGATGAAGCACTACAAATACAAAAGTTAGTTTCGAAGGTGCACCAAAGGATCCTGTCTCTGCATACCTTGTTAAGGACACCTACCCTACATATATACATAAACATGGAAATTGAAAAGTTCGCTATAAGCTTATAATCTGCAGCAATATTTTTCAAGCATCTTAATTAATCCAAAATCTAAAACCATTCCGTTAGCAATTCACTTTTTATCGATATCCGTAACCTCAAACCAATTTGTTAGACTGACGTCACCTTAAGTTTCATTAAGCTCACGATGCCGTTCTAAATTGCTATTTAATGTAATATATTGTCTCATTTGAGTCTTATGAAAGTCAAAAGTCACATTTACATTTAGCACTGTGCTCGTAAGAGAACAGAATCAGTAGTCAGTAAGAATACTTAGGCATTGTGTTAATAAATAAATCAGCAGTAGCTATGTATTCAATTTTACTGCTATTATATACGCGAATATTTGCATGGATGTAAAGATGGATAGATGTTCACTCAATCACGCCAGGCCGGCTCAACTGACATGGACGAGATTTGACACAAATATCGCTTCTGTTTAATTATAGTGTGGAATATCACATGGCTACTTTTTACTCGGGAATAGGTTCCGCAAGTGATGCAGAAAACACGCGTGTGAAGCTACGTGCTAACGCGGGTATATAAAGTAAACACAAAAAATCGCCGTCACTGGTAATGGGTACAGTGAAAGAATCATTTTACTTTTATATAAAGTGGCAATTCAGTAAGGAAATGACAAATGGAGATAAAAGCCGTACCAAAACCAAGCATAAATACTGAACATTACGATTTGGATTCACTTAAATAAGAGAACTGATAACTACCTATCGTAACAATTGTTAACACATGAGTCATAAGTACGTGAAGAAACCAAACATAACCTAACTGTTCCTGTGAGGAACACGCAACTTTATCAAATCAATTGAATTTTATCATTAAGTAACTTCTTGCAGCTCTTCCAATTTGAACTTATTATTTAAAGTGAAAATATCTTAATGAATTAGTTAAAATTAGAGATTTAAAGTACTTATTTCAATTTAAAATGATGCGTTTGAACAGTGAATTGTTTAAGTGTACCTAAATGTTATATTTTGTTAAATGATGGCAATTTCAGTTGTTTTCTCTTTTAATAAATACACTTACTAAATCATGCTTATTCCTAGAGTTGATCAAATCTAGTCATTCATCATAATATTAGTCTTGTTCCCGGTTCTTCCAGTTGCACTTTTTTAGTATATGTATTTTTCGTTTTGTAAATATGAAGGTCGCATAAACAAATATGTAATGCAAAAATTTAAAAATACTGGCTTGTTTTGTCTCATACGTTACGGCCGCACTACCTAACCATCTACCGAGCTTTTACGGCTATAATTATAGCAATACATTATCGCGTAAATTTCTGCATGAAGTGATATGGCTACAATAGAGTTTATCTAGATATGTCAATAAATTAGGCGGTAAAAATATAACGTTTCAAGATGGAGGAATGATTTTTTTAATTTTGACAAAGGATATTACTTGAAAACAAACATCATTATATAATAGTAACGGAAATTACTAATATTTCCCGCTCACCCGTCCAGCTAAGCTAAATTGCTTGCATTAGGAGTGGGTTCACCTCGGTAGTGTAATAGCCAGGATTCGTACTCGGGACCTCTAGATCGTAAGGCTGACTCCATAACCACTAAGCTATCGAAGCTTCAAGATGAGAAGCCTTATTTAGATGAATTGGGTAAATTCATCAAGGATCTATTTGTACTTGCATTTTTATCTGACCACGCCATGTCGGTTGCTACGTGCGTCGCCATTAGTTGAGCTCGCTCACGTTGCACACTGAACAAACGGTAGTGTGGCCACAAACACATTAATTGGTGCGATAATGTTTTTTGATGTGCGGATAAAGACCGACACCGGAGCTATTGTTTACCACCAAAGACCATATTGATTGGCATTGTGAAATGTGAAATGATTGTGGTTATGGCAATAATTTATTGGTATATCACGGCAGGATACAGGATATAACAGGATAGTGGTCTGTTAGTACAGTTTTAGGGCGATCGTGTTAGAGGGAATCTTTGTCTTTAACAATACATTTGCCACTTGCAGGCCTAGTGACTTCTGTGTGCGCAGGTAGAAGACCATGTGTGGCTATCGATTAAGATACCTTTCCCCAGCAAATTCAATGCTTTCGAATTGCTTATGTGTGATAGGTTTTTCAGTGTTTGGTCTAAAGAGTCCAGGAAGTTATCTATATTAGTGTACGATTGGGATTGGTATATGCAGACAATTGCACAGTGTTTGGTCTAAAGAGTCCAGGAAGTTATCTATATTAGTGTACGATTGGGATTGGTATATGCAGACAATTGCAGTAGTTGTAGATGTGGCAACTAAACAATTGCAATCTTGTAGGCCTGGCTCGTCCACAGTGAAATTTAGATGATCCTTGTAATATAATACAACCTCATCACTGCTGCACTGCCACTGGGTAGTCGATGCAGCGTACTATCGATTTGATTTACTGTCGATGTAGCATACCGTCGTTTTAGTGTACTAATGATGTAGCGGACCAACGATTTGGGATACTGTTGATGTAGCGTACCATCGATTTGGGGTACTGTCAATATATTGACCCGTCGATGGAACGTTTTCGATACAGCGACGATCGATGTAGTGACTATCGATATTATGAACGAGTATGGTTTGGTGTAAGTATTATTCAATTTGTGTACTATGTTAAATTGGTATAGAGAAGGTAAAATATGTGATTTTATATAAGTGTCTACAGTATTACTGTTTTGAGATTACTTACCTTAGCCTGAAATGTGATTCCATATTCAAAAGCTGCATCGGGATGCAAAGGGATTCGGGTATCGAACTCGTCGTTTGGCACCAGATTATATTGTTTGGTTGATGGCATCTTTCTCCCCCACTTTAGTAACTTCATCGGCACCCGTTTCCAGGACCTTGCCTTTAGTAGCACACGAAAATAACGAGCCTTATATCCTCTTCTAAACATTTAAGCTTTTTAAAGGACCACCATCCTCCTCAAAACGATGTCCTTATTTGATCTGAAGATGACTTTAGTTTTATAACCTGGAACAAAAATACTGCATGATAGACAAAATATATATTTTTGCACTTTTCTTTGCAAATTTCACCCCAATGGGGGTAAAATAAAGGATGAGAGGTTGTGTGAACATTCTTCATTTTTTAAATTTAATAATTCTTGTTTGATTTATATTCAAAATTGAATCCGGTATGTGGCACCGCCATTGAGTAATAAGATTTTAACATAACTCGGCCATACCGCTTTTTCAGAATGTAAAACTTTTAACGTTATTTTTTTTTTTTTGGTAGTTGGACACTATTACTGTTTTTTATCTACTATCATGTCTACTGACTGAGCCGCTTGATACTTGAAAGGAAAAGTTTGTAATTTTCATCATAATTCGTTCCCGCAGAAATCACGCTAGAAAATTATCTATAAAGACATTGTAAAAAATAAAGTATAAATATAATAAAGTTTATATATAGCATCCATACTAGTACTAATCGATCTATTCTCTTGTCTACTCCTGTCTTGTCAACGACACCAATCAAAGCAGCAAATGCACTACAGTGCCTATTTCCATTTGCGCAGCAAATAAGAATAAGAATAAGAAACGTTTATTTTCTCACCACATATTTAGAATCTACAATTTTGTTGACTTAATCTATTTGCATAGTTTTCCTATGTGGGAGACTGGTGCCTAAACTAGGAGGAATCCTGTATTTCAGGCCACCAGTACACACACATTAGACTTCTAGTCCTGTACAATGTTTGTTATTCGTGAGTGACTAGTAGTAAGCTGCTAAGTATGACAGCACTATTTAAAGCGATCTAGATTTAAGTACAACAATATAAATTATTCGTTATAAAGGTAATGTCAGGTTTAGTAGATATTTGTCTAAAAGTGAGTGGATGTGCTTGTGAGTGTGTGTGTGTGTGTGTTTTTTTTTTTTCTTTTTTTTTTTACAAGCATTTTAGACGGGGACTGATAGGATACATTCGGTATTGTCATAATCTAGTCCAATGAGCCATTCGCTGGTTATTTTTTTGCACAGTGCTTTGGTTAAATTGTATATGGGTAGTATTTTATTAAGGTTATTATAAAGATAGCCCCCAAGGAAACAGAAGAACCTATTTGTAAATTGCTTGTTGAATGAGTCAAGGGTGCGGTTGACAGGCTTGAATCGTCTCTTATTTAAAGGTGCAGTTGGGTTGTAATTTAGGAGAGAGTGTTGTTTTGTTATGACGTGGAGAATGAACAATTGACGGACGGTCAGCACCTTGCACTTCCCAAACAACTCAGTCGTAGGGTATCTAATAGGTAGGAAATGAGACACCTTCAGTATCGCTCGCTGGGCTCTTTCCACCTGGATAACAAGTGTCTTGTCCGCACCACCCCAGGTCGTGATACAGTAGGATAACAGCGATTGACAGAGGGCAAAGTATACTGTCTTTCTCAGATCTTCATCCGCTACACGTCTGAGGTTTTTGAAAACGTATATTAATTTGCGGATTCTAGATGTAAGAGTCTCTATGTGCAGATGGAAATCCAAGAAAGGATCTAGTAATACACCAAGATATTTTACTGATGAAACCCTCCGAAGGTGTGTACATCGACAGATTGTATTATGTGTAGGTGTGCATGTATGAACTGTGATAGGTAAGGAGAGAGCGGAAAGAGAAGCGCTATTCCGAATGGCAAATGGTATGTATTGCGATTTTTCCGCGTTGAGAATCAGACAATTTTTTGATAGCCATTTGGTCACGGTATCAAGCCCGTTTTGAGCATAACTGAATACGCTTTCCCACGAATTGGAGTGGAATACAAGTGCAGTATCATCTGCGAAAGTGTATATGTTGCCCTCCGGTAGCTTTGTCGTGCACAGATCGTTAATATAGATGAGGAAAAGAGTTGGTGAGATGACACTCCCTTGAGGAACTCCATGGGTGACTGGTAATTCTTTACTGATGTGACTATCTATATTAACGCTCTGTACACGGCCACTGAGATAGTCCGCAAATAATTTGAGTTGATCGCCTCTTATTCCAACTTGTTCCATTTTCTCTAAAAGGATGGGAACAGAGACCGTGTCGAAGGCTTTAGCCAAGTCCAGAAAGACACCCAGTACTTTTTTGCCTTCATCCAGTTTTCGGACTATGTGATTAGTTAGATCATGAACTGCGCCACTAGTAGATCGGCCCGTGCGGAACCCGTATTGGGACGGTGACAGGATATGGTTTTTCTCGAGATAGCCTGTTAATCTAGAGTTCATGAATCGCTCGAGTATTTTGGATAGTGCGGGTAAGACAGCAATGGGCCTGTAGTTAGTGACTCGGTCTCTGTCTCCAGCCTTGTATATTGGGTGTATAAGGGCCCTTTTAAAAGTTCTGGGAAATGTACCAGAGGACAGTGATAAGTTGCAGATATGCGTCATCGGGGGGATAATAGTTATTTTATTTTGTTTAATTACGTTGACGGATATATTATCCCACCCGGTAGTACAGCTCTCCCTGAGGGAATCCACCACTTTGTTCACTTCTTCCTCATCTGTTGGAAGCATTACCATTGAATGTGATGGCGTGTTACAGCTAGCCCGTAATGGTAAGTGCTTCTTGACATTGACATTTTTCTTGGCAATTTGTTGCGCGCGTAGCAAAAGCTGTTTTGATGTGAGAATCACTTAATATGTATTGGATGCCACAATGACACATTTCTTTGATTTTGGTTCTCCATGAGGTTGGTCACTGGACTGTCATTTTTGGAAGTGAAAACTTCTTTAGCGGCTTTGGATGGGTAAAAAGTGTTAAACCCGCGTCTGGATCACTTGACCTTTGAACCGTAACCGACGACTGACGTCATACAACATTAGCCACATATTGTTTATTTTGTTAGGTACGCTAAGAAGCTTCGTAGCGGTAAGCGCTTCGACTGTAACTTATGGTTTCAGATAGTACCGGGTTCGAACCTGGGCTTCTGACACTTTTGTGATTATTTTTTCTTTTTGTAAATTATTACTTTTTGTAATTATTTTTTCTTTTTGTAATTCATTAATTTCTTCTTAGTGTTAGGTTCTATGATTTGCGCTATATTATAGGTATGGTATGGTAAGGTATGTTCTTTTTATATTTTTCTCTGTATATAACGAAGAAAGAAAGAAAGAAAAAGTTTTCACTTCTGCCGGCACTCCCGGAGTGCAACCCGTCTTTTTTTTAATTTGTCAAAATATGGTTTACAAAGATTGTTTTAAGAAGACTCCTTTTAAGCAACAAATGCCTGTGTAAGGAGCCTCCGCTCCTCCATTACATAAATTGCAACTATTAACACAATACCAATTTAGGTGAAACAATATGGTTATAAACAATTTTTCTTACTGTTATTTTCGCTTATAATATTCCTATACAATAATATGAGTGTGTGCGCGTGCGTGTGTGTGTGTGTGTGTGTGTGTGTGTGTGTGTGTGTGTGTTTTTTTTTTTGTGTACGTTTACAAATAGCAGGTTGTAAAAGTGATTCCGTATCTTCATTTGTCAGTAGCTTTATGGATTTCATTATACTCTGTTTACATTCATAGTACTTTTTTGAATAAATATTAAGCTCTTTGTTTAGTCTATTATACAATAATTGAGCTGATCGTTTGTTAAATTATATAGAAGCAAAGGTAGTTCTTGTTTTTGGCACTTGGACCACATTATATGATCTTCTTTTAGATTTAAACATGTTTGAGTCGTAACTTAAAGTCTTATGTTTTTTAATTATTGTTTGGGATATATATAATTTTCGGACAGAGAGCACAGACATCACTGATTTGATAAAGCTCGTCAGTAGGGCTTCTGTAGCGGCGTTGTGTGGGTAAAAAGTGTTAAACTCGCGTCAGGATCGCTTGACCTTTGAACCGTAACCGACGACTGACGTCATACAACATTAGGTACAGACTGTCTATTTTGCAAAATACGATAAATAGCGGCGTAGCTTAACGGCAAGCGCTTCGACTGTAAGTCCTTATGGTTTCAGATAGTACCGGGTTCAAACCTGACCTTCTGAAACTATTGTGATTATTTTTTCTTTGTGTAATTTATTACTTTTTGTGATTATTTTTTCTTTTTGTAATTTATTTATTTCTTCTGAGAAAAAATTAGTAGAAAATTAGTGATAGGTTCTATGATTGGCGCTATATTATAGGTATGGTATGGTATGTTCTTTTTATCTTTTTCAATGTATATAACGAAGAAAGAAAGAAAGAAAAAGTTTTCACTTCTGCCGGCACTCCCAGAGTGCAACCTGTCTTTTTTTTAAATACATAATTTTTAAAATGCCTCGCTGTGCACTATCCAATTTTATAAATTTCTATTTTGCCGCTCCTCCCCATACAGGGATGCAGTAGACCAGGACCGATTGGACAAGGGCTAAATATATTTGTGATAAAGTATTTTGTGATGAGCCACCATTACCACTTTTAAACCGTGGCACCACATGCCTTAAGGTCTTAAAAATCCAACTCAGTGTACGTAACCTAGTTGTGATTTGGTACAGTTAAAAATTTCATTTCTGTGACTTTATCGATACTTGGACAATTACAATTTCCACCATTTGCATCATTACATGAATGTTTTTAATTTTAAAGTTCTTGTTTGGTTTTAGATGTGTTCAGTGTAAGTAAGTTTGAATTTAACCATCCAGCAACATAGTTCATTCCTGCTTCTGCTTTACATTTAACGTCGAGTCAGGACTTTCCATGGAAAACTACAGCTGTATCATCGGCGTAACAAAATACTTCGGCACTTTTAATTTTCATATTACAGAGGTCGTTAATGTATATTAAAAAGAGAGTAGGGCCTAGTACGCTACCTTGTGGCATGCCAAATATGATACTTCTGTATCCTCACTTATAAAAGAACCTATTTTAGTCCCTTGATTCCTGTCTGATAATCTTTAAAAACGTTTAAGGCATGATCCCGATCTATTCCAGCTTTTTCACAAGTTTAGGTATAGAGACGGTATCAAATGCTTTTTTGAGATCCAAGAAGACAGTCAAGCATTTGTGGGCAGCCTCCATGGTTGCTCATGTATGCTGATGACATTGCGCTGATGGACGCAGACAGGAACAGATTGGTGCGACGCGTGAAAGTGTGGAAGGAGGCGCTTGAGAACGGCGGTCTGAAGCTAAATGTGGCGAAGACAGAATACTTGGCGCTAAACTCAACAGATCCCACACCCGTACGCATACGCGATGACTTGATCGAGCGCACGGACCAGGTAAAGTACCTTCACGTGACTGGTGACATCGACTGCGATGTTAGGGCACGTATTGCTGCCGTTTGGGCCAAATGGAGGGATATGACTGGCGTCATATGCGATCCTAAAATGCCAGTTGAAGGGACAGGTCTATAAGACGATCATTAGGCCTGTCCTTTTACACGGCTGTGAGGCGTGGCCGCTGTTGGAGCGGCACAAGCAGGCGCTGCGTGTCACGGAGATGAAGATGCTACGTTGGATGTGCGGAGTCACGCGTAGGGATCGCGGGAGGAACTCTCGCATCCGCGGCAGCCTGCATGTCCGTGACATCGTAGATAAAATGCAAGAGAGTCGCTTTCGCTGGTGTGGCCACGTCTTGCGGCAACAGCCAGGCTACGTGGGTAGCGAATGCCTGGCAATGGCGCCCCCGCCAGGTCCAGGTAGAAGGGGTAGGCCCAAAAAGTCTTGGCTTGACGTTGTGCAGGGTGACATGCGTGCAAATGGTCTCACTACCATGGACGCTCAAGATCGTGCGAAGTGGAGGAGGAAGAGTCGGAAGGCGGACCCCGAGCTCCGAGGGCATCTTGGCCTCGGATGCAATCGGGACGACGTGTAAATGTCGATGATGAGTCAAGCATTTTTGGCCACTGTCTAGACGTTTGGCTACTAATGAACTTAGAGCAATGACTGCGTCTTCAGTGGATATAAGAAGCAGATAAAATATCAAAAGCTTTTAAATAATTCTGTAGCCATTTATTTATTAATTTTTCGATATTTTTAGCTATAGAACTTAGGAGAGCTATTGGTCTATAGTTGTTGATGTCGTCTCTATTGCCTCCCTTGTGAATTGGGATGAAAACCGATTGTTTTAATGGAGCGGGGAAGACACCTTGTGAAAAAAATAGATTAGTCAGATGTGTTAGGATGGGAATAACGTCGCTGCTGACATGTTTTAGGAACTTCGTTGAAATACTATCGCAGCCTGGAGTACTGTCAGGTTTTAAGCTCTTTAACACTCCAAATATCTCTTCACAGTCCGTATCCAAAAGAACGAAGGAATTAATTTGAGGCCCGAATTCATCTGAACGATTAGAATCACTGTTTATGCTAAGCTGCATTTGTTGAGCTAGTAGTGTACCATTTTTAGCAAAATATTTATTTACATAATTAACTGACTAGTATTTTGCGCGGTGCGCGTGCTGCAAGCAGCTCGCGAGTGTTATGTGTAGCGCTCTATTTGTTTATTTATTCAACACTTTATTGGGTATAAGTTCAAAGAAAGAGATGTTTAGGATTTTGCTTATTAGTCTCCTTTGAATAAACGGGTAAACATGGGGGATATTTTAAATATTGAAAAATAGCAAACGCACATAATTATTGTGTTTATAATGTAATGCAGGTTGTACATAGTTACGTGTTCAATATCTGAATCTATTTATTCCTGAGGGTTAATACTATTGTTAGCAAAATTTCTGGGCTAATGAGATGTGATTTTGTATACCACTCCATCAAAGACGATAAAGATACAATAGACAGACAATCGAAAATTGGTCCGGCGGGAAATGCTCAAAAACTATATTATCTGAACATGACGCCACTGGTAGGTACGTGGGCAAAATAGCCCGAAACATTTTATTGAAAATCGACAAAATTGTGCCATTTCTTAACCAATCAAACTTAAAAATATGTTTTTAAGCTATTGCATAGATTTTATCGCGGGCTGAGCGCGGCACCCGAATCAAGAAATTCCGTAACGAAAAAACCTGTCACATCGTCTAACGTCTTTTCAGTTCGGCAGACTTCCGACCGCACGCACAGAAACACCGTGAATATTTGAAGTTGTCAAACGTCTCATCATAATGTCATCCACGTTAACGGCCAGAATCGAAAGAGTTTTCTTTCAAAATACTTCGCGATTGCAACTGAGAGTTGATGTTTGCTTAGATCTTTAAAACTACTATCACTTTAATAGATAGAGTGATTTAAGAGGAACGTTTCATTTCATGTTTATGATAAGTATGCAATAGCTTTATACCGCTGCAGTCCCTGACTGCCACACGTATTTTTTTAAGTGAAAACTTCTTTAGCGGCGTTGGATGGGTAAAAAGTGTTAAACTCGCGTCAGGATTACTAGACCTTTGCACCGTAACCGAGGACTGACGTCATACAACATTACAACAGCTACAGATTGTTTATTTTGTTAGGTGCGTTAAGAAGCTTCGTAGCCTAGCTGGTAAGCGCTTCGACTGTAAGTCCTTATGGTTTCAGATAGTACCAGGTTCGAACCTGGGCTTCTGACACTTTTTGTGATTATTTTTTCTTTTTGTAATTAATTACTTTTTGTGATTATTTTTTCTTTTTATAATTCATTAATTTCTTCTGACATAAAATTAGTGATAGGTTCTATGATTGGCGCTATATTATAGGTTTGGTATGGTATGGCATGGTATGGTATGGTATGGTATGTTCTTTTTATCTTTTTCTCTGTATATAAGGAAGAAAGAAAGAATGAAAAGTTTTCACTTCAGCCGGCACTACCGGAGTGCAACCCGTCTTTTTTTTCAATTCATTTATTGGCTCACAAAAGAATATGGTTAAACATTGATGTTTAGTAATACTAAAGTAGATTCTCATATTCACAATCTCTGGCATGTGAGAGTACATACATTATTAAATTAAAACTACATTTGCATAATAAATAATAGTAGTTATGTATATAATAAAAATTAAAATAAAATGTCATGCATTGTCATAATATCCAAACTCACCCAATGTCATAATGATCATCAATAATGTCAAGAATACAAAATCTATGTCAGTGTCCATAATACGTCAATAATTATGATCAATAATAAGAATAGTTTATATCTTTATCATTTCAATATTAATTAATTCAATATTCATTTCAATTTTAAACATTTCATTAATAATTAAATTACATAACCTCATCGCTCATCAGTACATAACACTTTTGTAACATTGAAAGTACCTGAGCCAATGCTAAGTATAAACTAAAAGATATGAAGTGAAACTAATCATAGATTATTTCCTCTTCTAATGCGCGCCATATGACCCGATCCACCTAACGCGTCCAGACCATAACGGCAACCTTTGTTGAGGTCATCACTTTATAATATATACAAATAAAAATAATGACTGGAATAAAAATAATGCCTGTTCGAGTTGTTATAATAATTTCTCTTGGTAAGAGGGAGGTTCGTGGAGTGAAGTTGACCTCGCAGCGGACTTTACTCATTTAACTTACTCGGGCGATTGAGAAGTCACGGATGGCTTAATCTTGAACAGGTAGTAGTAATTAGTTTTGCTTTGGTTTGCCACTCATAAATTGAAATAAGTTTGGTTTAAGTAGGGAAAAGTTGTGAAGGAGAAAGAATGAAGATCACCAAAATAACAACATACAAATAAGGAAGGGCTAGCTTTGCGTATCATAAATTGCGCATCTAAAAGATCCTGATTTGGATAATGAGACAATTAGAAATATTTTTGAAGTCTTTAGTTCTCTCTACATTTAAACATCGAAACTATTTAAAGTGATTAAAAGTTCATTCAGCACATTTAAGTAGAATATTATTTTGTGTTAACACAGTGGAGAAACCAATTTATAGACAAAAATTGAATCGGTCTAAGCGGGATTTGAACGCGCAATCTTTGCCTTATAGGGGCAATGCTTTGACCACCAAGCTACCAGACGTTGGAGTAACTAATTCAAATTTTTCCTTCTATATCTTTTCATTTCTTTTCAATTCAGACCTAGCCTAGACCGATTTTTTTTTTTTCTATTTAAATAAACTTGTAGTGCCAAAACTCAGACTTCAAAAGGTTGGTAATTCATTTGTAGGTAACAGTATTAAAATGTTTAATAAAATTCCTCAAGATTTGGTTGACATGCCACTTAATAAGTTTAAAATCGAAGTAAAAAAGTCTTTAATGAAAAAAGGATATTACAAAGTAAACGAATTCCTCAATGACAAAAATGCATGGTCATCCTAATCTTTTTGCTTGCTCGCACAATATAAATCTATTAAAAAAAAACAAATGGTTTTAAAAAAGAAACTATAATATTGTTCTCTGAGTTTCTTGCTGGTCTCTTCTCAGTAGAACCGACTTACCGAACCAGCGAAAGAATCATTTTCAAATGATTTATTTACTTAATATTATATTAGTAATTTCTTGACATGACTGTAAAATTTTGACGTTCATATGTGCTCTTTATGTGCCTAAACTGAATAAACGAAATTGATTCTTTGATTCTTTGATTCTTTGATTCTTTGATCCATTTTAATATTCAGCATGAAAAATGCTTAAAAGTAATTCAAACAGAGGAGAAAGTTAAAGTATCGATACTTGGAACTATGATACCCAGTCAATGACGCAAGCAGTCTCTCAAGTGAGGACAGTGTATTTAGGCCAGGGGTGCTCGAAATATCGATCTCCATGTTACCAATATATCTTCTATCACTTTATGTGACAGTAAAATATTGAAATACCCACACAAACGGGTAATTTTATCTTTACTGCATACCTTTCCAAAATTGCTTTTATATCAAAAAAATAGTTAACATCCTGTAGGCAATTCGATAGGATCACAGGTTCTTGTAATTGTATTTTATTATATGTCGAGTGACACCACTGTATTTCAACAATAAACTTTTTAGTTTTTGATTAATTTACTATGAATACTATTTTATTTTTTGATCCACAAATATGTACGATATGATCCACAGATATATCGTCGGTAGCTTAGTGATTAAGGAGTTAGCCTTACGATCGAGAGGTCCCGTGTAAGAATCCTGACCATTACACTACCGTCGTGAACCCATTCCTAGCACAAGCAATTTAGCTTAGCTCGAGGGGTTAGAGGGAATATTAGTGATTTCCGTTACTAATATCCTTAATTTGTTTTTAAAGGTATTTTTGCTAATGTCATTTTTATAAGAGAATACTAATAAATAATCATATGTAATCAGAATTTGTCAGAATTTAAATGAAAAGGAAAAAATTACGTCATACGCCGAAAAAGATAGAATTTGACAAGTTGTTTAGGATTAAATTTCCTCCAAATTTATTCTTTTTAACTGTTTCCTAGGATCAAACATTTTTGAATTATACGACAGAAGATACTTTGTGACTTTTTTTCAGAATTCGTTGGGGAAGTCACTGCTGGTCTCTGCATATGGTTTTGCTTGGTACGCGATTCGTTGCGTTCGCCGCCATCTTGAATTTAGGTATGAAATTTTATATCTAAAAATACTATCAGTATAATAAAATTCGGATTTAAATGACGGACATCACAACAAACCGAATACCATGCAAAATGAAATTTAGACTGCCAGTGCACTCTTTAACGAATTCCCAAAAAGAAAACTACTAGGAATTTATCCTGTCATAAAAATCGAACAAAACTTCACTACCTTTTGGAACATCAATCGAAAAATTTCAATCCTAAGCAAAATGATGAATACTAAAATGTAGGAAATTTTATTCCATTAATGCCATTCTTCGTTTAAAATTAATAATAAACGACTCAACCTTTAATACAAGATGGTGGCGAACGCAACGAACGGAATACCACGCAAAACCAAATGTAATGATGTTTTCCTATGTTAAAAAATTCAAACATATATTCTAAAATTTTTGGGGTATAAATCCAAAAATATTCGGTCCTAGAAAAAATTACGACTACCAAACTGTAGAAAAAATAATTTTAAACACCATTGTGTTATAAATTACTTTTTCTAGTATTCATGTAAAATTAAAAATTTCAATCCTAAGCAAAATGATGAATACTAAAATGTAGGAAATTTTATTCCATTAATGCCATTCTTCGTGTGAAATTAATAATAAACGACTCAACCTTTAATACAAGATGGCGGAGAACACAACGAAACGAAAACCAACAAAAACTGCCAGGGACCTCCTTCAAGGAATTAAAAAAAAATTGCTAATAGGATTTTTTTCTAGGTTTGCCCCTTAATTGAACTACTTATCTTGTACTAATCAATACATGTCATCAAGATATTAATATAATTATATTGAAATGAATAGGTTTATTTTAGGTATTATACTCTTCCAAGAAAACTAGATTGAGAGTGGTAGCCTTAGACAATTTAATGATTTTAGTTTAATCACAAAACAATAGAATCATTAAATATGCAATTGAAAGTTTTATGATGTTCTTAGAAAGAAGTAACGAACAAGCTTTATCACCATAAACTTACTTATCTTCATGGCACCATTAGCGTGTCAGCTTACAGGTGCGTTTGAACGGGTAACAAAGGTCAATGTCCTCTATCACCTCTTTCACTAATAAATGTAAAACTTATAAATTTAAACAAAGACTCTTTTGCTTTTTTATGCCACTTAAGTGACAGACAAGCACACGGCCTTCCTTATGGAGAGTGCTTACCGTGGGCTATGGATATTTGCAACAACAGGGGAGTCATACTCATGTTACCGACCCCGTAGCAACAGAGAATTTCTGTACCGTTAGCGTTGAAAACATAGCAGGACAAGCCTTTCGTCTTCCCACTGACAGCAAAAAAACTGCAGTGAAAATTACTATCAACCGTATCAACATACTTCATGCAATTTCCCAATAAAGTTACATTCTAAATTAGAAACAAAGATAAGTAATTTAGTAATCACTTAAAAATATTTAGTTCCAAAGATAATTTCATTGTTGATAAACGTAATGATGGCTTCTTGAGTAAAAGTGTTGTGCCAAATTGAATTACGATTTCAAGGACTTCCTTTCATTAAAGTTACCATGTTTGTTAAAGAGATTTGATCCTTATGATTGTTATTTTTTTGGGAATTAGTCTGTTCAATTACCGCGTTTCTTGCTTGAATGCAGTTTTGTTTTCTTTCTAAAAATAAAGGCATGTTTTCCATGAGTGTAATTGGCTATCTCCAGTATTTAGAGTACTTCCCCTCCAGGTAAGGTCAAAATCTTTAAACCTGGTAATAGGGTTAAAATTGCCGTGGTACACTGATAGATACTCGTATTTTGTATTGTCATTAAACCTTCATGGTGTGAGATTTTCAAGTTAAACTTTTTCACATGATACCTCTGAGGTTCTTCTTTTAAAACTACGCAGCATTTTGAACTTTCAATTACTTTTTATTCAGAGTTATATAACTTTCAATTACTCATTTATTCTCTTTTTATCCTCTGAGCAGCGGATCGCGTAGCACCCAATCGTTACTGATGTTCCACAGAAGCGGTCCTAATACCGATCCCTGTGGAACACCGCACGACACATCTTGCCGACTTTTGCTAGGAAGCTAGCTCGGGTAAGTAATAGCCCTCTCGGAGAGATAGGCCCTGACTGTTCGACGGAGGTAGGTAGGCACTCCATGGTAGATAAGCGCCTCCCTAACGCAGCTCCAGGGCAGGTATTGAAGGCGTTGGCGATGTCAAGAAACACCGCCACCACCACCTCACCCTGTGAGATTGCTTCCTCCGTCAGGCCTCTAGTGCGCATGATCGCGTCCACGGTGAAGCGCCCTTGACGGAAGCCAAACTGGCTATCCGCCAGATCAAGCCCCACGCGTGTGAGGTACTTGCCGAGGCGTTGTGCAATAATACGCTCGAAGAGCTTACACACCTCGTCAAGCAACACGATCGGCCGGTATCCTAATGATGAATTTGCCGGCCGCCCCGCCTTTCGGATCAAGACCAGTTTCCCTGTTTTCCAGACCTTGGGAAACTGGCCTTTTTCGAGGCATGCGCTAAAGAGCCCAAGCTTCTCGAGAGCCAGGACCCACGCTCGGCCTGGAATGCCATCGGGTCCAGGGGCGGTGTTTCTGCGGGATTTTAGCCGCAGTACAGACGCCCCTAACTCACCCTCCGTGACTACAGGCACGTAGTTCTCGCTGCCTTCCGCGTTGGGCGCTTTTAGCGCCCTGTTCCCTGTCTTTAAAAAGAGCGAGTGACAAACACTAGTAATTTTAAGATCCAATTTCAAAATTCGTCCCCAAAGAAAACTCGTTCTAAAACGCGTAAATAAACTAAATTCGAAAGGTATTTGTAAAATAAATTACCATGTTTTATTTAAAATTATTTAATCATTTATAATTAATACTTGGTGCATATGTACATATTTATAATTATTTCAATTTTCAACATTAAAACATAAAGTACCTACGCTGTTTCTGAACACACCTTAAAAATTGCGTGAATAAAAAGTAAAGTCTTGAATAACATTAAAATATTAAAATAATCATAAAATATTTGCGATACTAGCGACGAAGTATATCAATATTTTAATCCCAGAAAAGTTGAAACAGCAAGTTACTAATGCGGAATTAAGTTTTCTTCCTAAGAAGTCTCAGAAGAAATATTTGAAAGCATACCATATCTTCAATCAATTGAAATTTACAAAGGGTGCGAAGCCTTTTTTGACACTGTGTTACTATCGTATTTTACAGAACTGTCATAAACGATACAATGATCAACAATGTGGAGTATTTCGTTACTCAATGTTGAAAACCACTATGAAAACAAAACACAGCGTCCACATAGAAACTTACGCAGAACTCATTTCATTTCTGAAAAGAAAGTCAGTTGGGCACAAATCTAAAGTCTAAAGTTTTCACGCGACGTAATATAGAAACGTTCTTAAATGACGCTCCGAACTACAATTTTCTCGCCGCAAAGTAAGTGGTATATATGTGTAATTATTTAAAATATATGTGTTTGTTATGTGTATTTACCATTTACCACTCATTTTTGGAAGGTAATACCGATCATTGGAATAACTGGAGCATGTCGTTATAACGAAATATTAAATATTATCTACCATAAAGAACATCGAAAAGCATTCACAAAAATTACTCTTAGTAAAATTGAAAAACACGAAAACGAAACTTGACAGGTCTTTTGTCATACGCGGAGATATCCGAATATTATTTAGAAATACCAGATTTTAAGCCAAGCCCATACAAAAATATACCGCTTTTTCATACAATATCATAACAATAAATGTTCAAGACAGCCCATGGGAATAATTAAATTAGCCACAATACCGCGAGAAATGGCCACCTAGTTATAATGGAAAAGCCTCACCTACACGCTGGCCATTGTTTTCAGAGAACTTCGGCAACGCTCTTGGCTGATTTCGGAATCGACCTAACCACGTTAAAACGTCACGGCGGGTAGAAGATGAATACAGTTTCAGAAGGCTACTTTGAAGATTCGATAGAAAATAAATAAATCATTGAATATCTGCAGCGTTTGGTGGAAACCATCTGCCTAAGACTGACCTCGGATCCTTGATCGCATCCATGTCCGTCTACTTCCAAAGACACACAGTGTACTTATACAGAAAGCCAACACGAGTTGCCAACTTTCATTATTTTTTAATATGTATTTAAAGTGAATTTGATCTAGAAAATTATTCGAAATTACTCACATGACTGGGCAGCATTTGGTCTAAACCCTGTCAATGTACTATTTTAACAAGGATTTTTACCCGGACTGCCAAGGAAGGGTCATCTTTTTCTCGTGTATTTTGTGTTTTAAGGTTTCTACATTTCATAATAAATTTCTTTATTACCAAGAATATTATAAATTGTGGGATGGATAAACTTTTAAATTCTCGCGTTCCAAATCCTAATCGCGTTAATTCTCGGTATCTTTACTGAATATGTTGGATGGATTCCGAGTATTCCGACTGTAATGAAGGTTTTATAAGATATTTCTCTTAGTTACCCAAGTGATGTCCGTAGATAGGTATTTCAAAGAGCCATGTGGCGGATTTATTACTTAATTGAAAGTAGTTAAATAGTAATTTTTTTAATCCTATTGAGTAGAATACCAAATCAAAGAAATTTAAAAAGCGATTAAATAAAATAAATAAAAAGTAAAATTAATTTTATTGTGTCATTGGGTTACACAGGTACATACAGTCTCCGTCTTCTGAACTGGAAATGGTTCTTTTCAAAACTTGTAGGAACTCTATACATCAAGATTTATTAACCAAAATTCTCTATTGACCAAGAGCTTATGGAGCAACGAAATAATAAATCATTTCAAGATGGAAGGGGATTTTATATCCGATGAAGGGAAGTTTGGCTGATTAGCGGCAGTCGGCACTCGGTCTACAAAACGGCTTTTGTAAAGGAAATTAATCGACTTACAAAATGGATGTCCCGAGAATTTTTATTCAAAGTCAGTTTAGTTGACCGAGCGAGCAAAGCGAGCGACCTTGCATTTTGTCAAGGTGGCCAAGTTTGCCCGTATCTATGTCTGTTTGTCAGTTCCGGTCTAGTGGGAGCATTCCTCAAACAATTTTCACAAAACTTGGCACATATATTCTCTGATTTAAAACACAACTTTTGTCGAGAGCTTTTTTGATAGAAGGGAAAAAGGAGGAAAAGAACGGGAAAGTTTACCGTCGTGTTATTTATGAACAGATCTTGATGATCTTTGGCTGAAACATCAAAGAGGTGAATTTTCACAGGTTGCTATGCATAACAAAATCATGCATTGTGAAGGATAACTTCGTTATAAAAGATGTCGTTCAAACCAATTATCGGTGGAAGTTTACATGGCAATGTACACCCTAATTTTTTAGTTTTATCATTCTCTTATTTTAAAAGTTACAGGGGGAGGGGGAGGGACATATTTTATCACTTTGGAAGTGTTTCTCGTGCAAACAATTCAGTTTAGAAAAAAATGATATGAACAACCTCCATATCATTTTTGAAGATATATAGAAGATATGAAGATATATATAGATAGCCTAAACATTTGGGTTTGATGAAAAACAAATTTTGAGTTGCAGTTCTAAGAACAAGTGGATGTTTTCAACTGATTTCTATGCTATTTTTTGTGTTCTGAACACTAAAAAAATACCCAAAAAATTCTAAGACGTCAGGTTTTTTTGCAAAACGCAAAATTTAATCGAATAAAAGGTGTTTTTGGGTTAATTTAAAGTCATAAATAATAAATTAAAACTAAAATAAACTATAAATTTCTTAATGAACGTGCGCGCTCCGATTGAGTAGCATGTTGAAGGGAGTGGTTTGGGTAAGACCAGATATTAGACACATTCACAGTTCATTTCAACCATTACGGATCCTCATAAAGCAGGGTATATTGAGGCTTTTTTTTTATATATGACACGTAAATTTGACTTTACATCGGCTGATGGTGAGCTGAAGGCAAAGTCTCAGGAAAGAGGGCCACCGTTATATACACGTGCCATGTTAACAATGGTGGCACTCAGTTTGACGGCCACATCAGATGCTTTTTCACGCCCCGCTTAAAGGACCTGAGACTGTAGGAAGAGGGAAACACGTGAGCCGGCAAGGAATTCCAGGTCTTAATGGTGCGACGAAGAAAAGAGTCACCGAACCGCTTGGTTCTTGAAGGAATGTTCTGCACCGTATGCGGGTGACATCTAAGTCCTGCACGTGTTGGCCTGTATAGGTAAAGAGAGGGTGGGACTATTTGGAATAGCTCATCAGAACATTCACCATGGTAGGGACGGTAAAATACTGCCAAGGAAGCAACACCTCAGGATTTTCGATAATACGGACCGCACGTCGCTGCAACCTGTCGAGAGCATCTAATAAGTACTTTGCGGATCCATCCCAGAGATGCGAGCAGTATTCCACGCAGGAACGAATTTGTGTCTTGTATAGAAGACAACGTTGCTCCGGCGTGAAAAACCGTCTAACTCTGTTCAGGACTCCGAGTTTACATGAGGCTGTTTTGATGATACTCTCGATGTAGTTTTTGTTATTCAGTTTGCAGCGAACATCCATACCGAGGATATTGAGGTTGTCCTGCAGTGGCAGTGGCGTGCTCTGAGGAGTGGGAAGGGGAAGGAAAGAAGATACCTTTGCTGTAAACGCACATGCCTGCGTCTTCTTGGCATTGAACTCGACCAAGTTCTCAGACTCTCTTCTCCCACTGGCAAATGTGGTTCAGGATCCGGTCAAGCTCAGTGACAAGAAGCTGCCATTTTTCCGCGATATGCGTCTGCTTATCTGCAGGACGTCCTTGATAAATCCCGTGCAAGGTGTTATCATCCGCATAGCAACGAATGCTGGCGGTCGACAGTATGTCATTGATATGCAGAAGAAAGAGAGTTGGCGATAGGACGGATCCTTGCGGTACGAGTGACTGCAGTACTGCTCGGACATCGCGTTGTCTGATACGAATATCAGGCATTGCATGGTCACTGATGGGCAGTGTCGGCGGCTCCATACTACAATCATCGACTCGGGAGTCGGCCGCAATGAGATTAACCAGCAAATTTGCTTTCTCTTGCGGCTCATGGGCCTGGAATCCATCAAGATTGCGCAGCGGGGACAGCGTAGGCTGTCCGAAGTTGGCTTATACGGCTTTAGCCAGTCGCCAGTAATAGTTGGTCCGACCTTTTTGGTATCCTAGTGACCTCGTGTACCAATTGGGTTAGGCCATGCGCCAGAAAATGCATGGGCGGCTCTTCCCGCATGGGTTGTTTTGACGGAGCCCAACCAGGTCTCGTAGTGGGCGTTAAAATCCCCCAAAAACACCAGTTCAGCGTTCGGAAACCGCTTCTTCGCATCATTTGCCGCCTGACTTAGGTATTCAAAGAGTCGAGTTGTCTCGGCATCTCCTCACTCCCTCTCACACATAGATCAGACTCGTAGAACCATGGTCTATGTATACCCAAAAGGTGGAAAAGGATGGAGGAATATATTTAGGCAATAAAAAATACCATTACGACTGCAAACAAATCGTCAAAATATTGTTATCAAAGTTTCAAACTCAGCAGCTTGCCTAATAAGTTTGAAGTCATAAAAGAATGAGTAATTTCTACCGCGACTATGTACTTTCAGTAAAATTTAAACAACTTCAAAAATATATGTAGTAGATGTAAAAAAGCCCACTGGGAGGATGGAGCGTCTCAATCATAGTAGACTGTTGGACACTTCAGAGAGACCTTTCAAATGCTTCATACAAGCTAAAATGTACCAAAATGAGTTTCATGGGGAAAAATAAATGTCTAATAATTATAGATTATAATAGATTTTTTCTACTTTTTTGTCTTTTATAATTTATTTTAAGATAGTACAAATGGTGAAATGTTCAAAATTGACACTTACTGACGTACATTGGCAAAAGACGTGACTATTATTATAAATTATATATTATATACTAGCGGTTGTCCGGGGCTCCGCCCGTGTGGATATCGGTTATCGCTTAGTGTTGAGTCAACACTATTGAACATTAAATTTTTAAAATTGACACTTACTGACGTTCCTTGGCAAAAAAACGTGACGTGCATTAAATATATTATTATTATAAATTATATATCATATTATATATATAGGTATATATTATATACTAGCTGTTACCCGCGGCTCCGCCCGCGTGGATTTCGGTTATCGTTTAGTGTTGAGTCAACGCTATTGAGCATTATTTTTTTCTAAAATAAAAGAAACCTAAGTTACTCCTTATTACATTAGCAAATAAAAGTCCCATCAATATCGGTGCTCCCATCTCAGAGATTAGCCAGTACAAACAGACAGACACACAGACGTACAAAAATTGTAAAAAATGTTATTTTGGAGTATGTGCCGTATTATGTAGTAAAAACGGTTATTTCAATATTACAAACAGACACTCCAATTTTATTTATTTGTACAGATGTATAATAAAAGAGAAATTCTTTTATATATATATTATAGAAGTGGAATCCCGGAAACGGCTCCAACGATTTTCATGAAATTTAGTCTACAGGCTGTTTCGGGGGCGATAAATCAAATCAAATCAAATCATTTATTATTTTGCAGAAAACACAGTAACAATGACGTTGTCAATATATATTTGTTTCAAGTGTTCCGACCTCAGAATAGGCTATTGGAACGTCGGAAACGGCTGTTTCGGGGGTGATAAATCGATTTAGCTAGGATTCATTTTTAGACAATGTTCTCGGAAACGGGTCCAACGATTTTCATGGAATTTAGTGTACAGGCCATAAATCTATTTATTTAGAACAATAAACAATTATATACACACTAATATTCACAGATTGACAATATAAAAGTTTGTAAAAACGGTCAGATTGTGATCGTTAAGTTTTGTTATTAAAAATAGTCTAAAATGAGGTTCACAATAATACAATACAGTAATAATTTAATCGATGTAGCTAGTATTAATAAAATAAAATGTCCTGAAAAAAATATAGGTACTGAATAGATAGAAAATATTTAATATTTTCATTATAATTTTTTAAATAAAAATATAAAAACAATAAGTACATAATATATACAAACCAGCAGGTTCAGGCGTCAAAGAATTCCTCACCATCGATGTCAACTGGGAGGGTGGCCAGAAGGCTGGCGGCATTGCCACGTTGAATGGCAAGGCTTGGTTTGGTTTTCATTATTATATATATACTTATTATGTATAGCTATATGACTTTATGTGTATATATGTGTAAATTATATATGTCGTATTTATTATCCTAACTTATTGAAATATACTTATTTATATTTACTGATTGTATGTTTATTACACGGAGAACAGAATAATATGATCAAGTAGGTTTACTATTTATTACTATACCGTACTAGATCCATACTTCGAGCACTTACCTCGACAATTCTCTGCATCACCGCGGCATTAATGTACATTTATTTTATATTTGTGCAAAAAGATTATATTTTAGTTAGGGAATTGGGGTTGGGATAGGCAGGTTGAGAGTCAAAATCGGAGACTCTTGCTCGTATCGCTATTCAGCGGGGCAATGCCACCAGCAGCGTGATGGGCACTTTTGCCACTGTTACGGTGAGGGAAGGTTTAATAGATTAGATATAATTATTTGGACTATGTAATTTTGGCTCTGTGTGCTTATTTCTCGAAAGATTAAATTGCTCGTAAACTGGCAACTTTATTGAAAGAAGAAAATACTTATCCAAAACCAAAAACCATCTCGTCGATGCCAAAAACAAATAGTCCGAGATAAATTCATAATAAAGTATCAAAAATGGAATTTATACATGACGATATAGGAGTAAGTTACTTTTGAAATAAATTAAAAAAAAACACAGAGTAAGCCCACATTCAAAAGCGGAATAATAACAATGATAATACTGGATGATAAGAAACTATACCGGTTGGGTTTTTTACATGATATTAAACGTCCACTTACGGTTTGTTAGCATTTAATACACTAGGCGCCCGCCGACGACGACTGTGGCATGGGCATTTGGTCCTATTTATACAATATCTTGCCATTCCACTGACCAAGCTTAATGGCTACTGTACCTGTACTGTACTACAACCACCACTAATACTATACACAACTCATGTTAAATATGTATTAAACCTAAACCTTAAATATATATGGGGGATAAGGTTGCTCAACGTCCGTAGGATTTACCACCTATTCCTAGGCCCACCCTATACGTGTTCCCCGGGTGGTGTTAATTGAGCAACAAACGCCGAACAACGGGCGGCGGTACAATAACCCGACCGGGTCACCACAGGCCAAGGGGCATTAAATACCCCCAAAAAGCGTGGCATATAATATACATTTATGTAACAGTCTATTAATCTATTCCCTAAATAACCTATATATGTATCTATTATAAACCCTATATAAATATAGTTATGTATGTACATGCAATATACAGGGTGTATTTTTGAAACGGGGCAGTAAGGGCAAGTACCTTAACCGTTGCAGTTACAGCAAAACGTTCTTAAAAAACCTTCCCTAACTTTTTGGGACATTTTGAACTGCATTCACAGATTTTGTAAAAAACTTACAGTTAGCAAAAAAAATGCAAAAAGTTCAAAAATTTTTTTTATGCCAATCGATTCTATTTCATGTGGGGATCAAAAAACTCTATGGGACCATTTTAGCTTTCAGTACTAGAAAAGACAGAAATCGCCAAAGACCTTTCCCATACATTTCGTACAGAAATATGATAAATCAACTCGAAACTCATAGGTCAGGTAAAATTTTGAACTTTTTTAAATAAAAAAAATCATTTAAACATTCAAGAAATTGGTTTATGAAATAAATTGCTCAAAATGATTTCCATTTTCACGAATACATAAGTCTATCCTTTTTTGCACTGAACGAATGGCGGCTAATAATGTTCTGGGATGAATATTACGTAAAATGGTCATTAATGCATCCTTGAGCTCTTGAACACTGGCGTACGTCGTCTTATACACATCGTTTTTCACGAAGCCCCATAAAAAAAAATCAAGTGGTGTTAGATCGGGTCTACGAGGTGGCCACTGTGTTGGACCATGTGTACCTATCCACTGTGTACCGAATAGGCGGCTCAAATTGGAACGTGAAAGGTGACTGTTATGTGGCGGAGCACCATCTTGTTGAAAATGAACTTTTCGCAATTCCGACAGGGGCCATTCGTCCATCTCGTTTTCAAGATGGTGTAAAATGACTTCATTATACATGGCAGAATTCAGTTTCCCTTCATAAAATTCCACCATTATGACTCGATTGGACATTATACCACACCAAAAGTTGAATGAGAAGCGAACCTGATTATGACTTGCCGTAACTCTTAGTGGATTTTCTTTGGACCAATAGTGGTGATTTTTTCTGTTGTACATACCGTTATTGGAAAAATTCGTTTCGTCTGACCACAGTATGTAATTTAAAAATTCATGATCTCTGCTTATTTTTCCTCTTAGCCATCTGCAAAAAGTAAGCCTTCGAACATCATCACCCGGATGTAACACTTGAACTATGCGCCCATATCGATAGCACTTGTAGCCGTATTTCTTCCATATCTTTATCACAAGGGAGTGGGATACACCTACTTCAAGGGCGACTTGCCTGGACGATACCTCTGGATATGCTTCGACATAAGTTAGAACCGCAATCTCCGTGTCCATGTCCACACGAGGCTGCCGCTTTCTTTTGAAAGAACCCTGCAATTCCAGGATTTTCAAAAGATTTGTAATAACCTTTCTTGTTGGCACATGCCGCAACGGATACTTATTGCGGTACCACACTAATGCAGCTCCCGCATTTCGATTATTGACAAAATACGCTTCTAATAAGTCAATTTTTTCACGATTAGAAGACATTTTAGCGAAAATCCTTAATTAATAACTCATACGAAGTTTCTCAGCTGAAACTAAGAATAACACACAGATTTTCGAATCAAATTCGAAATTTGAGGGTAAAAATTCTTTTTATTTACTTTACAGTCAATTCTACCCACTTCCTGGCCATAACAAAAAGTTAGACCATCGTAGAAATTTGTTTCTGTTGCCGAAATGTATGGGAAACGTTTTTGCCGATTTCTGTCTTTCCTAGTACTGAAAGCTAAAATGGTCTCATAGAGTTTTTTGATCCCCACATGAAATAGAATCGATTGGCATAAAAAATTTTTTTTGGACTTTTTGCATTTTTTTTTGCCAACTGTAAGTTTTTTACAAAATCTGTGAATGCAGTTCAAAATATGTCAAAAAGTTAGGGAAGGTCTTCTAAGAACGTTTTGCTGTAACTGCAACGGTTAAGGTACTTGCCCTTACTGCCCCGTTTCAAAAATACACCCTGTATATATAAATATCTATAAATTTTCTTCCCCGGCAATCCCGGAATCCAACCTACAATGAGCGCAAATGAAAACAACAAACTACCCCAGGAGGGTACCGGCACCGCCGGAGAATCCCTCCCTGGGCCACTTAGTGGTCCAGGCTGCCCCTCGTATTCTGGGGGGGGCACATTCGCGCGAACCACAACCACAACAACAACCAAGACCCCAAGCGTACAGCGACGTCTCGACAGACCCTCCTCGGAGACTATCGAGCACGACCTTGCGCTCACGTCGGGGGAACCAAGCACCCAAGGGGACAAGTCTGAATGGGTCACGAAAGCCAAAAGGCGACGAGACCGTCAGAGAAGAAAGAAGGAGGAGGAGAGGGCCAGCCTAACCGCACCCGGAACATCCACGGGGGGGACAACGTCCACACCAAGGAGCGGCGAGGGCAGGTCAAAAGCGACCAAGCTTAAGAGGCAGGGTACAGACCCTGAGGAGCGGACGCAGCAACGCCCTCCAAAGCGCGCTAAACCAGATCCGCGGAATGAGGGACCACGGAGGCCCACAACGGGCCAAAGTGATCTCTCCGTCATCATCCTGCGAGGGGACGGCGCGGGGATGGACGAAGCCACAGCCGCTGAGATCAGGGTAAGGCTAGTGGACAAGATAGAGGAAGCAGCGATTGGCGGGGTCAGCAGCATGGATCTCTCGTTCTCGGCGTCGGGACTAGTAGCAGAAGGCTACTTTCTGGTAAGCCCGATAAACGAGGGTTCGAGAACATGGCTGCTGAGCTGCGACCTAGGGGAGCACAATGGGGTCAAGTTAATCATCAAAAGACTCGACGTCCACAAACTGTCCATATGGCTGCCCGGGAGCGTGGTGGGGAAACGCCTTGACCCACTAGGCTTAATAAAGCTGCAGAACAGACACCGGACTGACCTGGAGATACAGGAGTGGACCCTCATCCGCAAAGAGGCGATGCCCTTGGGGATGAGGATGGTGGTAGGAGTTCCAGAAGCAGGCGCCAAAGAAAACGTGTGGCTTAATTACCAAGCAACACAGGTATACGCCAGAGTAATGGGCAAAGGATCCAGCAACCCAGAAACTGAGAAGCCGTCAGGACAACCTCCTCCCAATATGACACCGGGGGAAGAGCCTGCCGTAAGCGACAGCCACGCTCAGCCGGCTACCCCGCAGAGGGGAGCCACTGACGACGGCAGACCGTATCAGCAGTGCCTGAACCCAAGCACAACACAACATGCGCAAACCTCGGAGAGGGCCGTGTCTGAAAGCGGGAAACTGGGTGCCGTGATGGAAACCTCAAAGGAGGACCTGACCGACCTCACACCCCGCCGACAGGCACGCCCGGGACAGACCATCACTATACACCCCCTCCCTATGCTACGTAGCGACGGGACCCCCCCCCCCCAGAGCGTAGCACGTCTGCAACCGCACTGGTTGGGGGGAACCCCGCCCTCGTAGCGAGATGTAGGGAGGGACAATAAACACAGACACACGCACACACTCACTTAGACACTCAACAATGAACACAAACAGGAACACACCACAAAAACTCACACACAAAATAAAAATAGTTCAAGTAAATCTCCACCACTGCCGTGACGCTATGATCGAATTCTGCAGACACGTGGTGGACGAGAAAATAGACATCGCACTACTGCAAGAGCCATACGTTATCAAAGGACGTATATCTGGGCTCGGATCCCTGGGAGGAGAAATCATCTACCACGACTGCGGTGAGTTAACTCCCAGGGCATGTATATACATCAGCGGTAGTGCAAGATCGTTAGGTATAATAAAGGCAGATTGTTACAGTGACCTAGCTAGCGCCACAGCAACGATCCAGTTAAACACAGGCAGCAAAGAGAGGGTGCTTCTAGTCTCCGCATACATACCAAGCGAGGTGGACTACAAACCCCCAACCCCAGAAATGGAAGAAATAACAAGAAAATACAACGGTAAGAACATTCCTATCATTCTAGGTTGCGATGCAAACTCCCACCATGTGGTGTGGGGTAGCACGGACTGCAATGACAAAGGTGACTTACTATTAGATTTTATTAGTTCAACAGGCTTCGATATACTAAACGTAGGTAATACACCAACGTTCGTTACCAAGGCCAGGGAAGAGGTGCTGGACATAACCATCGCATCCGACAGGATAAGCCAGCACATAACAGACTGGACAGTAGATCAAAGGGACTCGAAATCGGACCACAGAAGAATAACCTTCAACCTGGGTGCCAAGATCGAGAAGACCCTAACAAGAAATGCAAGGAAGACCGATTGGGCAACATACGCACAACAAATTGAAAGATGGAGTCCAATCGATCCAAACCTACTGAGAGACAAAGAAGACATAGAGAGAGAAACCAACCGCCTGGTTGAAGCCCTGCGAGAGGCATACCATAAGGCATGCCCACTGAAAGAAATAAAACCAGGAAAGGGACAACCATGGTGGACAAAAGCACTGGAAAAAAAGAGGAAAAAGACACGGCGAGCCCTCAGAATAGCCCAAAGGAAGGGCGATGAGGACAGCTGGTTGAAATACAAGACAGAAAGGAATGCTTTCAAAAAGGACTGCAGGAGGAAGAACGGGAATAGCTGGAAGACCTTCTGCGAAGGGGTAGAGAAGTACCCTGACGCAGCAAGGCTAGCTAAGATGTTCCCCAAGAACAACACCTGCAAACTAGGAAGCATTAGGAAAGGGGACGAACTGATTTCTGACCCGGAAAAGATCCTGGAACTGATGCTTAACACACACTTCCCGGAATGCGAAGAATACAAGGCTGATGAGAGGTCCACGAACACGTACCCAACAACGGAGACGGAGGAGGGGACAGTCATCACCAAAGAACATCTAATGTGGAGTGTTCAATCATTCCAGCCCTATAAAGCTGCTGGAATGGATGAGATCTTTCCAAAAATGATCCAAGTAGCCATAAAATATATAGGCGACGATCTTCTGGAGCTATATAACTGCAGCATCAGAACGAAGTACATACCAACAAGATGGAGGGAAGTAAGAGCGGTGTTCATACCAAAACCAGGAAAGGCCACGTACCAAGAAGCCAAATCCTTCAGATGTATAAGCCTCTCCTCGTTCTTACTAAAGACCCTTGAAAAGATATTAGATAGACTGATTAGAGAACAAGTGGCTACAAGCGGATCACCACTGCACAGAAACCAGCATGCGTACATGGAGGGAAAATCGATTGAGACAGCCCTTCACAACCTGGTCAACAGATTGCAGAGATCGCTGAGCAATAAAGAATACGCACTGGGATGCTTCTTCGACGTCGAGGGGGCATTCGACAGAGCGACTCCAGACTCAATAGAGGAAACCCTGAATCGGGAAGGAATAAACAAAGACATATCAGGATGGGTGAAAAACATGCTAAGACACCGACTGATACAAGCAGAAATAGCAGGAACAAGACGTACGGTGATAGCAAAAAGAGGTTTTCCGCAAGGAGGATGCCTATCGCCCCTACTATGGTGCCTGCTAATAGATGAACTAGTTGACAAAATCAATAGGAGGCACATCTACACATAGGTGTACTCTGACGACGGTGTGCTACTAATCACAGGAAAAGTACTCAGTGTCATGTGTAACATCATGAACAGGGGGTTAAAAGAAGCACTAGAATGGTGCAGGGGTAAAGGCTTAAACCTAAACCCTGACAAAACCAAACTAGTACTATTCACCAACAAGAGAAAAATAGGACAGACTGAACCAATTAGAATAGATAACCAAGACCTTGAAGTGGTGAAGGAGGTCAAATATCTAGGAGTAATACTGGACAGTAAACTGACCTATAAGACACACATAAGCCAAGCATGCTCAAAGGCAAAAATGGCCATGATGCAATGCAAAAGAGCGGTAGGCAGAAGCTGGGGGATGAAATCATCCATAGTGATGTGGATATACAAAGCAATTATATTGCCAAGGATATTACACGGAGCTCTAGTGTGGTGGCACAAAGCCCAAGCTGGGAAAAACAAACAGGAATTGAACAAAGTACAAAGACTGGCAGCTCTTATGACCACTGGCGCGATGAGGACCACTCCCACAGCCGCACTGGAAATCATACTGGGCCTAAATCCTATAGACCTTGAAATAAAAAGGAGAGCAACAGAACAATGGTTCAAACTGAGAAGCACTGGTCAGTGGACTGCCAACACATTTGATGAGGGCCATGCCAGTATCAGTCAAGGCTACGAAGAAAGACTATCAATGGTTCTGTCAAACAACGACCTAATCAAGAAGGAGAGGACTTTTGATAAGAAATATAGAATACACATAGGATCAAGAGAAGACTGGATGATGAATGCAGAAGGCATCATCTGCTACACAGATGGCTCTAGAAAAGAATCTACCAAGCTCTCTGGCTCCGGCGTACATATCAGGTGCGAAAACGGAACAGAAATAAATAAAACAATACCTTTAGGCAAATATGCAAGTGTCTTCCAAACGGAAATTTATGCCATAATGGAATGCGCGGAAATGGTGGACTGCCTGAAAGACACAGGCAAGGCAACCATCTACAGCGACAGCCAGGCGGCACTAAGGGCACTAGAAAAAACAGAGACGACATCTGCGCTCGTCAAGGAATGCAAGAAAACCATTGAAAGACTGTCCAGGAAACTCGACGTGACACTCGCCTGGGTGCCCGGACATGAGGGCAACAAGGGCAATGAGACGGCGGACGAACTGGCGAGAAAAGGAGCTGATGAAGATCAAGTGGGCCCTGAGCCCAGACTACCCATCGCCCATAAAATAACAAAGGGAGTCATCAGCCAAAGCATAGTGGCCGAAGCCAATCGGAGATGGAAGTCCTCGCCAGTCATGAGACAGTCGAAGATCTTCATTAAAAGCATTGACAAAAAGAAAACAAGCCGACTGTTAAAACTCTCCCGAGGAAACATGAGGCTGGTCGTAGAAGTGATAACGGGACACTGCCGACTAAATAGGCACCTGACACTTATAGGGGTGAAAACTGACCCCAAATGCCCAGAGTGCATGGAGGAGGAGGAAACCAGCCTCCACCTGCTGGCCAAATGCCCCATGTACTCAATGTTAATATGGGAAAACATGGGGACGGACACCCTAGATGAACAAGACCTCGAGGATCTGAAGGTGGAACAGATCGTAAGATTCTGCGAAGAGACAGGTAGGTTCGACGGAACGCCGTGATTGCCGGACACTTCTTGGCCTCCCAACAGGAGGAATAGGGGAATTGGGTGAAATGGCCCCCATAAAAGGGCAGATCACCCGTCCGGTCTACGGCGTCCCCCGCTGGAAGTAAGTAAGTAAGTAAACCTTAAATATATACTAAACATTACTTATTAAACTTCGATAGGGTACCTACCATTGAAAAGCAGCAATGAAATCACTACATAGTATAAAACAAAGTAGTTTTCTCTGTCCCTATATCCCTTTGTATGCTTAAATCTTTGAATCTACGCCACGGATTTTGATGCGGTTTTTTTTAATAGATAGAGTGATTCAATAGGAAGGTTTATATGTATAATACATGTTTAATATAGTAAAGGGTGCAGCGGGAACGGGATCAGACGCCACGCGGGCGGTGAAATATTGGCGGTATGAAGTTCGCCGGGTCAGCTAGTTAAATAATAACCAATATTATTATTTTCAAATCTATTTCAAGGTACGCTGTCTGCCAATGTGGTCTGCGGTCGGCTACAAATTCATACCTCTACGCTGAAATTAAATGGGACAGCGCAGTCCTCACAAAATTCTGATCTCCAATAATTTAGAGGAAAATAAAATAAAGCTAGGTACAGAAACACAGTTTAAAAGTTTAATGTAGAACGCAACATTTTATTCAAATGTAACGACATAAAATAGCATCGTCTTCACGAATGAATGAAAAGTTTTAACGACGTCATTAAGCTTTTGGGATTGAGTTTATGTCACTGCTCTGCAGGTCCTTTTAAATACAAGAAATATTTTTTTAGATTACTTTAAACAAATTTAGTGCGCAATTATTTTTTGTATTCAGGATTCACCCTTTGATTCAAATTACTTCTATATTGGTAAATGGTTACTAAAAGTTATCTGTTACGATGAATTTATTTGTAATGTAATGACTATAAATTAATAACCGTGTAAATAAAAAATGTATTTTATTATTTTTAAAGCGTGGGGTGCTTTCTAAAATATTATCAAAATGATAATCACTCTACTCATATCTGTCAATTAAATATTTATGACATGCACCATGCACCCCACGCTTTTTAATAAAATACATTTTTACGCTATTATTAATTTATATTTTTTTAAATTTTTAACACTATTGTTAATTTATTTTCTGTTTTTTTAGTTCGGTTCTCTATAAAAGCATGTTTTTTAGTTTTTTTTAACTATTATTTAAAGCTGAAATGAATAATAAAGGCGTTCTGATCTCATTATAAGGACATAAACTCAACACACTTTTTAAAGTGGATGACTGAAAAGCTTATCCCCAACTTACCAGAAAAATCCCACTAGTACATCATAAAAATGTGCTGGCAACTGATGATGGATGTGCTGGGATGATGTCATTTTTAGTTCCGAGTTTTGCCGCGGGACTTATTTGCTGGCGCAGACTCTAATATATTACTTACTTTGTAGTCAAGTTTGTCAACTGCTCGGCTTCATAACCTCGTCAGTTACTTTATGAGTTATTTCGACAAAAACACATTGAATATGTTTTTGTGATAAGATTCAGAGCCATCTTTACATAGGTTTGATATTACAAAAATGACAATAAAAGCAGCAAAATGAACGCAAAATGTTAGTTCCTGCTAACATAATACGTCACGAATTTGACATGAGGAATGGGTTATATATTGAAACCATTTTATGCATTTTCATACAAAACTGTCAAATGAGATGATGTACTTCAATGAGGCATATATAAGCTTCATTTTATGAAAATCATTAAGTGGCCATTTTACAAGTATAAGGGATATGGCAAACATGATAATCAGTACATAAAATACAATGTGGAATTTTTAAACCTACAATTTCCCACATAAAAACATCACTACCTATAATACAAAAAGTTCACCGGCAGATATTTTGTAAATTGAAAGATATTTACTATGTTAACTACAGCCAACAATTTTGCTTTAATATGTACTTTAAAACACAGGCATATAGGTACATAACTATACGATAGAACTTCTATGATATAGAATCTGAGAAAATATACACTTTTAATACATTGGATTTTTTTTAAAGTAGTCAGCAAAGAGCTCTTCGTAGAGAAAATTTTCATTTATTACCTTAGACACTACTTCTAGTAGTGTCATGGGAATTTGCTTTTCCATAACACGACTTCTCTTATTAGTTCATCAGGAGCATACAAGAATATCAACGTGATCTGACTTAATTACCCCTGGCACTACAATTTAGTGGGTTTTGATTTAAATAGTTTGTGAACTTTAATAAATGCTTAAGTGACTTCTCTTCTATTAAGTATTAAGCTAAGTAATCATGCGTATTTATACGCTGAAAATATGTATCTCAATTCTTAAAACGTGTAAACAACCGATAGTCTCGGTTTATAGACTGACGAAGTGTTCTTGCTACAATCGTTATTATCTATGGCAATTTTGGTCCGTTATGATCACTTGTTGGTTTGTAGTCGTTTCATCTTTGTGGTCCAGAACACAGTCTTAACAATCGCGGTAACGTGATTAAACCTTTCTTCGCCCTTTTATTAATTTTGGAGTACCAACCCTAGCATTACTGGTTCTGTGACGTGGGTCATGAACACTCAACATTTTAGTGATTTTTGTTTAAGTCAGAAACGGTGTATGTTATACCCAGGTCCTATTCCGAACCACGCACTATTTCTTCATGCGACACCAATAGTAGGGCTGACATTAGTACTATAATATATTTGTGACCCATCTTTTTATTAAAGCCCATTGCTTTGGATTTTTTCAAATGGTTGAATGGTTTAATGTCGGAGATACTACCTGTTTACGCACTGATAGCAACCAGCTCAAAATCGCTGTGAAATACATACATCAAAAAAGTCTAAGCAACATGCATGATATTACAAATTTACCATTAATATTAATTAATTTCTAAGTATTTACTCACTCAAAGTGCGTAGGTAAGTAAACTTTTTTGTTATTGATGACATACTGGTTGGTTGCAAAAAAAAAATTCGATAATGTTTTGTTTTTTCATAAAATGCAAATGACTGCGAATTTGTTTGAATTTAAGTGCGTTTTAATTGCTACGTTTAGTCTTGATTTTATAATTTTACCAACCATTTAAATAAAGTTAGCGACAAAATTAAATCGTTAAATATTCTTTACGTCATGGAGCGACGTCATTTGACGGCAGATGAAATGCAAAGAGCTGTAGGGATATTGCAAGCGGGAAGTAATAAATCTCGGGTATCTCGACGTTTTGGCATTCATAGAAGTGTTATTTGCCGTCTTTGGCAGCGCTACAATAACAGGAGTACAACCACTCGGCAAGACCGGTACATACAACTGACTGCAAGACGCCAGCCGGTGTTAACCGCTCGAGACATAAGTTTGAGGCTACAAAATTCAAGTGGTGTTGATGTAAGTCCCCAAACTGTGCGAAATCGACGCCCAATCAGGTGCCCACCGATACGTCACGGGAATCGCAATCGTCGGAATGAATGGTGTAGAGAACGCGTAGGTAACATGGACCCAGGAACAATGGGATAAAATTATGTTTTCCGATAAGTCACGATTCGGGTTTAGGCCTGATACAAGAAGGGTTGTGTGTGTATTGTGGCGAGTGTACCATCGGCCCGGAAATACTGCAAATCTCAGGTGCGTTCAGGAAGTTAATCCATACAGCGGCTCAACAGTTATGGTATGGGCAGTTATTATGAAGAACAGGCGAACTGAGCTCGTTTTTGTAAATGGAAACATCCATCCATTTGTACAAACCTTTGGCTCCGATTTTACGTTAATGCATGACATATAGCGCGTTCACATATAGCTCGGCGAACCAGTTAATACTTGGCAACGGAGAACATCCGGGTATTGCCCTGGCCTGCACAATCGCCAGACCTCAGACCCATCGAGCACGCATGGGACATGCTCTAGAGACGTGTTGTGAAGGACTTGGACGGCGTGACAACAACCAAACAGCTGAAGGATTTGCTACAATTCCATTAGGAGCGAATACCGTAAGAGTACATAAACAGTCTCATTAATTCAATGAATAATCGTTGCTGACAAGTTCTGAATAGCAGAGGAGGCCATACTTTGTATTAAATTGTCCTATTCTTACACAATAAATTCATTCTAATTAAAAATTTCATTTTGTAATAATTTTGAAAATAAAATACAACGTTATGATGTGAAGAACCATCCTAAAATTTAAATTAGTACATCGTACACTGGGAACCAGTGTACGTCAGATTATTAAAGGAAGAGGAGAATAATAGACGTGAACAGAGGAATGGCATTTCGTATTGTCCACACAAGATAAGTTACACAGTTCACAAGAAAAACACTTATAGTCATTAAAACTACACTAATAGTCTTCGAATCTTCTCTTCAACTAGATGTGAGTTCTGTTATGAGACAGGCTTGCACAGGCACTCCATGAGGAATACGTCCCCGGCGAGACTACCGAGGCGAGAGTTCAAAGTGAAGCAGCTGCATTTCATCAAAAGCTTGATAGATTAAAAGATATTCAGAGTGTCCGCCACCAGAGGCACGACTTGACAATCCTTATGATTGTATATTTATTTTAAAAGGCAGTGGTGTCTGAAGGATTAACCACAACTATCAATAATATGATGAAACCGGGGCTCGAATGCGGCTTCTTCCTTTTTTTCAAAGCTTGTTAGGAACAACCAGCTGTCGGTACAAATTTGAATTTAAAAAGTAAAGATGCGTTAAGATAAAAAAAGGTTGACAATATTATAAAATAAAATAAACCTACTTAGATAATATATTACAAGATACAAGTTACAACAAGATTTAGGTAAACAACAATGGTAACGGGAATTAACGTTATCATGTGGTATAGGTACATATATACCTATTATTTACCTGAAGAATCTACTACCTCACGGACTCGAAGCGAAGGACACCACCACGGCCGGTGTAACCTGGTGGAAACGTCAGGTAAATCAATGGTATGTACTTATACCATGATCGCGTTAATTAACGTTATCATTGTTCTATATCATGAAACGTGATAGTTTAAAAGTTACTTTAGCAAACCGCTACGGGTCAGAAATTGCCAAATAACTATGTCATCTAGAATTTTTACATAGAAAATGTGCGCGATTGAAAACGTTGTTGATATATCTTGCCATCGCATTTTCTTATAAAATTCTGACTAACGCGAGTATACGCCTCCTTAAATAGTTAATTTGGAATTAATATAGTGAGTTGGATTGTATACACGTTGCAGTTACAATGAATTGTTTGTCTATTTTGAACGAACTATGTGTAATCAGGTTACGTTTTTGCAAACTAACCGTACCTTTGAATTATCCAGCGCGAACCGGCCTTCGACGATAAGGGAAACGCCACTGTAGTGATGAACACAAGTGATTATCAGACGAAAATTCTCAAACCCTTGAGTGATGACAAGGTCTACAAACCGGTATCATACAACCCCACAGACAGAGTAACGCGCAGAATACGAACTCTTAAATATGAAAACGAGGACCTCTTTGCGGAAGATGGGTACAATAGACCGTTTTTACCGAAGTCGCACCAGTCACCCAAGTTGTGTGGTCTGCCAAAAATACGTAAGCCCAACGTGTCACTGCGGCCAATTGTAAGTCAAATAGCATCTCCTACTTACGATCTTGCGAAGCACGTTGCGTCAGTATTGCAACCACTTGTAGGCAGAACACCATCTTTTGTGAAGGACTCACGGCACTTTATACAAATCGTAAAAGATCTCAAGCTAGAACCTGATGATATCATGAGGTCCTTTGACGTGGAATCTCTCTTCACCAAAGTACCTATAAGAGAATGTTTGAACGTCATAAAAGATCTATTGAGTGACAACAAACTGCCGTTTCACTGTGTTGATCTACTTGGACACTGACTAGACGGCAACTACTTCCTTTTCCTTGTCCTACAGCCCCTGTACTTGCCATCATCTGGATGGAACATTTTGAAGAAAAGAAGTCTTGGCCCGAAGACCATTAGACTTTGGTAGCAATACGTGGATCACATCTTCAGTATTGTCAAAGGAAGTCAACAGGAAGTGATCTTTATATACAACACCCTGCAATGAGTTGTGACCACGGTAATGAAGCTTATGATCTCTGTGACCCTGAAAATTTGGAAACTAGATCATGTTCAGGAGGTACTCAAAAATCAGGAATATGAAGTGAACGGCCGACGGAAGCAACAGGTATTGAGGTGAGCAGACAGCCAGCCTATATGCCCTATGTCAAGGGAATAACGGACAAAATCGGCTAAAACGTACTTCAAGGATGTTTTTACTCAATCACGTTCAAAACTATAGTCTGGAATAACACATAGGCAATGCCGCAAGCTCAAATTGCGCACACAAAGGTAAAGTAATAATTGAAAAAGGAAGCACGCACACATTTGAAGATATATTTTTCCCCCGGTAGTACCTCAAACTCGAAATGCGGCCGCATTAATCCGATGTTGAGCGTATCTTTACGTGCATTATTTATCGCGGCGTGAATCGTGCTTGCTAATGTGGTTACGTCTGTAATACAAATCAATAATGACAACTACGAATGTGTTTAAGTGGTACAAGTCTGAATATTCTATATTTGTGCAATCAATTAGCGCACCGCAGTCGACTGCTGGACATAGGGCGGCTCGTCCGATCCTCCGGTAACTACCTACAATTATAACACAGCATTTTTCTGTCAAAAATGATCCTGTGAATGTGATAATGTATTGGTTCACAGCAATGATAGAATGCAACATCATCATCAACATCAGAAATTACCCAATGGGCAATTCTTAAGGTAGGCAGTTTCCACCCATTCCGTTTTCCAACGCTCTTACTTTATAAGCAATGGGAGGTGCTCACGGTCAGACAGCTGTTTAATGTGGGCATAATAATGAAGCAACACAATGAACTGTCATATGGACCGCAAAAAGATACAAATCGGCGAAGACATAGGGATTGTAAAACAAAAAAAAATGCCTCATACCTCGTTTATTCAAAGATTCTACACTGTTCAATTAGCCCATATCTCTACAACAAGGTGAATAAAATTATCCGTATTTACCCGCTAAATAAGATTGTTTGTAAAGCAGCAGTTGTGACGTGGCTTCAAACTTTAGGCTACGACGAGACTGAACAGCATCTAACAGTATTATCCTAGATTTCTTTCTATTTCTTTACAATCTCTATTGTTTTGAGTATGATGAGGTGAAGTGACTACTGTGATTCGGCGACGTCATGTATACAGACAAAGCACACACAAACGTACACAGAAACACACGCACACGCGCACGCACACACACACACACGCACGCACGCACGCACGCACGCACGCACGCACGCACGCACGCACGCACGCACGCACACACACACACACACACACACACACACACACACACACACACACACACACACACACACACACACACACACTAACACAAGATTGTTCCATAATTTTTGTTACTATTTACACATAATTTTGTTTTTTATTTAGCCGCTTCATTTTAACAAAACTCCATTTCCTTTATATTTTTTATACAAAGTTGTTTCAGCATTTTACATCCGACAGGCGTCCGTAACAGCTCATTTTTTTTATAATTTTACCTTTTATTGTGATATTGTCATGTTTATGCTTTTAGCTCTACCAACTAAAGCATGCATTGTGTAATATGTTGAGTGCTCGGGTCGTTAATGTTATTCCATCGCAGGAAATAATTTTAATGCGTATGCAGTAGTCCCTATTTCGCTATTGTTGTACTTTACGATATATTCGATCATATTGCAATACAATGCCACCTTAACCCGTAATGATTTCATTTTAACTTTACATATTATGGCAAGGTGTAAGGTGACACATTCCTCTAGTTTCCGGGTACATGATTATGTAGTTGTGGTACTGTTCGTATTACCGTTAGATAAATATGTACCAGGGAACTTTTCATAAAAAATACCTGTAGAACATTTTCATGAAATTCATTGAGCAGTCCGACTGGGGAAGTACCCCCGCCCTACAGAATACTGCGGCCACAATAACTTCGTGTTGTGTTCCCGGCGGTGAGTAGGGTAGCCAGAGCTCACAAAAACCTGGAGAGTTTTTGTACTGTCAGTGGGAAGACCAAAGGCTATTCCAGCTTTGTCTTCTATACTGGCACAGAAACTCTCTGTGTTTACTCTACTATAATAAATATTTTCTTTATTTGTAATAGTTTACACAGCTGACAAAATTATTAATATACAATTCCTTATAAGTAACGAGTTTAGAGCTTCAGTATACATCGTGAGCTGTGTTCAGGAAATTTGAAACTTTGCCTCTTAAACTAGGGAAAACCCTGTATATTAAGAGACAGTTTTCAGCTCGACATTTACTTTGGAGACCATTACAGATATAATGCTAACAGGTGCTCATAAGGGAATGGTACGCTGGCGCTAGTACAAGGTCTACATGTATAGTATGTGTGTGTGTGTGTGTGTATATGTGTGTGTGTGTGTATATGTGTGTGTGTGTGTGTGTGTGTGTGTGTGTGTTTGTGTGTGTGTTTGTGTGAGTGAGTGTATGTGCGAGTATGTATGTTTAAGTGCATGTGGACAATGGTAGTAGAATAGAGAAATATAATATATGTAATCTTACGCGATGTAGGTAAGGTACTCTGTATTGAAGTAGTCTAAATTTAATAGCCATTCTGTCACTTTAATCTTTACTGTGTGTCGTTTAGTCGTTGGTTTAGTGTGACTCCCCTGGTGTTGCACATGTCCATGGGCCATGGTAACCAGTTTTCAGCAGGTGGGCCGTGTGCTTGTCTGCCACCACAGATGTATAAAAAAAATTAATGAATTATTCTTTTGTTATGTCGGACCAAGGACATTCTTTATGCGCGTGGTTTTATCAATCGGCCCATCGTTATTAACATATTAAATTGTATCGGTACTGGTTCTACTGGTTGAGTGTAGCCAAGAGCAATACGTTTGTCCATGGTACTATTATTTACTGATATCAAATAAAGTGGTATGGATATACAAGAGAAAAGGTGAAAGTAAAGTTGAAACAAGGATCAGAGTATTTTTTTTTTAAATTATGAATATAGAGGGCTTCTATAAAACACAGCACGTCATTATTGGGTAGATGACGGTACCTATGTGGCGTAGGTAGAGAGGCACTTCCCTAATGCAACTCCAGGGCAAACCAACGTTGATATCACCTCACCCCAGGCAATTGCGTCCTTCGAGAGAGCCCTCACGCGCTCCACAGTAGATACAATCATGAATCCACGTTTGAGCGCCTTTGGCGGATGGCTTACTTTGGCCATTGGTCAGGTCCACACACACCTCGTCGAGGAGCACTATGGGCCAGTAGGTGGACGACGATTCGGCGGTGCCACTTAATATCCGCGCCCGTGGATGCACACGGTGCACACCCTACACTAAACTATATGTATAATATAAGAGGCGACAGCACAAAACCTAGTTCGACCAGATTACCAAATGATCATAAGATGCGTCTTAAATTAGAGAACACAGAACATTACTTCAAAAACAAATTTTAAAAACTCGTAGAAGCATGCACAACTTTCTTAATTTTATATTAAGCAGATTTTTACATTTTGATACTTTTTGTACTCATCATTGTCGTTAACAATTTAGCAAACCGGCATAGTTAGCAAACGGTAGCAGCTCGGACCGCGGGAACACCGGGACATTAACGCTGGTATCCCTCAACGTTCCGTGTTCTGCGATGACATACTGACGAATGACTCCATACATGGCTATGCGGATATCAGCACCGGAGACGCATGTTACATGGACCGTGCAAGCATGCCTCAGTCCGAGGTGGACGTAACTCGCAAACAACTTGTGTCTGAAATCGAGATTACTTCGATTCGGAGATTTTAGGAATCATATTTGAAATCCTTATCATTTTTAAGCATGTCAACTCAAAATGAAGCTAATCTCAGTGTCAGTGAAGGGGGAGCGCACCCTTCGAATAGCAGAGTGCTCTTATAGCTAACCAATTCTCCAGTAAATCTAGATCTCCCCTAGTGCTTCAAATTAAACATTCACTTTACAGATGCAACAATAGAGGCCTCGTGGTCTCATAAGCTTGGATATCTGGACACTGCGGAATCTTGGGTAACACAGTGGTTGCCTCTCTAGCCAGGAGTGCTTGCTCTAGTGGATCTCGTGACCAATTCAGATCCATCTCTCAGGACTTAGTTGACCTTGCTAAAATATGCTTAACATCTCAGTGGAATATGCATTGATCCCCGTCCAGGTCAACTAAAGGAATACATTATGCAGAATGGTATTCCTAGTAAACCTTGGTTTTTTAAATTCTAAAAAAGATTCCAAGCGAGCAACTTCTGTTGTTTGCCGTCTCCGATTAGGCCATGCCTGTACAAATATGTTTCTAGGGATAGTTCTTGGTATGAATGCGGTTTGGGTGAAGGAACTCCTGATAACATTTTCTTCTCATGTCCTAGGTGGAATGAATCACTGTATGATCTCCTACCCTCAAACGACTTTCCTCTTCTTGCCAACTTTAACACCCTCCTGACTTATGTCAATTCTCCACTACTTTATATGTTATGCCATTTTATAGATCTTAACAATATTAACCCGTTTGCTCTACCACATAACTCTGTGTTTGCTTTAATGTTGTCTCCTCTTTTCAGGTACTTCAACATACTATAAACTTTCTGGCCACTTTTCAAAATCGACTGTTTGTATGGGAAATTTAGTTACACTTGTACTTTCGCAGGTTATTTCGATCAGTATAAAGACTGAGTTGTTGGCGGAATAGTTGGGATCGCCAAAGAACAAAAAAACAGAGTGCTCGAACTCTGCGCTGGTGCAGGAAGGAGGAAGATGATAACCCAGTTAATATCGTAGTACATAAACTATAAAGACGTATTCAGAAAAAATGCATTCAATTCAGTCCATTCAATTCAGAGATGTTTGAAATCACATTTGAAATCCGTATCCATTTATCCATTTTAATTGGATTTTTAAGCATTGTGACCTTGTGGGGTACACATTAGTATTCACACACCTTACACCATACGCGTTATACACATAACATATACACAATAGATTACATATTATACATTTACAATCACACCAATAATACACAAACCGATATACAATAATAACATAAATCTTTACTACCTATAATATATACATTCGTTATTTATTTATCACACTAACATTCCTACACAAAAGTTTGCCTCCGTAGTAGCGAGCTTTTGTGTCGACAATGTCGTGCTATGGAAACGCGCACTGAATGAACGAGGGAACTATTTCGTTCGGCCGGCGGCGCTGCGCCAGCGCCACATAGTGGCCGCCCCCGAACTTCAGTCTGGCCACACCCATCTACTCGGTACACTGTGTCGCTCGATGCAAATTTCTTTTACCGCCTACCGCGTATCGCTACGGTCACGTAAGAAGAGGACATCTCTCCCGTCTACGTAGTAACTCAGCCATTTCGCCCCAATACACGGGGGACTACCTCGCCTTATCGAGGATTCGCCCCGTCACTGCCGAGGACTCACCTCAACTCACCGAGGGTTCGCCTCGCCTCACTAGCGGCTCGCCGAGGTTTCATCTCGACGCTTCGAGCCCCAACTCGCTGGGCATTCAACGCAGGACCGCAGCACCTCACTTGCCCCGCATCTTCGGGACCAGTGGTAGTCCCGACTCACTGTGACTAGCGAGGATGACTGTTCCGCCAATGGAATAAGCGGCGTCCAGATCCGACGAAACGGAACTACTCAAGACTGGCACTGGCACGTTCCTCAAGAGAGCTAAGACAGCTGACTCATCGCAATCAACCTGCGGTCTTGGAGGGGAGTGATGTGGCGATACCACATGTACCCAGCGCCATCTAGCAACTGCAAGCCGAACTACTACGAAACTACAATTCCTGCATCGCGAAAGTGACGTTCCCGCGCTGGTACAATACATATAGAACATCCCAACGACAATCGTTGGGCCGCGGCCCGCCAGGCGTGATCACCTTGCCTGGTTGGAGGATCCTCCCTTTGTGTTGGAGGAACACCACAACCCGTTCCTACACAACCTCATTGTCATTTGTGGTTGTTTAAAATGTTTTGACTGTAACAATAACGCGTTTTGTTTAGTTAATGCGTATAAGCTTCAACTAACATCGAGTTTTGAGCATAAGTTAATTCTAGATTTAAAAAAAGATATTTAGTAAAACGAATTTTAACTAGGCATAATAAGTTCTGACCAAATTCTTTTTTCAACAGTAACACATAGGTACAAGGTAAAGACTCGTAAGGTTTGGAAAAGGTGAAAGGTTTGACGTTGATTGTACTACATGTTCGTTGACGTACGCGCTAATTTTAGGAATGTAGGGCAAAGGGATACTTAACTCACTACTTATCAACATATGTATATATACTAATATATCAACGTATACTTTGCTGCTTGCTTTTTATTTTTGGAAGATATGATTACTGATGTGTGGCTCGTGGAAAATCACTATTTGACCAAATTCACGTCTGGTAGGTATAGAGTGTAATAAACGCAGTTACCTTAAAACATATTAACTCATAGGAAGGATAAGGCCTGGTCGACTATATACGGAAGGTAAGCGGGTTTATAGTATTTACTCCATTTAGGGAAATATAGCTTCTCTTATTTTATGCCGATTTATCAAATCGTGTGCATACTTAGTTCAAATATAGACTTGGCCTCTATCTATATTTTTTTTTCTATTAAGGTTTACTGGAAGAAAACTCAATATTGAGTTAAAACTCACCTTTGTATATAAATATCCCTTTTTTTCATATTTGTTCTAAAAAAAATTGTGTGTACAAACTTTATCAGTGTGGAACTGAATTGGAGTTGCTCATCACTACTTATTTTATGAAAGTAACATTTAATTATGTAACCGTTTATACCAACTTGAAAATTATATATTCGTAGCTGCGTTTTACTCCCTTTTCTGGTGAAAGATTGATGATTAATAATGATCGTTTGTTACTCGCGAAGATTACTTAGTCAAATATTACAGACAACGCAGCACAGATTACAGCACGGTTTAAAAAAAAAAAGACGGGTTGCACTCTGGGAGTGCCGGCAGAAGTGAAAACATTTTCTTTTTTCTTTCTTCGTTATATACATAGAAAAAGATAAAAAAGAACATACCATACCATACCTATAATATAGCGCTAATCATAGAACCTATCACTTATTTTCTGCTAATTTTCTGTCAGAAGAAATTAATAAATTATAAAAAGAAAAAATAATCACAAAAAATAATAAATTACATAAAGAAAAAAATATCATAAAAAGTAATAAATTACAAAAAGAAAAAATAATCACCAAAAGTAATAAATTATAATAAGAAAAAACAATCACAAAAAATCCCTGAAGGCCAGGTGGTTTGAACCCGGTACTATCTGAAACTATAAGGACTTACAGTCGACGTGCTTACCGTTTAAGCTACGACGATATCTACTGTAAATTGCAAAATACATAGTCTGTACCTAATCTTGTATGACGTCAGTCGTCGGTTACGGTTCAAAGGTCAACTAATCCTGACGCTTCCTTAACATTTTACACCCATCCAACGCCGCTAAAGAAGTTTTCACTTCAAAAAGATCAATAATTGCTGAATAGTTTTAAGTCCCTTGCCGTGCAAATCTAGTTTGAGTTCTTAAAAGCGCTATTATTTATTGATGTTTTTTTTTACCTAAATGTTGTTATTATTAAATCAAAATCACACAACTTTTGCCGTTACTGCATACCTACTGATTCAAAAAAGTTTCAATTAAGATTTTGACGAGATTAAAATGACAAACTTAAAATGTTACATGGAATTTAAAAGGTAAGAAATTGTGTATCCTTTTAAAATGAAAATAAAACCTTACACAAACACACAAATTACTTTTTCGTAAATACCTACATATCTAAAATACACAAAGCTCTTAGTTCATAAATAGGCCTGATGTATTGATCGTGAAAACGTTTGGATGCTGATGCTGCCTAGGAGATTAGGTACATTTTTAAATAGGGTACAGGCAGCATCAGACCGATGCAAAGCTACAAAGCACTCAATTTTGAGTACTTTGTTAGTCAAAATCTACCTGATGCTAGCTCTACTGTAGCTAACTCTTTTTTTCTGAACACAATGGAAACACTCCGATCTTTTTTCCTGGAGTATAATGATAAGAAAAGGAAAGCAGTTGGTGCTATAATAATTACCTAATTGCGTCCCATAATGATTGAATCGGTGGGTCGACTCACAGGTCGTGAGTCGCGGCGAGTCACAAGTCAATGAAAACATTATCTAAAACACATTCATGTTTATAACTGATATGAGTACCTACTCAACAACAAATATGCCTAAATCATTTGCAGATAGGCCTTGATAGTGTTGTGTAACATGCCGTACAGTAACATTACTGTTGTTATTATACCATAACTTAATATGTCTTAAAGCATAAATCAAAGTATATATACCTACAAATACTTGACTCAAAACATTTTAAAAATTCCAAACATTTAAGTTACTTTCATACTGGGAAAGTAAAGATATCAGCAAGCCACCCATTGCCCTGCCCTTGCTCACCTCTAAAGGTTTATGAGCCTTAACCTTATCTAAGCCGTATGTATAGTTCTCACCTGGCCTAAGTTGTCGTTTAATAATCCCGTTACATTAGCAACTGGAATGGTGTCCTGAACGCAGGCAGGAGCTTTTTAATTAATGTCATTGTTCAGATTACAGCGTCACCGTCAACCGCTTCTACGATAGATCGATTTCGTTGGGCCATCGCCTACAATTAGTGACGCTCATAATCAAATGACTAACTTGAAGTCAATATTGGCTATTTCGCTCATTGCTTATGACTTAATATGAGTGTTGCATGGGCAAACAGGCACTGAAGAAACCGGTCAGACGAGTGAGTACGGTTTCGAATCCTGTGTGCCTACCGTGAGTAACATAAAAATGTGAATATCACGTGTTCACGCAGTTACACTAAGGTCACAGAATAGATCTAAGAGTTATTATCATCTCTACTGTTTCGTTTTACAAAAATCATGATATGTACTCTAAAAACTAAATAACAAACAAAATTACACTAAACTTGTTGTAGTCTGTAGTAACTATTATAATCTTGATTAGTTAGTGCTATACTTGGAAAATTTAGCTCTAATTATATTTTTGTAAGTTGGCCATACTCAATGACATTTTTTTCAATATCTATCCATTACTATAAAAATATTAAAATTTATTGAGTTTGTACATTAAAGATGTTAAATATACAGGGTGTATTTTTGAAACGGGGCAGTAAGGGCAAGTACCTTAACCGTTGCAGTTACAGCAAAACGTTCTTAGAAGACCTTCCCTAACTTTTTGACATATTTTGAACTGCATTCACAGATTTTGTAAAAAACTTACAGTTGGCAAAAAAAAAATGCAAAAAGTCCAAAAATTTTTTGAAGTGAAAACTTCTTTAGCGGCGTTGGATGGGTGTAAAATGTTAAGGAAGCGTCAGGATTAGTTGACCTTTGAACCGTAACCGACGACTGACGTCATACAAGATTAGGTAGACTATCTATTTTGCAATTTACAAAAGATGGCGTCGTAGCTTAAACGGTAAGCACTTCGACTGTAAGTGCTTATAGTTTCAGATAGTATCGGGTTCAAACCACCTGGCCTTCAGGGATTTTTTGTGATTGTTTTTTCTTATTATAATTTATTACTTTTGGTGATTATTTTTTCTTTTTGTAATTTATTACTTTTATGATTATTTTTTCTTTCTGTTATTTATTATTTTTGGGATTATTTTTTCTTTTCATAATTTATTAATTTCTTCTGACAGAAAATTAGCAGAAAATAAGTGATAGGTTCTATGATTAGCGCTATATTATAGGTATGGTATGTTCTTTTTTATCTTTTTTCTATGTATATAACGAAGAAAGAAAAAAAGAAAATGTTTTCACTTCTGCCGGCACTCCCAGAGTGCAACCCGTCTTTTTTTTTATGCCAATCGATTCTATTTCATGTGGGGATCAAAAAACTCTATGAGACCATTTTAGCTTTCAGTACTAGAAAAGGCAGAAATCGCCAAAAACGTTTCCCATACATTTCGGCAACAGAAACAAATTTCTACGATGGTCAAACTTTTTGTTATGGCCAGGAAGTGGGTAGAATTGACTGTAAAGTAAATAAAAAGAATTTTTACCCTCAAATTTCGAATTTGATTCGAAAATCTGTGTGTTATTCTTAGTTTCAGCTGAGAAACTTCGTATGAGTTATTAATTAAGGATTTTCGCTAAAAATGTCTTCTAATCGTGAAAAAATTGACTTATTAGAAGCGTATTTTGTCAATAATCGAAATGCGGGAGCTGCATTAGTGTGGTACCGCAATAAGTATCCGTTGCGGCATGTGCCAACAAGAAAGGTTATTACAAATCTTTTGAAAAACCTGGAATTGCAGGGCTTTCAAAAGAAAGCGGCAGCCTCGTGTGGACATGGACACGGAGATTGCGGTTCTAACTTATGTCGAAGCATATCCAGAGGTATCGTCCAGGCAAGTCGCCCTTGAAGTAGGTGTATCCCACTCCCTTGTGATAAAGATATGGAAGAAATACGGCTACAAGTGCTATCGATATGGGCGCATAGTTCAAGTGTTACATCCGGGTGATGATGTTCGAAGGCTTACTTTTTGCAGATGGCTAAGAGGAAAAATAAGCAGAGATCATAAATTTTTAAATTACATACTGTGGTCAGACGAAACGAATTTTTCCAATAACGGTATGTACAACAGAAAAAATCACCATTATTGGTCCAAAGAAAATCCACTAAGAGTTACGGCAAGTCATAATCAGGTTCGCTTCTCATTCAACTGTTGGTGTGGTATAATGTCCAATCGAGTCATAATGGTGGAATTTTATGAAGGGAAACTGAATTCTGCCATGTATAATGAAGTCATTTTACACCATCTTGAAAACGAGATGGACGAATGGCCCCTGTCGGAATTGCGAAAAGTTCATTTTCAACAAGATGGTGCTCCGCCACATAACAGTCACCTTTCACGTTCCAATTTGAGCCGCCTATTCGGTACACAGTGGATAGGTACACATGGTCCAACACGAGTGGCCACCTCGTAGCCCCGATCTAACACCACTTGATTTTTTTTTATGGGGCTTCGTGAAAAACGAGGTGTATAAGACGACGTACGCCAGTGTTCAAGAGCTCAAGGATGCATTAATGACCATTTTACGTAATATTCATCCCAGAACATTATTAGCCGCCATTCGTTCAGTGCAAAAAAGGATAGACTTATGTATTCGTGAAAATGGAAATCATTTTGAGCAATTTATTTCATAAACCAATTTCTTAAATGTTTAAATGTTTTTTTTTTATTTAAAAAAGTTCAAAATTTTACCTGACCTATGAGTTTCGAGTTGATTTATCATATTTCCGTACGAAATGTATGGGAAAGGTCTTTGGCGATTTCTGTCTTTTCTAGTACTGAAAGCTAAAATGGTCCCATAGAGTTTTTTGATCCCCACATGAAATAGAATCGATTGGCATAAAAAAAAAAAATTGAACTTTTTGCATTTTTTTTGCTAACTGTAAGTTTTTACAAAATCTGTGAATGCAGTTCAAAATGTCCCAAAAAGTTAGGGAAGGTCTTTTAAGAACGTTTTGCTGTAACTGCAACGGTTAAGGTACTTGCCCTTACTGCCCCGTTTCAAAAATACACCCTGTATATACATATATACTTGGTTCTTATATTAAAGATTCAGAATCGTAGAAACTTAGATTATAAATATGTCCGTATATAGAAAGGTGTTTGTTAGATTCAACCTATGTTTGATCGCAATAAACCAGAGATAACCAAAAGTAACGATAACCGATACGGGCGGGCACTAGTTAGTATTATACTTACCCATAGGTAATTTATGAACATCTCAACCTATGCCTAAGATAATATTTTTACATAAAATTGTGAATGGTCGGCAGCACGACTGCGCCCCTGGTGTAGCATACGTAACCACTTTGGATCAGGTGAGTCGTGTGCTCATCTGCCATCTGAATAGTTATATAAAATAAATGGAACTAAAATCATTTAGCATTCAACTGTGCATCAGAACACTGGTTTATATCTATTAACTATAACAAATTGTTCCTTGCTTCTATGAAAGATTATAATATTGCTAGAAACAAAAACAAGACAATTATAGCTCAATATTGAACTGAATATGACCCTTATTTCATATAATTACTGCCATAAATCCACTTCACCTTTGTTATTTCCATGACAAAATGGCAGGCAGCCTTCTCTAATATTTTCGACTGTCACCTCTGTACTATTCCTATTTGACAAGTATATTTTTCTAACGATTTGTCATAGAAGGTTGATATTTGCTACAGATGTACGAGATGGAAGTAAGAAAATTGAAGGTTAATACAATTTCGGGAACGAACGAACTTTGCGGAAAGTAGATTATACGAGTATAGTCATCGCGCAGTTTATTCGTTTACATTTCTATTTAAATTAAAGTTTCAAGTTGTTCAATATTTTTTTGTAAAATATGTAATCGTAAAATTGTTTAAATCGTGCTCAATAATCTCATTTATAATTTGATAGATGTTATTGAACTTGTAACTGTTTAGTTTAAATTTTGTACCGTCATAAGTACTTATTTTTTTTATGATGGACGGTATATGTACATTACTATAAAAGTATTACAATAATAAAAAAAGACGGGTTGCACTCTGGGAGTGCCGGCAGAAGTGAAAACATTTTTTTTCTTTCTTCGTTATATACATAGAAAAAGATAAAAAAGAACATACCACACCATACCTATAATATAGCGCTAATCATAGAACCTATCACTTATTTTCTGCTAACTTTCTGTCAGAAGAAATTAATAAATTATGAAAAGAAAAAATAATCACAAAAAAAAATACCGAAAGAAAAAATAATCATAAAAAGTAATAAATTACAAAAAGAAAAAATAATCACCAAAAGTAATAAATTATAATAAGAAAAAACAATCACAAAAAATCCCTGAAGGCCAGGTGGTTTGAACCCGATACTACCTGAAACTATAAGGACTTACAGTCGAAGTGCTTACCGTTTAAGCTACGACGCTATCCTTCGTAACTAGCAAAATAGATAGTCTGTAACTAATCTTGTATGACGTCAGTCGTCGGTTACGGTTCAAAGGTCAACTAATCCTGACGCTTCCTTAACATTTTACACCCATCCAACGCCGCTAAAGAAGTTTTCACTTCAAAAAATAAAATAAAACTAAAACAACTATTATTGCTAAAAATAACAATTAAAATGCGTCGTAGAATTCCTCCGCAGCACATGCCTCTTGTGGTGGCGTTACCGGAAGACTGGCAGCATTGCAACGTTGTGCAATGCTGATTCTCTGGCCTAAAAAGAGGCGAGGCTTCTGGTCACGAAAAGCGTCGACCATACGCTTCGCAATCTTCCTAAAGAGATTGCGGGCGCTTGGACCTCATGACCCCAACGTTTCGACTCAAAACGGCACAAATTCATAATCCCCGATGAGATTGGAGTATTTGCGCCACTTGAGAGCCTCTGCAGAAGCTGCAGCAGCACCAGCACAGCCGGCCGTGCCAGGTTTATATATGGGAAGGAGCAATGGTGTCGACGCATGTTGCGTCCTACACCAGAGTTCTACCCATTTTCCATGCCTGCCGGAGAGCATAAAATTCATGAGGGCCGTACGCTCCTTCAGAAGGGCTTTGCCAGCCTCCCAGCACTCAACCCCAGAAGATCTTTTAAATGCTGTGGGGTCAATGCATAGACGCCGCCAGCAGAGCCACTTCGAAAGGAGGTTACGGCTGTCAACACTTCCTTGGCCGTCATCGTTACTAAAAAGTAATCTCGATGCACCACTGATGGTCACTATCCCTTAATTTCGATTCGACCAAATTGTAAATATTATTTTTGCGAAAATTTTTAAATTTTAGATCTAAATTATCCAAAGACTCGTCGCAATTATTTTTAATTTGTGATATTAGTCAATTTGTAGTCGATCGATTTTCTGTCTTGACATGTAAAATTTAGTATGGGAAGGTGAGTAGCTGCTCCCAAGTCGTTTTAGAGTTCTCTCGAACTACAAGACCTTTACACTTGGATAAACTTTTAACAACGGTAGGTTTTACACAACGAGGAATCCTCTTTAACATCATCATCATCGTCATCAGGCTATATTAGTCCACTGCTGGGCATAGCCCTCCCCTAAAGAGCGCCATAGCGCCCTGTCTTCAGCTTGCCGCATCCAGCATCTGCCTACAGTCTTCCTTAGATCGTCATCCCACCTGGTCATGTACGTCCCACGTCATCTACGCTTGCCGAGTCGCGGTCTCCACTCAAGAACACGTTTACCCCAACGGTTGTCAGTTCTTCGTGAGATATGGCCACTCACTACCACTTCAGTTTGCTGGTTCTTTGAGCTATGTCGATAACTTTGGTTCTCTGTCGGATGTATTCGTTGCAGATTCTATCCTACAGAGAAACTCCGAGCATAGCTCTCTCCATAGCTCGCTGAGCGACTTTGAACTGATGGACCAACCCTGCCGTGAGTGTCTATGTCTCGGCTCCGTAGGTCATGACGGGTAGGACGTACTGATTGAAAACTTTCGTTTTCAAGCATTGCGGTATGGATGACGAGAAGACTTGGCGTAGTTTCCCAAACGCTGCGAAGCCCAGCTGGATCCTCCTCTTGGCCTCCCTCTCGAAATTGTTTTTACCTAACTGCAGAATCTGCCCGAAGTAAGTGTACTCAGAAACGATTTCGAGAAGGTGACCATGTACGACGACCGGTATCGGATCAATGTGGCCATTGATCATGACTTTGGTTTTATCCAAATTCATGCCAAGACCGATACGTCGCGAGGCTGAAGCTAGTCCGCCCAGTATCTGGTTCAGCTCCTCTAGCGACTCCGCCATTAAGACTATCTCATCTGCGAATCGTAAATCATTTTATTTTTTACAGGTTACCCCAATACCATAGAGTAGGCAATCTCAATTACAACCTTAAACTTCTCTTTTTAGGTTCATCTTATATGAATTCGCATTTTCGCAAAATCCGTCGGGCTAAAAGACATTAATAACAAACGAATCGCGATAGAATTCGTTAAAAAGTGGTTTGTTTTCAATGAGTGAGATTCGTGTAAACTTTAGAAAGTACCATAAACTATTGTAATCATTAGAATTCAAGTTAAATGGACAACCAGAAAAGGCGGCTGATTCGCTCCTATGGCGCACATTGAAAGAGATCTATATGCAGCAGTGGACTGCAGTAGGATAATTGATATTGTTTGATATAAAGTCAATGCCTGTTCGTTCGTATTTTAAGTTATATTCGCAGTGGCATGGTAGCATGCCACTGCGAATTAATGGTTGTCCGATTGCAACTAAAATTGTCAATTGTATAGTTCTCAAGATTATATGCAAAGTACAATTTGGACCCGTATTGGCATTATCGAATATGTGTAAGTACTATGCAAATTCCTCCTAATAGCATATTTCTGGGAACCTGCCGTTTTGCCAAAATGATTTTGCCAAAATTTCACTACCTAAACCGATTATGGCAACTTTTTTTATACCTATACAATGTTAGGAATAATAAGAGTTCGCACTTTTTCATTCCGTCAAGTTTTATACCAAAATATTACCAAGGATAATATCCTTATGGCATTTGATCTTTAATCAAATGATTTATTACAGCAAACAATCTTTAGACAGTAAACGATTGTTCAAATGATTTGCTATGACCGGCCCGATATCGGTTATCGGAGCCAACACCACTGTTTTGGCCCGATATCGGAACACAAAGAGACTAAAACAAATTTTCGACCTTAAGGACATTTTCTTAGTTACATGTCTATTCGCTTTAATTGATGACGCGCGATAACAAAAAAACTCGATACCATGTCATGTCAATAAGGTCAAAAATTGCCTGCACTTTTTCTTTCTTTTTTTACTCCTAGCATCCCTAACTAGTCTGTGCTTTCGAGCAAATGGCCGTATTCCGGGCGATTTTATCGGATAAATGTGAAAACAGCACAAGGTGTCGGTTATCGGATTTCGGCTATCGGCGTCCGACACCGGTATCGGATATCGGATAAGTGTGAAAACGCTCTTAGCCTTCGTGGTTATTTTTGAAGTGAAAACTTCTTTAGCTGCGTTGGGTGGGTAAAAAGTGTTAAAATTGCGTCAGGATTAGTTGACCATTGAACCGTAACCGACGACTGACGTCATACAACATTATAACACCTACAGATTGATTATTTTGGTAGGTGTATTAATGAGCTTCGCGGCTTAGCGGTAACCGCTTCGACTGTAAGTCCTTATGGTTTCAGATAGTACCGGGTTCGAACCTGGGCTTCTGGCACTTTTGTGATCATTTTTTCTTTTTGTAATTTATTACATTTTGTGATTATTTTATCTTTTTGTAATTTTTTACTTTTTGTGATTATTTTTTCTTTTTGTAATTTATTACTTTTTGTGATTATATTTTTCATTAATTTCTTCTAACAGAAAATTTGTGATAGGTTCTATGATTGGCGCTATATTGTAGGTATGGTATGGTATGGTGTGTTCTTTTTATCTTTTTCTCTGTATATAACGAAGAAAGAAAGAATGAAAAAGTTTTCACTTCTGCCGGCACTCCCGGAGTGCAACCCGTCTTTTTTTTATAACCATCCATTTCGATGGTGTATTTAAATTGATAATTACGCAAATTAATACATATAGTGCAAATATTTCAATATTTGCACTATATGTATTAATTTGTGTAAAATATGTTATTTCAACTGAAACATTTAACTAAATAAAAATTGGTGAAAGTACTAGTTGGTAAACAAGTTATTGTTGAAATGTTCACTACCCAAACAACGTTTGCCTTACAATTATCGGTACCCGGTCAAATATAGGTACCCCATATTTCCTATACAAGTGCCTACTTTTCTTAAATAAAGATATCAGTATGTGAACGAAAGAAGAGTTAACCGAAATTATATAGGTCTTCATGACTCAGGAGCGCTAAGTAATCGTGTTAGTGGTAATCTGGGGGCGAAAAAAGCCTGACATAGCGACTACCCAAAATAAATTAAATTAATGCGGCCCCTTTCTGTTTGTAGCTAAGACGAAATAGTCCGGGATTGGTTTCCTATAATCTTGTACAGCGAATAGAGGGAGGTAGACAATGGATTATCCACTTCTATAAGGGTTCTAACTAAGACGCTTATTGATGTGTATTATACAACAAAAGCATATGAAAAGCCGTTTAATTTTATGAACTAAACGATTTCAATTCTAAGTTATTACAAATACAAATATCAAAACTAATTAAACAATTAGTATTACAATCACAACCCGCATCGTAGCGATAAGCTCAACCATTAACTCTAAAAGACGTATATTGATGTATGTTGATGAAAGGATATATATTGAGGGAATAACGACGGCAGAAATGACCAGATTAAGTGATCATTCGCCTCTGACCGCCTTCTTGTGGGATATACCCATATACGACCTGCCCGACATTATTCAATAGAAGTGCAAGTGCTAAATATTTTCTAACAATATATAAAGATGTTAGTTGTAGATCGGAGTTAAAAAGTATTATTAAGCTATTGCATAGCTTCTATCGAGGGCCTTGAGCGCGGGGACCGAATCCAGAAATTCCGTAACGAAAAAACCTCACGCTCGTTTCTTTTCGGCAGTCTTCGACACGGTGTTCGTGTGCGTGCAACTAGCGGTATTGTACGACTCTACGAAGCTCGCACGAATCGAGACGAGCTGCTCCGAAATCGGACGAATACATAAGCAGCAGCAGCAGCTGTTTATGAGAAAGTATATAGGTGTATAGGTATTTATGTACAACAGTGAATAGCTGTACTTGTAAAATTTGTCGATAATCACTTCTTAATATCGTTATTTTTTTTAAATGAATAATTTTGTTTTGGTGTGTCATTACACTATTTATACCTAATTATTTATACCTATTATTTAGGTATTCGTTTTATAGAGAAGCGTAAAGAGCTAAAAAGAAAAAAAAAACTAATGCACGTCAAAGGGCATATTATCATAATTGCATAAGTTGATACAAAATGCTATGCAATAGCTTTACCGCGGCAGTCCCCGAGTGCCACACGTCTTTTTTTAACTATATTATTTTTGTCAAGGTGTTTTATAAATACCAAGCATAGCACACTCCATAGCACACTTCGCGAATTTTTTACCTAGTAGGCTTAATGTGTACGTTTTAACATCTTAAAGGGTATAAATATAGGTATATACTAGCTGTCGCCCGCGGCTCCGCCCGCGTGGATGTCGGTTATCGCGAATCGGACTATAATTTGAGATTTAAACTATCCTCTCTCAAGTTGGATCGAACTGCACATGGTGTTCGAATTTTATTATAATCGGTTAAGTGGTTTAGGAGTCCATTGAGGACAAACATTGTGACACGAGATTTATATATAGGTATTAAGATATACGGTATACGGTAGGTCGCACTGGCGGCAGGTTATTTGCAGTTGGTAAACTGACTAGGCCCTTAATTCTGCTAAAGCAAAACGACTGTCACACCACAGACAATGCAGAAAATGGCATTAAATTTTAATCGTTATTGCTATAGCCATAAAGTCCAAAATAAATGAAGAGGGTTTTCACTTTTTCATTCACTCTACAAAAACCATTTTACATTAGACTTTAACGACATTGCTTTAAAGTCTAAAATTAAAAGGAATATTTTTACAGTGTCCATGGTATGAAAATGCTTTTGCTTTAGCAGAATCGAGGCCCATGACCTATGTCTATGTATGGTAAGACTGTTTCGAGCAATAAAGTTACTTACGTTACGGGCTTCCCTCGCTCTTGAACTTGATCGGTTACTTATTAATTTGTCTATTAAGAGCATTCAAGTCTGAAATAAAAATGAAATTAAAAATATAAAAGACCTCCAAAAAGTTGAAAATCAAAAATTTTATTCGATTTAAGCGTTGCCAGTAAATCACTTTGTCATTGGAAATATCCAAGGTCCCCCCGATATGACAACACTAAAATCAAAATATTACTAGGTGTATGAAAGTTAATGGACTAAGCAACAAAATTTATTTTTAACTTATTATTGTAGGTATTTTTTGTGACGGGGGTTTTTAAAATTCTTTTTTACTTTACTCTTTTAAAATTGATCTACTCGTCATTCAATTAAATATAATTAATCCATTCCCATTTCTCCCCCACCCCGCCCCAAATATATTTGCAGACATTGGGTATTATCCCCACTTTTATCCCGAGAGCTTTGCACAGCTCATTCGATTATCATTGAACAATTTATTTGGTAATGTGTACGTGATGAACTTTCATTTGAGACCCCACTCGAGCATATTTGCAAACATTCAGTTGGTATTTCTTACTTTCACCCCCCACAACTTTTAAACGGCTCGACCGATTTTCATCAAAAATGCCTAAGAGCAATCGCACATAAGTCATCTTTAAAACAAAAGTTGACTCATGCTGATGCCTAAGCTTGTCCGAAGCTATTGACATGTCACTTTTTTGTCAGTTTCTGTCATACGCCGCATAACACCGATGTTCACGCAAATCATCAGTGAGATTAGTGCGACCACGTAAAAAAAAAACCAGTTGTACAGTAACACGAGATGGGTCTTCACCGTAAAAAGCCAATCAAACTCTATCATAACTTTCATGTTGACTTAAATGACATCGAAAGTCATAGAAAATTTTTGCACGAACATTTTTATCGCGTTAAATTAATTTTGACGTGATAAAAAAAACAATCAACAAATGAATAAAATACATCCTACTAATATTCTGATTTGTCCTTAAAGTGTCCGCCATTAGTGTTTTTACCTTAAATAGATAAGTATTAGAAAGTCAACCATCAAGTAAACAACAAATATAAATTACATGTTCTGAGTTTCATTTATAGCCATTTTATTTTCTGTACATACGCTTATTGGTCTCAAGAGGAAACTTAATTGAATGCAATCCGATCCCGAACGATGTCTATTGGGATATTCCTGTGTGCTTAATAACCCGACGGCGCTGACCGGGTTTATATGGACAATTTATTATTACGTCCATGATTATTGAAGCTACAACGTTATTAAGCGACGCTGGCGTAATGATATGGGTGTTGTAACGGTAATTAAGAAGGTTGCGCGTTCCAAGAATATTCGGTTTATCACCAATGTATTCATTCACTCCAAACACAATTGAGCTCTGCTGGTGGAGTTATCGAAATAGCTAGTTGTAGATGTTGGGCTTACGTTACGGTTGTGGCACACCCTATTCTTATGCCGTCTAGTATGACACCCGTACGGAGAGATGGGGTGGCCTCACTGTAGTTCTAGTTCACCGGGCACGTATTAAGTAAGGCAATGTTATTTTGCATTCCTATAGTAACAGTATAACTTTGTAACACTTTGTAGCATTTCTACTTTGTAGTAGATTTATGCTTTCCCTACCGATAGTTTAACTGTGTGGTGACGGAGAAAAAATAAAAGTATCACCACCCCATCTCATGCAAAGTGTGTCGTAAGAGGCGACTAACGGATAAAAACTTTTTAACAAAAAATTAAACCGCCGAAAAAACTGAAAAGAAACAAATAATAAACCTTTTATATTTAACCTTAATAGTTAAGTTTTTAATTAACCTTAATAACTAAGTTCTTAAATCAAATCAAATCAAAATATTTTTTTGTTTAAACATGTGTTATACATGCATATGCATGCAAAATGTTAGTCAGTGATTATGTCCAACATGTTTAGCCGTTTTTGTGACGGCGGCGGCGTACAAATGTAAATTTATTATGTTTACATCCATTAAGAAAACAAAAATTCAAATAATACATCATATGAGTCTAAATCAAAATGTCAAGTAAGATAATAATTAATTAAAATATAATATTATTTTAAATATTATGTCAGAATGTAAAAAAATTAAGTCAATAGTAATAATAATAATGTTATACATAAAATGTCAATAATATCTCATGTCTCAATCTTGTCATCTAGAAATTCTGTAACTTTGTAATATGCTTTTAACTGCTTTAAACTAATGTAAGTATAGCTAAGTAATGTTGAGTCGGCAACTGGGCACTGAGGGATGGACATTGCCGAGCACCCAAGAGAGAACGCCATACGCCAGGAAACTATTCTCCGAGTAAGCTCAAGCTGACGAATTACACCGTGGCTTTTACAGGAAAACCTGGCCGTGCCGACCGTCCCTAGGCCAGTCTGCTCTCTCTGGCGGCAATAGCACTAAGCACTGACATCTTCACTACTTTAGACTCACCCTGAGACTCTAATTAAGGGTCAGGGAATAAATAAATCTTATAATCAATGATATCAATCAATTAGCCCACGCATTGATTGAATTCTTACAATACCTTCCTTTAATCATTTCCCTGGTCCCTGTGACCCTCCAAGGTTACAATTGCATTTGTTTAATTCAAAATTTACCTGGTTCGCTAAAACGTATCACCCATAGTTTTCCAACTAGTATCATACAAATACATATAATTTAATTATGAGTCCCAGTCAAAAGTGTTCCAATATAATCACCTCTGCCGTATATTTATTGATTACTAAAACCAGGTACGCACCTGAAAGTCCAGACGAAAAAAATTTCATGAATTTTTTACAGTGTAAGTAGTAAAACCCTATCCAAATCTGAGATATTGAAAACTGCTGTTTTGACCTAAACTTACATTATTAGGTACGACCAACTCCTTATTTATTATGATAACACTGAATTTATTTTACTTTAAATCTTTACGGTTAGGGTAAAGATCTGATGAGTCACGATTTATTTCCGTGATAGTTGTTGACCTTTTACTTACAGAGTTCAGGTGAAAATTATTAATGAACCAAAAAATCTCAACTCAAATTTATCAAGTCAAAATTATTAGATTTGGTAGGTAGGGAATAATTGCAGTAATAATACATAGGGAACTCATTGCAGAAATATAAAAAAATATAAAAATAGTGTAATTATTGTTTATTTTTTCATACAGCCTATGTATGTGGGGTTTTAATATTAACGTTTTAATAGTGCAATGTATTCTACATACCATTATCACTATGCTCCATATTAGACATAATTAATTCGTTTCGCGATCCACTATAAATAAATTATTGTATTTGCAATATTCTTAATTCCGTTTACGTCTTACTTCGAGTGCAATTTGTTAATACTAAATAAATTGATATTTTGTTATAAAGGGTTGTAATGAATGCACTCGATAGTCAAGTTTCTCATAACATCATTAGTTTTATCAAAATACCCACTTGTCAAAATTGAATTTATATCATGCCCCTATATAACGCTGCCCCAGTGTGAGCCGGCCACTGCCGCGGCACGCTCGCTTCGCTCACTCGGCTCGCGCTATGTTGGGGTAACTGTTCTAAACTAACCTAACCCACCCACTTTTCTAAAAGTTCAAATTTATTAACCATTTTTGGACGCGCGAGGTGCGTTCCTTTCACAATTTGACGGTTTCACTTCGATAGATGACAATCTACGAATAATAATACGTTAAATTGTAAGCAATACGTTGAGGTTCACAATCTTTTGACAGTTTACAATCTCGCGAGATAGAATATAAATCTAACGGTATTTACAATTTTACGGTGATATATATAAATCACAAACTTGCACACTTCGTCGCTAATTCATATATTGCATTTTTTTATAAAGGATAAGTAAATTTGACTTCGCCTCGCCTGATGGTAAGCTAAAGGCAAAGTCTTAGGAAACAAGTTCACCATTACATACACGTACCATGTTAAAATGGTGGCCTTCAGCTTAAGCTGGCAAGGCAAGGCAAGGAGTGCGACAAAGAAAGGAGTCACCGAACCGCATGATGCTTGGAGGAATATTTAGCACCGTATACGTGTGACATCTAAGCCCTGCTCTTGTTGTCCTTTGTGTGAAGGGCAAGGAAAGAAGATGCCTTTGCTATAAACGCACATACCTTCGTCTTCTTGGTATTGAACTCGACCAGGTTCTCAGAGCCTTACTGGGAAATGTTGTTCAGAATCCGGTCAAGCTCAGTGACAAGAAGCTGTCTTTTTTCCGCGATATCCCACTGGACGCCATGATAACTCCCGTGCAAGGTGCTATCGCCTGCATGCATGCTGCCGGTGGACAGAATCTCATTAATTTACAGAAGAAAAAGAGTGGGTAACGGGAAGCCGTGATAGAAATGTTTAGATTTATAATCCAAAGTATCCACCGGCTTGACTTTTGAAAACTATCAACGTTCGCTATATGAATAATGCTTAATAATTTATTATTCTTTTAATTGTAAATTGTACCTATTTGCTACATTGCCTAAAAGTGATCACTCGATATTAAATTCTAACCAAGCCGAAATTTAATATCCTTAAATGTTTAATCAAACCGTCTTTTCCTTAGAATATGGTAAACAAAATTAGAATTCTTCAAGTTCAATATGAAAACAGTTTTGAAGTGGATCTTCGCAGTCGAAAGTGTCCAATTCCACTCAGATCTACTAAAGTAAATATTTTGGTTCACAATCATAGTATTGGCAAACTAATATATTTTTGCTACCCCCGATTTATGTAATGAGTACATAAATTAGTTTCTTATAATTATAATTTACTTTTAAATAAATTGTTTGATCTTCCATTGTAATAAGGTTTGCTGAAGTTTAAAGACAAGTAGCCTAGAGTGTAATATTCAAGTAAAGGATAATAAGGGTGTTAAATCGAAAGTTGTTGAAATTAACTTCAAACAATCCTTAAGTGATCCTCTTTGAGTTTACTATACATTAAGCTTAGATACGTGACCTCATTGGAAACTTCAAGGTTGTGTCTGTGTAATTACAGACGAGGTTTTTATGGCGAATCATAATTATTAGAAATGAAATGTCCTGAAGAATGGTTATACTTTCTCGGACAAGTGCAAAACTATAGTGCCTGTGTAGGCAGTTCAAGAGTTTGTACTAATCATTATCAATATTATGGATATCACATGACAAAAGAAGCTGAACAAATAAATATTAAAATTGGGTTCACGACATTTTCAATGAGTTGATTCATCAGTTTTATTTGTCCTTATAATATATAGTAGTGTCAGTTGATTGCCAAGAAGGCTTGTCTTAGACAGCTGGGTCAAGGGCTTCATGCAGAAGGCGGTCATTCTCGACTTTGCATTGTGAGAGGATTCTGTTTAGATCATTGACTATCGATACTTTGGTCTCTGAACTCGGGTTTGGATGTTTATTTCTAAGAATAAGGTACAGTCAGCGTCAGAACGATCTTGACTACAAAGTCTCAAAATGATCTCAATACCAAGGTATGAACAAGTGCAAATCAAACAGTTTTATTAATTTAAAATTTGCTATTGTTTGAACTGAAGGTGTGAGCCAAATATTATAACAATCAGTCAACAGGAAGGGAGGAAAATGAACTCATTAAGATCATTTTGAGTACTTTGTTTGTCAAGATCGAACTGAGGCTTATTGTAAATATACAATAGGTAATACTTGCACTTCATCCTATCCTATTAACGTTATAAAAAGGTAAGTTTTGTAAAAATGTTTGTTTCTAAAGGCAGCCCTTTAAAAACAAACATTTTCCAGCAAGCGCCATTCAGCAATGGCGCTTGCTGGAATTTGGCATAGGGAAAGATAATACGATAATTTATATACTAGTGGCGAGGGCTCTTTATAACCCGATTCCTGCCGGCCTCCCGTTGCCTCGCATAGTGTGACATACTAAATCGAGGAAAGATTTTTTTTCCACCGGCTTTCCTTTTGAAAATTTTCACCGTTCACCACTGCTATAATATCCACCGGCACCTATAATAATATTAAAGTATTTATTTTTATTTTGAGATTGCATAGTTTTCTTAGTGTGGTATAAACATTACGTTGTACTTACATGACTACATTTTTAAATTATACATTTATTGAATAACGCATCGAAGATTAATTTTAAAAACTGCTGCACAGGTGCGATACGTGCGATGTAATAGATTAGATAAAAAATATTTATTTTTTGAACTTACGAAGATACAAACCGGTTCAAAAAATAAACACGTTCACAACACAAAGTTGCCTCGTATCACGTTTGGTTTTTAGCTTTAAATAATAGCTAGTCTTTATGTCAGCGTAGGTATACTCGTCAAATACTGGCACATACTGTTAGCCTAGAGACCTAACGCAAGTACAACATAACTTAAATTTGAATACGAAAAATATTGTACCATTGATATTTCGTCATCATCTACATTTAGACCTTATCCTGATTGCATCCGAGGCGAAAATGTCCTCGAAGCTCAGGGTCCGCCTTCCGGCTCTTCCTCCTTCACTTCGTGCGATCTTGGGTATGACACCCTGCACGACGTCAAGCCAGGACTTTTAGGGCCTGCCCCTTCCACCGGGACCCGTAGGGGGCGCCAATGTCAGGCATTTGTTACCTATGTAGCCTGGCTGTTGCTGCAGGACGTGGCCGCACCAGTGAAGGCGGCTCTCTTGCATTTTATCTGCGTGATCAAGGACATGAAGGCTGCCATGGATGCAAAAGTTCCTCACGCAATCTTTACGAGTGACTTCGCACTTCCACCACAGCGTTATCATCTCCGTCTCACGCAGCTCCTGCTTATGTCGCTCCAAGGGCGGCCACACCTCAGAGCCGTGTAAAAGAGCAGGCCTAACAATCGTCTTATAGACCTGCCCCTTCAACCTGACTGGCATTTTAGGATCGCATGAGACGCCAGTCATTTCCCGCCACTTGGCTTACACGCCGGTTATACATATCTTGACTGATAACAACGGCTACGAGAGTCGATGTCACCAGTCACGTGGAGTATAGATCCCAGATACTTGACCTGGTCCTGGCCTTCTAGCGATCCGCCCCGGCTTCGCACGGGTGGTAAAAACGTTCCCGTGGAAATCCAATATAACCTATGTTACTCAGGGTGAATGTAGCTTTACAATGGTGAAAGAATTTTTGAAATCGGCACAGTAAATTTTGAGTATATTCATTACAAACATACATACAAAAAACAAATCTTTCCTCTTTATTACAGTAGTGTTGATGATGATCGCCTATGACACCCGTTCGGTGTGAGATCTGTTGAGTTTACCGCGCGAGGAACACATTCGAAGGCCTTCTGCATGTCTAGGCATTAGGCCAAATATTTCCCCACGACAATCCTTAGGGCGAAAACCGGGCCCATTGGCCCGTGCCCGGAACAAAACCCATACTGACACTGCACTCCGGGAGTGCATTCTCCTGTCATTTCCGAGTGTCGATTATACTATCATAGAGCTTCATGGTGTGGGACATTATCTCTATACTACGATACCTGCGATACTCCTGCACCGATCCCTTACCTTTGAAGAGTTACATAATGATACTCAGCCTCCACTGGTTCGGGATCCTACCGGTGTGTGGTATGCGGTTATAAAGATCTGTGAGAATGCTCTCACATTACGGGCACCCATTGCCTTCAAAGCCACGATTGGGACATCGTCGGGTTCGACAGCTTTCTGGTACTTCATGCGTCAAATGGCAGTCTGGACTTCTACATGTTTACCATTGATTTTTGACGAAGTATTAAAAAGAAAAATATCTTTAAAGTAGGTACCTATATCTTGAGTGAGGCTATTGACCCACATGATGAATCCATATCCATACTAATATTATAAATGCGAAAGTAACTCTGTCTCTCTGTCTGTCTGTCTGTCTGTCTGTCTGTCTGTATGTTACGCTTTCACGCCTAAACCACTGAACCGATCTTGATGAAATTTGGTACAGTGGTATATTAGAGCTTGAGAACGGACATAGGCTACCTTTTATCACGAGAAAGGGGGTTTAAGGGGGGGAAATAGGGGATAAAAGTTTTTATGAAAATTTGTCATTTCTGAAGATATCTTAATGAAATTTGGTACAGAGGTAGATTAGAGCTTGGGAACGGACATAGGCTACCTTTGATCGCGAAAAGGGAGGTAGAAGGGGGAGGGACTAGGGCCTTGGGATGAAAGTTTGTCATTTTTGAAGATTTCCTGATGAAATTTGGTACAGAGATAGTTTAGAGCTTGGGAACGGATATAGGCTACCTTTTATCGTGAAAAGGGGGTAGAAGGGGGGGGGGGACTAGGGCTTTGGGATGAAAAGTTGTCATTTTAGAAGATTTCCTGATGAAATTTGGTACAGAGATAGTTTAGAGCTTGGGAACGGACATAGACTACCTTTTATCGCAAAAAGGGGGATAGAAGGGGGGGGGGGGACTAGGGCCTTGGGGCGAAAGATTGTCATTATTGAAGATTTCCTGATGAAATTTGGTACAGAGATAGTTTAGAGCTTGGGAACGGACATAGGCTACCTTTTATCGCAAAAAGGAGTAGAAGGGGGAGGAAGGGGAATAGGGCTATGGGATTAAAATTTCTCATTTTTCAATGGCACAAAAAAGTGGGTGAATATGGCATAAATAGTAAGAATTTATTTTAAAATGTCCTCATGAAATTTGGTACAAAGCTGAATTAGAGCTTCGGACTGGACATAGTCGAGTAGCGAACCAAATATAGAAGCGAGTGGAGAGGCGAGTAGAGATTGTTATAGGGACGAGTGGATAGGCGTGTAAAGATCGAAAGTCGAGTAGAGTCGACTACAGGGGCGAGTAGATATGCGACTAGAGAGCCAGTGGAGAGGCGAGTATAGAATCAAATAGAATGCAGTAGTAGAGACGAATAGGGAGGCGAGTGGAAAGATGAGATGGAGTGGCGAGTAGAGATCGAATAGAGAGTTGAGTAGAGGTGCGAGTAGATAGGCGAGTGGGAAGAGTCAAGAGGAGAGGCGAAAAAAGAATCGAATGGATGGACAAGTAGAGAGGCCAATGGAAAGGCGAGTATAGAGAAGAGTACAAAGTCGAGCAGAGAGTGGAACAGAGAAGTCAGTAGAGAGTCGAGTATAAATTCAAGTATAGAGGCGAGTAGAAAGTCGAGTAGAGGGTCGAATATAGAGGCAAGTAGACAGTCGAGAACAAAGGTGAGTTCATAGTTGAGGACAAAGTTGAGTAGAGAGGTGAATTTAATGCTCAATAGCGTCGGATCAACACTAAGCGATAACCGACATCCACGCGGGCGGAGCCGCGGGCAACAGCTAGTAGGTTATATAATAAGAAAATGGGGTGGTATGGTTGAAAATGTAGTGACATGTATAAAAGAAGATAAACAGAGTTAAAAACAGAATGGGTCCCCCGACAAATGCCGTCCACCTCCTCGGTGTACGAATTTCAATAAGATCAACGACATAATTTTGACGTGACAACGTCTTATAAATTGGTTTGCCGGGTGACACTTCAAGAAGCTGCGTTACGCTCAGGCGTTACGCTCCGCGTTATGCGCTTACAATGAGAGCGAGTGAGAGGCACGCGTCCCTTCCAGCCCGCCTAAGAGCGAGAGAGACAGACATAACATCCTTCTTCCTATGTACTATACGAATGAATATTCACATTAAAATTATTTTATTAAATATAATTCTTTGTATAAATAAATGTTTTAAATTGTTACTATTATTTCATCCTTCTTCCTACTATACGAATGAATATTCACATTAAAATTATTTTACCACTCAAAGTCGTTGTCACGTAAAACTTTCGCCTGTATACCGACTTTACAGGCAACCAGTTTTTTTTTTAAATTAGGTAAGGCCAGGTCAATATTGTCCACAACCTATGCATATGAATGAAAACAATTATGAAAGTAGAAGTTGCGAAAGGTTGCTTTAGTAGATCGTAGCGAGTGGTGTTTGCCTACTCTAAATGGAAGAGGTATGACTATTGTAACTACATATTTAAATTTTCAATAGTTCAATAGTAGTGTCTTAGTTATTGAAGGAAACGCACTTTGTGCTATAAATAATTAAACCTATCAAAGAATGCTGTTTAAAGTTTACGCGAATATTACTCATTTAAATAAAACCATTTTTACGGATATTAGGATGGATATAAGGGATAGAATACTAACGGATAAAGCGCACATTGGCTGGGCGCTAATTAATTGATTGATTGATTACGGATAGAATAGTTACATCAAGATAACTACCATCTTTCTTTAGTCACCCCGCGACCATGGCTAATAAGAAGTAGCCAAAACTACACGTCGAACGTCTACACTACGAACGTCGGGCTACATATAAATAATAACAAATAACATTTTCTGTCAAAAATCCGACTTATGCTTAAAAGATCGAAACAAGCTTTATAGCTGACGGTATCCACTAATTTTCATCCTGTTTGAGATTTGCAAATTGGTACCGCCTACTATAAAGCTTGTTTCGATTATTTCAGCGCGATTTTTATTTTTATTAATTTATTTTATTTTATACTTTTTGGTCATGACATAAATATATTTTTGTAATTGCCTTCTAATTTCCTTCATTTTGATAACCTAGTCAAATAAATTTTTATACCACATACATTTTGGCGCTAAAAAAATAAGATAGCTTTTGTTCATATTTTATGTACGTAGAAGAACATTTGGGCAATATAATTACCTTTCATTAGAGACATGAATCATTGAACTCCGTATGGCGGTTCAGAAGATATGAGGTAATAAGGAATTGTACAAACATACATACACGTTACGCACGAAAACCATAACCGTTCTTGGCAGTTGGGTAAAAAGTGGTGTTATTTAAATCAATATGAATCGAATATTTCATTACATCATTATATTTCTTTCACGTGAAAACATTTATCCAAAATGAAAGGTAAAGGTGTTTTATATTCAAATATCAATCTTTATCCTGCTCTAGGTACTATTACTATTAAAAAACTAAGTTGATAATATTAATAACATACCCAAAACACTAACTACAATTTTAATGCAGCCATTTAATGATATTTTAAAATGTTTTACTAGATGCCTCATCAGCAATGTAAGTGCTGATATTTTGCTAAGATACATATTTGTAGAACGAAATTAAAAAGTTAATTTTGAAATAATGAACCTATTATTGTAAAATGCATTTTTGGGGGTTCTTAATATTATAGTTGGAAAGCTATGAGACATTACTGGGTATTATTATAGATGAGACTAATACATAGACAACTTTTTATCCTTAGTTCACATGGGTTACGGCAGCGGGAGCAGAATTCAATGCAGATGGAGCTGCGGACATCAGGTAGTGTGTTTATGGTATCTTTTATAGAAGAAATGGCCATACAGATATTTAGAGAATAATTGATAGGGTTGTCTATTGTTTACCCGAAAATTATATGCCATAATCATGATATTCCCGAATTACATTTGCCTCAATTTCATTTGCCCGAAAAGACATATGACATACTTTCGATTGCCCGAAACTTAGATACCATAATATACGAATGCCATAAGTATTGTTTGTCATATTTTTGATTGCCATAATAATTACTAGACATAATATTTAAACGCCATAATGATTATTATACATAATATTTAAATGCCATAATAATTCGGGTAAACAATAGACAACCTGCTAACCTAACTCAAATGGCACCTAACCAAACTACTTCAGGGTGGTTTAAAAAAAAATTACCACGAAGGGTATGGAGGGGTCTATTCGCTCGCTCATACGACCCCGTCATCCCCTTCTAACCTAACCTATTCGAGTCGGGGTGCCCTAAAGTCCCGAGTGCATCCCGATTCTCCTGGTATAACAACCGTTACACACCCAATGTTGATGGCAAATGATGTTATGGCATGTGATAATTCGGGCATGTGATAATTCGGGCATTTGGTAATTCGGGCATTTGGTAATTCGGGCATGTGATAATTCGGGCTTACAATGATTATGACAAATGATGTTATGGTAAGTGACTTTATGGTTAACAAAGCTTCGGGCAAATGAATATTCCGTCATATAATATATTATTATGGCTGTTGACTATTATGGCAAATGATATTCGGGCGAACGGCGGTATACCAATTGATAGATTGTTGGTCAGTTTTAAAATCCTAGTAAAATGATGCTCGGAAATAAAATAATAGAATATTATGTGTCAATCTATTTAGCGTTAATGGATAAATAGTTACCAAATAATAAAAATATCACTGTTGTAACCAATAACGTAGAAACACTTTGCATATTAGTTCAAATTAAAGGAACTAACAGAATAGTAAACACATTTGATAAAAGGTGGCAAACTTTACGAAAACGTTTAAATGGATGTTTAATGAAGCAGTGTTCTAAAGCTGAATAATAACACCAACAAATAAGTTGTAGTAAAGTTGGTAATATTGCAACGTTTTCATCACTTTTACACAAAGAAAGTAAACCAATCAAAATGGTTCACCAGCCATGCCGTAATATCCTATTATTTTTAATTTCATTTCTGAAACAAATAAAGACTGAAGAATTTACCAAATTGTCGTTGATTTTTATCAAGATGCTAGCAAGCAATAAAACACTTTGTAGTACAAAGGTTTATTTGTTTTTGTATCGAATGAACAATCTTTGTCGAGCTAATTGTAATCAATTAATCATATTAAAAATTGTTTAATCTGGTTTATATTTTTTTTTTCTGGTTTATTATCAGACTCGAACCGACTAAAACGCACGCCGTCTGTGAATCGTAGTGCAAAGCTCAAAGTGAGGTTGGTAAGGCATATACATCGCACCCCAGCCGACCCAGGGCCATCTCTCTCTATCTGGCCCTGGGTGGGCTCTCTGGAGTGGGAACCCGCATTCGAGGATCGGCCACACAACTCGTCCCCGGTATAGGGAGGCCCGTACTGTGGAAATTTCCTGGTTATTTGAGGATAACCTTTTCAATCACCCACTTTAAGAAGTTTGTTGAATTAATATAACCGTGACGGGATCGGAACGTCTTTATTATTCATTTCAGCTTCATAAAACTACTTCACCTTGAGAATAATTTCTCGAGCACTCTTCGATACTTTGGGCATTGTAAAATATTGACGCGTATGATATATTATAACAGTATGATGGCAATATCATTTTTAGTTCCGAGTTTTGCCGCGGCACGTCTTTGGTGGTGCAAATATTTTTAAGTTTTACAATTTACACTTCGTCTTGTTAAAATTATATTAGATTATGTTGATTTGATGTATTAATGAGAGAAAACAGGTGGGCCGTGTGCCTGTCTGCCACTTCAATAGTATAAAAAAAGACGGGTTGCACTCTGGGAATGCCGGCAGAAGTGAAAACATTTTCTTTCTTTCTTTCTTCGTTATATACATAGAAAAAGATAAAAAAAGAACATACCATACCATACCTATAATATAGCGCCAATCATAGAACCTATCACTAATTTTCTGTTAATTTTCTGTCAGAAAAAAATTAATAAATTACAAAAAATATAATCACAAAATGTAATAGATTACAAAAAGAACAAATAATCACAAAAAGTAATAAATTACAAAAAGAAAAAATAATCACAAAAGTGTCAGAAGGCCAGGTTTGAACCCGGTACTATCTGAAACCATAAGGACTTACAGTTGAAGCGCTAACCGCTAGGCTACGGTGTTATTTATCGTTTCTTGCAAAATAGACAGTGTATAGCTAATGTTGTATGACGTCAGTCGGTTACGGTTCAAAGGTCAAGCGATCCTGACGCGAGTTTAAAACTTTTCACCCATCCAACGCCGCTAAAGAAGTTTTCACTTCAAAAATAATTAAATAACTCTATTACTATACTAAAGTTCTAACATTGAAAACGCGCAAATAAATCTTCTTGAGTTCTGCAGTTCAACAACCATTACATTCATAATTCTGAGCAATAAAAATCTGGTAACATTAAAAGGTGATACAAGCAACATTACATGTTGCGAAAGCCACGCCGCGTCCAAGCGACTAAAATCGTTTCGCGTGCTTTAAAGCAGCAATTTATTGAATCTGTGTTATAGTTGATGGTCATGTATTTATATGTTTTTTGCCGATACTGTTCCTGGTGTTACATCAACGTTGTTGGAATATGCATCCGAATACAGGTAACAATTTGATGATTAGTTGTCGAAATATTTAACGACTGAAAGCTCAATGATAAACAATAAAACTGAAAAAAGTTGATGAAAAGCGAGTATCGCTACAAAAATTGAATTTTTTGTCAAATATTGTATCAATCAATCAATCAATTAGCCCACCGTAATAAAAATAATATTGTATAGTAAAAAATACTACTATCATATAAAAATCTAATAACCCAATCTATGGACATAATCCAGTTCGGATTTTCACATTTCATGCTCGATTAAGGTTTATGAAAGCTCTGGCTGAGGTGGGCTGTTAAATTGTAAGAAAACGCGGGCCGTCATTTAAACTACATTTTTACTTTATAGAATGAATACGGACATAGTTACGAACAGTTAGCATTCTATTAATTTAAATTAATTGCGCATGTGAGGGAAAAGTAACTCGACATATTACAAATGAACATCTCACCGCGTGACGAGGGATGACAGGTATTCTGAAACTACAAACCATTAAAGTAACTTCCTCCAGCAAATATATTATTCCACATACATTTCGTTTCATCCCAAGAATATAAACCCACACTGGAAGTGGGTGACACCGTGACAACGAAAGCTTTGAAAATCCCAACCATATTAGAGATTTACGACCTTTCGACATATAATCCGCTACTATCTTCAGAAAGGCTGTTGAAGAAATTTGACACAGAGACAGATTATAGTCTGGAATAATACATACGAGGGCCACATCGAAAAGATCGGGACTGAAATACTTTTGAATAAATTAGTCTGAAAATCTTTTTGGTATTTGAAATTGTGTGCTCTTTCAAACTCAATTCTATTTTTGAAATTAAAAAAAAATTGAAACAATAGTATGGTAGCTACTTCAAATTGACAAACAAGTCAGTGTGAAAATGGAGCTTATGTGGGAACATTTCCGTGGGATAATTTTTCACAACTTTCGTCGAGGTTTATCCCAAGAACAATGTCTCACCGAGCTTGTTTATATTTATGAACTTGAAGCATCTAGCTAAAAGACTGTATATCGCTGGTATTTTGAGTTCCGTCGAGGACGTTCTTCTCTTACCACAGTACCTTCTACTGGCCGGCCAAAAACACAAGATGATAACACAAGAAAACGTCGATACTGTACGCCAATTAATACAAGAAGATAGGTATGTAACATACAAGCAGATACTGGCTTCTCTCAGCAATGGTATGACAGCCATTCAAACAATATTGCACGATGAACTGAGTGTCAGAAAGTTAGTTTCCCGCTGGGTGCCCCATCGTTTGACAGAAGAACAAAAGTCGGCTCGTGTTATTTGGTGTCGCTCTGCTCTGCAACGGTTCGATACAGGGAGCTCAAATGCAGTTTACAATATCGTCTCGGGATGGATATATTCATATGAGCCCGAAAGAAAACACCAATCGGCTGTTTGGGTCTACGAAGGTGAGGTCAAGCTGTAGTACATAATAAGTTATAAATCCCAGAATAATATGTGTTTATTGAACTAGAAACAAACTATGAAAATAGACTGACTTCAGGGGCAGGGTTATCTATCTGTCGAGTGTCTATCTGATCAGGAACAGAACTGGATGCAGATGGAGTGGAAACTGAATCTCGTAGTAAATCAGGTATTTCAGATGTGCTTTCACCTGTCGGGGCTAGTTGTCTATTTGACACAACGAGATCTCTTCCGCTTGACAAGCGAATATGTGAATGAAGAGGATTAACCTAAATTAAATCCACTTCCTCTACTAAGGGATCATATTTACTCGTCCTGATATTCTTCTTGAAAAGAGCCTTTTTCCCTTCTGCTAACCAAGTCGGCATCGACTGTCCGTTGGAGGATCATCTTGCATGATTGAACATTCTGAAGTGAAGTGCAGCCAGTTGACGTGCAGAGCAAATACCGGATAGAATGTAAAGCTTGTGAGATTACAGTCTCCCAGGCGGTAATCTGTTGGTTAAGTGTCTTTAAGGCTAACTGTATCGTCGTCCATATAATTCCGTTACACCTTTCAGTTTGTCTATTGTCTTGTGGGTTATACGGATTAGTATAACTGGTGGCTATTCCAAGGTAATGTTAAAATTCTTTTAATTCTGCCGATAAAAAGCTTGTACCTCGGCCGGAATCTACGTATGACGGCATGCCAAAAATCGAAAATCATCTTCTTCTTCACAGTGTTGGCGTTAGTCGGGACAGGGAAAGGCGAATGGAAATCTAGAGTACTCATCGATCACCGTAAGTATGTATTTGTTTTGTATCGAAGATGGTAAAGGTCCTTTGAAATCTATTGAGAGCCTATCGAAGGGGGCGATTGCCTTTATCAAGGTACCCGATGACCGTATGATTCTAGGCTCGATTTCGGCGCAGAAGGAGCATGATGAGTTTATGCGCCTTGTATCCTCAACAGAATACGGTAGGTTTTTAGACCGCACCCAATGTATCATGCGTGTAATGCCAGGATGGCAAAAAATTGTTGTGCAACCGCATGAGGTCATTTGACGAATTTGAAGCAATGATATTGTTGACACGGGAAAGGGCTTCTGCTACAATATTCTCTTTCCCGGGGCGGTATACGATATCAAAATTGTAGCTAGACAGTTCAAGTCGCCATCGTTGCATTTTATCATTTTTAATTTTTAAATGTGTTTGAGTTTGGTTGAACATGAATGAAACAGATTTCTGGTCAGTTATCAACTTAAAACTTCGACCAATCAGAAATTGTCTCCATTTTCTCAAACTTTCTAAAATAGCAGCAGCCTCATTTTCTATCGCGGACTGTTTCTTCTCACTGTTTGACAATGTTCTCGAAAAAAAGCGAACGGCCTTCCTTCCTGCGACAAGGTAGCTGCTATGGCATAGTCAGATGCATCTGTTTCAACCGTCAAAGGTATCTTATTATCGATTGTTTTGATAGCGGCTTTCCATATTTCAGTTATGATCGATTCCAACGCATTAATGGCTTCATTAGTCATAGGATAAGATTCCGTATTCACAATAGGATGTATTATTGATGAAAAAATTGGTATCCATTTCGCGTGATGGGCCAACATCCCCAATGCTTGCTTCAGGGAAGCTGAGTTGGTCGGAGCCGGTAAGTATAAAAGAGGTTGTAAACGTTCGGGATCTGGTTTAATCACCCCATTGCAAAATAAATGTTGTAACCCAAGAGATTAATAGGCGTTTCGGAAAATTCGCTCTTTTACATATTAAGCATATTAAGAGTCGACGTGCACCGAGGAAGATGCTGCCGGGTGTTGACCGCCAACCGGCATACATGCCGTATGTGAAAGGAGTAACGGACAAGATCGGATCTTGCTTACGGAAGTTTTCCATCAAAACGATCTTTAAACCGTTTGCCAAAGTAGCGAAATACGTGCGAACATCGAAGGACGTCATACCTCTACAAACACCGGGTTTCTTGAAAGTGGATTGCAGGTGCGGTAGTTCGTACATAGGCCGAACCAAGCGAACCATTGCAGAGAGAGTTAGAGAACATATCGCAGCTGTGAAAAACCGTCAGTTTAACAAATCGGCAGTAGCAGAACATCTTGAGTCGGGTACCAATCACTGGATTGAGCTTCATCATCCCAAAGTACTCTCCACTGATCGCCACTACTATACAAGGATTGTGCGTGAAGCTATTGAAAATAAAAAAACATAAAAATTTCAATAGGGAAGATGGATTCAAACTGTCCGGAACGTGGAATTCAGTGATTAAGATACTGAAACCAAAAAAACATAGTGCCGTTAAAAACTGACATAGTGAGTGTGGTGTGTCGCTAGCCTTACCATTCATCATAAAAGTAATGGAGGGTAGGCGCACACAAAATTTTCTCCGCATACCTCACGACGCTCGGAAACCAGTCTAACCGTGACCACGGGCGCTGCAACGCATCCGAAACGTTGGCAAAAATAGTAAGTTCCATGATTTATCGCGAAAACTCCCGAATAGTTATATAATTATTAAATAATATTTCGCAGCTATTTCTTTAAATCTTTTCAATTCATTGTCCTGGTCGACCTGATCGGTACCACAGATCTTTATATCATCTAAATATGCAAACACTCCTTCTAGCTTCTCACTATCTAATACTTTTAATTGCTCGTTGGAACGCTGCCACTCCATTCGTCACTCCGAATGGAATTCTCCGGAATTGGTATAGGTTAGGCTGTGTATATTTTGTCCTTTTCTAAGATAGGAATCTGATGATATGCACTCTTTAAGTCTATTTAGCTGAATAATTTATATTTAGCCACATTGAACACGCCATTTTCTATGAGCGGTAGGGGAAAAGCGTCTGACTGAGTATATCTGTTAATAGTCTGCGAATAATCTATAACCATTCTTTTCTTGTGATGTTCACTTAATGTGTTTTAGAGTCTGAGCTCTCCACGGGGATTGGCTAGGCTCTATAATCCCATCCGAGAGCAGTTTTTGTACTTCGTCTTCTATAAATTTCTGATCTCCTTCAGAGTGTCTCCTAGAGTTCATAGCAATTGGCTTATCGAAAGGCAGCAGATTACTGAATAAGCTGACCGGTTCAACGTTCGCCTGTAACACCGCGCATACTTTTAATGAGGGTTTATTTCCTCCAAAATTGATTTCAAGAGCTTTGTGTTCACAGAGTACATCGTGCCACAAACATAGCATGTATCTTGTAGAGTTTATGCAGATGAAGAACTACGAGTTAGAGCGACAATATCTTCGTCAGGAGTTATTCCGATAACTCCTGACGCAGTACTTGACATAGCATTGACAGAATTCAATGAAAGAGTCTCTGATAGGTTTCATTATGCACCTGGGCGAGCTCTAAAGATCTTGCTTGCTCATATGCTGTTTCTAAAGAGAGATTTTTATTTTCAATTAATCTTTGACGTATTGTTGGTGACGAAATGCCACTTATAAATTATTATAATATATAATATAATAATATATATATTTTTTTGTTCAGCCGTAACTTATTTAAAATGGTATTCTTTGGATAATATTATACTTTGAGAGCCTGTAGATATTGATGGATTGATTCACCAGGCTGTTGAGATCTTTTCATAAGACGATGTCTAGAGTAGATTTCATTCGGAGCTTTAATGAAAATATCATGAAGCTTCTTTATTGCATCTTCATAGCCAGTACATTCACTGATATGCGTATACAAAGATGGAGAAAAATGATTTACAAGAAGTCTGTACTTTACTTCGTCAGTTGCGGGTTTTTCTTTAGTTGATATGACAGCAAGAAAATTTTCGAATGTCTTTCTCCAATGGGTCCACTGAGGGGACAAATCACTTTCTGAGGACGGGTCTGCTTCGAATTTTTCCGGACGTAAATACTTGTCCATTATTCTAGTTCAATAAATTGTATTAAATAATACGTTATACATCCCAGAATAATATGGGTTTATTGAACTAGAAGCAAACTATGAAATCGTATATGAAATGACATAACAAATTGACTGACATTCATAGAAAACTAAACTATAGAAGAAAGGAGATTATCACACATCGCCAACAAAAGTTTTGCGCTCTCGCAGGGTGTCGAAAAAATGGTGGCTTCGTTTGTGTCGAAAACCGGACATGTGGCTACGATTTCTTTACAGGAACGAAGAACGGTCACTGCTAATAGGTACACAACAGTTTGTTTGCCGGAAGTCATAAGAGAACTTCGTAAAAGTAACGTGGAGTTGATGGACCATCCTCCATACAGCCCTGACCTGAGCCCCAATGATTACTTTACATTCCCAAGAACTAAAGATTTGTTACGTGGTCAACGGTTTCAATGACCAAGAGACAGTCGAAGCTTACAAATCGGCCATTTTGACTATGTCCATTTCAGACTGGAATTACTGTTATCGTGCATCGATTGGCATGGAGAATACTTCGAAAAGCAATGAAAATAAATGTTATTGTAATATCTTTCTAGTTTTTTCTATTCCCGATCATTTCGGTGTGGCCCTCGTAGTCTAATTTGTATCATGTAGGTTGACAGAACGGGATCAGTGTTCACGCAGGTAATGTCGTATGAATAAATAAATGAGGGTTCCGTACCTCCATATAAAAGAACGGAACCCTTAATAGGATCACTTCGTTATCCATCTGTCTATCTGTCAAGACGTTTTCCTCAGGAATTCGTGGTATCAAGTTGAAATTCATACCACATACTCAGTTCTGTGACGTCTTGAAATTGTGCAAAAAGTAAAATTATATTACTGTTAATGTATTTTAATATCATCCCTGAATCCAATTTTGTACGGATCCCTCGAAATTAGAGTCCAACTCGCGGTTGACCGCCTTTTAACATACGTATCTGTCATAATATATATACACCGATTAGGTATTTAGTTGACTAACGTAATTAGCAATCTCAAAGTAGAAATCTACAAAAATCCTAGATTAGGGGTTTAAATAGTTCCGGCAGATTTACGATGCATTCCGTAGTACGAGATATCTTCCAAAGTTCCAAAGATTGCAGTGTGATGAATCCCGCCTTATCCTTTTTTAAATTAATTCAGTGGGTGAAATTTTGGAAATAAATATGTCTATATCAAAAAGTACTAGAGCGGAACTGTAAGGATGACTAATCAGTCGTCCTTCTCGCTTTCCTTACGGAGTAGGCTTGAACAATATATTATCTTTTCATATAAAAATGCTTAGGTATATTTTAACGGTTATTTTTAAAATCACCCGCCATAGAAAAATTACATAATACCTACAACGTAAATAACAAAACAAATCTAATGCTAGCACAAGAATAAAACAAAAGCACCACAATTTATTGTTGATGCACAACCAATTAATTGTTTATAAGAAAAATAATTAATTAATTAGGTTGTGTATAATACGTTGCTAAGACATGTATGCATTGATAAGTGGCTCTCTGTAAACGACAAAAAATTGAACCAATTAGACCGAATGTCTTCTTTCCTGGCAGTCTCAGGTACCTACGATAAATACATTTACTCATTGTGTCCTTATAGGTGCAGGCAGAGGTTCATAAATAAGGAAGTAAAATCGCATGTAAAATTAATATATAAATTCATGCTAAGCAATTCAATAGTAAACGAAGGTTAAGACATCGTGACTGAAACACAATAAACTTGAGTGCCCGCCGTCAATAAATTTGATTTAAGCAATCGATTCGGTAAACAATCAGTTTTATTAAACAATCAGTTGTATTATCTAGGCATGGGTACTATTTGGATGAGCACTTCCGATCTTCAGATTGCACTTTGAAAGTCGATCCTGGCTATGCCGTGAGGTCAAGACGGAAAACTGTATAGGCAAACTTTCAGAGGTTGGCCACTAACCAAGACTCCAGCAGGGGGGTCAGTGGCTGTCTCTCCCAATTTATCCAAAAAATACTACTACATACTTTAAGCGAACCTCGGACGCCGAGGTGAACGCCTCGTATACGACCGGGATTAACGCAAGCATAATGATAATATCCTATTCGTTCTAAATGTTAATTTTCTATTAATATTCGGCACGTCTTCAGATGGTTTGTTAAACATAAGGAGTGATGCATTACAAACGACATTGATAAAATGTTTAAGTATCGGTCATATTTTGGAGACTCCGTGGTTCCCACACCCGAAGAGGGCCAAGATCGAGAAAGATGGCCCCGGGTCGACCGGGTTGCGAGGGATATTTTTAAAGTCTTCTAGACAGATGCATCGGCGGACGTCGGCAGATGCATCTACGGATGGATCACCAAGAGCCGTCCACACATCTGTTGGTCCATCAGTCTGTCTTGGTTCTCGACTGACCTAACAAGTAACACGCACACAAAATGGCCGATATTGAAAACGTAGCCGCTGCAGCTATTGATTTATATACGTTAATGTCGCACTAGAGTGCTTTTCAAAACCAGCCAAACGGACCCAAACACAACTAGTCTATCTTGGTTAGTTCAGAAATTCCCATGACCAGTTACGGTCTCCATAAATTCGAAGCGACTGCCACTGACCTCCACAACCCGAAGGCGACATCGAAGCATTATAGTTAAGCCAGCTGTTGGATTTTTGCAGGCAACCGGGACCGACGTCTTAACGTGCTCTCCGAGACAAGGCCAGACCAATGCAAATGGGTATTCGTATTCATGCATACAATTATTTGCATTGAGTGGGGATCGAACCCGCGGCTCCTGCGTAGCGGCCGCGTTCACTACCGCTACGCCGCAGAGACTGTCATCAGAGCGTATCAGACTCTGTGTTAACGCCATCTATTAGCCAAATTGTTATAATTATGAAACTAATCACTCGTGGCGGTAACTACCAATGAACGACGGCGACGACCTCATGCGACGAGCGGCGGAGGTGGGGCGAAAAGAACGAGCAGACCAAAAATACGACACAACATTATCTACCTGTGCACTGATACGTATATTATTTGTAACGCAAACATTGTAATACGAAATAAAATCAATTCAAGAAATTCGAATAAAATATTCATTTGTCTACAAAATCGAACCTGGACTCCCAAACACTCTGGTTATCATTTAACACCAAAGTACTTGTCAAGACGATTGGGTATTTCATAACTCACAATAAAATATGAAATGTATTGGATATGATACGTTATATGTAATAATAACTATAGAAATTTATTTCACTCATATATACAAATTGTAAATAATTTATTCTTACAAAATAAAGTTACGATTTTTAAATCTGTATTTTACACGAGGCAAAACAGGTGAATCAGTTGATAGTTCATGTGACGTCACGAATCATTTCGCGCCTTCCGAGTGAAAGCGCAAATGGTCCCGTTTCGACTGTCTGTGTTTATAATTTGCTTGCTTACGTTTTTACTAATAATCCTATTGTATAATAAAAAACCTATTGTTTTTTTATATACCACTGAGGTGGCAGACAAGCACACTGCCCACCTGATGGAAAACCGTGGCCCATGGACGCGTGCAATACCAGGGGAGTGACACTCGTGCTGCCGACCCTGCAAATACAGAGAGCTTCTGTCAGCATAGAAGACAAAGCAAGAAAAGCCTTTGGTCTTCCCACTGACATCACAAAAACTCTCCAGTGGGCTCTGGCTACCCCACTCACCGCCGGGAACACAACGCAAGGTTATTATGGCCACGGTATTCTGTAGAGCGAAGGTACTTCCCCAGTCGGACTGCTCAATTGGACGGAAATACCTTCGTGTCCTACCTCTTACAGTCCTATTGTGAAAAGTGGATAAAAGGACATGGAAAATTAAGGGCCAAAATGTAAGAAGTTGATTGGATTGGTTTAAAAAAATTGTCATATTCTTTTATTTAGAAATACAAAAAATCTGTTTAATTCTCAATCTGGGAGCGGAGATAAATGTAAAAGACAGTTTTAGGTACAGTGATTATTCATTAATCGATTACAAAATTACAAATAAAAATTGTTTTTTTTTTATACCACTTAGGTGGCAGACTAGCACACTTCCCACCTGGTGGGAAGTGCTTACCGTGGCCTATGGACGTTTGCAACACCAGGAGCATCACAATCGTGCTACCACTTCTAATACCCTACTTGAAGAACCCCATATTGGGAAAACCACGGCAGAAAGTTAATTCCACAACCTGAGCGTGCGTGGGATGAAGTGCCTTTCAAAACGCACGGTGCGCACCATTTCCAGTCGCAATGTGTAAGGATGAATTCCCCGCCAAGTTTTGCATTAAGTAGGCAATTAGTTAAGTCATGCTATTTATATGCACTATAATGTACTTTTTACAATATAATTTAACACCGGTAATATTAATATTATATAACAAGACAAATTATTCATTAATTGATAAATCAAATTGTTTATCGATATTGCACAACGAGAATAATTTAAAAAAAAAAGACGGGTTGCACTCTGGGAGTGCCGGCAGAAGTGAAAACATTTTCTTTTTTTCCTTCTTCGTTATATACATAGAAAAAGATAAAAAAGAACATACCATACCATACCTATAATATAGCGCTAATCATAGAACCTATCACTTATTTTCTGCTAATTTTCTGTCAGAAGAAATTAATTAATTATGAAAAGAAAAAATAAACACAAATAGCAATAAATTACAGAAAGAAAAAATAATCATAAAAAGTAATAAATTACAAAAAGAAAAAATAATAATCACAAAAAGTTTCAGAAGGCCAGGTGGTTTGAACCCGATACTATCTGAAACTATAAGGACTTACAGTCGAAGTGCTTACCGTTTCAGCTACGACGTTATCTATGGTAAATTGCAAAATAGATAGTCTTTACCTAATCTTGTATGACGTCAGTCGTCGGTTACGGTGCAAAGGTCAACTAATCCTGACGCTTTCTTAACATTTTACACCCATCCAACGCCGCTAAAGAAGTTTTCACTTCAATAAAAAAGATTGGCATTGACATTTGACATTGACTGTTGCGAATAGGCTCGCTTTTTAATTTCGTGTTTCCAGATGCATTTTGAGTGCTCTCCTGATTTATTTTTAACAACCGCTTTGTCAGCTTTGTTTATTAAGATTCCGACTCTGCCAACCTTGTACGATACTTGCTTTTACACTGGACACTGAAGATGTTCACACGTTTGATTTGGAATTGTGTTTTGGATTTTACGACTGTCTTTGATGGAATATTGCTGAAACTATGGATCGCTGTGATTGTGGGATAGTAACTAATCAGTGCTATACCCTAGGCCGACGAAACGAGGAAGGGAGGCTATTTTTAGATATGTACTATTGTATGTTATATAAAAACGACAAGTTTCTGTAAAACCCATTATCATGGCCCCTTATGCTGGTGCACAATAATTGTATTAGGGGGTTGTAAGAGATATTATATTTATATCAATTACTTTGAATATATAGGTATATAGATGTTTATGTCAAGATACCAGAGATAGTGATTACGAAAACTAATGTTAGGCTACACAAAGTTATGATTAGTTATGATCAATTATAACTATTATACTGCAATGTCGTAGGTTAAATTGATTTCTTACTTACCTAGGTGCATCAAACTGGTTCTAAAAATAAAAACAACAGATTTATCAAACGTAAACTTTGGATTTTAGTGTGCTTGCTGTAACCACTGATTTCTACGTTTGAGATACAAAAAAAATGAATATGAGTGTCCTATTCAAAAAATAAGACGGGTTGCACTCCGGGAGTGCCGGCAGAAGTGAAAACTTTTACTTTCCTTCTTTCTTCGTTATATACAGAGAAAAAGATAAAAGAAACATACCATACCATACCTACGCCAATCATAGAACCTATCACTAATTTTCTGTCAAAAGAAATTAATAGATTACAAAAAGAAAAACTAATCACAAAAAGTAATAAATTACAAAAAGAAAAAATAATCACAAAAAGCGTCAGAAGCCCAAGTTCGAACCCGGTATTATCTGAAACAATACAGTCGAAGCGCTTACCGCTAAGCTACGAAGCTTCTTAGCGTACCTAGCAAAATAAATATTCTGTAGCTAGGAATGTTTAACACTTTTTACCCACCAACGCCGCTAAAGGGTTTTCATTTCATATATTCGTATTAATAGTACATTATGGTACAAGTGATATGGCACAAAACTAAAAAATCATTTTATCTATTCTCATTCTGAAATGTAAACATTAAAAAATTTAAAACTAAACTATGGCGGTCTTTACTTCTTTTGTTTGTTTTGTTCCTTTCAAAACAGGCCATGCTGCCTTGTCATTAGTGAATCACGGTCTTTAAGCACAGATTAACAAAACAAAGGACATCGCTGAATGTCGCCCCAGAACCACCAAATATGTGGCATATACCATAATTATTTATCTATTTGAATGAATTAGATGCAAATATCTGTGTCAAACGGACAAGGATCTATTCTAAATTAATAATTAAGAGTAATGTAACGATAATAACCTATAACTTAACAACTATAACTTCAGTGGGATTTTTTCTACAGAGACAGTGGACGCGCATACGCGATCAGCAATTCTTTATAAGATCTGTCATTTTACGCAAATCATATTGCTTATTTCATGAGAATAGATAAATTAATGTATGAAACCACACATAGTTTGGTCTTAAAATACTCGTGTCAGACTAACTCGTCTACGGCGCGTTTTTACTTACGTTCGTAGTTGAACTCTTTTCGTAAACGAAGTACTTGGAGAAACAATTAGTAAATGTGCAGTTAGTAAAATTGTAATCACTGTTTTTGATGGCATAGTTTTGTTTATTATCACGTATAAGTTGAAATTTTCTACGAAGTTGCATGAACAAGTAGCTCATGCGTCACTTTAAAGATCACTCCCTAATTAATGACCGGCAATATGGCTTCAGGCCGAAACGGTCAGCAGGTGATCTTCTGGCGTATGTTAACCATATTTGGGGTGAGGCTATGGACAAGCACGGCGAGTCATTGGCAATTAGTCTTGACATCGCCAAAGCTTTCGATAGAGTTTGCCACAAATCGCTTCTTTCCAAGCTACCAGCCTTTGATCTGCCTCCTAGACTGTGCGACTGGGTTGCCGGCTTTTTACAGGAGCGCCGTATTCGCGTCCTTTGTGATGGACGAGCCTCGGAGTTCTTGCAGGTAAATGCCGGCGTACCGCAAGGGTCCGTCCTATCGCCAACTCTCTTTCTTCTGCATATCAATGACATGCTGTCGACCGGCAGCATTCATTGCTATGCGGATGATAGCACCTTGCACGGGAGTTATCATGGACGTCCTGAGGATAAGCAGACGCATATCGCGGAAAAAAGGCAGCTTCTTGTCACTGAGCTTGACCGGACCCTAAACCACATTTCCCAATGGGGCTCTGAGAACTTGGTCGAGTTCAATGCCAAGAAGACGCAGGCATGTGCGTTTACAGCAAAGGTATCTTCCTTCCTTCCCCTTCCCACTCTTCAGAGCACGCCACTGCCACTGCAGGATAACCTCAATATCCTCGGTATGGATGTTCGCTGTAAACTGAATAACAAAAACTACATCGAGAGTATCATCAAAACAGCCTCGCGTAAACTCGGAGTTCTGAACAGAGTGAGACGGTTTTTCACGCCGGAGCAACGGTGTCTTCTATACAAGACACAAATTCGTTCCTGCGTGGAATACTGCTCGCATCTCTGAGATGGATCCGCAAAGTACTTATTAGATGCTCTCGACAGGTTGCAGCGCGGTCCGCATTATCGGAAATTCTGAGGTCACGAGTACCCTCGAGCCTCTGCAGATGAGTAGAGATGTTGCTTCCTTGGCAGTATTTTACCGTCTCTACCATGGTGAATGTTCTGAAGAGCTATTCCAATTAGTCCCACCCTCCCCTTTCCTATACAGGACGACACGTGCAGGACTTAGATGTCACCCGCATACGTTGCGGAACATTTCTTCAAGAACCAAGCGGTTCAGTAACTCTTTCCTTTGTCGCACCATTAAGACCTGGAATTCCTTGCCAGCTCACGTGTTTCCCTCTTCCTACAGTCCCGGGTCCTTTAAGCGGGACGTGAAAAAGCATCTGATAAGGCCGTCAAGCTGAGTGCCACCATTGTTGACATGGCACGTGTATATAATGGTGGCCCTCTCTCCTAAGATTTTGCCTTCAACTTACCATCAGGCAAGGTAAAGTCAAATTGACGTGTCCTAAATAAAAAAAAAGAAATGAGCAAGCAATAGGCATATTAATTTATTTGTACTAGTGGACACGATTTTTTTGTATAGAAATATTTTTTTAAACAAAGCAACTCAAATAATGTTATGCATAAATAATCCTACTAATATTATAAACGCGAAAGTTTGTAGGTATGGATGGATGGATGTTTGTTACTCTTTCACGTAAAAACTACTAAATGGATTTGAATGAAACTTTACAATAATATAGCGTATATAATCTGAATAATACATAGGCTACAATTCATAACGATAACCTATTTTATAGCGATAACCGACTACTACGCGGGCGAAGCCACGGGCAAAAGCTAGTTTGTTAAAAACAGTATTCTCGTAACACTATATTCAAAATGGAACATGGACATCGTGATGTTTTTTGAGATTCAGGAGATTAATAAGGGGTTGGAACAGATTTTTTTACGACAAATTTGTCCCTCAGAATACATTTTTTATACCACCTAGGTAGCAGACAAACACACGGCCCACCTGATGGAAAGCGGGCGAGTCCACATTTACCTATGACTAAATTATAAAATATGCTATTACATCAATTGTTACGTCAAAATGTGGTATTCCATCAATTACAATCACATCATCAATTACAAATAAATTCTTGCCATTTGGCTACGGATGAAACCCCAAAATCGGAACGGAGACTTGCTAGATTAAAGTTTCCACTAACACGGCTGGATGGTGAGTCAAAAGGTGGATAAAAGCTCACTATCCACAGCTCATTATGCGCCAAGCGATCCTAAAATACCCAGTATAATGGTGCAGCATAATTATGTGCCCAGATTGTACGATAAGAGTAGGTAGTAACGGTATATTTTATAGTATTGACATCAAACTTATTGTGTAGACGGATAAGACGAAGGTGAGTGGTAGATTCCCTTCTCCAAATACTCTTTTACACAAAAAGATCATGGTTAATCGACTGTAACGGAAGCCGTACTATATGTCACATAATAAATCCGTTCGGCTAATATATGTTAGGAGCTGTGAGTTAGTGACACACTCCAATACCAGGGGAACGAAACGAAAGGCGTGTAGGTGGATGGGTCATTTCGCCTTCGTCTTCTTGGGTAGTGCAGCAATACGGCGATTTACAAATGGACTGTCGAATGACTAAGCACTAATAACATAATCAACTTGAAAAGATATCATGTAATCATTGCATTTACTTAGATTTTATTTATTCGTATTTTAACCCGACGCACGCATCACTGATTATTAGGTTTATGTTGTATATTGGATTTAAGCAGGCATTTTATAAGCAAAATATATATCAAATAACCTGGACGGGTCACCATACGTCATTATAGTGTTCTCAGTCTTTAAAGTCGCGATAGAATTAGGTAGTGGTCGCTTTTTGATGGCAAAACGTTTTATATTTATTGCATGTTTTGACTCTTTCCTACAACCAAAATGATTAAAAAAAAACAGTTGGACCATCGTAATATGAGTAGACGATGGATTTCGATTAGTTAACATAGAAGAGAGGACTGATGTAAATCTAAACCAACTTAAATGTGTCGGTCATTACGCACGTGCGTGTCTACGTTACGGTTGGTCAACATGAATAAGGGGGCTGGTGAAAAACAGTCACCGGAGCCCATAAACTATAGTCCGCAAGCCAGCGACAGGTTCTCATGACCAATCGCCTCCCGGGAAATACTTCGTACAGTGGTTAAGGAAGTTAAATCATGAATTTTCGTGGTTGTCAGCTAGCACTTAGTTGGTAAGCAGCGGTGACCGCTCAAACATGTAATAAGAATGAAAAAAATTCAGTCGTTTCCTCCCGGCTGAAAATTGGCTAAATTACAGTTAAGCCAATGTCTTGAAGGAAAAAAAATTGACAGCTGCTCATATCGCGGGGGAAAACCTGTCAGCTGGTGACCTAAAATTGTAAAAAACATTAAAATCGTCAGTCATTTCCTCCCGGCTCAAAATTGGCTAAAATACAGTTAAGCCAATACCTTGAAGGTAAAAAATTGTCAGCTGGCTGTATAGCGGTGGAATACGCGTCAGCTGGTGACGAAAAGTTCAAAAAGTTGTATGAAAAATTAAAATCGTCAGACATTTCCTCTCGGCTCAAAATTGGCCAAAATATAGTTGAGCCAATACCTTGAAGGAAATAAATTGTCAGCTGCGCATACCGCGGTGGAAAACGCCTCAGTTGGTGACGTGGCGAAAATTCAGTCATTTTCTCCCGGTTCAAAACTGTGATTTAACTTCCTTAACCACTGTACGAAGTATCTCCCGGGAGGAAGTCATTGACCAAATTTAAATGTGGCTCGTGGACCACTAAACACAAACAATTCCAGAGGTCAATGGTCAATGCTTGTCGCATGGAACGTCCCCAAGGAGCACTCTCGACACTATTCACTGGGATGAAGGCAACGCTATGACAATGATGAGCACTTTCACCCACACATAACTGCAGCTAATCAGCCATGATTAGTGGCAGTTTTGTGTAGATAAGAACTAAGAAGTATTTTGTGATAAGTAGTATTTTGTGATATGACTTAAGTGATAAAGCCCAAAATGTCTGCAATATTTGAACATGAGTTTGCTCAACTAAACTATAAAAAATCAATGAGTCTACTACTTGCTCGATAACGAGCATCATAATTTTGCCTTAACTGTAACTAGTAAATTTCTTAAATTTTTAGTTTATCATAGTGTGACAAAGAACGCAGACATAGAAACAGGCGTGCCTGTATGCATGTACATTGTACATGTTACATTAAAATTCAGGGAGGCACGCTTAAAAAAGGAGATTTTTCTAAGGGTACCTATTAAAAAATTTTATGAAGTCAAAATAACATTAATCCTGTAAAGGCCCTTATAAAAATTAAAAAATTAAAAAGATTTGTTTAGCAAGTGTATCCAACCTGTGAACCCCGGCAAGAAACTAAATTGGTTTTGTATCTATTTATTTACAAACATAATTTTTTTTATTGTACATACATATTGATTATTTGAACTAATATTTACATAACAATGGTTTTAAAACTACATTTCTAAATAATTACACACTACTAAAAAGAAAACTAAAAGTGAAAATGCGTCGTGGAATTCATCCGCATCGCATGCCTCTTGTGGAAGTGTTCCCAGAAGACTGGCAGCATTGCCACGTTGTATGGCAATGCTTAATCTCTGACCTAAAAAGAGGCCAGCCTTCTGGTCACGAGAAGCGTCGACCATACGCTTCGCAATCTCACTGAAGAGATTGCGGGCGCTCGGACCCCAAGGCCCAAACGTTTCGACTCCAAACGGCACAAATTCATAATCTCCAATGAGATAGGAGTATTATTATATTATTATTATTAATGGTGTCGACGCAAGTTGCGTCCCACACCAGAGTCCTACCCATTTTCCAAGGCATTAATGACATACCATCCGGTCTCTTGCCATCGTCGCGCGCCAAACCGTTTGGTTCAAGCACAGCTGGCACACCGGCGGTGACAAGAGCACGGCGGATTATGTCGTTGAGGCTGGCGTGCCGTGGAATTCGCCCAGTGCTTCTGCAGCACGACAGGCCATGGTGTCCAAGTCGATCAACTGCTTCTCCAAAACGGCATCGATGCGGAGAAACACACGACGCACCTAAGCGGAGGCACGTCGCGATGCGGAAGGTAGTGTCATCTAACATAGTTCCTACGTTAGATGACGGAAGAGCTTGTAACCAAAGACCCGATTCCCACACTCCAACTGCCAGTAAACGGGCACGCTCTGCAGCATTAGAGCAAGTATTTAATAAATTTTGTCTTATTAAATTGCAGAGCGGCCCGTCCCACTGACGCTGTGAGAAAAGGTTCCCTGGGAGATCAGTGTTTGGACAAGCAATTTTCCAAGCCTTCACTGCCTCAGTCTTACACAATACATCAGAATTAACTAGTGTAGGAGCAAGGATTTTCCTAGTTAATTCTTCCGTACTTTGGATTGAAGACAGGAAGGCTGGTAGGCTGACATCTGAAATTTTGCGAATACCGAGCCCACCCAAACGAATCGGTAGAGACGCTTGTAGTGATGCGCGATCATTCAAGGCCACATTTAAAATTTTAGTGACTGTAATTTCTATAACTTTGTCCAATTTTTCCAAAATTGTTAAATGTTTCCAAAATGGTGTAGACCGGATATCATGGGTGAATTTCGGAACGAAAAGACAGTACCGGAGAATAGTGAAAGCCGAATGGATATTAATTGTGAGTAGGCGGTCCGAAATGTCATTAAATTTTGAATTTTTTCCTCTATAAATGAGGTGTAGGCATCTTCTAAGATTGGGGACCCAAGGAGACGTCGAGACTCTCTTTCTATAATTTTGATATTAGGAGCCAATGAATTGAATTTAGAAATAGTAGAATTTTTGTCCGAAACATCATTTAAAAATATCTCGCATTTGCTATCATTTAGATCTAAGCCAATTAATTTAAATTCATTTTTAATAAAAGCCAAATCTTGAAAAACTCTCTCCACATCTCCCCCTAGAGTCCCGTCGTCTAGATAGCATACATTAAATTTTGAATTTAAGCGCCGAATAATAGGTTGGATAGCTAAACTGAAAATTACCGGTCCAAGAGGGTCTCCTTGTTGACAACCAACAGCTGATTCTAAAAGGTTGTCCTTGTATAATAATTTAGAGGGGTACCTGTAACATTGCCAGAGAAAATTAAAAATTTTGGGTGTTTCTAATTTTGCTTGGTTCAACAAGGTGTCCCTGTTCACCGAGTTAAAAGCATTCTTCACATCAACCTTGAGAAGAACCTCACTCTTTCCGGAGCCAAGGAAGGTTGACAAAGCATGAATGGCAGCCTCACAGCCCCCATTTGAACCAAAACCGAGTTGGAGGGGCTGAAATTTCAGAGCTAATTCGGCTTTATAGTATTTACAGCAGAGTTTGGCTGCCATACGTCGGTATGTGCATCCCACGGCAATGGGACGAATACCACCATCTCCCTTTCGTAGGGCACACAAATTTGCCCCATATAGAATGTCTATGATGGCATTCTTCACACTACCGGAGAGCATCAAGTTCATGAGAGACGTTAGCTCCTTCAGAAGTGCCTCACCGGCCTCTCCGGCGCTCGGCCCCAAAAGATCTTTCAAATGTTGTGGGGTCAATACGTCAAGACCGCCGGCAGAGCCACTTCGAAAGGAGACAACGGCAGCCAACACTTCCTTAGCCGTTACGCACAGGCAATCAGGTTCGGGATCGGGCGCCTCGGGAAAAGAAAGGCCCTCCGCAGGCACCGGATGCTTGCTCCGCAGACCAGCGAGGGTTTCCGGAGAGCAAGGCGCCACTACATCGCTACTAAAAAGCAATCCCGATGTCCCACTTATGTCACCATCCCTTAATTTTGATTCAACCAAATTGAAAATGTTACTTTTACGAAAGGTGGAGTATGTTGGGTTTAAATTTTCCGTTAATATGTTACAATTATTTTTGATTTGAGACGTTAATGAATGTTTTGTTGTTCGGTGGTCTGTCCTGTCTGTTTTTTGACGTGACAACGTCTTATAAATTGGTTTGCCGGGTGACACTTCAAGAAACTGCGTTACGCTCCGCTCACGTTATGCGCTCACAATGAGAGCGAGTGAGAGGCACGCGTCCCTTCCACTCGGGCATGGTTAGCCCGCCTAAGAGCGAGAGAGACAGACATAAAATTCATCCTTCTTCCTACTATACGAATGAATATTCACATTAAAATTATTTTACCACTCAAAGTCGTTGTCACGTAAAACTTTCGCCCGTATACCGACTTTACAGGCAACCAATTTTTTTTACAAACATATTTGCTTACTCCAAATACAATAATTTGTTAAAGTGGCATAGTTGAGTTGCATCAAACATATTTCCAAGCTTGTTTGGCATCTAAACATTCTTACATCTTACATAAGTTGAGTTTTAGACAATGTTTACTTTTGATTAGATGTTTAAATTAATAAACAGATGGATCCTTAATTTCATGATAAAAATTCTTGAAGTGTGTTACAATGGAATGAATTACTAATCTTATGGAATCAAATATCACTATCTTCAGTATTGTTTTTATAGATAATAGATACCTATTATTATGTACCTATATTGCTATACTCCAAGCTCTTAAAAAAATTGAATCCCTTTTTATTTTCTAACAAACTTAAATACATACCATTTTTATAAATATATTGTGACACTACGGTGGGAGTTTCTTTCTAATTCTAACTTATCAAGGGGGCGACCTTTGAGCCCAAATTATGACATGACTTTTAGACATAAATAATGTAAAATAAAAAAGTGATATACATTAGAAACCAATTTCGTTAGATTTTTCAAAATGAGAGCCTTGCTTTTAATTCAATAATAATCGATAAACATTTCTAGTTTGAGCCTGCTGTGCAAAAAACGATGACCACTTTTCATACATCCAATGACCTGTCATTGACTTTTTTATTATTCTAACGTATAACAGAACTGGTATTATTGATGAATAAATATCTCATCTTTAAAAGAACAATTTCAATATAGTTTAAATCGTTAAACAAGAAAATGCTGTAACCCAACATGAGGGGCCCAGAGGGCTCCTGCAGGAGACTCTACGCGGGTGTCGTGCGGTCCATGGCCTTATACGGGTGCCCGTGTGGGCGGACACCCTGAAGGCCAGGTTCTTGCCTCTGCTGCGTGTGGCGCAGAAGACGATGGCCGCCAGGGCTATCAGGGGGTATCGCACGATATCCTTTGAAGCGGCGAGTCTCATGGCCGGATCGCCACCGTGAATCCTGGAAGCTAGGACTCTTTCGACACTGTATGGGTTCCGAAGGGAGGCGCGGGAGGGGCAATTCGATCCCGAGCTCGAAGATGTTCGGGCCGACAAATCCCGGCTCCACAGGGGCATGGTGGCCGAGTGGGAGCGACGAATTGAGCAACCAAGCGCAGGGCACGCGGTGATTGCGGCGGTAAGACCCATCATGGGGGAGTGGCTAGAGAGGCCACACGGTAGCTTCGGGCGGTATCTGCATCTAATGGGCAAAGAGCCAACGCCCAAGTGATATCACTGCGACGCGAGCGTAGACTCGGAGCCGCACACGCTCTCCGAGTGTCCGGCGTGGGAGACGCCGAGGCGGGAGCTTGTGGCGGCCCTGGGGGTGAGAGTGCTCACGCTCTCATCCCGTCTCGCGGCGATGGTCTGCTGCGCGGATGCGTGGGCGGCCAGTGCCTCCTTCTGCGAGTAAGTCATGCTCATGAAGGAGACAGCAGATCGGGCGCGGCGCGATGAGCGAGACAGACTCGCGGACATCGCTGCCCGCGTTCGTAGGCGACTCAGGCGTTGGAGGGCGCAGAATGACCTCCGCCCCTTATGAGCGCGGGCTTGAGGGTGACGGGTGGAGACGCCCGTCACCCTAGCAGAAGCAGGCCACGGCGGCGCGCCTCCCCATAGTCGGGGGCGAATCGGGGACCACGTGGTCCTCCCTCCCGAGGAGGGCCAGACCGAGAGGGATGGCCCGGGGTTTAGTCGGCTTGAGTGCGTCATAACCATAACCAAAATGCGACTAACCCGAACAAATTTTGCTAGTTAATAAAAAGCTTGTAAAATGCCCTGTATTAATAAACGCCCAGCGTTATAAGTTAAGGTTACTTGTGACAATGTACGAAAATAAAAATTTCATACATAAGATAAGACTAGGTACGTATATAATAATCATAATATCAGTAGGTAACGGGCGATAGACAGGTATTCTTTTATTTTATTTTAAGGATGCCGATGACTATGCACATTTTATGAATGACCGCCGTTTATTCTTCACTTCGACTTTAAAGCCCGTATTCCAGAATGCCACTCAGCAGAATCTCGGTATAGCTAGGAAATTTTTTTAAACACATTGAATTTTGACAGGTTGTCTGGCAGATCGTCTATGCAATTTTTCCTCAGATAAATCACGATTCAACTGAGTGACATACTAGAAGGAGGAGTAAAAATCATCAATCTGATTTTTAGGCGTAGGCGTTATAGGTGTAGAGGCAAACTACTTTTTATTTGTAGACAAACATTTTTGAAAACGATTAATACGTTTTATTGATTTATCGACAATTTCAACGCTTCATTTAATTCTCACTTTTATAATAATTACTATATGAAAATCGTTCTCAAAGCAAAAGATTACTCAAAAGAAAACCAAAAACTACTTCTAAATGGAAATATTTGAAGATAATAAAGATTTGAAGTAAAAACTGTACGTTTTTCTATTCAATATGATAATTTTATAAGTCACAGGCCCCTATATAATTTCAATAATTTCTCGATAGCTTGGCTTGGGTGCCTATGCAGGGGCTGGGCGGCCCGCGGCATTACCGTGATGACTGTTGGACGGGGAGGCTGTGCTTGATGTTTTCACAGATTTGACAGCATCACAAATCTAAATTAATGCACAAGTGAACAGATAAGACACTTTTTTGAAACGCCGAAAATAAATTAAGAAAGCTTAAAGCTAACACTCACAAGAAAATAATTGAAAATGTATTGATTATTTTATTCTCACACTTTATTTGATACAAGCTGTTGCCCGCAGTTCCACCTACTTATCCTCCCTGATAGTGTTATAGCCCAGTCATATTAGGTAAAAAAGGGGTCAACCTCGGAATGAAAGATAAGCTGTAAATTGGTATAAAACTTTGTTTTGTCGTTCTACATGTTGTCTCAGAAGTCACAAGTGCTATCGTGTCCACATCTTAAGATATTGAAGGTCAAAGGTCGTAAAAATCGGTTTTTCGTGAATATCTCACTTTCTATTGCTTTAATGAGATTTGCACCTATCATAAAAGTTGTAGAGTACAAAATTCTCTACAACTTTTGTTTAAACTTTTTAAATAATGCCCATTATTTATGTACTAATTATTAATTACATATTTATATTTAGTCATAATAGTGACTTAATTATTTATATTAAATTAAATATATTTAACTTATTAATTTTGGATTATATATTTTAAGTTAAAAAGACAGTAAGGGAAGATAAGGTATACATATATTTATTTATCATTAAATATCTAAGCGCACGGCATTATTTATCATTAAATATCTAAGTGCACTATTTACACGAACCGTTTCGACCCAGTTTAAACCCCCCTGTAGCTCAGTGCCTATTGCGAGTACAGAGATAAAATTTAAAAAAAAGACGGGTTGCACTCTGGGAGTGCCGACAGAAGTGAAAACTTTTTCTTTCTTCGTTATATACATAGAAAAAGAGTTAAAACATACCATACCATACCATACCTATAATATAGCGCTAATCATAGAACCTATCACTTATTTTCTGCTAATTTTCTGTCAGAAGAAATTAATAAATTATGAAAAGAAAAAATAATCACAAAAAATATTAAATTTCAAAAAGAAAAAAATATCATAAAAAGTAATAAATTACAAAAAGAAAAAGTAATCACCAAAAGTAATAAATTGTAATAAGAAAAAACAATCACAAAAAATCCCAGAAGGCCAGGTGGTTTGAACCCGATACTATCTGAAACTATAAGGACTTACAGTCGACGTGCTTACCGTTCAAGCTACGACGTTATCTAAAGTAACTTGCAAAATAGATAGTCTTTTCCTAATCTTGTATGACGTCAGTCGTCGGTTACGGTTCAAAGGTCAACTAATCCTGACGCTTCCTTAACATTTTACACCCATCCAACGCCGCTAAAGAAGTTTTCACTTCAAAAAACCTACGTAATCATATACTAGTAATAAAGCAGTTTGCCAAATTTCATAGATATAGCTTCAGTACATCCTGAAATATGACCCTGTGAATATAGCTAATTTTGGCACTGACTGACTCACTCACTGATCGGTAATCAAAACCACTTAGGTCACTTTTCAATTGTGGTAGCGTTATGAAATTTGGCACACAGGTCGTGTGTTAAATGTAGATTAACAAAAATTAGGAAATTCAAGAAATTGGTCAAGCGTGAGTTGGCTCAATCTAATATCGAATTTTCAATAAAAATATTTATGAACCAGTGATACAATGAGAATACGGAGAGGAGGGGGGAGAGGGGAGAGGAGGTATAAAATATTGTCATGTATACATAATGCACACTGTATAGCTTTTTAAATGCTGCTAACCTAAAAATCAGGCTTCTATTGTATAAAATTGCTTTTGATACTACGGTTTCTTGAAAAAGGTTTGAAAATCCACCAAAAACATACCTGTTAAAAAGGGAGCCAAGTTCCTATCGGCTAATTGTTTGCCTAAAAAAGGGTTGAAATCCAATCCAAAGCCAAGTTTAGATGCACTTTAAAATCGATCATAATCATCTTCATTAACAGCCTGATTCACTGGTAAACATTGGCCATTCCCAAGACTCGCCACCACACCCAGTCCTCCGCCTTCGGCATCCAGCCACTACCCGCCACCGTATTCACGTCAACGGTCCACTTGGCCGAAATTGACTTTACCATACACCCAACTTAAAATACGGTATAGTTGTGAAAAAAATGTAAATGTAATTAAAATGTCTAAAATTATAATAATTCTAAATTTGAACTTGGCAGGTTTTCGTGCTGTACATAATACTTGATTAATTGTGTAATTAAATTTATTATTTATATAATTAAATGAACCTGCCAAGTTGTTCAAATTTAGAAGTATTACAATTTTAGATATTTTTAACCAAGTACCTACATATTAAAACTATACCGTATTTTAAGTTGGGTATATGGTAACGTCAATTTCGGCCAGGTGGGGATAGCATATTATACATTTATTGAAATTTGAGTTCAAATATTTAAATTATTTTTGTTGTTTTTAATAATAATAGCCGCGTGGTTCCCGGCAGAGTAGAATTTGGGCCACCCCATCTGTGCCCATGTGGTGTCGTACAAGGCGACTAAGGGATAGGGCTGATTAACTTTAACATCTGACAGATATGTCAGGCCAGACTCAGCCTCAGATGCATGGCTCGAGTCAACAATAGTGCCCGGAATACCGCAATAGGCTCACCCCTTATGGGTGTAATGTGGGTGTTAATTCACCTCTGCCTAACCCTTTGGGGATAAAGGCGTGATTGTATGTATGTATGTTAATTATAATAAAATTGTAAATGGTAGCTAGTTATAGTCTTCTTCGTCGTCGTCTTCTTTTTGTTATCGTTCGACATTTTTTAATTCATCGTCATCATCCTCATTATCGGTCATATTCATCTCCAAAAATTCTAGAATTTCATCGGGGTTACTTGGACATAGTGAAGCGTTTAGGCAAGCTTGTCCATTGCACTGGCCACAAGCTAAAGAACATAGTAGCCCTGATTTTCTACATCCACAGCGCGAACCACAACCGTTTTTGCAATGGCAATGGTGCTGCAGGCAATAACGTTCTTATGGGCTCCAGGATTTCATTTTCAAGCATCCAGCCCCATTCTTGAGGTTCTAAGTTCTTCCCTACCCACGTTTGAATCTGGTAGTAAACACGTTTTATATGTTGATGAGCTGCTACACTTGTTAGTGGAAGTGTTGACAATTATACAGGTTTATTTAGTTTTGTTAATTTGATGAATTGCGTATAGCGGAAATGACCAAATTAAAAAAAAAAAAATGTTGTCCTCAGATTTTGGAGCATTATATAATGCTAACAAGATACGCACTCCGTTTTCGAATAATATTTGTACGGGGGAGTTTTCTTGTTAGAATATTTCCACCAGTTTATCCAAATTGGGAATTTTGTCCAATACAGTAACAGTTTTTTTTTCCTTCTTTAAATATCGCAGAAGTCGTGTCACAGCTACTAAATGCGTGTAAAAATAGAATGTGTTTTTAAGTACGAGGATATTGGTCAAAACTTTCAGAAGAGTATATTTGTGTCTTAACATTGCCTTTGCCAACTTTTTTAAAGAAAATTTGCTGCTTATGTGATTGAGTAGGTACGTCCAAATAAAATAACGAGCAAATCAATATCTTCTGCTATGATGGCGGCAGTCTTTTACTGTTCTGATACACAATACACATGTACATCATCAGGTACATTATCATTACATAATATAAAACAAAGTCGCTTTGCGCTATCTGTCTGTCCCTATATGTACCTAGGATTACAACTACACGACGGATTTTAAAGCGTGTTTCTTTAATAGATAGAGTGATTTGGTAGATTTATATGATCAATAAATGCATCATATAGTAGAGAACCCCGATAATATTGACGTTTTTAATGTGATGTCATAAGTAAACACTTTTTTGTGCTTACACTGCATGGTTAGTATAGTTTTCATATTAAACCAACTGACAGCTTCTATTCAATACGATGTCTAATGCCTTCTAGATAATAACAAAGTAATATAATGGTGGAATATTTCCTCCTTTATAAGTCTAAAAAAAGTCTGCGATGGCATACCTTCATTTTCTATTTCTGAAAGATAACTTACTGTTGCCATTTTAGGTTCTTAGAAAATGCTTTCAGTTTCGGTATATAGTTTTTGTAAGCTATTTTATTTACATAATTGATATTATTAGATAGGTACAAAGTAAACCTGACCTCTGTGGCGTAGCGGTAGAGCGTTTGGCTGTTAATTCAGAGGTTGTGGGTTTGATTCCCGCTCAGTGCATTTATATTTGTATACATGAATAAGTATACATATTTCCATTAGATGTTTGTTGCATAGATATATAGAGGTAGTGATGTTCTTATCATGAAATTGACGTTTTATTGAGCTTTCCTGATGCGATGGAGAATAAATAATGCGAATTAAAACAAAAAACAAAATTAAGAAATTAAAGAATTATTTTTTTACCAAATCGAAAAAAATGCCTATATGAACTGTACCCGGAGTACACCCGGTATAGCACTTTTTTTTACAAAAAATACCAAAGGAATTTTGATGAATAGTTTTTGTTTGAAAGGTCTTGGTAGAGTAGTACCAGAGATAAAACCAAAGTCATGATAACTAACATCAATGCGGGCGGAGCCGCCGGCATAGGCTAGTACCTATATATATGTAATAAGTATATGTAATTAATCTACAGTCGCTGTCGCGATAGTTGCGAACCTCTTATCTTATTTATATAGAACTAAACGTATTCCTTTTCAACATGCGCCTGCCTCGGGTGGCCTGCCCTGAAGTTTCGACCAGGTAACACTGGCCGTGGTCACAAGCTGACTGGCTCATCGGTGCACGCCCGTCGTCTTCGAGTCCGTGTGGTAGTAGGTTCATCATCTACCTGCACATATGTACTGACACATATCACACTCACAGTGTCCCTATTCTGTGAGCAAACTGTCTGGTGTCTATCCGACTGCGCAAAAAAGCGAGATTGGTAACCTAGTCGAAACTTCAGGCAATCAAAGGTTTGTCCTCGTAAGTACCTATACCATGTGCCATGATCGCGTTAATTCCCGTTCTCTTTATTATGAATTTGTCTTTGTTGCCGAAAAGCAATTATCAGAATTAAAATGTGGTAAATTCACGAAATAATGTAATATTTGAAAATAAGATGTATTTGGGCGCTAATATCAACTTCAACTTTTGGTTTATGGGGCGCTAATATCATTAATAAATTGTTGTCATGTCAACGGGAACTACAAAAGAAGTTCGGTCACTTTTGATCTGTGTAATGGTAATATTCATATGTCATTTCTGTCAGGTATAATTTAAAATAATTTGAAATAAATTCAGAGTAATGTGCTCTGATTTCACCTGTATGAATTGATTAACAATAAAAAGGAAAAGTTTTTGAGACGGAATCACTTCGATGAAATCTAATCTAATCAGCGTGGTAATGCCGCCAGCCTTTTAGGCACGGTACCAGTAGAGGACGATGGGGAGGAATTTTTCGATGCCTAAAGTTGCAGTCTCTCCCCCCCCCTCTTTTATGTTATTTTTGTATGTATTATATAGCATAATTTTTATTATTTAGTATTATTCTGTAATATAATTGTAAAATCTTAATTTAAATGAATAAAGATCTCCAGTCCTCAATAAATTCCACGGGCCGCGAGTGGTATTTTTGGAAACGTAGGTACATACAGAAATTTCCTGGAGCATTTAATACTTTAGCTATCCCTAATACGTACCCTTAGACGACACCAACCTGCTGCAGTTCCTGACATATCACCAGGTGTATTTGGCTATGTGAAAATACACGAACGCCTACTAAAAATCTTCATTCTTTTCATAACGAGGACTACAATGAGGTATAATCAATACTAGCTGTATATAGATAAAATTATTCAAGCACAGTGCACTTCTGATTAAGATGACAAATTACGAGGAACCTACCTTTTTCAAACGACTGCGGCTCTTAAAAGGGAATCGTCAAACAGCAAGAATATTATAGCCATAATTACTGACACTAATCGATGAAACTGCTAACTTTGAAAAATATGGTAAAAATAGTTATTATTTATGTGTCGCCGCCAACTAGCTTTATCAGCCGTTCAATTAACTGCCTAGGCAGTTAACTAAACGGCGCCATTTAATTAACGACTTAAATGGTGTTCAGCCATTTAATTAAACGGCTAGGCAAATAGCTTGGATCGATGACGTTTAAGTACTTGCCTAGCCATTTAATTAAACAGTTAGAAAAATGACTTATTTCTACATGGTTATCAAAAAAAATAACCACGTTGGCTTAATGCGGGGGCTGCGCTTCGCTCCGCTCCCGCGTTAGCCTTCTAACCTAACCTAACGAAGTCGGATTGCGCAGCGATCACAATAAACTTATCACTAATTTTCTATGAATATATTATGTCTGTCTACCCCCTCGGGGATTTACAGTTGTAAGTTATGTATGAATGTATGTAATTTTCTATCTTATTTCGAGGTACTGCCCCATCTTAAGATTGGCCTTAGCATTAGCCAGCTAGGTTATTAAATAATGTAATTAACGAGATGGCTGAATATACATTAGGTAAATGTAGTAAACGGCAATATATAAATGTTAATGTAGTTGGTACTAACAATACTAAAATAATTTTAAGCACATTTTTTACTAATAGGTATATCCACTAACACTATGGACTAAACTATGATCTGAAATAAATGATTATTTAATTTATAATTTAATATCATTCAGGCCGTTAATTGAATGGTGCCGTTTAGTTAGCTGCCTAGGCATTTAATTGGACGGCTGGTTAAGCTAGTTGGCGGCGACATATTCATCTGTTATAACTTACTTCAAGCAGGTTTCACATGCTCATGATTGACACAATTTAAAATTTCTGTTTTTTCTAGATAGTTATGAAAGACCGATATTCTTAGCAATCCATGGATTCTCCGTGCGGGTGCCAGGTCCATCGCGTTGCTGAGTTGGGAACTCGGGACAGTGCCTGGGACTTTTCATACGTGTCGATTAGGAGAGTCCAATCTGGGGCAGTATCTAAGATTGAATAAGGTTTATTCCTGGATTTTATGGATGAACCAACAGACACAAAGTTGATATGACGTCTGTTAGTAGTCAATCCTTTTTAGGCTCCAGCTACTGCCAAACTCATTGCTTCACGTATGATGATAAACACTTTGTCGTGCCGACGTGAGTATTGGCCTCTATCGAGAAGCACCCTACATCCTACTAATGTGTGCCGAGCCGTCCCTATTACCTCACCACAGGTATAACATTGCTTTTCTGTGGCCTTCCCCCACCTTACCAGGTTACTCTGGTCTGGGAGGGTCATCTGAAAGGCGTTAAGATAGAATTTTAACAAGGCCGGCGACCACTCATTGACCAAGGTGCGGGACCATCGGTTGGCAGAACTCTCCCATTGTCAACCATTCGTTTCGGATTTCCAAATTCATCGCGTGCACTCGATATTTTATCATTTTCGTCTTGCTTCAGAAAGGACCTAAGTATATCCTGGTACCTTTTTGGCTGTCGTACTCCTAACCCCACTCTGTTCGACTGATCTCCTATCATAAATCGTTTATGGAATATGAGTCTAGATTCAAGCTCGGACGCGTTATTATCTTTCAGGAGTGCCCTGACTGTGTCATCTTGGGATTTACCTAAGATGTGGGCTTTGGTAACTCTGAGGTGTTTATAGAGCTTCGATGGTTTCTTTTATTTCATCCCAAAATTATTTTGATCCCGAAATAAAGCAGAGGGATCAGCAGAGTGCGCTAGTCCAAGCCACGATTTTAGTGATTTTATGACAGTTGCTTCAATTTTTGCCGAAATGATATACCAGAAAAGGCCAAGTCAGCCGTGATGTTAAGTAGTTGTCATATATCCAAGCTTGTTTGATATTGTTCAGTGGTAGCTGATCTATCTTATTTAGATTATTTATAAACATTTTGACAACTTCATCTAAGGATGGTGTGCGTCCTTGATGGTCTATCTTTCTCCCAAGATATTTTAAATGGAACCGATTCAGCGACTATGGAAACTGGTTTACCCCCTATGAAGAGTCCCGGGTCGTAGGAGGTAAATTTGGTGTCCCGTCTACCCAGACACAGACAGTGACACTTACTGGGCTTCGTTCTCAGTCTATTTGTCCACGTACCGTGCGCCACTGAAGATGTCGACCGCAGTGATCGACGAAACGTCTGGAACGCAAGTTTCAAATGGACCACGGCCGAACAGCCCGGAAGCAGTATATTCTACATATGTAATTTTATTTACAATCATTTTTGTCGTATCCCATTATAATTTATGCAATCTCAGCTTACAGCAGCCACCTTCATAATTATGCTATGCTGATGATACCGAGCTGCCGGACAGAGCTCTTAAAAGCAGTTGGCATCGCAGTTCTAAAAAGCTAACACATCTCTTTAATATCGTCATCCAGGAAAGCTTACCACCTAGGACATGGAACAGGACAGCGGTGGTACAGTTCTTCGAAAAAGGCTATTAGGCCTTGCTAAATAATTTTAGACCATCACTCGAGAGTCGTTAAGAATTGTCTCGCGAGCAAGCTCAACAAGTTTCAACCACCAGAGTAGACCGGATTCTGAGAGAGTTACAGTATCGTAGACCACGCTAATAGTGCGCAGTATAGGAAGAAGAGCCGGCAGGCCAACCCTGAGCTCTAAATTTAGATGATGATGGAGTGCAAACATTTGTTCATGGCATTTGTAGACTACGAGAAAGGCTTCGACTCCATTGAGACCTAGGCATTTCTGGATTCTGATACATCGAAGTGCTAAGGTGCGTATATCTTACCGTCACAATGTTCGTCCAACTCCAAAATCAGAAGGCGAAGCCCAAAAGCCTACAGGGTACTTTTAAATTTAAATTTGAAATAATGTTCTTAATACCTACTACATGTGTAAAACAGTTATAAATAAAATAGGGCCGATGTTTCCTACAGTTTACATTCTGATGATTAGAAAAACTCGCTACTGAGATAGTGAAATAGGTGTTAGAAGTTTATAAGTAAATCAAGTCCGTCAGTTTAGAAAAAATAGGTGTTAGAAGTTTATAAGTACATCAAGTCCGTCAGTTTAGAAAAAATAGGTGTTAGAAGTTTATAAGTACATCAAGTCCGTCAGTTTAGAAAAAATACTTTTGGTGGCGTTAGCCGACATCCACGCAGGCGGAGCTGCGGGGAAAAAGCTAGTATATAATAATGACAATATATTTTGATGTTTAGTTTCTTGATTCAGGCATACTTATAATATGAAAATTAACCGAATAGGTATTTTACGAAAGTTCTCTAGCAGGTTTTGAACTCATCGAGTTTCAACTATATTTAGACAGTAGGTAGGTAGGTACTTAACCTACTCCTCCGTTGCGATAGGTATAAGCTTAGGAAAGTGAGTTACAACAAAATATTGTGATGATTGTAATAATAATTCAATAAAATAATGAATACATGCGTGCCATAATTCTCCCTGCCAGGAATTCGGAAAGCATACCGTGGTTTTCGAATACGCTAAGTTTTAATAATTTTAGGTGTGGGATTAGTAATCGACAATAACCCGAATAAAAGGCAGAAGATCTACTATAAACAAATTAATAACATGACGAGACGACGCTAAGGCTCGCTGCTCGCTGCATTGCATATACCTACCTATAATAACTACCACAGGAATGTTCATTGAATAGGTATCCAAGCAACCGATTGCACCAACGTCATTTAAAGAAACAATAATTATTATATGCAAAGATTATTGCCTTATTTGCTTGTAACTGTCTATAGGTATACTACGTACCTGCTTACCTACATAAAAAAACTACATTTAATAATACCAGTAGGCGTAGGAAATTATTTGTTTATGAATTGCTATTCAAAATCATGATTATTTTGTGGATAAACTTTTTTAATAAAATATTAGTAGATAGGCTCTAAGTACCTTTAATATCAAAATATATTACTTAAATAAATAAAGCACATGTGGCTATCTAATTTTAGAGTAGGTAGGTACCTACTCAGTAAATTTAAAACCAAAATCAACTGAATAATTACAATACATTCTTATTGGACTCTAAAGTCTTTGTCTTTAGTTGAAACTGCTTGAATCGAACTTTAGTTTAAGCTACGCTTAAAGGAACTTTTAATTCCTATCTCCTATTAATAAAAGTGAACAACTTCATAAATCACACCTAAATGAAGATTTACCTTCTTTTACATACCTACAAGACGAATACAATGCAACGTGATACCTACTCAGAAAAATACAGTAATCACTAGCCGTTGATTATCAAACACTTCGTAGAAATTATGTTTCAATAAACAAGACCTTTGTTAAACGGTGTCACTGTGTATTTGAGGAAGCCGAAATGTGGAGAATGTAACTTGGCATCAAGTTGATATTAAAGTGGTCCCTCGACACACACCTACTGATTAGCATTTACTGGATTTACCTAACACTGCATACAATCAATCGCTGAGTGCATACAAGCTGCTTCAATCGAACGAGATGCCAATATTATAATATGGGTAACCTACCATAGGCTCAAATTCGAATACAAGTTTCCAGTAAAGTTCATTTTACTTACCGGTTTAGTGAGAACTACGTCCAGCCATCGCTTTAACAGCTTACATATGCACACCGCAACCAACTTATAAACAAACTTTACAAAGTTTTTCAAAGTTCCACACGTTTGTGTTAAAGTTCACTTAAATATATACGAGGGATTCACCGGCCTTATCGGGACTGACAGAGATACTTAATGTTGTGGTTATGTCGTAATAGGAGATTTTTGTAGACGAAACAGGTTTCCGGCGGCGAAAAGTGAGTTTGTAAGTTTGTTTGAGTAGGCGACGCAATGCGCGAGCGGGGCTCGCACACGGACGCTCGGTGGAAGGTACCACGCGGTATGACACTGCTGCCGAACCGAACGAACGTTCCAAGTCGCGCGGGTTGAAGGCGGGAGCGGAGCGGCAACGTTGCGCACCAACCCCGCGCGCGGGGGATTTAATACCTCCATGGCCCACCTAACATAATGGCGTCATTGTTTCATCATTTGTTATCTCGGCTTCTGAAGACATTTCTTATCCACAGGTATCCTTGTTCCAAAAAAGAAAGCTCCTAAACTCATGGATAGTTTCAGTGAACATTCGAAAGTTCTTTCATCAATTTCTAAACCGCTATTTTATGTTTCTCATTAAAGGTTCATATAAAAAAAGCTCAGGCTTTTTCTAAACTTTTGCCTTTTCCAGTTAAATAGGTTCAAAAGTAACAAATGTTAGAAAAATGTATGCCTAAGTTGTTTGACCATTACAGAGGTCACAGCGCTTACAAGTTACAATATGCTCCAATACCTACATTCACTAAGTTCCGGTGACTCACTCGCCGGTTTGCATTGCTCACATTTGCTTACTAGAAAGATCAAATCAACAGGTGTTATCGTGAAATTCTTCAAATAACTATTGAGTGCATCTTCTATCTCTTAATTTTTCCTATAATTAAGTACAATTTATTTTTAAAATGTCCTTGTATTTAAGGTCCTCTTTTTAATTTAGTAAATAAAAATTAAGTAATTAATAAAAATCTTTCAAGTCAAGACTTGTTCATAAACTGGCTCTAATTTCATCGCAAATAGGCACATAAAGACACCTTTAGAAAAACTGAGGCTTTTTGATTGTTAAAATTCAAAACTGAGTTAAAAATTCTTTTTTAAAATTTTATTGATTCAATTGCTTTTTCAGAAAAGTTTCTATCCAAATAGGTCGTTTTCAATAGTGCAAATAAATTAATACACTTATTACTTGCTCATTTTCATACAACTTCGAATTTAAATAAGTATATAAAATAATTTTAAATTGTTTGTATTTAATAAACGAAAGCTTCAATCAAAAAACGTTCAATATAAAAACAATAAATTAAAATGCGTTTTTACTTTGTTAGCTTGAAAAGTGCGCGAAAAACGGTCGCTCACGTCAAAGTTGTGTGTGACGTCATCAATAAGATATGGAATCTTAATATTATGGAAATTTGTAAAATACGAGTACTATATCTTTTTTTTTGTACGTGCGGGAAATCCCCACGGATACCCACCCCGGAGCCCGAGGGGGAGGTCATGTCGGACTCGAACCGACTAAACCGCACGCCGTCTCTGGGTCGTAATGCTAGGCCGAAGGTGAGGTTGTCATGCGACATATCCCTCGCACCCCAGCTGACCCAGGGCCATGCGAGTACTATATCTGATCAAAGACGAGTATAACGACTCACGGCGACGGACAAGTTGTTGAATAGGACAGGAAACACATATACAAAAAAAAAGATCTTAAACGTAGAAACCAGTGGTTACAGTGAGCACACTAAAATCAAAAATTTACGGTTGATGAATCTGTTGTTTTCATTTTTAGAACCACTTTGATGTACCTAGATAAGTAAGAAATCAATGTACCTAACCTACGACATTTGTATATAAATATAAAAATGAATCCCTATTTTCCTTGATCACGCACGCCATCACGCGTCAACAGCTGGACCCATTTCGCTAATTCTTTTTTAGAATATTCCTTGCAGTACGGGGACGTATCCTACGCAGAGAATTAATGTAAAAAAGGGTTAAGCCGTCACGGGTTTAACAGAAACTTATCGTATCCAGGTGTTTTTTTTTTTTATATAAGACCCGTCAATTTGACTTCACCTCGCCTGATGGTAAGCTGAAGGCAAAGTCTCAGAAAAGAGGGTCACCATTACAAACACGTACCATGTTAACAATGGTGGCACTCAGCTTGACGGCCTCAACAGATGCTTTTTCACGCCCCGCTTAAAGGACCCGGGACTGTAGGAAGAAGGAAACACGTGAGCTGGCAAGGAGTTCCAGGTCTTAATGGTGCGACAAAGAAAGGAGTCACCAAACCGCTTGGTTCTTGAAGGAATATTCTGCACCGTATACGGGTGACATCTAAGCCCTGCTCGTGTTGTCCTATGTAGGAAAGGAGAGGGCGGGACCAGTTGGAAGAGCTCATCAGAACATTCACCATGGTAGAGACGGTAAAATACTGCCAAGGATGCAACATCTCTATATACTTTATTTTATTGTAGTATACTTTATTTTATTTATAATATCATTTAACAATTAAATTTTCGCTTAAAATTATACATGCATAACTATAGGCTAAAATTACGCATGTATAAGTATAGGTAGCATCTGCAGCCGAACTAGGACAAGCCTGAATCTCGGCTCACAGCGCCGATTCCCCCCCCCCCCCCCCCAAAACATAACATAGGTTCTATTACCCTACTTCAGATATCAAACAAATATACAATAGTTATTTATGATACAAGTGTGGTAAGTTGGTCATTACACTCGAGGTGATACTGCAAGGAAACCGAGAGTGTAATGACCATACCTCAGTCCTCACGTGTGTCATACGAAGTTTTTCGACACACTTACGAGAAAAAAAAACAAATTTTATATTTAATGAAGGTCTCATAAACTGCCATGTACTTATCCCTGGATTTTGGAGGCAAAAGGCTATCACTGGCATTTCGTGCCACGCTTAATATTTCCGGCGGCGCGGCGTCAAATCAACGTATCTGTCTTCTTCTATACTAGACATTGACATTGTAAACTTGTTGATTAATTATTCGTACTTGAATAAACAATGGTCACAGTCACAGCACAGACGGATAGTTTGTTAAAAACTCAGCGTTGATTTTTGAAGTGAAAACTTCTTTAGCGGCGTTGGATGGGTGTAAAATGTTAAGGAAGCGTCAGGATTAGTTGACATTTGAACCGTAACCGACGACTGACGTCATACAAGATTGGTACAGACTATCTATTTTGCAATTTACAATAGATAGCGTCGTAGCTTAAACGGTAAGCACTTCGACTGTAAGTCCTTATAGTTTCAGATAGTATCGGGTTCAAACCACCTGGCCTTCAAGGATTTTTTGTGATTGTTTTTTCTTATTATAATTTATTACTTTTGGTGATTATTTTTTCTTTTTGTAATTTATTACTTTTTATGATTATTTTTTCTTTCTGTAATTTATGATTTTTGTGATTATTTTTTCTTTTCATAATTTATTAATTTCTTCTGAGAGAAAATTAGCAGAAAATAAGTGATAGGTTCTATGATTAGCGCTATATTATAGGTATGGTATGGTATGTTCTTTTTTTATCTTTTTCTATGTATATAACGAAGAAAGAAAAAAAGAAAATGTTTTCACTTCTGCCGGCACTCCCAGAGTGCAACCCGTCTTTTTTTTTCTGCGCGCGGCGTGTTTTTGGAGATATTGGAGTGTAGGTACGAACAATTACGCTAAACAGCCCTTACGTAAAATGCAAAAATTCAAATGTTTATGTATTTATAAATTTGTTTCACGTTGAAATAGTAAATAAGTTGTTGAACTACTTTTTTTTTAGAAAAATAGTGTTATTTTTAGACTTTGTTGAAACGAAACGTATCTAAGTCAAAACTTTTTCCTTTTATGTTACGTAATATATATAAGGAAAAAGTTATTACAACATTTAATAACCTGGCTGGCTAATGCTTAGGTCATTCGTAAAATGGGGCACCCCGAAATAAGACAGAAAATTACATACATACATGTTACTTACACCTGTTAATCCTCGAGGGGGTAGGCAGAGGCGTATTCACAGAAAATTAGTGATAGGTTTATTGAGAAACTTACACAATCCAACTTAGATAGGTTAGGTTAGAAGGTCTCATGCGGGAGCGAAGCGGAGCGGAGCTCCCGCATTTGCCTCCGTGGTTATTTTTTATAACCATGCAGAAATAACTGAAACAACTCATTTTTATAGCTGCTTGATTAAATGGCTAGGGAGGTCATTAATCGTCATCGATCAAAGCTATTTGCCTAGCCGTTTAATCAAGTAGCTGAATACCATTAAGGCCGCTAATTGAACGGCGCCAGTCAGTAAAGAGCCTAGGCAGTTAATTGAACGGCTGATTAAGCTAAAATAAGACCTTAATTAATATATCGGCCATTCTTATCTTATTTAAAACTTATTCCGTCACTAAAACTGGATTTAACCAATAAAATTAACGTGTTTAATTCAATACCTGTGTATCAATCCAGCCTAATATACAGTTTCCCCTGTAAAATCTCTAATATGTAAACAAAATATGAACACAGGTTATACAATATTATAAACGCGCAGTAAGTTCTTGATATAGGTCTAAACCGAAGAACCATAGGATACTATAGCTAACGTTATCTTTAAGTATTAGACTCAAAACATAGTCAGACACTAAGGCACTAAGTATTGAAGTTCACTAGTTACAGTTATTAGTTATATTATTTTTCTTTAGGTCTACAAGAATATAACATCCCACTAAAAACATAAATTTTCTATTAAACTTGGCTCTGTTCAATAGAAAAGTTATGGGTGGTTGTGGCCTTCGCCGCAAAAAGAATGGAGATCGAAATGAGTGCCAAATTCTATGCAAAATATGCCAAATGTATTTTTAGGAACAAAATAACATTATGAACAAGTATTAAACTCTATATCTTTGCTTTATTGGATACCTGTTACTATTAATTGCTGTTATTAAAAAATGTGAAATCTTAAAGTAGGTGGGATTTGACTTGCCCATTTTTCATTACATCAGCCATTTTATAAAGTTATTCAAACTCAAAATCATTTCTAAAAAAAATTAATAATATATATACTAGCTTTACTAGCTTTTGGCCGTGGCTCCGCCCGCGTGGATGTCGGTTATCGCTTAGTGTTGACCCGACATTATTGAGCAAAAAAAAGAAATACGCCTCTGTTCTCGACTTTCTACTCGACTCACTACTGACTTCTTTGCTCCTTTCTCTACTCGACTCTGTACTCCCCTCTATACTCGCCTTTCCATTGGCCTCTGTACTTGCATCTCTACTTCTACATACTTGACTCTCCCGACTCGCCTATCCACTCGCCTCTCTACTCGTTTCTCTACTTGAACCTCTACTCAACTCTCTATTCGATCTCTACTCGCCTACATTCATCTCACCACTCACCTCACTATTCGCCTCTCTACTCGACTGTCTTCTGCACTCTATTTGATTCTATACTCACCTCTCCACTGGCTTCTCTAGTCGCATATCTACTCGCCTCTGTAGCGATTTCTACTCGCCTCTCCACTCGTTTCTATATTTGGCTCGTTACTCGACTATGTAAGTTCCGAAGCTCTAATTCACTTTTGATCCAAATTTCATGAGAATATCTTCCAAAAAACCTCTTACTATTTATCCCCTTTTCACCCCCTTTTAAGCGCGATTGAAAATGGACAAACTTTAATCCCCTAACCGGGTAGGTTAGTTCCCTTCTACCCCTATTTAAAATGTAGCATATGTACGTTCCCTGGCTCATATGCATCTCTCGGTACAAAATTTGATCGGTATATCTTCAAAAGACAACTTACAGCCCTTATCCCCCCCTTTTTGCGATAAAAGGTAGCATATGTCCGTTCTCAAGGTCTAATTCATCACTGTACCAAATTTCATTAGGATATCTTCAAAAATGACAAATTTTCATATAAACTACTTCCCCCCCCCCCTCTCCTTTTTTCGCGACAACAGGTAGCCTATGTACGTTCCCAAGCTCTAATTCATCCCTGCACCAATATTCATCAGGGTATCCTCAAAACTGACCAACTTTCATCCCCTATCATACCCATTTTTTCGCGACAAAAGGTAGCCTCGTCGTTTCTAAGCTCTTAATCTAACTCTGTACCAAATTTCATCGGGTATCTTGAAAAATGACAAACTTTCATATAAACTTTCATTTCACGTGTGAACTCCAAGTTTTATAATGCAGGCATGTAATTTGAATTTGAATTTGAATAAATATAGCCTTTATTTTAGCGGGCTACTGAAAGGAACCTACCCTGATATACTGACCCGCACTTCTTCTTTTCCAGGGTCTTCGCACCGGGCTTCACGCCATCATTCGGTCGTGAGGCCCACCACGCGAGGACGCTGGCACGCCGGCAACTTCAGCAGCCGGGAGTCGACGAGCTAAGTGCTTTTACCATCTCAGCACTACGGATCAAAGCCTCGGCAAAATATTTAGTGCGAATCCAACCCCTGAGATTCATTATCTAAATACCTGAATTATAAATGTAGGTAAGTAACGCCTTTTACTCAAGTACAATTATTGTTATGAATTATTAATCAATCTTTTCATTTATCTCGGTCTCACCAGCTAGCCGGTAGACACTTTTACATTTACACATATTAATTACTTACTTTAACAGCTCTCATAACACTTGATGTAACTTCACATTGAAACCCTAGCATAAAACTTTCTTTGGGCGCCAATGTAATGAAAAGAACGGTCTAAACTTTCTTTTTTTGGGTTTAAATAGTAAATCCCACTGAAAAGGGGTGTTAGAAAGGGAGATGTTATTTCTCCGAAACTGTTTGCCGCTGCCTTGGAAGACGTCTTCAAGCTACTGAACTGGAAAGGAGGTGGCATCTACATAAACGGCAAGTATATCACTTACCTTCGGTTTGCAATTATGGCAGAATCGCTAGAAGACTTGAACAGCATGCTCGAAGACCTCAAAAGAGTATTCCAACAGGTGGGCCTTAAGATGAATATGGACAAGACAAAGGTTATGTCAAATGTCCATGTCGTGCCTCTACCGGTTCTTGTTGGGGACTCAGTCTAAGAAGCTGTTGACGAATACATCTACTTGGGTCAACTGATCCAGGTAGGCAATTGCCTGCTGGAAAGCTGGAATTCCAGCTTCGAAAACGAGGTCAATCGACGAATCCGACTCGGCTGGGCAGCGTTCGGGAAGCTACGAGTTGTCTTCTCTTCCGACATATGTTACCAGTGATGATTTACGGATCTCAAACGCGGTCCCTTACCATAAACCTTATTAAAAAGCTAAAAATCGCCCAACGACCTATGGAAGAGGCTATGCTTGGCATTTCCATACATCAGAAATTAGCCCAGCGGATTAGCTCATTAAAGTGGCAGTCGGCGGAACATATAGCGCGCAGAATAGATGGCCGATGGAGCAAAAAAGCTCTGGAATGGCGACCGCGTACGGGCAAACGTGGTGTGGGATGCCCAACGGCCAGGTAGAAGGACGACCTCATCGAGGACACCGGGAAGCGCTGAATGTGGGCTGCTTTAGATCGGTCGTTGTGGCAGCCTGTAGGAGAGGCCTATGTTCAACAGTATGACTATGTGTGGCTATATGATGATGATGAGGGTATTGTGAAGTTAAATCAAGTGTTATGAGAGCTGTTAAAGCAAACTATTGGACGGATTTTGAAGTGTTTTCATACTAATACCGACCATATGCCAATAGAATGACAAACTACATCGTCTGAAGTCTAGCAAGTGGTAGTTAAAGAAACGAGATGACGATTTTATTTTAATTTTCTTTTCGAATTCCGAAATAAAATTTGCTAAAAGGACTTTTTTTAGAGCAAATTTTCTTGAGATATTAATAACATGATATTTTTTAATGAAATACTCATCCATAATTTATATTTAAAATTGTTAATGTTGATGTGAATGTTGAGTAGGTACACCCGGTCACGATGGAATCGACAACGATGAAATTGTGTTCGCGATGACCGCTGTTAGTAGACTATACCTAATAGTCGAGTAGGTAGGAGTCGCATCCGGGATCACGTCACGTGTTTGATATCAGCATTTACACCGAACACCGCATCCATAGTTCAGAGCACCTGACGTTGGCCAAATCGCTAGTCGCTTGTCGCGCGTCGGTATGGACACCTAACCGCGATGTATGTATGTATGTAAGGATGTACATAAAAAAGCATATTTTTTCAATATTCGAATCGCGGGAGCTACTTTGCGCGGGAATACATATTGTGGTACCGGTAGCCTATTTAAAAGAGTAGTAACCAACGTATTGTACTCAGAAGAACAACTCTATATTTTCAAACATGCAACATTATTTGGTTTGTAAGGCTACAATTGTCATTTTAAGAATAAAGTAGTTATTTTATCATATGTCAACAAGGAAAGCTGTACCAATACCATCGTGGAGATCCTGCACAGTAGGATGAGCCTGAATAGGATCTCAACAACTTCTATAAGGGCATGTCATCGCCTTGGACCCCTTAAACCAGGCCACAACCGTCCGATCCTCGTTAGATTTGACACTATGGGGACTAAAGCTGCAATCTGGAACGCGAAGACACGGTTAAGAGGGTCCACTATATCAGTTAAGGAGTTCTTAACTAAGATCCGTCAGGCAGTATTCGTCAAGGCCCGCTTGCACTTTGGGATGCGTCGCTGCTGGACTCAAGACGGCGTTATAGTGATCAGAACGCAGGATGGACAGCGCTACAAACTCACCACAGCCGAGGAACTTCAACGTATCACCGAGAAGCATCCCAAACCAACATCGAGTGTCAAGGACTAGCGTTTGCAAGAGTTGAACAAAATCTCAATTGTGTCGGAATTCGCACTGCTTTGTATTGCAAAATTGTTATACTTAAATCAATTCTTCGTGCCCTAGGTCCATTCTCTTGTTATTTTTCCGAGTCATGACGGTATGTTTGCATCAATTCCATATTGATTAGTTCATAGATTAGATTAGTTTTATTTTTTTGTAGGTTTCTATAAAAATGTTATGTTTACAAGTTGATTCAATTGACAATGTCACTTTGACGTCAGACGTTTCGATTTACTCAGTTCGTTCTGGCACAAGGGTTTTTTGCACTATCACATTTTTTGAACTTGTTATTTTAAAATTAATTTTATTTTACAGCGATTGTGAGTGTTTGCTGGCGGGTGGTGCAGAGACTGAGGACTTCATTTACTCAGCCTAGTTATTTATCTGGTACATATTTTTTATTATTATATTATATTTAAGTTCTTATATTATTTACTGTTATACTATTTTATTTAATAATTATGAGTGATAATGACTCCTTCCATTCTGCATATGATACGGATACACTGTCCGGGGATAATAGTTTCTGTTCAATCACAAATAACGTGATAACATTGGGTGACACACTTCGTGAACGTTTTGAACAGGATTTGGGACGGTCATTTAATGTCTGTCACATAAATGCACAAAGCGTGCCTGGACATTATAGTGACCTCGTAGCAACCTTTGCTGACTCTCACGTTCATGCAATACTGATTTCCGAGAGCTTTTTGAAACCAAATCTTCTCTCTACTTACTTTCCACTTCCAGGATTTGTTTTGGTAAGGAACGATAGGTTGGGTAAGGAGGGAGGTGGTGTAGCCATATATCTTCGCAGTGACCTGCCTTTTAATGTGGTTACCACATCTCCTTCTCAATATTCAGCTAGCGCGGAGTACCTCTTTCTGGAGGTTTGGGTAAGGGGTGCCAAAACGCTCCTTGGCGTTGTCTATAGTCCCCCCACGGTCAATTATTTCACCGATTTTGAATTGGTATTAGAATCTTTGGGGTCTGATTACGAGCATCACATCATCATGGGTGACTTTAATACTAATCTTCTCGCAGTGGACTCTTCAAGGGTTCACAAGCTTCTTCACATAGTCGAGTCAGCCAGTCTTCATGTTTTACCACTTCAGGCTACACACCACAATAAGGATGTAGATGACACTTGGCTCGACTTAATTCTTACTTCTTTTCCTAGTCTTGTTAACTTCCACGGTCAGTACTCGGCACCGGCTTTTTCTCACCATGATCTAATTTATGTCTCTTATATTCTTAAACCTCCTAAACTCAAACCTAAAATTCTGCATAGGCGTTGTTTTGGGCGCATGGACGCCAAAAGATTGTGTGCTGATGCTGCGGAGGTCAACTGGGCGCCTTTAACAGAGGCTACCACGGTTGACGATAAAGTTATGTTTTTCACCAAAACGGTAAACAGCCTCTTTGACAAACATGCTCCTGTTAGGAGGGTAAAGTTAAAGTATCCCCCGGCACCATGGCTTACAAACGAGGTCCGAATGGCTATGAAACGCAGAGACCGTGCATTTGTTAAATTTAAAAAGAATCGTTCGGACATAAATTGGGACTTATACAGAACTGTCAGGAATCGGTGTAACCAGGTGATACGGAACGCAAAACGCCGACACATCTTCGATAACATTACTTGCTCATCACCAGCTGATGTCTGGAAATTTCTTGGGACATTGGGAATTGGTAAAACAAGGCAGCTGGAGCTACCCAAGACAATTGAGTTAGATGCCATTAATAGTCATTTCTCCACCTCTCCTGTAATTGATGACCTAACCAAGCGTCAAACGGTAGATTTCCTAGCCGGATTGACCAGTCCCAGTTATACACCCTTTCAGTTTTCTCCAGTCACGTCGGATGAGATCAAAAAAATTATCGTGGCCATCAAATCAAAGGCAGTGGGCTGCGACAATATAAGTCGGCAAATGATTACTTACATCCTGGACCATCTCCTGCCGGCTATTTCACACATTATAAACTTTTCGCTAGATTCTGGACAATTTCCTACATCGTGGCGGAAAGCATTCGTTCGCCCCCTACCCAAAATTCCTAATCCCTCCCTTCCAAGTCACTTTCGTCCGATCTCGATCCTACCCTTTCTATCAAAAGTGCTGGAGGCATGCGTGCATAAACAATTGTCTAATTTTATCCATCGCAATGACATACTAAGTCCTCTGCAATCAGGATTCAGGACAGGACATAGCACTACCTCTGCACTCCTTAAGGTAACGGGTGATATCAGGGATGGTATGGAGAAGACTATGGCTACTGTGATGGTCTTAGTAGACTTTTCCAATGCATTTAACTGTGTCAACCACGACATACTTTTATCAATCCTTGCCCATATCAAAATCTCATCCGATGACCTGGATTGGTTCTCTTCATATCTTCAGGGGCGTCAGCAGTCCGTTTGTGCCGACGAGACGTCATCGAGCTGGCGCAGTCTGGACTCTGGGGTCCCTCAAGGCGGTATACTCTCTCCTCTTCTTTTCTCCATATTTATTAATTTCATAACTTCCGACCTTCAATGTACGTATCACTTGTATGCCGATGACCTGCAGCTGTATAGCCAAGCTCCTGTGGATGAAATTTCGGAGGCTGTCGACAGATTAAACGCAGACTTGGGTTATATACGTAGCTGGTGTGACAGGTTTGGACTAGCCGTCAACCCTGACAAATGCCAGAGTATCATAATAGGCAGTAGTCATATGATGAGAAGGTTGAAGGACATGACCATGCCAGCAATTATATTTGATGGTATAATCATTCCTGTCACGCTTAGTGTTAAGAACTTGGGCTTACACCTTGATTCAACCCTGAGCTGGCGGGTTCAAGTTACTAACGTTTGCCAGAGGGTGACTGGGACATTAAGGGCTCTCTACCGCCTTAAAAATTTTCTGCCACACAAAACCAAGATAATGCTTATGCAGACTTTAATCTTTCCTATCTTCTCAACAATTGCATTCGATTCGTCTACAATCTTAGGAAATACGACCACATATCGGTTTATCGTGCTGAGCTCGGCTGGCTACCCATACGACGGCGACGCAGTCTAAGAGCTGTTACCTTGGTCTATACATTGTTAAATTCCCCCCACGCCCCGTCCTACTTAAAATCCCATTTTCACCTTCTCGGTTCGAACCATTCTAAAAATCTACGCTCCTCTAACAATCTTCTTCTTCACTGTCCCACTCACACTTCAAGCCTTGTCCACTCTTCCTTCTCTGTACAAGCCAGTCTCCTTTGGAATGCGCTTCCGCTAGAAGTTAGGATGTCCCCAAATCGCTCTACTTTCAAAAACAGAGTACGCTTAATTTATAAAGAACCATAGGCAGAATAATACTTATTCTCAAGCTTTTCCGTATGTATGTATGCATGTCGATATATTGTATAGGTAATTATGTATTATTTATATAGGGTCTATATGTGTATATAAATATTTGTGTACGATATATATTATAGGTATTGATTATTTATATATTGGTCTATAATATGTGTTTATAAATATTTGTACGTTATATACTATAGGTATGTATTATCGTTAAAAACTTATTTAAGTAAACTTATTCATATTTACTACGCGTTACTCTGCGTTGATTAGATAAAATAAGTAATCTATATAAAGAAAAACTTGTACTTAATTTTCTTTCACTGCTTTAACATCTTCCTCTAGAAGAATTCTAAGAAGAAGATGCCAAAATAACACCGAAGCTTTACCCGTGCTAGATATGATCATGATATGCAGAGACGCACGGTAGTGCCTCATATTACGAGGGATGCCATGTTACTTTGGTTACCATATCTAATATATAAAATTCTCGTGTCACAGTTTTCGTTGCCATACTCCCCCGAAACGGCTCGACCGATCCTCGTGAAATTTTGTGGGCATATCGGGTAGGTCTGACAATCGGCCAACATCTATTTTTCATACCCCGATTCGCGATAACCGACATCCACGCGGGCGGAGCCGCGGGCGACAGCTAGTTAGATATATATAGATTAGTGGTAAGCTTCATATGACGTTCAACGACATTCAATATACATCGCATGACTGTTCGTTGCGGACACTAATCATTCAGGCACCTGAACACGCCACCAGACGTGGAAAAGCCACTATGTAGCGAACATTTTTGAGATATCCTGGTTCCAAAAAGGAGAGTTCCTATACTCACGGATAGCCATAGTCAACACATGAAAGCTTTTTCAACAGTTTCTAAACCGTTCTCTTGGTGGTGGATGGTTTTCATTAAAACGTCAACACTGATGAAGCTCAGGATTCATCTAAACTTCAGCAAGAGAACTAGTCATTACGACAAGAGATGAGATGTATACCACGATTATAAGGGTCAGACATCAGTTGTTTCCAGAAAAGACATATAAGCCAAGAAAAAAGGAAATGAAGGAGCAAGGTTGAAGATGAACCACAACAAGATAAAAAAAGACGGGTTGCACTCTGGGAGTGCAGGCAGAAGTGAAAACATTTTCTTTTTTTTTCTTTCTTCGTTACATACATAGAAAAAGATAAAAAAGAACATACCATACCATACCTATAATATAGCGCTAATCATAGAACCTATCACTTATTTTCTGCTAATTTTCTGTCAGAAGAAATTAATAAATTATGAAAAGAAAAAATAATCACAAAAAGTAATAAATTACAGAAAGAAAAAATAATCATAAAAAGTAATAAATTACAAAAAGAAAAAATAATCACAAAATGTTTCAGAAGGCCAGGTGGTTTGAACCCGATACTATCTGAAACTATAAGGACTTACAGTCGAAGTGCTTATCGTTTAAGCTACGACGCTATCTATCGTAACTTGCAAAATAGATAGTCTGTACCTAATCTTGTATGACGTCAGTCGTCGGTTACGGTTCAAAGGTCAACTAATCCTGACGCTTCCTTAACATTTTACACCCATCCAACGCCGCTAAAGAAGTTTTCACTTCAAAAAATTAAGTCATATTTATAAAACGACGTATACAATGCATCACTTCGTTGCAGGCGTTCATTATTCAGGCACCTCACCAAAAGATTATTCTTCATTTGCTTTCCATAAACAACATTATTTTAGTTGCGGGACGTTAACATGCAACTGAAATTGATCCACAATCAACTTGTTGTTACATACAAGTAGGTACATTTTATTTTAAATAATGGTATAATATGACCTTTTGTTTGCAATGAATGACAGTACTAAATATTTCAAGGTTCCCTTTCTCGTAGTTGTTTTACTATTTTATAGCAACAACAAAGAGCGACCGCCATCTAAAAAACCGCTGATCCCAACCGAGCTTTAATTTCAACTGAAGTGAAATCGACTGAAGTGTACATGCTTTCGCTCTTATTCCCTCGACCCCTCTTACTTATGAACAAAAATATACGCCTTGAAAAATTTCGTCTTAGTAAAGTTTGAATAATGAATTTAAATGTCTTACAAGTAGCGAAGAATTGAATGTGGCATAATTAAATTTTATGTTAGTATAGAAACTCACGCGACAAAAGAAAATTGTCTCGTCTTAATAGATTCCTATCTTTTTTCGTTCCTTTGTACGAGTTTGAAAATAAAAATTTGTCACCACTCAAGAAAGTTGTTTGTATAATTTCCTGCTGGTAAAAACGTAGACCGTAACACGTGCGCGCCGCCAGAGAAAATTACGGCTTACTAAGTTAAATGTAAACGACATCTTGTCCGTTATCTTTCATCATGTTATAAAGTATAAAGAAAAGTAGGAAATTCCAGACAAGCTGAGCATTGAGAATGATTCCCAGACTTTGCGGTCCGAGCAAAAGCAGTTTCATTACACGGTTTATTTTTATGCCTTTATCTTCAGAACTTTCGTGTATAATGTTGATTTTTAGCTGACACGGCAACCTAAAACTACTAATATTTGGTTGTATCCATCGTCACCTGATATTATATTAAAGTGCGTGTCCGTAATAGACGTGTTTTCTCTCTTACTAATTTGGTAATCTTATTGAGGAGAATATTGCACGCTCTTCCCTAGGGTGTCGCAAAAAGCAACTTAGGAATAAGACTGTTTTCCCGCCAGGTCATCCGACAGCAAACAGACAGCCCATGACAAAGTGTCCGCTTGACGGCAATAGGTTCATTCCCTATTACGTAGAAACCCTTCTGAACACTGTTGACTCTGATTTTGGGTAGCTCACACAAAATCAGAGTTGTTTTTACGTGCGGGAAAACAGTCCTACGGCTGACCCAGGGCCATTCGTCTTTGTCTGGCCCTCTTTGGGAGGGGGGACCACGCGGTCCCCGACTCGCCCCCGGTATGGGGGGGGGGGGCGCGCATCGTCCTACGGGACGCGCCGCCGCCTGCTTCTGCTAGGGCGACGAGCGGCTCCACCCGTCACCCTCAGGCCCGCGCTCATGAGGGGCGGAGGTCGGTCTGCGCCCTCCGGCGCCCGAGCCGCCTACGAACGCGGGCAGCGATATCCGCGAGTCTCTCCCGCTAGTCGCGCCGCGCCCGCTCTGCTGTCTCCTTCACGACGATGATCTGCTCGCAGAAGGAGGCGCTGGCCGCCCAAGCATCCGCGCAGCGGTCCATCGCCACGAGCAGGGTGGAATGCCTTCCACTGTAAGGCTGGCTCCCAGGTCTGGCCTGCGCCGAAGGCCATGAAAGAACATGGCCTCGGACCTGTGCAGAGCCACCTCAAGACCCAGCCGCCGGATCCGTTCTACGAATAGAGCAACAGCGGCCGTGGCCCTCAGGGTCTCCTCACGGTGCGTAGCCCCGCTCGCCGTCACCAGCGTGTCGTACGTGTAACACGTGACGGTGGCACCGTACGCGAAGTCACCGCGAAGCACCCAGTCGGACACAAAATCAGAGTTAACAGACTCAACAGTCTTAAAAAAATGTGCTCTCCAGCGTGACACAACGCTGGTTTGAACTATAGACGGTGCGCCAGAAAATACGGCTTGGTTCCGATTCCTGCTTTTACCGATTCCCCCCGAAAAATGTTGAGGTTCAAAATAACGCTTTATAAAGGTGGTATGAGATAAGTTTAATTTATATTTTCACCAATTTTTTATATTTTACTCGGCTGGCTAGTTATTTTCCTACTAGCTTATGCCTGCGGCTCGGCCGCGTGTATGTCGGTTGTCGCGACCTAACATAGACTACTACCTATGTCCTTTTTCAAGGTCTAATTTAACCCTATACCAAATTTCATCAAAGACGGACAAAAAAACACACACACACACACACACACACACACACACACACACCCTCACTCACGCTTTCACATTTATAATATTAGTATGGATCATGATCACACTTATACATATGTAGTTAATTTATACCAAACCCTAACCGACATTTTTCCTTGTACAGTATTTGACCTTCCTATATTGTAGGTATGTATATGGCAAATAAAAGCCTAGATATATGTCTGTTTATTTCTTTGACGTGGAATATCACGAAGAAACAGAACCTAGTGGCAAGAAATTCGGGTGTGAAAATATTACTTATGTTTTGGCTTAGCTGACACTTTAAAAGTTTTTCCTTGACCTCTAACATAACAACACTAATAAAAGTAGAATAGCTTCCATACTACTCAAGAGGGTTAATATAGAAAGCTCGTGTGAGGGCTACATTATCATAAACAGCGCCGCAGCTGAAAACATTATGTGTAAACAGTATACATATGTATGTACCCTATGTATTCAAAATAACGTCCTTATTTCAAAGTAGTAAAGAAGTAAGCTGCATTTCAAGGAAAAGGCATTCTGGAATTTATTTACGAATCGGAACCAGAAGGAAATCGGGCCAAAGTCCCAGCTCCAAAGATATGTTAGCGGAGTGGGAGCTACGACTTGGGCAACCACAACCATACGTAGGGCATGGCTCAATAGGGACGGTAAGACCCATAATGGGGTACTGGATAGAGAGGCTTCACGGCGACCTCACGTACTGGCTAACGCAGGTGATCACCGGGCACGGGTGCTTCTGGGATTACCTGCGTCGAAACAGGAAGGAGCCAACTTCCGAGTGCCATCACTGTGATGCAAGCGAGGACTCGAAGTTGCACATACTGACCAAGTGATACGCTGAGGCGTGTCCTAGTAGCGGCACTAGAAGTGAGAGTTCTCTCGTTCGCTGTCTTGCTCACGGTGATAGTACGGGTCCAGAGGAGACTCTTGGCCCACGTAGCCCGCGACTAGTTGAGGCAACTCGGGCGTCAGTTCCCCATGAGCGCGGGCCTGGCGGTGACAAGTGAAGCCGTCTATCACCCTAGCAGAAGCAGGCCGAGGTAGCGGCCGAGATGGGGACTTTGTAGACCATGTACACCCGAAAAGAGCCAGCTCGAAAGAGATGGCCCTACTCACCCGGGGTACGAAAGATATGTGTTCGGATATCTCACCTCCGGCAACGTACGACCCAGAGTCGGCGTGCGTTTCAGACGGTTCGAGTGCGACATAACCATTACCATATCTATTCTGTGCCATTACATGTATATAATAATAAAAATTGCTAGGAATTTTGTGTTATTTATACTATCAAAAACGTTTACAATTGATTACAACATTGATATCCTTAAACGATTCCTTCATCAGTTGTTATATGTTTCACATGTGGAACACAGTTTGCAACACAAATTGTAGCGCTTGGAAATCTATTTTTGTTTCCACCACAACCGCTATATGAAAATCCTTTACACGAACCCGTATTTATATCGAAATAAAATCTGAAATAAAGTAAACTTATGAATTATAGCTGATTGATACAATCAGACAGGGCGCTATGGCGCTCATTGGGGGAGGGCTATGTCCAGCAGTGGACTAATATGGCCTGATGATGATGATGATACAATCAGTGTTTGCGACACTATTAACTATTTGCCCTATTGCCCTCTTAACTATTTGCCCTATTGCATGATATTTTAAACGAATTTTTAAATGGATATGTTACCGGTAATCTGTATAATGCTCTATACAATACCTAGTCAATGTATGCTATTATATAGAATATCTGCTCTTCCACCGGCAAAGTGTGAAATAATCTTCCACCGGCAATGTGTGTAAAAATCTATATTTGCTTTGCGGAAGTTCTATTTCTGGATGGTTGTAAAGAAATTACCACGAAGGCTAATGCGGGAACTTCCCTCCGCTCCGTTCCCACACTAGCCTTCTAAGCTAATCTTCCAAGTCAAATTTCGTGGTACGGCTACTGCGCCCCAATCTGAATAGATAGGTTAGAAGCCTAAGATGAGCGCTGAGGCAGCTTATTAGCTTTCGTAGGTGTTTTCTTTTATAGCCACAATTTGTTTTTTGATAATATTTCATACACTGCCAGCTGCGCACTCGATATTCTATACAATGCCTAGGCATTATCACAGTATTGCTATCTATAAGCTTACATTACACACATTGCTGGTAACAGATACAAGGATATGGAGAAGTGGAGATGAACAAAATTTTGTTACACTTTTGCACAAAAATTAGCGAATGGATTTCATCGAAACTTCACAGTAAAGTATTTAGCTATTTTACGTTTTAATCCAGGAAATAGATTTCCATAGGTTGCGGAAACTGGATTAGATTTCTATGCGGGTGTAACCGCGGGCAACAGCTAGTGAATACATACTTTACAGTACAGACGTGTATTGTCTTTGTCTTTGCAGCGCGTAGGTAGTCGCAACAGCCCGTCATCTTCTCTAGTCCATCCAGACTTCACCAGCTTGCTCTACTGTCCAACTCAAGTATCTTATTCTAATTAAGCCTGCTGTCGGGCACCTATGTACCAACGCGCGAGTGCGACACCCCTATGCTGCACGCGTCCATAAGCTGCGGTTTACACTTTCCGTATCTGGTGGGTCGTATCCTTGTTTGCCACCTAAATTTTATAAAAATGTAACACAAACAATTGTTTATTTAAAAAAATAAAATGCCAACTGGTTTAGGCCAGTGCGTCACCGGCCTAATGGATCTGATGAGGTAAAGCTTACTCTCCTACACAACTGGGTCGCCGGATCATCGTCGGAACGATGGCTAAAATACTTTAATCATACCTACTAGTTAACAGTATCAGATCATAATACTAAACAGTGGGCTTCTGACAGTGGGAAAGTATACAATTGTGATACACAACATGGGAAAAAGATAGCCACATCATAAATGCTTATAAAAAACGGAATCTAGTAAATTACTTACGATGGGTGGTATTTGAAACAATTGCCAAAATCTGGTTGCAAACGACAATAGGTGTTGATTGTTATGTTCAGTTCCCGATGTGCAATAATATCTGAAAAATGAGAACTGAATGCAAACAATTACAACAAGACTTGTAATTTTATTCATCAAAATCGAATCAGCCGTTCTCGACCTACAGGGTTACTGGTAACTCGATAATTCTGGCAGGAGGTGTTAGAGGACCTAAAATGCATGGCCGAAAATCAATAGTTTTCGAAATAATTGACTTATGAATTTTGGGGTGTTAAAATAACAAATAGGTCGGGCCAGGAATACTTCGAGTTACCAATAGGTAACCCTGTATAAATCGGTGTAACTAACACAGCAATATACTTAGTTAAGTATATAGATTAAATATTGCAGATTTGTACTGACTGCAGACACTTTATTGGTTGGTACGAGCAGTCCACTTACTCATTAATTTTATACTTACCGTTATTACAAGTAGTTTTGCATCTATCTCGTGTCGGAAAATTATTGTAGGCATATTTACAATTACCATAGTCAGTTAAAACACATTCTTGCCTCTGTATATCATAGAAATAACTGAAATAATAATCATTTAGTTTTTATACAGTGGTCAAATCCACAGTGTTACTACTACGTACAGTGATGAGATGAGATGAGATGCCGCCGCTTGCGTAAGTACCTACGCTATTCGTCGCAAATGTGCAAGGGTTGTCAGAAAAGAAAAAAAAAGGAAATAAATGTAATTATTATGCAGTCATTTATTTGAAATACATTTACATGTGTTGTACTGCAAGATACTTTCGTGACACTTTATTTTTAGATTAATTATTATACACGATATTATTAAACACGATAAATCTAATAATTGATGGATAGGTACTTATGTAAATTAGCATGCGTTTACATTCGGAGATGCGACGATTATCGAAGAGAGAAAATAGTTGTAGGTAGGTACTGATTAATTATTGATTTTTGATTCATAATACCTATCTATTATTTGCATAAAAGAATTTAAAACTCTTTCAATGTTGGTGTTTATTATATACTATATTTTTCGTAGCTTCTATCAATAGATACTAGACGTTACTTTGAAATTATAGAAATAAACTTACCACGCGTCACGGGGAAATCTATGAAATCGTATGTTTTTATTGGCACTTGATGTCAAAAGACATCCGTACACGGAACAATAGTGCACCATTATGATATGAAATGAAAAAAATCTTAATAATTGACACGCGAGCTCAGCGAACTTTCCCGCAAAAGACGCAATCCGCGCCCCCCGACGCGTCGCAAGTTCCCCTCCGTTGCTCTATGTAAGTACATTCGTCGCGCTACTGTATGTAGTAGTAATACTGTGGTCAAACCTTTGGATACTTTTTGCTAATTTATACTTCACTAGGCGTTGACACACGGCTAGTGTAGTATAAATAAGTTTAGAGGGAGACTTCACGAGCGGAGAAGAATTAGATGTAGTTTGAAAGTTGCACTAATGACCGAAAATGTGAGAAGCGAGCGACTGTCGATGTATGGACATACTATGAGAAGTGCTGAAAGTAATATTGTAAAAAAGGCTAAAAGTATGAATGAGGGCTTCAGTAGTAGAGTTAAACCCAAGAAAAGATGGATGGATTGCGTAGAAGAGAATATGGCAAAGAAGGGAGTAAATGAGGAAATGACATGTGACTGGCATATTACGCCGACCTCAAATGATTGGGACAAGGGCAGGCACATGATGACTTGCCGTTTACCTAAAAGGGTGCAATGGGGGTTCAAAGCACGTCACGAGCAAAGACGGTGAGAGGAACCTGAACAGAAGGTGCAGCGGAAATGAAATCAGAATACCACATGGGCGGAGCCACGAGCAACAGCTAGTCAATAATATACTTTTAACGTGCCCTTATTTTGATTGATGTTAAATGTTTGACAGCTGGGGTATGGTTAGGGACGTGTTTTAATAAATTTTGTGGTCTGAATTTGAAAATTTTTATAAGAACCTTTTCGTTAAGTCCTTAGCGAAAATGTTAAAGAAAAGGGCCAATTTGGTCGCAGCGTTCTCCAACTTTGCACTCAGCCACATATTTGGTGACTAAGTTTTATAAATACCTAGTTTGATGAATTACTTGTTAGCGGATGAGTAACATTATTTTCGTAAAAGAACACATGTGTAATATTCACAGAGCATATAAATTGCAGCCTAATATAAGCTCTTATTTATATGGTATGTCTAAATCTACTGCAATCTAATTTGTGATTAGAAAAAATATTATGATTCTGTGGGCTCTAATTTAAGCAGTGATGAATATAATGCATTTCCTTTCCTTGAGCCGTAATAGTTCATACCTGCGCGAACTGGTTTTATTACCGCATTGGCGTGTGTATGATTGAAACATACAATAGACTTCTGGAGTTAAATTAGTGATATCATCTGCAACAAAGGTGGCGCCGACACGACGTAACAATAATTAAATAAATAAAAAATAAAACAATACTTTAATGATAGTCTTAACGCACAGAGTATCAAAAAAAAATTAAAAAAAATTACATTCATTTACAGATTTTCTATGGGCAACTATATCATACTTTGAGTTTTTTTCGTTGTAATCAGCTTCAGCTGCAAACAAGGTATCAATGGATTTTTATCTACATAATCTGTGGACGTGATGCTACGCGCATGCGCGATTAGCGTTCAACTTGTGCACGGTCAAATTGCCTGTCATTTTAAACAACTCAAAAAAATGCAGTGTACGTTAAGATCCACGGGTGACTAAAATGCACTAAAATGTATGGTGAACGTCCGTTATTTGTCCTTTTTGTGACAATTTCGGTTATTCACACGGAATTATACTTATTTTCAATATAGGAAATATACATAATAGATAAATAATTTAGAAGTAAGTAAAGAGATATTATTAATAGTTTTCAATATATAACCAAAAGACTGAAAAAGTAACTTTCCACCACTGTCGGCTCATCATCTGGGCACCTTAGAGGAATAACTGTACCAAATTTCAAAACTGCACGAACTATTTGGTCTGATTTTTTAATTTACTCGCGCTATTTTGAAAATATTGCGCGGGTGCATCATCAGCATCAACATCCCGACATGCCGCTGGCAGGCTCGTAGCAGATAAGAATTTTGTTTGTAGGTAGTTCTTGCCATAGGAAGGTGCAGCAAGTTTGGCTTACGTAAAAACAATGGTGGCGCGTAGAAGCCTACCTTGTTTACCAGGTCTGGTGAATCTAATGATCCATTAAAAATCGACATTAAGAAGATTAAAACCACTGTAAAAAAACACATTTTTACCTAAATATGATTGCTAGATTGAACAAAAACTATTGATGCAGTTTTAAACATGATACATTTTACCATCTTTTTCGATCGTGTCGTTTTAAATTTGAATTCAGAATCCCACAGGACATGGAGCTACGCCTATCAAGTCGGGTAAGCGCCTTGATGAAGGCAGTTGATTTTTGAATAAAAAACATGTTTTTTATCAAATAAAGGTTTAATTTAATAACGCGTGTTGCCTCCATGGGCATCTACGACAGCTCTCATACGATTAGGCATAGAGTTTATCAAACGTTCTATGAAATTTTGAGGCATCATCTTCCATTCCTCTTCTATGGCAGTTTTCAACTCCGGCATCGTCTGGGCAACTGGCTGACGATCCCTGACACGTCTTTTTAGATCGTCCCACATGTGCTCAATCGGGTTCATATCTGGATTTCTGACTGACCAGTCCATAACTGTGATGTTCCTATCCCGAAGATATTCCCTGACGATGCCGGCCGTATGGGCTCTTGCATTATCATGCAAAGGAAATCATAAAAAGGAAATTTGGGCCCACATGGTCCACGTATGGTATCACGTGAGGTTCTAAGCACTCACGAATGTACCTTTCAGCATTTAATGTCGACAGCCGTGGTCCCGTAACAACCTCAAATTGAGTTTTGCCGCTTGCTGATATACCGCCTCAGACAGTCCATGAGCCACCGCCTTTAGCAACCCTGTCTTGAAAGCAGCATTATGCAAAACGCTCTCCCTTACGTCTGGTAGACCATCTTCTTTCCATCATTGCCATGTAACACAATTTTAGACTCATCAGAAAAGAGTACACGGCTCCAATGGTGATGGGTCCAATTTAAATGAGGGCGCGCGAAAAGAAGACTCGCTGTTCGGTGAGCTCGCGTTAATTTGGAGCCATTAGCTGGTTTGTGTGGTACCATATCGCGTTCTTTGAACCTTTTCCGAATAGTTCGAGTGCTCACAGATACTCCATGGAAGTCGCGAAGTTGGTTTTGTATCTCAATGGAGGTAAGGTGACGATTTCTCAAGCTGGTCGTTACGATGAATCGATACTGCCTTTCAGTTGTGACCCGAGATCGTGGCTTTCCTTGGCGACGAACAAAGCCGCCAGTCTCTAGGTACCTCCGATAAACATTTCGGACCGCAGATCGACTTAAATTAAGTTGAGTGAGAGTTCTTTGGCTGTATCCGGCCTGGATAAGTGCCACAGCTTGGGCGGCGACTTCAGGCGAAGTATCCATAGATTATTGATAGAACCTTAATGTTAAGAATAAGTAATGTTTGTTGCAAAACCAAAAAGAAAAATCACATTTTCAAGAATTAAATCCAAGTAAACCAATAAAATCAAGTTTTCTTAGTATTCGATTGTTTGAAATTAACGAACAGGTTCCAAATTGTCTTTTGTTTCTTTAAATTCTGATTAAGAAATTAAAAAAAAAGACTACTAAATAAAATTATGAATGTGCCTGGTTCAAAACTGCATTAAAACTTTTTGCTCGACCTAATATAAATTTTTAGCTAGGATTAAACGAAACCGAAAATGCTAGGTGGGCCAATAGATGTGTCCACAAGTGTATATGAATAAAAAGTAAATAGCGTGAGGTTACGATGATTGGACCATTTAAGTTTGAACGGATCTAAATTGAAAAATATCTAACATATTTTAGGAATTCTTTATTTATAATGTAGGTTTATATTTGTACTTCAAATCATACTTATAAGAGGTAACAATGTAACCTCTGAACGTGTCAGATGGTCTACACACCAGCTGACCCAGCGGAGAGATGCACAAGCTCGACAGTACCTCAGGGCGCCTTTTCGTCAGCAGAGAAGATGCGCGTGCGTATGGGAACCCCAGGGGAGACTTCAGAGAAACCACGCTTACCTTAGTTTTGCACACATATATATTTGAGGAAAGGACAGGTTACACAGAATTACATACAGAGTAAAGATCTTATAAAACTATCGTAAATCACAAATAGCAGCTTAAGATCCCTAGTATATATATATCGTCACCATCAGCAGCACGGTAACACAGAAGCCAGCCCGAGATGGCTGGGGGACGTCATATACTTAGGTGCAATTCACAGGTTATCAGGATAGGTAAAAGTAGTAATCGAATGCAATACGTGACCCTATGCTCCGATCGTCGGCCTGCGCGGAATCCAGGAGCGCCTTTCGCCACTCTCTCAAACAGCCAAGGTGCTGCACCTGCAGGACCTCTCTGGTTTCGCAACCAATGCAAAAAGCCACGGCAGTGGTCGACGTCGAGGTGATCACAGTATGTGATGGGGTCTTCTTAAGCCGTAACTGGAGCCCTACGAACGAATTAATACTCTAAGAATCGTCTAAATTGCAGAAAGAAGCTGACAACGACAAAATAAAATTACTTACCACGAAAGTGGGTAAAACGAAGATGCACTGATTTTAATTGCAGAGTACAAATAATATAACGAATAGTAAGATAGGTCACCAAAAGTAATGAGTAAGTTATCCTCGCGACCCGATCCTAGCTTATATAGCCGCGGGATAGGAAGTTTCGCGAAGGAATCTATTTTTTTTTTTACTAAATGAGCTGTTGGACATCAAATCACCCTCATCACCGTGATTAACCTCACCAAAGTGAATATTACATTGCTAAATACATTTCAGGGCAAAGCTAGGACCTAGCAGAATTTACTACAATCAAGCAGTGAATCTTCACATCCAAATATGCTGTGTTGTTCTAAGTTTTAGAAATATTGTGGAAAAACTCAAACCAGATGGCAACGCCATCCCGTGAACACGATGCGAACTAGCATAATCGATCTTAACTACCATCAGCAACTCACGACTAGAAGTCCGCACTGACGGAGCAATAGATGTCGCTACCGACAGATAATATTTCTAAAAATCTTAGTAGAAAATTCTGTTACAACAATAATTAACCCAAAAAGAAATAGTACAAAAAGTGACTACGAAGTAGTTGCATTCTTTGGACCATGGTCGCGTTTATTGGACCTTGGGCCTAGGCCGCACTGCGGCTGAACCGCCGCGGTTTTAAACCGCGTGATTTTGTAACCATATTTGGACGCAGCCGCACTGACAGATTTTTACTGCGACTGATTTTAGAACCGCGAGCGAGAAAATACCGCGCCAAAATGTGTAATCTGGCGCGCACACATTTGACGCGGTAACCGCGAGCGGTTCTGTCATTAGTGTCATTATTCGGTACACCCGCAAATTCAAACCGAAAATATCGCGGTTTTTAATCGCGTAGTGTGTGCGTCTCCAGCGGTTCTGCGGTTCCGCGGTTTTACCGCTTGCGGGAAAAAACCGTAATGCGGCCTAAGCCTTAGAGTGGCCATGATTGGACTTCGATGAAATTCACCTTTCGGACCAATGAAGGAGAAATAGAAAAATGAGATTCTTACCATAAGAATGTAACAATGTTCAAATTATACCTAAACTGTGCTTATTATTTGTAGGCATACGTTTAGTCTTTGCTCTTTAACATTATCTATCAGTCTCAAGGTGTTATTGCTACTCTAAATCTAAATATTCCTCGAACCTATTTCTCACCTAAGTACTGGAAATCTCACTATTGTTATTAATTTTTGGCTTCCTACCAATCTTTATACACAAGTGTCTTACTAGGTAGATTTGTCTAATAAAACGCTGGTGTACTTATAAAGATTTATTTAATTGTTTATGGTATTTTCAACATATGATTTTCGGCTTGTTGGGTTTTGGTACATCATATTAGTCTGTTAGCCTAAATATTTAAGGCCGTCAATGCAAGCTTCATACCCGCCTCGTTCCATTCGTTGTATTTCCGCTTGGTTGACATGCTAAACAAATTAAATATACCTACATTTAATGTATTAATAATTAAATAAATATAGAAATAATAGTGGTAATTGTATATATTGCTATGATTGAACCAGTCTAAATAAGGAAACTGACAACGGTCCACTGATAGCAACTTTCCCTAGTTTCGAACATCACATGGCGAAAAAAATACCATAAACAATTAAATAAATCTGCATACACATCTTATTAGATAAATATATGATAGTTTCTAACCAAAAATAATAATTAATAATGAGATTTTCAGGACTTATATGGGAAATAGCTCCGAGGAATTAGTAGACTTGAGCATCAAAAACACTTTTGCATTCGTCCTTAATACATCGCCACTCGTACGTCACTGGCAGTTGCGGGGGTTACTAGCGGAGTCAAAAGCGCTGGTTTCCAAGAATCGGTTTACTTTTAAAGTAAATAGTTTCGCAAATACTTACCTGGTCCAACGAAAGAACTGGTTCAATAATTGCAACCTTACCCTTTTTTTTTATCGTGAGGAAAGTCCTTCATGGATGCTATGCCGGCCTCCTACCGACTAAAAAACCCTCACGTACCGCCTAATAGCCTGCGGTTGGTAGCCTCGGGTAAGCCCTCGGAAGGATGTCCCAGGACCACCAACAGACCTACGGCTGCGGCCTCACCTAGGAGGTTCGGGTGTTATCCCGCGTCTATTTGGTTCGGGTGTCACCCCGCTTCTTGGGGGGGGGGGGGGGGCGTGATCTCTCATATCACGCTACCGTCATGGGCCTGCTTCTGTAAGGACGGTGAGCAGCCCACTCATCGTCCTACCCTAATTTAAATGAAAAAAGTCCAGGTTTCGGGAATATGAACTTTGGGATTTTGATACGCAACTAAATTAACAGTACCTAGGTGAATAGTTCATCATTTGCATCAACCTTGGGTAGTTAACTTATAGGTAAATAAATCGTAGATGAGTTAACTTCGGTGAGTTGAACGTCGGTGAATCAACCGTCGGTGAGTCGTTCATTACGTATTTCGTACATAAGTTATCATGAACATTTATGTGATACAACCATTTGGTATGTCAACCAGTATATGAATCAAGCGTAGTTTTGAGTGAACCATAGTTGTTACGACCGTCGGCGAATAAATACGTAAGACCACACAAACTGTAAATCGCTGTAAATAATCTAAGATTCACTGTATCACCTCTGTGTATGTTAACATTCACCGGCGTATGTCCGATTTAAGTATAAATTAAGAAAAGTATCGGACATACACCATCGATTTTGGTGATTGTCGACATACACCGGTGCATTCACTAATCTCGGACATTCACAGTAACATAATCTACTCCTGTAAATGCTTACAGGACAGAGGAGTATAAAACATCAATAATTCGTCAGTTGTTTTCGGAACCCACCTAATGGGATAATAATCATGGAAATATCCTTGATAGCAAGCGGCGTATTTTAATACATTATTATTTTGGTGTGTCGATACATTGGTTGCTGAGCTTTACTTGTAGAATAAATTGACCCTAACAAAAGAGTGGCCATGATCATTTATTGGCTTACTCTTCGTTCTGGGTTTCATAAATAACACTTATGACTTGTGACACATATTTTTCTGCATTTCATAATGCAAACTAACCGTTACGCTACCATCACGTCCATCACTGAACCAAACGAGCACTAAATCCGAACTTACCTTGTTAGTGAATCTGATGTCGAAAAAATTATAATGCAGCTTCGTAGTATAAGTGCTACAGGTTGGGATGGTATCTCGTCACAAATTGTGAGACAGTGTCGACATATATTGATCCCACCTATCACTTATATCTGCAATCTCGCATTAAGCACCGGAGAGTTTCCGGAAGCGTTTAAAAAAGCGATAGTTTATACAATATACAAGGGTGGCGACAGAGATTGTGTCAATAACTATCGCCCCATTGCTGTGTTACCCACATTATCAAAAGTGTTAGAAAATGTACTAAATCAAACACTACAGAATTTTTTGAACAAATTTGAAATCCTGGCCGAAATTCAATTTGGCTTTCGAAAGGGCTATTCTACGGAGGATGCGGTGATTAATCTAACTAATAATATTGTGAGTAAATTAGACAAGGGAGAGCGATGTTTATGTGTATTTCTAGACCTTTCTAAAGCTTTTGACACGGTCTCTGTCCCCATTCTTCTCGATAAACTATATAAATTAGGTATTAGAGGGATTTCACACGAAATATTTGAAAATTATCTTAAAAATCGAAAACAACGTGTCTCAATCGCAGATTCTCTCAGTCATGAAAATCTAGTTTCGTGTGGTGTCCCACAGGGTAGCATAGTCGGACCGACACTCTTCCAGCTCTATATTAATGATCTTTGCCAGATTTCGCCACCGTATACGGACATTTACACCTACGCGGATGATACTGCGATCTTGGTTTCGGGTCCAGACTGGAATACGGTAAGGGACAGAACTGAACACTCCATGCGCAGAATCATGAACTGGTTGACAGTTAATTTACTTACGCTAAATGTCACTAAAACACAGTATGTTGAATTTTCGATTCGGCAAAGTAAAGCTCCGCCACCTAATTTCACCATAAAGGCTCATAACTGCTCCTCACTTGAAACATGTTCATGCCAGAATATCACACGTACAGAGTGTGTCAAGTACCTGGGCGTACAGTTGGACAGCAGACTGAGGTGGGACAGGCAAATAGAAACAGTCACCTGCAGAGTCAAGAGATTAATATATATCTTTAAATAATTGAGGGACTCAGTTTCGTTTGAGAAATTAAAACTCATCTACCTAGCCCTATGTCAGTCTGTTGTCCAATACTGCATACCAGTATGGGGAGGGGCAGGCAAAACTTTACTAAGCCGACTGGAGAGAGCTCAAAGAGCTGTACCCTACCGAAAAGCTATACTCGGAGTGTAAAGTTCTATCCGTTCGACAGCTCTTTGTGGTTAGATCGATTATGAGAAAACATCGGGATGTCCCACAGCCCAACCCGGCCAAACGCAATCGATGGCATGTATGCCATGGAGTTCTCTGTAGAACTTCCTTTGCAAGGACTCAATTTAAATGCTTAAGTACGAAACTTTATAACCTAATAAACAAATACACACATATTGCAAGACTTCCCAAACATAAGGCTAAAGCTCAGGCTGTTGAGTAGTTACAGTAACTAGACTATGAAAGGACAGAAGATTTTCTTAAATTTCACGAATAGTTGAAGACGAGTGCACACGCACACGCACACGCACACACACACACACACACATACACACACACACACACACACACACACACACACACACACACACACACACACATACACACACACACACACGCTTGCCTTTGTTAATTAAATTTTTCATGAAAATGATAAAGATATAGATATATTTCTAAATAGTAATTTACAAGTAAACATAATTGCTTATACCTTACCCAAATTGTAATACGATTCATCAACAATAGCGCATAAATTGTGTGTCTCGTAAGTATACTGACCCCCAAAATACAGGCATCAGCTTAGTTTGGGTGGCAGTTTATGGTACATATTTAATACAGTTGTAACTTAGGAATTGTTAATTATAAGACCAACATTGTTACTTATATTTGCGACAGTAAACTTATCTTACCTTGGGTTTGATCCTCCTTAAATGCGTGTAATGTACCTATAACTGTACAAAAAAAGGTAGGTAGGATTCATTAAAATTATGACACGTAAACTATCCAAGCATACCTACTTATTCTGACATAATATAAAATTCCAGTCTTTTTCTTTTTATTGGTAGGTACACATTAAATCGTAACAATAAACATATTTTTTGTTATGTACTTACACACCGATTCAACAAATCTGATCGTTAACAGAACTAACTTCTAACTCCATATTTATTACTACGCCATAGGGTTTTATGATAATAACTATCGGTCATACATTATGTCACTATGTAGATGTGATTTGTTTATCTGTTGCATGATTCATACAAAACATGCGTAGTCATGATTGCATATTTTGTAGTTACGACTTACTTTCAACCCGAGTTATGAATACCGCTAGTAATTATAGGATTTAACGGAAACTTACCATTCAATATTAAAAAAAATAAACCACACCCGTTGCGATAAAACATTTTATTTCTTTAAATATTTTTTTTTAACTATCTGAACATGTGGAAAGTTATCGTGTTGTGAAACAGTTTCAATTATGCCATAAACATAAAAATATTAAACATAAAATATTAACATTTTAGATTAGTATTGTAGCGTGAAAAAGAAAGTGTTTGTTGGGGTCGACTGGTCAGAAGATAGTCTCATCCAACAAACGGTGTTATTGGTTTTAGAAGATGGCTACAGTATTTGTTTTAAGTAAGAAATGGTTCGGATATGCTCTCAGCAGTATGCAATTGAACTATAGGTTCAAGGACCTCTTAGATACCTATAGCAATCCATGGCATGACTTGGGGATATATAAAAAAAATAACACAGCACCAATTTTACATACATGTATTATATTGAAGTAATTTAATTATAATATAGGTGTTACACTAGCCTGAAATAGCATTGCTAAATTTAAGTTCTTATGTTTAAATATTTTCCAGTTGAATAAATATATTGGTTATCGCATGTGGGATACCTCTTAGAATTAAACACACGCGACGTCGGTTACCGGAATACGAGATACGATATTTATTGTCCGCGCACACTCGAAATTTTGCAAAAAACTAACCGTTAAAAAACTCACGTGGAACGATGAAAAGTGGTAGCAGGAACTGTGATCGCCAGCCGATGTTTGTTAACAGGCGGGCAGTGCGCCAGTGCCATGTCACAGCACACCGCACACGCACGCCGCACCGGTACGATTGCGTCGCAGGAATCCTGACGAGGAATCCCTGCATAGTCAACACCTGTTTGACCAGCCTACGGTGTACACGATGGAAAAATATCGCCGCCATTGGTGAATGCAACGCATCCAGCATTGCCGGGGACACCCTGCCAAACAGGTCATCACCATTGCGGGCCGATGCCAACGGATGCTTTACAGGGAGCCGCCACCATTTTCCGCTCACCATGTTGTTCATCTCCATCATCAACTTCTGCTTCAAAATGGCTTCTGCAGCAAATCGCCACAATTTTGCCAATGTCAAGTAAAATGTATTATAAAATTATTAATGGCGAGACACCAATGTCAAATGTAGCAAAGCCACGTTAGCCACTCCAGTAAATTTTCCACTTTCCTGAGACTTCACCTTTAGCTTTACCATCAGGCGAGGTGAAGTCAAATTCATGTGTCCTATATTTAAAAAACCTGTCAAATTTTAGTTCTCTTACTTCGATAACATAGTGGATTTTAAATAAATCTATTTTAAATAATTGCTTAAAATAATCGGATTTCTTTAGTATATTTTTAATATAGTTATGCAATATAGTTGTGCGAGAGAGATTGGACAACATTTACTAAAGTGTCTATTCAATGCGCTGAAGTGATCCCTTTCTTTGGCTACCCTTCGCCGAGGAAGGTCACTTTGACCCCGGTGGCATATTGCTGTTGTTTTGAGATCAACATGTCCTACTTCTTTCTACAGGTGAAGTTTCCTCGGTGGTACAGCTTTTTGCTTAATGCATGGCTTAATATATTTTATTTTATTATTTGTAGATATGCCCATTTCAGCCTACTATTTAGTACCACGAGACCGATGACCTCTACGGTCAGAGGTCACGTTATCAGCTTGCGCTGCTTATTTATATATTTTTTTTAGCGTCTAGCTACGCTGTTCTGCCGCTGGGGAGATTACCTTCCCCTGCTATTATTATAGCGGGTCACTGTATGTAGTTCCCGTGTGACCCGCTATAATAATAGCAGGTGAAGATTGAAGGTGAAGATCCTTTGTGACATACTGACCCATAATCGTTCAGCCGTGAGGCACACCAGCGAGGACCCTGGCACGCCGGTAACATCAGCAGCCGGGAGTCGACGAGCTAAGTGCATACTCCCATCTCTGCATAACGGACCAAATAACGCCTCTGCAGAATATTTATTGCGAATCCTCCCCTGAGGTTCCTACTTAGGTATGTACCAAATTACAAATTCATGTAACAACTCTTTTTAGATTACAAATTGTCATATCAAATTGATAAACAATCTTTTCATTTAACTCTGCTCATACTCTAGTCGGTACAGATACTTTCGCAGCTAATATAGATCCTTTATAATAATTATGTTTACTGTGCTCTTATAGCAACCAAATTAACTTGCAGGCACACGGGGTTTACTTCGGGTCTGGAGCCTCTTAGTAGTCCATTGTAAGCTTGCACTTACAATCCGCGTGGATATACGGGCGAGGAGATAGGACAACCTAATACATGAATCACTATTTTTCAATTACATCAATCACTGACTACACATTTTACAGACACACTCGCGATCTACAACCAAGTATATTCGACCGAACTAGGAGCGTTCTGCTAGACACGTAGTGCTTGATCGAGGTTCACAGCGATACTGGTCACGATTCTCTGCGCGCCCCACCAAAGTCAATGATCTGTCAAACTCAAATTGACAGTCCAAATGAACGAATGACGTCACACTCAAGCACTAGAGTCTTGCATTACGCCAGAGTGAATTTCATTCATAATTAACTTTAAATCAAAACCAAGTATGAAACTACTTTTCGTTATAACTTGCATACTAACTTCCAACCCTGTTTTACTCCCTAACACTACCACGGGGCCATAATTCTGAATTCGAGGCTTCTCGAGTCATGATATGATAGAGGGGGCAAAAGAGGGCAAAATTTGAAGTAGATTAGACAAAGACAACGTGATTCCTTGGTCTAATCTACTTCAAATTTTGCATAAAACATTTTGAACCGAATTGATGAAAATGTAATACTTATTTTATAGATCTACAGTCTTATTCATAAAAAAATGCTTATCGAAGGTTTATAGCGTACATTAGTTAAAACGTCTCATAACGCTATCATACATATTTTAAAATATTGTATTCATAACTGCTCTATAAACCTTCGATAACTATGGTGTCGCTTTATGAGATTAATAAATGTTGCGACTTGGTTAAAAAATTCAGATATTGTTTTGGCGGTTTATCAATTAATAGTGGACTGTATTAGCGGGTGCGGAATGTCTTGAAGACGCGTATAGAAATTGGTTGTGTGCTCACTCATCCAATCAGAGTTATATAGGAACAACTGTCCTGCAAAGGATTTAGGTGGTAAGAGAAGCAGAACAGACAATGGAAGGAACTCACCTGTTCACAGCTTCTTATAGCCCATGCTGATCGCCTAGCTGTACGAAGCCTTTGGCTTGTTTTTGGTAGGCAGAGTTCGGTTAGAAAATGAGTGCCGGCGCCGGCTTGCTAATGTTATCACCAAGTTCACCAACACAATATGAAACAGCACTTTAATATTAGTTAGTATTTGAGCGGTATAGTATTTTAAAGATTTTTACTGCGGAGACGCAACAAATCGCGTCGTCGTTGAGCACAGCACCGATAATACATTTATTTACCTGAAGTTTTTGATTTTCATAAAGCTTACTTTTTTAGACGAGATAGTTTTCTCATCTTCACACAGATGGAGCTAATATATTTCTCTCTCTCCATCTGACTAACGCGATGTGTGAGTAGGAAAGGGATAGGTATATAGGAGCTGAAAGAATGAGTGAGTGATTTTTATCTAGCAAGTGTAAACAAAATATATAATAACCCTTCCTAAAGCGCGCGGATTTTTAAATTAATTTTATTACGTTGAATGGCGTAAACAGATATCATTGAAATTCTTAAGTCCTTTCTGCCTTGTTATTTGACGAGGCCTGTTTATTATGCATTACTAACGGTTATATTATAATAATATTTGCTTCATAAGATCATATTACAAGAACTGGTGAAAGAGCGGTTCGGTGTGCTGGAAAATAAAAACACCGACACAAACACTAACGCGAAGAAGGTGGTGGCGTGGGCTAGTTTACACAAAATTATTGGTATTAAAACTTCCCAATATCGCAGACTTCCAATATTTTCAATAGCTTCAAGTACATCTAGGCTTTGTACAGCTTGCATCGTGGAAGGCACTGAGAAACACTCTGCCGCAATAAATTTACCACAAACTCCAAAAAATAACTGACCTAGATTAGTAATAATAACACTAAAGGCTTGTCTGAAAACAAATCAGAGATATTCGAGTTATATTCAATAATTCACCAAACTAATGCGAACAAAGCAACGATGCTAGTCATGCTATATAGTATTAAACATCAAAGTTTTCATCGATATTTTGAGAACAGCTGTCAAAGTAACATCAGCTGTTGAGCAGGTCGGCCATCTTTTCTCCTAATATTGCTTTATAGCACGGCTATAGTGGGTTCCTGCCTTCCATAACTTATATGAAGTTTATCGAGGGTTTATAGAGCGTATTAGTGCTAAAATGCTGTTATGAATACAAATTCTCGACGATCACCTTATAGCAGTCTTATAAACCTTCCATAACTTTTTATGAATAAGACTGCTAGAATTTAGGAATAGATAGTTATTTTGGGGGTGATTTGCTCACACGCACAAACGTGACCAGCGTCAGTCAGCAAAAAGTTATTGATATTAAAGGCTTGTGTGAGTGCTTTTGAATTAAATTTTATTCTTTTGATGACGTTTTATTTTAAAACATGTTTGAAAACTCAGTCTGATTTTATTATCCGCGAAGTCGGATCAATAGGAAGCTAAATTCCGCGTTGTCGGAGCGACAGGAAAAAAAATTCCGTGTCGTCCGACCGGTCGGATCAACAGGAAAAAAGAATCCACGTCGTCCAATCGGTCGGACAAAGCGGTCGGACCACGCGGCCATAGCCGACGGAAAGGAGACGGTATAAGCGTTTGGGGTGAGAATCTTAGTGCAAATACATGTTGCCATGTTTCTGCAAAACTACTAGTTCGATTTTGATGGAATTACAGTTATAGGTTCAGGTTTGATTGGTGCATGTTCTTAGATTGACAACTCATCAGGGAACGCCGCAGTAAACATTATTTGTGCAAATCAATGTTATCAGTTTTCTCCAAAACTACAAGTCCGTTTTGATGCAGTTTTTAGTCATAGATTTAGGTTTGATTGGAGCATTTTTTTGGATAGGTCTTAGGTCTAGTGACAACTCACCAGGGAGGGCATTGCAGCAAACGTTGTTTGTGCAACTCAGTATTGTCATTAATCTCCAAAACGACTAGTCCTATTTTAATCCAAGTTTCAGATACAGTACATAATACTATGCTCTCAAAGTTTAAAAAAAAAACAAAAATTAAAAAAATTGTATATAACACACGACGATTAGGAAGTAATTGAAAAAGAATAATATAATTAAAAAAACCGCGGTTGTTAGTCCTTTTATAGGTATAATATTTTGATTCTGGCGTCGCGCGTCGTTGCGTCGGGGGACACCTAACTGTTTAAGCACTGTCACATGTTATCGGAACGATCCAAGCACCCCCGATACGATAACATTAGAATCAAAATATTACTAGGTACCTATATCATTAAAGGACTAACTTTTTTCATTTAGGTACTTCCTAACCGTATGGGTTCATACAAACATTTTAATATCTTTTTCAAAAAAGGTTGTAATTACGTAAGGGATTGTGCAATGTAAATAGGTACTATTTAAATATTTTGATGATGGTTGTCAGTGGATAAGAAAAAAGGAAAAACGAGTTCTTTCAAAGCCGAAAATGTGATTTATAGAATTTTAAATCTGAAGCTGAAGAGATTCAGCTGCAATTAGTCATAGTTCTTTGACAATTTGACTGACTCATACATGCAGTTAGGCAGCAGGTATTAGTCAGTACTGTAAGAAAACATTATTGACTATTTAAATAATTTAAAACAGGTACAACTAGTTAACTTCAGAGGTTTGAGTTACAAAAGTGAATTTAACGCTGACGAAGTCGCGAGCAAAAGCTAATATATAGATAAAATTACAGAAACTAGCATCTAACGAGTAGGTGTGTGACTAGTCAGCAAAAAAAAATTACTTTTTTTATACTACTGAGGTAGCACACGGCCTCCCTGATAGAAAGTTGCTACCGGCCTACGGACATGTGCAACACCAGGAGAGTCACACTCTTGCTGCCGACCCTGAAAACACGGATAGTTTCTGTGCCGTCAGTGTAGAAGACAAAGCAGGAATAGTCTTTGATCTTCCCACTTTCAGCAAAAAAACTCCCCAGTGAGCTCTGGCTACCCTACTCGCCGCCGGAACACAACACGAAGTGGAGCGGTGAAGCGGTATTCTGTAGGGCGGAGGTACTTCCCCAGTCGGACTGCTCAATTGAACGGAAACATTTTACGTTTTCGAAGTAGACATGTATAGACGGAGATCTAGGCGGATTTTTGTTTTCTAAGTAGGCATACATGTAGAATTAAGTGTATGACTAAATGGAACAAGGGACCAATCATTGATACCTAAAATAATAATATATAATAAATACCAAAAATGTATACCTAAACTTTATACCTAAATGGAGGCGTAGCTCGAATTCAGTACTTGATACATGGGTATAGATAAATCAACTTATACCCAATTTATGTTGTAGATTTGTGAAATTGTACACAGCCACCAAATAAATGAGTTTGGTTAAAATATTAACAATAAAATTTTAGTATACTTACATGTTTTTTTTCACACTAAATACTTTTTCATAATAATGAAACTCTCTAATTAATGAAATAGTTATTTATTAATTCATTAAATTAATAATGCCACTGCAGACAGCCACACATTGTTGAGCATTTTCGAACTTATTCTTGTTACCCCCACAGCCACCATAAGAGAAACCTTTACATGATCTGGTTGTTATGTCGTAGTAATACCTAAGATCAGATACAATTAATAGTATTAGCCACCGACCTAGTACCACATTATGCTACCGATCGATGTCTCCTTTAGATGTTATGCCGAAGTGTATGTTGATACCTTCTACAGCAAGTAGGCAGGCGTAGCTACTTAAACTTGACTTACATTTTAAGAGCTGTTGAGATTGTTTATTGTTTAATGAATAGGTATACTTATACACATATATAACCCCGAGACGGGCTGCCTATGTACCACGTCGAAGAGAATGCGAAATACTCTATTCTCCATCCCTAGGTCACCTTGTTACAGTTCTGTTGTAAAATAGCCATATGAACAGGTGAGACGGTTCTAGTTTTTACTCTCTCAGAGGACTTGATTTTTCTCACTCCCTAAGATGTTTATTGCATTGAGTAAATGGAGCCCTTGCAAGTTCCAGCAGGATTCCTAGGATTCCAAAGTCTTGCGTCTCAAGTTTGCACTTCGAAGCCCGAGTTCCGCTAGTTTCTTTTTTATTGCTATGTCGCTTTATTCAGGCGCGATAACCGTCTGACCTCACAACCCTGAGAGGAATCTGTACCGGTGCCTTATCCATTGTTTAGTAGGTGCATCAACTTGCAGATGAGGTGGCTTTGGGCCTCAAAAAAGGTGGTAGGGCCCTATATATCAAGCCATACCAAGGAGGTAAATCTAAAACATTTTCATCATCATCATTGACATTTAGACGTTATCCTGATTGCATCCGAGGCCGAGACGCGCTCAGAGCTCAGGGTCCGCCTTCCGGCTCTTCCTCCTCCACTTCGCACCATCTTGAGCGTAATACATTTTATTCGTGCTAACATCGACAACATTCATCACTTAGCATTTGCTACGAAATTATTAAAAATATATGTACTCACATTGGGTGATAATTATGGCAGTCCCCAAAATCAGGTTGAAGGCGACAGTAGACGCTGGACTTATTAGCACGTATTCGTTTAGTGCCCGCCTCTAACAATAAAAATAACTAGTTATATATGTAGCTGGCAGCTAGCCAAACTAACAAACACTCTTCAGCTCTGTAATAGCTGATCCACCTCGGCTTCGCCCGTGGCATACTTCAATATGCATTAAGCCATTATGCGTCGCTCAATTGTTTTGCCTTCCCGAAACTTTTCCACGAACACTTGAACTTTATGATATGGTATTAAAGTTCAAATTGACTTTTAAGTATTATTACAAATTGTTTGTATGGGAGTATAGAAAAGAGTTGTTTTTATTAGACTTATCTCAGGCACTTTTTAAACTTTTCTCTGCGTATGAATCACTGCATTAGTTATTCGTGCAACAAGTGAACAAAATTGTTTTCTGCTGCGAGAGCTGATTTTAAGTCCCGAGCAAGCGAGGGATTCTAAGATTGAATCACAAGCATAGCGTAACGTAGAATCCTGAGCGTGGTGAGGGATTCAAATGCATCCGGTGCAAATAATTTTGCTCTCGTGTCGCACCATACATTACTTTTCTCTTCAGCAGAACACATAATTATTATTACTTAGAAGAATATGCATTGCGAATAATTGCGAAACTATTTGAAATTGGCGGACTGGCGCAATAATAAAAAAATCACTGACTAAACAGAATGAGGTTTCTTTTTCTCTGTGTTAAAAAATGGTAAATTTATTAAAGTTTTAAACAGCGAAAACAAAAGTTATATTTGAGTAAAAGTTTTGTTTTTCATACACGTACAATATGACTTTTTTTATTTAAATACGAAGTTGCATAAAATAAACAAGCAATAGGTATATTAATTTATTTGTTCTATTGAACACGATCTTTTTGTACCTAGTTTTTTTAAAGAATAATGCAACTTAAGCAATCTGATTTTCAAAAAAGTCTTTATCCCACTCGTGATTCAATAACAATAAAAAAACACCGTTTGATAATAGGCATCATTATGTACCTAATTTCAGTGAGATTAGACCACATTATGAGCAAGTAAAATGAAAAAGATATTAAGAAGAATCTAATAACAAGAAAAAAAAAATTGAAAGCAAATAAATCACCCCTATTTTCTTACCTTTAGGGTTAGAATTTTCTTTAAAATTTATATGGGTTCAATTTTGGGGTATACTCTTTCTAATAAAAAAAGAATAATAAAAATCAGACTACTCTGTAAAAAGTTACGCGTGGTCATACCATACAATCAGTGAGTGAACCATCAATCACCCCTGTTTTCCTACCCATAGGATTGGGTTTTTATTTTCAAATTTATACGGTACCAATTTCAGGATATTCTCTTTCCTATAAAAAATAATTATCAAAATCGGACAGCTTTGTAAAAAGTTATGCGTGGTCATACCTATAATCAGTGACTGAACAATCAATCATCCCCTGTTTTCCTACCCCTAGGTTTGCATTTTTATTTTCAAATTTATATGGGACCAATTTCGCGGTATATTATTGCCAATAACAAAAGAATTATCAAAATCGGACTACTTTGTAAAAAGTTATGCGTGGTCATACATAAAAAATATACGCGTTGACTTGAAAACCTCATTTGTTTTTACGTTGGCTAAAAAGTTACTTTGTCTCAAGCAGTGAACAGAATCACATTTTGCTCACTGTTCTTCCGCAGTAAAACGTACATTTTCGAGCTGCTGAAGTGAAATAGTAGATTATGGTGCAAGTATATAAAGTTGGTGATTACCGCGGAGGCCGAGAGCTAAAGCTAAAGAGAACCGCAGACGGTAATCAACAATACACACGTGTATCATACGACGTTTTTCAATTCACTTGTAAATAAAATAATACTAAAATAGATATTTACCCTTGCAGTTTTCTCAGATAGTATACATTCCGTAACGTTAAGGACTTCACACATTAATCACATCAAGCATCGGACGTTGTACACGCAATGTACAGTATATGTGTTTATATAGGGTGGTGTACTAGGTATATAGGGGTGAACGACATTAATTAAATTTGATGTTAGTCAAATCGGCATTCGTTCAATGTGACAATGGCAATAGTTTTCTTCATAACTGGTACTTGTAGACATTTTATTTATAAATAACTTTAATTTCAACAGTAAAATATAATTGCGAATCTTTTTATTGGTTTCTCTATGGGCATGCATTGGCCAAAGTGTAAAAGAATAAGGGTTAAATTTACTTAAAGTTTTAAACAGAGATAAAACAAAAGTTATACTTTCTTATTTGAGTGAAACACGAACAATATGAAATTTTCTATTTAAATACGTAGTTGCTTGAAATGAACAAGTAATAGGTAGGTAATTTTTTCTTTTTTTTTAATGAATACTATCTTTTTTTTTGAAGAATAATGCAACTCAACCAATAAAATTAAAAAGAAAGTAATTATACCACTCGTGATTTAATAACAATCAAAAAACCAAAGTTTGATTACAGGTATCATTATGTGCCCAATTTCGGTGAGATTAGAGCCATATTATAAGGAAATGAAATCAAAAATAATTAAAAAGTTACTTTGTCTCACGCAGTGAGCAAAATCACATCGTGAATCCTGAAGCGCATCTTACTGACGAATAATCCAGCACGTTATATCATTCACAAGTGTAATGAAAAACATCGTATGATACACGTGTGTATTGTTAATTACCGTCTTCGGCGTATGCAAATAATTTTGCTCTCGTGACACATTACTTTGCACTCCAGCAGCGAGACCACATAATAAGTTTTTTTTTATTACTTAGAAGGAAAACAATGAAAAGGAATTTACAAAAAAGTAGCCATGTTTATTTCCTACAACTCATACAATTCATACAATTAATACAAATCATACAATTCATACAAAATTATACAATTCATACAATCTATATAATCCATACAGTCCGTACAATTTATACAATTCATACAATCATGCAATTCATACAATTCATACAATTCATACAATTCATAAAATTCATACAAACCATACAATCCATACAATTTTAGAAGCCTTCACTTAAAGAGTCCCAATAGTTCTTCGCGGAACGCTTCTTTCTAAATCTATGGTTGGCGCTTTTCATTGAAAAAAATATAAACTTACATTTTTCACGCAGTGGGCAAAATCGCATCGTGCTCACTGTTTTTACGCAGCAAACCTTACATGTTTGAGCTGAAGTGAAAAATGCTTTTCAACAGATGAAAAAACAGAGGAGGTTCTCAAGTCGACGCGTAAATGTTTTTTATGTGTGACCACGTATGACTTTTTACGGAGTAGTCCGATATTGGAAAAGGTATACCTCGAAATTGGTTCCATATAAATTTGAAAATAAAAACCAACCCTAAGGGTAGGAAAACTGGGGATATTGATTGCTCACTCACTGATTGTAAGGTATGACACACGCATAACTTTTTACAGATTTTAGTGCTGAGTTGAGTAGTCCAAAAGAAACTTACGATGAATGAGCTTCAGACCTGTCAGTCTCTTTTGTGTAAACTTCTTAGTCTCTGCATTTCTGCTAGATTATGGTTAAAGAAGTATTATATAATAGTTAATAGGTTAAGTAAGGTATGCAGATTTTTTAAATGTAATAATAAATTAAGCATGTAGTAATAAGAAGATTATAGCTACAAAAATAATGGAATAAAAACTTTTTAACAAAAAATTTTAACCACGGAAAATAATGAAAAGCAAAGGAGCGGAGAACTGATGCCGAGCTTGAAGGCATTTGGGCCAAGAAAGCCTGGCTCCACAGGTGGCAGAGTGGGAGCGACGACTAGAGCGACTCACAGGGCGCGCCGTAGTAGCGTGGGATTGACTGGTGGAACCGCCTGTCACCCCAGCAGAAGCAAGCCACGGTGGCGACGCGCGCATCGCCATACCAGGGGTGAGTTGGGGACTTCGTGGTTCAACTCCCGAAAAGAGGCTAGACCGACAGGGATGGACCTGGGTCTGCCCGGGTGCGGGGGATATGTCAAAGACAACTTCACCTTCGGCCTGGCACAACGACTCACAGACGGTGTGCAGTTACCTGCAGGCTCCGGCCGGGGTATCCGTGGGGATTTCGCGCACGTAAACGGGTTATGCAGGGTTTCGAAGTATGTGCCACGGGCAAAACCGGGGAGGGATGGCTAGTCTTATAATATATGCAAAAGAAGCATGGGTAGCAAGTAGCAATCTACTAAACTGTACGTTAAATAAAAAACTTACCTCGGCAGTGTTCGTTACACTCAAATAATGATAAAAAGTTGTTTAAGCTAACTTTACATTCATGATAATCAAATGTTAAACATGTTTGCATTTTTATATCATAATAATATCTGAAAAGAAAAACTAATGATAGCGAAATCTTCATAATAAATGTTCTTAAAATACGAGGGTGCGTTAAAAAAACGGACCATAAGTAACTATTTTTATAGTTTCACACGAGTGTTTTAATACCAAATTATGTGCAATTTCATTTACTATTTTATCTAATCTCATGAAATAATTAATACAATTTGTTGAAAATTACATAAAAGTTAAGCGCCAAAATTCATCGGCTAATCAGCGCGTCTACAGATAATAAAAAGAAAAAATGCATTGACACCTCCTCGTGTCCAGCTGAAGCTGCAACCTAATGAGAAAAAAAAATGATGATACAGTTGCCCATAGAAGCAACTGTAGGTACTTTCATGTATTTTTTTATAGTAGTTTATGAAACTATTGCATAATAAGAGCGTTTGCACATTCATCCGATAGCCGATATCGGTGCCGGACGCCGATAGCCGACACCTTGTGCTTTTTCACATTTATCCGATAATATCAGCCCAATACGGCCATTTGCTCGAAAGCACAGACTAGTTAGGGATGCCAGGATGAAAAAAAAAAAGAAAAAAGTAAGCGATTTTCGACCTTATTGACATGCCATGGTATCGAAATTTTTTCTTATATTTGTGATCAGCGTCATCAATTAACGCGAAAAGCAACGTAACTAAGAAAATGTCATTTTGGCCGAAATTCGCTGTTTTAGTCTCTTTGTGATCCGATATCGATATCAGGCTGGACAATGTGAAAGAGAGATAAATATGTCATATATTTGACTTCCTCCGATATCGGATATCGGATAATGTGAAAACGCTCTTAGCTCTTAGAGCGGATATCGGACTATGTGGGTTCTTAAAATACGAGTGCGAAGTAAAAAAAATAAGTCGTCGGCAATTTTTTATAGCACCACACGTGTGTTTTAAGACCTAATTATGTGCAGTTTGATACATATTATCTTATCTCATGAAATAATTAACATTACGTATGTTAATTATTTGCTAAAATGGTAGAAAATTTGACCGCTAAAATCCATTGGCTGATCCGCGCATACGCGTTGCGCTGGGTCCACAGATTATGTAGAATAAATTCATTGAAACCTTCTTGTGTCTAGCTGAAGCTGTATCGTAATGGAAAAAAAGTTATATTAAAATACAGTTGTCATGGGAAACCTGTACTTTAATGTTAATTTTTTAAATTTGTTCTGGTACTAACTTTTTGGATGTCGGTTATCGCTTAGTGTTGAGCCGATGCTATTGAGCATTAAATTCACCTCTCTACTAAACTTTGTCCTCTTAATTTTTAAATTCTTACTATATTTCCCCTATTTACCCCCTTTTTTACGCGATTGAAAAATGAGAAACTTTATTCTCCTAACCCTACCCCTAGCTCTAATCTATCTCTGTACCAAAGGACATCGCTGATTGTCGCCCCAGAAGCAACAAACATGTGGCATATACCATAATTATTTATCTATTTGAATGAATTAGATGCAAATATCTGTGTCAAACGGACAAGGATCTATTCTAAATTAATAATTAAGAGTAATGTAACGATAATAACCTAAGTACTATCGCCATTTTGAACCAATGAATGACAACGTAACAAAACTACCATCGTATTTTTCTCTTAGGTCATACCTGGCACTGTCACTTCAATAGTTCGCTGTGTGCTTAAGTGATTTGAATTTTATTCTTGAATAATTTAGATATTTTATAATCTATTTGGCTATTCAAACGGACTCTGATCTCTTGCAATATCAATGACTTTGATATCTGGACTTTGTGATCTATTACAAATATCGAAATACCGGGGCTGTAATTTCTGGACTTTGTGAACTGTACTTTGATAACGGTTATAAAAGCCATACGAAATGGACTGTGTATATTGTGTTTATTGAGGGTCTGCTGGCGGATCCTTGTTTTTAGAAGACGAGCAAATGCTTTTCTGTACACGAGAATGGACAGCACCTCGCTTGGTAAGTACCTATGCCCTTTGCTGCTAAAGAAGTTATCAAACATACATTAAACCTTATAAATATTTTTCATTAACATAATAAAAAAACATGCTATTTTTTAAATTATGGTTACCTACACAACATAACATTTAGACAAAATATTACATGGAATGAAATTGACTTTCTTTTTCAGATCCATGCACATGATCTTATATGCACTTCATGTTGGACTTTGGCTCAAGTGACTATTCGCACTTCAACAGCTCCAACTACAAGATATGTTAGAAGAAATGACTGTGTGCTTTGCCATAGCATGTTAGAGCCTCGGGCTTGTTCACATCCAATAATTTCATTAAGAACTCTACATCATCAACTTAGTTTAAGAAATATTATTATAGAAACGCTTGCACCAATAGAGGTATATCAACTAACATATATTTATTATTATGTTGTGCATATACCATAAATGTTAGTAGCTAAAAATGTCATATCTTTCAGATACATGCATCACATTATATATGCCATCCTTGCTGGCAAAGTGCTGATTGTGCAGCAGTGCACTATTCAAAGCCATCTTCCTCAAGATCTGCTTCAAGGAGACCATTGAAATGTGTGAATTGTGGTAATAATTATTATTAAGATCGATCATGATCTAATGAACAATTTAAACTCGGAAAACATATGGTTATTACAAAAATACAAAGCCGTCACATCAGCCACAAAACTTATTTTGTGTATATTGTGATCGATCCAACACAAGTTCGTAGACAAGCGGTTGTGCAGTATTGCTGCAATTGTATCGTTGGGCGCAGAGCCATTGGTTGCTGCGCCCATGTTATGACCATTATTTGGTATTTAATCTACGTAAGGTATGAAACTATCGACACCCCTGCACGATTTTTAGACAATATTCTTACTTGTAATGTGGAAAATCACTACATAGTATAAAACAAAGTCGCTTTCTCTGTCCCTATATCCCTTTGTATGCTTAAATCTTGAAAACTACGCAACGGATTTTGATGCGGTTTTTTTTTTTAATAGATAGAGTGATTCAAGAGGAAAGTTTATATGTATAATACATGTTTAATATAGTAGAGGGTGTAGCGGGAACGGGATCTGACGCCACGCGGGCGGAAAATATCGGCGGTACGAAGTTCGCCGGGTCAGCTGGTGAGTAATAAAATTAAAGAATAAAAAAATGTGTTATATTTTTTACTTATTACATTACATAACATATGTAAGTATATTGAATTGTTTTGATATTTTTATTTAGACAATTCTTATGTACCTTATGTATATATTCCATTCATCCAAACATTCCTCTCAGACTGGCCCTCCTCGGGAGGGGGGACCACGCGGTCCCCGACTCGCCCCCGGTATGGAGGGGAGCGCATCGTCCTACGATGCGCGCCGCCGCCGTGCCCTGCTTCTGCTAGGGTGACGAGCGGCTCCACCCGTCGCCCTCAGGCCGCTCATGGGGGGCGGAGGTCGGTTTGCACCCTCCGTCGCCCGAGCCGCCTTTGAACGCGGCCAGCGATGTCCGCGAGTCTTTCTTGCTCGCTGCACCGCGCCCGCTCTGCTGTCTCCTTCACGAGCATGACCTGTTCGCAGAAGGAGGCGCTGGCCGCCCACGCATCCGCGCAGCGGACCATCGCCGCGAGCAGGGTGGAGAGCGTGAGAACACTCATCCCCAGGGCCGTCACAAGCTCCCGCCTCGGCGTTTCAAACGGCGGACATTTAGAGACGTCCAGCCTTAGTGTACAGTTGCCAGTAGTTGTTTTTTGCGGTAGCCTCCCGTCGCCGGGAGAACCGCTACCACGGCTGGGAATAGCGGGACCACCGGGAACTGGTTCGCCCTCCTCTGCCTCTTTTTCTCGATAAAAGGTACCCTATATCTATTTCCAAGTTCTAATCAATTTTTGTACCAAATTGCATCATGATATCTTCAAAAATACCAAACATCCATAACCTATTACCCCCTTCCCCTCCTTAAACCCTAGCTAGCCTATGTCCGTTCCCAAGCTTCAAACTATCTCTATATACCAAATTTGATTAGGATATCTTCAAAAATGACAATCTTTCATATAAACTATCATCGCATGGCCCTACTAGTCCTCCCCTTCTACCTCTCTGCTCGCATATATCCGTTACCAAGATTTAATAATCCCTGTACCAAATTTCATCAGATCTTCAAAACTGACAAACTTTCTTCCCTTATCATCCCCTAGCACTATTCCCCCTCCATCTATCTCTTTTTTCGTGATAAAAGGTCCTCTCCATTTCCAATCTGTAATCCATCTCTATACCAAATTTCTATCTATCTATCTTCAAAACTGACAAACGTTCATCCTCTGTTCCTCCCCCCCACTTAAGCCACCTTTTTCGTGAGATAGGGGAAGCCTATATTCGTTCCCAAGCTTTAATCTATCTCTGTACCAAATTTTATCAGGATGTCTTCAAAAATGACAAACTTTCATCGCATGACCCTATTCCCCCCTTCTACCCCCCTTTACGCGATAAAAGGTAGCTTATATCCGTTCCCAAGCTCTAATCCACCTCTGTTACAAATTTCATCAGGATATCTTTAAAACAGACAAACTTTCATACAAACTTTCATCCCTATTTCCCCCCTTAAACCCCCATTTTCGCGACAAAAGGTAGCCTATGTCCGTTCTCAAGCTCTAATACACCTCTGTTCTAAATTTCATCAAGATCGGTTCAGTGGCTTAGGCGTGAAAGCGTAGCATACAGACAGACAGACAGAGTAATTTTTTGCATGTATAATATTAGTATGGATTCTAATCGAAAAGACTATCATTAGTTTTGTTTTTTATTTTTTTAAGTTTACATTTCAGTGTGAAAGTACATAAAATAATATTTTTACAACGCGTACAGTGCAATTTTAGAACCTACATAGGGGCCCGATTCACTAACTATAGTGGTTACAAATACAAAGGTAACGAGATACCTATGGATTTTGAGCTTTTTCACTATAGCATCTGCAATAAAAATCAAAGGTCAAAGGTCAAAAATATATTGCTTTAAGAACATTGTTTGAGTGTCAGCTGACCTAAATTGGTTTAGTTGACGGAAAGTGGTTGCGAGAATTCTATTTGACTTTGAGAATAGTTGTGTCGACTAGGATAACCGTATTTAAATTATCTTATGTAGTTATCCCTTAATTCCGTAGACATTTATGTATTTTTGACTTACAAAATGAATCTTCGCACATAATCCAATGTACTGATTTTACTACTTAGATTTATTACTTTATACTTTTTTTTTTTGTTTACTATTTTTTGACAAAAAGCGTATGAAAACGCTCATTTTACAAACAATGTTTGAAAAACCAATCATTTGACAAATTTTCATTTCGCAAACATATTACTTCAAAAAGAATCATTTGATAAATAAAGGTTTTGCAAGTGTATAACTCAGAAGATATTTCAATTGTTAAAAATTTATTGTAAAATTTGTTCATTTGCCGAAATAAAGTCAGTTAACAAACAGTCAAACAAGCAAGCATAAACCACGCGTGTAGCATACTGTAGGCAAGTAGCATGTAGCAAACATCGTTTCTGTGACAACTCCGGCGGCCCCACGCGAGCTAGTCGTCGCAGATGTTTGTAACACCCACTACCGTAGCTTTGCCGGCCAGCCTCAGCTGCGACTTCGGGCTTTATAACCACCTGCTCTTCAGTTCGTGGGCTGCCTCACCCCTCTGCGACTGCGTGGGCTTAAATAACACTCTAGGGGTAGGGCAAACAAGACCACGTGAAGTCGGATTTGCAGAGATTAATTTCTGTCACTAACTTTTGACTGTTTAAGACAATATTGAAGGTTAAATAAAACTTGTTTTGCGAACTAACATATTTAAAAGCTATCAATTTGTTAAATGATGTTAGGGCATAATGTAATTATTCCGAATAAATATATTGTCTAATGAGTAGTTTATTAAATAATAGTTTGTAAAATGATAAGTTTGTCAACTATAATTTTGACAAACGTTGTTTGTCAAATGAAGATTTGTTATAGTTTTTGTCAAATGATTGAATACCGTTTTTATTTTATTTTATAAAGATATATAATAAATAATAAAATAATTAATAAATAAAAAATATATAATAAAATTATGACCTAAGTAAGTTCTTCAAATTGATCATGCCGTTCTTGTGACATTATGCATAAATGTTCATTTATTCATAATATCACAAAAACGGCTTGATCAATTGTAAAGGCATTGTTTGTTTAATTTTAATTATACAGGGTTACTGGTAACTTGACGTATTTCTGTCAGGGGGTTTTAGAGGATCCGAAATGCAATATACTCCGTCCACTATATAAATGTATTTTAGACAGGTCACACACAATGCTCGATATAAATTTGTTCTAGCGTCAATACCGAACTCCGAACAAAAACTAGGTACCAATACGTTATATGTCATTGACATAGTCACGTCAGCCAGAAAGCAATTTTAGAGATGTAGCCGGTCGATCGACTGAGTTCTTATTGTAATAACTTGAAAATGTTACAATCGGAATCGACTTTGTCAGAATCTTAGGGCAAAATGGAAAATAGAAAAAAAAGACGTGTGGCACTCGGGGACTGCTGCGGTAAAGCTATTGCATAGCATTTTGTATCAACTTATGCAACTATGATAATATGCCCCTTGACGTGCTTTAGTTTTTTTTTTCTTTTTAGCTCTTTACGCTTTTCTTCTCTATAAAACGAAAATATCTAGGTATAAATAATAGGTATAAATAGTGTAATGACACACCAAAACAAAATTATTCATTAAAAAAAAATAACGATATTAAGAAGTGATTATCGACAAATTTTACAAGTACAGCTATTTACTGTTGTACATAAATACCTATAAACCGATATACTTTCTCATAAACAGCTGCTTATGTATTCGTCCGATTTCGGAGCAGCTCGTCTCGATTCGTGCGAGCTTCGTAGTGTCTAACAATACGGCTAGTTGCACGCACACGAACACCGTGTCGAAGACTGCCGAAAAGAAACGAGCGTGAGGTTTTTTCGTTACGGAATTTCTGGATTCGGTCCCCGCGCTCAAGGCCCTCGATAGAAGCTATGCAATAGCTTAAAATATGTAAGTACAATACTGAAGAAATTGGACTAAAACTAAACCATCGTAATACTTATTAGTATGAATTTATTTTTCATACATAGCAGTAGATATACTCGTCTTGGTATTATTTAGGGATATTGACTACTTTTTTATCCTCGAAGAATTATCATCTTATAATAAAATATAACGAACTGATAAACTGAAATATTCTTACCACAGATACTTAGTTTTGACGACTTTAATTCAAAAATTCAATTTCTTAGGCCACCGGAAATCCCTCCTTACAAAATTATTATCATCATCATCATTATTAAATAAGTCCCTTTATTCTTTAAGAAACACATACATTACATTATTTAAATATGTACAGCTCTTAAAAAATATACTTGCTTAAATTTAAAACTTAGTGCCCCACCGGATTTTTGGTACAGGGGCAAAGCTACCGATGGTTAGGACTCCAGGAAGAACCTTAACTTCCTCGCTATGCGTGCCGTGTCTAGCAGAACTGCCTTCTGAATCAAGCTCTTTGACCCTGCTGTCTATTAGGAGCCTTTTAAATGATTGCGACTGACACGAAAAAGAAGAAGACTATATCAGGCTAAGAAGGAAAAACACAGTCTAAACTCTGTTTTATGGTAGCAAATCCATGTCAGCGATGCAGGCGTTGTTTTTTTTATCAGTCGCAACGAGACGTCAGTGCTGTCACAAATTTTCTGTATTCTGAGTGCTTTCATCCTTCATTTTAAAACACGCCGAAGGGAATTGTTTTAAATGGACAATCAAGGAAGTTGGTTGTACGCCTGCGTGACTATTTCGAAGAAGAACTTACAAATAGTGGACACTTTTTTGCCACTGGAATGTGTGCGGGAGCGTGTGGCGAATGCACTGGGAATCATTAACAATTATGTTAGTAAATCTTTTTATTTGACACAGGATAATTATTATGTATCCAAGTATTGGGCGAGACAAATAGCTGTTTCGCTATCCTATGTTTTTTATATATCAGCCAAGAACTTGGCTAAACAAATGACTGCTCCTATTGAGCAACATTTAGTTGACAATTGTAATGTCAGTAATTGGGTACTTTCCTGTAGTTAAAATAAATTATTTAGCTGGACTTATTAAATTAATAATGGTAAAAGAGTGAAAACAGTTGCGTCGGTTCTTATTTTTTCGTTCTTATTTATTTTTAATCATCCATCCAACGTTTAATAGTATATGATTTGACTATTAAATATTATGACGTCACAAATATAGTTTTCATACAATTTTCCTTATAAATTACCGTTTTGACGTTTAGAAAAAAGTAACTAATTTGACTGGTCAGTCAAATACCCAATTTTAATACTGACAGCTACAGCTCAAATTTAACTGCTCAGAATAATTTAAATTAAAAAGTAAGGCAACAGAGGATTTATCTTGCATTGCAACAAGCAAACAACCTTCGCTTATTACAAATATTAATAAAAAATGAAAAATTGTATCAACCTGGTGCATCAAAATATTCAAGGTGTGATAGGAAAAGAATAGCTAGAATTGGAGTTGTTTATGAATTGTAGCAATATTGATATAATATGTTTAAATGAGCACTGGCTAACTAACCATCAATTCATTTTCAGCTTCAATAATCATCAGGTTGCAAGCTCATTCAACAGGAAAAACTATAAACGTGGTGGCTCCTTAATATTAGTGAATAAATTGTTAAAATTTAAAGAAAGATGTGATGTTGTGAGCCTTACTGTTGAGCGAGTTCTAGAGATCTCTTGTGATGAATTGGAGCGATTCATTGTACTGAACCTTAACAAACCTCCATGCGCATCTATTAATGTTTTTTTAAACATAGCTGAGGCTGCCTTAAATAAAGTATGTAATAACCATAAAACAGTTGTTGTTTGTGGAGATTTTAACATAAATATATTGGACAAAAATTCTGATAGTTATAACTTTCTGAATTTATTTAAATCATTTAATTTAATGAATATTTTTATGGAACCAACCAGAATAACGAGCACTAGTGCAAGGTGCATTGATAACATATTTAGTAATGTAAAACCTATACATAAATCAATAATCAATAAGGTTAAATCTAATCACACAGGGCAGTTGGTTTCCTTTCCGAGTACCCAAAGTATTGTAAGAAAACAAATAAGTATTATACCATTCAGTGAAAGCCGTATAGAAAAAATTTAATGTAATATTACAAAAAGAATCCAATTGTTGCCCTGTCACGGAAATGCGGATCACATGTACAACTCATTATTCAACCTGATTAATGGCGTGTTTAGTTCAGTTTTTACTCCTAGACACTGTTCTATAAGTGAAAAGCTAACTTTTAGCACACCTCGGAAGCTCTCGGAAAAATGTATGAAACGATCGCGTTGTAATTACTACAAACATAGCTCGTGTACATGCACGGTAGTGTTGATGTGTGAGAAAATTAGAAATGTCATGGATAGCACTATTTGAAATTTGAGCTAATTTTCGAGTGAGATAGCGTGATTTTTCTCACTCTATCCCTTGGTGTCATGATTTATGTCACATCCGACGGAGGCGACAATCCTGTTGTTACAAAAAGTCATATTAATGATTTTTACATTAAAACGTATTTCCATCTTTTTCTTCGCTTCGGAAGAAAAGAATATGTCGATACATTTTGGTCCTGTCAATCAACAGAATTGGCACAAATAACAAAACAATACTACAACACGACTTTGATATGTTTATAGAGTAATCAAAACCGATTGTGTTTATAAAAACTAGCTGTTGCTCATGGTTTCGCCCGCGTGAAATTTTTCATTCATTATAAATAGTCTCCGTTCCGTTCGGTCTATAGGGCACATTTCTTAACCGATTGTCACCAAACATGGCATACATGTTCTTTCATTTAAAACATCATTTTTGCCTAGAGCTTTTTAAATCGGAGGAGAAAAGGGGTGCCTTTTCTGTCGTCTTATTTATGAACGGATATTGTTGATTTTTGGCTGAAATATCCGAACATGATTCCTTACAGGTAGTTGTGGAAAAAAATATGAGAAAAGGCGGAGACGTTTGTTGTAGCTTTTTTAAGAACGGATTGACAATATTTATTGGTGAAATATCTAGGTAGCTATAAAATAAAGATACGTATCGTATAATAGAAATATAAGTGAGGATACCGGATTTGATCTCCAGATGCCAAAAAATGATCTGGAACTTTTTACAGAAATACTAGTATTTATCCCTTAGTAATTAATGCTCCATTGCCTAGGGTGAGGTAGAACATTTCTTTATAAATGGTGTTTTTATTACGTACCAAACTTTCTGAACCTCAACTAAATGACATTGATTTTATGCCCGGTTTTTGTAATAACTATCCTAATACTTATTTAGAATTGTCAACGGCGAGTAGGATATTAGAAAAATGGCAGTTGAGCACACTTTAATTTAATAGTGTTAATTTATTTAAGTATCAATTATAATTAATACTAAACGGAAGTTCCCGGAAAGATATCTATTTATATTTTTTAGAAAGAAATGGTTTTAACCGCTCTATACTTTATAAAATTTAAAAATCATTATTTTGACAGCTCACGCCTATGAAGTGTGGCATTTTTTTTCGATTTGAATGTATCACAGTTAATGTCGTCCATCATGGATTCCGTCCTTGCCAGGTACCGCCCATTTTTTAACCCTAGAATGTATACTAATCTAAATCTGCATCATATGCTTTTGAGTTATAATCTTTATAATGTTAAAAAAACGAATTTATTCCTGGGCGAACCTGGCATCCAGGTTCATTAGTTTTTTTAAATACTGTTCATTGATGACCCTTGGTGGAACTTGTTGTTACACATATTTACACATATTACACAAATGATTTATGGGGTTTATCTGTTAAAACTATTTCACATATTATTACTGCAATAGCTCCATACCTGGCAGCCGTATTCAATTGCTGTGTCGCATCTGGTGTGTTTCCTGACTTGATGAAACATAGTAAGATAATTCCATTATTTAAAACTGGTGATACTGGAGACCCCTCTAACTTTCGGCCTGTTTCCGTTCTACCTACTCTAAGTAAAATCTTTGAAAAGCTTATGCTTGGCCAGTTGCTTAGTCATTTTAATATACATAATTTACTTCACAGGAAACAGTTTGGATTCGCGAGGGGTTGTTCAACGATAGATGCGGGGGTCAATTTACTAAAAAGTATTTTTGAGGCTTGGGAGGAGTCGCAGGTTGCTTTGGGTGTCTTCTGCGACTTATCCAAGGCATTCGATTGTGTTCACCATGAGACTCTTGTCAGAAAACTACACTCTGACTTCTTACTTGAGTAATAGGGTTCAGAGGGTCGAAGTAAAAGGTAAACGATCTGCAGGAAGCCCAGTTGTAATGGGCGTCCCGCAGGGGTCAATCCTTGGTGCATTTCTGTTTTTAATATACATAAATGACTTACTTTACTACGTAGGGGATAAGCATGAGATTGTATTGTTTGCAGATGATACTTCCTTGACGTTTAAAATTAATAGACAATTACACAATTATGACAAAGTTAACAGTGCATTCTCAAAGATTGTTCATTGGTTTAATGTTAATAATCTTCTTTTGAATGATAAAAAAACTAAAGTAATTAAATTCTCGACACCTAATGTAAGGCAGGTAGCTACCAATGTACAACTTAATGGATCTGGGTTGGACCCTGTGGGGACTGCTGTATTTTTGGGTATCACTATTGACTCAGAACTACAGTGGGGACCGCAGATTGAAAAATTATCAGACAAATTAAGTTCTGCAGCATATGCAGTAAAAACAATTAGACGGCTTACTGATATTGAGACAGCTAGAATAGTTATTTTAGTTATTTCTATAGTTTAATGTCATATGGAATTCTTCTCTGGGGTAATTCTGCGGACATTAATACCATCTTTGTATTGCAAAAGAGAGCTGTAAGAGCAATATCCCAACTTGGTCTTCGCAATTTATTTATGAAAATTTACTTTATGTGCATAAAAATGTAGACTCCTTTACTAAAAAGATATGATATACATGGTATAAATACTAGAAATAAAAGTAATCTTGTGTTACATACAACTCGTCTCCAAAAAATAAGCAACTCTTTTATGGGGCAATGTATTAGATTCTACAATAAACTTCCCAATGAAATTAGAACATTGTCCATAAATAAATTTAAAATAACAATTAAGGCCAAATTGTGTAGCAGAGCATATTATAACATTTCAGACAATTTGAATGACAAAAATGCTTGGGATTAAGTAGCTCTAAGTCAACACAAGAAAATAATTGTACATACATGACGACGTTTTTTTAAAAAAAGGATTCCTACTGAGTTTTTTGGCAGTGTTTCTCAGTAGTTGCCATGTCACGCACTGCACGGTAGGGGAAAAAATAATGACGATTCCAAACAAATTTAATATTTTTATGGAATAAATGATTTTTTTAATTTGAATTTGAATTTGAATCAGTGTTGGTGCCGTGACAAAAATAACTAAGGAAGCCTATGGTAAAAGCGGTATCGTCAGAAATAAGCCTTCAACGCCAAAAAAAAACAGAGACCTTTGGCAGTAACTAATGTGGACGAAATTGATAGGGACGCCACACGATGTCATATATAGGTATGACTATTATTTATGAAATGAATTCCCAACATTAAAAAGGTTAGCTATTTCGCTTCGCAACTGTGGTTTGTTCCGTGAACAGAAGTCTTCACTGGCGAAAGTATTGAAGCAAATATGTTTTGCATAAAAAACTGGGGACAAAAGAAAAGTACTAATGGAACGCACAGATATTGCTCTAGCTCGGTGTAACTTTTTAACAAATTATGGACTGGGGAAATGTAGTATGTATTTACAGATGAAAGCTGGCTTAATGTAAACCACGCTGTATCAAGGAGTTGGACGGATGACACTGCAGCATCAACCTCAAAAGTACCTATGGGAAAAGGGGAAATACTTATTTTTTATCACGCGGGCACTATGAAAGGATTTATTGATGGTGCGTTATTGTCTTTTAAATCGAAAAAACCAAAGGTTACCACGAAGAGATAGATTCAGAAGTATTTAAAAATTGGTTTGAAGATTTATTACATAAGTTGGAGGAACCCTCAGTGATTATTATGGATAACGCGCCATATCGCTCACGAATTATAAATAAAATGCTTACGCAAGCCAATAAAAAGACCGATATTATAAACTGGCTTCGTGATCGTGGCCACAACGTAGATGAGTCTATGTTGAAATGTGAGTTGGTCCGTATATTAAAAGAAAATCAGGAACCACCAAGATATGTTGTGAACGAACTAGCAGCAGAACATGGACACACAGTACTAAGACTACCGCCATACCACTGTCAGTACAACGCCATAGAATTGATATGGGCGAATCTGAAATGTTGAGGTTTAAAGGCCCCTTCAACATAAAACACAATCCTCAATGCGCAGTGTTGTAATCACTAGATATGACTTTGAAAAACCATTTAAATAAAGTTATTTATTTAAAAATACATTATCTGTTTAGATATTACATATTTCACACCATGTTTTATCTTGACACAGTTTTCATATATCTCATATATGGAATTCAAACATAAATCAATCCTTTCATACCTGCCAGTCAGATCGACACTAATGCAATCTCTTTTCTGTTCTAACACTCCTCCTCATTCGTTTCCATCTGACATAATCACTGAAGCATACTTTCCACACTCTACACTATATCAGCCTAATCTAATAATCCCATCTCTCTTACATAAAACTCAAACTTACCTCTCGATAAAGCCTTAGTCAAAACATCCGCAACCATTCTCTGTGCCTCCATGTACTTTAGCCTAATCACTCCATTTGCCAGTGTCTCTCTGACAAAATGAAATCGAACATCTACATGTTTTGTCTGTTGGTGATGTACAGGATTCTGTGCTATCGCCATCGCGGATTGACTATCTGTGTAAATCATCACAGGATTTACGTTAGTGCCATTTAGCTCCTCTAAAAATCTTTTAAGGAACACTGCTTCTTTACTGGCTTCACTTAGGCTGACATTTTCAGCTTCAGCTGTTGATATTGCTACCGTTCTTTGCTTTGAACTGAGCCATGACACAGCTCCTTGTGCCATTATAAAAGCATTGCCTGAATAGGATTTCCTATCCACAATGTTTCCAGCATGATCAGCATCTGCAAATCCGTGTATAAGATCTCTTGACGTATCTCTACGGAACGTGAGACTCATTCTCATCGTGCCTTTAAGATATCGTAAAATTCTCTTTACAGCAATCCAATGCACTTCCTCATAGCAGGTACAAAATTGACTCATAAAATTTACCGAATGAGCTATGTCCGGTCTTGTACATACTGACAAGTACATTAAGCTGCTGCAGCTCTCTGTATGGAATTGTCTCATTTGGTTTCCCTTCTGACTTGGCAAAACGCTGGCCTGGTACGGCTGGAGTGCTGACTGGTTTGCAGTCTGCCATTTTAAAACGTCTCAGTAGTTTTTCAATGTACTCCTCCTGATCCAGCTTAATCTCACCATTCACCTGCCTAAGTCTCATTCCTAAAAATAATTCAGCTCTTCCTAGATCTTTCATTTCAAATTTCACCATGAGTTCTTTCTTCACTTTCTGCATTTCAGTTTTATTGTGATAAAAAATAAGAATATCTTCGACATAAACTGCCAAAATTATCATTTCCTTTCCATTGCTTCGTGTATAAACACGTTCGGTTCATTTGCAGATCTTTTGAAATTCAAACTCATCAACTCTGAATGAAGTTTGATGTTCCAGGAACATGGTGCTTGCTTTAATCCATATAAAGATTTCTTTAGTTAACACACATGATCTTCCTTCCCTTTAAATATAAACCTCTTCATCAAGGTTTCCATTTAAGAATGCAGCCTTGACATCCATGTGATCTATCTTCATATTATTATTTGCAGCAAGAGCTATCAGCATCCTCAGTGAACTATACCTGATAACTAAAGCAAAAGTCTCATCGTAGTCAATTCCTCTTCTTTGACTAAAACCTCTCGCAACCAAGCGTGCCTTGTACCTAATTTTATTTCCCCCCTCTTTTTTAATTCGAAATATCCATTTCGAATCTACTACATTGCACGCTTGATTAGGTTTTACCAAAGTCCAGGTACCATTCTTGTGTAGAGAGTCTAACTCCTCCTGAATAGCAGCTCTCCACATTTTGGCATCCTTCCTAGATAGTGCCTCTTGCACTGTGAGTGGATCAATCTCTTCGGATACTACATTGAAACTCACGTAATCATTGAACTTGACAGGTGGTCTCCTTTCTCTCATTGAATAACGCCTTTCATCCACTGTAGATTCCACTGTGTCACGTTCAATCTCTGATATCTCTTCAGAATTATACCATAATTCATCTTCAGTTACAGTTTCCGAACGTACCTCACTGTGATCTCCACTACTTGATTGTACATTTTCCACCTGGTCTGACTCTTCTACAGTTTCTGTTTCTTCTAAGTTTTCTTGAATAGCTTCTTCAAGATCTACCGTAACCGGTTCTCTATCCTGCGTCTCTACAGTATCGGTCACCTTGTTAATGAATTGATTCTCGAAGAATACCACATCTCTTGCTCTGTGCAAATCTCTATTTGCAGGATCAATTAATCTATATCCTTTGGATTCTTCGCAGTATCCAACAAAAATGAGTTCTTTACTCTTTGAATCCCATTTAGTTCTCTTTTGGTCTGGAATGTGCATATATGCTTTACAACCAAAAACTTTAAGGTTACTCAAGTCAATTCTTCTGCAAATCCAAACCTCCTCTGGCGTCTTATGCTTTACCGCCAAAGTAGGGCTTCTATTCTTCAAATAGATGGCTGTATTGACAGCTTCAGCCCAGAAGCGAATGGGAAGTTTCGCTTCTTGTAACAGCGCTCGAGCTTTCTGTGATTGTGCGATTTGCACGTTCAGCAACACCGTTCTGTTCAGGTGTATACACAATCGTTAACTGTCGCTTGATACCATGAATCTTCAGATAATCATCGACTTTCTTGTTCACATATTCTCGACCGTTGTCCGTTCTCAAAATTTTAAGTTTCTTGCCAGTTTGAGTTTCAGCAAAACACTTAAATTCTTTAATTTTTTCAAAAGCTTCACTCTTTTGCTTTCAAAAATAGATAAAAGTTCTACGAGAAAAATCATCTATAAAAGTAATAAAATATCTGAAACCTGACATAGATGTCTCACTCATTGGACCACTTATATCGGAGTGTACTAGCTCCAGTAACTCCTTGGCTCTCGTAGCCTTTCCATGCGTAAAAGGTTGTCTCGTTTGCTTGCCCAACAGACATGATACGCAATCTAGTCTACAATTAGAAGATTTGGGAAAACTCACCCCAGTCGCCATCTTATCTCTAAGTAGGGTTAAATTACGTACTCCCAGATGTGCCATTCGTTTATGCCAAAGATCCATGTCACTACTCGTTGTAGATACTAAGGCACTTCCCTGTGAAGCAAACTTAAGTTTATAGACACCTCTATCAAGTACCCCTTTTACACAAGGCTTGCCTTTTACCCAACATTTGTGCTTATCAAAAATCTCACAACCTTTATCTGAAAAGACGACAGTTTTATCCCTTTTAACTATACTGCTTATACTTAAAAGATTAGTAGATAAATTTGGTACATATATTACATTGAATATGTTTACATCCAAAGCCTCATTCTCTACTGTACCGAATCCTTCACCAAATACCTTACCGCCGTTCGCACATGAAACCTCAACCTTGTCATGTTCAACAAAATCTTTCATCCAATCCTTCTTAAAACTCATATGAGACGATGCACCGGAGTCCAGGAACCATTCATTACTTGAAGCTTGATCCATCGTAGCAACTGCTGTTGCCAAGTGACTTGACTTCATCTTGTTCTTGCTTCTTGGATTGTCTGGACAGTCATACGCCTTATGTGAAGCACTTGATCTTCTTAAGATCATTGTTATTTCTGTTAACATTCTTTTTCTTTGCGTTGGATTTGATCATCAATGCTGAGTTCCCAGTCTCTGAAGTACTCGTACTTGGACTTGGATGCGATTGTAATTGCAGCAATTTCATTTTAACATAATCGGTAGTTAATGTTATATTTGTATTTTCCATGGCTAGTCGCATCGGTGTGTACTCATCAGGCAGTCCTTGTAGCATGAGTGCTGCGAGAAGCTCATCATCAATTTCCTTCCCGAGGTCAGCTAGCTGATTAGAAATTCGCATTTGTTCCGTGACATATTCTGATATAGAGGTGAATTGTGATAATTTCAAACTCACTAGCCGAGAAAGTAACCTGCACCGATTATTTACTCCTTTATCTTCAAAAGCTGCTTTTAGACTGTTCCATGCTTCGTAAGCCGTTTTTGCTTTTCTCACATGAACTTTACAGTGGTTGTTAATCAACAAACAAATTTTTGTTCGAGCTTTTTGATCTGCTCTCATCATAAGTACATCATCTGAATTCGAAGGATTCTCTACATACTGCCATAAATTTTCATGAACAAGTATGCATTCCATGTCAAATTTCCAAGAATCATAGTTACTACTACCATCTAACTTCATAATGGAAAATAGTGATCCCGACCCCGAATTCATGTTTGTCTCACTCTCTCATATGTTGTTTTCTTCGTACATACCTAGTTTACGGCGTACGTAACACCATAACCTGTTGAGGTTTAAAGGTTGCCCTTCAACATAAAACACAATCCTCAATGCGCAGTGTTGTAATCACTAGTTATGACTTTGAAAAACCATTTAAATAAAGTTATTTATTTAAAAATACATTATCTGTTTAGATATTACATATTCAACACCATGTTTTATCTTGACACAGTTTTCATATATCTCATGTATGAAATTCAAACATACATCAATCCTTTCAAACCTGCCAGTCAGATCGACACGAATGCAATCTCTTTTCTGTTCTAACATGAAAGCGTACGCAGCAAGGCGGAATACAAGTCCACCTTTTACGGCAAATAAGATGTTGGTTTTACTGAATGATGCATGTAGCCACGTCAGTGCTGAAAATTGTGCAAGTGTAGTTGCAAGGACTGAACAAATAATATTGTCTGACTGGGGACGAAAGATTATTATTGAAGAAGAACGAAGAGATTCGTCATCAGATGAAGAGGATATGTCTGTAGACGATGAAACAAATGCACCAAGGACATTTTCATTGTTTAGGATCAACACATCGGGCATAAGGTCATCCGTTTATAACTTTACCTAAGTTCAGAAGTGTCAAATAGCTCTGTGTGTTGTGTTGTAGTATTGGTTAGTTATAATTTACACCCGCATAAAGACTTTTTTTTATAATTTGAGTGCTCTCAAATAATTCGTGGGATTACTTTGCTTTCGTTCGTTGCTTTTATTCTTTGTTTTAGAAATATCTCAAATGTGTTAAGCTCTTAATCATGTTCTGTATATTTTTGAAGTGAAAACTTATTTAGCGGCGTTGGATGGGTAAAAATTGTTAAACTCGCGCATCAGGATAATTTGACCTTTGACCCGTTCTACAAAGTCGTCGGTTATCGACGACTTTGTAGAACGGCATGACGTCATACAACATTCCTAGCTACAAAGTGTTTATTATGCTAGGTACGCTAAGAAGCTTCGTAGCATAGCGGTAAGCGCTTCGATGGTAAGTTCTTATGGTTTTAGATAGTACCGGGTTCAAACCTAGGCTTCTGACACTTTTTATTATTATTTTTTCTTTTTGTAGGCGTCCAGCAGTGGACTGCGGTGGGCTTATTGATTAATTGATTGATTTGTAATTTATAACTCTTTGTGATTATTTTTCTGTCTGAAATTTATTAATTTCTTCTGACAGAAAATTAGCAGAAAATTAGTGATAGGTTCTATGATTGGCGCTATATTATAGGTATGGTATGGTATGGTATGTTTTTTTTTATCTTTTCCTTTGTATATAACGAAGAAAGAAAGAAAAAATGTTTTCACTTCTGCTGGCACTCCCGGAGTGCAACCCGTCTTTTTTTCTACATAATCTGTGGGCGCAGCGCAACGCGCATGCGCGCCATTATCAAATGGATCTTGGCGCTCACCATTTGTGTCATTTAGCAATAAGATAAGACAATATTTATTGCTTCAAACAATTATTAAAATTAAATATCATTACATTAACACAAACAAACAATAAAGTAGAGTTTTTTTTCTTTCTTAACATTTAGTAAATGGATAGGCCTGGTGTTATTTAAAAAAAATGGGTTATGTTAGGTATATTAGCGTTACTTAACACGAAATTATATTTTTGAAATGCTTGCCTGTTTATCGGTTTGTTGGCGATGGATCAAAAACTACTAGTGTAAGTTTTGGTCAGACTTAAAATCTTACGTGTGTTTGATCGCAATCGTACCTAGTGTTTGCATCTCATACATTTTTTGTCATCTTAAACTTATTTACCACATTTTATGCAAATAAATATGTTCTATTCTATTCTATCGATTATGTAGAACCGGTGATATGGCCAAAACCCACAAAAGCCGACATCCACGCAAGCGAAGCCGCGGCCATCGGCTAGTTATTTGTAAATAAGACAGTGCACACGGTAGCACCTGCATCAAGTAATCGCGTGATGTCGGTGAAGTTAGTGTGATAGTGAATGAAAGAGCTTCAGTTAGCTCTTTTTTTGTTTCATCGCAGGGCGTGGCATTTACATGCCATAAATCAAAATCACGCATCCATATATATGAGACGTCATCTTTTCAGAGTTTGTAATGCGCACATGAATCCATTATTATTATTGCAAGGGCCCATTGGCTATGTTTACCACATTTTTGAAGTGAAATCTTCTTTAGCGGCGTTGGATGGGTCTATCTATCTATCAGCCAATAGACGTCCTTTGCTGGACATACGCCTCCCCCAAAGAGTGCCATGCCGAACGATCTTGTGCCTTCAACATCCACCGAGTTCCTGCGACCGCTTTAATGCCATCGGTCCATCAAGTGGGGGGCCGTCCTACACGTCGTTTTCCAGTTCGCGGTCGCCATTCGAGAAACTTTACTCCCCAGCGGTTATCGGTTCTGCGAGCTATATGGCCTGCCCATTGCCACTTCAACTTGCTTATTCTAAGAGCTATGTCGATAACCTTGGTTCTTCTACGGATTTCCTCATTTCAGATTCTATCACGCAGTGAAACTCCTAACATAGCTCTTTCCATAGCTCGTTGCGCAACCTTGAGCTTATGCATGAGACCAATATTTAGCGACCACGTCTCGGTGCCATAAGTAATCACTGGCAAAACGCACTGATTGTAGACCTTTGTCTTGAGGCTCTGTGGTATCGGTGACGAGTTGGATGGGTAAAAAGTGTTAAACTCGCGTCAGGATCACGTGATTTTTTTTTGACACCTAACCGACAACTTTCTAGGACGACATGACGTCACACAACATTCCTAGCTACAGAGTGTTTATTTTGCTAGGTACGCTTACAAGCTTCGTAGCTTAGCCTGTAAGTCCTTATGGTTTCAAATAGTACCGGATTCGAACCTGGGCTTCTGACACTCTTGTGATTATTTTTTCTTTTTGTAATTTATTAATTTTTGTGATTATTTTTTCTGTTTGTAATTTATTAATTTCTTCTGACAGAAAATTAGCAAAAAATTAGTGATAGGTTCTATGATTGGCGCTATGTTATAGGTATGGTCTGGTATGGTATGTTCTTTTTATCTTTTTCTCTGTATATAACGAAGAAAGAAAGAAAGAAAAAGTTTTCACTTCTGCCGGCACTCCCGGAGTGCAACCCGTCTTTTTTCATAATTTTTCGTCAGTGAGACATCACCTCAGCGATCGCTATACGGCTAAAGTAGGTCATTACCTAAAGGTTACAAGAAAATTGGTCGGGTTGATAAGTATTTTATGGTAGTGAAGGTACTTTAATGTTTATATTATGATCCATACCTGGGAATAGCGGTTGAGTTGTGATATGGTGTACAATCATAACTGTTCGGCTGCATTTTACATTTGACATCATAGTCTAATATCAACAAATCGTCTGAAATAAGGCGCTCAGGTACAATATAGATTAATGATGCAGCGTTATGAATACTAAATTAAAATTTTAGCAAAAATCGAGACATTTAATGTTGCGACATAAAGTTTTGTATGATACGAGTGAAACATATGCAATTACCAGAGACTAGATATGTCTTATGTCTGCATAGGACATATCTATTCTCTGCTAATTGCATATGTTATATCATACTATTACGTATAGGGTATACTACTATATCAATAAAACATCGATATCATCATCATCATCATCATATCAGCCATACACAGTCCACTGCTGAACATAGGCCTCTCCCATAGACTTCCAGAATGACCGATCCAAAGCAGCCCGCATCCAGCGCTTCCCGGCGACCTTGATGAGGTCGTCCTTCCACCTAGCCGTTGGGCGTCCTACACTGCGTTTGCCCGTACGCGGTCGCCATTCCAGAACTCTTTTGCTCAATCGGCCATCTGTTCATCGATATATTCTGATATATTATACCTTAACATAGAAATATGAAAACTTTAGAATATCGATAATAAAGAGTAAAATAATTGTATTTTACCAATCCAAGAAGGGTTGAAAAACGGAGACGATGGAGACATAATACACTGACGTGAAAACATAAGTAATAATATTGATGAAACTCCGATCCCCCAAAACATGTTTATTGAATGTTCTAAGTTAGTATCGAACGTTAATTTCCAATAAAAATATTTGAATAGCAAAAAGCAACAGTAAAATTGTTATCGAACATAAAATTTAGACCATAGTAAATTGGATTTATTTCGATGTAGGTATATGTTAGTGTTAAAAATAAGTCACAAAATTATTACTTACAAGGATTCTTTTTGGAGAGCTTCGTATATTTTAACCTCTTTCTTTTTTCTCTGAATTGTGAAGTGGAGAGAACACATATCATTTACATACAATAATTAATTATTGTTATAAATGAAAACCAACATAGCAATTATAGTTTATTACAGTGTTCTTATAAAAAGCATTCCTATCTTAATTATTCGGTTTGCATATAGTTTATCCTAGTAAAAATCAGATATAGCCTTGTTATTATACTGCCTCACGACAAAGTTACAACTTCAACCACATAAATGAAAAGAGCATAGCTATAAAATATTATTGCAAGACTCTCATAGTGCTTTTTTATACTTATATGATATTGCTTTATAAATACGGTAAAGCAAGTAGCAGCTTCTGTAAGGGACACGATTAAGAAATATGATCGCCGTTTTGCTTCTCTGAATATCAATTTAAATTTGAATACATTTCGTATACCTATATCAATAAGTATCGTCGATCTTAAATGCGGTATTTTGCAGCCCTGAGAATAGGGTATTTGTCTCCAGTACATAGACCGCGAAAATCGTCCATAGAAAGGTCCACAATAGAAACTCCCCCGAGGTTTTTGGCTCTGGAAAAAAAAGTGAAAATTTCTTAATGTTAGGCATGTTGTGTAGTTGCTATTCCATAGAATGTAAAATGAAGTTTAATGTCTTGATTATTATTAAACATGTTATTTTTAACACAAAAACGATTAGTAGAATAAAACTGCACCGAACGAAGGTTGTTTGGAAAGTAAACAGCCAGAGGCTGTTTACTTACCAAATAGTACTAAAACTACAATACGATTGCAGATCGTTAAACTTTCTGGATACTGATTGTACCTGTCATCAAACCACTACCCGTAGAATTATTAATATTCCTCCCATAACTCAAGCGAGACAATCTTAAAGTGCGTCGTTAAGGACCTCCATTATCTGCCTATTAGTAAAAATCTTGAGCATTCCAGCATGTCTGCAGTCTGCAGCCATAGTTAGGTAAGTCTGCTTCGTTAGGATCGACAGAATACCCTCCATAACTTGTGCTACGACAGTACACCCTTGAGCACAGTAATGTACCTTACCTCGATCATTTTCTATTTAATTGTGTGGCATTCCCTTATGAATACCCAAGGTCCCAAGAAAATTAATATAGGACTATCACAAAACTTAACCAAAACGAATACAAAAAGAACTTCGATGTTTTCCATGAAGTGACTGCCATCTGACCTTGACACCCCTTTGGCGATAGTGAAGTTCTACAGTTAGAACAGTGGTCGAACTTTTCAGGGCTCACAACTACCCGTAACGACTGCCATAAATATTCCTGTATCAACTTGAAGAAAGAATTAATGCTTTTAATATTAAGTTTAACGTTATTTTTAAACTATTGCGGTGTGAACTCATAATTACATAACTGTTCGGGACTATGTTTTTTGGTTTCACTATCTTAATCACTGGATTCAACGTATATAGTAAACTATATATATACTGAAACCAAAAAACATAGTGCCATTAAAAACTGACATAGTGAGTGTGGTGTGTCGCCAGCCTTGCCATTAATTATAAAAGTAATGGAGGGTAGGCGCACACAAAATGTTCTCCGCATACCTCACGACGCTCGGAAACCAGTCTAGCCGTGACCACGGGCACTGCAACGCATCCGAAACGTCGGCAAAAATAGTAAGTTCCATAATTTATCGCGAAAAGTCCCCAACAGTTATATAATTATAAGTTTAACGTTATTTTCTCACATTAATTGTAGCTCTAATGATTACTCAGGCAAAACATCGTTTTTAATTGATTTTTGTATGAAATATGCAAATTTCCACATACGTAATGGTTTGGCCATTAATGAACGGAAACATTTATTTACCCGCAACTTCAAGAAAGTTAAAGCTACCTTATTGCTTTGCTTGAGCCCCTGAGGTTCGGATATTCTGCCGTAAAACTCCATATTTACTGAATCTCTTGTTAGTCCCAGCAGTTCGAAAATGTTCATTATTGGGAAACGACAGAACTCTAATTTCAATAATTTAGCGAGGGAAGATTAAACAAATCAGATCAAATAATTCGTGTAGTTTGAATGTTGCCGCGGCCTGCCAGGCGTGATCACCTTGCCTGGTCGGAGGATCCTCCCTTTGTGTTGGAGGAACATCACAAACAAACTAAACTAAAAACTAGACTTACGACCTATGTGGCATGACGACACGACGGTATTTCCGTCAAAGTCAAAGTCAAAGTCAAAGTCAAAAAACATTTATTCTGCATAGACCATTATAACGGTACTTACAAAACGTCAAGTAACAACTTGCTGCTCAATGCGAAGAAAACAAAATGTGTAAAGTTTACTATGCCTAATGTAAGACAGATAGATACGCATATTACAATGAACGATGAACCTGTTCAAATAGTTGATACCACAGTTTTTCTTGGTATAACTTTAGATAGTAAACTGCAATGGGGTTCTCATATCGCAGCCTTGGCAGGAAGACTTAGCTGAGCTGCCTATGCGGTTAGAAAAATAAGGTCATTAACTGATGAGGAAACGGCACGATTAGTTTATTTTAGCTACTTTCATGGCCTTATGTCGTATGGTCTGATGCTGTGGGGCTCAGCTGCTGATATTGAGACTATTTTCATATTACAGAAACGAGCGATACGAGCAATCCATAGCCTCAGACCCCGTGACTCGCTGAGAGAACTATTTAAAGAAATTAATATTTTAACAGTTGCTTGCCAATACATCTACGATAATGTTTTATATGTACGCAAGAACCTAGATATCTTCATAAAAAACTCTGACGTACACAATTATAATACGACAAATAAAAATAAACTTGTAGTGCCAAAATTCAGACTTCAAAAGGTTGGTAATTCATTTGTAGGTAACAGTATTAAAATGTTTAATAAAATTCCTCAAGATTTGGTTGACATGCCACTAAATAAGTTTAAAATAGAAGTAAAAAAGTCTTTAATGAAAAAAGGATATTACAAAGTAAACGAATACCTTAATGATAAAAATGCATGGTCATCCTAATCTTTTTGCTTGCTCGCACAAAATAAATGTAGTAAAAAAAACATTGTTTTAAAAAACAAACTATAATATTGTTCACTGAGTTTCTTGCTGGTCTCTTCTCAGTAGAACCAACTTACCGAACCAGCGAACGAATCATTTTCAAATGATTTATTTACTTAATTGAATATTATATTAGTAATTTCTTCACATGACTGTAAAATTTTGACGTTCATATATACTCTTTATGTGCCTAAACTGAATAAACGAAATTGATTCTTTGATTCTTTGTTGGTACAGTTATTCCCAAAGATGCCTAGATGAACATACTAAAAGTTCCCGAGGGTGGTACGAGCGGTGCGGGAGGGGTGGGGGGAGGTCACTTCTTCAGTCTTTTGCTTGTATATTGAAAACTATTCTTCAGGTATAACAAGCATCGAGAACCCCGTTTTTCCCCCTCCCGAGGAGGGCCGGGGTGCGAGGGATATGTCGAGCCTAGCACAACAGCCCACATAAACGGCGTGCGGTTTAGTCGGTTCCAGTCCGACATAACCTCCCCCTCTGGCTCCGCAGGGGGGAGGGATATCCGTGGGGATTTCCCCTTTGTCTGTCATCCCCGTTTTACCCCATTAGCAGAAAATTTTGCAAAAAATCTTTCTAGTTTTATAAATAGAGTATTTGGGCGACCACATTTTCCGGTAGAACCACTTTTACGTCGGTAGAAAATTGAACTTAGCAACGCGTCAGGAGCAGCGAGATCTAAAGTCGTAATTAGTTCCAATGTTTCTATGGACTCCTCTCTTCCAACCTCATAATTTAGAGGCCAGTTGATTCCAAAACCAATTCAATTCTTGAGGGAATACTCCATAAGCGTGATGTTTTACTTTGGTAAGAGGAACAGAAGAAAGACCAGGTTAATTAAAAGTAAGGGTAGTGAATCGATATTCGTTAATCTCAGACCGAGTACTGGATGCTAGGTATATTTTAAGAATCATCGTTTCTCCAAATAAACATATGGTCATAATTTATCGGAAATTAAATGTAGATAAATAATGTAGAATTAACTTAAGAGATAATTTTCAAAATACAAGTAAAAAAACTGAAGAATGGGACATTTTCTCCCTCCACCATTGGTTCCACCTTCGAGGACTTTTAGTATATTCATCAAGGCACCTGAAATACTAACTGTACCAACTATCAAAACTACACGAATTATTTTGTCTGATCATCAATTTAAATGGGGTAATTGAGTTTCAACCTTTGTAAAAATATCAGATATCAATCAGTGCAATTTCAACTTACTTGACATATGATGCTCGTTGGCCAGCAGTGTCAGGATCCTCGTAGGAGACCCAAAGACCACCCTCACCACTGTCGTCGGGCAGGCGGAACGCATATGTTCCTATGAAGTGTTAAGCAATATTATTCGTCTACACTTACAAGACATACAGGCCGATTCTACATTTACAGATCCACCTAGTGTATTTTTACTCAAAAACAATATTATTCTTTAGGTTTTAAGTTAACTCTATGCCATATCTAAAAAAAATAAAAAATAAAGAAAATATCACACCAAGTCTGAGCGTGAAAGTGATAGACAGAGTGATTGCTGATGAGTTTACAGTATACAATTATATTAGGTAGTTGTAGTTACTACATGGGGTGCGCTATAAGTTTCCGAAACTGAGCATCTATAAAAAAATATTTGAGGCAAGAAGTTTTGGCCTCTTAACTACAATTTTTAACCGACTTCATAAAACGTGGAGGTTCTCAATGAATCGAATTGAGAACCTCTTATTTTATTATGTATGTTTGTTAGGCTGACCCCACATTAGGCGTGCGCGTTCCTCGGGCGTGTGACTAGCGCGGGTGCCGAATGCGCGCCGCGAGCGCGCTGCGTGTACATTATTATTATTATGGTTCTAAAATATGAAAACTGTGGTCGATGGCGTGCTGGACAGGATTAAACTTGGACTACGAAAGCAAATTCTTCTAACAGATCGAAATTCTCCAAATTCAGTTATTTTAAACTTTTCACCAATTTGGTTTTGAAGTCGGCTTTTTTATTTATTTTTTACATCTTACATTTTCATCACCACCCCGGATTTAAGTAATTAAGAATATTCTTGCTATGATCAATCATTTCAACGGTCTTGCTCGGTTTCAAAATGTTTTTGGTAATGAACAAGACGACTACTTATAGCTTGTATACAAAATGTAAGTAACATAAATCTTATTAACAAATTTCACCACTATGAACATCATCCACAGCTGTGAACAACAATCACATCGATATTGGGCACCGTATGACCAAAGCAGACAGGTATGTCAAGTAAGACAACCTGCCTACAGTATTGATACATTATCCTGACTTCTCTATTTCTAGAAATAACTATTTTTAACAACATAACAGGCTGTGAAAGAAGGAGGAGTGGTATAACGTTTTGAATCTTTGTACGGATGTAAAGATGCAGTTTCTTTAACTGAAAATATTTAATGAAACATTATTTTTCCGAAAATATTTAATGAAACATTATTTTTAGTTTGCCCCAGATGTAACAGATTAGGTAGAAATAAGTATTGAACCATTTTCTCTTAATCTTGCATAATAATTTAAATAATCGATGGGTCCGTTGTATATGGGCCAAAATGCAAAATGACCCCTTTACAGGACAGGCTTCCAAAGTTTCAATTTGTTATAATTATTGATTTATAAAACCGCAGTTTACGAAATTTTGCATTTTTAGTTTTTATTTACATCACAGTGTTTTATGTAAACATTTCACTGAATATTGGCCCTTTTACGTTATAACGGCTTCATACTTTTTTTTGTTAATTTTTTCTCATGAGAGTATAAGAAACATTGAATATGGATCCATCTTCTTCATCCGAGCGTTAATCCTAGTCGCATCCGAAGCTTTTCAACTTGGAGTCTGGGGTCCGCTGTTTACCAGTATAACTGCAAACTTCGATATTTTCCGTGAAGCGACTGCCATCTGACCTCCACAACCCAAAGGCGATATCGAAGCATTGGAGCTAGACCAGTTGTTGGATTTTTGAGGGCTCCAACTACCCGTAACGACTGCCATAGATGTTTGTATGACAACCGGGACCGACGGCTTAACGTGCTTTCCGAGGCACGACCAGACCAATGCAAATACCCATATTCATGCATACAAATATTTGCACTGAGCGGGGATTCAACCCGCGCCTCCTGCGCAGCGGCCAAGTTCACTAAAGCTACGCCACGGAGGCTGTCTGAATATGGATCCATAATTCTAGTTTTAAGGCTAATTCAATTTTTATTTTTATAAATGAATAAAACTCTTGTGTGTTTTCTCTGTTATTAAAATATGTCTAATTGAAAACTTAGTAGGTTTTTTTTTTTTTTTTTTTTTACGTGCGGGAAATCCCCACGGATACCCGCCCCTCCGGAGCCGGAGGGGTGGGTTATGTCGGACTCGAACCGACTAAACCGCACGCCGTCTGTGGGTCGTGGTGCTAGGCCGGAGGTGAGGTTGTCTTGCGACATATCCCTCGCACCCCGGCTGACCCAGGGCCATCCCTTTCGGTCTGGCCCTCCTCGGGAGGTGGGGACCACGCCGTCCCCGACTCAACCCCGGTGTGGGGAGGCGCGCATCGTCCTACGATGCGCGCCGCCGCCGTGGCCTGCTTCTGCTAGGGTGACGGGTGGCTCCACCCGTCACCCTCAGGCCCGCGCTCATGGGGGGCGGAGGTCTGTAAGCGCCCTCCGACGCCCGAGCCGCCTTCGGGCGCGAGCAGCGATGTCAGCGAGTCTTTCTCGCTCACCGCGCCGCGCCCGCTCTGCTGTCTCCTTCGCGAGCATGACCTGCTCGCAGAAAGAGGCGCTGGCCGCCCACGCATCCGCGCAGCGGACCATCGCCGCGAGCAGGGTGGAGAGCGTGAGCACTCTCACCCCCAGGGCCTGCACAAGCTCCCGCCTCGGCGCCTCAAACGCCGGACACTCGGTGAGCGTGTGCAGCCCCGAGTCCACGCTCGCGTCGCAGTGATGGCACTCGGGCGTTGGCTCAATACCCATCAGATGCAGATACCGCCCGAAGTAACCGTGCCCGGTTATCATCTGCGTCTGACGGTACGAGAGGCTCCCGTGTGGCCTCTCTAGCCACTCCCCCATGATGGGCCTTACCGCCGCAATGACGGTGTGCCCTGCGCGTGGTTGCCCAAGTCGTCGCTCCCACTCGGCCACCATGACCTGGTGGAGCCGGGATTTCTCGGCCCGAATGTCCTCGGGCTCGGGATCGAATCCCCGCTCCCGCGCCTCCTTTCGGAACTGGTATAGTGCCGAAAGGGCCCTCGCTTCCAGGATCCACGGTGGCGATCCGGCCAGGAGACTCGCCGCTTCGAAGGATATCGTGCGGTATCCCCTGATGGCCCTGGAGGCCATCGTCCTCTGCGCCGTACGGAGCAGAGGCAGGAATCTGGCCCCCAGGGTGTCCGCCCACACGGGGCACCCATATAGGGCCATGGACCGCACGACACCCGCGTAGAGTCTCCTGCAGGAGGCCCCTGGGCCCTTCAAGTTGGGCAGCAGCCGACTCAGGGCATTCGCCGTGGTGACCAACTTGGGGCGCAGGCTTCGGAGATGTTGTCCGAAGTCCCATCGACCGTCAAGCACGAGCCCCAGGTATTTCAGCTGGGGCTTGATGTCGATGGGAGTGCCTCCCACTGTAAGGCTGGCTCCCGGGCCTGGCCTGCGCCGAGGACCATGAAAGAACATGGCCTCGGACTTGTGCAGAGCCACCTCGAGACCCAGCCGCCGGATCCGTTCGACGACTTGACCAACCGCGGTCGTGGCCCTCAGGGTCGCCTCGCGGTGCGTAGCCCCGCTCACCGTCACCAGCGTGTCGTCCGCATAACACGTGACGGTGGCACCGTACGCGAAGTCACCGCGAAGCACCCAGTCGTAACCGATGTTCCACAGTAACGGCCCCAGGACCGATCCCTGTGGGACACCGCACGACATCTCACGCCTACCGACTCCGGTCGAACTCGGGTAGACGACGGCTCTCTCCGTTAGGTAAGCCCCGACTATGCGGCGGAGGTAGAGAGGCACACCGTGGTACACGAGTGCCTCCCTGATGCAACTCCAGGGCAAGGTGTTGAAGGCGTTGGAGATGTCCAAGGACACCGCCAACATCACCTCGCCCCGGGCGACCGCATCCTCCGCCAGAGTCCTCACACGCATGATGGCATCCACAGTGGAACGCCACCGGCGGAACCCAAACTGGGTATTCGCCAGGTCCGGCCCCACTCTAGAGAGATGCTCGACGAGGCGCTTGGCAATTACTCTTTCAAAGAGTTTGCCCACCTCGTCGAGCAGCACTATGGGCCGGTACCCGGACGGCTCGTCCGCCGGGCGTCCCTTCTTGCGGATGAGGACCAGCTTCCCCGTCTTCCACATCTTCGGAAACTGGCCCCGCTCCAAGCATGCGCTGAGGAACCCTCTCAGTCGGGGTTCGAGACCGTCTTCCCCTAGAGCTAGGACCCACGCGCGGCCTGGAATGCCGTCGGGTCCCGGGGCGGTGTTCTTCTTGGCCCTCAGCCTTCGCACCGCCAGCTCTAGTTCTACCCAAGTGACCTCGGGCACGTCGTCGTCAATCACCGCACTGGGCGCCGTAGGCGACCGAGGCGGCGGAGCCATCTGCGGCGGAACATGTTCCGCTCGCGCCGGGAACAGGGAGTCGACCACTCCTCCGAGCAGAGCCGGTTCGAGCACCTGGGTCAGCGGAGGGGCCCGGGGGCGCAGCTTTTCTCTTACCATAAGGTAAGGCCGCCCCCATGGGTCCCGCTCCAGCGTCTCCAGGAGCTCCCGGTAGCAAGCGGCCTTAGACCGCTTGATCTCCGCTCGGAGGGCATTCCGGGCCTCCCTGTATCCCTCGTGAAGCTCCGCCAGTCGGGGCTCCGAATCTGCGGTACGGCTACGCCTCCTACGGAGTCGAGCCCACCGGCGGTGCGTGATCACGCAGGCTTGACGCAGCCTCGCGATCTCCGCATTCCACCAGTAGACCCGACGCCTCGGATTATAGGCTGGAGCCCTAGGCATACCCGCATCGCAGACCCGTGTCATGGCCTCCCGGAACCAGGCCGCTTCATCGTCTATGTCGACAGGCCTGTCCGGCGCAATGGCCCAGGCCTGTACGATGGCGGCCTCCAGGAGGTCCTCCCGATTCAGTCGCCCCAACACCCAGCGCGGCTCGCGTTGGGCCGATATGACCGGCGCATCACCCGCAGGAGGGGAGACATCGAACCGAACGTATCGGTGATCCGATAGTGTCTCCACCTCCACGGCGACACGCCAGTCCCGCACGCGGAGTGACAGGGAAGCGCTCGCGAACGAAAGGTCTATGATCGACCTGCGCTCCCCCGCCACAAAGGTGCCCACATACGTGGCTTCGGCCCCGCGATTCTGGAGAACTAAGCCGAGAGAATCGGCCCAGCTCTCCAGAGCCCTGCCCCGCGCGTTCGTGCGCCGGGAACCCCAAGCCTGAGACCAGGCGTTGAAGTCCCCGAGCACAAGAACCTGACGAGGCGTACAGGCATTGACGACGTCGGTCAGCCGCTCCAGCGACCGCCGATACTGCCCAATGAGTCGGTGTGACCCCGGCGTGAGATAAACGGCCACGACCGCAATCTCCCCTACACGCGCCGCTACGATGCCATGCTCCCTTGCGATCACTACAAGGGGAGGGGCACCCGCAGCGGCGTTATGCACCAGTGCCGCCGATCCATCCAGGTCGACCACCCAGGCGGGCCCGAGGGGCCGGTGAGTGTATGGATCGGCGACAGCGGCGACGTCGATGGACCACTGTGCCATGCTCTGGAGCAGAAGTGCCTGAGCATCGACACCGTGGCCCAGGTTCGCCTGCAGGATGCGGAGATGAGGATCCATTATGGAACCATCTCCGCATCCCGCCCCGAACCATTGGCGGAACGCCCGCCTCGCGGCGGCGGCTCCCCGCGGGTGCAGGCCTTGCTGCCAACCCTATGGTCGGCCGGCTTGCCCTCCGCCGCACACCTGAAGCAGTGTGGCGGAGCTTCGCAATTACCGGCCCTATGACCGGGCTGGCTGCAGCGGAAGCAACGGTCGCCGACCATCACCTCCGCCCTGCACTGTACACCCACGTGGCCGGCCGACAGGCACCTGAAGCACCTGTCCGGCCGAGCCTGTAGGAGCCGTACCCGGACTCCTACAACGCCGCCTACCGCGAGAATCCGCCGGTCGGCAGCCTTTTGGGCTGCTGCGATGGGGCAGCCGACAACTGTTGCCCCCTGTCCGCGACGGCCGTAGCGGATCGCTCCGACCTTAACCGCCTCCAGGGGACAACCCCCGGCCTCCGCCACGGTGACCCGAATCTCTTCGGCCGTGATGGAGTCGTCCAGGTCCGAAATGCGCAGTTCTGCGCACTTGGTGGGCCTGGACACCCGGACGTCGGCTGCATTCAGCGTCTCCCTAAGCCTCGCCGCTATGGCATCGGCCTTGGGACCGCTTGTAGCGCCAGGGACGTGGATGAGCCGGGCACCCGTCCGAGTGTGTGTCACTCGGAGGGTCCCCGACACATCGAGGGCCCTCATATCAATGAGGCCCCTCGCCTGTTTCACCAGGTCCACGTACTGCACGCCCCTCTCCGTAGCCTCCGGTGTCATCGTTAAGACGACAGCGGTGGTACGGGGGACGCGCAGCTTTCCTGACGCTCCCTTCGCAGCTGCCAGGGCCTTCTTGGCCCTTTTGGCTGCCTTTTTGCGGGCATTCCGCCTTTTCTTGGCCTCGCCGACCACCTCCCAGCCCCCTGCCGGTGCGGAGCTAGTGGAGGCAGTCGGGACCGAAGCCGGGGCCGGGGCCGGGGCTGGGACTTGGGACGTCTTCCCCTTGCCCTTCCCCTTCCCCTTGCCCTTGGCTTGGGCGCTCCCGGCTGAGGCGGCGGTAGCGGCCGGAGCAGCAGGCGCAGTGGGCACACTGCGGGCCGACTCCTGCGAGGGCCCCGCCGTCACCGTACGGCTGGAGCCCCGCTTTACTGCTCCGGCGTAGCCCCCACTCGGCGGCGCCAGGGGCGGACGACGGATGGAGTCCATAATGGCCTCCAGACAACTCCGCGTCCACTCCTCGTGCGCCGCCTGCCGCTTTTCCATGGCGGCCATCGTCGCCATGCAGGCCTCCACCGGATTGGTGGGCCTCGGCTGCGCCGGCGGCGGTGGGGCCGGTAGGCGCGGCGGGGCCGGCAGACGCGGCGGCAACGGCGGCGGGGCCGGTAAACGCGCCGGTACAGGCGGTGGCGGTGGCGCCAGCGACACCGGCCGCGCCCGAGGCGGCAGTCTCGGCCGCACCGGCGACCTCGACCGCACCGGCGGCGACGGTGGCGACGGCGGCGACCGCGGCGCCAGAGATGGCGGCGGCGTCACGCGCTCGTCCGGCATGGCCTCCTGCAGCGCCGATATTTCGGCCGCCATCTTGGCCATCTCGCTGCGGTACTCCGCTGCCTGCCGCGCAGTCTCCTCGAGCATCGCAACCTGCTGCCTACCGAGCTCAGCGCGCTCGAGCTGCGCGCTGGCCAGCTCCGCCCTGAGCAGGTTGTAATGCTCGACGAGGCGTACCGTCACCCGCATGAGCCGGTCCTCCTCCGGCTTCATAGCCCCGGTCTGGGCCTTGGCCAGGCCTTTAAGGGCCTCCATCACCTCTGTCGAGGTGCTGTCGCCGGTACAGGCCAAGGGCGCCGCCGAGGTGGAGGAACTCGGCGGCGCCACTACATCCTCCGGGGCAGAGGCCCGCGATGGACGGGCCTGGGAGGCAACCTTTTTACCACCCCGCGCCTTTTGGCGGCTAACCGCCACCAGCTTGGGCGGGGGTGGGCGCAGCATTTCGTCACCACTGTGACTGCTGCTGGAGGACGAGTCGGTGAGCGTGCGCTCGGCATCGGACTCTGTCCTCGGTCGGGTAGGGACTTTGTTTTTGACTTTGGCGCTCCTCTTACGCCATTTCGATTTTCGGGTCCTTAGACCCACCGGGCTTCTGTCCCGGCTGTCGGCGGTGTCGAAGTTCTCCGACACTGCCTGGGACGCGACCTCCGCGTCGTGGTGCTGCGCGACCTCCGCGCAGACTGTTTCGCTTGGGTTTGGGTTTTTTGGGTTTATAAGTTCAAGTTTCTTCATCATGTCCCACGAGTAGAACCGTACTAAAGACACTTCCTGGGTGACGGCCATTCCAGGAAGCGGGGTATATACTGTGGAGGTCCCCAGGTATCCACAGGTTTTAAGCGACTTCGCTGTCGGGTTTTCAGACTTTTCCTTGTCGCGGGCCGGCCAATTAAGGCAAGCCCCACGGCCTCCAGGATATCGGCGTTCCCGAGTGTGGCTAGCACTCAGGTCGTTGTCGATATCTCGGAGGTTACGCGATGCGGGGGAGTAGCCAACTCTCCCAACGCCGACGGAGGCACGAATGCCCGTCAGCCCCTGCGCGAGCAGTGGGCCGACCCGTCCCCGGATCCTACGGATCCCGTCGCCTCTCCCATGTCTCCTCTGCTAAAGCAGAGGGGTACTGGGAGCGACGGCTAGCCCTGAAAAGGGCTGTTGAGGTGGGAGGAACCCAACGGATCCCTCCCCGCGGGCCTTGCAGGCCCGCCATACCACGACCCCCTCGTGCAATGGGGTCAGCTAGCCCTTAAAAGGGCTGTTGGAATGGAAGGGTGTCCTACGGACCCCTTCCCGCGGGCCTTGAAGGCCCGCCATCCCACGACCTCCTCGTGAGGTCAGCCGTCGGGTTATTCGTCAACGGCCAACAGAACTCCCATGGTAGGAGTCTGTTAGCCGTTGTCCAGGGTGCACCAGCCCCCCCGCTTCCGCTCCCCAGGACCGCGGTCCAAAGGGGGAAGAAACGGAGAAGCCGACGTGGAGGTTACCCAACCAGCACCCCACTTAGTAGGTTAGCAAATTGTTAAACGTTTAAGTCGTAAACTACTCTTTGGACTCTTGTTTAAATTCATATCACATATGACCTTATATTACTTCAATGAAACCTTGTTTCCATGCAGAAATGTTATTTTTTATGTGCTCACATTATTAATTTTGAACAGATGCGTTTACCATAAAAAGTCCTAATTGCCTAATTGTTAGACTGGCCCATATACATAGGACCTATCGATATCTATGTGACTGATGCTATATGTTATGAATTTTGTTTGAGATCTTTCGAATATACACAATTTTGTTTTTTGTAAAATGTAACAGGTACACGGACTAGCGTTCAAAAGAAAATCTAACGAAAGTTTGGTCAATTTCTTCACTACGATAACATGCATGAAATATTATTAGAATACAATAATGATTATTAGTGCAACAGCCAAGGTAATACAGACAAAGTGATAGACCAAACCTAGATAAACAAAGAGGCAACAGAGAACTGTAGGTATCGGCTAACTTCATTAAAAAACCGGAACAACATGCGAATACCTTTAAATCCTATGCAGCGGAATCATTCTAACAATACAATCAATATAAATGTCATTCCGAGCAATAGTGCATAATAACAATGCACTACTAATAAAATACAACTTGAAAATAGTTAGATGGAAAATCAAGTAAAATTGAACACTGAATAGTTGGATCATAGAAAAAAAGTTATATACTTAAGTTGTCAGCGGATATCAAAGATGAATAAATGCATGTCTTGAGAAAAATCTTTTCTATCTTTCTTTCTATGAAAGCAATAACCGTGAAATATGATTACGGATCCGTGTGAATGAGTGTAAAATATCACTAAACTAAATAAACATAAAAGACACACACACGGAGGTGTCAAAGTATTTTTCTCTACATAAGCTGTGGACGCAGCGCAACGCGAATGCGCAGATCAGCCAATGGATTATAGCGGTCAAATTTCCTATAATTTTAAGAAAATAATTTTCATTATTTCATGAGATTAGATAAAGTAGTGTATGAAACTGCATATAATTTGGTCTTAAAACACTCATGTGATACTTTAAAAACTTTCGCGTACGGCTCATTTTTTTGGTGTAGTCCACTTAGAGCACCCAGCTGAATGGCACCTGAGCGAAAAGCACTTAGCTTTGTCCATGAACAGCATCTATCAACATTTTTGGCAAGTACTATTCATGGATACATATTTAAATGTTGTACACTAAGTGGACCACACAATTTTTTTATCTCACACTCGTATTTTAAGAACTCTTAATAAGCAAAAGTTTCATAAACTACTCTTTTAAGTTTGTTGAGTATTCACCCTAATTGATAAATACAAACTTATTATGGTTGCAATATAGAAGTGACTAAAATTCAAAAACTTTAATCAATATTTTCAGTCGACAGTTTTGTTAGAATTGATTACACTGCTTTAGATACAATATCGTGCATTTAGAAGTACGATAAGTTATTTAGGACATAATCAAGACACCATGCCCAAAATGATTGCATTGTATTATTATAAAGCTTAAAGCCTATTAGAGAGTACCAACCAAACATAGGGCTTAAATCGCTGTCCTTTGTTAAGCCTTGCTCTGAAAAGTTAAATGATCAAAGTATTTTTTTAAACTCTACAGAATCACTTAAATAATACCTAATTGTGGTGTTATAATTGTTAAATTAGTAAGTGTAAATTTCATGCCGATATATACAAGGTTGATAGACCGTAGGAGTACTGTGCACCATTTCACAACTGCACCCCAAAATATAATTAAATCTGATTCCTATGATTTGTCGCCCTCATAATGAACCTATATTTTGTGTATTGACAGTATCTTTGCTTATTATATTATATTTTCATAATTTGGTCTTGGTATTTACCACTAGATACTATAATAGAAGATACTAAATACATACGTAGAAATATGTTAATCAAATACAAGATTTTGTAATTAAAAAAAAGTTAAAAAATATTCTGTGGCTAAACGACTACTCATATTTTATTAATTTTTGGTGAACAGTGAGCTTTAGCTCGATCTTGACTAGCAAAGTACTAGATCGTTTTGAATACCCCTAATCTCATAATCTTACTTACTCCTAATCATACTACATACGCCTAAACCTAACATCAAATTATAATAATTATTTTAGGATTTAGGATGAATTATTATAGCATTTTTTACTAAAGCTTTTCGGTAAACCGTTTAAAATTTCTTATTCACACAAAAAATCAAGGCTAAGCACAGCCAGCATCAAAGCAGGTGATCATTTTCAGATCATAAATATCTGCAAAACATTACTAATGAAATGAAATTATAAATCAATTTAATTGAACATTTTAGAAATTTTATAACGCGCAAGAAGAACTTTGTTACAGTATTTTACTAAGAAATCTATCCAAATCTGAAAATGATGATTAACTTTTCACGCCGCCTATAAGTAATTACAATTTTTTATTCAATTATATTATTTGAGATTGTACTTACCGAAGCGCTTGCTAGGATCAGTGACCTTCCTAAGATGAGGTCGCATGCCCTTCTGGTGGTTAGGGTTGATAAGCTTGGCACAAACTTCAGGATAACTCAGAATACCATCAATTTTGGTGTAAGGTCCTGAAGCATACAAATTATTTTAAAGTTATTTTTATTTTTTGTCCTTAAAAAAAATCATAAGCATTAGATTATTATTCAAGGTAATGTGATCAAAAATCATGAAAATAAGCCAAGCTTCTCACTGAAGTCACACCAGTTTCTAGATAAAATAAGAGTATTACCAGCTTCGCCTGGGCCATCAGCATGTAGAGGAGGAACACCAGCTATCTCACTCTCAGCATCGAGTTTCCAGGTACGAGCAAAAGTAGGAATAGCCAGGACGAGCTTTTGTGAAGGGGCACTGTTCTGGAGCCTGGCAATACATAATATTTCAATTATAAAAACGCATGAAGACAATAGAAAATAGTACACAAGTATAAACGAGATAATGTGAGATGAAAAAACATCTAATGACGCTATGTATGATTTGAGATTGATATGGTCGTTTACAATAATAGTAAAACACGTACTGGGATATTTACCATGTTTTTTTATGTTTGTCGAGTTCACAGGAAGATCCAGTTCACTTTTGAGATGGAAAGGGAAAGAAGCTTAGCGTTTTCTGAGGTCAAGGTTAAGGCTAGAGAGGATGGATCTTTTGGTCACACGGTATACAGGAAGCCCACTCACACTGACCGATACCTGCTCGCCGACTCGCATCATCATCCGCGTATGCTCCGTGATGACGTCACTTACTGACCGCGCATATAAACTATGTGACGAGGAGCCTTTGGATGCAGAAATAATACATTTAAGGAGCGTTAAAGGGGGGAACGGTTACAACGAGCCGATCATGGCACCGAGACGCTCGTCGGCACCTAAGTGCCTGGACTACAAACTGCGTACTTATCATACGTGAAAGGAGTGACAGATAAGGTTGCTATAATATTTTAAAGAAGTTCTCAACAAAAACCATCTTAACTCCCTTCAAAAAGCTGTCACAGTACCTACGCACGCCTAAAGACCGTTTTCTATTGAAACATCAAAGTGTCTACAAAGCTGGCTGCCGCTGTGGTAGCTCCTACACAGGCTAGACCAAACGCACTGTCTCATGCCGGATCAAGGACCACATCAGGGCGGTCAAAAATAACAAGCCACTGAAATCGGCTATCGCTCAACTTCTTTTGGAGGAAGGGACTAATCACTGGATTGAGTAACACAACCCTTAGATTCCCTCGACAGAAAGGTATATAAATTAAATGTACAAAAACTTCAACCGAGGAGATGTGTTTCAACTGTCAAGTCCAGACACATTCAGTGATCCGTATGTTCACGAAACGAACAAACTACACGTTCAAAACCCATACGGCCCGACTCTGTGAGTGCTGTGTATCGTAAACGTATTCGAGTGCAGTGCGAGAACGCGGGTAGTAGTAGTGACTACGCGCGTAAAAACCAAGTGAGTAAGGGGTAGACCGATACGGTCTGCCAAATAACACTTAACTCGGCGGTCATCAGTACATCCGTACAACAGCGCCGAAATATCAGATACTTGACAAACATAAAAAACATAGTAAATATCCCCCTTTGTCCAGTAGGATCTACTATCTCGATCCACCAGTGGATTGAATAGCACGCCGAAGTTCCCGGTACATGTTTTATTATTAATCTTATGACGCTGTCAAGCTGAAGACCACCATTGTAGGGTTATTGGTATTTGTAAAGCTCCCTTAACCTCATTCCTAAGACTTTACCTTTAGCTTACCACCAAACAAAGTGCAATCATATTACTCAAATTAATTGACATGATCATTACATAAAAAAGCGAACACTCTTTTGTATTTATACTATTTAACGTGATGGTATAATAAGAACGTTTAACCAATAAAAATACTGACCAGTAGGATACAGCGGCATCAGCGTTCAGTAGTGGATTACGATTCTGGGGAGTGTATAATGGAGTAGCGTAATCAGCTTCCTTAGGGTTGCGCTCAGGGGTGTTTAAATCATACGCAGCTATGTTGACAATGTCAACTAAGTTGATAATTGCGGGAACGTCATAGTAGACTAGAAAGCAAAGGTATAGTATTTTAATTAAAAAAATATATGATATTCGTATTATATACCTTAAAAATTCTTTACTTATGAAGTCATATGCATATGTGTTTCTAGTTAGCCAGTTACTATCTGGATTGCAAAGACCACGAAAGAACAACTACCTAAATACGCCAGGTTTTTTACACGGAGTGAACATCTTGTGAGATAAATGCTACAGGCGTCAAATGGTAGTAGTAATATAATATTACCAATAGTAATGTTATAAATAGCAGTATAGCTAATAACAAACAACAGATCTGAATCAGCTGTTCAACAGTTGTTTCCTAAAGGAATTAAAAAGGTTAAGCACCTGCACGGTTGCTGGGGCTACTATAGATAGTACATAATATACATAAATAATACTTAAAAATGCAATCAGATAATTTTAAAGTGTATTTTCATTTACAATAATAAATGTCAGATTTCATCCATGAACAAGTAGACCAAACTAAATGGAACTGTCTAAAAAAGGTAAGTTCATACCAACGTTGCGACGACATACCTAGATACACGTCTGTAAAAAGCTACAGTAATATTTAAGCACTGAATTTCAAATGAATAATTATCGTAAGAATGATAGAACCACAGAACAGAAAAAGCTCTGTTCCGTGGATAGAACGAATCGTTATGACGTATTTATCGTAAGATTTTAGAGAAAGAGTTGTTTGACTTTGAAGCAACATAACAACTGTACATGACGTACCTACTAACATTTTAGCCATTAAATTTAAACCACTAACGGTTTATAAACTGTACCGTTACGTTACACTTAATACACACATACATGAATTAGTATATTATTATTATGTATTAACAAAAATACTTATTAGCTTTATTCGACTACATAGATCTTTATGTATTCTGACACAATTTTATATAAAAAGAACTAGCTGACCAGGTAAACGGTATTAGAAAATGGGATGATGTAGAGTGTGACCATAGCTGCGATGCATCGTGTAAGTATTTCTATTTTGATGCATAATATGTAGTTGTAAAGACACATTAATTTAAATCACTTACTAGTAGCATTCACATTGGGGAGCACAGTGATAGCAAGTTGCATGTTAGGCTTGACACTAAGGGCCTGTTTCATTTCACGGACTAATGCGGTAAAACCTTCACGGTGTTCAGCTTCTTTTTCATCAACAGGGGTGGTGCCAAATGTTTTCTTGATGCCATGCCAAATGGATCCTGTAATATATAATTTTTTTTCACTTTAATACGATTTGGATGTTTAACTAAGTATTGTTAGATAATTCATTAATTTCAAGACTGTTCAAAGCTATAACAATGCAACGCAGTTTTTAGAGGCTACTTATATTTAATGCATTTTGTATTGAAATCGCTTACCCCATGTGGAGCGAATCTTCTTGGGCTTATATTTCGCGAATTGCCACGCAAGGTCGATTCCATCAAAGTTATACCTCTCGGCCAGTAAAACACCAGAGTTAACAAAAGCAGTACGGGCCTGTGCGGACTCGAGCTGTTATACAAGTATAAAATTATTTGTGATCAAACATATTCAAAATTAAAGTGAACTTCCAGCTGAAGCAAAGCTCAATCAGTAAGAGGTTTGTCTGATACATAAATTACTGCATTTTTTTTAGTCTTCTGCTAGTATATTGAAAACTATTCTTAATATCTCTTTGGTTCCATCTGAATTATTTATCTACTTACGTTAAATTTCCTACAAATTATATCGCGACATTATTACTGTAGGATTAATACTTTAATAAATACGAGAGGTCAAATGTAAGACAGCTCATAATTCGTAGTAAAATCAATCCAGCTTGGCCACAGAGAGATTTGCGCTTGGTCCATTATTTTTTTCTAGAAATGATGATTGTTCAGGTATATCGAGCACCCGGTATAGTAAGAGAACTGATAGACATATCTGGGTAGGTATTTGAGGTCTATTCGTCGCCTTTCATTCGTTCGCCGTTCATCGCCTATTTTAGTAGTAGTGAAATCTTTTGAAACGCTGGTATAGGTGTTCATTTATATCTAATCAGACGTAGGTAAACAAAATTTTGTGCTGCTTACTTTAAAAAATAGCGGATCTCCATAAAAATCTTCAACCTTACTACTTTTACGCCGGCAGAAAATGGAACTTAGCAACGTGTCAGAAGCAGGGGGATCTAAAGCCATAATAAACTCCAAGTTTCCATCGACTCCTCGCTTTCAACCCCATATTTTGGGGGGCAGTTGATTCCTAAGCCATTTCTGTATTTGAGTATATACTCCATAAGTGTGATATTTCGCTGAACTTTTGATAAGAGGGATAGAAGAAAGACCAGGTTTTGACTTGGTAAAAGTAAAGGTAGTGAATCGATATTTGTTAATCTCAGACTGAGTACTGAATGCTAGGTATGCTTGAAGAATCATCTTTTCTCCATTAAACAATGGAACAAGCACCTATGTGGTTAAAATTGAGTTCATTTTATCGCAAATTAATCAGCATTATTACATTACACTTCAATTATTCAATATATTAAATTTAAAAAAAAATACAATTAAAAATCTGAAAAAAGGGACCTTGTATCACCTCCGGCTCAGGTCCCACCTTGCGGAATCTTTTGGTATGTTCACCTTACAGGATAACTGTACTAACTTTTAAAAATACATGAATTATTTGGTCTGATCGTTTTCACGTTAATTTAAACGTATTTATAATATTTGTGTAAATTACATAAATAAATAGAAGCACTACATTTATATCCATCTGCAACTATATATATGCACTTCGTAATGTCACAGAATATATAATAGTATTAGCGTAATGTATGTAATGTATAACTTTAGCCCGCACATTTGAAAATAAAATAAAAAATTGTATCATCAACAAACTAACCAGAAGATTGTACTTTTGTGCGTCCTCTGTATCAGCATCACCACCAACGGAAAGTAGTATCTTCAGACCAGGGTACTTGGCTCTAAAGTTCGTTATGGTTCTATAGTTGTCATGGGCACGGTCGACGTCCAAGTTTTCGTTGAGCGGTACCATTTTGTAGGTGTCGGGTTGGATTCCAGCGTAGCCATAAACCAAATGGGTGCAAAACGATAGAGCCGGATCCAAGTCCAGCGGCAGCATGCGGGCTTGAGCTGGATAAATACATCCGGTAACTGAATTACAATGTTGAAAATATTAACCAGCAAATAATTTATATTCGTTCCTGGAATAAATAATAGTCTACTGCTATTGCACGGGACTGCAATAGCATTATTTATTGCGAAATAAAAGTCAACTTATGAATTTTAGCCTATTACAGTCTACTTGTGGATAGGCCTGCCTACCCAACTTCAGTTCAGCATCCAGTTTAAATTTGCTTTCAAGTCGCAGTCTCCACTCGCTTATGGCCAGGCCATTTGCACTGCAGTTTACTGAGAGAATATTGGTAACTACAGCTTGCTAAAAGAACATTTAGTTTTGCCCTTAATCCCGCTTACATGTGAGTGTGAGAATGTATGTATGAGTGCGTGAGTCGGACTCCGATCCACTTCTTGCAGTTCTTTTGACTTGTCAAATGTTATATTGATCAACAATTTCCCGATAATGCTTCTTTTGACCAACACTCTGTCAAAAAAAGTTTTATACGAATAATGAATTTAGATACGAAGAGTATATACCTATATGTCGTCTCATTGATATAACTTTGGTAGAAAATAATAAGGGCCACTAAATTAAAACTTAAATATAGTGGACTTACTGATGAAATGTTATACCCTTAAAATGTTTAAATTGTTTATCTTTATACTTTGTGCATCCTTGTACTACACACTTCATTCTTAAACCAGGTTAAAGCTATTTTTATCGTTGAACTTTTGACCAAAGATGACAACCGAACGCAAGGACGTTTCACTAGAAAGAAGAAGAAGAAAGCAACGTGTAACATTTTACACGTTGCTTTCTTCTTCTTCATCATCAACATCTTAGCTTTAATGCCAGCTCAGCTGCCCAGCATCCGAAGCTTTCAGCTTGGAGTCTGGGCTTTACCAGTCTAACTGCGGATTCGGCTGAGATTCGATATTTTCTGTGAAGCGACTGCCACCTGACCTCCAACCCAAATGCGCTATTGACACATTGCAGCTAGACCAGTTTTTGTACTTTTTAGAACTCCAACTAACGTAACGATTGCCATAGATGTGCTTATGGCAACCGGAACCGACCGACGGCTTAACATGCTCTCCGAGGCACGACCAGACCAATGCAAATTTCCATACTCAAGCATTCAAATATTTTCACTGAGCGGGTATCGAACCTGCGCCTCCTGCGGCCGCGTTCACTACCGCTACGCCGCAGAACACGCTTTTAATTCAATTGGTATGGAATTTCATCAACTTCAGTTTGTATAAAGGTTATAAATAGGTAATATAATTTGAAATAGAGGGCGATGTGGTCGCGAAGCGACAACGCCCTTTAATTAATAAAATAAAATAAATTTGAAATAGAATACATGTTTATAGGATGTTTCCGCGTTATACTAAGACGAGTCAGTCAGTAGATATCATTAAAAATACACCTTTAAAATATAGCCTTTACTCCCTTTCATCTAATTGCAATGTCCTTTGCGTTGCAATTATCCCTGACATCGTTTTTAAGTTCGTGAAACAAAAAAACTATTTAACATTGCATAAATAATAAATGATTACATTGCAATTATAAGGCATACAAAGTTTGTGTTAGTATATTGCACAAGTTTAGATGTGTTACTTTCTTAGTAGACTGGCGAGCCAACATCTATTATCTTGTATTCGGATCCTCAAGTTATCGATAAGTTCGATAACAAGCTCTTGGATTCAATGCTACGGTTACCTTTGACACTTCAAGTTAAACAATACAACTATCTAAAGTTCGTACGGATCAACCACAATAAATAAATGTTTGTCTATTCGATTCCAAGTATTTCAAGAATAACAATGTTTGTCCAAGTTGTTATCATTTGCCCCTTATTGACACTCATCGAGAGGGTCAATTGGTCACACTTGGAAGTAAGCAATTGTCATAATTAACTACTATCTTTATGTGTTACCTACGCCCAATGGTACGTATATAAATAATAAGTAGGTAGTTTTATAAGCCTTATCGATTGTGGTTACGAAATGTATCACAGCTAAGTTTAAGAGTTATCATTACTCTGAGGCAATGACATTACCATTAAAAAGAATCAAAATAAAACCCATACTAATTAAAATGTACAGGCGAGTACCTAAGACGTGGGTAAGTGCATTATCAACATAAAAAGAATATAAATAAATAACAAAGCTCTTGCCCTAGTCGCGTTAATGTTAATGTAGGTACCATTTTAATTGATCTAAAAGGGAGAGCAATCCCATTAGATGGACATATGGTCAAAATGGTTGAAAGACAAGATGTAGATAAGGTTATGTTTTGGATAATTAATTATGATTATGTATGATCAGTTACAAATCGGTGCCTATCCCCGGCGGTCATATTGCGATTGATTCCATCATACTAGTTCAGATACCACAAACATAGTTGGCACCGACTTCTAACAGATCAGTAAACCGGTTAATTCGAACGAAGTTCCTTATGGCGCGTTACGATTGCGAAAGGGGGCTAAACGGAAAAAATTAAGACTGGCACGAAATTAAGTTGTACCGACACTTTTATGACTAAAAGTTGTCGGCACGACAACTAAAAGTTTTCACGACACTTTTTGCTATAGTTGTAAGCCGATGATGATGATGACGATGATCATGATCATGACGATGATGATCATGATCGTGATGATGATGATGATCATTATGATGATCATTATCATGATGATGATGATGAAAATCGATATGGGTATCGTTTTCAGGGTTTTTGGGGTTGCTGATCACGGATATATCATCCATTTAGCGATCCAAGATGGCGAAATTGTTTAAGTTGTAGTCTATGTGTTATTTTGATGTATAAGCTAGATTATTGTAAAGTTTCATTAAAATCCATTCAGTAATTTTTACGTCAAAAGTAACATACATCCATCCATCCATCCAGCCATCCATACTTACAAACTTTCGCGTTAATGATATGAGTAGGACGTTTTAATTTTTGAAGTCGGTTTTTTTAAACGAAGTTTCTTATTTTATTTTTACTTTTCAGTGTCTGTACAACGTGTCCCAAAATTCAACGATAAGCGGACCCCAAAAGGTAGACCTGCTCATGAGCACTCGAGGAAAAAAAATAAAAAAAATATACCTAATTTTACCTGAAATCCCCACGGGTACCCCTCCCTTCGGAGCCGAAGGGGGAGGTCATGTCGGACTCGAACTGACTAAACCACACGCCGTCTGTGGGTCGATGTGCTAGGCCGAAGGTGAGGTTGTCTTGTGACATATCCCTCGCACCCCGGCTGACCCAGGGCCATTCCTCTCGGTCTGGCCCTGCTCGGGAGGGGGGAACGCAAGGAACCCTATTACTAAGACTCTCACTGTCCGTCTGTCTATCTCGAGGCTGTATAATTATGAACCGTAATATCTTGATACTTTTCACAGATGATGTAATTCTGTTGTCACTATAACAATAAAATATAAAAATGGAATATAATTTTTTTAATGGGCGGCTCCCATCCTGAGAACGCGATTTTAATGGGGGTTACATAATGATAAGGAACATTACGTGTTCAAGTTCGGCTCGCAGGTTTTAAATATGTTATGCAGCCTAAAATAAACATAATATGTAATAATACTTAGAAGTTAAACAATTCGTAATCAAGGCCGCACGAGCTAAATAACAGCTAATAGTTGCACAATACCGACTGTGATTCATGTGCTAACTTTGCTTTTTAACGTCAGTTTAATATGGACATGCTATTTTTTTGAAGCCTACTCTTAGCGATTTACTCAAAGATATGAGTGAGTATCGCAAAACCCAAGATGATAATAATACGCTACACCGGTTTTTCTTAATGGCAAATTGTTGTTGGGACTTACATCATTTTAGTATCTATACTATCATTATCTCTAAAGTAGTCATGTCTATACATTTGAAATAAAAAAAAAGCTTTTGGTATGTTATGATAAATTAACAATACCGAATTCACAAATACTCTTTGGCATTCTTGTGTTTGTCCGCTATACGTGCAAAAACTACTGTTGGGATTTTGATTAAGTATTTTGTTAGGAAGGTTTTGGTCAAGACTTACAATTTCATGCATGAGTGATCGCAATTGGTTGGCTAATACAACTAGTATTATTGGTTGGGCAGTAAAGAAATATCATATAAATAATTACTACATATAAGCAAATGCAAATATATAGTAATTATCGATTGATGCTAATCAGCTAATCGATATATTAGCTAAATACTATCAAAAAAAATTACAAATGTTAGAAATCGGAAATGTCCCATATACGTTCCATGGTTGTAGCATATACTATGAGAAAACTTTTTTTTCAGACACAAACATAGTAAAATTTTCGTCCTTACATACATCGGTCTGTTTAGAAATGTACAGTCAGCTGTCAGCATTAGATCGATCTTGGCGAACAAAGTACTCAAAATGATCTTAATACATTGGTTTCGACGATAATACAATTTAAATTAATAAAGCAGTTTAACTTTGCTCTTAATAACCTGGTATTAAGGTCATTTTGAGACTTTGTAGTCAAGACAGACCTGATGCTAACTGTACCTAATATCAGTTAACAAAATTACTGGTATTCCATGTAACCATACAGGTAGGTTAATTGCTTGTGTTAGGAACGGGCTCACGTCGGTAGTGAAATAGCCATTTAGACCTTTAACCATTAAGCTCCCGACGCTTCATCTAATCTAAAGTAACATTGTATATCTGTTTATTACCTTGAAACGACTGACAATGAAATACGTTTTTGGTGTTTGTTTCTTACTAGCTGACCCGGCTCATCAAGTTATATTGTGTCACAGCTGTCAGCTGTATTAATTGCTTAATATATTGCCATTTTTTACTTATATTACCATCTGGCAGCTTGGTCTCTAGGTGGCTGTGCACAAATCCCAGGCCATTTTCTTCCATGGCAATCGTTGCGGGACACCAACGGGATCCAGCCTCACAGTGGGAGACACTTTCTTTGACATCATGCCCCGGCTAAAATACCTGAGGCTCGTGCTCGATGTTCGGTGGGACTTCGGGAAGCATTTCCAAAGTCTGTGTCCCAAATTGTTGGGTTTTTGAAGTGAAAACTTCTTTATTAAACTCGCGTCAGGATTACTTTTCCTTTGAACCGTAACTGACGACTGACGTCATACAACATTACAACAGCTACAGATTGTTTATTTTGTAAGGTGCGTTAAGAAGCTTCGTAGCCTAGCGATAAGCGCTTCGACTGTAAGTCCTTATGGTTTCAGATAGTACCGGGTTTGAACCTGGGCTTCTGACACTATTTGTGATTATTTTTCTTTTTGTAATTTATTACTTTTTGTGATTATTTTTTCTTATTGTAATTTATTACTCTTTGTGATTATTTTTTCTTTTTGTAATTTATTACTTTTTGTGATTATTTTTTCTTTTTGTAATTCATTAATTTCTTCTGACAGAAAATTAGTGATAGGTTTATAGGTATGGTATGGTATGATATGGAATGGTGTGTTCTTTATCTTTTTCTCTGTATATAACGAAGAGAGAAGGAAAGAAAAAGATTTCACTTCTGCCGGCACTCCCGGAGTGCAACCCGTCTGTTTTTTTTCTTTTTTTCTTGCGGGAAATCCCCTCGGATACCCCTCCCCCCCCCCTCCGGAGCCTGAGGAGCAGGTTATGTCAGACTCGAACCGACTAAACCGCACGCCGTCTGTGGGTCGTTGTGCTAGGCCGAAGGAGAGGTTGTCTCGCGACATATCCCTCGCACCCCGGCTGACCCAGGGCCGTTCCTCTCGGTCTGGCCCTCCTCGGGAGGGGGGACCACGCGGTCCCTGACTCGCCCCCGGTATAGGGGCGCAAATTGTTGGTCAGCGCTAACGCTCTGACGCGGCTGCTGTCTAACTTGAGGGGCCCCGAGGACTCCTGCAGGAGACTATACGCGGCTATCGTGCCGTCCCCCATATAGGCGGACACCCTGGAGGCCAGGCATATGCCCTTACTGCGTGCGCCGCAGCAGAGGATGACCTCCAGGGCCATCAGGGGGTATTTCATGATATCCTTTGACACGGCGAGTCTCCTCGCCGGATCACCACCGTGGATTTTGGGAGCAAGGTCCCTTTCGGCGCTATATCGGTTCCGAAAGAAGATGTGGGCACGATCCCGAGCCTGAAGAAATTCGCCGAGATATGGAGAGGAAGTGGGAGCGACAACTTGAGCAACTATGTGCAGAGCGGGCCGTTGTAGCAGAGCGGTAAGACTCATCATGGGGGAGTGGCTCTCATACCGACTAACGCAGATTATCACCGGGCACGGGTGCTTCGGGCGGTATCTGCATTGGATGAAGAAAGAGCCAATGCCCGAATGCCATCACTGCGACGCGAGCGAGGACTCGGGGCTGCACACACTCACCGATTGTGCGGCGGAATTCTCGTACGTATAATCGTGCACGATTAACGTTTGAACTTCAAAGTTCACAAAATCTTTGCGCTAGACCACGAGACTAAATTATACGGTTTCTTTTTTACTGAAGCTTATGTTTCATGAAAGCCTACAATACGAGTATTCATAATTTTAGTAAACTTAAGTAGATTTGGAAAATATTCACCTATTTGTAAGGGTGGCAAAATGATACACTCGCGACGTCGCATTAGGTACATTCATATTAAAAAAAGAATAAAAATGACGGAAGCAGCTCAAGAGCGTTTTCACATTCATCCGATATCCGATATCGGTGACGGTCGCCGATAGCCGACACCATGTGCTGTTTTCCTATATATCCGACAAAATCGGCCCATTTGCCCGAACAGGCGAGACAGTGTTCTTGGTAGAGTAACCGAAACACGAAAACAGATACAACCGAGAGCACTCTCTCGCATTTTTACGCAGTAAATGTGACCTAGACATATCGCTCAATTACGAATAATCTAACCTAACCTAACCTAACCTGTGCGAGCTCCCCGAACATACAAATTCAAATTTATATCCTTTGGAATAAATTACAGTTTTACACGGTACAAAATTAACCATAAAATCTAGTTATAAAGACTCAAAAAAGTTACTTATGGCGATATTACATACTTAGATTTTAGTAATTTAAATAGTCTTTTACGAAGTGGTCTCTGCAAAGTTTGGTCGGTTCCATATACCTTAGGCACATAAGTAAGCAACTCCTTCCACTAAATGAAAATCGAATTGTCTTATGTGCACTTTTTACCATCTAATCTTGTATCAATGGCATTATTTATTTTCACCATTTTCGTGTATGTCCAATAACGTCAAAAAAGCTAAGAAATATACGTTATAATTATTTTTTCGTGTTATCATCATCATCATTCTCCGAGCTGAACTTCTAACATCTTCTCGTATAATATTTTGTTTTATTGATGCAAACTAAAAAAAACCTTACCACGACGATTAAGAGCAGGTAATTCACTAATTACATTGGTATTTTACCGTTAACTGTGTACTTTACCAATGAACAATTTGAAAAATTTTATTTACTTATCAATTTCGAATAAAAGAAACAATTTCAGAACTATAAGAATACGTTTTTTTAATGATCGTTCTATAGAAAGTTTCATTGTAACTAAATTGGAGGCAAGCGTACCGAAACCGGATAGTCTCAAGACATTTATTCGCTGCCGCTGTCCTCCAAGTATGATGTCATGTGCAATTATGTGTAAATCGGCCTTACCCCTCACAATTACGATCGAGGTAGAAAAAACGAAAAGTATAAATCTTTTGAATTTGTTATATGGGCTAAAAAATTACCTATAACTCTTTTATCAAACCTACATAAACACAAGATGCTGATACGGCCAATTAACTATAACGCGTTCCGGAAAACTTTCCATCAGTTCCATTCAAATTGATTTCGAAGAAATGCTAATGTAGGAATGCCACCTATTCACACATAAGAATATTTCTCATTGAATGTTGGATTTTTACGAGCACAAAATATTTGCAGGTATTTTAAAAACGACATTGTACCGTCATATAACTAATTAAACTAATTATTTTTCAGTTCAGCAAACAATTACATATTGATGCTATACCCTTATTTTCAAGGATTTTCAATTGTGTAACCTGAGACAGTTTAACAAAGAGATCCATAAAACATTAAATTTACCAAAAAAATACGAACCAGTGCCGCTGTAGTAACATTCGCCAATATGGGTTTATCAGAATATCGCTAAGCAATAAAAAATATACTCACATTCCCTGACATAGCTGTTGCTATTGTAGTAACAGAGGACTTTGCCGGGTGTTGTGGCTGCTGTCGCGCAAACCAGGACCGCGGCTAAGGCGATCAAAGACTTCATGACTGATGAAAAACGATACTAATGACTGATCTCCACGGAGCGTGTATGGCGAATGAGAGCATTGAGAACTAGCCACAGCCAAACGTGCCTACAAGTAGCTAAAAGGTCAAAGAATAATGATGACCGCATCGGCTAGTTTCATTGAATCTTATCTTGTTGTTGTTAGTCGCCTCTAACCAATATACGTAACACTGGTCCTAAGTTTTATTAAAACTTATATTTCTAAGATGCTTCTTGTTTCTAAAGAATCTTAAGAATGTGCCGTAAACTGTGGCTACTTTTGATAGTGGGGTAACTTTGGGACAATTTATTTCTTTCTTTCAAAAGCAGCAGATAGCCTTAAGAAACAGATGAATGACACGAATTGCATTTCCACTTCTGTAGAAAGTGAGGATAATATTGTTGACAAAATTTCAAATTTTAAATTGCCACAAAGTAACTGGTGTCCAAAGTAAGACCAGTTTACCGTAAGGATGTGTGATGAAGCGTGGTAGGTATATATTATACAGTGCTAATAATTATTTCTTTTCTCTTTAACGTAAGTAATACCAACTATAATATCATTAACATAATTTTATTTTACTACGGTATCTAACATCCTAATCAATTCGTAAAGTTTACACAAATATTTAAATTTAATTTTCATTATATCTTAAACTAATATGTTATTATTAGTTTTAACAAGGTAATGTTAAGGTCAATATCAAAAGACTATTTGAATAGTTGCACAAATGGTGCCAAGGCTTTAGTGTTCATCTAACCATACCCATATTATTATAATCGTGTTTTTGAAGCCCAAAGCGCGAATCGAATCATTACTTATTTTAAATATCCTGGGTAACTTTAACCGAGAGAGTCAAACATTTTTCAAACATCTATTTTTAATGTAGGTATATGTTTATAAATACAAAATCATAATTAAGATTAATGTAAAATAAGTTAGTGAATGAAACTTTATATTGACTAAAACACTACTTAACAAAGTAAAAAAAAATTTTTTTTTGTATAACTACTTGCATAAAGACGCGGGTTTTGAAAAAGGTAACAAACTATCGTTTAGTCTGTGACCCAACAATCTCGATGATGTCATTAGTGCCCATTGAAATATACTTAGTTGAAAAGACATAACAACATAACGACAAATTTTGTAAACTAGTTATCGATAGAATCCCAAACTTACCCTGGTCCATATCGGTGTACCTGTTTTTATTATAATTTTTCCGCGGCCGTGGAATTCAGATCTCGTTCCTGCTGCAATTTCTATTCAATATCTTTTAATTGCCACGTGTACCTACTTATTTCTGATTATAATGAACACAAAATAAAAAGAATTGGGTATTTGACTGACTAGTTAAATTAGTTACTTTTTACTTAACATCAAAACGGTAAGAAGGAAATTTGTATGAAAAATTTATTTGTGACGTCATATTATTTAATAGTCAAATCATTTACTATTAAAGATTAGGTAGATGATTAAAAATAAATAAAAACGATAAAATAAGAACCGATGCAACTGTTATCACTCTTTTACCATTCTTAAATGAATAAGTTCAGCTGAATTATTCTTTTAACAACAGCAAAATACCCAATTATCCAATTTGGTGCAGTCGTTCGGCAGTTAAGTATGTGCGTACATACATTTGGTGAGGTTTAATTTTTACCCGACTGCCAAGAAGGATTATGTTTTTCGCATGTATCTTGTCGGTATATCTTGTAATATTTTCTTTTTTACCTCATGAAGGTATTGTTCTCCCAAGTGCTTTAAGGTATAGCAGTAAGCATCAGATCGATCTTGATGAACGTACTCAATGAATGAAAGTACTCAAAATGATCGTAACGCCTTAGCTTTCACCCTTCCTGTTTACTGATTGTTCTGATATTTGGCACACACCTTTAGTTTGGTCAATAATACAATTTAAATCAATAAAACAGTTTTATAGCCGAAAAATATATTTTCACTCTAACAACCGAGTAGGGTATAAAAATGAAGAAAAATCGAAGGCGAACAAATAGGTATATACCTATATACCTATTTGTAATCGCCTTCGATTTTACTTCATTTTTTTTCATAAAATAAATTATTAAAAATAAAACCCGACTGATGTTGGAAAGATCAAAAAAAGTTTGATGGTAGGCGGTACCATTTGTAAATTAAATCATAAACCGGATGAAAATAAATGGGTACCTACCGTCTGCTATCAAAATTGTTTCGATCTTTCCATCACTTGGGTTTTTTATTATTTACATAGACGCTGACCTGCTCTAGGCATGTCCAGAACCACATAGTTATTATAGTTGTACCAGGATCTCATGGTAAATAAGAAAGTAATAATTTGTAAAGTGCAATGCTGGGGAAATTGGAGTAAACTATCTTGACACTTACAAATTTTATTTAGTTTTAATACACAGCAGTGTAAGCATACGTAGCTATTATTTAAGGATTTCGACTACTTTGTTATTCTCGAAAATGACCGTCTTATAATAATCTGATCGATAAGGCCGGTAACGTCCTTTTTTCGAAACAGCCTAAAAACATGGGTTTTTCGTGAATCGTCCCTTTATCAAATAGTCACGTCGTATCGAATCGTACCGTTCGCAAATTGTCCTGTTCGTGAAATATCCCATCACTCTCCAAACGTTTAAAATAGGTATAGGTTTACCAGAATCTCATGGTACGATTTAAAATCCCGAAAGTTCAAAATCCCGAAGTTCAAAAACCCGAAGATTAGATTTTTAAACGTTACCTTTGCTGGCCGTCCCGGTTAAATTTGTTTAGCTAGATACTTTTTACAACAGAGATAATGTAATTTGATATAGCTCCTACATCTTCATGTGTTATCAGTATCACAAGTAACGAGGGGAATGGCGGAGGTGGTCGTCATACCCTTCTAATCTCTATGTATCCATGTCAAGATAAACAATGTTCACCCCGCGCAATCCGACTTGGATAGATTAGGTTAGAAGGCTAAGTCGGGGGGGGGGGGGGGGGGTCAGATACCTTTTCAACATAAAAGTTATCTTTGAAGCCAAATGTTTATTAAAATAAATACCTACTAAATGAGTGACCTTTGTTTCCGGTTTAGAATTAACTTTATTGGGTAACTGCATTAGATACAAGTAATTTTGAGGTGCTTGATCAGAAACCTATACCCTGGGCAACTGATGGCGAGAGAACTACCCTATTGGGTCACCTTATAATATGGTAGTTGAAACCTGAGACGGTGTACGGTTTTAATCGGTTCGAGTTCGACATAAATACCCCTCCTGACCAGCAGAGCTATCCGCATGAAAAAGAGACAACTAAATTTAAATATGGCATTTTATTGTTAATATGAACCTTTGTATTAAAGTGCTTTATTTTGTCAAATTGAATTTATAAGTTAAGATTTCAGTGATTTTCTTTCCTTTAATTTACTATGCCTGTAAGAGAAATTTGATTCGTATGATTGACACTATTGATTGCTGCCATAAAAATACAGGATGTTATTGTTTCGGGTTTTAGTCGGTAGATTACCTACCGGGTGTGGAAAGCGAGTTTTCAAAAATCTTTGAATATGGTTTTTTTTTTTAAATAAAGGAATGTTTATTTTCAGGGAAATTCACTATCTTCAGTATTTAGAGTAGGTAATTCCACTCCTCTCCTCAAAAATCTTCCACGGCGTATTTGTTGGCAAGCACCCACTTTACAGATCAATATTATCGGTGTGTAGTTGAGTCTCAACATAATTAGGTATGCATAGCAGTTCTGTTCTGACTCACTCTGTAAGGCTTTGTATGCTACGTTGATGTTTTGATTACAATAAGTACTGAGGTGACGTTATTGTGAATTAATGCATACGATTGTAAATGGACTTTGAAATATAATATTTCCTTACCATTCTCAGATCTTCACAAACGTTTCTAGTTTACAATAATATTCTTTGTCTTGTAGGTACACGAAACGTTCCCCTTCGTCCCGAAACCGCTAATATGTTAAGGTCCTTAGACAGCAATCGGTATCTTATTTTTTTAATATTTTTTAGATTACTGACAAATAATTTAGATTATGTGTTTTAATAAAATAAATAGCAAGTATAATAACTACTATAACTTTCGTGCTAACCTAAGATTGAAATGTATACGATATCAATTCAAGTAGGTTGTAATGCTGCTGAATGTGCTCGTTTTTTTTTACGTGGTGGAATGCATTTATGCACTTCGCTCACCCCCCGCGGGGGCAGGGGGCTCGCTTTGTGTGGGACTCCTGGCCGAGGCCAGACTACCCACTAAACCACCACGGTGTTCCTCCTTCGCCCAATCCGAGCCGCGGGATAGAATGCTCACCGCGACTCGGCTAGAGACGCCCGCCCTATTTAACGGGCCCTCCTCTCGAGGCCCCACCATCTCGGCTTTCGAGCCGAGATGGTGGGGCCTGTTCTCCTCTTAAGAATGCGCCCCAGGAACACGGAGGGGCGCATTCCGCCACATCAGCATAAGGGCAGCGGGTCCCCCGACCCGCCACCCGTGGCCACTCATTCGGGGACGCGGGCGAATTGTGCTCGCCGGCGTCCCCTCGCCGGCGGCCTGCGGGGCGGAAGAGTGAGCCCAGCTCGCTCCCGTTCCCGCAGCGCCTCTCTCTTTGCCGCCATCACCTCGTTGGCAAACGAGGCAACGGCGGCCCAACACTGTTCGCTGCCGGCCATAGCTGGAACTACGGCCGACAGCGAGAGGTCAGCACCTATGGTGCTCGTGAGGGCCGTCCGTTGTCCGTCCCACGCCTCACACACGGCCAAGGTGTGGTGTGGCGTGTCAAGGTCGCCGCTGGCGCAGTTTCGGCACCGGGGCTCCGACTCCACGCCCACCACCTCCCACAGGTACTTGGCGAAGCAGCCATGACCTGTGAGAAGTTGAGTGAGGTGGTATGTTGGGGCCCCATGACCCCTCTCCACCCATTCGCGTAGGACGGGCCGAACGGTCCCCACGAGTAGTGCACTGCTACGTGTCGTAGCCAATCTTACGGCCCACTTCCGGAAGAGATTGTCGCGCGCCTCCTGTCTCCAGCGATCGATCTCTTCCGGAGCAGGCCTACCACCCGCAACGCGCCGCATCAGGGCGCCCTCCTCATAGACCCTCTTCAGGACGCCGGCCTCGAGATCCCAGGGGATACTGCCCGCAATCAAACACGCCGCCTCATAAGAGACCATACATCATAGACACCAAAAATTGCCATACATGACGAAAATTCAAACCTTTTCTTTCTTTCTTTCTTCGTTATATACAGAGAAAAAGAAAAGAACATACTCTACCGTACCATACCATACCGTACCACAGTATTACGTACCATTCCATACCGTACTATACCATACCGTACCATACCATACCGTACCATACCATACCTATAATATAGCGCCAATCATAGAACCTATCACTAATTTTCTGCTCTTTTCTGTCAGAAGAAATTAATTAATTATAAAAAGAAAAAATAATCATAAAAAGTAATAAATTACATAAAGAAAAAATGATCACAAAAAGTGTCAGAAGCCCAGGTTCGAACCCGGTACTATATGAAACCATAAGGACTTACAGACGAAGCGCTTACCGCTAAGCTACTTAGCGTACATAGCAAAATAAACAATCCTTAGCTAATTTTGTATGACGTCAGTTACGGGTCAAAGGTCAAGTGATCCTGACGCGACAAAGGTCACGTGATCCTGACGCGAGTTTACCACTTTTTCCCATCCAAAGCCGATAAAGAGGTTTTTACTTCAAAAATATACGCGTCGACTTGAAAACCTTCTCCGTTTTTTCGTTGGATGAAAACCAATGTTACTACATTAAAAACTGAAAATGCAGTATACATTTGAGATAAAATATAATTAAACACCAGAATAATGGTACTTAACTTTACGGTTACGTAATTATACTTTTTAAAGTCATTTTATTTTGTTGGCTAAAGGTACCTACATAATAATGAAAAAGATTTCTTTACATATTGTTTTAAATCGGTTTAATTTTGATCTAAGGCCCATATTCTAGAATGTCACTCAGCTATTGTATTGTATTGTAGCCTACTAATATTAGAAACGCTAAAGTTGTTTGTAAGTATGGATGGATGGATGGATAGATGGATGGAAAAACTACTGAATGGATTTTAATGAAACTTTACAATAATATAGCTTATACATCAGAATAACACATAGGTAGGCTACAATTTATAACGATAACCGATATTATAGCGATAACCTACATCTACGCGAGCGGAGCCGCGGGCATAAGCTAGTATGTATACCGGGTGTAAGGGGAACGCTCCCGAAGCCGAAGGCCCTGGTAGTACTCCGGGTACAGTATATATTCGATTTGGTGAAAAAAATGTTTTCGTTGCTTTTCAATTTTGTTCGCATTATTTATGCTTAAAAATGTAATTCAAAAAATCCCCATCGTATTACTAAATAAAGTCGTTTCATTGAGCTTTCCTAATATGATGGAGAATAAATAATGTATGAATAACAAAAAGTAAAAAAAAGAAAAAAAAATTTAATATATAGTGCACCCGGAGTAATACCAGGGTCCTTCGGCTTCGGGAGTGTTCCCCTTACATCCGGTAAATATACAGTGAAAGTTATTACTGACCGAATAACTTTGTCACTATGGCATTTTTATTTTGTTATAATTAAAAAATAATTGACACAGATCATCGTAACAACTGAGGGGTGACGACACATCGTACTCTCGATGCTTGGTGGTGAAATTATCAGAAATTCGGGCTATCACAACAGTTTTCTGACAGAAACACCCAGACACTTTTCCACAGCCATTTTTAGTCTGCGTTTCTTTAATATGTAGTTATCGATAGTTTACTAGACTTTTATATAATAACCGCCATTGCTAAGCAAGCAACACGATTTAGGTATGCCCGTTCTTTTCGTAGGTATAGCAAGTCGATATTATCATGGTTCCTGGGTCAGAGATATTTGTACACTGCAAATACTTTGGCGAATACATTTTCAAGTTAATATTTTTTGAGGTTTTGTGTATAGTTATGACAGCCCCGTTAGCTACCATTATTTTACCAAAATGGATAGCTATCGATAAAATGCGGTTCAATCAATCAATCAATTAGCCCACTGCAGTCCACTGCTGGACATAGGACTCCCCCATTGTGCGCTATTTCGTACGATTAAAATGGGGTTAATAACGGTTAATTGTCTGACTGCGACAGAGACAAAGAGTTGTGGTTTGTATCAATAGGTTGACTTGCAGGCAGCAAATATTTGATTATGAAACATTGATATCCAAAGGATTACCTAATATTCCATTTTGGATTTTATAAATCATAATTTAAAGCTAAAAATATATATAATATAACTTTAAATATAAGTGTTTTGACGGACCTAAACGAAAATAATTTACGTAACTAATATAGATAGCTATTAAACATACCTATTGACATAATTTAAACAAACGCGACGTTGGTAGGCCCCTGACACTCACCCAAAGCTGCGGAGATAAGCACCTACCTACGACGCGCAACGACTCGTAGTTGCTAGAGCACTCCGGGCTGGCGCGCGACGGCGAGCACTCGCGTGCCGTAACTTGCGCTAACATATTGCAATGCTGCCAGTGTCAAGTTATAGCGAGGAAACGTTTATTTATGAAATAAATTATTTAAAATAAAAGACCCGACTGATGCGGAAAAATCGAAACAAGCTTTATAGCAGGCGGTACCCATTAATTTTTATCAGGTTTGGGATTTGCAAATGGGTATCGCCTGCTATAAAGCCTGTTAAGTATATCTTTTCAGCACCAGTCGGGTTTCATATTTTTAATAATTTATTTTATGTTAAGTGTAATTTTTAGTAACTTTTGTAAGTCTTTTAGTTTCCTTCATTTTGATATCCCACTCGATAAATTTGAGTGATTTTTTTTTAACAATTTTTTTTATATTTTGATGTACCTAGTGACACTCTCACAGTAAATACGAATCTAACGACACCTTTCAAGCTAAAATCCATCGAGCCGTTCAGACTGCAGAGCGTGCCATGTAATTACATACATATATAATCTCGAAAATAACCCTCCGTCTGACGCAGTCGGATACAAACGGAATGGAATTATTAAAAAAGTTAAGGGAAGAAAAGGACAGGTTCAGGTGTAAACATAACATAAATAGATATAAACTTACAGATGTAAACTGCAATTTAAGATCCTTAAGTTTTATAAATATGTAACATAAAACACAAGCATACATAAGTAACGAAGGCACATGAGTAGGTAATGGAATACAGGAAGGAAGCAGATCAAAGAATTGAATACTAAATTAATGGCATGCCAGAAAAAGGTGATTTAAATCACCTACTTCTGCACCGCACTCACAGATAGGGCGGTCCCTGATTTTTATTTAAGCTAAATGTGCAGTAGTGCAGGCATGTCCCCGACGCATCCTTATTTTACATGTAGTCAATCTTTTATTTAAATTTTAAAAAGCAAATCAGGGCTTAATGGGAATTTCACTCAGGAATTTCAGGTTGAATTGGATAATAAAAAAGTCCCTTCGATCTACTGCTAAACTGCAAAAATTCATTCCATGTGTTGTACAGGTAGCCTTTCGCACCACAATAAGCATCTTCACCAAATATTTTGTATGGGACCATATTTTCACAGGGAACAGCTTCCTTGGCAATTTTGTCTCTGCGATACCAGAATGACTGGGGCTCCAGGCAAATTCAACTACAATTTCTAATGCCAAATAATATTGGATTATTTGCAAATTTTTTAAAAGGGTTCTTTTTTAAAGTTTCTAGAAACTAGAAATAGTGGAGTTTTTAAGTTTCGCAATTAGGATATATTAAAATACCTTTATAGTTGCGAAACATTTAGTATCGTCAACAGAAGTCTCTTCAGGCAATTTAAGTTTTTGAACAGTATTTTAATTAATGTGATACACACCCACTCCAACTGGTTTCGCTCGGCGCCAGGGGTCTACTTCGCAAATAGCACACTTCTCTTTATACCTACTTCTCTGTTCCTACTTCGCGAATCGCCTACTTATCAAAGAGATCACTTTGCATACTGCCTACTCGTCAAAGAACGACCTTAGTACAGACAATTAGAAAATTGTTCGTTACAGGACCATAATTTCACCAAATTTCAACTTACACGCGACAGATTCCCTTCGTCTACGACGTTTGTAACCAAGATTTCATAATGAGCTGCCTCTAGCAAGGGCATTAAACTGTTCAAGTAAATTACATTAAATATGTGTATTATATTTTTTTCTAACCGAACATACTGAGAATGAAATTAAACTCAAACTGTAATGTAATAACAAAAAAGTTTTTAAAAAAAGACGGGTTGCACTCCGGGAGTGCCGGCAGAAGTTAAAATTTATCTTTCTTTCTTTCCTCGTTATACATATAGAGAAAAAAAAGGGCATACCATACCATACCTATAATATAGCACCAATCAGAACCTATGACTAATTTTCTGCTCAATTTCTGTCAGAAGAAATTAATACATTACAAACAGAAAAAAAGACGGGTTGCACTCTGGGAGTGCCGGCAGAAGTGAAAACATATTTTTTTTTCTTCTTCGTTATATACATAGAAAAAGATAAAAAAGAACATACCATACCATACCTATAATATAGCGCTAATCATAGAACCTATCACTTATTTTCTGCTAATTTTCTGTCAGAAGAAATTAATAAATTACGAAAAGAAAAATTAATCACAAAAAGTAATAAATTACAGAAAGAAAAAATAATCATAAAAAGTAATAAATTACAAAAAGAAGAAATAATCACAAAAAGTTTCAGAAGGCCAGGTGGTTTGAACCCGATACTATCTGAATCTATAAGGACTTACAGTCGAAGTGCTTACCGTTTAAGCTACGACGCTATCTAAAGTAATTTGCAAAATAGATAGTCTCTACCTAATCTTGTATGACGTCAGTCGTCGGTTACGGTTCAAAGGTCAACTAATCCTGACGCTTCCTTAACATTTTACACCCATCCAACGCCGCTAAAGAAGTTTTCACTTCAAAAATAATCACAAAACGTAATAAATTACAAAAAGAAAAAATAATCACAAAAAGTGTCAGAAGCCCAGGTTACAACCCGGTACACTCTGAACCATAAGGACTTACAGTCGAAACGCTTACCGCTAATCTACGAAGGTTCTTAGCGTACATAGCAAAGTAAACACCCTTTAGCTAGGAATGTTGTATGACGTCCTGTCGTCCTACAAAGTCGTCGGTTACAGGTCAAAGGTCAAGTGATCCTAACGCGCGAACCCATCTAACGCCGCTAAAGCAGTTTTCACTTCAAAAACTAATAAAAGTTCGATCGCATGTAAACTGTTTTTTTGTAAATATTCTTTAATTATTATTTCGGCAGCTTCTAGTTGACACACGAGTTTTACAAATTTTTGGTCAAATTGAAGGTATATCGCAGTTCTTACGGTTTTATTTCAAGGAGTGGAACAAACTTATTTGAATTTCAAAATTGAAATGTTTTCCCTCTTTGCGTTGTTGTTGGAAGTTGTGTTTGAAAGCATCAGTTAATAATTTTATTCGTAAAATCTGTATTATAGTTTAATCTATCTATAATATACTAGCTGTCGCCCGTGGCTCCGCCCGCGTGGATGTCGGTTATCGTGAATCGGGGTATGAAAAATTGATGTTGGCCGATTCTCAGACCTACCCGATATGCCCACAAAATTTCATGATAATCGGTCAAGCCGTTTCGGAGGAGTATGGCAACGAAAACTGTGACACGAATTTTATATATTAGATTAGTAGATTACAAATGAAGTTTATCAATAGCTCGGGAATGTTCAAGAGAAACAATTTTTGTTAAGAATTGAAATAATAACATATGCAGATTTCATTTCTAGAAAAGTAGCGACTACAGATTGATTACAAGAAAACGAAAGTTAGATATCCGTTATGAACATGCTGGACTTACCTTTTCTAAAGCCTAACTGGCTATTTGAAAAAATAGCACTGCTTTCTACAATCCACTGCAGTATATTTTTGACTCATCGGTCATTTGGATCCTTATCTTGTTTTTAAATGGAAATAATTATCTGAGATTTCCATGATGGGTTATAATACCTGAGGCGATGATAAAATTAACAAGATCAAGAAAACATAAACAGGAGTAACGTATACCATCTTTTCCTGAAGAGGAGTCTTTTAGTGTGCTTATCATTGATTTTAACTCTTGAAAGGAGAAGAGAGAAGATAGCAACGATGGAGAATTGCGCACAGGAGAATTTAAATATGTCAATTCATAAACGGAGGAAGGTGCAAGAATATTTCAAAAATTATTTATTATTGACGACGGTATTGTGTTTAAAGATGGTTGTGTAAAAGCTGATCGGTTGTGTAAAATCGTCTAATTTTAATTTTTTTTTAATGATCACTATCACAAGAAGATAATGGCTGCCAGGATAGTCAACACGTTGCCCAGGTTTTGATCTACGAGTAGGGGACTCCTGTATTAAGAATACACAAGTTGTTTTTATTATTTACTAGATGTTGCCCGTGGCTGCGTCCGCGTGGATGTCGCTTATCGCGTAGTGTTCCCAAGCTCTAATTCACCCTCACTACTAAATTTCATCAGGATATCTTCAAAACTTACAAACATTCATCCCCTATTATCACCCCCCCCCCCCCTTAACACCTATCGGGATAAAAGGGAGCCTATGTCTGTTCCTAAGCTTTATCCATCCCTGTATCAACCCTTTGAGCGCGTAAATTTAGAGCTTATGGGAATAAATATACAGGGTGTAATCGTTAAGTGTGTCCAGGCGATTATTCCGCAACTATTACAGATATTAAAAAACTTTAAACTGATATCGAAAGTACGTTACCTAATTAGTAAAATGACATCAATAACTTTTTTTAAATCTAGCGAGAGGTAAGTATTTAAAATTTTGACATTAATCTCTCCCATACATTTAGTATGAGATCAGTAGAAAGGTTTGTTTCCTTATTTTAAGTGATCTAGTATGTACCCATTTTACCTTAATCATATTTTATGATTCCGTATAATATGACAATGATGATTTTCAAATAGATACATGTGTAAATTAATTATTTTACCACTTGAACTTAGTAGTAAAACGTGTTTAAATATCGCATTAAGTAATTTGAGCTAACTGAAAAGCAACACACTACAAAAAAAAAGATACTCTTTGGTGTTCGTTCTAAATTCAAAACTTATCTCGGGTTGTTGTTCCCGCCAATTTATCGTTGTTTTTTTTAATTTGCGTTAATAATCGTGATTGTTTCATTTATGGATTGCAAAATGGCATATTCCAAAAGAGAAAAGAGAGATATGCTAAAAATTGACTACAAAAATGATTGTAACAAAAGAGCGGCCATTATCGCCTACAGAATAGAGTACCCAGATAGAGAAGTCCCTTCTGGTGTACGTACCTAAAACCTTTCTACTAATCTCATACTAAATGTATGGGAGTGTTTCATGTCAAAATATTAGATACCTCTCGTTTGATTTTAAAAAAGTTATTGATGTCATTTTATTCATTAGGTAAAGTACTTTCGATATCAGTTTAACGTTTTTTGATATCTGTAATAGTTACGGAATAATCGCCTGGACACACTTAACGATTACACCCTGTATATATAATTTGTGGTGACCTGCTCGACCGCCAACCGCTAAGTCCGCGCGCTTGCGCGATGCACAGCGTCACGGCTTAGCAACTGAAAAAATAAACTGTCACTTATCTGTTTATGCCTGCCGGATTTGTGGCCATTAATGATCGCTGATCCGCTCCCTTGGGTAGTAGCGTGATGATATATTAGCCTTTGTGTTATTCTGACGTATAAGCTCTATTATTGTAGTTGCATTAAAATCCATTCAGTAGATTTTACGTGAAAAAGTAACAAACCTCCATAACTTACAAACTTTCGCATTTATAATATTAGTAGGAAGTTATATAGTTCAGTTCCATTAGGATCACTTCTGCAACTTCCCCGTGCCGCGTTATGCGTGTTAAAATCGCCTAATAGAATTAAAGGTTCAAAAATGCAGATGATCACATTCAAAGAGCACTGTGATGAAATAACTACTTTAATATACAATAAAAAGGAAATACGCCAACCTCTTCTAGGTTATGATTGGGCAGAAATATGAATAAATAATACCCAGTGAATTGCTACATTTTTAATTATCTAATTCTCTATGTTACAGATTTCTTCGTATGTCAGAATAATTATAAATAACATAAAAAACGAGCATTGAGAGAAATTATTCATAGTCATTAAGAAAAGGTGCGTGGTCTCTATACCATTGTCAAATAATATTTTGCGAAGGGTTTCTGTCTTTTGACCTCCCATTCAATGTTAACTCAAAAATTATGACATAAATTTGGCACTCTGTTGTGATCTGGATAGTAAATTAAAAATAGGGGTTAATTTCACATTATATCAATAATTGCTATTTTTAATGATTATTTCCTCCACTAATCGGTGCAGGCTGACTTTGCGCGTGAGTTGGCTGTTGTACCTGGACCGGTTGAGCTGGAGGAGCCTGTCCCTGACTTTGTGGTTGAGGTGCCTGCTGCCCAGACGGTGCTTGTCCTTGATTCACATTACTCTGTACTTGGCCTTGTGGCGGGGTCTGGGGCGGTTGTCCCTGTTGAAATTGTTGTTGGCCCTGGGGCGGTTGTCCCTGATGTTGTGGTTGACCCTGCGGCGGTTGTCCCTCATATTGTTGCTGGCCCTGAGGCGGTTGTCCCTGATATTGCTGTTGGCCCTGCGGCGGTTGTCCCTGATATTGTTGCTGGCCCTGCGGCGGTTGTCTCTGATATTGTTGCTGGCCCAGCGGCGGTTGTCGCTGATATTGTTGCTGGTCCTGAGGCTGCTGTCCTTGATTCTGTTGTTGACCCTGAGGTGGTTGTGCTAGATATTGCTGTTGGTTTTGTGGCGGTATTCCCTGTTGATATTGTTGTCCTGGAACCTGCTGGTACGTGGGAACTTGGCCCTGATATTGAGGTTGTTGATAAGGAGGAACTTGCCCTGGAGGCAATTGACCTTGTGGAATTTGGCCAGGAGGATAATGCTGTTGGCCTTGGGCATGCTGTTGCTGCTGCATCTGGTGGTAAGCTTGTTGCTGGTAGTGATGGTATTGTTGTAACGCTTGATGAATTTGATGCTGAGCGCCTGGAAGTGGCTGTCCATGAGCGTCAACCTAGGGATAACATAATTAAAAAAACAATTAGGTATTATATTATGATATTGACAGCCACTGTGGCGTGGCGGTAATAAACACAGCCGCTACGCTGGAGGTGCGGTTTCGATTTCCGCTCAATGTTATCTGTATGAATAAATATTGGTATTTGCATTGGTCTGGTCGTGCTCGGCGAGCACGTTAACCGTCCCGGTTGCCATATAAAGTTACGGGTAGTTGTAGCCCTAAAAAGTCCAACATCTGGTCCAACTGCAGTGCTTCGATATCACCTTTTAGTTGTGGAGGTCAGTGGCAGTTGCTTCACGGAAAACATCGAAGTTCAGATACATCCGCAGTTAAGATTGGTAAAACGGACTCCATACACTGAGGTGAAAACTTCGGATGCGACTGGATTAACGCTAAGGCGAAGAAGAAGAGGTCAGTATATTACGCAAATCAAATCACATTACGTAAAAACAGGATGCTATTTTATTAAATTTATTAATGAAATTAAATTGATCCTTAGGAATACTAAAAATCCAAACGGAATTTGTTCGCTAGAAGTGATTTGTTGTATAGAGGATTAATTAGTTTCCTTCAAAAAAGCGGGTTTTAAGAAAATCTGTAATTCATTAGACAGGTAATAATGCAAAAATGGTTCTGGGCGGATAGAATTTTAAATAGAGTTTTAAATAAAATAGAATTGCGAATAGCTATTAATAGTACATTACTACAGAGGCCGGGAAGAAGCCGGCCGAAGACATATAGATCGGTCTGAGGCAGGCAACCCTATATTTCCCGCCGAGGTATGTATAGTGCTTATCTCACAGGCAATGAAATAAACAACAAAAAAATTAAAGATTTATTTTTAAAGTAATTAAAAGTAAACAAGATAAAAACTAAAACTCACGTGTATATTACTATTTCGTCTATTTAAGCTTGATTTACATTTATGTTTATTGTCATGTTACTTCAAAAAAGTACAGGTAAATTAGCTTGGAGAAATTTTTGCATATGTAGTGGTGTGTATATTACTCAGATCTTAGAGCGCGTTTCCACTATATCGTTCTGGCCTATACAAAAATGTTTCGATATCCTAACATTACTATTTAATTTTATTCTTATCCCTAGCAACACTCTGATTTTTGTTTTCAATAAAAACAAGTTTTTATTTTGAAGAAGAAGGTTTTGACTTTATAAAAATAAATTTTTCATTCAATTTCACGTCCTTGAGCAAACGACAAGGCGACTACCGTGAAACAATAAAATATCGTGTCGTTCTTTAGATGATAGTAGTTTAGCTATAGGTAAAAAGTTTTGACCATAATAATTACGAAACAAAACAAATAAATAAATCATCACTTGATAGTGGAAAGTGGAAACACGCACAAAACCAGAATAAACCATATTTAGCCTATATACAGTGAAATTAGTATTTCACTGTATATAGGCACGTTTCTGAGCGAACCTTTAGAATTGGCAGTGACACTTGTCGTTGTTATAAATATCAATTTGTTACAACTAAATTAAATATTAATATTTCAATGTTTGTTTATATGTATAGTTAAGAAAAAATTTGATAATAATTAGTTATTCGTTATGAGAATGTGGATTTTTTATGTAAATAAAATTGCTCTAAGTACATACCAAGTCGTTTATTGTTTTTTTTTAATACGCTTAGTGGCAGAGTGTCGATGCTTTTGCCAGAAATTTATATGGAATCGAAATTAAAAAAGAGAACTTTGCCGGCCTAGGCCTGCAAGGTTTGTATGAAATTCTATTAACGGCCTCTGGTCCTAGCCGCGCCTGAAACGTCATACTTCGCAGCCTATTATGAGGAACATAACGTCAATTTTTCATTGCATGTTAGAGAAAAAATAATTAACTAACCAAGCCACGCTGCTGTAAATATCTTAATTCGTCCATTTTTCTTTTTTCATATTGCTCGTATTCATTTTGGCTGTAGATTTCGTTGTCTTCAAGAGTCTTCCAACCTACAAAAGAAACACGAAATATGCTAAACAGTGACATAGGTATCAGTGTGGTAAACAAACACGATAGGTAGTTAGGCATCAGGTCAACCGTAAAGTTGTATTTTTAGTCCATTTAAATCTTACATTTTTAAGGAGGCAATTCTCTTTTTTAGGTATCTAAGTTAAATTCAAGTTTGTAGGGTAGCAAACCCTGTCGCATGGACGTCATGTTAAAAAAGGGTGTTCAAATGGGTTTTATCGTTTATCTGATTAGTCGGTTCGATTACTGGATGTGGCAATAGATTTTTCGGTAATATTTGAATGTAATTTTTATTATTTTTGAAAGTGAGGTAAGTGAAAAATATGACGCATTTTCCATCGCGATATGGGCAGCTGATGATGTTTTTCCTTCAAGGCATTGGCTTGACTGTATTTTAGCCGATTTAGAGCCGGGAGGAAATGACTGACGATTTTTTTTACAAATTTAGGTCAACAGCTGACGCATTTTCCACCGCGGTATGGGCAGCTGAAATAATTTTTGTCCTTGGTGTTTGTGGACCTGGATTTCCTTACCAGCTCACGTGTTTCCTTCTTCCTATAGTCCCGGGTCCTTTAAGCGTGGCGTGAAAAAGCATCTGATGAGGCCGTCAAGCCGAGGGCCACCATTGTTAACATGGCACGTGTATATAATGGGGGTTTCATGGGTGACCCGTAATTTAACCATTTAGAGAGCCGAGGAAGCGGAAATTGGAGCAGACTGATATTGGTGCACCATGTGTGTAGAACTGGAGAGCCGAAATCACAACATATATTCAGTCTTGGTTCTACTGATTCAAGCCTACACTCACTAGTGTACACTGCCATTCCTCCAATCTGAGCAAACAACATACAACAGGGGCTCTCCTCCTGTATCTCTGATGTCCAGGCATCCATTAGCAGCAGGAAGAGATAGGGGCTTAGCGCCGAGCCCTGATTCAAGCCTACCGCCACACTGAACTCGTCGGTGTTGCCAGCAGCGGGTCGTACATAGGTTCTTGATCGGCAGTACATCGCACAGATCAACTCTATGTAGGTACTTCACAGGCACACCTTTCTCTTTCAGGGCCCACCACAAACCGTTCTGGGTACCGAGTAATATGCCTTCTCGAGATCCACAAACACCATGTGCAAGTTTTTGTGTGCACGCTTATACTTTTCGCACAGTTGGTTGAGAGCAAAAATGCCGTCTGTAGTCCTGCGGCCAGGTATAAACCTAAACTGGTTTTGGGTAATCTCGCTTTCCTCTCATACACGCTTCTCTATCACTTTCTCCCCAACCTTCATACTGTGTGACATGAGCTTTATTCCCCGCCGCACTCTTGCATTATTTTTAAAGATGGGCACTAGTGCACTATTGCACCAGTCATCTGGGATCGTCACTTTATGCACCAACTTATTGAAAAATAATGTCAGCCACAAATATCCTTCCTCTCCCAAATCCTTCCACACTTCCACTGGAATACCGTCGGGCTCTACAGCTTTCCCATTCTAGATACTTCGTACCGCCATTCAAACTTCATCTCTATCTTTTATCTCATGTGTCATTCATAAGTCTTTCAAAATACGACTTCCATCGATCTTTTATACCCTGTTCATTTATTAAGACCTTACTGTTTTCATCTTTCATACATCTCACATGTCTAACATCTTTAGGTAGATATAGTAGATTCTGTAGATTTCATTTTGGCCTTTAGGCCCATCAAAAGTTTTATATACATGTATTTGTTTTTGAGCCTAGGTTCTAGCTAGGGCTACGGCTTTTTTGGCCTTTTTGTTGCATTCATCATATTTCCTCTTGTTTGCTTCTTTATCACTCTCATTTTCTGTTTCTTCCTGCCATTCTTTGATAACCTTTTGTACTTCAATATTCCACCACCATGTATCCCTATCCAGAGCACCTTTACCTTTCGTTTCTCTAAACACTTCCTTTGATTTTTTCCTGATGCAACCTGCTATTTAATTCCAACTTTCATTTACTGATTCAATCACCATCACTCATTTCTAAAGTTGTTTTCACCAACCTTTCCTTAAATTTGCATGCATACTCTTTCTTCTCTATCAAACGCCATTTAATCCGTGGGGGTGGATGAGGTTTGGCTTTTTGTGGCTGCACTTTAGTTTTTAGATCCAGTATATATAACCAGTTCTTGTATATTAAATTATTTATTGTTACCATCACTGCTTATAAATTAAATATTGTTTATATTGTATAACTGTTAATATTGTTTTATTGTATTACTGTTAATATTGTTTATATATATTAAATTATTTATTATTTATAAAATGCATACAAAATTGTTACGTTTACATTTATTATAACCTGAGTTTGTATCATTACTTTAGGTATAAACATAACAATTTACTTTCCGTTCAAAAGTAGATAAAAGTTGTCTTTTGATGACATTTACACCTTGGAATGATTTTCATAATAACTACCAAGAAATTTTAAAATGAGATAAAAACAGTTGTTCATATGTTTCCTGGATCATTCTCGCTTCGCAGAACTTGTATATTATATTTCGAAACACACCCTTGATAAAAGTTACTCAAGTGTATAATTTATTCCTTTTATCTTGTACCGTAACTGGTTATGAACCTACAGTTTTGTACCGACCGTTAACGACCGTAAAACCATTTTAACCCCTTTTACCAAGATGGCGGCTTTGGGATAAAGGTTGCAACCCCACCAGTAGGTCTTCTGTTACTCGATTGTAGTCTCGAGTCTATTTGGAGGCTATACATAACTCTTTCAAAAGCATTAATGGTACTTACATGTATATGTCGCAGCCAACTCGCTTAATGAGCCGTTTAACTAACTGCCTGATTGATTTTCAGCCATACCAGCCAGCCAGGGTGGTGCCTGATTTGACGAAAGGCCTAAGCATTAACCAGCCAGTTCATAAAATGTTGTTATAAACGCCACGGCTGAATATCATTCAGGCCATTAATTGAATGGCGTCGTTTCGTTAACAGCCTAGGCAGTTAATTGAACGGCTGATTAAGCTAATTAACTGCGACATATACATAGTTATTTTTAAGCTAGTAAAATAAACGTATTTGCGCTGGATTAAAAACAAACCTTCATCTTGGTTAAACTCTGCTTTCTGCGTTTCCATGATAAATTCATTGAAATCGATCAACCCGTCCCGATTGCGATCGTTTTCCTTGAAAACGTGTTCACGCATCCTTTCCATTTCTTCAGCTCTCTCGTGTAAGTCCTTGTTGGGTCCACCAGGTCCATATAATTTGTCCAGTTCTTTGATAAACAAGGCCTTAACTTCGTCAGCATCCCAAACGCCATTGCCATCAACATCTGAAACAGAACATTATGCAATAGCGTAAATATAACGCGCAACAATTTAAATAAAAAGCGTAATTATTTTAATACAAACTAAAGAAAACGTCTAATAAACATACGGTAGATTTTAAGTTTGACCAAAAACCTTTCTATTTGTTATAAGAAAAATCCGTTCAATAGTTTTTATGCCTATCGCAAATCAAAAAACAAACAGAAAGAGTTGAATTCATAATTGTTAGTTTAACATTTGTAAACGCCATTTTTTTAACTATCTCTAATGTACAGACAACCAATTTTCAATTATTCATTATGGACGAATATAAATGTGCGACGTTTTTTCAATAACAATTGTTATTATTTAAACAATAAGGATATATGTTATAAAACCAGCTTTAAAAAAATCAGCAATCATTCATTCGCAATGCAATTCTGTTTACATGGATCTCACAACTTTTTACGGTAGAGCAACTGAGTTGCGAGACTGGGTTTTTTTGACAAGTATCGTTGTTTTTTTATGGGTTCTCATTTGTTTTTGTGCCTTCTAATTCTTAATTTTCTTAAAGCCCTCTCTCTGTGTGACGTTCTCGTCCAACATCCTTAAGTAAGTAATTATACAATTTCTGGCAATTTACTCTACTTAATACTCCCATTCTTGCATTTTTATTCCGTTAAACATTTTTCAAGTGGCCTTTGATACACCTATCATTCCATTATGTATATATACGGGTACACTGATCAATTAACTGCAAATGTAACTTTGAAATTCTAATTTAAGTATATGGGTTTACAAAATTATTTATGCAGTTAATGTATCTAGAAAACTGGACCGAATTTGAAAAAATATTTTAGTTTTTCCTTGATTCATACACTAAACACTAATTATATTCTAAATTTTGAAGCTTCTGTCTGCTAGAAGTGTCTTAGAATTTTGATGATCGGTCAGGCAGTGAGTGACAAAATTAAGAAACTAGACTACTGGTTCAAATTGAATGAAATTTGAAATATACCATATTCATACAGTGCCTGTTTGGTTACTGAATATTCAGGCTTCTAGTTTTATGCACAACGAAGTTATAGGGGATTAAAAATGGCCACAACTACTTCGAGAAAAGGATAGTACGGCCGTACCGCTTTTGTTGCTCGACTTGGCAGGGGCACTGCCGTGCACAGATGCTTTTAATTTCAATTCCCATTTTGAAGCTTTATATAAAATTAGATTCCCGACGTACCTACCTAGCATGTAGTTCAGAAACATAACCGGATAATTAGACGTAATATACCAAGTGTATGTTCGTTTATTTTTAGCTCACGACGCAAGAAATAATACTTCACCGCCCTTTACAGTAAATAAGATGTTGACCCTACTACAATAAGCCTGACGATGACTCATACTGAACATTGTTGACTGTACAGTATGAGTTGTCGTTAATTATATCAGTCACAGATGACGAATTGAAATTAAATGAATAAAATGTACGTTTCTATGAATGGGGTACAATTTAAGTGACTTTACCGAATGTGCGTTCTTTTTTTTCTTAATAATTATATAAAGTATTAAATTTATAGACTTAACTTAACTATAAAAAATTTAACTACGCGCAATATACGTTTTTATCTTGAAAAATATCAGTAACATCCCATCATTAAATACATCTTTGGCATTATGTGTGAAATAGAACACTGACAACTGTCACCCGCACCAAGCAACAGCGCAAATACTATACTACAAAAGTTTCGCATTTAAATGGCTTTTGTGTACATAGCAGAATAATCGTTAAAAGCTTCTGCTTCGCATGAAGTAATGCTCAGTGCGTCGGATTTGCAATGAAATAACACTAAAGATATTCACTTGCAGACTGCTTTATAAAATATTGGGAAATCGTGCATCTATTCATCTATAGTGTAAAATCCAAAATAGCGTGCTGAATCTTGGTGTAAACTCGTTTATCGAGTAGCCTACCTATATACTATTTTCTATACTACACTGCACGCTATGGACCTTACCATGCATCATGAAAAACACCTTTGGGTTGAAATCTTTTGTATCCATTTTGTCACCATTTTTCCATATTTCTAATAACTGTTCCTTTGTCACTGGGTGATGCAGCTGTTACAAATAATTATAAATTAATAAGTAATATTATATACCCAAACTCACCATGCATCATGAAGAAAACTTTAGGGTCAAATTGTTGTTGTTCCATATGATCCTGTTTCTCCCATACTTCCTCCAATTGTTGTTTAGAACCAGGGTGATGAAGCTGCATGGTATCAATATCAATACACAATATGTACTATTCTATGTACCGTATGGCACATAAAAGAGTACAAATTTAAATAAAACTTTCTACTTAAACATTATTGAACTATGTCCAATTTATACACAAATGTGTAATGAATCAATGACGTCACCATATCATTATTTATTATTTTTAAGTATATTCCGAGTTTAAAAAAAATACTTGGAATACGGAAGTATTAAAAAAGGCTTTTGTTTAAATGCTTCTATTTTACTATCGCTTAATATAATTAATAAATGGTCACCTACTTGTTTTTTTTTTTCGATTTGGGTCCTGTTTCGGTTATAAAAAAACCAAGGTTACCACGAAGGTTCACTTTTTGAACTAATTTATAGACCTAATAAATTATTATTTTCTTACTACACACACCGGCAGAATTGCGGAACACAAAAAAGGAGAGTATAAAATAGTTAGCTTTATATTTAAACAAATAAATTAAACAAGTAGCAACAACAACATGTTTAATAACGAGTGTTTACCCCTCGTGCCCTGATTAACGTTTCCATCCGTCTGGGCATACTGCGTATGATGTTGTCAATGATTCCTTGGGGCAACCTCTGCCATTCTTCAACTAATGTGTTTCGCAGCTTGCCCAAATTGTTAGGAGATGGCATTCTTGATTTGACACTCCTCTTTAGCAAGTCCCAGACTCCATCACCGTAACACCAACATGGTTTAGATATGCCTGTACTGAGCGAGCACTGTGAGCCCGAGCATTATCTTGCATTAAAATGGAGTCGTTACCAATAAATGGGGTAATTGGCACAACACGTTCGTCTAAAATCTCCCTGATATACCGGTCGGCAATCAGATTACCGCCGTCGACTACCACTAACTCGGTGCGAGCTCCTAAAAATATCCCTCCCCAGACCATAATTTTGTGTTCCGCTAATTCTGACGGTGTGATTATTTCAGTCAAACAACATTTGGTGATTTATGTTTTTTGAAAAAAAGGAATAATATATCTGCATGATAAATGTAACTTTACCAGTTCCTAGATATATTTATCCTCTATTTTTAATACAAATTTAGACATTATTTGATAATGGTGTCTGAGTGGAAAATGTGTTTGAAATAGCTATATAGAACATTTAGAGCCATGTTTGACGCAAATTTCTATCGAGGCCAATAGTATTAATCGTGTTTCTGACTTTATATGTCCCTAGACAGTTTAAGAATCTTTATGAATATGATTTGCAATACAATATAGACACCACAAATAAGCATTAATTGAAGCCACATACTTGGTACCCCCTTGGCATGCAACAAAAAACAAACTATCCAGTATTAAGGGCAGAAACTAGAGTTTTAATGTTGTAGAATTTTAAACACTCTGTAGAATAGCAGTTATCAATGAACTTTAATCCTTATTATTGTATAACTTCGTATAAGAACCCTTCCACACCACGATCACAGACTGGTTATGCGTATGCGCGTGAGAGACGCACCGGCAGCGCCGAGGGCTGGGCGGCAAGAGTATCATTCTCAACAATTTAACAAAAGATTTCATGTTTATTGATCGTGAATACATTGATAAATACAGACCGGAAAAGACCGACTCGAAATTGTAACCCATGATAATAGTACATTATGGTACAAGTGTGTAAAGTTGGTGATTACCGCTGAGGCGCCATTGAGACCAGAGTCGTAAGGCGAGGATCTTTAGAGAGCCGAAGACGGTAATCAACAATACTCACGTGTTTCATGCTACGTGACAATTTGGCGACCATTTACCAATTATATTACTCGGACTGCTAGGAAGCAGTAAGCAGTAATTATAATTATTCTTACCGGTTTGTGGTGTTTGATAGCATCTTCTTCTTTTTTTGTTTTTTCCATGTATTCCTTTTTTGCATTCTCATCCATGGTTTCAACTTTTTGATGTTCATCAAATTTCTTTTGCATTTCGTATTCCTGAAAAACAGAACGATGTACATTTTACCACTATAAGCTAGTTGTGAAATGTTTTACACAGGGTGTATTTTTGAAACGGGACAGTAAGGGCAGGTACCTTAACCGTTGTATTTATAGCAAAATGTTCTCCCTAACTTTGGGATATTTTGAACTGCATTCACAGATTTTAGCACAATCGCGCAGTCAGCCAGAAAAATTCTAAGGAACCATTTTAGCTTTGAGTACTAGGAAAGACAGAAATCGTCAAACACATTTCCCATACAATAATTAAACTTTTTGTTTTGGATAGGAAGTGGATAGAATTGACTGAAAAGTAAATATAAAGATTTTTCCCAAAATTTTCGAATTTGATGCGAATTTCTTTATGTCATTCTTACGAGTAGTGTGAGCTTAAGAATATCTGGTAAAATGTCTTCTAATCGTGAAAAATTGAACTTAATAGAAGCGTATTTTGTCAATAATCGAGAAGCGGACGCTGCATTTATTCAGAATTTAAATTCATTTATTTGCAGAAATGTGATCATACGTAAACTCAAAAACTACTGTGCCGATTTCAAAAATTCTTTCATCATTGAATTGCTGCATTCACCCTGAGTAACATAGGCTATATTGATTTTCCACGGGAACGTATTTACCACCCGTGCAAAGCCGGGGCGGATCGCTAGTGTTACATAAAGTTATTACAGTACCGCACAACTACCATTTAATGGCATGCAAATATTGGCTCAGGCTCTATTTAAGTCCATCCATTCAAAACAAAATAAAAATACAATGATTATAAGAATTAGATTAAAATACAAAGCGTAATCGTATTTTTTTTACGATTGGAAGACATTTTACCCTTAGTACTAATAAGTTTCATACTATTTATGACTCAATGTTTCATTTATACCCGGTTCACATTATTCCAGTCCATTCAGCGAATCATTCTAGTCTAGTGCATTATTCCAGCAATTTAAACGAGCCTGAAAAAAGCACTGGACTGGATTTACTGACATGGATCACATTATTCCAGTAGCATTCCAGCACTGGATTCGCTGACTCGACTGGAATACTACTAGAATAATGTGAACCGGGTATTAGGGCTGCAGGATTTAGGATTTTGTACAAGTCGTCAGTTTACAACCACATGTTTCTTTGATAAAACTGTCTAAGTTTACTCTCTAAAAATATGTAAAATTGCAGCCACTACAATTTTGTGTGAATGAAATAACGGTCGCAAACTAAACGGAACAACCTTCTTTTGTGCGGAAAGCTCAACGGATAGCAGCGCCACTGGCCACTGGAACAGGTTCCTAGTTCCATCATGCAACTGGACTGATAGAGAGCTTCTTCTTCTTATCGTGTCGTTAGCAAACCTAGATGGTATCGGCCCAAAATTTTGCTACTAAAATCGCATTGTCAGTAGCATTCATTAGATCTTCCTGCGTGCAGTTGTTGGGGCACGCAGGGCACGAAGTCAAGTGTTTCATCGTTTGGGGAACAGCACCACACTTGCACTCCAAGTTAGAGCCATCTGAGAATCCCCACCTGAAAAGTTCTCCTTACTTCGGCCGACCTGCGTCCGAAGTCTGTTTAAAGATTTCCAGGTGGGCCATGGCAACTCATGTCCAGGTGGCGGACTCTCAGACAGTGGGACGACAGTCTCCCGCCACAACCTTTGACCGATCGTTGACTTTAAGAGGGGAGACACACTTCATAAAGCTGTTGCGGCTTTTCAGCCTTTGTGGCACAGGATGGTAATCGGATAGTGGGTGCCGAGTGTCATCTAGCAATTTGGTCTTTTCGGAAGAGCCTGCCACAGTCCTGCGTACCTCTGAAGGCGCTATTCCAGCTAGCGGATACAGCATTTGTACCGGGGTCGGTTTTAGGCAACCAGTAATTATCCGGTAAGTTTCGTTTAATGCTGTATCCACTAACTTTGCATGGGCTGAGCGGCTCCATACTGGGCCTGCGTATAGAGAGCTGTGATGAATAGGTCCCACTAGTACCTAGTGGAACCAAACCAGTTGTTCTATGAGATTAGTGACTAGTTCTATGGAACATCCGATACTAATATATTATGTGAATATATGATATTGTTAAGATTATGACAGTTCCATGGGACAGCAGATGTTTTAGTTAGTACCATTTATTTATTTCTAATTAAGCATTTTTTATTCTAAATATTCAAATCGATTTAAATAGAAAAAAATATACATACCCCGCCTAGACTGATTCAATGTTTTTTATTTAAATCGATTTGCAAGAACATACTGGGTGAAGAGGAGCGCTCCCGAAGCCGAAGGTCAAATTTCAAAAATCGGAAGAAAAACAATATTTTTTACCTAATCGAAAAAAATATGCCAATATGAAGTATACCCAGAGCTCTACTACGGGCCTTTGGCTTCGCGAGCGTTCCCCTTACACCCAGTATGTTCTTGCAAATCGATTTAAATAGAAAACATTGAATCAGTCTAGGCGGGGTATGTATTTTTTTTTCTATTTAAATCGATTTGAATATTTAGAATAAAAAATGCTTAATTAGAAATAAATAAATGGAACTAACTAAAAAATCTGCTGTATTATGTATGTTGCTTAAATAATTAGAGGGTAACACTTAGGTTATAAAAACTTATATTAGGTGAAAATAGCGAATGAGAAAGACAACTTGACTGTGCTCAAGTGAGTCCACTCTTCTTCATCTTGCTAGCATTGGTCAAAATCACAGCTTTCACCTCGGAGTCTGTGGTTTGTTTTTTCCAGTCTAACTGCGGGTTTTGCTGATCTTGGACATTCTCCATGAAGCGACTGTCACCTGACCTTTACAACCCATTGGCGATAATTAAGTATTGCAGTTAGACCAGTTGTTGGACTTTTTAGAGCTTCAACTAGCCGTCTCGACGAGGATGATGATGATGCTAAACTACCGGCATTTTAGTATCACAAATGACTCCCATTACCTCGCGCCATTTCGCCCAAGCCGCTGAGATTTGATGTCACGATCGATGACTCCGGACGCATCAAGCACAGATCCGAGGTACCTGAAGTGGTCCGTACGCACGACGGTGTCATCGCATATACGGACAGTCGTCGGATCTGTGCTATTGCGGGCCTTATACTCCGTCTTCGCCATATTAAGCTTCAGACCGCCGTTCTCAAGCGATTCCTTCCACGTATGCACGCGTCGGGTAAGCCGTCCCTTGTTCCTATCCACCAGAGCGATATCATCAGCGTACATGAGCAGCCAAGGCTGCGGTAATTGCTATACGCTGGCTGACAATTCGTCTAATATTGCACTGAAGAGATAGGGGCTTAGGACCGAACCCTGGTGCACGCCAACCGTAATAGGGAAGGGAGTGGTGTCGCCAACAGCGGTCCTAACTATTGAATCGGAATTGAGGTACATATCACGTAGAATTACTGGCTGGAAACCGTACTGGCAGTCCGACACTGTACACTCCTGTCGGATACTGATGTCAATTATGCGCTCAAAGAGCTTCATGGTGTGTGACATCATCTTTATGCCGCGGTAGTTACCGCAATCCTAAATGAACCCTTTACCCTTGTGGACCGGTATTATAGTCACTGTAGCCGTCAAATACTACCTAATACTACCTACTAAAAGTTTATTGCAAATAAAGCAAAACAGACATTTTTTCGATCTATATAATAACACAAATAACCTAAATGGTAGACGCTTGTAATAAGTACGTATATTCACTTGAACTGAACCTTCAGCACTAAAAGAAACAGGTATATAAACGAGACCTACGGAAAATAGAATAGCCTTCAAGGCCACGTGGGTAGAGGGGATTCAGTTAGGCACTGTCTTCTGAATAAATGTTTTCAGGATAGTATAGTATATATAAAAGAGACAGATAGGTATTTATATACTTATCTCAAGTGCCTGATATGTATACGTAGCTTATATGTGCATATGTATGATGGTGACTCTTAGAATCGCGATAACTCACGAATCGTAACTCTTAGGAAACAATCATAGGACCATTTTTGTAGAAAATTTTAAGATCTACAACTTTGGTTTGAAGTTTTTTTATAAAACTTACCGTTTCCGAAAAAAAATCCAAAAAACCTCAAATTTTGACCTTTGACCACGAATAACTTTTGAAGCACACATAGGATCGATGGGGATTTTTAAAACCAACTTTATTGGTAATGGTAAACCCTACCTCTCCACCAATATTTGGCTTTCCGGGCATTTTTGTTATTTGACCACTACTTTTATGTCTAAATTCACCGGATTAGTCCGCCTATACGCGTCGTACGGATCGCACTAATATGCTCATCGGCAATGTCGACGCAGTTGCTCCGAGAGGCAACGTTTGCGATACTGTGCCGATGACATTCATGTCATGTCATTCGGCGCCCACTGATGGCGGCATACTGTCGAAAGTGGCCGTAAACTAGCGTTTTGGCTACTTTTTCTCTTATACAGGGTTACTGGCAACTCGACGTTTTTCTGTCAGAGTAGAGTAGAGTAGTAGAGTAGTGTTAGAGTACCCAAAATGCTACAATTTTGACCCCCCATATGTGAGCGAAAATCAGTAGATTTTTGAGTTTTTTTCCGTATCAACCCAGAACTAAGCCTTCAAGTGTAAATTTGAAAAAGTTTTTACGGAGTGGGATTCATATTAATTTATTTTTGTAGCTGATGAATTTACTAACCTAAAATAGTAATAAAAACTAAAAAAAAATCCCTAAAATTAAAAAAAATAACATCGTTTTGTAATACGAAAGTTAAACACGATGTGATTGAATAAATGCAGTGAAGAAACTTGCATCGTGACTTTGGTGTACCAGTTAGCAGGTAGGGATGGCTTGGGGCTCGAAGACACTATGAGTACCCCACTTACTTACCCCACACAGTTATGTAATAGATAAACTATAATGCAATACCAAATTACACAAGAAAATACAAACTTACCTTAAATTCTTCCTTTCTCTTCTTATCAGCGGCCTCTAAATCAGTAGTAGTTTTTTTTATTAACTTTTTCAAATCCTCTATTTCGAATGTGTGTGGATTGCCATGATCTAAATGTTCATTTGTAGGAACTATACCAGTATGATCTAGCTCATTTGTCAATTCAAATTGCTGAAAAATTTGTTTATTATTAATTATGAAAGCTGACAAAATATAACGTATTTTACCAATATAAGAAAGTTTATTGTTTGTATAAGGATTACCCCATTACTTATATGTTTCGGTTTGATGAATTTTTAATAAAAATATAAAAATGTTGAATGTTTACTATACTACACTATGTTATTACTTAATCTGACCGTATCTTGGTAAAGATTTTGCTTAATGCTTGGACAGCACAACCAAACGAACTCGTAATAGATTTTAAAAATTATTTAGAATAATATAGTTGACCTGTTACAATGAAATGCTTACCTTAGTGGCCAAGTGGCGTAATCTATCCAATTCGCGACGTTTAATTTCGTCCAATTTGGTTCTTACATTATGGTTAACAAAGTCCAACTGCTCAGCTATTTTTCCTGACTGTAAATGATGTTAATTACAATATCAATATTGGGGAATGTCCACATATACAAACATTTCTAGATACTATTTTAAAACAACAACACTAAACGTGTTGCACACATTCGAAGGCCACGGTAACCGCATCTCCCGCAACAGAAGATGACCTACAGGGTCATCAGGGGGTACCGCACGTTATCCTTCGAAGCGGCGAGTCTCCTTGCCGGAACACCACCATGGTTCCTAGATGCTAGAGACCTTTCGGCGCCATATCGGTTTCAAAAGGAGGCGCAGGTGCGGGGACACTATCCCGAGCCTGAAGAAATTCAGGCCGAGAAGTCCCGGCGGCCGGCGCCTTCTGTGAGCAAGTTATGCTCGTGAAGGAGGCGGCGGGGCGGGAGCAGTACTGGGCGTCGCCCATATATTCCCAAAAATAAAATGAAACTTAGATAACTGGCTGAACCCCATTTAGTAGAGCCTAGGCGGTTAATTGAACGGCTGATTAAGCTAGTTGGCTGCGACACTGACACTGTTATGATTATTTTATACTAGCTGACGTCAGCGCCTACGCTTGCGTGGAGATAATTTACTCAACCAATTGCGATGAAACGTACGGCAGATTTAAGTCTAAACAGATCTTTCCAACAAGAAACCACATTGAAATCCAACTTTATTTTATGAGTCCCTCACAACGAGACAAGAATTTAAAAATAAATGGATATCGTTATCGCACATAAATCTAAAAAAAATATTATCAGGACTTACTCGCACATCCTCTTCATCAGCTTTTTCCAAACGTTCCCTGAAGTCTGGATCACTTTCTAATGCCTGTACCACTTCTTTCAAGTATCTGTGATATTCCATATACTCTTCCTACAACAAAAACATCTTTATTTAGTTACATTTTATCAAAAAAACAATTAGTTAACTAGGTACATTAAGTACATTTTCTTAACTATATCTCAGTTTTACATTTATAGTTTCATACTTCGTCTACCTGATTCACTCCCTTATGCATAGTGCGTCCTGGCCGTGAAGAGATTTCCTGATTGCCCTAACTTCCTGGTAAAGCTCTTCACTTAATATCATAGTCATCCTTTTCATCTCTGAAGCACAACCTCTTTCACTGGTTGCACTCTTTTTTCTTCCATCAGAACTGAGAATTTTGTCGTACTTTCTACATCCCTTACATTTTTTTGTTTTTAGAGCATCTTGCGGAGAAACTGCAGGTAATGGCAGTTTCTCCTGACGGTAATCCATCTATTTTCCGATTTATTAGCATACAAGGTCAAATTATTCATTTTCATCCATATTATGCACTTTCTTGAGATATATTATGCAATTGCCTATTAAGCATGTTAAACAGCCACATTGATGCAATAAATACCTTTCACAGGTTTCCCGACGTTAAGCCGGTAAAATCCCTTCATCCTGTGTATCTTGTTCGTAGTAATTAACATAAGCATTATATCATTGAACACGAAAATTTTAAAACTCGGAATGAGTTAGTGCGGGCACAACCTGTGTAACTAAGACTATGAGGTCAGTGCGCACACAATTTAATCTTTGGAACGAAAATATCTAACCTAAGAAAATATTTGATGGGAATTGACAATCTTTTCTAATGGTTGGGACAAAAAAAACCTATTCCATGTTTTTATAGCAATTTAGGGCTAAAAAACGAATGATGAACTTAAAATCTATATGTATAGTACAAAAAAAAATTACCAAGTCATCCTTGACTTCACTGTCTTGCTCAATGGATTTGTCGGGTGACACAGGTGGTGCATATGAGCAATGTAGAATTACGAGAAGAAATAAAAGACTAGACAACAGCTTCATTGTACCTTAAACAAAGCAAGTTTTATTACAATAATTTCAAATTGTTATCATAGCTACCTAATAAATTAACTTTATCTACTCTGATACTATAATACAAAGGTTATAAAATTGAAATCAAAACTCTTATGACAAACATTACGCACAGGCCAAAAAAGAAGTTTTATTACGATACAGGTCTTGTATGGAGACCTATATCAATAAATAACTTTTTAATCATAACGATACACCTATACAACCTCCATCTGGACTGAACCTCTACTTTAAAAAAAGAATCCGCCGATTCGGAAAAAAAAAATACACGCACGCGCAATCGATGTTTGCGCCTTGGCGCCAACATTTTACATTTAAGTTAAACAAAGTTCGGTTTTGTTTGTAAAATAAATTAGTTTATGTATTATAGTATGAGAGTACATGAAGTAGTGTATGACACTGTACATAACTTGGTCTTATAACACTCGTGTGATACTATAAAAACACACTTTTAAAACACACTCGTGTTATAAGAACCCTTATTATGCAACAGTATCAACTACGATTGTTGATTTCATCAAATAAATGGTTAAACTTCGTTCGCATCATGACATTGGATCGCATAATACGAAGCTGTACTTTTCATAATAATGGTCAAGGGCAAAAGCGGCAGGTTTTTTAAAATAGTGTAACAAAGGATACTCCTTGGGACAGATGGGGCCTGAGGACATGCCACAACATATCCCTGTATCCAATAACCAAGGCTCATACTGATCATAATCAATCCATACTTAATATTATAAATGCGAAAATAACTCTGTCTGTCTGTATGTTACGCTTTCAAGCCTAAACCACAAAATCGATCCTCATAAAATTTAATACAGCGGTGGATTAGAGCTTGGGAGCGGACATAGTCGACTAACGAGCCGTATATAGAGATCGTTATAGGGGCCAGTGGATAAGCGTGTACAGGTCAAATCGAAAGTCGAATATAGTATCGAGTACATGGGCGAGTAGACATGCAACTAGAGAAGCCATTGGAAAATCGAGTATAAAATCAAATAGAGTCCAGTAGAAAGTCGATTAGAGAAGCGAGTGTAGAGACAATTGTAGAGGCGGGTAGAGTTCGGATATTCAATTCAAATTTAAATTCAAGTTATTTTTCCCCTACCGTGCGGTGCGTGAATAAGAATAAGAATATTTTTATTCGCAAGAAACATGTTAAATACAAATATTAAGTTATATCAGAACAGCATGTCCCACCGTATAAACGGCATGCAAATCATTATTGAATGTTCGATATTTATTAAAATTACAATTAAATTAGGTGCAATACGAATCTAATTAAATTATCAATTAAATAAAAATTAAAATTAAAATACAAATAAATACAATTATAATAGGGTAGTGTCCTGAGTCAACGGATCATCACCAATACTGCTTGATGTTTTACTCAACAAATATGCATAGTAAACTAAGATATTGACTAAGTAAACTGAAACTGTGACTTTTCATTATTTGTAATGCCCAAAATAGGTCAAAATATAAATAATCGAAATAAGGCAAAATTAATAAATTTTTAGATTCCTTTTTGTCATAGGAATATTTCACTTTACCAGTTCATTATTATTGTAAAATATATAGTTTATTATGATAAAGATGAAAAATAGGACACAACCCTATACCAACAATGTCAAATTAAAAAGTGTACCTATATCATATTCGTCTAACAATAACTAGGTAAGTTTAATAACACACATACACATTTCGAAGGTTGTGAAAACTAGTTAAAATGAAAAAAAAAACTGGTTATAATGGAAATGGAATTAATGTCACGATTAAATCATTATTTATATGAAAAGGTCCAATGAAAAATAAACCAACTGTTGTGAAATTATTATTATTATTATTTTTCCTTTCATTTATCCTTGCATGCCATAAACTCTTCAACAGTTTAAAAGCATTTGTCAAAAGGCATTTTTAAATGCATTAGCGAAACGTGTCCCTAGCAATTCCCTTGGCGATTGTGGTATTTTATTAAATCTATTAAGTCGAATAGTCATACAATTACTATTTCTTTGATGGAGCATTGTTGACGCTATATCAAAGAAATAGTAAGTGGCAACTACTGAAAAACACGGCCACAAAACTTTTGACTTGACTTGAATACTTTTTTCAAAAAACATCGTCATGTAGGTAGGTACAATCATTTTCTTGTGTTGACTTAGAGCGACTTAATCCCAAGCATTTTTGTCATTCAAATACATAGTCTGAAATGTTATAATACTACTACACAATTTAGCCTTAATACACAGACGGTTCTCTATTTTTATTCCTAAAATTTTATGTCATAACTTAACATTGCATAATGTTACTTGTCATAACATTATTTACGCATAATACTCATTTGCCATAACTTTTTAAGCATAATTTTTTTACTCCTATTTACTATAAGCATTATATTTTATAAGCATAATATCCCAAAACATAAGTTTTCTTAAGCATAACGATGCATAACCATAACTATTCCGAAAAATTCACAACAAAATTTTTATTAACAATATTATACTATTTTTATACATTGCTCTCGTCAAACTTGTAGGCGCATCAAAGTTCATTTAACCTAATGTTCTTTTGACCTAATTGGTAACCTATTGGTACTTCTGGGTAATTTATAAAAAAATAACCACTATGGCCTAATGCGGGAGCGGAGCGTAGCGGAGCGTAGCGGAGCTCCCGCATTAGGCCAAAAAACATCTTCCAGGCCAGCGGTGAACAGTTTCGGAGATATAAAGTCTCCCTGTCTCACCCCTCGCTGCAACTGGATAGGTTTTGAGCTTTGATCCTGGAAGCGGACTGACATGGTGGCGTTTTCATTCAAACACTTCAGCGCTCCGATATATCGATAGTCAATTTGGCACCGTTGGAGTGACTGTAGCACAGCCCAGGTCTCGATCGAATCGAAGGCTTTCTCATATTCCACAAACGCCAAGCAGAGCCTCCTCAGTCTTCTGTATAATCTGTCGCAGCGTATGTATGTGGTCTATGGTGCTAAAGCCTTTTCGGAAACCGGCTTGTTCGGGAGGCTGGAAGTCGTCGAACCTGCGAGCGAGACGATTCGTAATGACTCTCGAAAACAACTTGTAGACATGGCTCAGAAGCGAGATGGGTTTATAATTCTTCAACAAGGTTTTATCACCTTTTTTGAAGAAGAGTACCACCACACTTCTGTGCCATGCCTTAGGCGTTCGTCCCTCGAGTATGACGGAATCAAATAGCTTCTGAAGAGCTTTAAGTACCGGTGTTCCACCAGCTTTCAGAAGCTCAGCCGTGATCCCATCATCACCCGATGCCTTATTGTTCTTTAGCTGTTTAAGAGCCATTCTAATCTCGTACAGGCTGACGTCCGGGATATCCTCGGTATAGTGTCGGGTCAATCTGGCTCTTGGGTCTTTAGTCAGATTATTAACAGATTGCCGTACACTCGTGTATAATTGTCCGTAGAACTTCTCGACCTCTTCCAACAGCTCCGGCCCCGACGAAATAATTATGCCATCCTCTGCCTTCAGCTTAGTCAGTTGGCTTTGACCAACAGACAGATCCCTTGCGAAAACCTTTGAGCCTTTGTTGCTCTCAATCGCCTCCTTAATACGAGTCGTATTAAATTGGCGTAGGTCGCGAGTCAAGGACTTGGAGATCTGTCTGTTTAAACGCCGATACTGAGCAGCATCTTCAGAGGACTGCAGAACCAAATTTCGTCTTTATTCCGTGAGTTTGTTGGTGAGGTCCGAGATCTTTTTTGGTTCCTTTTGAACGACGGGCTTTGAAGATCTTAGACCCAGTCGTTTGGATAATTTCCACAACTGGCTACATAAAAATATGAAAAACAAAAAATGTTGAATTAAGGCGCCAAAACAGATGTTTAAAAAAAACTTATTCCTAAATAAAACTAAACTAAAAGAGAGAGACAGAGGCTTAAAAATATAAGAGAGATAATGAGAAATCATTACTCTCAGCTCTAAACTTAAACCTATCGAGTGGCGTATCAAAATGAAGGATTTTAAAAGACAATTTCAAATATATATGCAACTTATAGATACGTTTCTTTGTAATTTGAAATGAAAAATGATTATAAAAAAAAAGTTGAAAATTGTATTAATAACAACTACCTAAACTAAATTAGCTGACTCTAGAACGCTGAACCTATTATTCTTAATCTAGCGTATATGGCAAAACATTATTTATTATACACAAAGAGTAAGAGAAATTGTAGGCAACAACATTTATATCATAAGCTGAGAATACGCGGTTAAAGCTTAGCTGGCTAAAACTCCCATTAAACAATATATCTATGTCTTCGGGCTTATGTTATTGTTGTTCTATATTTTTGCGGACACCTATTTGGCACGGTAGCCTACCCGGTAACGCAGAGGAGCAGCCATCTAGCGTCCGTTTGTTACTAAATATTACATAATTAGTATAATATTAATAATTACCAAAATGGCTATTTCGAGGAAGACCAAGAAAGCTCGCCAGACGGCGAATAAGCGGAAACAAGAATCTCCGCATACGAGTCAACAGAGGCTTAAAAACATGAGAGAGATAATGAGAAATCATTACTCTCAGCTCTATGCAGACGAAAAACGGAGACTTTCACAGCACGATTCTCAGAGTGAATCCTTGAAAATGCAGCGCAGTAGATTGGGACAAAAGAAAACAATGCGTACTAGGCATCGTTTGCTAGTTGCAAGATCCCGAAATGAAGAATCTCTGACTAGCCATGTGATGAGGTTATCGCACATGCGAGAGTACGCATCCTCAAAGCGCGCACTTGAATCACCGTCTACGCGTGACAAATGATTGACTCAGATACGAGATCACGCATCAAGTATGCGTGAACTCGAATTACCTCCTGCGCGGGAGAAAAGGTTGATTCAAATGCGAGAATACTCTGCACTTTCAAAGAAAAGAAAGGCTTGAAGCATCGTAACAAGATTATCGTTGCCGAAGCCAGCTTATTTTTGACGACACAAATTTTGAAAACCTTATACAGCAGGTCCCCGATTGTATTTGCTACTCTTGCGAAAAAATGGTATATCAGAAGCAGACGCGTCGTATACCTGCAGATAATAATACAACAGTCGTACCCGAAGATCATCCAGACTTACTTATTTGCCTCAATAGATGCGCCAATAGCATCTCAAAAAATAAAACTCCATCAAATGCCTTCTGGAATAAAATGCGAGTAGCACCAATTCCTCTTCAGCTGGCATGCCTTAATGAGATGGAGGGAAGGCTCGTGTCGCGTGTTCGGCCATTCGTCAAAATTGTACGTTTAGGTGGAAGGTTTGGTCAACAGAGTCAAAGGCCAAGCCGTGCTGTTTGCGCAGCTAGTGGACGAGCTGTAAGAACTGCTACCAATTTCCGTTGCAGACGCTGGGCTTACAATCGTTGCTGAATCGTTAGAAAACATGTCTTGCACCAGGAGGTATTACGTGGATGTGGAAAAAATGAAAAATGCACTCGAATGGCTCGTTTCAAACAATCATTTATATCGTAATGTGCAACTTAACTTAGCAATGAATAGTGAAATTCTTCCAAATATTCATTTGATAGAGCATGGCAGTGCTACCCAGCGCTAGTTACCGTAAGCGTGAATAAACTCACACACAAGCAGCGAGCGAGGGCATCCTTGCAAATCTGTAGAGCATAGGTTCGCAAGAGTCAATGACGTCATCGTCTTTATCTACTCAACCCACATATCTCTTACAGAGTCACTAAATAATTAAAAATGAAAAAATAAATAATTAAAAAAATTAGGGACACGACTGTCCAATTTACAAAGAACTAAAATTTCATTGCAGTCGGGGGACAGTTCTCTGGAACTTTGTTAATCTCTGTCCCCCGACTGCAATGAAATTTTTATTTATCTGTTTCGTTATTGTTTTTTACTTTTTAGTTCTTTGTAAATTGGACAGTCGTGTCTTTAATTTTTTTAATTATTTATTTTTTCATTTTTTCATTAATATTTGAAAAAGCGAAAGTTGCTTGCTAGTTGCAATGCAAGAGAAATTCTCTGTTGTCTGCTTTATTTTTAATTATTCTGAATAATTAAATTTGAGCTGTAACTACCAGTATTGAAATTACTGACATTACAATTTGTCAACTCAAATAGGATAGGAAAAATTGGATAGCGAAACAGCTATACTTGGATAAATACTAATAATTATCCTGTGTCAAATAAAAAGATTTACTAACATAATTGTTAGTGTCTTTAAATGGAATTTCTCTTTGTACATAATGTATGCAATGTTATATTTAGCTTATATGTAATAATTTTTACTTCCTGTGACAAACCATTGCTATAAGGGAATGTGAAAATTACAATATTTTCTGTTTAAGTTATTTAAACGATTTAGATACTTTATAAGAGAGGATTTGTTCAAATTACCCCTATTTCCTATAAATATAATTAATGTTTTATTATTAGAACTATGCTCAATAGCACTTTTTAAAATATGGTGGTGAGAGGCACCGGGCATACAATAGTTGATAGCGGAATGTCCCATTTCAGATAAGTACCCAAAATTTTTGCCAATTTCATCACTAAATGTTATCTGTGGTGTTTAGGTAAAAGGGTATATCAGAAATTTGAAGGGAATAGTAGATTATGGTACAAGTGTGCAAAGTTGGTGATTACTGCTAAGGCGATATTGAGACCCGAGCCATCAGTCAGGCGAGGGTCTAAAGAGAGCAGAAGACGGTAACCAACAATAAACACATGTATCATACGTCATTAATTCATCAATCATAGTTCATTAATTCATTTGTGGATAATATAATACTAAAATAGATATTTACCGTTGCAGTTAAACAGCACGATATCGGCTAAACTACAACGGACCCAAATATTAGCCTGTAGGGCAACCACGGGATGCATGAAGACCGCCCCCAAGGCGGCAATAGAAGTCATGCTCGGACTCCCACCATTGGATCTGTTTATCCGCCAAGAAGCAACAGCTGCGGCTATACGCCTAAAGGCACTAGACTTATGGAGCGACAGGAATACACGACATACATCACTGCTTACAAATCTCACAGCTGAGCTGCCTATCATAGGAGCAGTAAATGATCGTGTACCGAAACAACATATATTCAATAAGAAATACAAAATCCAGCTCTATGAAGACCACCGCTGCGCGGCACTATGCCCAGCAGAAATGCGTATCTTCACAGATGGATCAAAAACGGATAAAGGCACGGGAGCCGACGTCTTCTCAGAAGACCTCAACATCACCATCTCGAAACCACTGGGGATCCACAACACAGTATTCCAAGCAGAATGCATGGGGATAACCCTGGCGGCTTCATCAGTAATGGCCAGGAGAGTGGAAGGCCACTCTATACGTATATTATCGGACAGCATGGCCGTGCTGCAAGCCTTAAACAGCCACTCGGGACTGATACTGGAGTGACATCCTTAAATTAAACCAAATAGGCAACACCAACAACATAATCCTGCAATGGATCAAGGGCCACAGCGGCACGCGCGGCAATGACGCAGCGGACGAGCTTACTAGGAGAGGATCTGACATGGTTGCAATGGGACCTGAGCCCATAATACCGATCCCCTTTGCATACCTACGAACCATTGTAAACAATCGAACGATAGATCAACACAACAGTTACTGGACAAACCTGGAAGGATGCAGGCAGGCCAGAGAAGCACTCTCTGTGCTTGAACATAGACTGACCCGGCGTGTTCGACAACTGTCAAAACAACAACTATGCACAGCTACAGCTGCCATCACAGGGCACGGCTCCTTCAATAAACACCTTTTTATTTTAGGAATCACCGACAGCCCTCTCTGCAGAGCCTGCAAGAGAGAGGAGGAAACAGCGGCACATGTGCTCCTACACTGTCCTGCAAGCGCCACATACAGGGCTAAGTACTTCAATAATACAGGCACGCTCTGGGAGATCACCAGCACTGTGAACAGTCTGCTGGCGTTCTTCAATGAGTTGGGGTGGATCGAATGAAATGCCCACCCTCACTCAAAAACCGCACCATGACGTGGAGTTGCGGATACCAGCCCATTATACCATACCATACCATACCCTTGCAGTTTTCAGATCAAAAAAACACTGGCCACAGACTAAAAAAATGAGGTTTTTTTAAACAGAGAAAAAACAAAAGTTATAATTGAGTACATAAAAGTTTTGTTTATAATACAAGTACAATATGAAATTATCTATTTCACTACAAAGTTGCATGAAATGAACAAGCAATAGGTAGGTATATTAATTTATTTGTTCTATTGAACACAATCTTTTTATATTTAATTTTTTTAAGAATAATGCAACTCAACCAATTAAATTTTAAAGAAAGTCATTATGCCACTCATGATTTAATAACAATCAAAAAACCACAGTTTGATAATAGGTATCACTATGTGCCAAATTTTAGTGAGATATTTGCTCTAGCAAATGAAATGAGAAAAATATGACATCACTCAAAACACGTCATTTTCCTAATAACGCAGAGTCAAATGTCGGAAAATGTAAAACAAAAATGGTCACTAAAAATTAGGCCACCCACTGTATGAAGATTGGCCTGATGGAAACTATTGAGATAGATAGATCTACTACGACAAGCAGGGTTGCTTTACAGAACTAACTGACTTTAAATTGAATACCCATTTTTTGTTTTGGTACCTAATGTTTGTGCATGATAACAACATATTTAATCTAAATATCTTAACTAAACACAATAACCTATCACATTAACAATAACCTCAAATAAGTCCATCAACAGCTACAAGGAAAAACCTATTAGAATGCTGCAGAAAATCTATTTGAATTTGTGACAAAATATTATTTCAGGATATGATAAGGCTGAGTTAACAGATCAACAAATGAAAAATATCCGTCGACTGGGTAAAGTAGCAAAAGTTCTCGTTTCCCTTACCTGATAACACTAGTTTTGTTGATATTTTAAACTGCAATACACAAAATAACTTCTAAGTAGATGGAGATTTCATCACATATGTTGATTTATTATTTCATTGACGTGTCCCAATCACATACTGTATTTTCTAATAATTATTTTTGGCATGGCTACAAGACCTTTAAGCTATGTCTGTGTTTATTATCTTTTGTTGATGATGATGATGAGTTGATGATGATGATGATGATGAGTATGAATGATGATTGCTGCCTGTGCAAAGTTGTGGGGAACTTACTACAAGCTCCCTAGGGAGATATGGTACGAACATGAAAAGTCACAATTCACTGTAATATGCCACTTTCCTCATAATTCTGTGAGTTGTTCAAAAACATTATGTCTAAAAGTCCACCATTTTTATACATAAAAACTCGAAATAACATCAATTTCGATAAAAAAAATAATACCACTTATCTCCGTTCGCGCCAAAACTCACTCTCCCATCCTCCCATCCTAGTAGCTCTGTGTTATTCTGTCATGTTGTATCCACAGACCCCACAGACAGATTATATTATTTACGCTTTTCAAAGCATATTGTAATTCACTGTACACGTGCAGCCTGTGGACAAGCTACACCCAGGGGGCGTACAGGCCCCTGCGCACTCAATATAACAATGCATTCAGGATGCTGATGGGGCTGCACCGCTAGTGTAGGCTGACGCTGATAGCAGCCATCGAAAGAAAACGCATTGCATCTCTAATCGATCGTGTACGGAGCAGCGCCAACAGCCTCCTGCAGTGGACAGTGCTATTTTGCAGCATTGGACACAAGTTCACCTTGCCAAAAACACACACATTAACTATATCCATGTTTGTTAAGATACATCTGCCTTTATAATTACAGTTTTACTAACATAATTCATAAGCTCTTTTGTTACTAACATTTATGGGCAATGCCTGAAATGAACAATTTATTTTGATTTATTTTTTATTATTATAATCTAAGTAAAGTACTAAGTTATTCAGTTATAGATTTTCTGTTCTGTGGTTCAGGAAGCTATACAAAAAAAAAAAGATTATGGAAAAAATAATTATATCTCTTATATGTAAATGTTCGTCTTGAGGTAAGAAAACCTTTTATTTCATCGAAATTTTGTCCGAATCTTACTTGTGCTTCAGTTTGAATCTGAATCCATTTTGCCAGATCGATTCTATTGCCATATTATCAGAAACTCAATTAGCAAAACAAGCGGATTGAAATGAATCTCTGCCATTAAGTCTAAAATCCATCATAATAAAAGATATAAACTTGGACAACGCACACGAGTGTAGGAAAGTGGCATATTTCAGTAAACTGTCACGTTTCGAGTTTATTTCAAATCTTCCTAGAGAGCTTCTTTTAAAGGCCCCATAAGTTTGCCGCGGCAGTATCATCATCTCATTGATCATCATCATCATCATCAACATCAACAACTCATCAATCATTCTATCTAAAATAAAACGTTGATTAGGTAGTATGATCATAGCACCTTAGCCTGTTTCGAAAGCAGCGAAAACAAAAAAGATCGAGTCGAAGGAAACAAAAAAATGTTACTGACTGTCAAGTGCTGTCAAGTATCGAAAACAAAAAATTATCAATTATTTATTTTAGTAAGAGGCATGGGCGGCAGTGAATGGCAAATAATTCTGTGAGCTACCTTCTCGTGATAGGGATATAAAATATTGGCTAATTTGTGGAATAGCTTCCGCAAAAGCCATTATTCTTAAAGCAAAAAGTTAACGTAATCCGGGCTTCATCCCTACTCGATACGCTACTGCTGAGTATGTTTAAAAAGGACTACGAAATATTCTTCTCCCTATTCTTAATGTACTTTAGTAGAAACTTGTAAGCGACAAGGGACAATTTGTATTTTAGATGGTCAGAGTTGCGACCGTCTAAGAATTTTACCTCATCGGCGTTACAGAAACAAGAGGAGAGTATACAAAATGCATGACTATACTCATGCTGTAATGGGTATAGTAAATCCAGTAGTGCAAGAAAATGTAGTTGCAAGTTTCGAAAATGTCGATATTGAAGATCTTCGCAATGAAGTACTTGGATTTAAAAGAGTTTTGCAAGAGTTAAACTTAAATGTGATTGAAGTTCCAACAGAGGGTAACTTGCGCGAGATGCTTATGATGGAAGATTTAGCCATCATCTGTCAGGGCATTGCTGTAATACCTAAAGATTTCAGTTCCAAATCTGGTAATAGAAATGTAAGTATAACAGTTTAGTTAATCGCTTGTGATCAAAATTAAAAGTTTTCATTGTCTTAAATATGACATGTGTATTCTGCTATTAGCAGAATAGACACAATAAAAACCCATAATTGTAACATAATGAGTTCTATGGTGTATAAAACCATGAAACTTATAATGTTACAATTTGGGTGTTTCTAGGTTTGGAATGTTTTATGTTTATATAAGTATATAATGTTAATTAAACCATACTTAGTGTAATGATACTGTGCTGTAATTTTAACAGAACAGAATGTAAATGATATTATAATTTATAATAAGAACTAAAAATGAGATTGACACCATACTGTGTTGGTTGGTTCAAGCCATGACAAGTAAGGTTTAGAGTTGCTTGTCATGTTCTGGTGCTATCCAACCCATTAAAATAAAAGCTGTCATGGTCTCTGTCCGTTGTGTTTAAGTTTTGGGCCATCTTTGGGTCTACCATTACCTTTTCTTCTGCTAATCTTCAGAACATCACCTAGTCAGTTTTCTCCAGTTCAGTCCTACATTCATAGGCCCGTATTGTTATTTTAAATTTTTCCGTTTTCTACAAATTTGGAAACACAACGTTTTTTACAATTCCAGTACTCTAAAGATTTGGGTTTGACGCAGAATTTGCACTTCGCAAAATGTGCACTCGTGCATTTCACATTTGGTGCACTTCTCATAATGTACACTTCTCATAATGTGCACTTCTCATAATGTGCACTTCTCATAATGTGCACTTCTCATAATGTGCACTTCTCATAACGGGCACTTCACAAAATGTGCACTTTTGAGATATTATCCAGGTAATGTAAAATGGTATGGAAATAAATCGTAAAGGTCAATGATGTTAACAGTAAAAAATAAAAAGGATGTGGCAATAGTACGCTTATTTTTTCGTAATTTCTTTACTTTATTTACTCAGAAATAAAATAGGAAATTACATTTTAGATTAGTAAATTATGATGAATCATGTTAGTGAGATGTAAAATAGCTAAGTCAAATCTCCTTCTCTATTTTGACAAAAATAGGTCACGAAGATTTAACAATCATTTGTCATCAAGAAAAAAAAAAAAATACAATTTATATATTAATTCGTAAATATTCTACTTAAAAAGTTGTAAAAACATTATGCTCCTCATAAATTGTGCGACTATCAAATCATCATTTTCTAATTTAAATAAAAGTCCGTTATATTTCTTATCAAAATAAACATCCCTGGATTTATGGTTTCTTTTTATATTTTTAAACAAACTGTTACGTATATGCATATCCCAATGTCGACTTTCTATTTTTAATTTGTGCACAAACATACATAAAGTTGGATTTTTTGGGATGCAGTGCCATCCTTCTAAAGCGTTGGTTGTCCTATGCCTTTGATTTGCGCAGCTTATAATAGGTGGCAATATTTTTGGATACCATGTTTTTTCCGTATAATTTTGAAATTGCTTCATTTCTGAAGTACCTGGTGCCTGGTTTAATATGTAGTGCCATGCCGTGGGAATATAGTTTGCTGGTACCAGTGGTATTATGGAACACAGTCTAGTTATGTGTCGTCCTTCTTTGGTGGTCAATAGTTTAAAGCTTTTTGCCTTTTTCCATATAGCAGCGTTATAATGTCGGTAACACCCGCTTAATTCAACATCTGGAAAAACTGATTTGACTGCATTCAATTGTGCCGTTTCATAATCTGATTTAAATTGTTTTCCCATTTTTTCTTTTAGTATGACAAAAAGGCGAGTATAAGTTTCTTGCGTTTTATTAGGCAATAATGAGTATACTACAGGTACTATATTGATGACCTTTTTATTTGAATTCAAATCTACATGAATTGTGTATAGTTGATAAAAAGGACGTGGGCACGATTTGAAAGTACCGTCAGCATAAAACGATTCAGGTAACTTGATTTTTTTTTTCGCGGTACTTGTAGCATGTAGCATATAATATAATAATTTTATCATCACCATCCTCACAAAAAAAAAAATTATTTTACCTAATGCTTCCTGTATTTTGTACACTTGCAGGTGTGTTGTGGTATAAAGTGCTAGTGTTGAGAAATTTTTTGCGAGCTCTGTACAATGTGTCCTTGACAGAAATAAATGACGGCAATAAATTGTGATGCTCAAAAGGTATATGTTGTAATAACTTCCTTTCATTCTCCTCGAATATTTGTTGCACCGGTTTAAAATCTTTGCAAACTGCTTTTTTTAGGAAAGATATATGTTGAATTATTTTATTTGTAATGAATTGTTCGTCGCAAGTATGATTTGGTTTTCTAATAATAATCTTCCTTCTTACGTCAAAAGTCACGGAAGTACTGCACTTTTTTCTGTTGACACATTACCACAGAGTATTTCCGTTTTTATACGTTTTCTTTTGGTTGTATCTATATCCGCCGCAAATAAGTGTGGCATTACCTTTCTGATTGGTATGAAATTGTACAGCATTTTCATCCATCACTAAAGTAAACTCACTACCAAAAAAATAGTATATACACTGAGCCTTAATACAATAAATTCAAAATAAACAATAACCAGTACAACAGGCAACAACACATCTAGCCACTACTAATGATTACTGTGACGGTAATCTTTTCCTTTTGACATTTTTTATATCTACCCTCAGGTTATAAGAATAATCAGCAATATCAGATAATTAAATATTCTTCGCAGTGAAACTATTGAAATCTTCATAAGCTATTTTTACTAAAATAGAGAAAGAGATTTGCTTTAGCAATTCTTATATCTCACTAATATGCTTGGCTGATATGATGATGATGATGAATTCAAAATGTAATTTCCTATCTTATTATGAGTAACTGCATACTTTCTATACCATTCTATACTATTGTTTGTAAAATACAAAGAAATGCCATTTTGACCCGACAAAAAAAAAAATTGAGAGTTCACCTCCCCTGATACTAAAGAAATTACAGCCGTCAGCTGAATACTTAAATACTTACTTAAAATTACGAAGCGCCTATTAATATTTTAAAATTTCACCCGCTCGTCTGACACCTTTATGAAAAAAAAACCATACCATTTTACATTATCCGCATAATATTTCAAAAGTGCTCATTTTGCGACTTGCACATTTTGCGAATTGCCCATGCTGCGAAGTGCCCATTTTGCGAAGTGCCCATTCTGCGAAGTGCCCATTTTGAGAAGTGAACCAAATGCGAAATGCTCGTTTTTTGCCGATTGCACATTTTGCGAAGTGCACATTCTGCGTCAAAACCAAAGATCTGTACTGTCATACATTTTTAAATAGATATCTAGCTAGGCAAGCCTATTTAAAACTATGGACCGTGTTTTTGATAAACATATTTTTTTCATTTCAGAATCACCTGTTGCAGAAGACATTGATTGAATGTGGCTTGACAGTTGCCATACCAGAACTGTGTAGCACAGCTAAACTATCTCCTGCAGATGTATTATTTACAGGTGATTCTAAGTCGTATTATTTTAGTCTATTCTTCTTCAATGTGTCCTAATCTGTGTTTGGAGTGCTGATTCTGAAGAACTATTACCTGGCCTGTAGTTGTCTGGAGGTTAGGAGACATTGTCTAAAGCTAAATAAACTTAGACATACTTGATGTTTCTCAAAGGACGTAATCCCTATTTACATAAATATAGTAAGGGCTACATAGTAAGTGAAGGCACTTTTGTGACATTTTAATTAGTCTGTAAATAGGTGAGTCCAGGCCTCTTTCCCATCAGGGTAGATAGCCTGTTGGTTCTCTTACAATATTGAACACAAATTCCTTCCTCACCACTTTGTCATAGGACTTATCCAGTCTCCTAAGTTAAATAAGTAAATCTAAATCACTTTGGCATTTAGGTTTACTTATTTTAGTTATGTGTACTAAATCTAAATATATTTTTTTATTATTATTAAAGGAAGAGAATTTTTTGTGGGCATAACCGACCACACCAATGAGAGTGGAGCAAGTTTTATTGCGGATACATTTCCCGAGTTTCCATGCACACCCATCAAGGTAAATGATTAATTAGGTTTACTACTGTTTAACAAAAAATATATGACCATAAACTTTTGTCAACGGTTCTGTCAGCTGTTCCGTCAGCAATAAATGATTTTGACTTGATTTACCAGGTCTCAGCAATAGAAAAGGCGACAGGTTTTAAAAGAAATATGAGGTGAAGGAAATAATAGATGTAGGTATACCGATTTATTAACGGATTTTGATTTTTAGAATGAATAGTAGATTAGGATTATTTTAATGTGTTAAAATATAATTCATTAATGTATCTTGAATCGAATAAACGTCCATAATACAAAATAAAGTTATTAATTATATGTCACGGAAATTGGCGTTTCGAATCGATATACTATAGAACTAATAAATTATCGAACTATCGAACCCAAGTGGCCTGATAACCAAAGAGTGAATTACCTACATAGCATAGTCTGTAATGAGGTGATGTTTCCGGAAGGTAAATAAGAATAGGGAAACAACGAATCTGTCTGTGACTGTACGAATTCTGTTTGACATGTTATTTGTTATATGTTATAAAAACATATAAAAAATCAGTAATTTTGTGAAAAGTTTTTTCGAGATTAGTACAATATGTTGATATAAAAAAAATGTACATTTTGACATTTAGACTTAACCCGCCGGACCGCAAAACCTTGGCCTTAACATAATTGGAGAAAAACTTACACATCTCACGACGACTCTCAGACGACCTAATAGTCCTTACCAATACGAGAGACGAACTCCAAAGCATGCTCACACATGGAAAGCCAAAGTCATGAGGAACAGCACAAAAGAACCTATAACAACACATAACCATCAAATATTGTATGTGGAACGACGCACAATTTCATTCAATGATCTAACAACCAAAGAAACACTAGAATTGCAAGCATGGAAAAGATACTGGTCAATGAAGGAAATTATGAAAAACAAAGAAAAAAGCATACTTATGAAGTCCAATACACAATTTACAAAGCTGAAATCCTGTCAGAAGGCAATGGAGAGGAGCATGCTTAGCTTTGAGACTAGCGGTCAGAGTAAAACACACAAATAAGAGCGAACTCGATTGTGTATCATACATAATTAAAAAACTGAAGTGGAGATAGACAGGTCACACAATTCGAAGAACAGACAAATGGAGTAGAGAAATTATGTACTAGTAGGAAACAGAGGCAGCCAGTACAAGAGGTGGAAGGACGAGGTGAAGGCTACGGCAGGCCCAACTTCTACTAGGCTTGCAAGAGACAGAGAGGAGTGGAAAGCGCTGGAGGAGGCTCTTTGCCAACAGGCAAACGGAGATTGACACCTGAATACATTAAATCTAAGTTGAAACTACACATGTATATGTCCAAAATAAATGCTTTAATTATTATTAAATGATTAGATACCGATTAATTAGCTAAGCGTTGAGTAATTAAGGTCAGTTCCTACTAAAAGAGCAGCGCATCTCCTTCAAGAAGCTATACCAATTTTATTTTATACCAATTATACGACCAAAACGAAATATGCGAATGACTAGTTGTATAATTACAACAAAAATAGCTCGAACAATAATGTGTAACATCATTTTTTTTTTTTTTAACGTGTGGAAACCCCCACGGGCTTCACCCCATCGGTGCCGACGATGGGGTGGGCGTGTCGGAATCGGACCGACTAAAACCACACGGTGTCATTCCCCAGTGTCCATTGCCGGGCACCCCGGGTAAGCCCTCAAAAGGATAACCCCAGGGTTGCCGGCGGACATTGGCCGCCACCGCGGCCTGGCCTGGTGGGGTCGGGTTATATCGTCGGTTAGTTGGCAAGCGTGTGTAGGACACACACGACACGCCTCCGCCACGGCCTGCTCCTGTAAGGACGGCGAGTCGGCCATCTGCCGTCCTCAGGTCCCGATCATGGAGGTCGGTAGTCCCGGGCGTAGACGAGTCTGCGGCGTCCACGCCGCAGACTGCGGAACTCAGGGGGCAGGGTTCTCTCCCGCTCCCTCTCCGCCGCCTCTTTCGCGCGCATTACCTGCTCGCAGAAAGCGGCGGCGGCGTGCCATTTGCTCCCGTCGGAAACCACGGCCCTCACCATGGTCTCCAAAGATAGAACGTCCACGCCCAGGACCGCAACGAGATCCCGGCGTTGACTCGCCCACGCAGGGCACCCCACCAACGTGTGGAGCGCCGTGTCATCGCCAGGATCCTCGCCGTGCTGGCACTGCGGTGTTGTCTCCCGGTGAATGCGCCATAGATACTTACCGAAGCACCCGTGCCCGGTAAGCATCTGGCACATCCGGTAGGAGAGGTCACCGTGGTGCCTCTCCAACCACTCCTTCATGATCGGTCTCACCGCCGCAATGGTGGATTCCCCCCACCTTGGATGCTCAAGTCGCACCCACCATGTCTCCATGAGTTCCCGGCGGAGCTGGGACCGCTGAGCCCTGATTTCTCGGGGCTCCGGCCTATGGCCCCGCTCCAGTGCCTCCTTGCGCCACTGATAGAGCAACGCAAGGGCTCTCGCTTCCAGGTCCCATGGAGGGGTCCCGGCTAGGAGACATGCCACCTCGACAGAGATCGTGCGATATCCTCTGATCACTCTGACGGCCATCGCTTTTAATGGGCTGTTTAATACAGCCACGTTGCGGGCCGCCAGAGTGTCCGCCCATACGGGAGCCCCGTACAGGGCCATGCTTCGCACGATCCCCAGGTACAGTCTCCTCGTGGGGGCATTGGGTCCCTTGACGTTGGGCATTAGCCGCGATAGCGCGGCCGCAGCCCCCCTCAGTTTTGGGACCAGACTTCGGAGATGGAGTCCGAAGTCCCATCGGCTATCGAGTACGAGCCCAAGGTACTTCATCGTGGGCTCGATGCCGATGTTTACGCCCCTTACGGAAATACTGGTTCCCGCAGGTGGCCCCCTCCGAGGCCCGTGAAAACACATAGCCTGGTGGCACAAAATAACAAAAAATAATTTATCAATTACATTTGTCATAAGCTCGCTACATAAAATATTGGTGCTATTGCACTGTAAATTTTTTACTGGTAACCTATTGAAATATCGAATTTCTGTTACCCGAATCTTAAAACCCCGAAAGCGGTTGGTAGACCTTTTAAAAGACAGATCTAATGAATGACAACTTTCTATAATTCCGTTTTTAATTTCCCAGATGAATCTATTTCCAGGTGCACTAAAACCAAATTTTCAAATAGTATTTTTTTGTTTCCCATATTGTCATAATCCAGATTCTTAGAATATTTTTTTGTTTCCCATCGTACCATTTTCCAAATAAACTATAACCAAATTTTCATAATCTTTTTTTTGGTTCCCATCTACGAATAATGGTTCCCATACAATCGTGTTCCAGCTAAACTATATACAGGTATAGTAAAACTCACTAAATTTATACGATTCATTTATTAGGTACAGTAAGTAATTTAGAAATTTACTTTATTTTTTAATTTCACTTAAATTTTCTTTTATTTTTATAAGTTTCTACAGTTTTTCCTCCTTTTGTATATACTTTTTCCTCCTTTTCACTTGTGGTTCACCTAGTATCATTTTTATAGTAGACGCCATATGAGGTTTAGTTTTAGGTTTAAAAATCTGGATATTGTTTGTCTGAATATCAATTAACTACATTTCAAAAATTTGTTTTAAATATTCGGGTCTCGTGTATATGGATTACGGTTATGTGGATTTTGTGTATTTAGATTTCGTCTGTCTGGAACTCGTTCATCTGGATTATAAAATGTCGTACAAATGAATAAATGGGCAAATGAAATTCGGAGTTGCGATTATATGGCAAATAAAACTTAGAAATTTACGTTTTTCTTTATTGATTTTTAAATTGATTTCTCTCCATCTTTCAAGTAAACGTTTTAACCTCTGATCGTGAATTTCCTTCTAAGAACCCCATACAATTATGTCGTCAATATAACTCTCTACTCCTTCGAAGTCTTTCAGATGTTGTCATATTTTAGCATGAAACCGTTCAGAAGCACAGGTTACCCCAAAACAAAACCTTAGGAATTGGAATCTGCCGAATGGAGTAGCGAATGTGCACCGGTCTGCACTCTCATCATCCAGCTGTATAGTCCAAAACCCCGCGTTGGCATCCAGCACCGAGAAGTACCGCGCACTGTGCTGGCGGGTGGCTAGCTCCGCTACAGTGGGCAGTTGGAAGTGCGCGCGCTGTACCGCGCGGTTCAATTCACGTAAATCTAAACACACTCGAATACCTACCATTATTCTTTTTTGCAACTAATACTAACGGATGTACCCAACGAGTGGGGTGACTAACCTTCCTGATGTCCCCATTCTGTTCCATGGCATTCAATTCACTTTTTAAACTGTCGCGTAGCCCGTGAGGAACTTTGTGAGCACAAATAACAGGTGGAACCGATTTATCGATTACTATATTATGATATTACCCTGGCAGACACCCTAAACCTTTAAATAGATCACTGTAATCTGAAATCTGAATAGATCTAAGACGTTTAACGAGCCCCATAGTCTCACACGATTCAAAGCCCTCTGTTCCAATCAGGTTCACCAACAAACTAGACTGCACACTCGCCGCCTTCTTGTCTACACCTAACGCCTTCACAAACAATTGAAATTGCTGTTTCCACTTTTTCCATACCTCGGCACGGCCACCCGGCCCTCCGGCGCCGTCCAAACCTAATTCCGCGAGTGGTCGGGCGTGCTCCATTGCAATCACAAATATTGCGCATGAAAATGCTAATTATGACAATTTTAAATCGAATACCGCTGTCACCATGTTGTAAATTCAATGGAACCACCAAGCACCGGACCACAACTGACATTTATTCAAAGACAACCTCGTTGTCGTTAGATATAGTTATATCACAGCATTATGTAAATCCTAATCTGTGATAACATGTTGATCAATCTGTGATTTGAAACCATTACCGTCTTACTATAAAAATATAACTAATATTACACTTGTTTTATCTACACTTGATATGCACTTACCACTTTTCTCATCGTCTGTACAAATAAATCATTAGACTTTATTTCTATGAGTTTAAATCAGGATCTACAATATGAGTATTAAGTACTTTCGCTATGTGCTCCGAATCGACCCATTCCAAAAGATACCTTGGGCTATTCGCACCGCTCCAACACTGCGGTGTGAATGGTCCTATTCAGAAATAGTACTTGGGCGATTCGAACCGCGGTTCGAAAATGCGTGGTCCGAAACGACTAAAGACCCAATTCGTGAACGTTCGGCATTTTCCGGCGAAGAGCGTGTTCGTCGCGCCGTCGCCGCGCATTACGCTTAACGTAATTTATCAATTACATAGCTTGTTTGGCGCCGACTCAAAATTACTTAGCTATACTTACATTAGTTTAAGAACTTAGTTATTAGGGCTAATTAAAAATTCATCTATTCACAAAAAAATATGCTTACATATAGTTTCATTACTTTAAGAAGTTAGTTATTAAAGTTAAATAAAAAATGTTTATTATTTTTTGCTTTTCAGTTTTTTCGGCGGTTTAATCTTTTGTGAAAGTTTTATTTACATAATTGATTATTTTAATAAAAAAAATCCTTTTTTTTTATTAGTTTTTAATTTATTAAACAATTTTAATAAATTATGCATTCTTCACCATAGATGCCTCTCGAAGCCTCCTATTTGAAAAAACATGTGACCGTCGCAGGCAAGGACGTGCTTACAACGTGCGAGGACGAGGTGGGAAAAATATTGCTTAAGAAGATTGAACGAGAAGCTTCATACACTTATAAAACATTGACGGTTCCAACTTTAGAAGCAGCAAACTGTGTATTTGTTAATGATACCCTTATGCACAAGGGCATTGAAGATATAGGAGACTCTTGTTTCAAGGTATGCAAATATTAAAATTTACGAGGCCACCTGCGTTTTTAAGACGAATTTTGACTATACATTTAATCGCAAGCCATTCAGTTGTTTGGAAGATATCCCATAATAAAATAATAAAACCCATACTAATATTACAAATGCGAAAGTAACTGTCTGTCCGTCTGTTTGTCTGTCTGTTCACGACTAAACCACTGAACCGATGTTAATGAAATTTGGTAATGAGGTATATTACAGCTTGAGAACGGACATAGGCTACCTTTTATCAAGAGAAAGGGTGTTTAAGGGGGGGAAATAGGGGGTGAAAGTTTGTTTGAAAGTTTGTCATTTTTATAGATATCCTAATGAAATTTGGTACAGAGGTGGATTAGAGCTTAGGAATGAACAAATGCTACCTTTTATTGCGAAAAGGGGGGTAAAAGGGGGGAGAAGGGCCATGGGATGAAAGTTGATATCAAAGTTGGACATTTTTGAAGGTATCTTGATGATTTTTAGTACAGAGCTAATAAAAGTAGGACATTTTTGAAGGTATCGTGATGATTTTTAGTACAGAGCTAGATTAAAGTTTGGAAACGAACATGGGCTACCTTTTGTCACGAGAAAGGGGTTTAGGGTGGGGGAGATAGGGGATGAAAGCTTGTCAGTTTTGAAGATATCCTGATGAAATTTGGTACAGAGATGAATTGGAGCTTGGGAACGAACATAGGCTACTCTTTGTTGTGAAAAAGGGGGTCTAAGGGGGGGGGGGAACAGGATGAAAGTTTGTCAGTATTGAAGATATCCTAATGAAAGGTATAGAGATGAATTAGACCTTGAGAACGGATAAATGCTACCTTTTATCGCGAAAAGGGATGTTGAAGGGGGGAGTGGTTCTATGAATGTCATTATTCGTGAAGTTTGGTACAGAGATAGGTTAAAGCTTGGGAAAGGACATAGGCTACCTTTGATCGCATAAAAGGGGGTAGAAGGGGGGAAATATGGCTTTGGGATGAAGGTTTGTCATTTTTGACGATATCCTAAGGAAACTTGTTACAGAGATGGATATGAGCTCGGTAGCTTAGTAGTTAAGGAGTTGGCCTTACGATCGAGAGATCCCAGGTTCGAATCCTGGCCATTACACTACCCACGTGAACCTACTCCTAGCACAAGCAATTGAACTTAGTTGGAGGGGTTAGAGGGAATATTAGTAATTTCGATAATTTCGGTTGCTAATATTCTTTATAAAAAAAAAACAAACCAAACCAAACGAACATAAGTAACCTTTTATCGCAAAACGGGTTTAAGGGAATGGGGTAATAAGGGATTAAAGACTGTGATTTTTGAAGATATCCCGATGAAATTTGGTACCGAGATGGATATGAGCTAGGGAACGTTACTCTAACTACTCTTTACTCGAACTAGGCTACATTTTATCATGAAAAAGGGGGGTAGAGTGAGGTGGGTAGGGTTAGGGGATAAAAGTTTGTCATTTTTCAATCGCGCAAAAAAGGGGGGTTAACAGGGGATAATTAGTAAGAAGTTTTTTGGAATTTGGAATAAAGGTGGATTAGAGCTTCGGAACGGACATAGTCGAGTATCGAGCCAAATATAGAAGCGAGTGAAGAGGCGAGTAGAGATCGTTATAGGGGCGAGTGGATAGGCGTGTAGAGGTCAAATAGAAAGTCAAGTAAAGTCAACTACAGGGGCGAGTAGATATGCGATTAGAGAAGCCAGTGGAGAGTTGAGTATAGAATCAAATAGAGTGCAGTAGACAGTCGAGAAGAGAGGCGAGTAGAGTGACGAATGTAGAGGCGAATAGAGATCGAATAGAGAATTGAGTAGAGATTCGAGGAGAGATGTGAGTAGAGAGGCAAGTGGGGAGAGTCACTTAGAGAGGCGAACAGAGAATAGAGTGGAAGGGCGAGTAGAGATGCGAGTACAGAGGCCAATGGAAAGGCGAGTGTAGAGGAGAGAACAGAGTCGAGTAGAGACAGGAGCAGAGAAGTCAGTAGAGAGTCGAGTACAAATTCAAGTATAGAGGCGAGTAGAGAGTCAAATTTAATGCTCAATAGTATCGGCTCAACACTAAGCGATAACCGACATCCACGCGGGCGGAGCCGCGGGCAAAAGCTAGTAAAAGATATACGTGAAATTCGTAACACTCCTTTGCTAGTACGTGTAACAGACATTTTTAATGTGTCCGTATAAAAGACATTGGGCAACAAATCTGTCTTGATAATATAATCTATTAAATAACCCTTTTGTTGATATTTCAGGTATTTTGTGACAAAATAGATTTTCCTAGACGATCACTCAAGTTTACGGAGCTCACAAAGTTAAGATTGGAACCCAGTTCAGTGGTTTTGTTAATGAAGCTGTTTTAATTATGACAAATCAACTGCACACTGATATGTGTTCATACAGCTACTTATACCTCATTGTATAAAACAAATCTTATAATATTTTATTCTATTTGCGGATGTATATGTTGATGTTGATGAAAATGTTTTGAAATTATCGCAATGTAGTTACGTAAAGTAGGGAAATGGTATATAATGTATTTTAGATTATTTTTCAGTGCTAGGATCCCACAAACATATTTGAGTATCAATTTACATTACTAATTTCGTTTTGACGAGATGACCAGTATTACTGCTATTAGCCAAACCGTTCTTTGTCGCATTGCCAGACCCGTAAAGTCATACTAACTAGTGTGATGATTTTTTAACACCTTGTCATTAATTAACAATTATAACACTTACTTTTCCACACTTTATTTTATTATTATTTTTAACCTGACCCGTTTCACCTCACGGCATTATGTATTCAGTAAACATTTGATAATGCCGTGAGGTGAAACCGGTCAGGTTAAAAATAAAAATAAAATAAAGTGTGGAAAAGTACAAGTGTTATAATTATTCAATATGTGTAGCAGATTCCACCAAGTGCCGTCAATCTCCAGTATAAACCTCGTCATTAGTTTGTAGTAGGGACGCTTGCGTCAAACCATTTGTAAGAATAGTATTATTTCAGCGACTTCATATAACTTAATATATCGGGTTGCTCCACCATAAGGACGGACGTTCTTTGGATCCATGGTGCAGTGTACTATTTGCAGCCAGTACACCTAATATTAAGAAAGTATCTGCTTATACTTTTGTAATAATAGTATTATTTCAGCGACTTCATATAACTTAATATATCGGGTTGCTCCACCATAAGGACGGACGTTCTTTGGATCCATGGTACAGTGTACTATTTGCAGCCAGTACACCTAATATTAAGAAAGTATCTGCTTATACTTTTGTAATAATAGTATTATTTCAGCGACTTCATATAACTTAATATATCGGGTTGCTCCACCATAAGGACGGACGTTCTTTGGATCCATGGTGCAGTGTACTATTTGCAGCCAGTACACCTAATATTAAGAAAGTATAAGCAGTAGTTTAGTCTCAGGATATTTTCCAGTTTTGCTTATTCATACATGATTAAAATATGTCTGACACTTGTACCTATTGTTTATTGGCTACCGCTATAGAAAATTTTTCTTCATACAATTTTGAGCGATACTAATATAAAAAAAATAGATAGTAGTCAGTACTTATTCATGAACATTTTTACATCGTGTATAATATCTATTTATTTATCATCTCATCGATAGAATAATATCACCCTTTAATAAAAACGCTTTCAATTTGTCTTGGAAGTCTAGTAAATAATTGTTTTCAAGGCTACAGGCAGTTTATTATTTTGATGGAGTTATAAAGCGTACTATGCTTGGCCACGTTGAGACTAGGCTCAAATTTGCTTTGAAAATCTTTTCTGTTTGTGCTTTCCGTGGCCTTTCTTTCATCATCCGATTTATAGTCGTGTATGTGCTTAGCAAAATAGCTTAATAGTACTAAAATGTATAAATCTACGAACCGTCAGTATGCCTAATTCCTGAAAGTTGTCCTTACATGACTTGTCCTGTCTTATGCATACTATGGTTCTTATTATGGTTCTTTTTTTGTAGATTAAATGCTCGCCGAATGTTATAATCATAGGTACCTCCCTAAAAAGAATACTGTACCTCAGTCTTGATTGATTCCGAAGACTGCGTAAAACATAGCAAGCTGAACTTATACGAGACTTTTACTGTCCTTTCCAAGAGTGGTCGTATCCTTAGAAGTGCATGGATCTCAACAAATATTTTGCGATATTGTAAATTCGACTTGAATAGATTACCTACTATGCCTCTAATACTGTGGTGATTTAACAGTCGGGCCAAACGTACGATGCGGAGATTGGTAGTGGGCCATTGATAGCTGTTTATGGCGGACTCGAACCGACTAAAAACGCAAGCTGTTCTTGGGGTGGCATGCACCAATCGGATTACAGGACAACCATAATGTCATCATGTCAAATGCGACCAGTACATAGAGTAAATAACGATTCCAGTTCCTTTAAGCGTTGTACCGCGATGAAACTCGTATTCGAAAATAATGCGATATTTTATGTTTAAAGCAAAATTAAATAGCACGTAACCAAATGAATTATCACATTCGAAACAAGTATACACACAAAATGGAAATGAATTTGAATTTGAAATTCCTTACTAAACGCTGGATTTTTCAGATCAAAATGGCCAGTTTGAAAAAACGTCAATTTCATAAAAGACGTAATATATAAAAATATCACACCTATTAAAAAAAATAGATTACGTTTAAAAAATACGACTTGAAAAACTGAAAGGTATAAAATAACTTAAAGAAAAAATAACTGAATTTACAGATTCACTGTTCTGTTAGAAGTAGGTGCCAACTTTGTTTGTGGTGCTTTGAACTACGATGCTGGAATCAACTGAAATATGATCTCTCGGCGTCGGCGTTCGGCACCCACTTCTAACAGGACAGTGAATCTGTAAATTCAGTTATTTTTCTCTAAGTAATTTTATCCCTTTCAGTTTTTGAAGTCGGTTTTTTAAACGTAGTTTTTTTTTCTTTTCAGTGTTTGTAATAGGTTGTTCTCAAAATCTCTCAAATCTCAAAATCAAATTTAGTGATTTAATCCAGTCCAGCATGTCTTTGACCAAATTTTTTGAGTTTTGTTTCATAAGATTGACATAATGCTCTCAATAACATAAACGAGACATTCATACTATATGTCATTAAGGAGTTCTGTTGTCTACCTCCATTGTTCAAGACTAGGTATCTAATTCCGTCACGTCCTTGACCATCATAATGTAGCTTAACTTGTCACAGGATTATCCTAAAACTAGCTAAAAAGCAATCTTTCCCATTTCCTATTTGATTTAGAGAAGTTCTTTGGTGTATCTCCGGAGTCCAAGTGAATTATACTAAACCAATGCAAAAAATATTTTTGAAATCGGTTAAACGACGGAAATGTGGGACAACATAAATAATTAGTCAGTTAAGTTTCAATTAAAATAACACAAAACTGTTGATAAAATGAAACTGCTGAAACAAATAATGTAAAATTTTATGGAACCAAATGGTAACTATTCCGTATCGAACTAAAAAAAAAACATAAATTGGATAATAAATCTCGAGAGTAATCTACATACATAAAAAATACCGATCGAATTGAGAACCTCCTCCTTTTTGGTAGTCGATTAAAAATCAGTAGGTTAACAATAATCTTAAGTTCTACATGACGGTGTTCACCGGCTCACGATACTTGCTGTGACCTGTCACCAATTTAAAATTTGCATAGGACAGTGTTGCGAATTTTTTAACATGTCTTTTAAATTCCATTTGGTGACATTTATATCAATTGTTTTGTAAACCAAATGGTTACTTTTCTTAAAATTAAGGGTTTTTTTTTCTTAAGTGTTCACTATTGGGTAAGTGTCCACTTTTCGTGCTTTTTACCTTATTAGGACAAAATCTTGAGACCACGAGAAAACAGGGAGAAGTTGGTGGACGACTAAATAAATATGCATTAAATAAAAAATCTTTCGACATAACTTACCATCATCAACAAATATTTCTCATCCGGAGCATTTTATAAAAGGGAATAAAGGGGAGCTCGGGTACAAGAGCAACAAGTTGCGTTGTGTTGTCTTTCAACTCCTTTTTCTCTTGGGTGCTTAAATTTTGGTTGAATTAATATAGCCATATTCAGTTTCACATTTTTGGAATTATTATCGTAACTTACCGTATTATTCTGTCTTCTTCCTCTTAGCGTTAATCCCAGTCGCATCCGAAACTTTCAACTTGAAGTCTGGGGTTCGCTTTAGCAGTCTAACTGCGGATTTGGCTGAACTTCGATGAAGCGACTGCCATCTGACCTCCACAACCCAAAGACGATTGCTTCGCATTGAAGTTAATCCAATTGTTGGATTTTTGAGGGCTCCAGCTACACGTAACGACTGCCATAGATGTTCGTATGGCAATCGTGACTGTCAGCTTAGCGTACTCTCTGCGTTCACTACCGCTACGCCAGAGGTTGTAGGTACCATATTATTCTATATTTATTAGTATTGATAAACTATTGCTTGAATGAAGTATTAATAAGTTCTACTACGTGTTTATAATTCTATATCTACCAATCTAGGTATATCCGCATTTTAGAACCCATAACACGAGTTGATTCAGTTATTCTAAATAGCATTGTATAAAATGTTCTAAATTATTAATTTATAATGTCCAGTGTTTCTACATTCCCACATTAGAAGTAAGATTGTTTTGTCTTATATTTTGCAATGTTTATTATTTTTGTATCTACTAATTAAGGTAAAGTGGAATAACATGAATTATAGTGCTTATAAAAACAATAAATGTTAATTGAATGCCTGCGTAACAAGAAATGAATAATGTACTCTTAGATTTAATTAATGAACCTACGAAAAAGTATTCATGCAGCATCTAAGTTAAAAATACATTGTGTGCCAAATAGGTATTTTTCCAATTCGACTGACATCAAAATAATTGTTACAATTATGTGAAGTAAATTTAAAAAACAAAATGTGTTAAAAATATTTGTCAATTTATACCCCAAATGCTTGCCATGTGAAATTGCATGTTATAATAAAATTAAATACCCAAAACTAATAACTAATAAGTCTATGATCTTGTTGATTTATGGTGAATCTATATTTCGATTTGTTGAGACTTTATTGTATAATCTATTTTGTTGTATTATACACACATCAAAAAAGTCTAAGTAACATGTACTAATTTAAATTTTAGTAGTTCTTCAAATTATAACGTTGTATTATATTTTTAAAATTATTTCAAAATGAAATTTCTGAAGAAAATGAATTTATTGTGAAAGAATAGGGCAATTTAATACAAAGTATGGCCTCCTCAGCTATTCAGAACTTGTCGGCAACGATGATTCATTGAATTAATAAGACTGTTCATGTCATTGCGCTATCGCTCCCAATGGAATTGTAGTAAATCATTCAGCTGTTGGGTTGTTGACAGTCCGTCCAAGTCCTTCAAAACACGTCTCTTGGAGCATGTCCCATGCGTGCTCGATGGGGTTGAGGTCTGGCGATTGTGCAGGCCAGGGCAATACCCGGATGGTTTTCCGTTGCCAAGTATTCACTGGTTCGCCGAGCTTCCTGAACGCACCTGAGCCTTTCAGTATTTCCGGGCCGACGGTACACTCGCACCCTTCTTATATCAGGCCTAAACCCGAATCGCGACTCACCGGAAAACATAATTTTTACCATTGTTCCTTGGTCCATGTTATGCATTCTCTATACCATTCATTGCGATTCCCGTGTCGTATCGGTGGGCACCTGATTGGGCGTCGAGCTCGTAGGCCGTAGGTACTCATGCAGTCGATTTCGCACAGTTTGAGGACTTACATCGACATCACTTAAATTTTGTAGCCTCAAACTTATCCCTCGAGCGGTTAACATCGGCTGGCTTCTCGCAGTCAGTTGTATATACCGGTCTTGCCGAGTGGTTGTACTCCTTTTACAGCCTGGATGCTGTTCAGCGGGTTCCCCTGTGTTATTGTAGCGCTGCCAAAGACGACAAATAACACCTCTATGAATGCCAAAATGTCGAGATATCTGAGATTGATTACTTCCCGCTTGCAACATCCCTACAGCTCTGCATTTGATCTGCCGGCAAATGACGTCGCTCCATGACGTAAAGAATATCTAACGATGCAATTTTGTCGCTAACTTTATTTAAATGGTTGTTAAAATTGGGTATTTGACTGACTAGTCAAATTAGTTACTTTTTATTAAACGTCAAAACGGAAAGTTATAAGGAAAATTGTATGAAAAAAATTATTGTGACGTCATAATATTTAATAGTCAAATCATTTACTATTAAAGGTTGGGTGGATGATTAAAAATAAATAACAAGCATAAAATAAGAACTGACTCAACAGATTTTCCCCTTTTACCATTCTTAATTTAATAAGTTCAGCTAATTTATTTATTTTAACTACAGGAAAATACCCAATTATAAAATCAAGACTAACCGTAGCAATTAAAACGCACTTAAATTTAAACAAATTCGCGGTCATTTGAATTTTATGAAAAAACAAAACATAATCGATTTTATTTTTACAACCAGCCAGTATGTCATCAATATCAAAAAAAATTACTTACTTACGCACTTTGAGTGAGTAAATACTTAGAAATTAATTAATATAAATGTTAAATTTGTAATATCATGCATGTTGCTTAGACATTTTTGATGTGTGTATTTAGGTAAAATAATATCTTCATTTGTTTTAGAAATTTCATAGTTTTCAATTTTTAACCACCGACAGTAATTGAGCAATCCAGCTAGTAGTAGTTACGGACAAGTGGAAAAATATTCAACTTAGTATTATTTCTGGAATCCTCTAGCATTAGAGAATTTGGTGAATATAAAAAGACTACATTACATTTAAACGCTTCTACATAGCACAATGTTTAAAATAATATAATTATTAATATCATTATATTATGAATATATCATATTGTGAATATTATTCCTGCAATTTATTTATTTTATATTTTTATTTCATTATCGGAAGCCAGAGGAACGGACGAAATGGCGAACATTGGGAGAGGCCTATGTCCAGCAGTGGACTGCGGTGGGCTTATTGATTGTTTGATTCCATAATCTACCTACCAGACCTACCTCAAATCTGTTAATTTCAAAGATATGCAAAAAAAATAATTTGCCGTGTGGTTCCCGGCAGAGTAGAATTTGGGCCACCCCTTGATTAACTTTAAAATCAGGCAGATCAACAATAGTGCCCGGAATACGACAATAGGCTCAGCCCCTATTGCGTGGGACTGAATACAGATTGGTGAAATGTAGGTGTTAATTCACCTCTGCCTAACCCTCTGGGGATAAAGGCGTGATTATATGTATGTACGTAAAAAAAAAATTGAGAGCTGCTTTGGTATTGTGGCGTAATTTTTATGTTTTTGGGTGTGCTGAATTCGAAAATGATTTTAGTTTTGTCTAAGCACGTCACCTTTTTTGTCAATTTACGTCAGTGGGTGTCAATTTTAAACAATATACCATATCAACCATCTTAAAATAAAAAACTAAAAAGATTAACAAAACTATTTTTTTTAATGTAGATTACATTCATCAGTAAGCAGTAAAAGTATTAATTTTTCCCAGTGACCACCCAAATGCCTAAAAATCAGTTGAAAACATCCATGCAGCATTTTTGTTGTAGACCTGTTTTTGTTTTATGGTGTGGCTCGAGATAGTTCTGCAGAGGCTTCACCACATATTGATAGTATAGTAACCGTCACCAAGCTGGTTAAACGGAAAATAGTAGATTATGGTACAAGTGTGTAAAGTTGGTGATTACCGCCGAGGCGATATTGCGCCTGATACGCTTTCAATTAATTAATTTATTTATTTATTTATTTATTTATTTATTTACTTATTTATTTATTTGTTTGTTTCTTTGTTTGTTTGCTTGTTTGTTTATTTATTAATTTAATAAATATTAAATTATTTATTATTTATTTGTTGATTTGTTTATTTGTTTCTTCTGTTCATCTGTTCAGCTGCTCATCTGTTCATCTGTTCATCTGTTCATCTGTTCATCTGTTCATCTGTTCATCTGTTTATTTGTTTATTCTGTTCATCTGTTCATCTGTTCATCTTTTCATCTGTTCATCTGTTCATCTGTTCATCTGTTCATCTGCTCATCTGTTCATCTGTTCATCTGTTCATTTGTTTATTTGTTTACAAACAATACAATTGATGAAGGTAAAGGAGAGAATTTAAGGTAAGTGACCCCATTTTCGTGATAGTACATTATTTCGTTAGTTTTATTTCGGCCGCAAAAAGTAAGTAATTGAAATAGTATTAATTAAAATATACATTAATAACAAATCTGTATCGATTAAACTGTCTAAAAATCAAGTACCAACATTTTGGCAACAATAGTAATAGCAATGCGGAGACCAAAACTCTCTGTGGAACACGAACAGCAGTTTGGTCAGCTGTTATTATTTATAATCATAGACTACCACTTGAACTTCTTAAGTTTACAGAAAGGTAACGGTAAGTCCAATTGAATAAATGTTTTGAATTCTTCAGTATATATGAAAATGAAAAAGCACACAAGGCTCTACTGTTACATAATATTGCTATAACTAAAGAGTTGAAAAGAAAAATAAAATAAAATAAAATAATTACAAAAATAGGCTTTTACTTAAAAAAATTGTTAATGATTTTTGTACTTTGCTTTTAATGTACTTTGAAGTCATACACATTACTTTGATATTTCATTTCATGAGAAATATTAGTCGTTTATCGAAGCTAGTTTCGACGGGACAAATAGTATTCCTTTTTTCGAAACTGGTTTCGAAACATGGTTTCGTACATGGCCGAGGCGGCTAAGGCAAGATAAAGTCAAAAATAAACAATGCAAAAGAATCTATAATCTTATTCCATTAAACAAATCGTAAACGAATTCTTACATTAATCAAACCCAATCTATTTCCCACAATCATAAATATCTGTTCCTTCCCATATTTACTTTTATTTTAAAAGGTTTCAAATTTGATGTAGGTATTTATTTTTAAAATGTGGTTCCCGGCAGAGTAGAATTTGGGTCACCCCATATCTTCCCATGTGGTGTCGTATAAGGCGACTAGGAGATAGGGCGACTTAACTTTAACATCATGCATGGCTCAAGTCAAAAATAGTGCTCGGAATACGGCAATAGGCTCATCCCGTGTTACGTGGGACCGAATACAAATTAGTGAAATGTGGGTGTTAATTCACTTTTGCCTAACAATCCGAGGATAAAGGCGGGATTATGCGTATGTATGTATTCTTGAAACCCTACCTTTTACATATTTGATAATAATAGATTTATGACACTCATTAGATACATCTTTGAGTTTGGTAGGTCTCCACAAAATGATTCACAACACTAGAGCATGGCAATTTTTCATGAAGATATATAGGTAGACTAGCTGTCGCCCGCGGCTCCGCCAGCATGGATGTCGGTTATCGCGAATCGGACTATAATTTGAGATTTAAACTATCCTATCTCTCAAGTTGGATCGAACTGCACATGGTGTGCGAATTTTATTATAATCGGTTAAGTGGTTTAGGAGTCCATTGAGGACAAACATTGTGACACGAGATTTGTATATATTAAGATAGATAGATAATTCTTTATTGTACACCAACAGATTTACAGTAGGACAAGTAGGAAGCATCTATAAAGTTTTATGTACAATGGGCAGCCTTACCGCTGGAAGCAATTACTGTGATCTTCCAATTGCCTTTTGAGTATTTACGTGATCATCATCATCTACCTGCCCTGGTCCCAATTATTTGGGGTCGGCGCAACATGTCATTCTCCTCCATAAATTCCTGTCAGATGTCATTTCCTTAGTTATTCCCTTCTTTGCTATATCATCTTTCAAGCAATCCATCCATCTTTTCTTGGGTTTACTTCTGGTCGTGAAGCTTACATTCATACTTTGAACCTTCCTTACAACATTACTTTCATCTCTTCTCATATGTCAACACCAGGACAGCCGCTCGCTTCTCAAGTTTTCATTCACTGGTGCCACTTTCAAATTTCCTCTAATATAGTCATTCTTTATTCTGTCCATTCTCATCACACCATACATCCACCTTAACATTCGTATCTCCGCCACATGCAGTTGTCGCCACATTACGGCAGGTCTAATCATGGTCTAATAGATTTTCCCCTTAAGCTTAAGGGGATATTGGGGTTTACTATTGTGGCTCTGATTAGTAACTAGAATTAAACCTTCAAATGCAATTTTAAAAAGAGTTTACCAAGTGGGCGTAATTCTAATTTATTTTTGTAGGTGAGAATTTATTTACCTAAAATTGGTAGAGAATGCCTTTGGCATTAAGTCCGCCATTGTACGCGTTTGTACAGAAAGTTTAAATAAATAAATAAATAAATAAAAACTAGATAAAACTTCAAATAAAAAATTGTAGACCATTTTATGAAAAGAATAATAATATTTTTCAATTTTCACCTTGCTCTCCAGTAATTCTCAGCAATGTCTTATATACTAAATAACAGCTCTTATAAACTAAGATTATCCACTATTTGTGAATTGGAAGCCGGAGAGCGATGCTTGTGGTAACGCCCTATGTACTTGCTGAATTGCATAATTCGTATTATGGCAGAGGACTTAACTTATATCATAAACGATTTCTTAACTTATGTCATTATTATTTATGCATTCTAATTTCCTTGTAGAAATAACGTTCCTGTCTGCCATAGAACTCCCCCATTTAGTAAAATCTACGTTCATTTTTTTCTATTGCCTTGTAAGAGTTGCGCACTCTTATGTGTTGTCTGAAATTAATGCTGCGTATGGCGTATTTGCTGACTGCTCCTTGACGGGAAATATGTCCACTTCCTTCATGAACAGTGTGTACAGTTGCTAGCTGTACCGACACGCTGATGTAGCCGTAGGGTCCAGGTTGCAGGGTGCTGGCTGGCGAAGACTTGATGCTTTATGGGTTATCGATAATCAGCGGTCTGAACTCCCTTGTGGAGCGCGCCAATGCCAGTTTTAAGCAGTTCCGTTTCGTCGGAATTCGATGCCGCTTGTTGCGAACACTTTTCTTCAGAAGTCCTCGTGATTTCGGAACTTACCACTGGTCCTTAATTTGTTGTCCGACTGCGGTGAAGCACCATGGTGACGACCAGTGCGTCCGGTTGAGTCCTGAGTGATTCGAGGTGAGACTTTGCTGAGTCAAGTTGAGTTTTGTGGCAAGGTTGCAGGCGTTGTCAGCTCTGCCATCCCTCAATAAGTTTGCGACCAGCTATAACCTTTGTAGTGTTAAAAAAAAAAGATTAATTCAGAACTGATATATCGTTGATTTCATAGACAGTGTCAATTTTCAATGTTGGCGCACCACCTTAGTAAAATTTAATTCCGGTTTACTACTATACTAAGAATTACTATATTATAACTAACTTAAATAAACAAATACAATCATAGTTTTCGCATAGAAATAAAATAAGAAAAAACGACGGGTTGCACTCCGGGAGTGCCGGTAGAAGTGAAAACTTTTTCTTTCTTTCTTTTTCGTCGTTCGCGGGTAGGCTTGCCGTGCGCGCGCGCATCTCCTTGATAAGTAGCTTAATTAATTATTACGAGTGACAATGTCCTCGACCGTGGTAAAATGTATTCACTGTAATATAGTGATAAGTGAGGTTCTTGCGTTTGTGCAATCGAAAATGGATGTTATGGACGGAGACAGCATTATCCGCCTGTGTGCAACTGCCTTTATGGAGAAGGAAATTGAAGAGGCCAAGGATTTACTGTTTGATTCGATATCTACAGTCAAAAAAACAATACGAAAAGGAGAAGGAAAAAGTCGGCGTAACCTAGAAGACATTATTAACGCTTTAAAAGGAGTTGATCCAGAAAAAGTTCCGGTATTTGTGGCGAAAGAACTGCATCGACTATCTCCTGTTACTTTTGATCATGTGGATGTTACGAGACTGCTAAAAGATATTATTCTGCTACAAACCGAATTAAAATCAATCAAAACTGAATTTGCTACCGTTCAACAAATACACCAGCTACGATCGGATCTCGAAAATTTGAAGCAGGCATCGATCGTTAATAATTTTGATTTTAATTGTAACGTTAATAAAACAAGAGGAGGGTACCTTATTAACGACTCTAAAGAATTTGAAACTGATAGCGGACCAATGGGTTTATTACTAGATGAGTCTCTCAGTAAAATACAGAAATCGCATGATTTATCTGATTTACATGCAAAAAACAATAACTCGGCTCAACGATATAAACAAATAATATCACAGACACCAATGTGTGAGAAGGCGATGACTAACGAATGCCCAGCTCAAGCTAAACCGGTTTGCTGTACGCCGCAATCGCACCGATCAGCTGAGTCGCCAGTGAATATTGGTATTACTCGGTTCACAAATGGAGGAACCTCAATGGCAAAAGTAGTGCGCAGGCAAAGCGTGGTGGCTAAAAAAGTTGAGGACGGATGGACTGTGGTGCAGCGACGTAAGACTGGGAATCGCTTCGCCGGAAAGGTTGGGAGTGCGATAGGAGATTCAGGGATGAACTTCTGGGCGGCAGAAAAAACTGTACCTGTATATATAACTAACATACATAAGGAAACCTCTACGAAGGATATCACTGAGTACATTTTGAACAAGACCGGAGAAAAAGTAACGCTCATAAAAATGATGATAAAGAATGAAAACAAATATGATGCTTACAATTTTTTTGGACCGAGTTACACACTACACAAGTTTTTGAATGAGTCTATGTGGCCAAAAGGGATCGTTTTTCGTCGGTTTGTACACTACAAGTACCGAACCGCGGATGGACACCCGGGGTTGACAAACAGTGAACAATGATTTATGGATTGTACGAATAGCAAAATTATAAGTTTTAACTGTAAAGGCCTTAAGAGGTCGATGGGATGCGTGAAATCATTTTGTGGGATATCGGAGACCGATATTATTGTCTTGCAGGAAACTTGGCTATGGCCACACGATATTCCCATACTGGATACGATAAGTGAGGATTTTGCATATATCGGGAAGTCAGCGTTGGATCCAGGTGGTGGAATCGTAAAGGGCAGGCCGTACGGCGGACTGGCTATACTTTGGCGAAAAACTGCGTTTATGTCAGTCAATTCTGTGAATTGCGACAGTGACCGTTTAATAGCATGCAGAGGGGTGGTGAACGATAAGTGCACGGTATTAATAATCTCTGTGTATATGCCGTGTGAAACGCGTGACAGCCTAATTGAGTTTACGGATTTATTAAGTGAAATATACGCTATAATTGACAGTAGTGACGTGGAAGCCGTTTTTGTAATTGGTGATTTCAATGCTAACCCAGATGGTCTATTCTGTGACGAAATGCTGAGCTTCTGTACAGAACAAAACTTGAAATGTATCGATCTGGAGCATCTCGGCGTAGACTCAGGTACCTACACGTTTATAAGTGACTCACATGGCACCTGCTCCTGGCTAGATCACTGTCTCACGTCCGAAGTAAGTAGTAAAATGATACCTAATGTTAAAGTTCATAATAATGTATTTTGGTCAGATCATTTTCCGATAGAAATAGAGTGTAATTTTAATAAAATTAAATATAAAAAAGTAGAATCTTCATATATAACTAATAAAATAGTATGGGGTAACCGGACACCCGAGCAAGTACAACTGTACTATGACACCTGTAATAGTAAACTTAGGTGTGTTGATTTTATACAGGAATTTAGAATTTGTGCAGATAATTACTGTAATAATATAGAACATCATAAACTGCTAGATTATATGTATAGTATAATTATAAAAATATTGCAGGATTCAGCCACTGAGAGCAACCGCCGTAATGCTTATAATAGGTATAAAAGACAGAAGGTCGTAGTCGGCTGGAACCAACATGTTCGAGCTGCGCATGAGGCGGCCAAGGCGCATCTTAGGAACTGGATCTGGCATGGTAGACCATCTACCGGACCTATTTACCATGAAATGTACCTCAGTCGAAAATTTTTTAAGTCAAAACTTAAGTGGTGTCAGGATCATGCCGAACAGATTGAGATGGATATCTTGGCCGCCCATCGCTCTGATAATAATTTTAAGAAGTTCTGGCAATGTACTAATAAGCATAATGTTAAACAGAGTCGAGCTGAATGTATTGAGTCACAAAGAGATCCTCAAATGATTGCCAATATCTTTAAAACACATTTTAAAGTAAGCTCACCATTGTCTAAGGTGAATAAAGGGCAGAGTAATTTCTTGGAGCGTACTCCGAGACATATAAAATTCAGCTGCAAAGAAGTTGATGAAGTAATAAAGAATATGACTCGGGGTAGGTCGCCGGGACATGACAGTCTGAGTGTCGAACACTTGCGGCATGCGGGTGGTCACTTGCCTAGAGTGCTTACCATGTTTTATAATTTATGTCTGGGACATAGGTATCTTCCGGGGGACCTCATGAGAACAATTGTGGTGCCAATCGTCAAGTGTAAAACTGGTGATATCTGTGACAAGAATAACTATCGTCCAATATCTCTAGCCACAATTCTTGCAAAAGTACTTGATGGTTTGCTCAACACGCATCTCAAGAGAAGCATCAGTATACATCACGCACAATTTGGTTTTCAGCCAAAGCTATCCACTGAGAGTGCCATACTGAGTGTGAAGCAAACTATCAGGTATTATGTGGATCGCAATACGCCAATTTATGCTTGTTTTCTTGATTTATCTAAAGCCTTCGATTTAGTTTCTTATGAGATCCTATGGGATAAACTTAGAAAGGAAAATGTACCTACTGAACTAGTGGAAATATTTAAATTTTGGTATAATAACCAAGTTAATGTAGTGAGATGGGCTGACAGCGTATCTGATGATTATAGGCTGGAGTGTGGGGTGAGACAGGGGGGTATATCTTCGCCCGCGCTCTTTAATGTATACATAAATAGTTTGATCGTTGAACTCAGCAGCATGCACGCCGGCTGCTACATAGACGGGGTCGCGGTTAATAATATAAGCTATGCTGACGATATGGTGTTGCTGAGTCCATCGATCAACGCTCTTCGTAACCTACTAAGAGTCTGCGAAATTTATGCCGAGAAACACGGCCTGAAATATAATTGTAAAAAAAGTGAGTACAGGTTGCTTGGTGTCAATAAAAAAGATTATACTACCGTGCCTCCTATTTTTCTGGATGGAGCACCTCTCAATAGGGTTCGACAATTTAAATATTTGGGACACATTATAACCGATGACTTGAAAGATAATGCTGATATTGAACGAGAACGCAGGGCGCTGTCTGTCTCGGGGTAACATGCTGACACGTAGGTTTGCTCGCTGTTCGACTGAGGTCAAAATTACATTATTTAAAGCATACTGCCAATCTTTTTACACGAGCAGCCTATGGGTTAATTATACGCAAAGGGCATACAGTGCCCTGCGCGTTCAATATAATAATGTTTTCAGGGTGCTGTTGCGGTTGCCGCGCTTCTGTAGCGCGTCGGCGATGTTTGCCGAAGCACGTACTGATGATTACTATGCTATTAGACGCAAACGTATATCGTCATTACTATTCAGACTGCGCGACAGCAGCAACGTCATTCTGAGTACATTAATAGATAAAAACGACTGCCCTTTCCTAACATATTGGGTAAAATTTGTTATTGGTGCGATTAAGTGAAGGTTGGAAATTTAAATTGAATAAACAAATTATTTATTATTTTATTATTAATTCATCAAAAAATTTATAGTACAATTAAATAATTTTTAAATTCAATTCTATATAATAATTAATTTGGATATACTTAATACAATTTGATTGTTTTTTTTTTTTTTTTTTTTACATGCTGACTTCAATTTGGATTTTGGATTTTCATTACAATTTTAAATAATGTTTCATAATATGTTTAATTATACTTAAAACTAACATAGATAAGTAAGAGATTGTAATTAACCCTATGAGCCTACGTTGCTTTAAAATAAAAGAATTTATTTATTTTTTGTTAAAATTAAAAAATAACTTCATATCAAAGTCCAAAAACTATATCGCGACTATCGAATTATCTTTTGCTAGTGTCCGTCTTACGAGTTTTCGCGTCTTACGAATTATTATAATTTATAAGATTTGAGCCGCGTGGGGGAACGGCAGAGTAGAATTTGGGCCGACCCTTCTCTTCCGATGTGGTGTCATACAAGACGACTAGGGGATAGGTCTGTTGAACTTTAACATCAGACAGATATATGTATAGCCAGCCCAAACTCAGCTTCAGATGCATGGTTCGAGTCAACAATAGTGCCCGGAATACGGAATACAGAATACAGATTGGTGAAATGTGGGTGTTAATTCACCTCTGCTTAACCCTCGGGGGTAAAGGCGTGATTTTATGTATATATGTATGTATGTATAAGATTTTTCACGAATTTATTTCTGGGCAAAACTGGTATCCAGTTCATTAGTTATTTATACAAAATGACAAGCTGCATTTAAGGGTTAAATTTAAACTATGGGCATGTGCGAAAGAAAGGACAACTCAAAAAATCGAAACAAGTCGAACTTTTCACTCTTCTTGCCAAAGTGTTGTTCTTACACATTTTACCGGCAACAACCTTTGTTTTAGGTGCCCATGAAAGCGCCTATGAGTTTGATGAGCGGGGAGAGGTAATGAATTCGGTGGGAGGAGGGTGAGCTTGCGTTCTGTACGCTAGTACTAATATATATTTTTCTCAAACATGCAATGAAATATTGACATTACGTTCCTCTTAATAGGCTGCGAAGTATGACGTTTCAGGCGTGGCTAGGACCAGAGGCCGGTAATGGAATTTCATACAAACCTTGCAGGCCTAAGGCCGGCAAAGTCCTCTTTTTTAATTTCGATTCCACATACATTTTTGGCAAAGGCATCGACACTGCCACTATGCGTATTAAAAAAAAGCAATAAACGACTTGGTATGTACTTAGAGCAGTTTTATTTACATAAAAAATCCACATTAACATACCTAATGAGGGACCCTCAATATCTTGCAAATATGCTTAAAAACTAAAATGACTGAACTACGTTTTGTCATTGCAACCAGGAAATTAAATTATCTAACAGAAGGAAATAGGATACCTAATAATTAGGTTTACTCATTACAATAACCATTATATTATTATTGTATTATTTCTTGATGATCCTTAATGTTTAATTTTATATTCTAAAATTCGAAGTTTGTTCCTGAGATGGGGTTAAACGTAGCTACGAAAACAAATTTTTAGATCGTTAAGCACTCATTTTGTCAAAAGTGGACCAAAAGTGAAATTGACGTTTCGCGAAGTGGACCAAATGCGAAATGGACGTTTCGCGAAGTAAACCATTTGCGAAATGGACGTTTTGCGAAGTGGACCGAATGCGAAATTGACTAAGTGGAGCAAATGCGAAGTGGACCAAATGCAACGAAACTCTGTTAACTACTCACTAACTCTCTTCACTCGTCACTTTCCTTATCACGTAAAGGGCATACGAAAAAGAATTTAGCCTATTACAGATATGACTAACCTGGTTTTTCCAACTTAAATCGGAGTTAATATACAGGGTGGAAGATTTTAACCTTACCTCGAGGGGAAATACTTTAAATACTGGAGATAACCAATTTTACTGAAAGGAAACATTTCGTTATTTTTAAAAAGAAATAAATCGGCATTCAAAATTTTTCGAAAGTTCGCTTTGCCACAGCCGGTAATCAAACCGACTAGAATCTTAAAAAATAACATCCTGTATTTTTATGATATTCATCGATAGGGTCAATCATAAGGATCAAATCTCTGAACAAACATGGTAAATTAAAAGAAAGGAAATCCTGGAAATCTAAACTTATAAATTAAAGTTGACAAAATAAAGCACTTTAACTCAAAGGCTTATCTGATATTATACTAACAATAAAATTCGATATTTGAATAAAAGTACTTTTTATTCGTGCGGATACCGCTGCTGGTCAGTAGGGGTAGTTACATCGGATTAAAACCGACTAGAAGCACACGCAGTCACAGGACTCAACTAACAGCTTCTGTGGTGTGGCACGACGCGGCCGCTACCGAGGAGGCACGGGTTCCATCCCCTCTCAATGCAAATATTTGCATGTAAGAATATAGGTATTTATATTGATCTGGCCATGACTCGGAGAGCACGTTAAGCCGTCGGTCTCGGTTGCTATACGAATATTTATCGCAGTCGTTACGGGTAGTTGGAGTCCTAAAAAGTCTAACAACTGGTCTTACTGCAATGCTTCGATATCACCTTTAGGTTGTGGATGTTAGATGGCAGTCGCTTCACGGAAAATATCGAAGCTAAGCCAAACCCTAGTTAGACTAGTAAAGTGAGCCCCAGTTTCTTGGGTAAAAACGTCGCATGCGACTGGGATTAACGCTAAGATGATGAAGAAGAAATACTGCAATTCTCTCGCCATCCTCGTTGCCCAGAGTGCACCGCGTGGAGGTTTCCAATCAAGCATCCTAAATTAAAAGTTACCCTACGTACCTACATTCCTCGTGCAGTTGCCCAGTAAAGTTACATTCTAAACTGGAAACAAAGTTGTCATTTAGTAGATATTTACTCCTTTTAACAAAGATTTGGCTTCAAAGATAAGTTTATTGTTGATAAGGTTTCTGATGACGCCTTGGGTAAAAATGGTGTATCTGCGGCTGGCCCTGGTTTTATAAGTTAAGATTTTATGGACTTCCTTTCATTTAATTTACCACGTTTCTTAGACAGATTTGATCCTTATGATTGACACTATCGATTATAAAAATACAAATGTTAATAAATATACAAGTATAAATATACAAGATAAAAATACAAGTGTTACTTTTTTGGGTTTTAATCGGTTCGATTACTGGGAATTGCAAGTGAGTTTTCGAAAATCTACGAATGCAGTTTTGTTTCTTTTTAAAAATAAGGGAATGTTTCCTTTACGTGAAATTCGCTATCTACAGAATTAAGAGTTCTTCCCCTCCAGGTAAGGTTAAAATCTTCCACCCTGGATATACCTAAGAATTTTGTAGATTGAACTTCTTTTTATGGATTTACCTTTATATTCTAATGACATTGTGTTGTGATTTGAATTTTTATTCTTAAATACCATATAATTTTTTCTATATTTATCTTCAAGTTATTTTGTGCAAGCCAATCAATTATGCTTTAACCTGTTAATTTCGGTGGTATAATTGGAGTTTCTGCCATCGTCAGTAAAAATAGCAGTGCTATCATTCGCAAATAATATAATTTTCTGATTAATAGACGTTGGGCGATCATTAATATATACCAAAAATAGTAGTATTTTTGGATCTGGTGACGATCTTTGATTCAATATGTAGTCTGTGCGTCATTGTGACCTGAAGACGATCAGAGAGGTATGACTTCAGTAAAGCAGGAGATATACCCCTAATTCCATACTTTTCCAGCTTCAATATCAATATTTCGTGATCTACGTGATTGAAGGCTCTTGTCATATGCATAAAGACAGTCCCGTCAGTTTGTCTAGTCCCGTCATTATTTGTTACAAAATCTACGTGATCGAAGGCTCTTGTCATATGCATAAAGAAAGTCCCGTCAGTTTGTCTAGTCCCGTTATCACTTGTTGCAAATAATTAAAAAGTGCCGTGTTGGGAGATTTCCTCTTACGAAATCCAAATTATTCTGCAGCAAAGATATTATGAACTTCACAATAGTCGTAAATGTTGTTATAGACCACTTTTTAAATACCTTTGCAATCACTGGAATAAAAGCAATTGCTCTGTATGATTTCATACTCTCCCTATCGTCCTTTTTAAGTAATGGGCTGACAACTGTTACTTTTATTTTTGACGGAAATATGCCTTGTTCGATGCTTAGATAATTATGTGACTTAGTACGGGTGCAATATAGTTACACGTTAATTATATTATTTAGGTATGTATCTTATCATATCCAGTGCTTTCAGAATTGATGAGTGTCATAATAATGTATAATGTATATTGTAATATTGTATGTTATATTTTTATAGGAGTTAATATTTTTACAACAGTCCGATTCAATGTCTTCGATGAATAAATTATTAAATAAGTTTTGCGATACTCTCAGGTGCTGTAATTTGATCTTCATTAATGTTAATTTCTTTTATTTCCTCTTTTACTGTAACAGTTTTATATTTATTTATAACTTGCCATTTAACTTTGGTTTTGTTCGTGGCTGTGTTTATGTAGTAATAATTTTGGGATTTCTGGGTTTTATTTATAATATCTCTGAGTCTTCTGGTGTAGTTTTTATATTTTATTTTATTTGCCGGGCTAGGCGATAGTCTATAGTGTCATAACATTTGGGCTTTTTCTTTTAGCCCCTGCTCATTCATTTATGTTTCTTTATAATCGATATTTTGACTTTCTTATTTAGAAAATACAGGTCATAGAACAATTTAAATAATTAAAAAAAGTATTGTATGCCTTTTCTGCATCATTACACATGTAGCAGTCTGTAAAACTAAGGCTACCGATACAGTCAATAAATTTAAGAGTATGATCATGGTTATAGTTTCAATTTAAACCAGTGCGTCATTGTGTGTTTTTTTCTCATTGGATAAACAAAAAGTTGAGCTGTTTGATCTGATAATGAAAACTCAACTCGTCTTTGAGTTCCTGATATTATGAGCTATAATATCTAAACATGTCTTAGTACTAAATCTTGTCGGTTGGTTTGCAGATAATTTAAGGTTATAATGTTCTTAACAGAGATTCAAACAGACGAAATGCATTGGAAGTATCTGTTCTATTTATTTTGAAATCGCCACATACGATATTTTTTTATTCTTATAGCCTATCTTGTCTAACAATGATTTCAAGCCGATCAAAATAATAGTTTAATTTCGGCCTGTAAACTACGAGGCGGTCAATAAATACATATTATTACTATTTTATACTCCATTAATTCAATGCCACAACATTCAAAAACAAGTATCTTCAAGCGTTGGTACCAACGCAAGTTATATAGCAAGCCAGATGTATTTGCCACCTCAGCTGGATCCTGAACAACTTTTTTATTTTTCCAGCTCTGGTAGGAATACAAATAAAACAGCAGGTCAGATGGATTCGTCTTTCCAACTGGAAGCTGTACAACCAGCATCTCCGGGACCTAGGAATACAAATAAAACAGCGGGCCAGATGGATTCGTCTTTCCAACTGAAAGCTGAACAACCAGCATCTCCGGGAACACAACATTCTCATAAAAGTCATAAAAGTTACTTCTAGATACTCGCTAAGAATTTTCGAATATTTCATCATCAGCCGTATTCAAAACCTGTGTGTTCTTCTATTGCTCAAAATTATAGAACTAATAAACCCCGTATCTTCTGCTTCCATTTCTTCATCGCAAATTGTTAAATATAAAAGTATCTTCTTTTTCCAATTATCCATATCTGTTTTTTGCGCATTTCTACTTCAAACAAACTCCGTCTATGGACGGACTGTTACAGTATGCGCAGTATGGTGTAATGACCAAAGTGCTGAAAGTCTAAAGTGCAAAAATGACTAATTATAGCTACAAAATTGAGTTTTTCCATTGGCTAGAAGAACTAACAAAATGATCCATGATACCAGTGCTAAAATGAATGATAATAAAAAATATATATCTTGCCTTTATAAACTTGCAGGCACACGGGGTTCACTTCGGGTCTGGGGTCTCCTAGTAGCCCATTGTGAGCTAGCACACAATTCGCGTGGATATACGGGCGAGGAGACAGGACAAACCAATACACGAATAACCATATTTCAATTACGTCAATCACCGACTACACATTTTTACAGACACACTCGTGATCTATAACCGAGTATATTCAATCGAACTAGGAGCGTTCTGCTAGATACGTGGTGCTCGGTTGAGGTCCATAGCAATACAATACTGATCTCGAATCTCTGCGCGCCGCACAAAAGTCAATGATCTGTCAAACTCAAACTGACAGTCCAAAGTCAAAGTCAAAGTCAAAAATCATTTATTCTGTATAGACCATTAAAACGGTACTTACAAAACGTCAAGTTTAAAAAAAATCTAGACTAGTTTAGCAAATGGACCACCGGTTCGAAACGCGGCCCCGACCTGAGAAGACTCCGGCAAGAAACTCAGCGGGCATTTTTTTTTTTTGGTCTATTTACAAACATTTGCTTAGTCTACTTAGTCTAAATACAATAGTTTGCTTGAGTAGCATAGTTGAGCGAACAGCTCATTTCCAAGCTTGTTTATCATCTAAATATTCTTGGATTTTATAATAGCCTTTTTGGCACAGTTTAGTCTTAATTACATTTTTAAATTTATTTACAGGTAAATCTCTAATTTCATTAGGGAGCTTGTTGAAAAAGCGTATACAGTTGCCCCGGAAAGAATTACTAATTTTATGGAGTCTACTATCACAAGCTACAAGATTGTTTTTATGTCTTGTGTTTATATTATGCCTGTCACAAACTCTTGAAAATTTAGAGATATTTTTCCTTACATACATCAGGTTCTCGAAGATGTATTGTGACACTACGGTTAGAATGTCTATTTCTTTAAACTTTTCTCGAAGGGAAACTCTTGGGCCCAAATTATAAATAGCTCTCACAGCCCGCTTTTGTAAAATGAATATTGTGTTTAAATCCGCGGAATTACCCCAAAGGAGAATTCCGAATTAACGAATGACGTCGCACTCGACCATAGAGCACCAGTGTCTTGAATTAGGCCAGAGTGAATTTTATTCACTCTAATCACACAATTATTACCGCGCCGACGAACTTAACCGCTCGGAGATTGCGAGTGAGGAAGGCAGAGGAAAGGGTAGCACCGCGCGACGTTTATTGAAAAAAAGACGGGTTGCACTCTGGGAGTGCCGGCAGAAGTGAAAACATTTTCTTTCTTTCTTTCTTCGTTATACACATAGAAAAAGATAAAAAGAACATACCATACCAAACCATACCTATAATATAGCGCCAATCATAGAACATATCACTAATTTTCTGCTAATTTTCTGTCAGAAGAAATTAGTAAATTACAAAAAGAAAAAAAAACACAAAAGTAATTAATTACAAAAAGAAAAAAAAATCATAAAAAGTAATAAATTACAAAAAGAAAAAATAATCACAAAATGTAATACATTACAAAAAGAAAAAATTAACACAAAAAGTAATAAATTACAAAAAAAAAACACAAAAAGTGTCAGATGGCCAGGTTTGAACCCGGTACTATCTGAAATCATAAGGACTTAAAGTCGACTACGATGCTATTTATCGTATCTTGCAAAATAGACAGTCTATAGCTTATATTGTATGACGTCAGTCGTCGGTTACGGTCCAAAGGTCCAGCGATCCTGACGCGAGTTTAACACTTTTCACCCATCCAACGCCGCTAAAGAAGTTTTCACTTCAAAAATATAATCGACGCCGTCCGTGAGACGCATATGTCGGTAGTTAAAGGTTAAGGATGTTCATGAGATTTAGTTGACTATTAAAATTATAAAATCTTATTTAAATGCAAAATGCAGATTCACCCTTCCCAGTAAATTTTAATGAATCTGAAATCCTGCCGACGAACTTAACCGCTCGGAGATTGCGAGTGAGGAAGGCAGAGGAAAGGGTAGCACCGCGCGACGTTTATTGAAAAAAAGACGGGTTGCACTCTGGGAGTGCCGGCAGAAGTGAAAACATTTTCTTTCTTTCTTTCTTCGTTATACACATAGAAAAAGATAAAAAGAACATACCATACCAAACCATACCTATAATATAGCGCCAATCATAGAACATATCACTAATTTTCTGCTAATTTTCTGTCAGAAGAAATTAGTAAATTACAAAAAGAAGAAAAAACACAAAAGTAATTAATTACAAAAAGAAAAAAAAATCAAAAAAGTAATAAATTACAAAAAGAAAAAATAATCACAAAATGTAATACATTACAAAAAGAAAAAATTAACACAAAAAGTAATAAATTACAAAAAAAAAACACAAAAAGTGTCAGATGGCCAGGTTTGAACCCGGTACTATCTGAAATCATAAGGACTTAAAGTCGACTACGATGCTATTTATCGTATCTTGCAAAATAGACAGTCTATAGCTTATATTGTATGACGTCAGTCGTCGGTTACGGTCCAAAGGTCCAGCGATCCTGACGCGAGTTTAACACTTTTCACCCATCCAACGCCGCTAAAGAAGTTTTCACTTCAAAAATATAATCGACGCCGTCCGTGAGACGCATATGTCGGTAGTTAAAGGTTAAGGATGTTCATGAGATTTAGTTGACTATTAAAATTATAAAATCTTATTTAAATGCAAAATGCAGATTCACCCTTCCCAGTAAATTTTAATGAATCTGAAATCCTTCAAGTGGCTAATTTAATAGGTGATGACTTTTTCGAAATTACTTTAGGTAATGATACTACAACAGATCGTCCCTGTCTTGAAACTGCTCACCCATCTCCTGAATGTAGTATTAAACATTTCTGTCCGGATTACGTTGAAAAAGAAAATGTAACCATATTAGATCAAATACCACTTCTAGCACACGTAAACGTGACCTGTAAAACGTATGTATATAATTTATTACTATACATTAATAGGATGAGAATTTACACTATTACTTTGTAGTTCTGTCAATAAAGACATTTAAAAAAAAGACAGGTTGCACTCTGGGAGTGCCGACAGAAGTGAAAACTTTTTCTTTCTTTCTTTCTTCGTTATATACATAGTAAAAGATAAAAAAAATACCATACCATACCATACCATACCTATAATACAGCGCCAATCATAGACCCTATCACTAATTTTCTGCTAATTTTCTATCAGAAGAAATTAATAAATTACAAAAAGATAAAATGATTTCAAAAAGTAATAAATTACAAAAAGAAAAAATAATCACATAAAGTGTCATAAGGCCAGGTTTGAATCCGGTACTATCTGAAACCATAAGGACTTACAGTCGAAGCGTTTACCGCTATGCTGCGAAGCTATTTATAGTATATTGCAAAATGGACAGTCTATAGCTAATATTGTATGACGTCAGTTGTCGGTTACGGTTCAAAGGTCAAGCGATCCCGACGCGCGAGTTTAACAATTTTTAACCATCCAACGCCGCTAAAGAAGTTTTCACTTCAAAATACAAACACTTCTAGCACAGGTCCCCTGCGTATTTCTCAAACTGTTCCACTCCTCAAGCTAATAGTCCTCTATCTGTTATTTTTAATAACCGTCCACGTGCAAGGAAAGACAAAGGTAATGTAAGGGGAAGACATGTGAAAGACTGGATAGATGTGAAAAGAAAAACCTTAAGAAACTTGGGAAAAGAATACCTTTCTAGAAAAGTAGTAAAAGCCAGTAGAAAATGTCTCACCGTGTCACTGCCGTATGCAATGTTTTAATAAATTAAACGAGGAAGAAAGGAAGAATATTTTTTAAAGTTTTTGGAAGATAGGAGATAGGGACAATCAGTGGATTTATGTGGCTAATTTAGTTACAAGGAAGAAGGAAGAAGAATCAAAAAGTTAAAAAGACCAGTAAACCACATTCCACCGATACGGAACTCTCCTGCGGATCCTTGGGCCAGAAGTGCAGGTGAAAAGGCAGAACTGTTTGCAGGACACCTTCGGCGAGTATTTACTTCTAACCACTCTACAATGGAGGACTTTGAAAGACAAATAGAGGAAGTGGTCAATATTGATCAACAATTGTCTCCACCGCTTGCGCTAGTCACTCTAAGAGAACTTGCACGTACTATTCGGTCCCTTGAAAACATAAAAGCGCCTGGTTTCGATCTAATAGCTGGTGATGTACTTAAAAAACTGCCCAGAAAGATAATGGTTTTCTTAACTATGCTGCTTAATGGGATCCTCAGACTGCACTATTACCAAAAACTTTGGAAAATATCACAAATCTGCATGATCGCAAAACCTGGAAAACCACCTACAGATCCTTGCTCATATAGATCTATAAGTCTCCTTCCTGTATTGTCTACGTTATTTGAATAGTATAAAAGTACTAGACAAGATTTTTTTAATGAATTGATTGCAATAATGACAAATCGCGTTTCAGACGAATTGCGATTAAGAAGAAAGCCGTATGAGACTTACTGCGTTGATGACAAATTGCGTTCATGTCAAATAGCGTATGTGTGTGCGTATGCGTATGTGACAAACTGAGTAAAGCAAAATGTTGGTGTCGAACTGCGTATACGGCGAATCGTGTTTGTGTCGTACAGCGTGTAACTCTTTGTTATTAATATTGCCACGCGGTCCATGGATCATGTTTGATGCCTCAATTTTGTACAGCGTACTGTCATGTTCAGGATCTGGAATTTCCGCTGAGATTACTTTGTCAAGGTCTGAAGCGGTACGCGTATGCCATAAAAGTATGGGAATGCGCGGAAGTCCTCTTTTTTTCCACTTCACCGAATGCATGTAGCATCGTACTAATGGCGATCATGTGGTTTTTGGCCAGGGATTAAGTTTTTTGTTGTTTTCCCAGTGAGAGTTGCACGTAAAGGTGATGAAAAGATCAGGACGCCCGTAGATACGGTCTTGTGTACGCTCATGCATGCATCATGGTCCCCCTGTAAATGAGGAAGATTATTTGCATCTTCCCTCCCCACAGCGTCTCTTAAATGGATGTACTCGTCAACACGTAACTCTATTCGACTGTCGGGTGCACAGGGCAGATACAAACCTATAACCACCGCCTTCTTAACCACGTCTCATTTATAGCCAATAAATCCACCTGACTACGGTCTATTGCTGCTAAAATATCTGTATGGTTCGAACCTAATGAACCTGGGTTAAACAGTCCGACTCTAAAAGAATTATTTGCCATTGCGAATCACACTCACATAAAACAGACCAGAGAACATTATAAACACAAGTAATTAAACAGAAAACAGGTACCTACAACTCAAAGTTGTGTACAATTTTCAACACAGAATAAATGTCCGTCGCTGATGATTCATCGTTAAGGCACATTCCACACCAACACTACGAGTCAGGTAAATTCTGCTCGATAGGCCACGCTTTTATAGTTTACACTCAAGAAGAACAAGCATAAATGCACGTAATATAGACATAGGTTGTTATAATATCTGTGAAGACATAGTGGGATTAATAGCATAGATTTAATGTAGCTTATGGCCACTAAAAGGTGCCTTTCACCTGATGTGTAATAGTTCTTATTAATGTTAACTTTCTTTTCATTACTAAAAAAAATAATGAAAATCATAAACAAATTACCCAAAGCAATTTTCGATACCTGAAGGGTTAAATAGATCCCACGCCAAAAACCCGCCCCAAGTTATTCGTATTGTGAACGTGGGTTTTCCTTCATCCTGCTTGACAAGAATTCACCCATTCCTGGATTCGACAAATTATTAGTCGACAGAACGCCAATTTCTTAAGAGTTATATATTATTCGAAATGTGTAGAACCATAACAGGTGCTTGTGACAATTGTTCGCGTAACAAAATCAACAAAATCTCGTAATACGTGACATTCACATTATAGAACTGACACGCGTTTCCGATACGGTCACGGAATAATGTTCGGTAAAATAATTCGGCTTAATATCAATGCACCGCAGAATATGGAATGATTACTTTGTAAGCTGAATGTTGGCTCGACTGGGCTAGCTGACTTAGCAATCTGTGTCGATGTTTTATACCTGACTAGCTGTTGCCCGCGGCTCCGCCCGCGTGGATGTCGGTTTTCGCTTAGTGTTGATCCGACGCTATTGACCTTTAAATTCGCCTCTCTACTCAACTTTGTCCCCGACTATGTACTCACCTCTGTTCTCCACTTACTACTCGCCTTTATATTCGACTCTCTACTCGACTTTCTACTCGCCTCTATACTTGAATTTATACTCGACTCTCTACTGACTTCTCTGTTCCCCTCTCTACTCGACTTTGTACTCTTCTCTATACTCGCCTTTCCATTGGCCTCTCTACTTGCCCATCCATTCGATTCTCTTTTCGCCTCTCTAATTGACTCTCCCCACTCGCCTATCTACTCGAACCTCTACTCAACTCTCTATTCGATCTCTACTCGCCACTACATTACATTCATCTTTCCACTCGCCTCCCTATTCGCCTCTCTACTCAACCCTTTACTGCATTCTATTTGATTCTATACTCGCCGCTCCACTGGCTCTCTAGTCGCATATTTACTCGCCCCTGTAGTCGACTCTACTCGACTTTCGATCTTTACACGCCTATCCACTCGTCCCTATAACAATCTCTACTCGCTTCTCCACTCGTTTCTATATTTGGTTCGCTACTCGACTATGTCCGTTCCGAAACTTTAATTCAGCTTTGTACCAAATTTCATGAGGACATCTTAAAAGAAATTCTTATTTATTTTATAGGACACGTCAATTTGACTTTACCTCGCCTGATGGTAAGCTGAAGGCAAAGTCTCAAGAAAGAGGGCCACCATTATATACACGTGCCATGTTAACAATAGTGGCACTCAGCTTGACGGCCTCATCAGATGCTTTTTCACGCCCTGCTTAAAAGACTCGTGACTGTAGGAAGAGGGAAATACGTGAGCTGGCAAGGAGTTCGAGGTTTCAATGGTGCGACAAAAGAAATAGTCACCGAACCGCTTGGTTCTTGAAGGAATTGTTTTCTATTTTGTTCTATTTATGCCATATTCACCCTTTTTGTGCCATTGTAAAATAAGAAACTTTAATCCCATAGCCCTATTCCCCTTCTATCCCATTTTTGGCGATAAGGGGTAGCCTATGTCCATTTCCAAGCTTTAATCCATCTCTATAACACCCCTTCAACTCCCTTTTTCGCAATAAAAGGTAGCCTATGTCCATTTTCGAGCTCTAATCCATCTCTGTACCAAATTTCACCAGGGATATCCTGGTTCAAGAATGACAAACTTTCATACTAACTATCTAGTCCTTATCCCCCCCCCCCCCCTTTTACCACATTATTTGCGATAAAAGGTGGCATATGTCCGTGACCAAGCTCTAATTAATCCCTGTACCAAATTTCATCAGGATATTATTAAAACTATTTATTTTTTATTTATTTTATTTTTAAACTTTATGCACAGTTAGTACAAAGGAGGACTTAATAACGAAGGCATTATCTTACAGTCTACCTTGGGGTGATGCAGAGATACATTGAGGTAGGTGCAGGCAGAAGAATTAACTAAAAATGTACGGAAAAGATACTGGTCTAATTTGTACACAACAATAATAAATCCATACTAATATTATAAATGCGAAAGTAACTCTGTCTGTCTGTCTGTCTGTCTGTCTGTCTGTCTGTCTGTCTGTCTGTCTGTATGTTACGCTTTCACGCCAAAACCACTGAACCGATCTTGATGAAATTTGGTACAAAGGTATATTAGAGCTTGAGAACGGACATAGGCTACCTTTTTTCACGAGAAAGGAGGTTGAAGGGGGGGAAATAGGGTATGAAAGTTTTTATGAAAGTTTGTCATTTCTGAAGATATCTTAATGAAATTTGGTACAGAGGTAGGTTAGAGCTTGGGAACGGACATAGGCTACCTTTTATCGCAAAAAGGGGGGTAGAAGGGAGGGGGACTAGGGCCTTGGGATGAAAGTTTGTCTTTTTTGAAGATATCCTGATGAAATTTGGTACAGATATAGATTAAAGCTTGGGCACGAACATAGGTTACCTTTTGTCGCGAAAGACGAGGTTAAAGGGGGGGGGGGGAGTATAGGGGATGAAAGTTTGTCGTTTTAGAAGATTTCCTGATGAAATATGGTACAGAGATAGTTTAGAGCTTGGGAACGGACATAGACTACCTTTTATCGCAAAAGGGGGGTAGAAAAGGGGGGACTAGGGCCTTGGGATGAAAGTTTGTCATTTTTGAAGATTTCCTGAAGAAATTTGGTACAGAGATAGATTAAAGCTTGGGAACGAACATAGGCTACCTATTGTCGCGATAGACGAGGTTTAATGGGGGGGGGGGGGGGGTATAGGGGATGAAAGTTTGTCGTTTTAGAAGATTTCCTGATGTAATTTGGTACAGAGATAGTTTAGAGGTTGGGAACGGACATAGACTACCTTTTATCGCGAAAAGGGGGGTAGAAAGGGGGCGACTAGGACTTTGGGATGAAAGTTTGTTATTTTTGAAGATTTCCTGATGAAAATTGGTACAGAGATAGTTTAGAACTTGAGAACGATCATAGGCTACCTTTTATTGCGAAAAGGGAGATAGAAGGGGGGCGACTAGGGCTTTGGGATGAAAGTTTGTTATTTTTGAAGATTTCCTGATGAAAATTGGTACAGAGATAGTTTAGAGCTTGAGAACAGACATAGGCTATCTTTTATCGCAAAAAGGGGTAGAAGGAGGGGTGGGGGAAAATGCCTATGGGATGAAAGTTTGTCTTTTTTGAAGATATCCTGATGAAATTTGATACAGATATAGATTAAAGCTTGGGAACGAACATAGGCTACCTTTTGTCGCGAAAGACGAGGCTAAAGGGGGGGTATAGGGGATGAAAGATTGATAGATAGTGGCAATGGGTAAAATTAGAATATTCTATTTCAACATTCATTATATGTTAATATATAATATGTAGGTATATTATAATATTGGTATATAAGTAATATAATATGTAAATGTGTATGTATGAATTTCGAATGTATTAGGTATAGTGTGTATGTATTCGTCTTTTATAATATATTTATTATTGTTGTGTACAAATTAGACCAGTATCTTTTCCGTACATTTTTAGTTAATTCTTCTGCCTGCACCTACCTCAATGTATCTCTGCATCACCCCAAGGTAGACTGTAAGATAATGCCTTCGTTATTAAGTCCTCCTTTGTACTAACTGTGCATAAAGTTTAAAAATAAAATAAATAAAAAATAAATAGTTTTAATAATATCCTGATGAAATTTGGTACAGGGATTAATTAGAGCTTGGTCACGGACATATGCCACCTTTTATCGCAAATAATGTGGTAAAAGGGGGGGGGGGGATAAGGACTAGATAGTTAGTATGAAAGTTTGTCATTCTTGAACCAGGATATTCCTGGTGAAATTTGGTACAGAGATGGATTAGAGCTCGAAAATGGACATAGGCTACCTTTTATTGCGAAAAAGGGAGTTGAAGGGGTGTTATAGAGATGGATTAAAGCTTGGAAATGGACATAGGCTACCCCTTATCGCCAAAAATGGGATAGAAGGGGAATAGGGCTATGGGATTAAAGTTTCTTATTTTACAATGGCACAAAAAGGGTGAATATGGCATAAATAGAAAACAATTCCTTCAAGAACCAAGCGGTTCGGTGACTATTTCTTTTGTCGCACCATTGAAACCTCGAACTCCTTGCCAGCTCACGTATTTCCCTCTTCCTACAGTCACGAGTCTTTTAAGCAGGGCGTGAAAAAGCATCTGATGAGGCCGTCAAGCTGAGTGCCACTATTGTTAACATGGCACGTGTATATAATGGTGGCCCTCTTTCTTGAGACTTTGCCTTCAGCTTACCATCAGGCGAGGTAAAGTCAAATTGACGTGTCCTATAAAATAAATAAGAATTTCTTTTAAGATGTCCTCATGAAATTTGGTACAAAGCTGAATTAAAGTTTCGGAACGGACATAGTCGAGTAGCGAACCAAATATAGAAACGAGTGGAGAGGCGAGTAGAGATTGTTATAGGGACGAGTGGATAGGCGTGTAAAGATCGAAAGTCGAGTAGAGTCGACTACAGGGGCGAGTAAATATGCGACTAGAGAGCCAGTGGAGCGGCGAGTATAGAATCAAATAGAATGCAGTAAAGGGTTGAGTAGAGAGGCGAATAGGGAGGCGAGTGGAAAGATGAATGTAATGTAGTGGCGAGTAGAGATCGAATAGAGAGTTGAGTAGAGGTTCGAGTAGATAGGCGAGTGGTGAGAGTCAATTAGAGAGGCGAAAAGAGAATCGAATGGATGGGCAAGTAGAGAGGCCAATGGAAAGGCGAGTATAGAAAAGAGTACAAAGTCGAGTAGAGAGGGGAACAGAGAAGTCAGTAGAGAGTCGAGTATAAATTCAAGTATAGAGGCGAGTAGAAAGTCGAGTAGAGAGTCGAATATAAAGGCGAGTAGTAAGTGGAGAACAGAGGTGAGTACATAGTCGGGACAAAGTTGAGTTAGAGAGGCGAATTTAAAGGTCAATAGCGTCGGATCAACACTAAGCGAAAACCGACATCCACGCGGGCGGAGCCGCGGGCAACAGCTAGT